>CM053144.1:143351670-145851670 GCA_028571685.1 Heterohyrax brucei | reverse complement strand
TACTCTTTATTTCATTTAATATTTTTGAATTATTTAGGCTCACAATTATTTTATCCCCTTTCCTTCTCATCCTCTTTATTCCCTCCCATCTCTTTAATAGATAAATAAATCTAACTCCTACCTGTATCACAGGAGAAAAATATTTATTCAAAGAACAATAGTTTTGTTACACAGATATTTCACCGAGTAGCACTATCTGCCACAAAATATTCGGTTTACTTGATTCAAACTATTGTTGGTAGGAATGCTATCCTTCACTAATGGGATTTCAGCCTAGTAAAAGGGCAGTGTGTATCAATAACAGGGAGATTTGGAGGTGACACTATGAAATAACTTTGTTATCAGTAGTCCATTTTCTCCAATAAGCTAATGTATTTTATCCAGGTAGTTGTAGTACCTAAATTTTTGTTTCCATTCAAGTATTTTAGCTTTCAACCATCATGAAAATGGACTATTCTTCTGCTCACTGTGGCCTCTGTGCTCATCTTTTTTGTCCCTTTTCATAGATGTGCTAGAGTTTTGTAGAGAAGCAAAATAAAACTGTAATGAGAATTCACCGGGAATGTTCCCCTGTACTCTGTACTTCATTTGGGATTCCCATACCTCCTAAAAAGTAACCTCGGCAATGGCCAGGTCAAGGATCTGATAGGTAGACGGGCTAAATCGAGTTACCTGGTATTACCAGAGCATACAACATTCCTAAGATCAAGGTGTCACTTCTACCCTGAATGCAGTCCGACCCTTCCATGATTCATGAATGAATTTTCTTAATGGAAGCCTTATCAATCTTTTAGGCTGTTAAAAGTAAACAATTTATCAGACCAAATACGTACCTGTTCTTCATCTACCTTACCATAGTTAAATTTTGTTTTGATTTAACATCCGGCAATCTTTATGTAAAACAAATAGAAAGCAAATATAAACCATTTCTTAAAATCCAACTAATCTAATTAAAAGTATAAGGAAAATTGTCATGAGAACTCTGAAGTTAATCATAGTGCCATTCAGATTTCTTTTAACCATGCATTATATAATTTAAAGGAGTTCTAAAACAATGTAAACTTTTTATTCTTGTTCATTGTCCACATCCCAGTATTAGGTCAGTGATTATTTGAGACATTCGTAAGCCTATAATAGGCCATATTCATTCACTTCATGTGGAAATTTTTGTTACAAATACTAGATTTCCACATACAGAATTTTGATCATCATCACAAGGATTTGGAGTGTAAAGTCAATTTGTAAATATTTAATATAGATATTTAAAGATGGCAATTTTGTTCAGTCCTCTGATGTTCTATATTAATTATATATTTTTAAATGTGAAAATTCATTGTAATATTTACCATACATATTTACCATATATAATATTTACCACACATGCCAAGAAAACACTTCCTGTTAAGCTTAACATTATTGAGATGTTTTATCTTTTTTCTTCCCTATTATGTTTCCTTCTACTTCTGAAATTATCATGAAGCTATGTATGGGCTGGATTTCATTTTCCCCTTAGGAATCCTTAACAGAAGGTATATTGCAAGTTGCTATGACACAATGCTTAGCAGCCAGAAACAAAATTTGTTTTCTGAGATGTGTCCTTCTTTTTACTGACTTATATTTACCATTCAAACCTATTTTCTACTAAAGCCCTGTTCAGGGAAAAAAAGAAATTATGTACCCTTTCTTTGATAAAATAGCTTAAAATCAATTACCGTGACATATTCTGGAACAGAATGATGAAATTTAAGTTCCATATTCTAGAACCCCAGTTACAAAACTCTTCTGAAATAATGAGTCCTAAATAATAAGGCATTGTCATTTTCTTCTTATTGTAAATTAAATTATATATTTTCAAGATGGAATATAAATTTATCAACATACCACATAGAATTTACTTACTTATAAATTTTATATATACTTTTTACATTATATCTAATATAATATATATTTTTATTATCTATTATATAATTATATATTACATATTATATCTATTATAATATATACTTTTATGTATATTTACTTGCTTATATATTTTCACCAAATAATTTCAAGACTGAATATAAATTTATCAACATACCACATAGAATTTACTATTACCACCTAGGGTTTCATAGACTGACAGCATATTATTATAATGTAATTGAAAGCAATTTTTAAAAAAGTAAAAATTCAATCTCAGTCTTACTTTTAAATTTTGGAATGGTGAGATAAGCTTAAAATATTTTTTCATCACTTTTCCTTCAAAATCCAGACTTTATTTCATTTAACTTAACGTGAGAAAGAAGACTTCTACTTGGAACTGAAGTATTGGGGAAGAATACCGAATGTGTTATGAACTGTCAATAGAATGAACAAATCTGTTTTCAAAGAAGTACAACCAGAGTGCTCCTTAAAAACAAGGATGGTGAGACTTCATTTCACATACTTTGGACATGTGATAGTAGGGAACATTCCTGGAGAAGGACATCAAGCTTGGTAAAGTAGAGAGCCAGGAAAAAGAGGAAGAGCTTCAACAAGATGCACTGACACAGGGGCTCCAGCAACAGGCTCGAGCAAAACAATGACCGTGAGGTTGATGCAGGACTGGGCAGGGTTTGGTTCTGTTGTAGGCTGGGTCACTATGAGTAGGAACAAACTGATGGCACCAAATAACAACTACCTGCAAACAATAAAAATTATCTATATTCTCATCAAAGGAGCCAAAAATCTGGACAATAAAAACCATGGTGAACAATCCTTTACTTTGAGTTAACGTAACATTGGCCTTTGGAGATTAAATACCTGATGAAAACTAGTAATGATTAAGATACATTAACCAGATTGTACAAAAGAGTACAGAGTTCTCAAAACAAAACCTAGGTTTATGTCTGGCCCTACCACTAATTTGTTCTGAAACGTTGGTCTAGTCCTTTGCCTCGTCCAGCTTCCTTTTATAAACCAGAATTATTTTACTAAGAAACCTCTGGTGACCTTCCAGCCTTATGTCTGTATAATTCTCACTTGTAGGAAGTATCCCCCATGCCTGAGACAGAAGATAGAAGACTTTTTCTTCTGATTGCAAGTGCTGTCTTGCAGTCAGAACACAGAGTACAAGACAGGAGTTAAAACGTACAAAAAAGAAAGACGTGTATTCTGAAATGAAAATATTTTAAAATATGGTACACGTAGACTAAAATAATGACATTTGACGTACTTACTTGTTCAACTAATCAGTAAACCAAAACAACTGCCACTGAGCCAATTCCACTTCTGAGTGGATTCAAACTGGTGATATTTTCATTAGTTGCTGAATGCTTAACTGTTTGTGCCATTCAGCATCTCCACTGACCCAATTAATTACACTTAAATTTCAAAAAGTACATCTTAGAAACACTGATTTCCCACTATTGAATCATCAATTTAATGACATCAAGATGAGAATACACAATTAAATGACATGAGTAAGTATAAGAGACATGGAGTGGGACCCAGACAGAAGATGGTCTAAATATGCAGGCTGTTCAACATATGAAATCAGGCACACATTACTTGCTTATAAGAGTACCTTTGCCAATTCTTAATGGTTTCACTTGTCCACATAACACATTTCACTTTTTCATACTCTGAATTTATTTAATATTTTTAGAATTATTTACTCTCACAATTATTTTCATCCTCTTCCTCTCTTCTCCATTCACATCTCTTTAATAAATAAACAAATCTAACTCCTACCTTTCAGAGCAGAAAAATACTTACTCAAAGGAAATTTGTGCTGTTACTTGATTTCTTACAGAGTATCATCTACCACACAATATTTGGTTCATTTGATTCAAATTTTTGTTGGTAGGAACACATTCATTGCTAATGTGAATTTCAAGTTAATAAAGGGCAGTATGTGTCAATAATATTTATGAGATTTGGAGGCCATGCTCTGAGAATGTTGTTAATGCTGTACCTTCTTCCCAAAATGAAGATTTCTTATTATTAATGATCCATCCTTTCTGATAAACTTACATTTAACTCATTTTATGCAGGTAATAGTAGTAGTATCTACATTTTTGTTTCCTAAATATTTCAGATTTCCGTTCAATTTAAAAAAAGACAAAAACAAAGAAACAGCTGCCCTAGCCCTGCTCTAAACATTTTGGTGGATATGCACATGGCAAGCTGAAGTCTGAGATAATCAAAGAGGTCTGATGGGAGTAAAACAAAAGTTAACATAATTTTAGTAATCCAGACCTGTTGTTCCGTCATTTTACCAGTACAACAAAATGATTCCCTCATAGAACAATCTCACGTCTAAGTTTCTTCAGTTTGAAATAATAATTTTTCACAAGTTCTATTTTTCTGTTTTAAACTCAGTCATTCAATAAACATTTATTGAATGTCTCTTGTGTGCTGAAGCTGAAAATACAAGAATGGTAGGCGGGAGTTTTGTCAGCGTTGGGACACAGTGTTAAATGTGGTGATAGAGGTACACACACAAGGCTCTCGGCTCACCGTGGAAGGACTGACAATCTTTACTTGATGGAATAAGAGAAGGAGTGCTTGCATTTGTGATGGATTCTGTAACTGATATACATTTGCCATCAAAGACAGAGTAGAAAGTCAGCCCAGACGTAAAGAACACGAGCAAACCCTGTGGTGTGAAAGCTTGTGGCTAAACCAAAGTGTAGAAGGAGGGGAGAAGCAGTGAGCCAAGACTGGAAAGTTACACTGAGGTATGATGGTTGTCTTAGTCATTTAGAGCTGCTTTAACAGAAATACCACAAGTGGATGGCTTTAAAAAGAGAAATTTTATTTGTCACAGTCCAGTAAGCTAATTCAAATTCAGGGTGTCATCTGCAGGGGAAGTCTTCCTCTGCTGGCTCTGGCGTGAGATCGTTGTCATCAGTTTTGCCCTGGGCTAGAAGCTTCAGAAGCACAAGGACCCCAGTCCTTCCCAAAGGATGCGCTCTGCTCCCAGGGGCTGCTTCTTGGTGGTATGAGGTCCCCAAGTCTTCCTGCTAGATTCTTTCTTTTGTATCTCAAGGCACAGTACAATCTCATACATTGAGTGCTACCCTACCGACACACAACCACCACCCATTGCCCCTCATTAACATCATAGAAGCAGTGTTTTACAACATGTAGGAACATCACATAACACCAGGAATCATGGCCTAGCCAAACTGCCAAACATGATTTTTGGGGAACACAAATCCATGACAGTGGTGAAGGAACTTCCAGTATCCTTCCAAAGAATTTAAAATTACATCACTCCAGTAGTGAGTAGTTATAAATATTTTAAACCCAAACTTGTTCCTATCACTGTGTCAATGTAATTAAGTTTTGTTCCTAACAAAATGTATACTGAAAAACTAACAATATATAAAAAAGTCATTACTCAGATTTTGTTCTGAAATAACCCCAACCTGAAACCATTAGTCATCCACAGTTGTTATTCATGTTAGCTTGATTCCAGAGACATTATTTTGTTTTCTGTTTCATTCTTTGTTAGCTTTTTTATATGTCATGGACATAATTTCAATATCCTGTGGGGCATCATTATTGGGTTCTACATTTCTCAAGCTGCAAGAACTGAAGAAAAAAAATTCCAGTCTCGAGTTGCAATAGTAAAGGATTCTACAGGGAAACTGTTAAATGATGCAGAGAACATCAAAACAGAATGGAAGGAACACACAGAGTCATTACACCAGAAAGAACTGATCGATGTTCAGCCATTTGAGGAGGTAGTATATGGTTAGGAACTGATTGTATTGAAGGAAAAAGTCAAAGCTGCTTTGAGAGCACTGGCGAAAAACAAGGCTCCAGGAACTAATGGAGTATCAATTGAGATATTTCAACAAACAGATGCAAAGCTGGAAGTGCTCATTAATCTATGCCAAGAAATTTGGAGGACGGCTACCTGGCCAACTGACTGGAAGAGATCCAGATTTATGCCCATTCCAAAGAAAGGTGATCCACCCGAATGAGGAAATTACCAAACAATATCATTGATATCACACACAAGTAAAATTTTGCTCAAGATCATTCAAAAGTGACTACAACAGTATATTGACAAGGAACTGTGAGAAATACAAGCTGGATTCAGAAGAGGATGTGGAACCAGGGATATCATTGCTGATGTCAGATGGATCTTGGCTGAAAGCAAAGAATACCAACAAGATGTTTACTTGTGTTTCACTGATTATGCAAAAGCATTTGACTGTGTGGATCGTACTAAATTATGGCCTATGTTGTGGAGAATGGGAATTCCAGAACACCTAATTATGCTCTTAAGGAATCTGCACGTGGATTAAGAGGCAGTAATGTGAACAGCACAAGGGGACATTGCATGGTTTAAAGTCAGGAAAGATGTGCATCAGGGTTATATCCTTTCATCATAACTTTTTAATCTGTATGCCAAGCAAATAATTTTAGAACCTGGATTATACATAGAAGAATGAGGCATCAGGATTGGAGGATGACTCATTAACAACCTGCATTAGGCAGACGACACCACCTTACTTGCTGGAAATGAAGGTGATTTGAGACACTTACTGATGAAGATCAATGACAGTAGCCTTCGGTATGGATCGCACCTCAACATCAGGAAAACAAAAATCGTCACAACTGGACCAGTACGCAACATTGTGATAAATAGAGAAAGGATTGAGGTCATCAAGGATTTCATTTTACTTTGGTCCACAATCAATTGGAAACAGCAGTCAAGAAATCAAAAGACACATTGCGTGGGGGAAATCTGCTGCAAAGGACCTCTTCAAAGTATTCAAAAGTAAGGATGTCACCTTGAAGACTAAAACACACCTGACCCAAACCATAATATTTTCACTCACATCCTAGTCATGTGAAATCTGGACCATGAACAAAGAAGACAGAAGAAAAATTGATGCCTTTGAATTATGGTGTTGGAGAAGAATATTGAAGGTACCATGGACTGCCAAAAGAACCAACACATCTGTTCTGGAAGAAGTACAACCAGAATGCTCCTTGGAAGCAAAGATGGTAAGTCTGCATCTTACATACTTTGGACATATTGTCAAGAAAGATCAGTCCCTGGAGAAGGATACCATGATTGGTAGAGTGGAGGGTCAGGGAAAAAGAGGAAGACCCTCCATGAGATAGACTGACACAGTGCCCCAACAATGGGCTTAAGCATAAAAATGATTGTGGATATGGTGCAAGACTGGGCAGTGTTTCGTTCTGTTATTCATAGGGTTGCTATGAGTCAGAACTGACTCGACAGCACCTAACAACAACAACAACAATAGATGTATTCATGTTTTCCATCAAAACTCAAATATTGTCAATTTGACATTGTTCAAACTAATTCTTGATAATAATTACATCAGTAAAAACGGTATGCAAGATAAGCAAACATTTAGAAAAGATAGACAAGCAATTTTTATTAGATGTTCTGTGCAATCACTGCATTTGGAATGTATAACTAGCAAATATGTTATTTATAAAGGAATAAATTTTGTTCACTTTATCCATTACTTATTGATTTCTCAAAATAAGCATCTTTAAAAGAATATTTTTAAAACACACTTGTATGTTTGGGACTTACGGAAACTGGGAGATGGAGAGCATGGAAAAAAAGATTCACAGAATTCTCAGCAGAAGACAAAGTACCTGGTAACCAGCGAGAAATACTTTCCCATACATTTTCTCAACTATTATGCCTACTGGATAGCTATGGTGGCTCAGCTGGCTGGAAAGTATAGTGTCTGTGCCACTTGGATTTGTCCATTTTGCAGACCACCAGATGGGGGGTACACAAAAGCACTTTGGAAGCTCCCAGCAGGAAACAGATCCCTCACTTCACACATGACAACCTCCCCACTCTTCCCTCCAATCTGCACTCTGTGCTGATCATAACACCACCAACAACAACCCCTTCCTCCCCCTTGCAGCCCAGGCATGACCTCCTGGAACCTGCCCAGCAGTAATTCCTGGCCCTCCTTACTGGGTCTAGTTCATACCACAGATACGCATCTCAGCCCCTTCCCTTCAGCTGGAACCGTCCTGCTGCACAATACTTGAGCAACAGGCCCTGCCTGTTAGATAAAACCAAATCCATTGCTGTCAAGTCAATTCTGACTCATGAGGGCTATAAGGACAGAGTAGAACTACTCCCACAGGGTTTCTAAGGAGCACCTGGTGGATTTCAACTGTCAACCTTTTAGGTTAGCGGCCGTAGTTGTAACGACTATGTCAGTATGTCAGGATTACCCCCATTATACAAGCAGGTGAAAAATCTTGTTACTATGTTTAGCAAACAACAAAGAACACACAGCTTCCTCTGATACAAGCAAAGAAAATTTTCAAAAGCAGGATGAAATAAACAGCTCTACAAGCAATAAACAAAGAAAATAACTAATGAATAACCTAGAACAGCAGACAGTATCAAAGCACTTTTTTTTTTAAGGAGAAGATGGTTAGAGTAGGAGTCCAAAATAAAAAATCAGTAGAAGAAAAGGCACTAGAATTATCTGGCAAGGAATTCAAATCTCTAATATTCAGAACTATACAAGTGTTGAAGCAAAAGCAGACAAAACTGAGGAAAAATAGACAAATTCATGGAAAAGGAAAACAAATTCATAGAAGAATCTATGAAAATAATACAGGAAAAAAGTGAAAATAAATTCATGCCTAGAAATGATTTAAAAAAAAAAATTAGAAATCCAAAAGATAAACAACAAAATTTGAGAAATTGGCAATGTCATAGAAGGATGGAGGAGCACATCTGAAAGACAGGATGAGCAAAATTGAAGTCAAACACTGGAATAAAACTTTGTTCAAGAAAAAGTCAGAAAAAAGAATGAAAAAATCTGAAAACTGTATGATATACAATCAAAAGCAAACACTTGTAAGTGATCAGACAGCTGGAGAAAATGGAAAATACACAGAAGATCATTGAAGAACTGCTGACAGAAAACTTCTCTAATATCATGAAAGATGAAAAGCTAAACATCTACAAAGCTCAACAACCTGTGTATATGACAAACCCTTAAAGAAAATCACCATAGTGTATTATAATAACACTCACTAAAACCAAAGATAAAGAAAAAATTCTGAGAGCAGCTTGAGAAAAACAAAAAGTCATATGCAGAAGAAAAACAAGACTAAACTCTGTTTGTTTGGCAGAAACCATGCAGGCAAGAGGGCAAAGGAATAATATACATAAAATTTTATAAGAAAAAAAAATTGCCAACCAAGAATAACACATCAAGCAAACTCTCATTCAAATATGATGGTGAAATTAGGACATTTTCAGACAAACAAAATCAAAGCACTATATAAAAAACCAAACCAACATTTCCAGATAAACAAAATTAAAAGAATTTGTAAACACCAAACCAAATTTATTAGAATTATTAAAGGGAGTCCTTTGGTCTGAGAACAAATAGTATCAGATCACAGCCTGAATCTAAGATGCAAGGTTTTACAGCTAGATACCGGCCTAGGAAATGAACTTGCAAAGACTATCCAAAACCCAAAGAATTACAACATCAGAACAACCAAAGAGGGAATAAACAGTGCAGATACAGAACTTTCCAATGGGGTAGAAGGCAAGGCAATACCAAGTAATAAACTGGTTCAAACCCAGGAAGACAAGGGTAAATTTCAAGGTAACCACAAGGAAAGTTAATAAGCCTACTCATCAAAATAAAGAAGGAAAACATAAGGTCTCAATGAAAGCAAAACCTACAAAAACAAAAGAAATACACAAATCAAAGGAATTAAACACAGGAAACCAAGAGAAACAAAGAAAATCTCGGCATCACAAAAGAAAGAACTACAAAATGACAGCAATAAACTCACATCTATCCACAATTGCACTGAATGTAAATCACCTAAATGCACTTATGAAGAGACAGAGAGTGACAGAATGGACTTAAAGAAAATGCAGGATCCATCAGTATGCTGTTTACAAGTGACATATCTTAGACACAAAGATGCCTGGTACTGGTATAATGACAGATATGCTAAGCAGTGGAACAGAATTGAGAACTCAGATGTAAATCCATCCACCTACACTCACCTGATCATCTATAATGGCTCAAAATTCATCAAGTGGAGAAAGGACAATCTTTGTAGCAGATAGTGCTGGCAAAACTGGATGTCATAATATGGAGCAAAGTGGAGAGCATTATGCTGTGTGAAATGAGTCAATCACAGAAGGGTAGGTGTTATATGTGACTGTCACTCTGAAAACATATGAAAAGGGTTACGCATAGAAAGAAGCACTCTTTTATAACCAGGGAATGGAGGGGTGAGAATGCAAAAACACTAAATAGACACTAGGCAAGTGGTAGCTTTGATGAGGACTAAGATGGTAAATACTACTAAGGGAGCCAGAATCACATGTCCTAGGCAAGGTCATGGAGCTCCACAGGTACATCCAAAGTACTTTGAGGGACTGCATTACTGGGCCAAGGGCTCTGAAGACCATGGTCTCTGGGAACACCTAACTCAATTAGCATAATATCATTTACAATGAAAATATTCTACATTCTACTTGGTGAGTAGTGTTTGGGGTCTTAAAAGCCTGTAGGTGGCCATCTAGGATAATCCAATGGTCTCACTCTCAAAGGAAGAAAACTATAGATAAAGATTAGCCCAAAAGCCTAGTGAATCTCATGTACCACAGCTTCCACCAAACCAAGTCCAGTACAACTCAGTGGTGTCCCGCTACAACACTAACTGTTCTCACAGGGATCACAACACAGGATCTCCAATAGAACTGAAGAAAAATGTAAAACAAAATTCTAACTTAGAAAGAAAGACCAGACTTGTCAGCCTGTCAGTAGACTGGAGAAACCCTGAGAGTGTGGTCACCAGACACCTTTTCAGATCAGTAATGAAGTCACCCTTAAGCCAAAGATTAGACAAGGCCGTAAAACAACATGAGATTAGCTGGGATGTGGCTGTGCAGAGGCAAGGACAGGAGAGGACAGGAAAGCTGGTAGTAAGGGAAGGCAAAGCCGAGAAGGAAAAATGTTGGCCTGTTGTGGGATTGTTAACTAACATCACAGAACAATGTGTGTACTGACTGTTTAATGAGAAACTAGTCTTTTCTGTAAACCTTCATCATCTAAAGTACAATAAGAAGTAAAATGAAAAAAAAATTCATGTATATGAATTTCGAGAGATAAAATCCAAATCTCAAATGTTTTGCCCAAAGTCAGTCACATTGGTTATTCAGAGCAGAAGTTGAGAGTCAAGAACAAACAATGCATTCAAACCTTTCTCTTTACATTTTACATCCCTCTCAACCCATTACTTAAAGCACTGAGCACAATGCCCCAGGTCTGTACAAGTCTGAGTCAGCAGTCCTTCTAGGATTTGACAGCTTGTAGACAGAAGCAGAATCTGTGGTTATAATTTGGGCCACTGATTATTTTAAGGCACAGACAGTTGCAAAAAACAAGAGTAAGGAAAATAACACTGTCTTGATATTAGTGGGTATAGCAAATTATAAAACTCTCTTTGATTATCTTCCCATGAGGGAATATCAACCCTGGTGTGGAAAAAAAAGTAGAAGATGACCTAAACGTACAAACTTCAATCCCAATCTGTTGCCGTCTAGTCGCTTTTGAGTCATACCGACACTACAGGACGTAGTAGAACTGCCCCGTAGGGTTTCTGAGGCTGTAAATCTTTACAGAAGTGTATCTTCTTCCTGGGGAGCAGCTGGCGGGATCAAACTGCTGCTCTTTTGGTTAGCATCAAAACGCGTAACCCACTGTGCCACCTTCACCAACCTTATTAAGGGTAATTTCAGATGCTGGTTTATGTGGATACTATCTGCGAGATCTGTACTTCGCCACTTTAGCCAGTTTGGGGCTGAAAAAACCTGGACAGAGGTACCTATGTAAAGTGATCATAATGATTTGTAGACTTTCCTGGAAAGATACTAAATGATAAAATAAGGCCAATGGGAAATGTGGCAAATTTATTAATTTATTCAACAAATAATTAATGATTTCCTATTTTGCATCAGAGGCCATGATCCCTGCTTCGGAAGTAGCACTGGGAACATATGACAGGCTGGCAGTTATGAAGACCATTGATGTGATCTGCTGGTGTAATTACGTTCACTGTCTCCTTGTAGAGACAAAACATGATGCTTTATGACCCACTTTCTATCTGATGAGCATAGTGTAGAGCTGAGATCCAACTTTGGAGTCTAATGACTGAGTTCAGATTTCCCAGGGATGCTTTGTGGATGTGATCCTGGGGTAGCTTAAGCCATCACGTCTATAACCCATTACTGAGTGAATTCTAACTCAGTAACCCTATAGACAGAGTAGAACCGCCCCACAGGGTTTCTGTCATCGACTGAATTATGTTCCCCCCCAAAATGTGTGTGGCTGTTTGGCTGGGCCATGATTCCTTGGTATTGTTTGAGTTTCTTTTATGCTGTAAACTGTAAACCTTACTCCTATGATGTTAGTGAGGGAGGGTAGGCAGCAGTTGTGTTGTTGGGGTTGGACTCAGTGTATAAAATTGTTTTGTAGCAGTCTCTTACAATATAAAGGAAGGAGGCTGGCAAAGAGATTTGGGAGACCTCTTATCATCAGGAAAGCAAGCAGTACTGGGAGCTGGACATGTGCTTTGAAAAGGAATGGGGTTCATGTGCCTCAAAAGAATCCAGTCCAGGGAAAGAAGAACAAGGACCTTTCTCTAGAGCTAGAAGAGAAAACTTTCTCCTGGAGTTGATATCGTGAGTTCAGACTTTTAGCTTACTGGACTGTGACAAATAAAATTTCTCTTTCTAAAGCCATCTGCTTGTGGTACTCTGTTAAAGCAGCACTATCTAAGTTTCTAAAGAGTAGCTGGTAGATCTGAACACTGACATTTTGGTTAGCAGCCAAGCTCTTTAACCATTTCACCATTAGGGACCCATCACATCTGTAAATTCTAGGTAATACTTGCCTCTCTGCAGATGGTTGGGGAGTTAAAGAGATCTTAGGTGAAGGTACTTAGCCATACAAAATAGCAGCTTTATGAATATATGGGGGTTCAGGAGTGACCAAGACCTGGCCTTGCTCTCAAAGAAATAGCAGTCTTATATTAAACATTCCCTCTTCATTCAAAAACAGCAACTTTGATATATTAGTTTGAATACATTTCCATGAGAAAACATTCATAACTAATAAAAAATTTTATTTGAGAAACAATCTTTTATGCTGGATTTAGAAATGAGTAACTCACTGTGACTAGATCATATTCTTTTCAGCTTCTAGACATTCAAACAGAAATTAAAATGATATGTATCTAATTCCTAATCAAATGAAGCAGTGCTAATTTTATCAGTTATATCATTATGTATTACTGATCTTTCTGAGAGAGAGGAAGATAAATGAACAAAGGTGCACCTAATTGAAGTAAACTCTAGAAACGCCACTATTAATTGTAATAAGGACAAGAAAATCAAAGCGTGTGTGAAGAGTGTATCTACTCTTTGAAGACAAGGTACACAGGCTAAAAGCATAATTGTGAAGTTCAATCAGGATTTAGTCAAAAAAAAGTACACTTAGATAATTTTGGGAGGGATACCCCAACTAACATAAAGTGAATAAGTATCCTATCATAGGAAAGAGCTTGTTGAAAGGACCAGAGTACTGAATCCATTAGACTAGACTTTCTGTCTCACGGATAATGTAGAATAGACGTTAAAAAGTTCTATAGTTTGACATGTATGGAGCAGAGAGGAATAGTGTGCAGTCACTAGACAGCGAGAGCAGTGGAGGCTGCATATAGGTGGGCATGTAAATTTATACATGAATGTACATTTTCACTCAGTTATGTTAAATAAAAATAAAAATAAAAAAGTTCTATAGTTTAAGTTGTTTGGCATTCTTATACCATGGTCCATGTCCATTTTTAACATGCTAACATGGCTTAGCTTAGTCGACTAGCTTGCCACTGTGATTGGGTAGTTGACGGAAGCTCTTTAGAGGTATATTTACACAACATTGTATAGGTTAGTGCTTTCAAAACTCAAGAACTCTCCCCGCTATCCAGCCAATATGTTTTCTTATATAGTTTACCTTTCAGAAAATAAAATTATCCATGTGTTTATAATTTATTGAAAAATACCTGACCATAGTTTTACTTACTGATGAAGACCAAAGACAAGAGCCTTCAGCATGGATTACACCTCAACATGAAGAAAACAAAAAACCTGATGAATGGATCAATATGCAGAATCATGATAAGTGGAGAAAAGACTGAAGTTATCAAGGATTTCATTCTACTTGGTCCACAATCAAGCCCATGAAAGCAGCAGTCAAGAAACCGGTTGGGGAAATCTGCTGCAAAACTGTTTAAAATATTGAAAAGCAAAGATGTGCCCTCAAAAACCAAGGTGACTCAGACCCAAGTCATGGTATTTTCAATCACTTCACATGCATGTGAAGGTCAAACAGTGAATGACAAAGGCTGAAGAAGAACGGATGACCTTGAATTGTGGAACTGGCAAAGAATTATTGAACACACTGTGGACTCCCAAAAGACCAAATGAATTTGTTTGTCCCGAAAGAAGTGTGACAGTAATGCTCCTTGAAAGCAAGGATGGCAAGACTGCATGTCACATAAATAAGACAAGACTTCAGGAGGAGCCTTTCCTTGGAGAAGGACATCATGGTAGAGGGTTTGCACAGAAGAAGTAGACCCTCCATGAGATGGACTGACACTGCGGCTGCAACAGCGGGCTTTAGCATAACAGTGGTTGTGAAGACGGCACAGGACCAGGCACTGTTTTGTGCAATTGTACAATAGCGTTACTATGAATTGGAACTGACTCCATGGCACCTAACAACAGCAACACAGTCTCCAAGTATTAACAATACCAATAAGATCAAATTCAAGTAAGTTTTAAATTATTCTTTTTCACTTAGATTATCTAGTCAGGTGTAAGACGCAATATAAAACCAAACCAGAACCTTTTGTTTTCAGTGTCAGTCCCACTCACAGTGACCCTATAGAACAGAGCAGAACTGCCCCATAGGATTTCTAAGGAGTGGATTTGAACTGCTGACATTTTGGTTATTCTTTCAGTGCAACATAAAGACTAAGAAATAAATGTAATGAGGGCTCCCAGTGTCTTTAATAAAATTAAACTCTGAGAATATCTTTTCAAGAAAATTTAAAGCATCATATAAAACAATAATATATTTTATTTTTACCCATGGGAATCACAAGCAAATATTTTCAGCCACTTAGACAACTTGAGGATGCTCTTCTTGGTAATTATTTATACATTTTATGAGTTTGAAATATACAAATATCATAAAATAGCTTTTCTAAAATACTCCATTGTCAAAAATTATGTTCAAATGAACATAAAACAATGACAGATGCATGTATGGCATTTACATATAAAATATTAAAACAATGCAATATCATTTTAGGATGAAACAGAAATGTTAAACAATTGTAATATTTTTGATACAGTGTTGTACATCTTACAAGTCTTACTTAGGAAAATTATTTGATGTAATGGAACTTAGGTATAGAGCACTCCATAAAACCACAAAACTCATTGCTCTCAAGTCTATTCTGACTCACAGTGACCCTACAGGATAGAGTGAGACTGCCCTACCAGGGGTATGAAGGAAAGGATGATTGATTCCAGCTGACCCTTTTGGTTGGCAGCTGAGCTCTTAACTACTGCACCACTAGGGCTTCAGATCTCTCCAGAGGATTCATTAGAAGTGGCTAAACACTTTCATACCTGGGTCTTATTTATTATGCTCATTTAAAAAAGGAAACAAATCAGCAGATACATATCTCTACAAAAAAGTAAAGAAATAGTTTTGAAATAATATATCTGAGTCCTTCAGCAGAGCTAGCTATTAAGAATGTTTTACTTTGGTTCTTTACACAGCTAGGAGGGCTGAACTGGCTGATGATTCTGCCAGAATACTTTATAATTTCAGTGTCTTTTTCAGTCTAGCTACGCTTGGTATTGTCATTAAGCCAAAAAATTCTTTTGTTACTATTCTTGTAAAATGCCACTAATGATAAACTGATATTGAACACGATCATTCTGAGAAATGAATAGTAAATAATTGCCAAATCAAAGCTGTTAGTAATTATCACTATTTTGTCAATCATACTTCAGTATTCTTTCATTAGTGCTCAAAGAAATACAGTACTGAGAAACATTCTATTAATGATTTGCCATTACAAGATTGTCCATTATTTTTGTTTCTTGTCAGTTTCATGGGACGCTCTTTTTATTTTTTAGTTCTTGTAGAAGGAAACACTATTGCCACATATACATTTTATATTCTATGAGACAGAGTTTGTGGAAAAAGCAAAAGCTGTTACATGTTTATATTCAAGTTTCTAAATTAAAAAAATTTCCTGGGTATATGGTTATTGAACATTTTCTCTCAAAAGGAACAGCTTTTTATCTGACAATTTTGAAAGTGTAACTTGTATTGCTCTTTTAACCACAGTCCATATCTATTTTTTTATTTTTAAACATCTGCCAGAAGATTATCAGGAGTTGTAAAACTAACTGTATCACCAATATATGAATAACGTATCAATATAGGCAAATTGTTTGAGAATGGACTTGAAATATGTAGGTAAAAAGTTATAACCCAGAACACTAGTCCTCCTTTTTCACTTTGTACATGTTACTAAGAAAACTTTTTTTTTTTTAACTTTCTGGCATATTTTGTTTTTATGTTGCTGTTATTAGGTACCATCGAGTCAGTTCTGACTCGTAGTCATTGTATGCACAACAGAGCAAAACACTGTCCGGTTGATTTATTCACTTTGTCAAGTCAATCTGATGCACCTAACCTAAGCCATGGTGTTTTCAATGGCTTCATATGCATGTCAAATCTGGACTACGAATAGGGAAAGCAGTAGAAGAACTGGAGCCTCTGAACTGTGGTGTAGGTGAAGAATATTGAATACATCATGGACTGACAAAAGAACAAACAACTCATTGAAGTACAACCAGAATGCTTCTGAGAAGCAAGATGGCAAGACTACAACTCATATACTTTGAACATCTTATCAGGAAGGATCAGTCCCTAAAGAAAGGCCTCATGTTTAGTAAACTAGAGGGTCATAGAAAAAGAGGAAGACCCTCAATGAGATGGACGGGCTCAGCTGCAGCAACAACGGGCTCAAGCATAATAAAGACTGGGAGGATTGTGCAAGACAGGGCAGTGCTTCCTTCTGTTTCACACAAGATCCTTATGAGCCAACTGACTTGACAACATGTAAAGACAAAAACTGAGTCTGCGTGACTAAGAAAATATTTGCTTGGGACATTAAAACAATTACTACAGCTTACAATTATAGTCTTCCTTTCTAAAGATCTATAGCTAGCTTTGCTTTGCAATGCTCACGTAAAATCTGTACTTCACCTGTATTTTATTTGCTGGACATTTCCTTTTTTCAGTGTCTTGTTGCTGTATCAAACAAAATACAAACAAAACAAATGTGATATTTTCCTCCAAATATCGTTCTGTCACTTGACAAATTGTGCCTCTGTAAACTCAGCAAGAACTAGAGAAACCGTTCTTGTTCCTTTTATTTGGTTAGCATCCTAAACCCAATTCTACAATTAAACGAACATTTTCTTAAAAAGTGAAATTCTACCCAATTTACAAACCTAAATTCAAATGGCATCTTCTTTGCAAAAATCTTCCCCAGTGTATAAGTAGAGATTATATTCTCTATTATCTATATAACTCCACTGGAGAATTTAACACATATTACAATATATTGTGTTTTGTTAACTGTTTGTTGTATGTACCATTTCTCCTCTGTAGACCACCCAAAAAGTTAAAGTAGAACAACAGCTGTTTCTATTTTGTTTATTATGTAGCAGAATGGGAATTCAGAAGTGTTGGCTGAAAGTCCTTGCTCAGATAGTCAGATAATTGCAGTCAGACACTAGGCTTGGAAATTAGTCATTAATACCCTCGATGTCAAAAATGGATCATTCAGATGACTGGAAATTGATACTAGTTGTTGACTGGGAGCTCATCAGGGGCTGTTAACCAGACTGCCCACACACAGCCTCTCCAGCATGGTATTCTCAATTAGACTACTTACACGGCAGCTAGATTGTCCAACGCCAGTGTTCCTAGAGAAGCAGACAGAAGCTGCTTTCTGATTTAGCCTTGGAAATCACACAGCATTACTTCTACTGGATTCTGCTGATTACAAGTGACTCATACTGTCAAACTACCTAACATGCCTAGCTCAAGATCTACTAGATATTGATCCTGTATCTAAATTCTTAGTTGTTAATCTAAGTGGTTTTTTTGTTTTTGTTTTTTAATCTTTGAAGTTCTATTTTGGTACTATATATTTAAAGCCTCTCCCAATTCCATCAGTCAGTTACAGGAGACAGTATTTGTGGCTGAGTTCAGAAACACATTGATGCAAATCACAAGTCTTGTATTCAAGAGTTACATTAATTTGAGAAAGTTATTTGAACTATTTATGTGAAAAGCAAGAATAATAACAGGATCTACCTATCTCATAAAGTTATTCTGAGAGTTAAATAACAAAATAGCAGGGAACATTCTCTTGCAAATAGTGAGAAGACAAGAAATGTCACTATTGATGTCAAGTCGTCTTTCCCCAAAGCCCACAGCATTTTATTTTTACCTTTCTTGTATCTATCACAGTCCTTCCCTTGTGAAAATAATGTGTGGGCTTCTTTTCTTCTATCTTTTGCATTTTTTTTTCAGGGTTGCACATGCTGGCTGATCCCAGCCAGCATCTGTGTCTTAACATAAACCCAGTACCTCAGTAAGCAAATATGCGAAGAAATTTGAACTTAGTTCTTTATTGCTTCTTGTCACCTTTCCTCCCTATGGTTTCTGTTGCAGAAATTAGAAAAGAAAAATCTGGGAAGACATCTTCAGTTCTGAAGGATAAAGGTAATAGAGTCACTTTAACATAATATAAATTTATCAGTAAAAATCCTTGAATGAATGCATACTACACTACAAGTGTTTACCTTTCAGATGTGGGAGCCAATATTGTATAAGTCTTGCATGCATATTTCTTAAGAGGGTCGTTTACTTATTTTCATTATAATCCCTGAAACAGTACATTGATTATAATATCTGAAAAAAAAAAGAAAAATAGAAAGAGTTTTCCTTAAAGAATTAAACATTAAAAAAATACAGAAATGTAGTAAGGTATATCAGAAGGGACTTACCTGTATACTCTAGGTACTCTTCTTTCTAGTCATTCAAATATATATTTTTTCTTTATATTATATTATAAACACATGATAATCAACAGAGAAAGATGACAAAACTAGGAGTTGGGCTAAAGACATGAGAGGGGAAGTTCTGAAACCTATCATTTTCAAATACTCTTAAGTACACTCACAGCGACTAAGGTCTCCATGAGTCGGATCCTACTCGATGGCACCTGGCTGGCTTAAGTACACGTTGTTTGCTTTTCTCTTTGCAGGTATGTTACTGCTCAAAGAAAATCGCATTCTTATTTAAATTCTCAAACGCATGTCCCCTGGACAGACTACTCTTTCCTCTCTGTCCATCCAAATCCAAGACATCCTTCTGAGAGTTCCTTCAAAAGGAGATCTGGCAGTTCACTGGTTAAGTGCTCACCTACTAACAAAAGGTGCCTGGTTGGAACGCACCTAGTGATTCCTTTAGAGAAGAGATCTATCAGCTCCTGTAAAGATTTTAGTCTAGGGAACTCTACGAGGAAGTTTTTCTCTGTCCTATAATGTTACTGTAAGTTGGAATGGACTCAGTGCTGCACAAAAGCAACAACAGCAAAGAATCAGTCCTTCCCTACCTACTCCAAAATTCACTAACTCTGTTTTCTTTCAAACTTACCCATTTTTGACATTTATAATTTATTTTTTACAACATATACACAAACACACACAAATATGTCTTTGGTTAGTTAGTTGAAACATCAACAATTTTAAATAGCAAATGTGAAGATAAACCAATATATATACAAAACTTTGACAACAGCAAGAAGACAAATGACCCAATCATAAAATGGGCAAAGGATTTGTATATATAGAAATAGGAGTAAGATACATGTCCGACTAATTGCCTCCATAAGTAACTATCTCCTTTGTCGCAAGACCAGATGAACGGGATGGTGCCTAGCTACTGTTACAGAACGTTTTGATCAAAGAGTCTATAGAAGAATCATGAACATTTTGAAAAGGGGGGAAATGTAGAACAGAATTTCAAATCTCAGGGACTTCAAATTTCCTATGGCCTTGAAAGCTGAAATGAATCCCTAAAATTATTGCTTTGAGATAATTTTTAAACTTTATGCAAACAGTATGCCTGAACTCTTCCTAAAACTGAACATCAGTTTGAGCTTAATTAGTAAAAACTGTCTTCCTTGAGCATTGTGTTCTCTTAAGAACGATCTATATGGGATCAAATTGATAACAACACCAGAAAGATTAGTTAGAAACCATAGGGAGAAGTTAATTTATGTTAATGGAGGAGGAACAGCTCACAAAAAGAGAAAGGGAATGATTGTACAACTCGAAGAATATAATCAATATCAATGAATGGTAAAGGGCCTTCCAATAAGGATATCCTGTTTTTGATAGCTCAAGCTGGCCATATTTGTGAAGCTATAACAGCCATATTTATCACATTTTTCTTTGTTAGTCTTGACAAATAGCCCTGAAAAGTTACATGATTTCACAATGTGTAGCAATTATTAAAGTTTATTGTCAAAATAGGTGTTCTGTTCGCCAAACATTCTGTGCGTTACATGAAACTTACAATGTGTGTAACTGTCCCACCAAGAAAACAATTCAATATTTAATAAAAAAATTTGAGACAACCCGGTGTGTTGCCAATCAGACAGTGCTTATGCATCAACAAAACACATGTTCCAATAAAAATATCATCACCCATCATCAGTGTAGACAAGAAGCCATACAACTCAGTTTCTCACCAAGTATAACAACTGGAAAAATAAGGGTCATGATTCTGCCTAACCAAAATCCATACCATATTGTAACTTTTGGGGGGTTAGTTGGGCATACTTGAATCTCTGTTGGATTTTTGTCACTCCAGATGTGACAGTTTTGTTCATTAACAAAACTATTCATTCAGAAATGGGCCTTGTTGTCAACCACAGTTTGGTGGATTTTCCAACTGGACTTGAAGCTTTACCCTTACAAAATTGTTTTAACTCAAGAAATGAAGTCCAACAACCATACAGCGAGCCACACATTTGCTGACTGGGCTCTGGAGCAATTGGAAGCTGACCCAGCTTTTGGCTGAAAAATCATCTTCAGCAGCAAGGCCCATTTGGGGATAAATGGTTTGTTAACAAACAAAGTTATCACATTTGGAGTGAAGAGAATCCAATGCAGATTCAAGAATGTCCATGTCATCCCCAAAACGTTACCGTGTGGTGTGGATTTTGGTCAGGTGGAATCATGGCCCTTATTTTTTCCAAGATGAAGGAGAAGAGGCTATAACTGTCAATAGTGAAAGATTTTGGGCTGTGATAACTAATTATTTTTGGCCCCATTTGGAAGGTGCTATGTTGGCCATTTACCCGAAATTCTTTTCCAGACATATTGTCATCAAATGTACTTCAAAATAATAAAGCAATTAAAACTGTATCATTTACACAACTTGTTTTATTCAAAGATAGGACACAATTATTGGAAGATCCTTTACATGTAGAACTATTGAACTGGCGTATGTTTTGCTGTGTGTATTCACAGCAATAAAATAAAAAAGAATGCGAAGCATCACAACTTGACATTATTTTTAAATTGTGATTAAGTGAAAGTGTATAATCCAAATTAATTTTGCCTACCCACCTGTCTGCAGCTCCTTCTGCTCTCCTTGCCTGGTGACAACACACACCTCCTTTTCATTCTATAGCTGTTGTATGATCTTAACAAGTTCCTGACCCCTCCTCTCCACCCTCTCCTCTCACATCTAGAAAGAGATCAGTAGAACAGCATCCTATAAATGCATAGAACCATAGAAAGTATGCACACCATATGGTCCCACTGTGTTCCCAAGTCCAGTCCATTTTTGTCTGAAGAGTTGACCGCAGTGGTGTTTTCTGGACACAGGCAGCAGCAGGTCTAAGGACCATGCTCTCAGGGAATCCCCCAGGTTATCGGACCATCAGCTGTGGTCTTTTAGCAGAGTTCTTGAGCTACACACCTCTTTTTCTCATGTTGCCACAGGACCTCAACATTGTGTGCCCATCGTGGCTGTCTTTAGTGGTGGCCAGGCACCATCTGGTTCTTCTGGTCACATGTTGATACAGTCTCCCATTCACACGGATCCTGCTGTCTCCTGAGCTTTTTTTTCCTCATGTCTTTATTGTTCTTAGTGATCATCTGTTCTAGATGAGTTGAGACCATTTGGTGTACCTCAGATGACAGTGTGCTGGCTTTTAAGATCCCAGACACCATTTACCAATATGGGGTGCAGAAGACTCTCTTAGCAATAACCATTTAACATTACTTACCTTAATTTTGTTTTTATGTACACTGCCCAGTACCACATGCAATAATTAGTTATTGTGTACCTACATGGGGTAATAAGTACAGATACTCACTAAATATTGGAACTATAAGAAAGGCAAGATCTATGCTAACGTAAAATTCACAATATTAATTACATAATTCATTAAAATGACAAGAGCCATAAACTGTAGGCTGGGTGCTAGGAGAGGCTCTAATAGAATAACTTAATCAAGTGCGTGGGATCAGGGAAGGCTTTGCTGAAGAAGTTATATTAAGTTCAAGTGAGAAGGATCAGGCATCAGCCAGGCTTGTGAAAGATGGTTTGAGAGACACACAGGAACAGGGCATCTGCTCTTTGTGAATTTCATTGTTACATGCTTTATACATTTTGTTTCAACAAAATGTAGTGCTACCTAAATTTTATAAAGGAAGAAGCAGAGGTGTTGATGTCAGTCAATCAGTGTCACACAGTGGACCAGAGGCAAAGACAAGATTCAGAGTCATCAATGCCCAACTTCAAAGTTCATCTTTTCCTCTTAACACTGACACTGTTCCTTAGACTAGAGCTCTCGTGTAAGTACTCCTCAAAGCAGCTGTGAATGTAGAGTTCATTGTCTAAGTTTGGAAAATCTTTGTGGCGTAGATGAGCTAGAGTATAGAAAAATAGGCCTTGGTTCTTTTGCTACTGGTATGACTCCATTTAACTTCGGCAGAGGAGTTTAGTCTATTTTGCTTTGGGGATTACTTTAGGAGAGATTTTTCTCCATCTTCCGTTTCTAGATATGTATGACAATTTGCAAAATTTAAACCTTCATCTTTAGTGTACTGTATTTTGTTAAGAAGCAGTAAGTGCTATAATATGCAATACATTCATTTCAGTCCACACTAGTGTCACTGGAATTATGTAGACCCTGTATTACTGTCTGAGGTGCCCCAGGGGTGCAGTGGTTAAGCACACAGCTGTTAAGTGACGGGTTGGCAATTCGAACACACATAGCAGTTCTGAGCGAGACAGACACGGTGGTGTATCTGCTCCTGTAAAGACTACTCGAATCAAGACAGAACAAACTGACTGCCACTGAGCTGATGCCAACTCAGAAACCCTCTGGGGCAGTTCTTAGCTGTCGCGTAAGTTTGCTGTGAGTCAAAACTGACTCGCCAGCAGCTAACAATAACAATTGTCATTCACTATAATAGCAGAATTAAGGAAAAAATAAAAGGTTTGGGTTTATCTCCAAAGTACTCTTCAAGCAATTATTAATTATCAAAACTTGACCTCTTAAAGGTGTCATTTGTACCAAAGCCTAAACTGGTTGGAAAGAGTAGTTAAAATAGTCTGGAAAAGATGACCTGTGGAAGTGAAATCCACAATAGGCAGTGCTTCGCAAAGTCCTCAACTTTCACTTCTGTTATGTTTTCATTGCTAGTAACGTACAATTGCAACAATTTCCAAGTGAATATTTTTTCTTCAAAGCAAAATTTGCTGCTATTAGCAAGGTGACTCCACACTCACTAGAAAATCATATGTATAAAAGTTTACCACATGTGACTACTGATTTTGGACAACTTAAAATGTACCTCTTTTTTGCAGTCAAGTTGCATTATTGTCCACCCCCACCCCCCACTGCTGTATGTACATTGCACAATGTTTTAGAAGGATTAAATTAGTATCGTTCTTTTACTTTATGAATTAGCCTTTACTGAAAAAATCAAAGAAAAAATGTAACACTTCTGTAGGATTTCAGGGATCTTGAAAACCTCTGCAGTATTACTGTTTCTGGAGAGCCTCTGTGGGACCTGCAGCCACGCTGTGGTGGAACGGGAATGCAGCAATTTCAATGGCTAAAAAGCCACTTAATAGATTGGAGTCATTGTATTCCGTGAGTTGCTTGCTTCAGCAGCTAAGAAGTTGCCGGTCTCTCACAAGTTACACCTGCATGCACACACCCAAGCTCACATTGAAACAAAAGACTACAATTCTAAATATACAGTCAGAATGCTTCTTAGAATCAAAACTGACAAGTCTTCATCTCATATGCTTTGGACATGTTATCACGAGGGACCACTCCCTAGAAAAAGATATCAGGTTTGGTAAATTAGAGGGTCAGTGAAAAAGAGAAGACCCTCAACAAGATGGAAAGTCCCAGTGGCTGCCACAATGGGCTCAAGCACAACAATGATTATAAGGCTTCTGCAGGATGCAGCAGTGTTTTTGTTCTGCTGTCCACAGGGTTGCTATGAGTTAGAACCAACTCAGTGGCACCTAGTAACAAAGATGCAACATTATTACAGAGAAATATTTTGGGGCCACATTTACCATGAATAAGTGATAATCACGAGTGAATCGGAAACTCTGGTGGTGTAGTGGTTAAATGCTACAACTGTTACTCAAGAGATGAGCAGTTTGAATCCACCAAGCATTCCTTGGATACTCTGTGGGACAGCTGTACTCTGGCCTATAGGATTGCTATGAGTCAGAGTCAACTCAGTGACAGTGGGTTTGGTTTTGGTTTTATGAGTGAGTTAGGCATTTAGAGAATTCTAGGTTTGTGTATTTAAGGAGGTACAGTCTTCTGGCTTTTGCTGCTGTATCAACTGTTAGGTTGTCTGAATTAATGGACTCACTGAAGTCTTGTCAATTCACATTCAGGGGGATAGTATGTTTACATAGATTTGAATGCTCAGCAATCAGAAAACACTTAGTCACATCTATTATTGGCTGCATCACTTTTAATACCTCCTTCCTATCTCATTGCTTCTATCTGGACAATGCTTCTGATGAGTCTCCAAATTCTATTTGTTTTCAACACACTTCCCTGTCCATGCCCACTCATCAAACCAAAACTAGCACAAAGATGACAAAGCTTATCTGAGGACTCTGAAACTGGTCCTAGTGATCAGTGCTGTACTTCCTCATGGACACTGATCCTGGCTCATGTTTCCTTTGTCTTTGTGGGTAGTATAGTGGGAATGAAAAATCTGAAACCATCTTCTCCTTCTTCTTTGAAATTTTTGTTCATCATAGTTTCCTTTCCCTGACTATTCTGATACAGATTCAGTTAATATTACAGTGATACTAAATACTTTCTAGGCCATGATAATCAAGACTCACAAACATTCCTGTAGACTCTTAGCTAAATGTGAAAGACTTACTGTGTTAGCAAAAGAAAGTCCTCCAATGTTATTCTACTGACAAACCGGAAAGAAGAATTGCAAGGTGCCTGAAGAGCCAACCTAAATCACAGATGTAATATTGTTTCTGTTTCCTATTACAGAAGTGCAGGAATTCTGTATAACGCTCTCTCCAACCTCTTTGTCAGATTTGATATCCTACTCACTTTCTTGAGTAGTTAGACAACCTGAGGCTCCCTTTATCAGATCAAAATTACTTGAGATCAAAAGGAAACTGAGAGGAAATGAATTTCAGGAAAGTTAATGCAAGTGATGGCCCAAGCGAGCACAAGGCATCTTCCTACTAGCAAAATCACTTCTATTTTCTGAGGACTTTCTCCAGAGTTTAAGGTGATGAGTTTATAACCTTCAAATACCCTATAAAACCACTTACAGCAATGTGAAGTTGAATCCTTTCCCTAAGTCCTATACTTTGTAACTGCTTTGATTTCACAGGAACACATATACTCACCCATTTCAATCAACACATCTGATTTTGAGTTCTGAGACTCTAAGCATTGCGCTCTTCCATCCCACTGAGAATCTCTTCCCTCTACCACCACTCCTCATTCAACAACACAATTCTTTAGGCTTCACCAGGAAATTCAGAATAGCAAATTACTCTCATCAGCTCAGGGCTTGGGGGTAGGGAGGGGTGGGGAGCCAATAAAACTTCCCGGTGTTTTTCTTCAGTTGGTGGCCCTTAATTTCATCATCACATGCAAAAGGAGAGTAAAGAAAAATCTGCCCCATTTGTGCTTAACACCATAAATAGCAACACTGACATTTCTTTGCCACTAAGGCCATTTTTTTTTTTCAATTCTGCAATCATATGGTGTCATGGGTTGAATTGTGTCCCCCCAAAAATATGTGCAGCCGTGTGGCTGGGACATGATTCCCCGTATCTTGGGACTGTCCTCCATTGTGTGGTTTCGATAAACTGTATGCTAGAGGGGCTGCAAATTCCTGCATAGGATTACTTCCTTGCTTTGCAGTGGGGGGAGTTTCCCTGGAGTATGGCTTGCCCCACCCTTAATGCTTTCCGCTTGCAAGGGATAAAAGGAAACAGAAACAAAGAGAATTAGGAGCCTCACACCATCAAGAAATGTGCACCGGGAGAAGAGCGCGTCCTTGAGACCTGAGGTTCCTGCGCCAGGATGCTCCCTGGACAAAGACTGATGCAGTGCCAGACTTTCCTCCAGAGCCGACAAGGGGATAGCCTTCCCTGGAGCGGTTACCCTGAATATGGACTTGCAACCTACCGGACTGCGTAAGAATAAATCTTCCTTTGTTAAAGCCATCCACTCTGTGATATTTCTATTAGAGCAGCACTAGCTGACTAAAACATATAGGTACCTAGGCTGTATAGTTCATCTAACAAGAAAATCCTTCTTTGAGGGACATGGTCTTTTTAACAGAATCCCTACATCTGTTTTTGACATATACAAAGGTTTCTGGACTCACTTAACCCTATGTGTGTCCTAGAGTATCTTTGTCACTGATAAATGCCATCATCACATTCTCTGTACTCTCTTTCTAAAGTGGGAATAGATTAAAGTGCTATAGGGATAGTAAGGATATTAGATGCCATTTTCAGTCACCTCATTTGCTTGCAAAAGCTGAATAAAGACAACCAAGGAAAAACTGATGTCTTTAAATTGGTGATTTAGATTGATTTTGGTGAAGAATATTAAATATGCCATTGACTTACAGAAGAACAGTCAAGTCAGTCTTGGGAGGACAGCCAAAATGCTCCTTAGAAGCAAGGATGAGAAGACTTGTCTCACATACTTTGGACATGTTATCAGACAGGACCAGTCCTTAGAAAAGGATGTCATGTCTGCTGTAGTAGAGAGTCAGCTAAAAAGAGGAAGCCCCTCAGTGAAATGGATCGACACAGTGATGACAGCAATGATCTCAAAAATAGCAATGGTTGTGAAGATGACACAGAGCAGCCAACATTTCATTCTGTTACGCATGTGGTCGCTATGAATTGGAACAAGTTGGAAGACACCTAACAACAACAAAACTGCAAGGATACAAGATCTCTTTCTTCCCATACTTTCCTGCTACATTGAAGCTCATCAGTAAAACGGAGAATGAGCTTTAGTGGTACAGAGAAGGCAGAAAACTGGCTTATCTTTTACTTTTTTAACAGACTGTTGGGGAAGTAAAGTTATGAGACATTGCCCGTCCATACACCTGAAGCCCTCTAATATGCTCAGAGACACACTGTATATAAAGCTGGTAGAACAAATGAAATTTTGTTTGATTTACTTCAGTGTTAAATTGCTTAAGATTTGGGAAATTCATAGATGACTTATATTTCATTTTAATGCTATTCTTGAAATTTGATTTGAGTCTTATGACTAAAACACCACATTTAGCATGAACTGTGCAGAATTTTCCACTTGGTAGCTTATTTTTGAACCAGTATAGCCCAAAAGAAATAAACTGAATTACTGCTAATTATAACAGTTTGGGGATACTTCCAGATGCTGAAGTCATGTATTTCTTAAATTACACATAAAGTAAGTTTTTATCCATCCAAATGCCCATCTTCTTAAAAGAGCAAGTAGAACACAACTTGTTCAACAATTTACAGTTACACTAAATAAAAATGGACAAGTTACATCTATATTCTATATTGTTGTTTCTTTGTCTCTGTATGACTCATATCACCTTTGCAAGAAAGCATCGTAACATTTCTAGCCAGGTTTATCTTAGTTGTCATTGGCTGACTTCATTATCTATGTGTTCTCAAATCTTTTTATTTTGTCTTCAAAGAAATGTTCAATGTTTCTTTCCAGAGCCTGTTAAGGGGAAAGAAGTAAAGTTTCCAACTTCCCTGAAGGAAAAAGGTAATGTTGTATAATGAAATGTAAGCAATGTTGAGCTGCCTGTTGCAAATTCAGTTATTTGCAGCAAAGCAAAATATAATTTATTTTTCAGGCTCTTAAAGATAGAGCTATCATATGCGGTAACATGTTTTTAAGTGAAGAAAACGGACTTACTTTCCACCTTCAAATTTGCAATGGTTCTGGGAAACAACCAAAGAAAGAGTACCTGGGTCAGACACATTATGAAAGTTTAAAAATGCACATTTTATTCTGATTCTGTGGGTCTGTAGTAGAACGAAGGAATCTACATTATATAAATGCCCCAAGAAAAACTGTAGCAATAGCTCTCAAAACAAAAGTCTTAGGAAAAATAGAATAATTACACTTCCTGAGGGATTATTTGCTATTATTCGAATTCAGATTTAGTAGAATTCTAAACAAATTTTATACTGAGAAGACATTTAGAGATAAACTATAACTCAATTCCTTCATTTTATAGATAATTAAAAACTGAAAAATCAAGATTTTTAATGTCTATAGTTTGTAGCACAGCTAGCATTCAGACTCCAATATCCTAACTCAAATACTGATCTCTATTGAAAGCTCTTCATTGTACCTCCTACCTTCCTATTGTAATTGGTTTGGAATTATGTAGATTCTGATATTCCATATGTTATGTCATATGAACTGAACGTACATATGATCTTGCTAGGTTTAATACATTTAATTCGTAACTGGGGTCCCTACTTGGGATCAAATTTATTTAAGGCACATATGTTTCATTATAAGATTTGTAAATTATACCTAAACCTTAGTTATCATTTCCTACGGTAGGAGTCTTAGAGTTATACGCAATGTTACTTCTGCCCTCACGTGTAAATGAGAGTATTTTTTCTAGCAAAAAGATTCTACATCTTAAATGTCCAGTAAAAACCAAATATTACTGCCCAAGAGGATGATGAATAAGGCTATATCTTATCATCATTCAAAGGTTTAATTAACTGTGAAAACTGATCCAGATGCTATCCTGGATCTATGTAAACACTAATTTATTTGAAGTACATCGTAAGAATTTGCTAACAAGATCTAACTGTTGGTTGGTTGGGACACTAATGGGACTAAACTGAAGCAGTTGTGTTTGATGCTTTAAGTGATTTAATCATAGTAAATTATCATAATTTTTTTACTAATCCAAGACAGAATTAGGAAAATCATTAATAGACAGGGACATCCATTTCCACCCGGTTTAATGAAGAACATCAGCTTATAAAAATATTTTCTTCCAGAGGAAATGTTTGAAAAACATATACATGGTTGACAAAAAAAGTTCAAATTTTTACTAAAAACACTTTGTATACATTTCAGTCTTCTATCACCAAAAGCATCTAGCCAAGTATCTCCTCTGTCTTCTTTTATCCTTGCAGTCATTCTATTTCCAAAATCCACATGCCATGCCAGATGGTCAGTCTACCACCAGGCAGCTCTCGGTCAGAGATGACAGTCATAGGGAGAGGGACAACATGTTGTTTCTTGGGGAAGATACATATTTTAGTTAAATTTCCATTTCATCAGCACTGAATTTTTACCTTAGTGTACTACTTTCTTTTTAAGTTTTAATAATAAGCATTGGTAAACAAGCATTGGCCTAAAACATCAATAAAATGCAATAACCTAAATTATTATTTAATACCTCCTTTTATTATACTTTTTAGAAATTGAGCCTTCAAGAAGCTTTATCAGAATTTTTCAGTAGTTGTTTTTATTTTCTTATTCAAAGGGATAACAATTTCTCTTAGTGGTACACTTGGAAATTAGTGGTGCTTTAAACTTTCATGACTTAGATTTCTTCTTTCTCTCCCCTGCTGCTCTTACCCTACTCCCCCTCCTTCTTTTCCTTCTTCTTTGAACAAATAGCCAAAATTCAGGACTGTGATGCCGAATGTGAATGTTAATACCTTGACATGTTGTCAAAAGAGTGCAATCATGATACGCCCAGTGACTCTGAGTGGCTCTCTGAGAAATGGTGATCCATTAGGGTTTTTTTCATTACAGGATGAATGTCATCTGAAGCAGATCAGAGCAGTTACATTTTAAACAGTCCCTCCTAACAAGGAAATCAATTAAAAATGAAAGGTTTTAGATTTTAACCTTCTGAAAATTTGTAACAAAAATTTAACATTTCTTGTTATAGTAATGAGAGGTTTCCTTAAAAGACTTCTTTGCATTTCCAGTAAAGGAACAAGAGATCTAATATCACATGTACTTAAAAGAGAGACCGATATATTTTTCAGTTATCTTATAGGATTAAAATGGCTATAGCATACTCTTCTTTGAATAAAGGTAGAGGCTTATTCTCATTGAAGCTCTCAAATGTGACTATGCACAAAAATCTCTTGGTGAATTAATTTTTTGGTAAAGAGCCAAGATCTATCACCAGAAATTCTGACTCAGTAATTCTGTAATAGATACAAGGAATTTATCTTATTAAAGTCTTATTTTATGTGGAAAAATGGCACTACATATTGAAGCTTTGATGCTTCTTCTTTGATCCAAATTCTTAGAATGGTATATAAACAAATGGATAAATTAAACAGACAAAAACACATGTATATCAAGGGGAAACGTGTGTGTGTGTGTGTGTGCATGTGCATATGCATGCACGTACACACACACATACAGATGTATACATCTACTCCTCCCTTACCAACACGGGTGGATTCCTAAAACCAACTTGTTTGGGAAAAATTAGCATTGTGTGAAAACAGAGGATGACCATATCAGATCACAAAACAGAAGATGACTGCATCATTACCCACTGCCAAATTACATCATAACTACCAAACCATTGAGAATTATGACCTAGCCAAGTGGACACATGGGCTTGATCATCACAATTAGCATTACTCTTGTCTTGCACTCTGACATTGGTTACTGCCAGATATACATTGTTAACACACAAAACAGCTGGATAGTAGATTTTTTACTATTGCTGTAAATGTGAAATTATGCATAACAAGAGAGTAGCTACTGAGTAGGAGATGTGTTTGTGTATATATGTATGTTATAAGTGTGTATGTGTTTGAAAAAAAGAAGAAAAGAAAACTTAAAACAGTGAACCAGAGAAATCTCTGAATTCTGGATTCTTATGAAGTAGAGCTGACCATAAGTTTTGTTCCTATTGGATTAAAGCAATAAAGTGCATACCAAGAAGCTGGAATTTGAAGAAAGTCACATTACCTAGCCAGCGGCAGCGTCCTTGTATTGATAATAACACAGTTATAACAAATAAAGGGCACTTAAAAAAAAGAAAACCCCACTTAAAAGTCTAAATGCAAAAATCATAAATAAAACATTATAATATGGAATTCTCCAGACTCCTAACACAGGAATCAAGTCAATTATGTCTGTTGAAGGAGATGATGGACCAGCTCAATATTATCAGTTAAGACAGGTTAAGCTCAAACTTAAGGTGAAAAAAAAATCAAGCTAAGTCCACAAGAACCAAATACAATTCTGAACACACTTTCTTTGAATTTAGAGAAGAACTAGTAAACAGATTTTATATACTGAACACTAGTGAACAAAGATCAAAAGAGTAGTGGGATGACAACATTAGCCCATCATAGTTGTAAGAAAGTGAAAAGTCATTTAAAAAAAAACAGGAAAGAAGCTAGAGGTGAAAATGAGTACCACAAGACCCTGAAACTTGTTCTTAAGCACAAAGTAACTCAAGTGAATGGGAGAAATGATGAAGTAAAAGAGCTGAACAGAAGATTCCAAAGGACTTGAGGAGAAATCTATGCAAACTGTTATGATAAAATGTGCAAAGATGTGGAGTCAGGAACTTTGAAAAAAGAACAAATTGACTATTTCTCAAGTTGAAAGACTGAAGAAAAATTCAAGCAACAAGTTGTATTACTGAAGAATTCTATTTAAAAAGCTGAGTGATGCTGGCAACTTCAAAAGGAGGTTAAAGGAATAGAGAATCATTGTACCAAAAAGAATTGACCAGTGCTCAACCATTTCAAGAGGTAGCATATAATCAAGAAGTGGTACTGAAGGAAGAAGTTCAAGCTTCACAGAAGTTGTTGGTGAAATCAACGGTTCAGGAAGTAATGGAACACCAATGGAAATGCCTCTCAATTAGCATTACCTGTGTTGTATCACTTACATGAAGGCATTTAACTATGCAGATCATAGCAAATTTTGGATAACATTGTGGAGAATGGGAATTCCAAACACTCTTCTAGAACCCATACATGGATAGAGAAGCAGTAATTTAAACAGAACAAAGGGTCACCGTATGGTTCAGAAATAGATACAGTATGTGGCAGAGTTGTGTCCATTTACCTTACCTGTTCATTCTGAATGCTGCAGAAATAATCTGAGAAGCTGGATTATATGAAGAACAACATGGCACCAGGACTGGAGAAAGACTCATTAACAAACAACAATACACAGACAACACGACTTTGCTTACTGAAAATGAAGATGACTTGAGCTGATGAAAGTCAAAGACTACAGCATTCAGTATGGATTGCATCTAAACACGAAGAAAATAAATTCTCGCAACTGGACTGATAAATAACATTATGATAAATGGATAAGAATTTGAAGTGGTCAACAATTTCATTATACTTGAACTGATAATCAATTTCCATGGAAGCAACAGTAAAGAAAGCAGATGATGGATCATTATGTTAGGCAAATCTGCAGCAAATGACTCCTTAAAAGTTCTACAAAGCAAAGATGTCTCTTTGAGGATTAGTTTGCACCTGACTGAAGAAGTGATCTCTTTAATCACCTCTCATGTGTGGGAAAACTATACTGAAAAAAGAAGACAGAAGACTTGATATATACAATGGACTGCCAGAAAAACAAGAAAGACAGTCTTGGAAGAAATACAGCATGGAATGTTCCACAGAAATAAGTATGATCAGACTTCGGATTACTTACTTTGGACACACATCAGGAAAGACCAAATAATAGAAGAGGCCATCATCACTGGTAAAGCAGAGGGTCCATGGAAACAAGAGGACCCCTCAATGTGATGGATTGATTGCAATTACAATAGCTGTTGTAACAGTAGACTCAAACATGTCAATAATCACGACAACAGCACAGGATTGGTCAATGTTTTATTCTGTTATACCCAGTGATGCCATGAGCTGGAGTTTATTCAACAGCAACTAACAACCACAGGTATCTTTAGAAATCTATGATTCCTCATTCGCTGAATAATAGCTCAAGATAAATTTACACCCTTGAGTAGCACTTTGAGCAACAACATATAACTTAAGAGTTTTCTTTTTATGCCTGTAATGGCAGAATAGCAAGCTGGAAGAAAAGGGTTTATGTGTTAGTAACAAGCGATTGAGGCTGTTAGAACTGTCTCTACAATTATTGGCTTTACAGAAGTAACCATACCAGGCATTATAAATTTTAGTTTCTTTTTTCCAAATAATTAAATCTCCCTGAAATATATGTTTACCTACAGTGTAAACCGCAATATTTCTTTCTTGATATCCACTCGATTTAAGCCCTCATTTAAAGGGGCAAACTAGAATGAGAGGTGGGTCACTGTCACCGTGAATCTACTCTGCTTGCTACTCCAAGTTCTTTATGCGAGTGTTCTAATACACTTCTTCCCTTATGAGGAAATTTAAAAAATATGTATCTTAAGCAAATCTTGTCATTTTTCTTGTCCACTGTAAAAAACATGGGAGATTACTTCTATTTTGATATATTTAGAAAGAAATAGTAAAATAAAACCTCCTCATTGCTGAGTTAGTTCTGACTCAGAGACCCTACCAAATAGAGTAGGACTGCCCAGAGGGCTTCCAAGGAAGTGTTGGTGAATTCAAACTGCCAAACTTCGTGTAGTTCTGTGCCATCGGGCCTTCTTAATAGAATCACTATGCATAATTTGCAAAGCTGTCATTTATTTTTCTTACAGGTGAACAAGAAATAAAACAATCAATACTTAAACCTTTTATTGACTTATTATTAACATTTCAAGGTAGAAAAAAGACAATACTGGTGTCTAGAGAAATGAATGGAAGTGTAGTCAAAGAGTGACTCCCTTTTGATAAAGGAAAGCCAGAGAATGTCTGCTTATTTACCTTGGCAAGTACCTTTTTGCATAATTCTCTGAACCCATTAAATGGCTTAAAGTCGACTGTCTTTTTGCCTGAAATACATTCAGCCAGCTATCCTGTCATCTTCAGATAACATCACGGGGCACTTTTCTGATTGATTATTCTTTGCATGACCTAGAATATGTGCAACCTCTTCCAATTATTTCTTGCTTATTGAAATGCATACTCTTCACATTAGGAGGCTTCGGGGAAGGAAAGAATAATGAGGGCCATGTAGATAGGCATAAAAGAAAAAGCAGATAAAAGCCGACTGACACAATCAGAATGGTGGTACGTTGTATTCAGCATATACAGGAGGCAAATGATCATGAAACCAACATGATGACGGAATGAGGCAGGAAAGAAGTGTGCGCGTGTGTTCTGTGCTGCAAAGAGAGAGTGCCTTGTGGCTCATTTCGTGTTTGTTAGTGTCCACTCAGCAAACTTTCAGTGTATGTGTGCATAAGAGAATCCTGCCTATGGGAATCATGCCAAGGAAGGACTGCCAGATCAGGACTTGGAATAAAGTATTTGAGTCACGCATTAAGCACTTGCATTACAAAATACAGCCATCAGAGAGCCATACCCACAGAAGCTTATAAAGTATAATTTTTTTTATTGTTGACTTAATGGGGATGAGGTACGTGTGTGAGAGAGAGACAGGAGAGATACAGAGAGAACAGAGAGAACGAATATGGGGTATGAGTTTTGCATGTGCAGGTGTAAGTCTCCACATGTGTATATGTGAAGACATGTTACGGAAAGAATACTGTGCTCATTAGCTTGAGATTCTACCTTCAGTTTTGAAGTAACTACCTTATGAATTAGCTGATTCCCTAAGCTTCTCTGCATGGTAAACGAAATATAACAGTACGATGAGAAGATACAGAAATATTCAGTGTGTCATTGGTGAGTTCCAGTGTGCTGTGGAATGACTCAATTAATGGTACAGAGATTCCACTTTATATTTCAGTTCAAATAGCCTAGAAATGAGGCTTATAAATTTGATTTTCCTTGTCATTTTATATCAATAACAATAATTGACTGTTGATACAATGTCTAGGCAGTAAGTCTCCTAAGATGAACAAGGCAAAATCTGTGTCTTCAAATTTCACAAACCAGTGGGGGGGGGGGGGGGGAAGACTGGAGAAAAGGAAAAGTAAAATGATCTTCAATGTTGCCTTAGAAAAAGCATACAGAATTTTTTATTTCATCAATGAATATCTATCATGAATATCTACTACTTATATATTAACAAATTGGTTGCTCAGAAAATATTAGTTGAATTCATCAACCTAATTTTAACAGCTCCTTGAGGATTGTCCCAATTCATAAGATGATCAAATTGAAATTTCCAGTTTCATACCACATTGTTTAGCTAAAAAGAGAGCCAAATTTCCATCTGACGAATTTTGTTGTTGTTGTTTGTTTATCTGTTTGCTTTTCTTCAACTCTAGAGCAAAAATTAATTTTGCAACTTTTTGTTTTGGATGAGGTAATCACTTGAGCATATCATCATCTCATCCCTCATCAAGGGTTTTCAATTCAAGAGCAAAGATGATATTGACTTAGTAACACAAGCAGGGAAAGTGGAAACAAAGAATGCATATGTTTCTAACCTACATGAACATAGTTAAGAAAGAGGAAGACCTGAAGATAATTAACGGTTAGTGGATAAAATGAAAAGTGAGTCAAAGAATATCAGGTTTGGTTTGCTGTCTGACCGCACTCAAATTCAGGACAGCTGCTTTTGGAAGTCCATAAACGGAAGACATTCTGTGTCAAGCTATCCTGGAAAATACAACCATCATGTGTATTCCTCACAGTTTATTTAACTGAGTCATGGAGTAATACACCAAATGTCTACTACAGTAGATCAAACCTTTACATAACAGTATTCCTCTTAAGACATATTTAAGGGAAAACAAAAACACATGACATCAATGAGATCTCTCCCGAATCCTAAATCTTGAACCCAAATTACTTGAAGTCAAAGTATTTCTAGAACCAACTCAATAATGCAACATGCAGAAAATAGATGGTGGAAATACATCATATTCCATCTCATTTGTTTTTAAAATAGTATAATTAGGACCACACCTAAAGTTATTTAAATGTATGCATGTGTATGTGACTGTGTGGTACTTTTTCATCCAAAACTCAAATGATTTAAAGGCTGTACATGTCCCAAGTCAGTTCATGAATGTTATTTTAATTAAAATATATGCATTTATGTGAGAAATAGAAAGAAAAAGTAATTTTAAGTATCAATGACTGGTATATACTGTTGAGTGTTTCAGGTGAAATGTTAAAATTTCACAGCATTTTTTTTTTTTTAAATAAATGTGAAAACCAAAGCCCTAAAAGTGACTTTCAGGTCACACAGCTACCATGAGGTAGATTAGGAACTCAAGCTTGCAGTAAAACCCTGGATTCCATGACCTGAGTCCCTGTTCTTTCCAGCCTCTTTTATTTCCAAACTCACAGAGGATCCACTTGAGACAACGCTGATAAATCTCATTTCATACTTTGGAAAAGCAGATTTTGTGAACTTTTTTGAAAGTAAAGCCTTCCTAGGTCATCAAATATTGAATAATACTCTAGGAGTGTGGGGAAATGGCTATCAATTTTCTAGTAATATTCAGTCTATTTAATTTAACCAGCTTAATTTAGGAAAACACTTAGTATGATTCATAATGTAATGACCGGCTCAAAAACAGAGAACCCTTGCTGATTGTAATGCATGTGACAGTCACCATCTTAGGGATTCTTTTAAGCACTTGGCAAGGTACTATAAGCTAGAGCCTGGTGGTGCAGCAGCTGAGAGCTCAGGCTGCTAACCAAAAGATCAGTCGTTTGAATCCAGGAGTGATTACCATGTGTAAAATATCTAATACCGTTGGTTGTAAACATGAGAATGATGCCTATATAAAGCCAAAGAGTTTCTATGTGCTGAAACATCAAATACAACAATAGTATGAGCTCTGAGAATTAAGTTTGCAAGCTTAATTGTCCTAAGTGCTACGTACCTCGTTGCTGAATATCCCTATGGTCACCTTCAAAGTACTGCCCTTGGGAAGCTATGTACCGATGCCAGAGCCTAGTCCACCCTTCAAAGCAATTTTGGAACTTTTTCCAGAATGGCCATTGAGCATGGTCATACAGTGGCAAGTTCCTGAACTTAATTGTATAACTGTCTGCCAGGTAGTTTTTAGCCAGTGACAAAAAACTGTGTTGGAATACCCACCCTTCTCACCTCATCTGCCCCCAAGTGACTTTTTCTTTACGTGAAGATAAAGGAAATATTGAAAGGAAGACATTTTGATGACATTCAAGACATCAAGGGTAATTTGACAGCGGTTCTGATGGCCACTGCAGAAAAAGAGTGCCAAAATTGCTTTGAAGGGTTGAGTAGGTACATAGCTTTCCAAGGAGGGTACTTGAAAGGTGACCATAGTGTGATTTTAGCAGTGAGGTATGTAGCGCTTTTTCTAGGATGAGCTTGCAAACTTAATTGGCAGCACAACGAAAATCAGTGGTATGTATTTTCTTCCTAGAGAAGTACTTAAATTAGCAATTAAGAGAATGAAGATTCTTGGGATTTGTATGCTTAGTAGATTTTTTTCCTGTTCTCTTTTCAAAGAGGAGGCAGAGATTCTCATACAGTGTTAGTCTACACTGCTGTCCTTCTCTAACTCCAATACATGCATGCTGAGGTTTTGCTCTGCTTGCTTTACTTGAGAACAGTGTTGGTGACGTTGGAAAAGCATTAACAAAACTCTCCTTGAAGGCCCGTCAGCAATTTACATGTCATAAATGAAATCTGCAGCCTGGAAGAGTCAGTGCTACGTCTGAACTAGCAAGCCTTCTGTTCAGCAATTCAGCATGAGGATTTCTTGGCTGCATGCTTCTGCAATATTTACATATTCAGCCTGGAATGAAGGGCTGCGATAGCAACCAGAGAGGTTACTATTATAGAAGTGATATTTGCCATGGTTAGAAAAAATAAAAATTTAAATAGTGAAAAGAGGTTGTGGAGTAAAAAGTTCAAGTTCCTGTTTCTTTTTTCTAGCCTACAAATCCAAATCCATTAACCACTTTCCTTAGTTCCCTATGGGTTCTCAATGTGGCCTTTGAATAAACTTTTATAGGTAGGTAGGTAGACAGATAGTTTTTATTTATATAACTAAGATAAAGCCCTAATGAAGAACTACATTCTTACATGATTCAAGAATTGAAGACCTTTCAAGACAGCAAAAAAAGATAAGACTACTGGAAATGTCCATCAGCTGATGAATGGATAAACAGAATGTGGTAATGAAATGTTGCTCATCCGTAAGGCGGAGTGAAGTCCTCATCCAAGCCACCACGTGGGTGAACCTTGAGGACATTATGCTGAGCCAGTAAGATAGACACAAGATGACAATCTGTGTAGGATTTCACTTACATGAAATAAGCAAATGTATAGAATCCAGAAGTAATTAGCACATATAAGGGACAGGAGACAGGAGAAAGTAGGAGTTTTAACCTGAAGTTCCTTGTAGGTTAATGGTAATAGGATAAACTAGAAAAACAGAATGAAAACAGGTATATAACTTAAAAATATAATAATATTCCTGAAGTGTACTTAAAAAAAAATTGAGTTAACTTTTTGTAGAAATACCATCTTCAGAACCAGGACACTGGGTTCTTATTGACCAAGTACATAAAAGAGCTGCTTATCTGATTATGATATCTCATATATCAACTTCTGATTTCTGCATTCGAGGGTAAAGTCCAAATTCTATAAGAAAAAAACTTCATTGAAAGGTTATACAATTTAAGCTTATAAGCATAATTCAGTAGTGAGAAGGCCCAGGACCATAAGCCTTTGAATAACACGTGGAACACCTGTAAAATTTGATGTTCGGGATAAAAGTCAGTTCTGTTATATTGCACTCATGCTGATAAAAATATCCCCATAACTTTTGCTTTTCTTTCTTTCTTTCTTTTTTTTTTTAAAGACAAATACTGAGGCTAAGAAAATTCCATTTCAAGATTGCAATGACAGTTTAATTAGTAAGGCTGGGAGCCATATTCAGAGTGGGAAGCAAAATTCCTTCAAATAGACACTTCAGTTTGCTGAGCAAAATGCCAGTGAAACCAGTACTAGAGAGAAAAATTTTAAACCTAGGAGATATCTATCTATCTATCATCTATCTATCTATCTATGATCTATCTATCTATCTATCTATGATCTATCTATGATCTATCTATGATCTATCTATGATCTATCTATCTATCATCTATCTATCTATCATCTATCATCTATCTATCATCTTTCTATCTATCATCTATCTATCATCTATCTATCTATCATCTATCTATCATCTGTCTATCTATCATCTATCTATCTATCATCTATCTATCATCTATCTATCTATCTATCATCTATCTATCATCTATCAATCATCTATCATCTATCTATCATCTATCTATCAATCATTTATCAATCATCTATCATCTATCAATCATCTATCTATCTATCTATCTCTATATATACACACACACATACACTCATATGATTTATTTCATTTGTTGATGCTGAGAATATAAACATAGCATACACCAATTCAACAGTGTCTGTATGTACAGTTTGGTGACATTGATTACAACCTTCCAGTTGTTCAATTATTCCTATCCTCCCTTCTTTTATGATTTGTTCCACCCTCACTGACAGAAATCCACTGCCCCTAAGTCTCATATCTAATCTTGCAAGTTGCTGTTGTCAATTTGATCCCAAATAGATCATTCTGAAAAAAAGCCAGTGCTCAAGGCAGTCATTCTTTACTGGCTAAGTTACAATTTTATTTGGTCTTGAGAAGACTTCAGGGGCTATTTTTGGTTTCAGATTTAAATATTATCTCAGGACAACAGTTTGGGATGTTTATCCAACTTCTATGGTTGTGGAATCTCTGAATTTCATAAGAATTAGATATTATGTTCTTTATTTTCTTCCTTTTGATCGGGATTTATCTATAGAATCTTTGATCACAGTCTTCAGACACCATCCAATGATGAAGGAAACAAGCGTTCATGGAAGCGATTAGTCAGGCATTCTATTTCTTCTTCCTGTTCCTGGTGAATAGAGATAAATTGTTGTATTTCCTATGGCTGTTTGCAAACTCTTAAGACTCTAAGCACTATACAATGAACTAGAAGATATAACAGAAATATACACATTATTAATTAAGCCAATTAACTGGGATGTCCTATGAAACTGTTACCCTAAACCGTCAAACCATGAAGTGCATGGTTGTACATAAGCTATCTCAGAAGCTGCTCTTTTGGTAATTGTTGTTGTAAATATATTTACCATGCCACTCCTGTCAACTCAACTTTCTGCAGGTGTGTAACTTACTGGCAGCAATTAATTAGCTCTGTGGGAATTTGTTTTGGAGAAATCAAGATATTTAAAGAAGCCAAACTCTAAAAATTAAAAGTGAGGTGAAAAGGGTCGTCTGATTCTGAAATCAGAGTACGTGCTTTCGTGAAGAGGACAGGTTGTGAGCTGGGATTGAGCACTCATTCTGACACCTACCAGCTGGATAACTGTCTACTAATTAACTATACCTACTTGGAGCCTCAGTGGCCTCATCTATAAAATGGGAATAAAAAATAGAATTATAGAATAAAATAAGTTGACGTGGCTAGTTGGTTAATAGTGAAAGCTCAGAAATATTAACTGTTATTATTGCTATTTTACTGAGTTCAAACTGTATCACTGACTTCAACATAAACTCAACAAAGAATAAATTGTCAGAGGGAAAAAAAAGTTTTTGCTTTAAAATGAAGAAAAAAAATCATCATCATCAAAATTTATCACCAAAGCAGAGAGCTGTTTTATTGCCACCTGGGAAATTATAAATGCCTTGGCTTTAGCCTAAACAGGATGATACACAGACTGCAATAGGAGACAACCAAAGAGATGAAGGCATTATGGAATTATAATGGAGGCCATATTTAGTATGGCAGGACACACAAAGCCATTATTTAATTGGAAAAAAAATCTGTATATTAAAAAAATCCAAAAATCATGCAACATTGAATTTTACCTCTGTATCTAGAAGTACAAGATGATCCACAGTTTCTTCTAGGATTAAGATAGACAGGAGAAAGTATTTGAACCTTCCATGCCCATAATTTTATTCTTTGTCAGTCATTCAATAATATTTATTGATCACGTGCCGCATGTCAGAAATTAGACCAAATGTGTCAAATAACAAGAGAGAGATACATGCCAGGGTGTATCAACATGCAATAACAGTGCTAAAATTCCTTTGCAGAGGATGTGTATTCAAGTATTACAGAAAGTAGGGTATAAATTGTTATGTGATTATTATATAAAATTCTTCGCTTAAACACATTACTTCATTATTAATAGTATCATTACTCTAAGAATCATCTATTATGTATAACCTGAATAAAGCTGGCTTACACCATCCCTGCCGTCTACGCTCAATAAATACCCTGAAGTCAGTTTTTTCTTACGTTTAAAACCACAAAAAAAAAGCTAAGCCTGCTGCTGTTAAGTGATACCGAGTCATGGTGACCCTATAGGGCAGGGTAGAACTGCCCCATAGAATTTCCAAGGAGCATCTGCTGGATTTGAACCACAGACCTTTAGGGTAGCAGCTGTGTCACTTAAGTGCTACGTCACCAGGGCTTCTAAAGACACTGCTGTCGAGTCAATTCTGACTCATAGTGACTCTGTATGTTTGAATGAGAAAAGAAACAACGAATGTAGTGGAACTCTTACATTAGTCAAAATAAGCCTTAGCCAAGATGAGAGAACCATAAGGTTTAGGTGAAGTTGATTAAACAAGAGAGGAAACTATGAAAAATGAAAATACAGTCCATTATTACAATAGGTTAATGTATATATTTATCCTATACTGATATTGTTAGAATGTAGAATTTCTAGACAAATGTCAGTGTCCTATGAAACATATTTCTATACCAACAAGAAAGTTAGATACTTAATTTTATTTTTACGTTATTATACAGGATTTTAACCAGTTTAACGTTGTTTATAAAATTAATAATAATAGAAATGCGAATTAAGTAACAATAATTATGTCAGTTTGAAATTAATAAAATAACCACCAGATGGAGCTCCATAAATTTAGTCCACAGTATTCAAAATAGAAAACTGCTTAAACTGGTCAAATTAGGAAAATTTCTCATCCTTTTCTGAGCAATTTTTATTGATTTTCTTATTTACAACACTTAAAAATGCATGAATTATAATAGACAGGCTTCTATTAAAAGCAAGATATCAAATTACTCAGTTTATATAAAACATTTTAGTAAGCTGGATTTTAAAATCAAAGTACTTTTCCTATTACATTACAGTTTACCAAGCATATATGTTCCACCAATATATTGATAGAATTATGTACCCATAATTAAAATTGAGGGCAGAAAATTTCATTAAACATTCCCATCAGCTCTCTAAGGAGCCTTGGAGACGCAGTAGCTAACCTGCAGCTGCTAACTGAAAGGTCAGCAGTTCAAATTCACCATCTGCTGTGTGGGCGAAAGATGTGTCAGTCTGCTTCCATAAAGATTTACAGCCTTGGAAACTCTGTAGGACAGTTCTACTCTGTTCTATTAGGTTACTATGAGTTAGCATCAACTCAAGGGCAATCAGTGTTATAAATTCACTTAGTAGTATCTATTATTTTGCAAATGTTTAATTTCTTTTCCGTTTATTTGTGCTTCTTTGTGTGTATATTTTGTACCACAGAACATGAAATAAAAAAAGAAGAGAAGATATCCAAAGCTGGTAAGTAGCTTTTGTGAGATTTACACATGGATGGATAATCCTAATGGTCTGAACATGGCTGGGTTTGTTACTGAGGCTTCAGTAAGGCTTTGAAAGGCCCAAAGTGTGAAAAAAAACAGGAGTACACTCTCCCCCATAGATACAAATGTAATAAACAATACACTTCAACATATGTTAAAATTTTCAAAATTCTGTGTTTTGTGATAGCAGGTTTTGGATAAGCTCATGCCAAGTGCTAGTGTCTTAGCACATTATATGCCTTCCATGTCTCCTCGGTAATCCAGAACAGTTTACAAAATACTTAAAGAAAAATTTGAATTTCGTATGCTCCAGTTGTATTGTGACAAATACTGCAAAATTATCCTTATAATTGGTTGAGCTGTAGAAAATCACCTATATTCACCCACATTTACTTACCAAAACAGTCTCATATGGTTCTATCCAACAGATTCAACTTTCTTCCTTTTCCAGTAGGTCAAGATGCAGATGTCCCTTGTAGAGATAGCACATTACCTTACTGACCAGTAATTACTCAACTAAATACTTTTGACATAGACTTTCTGAAACATAATCTACAAGGTAGGAGGTCAAGAGGCCGCTGGGCATCTTAAGGCAGGCGTTGAAAGCTGGGAGCAAGAACGTCAGAGTATAGGAGAAAGTACAGAAAAGGAAGGCTTTGAATCCTGAGAAAAATTCCAATTAATTAGAAGTATTCTAGGGCTGCCCAGTTTAAGGTGTTTTCTCTCTCTAGAGAGACATTTATCCATCTATATCTATATGTCCAAAAGCTAGTTAGGTATGTAACCATCTAACTCTACGTGATGACAGTAATGTTACGTTAAGAGCAACAATTTGCATTATTTGTATTAAAATATTTTCATATACTAATTTTTATAATTTTTAGCCTATATTTAAATAACTTTCCTGTATCTTTCTACGTGCATTTGAAATACTATCATAAATTATTATTATTTGAGACAACTGACAAGATATCAGAAGGAACTGCTGACTGTCCTAATTTTAGTGAAAAACTGTAACCATTTTAAGATTTTATAAGTAAACTTATAAAATTTGAAAGCATGTAGTCCCTGAAAGACCAATGGAAAAATAAGCAAATTTAAACCGTAAGAAAGAAAATGCATAATAGGAAAAAAATGATACATGAAGAGAGTGTTTACAGTGAATGTTCTCATCAAACTTTAGATGTATCTACAGAAAATGCAACACTGCAGGTAAAAAGTGCTCCGTTGTGGTTGGTACTCGTTCTGGTGGTGGTGAATCCTTGCTAAGCAGACAAAAGGCACATTGTATTGCCCATTCCTGTAGGCATAACATTGTATGTTTTGCTTTATTTGATGATTAGTGTATGATGGAAGGGATCTTGGTGGCATAGTAGTTAAGAGCTCAGTTGCCAGTCAAAAGTTCAGCAGTCAATATAAGCATTACAAATTTAATTCATTAACTTGAAATATTTATGTCTGTTTTGTGTACTATGTATTTTTAGCTTTCTATAGGGTAAGGTAATCAACACTAATCATGTGTTTTGTTATAAAATATAATCGATCAATAATTCACTGAAAACACATTATTATGCTAACATCACTTCCATGTGTCCAGAATTGTGCTTTGTGATGCAAGATTTATCTTACTTTGGGCTAAGAGACATTATTCCCAGAGACATTAACGTGAGCTATTGAAGAAGGTGCAAGATGTAATTATATTAATGAAGAATGCTCTAGAAGTCTAAAGAGAAAAGCCAGTCCTATAGTCCAGAGCAATCAAGAAAAGCTGCATGAAGATAAAGAACTAAGCCGGAATTTTAGGAAATGGGAAAGAACAGCTGGGACAGGGAGGTGATAAGATGGTGTGGTAAAAGCAGTGCTGGCTTTGTCCTGGAAAAATATCACTCTGACCCACTTTACCACTTGCTAAGCAAGCAATTTTACCTGAATTGCATAGCTTCAATTTTCCTGCCTATTCAGTAAAGATCATCACGCTCACTTTATAGGTTTCTTTTAATTATCAGATTTGATCACACTTGACACTTGGCTTAACTTCAACAAATGGTAACTATATTAGGAGTTAATACAGCAGCTGGCAGGAACATGGTCTCAGTGAGAGGCAGTAAGGAGACAAATCAAAGGAGCTGGGAGAATTCATGTGAAGAGTAAAGATCATAAGCTATGAAACTGGGATAGGACCCGATTAAGCTGGATCTCAATATCCAAGAAAGGGGGCCACAGAGGCGAAAGTGAAAACTCTGGATTCTTGAGGATGAGAAAGAGGTAAAAGTGGTATTTATTTGCCTTATAATAGCATGTAGGGTGAAATCCTATAGAACAAAATTGGAATCAGAGACTTAAACCATGACCATTTATAATAATTTAGCTATTGTATAATAAAGGTGTGAGGAACAGGTAAAGATGGAAAGCAATGCCTTTAAGATTTTTTTTTTAATCAATTGTATTTGTTTCATTTCAAAATTATTGATAGCATTAACTAAAGTTTGGTATCGAATTATCAGAAAACAAGCAATTTAACGAAATCACACAATATTGCAACTCACTGGAAAATCCTAATGACATTTTGGCAAATATTTTTTGGTGTATATTAATATATATGCTTTAAAAATACAGTCACACACTCTGAGCATTGGTATAACTGCTGTTGTAATTTTCAACCTATTTCAGGGGAAAAATAGACATTGATAACATGTTTGACAATTAAGTTCACAAACTCATCCTAGAAAACAGTGCCACATAACTCATTGCTGAATATCACTACAGTCACCTTCAAAGTACTCTGCTTGGGAAGCTGTGCACAAATACCAGCACCTTGTACACCCTTCAAAGCAATTTTGGAACTCTTTTTCTTGAAAGGCCATCAGAGCTATTGTATTATTACACTTGATGTCCTGAATGTCGGATCCGACTCGACGGCACTTGGCTTGGCGTCCTGAATGTCCTCAAATTGTCCTCCTTTCAGTATTTTCTTTATCTTTCAGTAAATAAAAAAGGTCACTGGGGGCCAGATCAGGTGAGCAAGGAGGGTGTTCCAATAAAGTTATTTGTTTACTAGCTACAAACCCTCTCACAGACAACTATACAGGTAAGTTTGCAAACTTGTGACCGTGCCACTGTGTGCAATGGACATTCTGGAAAGAGTTCCAAAATTGCTTTGAAGGGTGGACTAGACACTGATGTCAATGCATAGCTAGCTTCCTAAGTGCAATCCTTCAAAGCTGACCACAGTCATATCCAGCAGTGAGGTGTGTAGCACTTAAAACAATTATGTTCGCAGCCTTAAATGGCACACTTCTCGTAACTCCAAGGTCTCAAATACAGAAAGTTGGAGGAGGTGATAAAAAGTAGAAGCTGCAGAGGGAATTCGGGTAGGACTGGATAATAGTGGAGAATTCTCATGGCAGTGTTCTATACGCACATGAAAATTGGGAACATTCTCTGTGAATCCTCTTGGTAGGCTTGGTATTAATGGATTTAGAGATGATAACAGAAACCAAAGAAGGAGTTCTTCAAAAGCAATGAGAATGGAAGAGACAAACAGGGAGAAGCAAAAGAACAGGTGAAGAGGAGGAGAGAATAGCACTGGAAAGATCAGGAACCACCATATGTTGGCAGCCGAAAGCAGAAGCAGCTTCATTGAAAAGTGGAGTAGTCATCAGCAGAGCCAATGTCTCAGGAAAGTCAAGTGGTTTACAGGTACAATGATTAAAAAATTATATTATTGAGAAAAATAAGAAAAAATTTGCATTTTGTGATCTTTTGGAGAGTATATTCAGCACAGTGGTAGAAGCAGAAATCAATTTGCAGGAATTGAGAAGGAAATGTGTTACTATTAAGTAGAGGCAGAGCAGGAACCAGCTGTGTCAGGAGTTTGTAAAAAGCAGAAGGGGCTAACGACTATATTCCAACAGCTAGACTCAGTGAAATATTCTTTCGGTTGTTGTCACTTTTAAGGTCAGGTGAAGTGTTCAAGGAATCTATAGAGGGAGAACTTAATTAGGGAACAACTCTTCCAGACTCACAAAGTGTTCAGATACGTACTACAGGTGAAAGAAATTAGCTTAATTAAGAGAAGAAACAATTTCCCCTGAGCTTTGAGGGAATAATGAAAGAAGAGATTACACAGAGCTGAGTGTATCTGAGGACACTGCTGCGGAGTGATCTCTTCTTTTAAAAATGCTCCAACATGCGTGGTGCCCGGGGCAAGGGAAGATTTTCATGCTTGGTGTTACTGTGAGCCCTCAGTAATACTTGACAATATTCACCCATCTTGTTTATTTTTTTAAAAAGTCTCTGGCAAAAATGAAATCATTTATGACTGTTAAAAATAAAATAACAAAGGATAACTGAGTTTTCAAATGCTGAGCATCGACAGTTGTTCCTTTCTAAAAATAGTGTATTTTTAACTGCTAAATCCGCCCTCTCCCCACCTCTGATAATCCTGTCCAACAGAATATGCATTCCATTAGGCAACTGGAGTATAGCTATGTGTTGTCTTCAAGAGGAAATGTGCATTACTCATAACTAGTAATATAATTAAAAACATGAAAAGACAGCATAGGTTATAAATCACAATAATTTGGTTTTTCCGACTCGACGGCACTTGGCACTGGGCTATCTATTAAAATGAATATTCACAAACAAAACCTTCCATGGCTGTGTCTCTAGCCGCCTGATGAACATATTACATGGTTACTCTTCCTCTGCATCTCAGTTGGTTCGAAACTGAACTTAGCCTCTCTTACACTGGGTTTTTTGTTGTTGTTTCTTATCTCAATAAATGGCAGCTCACGACTCACCATATAGCACCTTAACTTAAGCTTCTGAGTCATTTACAGCTTCTCCTCCTTTTGCAGAGCCCAGCATCCAATTATGTACCAAGGATGTGTCTCTCAAATTTGTTTTTCCTTTTTTTCCTCTTCCCTTCTATGACCCTGGTTCTGGTTCTCATCAGCTCTTGCCTGGAAATATACAAACTCATTAGCTGATCATCAAGTGCTCATCTGCCCTTCAAAGATCCCCCACAAGAGTATGGTATTAATCTTTTCTGTACAAAAATGTTATAATTATAGGCAACTGTACAGAATCGTAAATAGTACACACTTAGTATTCAAATAGTTCTTAGCATGGATGACCGTGGTCTGCTTACTACCTTTCCTGTTTCGAGTACAACCACAGTCCATCGGAACTCTATTTTACCCAAATAGACTGTGTGCAGTTTTCTGAAACTGATGAGTTTCTTTCACATCGGGCTTTCATTCAGACCGACCTCTTTTTTATTCTTCATGGATGAAATTAAACACATATTTACCATAAAACCTTTTGCAGTTAACTATTAAGAATCAAATTCTGCTTCTTCAGCACTCCCCTATTTCTTTGTTTTCTCTGTACGAGGCATCTATAATGTTTTCCATGAGCTACAGCTGTGTATGCAAACATGTCATTTGTATTGGCATCCTGTGTTTGTTGCATTTGTATTACTGATAATGGTCAATATGTATCTAATCCACAGTAGATGTTAAAAAAATTATTAAATTAATGTATGAATGTATAATAAAGGGTTAGAGTAAATATTATATTCTAGCTAACCTTGGCAAAGACATAAACTTTCAAAAACTGAGCAATTTTATCCAGCTTCAAAGCACAGCATTTAGTGTTAGAAATTGTCTTTACTAGGTAAATGTGACATTTATTTTTATTTAAATATTTTCTTAGTACCAGCCCCTGAATTAAAGGAATTTGTAAATGGAAAGGATAAGATATATGCACCAATAGCTCTAATACTTCAAACTGTTTATTATACAATTGTAATCAATAAAGGTGGCTTTATAGCAAAGGAATTACTTGAGCTGCATCTTGAGAATGAGAAGTGGAAATATTTTTATAGGTACAAATAAAGCCAGAATGCTCTTGGTAGTAACACCTGCATAAACACTCCATTCAAATTCACTGCCATTGATCTATTTCACCTCATATTGACCCTATAGGGCAGAGTAGAACTGCCCTGCAGGGTTTCTAAGGAGCAGCTGTTGATTTGAACTGCTACCCATCTGGTTAGCAGCCACAGCTCTTAACTACAGTGCCACCAGGGCTCCTAACATAAACAAAGGGTAATTAAAAAATATAATATTTGATTTTTGAATTTTAACGTTGACTTCATGACCTAGTAGAAGGAATTTGTTCATTTCCCTAAAGCATGTTTTCAATTAATTTAAAAAGTCTTTTAAAACAATCTTTAAAGCCTTTACTTTTAAAAGTCTTAGAAACCACATCCTTTTTTTACATATAGAAAAAAATATTTTTCTTTACTAAAATGTTGCTTGCTTGTTATTGACTATAGTTAGTTAATTTGAGTAGTTGAAATCTTCTATGAGTATATCAAATGCAGTAGGTTAACATGATCCTTATCTGAGCCAATAAGTTTTACTTAATCAGAGCTAAGTTCATACTAAGGAATATTTTTGTCCCAAGGTATCTGGAAAAGGTAGTGTAAATTTAATTAACCAGTTCACCTGTGGATTTTTAACCACTTAATATCTGTAGGGCACAGTGCAGGGTTATAATTGTTCATTATTACGTGAATTGTGACATTATACTGCCCCCAGTATATTTCTTCTCAGGGTTTCCATTTGCTTCATCCATCCACATACTTCCCAAATACACACACATAGACCCTTAAGAGGACTTATGAATTCTATAGACTTTGGTCTCCTCAGTGTCTTTTGCATTGTTGCCTTTTGATTGCAGGCATATTTCAAAGTCATCCTACCTAGTCAACTTGACTCCAGTCTTGTCAGTAAACATGCTTACCCTCTTTGCTAACCATAAGCACATACCATGGACCCTTCTGGCCTAGTATGTTCCACATCTTTTTCTCAAGTATATTGCATCATTTCCTTTTTGTTTGCTGCAAGGGCTCTTCTTCCTTTCAGTCTCAACTTCTGTATTTTCTCTGCTGTGAGCTGCTTAAACAAAACAAAACCAAAAAAAACAAACCCACTGCCATGAAGTCAATTCTGATTGTGACTCTATAGGTTTCAAAGGCGGTCAGTCTCTAATAAAGCAGACTGCCACATCCTTCTTATGCAGAGCTGCTGGTGATTTTGAATGTTTTGGTTAACAGTCAGTTGCTTTAACCACTGTGGCAGCAGGGGTCCCTTAGGAATTGCTTAGCTTCCTTTAATTTCAAAGAGGAGAAAATAACTCAAAAGTCACCCTAGCTACAACAGGCTAAGAGTGTCTTTATGGAAGGAACATCATTGTATTAACGACTAGGGAAAAAAAAAATGTGTCTTGGTTTTGGCCATAGCAGAGGCATAAGGCAGTTTTTCACTGTGAAAGACCAACGAAGGCCAGATAATACAGAAAGAACTGTAGCACTGAAGATAAGGAGTCATTTACAGCAAGTCAATTCTGAGTCTCAACTTTCCTACTTATAAAACAGTTACCAATAACATATTCTATGCAATCTCACATAGTATAAGAAGTACATGACATAGCGTACTTGAAAAAGCTCCACAAAGACATAAAGATAAAAATATATCACATGCACCTTTGCTATTCACTATGTAGTCCATGAAAGAACTATATTAATACTACCTACTTACTTGTTAAGAAATGTATCTTAGGTTCTATCCAAAACTGCTGAGTCAGAATCTGCATTTTAACAAAATCTCCATACCATTTGTGTGCACACTGAAACCTAGTAAGAATTCTTCAACTGTTTATAAATAACAGTTACAACCCTTATCTGGGGGGCTGGGAGGCGGTTGGGCGGAGAGCGGTCAAGCTTCTCTTGCCATGAAATTACTAAACCAAACCTGTTGCTATTGTGTTGATTCTGACTCACAGAAACCCTACAGGACAGAGTAGAACCACCCATAGTGTGACCAAGGAGCAACTGGTAGATTTGAACTAGTGATCTTTTAGTTAGCGTCTGACTCTTAACCACTATACCGCCAAAGGCCACAGACATAGCTAATTTGAAACGACCATATGTTTGGCCCTATTTTTGCTGAATTTTCAATGTTTAAACGTGTCATTAGTTATCCCTAGATGTAAAATGACTGTGCACTAGATCACTTCTAGGATTGTTTTCAACTAGAATGAGATTCTCACATTTAACACTGGTTGGCATCACCCATCCACTCTCTCATTTTATGAACGCTTTCTGGACTGTGGTATTACTAAAAATGACTGAGGAAAAACAGCTTGTTCTTTTCTTACAATTTAGAATTTGCAGATGCATTGGTCTTCATTAAATCTCTTTTGAACTTAAAAAAGATAAGCCCATTTAGCTACAAAGACATGTTTGTCAAGGATAAGCTGTCTTTATATTTTATCAGCAGGTTAAGAAACTGACATCATGGGTGAACACTTTACTAGCCAAAGAAAAAATAGTATATGCTCATACCTATCAGTCACCAAAACATCTCTGGCATATTTCACTTATGGAGCTTACTTCTTATTGAATGCACTGCTCTATTTGTACCTGCCATGCTGTAAATATATTGCAATGTCAACCTAAAATTTCTCGTAGTGATCCTGCAAAAGGAATATGTGTATAAAACCTCATTAGTTTCACTAACTGTATTTTGATGAGAGATGATCTTTTCCTCTCCCACTCACGTATACATATTACTTAAACATAAAACACACACACACATACACACACAAACACACACATACACACACAAACACACACATACACACACAAACACACACATACACACACAAACACACACTCTGTTGACGTAAAGACCAAGTGCTTGTCTGCTAACCCAAATGTTGACATTTTCGACAGCACTTGGTGACTTGGCTTAGTTTTTCTTAGAGAGAAAAGACCTGGAAATCTGCTTCCATAAAGATTACAGCTTAGAAAATACTATGGGGCAGTCTACTCTGTCACACTGGGTCACTGTGAATGAAAATTGACTCAACATCACCTAACAACAATATGTGTATACATAACACACTTTCGATACATCAACTTAAGTTAACCAGAAAGCACTGGATACACAAGTTCCTAAAAACTAAAAGTCATTAAGTTCTCTATTCTATTATGTAAACTAAGCCATAAGTAGCTCCGGGTGTATAGTGGCTAAAGCTCTCAGCTGTTAACTGAAATAACAGCACTTCAAACCCACCAACCACTCCTAGGTAAAAGATGTGGTAGTCTGTTTGCATAAAGATTTCTAGCCTTGGAAACCCTATGGGGCAGGTCTTCTCTGTCCCTCAGGGTCTGTATGAGCCAGAATCAATTTTTGGGTTTGTCTAGTTTTAAAATAAGTTATAGAGTTATTAATGACTAAGTTTAGTTCACACATATTTATTGAATTTCTATATGCATTAAACACTTTGTAGGTGTTGAAGATACACACATGAATAATTTTAACTCGTAAGAAATACATCATATCCAAGGGGAGAAGACTAGCTAACATTTAATATCAACAAAAGGAACAAACAAATAAACAACCAAAAAAAAAATGTGCAGGGACAGAGTCAAGACGGCAGACTAAATGCATGTCACCTTAAATCCCTCTGGAAACCAGGACCTGAAATGATAATTAAACGGAGTCTTGAGGACACCTAGTGAGCCCTGGGATGCGACATAGGGCTCTTAATTAGGACTTCGTACCACTGAACACAAAACCTCCTCTTTTTCACTGACCCCACTCTTGGTGAGCACAGGCTGGCACAGACTGAAGGTAACTCACCATTTTGATTTTTTTTCCCACTGTCTTGGCCAGCAGGAGGGCTGGGACTTGACTAGCTGCTGGTCTTGGACGCACTGCCAGTGAGACTGGCAAATGTTAATTGCCATGTTGTGAGAGCCCAGCTTTAGAGTCTATGCATTTTGGCTCGTCTGGCCTATCTAACTTTTCATTTTAGAAGAACACATCACCCGTAATCCTACTCAGTTAGGGAAGGCTCCAAGCATAGTCAAAGCTGTAATAGTGAAAGAAATAATCCAGTGATCATGTCATGAAAACTATGATGTCATCATATGAAAAAGAGGGATATACTACAATCATTATAGTTGGCAAGACTGGTAGCAATCAAAATTGGGTTTCCATATAGTTTATTAAGCGGGATTATGGGGTCAACTGTAAAGCACAATAAAGAAGCAACATATCGTATCAAGAAATGTAATACAGGAGTCTCAACAACCACAAAACCAACCCTGAAGAAGGTGAAAAATCAACTCATAAAGAAAAAGGTCACAGAATAGATTAGTAAGAACAACAGAGAAAACATCAACACAAAAATAAACCATATCACAATGGCAGCACTGAACACATACCTATCAATAATTACATTAAATGTGAATGACTGAATGCTCTGGTAAAGAGACATGGAGTGACATCTTGGAGCAAAAGACACGACTCATCCTTATGTTGCCTGCAAGAAACTCACCTTAGACTTAAAATATGAACCAACTGAAAATTAAAGGATGGATGAATATATATCAAGTTAACAATGAACAAAGAAGAGCAGATGTGGCAGTTCTAATGTCAGATAAAATTGATTTTAATGTAAAATACACCATCGTGGACAAGGATGGATACTATTTATTGCTGAAAGTTTCAATACACAAGCAGGATTTAACAATATTACATATTTACACACTTAACATTAGAACACCTAAATACGTCAAACAAACACTGACTACACTCTAAAAGGAGGCAGATCACTCCACAGTAATAGTGGGAGACTTCAACACTCCACTCTCAAGATTGGACAGAGCATCTAGAAAAAAGCTCAATAAATACACTGAAGACCTATTGCCACAATGAACCAATGAGACCTCGTCGACATACACAGAACTTTCTATCCATCAGCGGACAACTACACCTGCTTCTCCAGTGCACATGGAACATTCTCCAGAATAGACCATGTGTTAGGACATAAAGCAATTCTCAGCAAAATCCATACCATTGAATTAATGCAAAGCATCTTCTCAGATCCTAAAGCCATAAAAGTCAAAATCAATAGTAGAAAAAACATAGAAAGCAGAACTCGTGGAAACTGAACAACAGCTTGCTCAAAAAAACCATGGGTTATAGAAGAAATCAAGGCTGAAATTAAAAAAAGTTATGGATTCCAACAAGAATGAAAACACTTCCTACCAGAACGTATGGGATACAGCCAAAGCAGTGCTCAGAGGTCAGTTTATCTTCATAAATGCACACATCTGTAAGGAAGAAAGAAACCAAATCAAGTAACTGAACCTACAACTTGAACAAGTAGAGAAAGAACAACAGAGGAACCCCTCAGATACCAGAAGAAAACAGATCATAAAGATTAGAACAGAACTAAATGAATTAGAGAATAGAGGAACATTTTGAAAAAAAATTGAAAAGACCCAAACTGGTTTTTTGAAAAGATCAACAAAATTGGCAAACCATTGGCTAAAGTTACTAAAGAAAAACAGGAAAGGAAACAAGTAACCCAAATAAGAATGAGAGGGGAGTTGTCACCACAGATCCAACAGAAATCAAAAGTATCATAGCTGAATACTATGAAAGACTGTATTCTAACAAATTTGAAAAACTAGAGGAAATGGACAAAATCCCTGGTTCATATTACCTACACAAACTATCACAAGGTGAAGCAGAACAACTTAATAGACCCATCACAAAGGAAGAGACTGAAAAAGTCATCAAAAAACTGCCAACCAAAAAAAAGCCCGGGCCCAGATGGCTTCCCCGCAGAATTCTACCAAGCTTTTAGAGAAGAGTTATCTCCAATACTACTAAGACTATTTCACAGTATAGAAAGGAATAGAATACTCCCAAATTCATTCTATGAAGCTAACATAACCCTGATACCAAAGCCAGGGAAAAACTTAACAAAAAGAGAACTACAGACTGATATCACTCATGAATCTAGATGCAAAAATTTTCAAATAATATTGCCAATAGAATACAACAACATATCCAAAAAAATAATCCAGCATGACCAAGTTGGATTCATATCAGTGATGCAAGACTGGTTCAGCATCAGGAAAACAATTAATGTGATTAACCACATAAATATCAGAAAAGACAAGAATCACCTGATCTTTTATATTGATGCTGAAAAGGCATTTGATCAAGTCCAACACACATTCATGCTAAAAACTCTCAGCAAAACAGGAATAGATGGCAAATTCCTCAATGCAATAAGGGCCATTTATAAAAAGCCAACTGCCTACATCATCCTGAATGGACAGAGACTAAAATAGTTTCCCTTGAGAACAGGAACTAAACAAGGATGCCCACTCCCAACTCTCCTATTCAACATTGTACTAGAAGTTCTAGCTAGGACAATTAGACAAGACCAAAGAATAAAGGGCATCTGCATCGGCAAAGAAGAACTAAAAATCTCCCTATTTGCAGATGATGTGATTGTATATGCAGAGAATCCCAAAGAATCCATAAGGAAACTACTCAAACTGAGAGAAGAGTTCGGAGAAGTCTCAGGATACAAGATAAACGTAAGTAAATCAATAGGATTCCTTTATACCAACAACGAGATTATTAAGGAAGAAATCACCAAGTCAATACCATTTACTATAGCCCCTAAGAAGATAAAGTACCTAGGAATAAATCTAACCAGAGAAATAACAGACCTTTACAAAGAGAACTACAAACCCTTACTACAAGAAACTAAGAGAGAGTTACATAAATGGAGAGACCTACCCTGCTCATGGATAGGAAGACTTAACATTGTGAAAATGTCTATCTTACCCAAAGCAAAATACTTATATAATGCAATCCCAGTGCAAGTTCTGTGACATTTTTTAATGAGATGGAGAACAAATTGCTGAGTTTGTTTGGAATGGGAAGAAGCCCTGGATAAGTAGAGCACTACTAAAGAAGAAGAACACACTGGGAGGCCTTTCATTAGAACCTATTATACTGCCACAGTAGTCAAAACAGCCCGGTACTGGTACAAAAACAGACAGTTAGTTCAGTGTGACAGTATCGAGACCCCAGAGATGGCACCATCTGCCTATGAACAGCTGATATTCGACAAAGGTCCTAAGACATTAAACTGGGGTAAAAAAAATATCTTCAACAAATGGTGCTGGCAAAATTGGATATCCATCAGCACCAAATTAAAACAAGACCCATATCTTACACCTTATACAAAGACCAACTCACACTGGGTAAAAGACCTAAATATCAATAAAACAATAAAGCTCATCCAAGAAAAAGTAGGAACAACAATGGAAGATTTAATACACAGCATAGACAGACTTCAAAATCTGTCAAACAAACCACAAACAGATAAGTGGGAACTACTAAGAATCACTTTTGCTCATCCAAAGCCTTTATTAATAGAATTAAAAGGCCACCTACAGAATGGGAAAAAAATATTTGGCAACTATATGTCAGATCGATGTCTGACCTCCATAATCTAGAAGATACCATAAAATATCAATAAGAAAAAGATAAATCATCCAATTAAACCATAGGCAAAGGAGACAAGACAATTCTCTAAAGAGGAGATCCAGGCATCCAAAAAACACATGCGGACATGCTCACGATCATTAGCTATTAAAGAAATTCAACTCAAAATGACAATGAGATATCATCTTATCCCAACAAGTTTGGCCATAATCCAAAAAATACAAAACAACAAATGCTGGAGAGGCTGTCGGGAGACTGGAACTCTCCTACACTGTTGGAGGTGCAACCTCTTTGGAAAGCGCTCTGGTGCTTCCTTAGAAAGCTGGATCTAGATATACTATTTGACCCAGTAATTCCACTGCTTGCAATATATCCTACAGAATCAAGGCCATTCACACCAGCTGATACATGCACACAAATGTTCATCACAGCACAGTCCACAATAGCAAAAAGATGGAATCAACCCAGATGCCCAACAACAGAGGAATGGATAGGTAAACTATGGTATACATACTCACTGGAACACTATGCAATGATAAAAAATAATGATGATTGCTGGAAACATCTCTTAACCCGGTTTCAACTGGAGGACCCTACGCTGAGTGAAAGTAGTCAGCAACAAAAGGAAAAATATTGTATGAGACCCCTATGATAAAAGCTTAAAAACAGACTCATGCATTGAAGAAAAGACTCTTTGATGGCTGCAAGGGTGAGGAGGGAGGGAGGGGGAGGGAGGAGGGTTTAGATTAGATTGTTAATAGAAATTTGGGTGGGTGAAATTGGTGACAGCACACATTAGAAAGAAGATAATAATAACTGGACATCAACACAATTTGAATATTCTTCCCATCCTAACACCGTATTGCAAGGACAGAGTAGCTGGGGCAGCGGTCTGCAGACCATGCTCTCAGGAAAAATCGAGGACAGTTGGCACAGCTAGGGTTCTGTTAATGAGGACTTTCTGGACCCCACATCAGTGAGTGGCATCTGGGGTCTTAAAAGCTGCCAGGTTGCCATCTGGGGGTACAGCAAATGGTCCCAACTCAACAGGAACAGATGATCACCAAGGACCAGAAAGACATGGGAAAAGAGAACCCAGAAGACAGAGAGACCCACATGAGTGGGTGTCTACATCCACTCGTGACCAGAAGAACCAGATGGTGCCCAGTCACCACCAGTGATAGCCACGATGGAGCTCACAAAGTGGAGTCTAATTGGCAGCAAGAGAATAAATAGGAGTATATCCTGAGATCTCCAATAAAAGACCACAGTTGATATTCTGGGGGCTTTGGGGTTCCCCTGGGAGCATGGTCCCTGGCCCTGATGCTGCCCCTGTCCATAAATCATAATGAAGGTCAATGTTTCAGACAGCAATGGGTTAAACTTGGCAACACAGAGTGACCGTATCTTGTGGGAATTTTATGGTTCTGTGCATCCATAGGATGTCATCCTGCTGATCTCTTGCTGGAGGAAGGGGCGTGGGTGGACAGGAGGGGATAGGAGACTGTTGGGAGGATAGGACATGTATGGAGCAGAGAGGAGGGGTGTGCTGCCACCATGCAGGGAGAGCAGTGGGAGCTACGTATAGTTGAACATGTGAACTTATATGGGAATGTACATTTTCATTCAATCATAATAAAAAATAATGTGTAGAATGTGCTGTGAACCCAGAGGACAGATACCTATTTATCCTCACGGCTCAGGGAGAATTTCTCAAAGGACAAGGCATAAGAGTTATCCTTACAGAAAGGATAAAAATTAAGCAGCTGAAGAAAGGCTGGTAAAGGTTTTCCAGATAAAGATATTAGCACAAGTCATAGTCAAAGATGAGAAACAACAAAGTATGCTGGAAGCTACAATTATTTCAAATTCACTAGAATGTCAAGAATCAGTTAGAGGCTGAAAAGAGGTGTGGACAGAGAGCAACAGCAACACAGGGCTTTGGTGTCTGTCATAAGATGTCTAAAGAAACCAAAACATTCAAACTCATTGCCATCAAGTCATTTCTGACTCACAGTGACTCCACAGGGCTGCATAGGGCTTCCAACGGATAGATGAAGAATTTGAACCACTGATCTTCTGATTAGCAGCCAAACTCTTAGCAACTAGGCAATAAACTCCCCCTAAAAGAAAGCAGGGAACAACTAAGAATCTTTAAGCAAAATGAAACAGAAGCTTAAATTAGAATTACAAATTGCTCATTTTACCTGAAGATGGTGATTGAAAACAAACTGTGTGTGAATAGAACCCGAAAAATCAATTTGTTGAGGGGCAGTGGGGTAATGGCATTGAAACTTGTAGAGATTCTGAAAGATGGGGCAGTAGTAGAAAAGATTGAGAAAAAATTACAGATACATTTATGAAAGATAATTGCCATGAGTTGTTAGGCAGGAGGCTGGTAAAAAAAAAAAAAAAAAATCCTGGATGACTTTCTATTTTTTGTCTTGGGAGAATAAGTAGACAACCACGAAATTTACTGAGACACGAATTTTCAAAAGAAAGGCCAGATTTACAGGAAAGAACACAATCATATATATTTTAAAGTATATATCCATTGTATTAATTTTTGAGCAATAACTATGTATCAAACATCATGAAAAAGTGTAAGCAGATATTGATAAATACAACCAAGTCCCTATTCTCCTGAATCTCATAAACTAGTCAGAGGTAGGGATAGGGAAGAGAGATATGGAATTAGAAATACCTGTGGAACATGTGTTTAGGTATGTTTACCAGGCAATGAGAGAGAAAGAAGAACATAGCTGTAAATTTGGAGACAGAACAGATATGTTGTCTAACATAATGAAAATGCCTTACATCTACTAAGGATAGAAGGAATGTGAAGAGGAAAACACGCCACGGGCTAATGAATCAAATTTTGCAGAACACAAATATGTGATCAAGAGTTATACAAAAGAGAAAGAGACCCTGAAAGAGTTAAGACAGATGAAAGAAAGGAGGAAAGGAGAGAGGAAGGAATTGCACGTAGAGCATTGTTTTAGAAGCTAGGAGGAAAGAGTTTCAAGGAAGAAGAAGCTGTCAGTGTGAAATGTAGTAAACCTTTACAGTAAGAAAAAGACTAAAAAGCACTTATTGAAGTGCATAGTAGAGAGGCCATTAATATTCTTAGAATGAGCAGCTTCAATGGAAATAAATGAGAGGAAAATCAAATTATTATATTTTGTGGTCTTTAGTTCAAGGTCAGGGATTGGGAGAGGTGGTATATATTGAGGGATAATGCTTCAAAATCTTGTCAAAAAGGAAGAAGAAAAGGGCGTTTAGTTAGGAAAACACCGTGGTGACATGAAATGAAAGGGGATATAACCTGGGAGAAGCTACAGTTCAGCTTCTAATCTCTGGTGCCACCACTCATCTGTCAGCTTGTCTTACTGTGGTGGCTACCAGGACACTTTGATGCTGGAAGATATGCCACTGGTATTGCAAGTAACAGCAAGGTCACCAATGGTAGATACATTTAAGTGAAACGCTGAGATTAAGATAGACTAGGAAGAAAGAATTGGTGGTTTACTTCTGAAAAAACTGGCCAGTGAAAACCTTATGAAAAGCAGTGAATCATTTTCTGACATAGTTGCAGAAGACAAGCCCCTCAGGCTGGTAGAGCTGTCTTCTCAAAGTAGAGTTGACCTTAATGACACGAATTGAGTAAAGCTTTCAGGATCTTCATTTGCTGGTGTGGCATGATTTTTGAATCATGAGAAGAAACAGGAGCAAATACCCATAAATAGCTGGAATGTGGAATGTAAGAAATATGAAACTAGGAATATTTGAAGTCATCGAAAATGATACGGAATGCAAATAACAAATGGGACGAACATACTTAGCATTTCTCAAACTGAAAGCATAGAAGAAAAAATTCAAGTCTTAAGTTGCATTTTTGAAGGATTCTATGATAATGCTGCTATGAGCTGGAATCAACTTGATGGTGTTTGTCCTTCTGTTTGTTTTGTTTTTGTTTTGCTGGTATGGTGAAGATATTGAACAATGGAGCCAGCCAGCCACTGCTGTGGTGTTGATTCTGACTCATAGTAACCCTATAGGACAGAGTTCCATAGTTTCTAAGGAGAATCTGGCAGATTTGAACTGCTGACCTTCGAGTTAGCAGATGTAGCACTTAACCACTACGACAGACAGTGCATAAAGCACTCCACCCCCCAAAAAGGAAGGAACACACAGAGTCACTGTACCAAAAATAATTTGTCAATGTTCAACCATGTTACAAGATAGCATATAATCAGGAATGGATGCCATTAAAGGAGTAAGTTCAAGCAGCACTGAAGGCATTGACAAAAATCAATGCTCTTGAAACTGACAGAACACCAGCTGAGATGTTTCAACCAACAGATGTCATGCTGGAGGTGCTCGACGTCTCTGCCAAGAAACTTGGAAGACAGCTACCAAGCCAACTGACTGGAAGAAATCTGTAACTGTTAATGCAAAGGAAAGTGATCCAAAGAAAAGTGGAAATTATTGGTTAATATCACATACAATTAAAATTTCACTGAAGATCACTGAGAAGTGATTGCAGCAGTGTATTGAAAGGAAATTAAAGTCAGACTCCAAAAGGAAGTAGAGGGAGGGATATCACTGCTGATGTCAGATGGATCTTGGCTGAAAGCAGAAAATACCAGAAAGACATTTACCTGTGTTTCATTGACAATGTGAAGGCATTAGATTGTTTGGATAGCAACAAATTATGGACATTTTGAAGAACGGGGAATCCAAAACATTAAATTGTGCTCAAGAGGAACCTATATAGACCAAAGGTAGCTGCCCCGGCCAGCGGGGCAAATCAGCGGAGGACGGGGAAGAACCTGTGAAAAGGAAAACGGGGCAAGAGATGCGAAGAAATGGAGGCGAGACAAGATTCTGATCAAGCCTCAAAAAAATTTTTATTGCAACAGCGGAATATATACACACTGAGGAGGGGAGGGGTTTGGAGTCAGGTGAGATCTGGTGTGAGGTGCTTGGTGTTAGATGAGTGGTTGGAGGCAAGCCTGGGCGGTGGTGCTAGGCAGTGACCTGTAGGTAGTTTCCAGCAGGCAGTTTCCTGCGCATGGGACTCTCCAATGGCCGCGGGCAGTTTCCCATTTCTCAGGGGTCTGAAGCTTTTCATGGACCCCGACAGGTAGCCATTGCAATGGAATAAAGGAAAACTGTATGATTTGAAATAGAAAAGTTGTGCATTTGAGTTGCATGCTTTCACCATATTTATATTCAGTCTACATGCTGAGCAAGTAATCTAAGACGCCAGGCTATGTGAAGAAGAGCACAGCATTGAGGTAGGAGAAAACCCATTAACAACCTGCTATATGCAAGTAACACAACCTTGCTTGCTGAAAGTAAAGAGAACTGAAAGCACTTACTGATGGAGATCAAAGACTACTGCATTCAATATGGATTACAACTCAAATTTGAAGACAAGAATCCTCACAACTGGACTAATGAGCAACATCATGATAAATGGAGAAAATATAGATATTGTCAAGGGTTTCATTTTTCTTTGACCCAAAAGCAATGGCCATGGAAACAGCAGTCAAGACATGGAAGGATGCATTGCACTGTGCAAATCTGCTCTAAGAGACCTCTTTAAAGTGCTAAAAGCAAAGATGTCACCTTGAGGACTGAGGTTCATCTGACCTAATCCACAATATTTTCAGTCTCTTTATATGCATGAAAACACTGGACAAAGAATAAGGAAGACCAGAGAAGAACTGATGCCAGTGAAATATGTTGTTGCCAATGGATATTGAATATACCATGGACTGCCAGAAGAATGAACAAATCTGTCTTGGAAGACATACAGTCACAATGCTCCTTAGAAGTGAGAATGGTGGAACTTTGTCTCATGTACTCTGCACATGTTATCAGGAGGGACCATTCCCTGGAAAAGAACATTGTTATGGATTCAGTTGTGTCCCCCCCAAAATGTATACCACCTTGACTGCCATGTTTCCCAGTATTGTGATGCTGTCCACTATTTTGTGATCTCATGTAATTAACCTTTGTGTTGTAATTCCTAACCTTCATAATGGTAATGGAAAACCTGGCAGTACAGTGGTTAGGTGCTATTACTGCTCACCAGATTTCAGCAGTTGAAATCTACCAAGTGCTCCTTGGAAGCTGTATGGGGCAATTCTTCTCTGTCTTACAGGGCCAATATGAGTCAGAATTAACTCAAAGGCAATGATGTTAGTAAGCAAATACTCAATCCACAGTATTAGGCTATATTTTAAGTCAGTTTCTTTGTGAGACATAAAAGTGTGAATTGGACAGAGAGGAAGGGATCTCATTACAACTAAGCAGGAATATCCAGGAGTGGAGTGAGTCCTTTGGGCTCAGGGTTCCTGTGTTGAAAAGTTCCTAGCCCAAGGGAAGATTGATGACAAGAATCTTCCCCCACAAAGAGAAAGCCTTCCCCGAGAGCTAGCACCCTGAATTTGGACTTTCAGCTTTCTAAACTGAGAGAAGAAATTTCTCCTTGTGAAAGCCATCCACTTATGATATTTCTGTTATAACAGCACTAGATAACTCAAGACATACTTGGTAACGTAGAAGTGTTGGCGCAATTCACACGGCACACTAGCCAGTGGTGTGATTAACATGGGACACCACTTACAGGTATGAAATGGGACACCACGGACTGGCATGAAATGGGACACCACTTATGGGTGTGATGAGTGTGAGAGGCTGAGGTTGAAAAATCACACTGACAACAAACTTTCAGTTTGCTGTGGGCAGAAAAGGGACAGTCTCCGGTGAGTAGAGACTGACACCAGTTTGTTTAACCCACCAGCTTTTACTGAGCAAAGTAAACAAATTTTCTACCTGGAAAGTGAGAAAAGGCATCTTATCAGTGTTCCTTACTTCAAAAGAAGAGGCACTCCCAGGGATGGGGGAAGGGAAAGTCCTTAAACTAGTCTCAGTAAATGCTGTTTTCAGCACGTCCTGGTTTTCTAGTCCACTGAGATAAAACTTGTCTCAAGGGCTTTTGCCAGGCTTGTCATTCTCAAGACAAGTCCCTATCTAAACACAGACAAGGTTAAGGTAAGCAGGATTTGACATTCTTTCCAAACATATACACCCCCACATTCAAGTTCATAGAAATAAAGCAAGTCTCTCAAGGTGATAGACACAGTGGCAGCAAGGATGGGTTCAAGTACAGCAATGACTGTGAAGAGGGCACAGGAATGAGCAGTGTTTCATTTGGTTGTAGATAGGGTCACTGTGAGTGGAAATTAACTCAGTGGGACCTAAAAACCACAAAACCATCTAGTGGCTCAAGGGTTCAGTATCAGATGCTAACAGAAAGGTCAAAGATTTGAACTTAACAGAGTGTCTGCGGTAGACCAAATCTGGCCATTTGCTGCACCATAAACATTACAGTCTAAAAAACTTTGAAGGGTGGTTCTGCTTTGTGCTACAGGGTTTCTGTAAGCTAGAATCAAATCAATATCATACAACAAGAAGCTTTCAGAAATATGGCACATTTTTGCAACTTTACAGGGTTATAGTCTCTATAAAAGACAGTGCTGAACCAATAACAATCTAATACAAGGAAAAATACTCAAAACTAAAGCATCTAATAATTTCATTTCCTGAGACCTGGGGAAAAAAGAATTTATATTTACAATTTTATTTACTGGTGGGATCAAATTATTTCCTTTCCAAAATAAACTTCTGTGTGCTATTTTTGCTTACTTGTATAAGATTTTTCCCATAATACTACTTTTATATTTTTAATCTTGAATTTATTCTTCATCTAGAACACAAACCAACAGATTTATTGTTATAGATTCTTTCTTTCCAAATATAAAGGAGGAAAATAACTGGTATTTTACAAAGTATATTTCATGGCAGTCTAGTTTTAAGAATTAGGAGGTGAGTTTATGGTTAAATATGTTTGAAAAAGGTTTTTGGAAAGACATTATGCATATGAACAGCTTAAGGAAGCCCTGCAGTAAAGAAATCACTGAACTTTATTTTAACCAATGTTTCTCAAATTTCTTTAACCATGGTAACTTTTATCTGACATTGTTAGAAATAATGATTTGCATTTATTTCCTTAAAATATTTGGGAAGCAGTAAAGAAAAGATAGTATTTTTTTAATTAATGACAACGTATATAGAAAAAAGACAAACTAAATGAGAAAGACTTCAAGTTCAACTGTGCAGCAATTAAAGAAAAGAAGATCTGTTAACAGGAGCAATAAATTGAAACTCAGCCATTGCGATCTCAAATTTTCATCTTGCTATTTTCTTTTGCCAAGAAGAAAGGAAATTTTATTGAAAATTCTTAGATTTGAGTAGACAATGTCTCATTTGCTTTCAAGCTTAAAAACAAAATGGATTAAATGTATGCTAAGCAGGTAAATGGAGTAATTTCTAGTAAGTGGCTGTGATGATAAAACTACATAATTATACCTACAGAGCACATGTAAATCATCCATTCATGAGGCAGTAGGTCAACAATCACTATGATCAAAGACTCATGTTTATGAGTAACTACCAGATATGTGTTATTATAATGAACTTAAGAGGTTTACTAACACAAGGAAACTTAAATTAAGAAAATTGCACTGGTTTTATTACATGAATTGAAGGACCTGACTCAATGGCACCTAACAACAATTGTTTACTAATACTGGAAAATGAAAAAATAATATTGGTGGAGTTATTAATCAGTTAATCAGGAGATTTATTCACATACATAGATAATATAATTTGATCTCATAATGACCTTGTGGTGTAGGTTCCATTATTTTGCCACAGTGACAGGAAGCAGGATTCTAAAGATCTTGAGGTGACAAAAGTTCATAGATATAATTGCCTGGTGTCTTTCAGTATATCAATGACTTGACTTGTAAGCAGTGCACAAATGATGTATGAGGTTACAAGACATAGTCTTAACTCTTGCCAACCAATTCTAATGTTAGTTTATTACCGAAGACAGAACCTCAAAAACACTAATACCTCTTAATTTTCAGGATAATCTAAATGAAGATAACCTGGAGAGTAAAAAGAACAAAGACAAAGTTTATGTGGTAGGCATATATTTTGAAGTGGGAAATTAATGTTCAGGTGATAAATGTAGATGATATCAATAACAAAGCAGACTAGTATTTATTTCACATGTTACCTACACACAAACATTTCTGGCACATAGTATAAACTAACTTCTTGGTATATAAACTAAATAATATATTCCATTAAAAATACTTAGCAAGTCTCTAGACACAAAATAAGCATTTAATATATTAGCTAATAAGTCTTCCTAATAAGTAAATAAGACAACAATTTTCTAGACTTTAAATTTGGTAGTCTTCCATAACCTAAAAAAGTCACAGTTATTGGCCATGTGGCTTACAAAAATAAAGGCTTTTTTTCATATTTAGAAAAGAAATATGAATTTTTCCATGTTTGTCCTTTGAATGCTAGCTACTTCTGCACTAAAATTTCTTTTAAAAAATAATCATAATGACTTACTACTCTATTCCTGACACTATTTAGAAGAAACACTTCTTAGTAAATTAAACTAATCACAGTCTCATTAATAGCTTCTGAGTCAGTTTACGACAGGTACAGTTTTTCTCAGTTGGTTAAAATGAGGAGAGACCCATTTTCTGCAGATCTTTGGGAAATACAAGGCCTGGCAATTAAGTTTACAAACTTGCCACCATGCCCTTACACTGTCAGCACTGTACAAACAACTCAATAAGGTTTCATAAACTCAGTCTATCAGTGTCTCACAGCTGTGCTTATGTGGATATATGGCAATATCTTGCTGAGTGGCATCCATCATTGTTTTGTGTTTTTGAGTGCTGTCATGAGAATGTCAGAGCTTGAAATAGAGGGACAGACACACACTAAATTTCTTGTTAAACTTGGCAAGAATGGATGTTAAATCAGGGACATTTTAGTCCAAGTTTAGGGGGATAATGCCACAAAGAAAATGGCAGCATACCAACAGATTGCTAAGGGGAGAGAAAGCATGACTGATGATGAGAGGTCAGTGGAGGCAATAATGAGCAGAAGTGACAAAAACATTGAAAAAATTTGTTGAATTGCACATCAAAATTGTCGGCTGACTGTGAGAAGCATAGCAGACCAAGTAAACATCAGTAGAGAAACAGGAAAATCTTAACTAAAAATCTTAGCTTGAGGAAGGTATGTGCAAACATGATCCTGAAGGAGCTCACCAATGAACAAAAGTGAAGGAGAGTTAACATTTGCCAAGACCTCTGGAAGAGGCAAGACAATGTTTTGGGTCATGTTATCACTGGTGACAAAACATGAGTGTACAAATATGACCCTGAAACAAAGCATCAAAGTGCACAATGGAAGCCAGTCAATTCTCCACAACCAAAAATTTCCATCAGTCCGAATCAAGAGTTACAATGACGTTGCTAACCTTTTCTGGTATCAGAAGGGTTGTTCATTATGAATTTGTACCAAATGGACAAACAGGTAATCAAGTGTTTACTGTTTAGAAGTTCTGAAAAGGCTGCACGAGAAAGTTAGATAAAAATGACCTGAACTTTTTGCCAACAACTCATGGCCCTTACCTTACAACAATGCGCCAGCTCACATAGCACTGTCTGTGAGGGAGTTTGGGGCCAGTAAACAAATAACTGTCTTGTAATACCCTCCCTACTTGCTCAATCTGACCTCCAGTAACTTTTTTCTTTACCTGAAGACAAAGGAAATAATGCAAGGAAGACATTTTGATGATACTCGTGACATCAAGGCTAATATAACAACAGCTCTGATGGCCATTCAGAAAAAGAGTTCCCAAATTGCTTTGAAGGGTGGACTAGGCACTGGTGTCAGTGCACAGCTTCCCAAGGGGAGGACTTCGAAAGGTGACTGTAGTGATATTCAGCAGTGAGGTATGTAGTACTTCTTCCGGGATGAGTTTGCAAACTTAATTGGTTGACCTCTTAATCAAGTTGTCTTTATTAAGAGTGAAAGGAAAACTAAAGTAGCTTCATTAAAAATTATCAGGCTCAACTTGTGCTTTCCTGTAACCACAGTATAATTAAACACCATTTAGATAGTTTACATTGTTATGTCTTCAGGCACTCCTTGCAAACTCTATGGGGCAGTTCTACTCTGTCATTTAGGGTTTCTATGAGTCACAAGTAACTTGAGGAGGATGGGTATGGGTACTATGAAACATAGTTTTAAAGTATTCGCAATCTTCATTATAGCATCCATGTTTTAAAGAACATTGTATGAAATATTCTTTCAGTGTTTAATGGATCAACACAATGATATTGCCGTATCGAAATATTTTTCAAGACTCTGATGAAATGTTTCACACTTGTGAAGTACTTAAAAGATGTTTGACATTTGGTTATTAAATTATTTTATAGAGGAAAATGTTTCAAATGTGTCTAGTGAGCAAGCCTGAGGAATCCTCTCTTTTCTCTCATCAGTAACATAAAACATGTTAAGAAATAAGTCTATATAGGTGTAGTATAATAAAACAAATAGTATTAGCTGTCTATGTCCTTTATTGTCACACATATTTTCAGAATAAAATATTCCAATGCTCAGGCACTGACGTTAGTGATCAATAACAGAAAGTGTAGAAATAATGGCTCCTTTGGGGTCGTGTCTGGTTTAATTTAGTCCAGCCCATCCAGATTCGGACACTACACTGTGCTGTCTTCTTCACAAACCCTCCACCCTCAGCTCATGCCCTAACCAATGCCGTGATCTCCAAGATAAGAATTTTACCGGTCTTACATCGTGACGGATTTCATTTCTTACCATGTCTTACTGCCCCCCGCCGACCCGCTTCATAAGACCCACTGAAATAATCAGGATGTAGTAGGTATGTATTTAGAGTGATAGAGTTTAGAAAATCTTTATTATTAAAATACTCTTGTACCAGGTGATGCCCACTGAGAGAAAATTTTCTGCAGTACATTTTATATTCCAGAGGAAAACTACTTAATGACCATACCACCTAAACATGGTATAACTTTCTCTTTTTCTTAGGTGAAATAATCATAATCAACATTCATGAGAAATCTCCTAGATGACCTCTTATGTCTTCTTTTCACATACTCCGAAGCAAATATTCATGTATTCATGATAGCATTTGGAAAAATTTCCTATGTAGAGTGAAAAAAAAGGAAGATTATTGTGAATAAAATGTTTCAGTGAAGAGCCACAGAATTAAGAGAGCTGTTTTTCAAAATTCCTCTCAAATATTTTAGCAGCATCTTAGATCAATGTCTAGTGACAGTCTGTTTGGTGTATGCATTACTCAGTAGAGCAGTCCTCTGTTTATTTGGAGGTGTCATTTGTTCATTACAGATATTTGTTGTAGGCTATGTGTGAGACAATGCACGTATGCTAAGAATTCAAAGATGATAAATGAATTTCACAAATCATTTAGGAAGACAGATGAATGGATAATGGTAATTACTGAAGCTAATAAATAAAGTAAAAGTATACACTATTATATGCTTACAAAAGATGCCAAAAGAAGAGATAAGAAGCATCTAACTCATCCTGGAAGGTCAGAGATGACTTCCAAATAGAGATAAAGGGAGAACCAAGTTTCAAGAATTGAGTATGATTTGGAACAAGTAGAAAGAAAAAGAATAGAACAGGTGAGAATGAAAACAGTACACTTGAGGCTATAATGAAGCAGGAGCTAACGGAGGAAATGGGGAAGTAGAGGCATACCCAAGGTAAAGAATCAGCAGGACTCTGCAGACAATTGAACAGAGATGGCAGAGCACAGTGATAATCTTTGGACGGCTTCCAGACTCTTGGTTTGGATGGTTGGTGTAAGGTGGTGTCTTTTACCAAGATAAGGAACATGTTTGGAGGAGAGGGTAAGAAATCATGAATTCAACTTTTACTTACTAAGTTTGAATTTCCTAAGATACAGCCACTTTCTTCAGAGGGTTAGATATGCAGATAAGTAGTGGAAAAGGCCATATAGTCCACCATATTCTATCCTTCCCCATCTTTTCAAAGAGTACAAGTGATATTCTTTTGCATGCTACTAAAAAAACTAATTGATTGGCATGAAATTCACATCACATAAAAACTAATCTTTTTAAAGTGAACAACCTAGTGGCGCTTAGTACATTCACATTGCTGTATAATCAACAAGACCCTTGCATCATTCCAAAGTAAAGCCCTTTATGCATTATGTACTTTCTTTCCATCCCCCTTAACCTATATCCTCTGGAAACCACCAATATGCATTCAATTTCCACAGATTTATCTATTCTAGATATTTCATATAAGTGGAATCAAACAATACATGCCTTATGTGTCTGGCTTCTTTCACTTACCGTGATGTTCTGAAGGTTATAACATGTACCAGAATTCATTCCTTTTTATAGTTGAATAATATTCCATTGTGTGTGTACACCACACTGTATTTATCTATTCACCTATTTATAGGCATTTTGACTATTTCCACCCTTTGACTGTTGTGAATAGTGCTGTTATTAACATGTGTGTGCATGTAATCATTTAAGTACCTGTATTGAATCCTTCTGGATATAAACCTAGAAGTAGAGTTTCAGGATCATGTGGTAATTCTGTTTAACTTTTTGAGAAACTGACAAACTCACATGATTTTCTGAAGAAGATATACTTAGCATGGAAACCCTGAGGTGTAATGATTAAGAGTTGGCCTCTAACGAGAAGGGTCAGCAGTTTGAATCTTCCAGGTGCTCCTCCAAACCCTGTAGGGCGGTCTTACTGAGTTGATTCGTGAATCAGAATCAGTGGGTTTAGTTTTTATTTTATTGTTGTTATTATTTTCATTTTATACTTAGCATGTTATGTCTATCAAATCTCATCTTTAATATGACTGTGATCAGAGTTAAACATTCTTCCAAAATTCAGCATCAATTGATATAGCTAAATTTCATGGGCTGAATGTTCTCAAAATGCTGAAATGCATTAGTATGTATTTAGGGTTGAGTAAATGCTTACTGAATAAATGAGGGAATTATTGCATGCTGTCATATAACTGTTATAACAAGTTCCTAATTAAAAAATAATGGCTTAGTTCAGATTAACCTCCTATAATCTCGTGCTTGAACATGGTATAAAAAAACAATGTATTTGCCTGCTTAATAGTTTCATCATTTTAAATGTTTTTGAATACCAATAGCCACGATACTAAGGATTCCTTCCCACTCTTGAGGCAAAACATAAGATAATTGCTTCAGGCAGAGTTTGAGGATAGGATGTTCAACAGCAGGATGTTTGAATAACAACTGAAAAGATTTCACAGGAATTTATTAGCATGGCCTCAAAAAAAATTAACAGAAAAAATATTTTTAAAAAACTTGGCAAAATACAAAGTCAATGAGATTGTCAAAGAAGTTTTTGAGTACGAATTTCTTTTGATCCACATCTCTAGAAGGCCACATCAGTCACAGGAATTTAATATAGTAGGCTTTAGTTAAAGAACTGTTCAAACATTATTTTAGATGGCCAACTATTTCTGCTTTTAAAAATAAAGGATACCATGAGTAATATTTTTGCTGCATTTCTATTCTGTTTTCAGTTCTTTAGCGTATATACCCAGGAGAAGAATTGAATGGTCATATGGTAATTCCATGTTTAACTTTTTGGTGAAATGCCAAATTTGCATCTTTCTGAAGGAAATGTGCATGAAATAAACACCTGCCAAAACGTTAGCTTGAATTCTCAGAAGGAAGTTTACTAACCAAATAATTATGCAAAGACTAAAGAACAACTTCCAAAACATTATTTATAATTTTTTCACTGATCTCTAACACTATGTAAATACTAACACTCACATAATTTTTCTTTAAATTCCTAAAATAGTATATCCCAAACTTAGATAAATAATGATGTTTATTATTCAGGCAAATAACTTTTTTACATTACATTTGATAAATAAGACTGTTTTTGCAACATAGGTATAGGAGAAAAGTGTTTATTCTAATTCATTTATAGAAGAGAGGACATTTCCTTTTAGCATTAGATACTGAATTTTGTAAATTTAATGTTTATACTCTTTGTTTTAATCCTAATGGTTAGAAAAATCTCAAAAATCATGTATCTAAGAAATAAAGGCCTTGAGTAAAATGTGATAAGATTTTAAATTGATTCAGTCAATCCATAGAAGTACTTATGATATTTTCTGGCCCACTATGAGTATATTAGTATTTAAATTACTATAATTATTCAATATATACACTACAAAGTTTAGATATTAATCTTCCAGTTAATTTATTTCTTAAAGTACCTGTTTAATAGTTCTTTCAGGTAAGTTATAATATCTGCAACAAAACCAACTTGCAGTCTGCACCAAACAGCTGTGGGCATAGACATAATAGATCTGGAATTGATGGCACTGATTTAGAAACGGTGTTTATTCAAAAGACAACACTTTAAAAATGAGCAAAGTGCTTCAATAGCTCTCCAAAGAAAACATAGGGATGGCCAACAAGCATACAAAGACATGGCCAACATCAGTCCTATGGGACACTGTAGATCCTTGCTAGGAGCATATGAGAGAGGCTGTGTGTATGTCAATGTTCAATGTTAACGTTTAAAAATATCCATCAGTTTCAGAGGGGTTTGGTACTTCATTGATGTGCATGTGAGCACTAGTTGCCATTTTTTTTTTTAGTATGCTGATTTTCCATTTGATTGTTTTGCATGTCATTCATTTTTTTCCCCTGTGGAAAATTCAATTTCTAGAAACATTTCTATTGTAAGAACCAGAAATGAACACTCCGTTATGAACATCAGATGCACAGTGTTTTGGTACATATTGAGTGTCCTATGGAGTACATTTGGATTAAAATTGTTAAATTCTTGAAAGAATTCTTTGAATTCAGCTGATTAAGTAACAAAATGGAATAAAATTAAGCTATAAAAATGTTTAAGATTTAAGAAAACACAAACGAGATTCTTAAATCTCCCTTCCACTTAAGTTCCTGTAGCATAAAATCTATCAGGAATTGAGTAAATAGTCTTTATAAAGACCAGTAGGCCTAAAACAAATTAATGCTACAGTATTTCAGGTTGATGTCTATCTAAACTATGTCTCTCTTTTCAAATATCTACTATTTTATATTTAAATCAATATTTAATGTAAGTGTATCATTTTAGACCTAGCTGAGAGCCTAGACATGATCTAATATAACTTTATTTCTTTCCTTTTTGAAAAAAGAGATCCCCAAAGATAAAATGGTCACATAGAGAGTCCACAACAAATGAGTGAGAAACAGAACACACACTTCCAGCTCTCTGATCTATTGCTTTCTCCACAGGTTATACAATAAATACCATCTGGTCATAGTAGGTGAATGCATTAAAAGTTTTGTGAGAAGTTACTTTCCAAAAGTCCTTAATATATGTAGACAATCTATTCTGTTATAGGCATAATTTGACGGTGTTGTGACGTTTATCATCCATATGTTGTCTTAGTCATCTAATGTTGTATCAGAAATACCACAAGTGAATGGCTTTAAAAAGAGAAATTTTATTTTGTCACAGTCTGGAAGGCTAAAAGTCCAAATTCAGAGTGTCAGCCACAGGGAAATTCTCTCTCTGCTGGCTCTGAAGAAAATTCTTTGTCATCAATCTTTCCCTGGCCTGGGAGCTTCTGAGGCACAGGGACCCTAGGCCCAAAGGACATGCTCTACTCCCATTCCTTCTTCTTGGTGGTATAAGGCCCCCAGCTCTCTCTGCCAGCTTCTCTCTTTGTGTCTCATGAGATTGCCTCAAGGCACAATACAATTTTACACACTGAGTCTTGCCCCCACCAACACCCCTGCTGCCCATCCTCTCTCCTTAACATCCTAGAGGCAGGGTTTACAGTACGGAGGAACACCACACAATACCAGGAATCAAGAACTACCTAAATTGCTACACATATTTTTAGGGGGCACAATTCAATCCGTGACATGTGTCTAATTCAATAAATTTGAAATTTATAAAAAATAATAGAAATACTAAAATATAAAAATTAAATCTACTTTGGTAAAGACACAACCCCACATAAGCATACATATTATTATACTGCTACATGCTACTTGTAAACCCTGGTGTGTAGTGGGTTAAGTGCTACATCTGTTAACCAAAAAGCCAGCAGTTCAAATCCTCCAGGTGCTACTCGGAAACTCTATTGTGCAGTTCTAATCTGGCCTACAGGATCACTATGAGTTGGTATCAACTTGATGGCAGTGGGTTTGGTTTTGGTTTTATTTACATGCTATTTAAAATGTAAGAAGCCTTGGTGGTACAATGGTTAAAGTCCTGGAGTCCTAGCCAAAAGGCTGGAGGTTTGAACTCACTAGCTGCTCCACAAGAGATTGTCGCAATCTATTTCCATAAGGATTTACAGCCCCAGGACACAATTGTCGTCTATCCTATAGGATCATTATGAGGTGGAATCAACTCTAAGGCAATCATTTGGTTTTTATTTTAAATGTATTCCGTACTTGAGTGCCACTTACTGCCCTTTAAACACATCAAAGCTACAGTGCTTTGGCATTCTTTGTAAAAATAAACAATTCTTGTGCTGTATATATTTGACTTCACAGCCAGCCAAGTGCTGTGGAGTCAGATCAGCACAATACATCCTTTATAGACCTCAGTCTTTAACACCTGAATAAAATATTACTGTCATTTAGATTGAAAAGATGACACACTGTAATCAATACAACATGCTCTCTCTTTAGCTTTATGTATTTATGTCTCAGTAGAATGAAACTTCTCTCTCTGATTCTCATTGAATCAAATTTTCTGAAACATGACATACATAATCAGCTGAAACTCAGAATTGTGAAAAATATCCATACCATTATGTTAAATTAATTACATTAACAAATTCAGTCATGTTATCCAGACTTTATTGAGCAGCAGAATTCCCCTGCAGGACTTGACGCAAAGCCTCGTTTCCAAATCAGGATGTCGGTGGTAGGGCTGAGAGTTTGCATTTCTAATGAATTCCCAGGTGATGTTGTTGCTTAAGAATCACTGCTTTATTGTAATTCTCCTCCAACAAGAGACCTACACTTGCCCTCACACCTGGTGTTAGTTAGTTATCATCATCTGATTCCTGCTTATGCAAGCCCCTGTATGCAGCGTGGAACTGCTCCATAGGGTTTTCTTGGCTGTCGTATTAAAGGAAGCAGGTTTCCAGTCTTTTTTCTGCAGTACTGCCCTTAAACTTATTGTTGTGTGCCACTGAATTAATTTTTATCTTAGAGTGACTCAACGTGACTGAGTGGAAATGCCCTAAAGGTTTTTCTGGGCTGTGATCTTAACTGGAGCTAATTGCCAGACTTTTTTCTCCCTAGGAGCCATTTGTGGGTTCCCATTGCCCACCTGTCAGTTAGCAGCCAAGCACCAGCCATTATGCTACCGGGGGTCCTTTCATTTGTCATTAAAAGCTGAAAACCAAACCTATTGCCCAGGTGTTGATTCTGACATAGCAAACCTACAGTTTCCAAAGCTGTAAATTTTTAAGAAAGTTGACTGCCAGTCACTTCTTTCTGCCCTAAGTGACTGGCAGGTTTGAGCAACTGACCTTTTGGTTAGAAGGTGAGCACTTTAACCAAGGTTTCTTTCATGTATCATTAAAAAAGCAAACTAAAGCCATTGCCATAAAGTCAGCTCTGTCTCATGGCAACCCTGTTAGATAAAGAAGAGCTGTCGCCCTCAGGTTTCCTAGAAGCTACTGGTAGATTTCAACTGCCAGGTATCTGGTTAGCAGTGTGAGCTCTTAAGCACTATGTCATCGGTACTCCTCATATGTCATTCCCACCCACTGCCATTGAGTTGTTCCCAACTCACAGTGACCCTGTAGGACACAGTAGAATTGCCCCATAAGGTTTCCAAAGAGCACCTGAAGTATTTGAACTGCTGACCTTTTGATAGTAGGCATAGCACATAACTATTAAGCCACCAGGGTTTCCTCATATGTCATTAGGGGATTAGAAATTAAAACAGCAATGGGAAAGCAACCAAAAAAAAATTGTCATCATGTTGATTAGGACTCATAGAAATCCTATAGGACAGAGTAGAACTGCCCCATTAAATTTGCAAGGAGTGCCTGATGGATTCCAGCCGCTGAATTTTCGGATAGCAGTTGTAACACTTAACTACAACACCACCAGGGTTTCCCGTGAGGTATCAATATGTACCTATTGGAACCACCAACAGTATCAAATGCTGGTGAGAACACAGAGCAGAAGTGACTCTTGTTCGTTGTGGGTGGCAATGCAAGTGGTAGAGCCACTTTGGGAAGAAAGTTTCATAGTTTCTTACAAAGCTAAATGTAGTCTTGCAATATCATCCAGCAACTGAATTCTTAGATATTTACCCAAATGAACTGAAAACTTTGTGTACCTAAAAACCTGACCACAAAGGCTTATAGCAGCTTTATTCAAGTATCAAGAACTGGAAGCAGCCAAGATGTTCTTCAGTAGGTTAATGGACAAGCAAACCATGATAAATCCACACAATGCAATTTTAGTTAATGATAAAAAAACAAATGAGTTATCACGTCACAGAAAGATGAGGGCTTCAAACCTGTTTGTCTCAGTTCAAATCCCTGCTGAGAATGGGCCTTACCATCCCAGATATACTGAATCAGAATCTATATTTTCACAAGATTCCCAAATGATTGCTATGTAAAATCTATTTTGACTGCTGTACTAGTGGTTCTCAGAATTGGTCCCTCACCAGCAGTATTAGCGATGCCTGGGAACTTATCAGAAATGCAAATTCTCAGCAAAGGTTCAAAAGTTAGATGCCTATTGCTAAATAAAGGAAGCTAGTGTGAAAATAGCACCTAATAAAACCAAGACTTGGTTACAGATGTGGAGGCTTTTATGGACAACTAGAAAAATCTTTAATGACTGCTATCTGGAGAGACAAGAGTCACAAGAGTCCATGATAGTTTTGCACCAAAGTAATATTATTGGCTTAAGATGTATTAAGCTAGACCTGACTGTAAAAATTTTAGGGAGAACTAACTGACCGGTAGTTGAATATATGATTCTTAAAGTTAGAAGTGGTATCTAAATTAGATATATAGACTTAGAAACATCAGATTACAAACAATAAATTTAAGCAATGTTATTGTGCTCTGCTGAATAGGTTCTGACTCATAGCCAGCCTACATGACAGACTAGAATTCCCCGGTGGTTTCCTAGGCTGTAATTGTTGTGGAACCATACTGCTGGGTCTCCTGTAGAGTGACGGGTGGGCTTCAAACCACTAACCTTTTGGTTAGCAGCCCAGAGACAAACCATTATACTACTAGCGCTCCTTCAGCAATGAAACCAAAAGCAAACCCACGCCACTGAGTTGATTCCGACTCATAGCAACCCCATAGAACACAGTAGAACTGCTCCTTAGAGTTTTCAAGAAGTACCCAGCGGGTTCGAACTGCTGACATTTTGGTTAGCAGACATAGTGCTTAACTCATCATGCCACCAGGGTTTCCATTAAGCAATGATACAAGATTAAAAAACATGGCAATCTCTGCCTTTTAATCAGGGTACTTAAACTCTACCTATAATGCAGTTTTTGGTAGATTAGATTTAAATCCTGTTATCTTTCTGTCTGTCAGCATCCTACTTTCTTCATGCTTTCCCTCTTTCTGCCTTCCTTGGGGTAACTGAGCAATTTTTAAAAATTCCATTTCTTCCCTTTTTGTTTTATTAGCTCTAATTTATTGCTGTTTTGTTTGGCTTGCTTTAATACTATAGTATTCCGTCTTAAACTTATCAACATCTACTTGCAGATGAGACACTGCTTATGTACAGTATAATATTATTTATATTTATCTTCTTATTGTCTTTGTACTATTGTTATGCAGCTTACCTCTGAACACATACTAAATCTCAAAAGGGATTTTATTTTTCCTTTTATCAGGCAATTATATTTTAAAATGATTTAAACAAGAACATTTTTACTTCTTTTTCTTTATGTTGTTAGTATCTCTGATGCTCTTCAGCCTTTGGTATGGTTTCTGAATTCCACATAGGAGTTTTTTTTCTGCTCTTAGTATTTCTCTCCATATTTTGTGGTGTATGCAGGCTGGTAATCATTCTTTCAAAAAGTTTATATCACATCCATTTTTGAAAGATACCTTTTTCTGTGCATAAAATTGTAAGTCAAAATAGTCTTTGGTTGCTGTTGTTTTGTTTTATTTTTCCTCAATCCTTAAAAGTTTTGCTCCACTGACTTTTGGCTTCTGTTGTTCTCATTCACATAATTATTTTTTTCCTCCTCTGGCTATTTTAAGGATTTTCTCTTTATCAATGTTTTGAGAAATTTGATTATGATACTACTTCTGTTTTAGCATCTTGTATTTCTGAATTATAGTTTTCACCAAATCTGGAAAAATTTCAGCTATTATTTCTTCAAATTTTAAAATTTTCTAGGCAAAGAAGCCATCAAGCCCAAGCCTCCACGTATGTTACATGCACGTGAAAAATAAGTGCAGAATTATTAAATGCATGTTTTTTACTTAACCTCTGATCCTCTCATTGAATATTTTGCTTAAAGACAAAGCTTAATATTTTTTGTGCACAGAACATTCCTTTTATAATATTTCTGATAACACACTATGCTTAATTTTCTCTTCATTCTTTATTCACTGAAGCTATAAAACAATACCTTTCATTAATGTCTCATTAAAAATTTTAGTTCACATTACCTTTTTTGTTCAAAATAATTCTTGCTGAGATTGATAGTGAGAGATGCTTACTGACTATTAATTTGGCTCAAGCATAAGAAGAAGGAAATCAATATGGCAGGTATATGAACAACAAATGCTACATGAAATAAATATGCATGAGCAAAAGTATAGAAAATAAATAATCTTTCTATATAATCATAATTGCTAATGTTTGCCTATTTTTTCAGAGCCACAAGTGAAAAAAGAAGAAAAGTCAGGTATGTATGCTGGCCAGCCAAGTGCCGTCGTGTCGGATATATTTGTATATGCTTTCCATATTTATAATAATACAATAGCTCTTTAGAAATGCTATGTCCTAGTGTATAGGTTATAACAAGGTTCTTCTTTGACTAAATTTTAATAAAAAGCATATATATGTTGATTTACACACATACACATCATATATGATTCAGAAGAAAGAACTGACTAATTGAGTTGCATCCTCCAAAACCACTGTTTTTCCCAATTGTTGTAAGACACAGCCATTGCGTCAGGAAAAATAATTGCTCTCCACCTGTCTGTTTGGGCTCCTCAGTTGAGATGAGCTTTTCTGGACTGTGATGGACAGCAGAAACTTTTTAAAGACAACATATGTTAGTCTCTCATTCTCAAAACAGTTATATCTTTGGTTAATATTTTCTAGCCTTTTGTCTAAATTCCTAAATCACATAAGGGACCAGTTTAGGTCTATTTGAAAGAGTCTCTTTCAACTTTTTTCCCTTAAATCACTCATCTTATGATAATATCAGAACCATTTCCCAGAAGTCAGCTTTGTCAAAAACAGAAAAAACTTCAGGTTTAAGTCTACCAGCAATAGCAATCATTCAATGAAAGAAAAGTCCATGGCATAATTTTAACTAGTAATATATTTATAGTCCACTACTGACAGACCAGCATTAATGAGGAATTTTTTTTAGTGAAACAATTTTTTGAAAATTATGGCACACAAAATATAATAATTTCAAAAAATAAATTAGCGCTGTCATTTTTTAAACAGATTTTAAAGTTTATTCCTTTGTTTTCCCCCTCAGAGCCACAAGCTAAAAAGGAAACAAAACCAGGTACCAATATTTTGATTCTTTAAGTAGATTCAGAGCTGTATTGCTTTCATTTGGAACTAAAAGAGTTTTACCTCCCACTGTGGGCATTTACACAGAGTCTTCCAGTTGCTAACTACTTTTCCCTTACCATTGTTCATTATACATTTACAGTACTGAATTAGGTAGGAATCAGGATTTCTCTAAGAAGAAAACAATTGTAATAAGCCTTTAAACTGACCTCAGCAGAGATTTCAGACTTCAGGAGGCATGTCTTGGGGTTGCTTGAAATCAAGTATGATTTTGTTTAATCTGTGAGATTATTTCCAATAACACACAAGAGTCATAAATTTCAAAATCAGACTACTGGGATTTGAAGAAAATGAGATCTAGAATTTATTAATCATTTATCATGAGCTAAGGACCAGGTTATGATTTTGATATCATTATGTCAGGCATGCAACCTGGCAATTAGTTTTCCCATTTAATGTCTGTGGAAAGAGTTGCATAACCCAAGTTCAAAAAGTAAGGTATTTTCCAAATGTTAATACAACAATAAATGTTGGAACTAGATTTTTACCCCATGTCCTCATCTTCAGTACTCCAGACCGAGTGCTTTCACTTAGAGATTGTCCCAGACTGATTTTATTGTTTCTCATTAAGGGGCAATATTTATCTAACAGTAGGTGGTGTTTCCAAGTTTTCATTTTCTGTTTAATATATAAGTCCTAGCAGTGCTACAGCTGCTAACCTAAGGGTTGGCTTTTCAAGTCTGCCAGGTGCTCGGCAGAAACTCTGTGAGGTGGTTCTGCTCTGTCCTATAGGGTTGCTGTGAGTTGGAATTGACTCCATGGCAATGGGTATGCTTTTGGGATGGTACCAACTGATCTGAACTGACCTGAAGCAATTAAAATAATAACAACAATAATAATGAAAACTTCAGCCTCTGTGGAAGCTATTTCTTTATTCTAAAAAAAGATTGCATAGTGGAATTCTTCAGTCTCCATGAATTTAAGACTCTAAATGGAGCTTATCTAGTAGCTAGTCATATGCTTGAGGTTAGTGACTCGTGTAAACAATTTAGTAAGATTTAACAAATGCCTGTCTGCTGTCTTATGATATATATTTATTGCTGCAGATATCTGTTACCAACATTTTGCCTTTTTTGTTGTTGTTGTGTCAGAAGCCCACTTTTATTTGAAACGTCCTGTTAGCCCTATTGCCATTTAAAATTTTCTTTGTTATTCTCAAATATTAATCTTTGTGGTTAATTGAATATGCTATTATTTATTGGCTTTTGGCATTATTTATTCATACGAATATTTTTTCTTTTTTAGTTGTGTCTGAGAAAGCACAATTACACAGTATGTATATTAATTTCATTCAAATTATTTATATAATTTTTCAAAGTATTTTCAATGTATGCTATGAAATTTGTTTTATTACAACTTGTGCTTTGGAAATTATGCTCTTTAAAAGTAAATAATTAGTATACAATATCATGAGAGAAAACTCGTAATTTTCTTTTATCTGAAGTAGAATGACATGAGAATTTTTTAATAATTTTTGCTCCATAACAGCATTTGCTCAAATCTGTGGTTATTTTCTTAACAAATCACCAAGCTAACCTACAGAGACTATTCATTGTATGTTAATTTGGAACACTTCTGAACACCTGAAAAAATTTTCTTTTTGTTATTTGCAGAACAAAACATAACAAAACCAGAAAAGACTGTTCCTCATGGTAAACCAGGTATTTTCAGGTGGTATTTGTAGCATCAGATTGTCTCTAAGTTTTTGTTTTAGTCCATGGGAGAGTTTAAAATCGAAAGTGATTTGAAGCGATTGGTGTCTTAACTTGCAAACCGTGGTGGCGTGGTGGGTTAAGTGCCACGTCTACTATCTGAAAAAAATCAGCAGTTCAAATCCGCCAGGCGAGCCTCGGAAACTCTACGGGGCAGTTCTACCCTGACCTCCAGGGTCGCTGTGAGTCGGACCCGATGCTACAGTCGGGGGGTGGGGGGGCTTGGTGTCTTACTCAGCAAAATTCTTAAAACATCTATACTTACAGTCGTCTTCATAATGATTTTTGTACTGAGGACTTGATCAGACAGATGTAGCTAGAGAGTTAGCTAGGGCTTCTTACCAGACAAGAACTCAGTGCAAAGACTACCCCCCATCATCCGTTTAGGCAGATGGGCTCTCTGTATGTTATCTTGACAAATTTTCTTTATGCTCTCATCCAATTTGAATAAAAAAAATATCACTCGCTGTTTTACTGAGAACATAGCGAAGTTATTCTGTGCTTTCATGTTATGTCAAAAACAATGTGGAATATCAAGGTTGAAACAGGTCACTGTTTAGTACAAATCATTCAAAATTTCTGTTTGTGTAGAAATGTTTTTTTCTTTCACAGAAGAAAAAACCATCAAGCAGATAAAAGCTGTTATAACTGAAAAAACAGGTAAATAAGCTTTTTTCATTTATTTTCTATTTATCAGTTGTGTGTTTTATGGATACACATATATCTTCATTGAAACATGTAATCTTTAAGTACCATAAGCATTAAGATTCTAAACTATTGGGAATAAAGATAAACTTAATAATATTAACAATGGAAAAGTGACAAAAGAATATTTTTTAAAAAATATAAGTGATCTAAATTTGTAGTTGATTCATAGGGAAACGTAAGAGATTGATCATAATGTGCTTTTAGAGATTTCATCTTATTTTCAAACTGTATTTCCACAAATTCGAAAGGTTCGGCAATCTGAAACTTTCTGCTGTTCATAAATTAAACAGCAGAAATAATTTTATTTCATGAGAACATCACACAAGTCTTGCAATTGTCTAATGTTTTCAATATACCTCAAAGAATGGTCAGCCAGACACTGAGCATTATAGTAAGGAAGTCAATCCTTGATGATCTCACATGGGAGAAAAGCAGAACACACAGGCTCTTGCAGTTCTGGTTCTCTTTTCATAATGATCAATAGAATTTCCAAGCCATCAGCTCAGCTGATGTCTTTAGCTGTTGAGTCTTTCCACTTGATCTGAAGAACTCTCTCTCTCGGCCATTAATAGAGCACCATCTCTTATTACTACTCATTCCAAAGGGAAAAGGCTGTGATTTCTTTTTTTTAACTGAGACAATCATAATAATCCTAATAATCAGGGTTTAAATACGTTTCTTGGAGCAAAATATTTCAAAAGAGAGCTAATTATTTACAGAAACCATAAACTATTATTTCATGACAAAGAAGTCTCATGAGGTCATTTTCACACTACGTCAAGGACCACTGTACTCTATTCCAACCATTGCTTAAACTCTTGTTTCTCCTGTAATTTGCAAACTAAGGTCTTAATAGAACACCCTGAGTGTCTCATTTAGTTAAGTGGATACTTGAGGACTGCTGAGAAACCAGTTCAATGTACTTGTGTCCCAAATATATAGATGGCTTTATAAATTTTATATATGTTTCTTATGTCTTTCCTATCAGTTTGTAAATAAGCAGTGTGATTAATATATTGTCTGACAGTTAAATAGTAGTGCTCAGAAAGAATGGGTTACACTTAAGTAAAGGAGAGAAACTAAAATTAAGCATAGATGAGTATAAATGCTACAGTGATTTTATCCATGTTTTTTCCTTATTGGTATACCATTTATGTTTCTCTGTTGTCCACAGTCGAGCCTAAACCAAGTAAGAAATTAAAAGAAAATCTATAAAGCATTGTTTGACCATTTTGACTTTAACAAGTTGCTTTTTAAAAATTGTTATTTTTAATGTTGCCTAAGCTAAATTGCCCGTGTAAGTGATAAGTTAATCACATTGCTATGGCTTTGATTTAACAACTCTGCCTTTTGCTACTAATTAATGGTTCATTATAATTATACAGAAAAAACTCTTCAAATTGTATCATCATTATCAATAGCAAATAAACAAGTCCCTACACTGTGAAATATTACTAGTAAAAAGTAAGAGTAGTTGGGCAGTCTCAAAAACACATTAAAAAAAAACTCAAAGGAAAATGAAGTGATTCACAGTTGTCAGTGTTACCAGCCATATTTTGCGTTAATTTTTCTTTCCTTTAAGCTGCATTAATTGCACTAGATTTGGTTTAAGAATGATTAAATTATAAAGGTGTTGCCACTTGTCTATTAAAATCATGGAATTTTTTCAGGCATATAGATTTTAAATCTCACTCATCATAGTTGTAGAGTTTAGAAGGTGACTGTTGGTTTCCGGAAGCCATACAGATACACCTACTGTAGCAGAGTTAGTTAATACATTTAAAATCATGTCAAAATTTGTGATGCTGACATTCAAATGATATAATTTTATAAAATACAAGGCTGGATAAAGATATGCGTGGCTGTAGCCAAATCATTTCTGGCTGCTCTGTGACATATAGACTATGACATATAGACTGACAAGATCTAAAGACTAATACAGGAAGACTAGTCAGAACAACAGAATGCTAGTGGTGTAGTAGTTAAGTGACAAAGCTGCTAAACAAAAGGCTGGCAGTTTGAGTTCATGTGCTGCTTCTTAGAAACCCTATGTTCTGTAGGATCACTGTGAGTCAGAATCGTCTAGAAGGCAAAGGGTAGTCAGAAAGACATATAGCAATTCAAAATATGAGTAAGTCTATGGAGTCTCATTATAACATATTTACACCCTAGAACATGTTTTACGTATTTTGAAAACATGTTTTATTTTTCTCATATTTCAAAATATAGATACTGGTATTTTCATTTATGTAGTTGCTTTAATATAATTTCCCAGCACTATTATTATCAGTTTGATAATTTGAATATTAGCTTCTTTATTTTCTTTTACTATTCATGCTTATTTAGTACTAAGAGTTATGCAGATTAAGTTAATGGAAATTCTTTCTTAAAAGCAAGGACTGATAAGTCAGAAATCAGTAGAACAGACTGGGAAGCAGGAAAGAGCAGATTCTTGCCTTTGAGTCTGCAATCCCTAGGGCAACGTGAAAGGCTGGAGACTTAGGCAGAATTTCTGTCTTAGCTTCTGAGCACTGCATGGCATCACTGAAAATTTAACTTTTGAAGAGAAAAGACAGAAATGTCTTAATTAAATTTTTAAAATTCAAATAGCATTCAAAGAGTTAACAGGCTGTTGATTATTCAGACATCATTTCATTTTCCTTTTTAACTTAGTCCTAGACTCTGATGAGATTCAGCTACCAAAAGCTCTAACTGGAAAGGCCAAGTGATAAAGAAAGATGAAAATAAAAATATATGATGCTTTCTCAAATGGGACAGGTCTGCTTAAATTTCCAGCAGCAAACTAAATTTAGCATTAAGTCGCTTCTAACCTGGCAAGAAGTGAAGTAAATGGAGTCAGAAGTGAAAAGAGAAGTTGGTAAACGTAAAAGACAAAAGTTACCTCCTTTAAAATATTTCTAAGGAATGACAGGCTTTCAGTACAGAAAGAAAGGAAAAATAAACCACCTTTTCTTTCTGGTTCTCTTTTTGGTTGCCTTCTGTCTTTTTCTACCACCTGACCACAAAAGGACTAGTGCCCTAGTACTTAGCTCTTAGCCATACAGTAAGAGGAAGTCTTTTGCAGGTGTCCTGAGAATGAACCTAGCCATGTTTGTAACACATTTTTACAGCAATATGCTTTCTGTGTTCCAAGTTACAAGCAAATGCCTGTGGGGACATTCTTGCTATGTTAGCTGAGGACACCCTAAAGAAATGTAAAAAGAAATGCTGACCACACAGAAAAGCCACAGATTGCCAGTTAATTTTGATATCTCTTTCTAGAAAAAGTTGAACATAAAGAAAAAGAATCTCCATCTCTAAAAACAGGTATTTTTTGTTTTGTTTTGTCTTTGTTTGATATTTACTTTTTATTCAAAAATATTTAATTTAAAAAGCAAAACAAAATGTGTAAGTGCTTTTCATTCGGTTTGCTGGTAATATTTTACTTTTGTAATATAAAATCTAGTTTATCTGGCCTCTGGGCTCTAATCATGTCAAACATTTTGCTAAATAATATAGCAAAGACAAGTGAATTGTGAAACACACTACTATAGTATAGCAATATTTTTTAAAAAGTCTTTTCTTTCATGACTCACAAGCCCCTTCCAAAACTTTCAGTATTCTACTGTTATCAATATAAACATTATTTATCATAGTGATGAAGACGATTTATATTTCATAACGGTTTTGAAATATTCTAACTAAACAGATTTTATTGAGAACTAATGATAAATTTCAACTTGATTCATTGTCTTAAAACAGAAGTTACACCATTCTGTATTGTTTATCTTAATTCTTTTAAAACATTACTCTACTTTTAAAATATGTAATTGTTTAGTCATCTAGTGCTGCTCTAACAGAAATACCACAGAGTGGATGGCTTCAACAAAGGAAGGTTTATTCTTATACAGTCCAGTAGGTTGCAAGTCCATATTTAGGGTGTCCTCTCCAAGGGAAGGCTTTCCCCTTGTCGGCTCTGGAGGAAAGTCTGGTATTGCATCAGTCTTTGTCCAGGGAGCATCTTGGCACAGGAATCTCAGGTCTCAAGGACACGCTCTTCTCCCAGTGCACATTTCTTGATGGTGCGAGGCTCCCAATTCTCCTTTATTTCTCTTTCCCTTTCATCTCTTGCAAGCTGAAAGCATTAAGGGTGGGGCAAGCCAGACTCCAGGGAAACTCCCCCCACAGCAGAGCAAGGAAGTAATCCTATGCAGGAATTCACCACCCCACCCCAATCCTCCAACGTACAGTTTAGGGAAACCACAGAATGGAGGACGGTCCCAAGATACTGGGAATCATATTCCAAACAGGTGGCTACACATATTTTTGGGGGGACACAATTCAACCCATGACAGTAACTTTCTACTTAGTTTAAAACCTAAGGTGCACAAGAAGCTCTACTGTGGAACAACCCCTTCCACTCTTGTTCTCCATTTAAGCAATTCATGTTCCTCAAATGTTCAATAATGCCCCATAGGTCATCACTGTTATTTCATAATGTGTTGTTTCGGCATGAATATGTATATATATCTAGAATGGAACATTATATATGTATGGTCTTTTTTTCTAATGACATATTATAGATAACCCAGCCCCTTTATTTTTCTACTTATATATAGTGATTTTGTTAAAAAAATATATATATATCAGTAGATAAAGAGTTTGCTCTTTGATAGCATTCTTTTTTAGTTGTACACTGTTTAACCAGTCTTTAGTTGACACATGTTTAAACTGAAGAGCCAGGCTAGCATTGGGGTTAAGCTCTCTGCCTTTCACCGTAAAGTCTGTGGTCCGAACCCATCAGCAACTCCCTGGGAGGAAAGACCTGGGGATCTGCGCTGGTGAAGATCACAGCCCTGGGGGCAGTTCTACTTGGCATGCAGGCTCGCTGAGTCACAGTCAAGTCAACAGTACACAACAACAACAGCATAATAAATAACATCTGCTTCTCAATTTCTGTACATTTACCTTAGGGTGAAATTCCTTAAAGAAGAATTTTTGAGTGAAAATCTATGTCCAATGGAATTTTTATAGATACTCCTAAATATTCTCAAAAAAAGTTTGTATCGTTATTTTTCCATGACTAACATACAGTCTCTATGAGTCAGAATTGGCCTGACTAATTTTTTTCTTTTTTTATATGTTACAGTTAGTTGACCTAATTTTGAATGATTAAAATTCCTCACAGTCATGGACAGCATTATTGCCCTATGTGATTAAGACATATGAGGACTGCCAATTAAGTTTGCTAACTCATCCTAGAAAAAGTGCTACTTACCTCATTGCTAAATACCACTACTGTCACTTTAAAGTGCTCCCCTGGGAAACTAGGCACTGATGGCTTCCCCTAGTCATCCCTTCAAAGCAATTCTGGCACTCTTTTTCTGGAATGGCCATCAGAGCTGTCGTGATATCACCCTTGATGTTCTGGATGTGATCAAAATCTCTTCCTTTCAGTATTTTCTTTACCTTCAGGTAAAGTTGTTGGGTGCCAGGTCAGATGAGTAGGGTAGGTGTTCCCATACAGTGATTTGTTTACTGGTTAAAAATTCCCTCATAGACAACTAGTTGGTTAAGTTTGTGAACTTTTTATCATGCCACCATGAGTAATGGCCATTCCAGGAGTTCCAAAATTGCTTTGAAGGGTGGACTAAGCGCTGGCATCTGAGCATAGTTTCCCAAGGGGAGTACTTCAAAGGTAACTATAGTTATGTTCAGCAATGAGGTTTGTAGCACTTAGAACAATAGGTTCATAGACTTACTTGTCAGACCTTGTATAATGTCCTTGATGTCATACCATGAGTCATCTGGTCTTCATCATTAGTGTTTAATGAGTCAGACTCTAAATTCAAGTGGAAAATACTCAAGGCATACTTTGGCTCTCATGAACTGGTTCTAACTGTCTTCAGCTTTAGCTTAAACTTACGTATTAGCAATTAATAGTCTTTACACATTTGGCCCCTAGCCTTTTCTGACTGAGGATATTGAGCTTTTTCATCGTGTGTTTCTGCAGAAGCAGTCAGTCTGATTTCTCTGTATTCCATCTGGTGAGATCCATGTGTATCTTCATCCTTTATGTTGGTGAAAAAAAAGTACTTGGAATGGAAAAGTCATTGCTTGCAAAATTCTATCATGTGATCTCCAGTATTGTTTCTGGCACCAAAATGATATATTCCAACTAATGTCCCTTTTCTTTGTTTCCAACTTGCATTTTCCAATCCCCAATAATTATCAATGCATCCTGATTGCATGTTTGATCAATTTCAGGCTGCAAAAGTTGGCAAAAATCCTAATTTTCCTTATCTTTGGTGTTAGTGCTAGATGCATAGATTTGAATCATAGTCATATTAACTAGTCTTCTTTGTAGGCACATACACTTTATGCAGACTGTGTACTTCAGGATATATCTCGAAATATTCCTTCAATGAGAAATGCAATGTCAGTCCTCTTCAGTTTGTCATTATGGCATTATAAACTGGATCATTTTCCAATTCAAAAATGGGCAATATCAGTCCATTTCAGCTCACTAATACCTAGGATATCAACGTTTATATGTTCCATTTCATTTTTGACCACTTTCAATTTTTCTAGGCTCATACTTGGTACATTCCATGTTCCTATTATTAGTGAATATTTACAGCTGTTCTTTTGGGGGATTATGCCACTTCAGCAAATGAAGGTCCCACAAGCTTTCCTCCATCCATGTCATTAAGGTCAACTCTACTTTGAGAAGACAGCTCTTCTCCAGTCCTTTTTTGAGTGCCTTCCAACCTGAGGGGCTCATCTTCCAGCATTATATCAGACAAGGTTCTACTGGTATTAATAAGGTTGTCACTGGCTAATTTTTTTCAGTAGCAGATCACTGGGGCCTTCTCCCTAGTCTGTCTTAGTCTGGAAGTTCAGCTGAAACCTCTTTACCATGGGTGACCTGCAGGTATTTGAAATACTGGTGGTATAGCTTCTGGCATCACAGCAACAGGTAGTATGCCACAGTCTGACAAACTGATGTGTGGAGATATTAAGTATAAGACTGCATACTTAATGTTTTGTTCATTTAGTTTCAGAATAGAAGGTATATTGAGGAAACAGAGAATGTACTTAGGTAGTATAGTTTTCCATTTTTCACCTAACACTCATTTATTTTCCCTTAGAGTTTGTAGACACTTTCTTCATTCTCTCCAGGGCTGGAGAGAATTTAAATTATTAATATTCATTAGTGGAAAATGGCAGAATATACATTTTTCACAACTTGTAAAGAGCATATATTGTAAGCTTTCATGTTGCATAAATCAAGAAGATTTTACAGAGATAAAAAGAGATAAAAAAGACTACATGAGTTTGTAACTTGTTCTACTGGGAATATGACTTAAAAATTTCTCAAAATACATTGTGTATTGCTCATCTTGATACAAGCTAAACTGCTGTTATTTAGCCAGAAAAATATAGAAATAAAAAGTTCTTTTAACAATAGGTAAAAAATTATAACTCATTTTCTTTTACTTCGTAGACAAATCCAAACCAATTTCCAGTAAGTAACCCTTTTAGAATTTTTGGAATATGCTATTTTACTGGTTAACTTTATAAAACATTTCAGTGGTATAGGCAGTAACAAAATGTATGCTATATTAATACACTAGTTGTTACACTAGTACTTGTGTTGACAAAAAGTCAGTAGTAATTCATTCGTATGTGGATGTACATGTAGTACAATACATCCATGTATTTACTGAGCGCGTGTTAGATGGATGACAGCATTCCAAGACGCGTGGAGAAATGGTAACAATGTTTTCTGTTGCCATACATAATTGAGTAGTTAACACATCTACCATGATAGCTGGTATGTGTGAGAAAAAAAAGAAAAGTTGCATCTCTTTGATATATACATACTCGGTTATTAATTTGCATCTCTTAAATAAACACTGTGTGAGGATCTCTGTAATAGCTACCTTATGAGTTCAAAATTTCACCTGTTTTCAATTTGACACATAAATAGCCTTTTACTTTCATGGTTTTCAAAGCCTAAAGGTATATTGATCTTAGTAATTTTATTTTATTTGATACTTGAAATAGTCATTTTGAAATGGAACCTTGGACAATGCAATTGTTTATATAGTATTATTAAAATGTGAAGCAGACTTTACCCTGGGGTAGAAAGTGTGCAAATCTTCCAAGCATGCAACTGAAAGTTATATCTAAAGCTTTTAAATACCAAGTACTAACGCGTCCTCTTAACAGTGTTACAAAAGACTCCTTAAAAATATAGCTAAAATTTTCTTCTGAATACATTCAATGCATATTTTAAATCATTGTATGTTCCCTATAAGTTATGAAAAATCTCTGACATGTTTAGTTTTTAATTAATATTGTTACTAATGTGGAAAGTATTAGAAAATGAAGAGTTAAGATTTGAAACTAGAATTCTGATATAAAATATCACCATAAAATCATTTCAAATACTCTTATTTGTGAAACAATATTCATTTCTCCATGTTATAAAATAGTTTAATCAATTTTTCTTGAATTTTGAAAATATCTTCCAAGACAGTTGTATGTATCACTATTAAATGTATCAAATTTATAAAAAATGTTAACGTTTTATTAAACATATTTCACGTTTTTAGAGAAGTCTTATTTTCTGGAAATATTATCATTTAAATTGACTCGTAAAAAGAAAAGGATTTTTAAATTGCTGTTATATTTAGAAACATTATTAATCTATGAAAATACTAAAGGAACCAAAAGAAAGCTGCCTCAATATGATCACAGTTTGAAGAAAAATATTATTTTATGTCTTGTCACCTTTTCCAGACTATAGTCATTATGAATTGAGTTTGTTTCTGTGACATTTTTAACGGCTCCCCACAGCCCAGCAAATTGCACTTAACACAGAAACTCATAAATGGAGTTGCTTCAGTATTCACTGAATGAATATATTTAAGCATTCATGAAGATCAAGTTAAATGTTTGCATAATGGAGATTTATGGGTGAATTTGTAATTAAGAAAAACAACTGAAGGATTGAGATTAATACTACTGCATTCAAATAAGTAGTTTTAGTTTGTAATGGTTCCATTTTCAAAACAGATGTCTGGTTACAGCTTTTAGAAATATTAATTATCAATTTTTCTTTCATTTTTGGTATGTTTCTTGGAATTTAATAGAAAGCATCTGCAGATAAAGCTCAGTTGTCTCTTGTTGAAATACAAACTATCCTTACCTTCTTTTTTATTCTTCTTTCTTTGTTTAATACTCTTCTTTCTAAAGAAGGGACATCAGAAGTCACAGAATCAGGTAAATATTTCCTCTCCCAGAGGAGTTAACATTGTGCTATGGAAACTGTGGTGTCAGAGTCAGAGCATTCTCCGATGTACCTGGGCGGAGGAGGGAGCCACGCCGAGGTTAAGGAAAAGACAGACAGAAGTGGAGTCAGGGGGCTACTGGTCACCCTGCAGAGAGCCCAGCATCAGGTTTTATTGAAGTATTTATACCATCCGCTAAGAGCAGTTAGTATCCTGGAAGCCAAGCCGCTGGAAACCTCCAGTTCCCTGGCCGGTGGTTCAGGTGGGCGTGGTTTCCCGCTGCCCCTCGTGCAGTCACGGGGTTCCATGTCCGTGCGTGGCTTATCTCATTATCTGGATGTGTTCCCACATTACTCCTCGGTTACTGGACACAGAGTAAAGTCAAGATAATTGAGTATCATGCTCTCAGTACAAACGGTTATACAAAGTTGAAGTAACAGTATAGCAGCCAAGAAGGCTGCGGTCATGTCAAGAGAGTTAACATATTTTCCCACAACGTGGATTTAGGAGTTAGATATAAATTGTGTCTTTCTCCAACCTTGGGATGTTTGGGAAAGTATCTTCACTGCTCAGACTTTCAGTTTCCTCATTTGTACAATAGGCATAATGACTTCTTGTACGTGTTGAAATAACACACCCTACCTCCCCACTGTATATTTGGTAGTTGTTTACTAACTAAAATTGGTTCCCTTCTCTCTTGTCTGGAAAATATTGTTGAGGAAAGTTACCTAACCGAGCTGTATTCTGAAAGCCACATATGTCTAAATTTTGCTTAGAAGTATTATCTGATTATTTTATTGTTTTAATTCATTAATTTAGTCAAGTTCTAACTCCTAAAGATAATAATAGAAAATTTGTGTGTCTATCCCACTATTTCTACTTTTAAATTACAAATAAATTCATGGCTTAGTCCAGCCTCACTTCAAGGCATGCAAAAAAAAAAAAACACCAGAGAGAATGCTACGCCATACTGATGACTGAATGTGAAAAGAGTAACAAAGCATAGCAAAAATCAGTGTTCTCACACATGGAAGGGAGAACCTTCCCTCACATCTTGAATGTTAGAGCCACACATGAGATTAAACAAATTTCATCTCCAATTGTTTACTCTAAATGTTGAGTAAGTAAACTTATTTTATTTTATTTTTTAAATCAATATTTGTTTTCTTTCCCAGGGAAGAAAAAAATTGAAAAATCTGAAAAGGAGAGTAAAGGTAAAGAAGATATTTTAAGGCACATATGTCATATAAGAGATAAAAATAATCAAAAATATGTAATTATACAGACTATTGACTTATAAGAAACTGAAAATCTGGATACTGCTTTTTGTAGCACACATCAAAACTTGAATTTGTTGTAGAGTTATCTGTGCAAGAGATGTAGATGTTGTATTATTAATAGAAATTTAAGGAATTGGGAATTTAGCTCCTAAAGGAAATTTTGGCTTATGTTGCTAAATAAATAAATATAACACAGTGGAGTCTTTTTCAAATGACTTTTGAACTGTTAATATTGATTGTACAAAGTTTTGTTCCAAATCTTAGTTTAGTGAGAACTTATTAATAAATATTTTACCCCAAATTACCATTATTTCTCTATAGGAAAAACAGAAACCAAGCACCTTAAAGAAGAAAAAGGTAATTTTTAGAAACAATACAGAATATAATTTTTTTATCTATCACATGTACAAATATCACTTTTATTAATATATGTGATGAGTGTTGATTTGACTAAAAGACTATATGGCCTCATAATGGCAGTGCAAATGAATAAGTGTACAGCAGGCCAGATCACACAAGTGCTGCTTCTATTGGTGAGCAATTTGTCAGAAGCTACATGATGGTTCTGCTTATTCTCCCACCATTAGCTTTATTCACTGAGGAAATTACAGAATGTAATATCAATTTTCAATGTAATTGTATAGAAAATTTACACAATCCTTTATCTTCAAAGAAATATTGGATCAGAAAGAATTCATTCTTAGACTTATCAGGACCACCGTCAATAATAAAAAAAAAGAGGGGACATTATAACTGACCCAATAAAACATAAAGAAAATCACAACAGAATATTATAAAGAACTACATAGAAACAGACTGGATAACCTAGAGGAAATTGACAAATTCTTGGAAGCACACAACCTACTCAAACTGACTCAATAGGAAACAGAAAGTTTCAATAGACCATGACAAGTGAAGAGATCAAATCAGTCATCAAAAACTACCAATGAAAAATAGTCCTGGACCAGATGACTTCACTGAGGAATTCTACTGAACATTTAGAGAACAATTCACACCAATACTGTTTAAATTCTTCCAAAAGATGGAGAAGGACATACTCTCTAATTTATTCTGTGAAGTAACAATAACATTGATACTCAAACCAAAGACACCACCAAAATAAAAGAAGAAAACTATAGATGAATATGTCTTATGAATATAAATGCAAAATTCCTCAACAAAGTACTAGCAAAAAGAATCCAGCAGCATATTGAAAGTCATGAAAGGCCATGACCAAATTAAATTTATTTCAGGAATGCAGAGATATTTCAACATCATGTACAGGTAGGATGACTGAGATAAAAAAATAACAAACAAACAAAAAATACCAAATGTTGGCAAGGATGTGGGAAAATTGTAACCTTCATGTATTGCTGGTGGGAATGCAAAATGTACAGTCATTGTGGAAAACAGTGTGGCAGTTCCTCCAAAAGTTAAAACACGAAAACAAAATTCACCACATGATCCAGCAATTCCACTCCTAGGTATATACATAAAAAACGTGAAGACAGAGACTCAAAAAGAAGCTTGTACACCAGTGTTCACTGCAGTGCTATTCACAGTGACTGACAGATGGGAACAACCTAAATGTCTGTCAACAGATGAATAGAAAAAATGTGGTATACGTACACTCAGTGTAATACTACTCAACTAGGAGAAGACATGCAGTCTTGATAAAGGCTACAGTAAGGATAGAGTTTGAAGACATTATGCTGAGAAAATAAGGCAGTGACAGGACAAATATTTTATGACCTCATTTATATAAAAAGAGAAGATGAATATATAGAGACAAAAGTTTATTGGTGGTTACCAGAGAATGGAGGAAGGGGAAATAGAATGATTAACGCAGATGGAAAAATTACATTGATTAAGGGTATTGCAGAGCCAATTATTTTAATTGCTGTCAGTAAGTCATACACCTGAAAAAGCTGAATTGGCAAAGTTTGTGTAATAGTTATAATTAAGACAAAAAAGAGAGTAGGTGCTAAGGCTGCTTATGTACAAACTAACTCCTTGTGAGATTTGGTTCTTGGTTTAGAGGTATAGGGTCATAGTTTCATGGTCATCCCAGTTAACTGGACTAATAATATGTTTAGTGCTTCTGTTCTCTTAGTTCATTGTTTAGTGCCTGGGGTCTGAAAAACTTACAAGTGGCCATCCGAGCACAACAGTTGGTCTCTATTCACCTAGAACAGCAGGGGAAGAAGGAGAATTGGAAATAGAAGGATGTGTAAGGTGTGGCTAATTATCTCTGTTAGCAACTGTCTTCTCTGCCATGAGCCCAGAAGAACTGGATGGTGACAGACCACCATTACTGAACATTTTGAACAAAAGTACCATGGAAGAATTGTGATCAAAAGGGGGAAGGTGCAGAACAAAATTCATATTCTCGTGAACTGCGGCCTTTATTGAGTCAGAGAGGGTGAATGAACCCTGAAACTAATGTCCAGATAATCTTTAAACTTTAAATCAAAAATATCCTCTGAAGTCATCTTATAACAGAGCAATGGTTTAATTTAACTTAATAAAAAGTGCTTGCCTTGAGCGTTATGCACTTTTAAGAACTATCTATATGGAATCAAAATGACAACAACAACTGGAATTAGATAGAAACCCAAAAGGCCCTAAAGAGGGAAGAACAACTCAGAAGAGGAGGGTGAGAATAGTCACACAATTTCAAAACTGTTGTCAGTGTCACTAAATTGCACATGTAGAAACCGTTAAATTGGTGTATACTTTGCTGTATATATGCTGCATAACACAATAAATAAAATTGAGGAGAAAAAAAATCCCTTTTTCAGGTACCTCCAAATTCAGTTAATCAGAAGGACCCATTGTGCATGGATTCTGGTTAAAAACTTTATAATTGCTACATTGATTTCATAAGTCTGTTTACATGAACAAACAATCTTTATAAATAACATTAATTTTTTGTTGAATGTTATTTGGATGGAAGAAAAACATTTGAAAGGCATTCTTAAAAAATTAATTATAATGCTTAAATGCTCAGAGTTGAAGTGAGATAAAATTTTTAAGAAGTTATTTTTAAAACTTCTTCTTTTAATTCATGTTTTCCTTATAAACAGCTCCAACAAGCAAAGAAAGTCTTCAACCACACAACGTGACTAAAGGTAATCATGAATTCTCTAAGTATTTGAATACTGTATTGGTATAGAGGTACCTGAATTATGTTTAGCACCTTAATATTGACACTAAATGATATTTTAAACCAAGAATGTTTAGAAAGCATACATTTCTGCTAATAGCAGAGAAGGTGGAGAACTAGAAAATCTAGCTAGAAGCTTCCTCTTCAGTGAAAATCTAGAAAACGTGGAGATACCAGAGCTATTAATAACAAACATTCAATAAAATATTTCAATATGTAGCAGGAGAAAAAATTATCTTATAAAATCTTTTGAAGAATTAGTAACATCAAAGATTATAGTAGTGAAAGCAGATATAGCTGAAATTTATTCTGTAATTCATGGTTAATCTCAGGAATATATTTTTATAAAACATAAACTGACCCACTGAATTAATTCAACCTAGACACAAAAGGCATAGTAGAGAGCAAGTGCCAATGTGCACATGACGTGTAAATGACCTTATCCTAAAAACAGAATGACCTTTTTGGGGACATTATTACCAAACTACAAGGAAAGATTATTTATGAATTATGCAGTACAGGTGACATAATTTTTAGAGAAATTAAATTAATTAAAAGTGCACTCTAATTTCTAAGGCTCTAAATAAACAAGACTTAACTCAGTTTTTTTAATTTATGCAAAAATGCATAGATCTCCAAAGGGGGAGAAAAATCCTTGTTTTCACAGGCCACTTCTTGTAGCTTCTTATAACAACTGTAGATATTTGTGCCTAAACTGACAGGACAACATATCTAGACATATAATTTAGCTATATAATTTTTATTACTTTAGACATAGAATTATCAGTAATATTTCAAGATAAAATTTAGAACAAGAAAGCAAACCTAGTGTACAGAATGATATAAGGACACTTCATTTTTTTGCTGGACTTTCTCAAAAACATTGCTTAATATACTGAGATAATCTGCTTGAATATAAAAGAAAACCAATTACTTAGGAACATAGTACCTAAGTACTTTCAAAACATCAATTCATTTACTCTTAGGATAGCCTAATATATGATGAAAAGAAGTCAAATAACTCATATTTATATGGCTAAGATGGGATTTGGCTTCTGGTCAGTCTGAGTCCAAAACTATTACCATTAACCCCATTTGGAACATGCTTCTCACTTCTGTCTCACTGTCACAATTGCAAAAGAAATCTTCCTACCAATCAGAACTCAAAAATAAGCTGTATGCCTCCTCTAGCCCAAGAGAGTGGGGCTGATAGAACTGGGCTGGGAGGACTTCTTAGTAGCTGATCTGTACAAAGGAATCAGACATTGCATGGATACTTTTTCCAAAATCCTGCTTACTCTACCCTATGAGTTTATCATTTCTAAGAACTGTAGCATTGTGGAGTACACAGTAGAGAAAAATAATTGCATATGAAAGCACAAGTCCAACCCAGAGCTAGTTGAAAGTTGATGTGTCTTCTCAATTCATTTTCATACATTCATTCTTTCACCAGAGAGTTAGTTCTTTGTATCTCACTATATGTGTTTGTTTTCCTCCTTATTTCTTTGTGAACTAGCCTTACTCATGACTGTCAAGTTTGTTGGAACTTTTAGCCACCATAGAAGACACAGCAGAACTGACCCATAGAGTTTTCAGATTCTAACTGCTGACCTTTTGGTTAGCAGCCACAGCACTTAACCCTATACCACCAGGGTTTCCAAACTAGCTTTAGTGAAATATTTTTCTGAATTAGTTTTTTTTTGCAATTTTATGCTGTAATGTCACAATAGCACATAATCATCCCAAGAGAAAATGTTTTTAACAACTTTCCATTGATGTTAACCTACTTTTTGTAGCTTTTTATTTTTTTAGTTTTATATTCAAAACTACAAATTTCATAATAAAACTATGTACTAAAGAGTTCTACTAAAAAATGTATTTACAATTCTGGCTCTTTAAATTAAATAAATGGTGGTAAAACAGATGTTACAAGACATCTTTTTCATGAACGTATAATGTCAGCCACAACATCCTGGTACAATCATACTACTTTTAACTTTTTGGTTTATATCAAAATCCAGTTGCAATAGAGTTGATTCTGACCCATGATGACCACATGTACATCACAGCAGAACTGTGCTCTGTAGGGTTTTCAGTTACTTATTTTTCAGAAGTAGATCACCAGGCATTTCTGGGTGGATTTGAACCTCCAAACCTTGCAGCTGAGCAGCTGAGCACTTCAGTTGTTTGTACCACTCAGTAACTTCCTCGTCTTATTAAACATATATAGAATAATATGATTGCTTTAAAGTATAACTTGTTATGGAAACTAATAAATGATTATAAAAACAAACAGAATTTGTATATTGCTTTCTAAGATTTATATTTTACAATACAATTGGTAGTTATTTGTCTTTATTAATTTCTGAAAGGAATATATATATCAATGATATGCTTTATGGAATTTGAAATACTTAGATTAATTACATCATATAAAATAATTTTACTAAAGTTAGACGTAATTATAATTGAGCTGAAATGTTTAATTTTACAAAGATCCTTAAAAACTACTTTTAATAAGAATGTTTGAAACACATAAATATGTTATATCACCTACAATGATTAGTAGCTTTTTTGACAGCTCACATACCTTCTTGCATAAAAGAGATTAATTGAACTAAAATATTAAAGACCCAGGTTCACGGGCAATACAGAGCTTTGTTTCTTCATTAATTCTAAAGCAAGAGGAAGATATATCAAAATATGTCAGAAAATTTCATTATGGTCCATTGTTGGATAATTTCTCTGTATTTTATCTCGTGAAAAAACCTATTTGTTTTATTTTTCAGCAGAGAAACCTGCAACAGTATCAAGTAAGTACTGTTTACATCCCAATACTGATGATAGTTATCTTTGGCACACAGTATGAATTTCAAGCTGAAAATCACTGAATGTTTTTACTGAGTTTGTAGATTGAGCCCTCTTATACTAACCTCTCTGACAAGAACTTGTTAATTTATATTTTAACTTCTGTAGAAATTAAAAACAAAAACTAGTGTACTATTTGAAATAATAACTTGCAACATAAATACTGGATGACATTTTTGAAGCTGAAGATTAAAGTGACTTGCATTCAAACACATAAATCTGATCAATGACTAAAGCTCAGCGAACCAAAACAATGCGGCTTCTGCCTAAGTCCTCCATCACTGCCCAATTTTGCCATAAACACATCTGTTTGAGCAATGATGTCTTATCTGCTGCTGTTTTCTTGTATTAACTTAAATGTAACTGTATATTTAAGAAGAATGAAATAGATAGGAATTGATCTGATCTGCCATAGCATAAATAGAAAAAATATTTTCTAGATTGCAAAGGTGCAGGTACAAACAGGATTTTGAAGTATACAGGATACAGTTGTAAATTTCCCTATAAGTATGTGAAGTTCCAGGTAATGGCAACTTTCTTTTTCCTGTTTAAGAAATGATATTTAAAAACTTAAATTTAAGAGAAATAAAACATAATGAATCCATGCCAACAGAAATACAATGTGAGTTATATATATATGTATAATTTCAAGTTCTCTAGTAGCCATAGTAATGTAATATATAAATATTAATAATCCAGTATATATAAATATTATTTCATTATGTAACTAGTAATTTATTCAGTTTGTTGTTGTTATGTGCTATTGAGTCAATTTTTGACTCATAGCAACCCCATGTGATGAAGTGTAACCGTCGCAAAGGATTTCCTAGGCCTTAAGCTGTGCAGAAACAGATCACCAGGTCTCTCTTACGCAGAGCTGCTGGGTGGTTTCAAAGCACCTACCTTTTGATTAGCATCTTAAGTCTATAGTACTTTTTAAAAAAATACTAAATTGTTAAAATCTAGTGCTTATTTTATATTACAGTACATTTTAACTTGTACCAGCCACATTTCAATTCTCCAAAGTCCCCTGTGGTTAGTGGCTACTGTATTAAACAAAACCCCCCAAAAAAACCTTTTGGCATTTGAGTCAGCTCAGACTCATAATGATAACATAGAGCAGAACAGACTTTCCAAGGATTTCCAAGGAGTGACTGGGGTATTCGAACTGCTGAAATTATAGTTAGCAGCCAAGCTTGTCACCACTGTGTCACCAGGTTCCCCTGCATTGAACAGAGCAGGTCAAAATAGCTACTGAGAGCCTCCTCTGAGCACGTTACAAGAGAATTATCAAACTCTGCTACTTGCTGCGTGTCTCACTCAAGCTTCTTTGGTTGCAAGTAATACAACCTCACAGGAGGTTCCTTTAGGAATTTCAAACAGGAAAATTATTACAAAGATGCAGCATTGTCTCACTGGTAAAAGTCAAACTTATGATTGGTTTTCACAACAGGACTTTTAAAACTACCTCACTGACTTGCCTATGCTTTAGAGCCAAAGGTAGTCAGAGTAGATGTCATATAGGAGTGACTCTAGAATTGATATCCTTGAAGAATGTTTAGAATATTGATTACTAGACAACAGGATAGGAGTAGTCAACTGAGAAAGCATAGAATATAGAGGAAAGCAAAGTAAGATCTGGCTGAAGTTGAGGGAGGACAAGTGTTAGAAGGCAGTAGGAAGCAAGGATGAGTAGAATGAAATTTGAGGTCAAGGATCCGCAGGCGAGAGGACTTCGGACTTTCTGCCGCAGAAAGCTACTGTTTACATGAAGAAGTAACAGGTACTGTTAGTCAGCCCAGTGTCACAGTCCTGGTAGTAGCAACGGCAGTAGCAACAGTGGTGCTGTCAGTGACAGTGCTAGTCATCATAGTAATCCTGGGACCAGAAAAGAAAAACGTGGGAGGGCAATAAATGTGTGGTTTCTTAGAGATCATAATGAAACAGATGTGTAAAAATATCATGGAATAAAACATTGTAATGTATCAGCTTTCTGAGAATATGAAGATGATATCCACTTTATTATACACTTAAAAAAATTATACCCTTTTAAAGAAAACCATCAAAAATGTGTCACTGTATTTTTTTTATATTTAGTCCAATGAACTTTCCTTTCAATGTGATAAATTTAGGCTATTTACGTGTGTTGTGATTACTAGTGTTTTAATGTTGGTTCCAACCGTGTTACTTGCTGCTTTATATTTCTCATGCTTTCTTAATGCAAGCTTTTGTGCTTTCTTGTCTTTCATAAATAGTTTTTCCTCATTTTCAATTTCTTCCTATTGCTTTTTCTAGCCTTTTCTAGTCTCTATTGGTTAGAAAGTATATACTTTTTTTTTAATTGTGTACATTTTATTTCTATTTAGTGGATACCTTTGAAGTTTATCATATGCACTTTAAAAAGTAAATGTTTTATCCAAATCTTCCTACTACACAAGAGAAAAATATCAAAGATTTCAATTCTATCTTTCTTAATCCTGACATATTCAGCTCAGTGATTTAGTTCTGACCTTTTTGAAAAAGCTGAATACATTAAATTTTATTAGGGCAATTTTTTGCAATCAACAGGTGTCTACACTTACCTACTTTCTTGGTTACCAACTTTCTTGGTTACCAATGCTTTGCACCTCAGACTTCCCTTTGTCATCAGACTTCCCTCAGTAGCACCCTCTTTAGAAATGCTTTGAGAAGAGAGCTATTGATTGAAAAAACCTCATTTCTTTATTTATCTGAGCACGTCTGTATATCATCCTTACTCTTCAAAGACAGTTTCGCTAAGCATATAGCTTAGGTTGTCAGTTATGCACTCCGACTATAACACTCCATTTCACTGTGAAGGTCAGCAAATTCTGTTAATCACTGTTCCTTCTTGTATAATCTATCTTTTATCTCTGGATGCTTTCTGTATTTTATCTTTGCATTTGGTCTTCTATAGTGTGTTGAAATGGGAAATTCTTTTTACTGTGAAATACTTCCAGGATATGTAGATTGATTGATACCAGTTCTGACATTATTTCTTAAAATATTGTTTTTGCTCCATTGCCACTATTACTTCCTTTTCGTGATTAAGAATATGTTAACCAGTTGCCATCAGGTTCACTCAGACTCATGGTGACACTGTGTATGTCAGAGTAAAACTGTCCTCCAGAGGATTTTCAATGAAAGCAGATCACCTAGCCTTTCTTCTGAAGCACTTCTGGGTGGACTCCAATCAACAATCTTTCAGTCAGCAGCCAAGTGTGTTTAACTGTTTGTATCACCCAGGGACTCTGCAAGTGTATTAGGTTTCATCTAATTGTATTATGGATTTTGCTACTCGCCCTTCTGTCTGCTGTTATGAAAGGATTCGGGGGATATGTAAATACTAGAGACCTCATTTTCTCAAAACATCCTGGTACAATCTTCATCCTAACGTCCTTAACTTAAAAAGGTATCTCAGCATCTGCATCCTCACGTTGTTCCTTGCACACTCAGTTTCCCAGTTTGAGCTCTAATGCACACGTGTGCATTCACTGTGGTCCCAGTTCCCTGTATCAGTACACTTTTGTTTTTCTTCTTCCCAGGGGTATGGGGTAGGATTCTTTGGAGACTACTTTAATTTCTCTGAACTCAATAGTACAATAAAGATAAAGTGTTTTGAAAGATCTAGTTGTTCTGCGAGTACTTTGGTATATCCAATCCATCATACTGCCAAAACTATTGGTATGCAATAGTTTTTTTTTCTGAATGTTATATACAAATCTTACTTCACCCAAGATTCATAACTTACTTTTCTAAATTAAAAAGTAAAATATTTGATGTCAAGGCAACTATTAAAAAAGAACCAAGTTTGTTGTTAATAATTTACACAGTACTTAATAATAGAATTATAAGTATAATCTTCATTATTACAGAAATATCCTCAAGTGATAGATATATGAATATACCTTTGGAAAAGAAAATATGCCATCTTGTAGTATATGGATTAAAGATAATTTGGGGCAATATATGATTACTTCAAAGTAATCATTTGATAAAATTATTGGCTTCTTTATTATTAAATGTCACTTGCTAGAAATGAATGCTGATAAATATTAATATAAGCACAGTTTTTTTAAAAAACAAATTAACACCAAATTCATGGTAGAAATATAAGTACTGCCATATAGAAGTGTCTGAAACTAAGGAACTTTGTTTCAGACTGGATTGCAAACATGACTTACACTTGTATAAATATATGAAAATTACACAACCTCTCTGGTGATGCAGTGGTTAAGTGCTATGGCCGCTCACCCAAAGGCTGACAGCTCAGATTCACCAGGCATTCCTTAGAAACTCTATGGAATAGTTCTGCTGTCTCTTGTGGTGTCACCATGAGTCAAAATTGACCTGATGGCAACAGGTTCAGTATTTTTTTGTTTGCTTTTGTGTTTCAGCAGTCTCATTTTAAATATGTGGACTACAATACGAATAATGAATACCACAAAAATGCTTACATATGTTGTGTTGACTATGCAAGACACTGGACTGTGCGGCTCATGGAAAAAATTACCGATAACGTTGTAAGGAATGGAAATTCCGAAACACTTCATCGTGCTTATGAGACACCTGTGCATAGACCAAGAAGCAGCCATTTGAACAGAACAAGGGGATATTACACGATTCAAAATTAGGACAAATGTGTGTTAGAGATGTACCCTTTAGCCATTCTAATTCAGCACAAATGATGAACAAATAATATGAGAAGCTGAAAGATATGAAGAACATAGCCTCGTGACAGGAGAAAGAGTCCTTAGCAACCTGAGGACTAAAGCATTTACTGATGAAGATCAAAGACTATAGCCTTGAGTATGGATTATTCCTCAACATAAAAAAATAAAAAATACTCACGCCTGGACCAATAAGCAATATCATTATAAATGGGGAAAAGATCGAAGCTGTCAAGGATTTAATTTTAGTTGGATCCACAATCAACAGTGATAGAGGCAACAGTCAACAAATCAAACAGCATACTGCATTGGGAAAGTCTCCTACACGATACTTCTTTAAAGTGTTAAAAAGCTAAGATGTCATTTGGAGGACTAAGGTGTACTTGACCCAAGCCATGGTATTTCAGTTGCCACTTATGCATGCAAATGCTGCCCTTGCCCATAAATCATAATGAAGGTCCACTCTTTGGACACGAGTGGATTGGACTTGGCGATGCAGAGTAACCATATATTGGCAGCACTTTATGGTTCTATACATCTATAGGATATCATCCTGCTGACCTCTAGCTGGAGGAAGGAGAGTGGGTGGGGAGGAGGGGAAAGAAGGCTGTTAGGAGAATGAGACATGTACGGAGCAGAGAGGAATAGTGTGCTGTCACTGGGCAGGGGGAGCGGTGGAAGCTGCATATAGGTGGGCATGTAAATTTATACGAGAATGTACATTTTCACTCAGTCATAATAAAAAATATATAAATAAATAAATAAAAAGCTGGATAACAAATAAGAAAGACCTAGGAGGAACTAATGCATTTGAATTACAGTGTTGGAAAACAATACTGACTGTATCATGGACTTCCAGAAGAATGAATAAATCTGTCTTGGAAGAAGTAAAGCCAGAATATTCCTTAGAAGCAAAGATGGCAAGACTTTGTCTCACATACTTTGGACAGGTTATCAGGAGACACCAGTTCCTACAGCAGGATGTCATGCTTGGTAAAGTAGAGGGTCATCAAAACAGAGCAAAACTCTCAACAAGACAGTTGGTGCAGTGGCTGAAACAATGAGCGCAATCAGCAACAACTGTGAAGGTGGCAGAGGACTGGCCAGTGCTTCAGTCTTCTGTAAGCGGAGCCACTGTGAGTCAGAATCAACTCAATGGCACCTAACAACAACAATAATACTTACCTCATAGAATTTTTTGAAGGTTAAATGAGACAGTAGAATATATAAATAGTAATTGCAATAGAATTATTAATTGTTATCTGTGAGGATTATGACACTCCACAAACTAGAACTGACTTGACAACTTTTTTTTAAAATCTATGAGTATGACGATGATATTGATAATTATGACATGATAACTGGCTGCTTCCCAAACTACAGACAGATTTTGGTTAAATTTTTATGCCCAAATGGATAAAACAATGAGGAAAATAATAAGAAAGATTACTTTGCTTATTTGGGGGTAGATGTAAAACAATCCCATTATTTATATCACAGCTGTTTAAATTTATGGAGACTTTATTCCAAGAAGAAAGAAAAAAATGGAGCAATTACTTTTGGCTGAAGCCTTCTAAACAGGTACCAGCTGCTATGCTCACCTCTTCTGATCACTTCTCCTGTTCGACCCAATGTGTATAAGACACATTTTGTGAAATGTTTCTCACTGTTCATTATTAGTCTTTGGGTGCTGGCAGTGTGTCCTCAGTCACTTATTGGTGATGTTAAGTTGTTCTGACACTACCCTCAAGACACCCGTGTCTCATCCTCAGAATGACAGAACAGACACTGGGAAAGGACTGCATACATTTATGGAACACCCTTGGCTTAACTGTGCTGTGAGCAAAATCCAAATGTGAGCTGTCACTGCGTACGTTATTATCCTCTGGAGTTAGTTTCAAGGATTCTAGGGCTATTGCTTAATGTAGCAAGTTAATGTTTTTTAAGAACCTTGATCTTTTTAGATAATAATATATATAAAAGGAGCTTCTCACACTTAAGGCTAAAAAATAACCAGCTATTGACCATTGCTTTGAACCATTACAGAGTTTAAGAGTTTCTTGGGAAAACATGAACGCTTAGAATGTAATATTCCATTGAACAACTTCTACAGAATTTAGTAAGTCAATTGAAAAAAAAAATTGGAGCTTTGTCTGTCTCTACAAACCCAAGTCAGAATACATGTCTAGTACCCATGAACATGCAGTATCTTTGGTGATATATATACTTCAATTATTAAGGTAGTTTTTATTTATCATGTAAGTTAAAGTGAGCAGAAAAGACTAAGCACTAAACCAGAAAATTCTATCTTTGAATGTGAGAAAACCAAAATGACCGATCTATGCCATCAATAAAGATTCTTTAAAATTAGCCTTCTCTCCAAATTATAATCTCTTTTAATATGTCTCATTCCACCCACCACCATCCTCCCATTCTCAAATGAAAAAGGACTGTTTTTCCCAAGATTTATCATTATGAGTACCTCCTTGTTTCCTGATCTCTGTTAAGTTGTTCTCACGTTGCCCTGAAGACAAGATACTTTCTGTGAATCTCTGCTCCCTCAATCGTGCATCTTCAGTTTGTCACGCTGAGAAAAATCTCCTGCCCCTGACTACAAATATATTCAAACTACTCCATTGCTTAAGGTCCCTGTGTGACTCAAACAGTTTACTCTCAACTACTAACCTACAAGTCAAAAGCTCTGTGCAACTAAGGACTGGCAATCGGCTTCTGTAAAGACTGCAACCAAGAAAACTCTACAGAATAATTGTACCTTGTAACATATGAGGTTGTCTTGAGTTGAAATTGACTTGACAGCAATGGAATTTAGTATTTCCTTGCTTAAAAGTTCCTCTTAACCTTTCAATCTCCTGGAGCAATTATACTTTTGCTCTTCTTTTATTTATGATAACTCTCTAAAATAAATCCCTGGATAATTTCTACCATTAGTTTAGGCTTTAACTTTGTAATTACCACCTGGGTATTACAATCGGACACTTTCTTCAAATAGCTCACTCAGATTTCAACGCCGTCCTCCAAATCGCCAGGCTTCGTTATCTTTTCTAACTCCTCCTTCACCCTTAACCTCTCTAGGGCATCAACATTATTGACACCCTATTCTTTTTGAAATGTTTGTCTCCTTTGGCTTTCATGACGTCTGACACTCTTCTCAGTCTCGCTAACATCATCTCTTTATTGGGATTTTGATGCTTCTTCCAGAGGCTGAATTCATCCATCCTCAGCTCTCTCTCTTTGTTCCTCTTCTGCTTATTTTTCCTTACTGGCGTCACTGATCCTTGCTACAGACCCTACAGTCTACTTCTATGTAGGTAAGGCCTCATATTTTCTGAAACCTAAGCTGTCTTTTCAGCTCTAGTCCCATTGTCAGCTTCCAGCTTCTCCATTTGTCTTTTCCACCACCACTGCACGTGTTTATAGCTGAGCTTCTTTCTTATCTTACCTTCCTCTTTGCACCTAATTTACTTAAATGTAAATCTTTACGAAAGGACACTGCCACATCTTTCTACTGCGGGGTGGCTCATGGGTTCAAAGTGCCAACCTGTGGGCTAGCAGCCAAATGCTTAACTATTGTGCTACCAGGGGTTTCGGCACATAGCAACCAAACGCACTGCTGCTGAGTCAATTCCAACTCATAGCGACCCTATAGCTCAGAGTAGAACTGCCACATAGAGTTTCCAAGGAGCCCCTGGCAATTTGAACTGCTGTTTCTTGCAGGTGTAGCACTTCACCACTACACAACCAGGGTTTTCTGCATGTAACAGAGTGCTTTGCAAGTAGAGATGAATGGTTTCACAGAAAGAGTGAGAGTCTAGGAACTGAGAAAAATTAGATTCATACCTTTTTCTTCCCACCTTGTTTAGTATTTTTTTCAAATGTGTTTTTCAAGGGAAGTCTGAGACTGAGCGTTCTCTTGGAAAGAAGGAAATTTTATGTGCATTTCATTGGTGTATTATGAAACTTAAAATGAAACATATTTGTAAAGTGCTTATAAATATACCTGGTGGCAGTATGGTTAAGCTTTCTGCTGCTATCCAAAAGGTCAGTGGCTTGAACTCACTGGCAGTTCTGTGGGCGAGAAGCCCTGGCAATCTGCTCCAGTCAAGGATTATGGCAGAAGAAAATCTATGGAGGCAGTTCTAGTCTGTCATGTAGGCTGCTCTGGGTAGAAGCAGTCTCAACAGCATGTAACACAGTACATATACATAAAGTGCACAGAAAAGAGCTCAGTATTTTGTAGTTCTTTTAATTATTGTTGGAAGAATAGCAATCACTAACACATAAGCTATAGAAATGTTTAATTTACACATTTGTTGTAGAACTAGACTGAAGTTTTTGAATCTTGTAATTTTGACATTTCTGTGTTATAAACACATAGGCTATATCATAAAAAATAAATTATGTGTCATCCCCTTTATGTGAACAAATAATCAAGATTGCAATCACTTTTTTAAAAGACTGTCGGTAGGCTGCAGCTATCCAATGTGCATGTATGTGATGGTGGATTGACTCCAGTCCAGTAATACAAACTTAGGAGGGATAATTTTGCTTTTAATATGGTAATAAAAAGTGATATGTATCTCTAACATCTGAAAATTTCACTGGCATCTATATTTCAATTAAGGATAAAATATTTCTTGTAATGCGAAATTAACATTGGCTCATTGGCAGGTGGTTGGTATTTCATGTAACATTTTTTCCATGACATACAGAAGGTAAATGATTCTTACTCTGAGCAGCCCATTGTCGCTTTGTCTGTGTCCTGGTTTGCATTCTGCATTGCTTTACTTATGTTTCTGTGTCAGAACGCCAAATATGTTTCTTCTCAGGAGGAAATATTTACTTTCTTGTTTTCTCAAATCATTTAATCTGGTGTTAAGTGCCCAGTGATTTTTTTTTTTTTAATATAATTACCTTTCCTTTTGACAAGTTGGTATTTAATTATTCCCTTCTGTAATTTGTTGGCTGTTTGACAAAAGTGGAATTTTTCAACTAGAATAGAAGTTCTGAAAGCTTGGTTTGTGAACCCGTGGGACTACTGAGGTCTTTTTAGACTGTCTGTGAGATCAGAGCTCTGCACATGTTAACATTAAACTGCCATGTACCTTGTTCAGTCTCAATTTCTCATGAGTCTGAAATTCTCCAAAGGCTGCGTAACAAGGGAGGTTAGCATTCCTCTGAAAATTAAGAAGTATGTTAGTATATTTCTGTGGAGTGAAAAGTGTGCTTTAATTTCTGATATGGTAAAAACTAATAGATATAACCTATGTGAATAAAAGCTGTTTGGGCTCCTCAGCACTTTCTTTTGAAGATTCCAAAAGTTTTCAGTGACCAAGAAGTTTGAGAATCATAGTTTTAGAACACTCAAAGTTGGATTAAAGTTGTTGAAAATGATAAATCTGTAATTTTTAGTACACATTTACTAATTCATATAGCAAATCTATATACTTAAAATGCATATAATTATGTAAAACCACTGCCCCTGAGTCCAGTCCAACTCATAGCAACCCTAGAGGTCAGAGTAGAACTGCCCCATGGGGTTTCCAAGGAAAACCGGCAGATTTGAACTGCCAACCTTTTGGTTAGGAGACGTAACACTTAATCCACTACACCACCATAGTGTGCTTATAATTGGTATTTAATTATACATGTTGTACTTATAATTGGTACTGAGGTCATATTCCACAGTCCGTTATATCCTTGGAAATCCCTACAACCAAATAGAATTTGAATCTACATTTATGCTATATATATATGTATGCAGTCATCTCAGTGTCGACATATCAACTGTTTAAATTGTCTCCTTTCATGCCTCCTAGATCTAAAGCTATCCTTGGCTCCGTTTAGATGAAAACATACGTTTGGACCTTCTTAAACACCCTACCCTGCTCTAATTCTTTTTGTGAACCATAGCTGAAATAAGGCTTGGAGGTCAGCAAAAACTTCCAGGCAAAGGACAGAGAGAATTTCTGATGTTTTATTGGTGTTACATTTGATTGTAGAATAATATATGCTTTTCTTTTTCTGTTTCATGTTGGAACAAATGTGATAAAGGAAAAGTTTCAGAACTGAGACACAGGAGACATTCCCCCAGTAAATGAAGAGATAGAAACACTACTGGGGAAAAAAAAAATAATCCAGACCTCTCTATTACAATCATTAAACTAAAAGTGATTTAAGAAACCCGGTATCAGCAACTCCAACTCAAAAACTATAAAAAGTTATATGAAATCTGGTCCCTCACTTCAACATACTGACAAGATTAGAATGGTGGCCACACAGACAAGACTTCCCATTTGTTCAGGACTCTTACAGTGGGACATCTGCTTTAGCTGGGAAATGGACTTGCTGTTACCTATGCTTCCTCTTGAATCTAAGGTTCTACATATGTGAGGGATGGAGTCCACATTTCAAAAGTCACAATAACACATTTTTAATCCTCACTGTTTGGAATATGATTGCCTAAATTACTTGCAGTGGTTAAGTAAATAGTAATAATAGTACCACATTTTCTCCTTGGTTGTGTTTACCATTTTCAAAGACAGCTAAATAATCTTTTATTTATCCCACAGAAGGAGCAGATTGTTTGAAACACAGAGAGACACACACAGCATGCATTATCATTTGAAGGGAGGTGGCAGAGTGTTTCCTCTTTCATTGTTCTCTGTACAAGTGGGTGGCTTCTATATAATTCAACTCTCTCAGAGCCTATCAGCAAATTCTACATTAGGGAACATAATACACAGGCTCTAGCATGAGAAAAAAAGTGTTTTTAGAAGGCCATCCTCAAAACATGGAATGACGTACTGGCTAATGGCACAATCTCTGAAATGTAGATGCATAACTCCCAGTTATACCACTTACAAGCCAAGAGACCTTGAGCTTCTCTGTGCTTTGGCTATCCCATCTGTAAAATGGGAACAAGAATAGTACCCTCCTCTCAGATTTGCAGAAGAGGAGGCATGTTCTATTATAAAGTGCTTACTGGTGGCACACTGCAGGTGTGCTATTCTGAAATAAATACAAAGTATTGTTCAAGTGTCTCTGCCCAGGCTGATTTTGGTTCAAGTTCTGGCCCTGCCATCCACTAATTGTGTGATCTTGAGTAACACTGAAGCCCTCAGTGCTCAGTCTATACAGGAGATTTTCAATAAGATGCCTTGCTTCATGGGCTTGTCAGGATCGAATGTGCTTAATAACTGAAGACTGCCTTGGTAAGTGTTAAACAGTATTATTACTGCCATCATTAAAAGTGTTCTTATAACTCACGTTACTGTTGTCACTGGGTGCCATCAGGTAGCTCCTGGCTCACAGAAGGCCTGTACTCAACAGAATGAAACATGTCCTGGTCCAGCACCATCCTCACCATCCTCGCTACCGTCTAGCACTGCGCCAATCCATCTCACTGAGGGTCTTCCCCTTCTTTGATGATCTTCTGCTTTACCAAACATGATGTCCTTCTTTAGGGACTGGTCCCTCCTGATGACATGGCCAAAGCACTTGAGGCAAAGTCTCAGTATTTTCTGATGTAGGAAGCATTGTAGCTACATTTTTGCCAAAACAAATTTGCTCGCTCTTCCGGCAGTGCATGGTATATTCAGTAGTCTTTGCCAATACCATAACCATAATCCAAAGACATCAATTATTCTTCTATCTTCCTTTTCCACTGTCTAATTTTCACATGCATGTGAATAGAAAATGCCACAGCTTGGGTCAGGAACACCTTAGTCCTCAAAGTGATACCTCTGCTTTTTAACACTTGAAAGAGGTCTTTTGCAGCAGGTTTGCCTGATGTAGTATGTTGTTGGATGTTTTGATTGCTGCTTCCATGGGCATTGATTGTGGATTCAAGTAAAGTGAAATCCTTGACAATTTCAATCTTTTATCCACTTACCACAATGTCACTTATTAGTCCAGTTGTGAAGATGATCTCCCTCTCCATTTGTGCTGGCTTGCTTCTCTGTGCCTAATCTGCACTCTTCAGTATCTCAGAGACATTAAAACACAACAGTGAAAACTCTACTCACAATAGGATTATATCAATGTGTATAGGATTTAGGATTTACATGGTTTTTTTGGAGGGGTCCGTAATTCAGTCCACAGCAACCCATTTCAAATTTGACTTTCTCACAAGACATTTTCTTGATTACCTCTCTCAAAAATGTAAGTCACTACTTAAAATCTCATTAGCACATTTTTATGCTTCTTTTAAGACAACAATGTCAACTACATTTTTAGAATCACATATTTGTTTTATCCTAACCATCACTCACCTAACGAGTGTGCAAGTTATGAGTAAAACCCCAAATCAAATCAAACCAAAACATTGAGTTGATTCTGACTCATAGCAGCTCTACGGGACAGAGTGGGTAGAACTGCCCCATAGTGTTTCCAAAATCAACCTGATAGATTCAAACTGGTAACCTTTGGGTTAGCAGCAGCTGTTAACCACTACACTACCAGGATTTCCTTAAGAGTAAGGGGATGGTAAATGCCCTATACCATTTTGTGCGTGTGTTCTGAGTAGAAACAACCACAGTGACTTGTTCTTTGGTAAATTTTTGTTGCTGCTAAATTGCTTAAACAGAGATTGTATTTCTGTGGCAACTGTTCTAGGCTCGTGGTTTACCTTCCTGTGCTGCCATTATCCTTCCCGTGAGCCTCGTAACTGACACGTAGTAGCTCAGTTTTCCCAGCTGTTATCACTTGTAGCTAGTTTATACTGGGTCAGAACACAGAATTTGGGAAAGAGAAGAAGATAAAGTTTTTATTCTACTCATCTTTATTCTTCAGAGATAACAAATGGATTCAGAGAAATAAATGACTTAGTTTTACAAAGTGTAAGATAATCTATGAAAGGAAGGGGCGGGAGGGGAGGGAGGCAGGGGAGGGGAGGGGAGGGGAGGAAGGCAGGGAGGGAAGGGAGGAAGGAAGGACAGTATATTCTTTGTGGTCAAAGACCTTGTCTCATGTTATCTTTGTACAGATCCTCAGAGAAATTTACAGTCTTTCTATGCAATTGAAAATAAGCCTATTGTTTGCTTTGTTTAGGAACTCTAACATCATAAATATTAAGTCATTTCAAAATACCATGTAATTATATATTTCCTTTATTTATAGTTCACTTAATCTAGCATTTTAGTGAGTTAAGCCTATGTTTGAATGCTCTTTAAAACTAATCAAGTTAAAATTTTAATCATTTACTGTAAAGATGTCAATAATTTTGTTGCTTTGGCCCATTTTAGTCCTTTACATAATAACATTTCTTCCTAAGGATCACATATTTTTCCTATTAGAGGTGATTTGCATGCTGACCTATTTTTACTGTTTCCTATTTATTAATGAATGCAAGTGTGCAAAATTTAAATGAATATTACAAAACTGACCCTCATTCAGGTCATCACAAGTGCTAAAAAGATGATATGAAAATTAAAATATTGTTTGATTACATTGTGTTAAAACTATCTCTGACTTGATATTATTTCCAGCCTACCCCACGGGGATTTATTATTCTCCATATGTGCCTGCAGTGGAATACACAAAAGACCAAAGACCAAGTGATTTACATAATGCAGTTAAAGTCATTGTCTATGTATTTGAGTTCAGTTTGCAATGACTTTTAATTGTCTTTAGAATTGTCAGAACAAAAGTAAAACTTCTCTCCTCAATGTGCTAATAAAATATGTAAGTATTTTTCTCTTAATCTGTTTTTTTGTATATGACTCTACTTCACATTTCTGACTCAAGGGCACTTGGCAGGCTCACATTTCCTAAATGACTGAGGTTGTAGTGGTCCTTGGTGAAGATTTTAGGAGTCAGTGGGAGCAGCAGGTTCAGGAAGGTCACTCTAGACCCTTCTCTCCCCGTGAAAATTAGCAGACTTCTGACCACAGTCCTGCCTTGGCATCCGTTCTGTCCTCCACCCTGTTTCCAAGTCAGAAAAGTTGTCTATTGTGGTAGGCAAGTTGTTGTTTGTAATGACACCAGATGCTGAATTTATACAGTAAGAAATTCTATGAAATCTCAAAAGGCTTCAAATATAGTATATCCTCTTTCACAAAACTGGAAAGTAGATCATGCCTTTATTTTCTTTTTTTCTAGAAGAAGATTTTGAAGATGTACCAGCTTCAAAGAAACCTAAAGGTGAAATTTTCTTTTCTTTTTCTTTTTTTTTTTTTTCTTTGGTCTTTGATTCATTTCTAATTTTCTTTCAGAGTTGTAATGTTTTGTTTATCTGGTTGTTTTATTTAACTATTCTTGATCTAATCCTTAGCTTTTCTAAAGCAACATTCATATGATAAATTTATTTTTTTAAACAAATAGCTTCTTTACATTATTGTTGGAAAGTATATGTCTTCTTACATGTCAAAGACACAATTGGGTAGTGATTTATTAAAAGTAGTTATTGGATTCATTTAGTGGCCTATGTGCTTATAGGAGCAGTACTTCAAAATAATTCCATCAATGATCATAAAGATGTTATGTAATAGCAGGAAGACAACATACATCCTCAAATATTAGGTTGCCAGGTTTTTATTAAGAAAAATTGAGAGATGACTCACATAGAATGATAGAAATGGAAAGAAGGATAGGATGACCACTAAAACAGTAGACTGACAGAAAATCTGGCCATAACCAGAAGCATCAACTTGAGCAAGTTTTTCAAGGACTAAATTTCTTTATCTGTAAAGTAGAGGTTGAACTAACTCTACATGGGGTTTTCCGTGAAGGATTTCCTAGCCTCTAATTTGAGCTTGATGTATGTATAGCAGACAATTTATGTTACACTTTCAAACTTATGCATGGACAATTAGAGTATACCTAAGAATACTTATTGCCATCGAAATGTAGGTTCAGTGACAGTGCCAGAGTTAATTAAAAATTGGGAAAATAGCACCCTGAGAAAAGACTCAAGGGATTAGTACCCGAATCTTGAGAAATGAAAGTTGAGATTTGCATTTGTCATAAAATATACCTTTGAATACCATATTTGTTCAATTTTTTTAAAATGAACTGTTAAAAACAGTGGCTCTGAATGTTTTTGACCTCTAGACGAGTGCTTATAAAAGTTGTAATGTACACACAGATGTCCTGGGGATGTTATTAAAATGCAGTAAGTCTGGATTGAGTCCTAAGAATCTATAATGATCTCCCAGGTAGTGCTGATACTGCTGGTCCAGTCCATAGACCATATACAGCAAGGAACAAGATGCTTTAAAGCCCATTGAGAATCTTACAGAAGCTATAAACCTAAATTTCTATGAAACACGCAAACCTGCTACCATTTCAGTGTTTTATAGGTGATTCCCAAAAAGCCCGCCCATGGACCTCAGTGAAGAACTTCTGACTTAGAGAAAAGGTCTCAAATATATAGCTTTAATTTCTCCCCCAACAGATGAGCACATGGTTCTTATCATTATGGCAAAACAGCCACTGAAGTTGCAAAGAAAAGATATAGGGTACCAGTCATCTGCTGTTCTTTCATGGCAAGGATGATCACTCGCAAGTTATGTCATTCAGATATGTAGAATTTTTTTGAATGGAATACAAGGACTTCCAGTGAAGTTCGCGATCTCATTCCAGGAAAGGTGCTATGTACCTCGTTGCTGTCTATTACTACAGTCACCTTTGAAGTACTCTTGGGAAGCTGTGCACTGATGCCAGTGCCTAGTCTACTCTTCAAAGCAGTCTTGGAACTCTTGTTCTGTAATGGCTTTCAGAGCTGTCACTGTATTACCCTTGATGTCATGAATGTCATCAAAATGTCTTCCTTTCAATATTTCCTTTATCTTCCAGTAAAGGACAAAGTCATTGGGGTCTAGATCAGGCGAGTAGGGAGATGTGTTCCGATGTGGTTATTTATTTACTGGCTAAAATAAAGCTAACACAGACAGCAATACAGTTAAGTTCACAAACTTACCACCTTGCCACCGTGCACACTGGCCATTCCAGAAAGAGTTCCAAAATTGCTTTGAAGGGTGGACTAGGCTCTGGCGTTGGTGCATAACTTCCTGAGGGGAGTGCTTGGAAGATAACCATAGTGATATTCAGCAATGAGCTATGTAGCACCTATAATAATTAAGTCTGTGGCTTTAAGTTCGTGGACTTCATTGTTAAACCTGGCATTCATCTTATAGCTAGATTCTACCCTTCCTGTATTGCAGTTCTGAGCACGACACATCTTTTCTCAGTAAAGGAACGGGTGTCAGCTAGCCCTCATTCATGAACATCCAACACATTGAGGTAGTTCTCCTACTTGAACAATGACCTGTAGCGTGTCTCATTCTTTTCACTCAACGACTCCTCTTCTCTCTTGCTCTTACCTATCAATTTTTTTTAAAAAAAAATTGTGATTAAGTGAAAGTCAGATCCAAGTCAGTTTTCCATATGAAACCCCAAGTACCCGCCTCTCTGTGACCTGGTCTGCTCTCCTCACCTGGCGACAGCCACTCTTCGTTTGCACTCTTTGCTTGCAGTGTCCAGCCAACCAGCACTCAGCCCCTCCTTCCCACGCTCTCCTCTGCCCTCTCAAAAGAAACCAGTAAGGAAGCTTCATATATATATATTAAACCATATAGTACACACACCGTATGGGTCCTTGTGTCTCCTGAGCTCATTTTCCCTAATGTATTTGATGTTCTTGGTTGTCATTCATGTCAGGTAGGTTGGGACCAATTGCTCTACCTATCAAATTATGTAGTGAAAGTCTGACTAGACTCTGAATAAGAACTTTAAGCATAAGTTAATTATAAAAAAAAATGTAAGTAGCCCTTGTTTCTTTCGTACCATCTTCCTGCTTTGATATCCTCAGTCCCATACATATTTGCATAATGATTGAATGTACAAACTATTTACCTTCATATTTCTTTATCTGCTAGAAGAAACTGAAGATGTGTCTTCCACAGAGAAGCAAAAAAGTAAGTTTATGATTAGATTTAAACTATTGATCCATTTTATATGAAACATATTGCCCATGAAGGTAAACTTGAGACACTCTGAAGAAGGCCAGTATAAGAAGAAAAAGATTTTTAGTACAGACTTGAAATAGAACTTTAAAGTAGGTCATTTATATTTCAAAGAGATGGTCCTCAAGTTTTATGTCAGGCACAAAGCACTTATCTGGATGAGTTACAAAGTAATGACTCAAGTGGCATTTATTACAAGCCGTTCTACACAGCTCTGATCCTGAGTGCTCTAGTGGTGGAATCTATGCTTAAATGTGTGTTACTGGCTGCTTTATAATAGGACAGTTGAAGTAATGTGCTGAACTCTTTTACTTCAAACAGGAAAAAAATGTAGAAATAGATCTCAACAATTCAATTGCTTAGAAACTAACTTCTAAGATTTAAAGTACATTTTGGATATTTTTTAGATGTATCACAAGGCTCTTAATATTCAATCTCTGGGATAGTTGATTTTAGAATGCAATCAGTGTTCACACACAGTTACAAAATTCAATATCCAAGACATCACCTTTTTCTGGTACTCCCAAATGAGATTGTTTCTTCAAATGGCAAAGAAATACACTTTGCGTCTGTATATACATTAAGTAAAGATATTGCTGGGCAGACTAAATGAGGCAATTTTTGAAGTAGATATAGCTGATTTTCTTGTCTTTTTTTAGCATAGTACTTTCAAAGTGAAGAACTAGACATTTGTCTGAGGAATAATATTTTCTAGATCTGCGAAGATTCAGAAATGCACTTCTGTAAAAAAGTATTAAAAAGTCTTACAATAAAAAATAGTCTTATAATAGCCTTAAGAGTTCATTGACTCATTTAAAACATTCATTGCATGCCTACTGTGTTTCAAGTGCTATCCTAGTTACTAGGCTACTGTAGTACATAAGACAGATTCTCATTAGAATCCTTCAAATAATCAAGTTATGAGAAATATAGAAAAATAAGCAGATGTTAGAATACTTTAGTATATTGTTGCAAAATTCATAAGAAAAAGAATTATGGGCCAATTCTTGGTGCTATTTGTGATTTATTCAGTGTCACTTTCCCAACGGTTAACCTACTTGTAATAATTTGTGGTTATGCTACATAAACATTGGAAATGTTTTATTTCATAAATTTTAAAACATAAGTCAGTGTTTTAGTAAACATGTAGCAATAGTTGGGGATTTTTATTATACCCAGTAATAATCTCTATTTTCATCATACAGGATTTCCATGATCCTTTTAATATAAGGTCTAAAATTTGCAGGCAGTATAGTATAATAGCCTATTCAACATCAATTAAATAAATGTGTCAGAATGATGCCCTTCTGATAAGGCTGAGTTGAAGGTAGTCTGCAGTTAACAGGCTTGTCTACTTTCAGCACTAATTCTGCGGTTCCTCATTGATTCAGGCCCAGCTTTATTGAGATGTGTTTTAGATTTCCCTCTCTAGGGCTGTTTCACAGTCCCCACAATGCCTATAACCTCAGGGGGATGTATTACTGACTCTGTCTCAGGTTTGAACAAAACAGAAAATAATGCTAGAGTGGAGATGACTTAGAAAGAACTAAATTCACAAATTTTCCAAATTACTTTCATCACTGAAACCCAGTGTCTTCGTTATCTAGTAGTACTGTCACGGGAATACCACAAGTGGACAGCTTAAAGGAGGAGAAATCTTATTCTGTCAGGGTCCAGCAGGTTACAAGGCCAAATTCAAGGCATCCCCTCCAGGGCAGGCTTTCTCTGCTGGCTCTGGAGATTCTGAAATGTATACTCTTGTTGTCAGTCTTCTGAAATTCACTGTTGCTGACAATCTTCCCCTGAATGGGGAGTTTCTGAGGCACAGGGACCCTGGTTCCTTTTCAAAGGACTCACGCTGCTCCTTGCACTGCTTCTTGAGGTCCTCAACTTTTTAGCTTGCTTTCATTTCCTTTCTGCCCCAAGAGACTGCCTCAAGGCACAATACAGCCTGAACACCTGTCGGACCATTCCCCCTCCACACAACTGCTGCTCATCCTCACTCCTTAACATCATAGAGGCTGGGTGTACAATGTACATAAATATCACACAGTATCAGGAATCATGGCCTAGACAAATTACTACACACATTTTTTGGGAGAAACAATTCAGTCCATGATACCCAGTGATTGATATCAAGTGCCACTTAGGGAGATGAAATCAGAATAAGCCCTTGTTTTTCCTCTCAGCATCCTTCTACCCATGGTTGGTTTTATGTGACTTCCATAAACCCCTGGTTTCCTGTAAGTCTGACGGTTTTCTCCCTCCCCTCCACACCATTACACGTATTTCGAGCATCGCCCTCTTTCCTGGGCCTATACTTTGTGTCATTCCTGCCCATCTGCAGTAAGTCTGTTGTTGGCTGACAGAATGTCAGTTAACGGGATAGAAAACACTGAAGAGTCAGTATGCACCTATGACTGAGAGGAGAAAAGAAACTCATCATCTTTTAACAAAGTTGCTGCCTGGTGGCACTGGCCTCCTAGTTCCAGAGCTCGTGCTCAGAGCCATTGCACTAAACTGCCTTGCTGGGTTACCTCCTTTCCTATGCTGTTTTCCATTCAGACAACAGAGTTGCTAACTGGGAGCTCTGTCTCAAAGAGTAACTATGCCACATTTCAGAACCCTGGTCTGCAGAATAAGGGCAAGTGGAAAACCTTGAGACATTAGAAGCTATAACGCTTTTCATCTACTATCAAAACTGTTACTTTGCATATTGATGAGTTCTTTGAAACCTGCTAATATTTAAGTCTCTCTGAATGTTGTGCACATCAATAGATTGCTAGAAACTAAGCACTTTACTTTCTACCCCAGGCCATTTATTTATTATCATTTATTCAGCCTCTCTGGATGCTGTCCGCTTCAATAGATTCCTGTCAGCTAAGCACTTTTGACTTTCTAGGCCAGGCCATTTTTGTATTATCACTTATTAACATTATAAGCACTTCCCATATGTTAATTCATTCAATTTTCATGACATTTGTATGAAGTAGCTGTTGATGTCTTGATTTTCCTCATGAAGAGTCTAAGATATAGCAAAGTTTAGTATACTGGTGATTACCAAGGCTCTTTTTCTACAGAACGCATTCCCTTATCCGTTGTACTATACAGCCTCATTGCATTTTAACTCTGTTCCTGCTCTTGTTCCCTTCATTTTAACACTGCACTCCATTCCGTAGGTCCCATTAGTTTCTTCCAGTGTGTCTACCTGGATGGATACAGCGGCTATGGATTTCAGTTTCCTGTTACTCCTGCCCACTACCCTGGAGAAAACTCTGGCAATCCAAGTTCTTCCAGACAGAAGCAAAGAGGACAATAAACACACATGCATGGCCCTGATAAGTCATTGATGTTTTCAAATTAGGGCCTTCTCTTTTGTCCGCAGTGGTAAAGATGATTGCAGTATGTAATCCAGGGAATTTCTCTGAAAACGTGTGACTCTCCTGCCTGGTGTAGGAAGGGATAGCAAAATGATTGAATGTAGAGAAGTTATGAAATTCTTTCAGGGTCTGGTCCTCAAGAATCTTTTACTTGTGTTTGTTTCTGGTCAGGGCTGCTGCTGTTTTTCTGTTTCCACTTACAGAGTAGTATACAATTGAACTTGAAGTTTACTTTATAATGTTCTTTTAATGCAATTGGCACAATGACAAAATAAAATTCCTGGCTTCAGTTAGATATTAATTTTTAAACATAAAGGCAAGATAGCTTATATAAAAGCAACTCTTTTTCCTTTCTGGGTACTAAATTTGATTTACCCAGTAAGTAGCTGCTTAATAGTTTAATTTTGTTTATGTTTACTTCTATTTAGTTGTGACTGTGCTCTGAGAATGGGCAGCAGTTGCACCAAGATTGTTATAACTTTCTTGAGATGTTCTTTTAGTGCTCAGAGTATCTCTGAGCTTTAGATATGATAAAATAGAGAAGAAATGTTTGCTTGATCTTATCTCTAAGGTCTGTCTTAAATTAGAATCAGGACATTCACTCCAGTGGAAACATAACATCCAATTAGGCAGGTCTGTTGAATCATTTTGTTTAGAAAAGAAGCAAATGAAATGTGAATTCCCAGATTTCTTCAACCTGTGTGCTAGTGGAAATGTCTTCTGGGTGGAATTTTATATCAACCATTAAATCTGGGTGACAAATGCAAAACGTATTTTCATTTAACTTCAGTAGATTCCTTATGAGGAGTCAAATCAAGTTTCTTGCTCAAAATGGAAACATACAGACACTATCAAAGTTAAAAGAAGATATTTTAACTGTAAGTGACTTCATAAGAAGCCTTACTTTATTATTATTATTATTATTTTACATAATTGGTCATCATTGCCAATGAAATGAGTGACAACTTTTAACTTACCTGACAAATGTCATTGGGAATGATTATTATGGTCTTGCCAGTCTTTCATCTTCCCAGTGATGTAAACACTCCAGTTTTATCACTGCATTTTCTGTCAACTCTGAAAGTTATGCCTCTATGACCTTCGTCATATTTACAGTCGCAACTCAACTTATGACAAATTAACTCAAGAAATAATTTGAGTTGTTGTTGGTGTTATATTTATCTTCAGAAATATCTGAGATAACCAGAGCCAATACTAGCCAAGTGATTTATTGTTAAGGGTTGTAACTACCATGGTTCTTACTTCCAAGACACAAAATACTATCTTACTAGAAATCATCAGGCTAGGACATCAGTGACACATTCACTCTTAATAATGGATTTTCAGTGACTTTTGTGAAAGGAATTGGTCCCAGGTCAGATACTGGTTAACCAGGTTCGTACCACAAAAGCCAATATTACAGTGAACCAAGATTAATGGAACTCCACGTAGGGGGACCAGGAAATGTGTAACTTCAAGACTGACTAGATGGCATAGTACATGGCATCTTGTAAAAGTCCTTCCATGTAACAACAGAAATATGTGGGTAGGACAGTGGAAAACTCGATTCCTCACCTCTTCCTTCAGTCTGTTCCATTTCAGATGAAAGAAGAGAGAACAAGTAAATTTATGATAGCTGTTACTATTTTCTTATAACATAATCATGTATCCATTCAACTTCTCATTGAATGGCTATTCATTGAGTATTAACTCTTTCTGTGACACTGTGTAAGGTACCAGGCTGTATAAGAAGAGGATCTAAAATAAATTTTATTCCCAGTGTTACCTTTGACATAGTGTGCAACGCTAAGCAATTTACTAAACATACTATATCTGATTCCCCATGTGTAAGATATGGGCATCAAGACAACCAATTTGGTACCTGAGAGAGGTACTATAAAGACTATGACAAAATATCTTAACTTGGATATGACACTGAAATAAATTTCAAAATAATATTTTTGGATGTGGCACTAATTTTTCCTATATATGCTTTTCTGTGTTATATTTTGGTTTGTCCTTTGTCATGGAAATGATAACAAAAAATAAAATATTACATTTTTTTGGAATTAAAGCTTAGAGAAATCAATCATAATTTAGGACAAATTATAATATAAATTACAATAATTGTTAAAGTTTAATTAATGTTACAATGATGATAGCTTTTTACAGATACTAAATAACTGCCATCTGTTTGTGTAGTTCCATCAAATATAGAAATAAAGTATATCTATCCCCTTTCAAGTTTGGTGAATTATATTTTAAAAGCAAAAAGTAAATGGTTGGCTAAGTATCTTTAAATTCATTCATAATTCATGGCATATTGGTCATTTAATAGCAGTTTTAGCACTCCAACATTGTTCAATCACTATGAACTATTCACCCTGTCTCTCTACTCTTCCCTCTATGCTTCAACCCCTCTTAACATAGAAGAGGACCTTTAGGAAATAAGAAATCATTTTAACTAAGTTTTTTTTTTTTAATTATTACTGTGACAAACGTATATACCGTGAAACACTTGCCATTTCAACAATTTTCACATGGACAGTTCAGTAAAAGTGACTATGTTCTGCTGTCACCTGTATTCTTTTCCATTTTTTTCCCGTTTATGCTTAGTTTTCATTTAAACAGAGCAAGACTTTTTTGAAAAACTCAAAAAAGGTATCTGTATTCTGACTCACTCTAAGATATCCCTCTCAAAACTTCTCCCAAAAATATTTCAGAAAGAGAAACTGAGTATTTAGGGTCTCAGAATACTGATTTACTTTACCAGTAAAAAAAAAAAAGAAAAAAAACAAAAAACACCCGCCTACTGCCCCGTATGGGGAAACCTGGTGGTACAGTGGTTAGGTGCTATGGTTGCCAACCACAAGTTTAGCAGTTCAGATCCACTGGGTACTCTTTGGAAACTCTATGGGCGGTTCTACGTTGTCTATAGGGATGCTATGAGTCAGAATCAAGTCAATGGTCCTGTATAATTCCATATGGTATCATCAATACTGTTCATGTATTATTTGAAAAGTGGTTTAAAACATGGAAGTTCAGCATTACTTCAACAGCACTGGCCTCCTTATGAAATTCTTTACTTCCTTCACATCTATACCACTGCTACTCTGTTGCCTTCTCTTATCATTAATCATATATATGTAGAAAGCAGTTAGCACTGTAAGCACTTCCCTTGGTGTATAAAAATAGCAAGTTTTATCTTTGCAAACTAATTGTAAGTGACATTAGCCACTTAAAGACCCCAAGTATTTGGCCCAAATCAAAAGAAAACAAAAATTATCCTCTTTAAAGTCACAACCCATTCAAAGATTCAGGTTGAGAAAGCAATAAAAATAAATAATAATGAAACATATTTGGACTCTAAGGGTCTATTATAAACCTCAGAATAATAATAAGTGGATTATAGTCCATTAATATTTAAAAAACCACAGAAATTCCAGCAAGAAGCCCATGTTACAGAAATCATATGAGCACAGAAGGAATTGCTTTCTTGGTCATGTAGCCCATGCAAGTCCCGCCACATGCCACTGCAAGAGCTTAGAGTCCGTCGTCTACACTCCTTGTGGAACTGCTACGTAGAACTAACTGCATGCATCAAGTAGTTGAAGTATTTTACTATTTTTCCCACACGATTCAAAGCTCTCTTAAGCAACTTAACAGCAGGTCAATAGTATACTCCATATCTTAGGATAGTTTGGCCAGCCCCAGGTGTGTTTTTGGAGTAAGTTTGCTGTAGCAGAAAACTCACTGTACTAAAGGGCTTTAAAACCTTAGTGCAGACTTGAATTTTATGGGTAACACTGGTCATTTAACTGCTCCGGACCATAGTTATTTGTCTCTAAATAGGAATTCAAGTTCCTATGACAGAACATTCATCATGGGTGAGGCAAGCTGAGGAAAAATGCCTTGTAAAGTGATGTCCTTGTTAAGTGCTTTCAAATTCCCGCTGGTTTTGTTACTAAATGATCATGGCCTGCACTCATCACCCAGTGCTGCCAAGTGACATAAGCCAAAGGAGCAAGTAAAAATCATGTAAAAACCAAACTCCCCGAGCCACACACAAAAATGAGAAGTAGGAACATTGCCACTGGCAAAAACAAACCATTTTGGTTTTTTAAAAAATTCTGTTTCTTTATATCGTTTTCATGGAGCTGCTATAAATCAATGACAGTGGACTCTCCTTCAAACCACTGAATCAGAACACAGAGTTTGTAGGAAGGCTGCGGAAGAGGGTCATTTGAACAAGAAACTGACATAGAAAAGGAAGTATTTCATGTATCCCAAGATACTTACCTAGAACCGATTACTGTTAAAAAGCTGAAGGTGCCCCAAAATCTGGATTAGTAAATGCAGTGTTCAATAGTGCTGCAACAACTGTAAGTCTCAAATCATTATCACGCTGTTTTTGCTTAGACAAGAAGTTTCTCTCTCTTTCTCCCTGTACAGAATGCCAAACCACTCGTATATATTTGATGCAAACAGAGATAAATTTAGGAGGCCGTCATAAGAAGGAATATTCTTTACAAGGTAAAGAATGTTTTACAGAAAAAGAGATAAGTAGCTAAATTTTAGCCATTTAGAAAATCAGCGTAAAAATCAACTTATTTTAATCTTTAAAATACTTATTTATACCAAAAACCAAACAAAACCTACTGCTGTCAAGCTGTTTTTGACTCACAGCAAACGTCTAGGTCCAGAGTAGAACTGCCCCATAGAATTTCCAAAGAGTACCTAGCAGATCTGAACTACCAAACTTATGAGTAGCAGACATAGCACTTAACCACTATACCACCAGGGTTTCCTATTTATTTTTATGTATGCATTTTTTTAAACTTGAGACTATATTAAAATCAAAATAGTGTTAAAAGGTATACATGGAAAGTCTCCCCTTACCTCTCTGCTGCCTTAGTGTCCCATCCACCAGTGTCCCATGTCCTATAGCTGGTCAGCTTTCTTGTCTATCCATCTTAAGCAAATGCCTAGCAATACGCATTGTGATTTTGTTATTTTTCTTTATATAAACATTTATATTATAAATACAGCATACTTTGCTTTCTTTACTTAATAATGAGTCCTGGACATTTATATGTATATAGTTACATATATTTGAACAAGACACTCATGTTAGCAAAGCATTGAGGGTAAGGAAGAAGTATATATATACATACATATATACATAAACACATACACGCATACAAAAATACAAAAATTCAAATTATGTATTTATAAACATATACAAATGCACACACACATCTCAAAGGTAGAGCTAGACACCCCTATGACCACTGCCTAGGTCAAGAGATGGAATATGAATAGGTCCCCAGAAGCTGTTCACATCTTGTCCATTCACTATTCCATCAGAGTAATCACTGTTTCAATTTCTATCCCTAAATAATTGTTTCAACTGTCCTTAACTTTCATAGAATTGAATCATAAATTATATGCTTTTTTGCAGTGGTTGGGAGTTACAGCTGCTAACCAAAAAGTCAGTCATTCAAACCCACAAGCCTTCTCTTAGAAAATATGTGGGACACATCAACTGTCCTGTAGCATCTTTATGAGTGAGAATCCACTGATGGCAATGCTTTTTGGGGGGGATGGAGTGCCTACCATCTTTTCTCAGTATTACTAAGATTCATTCATTTTGTTGCGTGCAAATGTAGTTTATGCCTCTTACTTGCCTTATAATCTTCATTTACATGGTACCAAACATTGAATGTACACATCACATTGTTAGTAGACATTTGGACTGTCTCTGCTTGATGACTATTAAAAGTAGCCCTACTCCACGCATGGGGTGGGGCCAAGATGGAGGAGTAGTCAGGTGATTCCTGTGACCCCTCTAACAACAGAGACCCAAAAGAACAAATGAATCAATTACATACGAAATCCTAGGAGATCTGAACACCAAGGGAAAAGTTGAGAAATCAGACCTAAAACTGGCCAGACCTAATCACCTGGAAATTGTCTGTGGCAAGTGTGATAAGGAGAGTGGTAGCATTTGGAGGCCATCCTCCTTCATAGGAGAAAAAGAATGGAGAATCCACTCTTGCCTCCAGAACCAGAGAAAAATAGCACTAGATCCTCAAAACCTAAAGGCTTTTCATCTAACCTATCATGAGTAGATCTAAATGTTTCCTTCAGGATAAATGTCCTTCTCTTGTCTGGTACTTCCCTTCCCACCCCTCCCACCTACCTTCTCTGCACTGCATCCAGTTCTGGAGTCTGATGTCTTTAATTGAGTCTGAAGCTCTGAGTCATTCTCCAAGACTCAAAGACAGAGTAATTTAACAAACAGTGTAGAAGGGCAGGAAAAAAAAATTTCAATTCCTTTTAACCAGAAATCCAGGACAGAAACAAGTCCTCTACCTAGTTACAGACATAAGGGAATACACCATCCTCATAGACACTCAAGGATGGCTGTCAGCCCCCTGTCTTTCTCAATGCCTGCAGCCAGATGCCTGAGCCTACACCAGTCACCACTTGCCCTTCCAGAACAGTAGGGAAGAGCCTGTACCACACACTTGATTACTGACTATCTGGACATCTGAGCCGAATCCATACAAGAAAAGTAAATGGACTCCTGGGCTCATATGTTGAAAAACAGTGCTAACTACCTGCTGACAGGACATTAGGGCTTCAAAGTTGCACCAACAACCAGATTAGCGCACATGAGCAGCCGAACTGGACATTCAAAATTAAAACAAGAAGCTAGAACATAGCAGGCAAACATAAAGTAAATAATTGCAACATCTTACTGATGGCATGGAAGAAACAGCCCATCAAATCACTTAGAGGCAGGCCACAATGTCTTCAGAAAACTCCCAAAACAAAAATCAATGAATTTTCCAGGTGAAGAGAACTTCCTGAAATTGTCAGAGGTAGACTACCAAAGATTAGTATTTAGAACTCTTCAAGAAATCAGGATGGACATGAGGCAAAATGCAGCAGAGCATAATGACAAAATGAACGGGCTGCAAGAAAGTGTACAGAGACAGGAAGTAGAAATTCATAAAATTAATAATAAAATTACAGAGCTAGACAACTCAATAGAATGTCAAAAGAACAGAACTGAGACAATCAAAGGATGAAAGAGTGAGATTGATGATAAAGCACATGACATCAACAAATTTGAGGAAAACTTAAATTTTTAAAAAAATCAAAAAGCACTAAGAATTATGTAGGACTCTATTAAGAGCAATAACCTATGAGTGACTGGAATACTAGAATAGTGGATGATAACAAAAATACAGAGAAATTTGTTGAAGCTTTGTGGAATGAAAACTCCTCTGATAGGAAAGATCACTGAGCTCCACATGGAGTAGATCCCACAAGAAAGACATGAAGGCATATTATAATCACACTTGTCAAAACTAAAAACAAAGAGACAATTTTAAATTTGCTAGGAATAAAGAAAAAGTGGTCTACAAAGGGAGGTCAGTAAGATTAAACTCAAACTACTCAGTAAAAACCATGCAGGAAAGAAGACAACAGGGTGACATATACAAAGCCTTGAAGGAAAATAGTTGCCAGCCAAGAATTATATATTCAGCAAAATTGTCTCTTAAATGTAATGGCAAAATAAGGACATTTCCAGATAAACAGAACTAAGGAATTTGACCCCCCAAAAAACTAAAATTACAAAAATACTAAAGAAATTCTTTGGTTAGAAAAATCACTAAGATATAACAACCCAAGTCTAGAAAGCAGAACATAGTGACTAGGTATCGACTCAAAAAGGTAAATCACTAAAACATATGAAAGGCAAAAATAAAAACCAAATTCATTGCCATCAAGTCAATTTCAAGTCATAGTGACACTATGTGACAGAGTAGAGCTTTCCCATAGAGCTTCCAGAGAGCACCCGGAGAGCAGAAGTAGCACTTAACCACTATGCCACCAGGGTTTCCAAATCAAAGGCAAGACACTGAAAGCAGGAAAGAGAACTATCATTATGTAAACCTTGTACAAAAAAAAAGGACTTAAAATGTGATGATAATAGATATTTCATATGGTAAGGAAGTCAAGACAATATAAAGAAGTTAAAGACTGGCTTAAATTTAGAAAAATAAGGATAAACATTAAGGTGACCCCAAAGGAAATTATCAATCATATGCATCAAAATTAAAACAAAAAACGTGCAAGACATGAAGTCTCAGCAAATACAAAGCCACCAACAGTGAAAAGATGAAAAGACAACATAAAGAAAAATGACAGCACAGAAAATTAAATGGACCAAAGGAATCATCTACTGTATACAAAACAAGACATGAAAATGATAGCATTAAACTCATGAATAATTACGCTAACTGTAAGTGGAATAAATGCACCAATGAAGTGATGGAGACTGGCAGATTGGATAAAAGAAAACATGATTCATGTATAAGCTGCCTACAGAAGACACACCTTAGGCTTAAAGATATGAACAAACTAAAACTCAAAGGATAGAAAAGTACACATAAAGCAACTAGCATTCAGAAAACAGCAAAAGTGACAATATAATTTCTGGTAAAATAGACTTCAAGGTAAAATCTATCACACTGGATAAGGAAGGACACCATAGAACAGTTAAAGGGTCAGTACTCCAGGGGAGCATAACCTTGCTAAATATTTACACTCCCAACAACAGAGCTCCAAACTAGGTTTAAAAAAGTCAGATAACATTGAAAACAGAGACAGACAGCTCCACATTAGTAGCAGGAGATTTCAACACACTGCTTTCAGTGAAGGAAAGAACATCCAGAAGAAAGCTCAATAAAGACAAGAAAGATCTACTGTGCCACAATCAACCTGAAAGTATCTGTATTTACCTATGACCTCATAGATATAGATAGAACACTCCACCCAACAGCAGCCAAGTATACTTTCTGTTCCAGGGCACATGGAATGTTCTCCAGAATTGACCACATATTAGGCTACAATGCAGTCATTAATGAAATTCAAAGTATTGAAATATTACAAAGCATCTTTTCAGACCATAAAGCCATAAAAGTTGAAACTGAACAACACCTTGCTCAAAAAGACTGGATTATAAAAGACGTCAAGGATAGATTAAAAAATCCATAGAATCAAGTAAGAATGAAAAGTCACCCACCAGAATCTACAGGCCACAGCAAAAGCAGTACTCAAAGGTCAGATTATTTCAAAAAATACACACATCCAAACACAAGAAAAGGCTCAAATCAAAGCATTAACCCTACAATTTGAACAAGTGGAGTGAGAAGAGTGGAAGAACCCCTCGGGCACCAGAAGAAAGCGAATAAGAAAACTAAAGCAGAATGAAACGACTTCGAAAATAGAAAAATGATTGAAACAGTTTACAGGACCACAAGCTAGTTCTTTGAAAAGCTCAACAAAATGGATAAATCATTGGCCAAATTGACAAAAGAAAGAAAATAAGAGAGGAAGCAAATAACCTGGATATGAAATGAGATGTGTAGTATCACAGCAGACCCAATGGAAATTTAAAAAATAATAAGAAAAATACAGTGAAAAATTGTACTCTACCAAACTTGAAAACCTGGAGAAAATGGACAAATTTTTAGAAACATACTAACTCCCTAAACAAATATAAAGGTAGAAGAACAACTAGATAAACCCATTCCAAAAGAAGATATTGAAAAGGTAATCAAAAAACTCTCTCAACCAAAAAAGGCCATGGGTCTGAGTGCTTCCCTGGAGAATTCTACCAAACTTTTAGAGAACAGTTAACACCACTACTAATAAGGGCATTTCAAAGCATAGAAAAGTATGGGATACTCCCAAATCTATTCTATGAAGCCAGCATGACCCCAAAACGAAAACTAGGAAGACAGCATAAAAAAGGAAAATTACAGACCAATGTCTTTCATGAACCTAGAGTCAAAAATCTTCAATAAAATTCTAGCCAAGATAATTCAACAACATATGAAAAAGTAATTCACCATAACCAAATGGGATTCATACCAGGTATGCAGGGATAGTTCAACATTAGAAAAACAATCAATGCAATCAACCGTATAAATCACACAAAAGACAAGAACCACTTCATTTTATCCACTGATGCAAAAAAGGCATTTGACAAAGTCTAACTCCCACTTGTGTTTAAAAACTCTCAGCAAAGCAGGAATAAAAAATAAATTTTGCAACATAATAAAGGGCTGTTACACAACGTGAACAGCCATCTTCATCCTAAATGACCTTGTCTGAAAGCATTCCCTTTGACAATGGGAACCGGACAAGGATGTTCTCTATCACCACTTTTATTCAATATTGTGTTGGAGACTGCAGCCAGAATAATCTGGTGAGATAAAAAAATAAAATGAATCCAAATTGGTAAGGAAGAAGTAAAACTTTTCTATTTGCAGATATGATCTTGTACATAGAAAACTCTAGAGTCCACAAAGAAACCACTGGAAATAATAGAAGAGTTCAGCAAATTATCAGGATACAAGATCAACATGCCAAAATCAGTTACATTCCTTTACACCAACAAAGAGGAAATCACTGAGTCAATATTGTTTACAATGTTACCGGAAAACACAGGTTTAGGCCACCTGTCACAAAAAGCCAATACTGGGAGCAGTAAAGTAAATGTCAAAGAGGTTTATTACACGCTGGCATGTAAGGGACATGAGGTATTCAGGTCTTCAGAGCCTGTGCAACTTCTTCAGGAAAGTTCAGGGTTTTTAATGAGTTGTTGTTAGGTGTTGTTAAAATTTCCAAGGAGCATCTGGTGGATTTAAACTGCTGATCTTTTGGTTAGCAGCCATAGCACTTAACCACTATGCTGCCAGTGTTTCCTAGACTAGACCATAAGACATAAAATGACACTGCCGAAGAGTGTGTTTCTTGGCTTAAGCACACATGAGGCTAACTGCGCATCTTCTGCCCAGAAGTGAGATGAGAGGGCAGAGGGGAACAGGAGCTTATTGAATGTACGTGAGAAATGTAGGGTAGAAAGGAGGAGAAGTGTGCTGTCGCAGGTTGAGGACAACAGACAGAGTTACATAACAGTGTGTGTGTGCAGGTTTTTGTATGAAGAATTGGCTTGGATTGTAAATTTTGACTTAAAGCACAATAAAATATATTTTTAAAAGTAGCCCATGAAGGTTTCAGTGGTCTTATTTGGACTGCATTTAAATATATTGAGTTATCAGATTCCTTTGTATCAAGTTTCACTGGAAATGCTTATCTTTATGTTGCTGGTTTTTAAAGTTGTTTTCCTTCATCTTTATGTTGTTGGTTTTTTTAAGTTGTTTTCCTTGTGGTTCCATTTTGCTTCACAAAGAAACTCAGAAGACATCATATTTCTGTTATATGCAAAATACCTTTCATTTAAATAAAAGTACTTTAAAAACTAGAAAGTTATATGCAATTCAATTGATTATAAATACTGTAATTTATTGCTAATATTACTTCAGTGGTAAGTTTTTAGATGATGGAAATATATTCGTAGTTAATAGTTATTTGTTACCTTTAAAATAATAAATATTTTCATGTGGAAGAGAAAACTACTCATATGTTTTCGAAGGATGAAGATTTAAAATTTGTCATTTTGTAGTTTTAGAAATGTGACCATTTGATAAATATTTTTCTAACCATTTTTAATAATATTAAAAGATAGTATTTGCATTTCAGATCTCTAGAAATAATGTCAACTTTTAATTTCATCATGAGTCATATGGAAAATAAAAAAAAAATCAAAGGGCCATGGTTCTCACTATTAACACACTCAGCTTTACAGTAGCACCTTTGATGTCATGATAGTCTTAGCTCTTCTTAGTTTAAAAGAATTTTTACCCAAAAGCTATCCCATCCACATTTCATTTTACACAGTTTTGTTAGAGCTTTGTCTAGTGAGCAGGTAACTTATCATCCGCATGTTTAAAATGACTTCGTTACTGCACAGCTCTCTGCAGCTATTCTAAAGGAAAGACTGATTTCAAATCATGCTGTAGCACTCTACCCTACTGAAATTGTATATTACACGTCCAGCTACAGATTTTTTTTTCCCCATCATTAACTACAAGCTCTTGGGTGGTTGACTGAAAATTGTTAGTTGCCATTTGCTTCATGAGTAATTTCTATCACTTTTAACTATAACACGATTATTAAAACTGAGTAAAAATAAAGCATATTTAGTGTAGTCATTATTTAAAGCACTTTAGAGAATGACACAGAAACTGTAGTTTACATTTTACGTAAAAATGGTAAAAAAAAAATATAGCATATTCAATGTAAAGTAGAATATCTGGAAGGAGAACATGACATAATTACATTAATTTCAGCATTATTCTATTTAGTCAAGAAATGGGTTAACTTTCTTATTATACTTTAGATGAAAGTTTGCAGTGCAAACTAGTTTCCCATTAAACAATTAGCACATATATTGTTTTGCGACAGTGGTAGCCAATGCTGTCATGTGTCAATACTCCCCTTTTTGACCTTGGGTTCCACATTGCTAGCTTTCCTGTCCACTCCTGCCTTCTTTCCTTGACCCTGGGCTGGTGCACTCATAATTTTGATGAAACGGAAAGCTTTTTAAAAGAGGGAAAATAATTTTGGAACAGACTGGAAATGTTTTATTTCTTGTTAATCAGGCCAATTTCTACATATATAATGCTATTTTTTGAGTACTTAATAGAATAAAACTCCACCAATATTGACAATGTCAGAATCTTTTTGTAGTAGATTAACTATTAGAATACATTCATATATTCTTACAACCTATCAACAATAATCATATTAATAACTTAAAAGGTCAGGCTACTAGGTGAAAATGAATACAGAACAAACTTCAAATGATCAAGAAACAATGTATTGCATTGGACAAATGACGTCTTTAAAACGTTAAAAACAAAGATGCCACTTTGAGGACTAAGGTACATCAGACCGATGGCATTTTTAATCCATCATATGGGTGTGAAGTGTAGACAGTGAATAAGGAAGCCTGAAGAAGTACTGATGCCTCTGAATTGTGGTGTTGGTGAAGAATACTGAGTGTACCACGGACTGCCAGAAGAACAGACAGATCTGTACTAGATGAAGTACTCCTGGCAGGCTCCTTGGAAGGAAGGATGGTGCAACTTCAGCTGACATACGCTGGAAATGTTATCAGGATGGACTATTCCCTGGAAAAGGGCCTCATCATGGTTATACAACCAACTTTAGATGTTCTCTTTTCTTATTTTTAGTCTTTCTCATTTTCCTCCTTAATACATTCATATTTTTCCTCTATCTTTTCAAATACTTATAATAGTTACTTTAAAGTCCTATTCTGCTAATTTCATCACTTGTCATTTCTGGGCCTGTTTCTGACTGATTTGCTGGCTCTTAAAGTATTTATTAATTATTGACTAAATGGTAGATTTTTCTTCTTTTTTTTTCACTTTTTGAATGCTGGATATTTTTGTCTTCCTTTAGAGATTATTTAATTTTTCTATGGCAATCTACTTAGTTACTTGTGATTACTTTTAAGGCTTATTCCTAACCTGCACAGCCCATTACGTTTCCCTCTTATCCTTCTGTAATCTCTACTGAATGCTTGGCAAGAGATCAGAGAATTGTGAGGGTTATAATTTTTCAGTTGCTTTTTACCTTCTCTTATATACTTTCATTTGATTCCTATGCATTCCATCTGGCAAAGTTCACATGTGTACATACCATTTGTGTTGTTGAAAAAAAAAATTGCAATAAAGAAGCTACTGGCTTTGCAAAATCCTATCGTGTCAACTCTGGTATCATTTCTATCACCGAGGCCATCTTTTCCAACTATTGATCTCTCTTTGCTTCCAACTTCCTCATTGCACTCACTGGTAAGTACAAATACATCTCAATTGTAAGTTTGATCAATTTCAGACTGCAGAGTGCATAAAAATTTTGTTTCTACATCATTGCTTTTAGTGACTGGTGCATAAATTCAAATAATAGCCATATTAACTGGTTTTCCTCATAGGTTTATGGATATTATCACTGACAGCATTGTGCTTTAGGATAGATCTTGAAATGTTCTTTGTGACGATAAACCCAACACCATCTCTCTTCAAGCTGTTGTTTCTAGCATAGTAGGTCATGTGATCATAATTCAAAATGGCCAATGCTAGTTCATTTCAGCTCAGTTGAAAAGTTTTTTTTTTTTGGATGATGATGAATGTGATGCCATTCCTGTTAAATTTGTCATTCTTGGCATAGCAAGCCACATGACTGTCTCAAAATGGCCAATACCAGTTCATTTCTGTTCACTAATGTCTAAAATATTGATGTTTATGAGCTCCATTTCATTTTTGATGACTTCCTATTTCCCTAGATTCATACTTTTTACATTCCATGTTCTGGCTATTAATGGATGTTTGCAGTTGTTTCTTTTTATTTTGAGTTGTGCCACATCAGCAAATGAAGATCTGGAAAGCTTGACTCCATCTACATCATTAAAGTTGACTCTACTTTGAGGAGGTAGCTCTTTCCCAGTTTTCTTTAGAGTGACTTGCAAACTGAGGGACTCATCTTCTAGGACTACATCAGACACTGTTCTGCTTTTCATAAGGTTTTCACTTGACAATTTTTTCAAAAGTACACTGCTGGGTCTTTCTTCCTAGTCTTAGTCTGGGAACTAGGCTGAGATCTTTCCACCATGGGTGACACTGCTGGCATTCAAAATATCAGTGACACAGCTAGTAGCATTAAAGCAACATGTAAGCCACCATGTATGACAAACTAAGAGACAGCAAGTTTGCAGCATGTGTGGAAAGGGATGATGGAAAATCTCAATACCACCCATCAGAACAAAGCCAGGAGCTCGCTGTGGAAGAGACTATCAATTGCCCATATGCAAGTTCAAAGTGAAGATTAAGAAAATCAGCAGTAGACAAGAGCCAAAGTACAACTTTATTATCTCCCACCTAAACTTAAATACCATCTGTAGGTATTGAATACTAATGACTGAAGACCACACAGGTTGTGAAACGACATCAAAGATATCACCCATTAAGAAAGCAAGCGGTCAATAAAAACATAGCAAAGAAACAGAAGACCAACACAATGATACACCGCACAGTCCTTCAATCATGGCTGTGTTTGAGCCTATTGTTCCAGCCTCTGTGTCAGGCCATTTTATTGAGGGTTTTCCTTTTATGTCTTATGTCATTACACTACACGTTATTACTGAATTGCAAATTAAGGCAACACTGAAATTTCATTGCTCACTTATTTACCAGTTGTTTTCAGATAAACTCCTACACAGTAACACATTATTTGTAAGAGTAGAACTGCATTCCAGTAGAAATTTTCTCAGAAGAAAATTACTCCCCACACCTTTCTTCTGAGGCACCTCTGGATGAACTCAAACTTCCAACTTTCAGTTGCTAGCTGAGCATGGGCTCCTATTAGAACGACTAAAAACACTGGCAACAAATGCTAGGAAGAAGGTGGATCTATAGATACTCTCCCATACAGTAGTATACAGAAAAGGTGTACCACCCTAAAAATCACCCTGTGCTCCACCTATTCATCCTTCCCCCATCCCTCTGAACTCTTAGCAACCACTGATCTTTTCACCACCACCAGAGTTAGGCTTTTTTCCAGAATGTCCTATAAATAGAATCATCCAATGTGTGGCTTTTCCACACCAATATGCTGGTGTGAATATAAAATGGTGTAACCACTTTGGAAGACAGTCTGCTAGTTTCTTACAAAGCTCAACATAAACTTACCATATAATCTAAGAATTTTACTTCTAGGTATTTACCCAAATAAACTGAAACCTGCACATGAGTGTTTATAGCAGCTACAAATAGTTTCCAAAATATAGAAGCCACCAAGATGTTCTTCAATAGGTAAGTGGAAAAGAAAAATAGGATACATTCACACAGTGAATATCATTCAGCAGTAAAAAGAAATAATTATCAGGCCACAGAAACAGGTAAAAAGGAAGCTTAAATACATGTTGATAAGTGAAAGAAGTCAGTCTGAAAAAGCTACATATTGCCTGATTCCAACTATAGGACATCCTGGAAAAAAATGTAACTACGGTGGTGATAAAAAGATCAGTGGTTGCTAAGAATTCAGAGGGATGGAGGAAGGATGAATAGGTAGAGCACAGGGTGATTTTTAGAGTGGTACACCTTTTCTGTATACTACTGTAACAGCAGACATACTACATTACACATGGCAAAACACTTAAGACTGTACGGAGAACAAATCCTAATGTAAATTATAGAATTCAGTTAATAATAACATGTTAATGATGGTTTATCACTTATAACAAATACCAGGCAAACTTAAGATACAAATATTAGGAATTATGGGGTACACGGGGGAGAGCAGCATATGGGAACTCCATAGATTCTAAACAACTTTTCCATAGGTCTACCACTGCTATAAGGATAATATCTTGCTTGTTAAGTAGCATGGGCATTGAGGATGAGAAGGAATGAGGGCCAGGGCAGCAGTCAAGGCACCTTTTGTTCAGTCTATGTAAATCATTTAGGAGTGACAATGAAAGAAGTGGTGGAAAAGAATTCTCACTCACATAACATCCCAAAGTTTGAGTGGGGAGTAAGAATGATGCTAGAAGGAAAAGTAAGTGGAAACATTAACATAGTTTCTACATAAAAAAAAGAAATTTAAGGATAAAGTCATTTGAGGGTAACTATCTGTGCCCTGAGATAAATTTATTGCTCATAATAAGCATATTCACTTAATGGGAATGGCCTAATTATCAAGACTTTGTAGTAATTAGAATGCAGAAGCAAAGCATAATAGTTTTTCTTATAATTTGATGTGTAATAGAAATTAAGAAGTAATTGGTTTGAATATGAAATTTTGTAGAATATTTTTCATAGTGGAGCTATTTTTATCAATATATTCACTTCAGTTTCAACTCAGAGACAATAAATTAGGTAATAAAACATTTTTATGGTTGCTCACAAAACAGAGAGTTCCCAGAGGAGAAAATGATTTTATCAGCTATCCAGAAGTATGTATTTAATCAGGATCAAAACATGAGTATGGGCCAGCATTCCCAAGCTGAAGGATGCTAACCATCTTAAGACCTGTCTAGTTCATATTTGTTGAAGAAAATACACATACACTGGCTTTATCCCCACTCAAGAGGAAGTCCCAGTCTGGCATTCCTGAGGAAATACAGAGGGCTGGCCGTTCTCAGCCAACAGGAAGCAACTCACTCTACTGCTGAGCCTATTCTGACTCGTAACAACCCTATAGAACAGAACTGCCCCATAGAGTTTCCAAGGAACAGGAGGGGGATTCGATCTGCCAATATTTCAGTTAGCAGCTGTAACATTTAACCATTATGCAACTAGATAAAATCAGAAAGTATCCAGATATATCTAGAGACTCCTGCTGTGCAACTGGGGGTCCTGACATCTGGATACTTTCAGATCTTATCATCGCCTGTTTTGTTTTTGTCTCACATATCTAACCCATTAACACTAAAAAAAATTCTTATAAAACGACTCTTCTAGAAGTCTTAGAACACTCATACATTCTAAATAAACTCCCAATTAATTTTACTCAGTGTAAAAATACACAAGTTCCCATATTTATATTTTACAATAGACATCTGTGGATCTATATCTAAGATAAAGTTTTAACACCAACCTAAACCAAATCTGTTGTCATCTAGTGACAGTAAGCCTATATAGTAACCCCATCAGACAGGGTAAAACTGCCTCTAGGGTTGCCAAGGCTGTACATCTTTATGGAGGCAGGTTGTCACAACTTTCTCCCATGGAGCTGCTGGTGGTTCCCAACCAACAACTGGTCGGCAGCTAAGTGCTCAATAACTGCACCACTAGGGTCCTAGATAAGGCTCCGCACTGGAAGCAAACTCATTGCCATGGGGTTGATTCAAACTCATAGTGACCTTCTGGGGTAGATTCAAACTCATAGTGACCTTCTCAGGATAGGGTTTAACTTCCAACTTTCGAAGGAGTGACTGATGGATTAGAACAGCTCTCTTAACTGCTGTGTCACCAATAAAACTACAATCACTCTTATTTTTCAATTACTTTTCAGTGAGCAGTTTTCTTCAAGTACCTTCTTGGGGTTTCTCTTTCCACCTCCATCTCACTTGTCAAATGTATTCGTATCATTCTGTCCTTTGCTAGCACATGATCTGGTGACGCACTGCATCGTGCATTCACACCAATGCTGTAATTGGCAAAACTATCCTTACTCCTTTCTTTTCCTCCAGTGTACCAGCACTTGTTGCCAGTGAGTACCTTTTGACTCCTGGTGACCCCAGGTGTATCAGACAAGAACTATACTTCGTAGGATTTTTTGCAGCTGGTTTCAGAAGTAGATCATCAGGCCTTTCTTCCAGGGCACCTCTGGTGGACTAGAACCTTTAACTTCTCCATTAGCAGCCAGGCATATTAACCTTTGTACCACCCGTTTGAACTTTTATACCCCAGGTTGACCACCGTCTGTCATTGGCTTGTTATTTGTCTTAGTATTATAAACCTCAGTGACTTGAGAAAGGTTTATGATAGAAACCACGTGGCTTTGAAGTCATGCAGACTCATATTCTACTTCTGCATCTTACTAGCCTTTAGACTTTGACAAATTTACTCAGCTTCTTTGAAAAGTAGTTTCCTTATAAACAAAAGAGCTTTGTTAATATTTACCCTATAGAGTTATGACTAAGGCTAAATAAGGAAATGCATTGGCTGGTGGTTAGCACGTTATACGGACTCAGTAAACGTTCGTTTTCTTTCACTCTGCCCTGTTGTTTCCCCTGGCTGGTCCTAATGTCATGCCCAGGCTGACTTGTTTGTACATGGGTAAGTCTATTAACTGCTGTTTGTCCCACTAATGTTTTCTGGCTATATGACTGCTATGACTGCCATGACTTTAGTCAGCCACCAGACTCCCGGTGTCCAGCGCTACCTTACAGGTTTTCTTGGAGACTGGTCAAAGCCTCTGCCTGCCCACTCTCATGCTCCCATAGCCTCATCTTCATGCTGGCAAGCCCACCTCCCTGTTTTGTTTTTGCCCTCCACAAATACTGTCTTGATGAGTAATTTAAAAGAAGAGATTTAGAGATACTTCCTTTCTGAGTGATTACTTGAGAGTTTATTTTTCATTTATTTGTTTGTTTGTTTAGAACAGTAAGGAATTAAGAACTCTGACAAGAATCTAACTCAGAGAGGATAAATTATTTTGATGAAGGTAGCTTATGCATATTCTAGAAATTCTGCCTCCAAAAGCACTGCCTGCTCAGCTTCCTTCTGAGAAGTGGCCTTGTCATAAGGAAACAAGTTACGGAAGCTAGTGATGCTCACTTTGTTGAGACTCAGGAGAGTTTGAGTTTTTGTCATAAAACAAGGCATCTGATGTGAAAGACCAAAGGAAAGCAGAACATGAAAAGCCAATGTGCTTACTTATTAGGACTTATAGATTGTTTCCCAAAAGATTAAGTAGTCTAAAATGTCTTCCTCAAATGCTTTCCTACGTGGACTGCATCTTCCACTCTAGTGGACAGCAACCCGGTTTAGAATAGAGGATGATATTCCCTGTTTGTTCAAGGAATTCCAGGAAGAGGAACCAAGCCACTCCCATCCTTCTATTCTTCCGGTCTTCAAGGCTTTGTCCTTCTTCCTTAACTTGCCTTTTCTTTTAACTTTCAGAGACACTGCAACTTCTTGTCTGTGCTGTCCTTTCTGTCAAGCAGGTACCACCACAAAGCGTTTACCCACCGGTGGCTTAAAAAAAAAAAAGTAATTTAATTACCACATGTAATTTTATAGTTTCTTGCTATTGACTGCTTCCGATGTCATCTCCTAACAGCACTTTTGTCCCCCATCTAGTTGAATTTCTACAGAACTGTGGAGAAACTATTATGTTAATGATGAGGCAGATAAATGGTTTACTTAAATTAAATTAGCAAACACATCCAATTGCTCTGCAACGATTTTGAGCTTAACAACAAAAATCATTATCAGCACAGAAGAGATAAAACGTGTTGCTGTTTTTTTTCTTTTACTTATTTTTGGAGACAGATTCATCCGTGTCCAAAAGGTCCTATCAAAAGGATTGGAAGTTGACTGGGTAAAGTCAATTTTCCTAAACTCAAAGCTGGCATAAGGCATTAGTGAGTCAGTCTCTCAGTTAGGCAGCTGTTGAGTCATAACCCTGGCTGGCAGCTTTAACTTTGAGAATTATGTCCTAAAATAGTTACTCTATCATATTTTTTTTCTGTAAAAGTCAAGCATTGTCTCTGTCCCTAAACATATTACTGCTCATTTCTTATGTTATTTTGCATTTTGGGAGAATAAGATTCAAACATTTTTATGTCTTGATTTTGTTTTTCCGGTAAAAATCCCAGACAACAATCTAACATTAATTTGTTTTATAAAAGCTGAGAGACATCAATTGTGTGCCAACCCCCAGCACAGTTAGAGAGAGACACAGAATACCACAATGAATAGTTCCTGCCCTCAAGCATCTGAAGTCAGGGAAAAGTGACAAATATGTTAACAAATAGAAAACAATGACATAAAGCCTGTAAAATAATCACATACATTTTAGAGGCAATTATGGCAGCACAGAGGAGAACATGCTTAATTTTTACCCCTACGGTACAAGAAGGTGACTTGGGAACATTTAGTAAGAGACTCCATAGTATTACAGTAGAAGGCAAGGGGATTGAAAGCAATTCAAGAGAAGGGAGAAAGTTATCAGAAAAAGCTGAGTTGGAAATATGCATAATTTAAAGGCATTTTTAAGGAACAGCAAGGAAGCCCTGCATGGCTGATATGGAGGTGGAGTGGTGAGGATGAAAGAGCATGCAACAGTTTTTCAAGGATGGCACTGAGGTTTCTAGTATAGGTAACTGATTGTGAAATTCATGGTATGGAAATACTGATTGCCATCCAAATTTCAAAAAATTCACTTGAAATAAATTTCAAGAGCATACACTACCATTTAGAATGTTTAACAAAATGTCACACACACACACAGAAAAACACTATAAGGTGTGAAAGAAAGGTTTTATTGAAGAATAATACAGCTCAAGTTGGGTAAACTAAGTAAAAGTACCAAGTGCTATGCTGTTTCTCATGACTTAGAAGTTGCTAGGCACAGAGAACAAAAGAAAGGTAGGAGGTTAGTGATTGATTGAATTTCAGCTTTGGAGTCATTTGGGATGCAGCTGTTTGGTTATCTATATTCTTCCTAAGAACAAACGGATTGTATTCCGACACATTCTTCCTGAGGACAGATGGTTCATGTCTTGGCCTCTTGCCTCCTGGGAAGGCGTGTTGACCCTACCTTCCCGCCCTGGAAGAGCGCCGTCTGTTGACTGACTACCCTAACTGTGGACTTACATCTACAAATTAAGAATGGCCAAAACACTTTGGTCTACTGAAACAGACACAAATAATTGCATTTGATTCTAAATGACATTTTTCTTTGTAATTTCTGTTTGTTGCAGACACCTATCTCTTTGTTATTTCTCTTGAACATTATTGTATGAGAATTATCCTAGGAGATGTAAACATTCTCTTATCCCCAAAACTAAAACTTAATTAAAGCAACACCAGTAAAGTACAATTTATGTAAATGATACATTCTCAGACATATTTTGGAACTATGCCAATTTAGCAATGTCGTTATCTCACACTTTGGGGCTATTTACTATTTTTCAGGTGAATAGCTTAAAGCTTTACGATTTTCATCCTCAAGTTTAATAGTTTCCAGTTAAGTCATAAAAAGAAAACTGTTTCCACAGATATTCATTTAATCTCAGGCAAGGGCTCTGGCCACACAGTCTCCCTTATTATCCTCCCTTTGTTCCTACACCTCTTTCTTCCAGAGCACATTCTAGTAATCCTATCATCTCATGCCCGTCACTCCATCCACTTTTCTCTACCTCCACTTCTACTTCGTTACCAGACATCACTCACATCTACTGCCTGGTAACTGTTGCAGTGTTTCAAATGGTCTCTCTGCGTGTAGCCTTTTCTCCTTCATCCAGTTCCCACACTGTCATCAAAGATAAGTCTTTCACGTGAAAACGTAATTATGTCACTGTTGATATCTACTAAGGTGACTTCCCGTTGCCACTAGTATGTAGAAATACAACACATTTCACCCTCTCTGTTCAGCTTTTTTCTCTCTGCAAACTCATCTGTCACAACTCTCTGTAGCTGTCCCTGTCATTCCATATTTTAGGGTTCTGGGACATTTACAGTTCCTTAGGCTTCTACCTGCATAGACTGACCCCTTAATCTACACAGCGTCTTTCCCAGGTCTTCCCTATTGCCCCCTATTTATGAGTTGGAATCAACGCAACAGCAGTGGGTCTGTTTTTTTGTTTTTTGGTTTTTTTTTATGCTGAGTAATCAGTTTCATATTTAAATCTTTGAGGAGCCTTCTCTCATCCCCAGGAACGAGTAAATCACAGGGCTATATGATTCCATGAGGTAACTGAGGAAACCTTGATGGTGCAGTGAATAAGCCTCGGGCTACTACCAGAAGATTGGCAGTGGCTCATAGGAGAAAGACTTGAAATGTGCTCCCTGAAAGATTACAGCCTAGAGTACACTGTGAGCAGTTCTATTCTGTCACATAAGGATGCTATAAGTAAAAATTCCATTTGATGGCACCCAACAACAACAAAGATATATAGCAACCTGTGGAACTTAGCTCTCTGCTTACATTACCTTCATTGGAAATGAGTTTTTGAAGACTGGAACTGTGCCTTGTACATAAAAGTATATCCCAGTACTGAGAATGATTGTTAACACAGAAGCCAAAAGGTGTATATCCAATAATTTATTAGTTGGAGTTATTTAAGTGTTAATACATTGATTTTTTTTTAAAAAAAATGCTACTACTCATCCTTGTAATACAAAGCAGACTTTCTCTTTCTTTAGGGCTCTGGCCTTACTCTCAGACCAAGGTTGTCCAGTATATTTTGATTTTTGTTTTTTTAAGTTTGAGGACATTTTTAATATCTAGAAAATCAATACAAGAGGCATATTCAGTTTTCAGAATCATTTGAACTCTCAAAATTGTCATTCTTTGTTGTTATCCTTTCTCATAACCCTTACTGCCCTGAGCTACTCTCGTAGTTCTGTACCGTTTTCTTAGCAGAGTTAGCCTTTTTCCCAGAAGTAGGAAATGCAATTTTAGCTCTTTTAGAAGCCAATTTCATCTCTTTCTAGTGTGACTTCATTCAATCCTTCACCGTTTGCTTGATTAATTTTCACCTGTGTGTCTTAACCCACTGTGGTCTACTCGATTCTGACTCACAGTGACCCCATAGACAGAGTAGAGCTGCCCTAAAGAGTTTACAAGGAGCAGCCGGAGGATTTGATCTGTTGACCTTCTGGTTTGCAGCTGTAGCACTTAATCAATATACCACCAGAGTTTCCTTGTGTGTCTTAGGGGTCACCAATTCCTGGGAATCCTGTTCTAGGTCTGTGTGTTGGCCTTGAAAAGTCATTTCCTATGAATAAATAAGTACATCTCCAATAAGTTTGTTTTTTTTTTTTTGTAATTTTATAGTTAATAACTTTCAAGCCCTTAGAGAACTATATCATCCCCAACACAAACTTTTAACCCTTAGCAAGGAAGAAGAGAAAGAACTCTCTTATGGTCCTAATTAACTGCTCTTAGTTTTTGTTGGGTAGAAGAAAGACCACGCCACCACATTACATTAAAGAACCACTGAATTCTAGGTCCAACCTACTTACTACTTAGAAAGGCTGCTTAGTTGTGTAAGGTCATCAGGCAATTCCTGAGGAAGTACGCCAGTAGCAGCTTATGCATTGCTGCCTCAGCTATCTGAAGAACAGGCTGCGTCTCCAGGAAATTCCTACACCTTTCCACTTAAAGCACACTGTATAAACCAATAGAATCAGCTTCACTGGGGAATGCAGAGTCACAGACCCAGCCTAACAACAACAAAAAACATTGCTGCCAAGTCAACTCTAGCAGCCTTAGAGAACCAAGTTGACTGCCCCACAGAATTTTCAAGGAGCACCCGGCGGCTCCCAAGTTCCGACACTCTGGTTAGTATGCATAGCACTTAACGCTACACAGCCGGGGCTTCCAGACCCACCCTAGACATACTGAAGTAGAATTTGCATTTTAACTGACATCCTCCTGTGATCTGTATCCTTATTAAAGTTTGAAAAACATAAAGCTAAGTATCAGGTACTTTCATAGACTGCTCACTGGGTAAGTGTTGTAAAGGTTCTTCCATAAGGTTGTCCCATCTTTGAACTCGAATAAAGCAAGTGGTGTAAATGGTACAGTTATAATTAGTTTCTTATTTTGAAGTACATTTGATGGTGTTACGTGTGGAAGAGAACTTCAGATAAATGGCTGCTGCAGCACCTTCCAAACAGGGCCCAAAATAACCAGTTATTACAGCCTGATATTGTTGCCATTGACAGTCACTGCCTTTCATCGTCACTCTTGGAAAAAAACAAGGAGTCAGTGATTCCACGAGACCAAAATCCGCAACAAACAGTGCCTTTTGGGGGATGAGGTGGATGTTCTTGAATCTCGGTTGGATTCTCATTGCTCCAAACGCGACAGTTTTGTTTCTTAACAAAGCCATTCATCCAAAAATGGGCCTGGTAGCTGAAGATAATTTTTTGGCCAAAAAGTAGAGTCAATGTCCACTTACCCCAGAGCCCAGTCAGCAAACGAAAGGTGCAATCTATGGTTGTTGGACTTTATTTAGTTCTTCAGTTAAAGCAATTTTGTAAAGGTAAAACTTCAAGTCCAGGTACAAAATCCACCAAATTGCGGTCGATGAAAAGCCCAGCTTCTGAGCTTGGGGAGAAACTGATTGGGGTGGATTCTCGCATACACTCTTACGGTGGTTATATTTTCGTTGGAATGTGTGGTTCATTGATTGTCACACAGGCATTCTCTGATTGGCAACAGACCCGGTTGTCTCAAATTTTTTGATTAAACATCGAATTGTTCTCTCAGTGCATCATAAATTTCATGTAACACGTGAAATATTTGGCAAAAGAAATACCCGTTTTAATAATAAAGTTTAATAATTTCTATACACTGTTGAATCGTGTGACTTTCCATGGCTGTTCGTCAATACTAATTCTAAAAAAGTAAATATGTCTGCTATAGCTTCACAAATACAGCCACCATGAGCTGTCAAAAATATGTTTTTCAGAAGACATTTTAAATAAAAGCTTCCAGCCTGTCTTATGTAGAGAAACCTCATAGTCTTCTTAATTTGTCCCATCGCTAATCCTTAGCAGCCCACCATTACCAGATGAAAAAACTGTAAGCCACAGGGATGAAAGTAGTAGAGTAGTCAGATGCTTTCTGTGGTCCCTCTTACAATAAACAGCTGGAAAAAAGTGACTTGATTATACATGATAACCTAGAAGCCCTAGGCAAAGTTGAAGGGCAGGCAGTGGGGAGACACTTCAGATGCAGGGAAAATCTGCCAGACCTGAGCCCGCAGGAATCGGCACTGTGCAGGTGGACCCTCCGGTGTGAGACCAGTGAAACAACCTCTGGTGCTCAGGATCTGTTTTCTATAATGGAGAGAACACGGAGCAGAGAATCTACTTAGGCCTCCAGAGTCAGTGACAAGTAGTACTCAATCAACAGAATAAAAGTAGTTTGCATCTTTCTGGAAGCCTTGGTGGCATAGTGCTCTATCTGCTAACCAAAATACATACACCCACCACCCACTGACATCAGCCATTCTGTGGGTGCCATGTTCATCTGTGACACAGCCAGACACACAATACACTATACAGTGTTGGCTAAGTGAAAGTTATTATTTTTTTAATAAAGTGCAAACAATAAGTAGTCAACAAATTTCCAGAGGAGAACCACTTACTCCTTCTGAGATTATGCACATCCGTTCTTATATAGCCAGGGAGGCACGCTGTGGGTCAGGTTAGATGTTGTGTTCAATCACAGCTTCCTCCAGCTACCATCCCGCTGCTCAGGGGGCTTGTACAGCTCCTGAGTCTTCTGCCACTGGGCCTCACTGCCGACTGGAAGACCCTTGTGTAGGATTTCCTGAGCCTCTGCCACTGGGCCCTTCTAAACCTCTTGCTGCATATGTCCTTGCTGCCCAGAGGTGGAAGTATGCAACCCCTGCCCTCTGGCCTCTCTTTCCCGGCACAAGCCAGTGTTACAGCACTCTTTCAGCTCCACCAGTAAGCTTTCCGCCTAGCAGCAATTGGTGCTGCCCTACTGCAAGAAGACCACTCACTACGTAGGATCTTCCAAGGCAGTCGCTGCACAGGGCACACCCAGGCCTTTGCCTACGTGAGGAAGCGTTACAATTCTTTTAGCCCTGCTGGCAAACCTCCGGCCCAAAGGTGATGTGCTCTCACTCCATGAGCTGAGCAGGCTTACCACCACCGTCTCACACTGTCTTCAATATTTAATGTTGCTCTTTCTACCCAGTCTGAGAGGTTCTTAGCAAAGGAACCTAGGTCCTTAGTCCAAAGGATGAGTCCTGCTTCAGACACTTCTTGATGGTAGTGAGATTTTCCCCTCCCAATTTCTGTGAGATTGGATCTTTTAAACCTAGTAGGACGGTAAAACCGACCCATCCCTTTGTTAGGTCATGGGAACATTGTTGGTATAGCTGCTGTGCCAACCTTGCAGCAGTTTTTCTCAATTTATTTGCTTAGACCTGGACAATCATTCTGTGTGAGTTATAAGACTATAGTTAGAAAGGTCATATAAAAGTAATTCACTGCACCACAAAAATATTTTCAATATTCTGCTAGGGTAAGAGAGATTGACTCTGAAAGAGATCCAAGGCTCTAACATTTTCTCAAATAGCTATCAAACAAATCTTCCTTATGTTAGTGCCCCTCTTGCCCTCATGTTCCAGAAGCACTAAGGAATGTCATCTTATGAGAGTTTTGAAAATTCTTCCAAAAAAAAATGATACTAATTTTGAGATTTCCTCTCTGCCTACTTAGGATTTATCTTCCTAATTCAATTAATTCAATTTTTCCTTACACCAGCTTTCTAGTTTTCAGAGTTCTATAACGGTTTTACCTCTTCCTTCTCCTATGGCTTAGTATATTTTATGAAATATTTGAAAGGATTTTCTATAGTTTTAGTGAGAGTTTGAGACCTAAGTTATACATAGATGATCGGTGTGCTTCTAAACTGTAAGTATAACATCACCTGTCTCTTAATGTAATTTCTATATTTTAAAAACTTCACCTAATAATGACACATTCCAGATTTCCATGGTAATTATTATTTTTATGACTATGATTGCACACAGAAGAATATCAAGAGGTAAAACAAATAGTCCATTTTCCATAATGATATCTGGTCTGGATAATGATGATAAAACAAATGCATGCGTAATTGAATATTTCACTTTTCATCTGGGTATTTTGGTCTAATTTAAACACAGGCTTTGTTGGAAAAGCTCTTTGTCCTTCACAAAATGGGGAAGATGTTTTCAGCTCCTAATGCTTCTGTCTCTTCATTTTTCAGGAACTTGATGTTTTCATCTCTTTATCATTAAGCTCTTAATCTTTTATTTACAGAAATAAATGACTGATAAGAAATTAAAGTGCTACTTTAGTGTTTCAGGAAACTCTGGTGGTGTAGTGGTTAAGAGCTATGGCTGCTGATCAAAAGGTCAGAGGTACAAATGTATTAGGTGCTTCTTGGAAATTCTACAGGGCAATTCTACTCTGTCTTGTAGGGTCACTGTAAGTAGAAATCAACTTGACAGCAATTTTTCTTTTCTTTCTTTCTTTTTGATTTTGCCTTTTAAGGAGCCATGGTGGTACACCGATTAAGTGCTCAACTATTAAATGGAAGATTGGTGGCCCCAAACCACCAGCTGCCCACTCTTCAGGAGAAACATACAGCAGTCTGTCTGCAGGGCAGTTCTATTCTTTTCTATAGGATCACTATAAGTCTGCAGTGGGCTTGTTTGTTTGTTTTCCTTTCATTTTATTTTCTTTTAGCCTTTTAGATTTGCATTTAAAATAAACCCATCACAAAAGCTTTTTTACAAAAAAACTAAGATCCTATGGTAGAATTTAAGAATTAGGGTGGAGTGATGATAATGTATTCAAAGTTTCCACTCTACTTCTGCAGTCACGCCTTATAGATGATGGGTATGTTGTTATTGTTAGGTGCCTTTGAGTCAGTTCCAAACTCACAGCAACCCTATATGCAACAGAAGAAAACACTGCCTGATCCTACTTCATGCTCTTGATCGTTGTTCTGCTTGAACCCATTATTGCACCCATTGTGTCGATCCATCTTGTTGAGGATCTTCTTCTTTATTGCTGACCCTCCACTTTACTACGCATGGTATCTGTCTTCAGGGATTGGTCCCCCCAGTAATATGTCCAAAGTATGTGCAACATGACCTTGTCATCTTTGTTTGTAAAGAGTATTTTAGTTGTAGTAATGGAATATTTCTCTGTAAATGGAAAGTGTTAATAATTAAGTAACTATCTCTTTAAACGATAATGTTGCTCTTGAGGACTTTGAAGAAACAGGTAATTTTGAGGAGTTTCCAAGAAAGCTTAGGATAGTTGCCCCAAGTTAGGGACTAGGTGACACTTTTGCCCAAAACAGCCGAGTTTTACACGTTAAGAGGCTGTATTTCCACCCATCTAAATCAAAACTCATGAAGCTTACTCAGTATGTATGCGAGCTCCCAGGTTGCCCATGTGTAGAAAATACCTGAAGACAGTTCAAAACCATTAGTGCTTTCATTTTGACAAGACATAACTAGGAAGCCTTCCATCCATGGACTTTGTTCCTTTGAAGGTCATCAAAACAAAGTTTTCAAACTCTGGTACAGTATGAGCAACTTCTAGTAGAGTCAAAGAAACTCTTCTGATATAGTGGTTAAGAACTACAACTGCTAGTCAGAAGGGCGGCAGTTTGAATCCACCAGACAATCCTTGGAAACTCCAGCGGCTGTTCTACTCTGTCCTATAAGGTCGTTATGAGGCAGAATCAATTCAACAGCAACAGGTTTGAATGTCTGGATTAGGGTCAAGATTTGACAGTTCATGTATAGCGAAAACCAAGGGTTATATAATAGTTGTATAGTTCTGCTTTTATCGGGTAACCCAGTGTTCACATTTTAAGGTTTAGCATACTTCATAAGTTATTGAATTATTGTTTTTAAGTAACAATAGCCTTGTCCTTCTGTCATATGCTCACTCACTTTATTAAATACGCTGAAATTATTCATTAAGAGCGTGTTATATGTAAAGTTGGAGCTTCTGGATGGCACAAACAGTGAAGAACTCAACTAGTTCCCTGAAAGTTGTTGTTTCATATACACCCAGGTATCTCAGAAGACACGCCTAGTGATCACAGTCTGATTTGGAAAGGTCACAGCCTTAAAGACCCCATGCAGCCGTTCTACTCTGAACACATGGATTCACCGTGAGTTGAAATTTGACTCAGTGGTAACTAACAACAACACATATAACAAATTGTACAATCGTTGAACATACAGAGAAAATACGTAATATTTGGAGTAGAATAAACAGAGAAGAAGTAGAATGATTTTCCCAGGTACTCCTTTCTGGTAGTTAATGGTGTCAGGATTCTAACATCAGGCATTTGTATATGTAATCCATACACTTATGCCTAAGAATATCTTTCAAAGGAAAATATGCAGTATTTGATCTCATAAAACAGTCATCTAGTGTTGCTACAACAGAAATACCACAAATGAATAGCTTTAACAAACAAAAATTTATTTTTTCACAGTAAAGTAGGTTACAAGTTCAAGTTCAGTCTATTCACTCTAGGGTAAAGGTTTTTCTCTATTAGCCTGGAGGAAGTTCCTTGTCCTCAATCTTCTCCTGGTCAAAGAGTTTCTCTGTAAAGGGATCCCAGGTCTACAGCATTCACTCAGCGCCTTACACTGCTTTCTTGATGGTATGAGGTCCCCAACTCTCTGCTTGCTTCCCTTTCCTTTTGTCTCTTGTAAGATAAAAGGTGATGCAGGCCGCATCACAGGGAAACTCCCTTTATGGTAGATCAGGTAATGTGAAGCCTCCCACTTTGTTCTTGTTTTTTAGTAATACTTACTTTACCATGAGTTGGATCCGATTCGATGGCACTTGGCTGACTTTTGGCTACTTTACACAGGGCCTCTTCCCTTTCTGTGTAAAACTGGTAATTTCTTTCTTCATCTTGTTACAGAATACCGCTGGAATCTGGATCAGGACTGCATTGTGTCTGTAGACTGCTTGGAATAGAACTGGTATTTTCACAATGTTGAGTCTTCCTATCCATGAGCAAGATGCTTTTCTACTTATGTAGGTATCTCTTGGTTTCTTGCAGTAGTGTATGGTAGTTTTCTTTGTATAGGCATTTTACAACCCTGGTTGGATTTATTCCCAAATACTTTGCCTACTTGGGAGCTTGTAAATGGTATTAATTTTAATTCAATGACTTTCTTCATTCATTTACATGCTACTATTGAGCTCATCCAGTGAAATTTTTATTTCAGATTTTTCAGTTAAAATTTCCCTATTTTGTTTTTTTCTCAGTGTTCTCTGCTTCTCATCTGACAATTTCTGTTGTCACTTTTATTTAAAAAGATGTGATTACAGTATATCTTTTTTACTTGAGAAGTAATTATATGTCTATGTTTTTGTGTTAAGACAAGTTGGATTTTATCCCAAACATTTTCAATGTGTTTTATTTTTAATGGGACTTTAGGTCTCATTGAAACCTCTGGTAAATGTTAATTTTATTTTGTTTGTTTTATTAGGTGATCAACCCCTCTAGTTGCAGACTTCAGGTCTATAGCATCTTCTGAGAACAGCTGTTCCCAACTCAGATGAATTTCCAAAGCTTTTTCTATCCTGTTTGGGTCCGTCCATTGTAGGTACAAGTCAAGGGATTGTCTGAAACTTGATTGATAGTCTATATTTTAGCAGAGTTCCAAAATCTTTGCTCTGATTCTCTGAGGAATTCTCTGGTATAAATTCAAAAATTACCTGGCTCCCATGGGCCCATTTGTTGGTTTCACTAGCCAGAAATACAGGTTTTTCTCAGACTAACGGCATCACATTTTGCCTTTGGGGTGAATCAAAGCACAAAACGAGAGGAAAAAAAAATTATGCAGGTCCCCTCCCAACTCCTTGTACAACAGATTCCACTTTTTACCCAGTTTGTCTCCCCAAAGGGACTGAATTTCTCCAGGGGGTTGAGAAGTCCACAACATCTTCATTGCCACAGAAACATAGCAATGTTGTTCTTTGAGTGAAGTTGGCCTTATAACAGGACAGAGAAAGAAAATAGAGACAAAAATAAAGAAGGATTCTCCCCCATATTTTCTGGTTCATATCAGTCTTTATTTCCTGATCTCTGGCTGGAAACATAAAGTTCTCCTGGATTTTTTGCTGTGTGAATCCGCTGCGTGATTCATCAGTTTGGACCGCCCTTGAGTCAAAACTAGGAGATCAAGTAGGGGAGGGAAAAACACAGAAAATTCTTCAACGACATACTGGTTGTCTTTCAAGTTTTACCGTACCACCACAATCAACCTACTGTTGTTCATGTCCCACAATTATCAAACAGTTGCTTTTTGTATGTTTTTAATTGAATTAGTGGGTCAGAAAGGCTGCAGCAGTCTTTCTCCTTCTTGGTTAGAACTGGAAGTCTACATCCTTTTCCACTGAACAAATAGATCAGGAGGTCCTAGTTTTAATCTCAAATCTTTAGACCTTTTTTTTCTTTCTCAATGACAAAGAATAAAATTTACCTATTTAAATCATGTGAAAAGCCAAAACTTAATTTATATGAAAAGATTATTTTCCTGTAACATTGAAAATTGAAGAGTACCCTAGTTTTTCTCCTGAATCTAATGCCTTGCTCACTATAGAATCTTTCTGGTGTATCTTATCTTTCTTCATATACCTCCTACAAATATATTGCCAGATATTTTACAAAAAACAATCATTTTCAAGAGATAACTAAGTTTCTAGAGAAGCTTAGAGCTTCACGTATCTTATAAAGACTAAGCTGTATATTTTCATTTCTTATTTGTACTCTTTATGCTAAAAAGAAATCAACACATTTTAATTAACCAAGGTGCAAATTTTTATTCTTGTCTGAGAGAACAGCACTAATACACTTTCAAGACTGAATTATTAAGAACAAAAAATTCTCTAGAAGACATTTCCTTGCTGGGTTATTATAGTTCATAGTATTTGGAAGGCAATAAATAGCTCACGATATGGACTGAACTGTGTACTTCCAAAAATATGTGTTGAAATTCTAATCCCTATACCTGTGAATGTAATCCAGTTTAGAAGTGGAGTTTTCTTTATTGTGTTAATGAGACTATATTATTATAGTGTATGTCCTAAAACTAATAACTTCTGAGTTATAAAAAGAGCAAATTAGACACAGAAGCATGCACGTACTGGAGAAGACAGGCATGTGAGGATCTCTAAGGAACAAAGGAAGGCTCAGGGCTGTCATCAACAAAGCAATCAACATGCCATGACTTTGATTTGGATCTTCAGCCTCCAGAACTGTGAGAAAATAGATTTCTGTTCTTTAAGCCACCCACTTGTGATATTTGTGCTGTAGCAGGTGAGTTCTAACACATTTCAGAGATGCTGAGAGCCTCTTAAACATAGATGAATGATTAAATGAAGTAAAATTATTTAGGATATTTTATAATTTCTGAAATTTCCAGCCTGACTATTACTGCTATCTGCTAGGATTTATACTTAAATGTTTTCCTTAAAGCCCATTGTCCTTTTGTTCTGTTGTGTTATTTTTCCATGGTTGTTGTTTGAATTTTCTTCTCTGCCCTTGACCTTTAATTCCTCTTCATCCTTCTGTTGTTTAAAATGCAGGTATAATTGCGTCAATATCTTGTTCTACAAACATCTATCACCCAAAACAGTCAAATTTGAAGGTGAGTAACATGTAAATGTTTCATCCTTTGCAACCTCACGTATGCCTCCTGTTCTCCAGTTATCTACAATTCTTTCAGTTCCAAGTACATCATACACTCTTTCGATCCTCCTGAGTACTCATATCCTGTTTCTTCTGCTACCTGATTTTTCTAGTGAGCCATTATTTATCCTCAAAGATACATCTGTCTTGTCTTCCTTGATGGCCTCAAGAAGAAATAGAAAATCCCGCTTCCCTCCTTTCTCAAAATGTAATTGTTTTATCTCGTAACATATGCTATTCTAATTGCTTATTCTACTTCTCCAAGATTCACTTGGCACAAGCTAAGCACTGAAAGCATTTTAAATGAATTAATATGAGAAAGAAAGAAAACAGAAAAAGGGAAGCAAGGAAGGAGGAAGCGAGAAAGGGCTCCTGAAAAGAAAGCAGAGCAGTTGGAGGCAGACTGGCTGTGTGCTTCAAATACTGTACTGCCTGCTCCTTCATTCCATCTGACTAGAAAACAAGACAAAAATGAATGCTGCTGTTTTTGAAAAACTCTGCCGAATCTCGAAGTCTGACTCATTACGATCTACCATCATGAAAGACTAAATTAAGGTATTCTTAACAGTGGTGTTTGTCATTGTTATGGAGTTGTGTTTTTCTTTCGTAATAGCATAGAAAGCCTTATGCTGGCAGTGCTGAGGTCACAAGAAAACTATGATCTCTGCCTCAGCCAATCAGAGCATAAACCCAGACTCTGACAAGAAGAAGTTACTACTCTGGGAAAGTCTCTTTAGCTTCCTGAGCCCCAATTTCCACATCTTCAGTTTTTACCTCCCAAAGTTAATGTGAAGTTTGGAAATGATATATGTATAGTGCATAACACAGTCTAGTTCTTACATGTACTCAAGGAGTGGTAGCTATTTTTATTTTGCTATACACACAAATGAGTCGCATTCTCCAGATTCCATTCTTTGTCTATGTTATTATTTTTCATAGAAGGGCCCACCTGTGTTTCCTTCTTAGTCCATTATTTATACCGAATTCAAATGTCCTCCCCTTCCCTATCAAAACATCCCTAAATTACCTCATCTGAAAATATCTTTCTCTCCTAAAATTTTACATTTTATTTGTACTTCTCTTTTTACACCTTTTTCTAAACTGTTTTATATTTATGTTATCCCCTTTACAGAACTGTAAGATTCTGAATGACTGATATGTCTCTAATTCACTTTTCATATTGTCATGAACATATTAGGCACTCAGTAAAGGTTTCTTGAATAAAAATATAATCTAGCTTTCATTCCAAATAAAGGAAAAATAATTATTTGCACAAGCAAACTACCCTGGATGCTGTTCTTTGGCCACATTAGCTAAAAGAAAATGAATCACTAGATTTGAGACGCAAACTGGGTTTAAATTTCAATTTTTAAATAAATCTAACATTAAAAGAAAACTTTCATTTAAGTACATGCACATAAGTTGTCTACTGTTTGAAGTTACAAATATGCTCACGGATAACAACAGTTTAACAATTGTTGGAGCAACAGCTCAGGAGCAGTTACACCACTTAGCGTCTGTGTAACTAAGAGTAAATGCTTAATCTGACTTTCAATTTCTTCAACTAGATATGTGGATAATGTCAAAAAAAATTACCTCATGGGGTTATTAAAATACATGCAAAACATTTAGCCGAGGACTGGGCACAGTGTAAGTAAATAGCAAAGAATCATTAATTGTTATTGTTATTATCATTATTACTGTAACTATTATGCATCAAACTGTGCCCCCTGAAAAGATACGTTCAAGTCCTAACCCATGGTGTTTGTGAATGTACCTTCTTGAGGAATAAGGCCTTGAAGGTGTTGTCAGTTAACCTGAAGTCATAATGGAGTAGAAGGTAACCTAATCCAATCTGGGTGATTCCTTATAAAAGACAGGGACAGACACATAGAGGGAAATTGACCATGTAAACAGGCCAGGAAGCTCCTGGAGCTACCAGAAGCTGAGAGAGACAGTGGAGGGTCTGCTTTTACAAACTTCAGGGAGAACATGGCTTTGCCAACACCATGGATTTGGACTATTAGCCCTTCAGAACTATGAGATGATAATTTTCTATTCTTATAAACCACCAATTATGAGTACTTTGCTAGCGGCAGTCCCAGGAGACTAGGAAGCTGTAATTTGTCCTGTTACTGAGGGCACCACTGTAATGCACGTCAGCTACTGTCAGCAAACCACCAGGCAAGAATCGGATTCATCTGTTTAGCATATGTTTTATCGTGTCACAGGGGGTCAACTGCACAAATGCCATGTGAACATGTAATATGCTACCCCAGGATATTAGATTGCACATACTTGTACTGCGTATTTTGGGTGCTTCTTGGATGACATTTTTAATATTGATATTTAATGCAAATAGTCTCAATAGTGTTAAAGTTTGAAACAAACATTTCATATTTCTCCTCTTTTCAAGTTTTTAGAGAGGGACATCCTGAGGCAACAGAGCACATTGCTTAAAAAAAAATACATTGTTTGCTACTCCCTATCTGCCTGATTCAGGATTCTCAGTATTTTCCATATCAAATGATAACAAAGCATTTAGCTGCTGAGGCTAACATAAATTGCAACTATTACCCGTAACCTTTCCTATTTCATATTTTCATTTATATGAATTCCTTTTTCTTCATACTCTGATCTTTCTGTCCCCTCTCTTCTTGTCTCTCCCCTTTCTTTCTGTGGAAAAAAATGTTTGCAAAGCACAGCTTTCAGTAAGACTCTTGGGTACACCCATGCAGCTAGGCTGTACTATAGGATTATAGGTTCCAGGATCCATAACCGAAGTCACAGGACATTTGTCACACACACAAATCCCAAAAAACAGATGGACTCATCTCAGAAACAACGACCTTTAAAATGTTTCCCTTATGATGAATGATTAGGAATGTCTCTGCTAGGAACCATTTGGTGATGGCAGTTTTATTGTTGTTGTTTTGTTTTTCTTCTTCCAGATCTGCCTCCTGAATGCCCTCCCAGGACTGCAAGACTCCAGAGTAGAGAAAGTACTAACTCCTCTTTGGCTACCTCCAGGGGAGTACTAATAGAGCCCATCCGATTTTCTGTGTCCTCCAGCAGGGCACAGAGACAACTCAGAAAACAGACCTCTGCTTTCACTTGTACAGTATCACACAATTTTACAATTTGTCTGGTTTTCTCTCTGAGAGTCTGTCTGTACAGTGCTGACTTAGTTGATGACTTCCCACCTTAACAAGGCAGTAATGGGAGGATTAGCTGATGTCACGGGACCGTGGAGCACTGAGATGTCCCCTTCTAGAAATCCAGTTTGGGGGAATCCATTCCAACTCATAGCAACCCCATAGGGTGGACTAGAATTGCCCCATAAGGCTTCCAAGGAGGGTTTGGTGGGTTTGAACAGCTGACTTTTGGCTTAGCAGCAGAGCTCTTAGAAGGAAAACTTTTCTCTTCCTGCTCCACACAAAGCTCTTCCCCATCCTGTCAGCTTTGTGCCCACCTGTTAGAAAACCAGCTCGTCCACAGCTCCAAAAGTAGTAGGGTATGAGGGATATGGGTAGGTTTGAGTTTCAATGAGCTCAACTCTTGTAAACCAAGACACAGTTTTCTGGGTGGAACCACACTAACGACAGATGTGTGACATCTTCACGTACTCCAGGAAAAAAAGGAAGAAATACGTGACAACAACGAAATCAAGCAGAGAAACAAGAGAGACGAATGGAGAGGGACTGCGGAAATCGCATAGCTACTGAGAAATTTGTTTGGATGTTGTTTGCATATTATCAGCATCTATGTAATATAATAATCCTCAACAAATGTCTGAATTGGCTGAATAATTGAAACTTGAACAAATTACTGGCTTTTTTTTTGTTGTTGTTTAATTGTCTGTGTTATTCTAGAAAGCAACCTCTATGAAAATAGAAAGGTTGCCAGCCACATTTCTCCGGGTACCCTTAGTGCAGCCAGGATTTCCTACACAGGATGGATGGTTCCTAAATATCTGATGAGTCCATATATCAGATGCAGTTTGGCCTTGCAGAACTCCAGCTGTGAGCAAAGTCATGACAGATGTATTGTTATTCATTAAATTTACTAGAGTGCTCATTACTTTTCTTTTCTTTTTCCTATTCTGTCTCATAGAAAATATTTATAATCTTGGTATAAATAGTGCCCTAGATTTAATATCCCAATTTATATTGAATGACTCTATATGTTTTTTGAAGACTACATTGTGTTTCTAAAAGCTATAATTTTTTTCCCTTTTGCCATCCCTACACTACCTTTCTGCTTACTCCTTGTTGCCAGCCTAAGTCTGTTCTGTTTATTAAGTCCAGTCAGCTTCTAGATTAATTTTACCTTTACAGATGTTAACACTACTTTCTCTTTATTTCTGCAATGAATTGAGGGTTTTACATTTAAAAAATGATAATAAATAAGCTGTATAGTAAAGCATTGCCTTATGATTTATTTCATCAAATGTTTCTACATTTGTGTGTGTGTAAGATTAAACAATACCTCAGTACCATGCAGACATACAGATAGAAAGAAAAAAAGAAAAGACTATATGTATAAATAGAAATCCTGGTGGCATAGTAGTTAAGTGTTATATCTGCTAAACAAAATGTTGGCAGTTCGGATATTCCAGGAAACCCCTAGAAACTCTATGGGACAGTTCTACCCTACCCCATAGGGTGGCTGTGAGTCAGAAACAACTCAACAACAGTGGCTCTGGCTTTGATGGCTTATAGAATATTACTAAAACACCAATAAGGTAGATAACCTTGGATGTATAGAAACCAGGAAAGTGGAAATGACTGATAACGATTACATCTCTAGCTGAAATATTTCAGTGAAGCTGTAAGTAGTCTTTTTGGGGTGCAGTTGGTTAACAAGCTTGGCTGTTAACCAAAAGTTTGGATGTTTGAGTCCATCCAGAGGAATTTCAGAAGGTCTGGCGATCTACTACTAAAAACATTTATGCCCATTTGGAATCCTAACAAGCACAGTTCTACTTCTGATACACCTGAGATTGGCTTGCTATGAGTAGGAATCAACTTTGCGGCAACAGGACAAATAAATCCTGGGCCATATAAGCTGCAAAATGCAATTTCTCTGGTTCCTCTTCAACATTGTAGGTGGTATTAAATTAATAACGCCTAGTTAAGTGCTATGTCCACTAACCAAATGGTCAGCAGTCTGAATCCACCAGGTGCTTCTTGGAAACTCTATAGAGCAGTTCTACTCTGTTCTATTAGGTCACTGTGAGTCGGATTTGACTCAATAGCACTGGATTTACCCTGGCAGCATAGTGGTTAAGTGCTGTGGCTGGTAACCAGAGGTCGGTTGAAAAATAATAATAAATCTGATGCTACTTAGAAACTCTACAGGGCTATTCTACTCTGTCTGTAGGGTTGCTATTAGTAGGAACCATCTCGATGGCAGTGGCCTTGGTTTTTTTGGTAGAGGTACAGATATCTAACAAGGAGTGTCATCCACTAGTTAAAAAAAAGCATGTGATCACTACTCTGTCTAAGACATGAGGAGGTCCACAAATTGGTATATTTATTCACAAACATCTGAAGACTTAATATTATTCATAAGCCATCATTTCCCAAAGGTGATGCAAGTAATATTAATTCTTATATCACCTTTGGGAAATAATGGTTTATTTCCCAGACCTCAGTAAGGAATTGATTCTGTAGTTAAATATTATATTCATTAAGCATTAAAATTCACATGAACACAATAAAGATAACCGAGAGAGTACGGTTTATTTAAGAGTAAGGGCTCTGGAGTTGTATTTTCTTTTGGTGTCTTGGTCCTGCTACTTACAAACTGTGTTACTTTGAGTAGTTATTTGTCCTTTTAGTACTTCAGAATCTCATCCATGACATTAGGGATAATAACAATACTTTTCGGGGTTGTTAGGAAATAATGAGTTAAAGCATGCAAAGTACTGTTGTTGTTGTTAGGTGCCATTGAGTTTGTTCTGACTCATAGTGGCTCTGTGTTCAACAGGATGAAAATACAACCGGTCCTTAGCCTTCCTCACAGTTGTTGCTAAACTTGAGCCCACTGTTGCAGCCACTGTATCAGTCCATCTTATTGAGGGTCTTCCTCTTTTACAGTGATCCTCTACCAAGCATGAGGTCTTTCTCCAGGGACTGATCCCTCCTGATAACATGTCCAAAGTATGTGAGATGAGGTCTTGTCAGCTTTGCTTGTAAGGAGCCTTCTGGTTGCAGTTCTTCCAAAACAGATGGCCTCTTAAAATGTAGAGAGTTGTTCATCAGGATTATGTTCCTTTGCCTTAGTTATTCAGTATCTGTGCAGATCAAATAATCTGAGAAGCTGGACTACATAAAGAACTCAGGATCAGGATTGGTGGAAGGCTTGCTTGCTGAATGGTTACACGACTAGAAGGAGTTGTGATGAAAATCAGTAACTAAAGCCTTTAGTATGAACTATGCTTCAATGTGAAGAAAAATAAAGACCCCAAGACTGAACCAATAAGAAACATCAGGACAAAAAGAGAAAATATTGAAGTTATCAAGGATTTTATTTTACTTGAAACAAGAATCAATGCCCAGAGAAAGAGCAGCCAAGAAACCAAAGACTATTTTGCATTGGTCAAGTGTGCTGCAAAAGACCCTTTCAAGTGTTAAAAAGTAAAGAGGTCCCTTTGAGGACTAAGATGTGTCTCACCTAAGCCACAGTGTTTTCCATTGCTTCACATGCACCTGAAAGGTAGACAATGAATAAGGAAGAATGAAGAAGAGCTGATGCCTCTGAATTATGGTGTTGGAGAAGAATATTGTATATAATATTGTATATATCATAAACTGCCAGAAGAACAAAAAATGAAAAATCTACCTTAGAAGAAATATGGCATAAATACTCCTTAAAGTTAAGGATGATGAGACTTGGTCTCACATCCTTTGGACATGTTGTCAGGAGGGACTAGTCCTTGGAGAACAATATCATGCTTGGTAAAGCAGGGGTTCAGGGACAGCAATGAGAAGTATAAACAGACGAGCTGACAAAGTAACTGCAGCAACAGGCTCAAACATAGCAATGTGTAAGGATGGCAAGTAACCCAGCAGTGCTTTCCTCTGCTATACGTAGGATACCTACAAGTCCCAATGGATTGGAGAGCACGTACCAAAAACAACAACAGCATTTAATTACAAAACTGAAGTTCTCTTTTATGGATACATTTCAGGAAACACTGCGGTAAAGTATAAAACGAAAGTGATTTTCCAATAGTGTCAGTAATGTCTTTGGGCGAGACATAAATAATAGCTCAAATTTGTTTAAAAATCAGTATGTATAGAGCTTAGTTAATAGATCTACATTAGATCTTTAATTTTCAAAATTATTACCAACTTTATATGAAAATATTGATGAAAAGCTAAAACTTAATTTTATCTAATAAATGGTTGGAAAGCTTATTTAAATATCAAAAGAAAAAAAAACACCATTCTTAGATTCAGAACTAGACCTCGCTATCTCAGCATAAACAGACAGATCCTCATGCTTACAACTTACTCCAGGGGTCACTGGACCCTCAAGAGAAGCACAGCACACTGGTGGGTCAATTAAAGACAGACGTGACAACTACCGATCCAAAGATCCTGAGCCATGTGGGTTCTCAGGGAAAATATTTAATTGCTTCACAGGCAAATAACGGGGTCTGAAATAAAAGCAAACAATTTCTAGGACTTTTAAATATGTTCGACGTGTTACAGCTACAACAGGACATGACATAATTAATTGCTTCACTTCTTTCACCCAGATATTTCTAATGTGATTCATACTGACTGGGAAGTTTTCAGAAAAATTAGTGGGTTTTAAGTTATGTGACTAAACAAGCAAAACTCTTATACTAAACAAAGATTAAATTTAATGTCATGAGTTACTTATATATTCCTCCATAGCCATGCCTAAGGAAACAAAACAAGCCCTTTCAAGTAAGAAACAAAAAACACTTGTGGAAGGCCAGACCTACCAAACTGATAGAGACTAGAAAAAATTCTGAGACTATTAGTCTAAGATATACTTTGGACCTGGAAACAAACAAAAAAAATTGGCATCGACTTGATTCAGGATTGTAGTGACCCTGTAGAACCTCCCCATGGAATTCTCAAAGAACAGCTAGTGGATCCATATTTCTTAACCACCGTATCATGAGGGCTCCCTTTGAACTTGGAACTGAAGCTATTTCTGGAGATATCCTTTCATTCAAACAATAGGTTGGCTTATAAATTAAAATTAATAACATGTAATACGCTCCCTTAAACGATCAACTACATGAGACCAAATTGTCAACATTTATGCAAAAGCAAAGCTGAGACGGCAAGAAGGGGAAGGGAAGCAAGATTAATGGAAACAGAACAAACGAAACGGAAATAATGAGAACGCTTTACATTGCAAAAAATTGTAACCCATGTCGTGAAACAATCTGTTAGAAATTGCTAATAGGAAATCTAATTTGTAGTGTAACATGTCACCTAAAGTACTGAATAAACATGAGTACATTGAGTGTGTATATGCATATACATATACAACCTTAAACCCCTAAAGCGTCAAAGATCTGTTTCCTTGAATACAATGTAGCATGATTTTGTACACTTGTGGTATTATTCTAGTCAAACTGGTATGCCTACATACTTTGTCTTATATGTTTTTGCTTCTCAGCCTTCAAGTGTTAATCTGTCATCATGTTTAGATACAAGTTAGACAATCTGAAATCAAATTTTTCAAGAAAATATTGCTTGCTTTTTTATATTTGTCCTTACATTTTTCTCACTGGAAATTATATTTATTTTTATTAGTGCACAATTTCTAAGCCTCTACCAGTTTCTTCATTCAAAATCTTTCCTTTGGGAAAAAGACTACTTACTTTGATAGTGACTGCATCTCTGGACACTACTGATTGGCATCTATTGTAAATACAGCTTCTTAGGATTGTTAGAATCGATGCTGCTGTAAAAATCATTGCAAAATTAAGAGAACTGTGCCTTAATTGGGATCCTAGGGCTTCTCACAATCTTTGAGGGAGGTACATTAAAAATGTTGACCTTGGGAACAGAACTTTTATGCACAACTACTTAACCATTATCTGGATTAATTTTAGAGATGCAAAAAGCAAACTATGGTAGAAAAGAAAAGAAAAACAATTGTGAGATGAGGTAGCAGAGCTTGCTCTGAAGCCACCCTGCTAAGAAAAGTGCAAATTCCAAGACAAACCGCACTGTGCATTCACTCATCACCACTCACAACACACTCAGATTTATGTAATAAAATTTAGTATATCAACTCTAGAGGAAGAGGGGGAAAAAAAAAAAAAGCAAGCTTACTGCCATCAAGTCAATTCCAACTCATAGTGACTCCACAGGACAGAGCAGAACTGCCCCATAGAGTTTCCAAAGAGTGCCTGTTAGATTTGAACTTCCATTCTTTTGGTTAGCAGTCATAGCTCTTAAAAACTATGTAACCAGGGTTTCCAAAGGTGGGGTGGGGGAGAGAAAGAAAACTGAAAAGAATATTCTGAGAAATATATTTAAGAACAAGGAAGTTTAGAGCTAGCGTTTGACTTGAAAATGCACACTATGGAGAAAGAGAACCAAGAACACTTATGAAATTATTATAGTAATAGGAAACTCAAGTATTTTTTATCACCCACTACTGGAACCATTTTTTTCTGTACTGCCTGGCTCTGGCAGCAAAAACCATGGAAAATTAGTATAAGTTTTCTGAAATAATTTTCTTCAGAACTTTTAGTATAAAGTCAGTGTTCCGTAGTGGTTAAGGCTGTGTGTTTTGTGCAGGGATGGATTATCCCGTAGGCAAGGTAAGTATCATGTTTCTTTTGCATACTAGATCATCTGGAGTGAACAATTTCACTACAGATTAATAAGTAAATTTACTAATCTGTGTTTACCTTGCTTACTGGGTCATCTAACCCTGTCAGGGGTTATAAATTTGTAAAGAGGCTTTGATTCTGTATGAAGGTGCTGTAGAACTGAGAGAGAGACAGATGCCAGAGATAGATACCTAGAAGGAGAATCTTTGATGTTGTGGAAAACAACTTGAAATTGTTCCCTAAAGATAACCTGGTAAGCAAACTAAGCATTATGTTTACCTTGCCTGTCGGATAATCTACCGCTGGTATTGGGGCCTGAGTACCTGGAATTGAATCTTGACACCACCTTGTACTAACTGCATGACTGTGGGTGAGTTACCTAACATTTCTACACCTCATTTATAGTACAATTATTGTAAGAATATCTTCTCCAGTAGGTTATGATGATTATGTAAATTTATTAACTTTATTATGATTGTTGATAGCAAAATATCAGAATATGAGATATAAACATGCAAAACTTTGTTTTTTTAATAGTATATTCTTATAGACTAAATTTGATAGAACTAGGTAGCTCATATTTTATGTAAAGACTGATGTTCCAACCCCTAAAGAAGAAGAAAATCAATTGTAAAATGTAACAGTCACCACTAAATAAAGCCAAATTTTTTAATAATTGAGAAAAACTCAAAGGCTTATTATACAGCAAACACTTAGAAAATGTTCTTTGAACAATGGACAAATACCTCCAATGCTTAGTCAATGGAGTTGTTCGTGAAACATTCTGTATTGTACTTGAATCCTTTTGAAACAGGAAGATTATTGCCTTAATTTATGAGTGTAGAAACCTATTTTAGAAATGCCATAATACATTTCTAAGTGCCCAAAGATCTGGAACAAGATTTTAGTTAAACAATCAAGCTGATCTTTGATTGTTCATCAGTATTTTCCTATCCTTCTCTGTAGAGAATCCAATGATTCCATTTTATTTGTTGTAACAATGACAAACTAGCTTTGTCATTAATCTCTATGAAAATACACAGTTATCTGATCAAATTTTAAATTTTAAATAAGACTAAAATATACGTTAAATAATAAAGGCCAGCTTCTCGCTTATAAATTTGGATACCGGGCTAGAATCCAACATTTAATTTATATGTGTTCAAGCTCTAAGTAGAAATACATTATCTTTCCACACAGATATCTATCTTAAATATATTAACTGCTTTGTGTTTTCACTTCGAGTTTAATATCTCACTAGATCACGTGAGGTAGTAAAGTTACTATCATTGCAGATTCAGAGTGTGCACATCGTGTTTCTAAGATCACAAGGGTGGTAAAGCAAGAGAACTGGGTGTGAACACATGTCTTCTAGTGTTCGACCTCCTGCTTGTTGAGACACTAAGGACATCTCTCACTAAAGAAAAATCTGCTGTTTGTGGTTCCTATCTGATCTAATCATGTCACAGATTTTTTTTCCCACATTTCAAGATGGTTTTCTGTTGCCTCTTTGTCGGGGGTGGGGGCGGTGGAACAAACCTATAGGAATAGCAGTCATCCTCCCTCCCTTGGGCTCTCCAATCTCACCCTCCTCCCCAGACAAGCTCAATCATTTTTCCCAAAGGAGAGGAATTACACCTCTTTATTTTTAAAAAAACTTGTTTTCTCCTCTGCTGTTACAACAGTTGATCAAGAGCCAAGCACTCTCTTCCAATAAAAGTATTTAAAAAGTTCCAGCATGTTCCTGAATCACCTTGGCAGTTCCAAGCATGAGAATTACGGAGACATTTAGCAGGTTCTGTTTGACTATGGATTCATTTGGAATTGCACCCAAGCTGCAAATATTTCAGCAGGGAAAGGCCAAGTAACGAAGGCTCCAGAACTAACAAGGTATTATGTACTACTCCCAGAACTCTACATTATCTGTTGAAGATGGTTATTTTTTAAAATACCCAATCTTAACCCTTACATATAAAAATGAAACTTAATACTCACAAGAGTTCTCAACTATAAAATCAAGGAAACTGGTAGTAATTGTAAAAGCATTTTGTTTTGTCATAATAAATTAGGGTTAGGGTTAGAGTTAGGCTTAGTGGTACAGAGAGCTTAAGAAAGAGAAACTTTATTTTGGCGTAGTCCGGTAGGCTCAAGGTCCAAATTCCGGGTGTCAGCTCCGAGGAAAGGCTTTGTCTGCTGGCTCTGGAGGAAAGACCTTGTTGTTAATCGTCACCTGGACTGGAAGCTTTTTCCAGAGGACACACTCAGGTCCCAGCACTGCTTCTTAGTGACATGAGGTCCGCTACTGTCCCTGCTACCTTTCTTTCTTTAAGTCTTAAGAGAATGCTACAAGGCACAAAACAGTTTCAGACATTGACTCAAGCTGCACCAACACAACTGCAATCCATGAAGAAGGCTTCATTAACATCACAGAGGCAGGGTTTATAGCATATAGAAACTTCACTCAATACCAGTAATAAAGGCCCAGCTCAATGGCTACACACGTTTTGAGGAGAGCACAATTCAATCCACGACACTAAGGTTTCCATTGTCGTTTGCTCAGTGTTCAGGCCGTTGCTAGTAGCGTGGTAACAACTACAGTCTGACAGTGTGTAATGTGTAAGAAGTACTTGGCATTTTCATAGAAACTGGCTTTAGATCCCAAATCTTGTACTCATTAGCACTGCTAACAATCAGAAGTAACTTAGTCACTCTAAATACCAGTTTCCTTGAGGATAGATGGAGCCTTGATGGTTCAGTGGTTAAGAGGTTGGCTGTGCAACAAAAGATCAGCAGTCTGAATCTGCTAGTCATTTCTTGGAAATGTTATGGGGCAGTTTGATCACATACTGTAGAGTTGTTATGAGTCAGAACAGCCCTTCAGGACAACAGATTTTGATTTGAAGGTAAGATACTATTATCACCAACCTTGTCGATTTTTGAATGAGAAAATCATACAAAAAAATGTAAATGAACCAACCAAGACAGTGACAGGCACAATTTACCAATTCTCAAAGGTCTCTATTTTTTACAAGGTTATAAATATCTGGTACTATTTTGGATACTCCTATATAAATGTGACATGTATGAAATATCTTTGAATCTGGATGTGGACTATTTAACTGTTCTTCTATTCTCTAATTTGTTTAGTTCTGCTCTAATCTTTATTATCTGCTTTTGCCGGCACCTGAGGTGTTCTTTTGCTCTCTTTCTGCTTGTTCAAGCTATGTGGTTAATTCTTTCATTTGGGTCCTTTTTTCCTTCCATATGTGTGCATTTACAGAGATAAATTGACCTCTGAGTACTGCTGTGGCTGCATCCCATATGTTCTGGTAGGATATGTTTTCAATCTCACATGAATCCATAAATTTTTGTTTCGTCCTTGTTTTTTCTATAACCCATGGTTTTTGGAGCAAGGTGTTTTTCAGTTTCTGTAAGTTCCAATTTCTATCTAAGTTTTCTCTGCTATTGATTTTGACTTTTATGGTCCAAGAAGATGCTTTTCACTAATTCAGTTGTTTGGATTTTGTTGAGATTTGCTTTATGCACTAACACGTGGTCTATTCCAGAAAATGTTCTATGTGAGTTGGAGAAGAAGGTGTACTTATCCGTTGATGGTTAAAAAGTTCTGTATATGTTGATGAGGTCTAATTTGTTAATTGTCACAGTAAGATCTGTCTTTATTGAGCGTTTTTTCTAGATGAACTATTCATTACTGAATGTGGAGTGTTGAAGTCTCCAACTATTACTGTGGAGTGATCTATATCATTTTTCAATGTAGTCAGTGTTTGTCCAGTGTATTTAGATGCTCTAGTATTGAGTGCATAAATATTTAAAATTGTTAAGTCCTGTTTGTGTATTGAAACTTTCAGCAATAAATAGTGACTGTCCTTGTCCATGATGGTGGATTTTACATTAAAATCTATTTTATCTGAGATTAGCATTGACATTTCTGCTCTTCTTTGTATATTATTAATTTGGTATATATTATTCCATCCTTTCATTTTGAGTTTGTTCATATCTTTAACGTGTGTTTCTTATAAGCAACATGTAGACAGGTTGTGTCTTTTGCTCCAAGATGTCACTTGTGGTCTCTTTATTGGAGCATTCAGTCCATTTACATCAGTTCAATCACTGATACATATGTGTTTAGTGCTGTAATTTTGATGCATTTATTTTGTGTGTCAGTGCTTTTTCTATTGCTCTTAATATTCTGTCCTGGGTCATTCTTCTTTATAAGTTGACTTTTCATCTTTTTCAGTGTTGGTTTTGTCTTTGTTGAGACTCCTGTATTACATTTCTCATTCTGATATGCTGCATTGTTATTGTGCTTTGCAGCTACCCCGTGATCTCCCTTAATATTCTAAGTTTAAACCCAATTTTAACTTTGGCATATTGTTTTAACTTTGTCTCAATCTGAAAGGACTATAACTAGTGTAGTATATTCCTCTTTATAGTGTGATGGTGTCACAGTTTTCATGATATGATCACTGGTTTCCTTCTTTTAATACTGTAGAATCCCCAAGAGTATGGCCTCTGAACACACCCTTATGGCTCAGTAATGAAGTCATTCCTAAGGTTCACCTATCAGCCAAAGCTTATACAGGCCCATAAAACAAAACAAGGCTAAATGGGTACACCATTCCAGGGACAGGGACAAGAAAGCTGGTAATGGGAAGCCTAAGGCTGAGAAGGGGAAAGCATTGTTGTGGGGCTGGCAACAAAAGTCACAAAATCATAAATATGTGTATTAATTATTTAATTAGAAGCTAGTTTGCTCTGTAGAGCTTCACCTAAAATACAGTTTTGTTTTAAATTTCTGCATGTTTAATATGTTTTCTATAGCCTTGAGGCTTGAAGGATAGCTTGTCAGAATATAAAATCCTTGGTTTGTATTTTTTTCCCCCTGAGATTTTTGAAAATGCTACTCCATTGTTCCTTTGATTTGTATGCTATATTTGAGATACTAGATGCAAATGTCATCTGCCTGGACTTGTATTTTCTTTGATCTTTTATTCTGGAGTCCTTGAGGGTTGTTTTCTTTGTTTGTTTGTTTTTTAATCTAAAGTTAGACACATTTTTAAAGATATGTCTGAGAGATCATCTTTTTGGGTAAATGTTCTCTAGTGTCCTAGGGGATTTTTCAGCATTTCTCTGAATTGAATTGTGTCATTATACCCTTAAAAACGAACAAAAAGAAAAGTAGATGAAGAAATGTTGAAATCCTAACTCGTCTACCTGTGAATGAGACCTTGTTTGGGGAAGTAAGGATTTTCTTTTATTACTAGTTGAGTCAAATGAAATCATAGTGGAGTAGGGTAGATGTGACTCCAGATTCCTTCATATTGCTATTTCATAAAAAGAGAGTGATACACTGAGGGAAAAATAGGTGCCTTGTGACAAGGGCAGTAGATGCATCTATAAGCAGCAAAGAAATGCAAAGGACAGCTGGCAGTCACTAGTAACTGGGAGAGAGCCCTGCAGAAGAAATCAACAGAACAACGGCTTCCATAACGGTGGGGAAATAAACTTCTGTTCTTTAAAGCCATGTACCTTATGATATTTTTGTAAGGAAGTCTTAAGAATCTAAAGCAGATGTGCAATTCTGATCTCATCCTATCTCAGAAAGAATTTCTTGAAATATGTATTTAAATACATTTTAATCTCATTGCTAAGTTTTCTTCCTCAGAGACTCTAATTATATGCACATACATGCCTTTCTTTTTCTGTTCTCCATTGCAATTTCTAACACTTTTTACATGTTGCTGTGTCTCCTTTCATTTTCTTTTTTCTTGCCTCTCTTTAATGACACTTAAAATGTTATTACAATTACTTTTTACTTTAGTATTCTTTTATGACATAATTTTGCCTTTCTTATTTTCTGTGAGTTTCTTCAGTTCAAAGCTTCCAATTTATCTCTTCTTCCTTTGTTGACTTTTGTTGTTAATGCCTAAATTTATAATTCAAGATGTTTTTAATATCCCCCAAATGCTTATCTGGGTAAAGCTATTTCAGGTCCATTTCTTACAGTTTTCTTTTGCTTGCTTTTGGATGGGTGAACAAATTTGTATTACCTGAATCATTCTGATTCTCATTTTCTGTTTTATTTTTTATAGGCATATTTATATGCATAAATACAGCTTTTACCTATACATTTCTGAGTACTATGGTTATAGTTTGGGATAATTTGTGTGATATTCCTAGGTGAAGAATATCTGTATGTTTTCCTTAACAAATATTACTTGATCCAACCATAAAAAGTTAGCACTGAGTTTTAATTTCTGAATTGTATAGTTACTTTTTCCTCTATTTAGCATGGTAACTCTTCTTATATAGATATGTAAGTCTTTGTATAGGTGTACACTCTCTTTTTCTTAAAAAAAAATAAAAGTAGCATAACTAGGTCATAAAGTAGGTACAGGTGTTTTTAAGAAACTACCAAATAGCTTTCCAAAGTGGTTGTACCATTTTATCTTTCTAACAGCTGTATGTGAGTGTACCAGTTCCTTCACAAATTTGCCAGTGACTGATATCATCAGTCTTTAATTATAGTATTTCTAATAAGTAGGTAGTGGTATCTCCTTGTGGTTTTAATTTGCATTTTCCTGATGATGAATAATGTTGCATGTCTTTTCATATGGTAATTAGCCGTATGTACAGCATTTTTTTTGTAAACAGTGTGCCCATGTGTATAATGGGCATACACATAACACTCAGAAATGACAAAATTATGCAAAGACATTATGACATAGTGTACCCTTTTACGTACCGTGCATGTCTTATGACATTTCCAGAAGTGAATTTCAACATTGTTCATCATTCAATAGTCCAAAAATGTTACTTTTGATAACATTTGTATAATAAAGGTATAAACCATGATCAAGAAGTCTTGGAACAGGAGGCAGGAACTGGCTTCGTGGGCATGGGAGATAACAGCACCGGGGGGGAGTGTGCTGTCACAGTGTGGTGAGAGCAGCTAGATCATATAACAAAGGGCGTGTAAGCTTTTGTATGAGAGACTGAAATTATAAATTTTCACTTAAAACACAATAAAAAGTAAATATTAAAAAAGAATTCATGGAATAAGTTTGTAGTACCCAAGTAATAAGAAAATGAATAATTGAAACTGTATATTTATTTCTATTAAGTTAATAATTATATCCCTGTCACTTTTAAGTTATTAATCAGAACACTGAACCTATTGAAGCATGTCCATAAATCAGGTGCCACCAACTAGAAGCTTAAATAAGGTGAAGGCTGCACCAACATCAATGACACCCAGTAGCCATCAGTACCCTACGCATCTGTCAGCTTGTTGTACTGTGGGGGCCTGCCTGCTGCTGTGGTGCTGGAAGCCATGCCACCAGAATTCAAAAACCAGCAAGCTTACCAACGGTGGACAGGTTTCAGCTAAGCTTTTCCAGACTAAGACAGACTAGGAAAAAGGGCCTGGAAGTCTACTTCTAAAAAGAATTCGCCAGTGAAAATCTTATAAACAGCAGAGGAAAGTTGACTGATATAGTGCCAGAAAATGAGATGCTCAGTTTGCAAGGCACTCAAGAGATGATTGGGGAAGAGCTGCCTTCTCAAAGTAGAGTCAGTCTTAAGGATATGGATGAGGACCTGTATTTGCTGATGTGGCATGACTCAAAGCAAAAAGAAACAGCTGAAAACATCTATTAATAAATGGACCGTCGCATGTATGAAATATTAATCTAGGAAATTTTTAAATCATCAAAAATAAATGAAAAACTTAACTGATATCCAAGTCATTGATTGGTGATCTGAAATTGAATAGCACTAGCCAGTTTGAATCAGACAATCATATAGTCTACTATACTGGAAATGACATGGAAGAAGAAAGCCATTACCTTCATTGATTAAAAAAAAAAAGTATTTTAGGAGCAATTCTGAAGTACAGTGCTGTCAGTGACAGGTATGGCTAGAAGGAAAACCAGTTAATATGACTGTTCTTCAAATTTCCACGAAGAAATTCCAGATTTTTATCAACGTCTGCAGTCAGAAATTGATCAAACGTGATCAGGTGCGTTGGTAATTACTTGTGATTGGAATGTGAAAGTTGGAGGTAAAGAAGAAAGCTTGCTAGCCAGAAAATATGGCCTTGATAAGAAAAACAATGCTGGAGATCTTATGATTGAATTTTGCAAGACCAACAACCTTTTCATTGCAAATACCTTTTTTTCACTAACATAAATGGTGGCTATACACATGGGAAAATCTATTGCTGTGGAGTAAATTTTGAATCCACCAGGTGCTCCTTGGAAACACTATGGAGCAGTTCCATTCTGTCCTACAGGGACTCTGTAAGTAGGAAAAGTAGGAAATTGACTCAATAGCAATGAGTTTATACACATGGTGTACAGTGGTTAAGTGCTGTAGCTGCTAACCAAAAGGCCAGCAGTTGAAATACACCAAGCATTCCTTGGAAACTCTATGGGGCAATTCTTTTCTGGCCTATAGAGTCACTGTGATTCAGAATCAACTTGACAGTAATGTTTTTCATTTGTTTTTAAAACACACACGGACCTTGCCAAATGGAAAACACAGGAATCAAACTGACTATACTTACGGGACGAGACAATGGAAAAGTTTAGTATCAGTCAGAACAAGGCTAACTGTGGAACATACTATCAGTTACTCATATGCAAGTTCAAGTTGAAACTGAAGAGAATTAGAACAACTTCATGAGAGCCAAAGTACAGCAGTAAGTCTATCCCACCTGAATTCAGACACTGTCTTAAAAATACATGTGACACATTGAACACTAATGCCTGAAGACCAGAGAAGTTTTGGAATGAGATCAAGAACATCATACATGAAGAAAGCAAAAGGTGATTTAAAAGACAGTGGGAAATAAAATAACCAGAATGAATGTCAGGAGACTCTGAAACTTGTTCTTGAATACCAATTCTGCTATTAACCCACAGTATTGAAGATCATGGCCCAGCCAAATTGAAGCATGCATTTTTTGGAGGACATAATCCAGTCTGAGGAAGAGAGCTGTTTCTGTTGCTGCTGTTGTTCTTGTGTGTCATCTGGTCGATTTCAACCCCGAGTGACTGCTGGTGTGATGAACAGAACTGCTCCATAAAGTTTTCTAGGCTGTAATCTTCAAGGGAGTAGATCATCAGTTTTGTTTCGTTTTGTTTTGTTTTCCTGCTGAGGTAGTGTAGTAGTTAAATGCTATCGCTGCTACCCGGAAGGTCGCCAGTTCAAATCTGTCAAGGACTCCTTGGAAACTCCACAGGGCAGTTTTACTCTGTCTATAGGGTCTCTATTAATTGGAATCAACACGATGGCAGTGGGATTTTGTGTGTGTGTGTGTAAGTTTTTTTTCTGAGGTTTTGGGCAAGCTCAAACTGTCAACCTCTCAATTTTAGCAGCTAAGCACTTAACCAGTACACCATCAGGACTTCTTAAACATACCCAAAATATATCAAACCAGGAAACCAGGTATATTGAAAAAAGAACAGATTACAAATTACAAATATTTGTGACTTATTAAGTCTACTGTATAATTACATGAGTATCAAAACAAGCAAATGGCTATACAATTTAAGGCAATGTGAGTTTTATCACTGTTCTAGAACAAAAGCAGAAAAAAGAAAGCTAATTGTTATCAAGCTGATTTTGACTCATAACATCCTATATGATACAGCAGAATTGCCCCATAAAGTTTTCAAAGAGCACCTAGCAGATTTGAACTGCCAGTCTTTTGGTTAGCAGCTTTAGCGCTTACTTGCTACATCACCTGGGTTTCCGTTCTAGAACAAAGGTGATTTTATTTTATAATTTCTACATATTTTCAAATACACAAATATTATTTTTGTAGTCAGAAGCATGTTTATGAAAAAAAATAAATTTTCTCCAAAAGGCAATATAATGTAATAAAAGTAGAAAGGCATAGCTGTTAAGAGTTGTGGCTGTTAACCAAAAGGTCGACAGTTCAAATCCAGCCAGGTGTTCCTTGGAAACTCTATGGAGTAGTTCTACTCTGTCCCATAGGGTTGCTACAAGTCAGAATCCACTCTGTGACAGCAGATTTTAAGCAGAAAGATTAATCCTGACAAAAACAAAGGTAAATTCCTGCACTTATTCCTAATGTGCATTATGTGATCTTGGCTATGCTACTCTCAGCCCTCACAAGAAAGGTGGTTGCTTTGGGGGTACTGTGGCCAGGTGTAGCTACCATAGACACTGAGTTGCTACTTAGTGTGATCTGTGGACAGATTCAAAACACAGGTAAAGGCAGACACACACAGAGAGACACACTTGTATACACAACTTTTTTGCCTCAAACTTGAAAGGTGCTTTTACCCAGTTGCAGTGTTGCATAAAACAGAAGTGCATAAAAAGACACGGGAGCAGTAGTTGAACACAAGCATAGTATAATCAATAGCGACTATTACAACATTACAAAAGAATGACCACAGCTGCACATACATTTCTAGAAACATAGCATTCAGCTGAAGAAAAATAATAGGATTATTGATGTTCACTGTTTATGCTACCTTGAAATCAACTATTGGGTTCAATTCTCTGCACTATATTTTGAAAAAGATCTTAACAAAATACTATAATTAATAGTTATAGAAAGGCTGAACAGTCTAGAAACCAAGTAAAATTGGGAAAAGATAGAAGAAGAAAAGGCATGACAGAAGAGATATGTTAAGAGATGGAAGGTGGTTAACTGATGTCTATAGGTTGTCATGTTAAGGAGGGCATGACCTAGAGATAATAAGCAGATGCAGTAATTTGATTGTTCTATGCCTGCTGTCTCAGCTCAGTTCACCAGAGTAAAGGACACACTTTCATTAGACATGATAGCAGATCTTCCTATTACCTAGAGTTGTCATAAGTGGGTAGCTTTCAAAAATAGAAACAAAAATAAGCTGGGTAGCTTTAAAGATTAGAAATTTATTGTCTTATAACTGTAGAGACTAATGATGAAGTGATCAACTAATTTTACAAATTCATTTAGTTGTCTTAACTTTTGACCAAATTAAGATTTTTTCCAAACATGTACATTTCTGTCATTGAAATCACACATTTCTGATGTTTTCAAACCCTGAAGATCCCATTTTTTTATTCAATGTTTTTACTGAATTGGTGTTTCATTAAAACTCAGAAGATCCTTAGAAAGCACCCATCTACCAATCAAAAAGCAAGACTTTAAATTATTGTCAACCTCTAAATAAAGTTTTTAAATATGAAAAAGTTATATGTGAACACGCGCTAAGTATTGTCTTTCAGTTAAATAATTTATTTAGTCAATATGGATGTTTTGCTATTTATTACCCTTTATTCCTATAGGGCCATCATGAGGTAGAATGAACTCGATGGCAATGAACTGTAGTTTGTTTATTTGTTTTATTCCTACTTAGATGGCAGTTTGATTTGACTACACATATGTACTGTCAAGAGTAAAATCTGCACCATATAAATGCTAGTTATATAACATAAGAACACTATAGATGATTACTAGGCAAACAGACAAATTTGGTTGCTATTATAACAACTTACAAATTTGGCAACAACAATTCCACCCACTGCTGTAGAGTTGATTCGCACTCTTAGGGACCCTCTATAGAGACACAGTAAAATTGCTTCATAGAGTTTACGAGGAGCACCAGGTGGATTCAAACTGCTAACAGTTTGGTAGCAGCTGGGAAACTTAACCACTACAGCCCATCAGTTAGGATTATAAAACTGTTGTAAAAATGACTAAAATAATCAAGGAAAACCCTTACATATTTAATGATCTCAGACTATGAGATGAATCCCATGGGAAGAATGTGAAATATACACCTGTGGGAATCTTCCAAACTAGGAATGGATTCACGCTGTGGATACTTTTGATTATACTCATGCAATAGACGTCTGGTGTCCTAATGGTTAAGTTTTTGGCTGCTATCCACAAATATCTGCAGTTCAAATCCACCAGTCACTCCTTGGAAACTCCAGGGGTCAGGTATATGCTGTCCAATAGGGCCCTATGAGTCAGAATCAACTCTACAGCAAAGGATTGTTGTTGATATTTTTACACTCAAGGTTGTTCTGCCAAAAAGCGGGGTCTGAATGACCTCACAGAGCTCCTTAATATTACATCCATGTTTTACTTTAAATAAATAATGAGTTTGTTTTGCTTTCTAGATAAAGCTTACCACCAGATAATAAATCACATGATTTTTAAAAGAATACTGAAGAAAATGCATAAAACATATTAGGGACTATTGATTTGTGATGCTACAAAATCTAGTTAGGGCTGCTAGCAGGCTTCGATTTTACAATTTAATCTTTCCTGTCTTCAGGCAAACATATGTTTTGGACTTGAATATTTCATTACTTTCCTTGTACTATGTTTCCCTTTGTGTTTATTTTTCATTTTTCATGTTGACTGTATTAACAAGTTTGTCAAAGCAAAAATGGTGACTGTTAGAAACAACATCAACACGAGCTGTATATTCGAGAGGAACGTATCACTTTGTAGCTGAGAAAGAACAGCGTTTTCTAAGGTTTTTAAGCTTAGAAATAAAGTTAATAAACCAAAAATTAGTTTCCTTAGTATACCCTCAACCTTTCTCATAAACATTTTGATAAAAGTACAGTTTTAATAAAAGATTCAGGGTTGATTCATTCATTTCTCTTATCATATATGACAGCTGTATACTTTTTGATATACCTTAGAGTTTACAATGCATTTTCATACCATTTCATTTGATCTCCAATCAGTCTTATCACTTCAGTAGCAGAAACATTATTCTGACCCTTTCAAGATGAGGAAACGAAATCTCAAATTGATTGACATCTCTTCAAGATCATACAGAAAATACACGGCAGAACTGGAACTGAAACATAGGGACTCTGAGTGCTGGACAAAGACCTTCCCATTGCGTTACATGTTCAGGTGGACTCTTGAGGGGAAAACAATCAAATGGTAAGATGCGAGAGTTCCCTGGCATCATTTTCTACCACAGATGATCTATGAGCAAATTGGTTTGTAAGGATGGTTTTGAATTTCTAATATCAGTTAAAATTAGCTAATATTGGCCGAATGTGAGCTGTGAGGTAATCCATCAACAAGCTGGATTTTTAACCAGGTTACAGTGTTAGGAAATGCTAAATAGAACACAAACCATTCTGCATTGTTCTCTTATTGGGTCCTTCATCTTACAGTAATGAATTATCATAATGCTAAAAATACATAAAAGCAAATAGAAATCAAATGTGAAGCCACTGGTAGCCTAGTTAACTCTCTTAGGAAAAGACTTGGAGAGGCATTAGGGAAGAGACTGTACCGCATACAAGGAAAAATGAATTAAGTCTTGCATGAATTATCCTGAGCTTGTACACCCCAGAGTACTTATGGTAACTTATACTACCTGGTCAATTCTGTTTAAATATATGGATAGAGTTCCACATTCTGCTGCTTGTCACTCACTAATACAATATAACTTTAGCTAAGGAACAACAGAAACTCACTCTCGGAGTGCCCTCTGTAACATGTCATAAGGAAAACCACCAGAGCCACCTGCTTCATAGATTCCTTATTCCCCATTCTCCCTAATGTTCTCTCTCTGGAGAGCTGGGATTTCAGGACCAGGAGTAGAACATGATGTCAAATGTGCTAGTTGGGTGTCAGTGACATGTTAGAAGGTGACTACCCGAACACAAAAACTGTCATGTGGACTCATTTCCAAGCAAACTTTCTAACTGGCACAGAAGATATTTAGAAATATTTCTACACAATGGCATCATTGACAGGCAGGGGTATGACTTCCAACAGTCCCTATTGTTAAAAATTTCAAGTTCAGCACTTGGATAACTATGTAAATCTATTTTTATTGCAACATTGGTTATTCTCTACCTACCTCTCCCTAAACCTCAGACCATTTGGCCCCACTTTGAATTTTAACATCTTTATGTTTGCTCTTCCTTTGAAAATGATCTGCTTATGCTAAGCTTATTAGAAGTGTATATACATATGCATATATATATATACACACACATATATATATTCCTATTCCTTCAAGTCCCATTCACTGTTCAATCCACTGGTAACAGATTTATAAGTTCACAGCTCCTGGAAATCTACTCCCCAAAAGGTCACCAATAAACTCATAACTTTCAGATCTAATAGGCATTTTCTAGTTCTTATTTTCATCTCAGTAAAGAATTTGAAATTGTTAAAAATTCTTTCCTTTTGACTTTTTTATCTACTGACACCTTTCTCTACACATCTTTTATCTGTGCCCTGACAGCTCTCGTTTTTCATCTAGTGCTCTGACAACCCTATCAATCTTCGTAGTTTGCTCATGTTCACTCACCCCTGCAAATATGAATATTTTCCTGAGTTTCATATTCATCCATTTTCTCATTTTATACACTCTTCCTAGCTGAGAAAGCACAAAGGGCTTTGATTTAGGATAAACTGTATCACTGTAGACCAGAGTTATATTAGGCTCTAGTCAACAGATAAATGTTAAGGCCCATTTACAGTCCCTGGGTGTGCTAACCACTTCATGTTGCAAATTACATACTGGATGGGCAAAAATACACCACCAAATTCACCATAGTTCTCCAATACAATTTTCTTTCTTTCCTTTTTTTTTAACTTAACAGGTAGCATGTCCTTTCTCTTGCTATTCCAGAAGACACTAATTGTAAGGAATCAATTAAGTCAATATTTCTCTCTTTTATGTATTTCATCATTTCCGAAAATACAGAATAGTTTTAAAGTTTTAGTAAGTGTTGTATTGCCTGTGTGTGTGTATATATCGGTCAGAGGGAGACAGTGAGAGAATGAATTTTGTGTTTTGGTTTCATTTAGTCTCATCAATGCTTAATATTTAGTTCTTTTGGTCTTTTGGGAGAGGTGTTATTAAGGGAGTTTATGCCTTACCTTAATACACTGTTTGCACAAAGTGATCTCTAGAGCAACAAAAGAAAAGAGAAAGTGAACTTCTGGAGCAAAGAGAATACATCTTCATTTGAGCCCATGTGTGTGTGCACCTATGCACATGCTTGGGAGCCAATTTGATAGCTAATGTTAAGTGAAAAAGTATCTGAATGTGTTGCAGAATTTAAACTGAGAATTTTGTTATGACCTAACCACAAGCTCAGCAGTTCAAATCCACCAGGTGCTCCTTGAATACTCTGGGGGTCAGTTTTATCCTAGCCCCTACGGTCGCCATGAGTCGAATCTGACTCAACGGCACTTGGCTTGACTAATGGTGAGATGCTGGGGAGAGTATACAGACTTCAGCTACCTCACTCCTCATAAGCAATCTGTTACTGTTGAGGCAGTTCTGACTCATAGACACAATGTAGGCAGAGTAGACCTACCCCACAGCGCTTCCAGGTGGCAGCTGGTGGATTTGAACTGCTGATATTTTGGTTAGCTGCGAAGCTCTTAACTGCTGCACAAAACAAATGAAAGCAAAACGGACCCAAAACATATGTCAGTTTCTCCGGGTGTGACTACCTAGACCAAAAATGAGACAGGCATTTCTGCATATACGATTTTATTGAGAAAGTGGACTTCAGGAAGAACCTATAAAGAATGATGGGAAAGAGTTAAGTAAAGCTGAAGTTCCCAATAGAGTTCTAGTCTGATGACGGGAAAAGAGTAGAAAGGATTCTTATCATGGATTGAATTGTGTCCCTCAAAACTATGTGTCAACTTGGTTAGCTCATGGTTCTCAGTATTGAGTAATTGTCCTTTATTTTGTGCTTAATGTAAGTTACCTATGTGTTATAAATCCTAATCTCTGCCTGTGGTTAATGAGCCAAGATAAAATTATGTTGAAGAGAATTAGGGTGGGAGGATAACACCCTTGATCAGTTCACATCCCTGATTCAACATGGAGTTTTCTTGGGGTGTAGCTTGCAGCACCTTTTATCTTAATATCGATAAAAGATGGAAGTGAGCACAGAGACAGAGGTACCTCATACCAAGAAAGCAGTGCTGGGAGCACAGCATGTCTTTTGGACTGAAAGTCCTGCCTGGAGAAGCTTGTAGTCCAGGGGAAGATTGATGACAAGGACTTTTCTCCAGAGCTGACAGAGAAAGCCTTTTCTAGAGCTGAACTCTACTTCTAGCCTACTAGACTATGAGAGAATAGCCTTCTGTTCTCTAAAGCGCTACATTTTTCATATTTGTGTTAAAGTAGCACTAGATAACTATGACATCTCAGATGGGAGTTAGGGAAAGCTTAAAATCTAGGCTTACCCAGCTGAGCTTATACCCATTAGCCAAGGACAAGTCTAGTCACTCGTCACTACCATGTGCATTTATGTTAGTCATTAGCCATTAACCATCACCATGACATTTATAGAAATGGTTTTTGGGTTACCCAGTAGGTCTCTAACAGCATTTTCTGCACTGATCTTCTGGGTGAGTAAAAAATCTATAAACATATATTAATTAATCTATTTATTTAAAAAAGTCTATTAAGGACATGAAGCAAATACTAGAGAAGTTATGAGGGAAAAAATAAGATGTTATCCCTATTTTCAAAGTATGTATACAAACAATATCTTGCCCAAGAAAGATAATAAGGTTTAAATCTAATTAGAGAAGTCAATAAATGTGCATGGAATAACTAAATACAATCATTAAAATTACAAATATTTTGGTAACTTAGTGACTGGAGATACTAAAGACGTTGAAATGTAAAGAATGAAACATGTGAAGGATTTGGCATGATTTTCATCCTGGAGACTAGACAACGATTAAAAATTTGAATTTGAGAAGTGAAGGAATTCTTGGCATAGATGTTAACTGAGCAAACATGTAGAGTAATGAATAGGTATACAAGTTCTGCAAATTAAGTTCATGAAGTCATCCTAGGAAAAAGGCTATATACCTCATAGCTGCATATCAATACTGCCACCTTTGAAGTACTCTTCTTGGGAAGTTAGGTACCGACACCAGGGCCTAGTCCATGCTTCAGAGCAATTTTGGAACTTTTTCTGGAACGGCCATCAGAGCTGTCAGCATATTACCCTTGATGTCCTGAATGCCATCAAAATATCTTCCTTTCAATATTTCCTTTATTTCCAGGTAAAGAAAAAATCATTGGGAGCCAGATCAGGTGAGTAGGGAGGATATTTCAGTACAGTTATTTGTTTCCTGGCTAAAAACTCCCCCATAGACAGCTATGTAAGTAAGTTTGTAAAATTGCCACCTTGCCACTGTGCACAATGACTATTCCAAAAAGAATTCCAAAGCTGCTTTGAAGATTAGACTGGGCACTGACATGAGTGCACAGTTTCCCAAGAGGAGTACTTTGGTAACCACTGTGATATTCAATAATGAGTTATGTAGCACTTAGAACAATTAAGTTCACAGACTTAATCATCAGACCTTGTATGTTTTGAGTGAAAATGATGTGTCCAGTCTCATGAAGTTTAAAAGTTTTGTATTTGGCAATAGGGAAAAGATAATGGAGATGGAAAGATTAGAGTCAAATTAAGATTTTGAAGGTCCTTGAATCCAGACAAAGTGCTGGGACTTCATCCATAAACACTTCCTGAAGACAGTAGATATGTCTTCTTTGAAGAGTTACTCTATAACAGGCAAATAAGGATAAGCTCTTGAATTGCCCCATGTAGTAGAAGGAGGTATATTAAATTTTTACATAAAAATACAATAATAAGTTAATTTTATAGAATCCTTAATAGTAGGAAGAATAAACATATAAAATACATACATTGTTAAAATAAGTTGGGACTAGAATAAAAAAATAAAAACAGAAGAACATAAGGAAAAATACAATTAGTGTCAATGAGTGCTCAGCAAGTAGATTACTTCAGTACCTTCTCTTTACCACCTTTTCATCTGAAAACTCCCTTTGTATTTAGCAAATATTCATGAGCTTAACGGTTTTCTGTGCTCATGTTTTTCTTTCCCTCGGACCCCACATCCAATCTATCAACAGATCCTGGAGACCCAGCTATATTTCTGCTTTTAAAGTTTACAAACGTTATTTCAAATTAGGACTGTAAATCACAAAACTGATTCCTCCTTGCTTCTAATTCATGCCCAAAGACAAACTTAAGAAGCATTTTAAATTCAGAACTTGATTACAATATTGTCTAGCAATGCTATTTGCTAATGTGCTTGTGAAAAATTGAATTAGCAACACTGGTCTTGGTTAGAAATTGGGGAGAAATTGAAAACAGTAATTTTGGTGTTATTACATGAATGAGCTATGTAATTTCATCATTAGTCCTCTTATTAGCAGACAATTAACACTACGTAATTGCGCTGCTCAGTCAGGATGGCAATGGAACGGGAGTAAGGATGAAGTGAACTGTAGTTTCTGCTAAAGACTCACCCATTAGTTCTGCAATTACTTAGATTTGATGATAATCTGTTGTCATCACGGACCACTTACTCAAAAGTCAGGAAGGATCAGTTTCTGATTAACAATTTAATTGAGTTTAGCAAATAAGTTATTAAGAACCCATTATATACTGGCATTGGATTAGAACTGAATAAACTAAAAATCAGACAGATACAATTTATGTCTTCAGGTAACACACATGTAACAAATAGGGTACCATTCATCATAGAATGGTACCAATGATACCAAATAGGATATCATTCACCATTATAGAAATATGATGTATATTACGCGGACTAAGTACTGACAAGAGTGGTATGGTAGTTTACAGCAAGGGCATGTGACTTCTTTAATAGGCCAAGAAAAAGCATTCATGAGAGAATAACATTTAAACTGAGGATAAAGACAGGTAAGATTTAGGAGGGGGAGTCATGCCAAGAATAAAACTGAATAGCTCCAGAGACAAAACAGAGTTTACTAGAAATATCAGAAATGATTGGGAGAAAGATTATCTTTGTCTATGTTAAGTTTGGTTCTCAGTGCTTTAACTTCTTCATCTATAACCATTTCTTAGGTAGTAGTCTCTCCAGTCCAATCACATTAGAAAACATCGATAAGCTGACGATGCCTAAAATGGTCTTTCTTTGAATTTTGGACTCTAGCTTTGTATGCAACTTCTTACTCAATGCTTCTACAGTAATAGCTAGTAGATATCTCAAACTTAACAGAAATCTAACCAAACTCCTAAGTTTCTGAGCACTCCCCATCTCAATAAATACCCTTTTATTCATTAAGTCACCCAGGGAAAAATAACAGATGTATCATTGACTTTTCATTTTCAGATCTCACATCCATCAGAACATATTTTAAATCTGACAGCATGTTGCCACCCTCACCACTCCAAGTCACCATCAGATCTCTTCTTCAGGACTACAGCAGCAATCCACAGGTCTCTGTCACCCAACTCTTGTTCCCATACCATCTGTTCTCCACAAAAAGGAGACTTAATCCTTTTATAGTGAAATCAAATCGCAGTGTTTTGTTCAAAACTCTGCAAATATCTTCAACCTTTTTTCTGAAGAAAAACTTGGAACCATCTTCTTCAGTCCCCAGAAGTGTATGTTTCAGCTTCCACCCAGTTGTTAAATTCTCTGAGGTATGTCTCCCTTCCTCTTCTATTCCCAGCCACTTAACATACAATCTAAAACAGCATATCCTATGATTGTCTATCTTATTATCCTAATTTTATTTTTTCCATATCACTTCTTGGTCCCCTGAAGATAAGGAGTTTGGTCTACTTACTTCCCTGGCATCTAAAATAGTTTCCAACATATGACAGGTGCTCAATCAGTATCTTTTGTCAGGAATAAACAAATTAGTGTTACAACTTCAGATGTTAATGGACAAATAAAATCAGTCAATAATAGCTTTAACTGTTAAAATTTTACTTCAGGAGAGAAAACAGGTACCTAGCTCAGTGACTCACTATTCCTTTTATTATTCATTCCTCATTCAAAAAATAGAGAGTTCAATGTCCATAGCTCCCTGGTGGTAAAAATGTTTAAAACACTTAACTGCTAACTGAAAAGTTGGAGGTTGGACTCTACTCAAAGGTATCTTGGAAGAGAGGCCTGCCTATCTGTCCCTGAAAAATCAGCCATTGAAAATCCTGTGGATTACAGTGATACTCTGATACATAAAGTAGCCTCTAATTAGAATGGACACCATGGCAACTGATTTTTTTAAAGATGTGTTTGTCACTGATAAGTACTGGGATTTCAAACATCCTAATAAAGATGTAACACAACACTTACCCTCTTGGAGAATAAGTCTAGTAGGAAGGATGTATACAGCTCAGATTTTGTGTCAACAACAGCAATAAGATGGATAACAAAGCAGATGCTCATCAATAGATGAATGGATAAACAAACTGTGATACAAGGTCCAACAATTATGTCAATGAACTTAATTTTTCTAAGCACTACATACCTCATTGCTGACTTTCACTACAATCATCTCCAAAATACTCCCTGTTGGGAGATGAGACATGTATGGAACAGAGAGGAATAATGTGCTGTCACCAGACAGGAGAGCAGTAGAAGCTGCATATAGGTGGGCATGCAAATTTATACGGGAATGTACATTTTCACTCAGTCATATCAAATAAAAAAATAAATTTAAAGAAATAAAAAAATTAAAATTAAAAAAAATACTCCCCTGGGTAAGCTATGCACTGAAGCCAGCACCTAGTTCACCCTTCAAAGCAGTTCTGGACCTCTTTCTGGAATGGCCATTGCTTACAGTGGCAAGCTGAGGAACTTAATTTTATAGTTGTCTATGAGGGAGTTTTTAGCCAGTGAACAAATAACTGTATTGGAACACCCTCCTTTCTTACCTGATCTGGCCCCTAATAAATTTTTTCTTTACCCAAAGATAAAAGAAATATTGAAAAGAAGACATTTTGATGACAATCAGGCCATCAAGGGTAAGACAATGACAGCTCTGATGGCCATTCCAGAACAACAGTTCCAAAATTGCTTTGAAGGATGAACTAGGCATTGGTATTGGTACATACTTTGAAAGTATCTGCAGTAATACTCAGCAATGAGGGATATAGCACTTTTTCTAGGCTGACTTTGTGAACTTAATTGGCAGGCCTTGTACACACAATGGAGTATTATGCTACATGAAAGAACAATGATGAATTTGTAAAGCATCTCATAATATACATGAATCTGGACAGCATTATGCTGAATGAAGTAAGCCAATCAGTAAAGGGCAAATATTGTATGACACTACTACTACAAAAATTATGAAAAGATGTATCCACAAAAACAAAATATTTGATGGTTACTAGGAGGAGAGGAGAGGGATAGAAAAATACTGAAGAGACACAAGATAAGTGGTCATTTTGGTGAAGAACAAGACAGTGCACAGTACTGGGTAAGCCAGCACAACTTTTCCAAGGCAAGATCATGTAAACTACACAGGGGCTAATTTGCTGGGCAGGAGACTGTGGGGACCACGATCTTAAGGGACACTTAGCTCAACTGACATAATGTAGTTTATTTTAAAAATGTTATACATTCTACTTTGGCAAGTAGCATCTGGGATCTCAAAAGCACGTGAGTGGCCAGTGGATACTGCACTGATCTCACCCCTTCAGGAACAAAGAAGAACAGAGGCAACCAAAGATGCAAGGGAAAGATTAGTCTAAATGATTCATGGACCACATCTATCACCGCCTTTACCAGACTGAGTCCAGTACAACTAAACGGTACCTAGCTACCATCTCTGAGCACTCTGACAGTCAATAGAGTGTCATGCATAGAGCTGAAGAAAAATGTAGAAATAGGTGTAACTGAAAAAGGAAAGCCAGACTTGCTGGCTGGACAGAGACTAGAGAAACACAGATTATGACGGCCCCTAGGGTCGTCATGAGTCGGATCCGACTCGATGGCGCTTGGCTTGGCTGGGCACTTTTCTAGCTCAGTAACGAAGTCTCTCTTGAGATCAGCTCTTCAGCCAAAGTTCAGACAGGCCTGTAAAACAGGGTCAGACTAAAGGAGCACACTAGCCCAGGGGCAAGGATTAGAAGGCAGAACGGGATAGGAAACCTGGTGTCTCAGTTACCTGGCACTGCTCTCACAGAAAATACCACAAGTGGAAGGCTTCATGAAGAGACACTTTTATTGTCACAGTACGGTAAGCTATAAACCCATTCATGAATTACAAGTCCATTCAATATGACAAATCATCACAGTCCAGCAGGTTGAGTCCAAATTCAAAGAGAACAACTCGGCACAGGAACATCAGGTCCGAAGGAGGTGCCTGCTCTTGGTCATGCTGTTCTCTTGGTGCTGTGAGGTTCCCAGCTTCCTCTGCACACCATTCCTTCATATCCCACAAGCTTGTAGCTTGAGTCCTGCCACACTAACACAACTGCAACATGTTCTCCATCATTAATATCACAGAGGCAGGATTGACAACACGTGGGAGGAATGGCACCACACTGTGACTCCCAGCCAAGTCAAATCAACATACGCATTTTGGGGGGGACATAATTCAGTCCATGACAGCTGGTGATGGGGAAACCACGTCTGAGAAAGGAGAGTGTTGACGTGCCATGGGGTTGTTAATCAATATCATGAAGCAGCATGTGTACTAATTTTTAATAAGAAACTGGTTTGTTGTATAAACTTTTATTCAAAGTACTATTAAAAATTTTAAAAAAATAATAAATCACCTACCATCTTACCATTCTCAGTATTTTTCAGTTGTATAATGTTATCGTCATTTTCCTGTTGAAATTTGATATGTGATTAACCCCACAATGGAATCTGCTGAGTGAGACCAGTAGGGACAGGGCCTATGGTGGCTCGTTGTCCCCTCAGCCTCCGTTTCTTAGCCCTTTACCAGCCACTTCTTTCCTGCTTACCTTGCCAAGGTTTTTGGCCTGCTGGGGATCCAGCAGTTGCGCTCTTGCCATCTGACCTCCAGTTCTTGGGACCTGAGCTAGTAACTTATCTGTTGATCCTGGAATTCATCAATCTTCACAGCCTGCTAACAAGGGTCTTGTTCCCTGAACTGCCAATCTTGGGTTCACCAGCCCCTGCAGCTATGTGAAACCAGAGGAAACTTGTGATCTTGCCTGCTGTCTTGGGATTTAATAACCTTCACAGCCTGTGAGAGGGAGCGTTTCTTCTTTCTGACCTGCCAATCTTGGGTTTGCCAGGTTCTGTGGCTGTGTGAATTGGGAGAGGCTTCCATCCTGATGCACAGACATGCGACAGCCCAGCCTCCACAAGTGCATGATCCGTTTCCTTGATATAAATCTCTTTGTAGTTGTATGTTTCGCTGTCTTATGTCTCTAGACAACCCAGGCTAAGATGAAGGATGAGCAAACAAACAACTGGAATACTATCTAAGTGAAGTGAGGGAGCGTTTCACAAAGAAGCCTATACACTGTTCTCCTTGGGACACCTGGCTGAACTCTTGCTCACAGTTTGTTATTAGGAAATTGACACTTCGGCAGTGGCTGTTAAGTGTGAATTGGGCCTGGGCTGATCTTTCCTATGATAAAGGAATGATTCCAACCAGACAAACGAGAAAATATGTGGGAAAAAGAACATAGATGGAAAAGACAGGAGTAGAAAAGTAAGGGACGAATATGAAAGTCAAAGAGGTTGACTGTAACAATCACAGCTGGCACACATCGTGTAGGATTTATGAGACACTTCACAACATTACTGTTACAACAAAGACCTGAGAAAACAAGGACATCAGATATGGATGACAACTTAGGAATTTAAAGCTATCAGGATGAGACTGAAGATAAACAGACTGAGACCCAAGTGAAAGGTGAAACAGTGGGAAAAAAACCAGCAGACATGGAGAGTTACTGTAGCACCTGTGTCCTACTAGCTAAACCTGCACAGCATGACATATTGAGACAAAGCAAGCATTATACACAGTCAAAGCTCCTGTCTCCTGGTACAGCCAAGCAGGATCAACTCCACAATTACATCAAGAGCCAGGCAGGAGTGCTTCTTACACTGCAAAAATTATGCACACATGCCCCACTCTCCTTGACCACCCTGCACAGACTGATCACAGCCTAGTGGCCTTTACCACTAGCAAGTCCCATAAGTCAGGAACACTCAGACTGGAGGTGCCCACCCCTTCACTCAGTTTTGGGCACCTATAGTGCCTGACACTCGCTTTGGCTACCTGTGTTAGGGGCCTGAAAGCCAGTAGTGCCTCCTGCTTCACCCAGCCACCGCAGTAGAGTCCTTAGAGCTAGAGGTGACCCCCATCCCCTCCAGCCACCCGGACTGAGGGCCTGAGGACTGGCCATACCTTCCATTCCCTCTAGGCACCCATACCGGGGACCCAACCACTAGCAGTGCCTTCTTGTTCCCTACAGCTCTTTGCACCAGGGGCAGAGCGCTGACTGAACGCCTGCCTCATGACATACTCACCGACAGGAGCACGCCTTTCAACTGATCACCTGTGAACAGGTCACAGCTCCAGTGCTTAGCTGCTCACATTGCCTTCTTCTGCAACTAGAGGCCTGTGTCTGCCCTGAGCAGCCTTGCATGGCCCTGCCCACATGGGACCACCAGTGAGAGTTTCTGCACACCCACTCAGTGACCTACAACCTGGACCTATTGCACCAACTGCTCAGAAATTGGAAGAGCACTCAGACAACATCTAACCCAGTGAACAGGGAGAATGTCCCCTGAACCCACAAATGCATCACCTAATGGATAGATACATTACCTTACCAGAAATGCCAGCTATATCCTCTGTATCCCTACAAGACTAGCAAACAGAGACCTGTGCTCACAAACATAATAGCTGCCCCATCTACCCAGAGACAGGAGGTAAAAGCCTCAATGCAGCCAGATTAGTGACCTCAGTAGTCCAGCAACTCAGATGGATAAATACAAAAATTCAGGATTCAGTAAATAAACATGCAAAAAATATAATAACTTCCTGATGCCTTGAAGACAACCAAAACCCAAACGATTGTCATTGAGTCAATTCCAACTCATAGTGACCCTATAGCACAGAATAGAACTGCCCTATAGGGTTCCCAAAAAGTGGCTGTTGAATTCAAACTGCTCACCTTTTGGTTAGCAAATGACATCAAAGTGTCATTTAAAAAAAGCAGGATAAAATGGTCTGCTCACCTTTTGGTTAGCAAACGACATCAAAGTCTCGTTTAAAAAAAGCAGGATAAAATGGTTCCAACAAGTGACCAAAATAAAGAACTAAAAAACTTTCTGGAGGAAGAAATTACAATGGAACTACCTGAAAAAAGAATTCAAACGATTGTATACAGGGTTCTGCAAGGAATCAAGAAAGAGATTATAGAAAACAGACAAAATCAAGGAAAACACAGACAAATCAATAGAATAACTTAGGAAAACAATGCAGGAACTAAATAATGATTAGAAACCATGCAAAAATGGCACCTAGAAATTTAAAAAAATAGCAATAAAATTTCAGAAATAGACAAATCGGTAGAAGGATATGGGAGCAGAATTGAAGCAAGAAGAGATAAATCAGCAAATTTAAAGACAAATCATTTGAAACCAATTTTTTGGAGGAAAATCAGAACAAAAAAAGATGAAGAAAGCCCAAATTATGTGAAACACTATAAAGAGGAAAAATTTATGTGTGGTTGCAGTTCCAATGGAGTGGGAGTCAATGGAAAACACACAGTTTTCAAACACTTGTTGGCAGATAACTTACCTACCATCACGAAATATGAAAAGATATCTATCCAAGAAGCTCACCAGCTCCACAAAGGATAGACCCCCAAAAGAAGTCACCAAAGTACATCATAATCAAACCTTTCAAAACCAAAGCCAAAGAAAGAATCCTGAAAGGAGCTCAGGAAAAACAACTCATCTAAAAAGGGAAACCACTAAGACTAATCTCTGATTAATCATCAGAAACCACGCAGACAAGAAGAAAATAGGATGGCACATAGAAAACCTTGAAAGAAAATTACTGCCAATCAAAAGTTATGTATTTAGCAAAATCCTGTTTCAAATACAGTTGCTAAATTAAGACATTTCCAGATAAACAGAAATTAAGGGAATTTGTATGAACAGTATCAAAATTACAAGAAATAGCAAAGGCAGTCCTTCTGAAAGAGAAGAGACAATATTAGACAATAGCTTGAGATTAGGACATAGGACAGCATCAGTCAGATATCAACTTATACAAATAATTCTCAAACATAAAGCAAAGCTAAAAGATTGAAAAGAAGGAATTAAAGATGTCAACCTGTAAATGATGATAATGTCAAAACAAAAGATAGGAAATAAATGATGCAGTTACATAACTTACGTATGGAAAGGACATCAAAGTGATATCAAGAAAAGACCAGTTTAAATTACAAAAGATAAAGGCAAATTTCAAGATAACCGCTATGAAAGGTTAACAAACTTACTCATCAAAATAAAAAGGAAGAAAAAGATAAACACCTGGTAAACCCAAATCAGCAACAACAAAAGAAATTAAAAGAAAATCTACAAACAAAAATAACTTGGTACAGAAATTAAGCAGAACAAACTGTCAACACCAAAAAGAGAAAAAACAAGTACACTAATACGATGACAGTAAGGTCATACTTATCAATAATCATACTAAATGCAAATGGCTTTAAGGTACCAATAAAGAGACAAAGAATGGCAGAATGGATAAAAAACACAACTGAACAAAAAGCTGTCTATCAGAGATGAAACTTAAACACAAAGACACAAACTAAAACTCAAAGGATGGGGAAAATGTATCAAGCAAACAATAACCAAAAAAAGAGTAGGAGTGGCAATACAAATCTCTGACAAAATAGGCTATAAGACAAAATCCACCATGAAATATAGGATAATGACTAAAGGGTGAATGCACTAGGGGGACATAATCATAATAAGAGTGTATGCATTCAATTATAGGGCTACCATATAGATACAACAAATTCTAGGAGGTATTGAAAACAGGAACAAACAGTTTCATAATAACAGTAGGACACTTCACCACACCACTTTTAGTGAAAGAAAGAGCATCTAGAAAGAAACTCAATAAAGATACAGACGATCTAAATTCTGCAATCAACCAAGTCTACCTCACCAACATCTACAGAACAATCTACTCCCAAACAGCAAACTATACGTATTCGTCCAACACACATGGAATATTTCTCGGAATGGAATACATTTCAGACCACAAAGAAAGTCTTAACAAAATCAAAAATATCTAAATAACCTAAAGCATTTTTCTCTAAACATGATGTCATTAAAGTAAAAATGAGTAACAGAAATAGCAAGGAAAAAGATCAAATACTTGGAAACTGAATAACACTTTCCTTAAAAGTCACTAAGAATCAGAAGAATTTAAAGATAGGGGGGAAAAAAAACCTAGATCAAATGAAGATGAAAATATATCTTACCAAAAGCAGAGCTCAGAGATCAATTTGTCTAAATAAATGCACACATCAGAAAGAAAAAAGTGCCCAAACAAAATATTAACTCTTCAACTCAAACCAATAGAAAGGGAGCATCAAAAAAAACTCTATCACCAGAACAAAGGAATAATAAAGATTAGAGCAAAAGTAAATGAAATACAGAATGTAAGAACAACAAAAAGAATCAATGGGATCAGAAGTCGGTTCTTTGAAAACATCAATAAAATTGACAAACCATTAGTCAAAGGGACAAAACAAAAAGCAGAAAAGGAAGCAAAACCAACTGTAACAAAAAGGATCATAACAGGATACATGAAAAATTGTACTTGACAAATTTGAAAACAGAAAAAAGGACACATTTCTAAAACATGCTATCTAAAACATGTTAGCCTAAGCTAACAAAAACTGAGGTAAAAAAAAATTATCTATCTACCTATCTCTCTCTATATAGATGTATGAACAAATCCACTTCAAAAGAAGAGATTAAAAAGCTAGTAATAATAATAATAAAATCCCAACAAAAAAGCCCTGGCCTGGATGGCTTTACTGGAAAATTCTACCAAATGCTCAGAAAAGAGCTCACACTAATAGAACTCAAACTATTCCAAAGTACAGAAAAGGAAAGAATTCTCCTGAATTTATTCTGTAAAGCCAGTCAACCAGTTGCCAGTGAGTCCAACTCACAGTGACCCATTAGCCTGGCAAAGACTCTGCAAAAAAGCAAATTACAGATCAACATCCCTCCTAAATACTGATAAAAAAAAACTCTCAACAAAGTTATAACTAATAAAATTCAACAGCATATCAAAAAAGTAACATGTCACAAACAAGTGAGATTCATTCCAGGTATAGAAGGATGGTTCCACATTAGAAAATCAATGAACATAATCTACCACATAAATAAAACAAAAGAATCACATGATCATTTCAATTGACACTTAAAAGGCATTTGATAAAGTCCAACACCCATTCTTGATAAAAATTCTCAGCAAAACACGACTAAAAGGAAAATTTCTCCACATAACGAAGGGTATCTATACAAAACCAGAACCTTAGTCACGCAATAGCTAAGGATTCAGTTTCTAATCAAGAGGCCAGCAGCTGGAATTAACTAGCTGCTCCTCAGAAACTGTAGGAGACAAATCTACTCTGTCCTCTGGGTCACCAGGAGTTGGAATTGACTCAACGGCAGAAACATCCTTTTGTTTGTTTGTTTAAAAAAAAAAAAAGCCAACATTATTTTCAATGAAGAGAGACTGAAAGCATTCTTCCTGAGAATGAGAACCAGACAAAGATTCGCTTTATTGCCACTCTTATTGAAAATTGTTCTGACAGTCCTAGCTAGAGCAATAAGGCAAGAGAAAGAAATAAAGATCACGATCCTACATATACGTGATCCTATACATAGAAAACCCTAAAGGTTCCACAAGAAAACTACTGCAACTAATAGAAGGACTACCAAAGTAGCAGGATACAAAATCAGCATAAAATAATCACTTGGATTCCTCTGCAACAGGAAAGAAAACTTACAAAAAGAAATCAGGAAAACAATACCATTTGTAGTAGCCCCTAAAAAGATAAAACACTTAGGAATAAATCTAGCAAGGGATTTAAAAGACCTAGCCAAAGAAAACTACAAAACATTATTGTAAGAAACCACAGGACACCTACATAAGTGGAAAAGCATACCATGTTTACGGATAGGAAGATTCAACATGGTAAAAATGTCAGTACTACCCAAAGCTATGTACAAATGCAATGCAATCCTGATCCAAATTCCAACAGCACTCTTTAAGAGATAACAAAACTTATCACCAACTTTGTATGGAAAAGAAAGAGGCCTTTGATAAACAAAGCATTATTGAAGAACAAAAAAATAGAAGGCCTCAGACTACATGATCTCAGAAGGAAGCCTCACACTACCTTATCTGAGAACCTACTGCATAGCAACAGCAGTCAAACATCCTGGCACTGACACAACAGAACACACAGGCCAATGGAACACAGTTGAGAACCCAGATATAAATCTATCTACCTGTAGATATCTGATCTTTCACAAAAGCCAAAGCTCATTAAACAGGGAAAAGACAGTCTCTTTAACAGTGATGGTAAAACAGGTTGTCTATGTATAAAAATGTGAAACAGGACCTGTGTGTCACACCACACGGTAAAGCTAACTCAAAACAGACCAAAGACATAAATATAAAATCTAAAACTAAAGACATGGGAAGGAAAAAAAGAGGGGGGGGGAGGGCAAGGCCAGAGATGCTAATACATGACATAAATAGAACACCAAACAGTATTAGAAATGCAGAAACTGCGGAAGATAAACTAGATAAATGGGATCTCCTTAAAATAAAACACTTCTTAAAAGAGTAAAAAGAGAACCTACAGACTAGGGAAAAAAAGTTGGTTACAATGTATCCAACAGAGTCTAACCTCCAAAATTTATGAAAAATTTCAACATCTCAGCAATAGAAACACAAACAATCCAATTAGAAAATACTCAGAGAATATGAACACATACTTCACCAAAGAAGACTTTCAGAAAACTACAAAACATTATTGTAAGAAACCACAGGACACCTACATAAGTGGAAAAGCATACCATGTTTATGGATAGGAAGACTCAACACGGTAAAAATGGTAAAAATTTCACAAAAAGAAATGATCATTAGCCACTACCCATTGTCTGCAAGCTAATTCCAACTAAAATAAAAACTACAATGAGATACTATCTCACACTACATTATTGGCACTAATCAAAAAACCATAAAATAACAGATGTTGGAGAGGTTGTAGGGAGACTGGAACTCTTCATACACTGCTGGTAGGAACGTAAAATTGTCCAGTAGCCATGGAAGATGGTACTGCTCTTTCCTTAAGAGCTAGAAATAGAAATATCATGTGAATCACCAATTATAGGGTCGCCATGAGTCGGATCCGACTCGATGGCACTTGGCTTGGCTATATACTCTAAAGAAATACAGACAGACATATACAAACCCATGGTGATTACAGGATTATTCACAAGAGCAAAATGCAGGAAAAAACCTAAGTGCTTATCAACAAAATGAATGGATTAACAAACTGTGAAATGTACACATAAAGGAATACTCTGCCAAGATAAAGAATAGTGATGAAACTGAGGAGTATCTCACAATATGGATGAATTTGGAGGGCACTATACCAAAAGGTCAGCAGTTCGTGTCTACCAGGTGCTCCTTGGAATTCCTATGGGGCAGTTCTCCTCCGACCTATGGGGTCACTATTGAGTCAGAATCTACTCGATGTTAGTGGTTTTTCAGGAGTATGCTGAATAAAATAATTACCAAATGACAGATATTTTATTAGATCACTATTATAAAACAAGATAAGACTTCCATGCAGAAAAGAAAAATCGTTTGCTATTTACCAAGCGTGGGAGGGTAAGGCAGAGAAAATTACCAAATAGAGTGAAGACATGTTAATATTGGTGAAGGGAAAGACAATACGCAACGTGGGGGAAAAAAATCAGCAAAACATACCAAGACATGGGAGGCCGCTGAGAAGCATACGAGAAAAGAAGGGCAACAACAGCAATCACTATCGCATGGACAATCCAGCAACAATAGCGTTAACAATCGCTAATTTATGAATGGATTCATAGGTAGGTAGATATGCCAGGAAATGTGGGAGAATGTAAGCGAACATAACCGTCTGCCAATACAGGTTTGGTGGTGGATATCACTGTATACATACCTGTAGGTTGTGCTTGTGTATTAACATAGCCAACAGAGGACACAGGCCAACTTAGACATAACCAAACACAGCCAGCCAGAAGTTTTTAGGAGCGAAGGTGAAGGACCATAGCTTCCGGGGATGTGTAAAGTGGCACAACATAGTTCATAAACACAAAGTTACGCATTCTACTTTGGTAGGTAACATCTGAGATATTAACAGCTGGAGAGCGGCCGTCTGAGATAGAACTAGTGTTCTCTTACTGTCCAGAGCAAAGGAGAGTGAAGAAAATCAAAGACTCGCTCAAGACAGTAGTGAGTCCAGTGGACCAGACGACCACATGAACCACAGCCTACATGACCCTGACACCAGAAGAGCAAGATGTTACCAGGCTCCCACTACCAACCTAGGATCACAGTGGAGGGCCCCAGACAGAACAGCAGAAAATCTGTAAAACAAAAAAGTCAGGCTTACTGGTCTAACAGAGACTAGAGGGAACCCCAAGACTATGAATCTAAGATACCCTTCTGAACTAGAACTGAAACCATTCATTCTCAGAGATCACCTTTCAGCCAAATCGCAGACAATAAAATCATCAGCAACACTGTAGAGGAACACGCTCTTTAGCACAATCTTTACATGAGATCAAAAAAGAAACGTTTTCCCAAAAGCGAAGATGAAAAGTCAAGAAGGGGTAGAAAATCAGGAAATCTGGGGCAGAAATGCAGTGAGCACCGACACAGGAAATTAAACCGTTGTCATGGAACACTTTATGTACAAAGGATGGAATGGGAAATGAATTTGTTCTAAAAACTTTTCTCTAATGCACAATAGACTTTGTTATTAAAAAAAGGTACTTCCTAAATTATGAGTGTAAATTTTTTTCAGTGATCGTTTTTACATTGTGCATTATTTAATGATGTACTTCTGTAAAATATCATTGCAAGGCAAGCTTTAGTTATAAAATATGTGTAAAAGAGTCACTTAGCTGGAAGAAAGAAAACATTCCTGTTATAGCTGTTGAGCAAACTGTAACATTTTTCTCTCTCTCTCTAAGTAGTAAATTCTAAAATCCTCAGTAGTATGACTCCCAAGTATGGCTGAATAAAAAATGCTAGTGATTTAACTGTTCTGGCTTTGTGCTTCTCTAGTTTTGTGTAATCATTAAAAAAATTTTCTGACAGCTTTGATGGCCTGACAGGAGACATAGAAATCTAAGTAAACAGTGGGGACTAAAAAACCTACAGACATACGACGCTTTGCTATTTCACAAAAAGGATGCAAATTTAAACTTGCAATGCTTGTGGGCAACAAAGTAGGAGTATTCTTGTTGCTGCTAAAGAGAGGACAATGAAAGGCCTTCACTGTGGCTGTCCAATGAGCCAGTAAAAGATTAAGAGCTATGTTGTTATTCTGTTCCTTTCTTGCTCTGTGCTTGTGAGCTTGTCTCCTGCTAGAAAATTACACTGTGAATGCTGACCTACTGTTTAAGATTTTATAAGAAATATGTATTGACTGTGAAGTTTTCCCCAACAACCCAGTGTTACTCCAGTACTGAGTGTAAGATACTACAAATCTTAAAATTTTATTATTGACATAACATTGAAACTTGTTTTTCTGTTAAAAAAAAAAAAGGAAAAAAATTGCTTACCTATTTTCCAGACTAAATCTTTTGATTTTTCTAAAAGTAAAATATGTTTACTACTTATTCTGTTACCAGTCAGTTTAACAGGGAAGCACTTTGTGGGTCATTCACAGACTCTAACTATCCTCTTTTCCTTTGGTCTTTTGTGGATATCATTACTTACTACCCTTCATATCAAAGTACAACCTCGATAAAGGAGAAAAGAGAATCCAGCAAAGAAAAGAAATCCTTTGGAAAAAGGATTGTCTAAGGGGTAATAGTGAAATTTTTTTTGAAGATAATTGAAAAGAAGTAGACTTCTAATGGAATGATACTAGCACAATCCCTTCAAAACACTTCCACAAATATGTAACTCACTGTTCCACATACAAAAAAGGAAATAAGACTTGTTGAAAATGATATTCTTAGGTAATTATACACTTGGCACTGAGACACAGGACACTAATCTCTCAGAAAACTGGCTTGGTCTACCTGATCAATGATTTCTTAGAAGGAACAAAGTATTTCAGAAACCAACTTGAACGTGAAAGGAAGGCTGTCGTGGTGTGGCAGCACCTCCTTTTTGGCCAAGTTTATATTCCTGCAGTGTGCTTAGGCAGCATCTGTTGCTTTGAGTAGATACTGATATATTACCGGTGAACTCTCTTTGTAAAAGGAAATACAAGTCCTTGTTTAGTTCACATTTGGGTTCAAGATGTCTGCATACCAACGACCACTTGACTTTGACAATTTATTTTTTGTGATGAGTCTGTCAATTTTTTGATGAGGAAGTTGGAGATATTCTGTCATTAATAAGTCTGCAGCAGCTTGTTGTACATGACTTGTGATTTGTCTCTTCATTTAACTTTTTAATACAGCTTTGTAATTAGAATATTTGAAATACTATGGAAAAGAAATTGTGAAAAATATCACATGCGCTAATAATCTTTTTTGTCCCTCACAAGGACAAGGAGTTAACTGAGGAGTAGTCAATTAAAAGAATACTTCCCTTCACTACTTTCTCTTTAACTAAGTCTCGCTGAATGAAGATTAGTCCTCTAAAGTAGGCTAATAGATTTTGAGAAAATTTACTGTCCTACCATAAAGTCTTATGAATGCAACCATTCTTCTTTTAACATATTTATGATTAGAGAACAAGGGGGGAAAAAAAGACTTGGGTGTCAGTTAGAAAGCATATATTTTCTCTAAACCTAGAATGACTGTAAGATTATCTTACCTGAGACAATTTAAAAGTAAAGTAGAACTTAATAACAATGTTGGGACTTTGAGTATAAACAAGGACAGGCAAACTGAGATATGTTTTAGCTAGTTTTAAGCCCCATCAGGAATTAAGAGAACTCTGTTCTTATTAGCCTCTACCCATAATCGATACTGTACAAACAAAAAATATAGTGTGTATATGAACCAAGAAGGGGTGCTAGGTTACATCTAGTTTTGTCCTTCCTGTTGGAAAGAGAAGGATAGGAAATGGGGTGAATATATTAAGAAATGTTATATGTGTAAAATAAAACTATATAAAACACATATTATATACATGTTTGGAAACCCTGGTGGCATAGTGGGTTAAGAACTACGTCTCCTTACCAAAAAGTTGGTGGTTCAGATCCACCAGGTGCTCCTTAGAAACTCTATAGGCAGTTCTACCCTGATCTACAGGGTTGCCATGAGTCAGAATTGACTTGATGGCAGCGCATTATTTGGGTGGGATATTTATGTTTACATATATTATACACTTATTATACATACATAATTTTGGTACAAATAAGATCACTTTATACAAACTCATAAAATTATATTTTCATACTGAATTATGTTGAGAATATTTTCATATTATTGTATACCATTTTGTAACATAATTCTTAATGCATAATATTGTTAGTTTTTTCAGTCTAGATTTTTTCCAATAATTCACATTTTTGTACATATTATTATACATACACCTTATACACCCTTAATTATTTCCTGAAGACAGAATTTTTATAGTAATCTTGTTAAAGTTTAAAAGGCAGGAGAATTTTAAAATTTTCAGTTACTGCTAACAAGTTGCCTTTCACAAATGTATCAATTTATGCATATCAGTACTGTACAAGTCTTTTTTGTCTTTTCATCAATTTTGAGTTTTAAAAAATATATTTATCAGAATTATGTACTAAAAAAGATAATTTCAAAAGCCATACAGTCTCCATAAAATAGCTTGCTACTTATTTTTCCACCAATTACACTTTCATTCATAACGTAAATTTATATGTAAATTCTACCATTTATAAATTTTTATACACATACCATTGCAAAGTACATAAACATTAAAAAGTCAGGTATAAACTTTTTATACTCCTACTTAAAGACAACTTTTTATATAACTATTATGTACAGAACCATATGAATAAGTATTTAACGAACTATACAGAGTTTGTTGCATTACTGGAAGTAATTGTTCTACAAAATCATTGCATCAATTGAAACTTTCAGTATAGGACTCACATCTTGCCCTACAACATCCCATGATAAGAAGCGAATCAAGATCTGAAAAGTTCGTAAAGGTAGCATCAAAGATTTTTCTTCTCAGTTTTGATGATCTTTATTTAGTATCATGAGCTCCTAGTACTACTGATATTTACAAATAGCAATTTCTCATTCACCAAATAAATTGATGATAAGCATACAGACACCTGGAATTCCATTTACAAAGATAATTTTATGGAGAAGGGCAGAACTATGTACCTAAGCCCTGAAGTATAAGACTGCTTTTCTTCCATCAGTGTAAAAATAATTCCAACTTTTTAAAGATACTCTAGATACACCAGAAAGCCAGAAGCCATTGCTGTTGAGTGGATTCCAACTAACAATGACTCTACAGGGTTTTCAAGAAAAAATATACCAGAAGCAGTAGACAAATTTACTGACTGAGCATAGCCCTAGAACCGGATTGCCTAAATTCTGGTCTTAGCACCATCTCTTTTACTGGTGAGATGATTTTGCAAAAGTTATTTTCTTCCTATTTCCTTATCTGTAAAATGGAGAAAATGTAAGTTCCTTCCTCATAAGATTGTTCTAAGAATTAAATGAGAAGATGCATATAAATTAAGAATAACAGTTACTGGGTACAAAATATCCAATAAATTATGGATATTATATCAGTGTGATTGGCTATGTTGGTTGCTGTTGCTTTGTATTCATTATTTGGTGGTTGTCTTAGTACTATTGAGCCAACTCTGACTCACAGCAATCTATTTAAAAAAGAAAGGAGCAGATGTTGCCTGTCTTCAAAACCATTGCTAGGTTTGAGCCCATTGTTTTAACCTCAGTGTCAATCCATCTCATTGATGATCTTCCTCTTTTTGGCTGATGCTCCATATCATCAAGCATAATGCATTTCTCCAGAAATTGATTCCTCACTACGAAATGTCCAAAGTAATGAATAAGTCTCACCATCCTTGCTTCCAAGGAGTGCCCCAGCTGTATTCCCCCAAGATAGATTTGTTCCTTCCTCTGGAAGTCTATGATGCGTTCAGTATTCTCTGTTAACATCACAACTTGGATGAGTCAATTCTTCTTGGTCTTCCTTTCATGTGCAGATGAGGTAATTGGAAACACCAGGACTTGGGGCAAACATATGTTCGTTCTCCAAGTGGCATCTCTGCTTTCTAATACTTTAAAAAGGTCTTTTGCAGCAGATTAGCACAGTGCAGTACAGACGGGTTTCCATGAGCTGAACTCAACAGTAGCTGACCTTATAATTAGAATATTCAAAATTCAACAGAAAAGAAATTGTGAAAAATATCATGTGGGCTAATATGTCAATGTACTTGTTCCTCACAACATAGACAAGCAGTTAACTGAGAAGTGGAGAGTTAAAAGCATAAGAACTAACTCATTAAGTCTAATTGTCCATGGCATTTATTAGCCAGTTATGTCATTATAGGTAAAATATTTTTTAATGGGAAAATAAGAAGCCAGAAAGCTTTACCCAGTATGAGAGTTACATGTGCAGCTAATATCAAAATCAGAGCAAGTGTCAACTACTAAAATTTTTAATATTCCTCTGGAAATACATACTAGAAATATATACCAACTTCTACATCTGAATTTTTTCAGCATGCACTATAACTGACTATAATTTACTCATCTCAGAAGTGCTTTGTTCGTAATGCCTGTTACCAAAAACTAAGCCCATTGCTGTCAAGTCAATTCTGTCTCACCGCAATCCTACAGAGCGGAGTAGAACTGCCGTATAGGGTTTCCAAAGAGTGCACTTAAACTGCTGACCCTTAGGTTAGCAGCTGTAGCTCTTAACCATTTCACTACTAGGGTTCCTACTAGTTAATCCAAAAAACAAAGAAATTAGCCTTACCTACCTCGACCTCAACTTCCAGCTGTAGCACGCACTTATTATGTGCTACCTGGACATTGCTGCTACCAACAGTAGTAACTGACATTACTACTGTGTACAACCTTTATCATTTATAGAGGATTAAAATGTCGAGAACACTGTGCCAAGCAGATTGCATAAGCGATCTCATTTTATTTCAAAACTCTAAAAGAAATATCTTGTTATCTCCATTTTATAATATGAGAAAACTGAAGCTCAAACAGATTACTTGTATCCTTATGGTTTCACAGTTAACATTCAGAACTGATTCCTACTGTCTTTCTGATTCTACAGGCTCTTTGAGTCATTCTTTCTGGGCTTCCCCCGTTTGTCAGGTGGAAGGGCAACAGTAGGTATTTCTAAGGAACTTCCATGTAAGACTCAAGAATTCACTTTTTAAATAACATTTACTGATACAATATCCTTGATTTAATATTTTTGAAAGTACAGAAAAAAAATTCAACCATTTTTTTAACAGGCAAAAGTAGACGTAAGAGTTTAGCAAAGTTTGATTTTGAATATAACCAGAATAATAAATACCAAGTGACAGATTAGACAGATGCTATTCATAAAAAGAGCAAACAATTATTTTAATTTAGAATGTAGAGGAATTAACACTATTTTAACGTGCCTTCAGGGCTCCCTGGAGGACTGTTTTGGGTTTACTTTGTTTTAAAAGTGTGAAAATTATCCGTCATTTTAAATTAATTTGGGAGCATATCTCACAGTGAATGAAACAAAGTGTTATACTATTACTTTTGAACTGGTAGTATTATTCTTAACTATAATATAATGAGATCGATGAGGCAGTTATCTTCACTTCCTATTTTCTTTTAAAGAGTGTTGGTGGTGCACTGATTACGCACTAGGCTGCTAACCGAAAGGTCAGTGGCAATCAGCTTCTGTAACAATTTACAGCTTCGGAAATCCAATGGGGCAGTTCTACTGTGTCCTCTAATGTCACTGTAAGTTGCAATTGACAGCAACAAGTTTGGTTTGTATGTTTATTGTCCTTTCCAAAAATCAAACCCACTGCCATAAAGTCAGTTCTGACTTACGTCCTTTAGTTAGGCCTTATATCTGTAAGCATTCTTAGGAGAGGATTTTCATTAATTTGCATAATTTTCTATATCTTTACTGAACAAGCAGGTGTTTCTTGTCCCTTCCATGTTAGGCATTGTTCTAGATGCCGACAATATAACAATTAATAAAGCAGACAAAAAACAAATTCTGTCTTTGTAGAAGTTGCATTCCGATTAACAAATGCTTATTTGTTTATAGTTATCAGACATACAATTATATTAGTCAGAAATTTTCCTTTCTCCACAAAATCTATCTTGAGAAATCTAGATTATATTTATCCTTCTTTCTTTCTAAACATTTGCACACAGCTTGGTTTTATCATTTTCTTAGATAAAACTTCTAGTAACTAATAAACTCCACGAGAGAGAGACCCTAAGTTAAAACTTTAATGTCTTCTCTAGCAATGAGCATATTTTTACATGCTTCTTTCCATTTTCATGTGAGGTTTTTTAGATCACTATCTTAAAGTTAAATGTTGAGTTGAAAAATAGGAGCATCAGCATGACAGGAAGACTCGTTAACAACCTGCACTATGCAGATGACAGTCTTGCTTGCTGAATGTGAAGAGGATGTGAAGCACTTATTGATGAAGATCAAAGTCCACAGCCTTCAGTATGGATTACACTTCAATATCAAAAAAAAGAAAAAGAAAAATCCCCATCACTAGACCAAAAACAACATCTTGCTAAATGGAGAAAAGATTGATGTGGTCAAAGATTTTGTTTTACTTGGATCCACAATCAATGCCTATGAAAGCAGTAGTCAGGAAATTGGAGGATGCATTACACTGAGCAAATCTGCTGCAAGAAGCCTCTTTGAAGAGTTAAGAAGCAAAGATGTCACTTTAGGACTCAGCTGTAACTGTCCCAAGCTATGGACTTTTTAATCACCTCATATGAATAGGAAAACTGGACAATGACTAAAGAAGATGGAAGAAAAGTTGATGCCTTTGAATTATGGCATTGGTGAAAAATACTGAAGATACCATGGGCGTCAAGAATAATGAAAAATTTGTCTTCAAAGAAGCACAGCCAAGATGTTCATTAGAAACAAGAATAGGGAGACTTCATTTCATTTAGTTGGACATATTATCAAGAGGAACTAGCCCCAAGAGGACACTCTCTCAATCATCCAGTGTAGACTGAATTGTAGATTGAATCTCACTAACACAACTGTTGCACATTTTCTCTCGTTAAGATCATAGAGGCAGGATTTGCAACACATGGGGAAAAAAATCATACAATACTAGGAATCATAGCCCATTGAAACTGATACATTTCGGGGGGGGGACACAATTTGATCTATGATATTCCACCCTTTGCCCCCTAAACAATCGCATTCTTGCAACATGTAAAACATATTCACTCCACATTATAGCAAAAGCCTTAACTCCAAGTACGAAATCAAAAAACTCCTCTTCATTTGTAAAATCTAGAATACAAATTATCTACTTCTAAAGATACAGTGGCAGAAGAGGTGCAAGTTAGACATTTTCATTACCAGTGGGAGAAACTGCAGGGAAAGAAGGGGTAACAGGCACCAAACAAATCAGCAGAACACGTTACACCAAATGCCCAAGCTTTGAAAATAATCCTGTTCTCTGAGACACAGCCTTGTTACCCAGACTCTAGATATTAGACACATTTTTCAGATTCTGAGTGGAGGTCCCTTGGCCTTGAGCTACAGCTCTGCCTTCCAGGCACACTGGGACAGCAATTCTTTTCCCCTGGGTTTAAGTGCATCACTTTCCTAGTCCAACTGAGTAGATTCCACCCTTATAAACACCAGAGGCCAAGGCTCCACCATTAAAAGCTCTGAGGTCATGGCCATACCTTTTGAGACTGAGGGATCTCAGCTTCTTGTGCTCCTTGTTTCTTCAGCTTCTACTTCTGTGGGCTCACATCCACATCTGCCCTGCTGAGGCAAGTGTCTCGAAGTTCTGTAACTCCACCAATAAGAGCTCAGTAGCATCCGACATCAGCAGGAAGTCTCCTGCACACAAGGACCCAGCTGTCTCACTCCATGAGTCAGCTCCAGTGCTGTCTGGCACTGGGCTTCTGGTTCCACTATAGCCTGTTCGCTGCTGCTGCTGGTTCTCTGTTGCTGGTTCTCACTGTCTGACTTCTCTGGTGTTAACAATTCTCACCAATTCTTTCCGAGTCTTCTACCCATTCACAGTTTCGAAACTGCTTCCACTTTTTAGGTATCTGTTAAAGCAACACCCTGCTCTCATAGTACCAAATTCTGTCTTAGACATCTTGTGCCACGATAACAGAAATAATACAAGAGGATGGCTTTAACAAAGAGTATATTTCCTCACAGAAAGGTAGGCTAAAGGCTAAAATTCAGGAAGCTAACTCCAGGGAAGGCTTTATCTGTTGGCTCCAGAAGAAGGTCCTTATCAACTTTCTCCCAGGCTGGAAGCTTCTGAAGTACAGGGACCTCAAATTCAGAGGACATCCTCTGTTCTCAGCCTTGCTTTCTTGATGGCATGGGGTCCTCAACTCTCTGCTAGCCTCCCTTTCATCGCCCAAGAGATTGCCTGAAGACACTATCCAAGCTTGTAGCTTGAGGCCGGCCTCACTGACACAACTGCCACCTGTTATCCCTCGTTAACACCCTGGAGGCAAGATTTACAACATATGGGAAAGATCACACAGTACTGGGAATCACAGCCCAGCCACACTGAAATGCACTTTGGGGCAGGGATGACACACAGTTCAGTCCATAACAAATATCATTCTTGTTAAAATAGAAGGTCAATGAAAAAGAGGAAGACTCTCAACAAGAAGGATAGACACAGCCGCTGCAACAATGGGCTCAAACATAGCAACGTTCGAGAGAATGACACAGGACCAAGACAGTGTTTTATTCTGTTGTGCATACTCAAAAATAAAAATAAAACCTCTACTGTCAAGTCAATTCCAACTCACAGCGACCCTACAGGTCAGAGTAGAACTGCCCTGCAGAGTTTCCAAGGAGCACCTGTTGGGTTCGAACTGCTGAGCTGCTGGTTAGCAGCAGTAGCACTTAACCACTATGCCACCAAGATTTGATCTGTTGTACAAGGGGTCACTATAAGTCGGTACTGACTCAACAGCAACAACAGCAGCTAGGTGTGGAACTTCAAGCCACGGTCAACTTTTCTCCATTTCTATCCAGGGAATAAGAAGAGTGGGCCATGTCAGACTCTGCTGCATCGCTTCACTGTTAAACACAGTTTTCTAAACATTGAGCTCAACTCAAATTTTCTTTCTTTATTTTTTTAAAATTACAGACAATCCAGTATGTATGTGTCTTGCGTGACATCTCATATAGCACTGTCTAGGCAATCAAAATACAAGTTTATAGTATTTGCTACAGAATGAGTTGTGTCCTCATAAAATACATGTTGAAGCCTTAACCCTTGTACCTTTGGATGTGACCTTGTTGGGAAATAGACTCTTTCTCTGAAGATATTATCAACTAATGAGATCATAGTAGAGTTGCTGCTGTTGTCAGTTACTCCTGAGATTCATGGTAACTTTACGCATAGCAGAGTGAAATGTTGCTGGGTCCTGTGCCGCTTTCTTGACTGTTAAGAGGTTTTTTTGTTGTTGTTAGGTACCATCTAGTTAGCTCCAACTCAAAGTGACCCTGCACACAACAGAATGAAACACTGCCTGGTCCTGTGGCATTCCCACAGTCGTGATTGTTAGATTAGAGTGGTCCTGATTCCATATGACTGATGTCTTAAAAAGAGGAGGATAGACACAGAAACAGGGTCACAGTCAGGAGTAAGGTACCATCTACAGGTAGCAAAGAAATTTCACAAATGGCCAGCAGCCACTAGAAGCTCAGAGAGAGGCGGGGAACCGTTCCTGTCTCGGAACACTCAGAAGAGATGGACTCAGCTGATACGTGGACTTGGACTACTAACAAAGAACTGAGACAGTAAATTTTTGTTCTTTAGAGCCGCCTGTGTCATGTAATTTTGTTCCTGCAGCCCTAGGAAACTAAGACAGCAGAAAACAAGGATAAACCACGCTGGACCAGCAGAGCTTCTGTAGGGAGACTACAGTAAAGCCAGACACATTACCCAACATTTCCTGCCACGTGCCTGTCTAAATCTCCTTGTAGTTTTATGTCTGATATCAAGGAAGCCGATCCACTTCGTGTCTCCTATATCTAAGAGACTAACCAAAGCTCCACTTTTGGATTTACATAATTTGTATTGTAAACTTACAGTAGTTTTTGGAGACAATACCAGAAACTCATCTGGCCAAAATAACTTTTAACACAGACTTTATGTGAAAATTTCCATTATGATTTCAACACTGTAGCTTGTTTCATATACCAGGCGTGTTTAATTAATTATAATTATTGTTTTCCCTTTCAGTGATTTAACCCTAATCCTAACCATAACCCTGAATCACAGATGTGTTACTGAAGCAAGATTTTTTAAAAATGTGCCCAAATTCCCTCTTGTGGGAAATAGCAATGTCACTCCACATCCACTCTGTGGTTAGATTACAGGCTTTGAAAGTTAAGAGGAATTGGGAGATTATTTTAGACATTCTCACCTACCTTATCAGGCTCTTCCAGCTTCTACCTCAGTGTCATTCAACTACATGTTATGGAAATAAGATGAGAAAACTGCCTAAAGTATAATAATCAATTCTTTGAGTGGCAAAAAAAAAAAAAAAAAAAGTTAAAAACCAAGCATGAGGTCTTCAATGAAACTGAAAAAAACAGAAACAAAATAATCAGGAGTTAGTGTTCTAATACAAACTCTTCATGCCATTATAGTTTTCTAACCCTTCTTTAAAATTCATTTTATTGTGACTGGGAAAGCCAGCACTACTTGGCCAAGGCGAGGCCACGTAAGCTACACAGATACATCCAAACTCCCTGTAAGACCCAATTACTGAGTTTAGGGTGGTGGGAACCACATCAAAAAGTAGTTTATAAAGAAAATGTTCTTCAGTCCACTTTGCTGAGTGGTACCTGGGGTCTTAAAAGCTCTTAACTAGCTACCTAAAATATTCTACTGGCCTCACCCTTTTGGAAATAAGTGAGAATGACCAAAACTAACGATGCAAGGGGAAGATTAGGTCAAAGGACTCTTAGACTGCAGCTCGAAAGGCCTCCACCAGCCTAAGCCCAGCTCAGCTAGGCAATGCCTAGCTGGGCACCACCAGCTGCTCTGACAGAGACAACAACAGAGGGTCCTGGACAGAGCTAGACAACACACACACTCACGGAGAGAGAGAGTACAAACTTCTAACTCAGAAAACGTCCAGACTTACTCGCCTGAAGGAATCTGGAGAAACCCCAAGAGCATGGCCCCTGGACATTGTTTTATCTCAATAATGAAGTCACTTTTCAGGATTACCCTTCAACAAAAGATTAGACAGGCCCATAAAGCAAAACGAGACTAAAGGGCCATATCAGCCCAGGGACAAGAACTTGACTTCAGAAAGGCGCGGGAAAGCTGGTAATGGGAAATCCGAAGTCGAAAAGTGAGAGTGTTGACGTTTTATGGAGTTAGTAATCAATGTTACAAAACAATATGTGTACTAATTCTTTAGTCAGAAGCTAGTTTGTTCAGTAAACCTTAATAATTAAAGAAAAGATAACAAAAAATTATTTTATTGTGGAGTGTTTTTCTTACATCATTGTCTTTGGGTTATCAGCTGTGTCTTGTCCTTTATCATCGAAGTTTTCCCTACCCCCATCACGAAAAATGTTTGTATCACTTCACACTTTGATTTAGTTGCTTCTTTGTTTGACATCTGTTCCCACACTAGACCACTCTTTGTCAGTGTGAGTAATGGTCAGGTCTCCTTGGTCGCCCGCTCTTCCCCAGACCAAATGCAGTATAGACATATAGTCGATGCTCCAGAAATACTTGTGAATGAATAAGTGAATGAAAGCATGAATGATCCTTAATCTTTATCTGGTTAGTCCCACTTTAATGATCCCAAATGCTGGGTCATACTTGTACCAGACACGCTCGCAACCTGGTCGCCACAATTCTGAAAGGTTCTATCTCTCTTCTGCTTCTGAATCATTTGTGTTAATAGTGAGATCTTAGGGACTGCAGGTTTCCACTTAGTCTAAGTAGATTATCTCATGTACACTGGATAGATACTGAGTCAGAAGCTTACAGTTTGGCAAGTTTCTATAAAAGTGTAATTTAATTCTTTTTTTTATTGAGTGGAGTGAGGGAGTGTAGTGGGACATGCATTAGAATTTACAATATCTATGAACCTCAATCCCTATTTCTATGTGCAACTCAACTTAGTTTAAACAGAAACCGACTTAATGCCTACTATGTGCCCAATGAGGTACAAGATTTTGGAAGTAATGACATAAATTCTGTTTTCAAAGAATTGTTACATCTTGTTTCACACAAACTTTGGGGAAAATATCTAAATTTGCTTAACAAGGGAGTTTTGTATTTCTCCACCTCCGAGTCAAAAGCAACTTACATTCCACTGTATGTTTAACTTCGCCAGACAGAGAAGAAATATGTTTCATTTGAAGAAAGAACTTTCTTTCACAGCCTCCAAGGTCAAATGAGACTCATTTCTGATTCATCTTGATGTTCTCAGACAGAATAGAATGATTTTGTATTTAGTTCCTCATGTGTCTGTTCGGATATATTACAGCATAGTAATATACCATTTATTCTTAGAACACGGTATTGGAAAATTTTTATTTATGAGGCCCTAAGGTTTAATAAGACTTTCAGAATTCACTGTAACATGTTGGGTGCCCTCTGAGTTTCTGCAAGAATGAAGTCCAATTTAGGCTGGTGATTAAGGCAAACATCCTCAATCACAGTGCTATTAGACCAGATGATAGCCTTCTTACAGGAGATAGTGAAGGCATTTTTAAAGATAAAAACATCTCAACTTCCAGAAACTGTGAAGAACGATTTGTGGCAGAAAAACTTGTGCTGATGAATGAAAATAAATTCTTAAACATAACTGCTAATGACACCAATATATTTTAGAAAAGTTTAGCATGAGCAGGAAAGTTTCTGTATGCAAGGTATCATTGTACAGGCACTTGAATTTTCACAATTTGCATTTCTATAAATTATGGAGAGTTCTAAAATTGTTTAAGTTCTCTGAGATACATTTACCATAAATCTTTCACCAATAATATGTCACAGGCTTTGATAAAACATTTTTTTAAAAAAAAAAAAACATAAAACTGGGAGGATGCTAGGTTTTTTAATTCATCAATTTAACAACTGACAAACATAGAGGGAAAAGCAACATTTATCTTGGACTGATAAAAATGAATAAACTTTAAAAGTTGCAAATAAAATCTACCTATTCATAATTTATGACTCACAGAGGAACTCATAATGAAAATTAAAATACTTTGAATTGTAAATACTATAAATCAAAACTTGTGAGAAACAAGCAAAGAGAAGGATAAAAGTGGGATAGTATAGAATTCAAAGTTGAAAAGGAAGCATTTTATAAGTTAATAGACATCCTGATCAATATTTATCAAATAGCAAGAAAATGACCAGTATAACTTATCAAACCAGTGTTTCTTCGCTGAGCCGAAGACAGCTTCTGTGTATTGGCTCTAAGTTGTTGAGTACATCATAGGAAGTGGAGGCCTGTTTGTCCCTTCTCCCTCCAGAAAAGCGTGCTGGTACCAAACCTGAATCTGTACACATACAGTTGTTTTAAAACATAGCCCAAATAAGCATACTTTAGCCACTTAGTGCTTATTGGTCTTACATACCCCACGAAACTGCTTCCAACATCTTCTAACTCTAGATAAGATAAAAGCTTGTAGTTATATGGACCCCTCCCTGCCAGCATTTGTCCTTAGGACTTCTCTGACCTGGAGACTCCCCACCTTGAGATACTATTCTTTAGAGATTCAGGGAAAATAAAGACACTCTAAAATAAGGAAACCCTTAAGGAATGGTTAAAACAAGGTTTTTAAGCAGAAGCAAATGCTAAAACGAGGAATCTTAGAACACTAGAAGGACAAGAAGTAGAAAGAAAAGGAAATTATAACCCATACTTATCCTGAGGTTTTCTAAATCATATTTTATGACTGAAACAAAAATTATAATAGCAAGTAATACTCAGTAAAATAATATTTTAAAATTGAGAAAGAGAGAGGTCTAATTGGAAGTAGGTTTCCACACTTCACTGCAAGTCATGAAATGTTGATACCATAAGATTGTGATAATCATATATGTAAATTTTAACACCTATAACAAACACTATAACATACTCAGAGATACTCGGAAAAAAATATGAAGAAATCCTTAAACATGTTCAAGTAACCAACAGGAAGACATGTTTTGCAACAGGTGAATGATTTACCACAAACTATGGTACAGTATGTCCACACTATGGAATGCTACTCAGCAGTAAAAATAAATAAAATTTTGATATATACAACAATCTGGATGAATCTCCAGAAAATTAGGCTTAGTGGAATGAGAAAGGAAATTCAAAAAGGTTGCATACTGTATGGTTTCATTTATATAGAGATGTGAAGAATGGATTAGTGGTTGCCAGATTTCAGATGTGGGTGAGGATGAGAGGGAGGTGGATTTGATTATAAAAGGACGAGAAAAGGAATCATTGAGGTAATGGAAATATCTCTATTTTGATTGTGGTGGTGGATACATAAACCCATATATGAAATAAAATTTCATCCAAGTACACATATGCAATACAAATGAGTACAAGTAAAACTAAGGAAATCTGAATGAGATTGGTGCATTGTATAAATGTTAGTATTCTAGTTGCAATATTATGCTACGGTTTTTGAAAATGTTACTATTGGAGGAAAGTGGGTACAAGAGGGATCTGGAAATTAATGAGTTTAATTAAAATCAGATAAAAGAAAAAGTTGAGTAAATTGCAGAGCAGATGATATTTAAATGTGGGAATATCCTGAAGACAGCATGTAATGAACTAAACTCCAGGGAGGCCTAGCAGTGTAGTGGTTAAGATTTGGTTGTGACTTAAAGCTGCTAACCCAAAGGCCAGCAGTTGAACCCCATCAGCTGCTCCTTAGAAACACTAGGGGCCCAGTTCTACTCTGTGCTACAGGATCACTATAAGATGGAATTGACTCACTGGCCACTGTTTTTGTTGTTGTCGTGGGTTGGGGTGGGCACTGGTGGAAGATTTGAGCATGTTGTCCTAAAACAGGCCGAACCACAGCTTACTTGCCAAGCACCTGTTTTCATGGTCTGAGTCTGCATCTCAAATGGAGGGGTCAGAATGTAACTAACTTTACACAAGTAATGAGCTCTCTGTCAAAGAGGAAGAGCAAGTGAAAATTGATGTGACATTGACAAAAGAAGTGCAAAGGGTGCTGGGCAGACAGCACACCTGGGGTCCTCTACATGTGCAGCAGCTCAGAGTAGGCTCCAGACCCTTCCCTTGTCATAAAAATGTGAATATTGGACATGACCTGCTTTTTTTTTGACAATGCAAAAGCATTCAACTGTGTGGGTCATAAATTATGGATAACATTGCTAACAGTGGGAATTCCAGAATGCTTCGTAGAATTCAAGAGGAAACTGTACATGGATTAATAGGCAATTTTTCAAAAAAAAAACAAGGAGATACTGTGTGTTTTAAAGTCAGCAAAGGTGCACAGCAGGGCTGTATCCTTTCACCATACCTAATCAGTTTGTATGATGAGCAAATAATCTGAGAATCTGTACTATATGAATAAAAATGGGGTGAGGAGATTGGAGGAAGACTCATTAACAACCTGCATTATGTAGATGCCACAACTTTGCTTGCTGAAAATGAAGGCTTGAAGTACTTACTGAGGGAGATCAAGGACTGTAACCATATAATACAATTTACATCTCAATGTAAAGAAAACATAACTTCTCACAATGGGACCAATAAGCAACATCAGGATGCATGGAGAAAAGAATGAAATCGTCAAGGATTTCATTTTACTTGGATCCATAAACAACATTTGTGGAAGCAGCAGTCAAAAAATCAAATTACACACTGCACTGGTGAACTCTTCTGCGAAGGATCTCAAAGTGAAACTTCATGAAAAAAGGTCAATCAGAACGATCCTTAGAAGGAAGGATGGCAAGACTAATTCTTACTTATTTTGGACATGTTATCAGAAGGGAACAGTCCCTGGAGAAGGACATCATGCTTGGTAAAGCAGAGGGTCAGCAAAAAAAATAGAAGACCCTCAATGACACGAATTGATACTGTAGCTGCAACAAGTGACTCTAGCATAACAAGTACTGAGAGGCTGGCACAGGACGGGGCAGGGTTTCCTTCTATTGTTCACAGGGTCGCTGGCAGTCAGAACCAATCAAACATCACCAAACTACACCAACGTCCTCTACTTCATTCCCATATGGCATAAGAAAGTGTGCTCCTACAATGTATCATTATAAACCTGTTGACTTCCAGGGAATTCCAACTCAAACTCTACAAGACAGGGTAGAACTGCCCTATAGGGTTTCCACAGAGAGGTTGGTGGATTCAAACTGCTGACCTTTTCATTAGCAGCTGAGTTCTTATGGCAATAGATGGAAAGAAGAAGAAATCTTTGGGAGCTGAAATCTAGTACACTGAGAGGGACTTAAACCCAAACCCACTGCCGTCAAGTGGATTTTGATTCATAGTGACCCTGTAGGACAGAGTAGAAATTCATTCTAAGGTTTCCTAGGAGCATCTCATAAATTCAAATTGCTAGCCTTTTGGTTAGCAGCCACAGCTCTTAACTGCTACCTTCCCAGGGTTTACGAGATGGACTTAGGCAGAAGAACTAGTCTTCCAGCTGAGAAGCTGGGGTACAAACTTGAGATGTCTATAAAGATTCTGATTTAGCTGTTGTTAATTTTGGTAATACCGTATGGAAACAGGAAACCCTGGTGGCCTGGTGGAGAAGAGCTACAGCTCCTAACCCAAAAGTTGGCCATTCAAATGTGCCAGGCACTCCTTGGAAACCCTATGGGGAAGTTCTACCCTGTCCTTTACAATCACTATGAGTTGGAATTGACTTGACATCAACAGGCTTATTTCTTTATTTTTTAATATGGAAATATTGATTAAAGGAAGTACAGTGCCTCCATCTGGGGGGAACATTATTAAACTAGGGAATTAACCTTTGTTTGTTGTTTTAGTATAGCAGACTTATTTGCAGCTGTGGTTTCTGCTTTCTAAGTCTTGGACAAAATGTAGAGATACTTTCAAAAATATATTTAAAATAGTTTTCAGTATATAAGAACAAGTTACAATCAGCCTTGTTCCATTAAATACTGTCTTGAAAGTGTATTAATTTTCAAAGACTAATGCTAGCAATTTTAAAAAAGCCCCCTTTGGGTCATAAAATTTCATTTGATAAGTAGAATGCAATCTACTATGAGACTGAATTATTAGTTAATACTCTCAAGCTATATTATTATGTTTTTTTTTTAAAGTGTACTTTCTGGTGGAACCACAATGAGTTATTTCAACTAACTTAAAAATAAGCACTTCAGTTTATAAAGCAAACAAACTATAGCAATCATTCATTAGTAGAAAACTAGCACTTTGAGAAAAATGTTGATTATTAATTATAGAGTACTAAACTCACGAAATTATCTTCTTCAGTAAAATTAAACAGAAATAATTGTGTTGAAGAAAAGAAAAAGGTACCAGCTATCCTGCTAAAAATTTTACTCTATAAAGTTACTTTTCTCTTCACCCACTTTTATCACTGCTGGCTCACCTGGTCAAGGAAAGCTCTGGAGGAGGCAATAGTGAAAGGAACACATCTTGATGCCATTCAGGAAATCAAGAGTAATAATGATGACAGCTCTGATGGCCATTCTAGAAAAAGAGTTCCCAAATTTCTTGGAAGGCTGGACTAGATGCTGGCATTGCTACTTAGCTTTCCAAATGGAGTACTTCGAAGGTGACTATAGTAATATTCAGCAATTAGGAATGCAGCACTTTTTCTAGGATGAGCCAATGCACTTAATTGTCAGACCTCGTATATATGGTAATGTTGTAGGTAGGTGCCGTCCAGTCTGTCTGAACTCATAGCAACCCTACATACAACAGAACAAATCACTGCATACTGAAGATTGTTAGTGAGTCTTCTAGTTTTGATGCCTCCTTCTTCCTCATATATTACAGCTTGTTGGATTATTTGCTCACATACAGACTGAATAGATATGGTGAAAGGATGCAATCCTGAGACACGCCTTTCTTGATTTTAAACCACGCAGTATCCCCTAGTTCTGTTCCAGTGACCCCCTCTTGATCTATGCGCAGGTTCCACAAGACCACAATGAACTGTTCTGTAATTCCAATTATCTGCAATGTTATTCATAATTTGTTATGATCTACACAGTCGAATGCCTTTCCATAGCCATTGAAACACAGTAAACATCTTTCTGGTATTCTCTGCTTTTAGCCAAGGTCCATGTGACATCAGCAATGATATTCCTGATTCTATGCCCTTTTATGAATCCAGCTTGAATTTCTGACAGCTCCCTGTTGATGTACTGCTGCAGATGCCTCTGAATAATCTTCTGCAAAATAAATGCATATATAAAGATATTTATGTTAATGAAACGGTTCACACAGTTTTAGGCCATTGGTCAGGCTGAAGACTTCTGATCCATGTAGCTGTAAGGGCTGGGGAACCAAAGACTGCCAGTTAGACAGCAGGCTTCTGGCTCACAGGCAGACAAGACTGGCAGATCCAAAGAAGGGCAGGTGAGACAACAGGTAAGCCACTAGCTCAAGTCCCAAGAACTGGAGAGCAGACAAACAGGAGCCAGCAGCAAGATCCAGTGCAAGAAAAACTCAATAAGCCTTTCCAGAAAGTCCATTTACAGTGGATGCAGGTAACAATCTCAAGAAAAATCCCTTTCTACTGACTGGCTACTCGCAGCAGATTCCATCATGGAGGTGATCATGTTATATCATATCTCATCATGGAGGTGATCGTATCATTATATTACTGCCAAACTACATCGTAACTGCCAAATCACTGAGAATCATGGCCCAGCCAAGTTGGCACAGAACCTTAATAATCATAAGTCCTTTTGTGAGAAGGTGGAAGACTAGGAGAATCAAAGGATTGGAGCTGACAGATCTAACTTAATACAGGAAAAAAAAAAAACAGACTCTTCTGTATCTGTCTTAGAGAAGTGCCTTCTTAGACGTATGATGGTCTTCTGTCTAAAACTGTAGCTTAAGGCTGAAGAATTATACCTTACTAACAACAGACCGTTTTTCAGAGCCAGCCCTAAGCAAAATAGTGAAATAGATCAAGTTATCTTTGCCACCTTTCTCTTCCTTCCTAATAACTCTACTCTACCTGAGGCACATTTCTTTCTAGTGTTAGCAGAGCTTTCTCTCTTGACTGTCACTAATACAGAAAGCAAGATAGTACCTCTTCAGCTACCAACTGTCCGAGAGTAACATCTCACAGGAGTATGAAAAAGATTTTTGCTGACCAAGATAATCTTCAATTCCCAGAGAAAAACATTACTACAAGTGCAACTTAAGATTATCATCAGAATTTAGAAAAATATTTTCATGCACAGAAACCTTCTTGACATCACTAAAATCCTACAATATAGACACTGCTTACTGATAAAACTTACTCTAGTACTCTTGTGTTCCATATATTTTGCTTGCACTCCATTCTGTGCAGACAAAGCACACACACATATACACACACACACGTACACACAAGGTCTGACAGCTAAGTTTGTGAACTCATCCTAGGAAAGTGCTACATACCTTGCTGCTGAATATTACTGCAGTCACCTTCAAAGTATGCCCCTTGGGAAGCTATGCACAAACACCAGTGCCTAGTCCACACTTCAAAGCAATTTTGGAACTCTTTTTCTGGAACGACTATCAGAGCTGTGGACATTTGTGCCCCTGATGTCCTGAATAGCATCAAAACATTACCTTTTCAGTATTTCCTTTGAGTAGAGAAAAAAGCCACCGGGTGCCAGATCAAGTGAGTAGGAAGGCTGTTCCAATACAGTTATCTGTTTACTGATTAAAAATTTCCTCACAGAGAACTACAAGGTTAAGATGGCGAACTTGCCACCTTGGCACCATGCACAATGGCCATTCCAGAAAGAGGTCCAAAATTGCTTTGCAGGATGGGTTAGGCTCTGGCATCGACACATAGCTTCCCAAGGAAAGCACTACGAAAGTGACCATAGTGATATTTAGCAGTGAAGTATGCAGCACTTGGAACAATTAAGTTCGTGGACCTAATTGTCAGACCTCCTGTCTCTCTTATAGGCGTCTAGGAGGAGAAACAGAGGCGAACACTGCCCCGTCCTGCACCAGCACCATTACTGCTGTGTTGGTTCTGTTGTGGCAGCTACTGTGGCAGCCCTTCGTGTTGGCAGTCTTCCTCTTCACACTGACCCTCTACCAACCATGATCTCTTTGTCCACAGAACGGTCCTTCCTGATAACAAGTCCCAAGTAACAAAGTCCTACCATCCTCACTTCTAAGGGGCATTCTGGCTCTACTTCCTCTAAGACAGATTTGTTTATTCTCCCAGTAGTCCATCCTCTATTGAACATTCTTTGTCTGCCCATGCCATGATTAAAATGCATCAATTTCTCTTCAGCCTTTCTTACTCTTTGTCCAGCTTTCATATGCATAAAAAGTGATTGAAAATATCATGGTTTAGGTCACATGCACCTTAGTTTTCAGAGTGACATCACTGTTTTCCAAGATTTGAAAGAGATCTTTTAAGGCAGATTAGACAAATGCAACATGTCATTTCACTTCTTGACTGCTGCTTCCGTGGACATTGGTTGTGGATACAAGTAAAATGAAATCTTGACAACTTCAACCTTTCCTGTATTTATCATGACATTGTTCATAGGTCCATTAGTGAGGATTTTTGTTCTCATTATGTTGATGCATAATCCATATGAAGTCTGTGGTTTTTGAGCTTCATCAGTAAGTGCTTCAACTCCTCTTTACTTTCACAAGTAAGTCTAAATGTCATTGGCTGTTAATGAGTCTTCCTCCAATCCTGGTGCAGCATTCTGCTTCTTACAGTGTACTTCTGCAGATTATTTACTCAGCACACAGGTGGAGTAAGTATAGTAAAAAGCTATAAGCTTGAATCATACTTTTCTTGATTTTTTGTTTTGACTTTTTCTTGTGATTAAGTGAAAGTATATATTTCAAATTAAATTTCTATGCCCACCTGTTTGCAGCTCCTTCTGCTCTCCTTGCTCAATGACAGCACACTCCTCCTTTCGGTTCGATGTATGTTGTATCCTCTTAACAATCTGCTGTCCCCTCCTTTCCATCCTCTCTTCTCCCTCCTAGTACAAGGCCAGTATCACAGCACCCTTAGATGCATAGAGCCGTAAAGTACACACACCATATGGTCACATTATGTCTCCAAGTCCAGTCCATTCCTGCCCAAATAGTTGACCTCAGAAATCTTTTCTGAGGCAGCAGCAGGTCTAGGGGCCATGCTCACAGGGGAACCCCCAGGCCACTGGATCAACAATTGCAGTCTTCTAGTGGAGTTACTGAGGCACACTCCTCTTTTTCTCATGTTGGCACAGGGACTCAATATTGTGTGCCACATCACGGTGGCTATGGTCGTGTCCAGGCACAATTTGGTTCTTCTGGTCATTCACGTGGGTCCTTTTGTCTCCTGGGCTCCTTTTTTCTTGTGTCTTTTTTCTTCTTGGTGATCATCCCTTCTGGATGAGTTGGGGTCATTTGCTGTACCTCAGATTTCAGCTTGCTAGCTCTTAAGACCCCAGACGTCACTCACCAATATGGGGTGAAGAAGATTCTCTTAGCAATAGGCTAGTTATGGTAATTGGCCTTGAAGTCCCCTGAGAGCATGGTCCCCAGACCCCCAACCTTGCTACTTTATCCTTGCAATATTGGATTAAGACCAGAAGAGTTTTCAGTTTATGTTGAAGTCCAGTTAAGTTGACCTTCTTTCTACTGTGTGCTGTCACTGCTTTCACCCAACCAAATTTCTATAAACTGTCTAATCTATGACCAGCCCTCTCCCTCCCTCCCTACACTTTCAGCCATCAAAGAGCCTTTTCATCTGTACGTAAGTATATTTTGAAGTTCTTAAGGTAGGAGTCTCATACACTATGTGTCCTTTTGCCACTACTCATTTCCCTCAGCATAATGTCTTCCAATTGAAATCAGGTTATGAGATGCTTCCTAAAATCATCATTGTTCTTTATCAATGCAGTGTTCCATAGAGTATATGTACCATAGTTTGTTTATCCATTCATCTGTTATTGGGCATTAGAGTCTATTCCATCTTTTTGCTATTGTGGACTGTGCTGCAATAAACATGCCTGCGCATGTGTCTGTTTGTGTGACTGCCCTTAATTCTGTAGGATATATTCCAACAGTGGGATTACTGGATCAAATAGTATATCTATTTTGAACTTTTAAGGAAGCACCAAATTGCTTTCCAAATAGGTTTTACTATTTTGCAATCCCGTCATCAGTGTAGGAGAGTTCCAATTTTTCCACAGCCTCTCCAGTATTTTGTGTTTTCAAATCTGTTTGAGAACAGTCTTTTGTAGCATTCTGTTATGATATTTTTTATTTCAGTTGGGTCTACTGTGACACCTCCCTTCTGTTTTTTATTGGGGTTATTTGTTTACTCTCCTGTTTTTCTTTTTGTAGGATTAGCCAATGGTTTATCAATTTTCTGGACCTGTTCAAAGAGCCAGCTTTTGGTTTTTTTAATTTTTAATTGTTCTTCTTTTCTCTAATTCATTTAGGTTCTGCTCTAATCTTTATTATGTTTTTTTTTGTTGGCACCTGAGGGTTCTTCTGTTGCTCTCTTCCTACTTGTTCAAGCTGTAGGGTTAACTCTTTGGTTCGGGTCCTTTCTTCCTTCCAGATGTGTGCATTTATAGAGATAAATTGACCTCTGAGCACTGCTTTGGTTGTATCCCAGAGGTTCTGGCAAGATGTGTTTTCATTCTCATTTGAATCCATACATTTCTTTATTTCATCCTTGATTTCTTGTATAACCCATGTCTTTTTGAGCAGAGTGTTGTTCAGTTTCCGTTAGTTCATATTTCTAACCTCTGTTTCTTTCTTGTATTGATTTCACCTTTTGGGGGTCTGAGAAGATGCTTTACAAGAATTCAATGGTTTGGATTTTGTTGAAACTTTCTTTTTAAGTTTTGTATATGTTAATTAGGTCTAGTTGGTTAATTGTCGCAGTGAGATCTTCAGTGTCTTTACTGAGATTTTTTCTGTTACCGAAAATGGAGTGTTGAAGTGTCACACTATTATTGTGGAGTTATCCATCACATTTTTCAGTGTAGTCAGTGTTTGTTCGATGTATTCACATGCTCCGGTAATTGGTTGCATAAATATTTAATATTGTTAAGTCCTGCTTGTATACTGAACCATCCAGCAATAAACAGTGAACAGAACACGCTTGTCCAGGATGTTGGATTTTACATTGAAATCTATTTTCTCTGAGACTAGTATTACTACATCTGCTCTTCCTTATATGTTGTTAGCTTGGTATGTGTTATTCTACAATTTAATTGTCAGTTTGTTCATATCTTTGAATGTAAGGTGTGTTTCTTGTACGCAACTTATAGATGGGTCATGTTTTTTTCACCCACAATGTCACTCTCTGTCTCTTTATTGGAGTGTTCAGTCCATTTACATTCACTGTAATTATTGATACATATGTGTTTAGTGCTGTCATTTTGATGCCTTTATTTTTGGGTTGATGTTTTCTATGATGCTTTTAATATTGTAGCTCTGATTCAGTTTTGTGACTTCCCTAACTAAACAGGATTCTAGATGCTGTGTCCTGTGTTGCCTCCTTAAATATACACTTAATGGCTTTGTTTTTTTAAGTAAAAAGCTTTTTGTAGTTTTTGTTTGGTTTTTACAAAGTCCCTATGCTTCTGTCACCATGAGTCAGATCCGACTCGACGGCACTTGGCTTTGGCTACGCTTCTGTTTATCTGCAAATGTCTCATTCTCATCTTCATATTTGAGAGACAGTTTTTCAGGACATGTAATTCTTGTTTGGAAGTTTTTCTCCTTCAAGGCTTTGAATATGTCATCTCACTGCCCCTTGCCAACATAGTTTCTGCAAAGCCTACAGGGTTTCCTTCTGAATGTTAGCTTTGACTTTAGCCTTGTTGCCTTTAAGAGAATCTGTTTATGTTTTATTTCGTTAAGCTTGATTATATGTCTTGGTGTCTTTCTTTTGGGGTCTAGTTTTTGTGATGTTCATACACATCTTGGCAGTCAATGTTCTCTTCTTTCATAATTTCAGTAAAGGTTTCTGTCAGCAACTCAGCCGTGCTCTCTTTGTTTTCAGCTATCCTTCCCTGTTCAGGAACTCCAGTTATTTGTAGATTTTTCCTCTTAATATAATCCCACATGTTTCTTAATGTTTCTTTATTTTACTTGTTTCATTTCTCTGATCTCCTCATAAATGTTGGTTTCAGTTGTTCTATCCTCAGGATCACTAATTCTGTCTTCTATCACCTCAATTCTGCTCTTTTGGCTCTGGATTGAATTGTTTAATTCTGTAACTTTGTTATCAATCTGCTGGATTTCAGATCATCGATGTTCCACCAGTTCAAATAGCTCCATTGTTCATTTCATTCTGCTACATTTTGTTTAATCTCTAGGAGGGATCACTATATAATTCTTTTGTACTTGACCTCTAATAGTTTCAGAAAGGCTTCTTCATCTGGGAAATTTTTTGATTCTTTATTTTGGGAGTTTTCTGGAGCCATGGTAGACTGCTTCTTTAAATGGTTAGGAATGCTTTGTTGCTTTGGGTTGTCTAGAGGCTGTTGAGTTTCTCTGGTGTTACCTCAACAGGAGCTGAGTCATAGGTCTGAGACAGGAGTTGGTCACTAGCCACCTCTGTGTACTTTAGTGACTGGCCCCAGTGGACTCTCTGGGATGGTAGACTCTGCCAATGGTCTGGCAAGGACAGCAACCTACTTCTTTTGGATTCACTGGGGATGGGGGGGGCGTGAACTGATCATGTAATGTGGGTCAGTAAAGGCTGCAGGAGATGCTGGCAGGCCTCTCAGCATTTATTTCTTCAGGCAGTCTTCTTTTAAAACCTAGTTGCTGTCCAACAGCTGCCAAAATCAGTCAGGCTGTCAGGTGTGGGAGATCCCACCTTCTGGCTGACAATGGAAGCACCTATTCTGTCATCCCAGATGCTATGATGTAGTTCAAAGTAGGGAGGTGTGGTGGTCAGGCTTATGTCAACTTGGCTACTACCTATTTGGCTGCTGTATTAAGTGGCAGGGCGGGGTTTGTGGTGGTTCTCTGCCCCTCGGCTCTCATCTCACGACCTTTCACTAGAGTGGCTGGTCGCTCACATGGCCAGGAGTTCCTGCTCTCTTCTTCCAGCATCTGGTTCCGGGACTTGAGCTAGCAGCTGTTGGGCTCATCAGTCCTTACAGTCAGCACTTGAGAGTCCTGCTCCCTGACCTGCCAATCCTGCGTTCGCCAGCCTCTGTCCAGTCCTGCTCCCTGACCTGCCGATCCTGGGTTCGCCAGCCTCTGTCACTTCGTCTCGCCACCAGCTTGGCATCCACCAACCTCCAGCCTCTGTCGCTTTGTCTCGCCACCAGCTTGGGATCCACTGACCTACACAACCAGTGATCTGCAACTCTGGTCTCTGACTTGCTGACCTTGGGTTCCTCAGCTTCCATGGACACATGAGGCTTGTGCCAGAGCTTGGGACATTCAGCTTCTGTGATTATGTGAGCTGTTTCCTATATTTGTATCTATCTATCTGTCTATATATATATTATAAATCTTTCCTTGTACCTACACGTGTTACTGGTTTTGCCTCCCTAGAAAACCCAGCCTAAGACAGGAGGGGTTACAGCATTGCTGCCATCCTCAGCTGGGCCCCACCCATAAGGTGACCCTGACCTAAACATAGCCTTTCTGCCAGAAAAGTGCTTTCCAGGCAGGCCCTGCTTCTCAGCTTGGGAATTAGCTCCTGCTGAGTCCTCTAGTTGGGTGACTCCACCTCCCAGCTGACCAAGATGAGGTCCTGGCCAAGCTGCCTTTCCCACTGTGAAATAGCAGAATCTATGTCACACCTCAGAAAAGACAGAGTGGAGGGTCAGTGACGCTCTCAGTCAACAGTCGGGATCTCAAAATATAGCTATGCCGTGTACTGTCTCTCTGCTACTCTATCCAGTGCTTACTTTAGAACTGCAGTTCAGCATATTTGCCAGCTCATGCCCATCTACTGCCTCCTGGATAACAAAGAAGGCATTAGTACCTGTTTCCCTCCAAAACAGTGAGTCAGCAGGAGCAGGGTTCAGCATGCACTGTCTTATGTTAGATAGAGGTTGTTTCCTACTTAGTGGCACGTAGTCCAATCTGACAACCCCATGCCATATCCTAGAGTTCCCTGGGTGTCCCGAGAGCTCCATTCAGTTACCATTCCAGGCCTTACTTCTCAGAGGGAATTGAGGAGATATGTGTCTAGTCTATCACCTTGGCTCTGTCCCCCTTTCTTGATTTTAAACTACTCAGAATCCACTTGGTCTATGCACATGTTCCATGCTAGCACAGTTTAGTGTTCTAGAATTCCCATTCTTCACAATGTTATGCATTATTTATTATCCCCACAACCAAATGCCTTTGCATAGCCAATAAAACACAGTAAACATCTTTCTGGTATTCTCTGCCTTCAGCTAAGATCCATCTGACATCAGCAATGATATCCCTGGTTCCACATCATCCTCTGAATCCAGGTTGAATTTCTGGCAGTTCCCTGTCAATGTACTGCTGCAACCACTTTTGAGAGATATTCAGCAAAATTTTACTTCTTTATGATATCATTGAACAATTTTCCCATTCTCTTTGATTCTTTCTTTGGAATTGGTACAAATACAGTACTTTACAATCAGTTGGTCAGGTAGTTGTCTTCCAAATTTCTTGTCATAGGCCAGTAAAGACTTGCAGTGCTGCATTTGTTTGTTGAAACATATTAATTGTATTCTATCAATTTCTTGAAACTATTTTTCACCAATGTCTTCAGAGCACCTTGAACTTCTTCCTTAAATACCATTAGTTTTTGATAATATGTCATGCTACCTCCTGAAATGGTTGGACATAGACCAATTATTTTGGGTATAGTGATGCTGTGTTCCTTCCATCCTTTTTTGCTGCTTCCTGTGTCATTAAACTTTGTTCAAATTAAAAAAGAAAATTGCTGATGAGTCAAGACAGAGGACAGGGTAGAACCGAACCTAGAATTTGTAAGGAGCATCTAGAAGATTAGAACTACTGATGGTTTGGTTAGCTACCATAGCACTTAACCACTATGCTACCAGGACTTTAATTTTGTTCACAGAATCCATCAATATTCCAACTTGGGTCTTGAATTTTTTCTTCAGTTCTTTCAGCTTGAATAATGAAGAGAATGTTCTTCCCTTTTGGTTTTCTGACTCCAAGTCTTTACATATTTCCTTATAAAAATTTTACTTTGTTTTCTAGAGCTTCTATTTAAAATCTGTTCATCTCTTTTACTTCTTCATTTCTTCCATTCTTCTTAGCTACTGGATGTTTTAAAAGTTTTTGAGTCTCTTCTGACATGAATTCTTCTTTTTTTTTGGCTTTTTAATGATATTTTGATTTCTTCACATAGTATGTTCTTCATGTCATCCACAACTTGTCTGGTCTTTGGTCATTACTGTTCAATGCATCAAATCTATTCTTAAAATGTTTTACACATTCAGGGTACATTTTCACTGTTGTGAGATTGTTCTAATTTTCTTCAACTTCAACTTAAATGTGCATACAGCAATTGATGATCAGTCAGGCCCTTGCTATGACTGATGATCTTGAAATTTTTCTTAGTTTCCTTCCACAGACGTAGTCGATTTGATTCCTCTTTACCATATGGTGAGGTCTATGTGGATAACTGCAGCTTATATTGTTGAAAAAAAAAGATACTTGCAATGAAGAAATTGTTGGTCTTATAAAATTGTACCATCCCATCCCTGGCATCATTTCTGTCACCAATGCTATCTTTTCTAACTATCAATCCTTTTTTTTCCACCTGTTGCATTCAATCACCAGTAACTATCATTGCACCTTGATTGCATGTTTCATCAATTTCAGACTGCAGAATCTGGTAAAAATCTTCAATTGCTTCATCATCAACCTTGGTGGTTGGCATGTAAATTTGAATAATAGTGGTACTGGCCTTTCTTGTAGGCATATGGATATTACCCTGTCTGACAGCATTTTACTTCAGATGTTGAAATGCTGTTTTTTGACAATGAAAATGATACTACCTTCAATTTGTCATTCCTAGCAAAACCCCAAACCCGAAACAAAACCCAGGACTATTGAGTTGATTCCAACTCATGCAACCCTATGGAACAGAGGAAAACTGCCCTACAGAGCTTACAGGAAGCACCTGGTGGATTTAAACTGCTGACCTTTTGATTAGCAGCCATACCACTTGACCAGTACACCACCAGTATTCCCATTCTAATTCTCTGATTGAAAATGCCAATGCCAGTCTAATTTTGGCTTCCTAATTCATAGGATATCAATTTAAAGGCATTCCATTTCACTTCTAACAGTTTCCAGTTTTCCTAGATTCATTTTCTTATTTTCCAGATTCCAGCTATTAGTGGATATTTGTAATTGTTTCTTCTCATTTTGAGTCATGCCACATCTTCAAATGAAGGCTCCCAAGCTTAACTCCATCAACCTCATTAAGGCTGACTCTACTTTGAGGCAGATCTTCACTTTTATGTGCCTTCTGTCTTAAGGGGCTCATCTTCTGACACTACATCAGACAATGTTTCATTGCTATTCTTAGGGTTTTCATGGCCAATGTTTTTAGAAGTAAACTATCAGGTCTTTTTGCCTATCTTAGTCTGGAAGCTCTGCAGAAACCCATCTACCAACTCTGACCCTGCCAATGCTCAAAATACAGGTGGCAAAGTTTCCAGTATCACAACAACATTTAAACCACTACATTGTGACAAAATGGCAGACACACAGTGGAGTCATGAGTTACCAAACTGGAAATAAGTCAACAAAAAACATTCAAATTAAGCCATGAAAAGAAAATAATGGAAATATATAGAAAGAGTTGATGAGATAGATGGGATTTGGTAAAAATTGCTAAGATAAATATGTCAATGGACTGCAGAAAGAAAGAAAAAATAAGATAAAAAAAAGTTATATATCTTAGTTACTTAGTGCTGCTATGCAAGAAATATCACAAGTGGATGTCTTTAAAGTAAAGAAATTTATTTTTTTTTACAGTTATGTGGACTAAAAGTGAAAACTAGGATATCAGCCATACCAATACTCTCTGTGGGCCTCTATCATAGTTTCTGGTGTCTGTTAGCAATGCCTGACATTCTTCTGCTTGTAGATGGTCATCACATGGCATCTATCTTCCCTCTGTGTGTGCCTATGCATCTATTTTGTGATTTTTGTGACTCTAAAGTGATTAGGTTTAGGACTCAATCTACTTTAGCATGGCTTCATTAACATAGCCCCAAACAAAACGAAACAATCCAAACCAGGTCACATTCACAGGTACAAGTACAGGCCAGAATTTCAATGCTTGTCTGGGGGGACACAACTAAACATTTCTTAAAACTGGTAAAGACATGAGACCACAGATTCAAGGAGTGGTACAAAATGAAAACAAGATAAAAACAAAGAAAACAGACTCAAGAAAATCATAGTTAAGCTACTTAAAATCAAAGGCAAAGAAACAAATTTCAAAGTAACCTGGGAATTATTTTTGAGAGAAACAAAAAGAAGAGTTAGTGACAACTTCACAAAAATAGTGAAAGTCAGAGAAGAGTGAAATGATATCTTTAGAGTGCTAACAGAAAACAACTGCAAATCTGTTTCTAGCAACATATACATCAGCATGTGTGTGCTGTGCATGAGAGAAAGTGCATTACATATATTTAGCCAAGAGTTATTTTGATGGAAGAAGACTTAAAAATGTTGTGACATAATCTTACAAACTGTCCTATAGCTAATATTCTCCATACTATGATAAGAAAGTTGATGCTGGCTGGTTGAGTCATCAAGCAAGACTAACTTTTTCGTAATTCATTCAGTTCTATAAATTCAAGATCCAATAATCAAGGTAATGAACTTAATTGTTCTAAGTACTACATACCTAATTGCTAAATACCACTATGCTCACCTTCGAAGTACTCCTCTTGAGAAGCTATGCACCAAAGCCTGCACATAGCGTACCCTTCAAAGCAACTTTGGAACTCTTTCTGGAATGGCCATGGTACCCAGTGGCACGCTGGTAAGTTTGCAAAAGATTGTATAGTTGTCTGTGTTTTTAGCCAGTAAACAAATACCTGTTTTAGAACACCCTTCCTACTCACCTGATATGAGCCCAATAACTATTTTCTTTACCCCAAAATAAAGGAAATATTGAAACAAAGACATTTTGATGTCATTCAGAATATCAAGGCAGCTCTGATGGCCATTCCAGAAAAAGAGTTCCCAGGTAACTGTACTGATTTTCAACAATGAGGTATGTAGCACTTTTTCTAGGATGAGTTCACGGACTTAATTGGCAGTTCTCCTACATATGGTTCACCTATTATGTGCGATACCTTATTCAAGTCTCTGAAATACTGCAGTAAACAAAATAGAGTTACCACTCTTTTAGAGTGTATGTCGAGATAGGTAATTTAAAATAAATATAAAATAGACTATGAAGAAAGTTAAACCTTTGGAACTTGTTCTGAGAGAATAAAGAAACCTTTGAAAACTTAGCTTTGTTTTAAAAAGATGACTATGATTGGTATGTTCAGTTTCTATCTGCATGGTAGAGAAAGTGAGACTGATGGGACCATGAGGTGATGATGGCATAGACTTGAGATGTAGCAGTAATACCGATAGGTAATTTTAGATATATTTTGAAAACAATGTTGACAGTGTTTGTTGATGTGTTGGATATGATGAAAGGCAATGAAGGAAGATGAAGATTAGTACTTTGGTCTGGATAATTCTTTGTCGTGAGGGTCTTTCATGAGCCTTGTAGGATATTTATTAGCATCCCTGGCCTCTTTTCACTAGATGCTTGTAGTAAGTCCTTCCCAGTTGTGACAACTGAAAATGTTTCCAGACATTGCCAAACAGGGAACAAAATCATCCTTTGCTAAATCTGTTTCAAAGCATCTATTAAGTCTTTAATAGATTTGGCTGAAGAACTATAAAAAGTGTTTTAATACATGTTAATTTGGCATTATGATTAAATATCCTAAAAATATATCAAGTAGCAATTTGTAAAAACGTGTAGTTCAGAGAAGAGGTCAGAACTGAAGATACAAATTTAAGTGCTGTTGTTGTTGTTAGATGCTGTCAAGTCAGTTTCAATTCTTAGCAACCCTATGTACAACAGAATGAAGCATTGCCTGATCTTGCACCATGTTCACAATTGTTTTTATATTTAAGCCCATTGTTATAGCCATGGTAGCAATACATCTTGTACAGGGTCTTCCTCTTTTTTGCTGACCCTCCACTCTACCAAGCATGATGTCCTTCTCCAGGAACTGATCCTACCTGACAACATATCCAAAGTATGTGAGACTCAGTCTTGCCATCTTTGCTTCCAAAGTGCGCTCTGGTTGTACTTCTTCCAGAACAGATCTGTTTGCTCTTTGGCTCTTTTGGCAGTCCATGGTTACGTTCAACATTCTTCTCTAACACCCCAGTTCAAAGGCATCAATTCTTCTGTCTTTGTTCATTGTCCAGCTTTCACATGCATTTGATGCAGCTGAGAATACCATGGCTTGGGTCAGGTGCACGTTAGTCTTCAACATGTAAACTGACATTAAAATAATGAAATGAAGAGGAGTAAGCACATGTGAATAAATGAGCTTCCTCGAACTTAAAACATGCTGTGTTTAGCTGTGGAGAAGACAAATCCAATCCAGGTAAAGCAACTGAAAGTAAATAAGGGTGCTACTTCAGAAGCCAGGGGAAGGCAATGTTTAAGACCAAGTACAAAGATGCTTACAACACTATTGCAAAGTCAAGAAAGACAAAGCCTGAATGTTAGATTTATTGTTATGGATGCTATTGGTGACCTTGACAAGAGAAATTTTTGTAGAAAAGTAGAGGCAAAATTAAAACAGAAAACTGAAGTGAGTTCAAGCAATAATAGTAAGGAAGTAGAGACTCTAACAGCAGAATACTTTAAAAGAGATTGCTCTGGAGAAGAGTAAAAACCTGTACAGTAGCCAGAAGGAGATATGAGGTCAATGGAAGTTTTTGGTTTGTTTGCTTTGTTTTAAAGATTGATAAAATTATAATGTATTTATTTGCTACTGTGAATGATCAGTTGGAGAGGAAATGAGAATGCAAGGTGAAGAGAAAATGACAGAAGTCTTTGAGTCAGAAGGTAGATACTAGTATCTAAAATGTGCATGCCAAGAGGTTAAGAACATGTGTAGTCTGATCTAGAGACACTAGGGAAATAAGTTAACGCCAGATTTTCAAGCCAAGGGAGCAGAACTAAGAGTCCACTTGACAAAAATACCTTCAGAGACTCAACACCTGTGCAAGATTCCAAATAGTCAGCCCTTAGAGCATCAGAAGACAATTTCTGACTGTATTGTTAGTATATCCTTCTAAATACACCTTCTTACATTTGATTAAGGAACGATCACGAAAATTTAGGTTGAAGCTAGCAAATCCAGTGCCATCTAGTCAATTCCAACTCATAGCAACCCTAGAGGACAGAGTAGAAGTGCCCCACAAAGTTTCCAAGGAGTGTCTGATGGATTTCAACTACTGACCTGGTTGGCAGCAGTAACTCTTAACCACTAAACCACCAGCATTTCCTTTTCTTCCTACACCCTACATCAACAAGACAGATGCTAACAATTTCTACAATTCCCAGCCAATCTCATTCTCTTGCAAAATTTCAGTTACCATTTATATCCTTAAACTATTCCCTCTTAGTTCACAGGCATGTATATGTACACAAACACATTTACTATGCAAAATAAAGTTCACCTGTGTTAACCTCTGTGTTCCTAAATCGCAAATCTGTCGTGTCTTATTTAGTCAAAATTATTCTTCTTGGCCTACTTCTGGGATAGTACTTCAAAGGGGTAAAAAGTGAATCACTACAATCTTTAGGAAAATCAAAAGCAGTTTATTTTGTTCTGTTTTGTAGCTAGATCTTTTTGCATACATTACGCTTAAAATTTCACAACCCTCCCAAAATCAGGTAACATTTAACAATCTTAATGACCGTGAAGATAATGTTTTATGAAGTGATGAAATAAGTTCACAAGTTTCACAACAACACAAATTGGACAACTGGGAAAGTGATACGGTCATCTGGGCTTGAACTGTCTCTGCAGATCAGCATTGATGATATTAATACATTTAGAAGAAAGGAGTTTGCCAGATGCATACTGTTAATTTTTTTTACATGGTTCAACTACATTTGATTGTATTTCACTCCTATGAACCGTTTTCTGAAATGATGCCCTACAGCTACAAATAATTCAGATTATAAAATCTTATAATGCACTTGCTTGTGATTACAAAGTTAAATTTTTGACACCCTTGAACATTTAGAATACATATTATGTATAACCTATTTCCACCCTAATTTTGAATTCATTTGCTGTATACTTTACTAAAAGTCAGCAGTGTCATGCTAATTGGATCAAATCCCTTAAGCACATTCTTATCCCCTTCTGATAGACAAACAAAACAAAAGAGCGTTTATGCTATGTACATTATAAGCTAAAATGAATAAAGTAAAATAAGGACAATAGCACCGGGTATTTCTAAAATTCTGGAACTCTTTCAACAGGGCTGTTTCTTCTGGCCATTTTTTGCCACGTACAGAGTTGTGTGATCTTTTAAAGGATTTACTATTTTAAAAGAGGACATTGCTTTATCTATTTTATACTTCGATTTTAACATAATTTAAAAATGAAGCTGCCTATAATTGCTTATGAATAATGTTTATAACTACTCCTGGAAAAGGTACAACACTCAAATCCTGAATTTTAATTCATCCACTGGACACAATAGGAATTTCCCTTCCCATTAATGTTCGTGATATAAAGCACTGAGGGACAAAAAAAAAGATATTACTTTCTGTTAAAATATTTATTGGTAACAGGAGGTAGCTCCTTTACAATACTTTCTGTTGAGGAAGGCAGAGAAAGGTCTTTGTGTACCACATCACCCTGCTCTTATTTTCCTGGTGGCTTCATACCTTTCTCTGCTACCCCTGCCAAGGAGTTATAAAATATGTCTCTCCATTTACGTTTTACCTTAGCCTAAGCCTACCCGCCCTTGGCACTATGAATATAATATATACATATATATGTTTATATATATATATACACACACACATACATACTTTAAAAAAAAAAAAAAAACAAGAACCATTGCCATCTACTGTTCCAAATCTTAGTGACCCTATAGGACAGAGCAGAACTGCTACACAGGACTTTCAAGTTGCAGCTGGTGGATTTGAAATGCAGACTTTTGATTAGCAGCTGTAGTTCTTAACCACTGCACATTCAGAGCTCTGTATGTTCTCCCAGAGGTTAAAGTGATCAACTGCTTACAGAACGGACAGCAGTTTGAAAGTAGTGACTCCACAGGACAAAGACATACACAGTCTGCTTCCGTAAAGACTTACAGCCTTGGAAATCCTGTTGGGTTGCTATGAGTCAGAAGCATCTCACCCACAGCAGTGAGTTTGGTTTCTATCTCTCTCTCTCTCCCTCTCTCTCTCTCTCTCTCTCTCTCTCTCTCTCTCTCTCTCTCTCACACACACACACACACACACACACACATATACAAGATCTGACAATTAAGTCCATGAACTTAATTGTTCTAAGTGCTACGTACATCTGCCAAATATCACTACAGTTACCTTTGAAATATTCCCCTTGAGAACCTATGCACTGATATCAGCACCTAGTCTACCCTTCGAAGCAGTTTTGGACCTCTTTCTGGAAGGGCCATTGCACATGGCAACAAGTTTGCAAACTTAATTGCATAGTGGTCTATGAGGAAGTTTTTATCCAGTAAACAAATAACTGTATTGGAACATCTTCCCTACTACCTGAACTGGCTCCCAATGACTTCATCCAGAGATAAAGGAAATACTGAAGACATTTTGATGACATTCAGGACATTAATGGTAATACGATGACAGCTCTGATGGACACTCCAGAAAAAGAGTTCCAGAACTGTTTTGAAGGTTGGACTAAGTACAGTCATTGGTGCACAGCTTCCTAAGAGGAGTGCTTTGAAGATGACTGCAGTGATAATCAGCAATGAGGTATCTAGTACATTTTCTAGGATGAGTTTGTGAACTTAACTGGCAGCCCTCACACACACAGACACATATACACACAAGTATACAGAAATATTTATAAATCAGCAAAAAAGCCATCTCTCTATCACTCACTGACCACATGAGCTCTCTACGTAACATTTCAATTTTAAAAAATCTGTGCATCACTTTAACTTTAACATAAGGGAACTATATAAAAGTAAATGGTAGAATTAGCCATTTTATGTCAAAGTTTATTATATATACATATACATGCATGTATAATACACACACACACACACACACACACACACACACACACACTGCTGGGTGGTGAAGCAGTTTGCTATTGCCTTCCAGTATAAAGGCTGGTGGTTCCAATTTACCCAGTGACTTTGCAAAAGAAAGGTCTGGTGAACCGCTTATGTAAAGATTACAACCAGGAAAGCCCTACAGAGCAGTTCTACTCTGCAACACATGAGGTCATCGTGAGTCAGATGCTGACTCAGCTGCAGCTAACAAACCAGCAGCTCTAACTCACAGCAACTTTATGTATCACAGAGCAAAATGTACAGTCCTCCAGTCCTGTGCAATCTTCATGATGGTTTTCTTTGTGTTTGAGTGGGTTGTTGCGGCTTTTGTTTCAAATTATTTCATTGAAGCTTTCCCAGTTAACCTCTTATCTGCCCACCAGTTATTTTGTATGTGCTATAATCTAGGTATCTCTAGGTGGTGCAAATGGTCCACATACTCAGCTGCTGACCAGAAAGTCTGAGGTTCACAACTCTCCAGAGGTGGCTCAGAAGAAAGTCCTGGTACTCTATTTTTAAGAAATCAGCCATTGAAAACCCTAAGAAGCACAGTTCTACTCGGACACAAATGAAGTTGCCATGAGTTTGGAACTGACTTAGCAGCAACTATTTGTACATTATCCAAACACTGTGTTAGGTAATAGGTAGAATAAATAAAACACAATCTCTAGCTTTGCTGATAACTGGAAGCTGAGCTGTTTGAATCCACCTGTCTGTCTTTGGAAACGCTATGGGACAATTCTATTCTGTCCTGTAGGGTGGCAGAGAGTCAGAATAGACTCAAAGACAAGTTTTTTTGTTTGTTTGTTTTTGCTTTAGCTTTTAGGAGTTCTCATTGTGGTACATTTACGTACCAAAGGTCTTGAGTTGTAAGTGTATCATTATAGCTGAAAGAATATTATTCAATTCATATAACTTACTCTTTTACCTTCTGTATTTTTGATTTTGGAGAGAAGAAATAGATTCTATTCCAAAATAGGTACACAAATTTTTTAATCACTCAGGTATGTATACACATACAAGGAGTCCTTGTGTTGCAGCAGTTAAAGCACTTAACCACTAACCAAAAGTTCTGCAGTTCAAACCCACTAGTCGCCAGTCACTTCAAGGGAGAAAAATTGTGGCAGTCTGCTTCTTTCAGGATTACAGACTTGGAAACCCATTGAGACAGGTCTACTGTGTCCTATAGGGTCACTGTATGTTGCAATTAACTCAGCAGCAATGGGTTTAGTTTGGTTCAGGGGTATGCATATACCTTTTATGTATGTGCACTGAGTTTCAATCTGAAACCCATGGAAAACCTTTTTTTCTTTCTAATTACCCATATTTACTGGCTTAGAACCACCCAGGGCCAGGTTCTGGCTATGGTGAATCTTTTGTCTTTCCTTTGCTAAAGAATGCTTTTGTTGACTACCATCCAGTCAATTTCAACTCATGGCAACCTTGTATGTGTCTGAGTAGAATCATCCTCCAGAAGGTTTCCAGCTGTGACCTTTCAGAAGCAGATCAACGAGTCTGCCTTCTGAAGCACCTCTGAGGGTGCTGAGCCATGTGACTCCCAGAAACTCTCGCTTGCTAGTAAGTTTCACTGAATCCATTCATATCTTCTATTTCATTCTGTTTCATGAGATTCAGCAAATAACTGAACATCTTCTGAGCATATGACATCAAGAGGCTAATGGTAGGACATAGCACCAGCTTACCAAATACTTTTTGGCCCAAAATAATCAAGAGGCTGTATAATCAAGATATATACAAGATAGCATTGGAACACATAAGAGAAGATCTAATCCAGCTTCAAAAATGTCAGTAAAGTTTTCTTTGAACAGATTTTAATATTTAATAAATGATTATTTAGATTATTATAAAATAAATATTTAATAATTAATATTAATACTTAAGTTGAATCTCAAAGAATACAAAGTCCTACAATTGAGTTTGTGAACTGATCCTAGAAAAAGTGCTACATACCTCATTGCTGAGTATCACTGTGGTCTCCTTCAAAGTACTCCCCTTGGGAAGCTCCACACTGATACCAGCACCTAGTGCACCCTTCGGAGCACTTTTTCTAGGATGAATTCTCAAATTTAATTGCCAGACTTTCATATGACTACAGCTTGGACTAGGCACTGGCATCGGTGTACAACTTCCCAAGAGGAGTACTACAAAGATGACCATAGTGATATTCAGCATTGAGGTACGTAGCATTTTTCCAGAATGAGTTTGAAAACTTACTTATCCCTCTTCATAAGTCCAAGAGTTGACTGGAAGGCAGTGGCTTTTGGTTGGCATCCAAGAAAGAAAGGGTTAGAGAAAAGAAGTGAACAGAATATGCAAGTGCACAAAAAGAAGAAAATATGCTGAGTTCAAGCTCTGCAACTCATTCTGAAGGATCAAAACAGTGGGGGTACATATGGGAAGGACAAAGGATAAGGGCTGTCTGGTAAGAGGTGCCCTAATTATGATATACATTGCATGCCAGGAAGAAATCTCGATTTATCTTTATTATTAAAGCTAGAGGAAATGTCAGTTCTACTCCTTGTTCCTAGACTTGCCAGCCCCAAGAGATGAAGGGCAGGAAAAAAAAAGTCTTTTAATTCCTTGTTCCCAGATTTGCCAGCCCCAAGAGATGAAAAAAAAAAAGCTTTTTAATGTTCATTTTCATTCCTGGTTCTTTAAATTGTTGGTTCATTCTGTCATGGCAATCTCATCTCTGAAGCTCTGCATGGGATAGAGCAGAAGTGACCCATAGATTCCTAGGCTGTAATCTTTACAGGAGCAGGTCACCAGGTCTTTTCTCCCAAGGGGTGCCAAGGGGTTCAAAAGAACAACCTCTCACTTAGCAGCAGGCAGTTTAACCACTGAGCTGCCTTTTTCCTTTCCTTTAGGCTTTATCTTCTATTTTGAGAATAAACCTATTGCCATCAAGTCGATTCTGACTCAAAGTGACCCTATCGGATGGAGTAGAATGAATTCATAAATTTGAACTGCCAATCTCTTGATTAGCAGCTGAACTTTTAACCACTATGCCAGCAGGGCTCCATTTTGAGAATTCTACCAAATAAATACTTTGCTGATTAAAACACAGTCTTATAAAATACAAATTTTTCCGTAATAGAAAAGAGCATTGGGATGCAACAAACAGAAGAATAAGTTGACTGAGAGCTGCATCCAAATTCAGATGCTACCAGCTTCTAGTTGAGCCTTGTCTCGGTTTCTGCCTTCCATAGCAGGAAGGACAACAGCAGCCTCCTCAGCCCCACTGCCACCTACCACCTGTCCCAATTCCCCTACGCCCTGGTTGCAGCTTGCCTTTCCGATCTTCCCTCCCACTGACCCTATAAAACCTTACTCTGTAACCATTCCCAGTGATTATTTCTAATATATACCACACACAGCCCCCTGATCTGTCTTTGCCTATGCTTCTCTCTAGGCCTACAATGCCTACCATCCCTAGTCTCCTTGAAAAATAATTTCCTAGGGTTTCAAGATCAGCTCAAATATTATCTCATATCTGAAGCTCTCTATAATTTTGTTTTCACTCCCAAATCTTTACTCTCAGACAGAAAAAAAGAAAAAAAAATCATTCCCTCCTCAGTTCTCTCATTGTTCTTTATAACTCTGTCAGTTTCTTTGAAGTGAAACACTCACTCAATTTTGTGCTTCTCTCTTACTCCCTGGCTTACAAAGCCTCCAAGGGGGAAAACTGATTCTTACTCATATTTCTATCCACACAGTTAGAAAGGGCCCAGTATGTATTAGATGCCCAATATGTATTTGTTGAGCTGAATTAAAATGAAGCCTTGCCACAGAGAAACCACCGAATGGGGTTCCCCGTGTCCACCAGTGTTACTTATTTAGATACCCTACAGAGCAATCCATTATACGACTTGGGAGGCTCACAAAGAAGGCTGATGGAGTCAGCTCTGTGCTAATCTTGTTATATCAGAGAGGGAAAAAATGCAAGGCATCTAACTCAGCTTGGTTTCATTCCCCATAATTTGGAGCTCATGAAAAAATAAGAAGGTGCTCATATGTAAAGGGGGGGGAGGTAATGGTGATGCACTTATTACCAAATAAAATATTTCTTATTTAAAAAATAATTATTGATTATAGGCTTAAATAGTTGAGGTACTGACCTTGATCTCTTTAATTTAGCTTCTCATGAACCAAACCATTTAAATGATAGCAATAAATCATTTTAGGTAACTTGCTAGATTCCAGGGAAGTATTAGTTTTATCACAATCCCATCTGTAATAAGTTTATGATATAAAATAAAAATAGTTTTCTATCAAAACTTAAAGTAACATCCTAGAGTCCAGGAAAATAAACATCTTCTTAGTCTGGGAGGGGTAGTATGCACATAATAATAATATACTTTATATTAATAACATTTTCTCATGCGTCAATATCTGAATGTCTGTACCATGAACTCTCAAAATTCATATAGAAAAGGATAACTCAAAGAATTTCAGGATGAAGTGACCTGGTAAAAATTGTACCAATCCAAATGGACATAGCAATAGTCTACTTAGAGAATCAGAAAATAAACATCAGGGCCTTGATAACACAGAAAAGAACTCCTTATTTGTCATGGTATTATAGTCACTTTTCCCAGCAATATAAATATTTATTGAGTAAACACTAATGGGCTTTAGTGTGTAATATCAAAATATTTTTAATGTTTTGTTTCATTTCCCCAAAACAATATCCAATAACCAATAACCCTGTAGACCTCTTCAGCATAATATTTTTCATCCTTCTTCTGAAAAATCTTTCAATTTTTATTATTTTAAAATTTATTTCATCTCTTTTCAAATGCATATTACTAATTTCTGTTTTAAATAGACTTTGGAAGCTTGTTTACTTCTGAACAAAAAGTCTTTCCTACTCTGATATTATAAAGGAATTTTTGAAAGGCTGGGTGGCAGTGAACTTGGGTTGTACTAACATACAAAGGAGACTCTAAATTAGATTTGATGTGTTGGTAACTGAGATGCAGTAGTTTGCTGGATCTGCCTGTGACTGTGCCCTTAATGTCCTCATGTGCAAGATCTGGAGTGTACAGTACTGACTATATTTCTCATTTTTGAATCTGTGATTATTTTTTCCCTGAGTATTAGGGATACAATGGTGACTATGTAAGTGCATCAGTAAGTATTGCCTGCATACCTAATATCAGTGTACGCACTGAAAATTACACCCAAGCTGTGTATCTCTCTGTAAACTACAAGAAGAGTAAGGCTAAGGTCTCATCTCAAACCACTCCTTGATCAGCAAACTGCTAGATTCCCCATTGTCTGTGTTTCTTCAGTAGGAAAAGTTGTGTCTCTAGCACCAATCCATACTCAAGTTGGTAGTGGCATAGGTCAGATGACTTCCACCTACAGGAGGTCCAACAATTAAGTCTGAAAACTTAATTGCTCTAAGTTCTACATACTTCAGTGCTGAGTGCTACCACGGTCACCTTCGAAATGCTCTCCATGGGAAGCTATGTAATGAAGCCAGTGCCTAGTCCATCCTTCAAAGTAATTTTGGATCTCTTTCTGGAACGGCCATTGTACATGGTGGCACAGCGGCAAGTTCAAAAACTTAGTTGTGTAGTTGTCTGTGATGGAGTTTTTAGCTAGGAAGCAAGTCATTGTATTGTAACATACTCTGTACTCACCTGATTTGGCCACCAGTGACTTTTTTTCTGTACCGGAACATAAAAGAAATGTTTAAAGGAAGACATTTGCATGACATTCAGGACATCAAGTGTATATCAGGGTGACAGCTGTGATAGCCATTCCAGGCAAAGTGTCCCCAAATTGCTTTGAAGGATGGACTAGCCATTGGCATCAGTGCATAGCTTCCCAAGTGGAGTACTTCCAAGGTGACCATAGTGATATTCAGCAATGAGGTATGTAGTACTTTTTCTAGGATGAGTTTGTGGACTTCATTGTTAGGACCTTGTAAGCCTATCTAGCTGGAAGCTGTACATATCTGACTGTCTGACTTTCTCTCCAGAAAACATGTTTATCAAATAAGAAATGAATCACAGCCTTTATGCTAAACTGACAGTCCAGGCCACCAGCAGCCTTTCTTTTCTCCTATTTACATCTGAATATCAATCAATTTCTGTTGAAATGAAAGCCTGGCCTCTTTCCAGACTCCTCAGATTCGATTATGGATTCCTCAGAGGAAAGGTCTGATCGGTATAAACTAACTTGATGGCTAACTTCAGCTCAGTGAGAGCCCTGCTTTTCTGGTCTAATTAGTGTGCTATGGAGATTTCAGTCATCCTGAATTACCAGCAAACATGAGACAGAGTGCAAGGTGTCCTGCAACAATGCAAGGCAAAGCAGAGTCAATCTCAGCCTTGTTCCCAGTAATGTACAACAGCTTTAGGTTATAAAGCATCATACTGGCTGGCTGTTAATATGCCCTTAAAAGAAATCTCTATCCTTTGTATGTTGCAGTGGTTGGCTTCTAACTTAAACTCTGTCCTTGGACAACTCAACTGATGTCACTAAATTGTTTCCTCATCTCTTATTCCTCGAATCGCATTCCTCATTTTGGTTCATTTTAGTATCAACCCAAAGGGTGGTTGTGAGAATTAAGTGGAATAAAATATACAAATGGAAGAACATAGAATTTGATGGTAAATGTTTTTATGGATGTTTTATTGATTGTCTTTTTTCCATAATAATTGAATGTTCTTTAAAACATCCCTTAGCTGTCACTAACATCGTTGATTTATTTTTATTTAGCCATTCCCTTGGCTTTAGCCCACTTCAGAATGATTCTGTAAATCACATTTGACCTTTTGGTTCAAAACAATCCATGCATTCAAAAGTAATAAAAATAGAAAGCTGTTCACACTGAAAAGAGGTGATAATGTATAACATTAATATTACTTCAGGAAAAAATCAGAGACTTAACCATTTGAAATTAATTGAATGCAAGGCAGAGTTAACACCTACATGTGATATCTATGTTTGCTTTTTGCCTTTATTCATAATTTAAAAGAAAAAGAATGGATTTAAAACTAGGTAGTTAGGTACCAAACATTACAATGTTTTAATAATACACCATCATTCACAGAATACAAGATACAGGCTTGAGAAATAAAAACTGGGAGTATAGTGCTGGGTAGGAGTGCAAGCATTTATGAGTTTTACCTTCAGGAACTTACCAGTTTCTCAAGTTGAAGATCAAAGAAAACTCTCTCATGCTTCCAGCAGGGAGGAAAAAATATAACCATTTTAAAATATATTCAAAGCATTGTATTCTCCTTAATAAGGCCAGCCTTCAAGGGAAACAATTTAGTAGATTCTAACTAACTTGGATTTTACCCCAGCATAACTGATATAGAGGAAGAAAAATGCCCAACTCCAGCCCTTTCTAGTCTTCCTGCCTCAAATAAACTGGGGAGGAGGGAATGAAAAGGACCTGGGAAGGTCACAATTCAGGGGTACAGTAAGAGACGGAGACTGAATCATAGGATTATAAAATGCCTTCACTTTGCTCACATCTTGATGTCACATCAAAAAAAGAGAGGGTGAGGTTTTCTACGTGACAACACAAAAACATAAGTGAAAGAATTAGAAAACTCAGACCATGATTAAGAACGTGTCTTCAGGGACAGTAAGAAAATTAGAGATACTTATTAGAAACCCTAAGTAGTAGTTAAGTGCTATCTGCTAACCAAAAGGAGGGCAATTGAATCCTCCAGGCACTCCTCAGGAATTCTGGGGCAGTTCTAATTTGACCTATAGTGTTGCTATGAGTTGGAATTGACCTGACAGCAGTGGGTTTGGGTTTGGGGTATGTGAACAGGAGCTGGTTAAGTGGACATGAGAAATACAAGGTGGAAAGGTGTGTGTGTGGAGTGTGGGAAGAGCAACTAGCTATGTAACAAGGAATGTGTAATTTTCATATGACAAACTGACTTGAATTCACTTAATGCACACACAAAAATATTTTTTAAAAAAGAAAGAAAGAGGGCAGGGGCAAGGTGGCAGACTAGACACACATCTCAATTCCCTCTGAGAACTAAGGCCTGGACTGATAATTGAACGGAGCACTCAGGACACCCAGGGAGCTCTAGAACACAGCATAGGTAGTCAAATTGTACTATGTGCCACTAAACAGGAAACTACCTCTCCTGAACACAAAGCACAACATGCTGACCCCAGCTTCTGCTGACTCACTGCTTGGGCAGACCGCAAGTACTGATGCCTCTTTGTTTTCTGGGAAGTGAGGGATAGGCATCAGCCAGCAAATACACTGAACTACAGTGCTGAAGAAAACAGTGTATAGTACAGCAGAGACACAGTGCATGGGATTGTCACATTTTGAGAGCGTGGCTCCTAATTGAGAGCACCACTCTTCCCCCACCCTCTCTTTACTAGGCTGCACTACAGAAAATGCAGTTTCACGGCAGGTAGGGTAGCTCAGCTGGCATGCCATCTTCATCTGCTGGGAGGTACGGTCACCCAACCAGAGGCCTCAGAAGGGGCTAATTCTCAAGCTGAGAAGCAGTGCCATTTTAGAAACCACTTTTCCAGTAGAAAGGCTATGTCTTACAGTGTTACCTTAAGGGTCAGGCGCAGCTGAGGATGGTCACAGGGCCATAACACCTCTCTACATTGAACTACATCATAGCATCTGGGGATGACCAAAATGGCACTCTTGTTGTCAGCCGGAAGGCAGAGCCTGCCATACCTGCTAGCCTGAATGATTTTGGAAGCTGTCGGACAGCTCCCAGCTTTTGAAAATAAGACTGCTTGGAGAATTAACTTCTGAGCCATCCAGTGGCATCTTTTCCAGCCTTTTCTGATCCACATCATACAGTTGTTTGATGTCCACCCCCCAGGGGCTGCTTAAGTAGGGCACCATCTTTGCCAGCCTGGAGGTGGCACCTACCAGCCCAGAGTCCAGAGTTAGTTACTAGAGTACACAGAAGTGGCTGGTGACCAACTCCCTTCTCAGAACGATGCCTCAGCTCCTGCTGAGGTAACACCAGAGAAAATAAATAGCCTCTAGAAGGCCTGAAGTCAACAAACTATGGCTTACCATTTAAAGAAATAGTCCACCATGGCTCCGGAAAACTTCCAAAATAAAGAATCATAAAATTTCCCAGATGAAGAAGCCTTTCTGAAACTGTCAGAGGTCAAGTACAAAAGAATTCTAATGAGAGCCCTCTTAGAGGTTAAACAAAATGCAACAGAACAAAATGAAAAATTAAGTTAGGTATTTGGACTGATGGGACATTGATGATCTGAATTTCAGCAGATCAGCAGCAAAATTCCAGAATCAAACAATTCAATCCCTAGACAAAAGAGTAGAATTGAGGAGATAGATGTCAGACTTAGTAACCTTGAGGACAGAGCAACTGACACCAGCATTTATGAAGAGAAATCAGAGAAAAGAAATAAGAAAAATGAAGAAGAATTAAGAAAAACTGGGAATTTTTTAAGAGGAGTAATCTATAATTAACTGGAGTTCTTGAATGGGGAGGGATACCTGAAAACACAGAGAGTAGGATTGAGGAGTTGTTGACAGAAAACTTCCCTGAAATAATGAAACAACAGAACATAGATATCCAAGACATATATCGAATGTCACAAAAACTAGACCCCAAAAGAAAGACATCAAGACATGTTATAATCAAGCTTAATAAAATGAAACATAAACAGATGCTCATAAAGACAGAGAGGTTCAAAGCAAAGCTAAGATTCAGAGGGAAGCCCTGTAGGCTTTCATCTGACTTCTCAGTAGAAATGATGTTGGCAAGGAGGCAGTAGAATGACATATTCGAAGACTTGAAGGAGAAAAACTTCCAACCAAGAATTAGATATCCTACAAAACTGTCTCTCAAATAGAAGGATGAAATTAAGACACTCACAGACAAACAGAAACTTAGAGACTTTGCAAAAAACAAACCCCCAATACATGAAATACTGAAAGAAGCTCTTTGTTTAGAAACGCAAAACCATTAAGTGTAAATTTAAGGAGGCAACACAAGATACAGCATCAAGAAACCTACTCAGGGAAGTCACAAAACTCAAAGCTACAATATTAAGAGAAGGGAACCAGTGATCATATCACAAAAAAAAAAAAAAATGACACTATCACACTAAAAAGAGGGACATACTACACTAGTTATAGTTCTTTCAGATGGAGAGGAAGCTAAAGACATGCAGAAATTAAAATTGGGTTTAAACTTAGGATATTAATGGGGATCCAAGAGGTTGCTGCAAAGCACAATAACAATGCAACATATCAAAACAAGAAACATGATACAGGAGTCTCAACAAACACAAAACCAACACTGAAAAGGATGAAAAGTCAACCCATAAAGAAGAATGACCCAGATAAGACTATTAAGAACAACACAGAAAACACCAACACAAAAATAAATACATCAAAATGACAGCACAAAACACATACCTATCAATAATTACACTGAATGTAAATGGACTGAATGCTCCAATAAAGAGACAGCGAGTGACGTCCTGGATCAAAAGACACGACCCATCTATATGTTGCTTTCAAGAAACACACCTCAGACTCAAAGACATGAACAAACTGAAAATTAAAGGATGGAATAGTATATACAAAGCTAACAACATACAAAGAAGAGCAAATGTTGCAATACTAAACACAGACAAAATAGATTTTAATGTAAAAATCGAATGTCATGGTTGAAGATCGTCACTATTTATTGCTGAAAGGTTCAGTGCACAAGCAGGGCTTCACAATATTAAATATTTATGCACCCAATTACCAGAGTATGTGAATACATTGAACAAACACTGACTACGTTGAAGAATGAGATAGATTGCTCCACAATAACAGCTGGAGACTTCAACACTCTACAGTCAGTAATGGACAGATCATCCAGAAAAAAGCTTAGTAAAGATACAGAAAATTTTATTGCAACAATTAACCAACTAAAATGTATCGACTTATACAGAACATTTTATCCATCAACAGAGAAATACACCTTTTTCTCCAGTGAACATGGGACATTGTCCAGAATACACCAGGTGTTAGGACATAAAGCAAACCTCAACAAAATCCAAACCACTGAATTATTGCAAAGCATGTTCTCAGACCACAAAGCCATAAAAGTCAAAACCAATAGCAGACAAAACTTAGATACAAATTGGAACCCGTGGAAACTAAACAACACTTTGATCTAAAAGTCATGGGTTGTAGAAGAACTCAAGAACAAAATAAGTAAGTTTATGGAATTGAATGACAATGAAAACACATCCTACCAGAACCTGTAGGATACAGCCAAAACAGTGCTCAGAGGTCAATTTATCTCTACAAATGCACACATCTGGAAGGAAGAAAGGACCCAAACCAAAGCATTAACCCTACAGCTTGATCATCTAGAAAGAGAGCAACAGAGGAAACTGTCAGGCATTGGACTAAAATAAATAACAAAGATTAGAGCTGAACTAAATGAATTAGAGAACAGAAGAACAATTGAAAAAATTAACAAAACCAAAAGCTAGTTCTCTGAAAAAATCAGTGAAATTGATAAACCACTGGCTAAACTTACAAAAGAGAAACAGGAGGGGAAACAAAATAACCTGAATAAGAAATCTCATGGAAGATGTCACAATAGACCCAAGTGAAATCAAAAGTATCATAACAGAACACTATGAAAGAGTGTACTCAAACAGATAAGAAAACCTAAAGGAAACAGAAAAGCTTTTACGTTCATATTACCTATCAAAATTATCACAAGGTGAAGTAGAACAACTTAATAAATCCATCACAAAGAAAGAGAGTTAAAAAGTCATCAAAAAATTACTAACCAAAAAAGGTCCGGGTTCACATGGCTTCATTGGAGAATTCTACCAAACCTTTACAGAAGAGTTCATTCCAATACTGCTGAGACTATTTCAATACTGCTGAGACTATATAAAGAGAGATGGAATACGCCCAAATTCATTCTATGAAGACAGCATAATCCTGATACCAAAGCCAGGGAAAGATCCCACAAGCAAAGAAAACAACACACCGATAACACTCGTGAACCTAGATGTAAAAATCTTCAACAAAATCCTTGCCAATAGTATTCAACAACATATTCCAAATATAATCCACAGTAACCAAGTTGGATTCATACCAGGGATGCAAGACTGGTTCGACATCAGAAGAACAATTAACATGATCAACCACATAAATAACACAAAACGTAAGACTCACTTGATTTTGTCAACTAATGGCAGAAAAGACATTTCAAAAAAATCCAACAACCGTTCATGCTAAAAACTCTCAGCAAAATAGGAAGGCAATTTCCTCAATGCATTAAGGGGCGTATATGCAAAGTCAACAACCTACATCACCCTGAGTGGAGAGAGATTGAAAAAATTCCCCTTCAGAAGGAGAACTAGACAAGGGTGGTCACTCTCATCTCTTATATTTTATAGTGTACTAGAAGCTCTGGCCAAGCAATTAGACAAGACAAAGAAATAAGGAGCATCTATATCAGCAAAGAAGAAAAATCTTCCTGTTTGCAAATAATATGATTGTATATGCAGAGAATCCTAAGGAATCCATAAGTAAACTGCTCAAACTAATACAAGAGTTCAGCAAAGTATCAGGATATAAGATAAACATAAGGACATCAATACGATTCCTTTATACCAACAAAGAGGTCACCAAAGAAGAAATCACCAAATCAATACCATTTACACTACCTCCCAAGAAGATAAAGTACCTGGGAGTAAATCTAACTAGAGAAATAAGAGGCCTATACAAAAAGAACTACAAGACCCTACTGCAAGAAACTAAAAGAGACTTACATAAATGAAGAAAGCTACCCTGCTCATGGATAGGAAGACTTAGCATTGTGAAAATGTCTATTTGACCCAAAGCAATCTAAGTATACAATGCAATCCCAGTACAAATTCCAGTGACATTTTTTAATGAGATAGAAAAACAAATCATTAACTTTGGAAAGGAAAGAAACCCTGGATAAGCAAAGCACTACTGAAGAAGAGGAACAGAGTGGGAGGCCTTATACTACCCAACCTTAGAAACTACTACACTGCCACAGTAGTCAAAACAGCCTGGTACTGGTGCAAAAAGAGGAATATAGACCAATGCAACAGAGTTGAGAACCCAGAGATGCCACTATCCTCTTACGAACAGTTGATATTCAACAAAGTCCCTAAGATTGTAAACTGGGTTAACAACAGTCTCTTTAACAAATTATGCTATCAAAACTGGATTATCTGTATGCAACAAACTGAAAGAAGACCCATATGTCACATCTTACATAAAAACTAACTCAAACTTTATAAAAGACCTAAATAGCAAACCTAGAATGATAAAGATCATGCAAGGAAAAATAAGGTCAACAATGGAAGTTTTAACACAGAGATAGACTTCAAATCCTGACAAACAAAGCACAATCAACAGAACAGAAAAATAGATAAATGGGGACTACTAAGAATCAAACTGTTTTGCTCATCCAAAGACTTTATCAAAAAAATTAAAAGACAACCTACAGAATGGGAAAAAATATTTGGCAACTACATGTCAGACCAATGTCTGGTCTCCATAATCTACATGATACTGGAAAATATTAACAAGAGAAAGGTAAATAACCCAATTAAGTGATGGGAAAAGGAGACAGACAGACACTTCACTGAAAAAGGCATCCAGGCAACCAAAAAACATATGAGGAAATGCTCACAATCATTAGCTACTAGAGAAATCCAATTTAAAACTACAATGAGATACTATCTTACCCCAACAAGATTGGCCATGATCCAAAACACACACAACAACAAATGGTGGAAAGTCTGTGGAGAGATTGGAACTCTTCTACACTTCTGGTGGGATTACAAAATGGTATAATCTCTTTGGAAAACATTTTGCACTTCCTTAAAAAGCTGAAAATAGATATACCATTTGATTGAGTAATCCCACTGCTCAAAATATATCCTACAGAACCAAGAGCAGTCACACAAACAGATACATGCACAAAAATGTTTATTGCAGCACAGTCCACAATAACAAAAAGATGGAATCAACCCAGATGCCCAACAACAGAGGCATGGATAGGTAAACTGTGATACATATACTCAATGAAACACTATGCAATGATAAAGAACAATGATGATTTCAGGAAGTATCTCATAACTTGGTTTCAACTGGAAAATATTATGCTGAGTGAAATCAGTCAGCAGCAAAAGAACAAATATTGTATAAGAACCCCTAATATACAGACATTAAAAAAAAAAAAAAGACTGCTGAAAGAGTGGGGAGTGAGGGAGAGGGCTGGTCATAGATTAGACAGTTGATAGAAATCTGGTTGGGTGAAAGCAGCAACAGCACACAGTAGAAACGAGATCAACTTAACTGGACTTCAACATAACCTGAAAACTCTTAACCCAGTATTTCAAGTACAGAGTAGCAGGGGCAGGATTCTGGAGACCATGCTCTCAGGGCATGTCAAGGCCAATCGGTATAACTAGCCTATTACTAAGAGAGTTTTCTGTACCCCAGAGTACAGTGACATCTTGGTGAGTGGCATCCAGGGTCTTAAAAGCTAACAAGCTGCCATCTGAGGTGCACCAACTCATCTGGAACTGATGATCACCAAGAACAACAAACACAAAGCAAGAACAACAGACACAAGGATAAAAGAGCCCAGGAGACACAAGGACCTATGTGAATGGGTAACTCTATCAACATGTGACCGGAAGAACTAGATAATACCTGGCCACCACCAAGGACAGCCAGGATGAGGCACATAATGTTAACTCCCATTAGCAACAAGAGAAAGAGAGGTGTGTGCCTCAAGAACTCCACTAAAAGACCTCAGATGATGGTCTGGCAGCCTGGGGGTTCCCCTGGGAGCATGACCCCTAGACCTGATGTTGCCTTGACCAAAAAACATTACCTGAGGTCAACTCTTCTGACAGGAATGGACTGGACTTGTGGGCACAAAATGACCATATGGCATACGTACTTTATGGTTCTAGGCATCTATAGGATGCTGTCCTATTGGCTTCTTACTAGAAGGGAGTGGTGAGGGTGGAAAGGAGGGGACAGGAGATTGTTAAGAGGATACAGCATATATAGAAAAAATAGGAGGAGTGTGCTATCACCAGGCAAGGAGAGCAGAAGAAGTTGCAGATAGGTGAGCATGCAAATTTAATTCATGCAAATTTAATTTCACTTAATCACAATTAAAATAAGAAATTAGGGTCACTAAAACAATTTCACTAGAAGATATTTTAGCATATAATACTTAAACAGCTACCAGAAACTGTAAACACAACCTAACTTCTGGCCAGGTTAAATCCTCCCATTAAATGCCTATTTACCATAGCTCCTCATACCCTACAAAACATGCCAGGCTATCAGCAAATAATTACAAGCCATAGTAAAAAGCTTTATCTCTGAGGAGAAAAAGCAGGCATTACAACACAAGTAAGATATGGCAAAATTTTTGTGATTATCCAATGAGAAATTTAAAGTAATTATTATTAAATCTTAAAATCTCTAGGGGAAAAAGTAGACAGGATACAAGACTAGATGGGTAATGTAAGCACAGAGATGAAAACATTAAGAAAGAATAAAAAAAGAAGTGCTAGAAATAAAGAATGCCATTGATGGACTCTTGAGATACTGACACACACAGGAAAGAATCAGGGAACTTAAAGACATGTCAATAAAAACATTCTAAAGTGAAAAGAAAGAGAAAAAATTAGAGAAAATAAATAGAATAAAATATCCAAGATCTGTGAGACAATTACAAAAAGTATAAAATACTGATAATGGGAATACCAGAATAGAAGAAAAAAAGGAACTGAAGAAATATTTAAAGGAATGGTTGAGAATTTTCCAAAATTAATAATAAACACCAAATCACAGAACCAGGAAACTCAAGAAACACGAAGATAAATACCATAAAAAAAATCTATACCAACCATAATATTATATTCAAACTGCAGAAAACCAAGAACAAAGAGGAAACGCTGAGAGAAGTTGGAGTAGCGAAAAGAAACACCTTATCTACGGAGGAACAAAGATGAGAATTTTAGACTTTTCAGAAACCATGCAAATAAGAAGAAAATAGAATAGTATATTTAAATGACTGAAAGAAGACACCAACTTGAAATCCTTTATCCAGTGAAATTATCTATCAAAAGTAGAGCAGAAATAAAGTCTTCTCCACATAAACAATTATTGAGACAACATTATTCCCATAGACCTGTTTTGCAAGAAATGTTACAGATAATTTCTTAAGAAAAGGAAAATAATGTGGGTTAGTATGTCACATCTGCATGAAGATAGGAATAATGTTAGGGAAGGAATAAATGAAGGCAAACGAAAATCTTTTATTTTCCTTATTCTGGTATAATAGATAATAACAGTTTGCTAGAAATAGTAATAGCAACAATGCACAGAGTGATTATGGATAAATGACAAATGACAGCAATGTTATAAGGGACAGAAGGGTAGAATTAGAAATGCTTTGTAATAAAGTATTTATTTACAATAAAATTGGACATGTTTTAAGATTCCTATAGTACTATATAATAAATATATGTTAGTTACAAATGTACATTGATTATTTAAATGTACATTGTAAACTAGATCATCACTGAAAGTTTTCAAAAAGAGATATAATTAATATGCTCAGAGAGAAGAGAAACTAAAATCAATATAATTAATATGCTCAGAGAGGAGAGAAACTAAAATCACATAAAATGTTGAGTTAAAACTACAAAAGATAGAAGAAGGGAAAACAAAAGAAACAAAATAAATGTAATGATAAAAACCATCACAAACATGGTCAATATTACTTTAAATGTGACTAATCACTTTAATATAACTGGGGTTTCAGCACACAAATTAGAATGATTTAAATTTGCTAATAAAAGACAGAGACTAACTGGACTAAACAAAAAAACATGCAAGTACACACTGTCTACAAGAAAATCCACTTTAAACATAAGAATGAAGATAAAACTAAGGGGCTAATAAGAGACAGAATAGTTAAATTAATTTCAGACAGAGCTAACTTCACAGCAAAGACAACCATCAGGGATAAAGAGAAGCATTACATAACAATAAAGGAGTGAATTTTCCAAGAAGTTATAAAAATCCTTACCATGCATGTGTCTAAGAAGAGAGTGTCAAAATATATTAGGCAGAAATGAATTGAGCTGCAAGGCAAAACCAATTCCACAATTATAGTTGGAGACTTCAAAACATTTCTATCAGTAATTGACAGATGCAGCAGGAAGGAAATCAGTGAGAACACAGTTGAACCGAGCAGTACCACCAGTCAGCTGGAGCTAATAAACATTTACAAATACTTCATCTAACGACAACAGAATGTACACTCTTCTCAACTTCACAGGGACCATCCACCAAAATAAGCCACATTTGGGACCATAAAGCATGTCTTAGCCAATTTAAAAGTATCAAAATTACACAAACTATGCTTTCAGATAACAACAGAATTAAAGTAGAAATTAACACAGACAGAATTAGAAAACCCCTAAAAGTTTAGAGAATAAATAAATGAATAGCGCATGAGCCAAATGAAAAATGTTAAGAGAAATTATAATACATTTTGAAATAAAGCCATAAACTCAAAATTTGCGGAACACAGCAAAAAGCAGTACTTAGAAGGATACTTAAATTAATGAATGCACAATTCAGAAAAGATCAAAAATCTAAGCTTCTACATTAGCAAACTAGAAAAATGAGCCAATTGAATACAAAATATGCAAAATGAATACTAAAACTTAGTATAAAAATCAATAAAATTGAAGACAGGAAATAAAAAGAGAAAAATCAAACATTCAAAAGATAAATAATATTGACAGACTTCTAGCCAGGCTATCTATGAACAAAACAGAGAACACAAATTACTAACAAAATAAATGAAAGAGAGATCGTCACTGGTAATCCCATGGACTTTAAAGGAATAATAAAGAAGTGTTACAAATAACCCTATGCTCCCAGCCTTCATCTGTCAGTTTCTCATACTATGCTAAATTGCAAGTTGCTGTGATGCTGAAAGCTAAGCCACTGGTATTTCCAACACCAGCAAGGTTACTCCTGGTGGCTTCAGCAGAGCTTTCAGACTGACATAGACTAGGAAGAAGAATGTGGCAACCTCCTTCTGAAAAAACTGGCAACTGGAAACCTTATGACTAGCAGGGGAACCCTGTCAGGTATAGTGCTGGAAGATGAGCCCTGTGGTTGGAAGGCGTTAAAAATACAAACAGGAAGATCTGCCCCCTCAAAGAAGCCAAAGCTACTGCAACTAAACTGATTCCCACTCACAGTGACCCTATAGGTCAGAGTAGAACTGCCCATAGAGTTTCCAAGGAATGCCGGCAGATTTGAACTGCTGATCTTTTGGTTAGCGATCACAGCACTTAACCACTAGACCACCAGGGTTTCCCCTCAAAGTAGAGTTGATCTTAATGACACAGGTGTAGTCAAGCTTGTGGGACCATCATTGGCTAATGTGGGAGGACTGAAAATGAGAAGTAACACCTGTCAAGATTCATGAATAATGAAAATGTGGAATGTATGAAGTGAGAATCTAGGAAAATTGGAAATTGTTAAAAATGGAATACATAAACATCAATATCCTACACATTAATGTGCTGAAATGAACTGGTTATTTGCCCTTTTTAATTGATCAGTCATATGATTTATTATCCCAGGGATGACAAACTGAAGAATGGTTAAGAGAAGCATTTCAAGACCTATTCTGAAGTACCAAGTGCTGTCAGTAATAGGATAATACCAGTAAGACTACAAGGAAGACCAGTTAATGCAACTAACATCCAAATGTACACACCAAGATCAAAGATGAGGTAATTGAAAACTGTGACCAATTTCTGCAATCCAAAACAGAGCAAACTTGCAATCAAGGTACAGTCATAATTATTGGTGATTAGAATGCAAAAGTTGCAACAAACAAGAAGGATCTGAACTTGGAAAACATACCCTTGGTGATAGAAACGACACCAGATATGGCATAGTAGAATTCTGCAAGATCAAGAATTTTTTTTAACAGCATAGATAGTGGATATAGAAGTGGACCTCACTAGATGGAATAGTCAAATACCAAATCAGCTGCATCTGTGGGAAAACATGATTGAGAAGTTTAGTATCATCACTCAGAGCAAGCTGAGGGGCTGACTGCTAAATAGACCATTACCTGCTCATATGCAAGTTGAAATTAAATCAGAAGAGAATTACAAGTCCACAGGAGTTCCCTGTCCATGTCTTGATACAACCACTTTTGCATGTTCTTCAGGAAAATTTGACCTGCATGTGGTATTACTGACATTGTTTGATAATTTCTGCATTCTGTTAGATCACCTTTCTCGGGAACAGACACAAACATTAAACATCCAGTTGACCATGTAGCTGTCCTCCAAATTTCTCAGCATACACTAGTGAGCACTTCCAGCTTTGCATCTGTTTGTTGAAACAACTCAGTTGGTATTCTATCAATTTCTAGAACGTTATTTTTGGCCAACATCCTCTCAGCAGAGCTTGGACGTCTTCCTTTGATATTGTTGGTTCTGATCATATGCCACCTCCTGAAATGGTTGCGAGTGGACCAGTTATTTTTGGTACAGTGTCTGTGTATCCCTTTCATTTGGTTTTGATCCTTTAGAATCCTTCAGAATTACATCTCAAGGCTTGAATCTCTTCTTCATTTCTCTCAGCTTGAGAAATGCTGATTGTGTGTTTCCCTTTTGGTTTTTCAGCCACGGGTCTTCGCATATTTCATTATAATACTTTATCTTCTGTAGCTACTCTTTGAAATTTCCTGTCAGCTCTTTTGCTTCATCGTCTCTTCCATTCACTTGAGCTATTCTGTGTTCAAGAGCAAACTTCATAGTGTTCTTTGATGTCCAATTTTGGTCTTCTTTTTCTTTCCTGTTTTTTTAAATTACTTTTTTCAGTCTTCAGTATGATGTCCTTGATGCCTTCCTACAACTCGTCTAGTCATCTTGCCATTAGTGTTTAGTGTATGAGAACCATAGTTGACATGGTCTCCAAATTTAGGTGGGATTTTTCTCAAAGTCACATTTCGACTCTGGTGAACTTACTCTAACTTTCTTCAGCTTTATCTTGAACTTGCAAAGAGCAATTGAAGATCTGTTCCACAGTTGACCTGTAGCCGTGTTCTGACTGATGATGTTGAGCTTGTCTATCACCTCGCTAATTTGATTCCTGTGTTTTCCATCTGATTAGGTTCAATGCTTAGTTACCATTTATGTGTTGTTGCACAGGTATTTTTGGTGAAGAAGTTGCTGGACTTACAAACTTCTGTCATGCTGTGTCTGGCCTCATTTCCATCACCAAGGCCCTATTTTCTAATTACAAACTCTTCTTTGTTTCCAGCTTAGATTTCCAATCATCAGTAATTATCAATGCATCTTGACTGCTTGTTTGATCAATTTCAGACTGCAGAAGCTGATAAAAAAATCTTTAATTTCTTCATCTTATGCCTTAGTTTTCATTGTGTAAATTTGAATGGTCATATTAACCAGTCTTCCTAGTAGGCACATAGATACAATCCTACCATTGACAGTAGCGTACTTTGAGACAGATCTTGAAATGTTCTTTTCAGCAATGAACTTGATGCCATTGCTCTTCAATTTGTCACTCCAAGCATAGCAACCACATGATTTCTAACTCAGAATGGCCAGTACCAGCCCATTTCAGCTTACTACTGCCTGGGATATTGATGTTTACGTGTTCCAATTCATTTTAGACTACTTTCAATTTTTCTAGATTTATACTTTGTACATTCCATGTTCTACTCCTTAATGGATATTTGCAACTATCTCTTCTCATTTTGAGTTGTGCCACAAAGAAAAAGGTCCCAAAAGCTTGACTCCATCCATATGATTAAGATCGACTTCTCCCTAGTTGTATTGTGACTAACTTCCCACCAGAAAAGCTTATCTTCCAGTAATATATCAGACAATGTTCCACAGTTATTCATAAGGTATCTGGTCACCAACTTTTTTCAGAAATACACTGCGAATTCCCTCTTCCTAGTATGTTTTGCATGGTAAGGTTTGCTGAAATTTGTCCACCAAGAGTGACCCTACTGGTATTTTAAATATGGGTGGCAAAGCTTCCAGTCTTACAGTAACACACAAGCCACCACAGTATGACAAACAGACAGACATGTGGTGGATTCAGCTGTGTGGCTCATCATAAATTGTTGAGAATGGACATTTCACAAAACTTAATTTTGCTCCTGAAGAATGTACAAAGAACAAAAGGAATTCATTCAAACAGAACAAAGGGATGCGTCATTGTTTTCAATTAGGAAAGCTAAGTGTCTAGGTTGTATCATTTCATCAGACTTCATCGGTCTATATGCTGAGCAATAATCTGAAAACCTGGACTGTATGAAGAAGAACACTGTATCTGGTTTGGTAACAGACTCATTAACAACCTGCAATATGCAAATAACACAACTTTGCTTGCTAAGAGTAAAGAGGAATTGAAGCATTTACCGATGAACAGCCAAGACTACAGCCTTCGGCGTGGGTTATACCTTGACATAAAGAAAGCAAAAATACTCACAACAGGACCAATAAGCAATGTGATGATAACTGGATAAAAGACTGAGGTTGTCAAGGATTTCATATTACTTTGATCTATAATCAATGCCCATGGAAGCAGCAGTCAAGAAACCAAAGAACACATTGCATTGGGCAAATCTGCTGCCAAAGAGCTCTTTAAAGTGCTAAAAAGAAGAGATGTCATTTTGAGGACCAAGGTGCACCTGACCGAAGCTACAATATTTTCACTTCATACGCATGTGAAAGCTGGATGATAAATAAGGAAGATCGAATAATTAATGCCTTTGTATTACACTGTTGGTGAATATTATTGAATATATCATAGACTTCCAGAAAAATGAATGTTTGTTTTGGAAGAAATGCAGCATAAGTGCTCCTTGCAAATGAGGATGGTGACAATCTGCCTCATGCACTTTGGACATGTTATCAGGAGAGACAAGTCCTTTAGAAAAGGGCATCATTCTTGATAAACTAGAGGGTCAGCTAAAGATAGGAAACTCCTCCAGAAGATGGATGGACACATTTTATAACAAGGAGTTCAAAGGCAACAGTGATTGTGAGGATGGGTAGCATTTTGTTCCATCACTGTGAGAACTAACTTGATTTCACCTAACAATATCAGTAACAGCTTATTATTTAAATTTGTTTATGCACAGAAAATCTTGCTGCACAGAAAATTTTTATTTTAGTCAGTGTCTTAGGCTGAGTTCCCTAGGGAAGCAAAACCAGTAACAAGTGTAGTACATATACAGAAAAATTTATGTAAAAGAAACGGCTCACACAATTGTAGAAGCTTCGGTGTCCTATGTTCTGAATTGGAGCACAAGCCACATACGGCCACAGAAGCTGGTGAACCCAAGTTTGGCAGGTCAGAGATGAGAGTTCCAGCTCACATGCTGTGTAGGTCCGTGAATCCTAAGACGGAGGGTAAGACCGCAAGGTTTCCACTGACTCATGGAGCCGCAGGGGCTGGTGAACCCAGGATCCACAGGTCAGGGAAGGGCTCTTACTTGTAGGCTGTGAAGGTCGATGAATCCAGGAGCCGCTAGTTCAAGTCCCAGGAACCAGATATAAAAATAGAGCAGAGCAAGATCTGCTGGCAACATGAGCAGATGGAAGCAGGTGGTGGGAGGCAGCGAGATGAAGACTGAGGTTGGGCAGTCAGCCATCGCAGGCCCCACCCCACCACTGTATATAGCTGCTGAAACATTGGTCCAGCCAAGCTGACACACAGTCTTAATCATCAGAGTTAGTTTTATCTCTCTGTTCCTCTACAATTATTTTTTTTAATGGGGAGGGGTCTGTTTAAGAATTCCATCCTTACTGAGGCATCCAGACATTCTTACATATTTTGTTCTGCAATTTATAATTTTTACTTTTATTTTAAGTTGCTAATTCATTAAATTAAAAAAAATGTGATGTGAGAATCCACCAGGAATATTGAGCAAAGAAATTGGTGGGCATGATTACTTTCCTTTTATTTCTTTTAAAAATCTTTATTTGAGACCAAATTAGTAGGCTGAGGCTTGTGGGGACCATGGTTTGGGGGAACATCTAGCTTAGCTGGCATAATAGAGTTTATAAAGAAAGTGTTTTACATTCTACTTTGGTGAGTAGTGTCTGAGGTGTTAAACACTTGTCAGCAGCCATGTAAGATATTCCACTGATCTTGCCCCATACAGAACAAGGGAGAAAGAGGAAAACCGAAGACACAGTGGAAAGGTTAGTCCAAAGGACCAGCAGACCACAGCTACCACAGCCTCCACCAAACTGAGTCCAGCGAACTATTTGGTGTCCAAATACCACCACTGCCTGCTTTGACAAGGATGTTAATACAGTGTAGTGAACAGAGCTAGAAACATGTGGAACAAAATTCTAAGTCACACACACAAAAGAATCAGACTTACTGGCCTAACAGACACTGGAAAAACCCTGAGAGTATGGCCCCAGACACCTTTTTAGGCTCAGTAATGAAGTCATTCCCAAGGTTCACCCTTTAGCCAAAGATTAGACAGGGCTATAAAACAAACTGTGACTAAATAGACATGATAAGGTTAATAGCTGTAGAAAAAATCTGAGCTAGCTTCTTTCGTAATACTTGAATCACCTCCTCTGCCCTCCCAACTCCCACCCCTCAGAATGCTGATGCATAAAGAAAATTTTAACCTCTCTTCTGACTGGTACTTGTAAAGATTTTGAGATTGTTTTCCCAGGCTGTTCTTGAATACTGGACAAGGTAACACCAATTTGCAGCCCAGTATGCAGATAAGAAATGCAGTTTTTGAGAAAAGATAGCAAGACTCCAAATATCGAGGACAACTTGTCTTGAAACAAAGAAACTGTGTTTCTCCACCAATCCTTCCTCCTTGGAATACCCACATGCCTACCCTCTTCCCTCCCTATGCCCTCCTATGAAACTTGCCAGCCTGGACTGACAAGTCAAGATTGTTTTTAGGGTCCTAACCTACTGTATTCTCAGATTGCCAGTTATCTGAATAAAGCACTTTTGAGAAATTCAATCCCTGTCTCTGCATATTGGTTTAGTAATGACAGACAGCAGGAGTCTGCAAAAAGATTTCTCCAGTAACTGGCATAGCAGCCCAGGAGAAATGACTAGAAGCGGGAGAGGACAGGCAAGCTAGAAATAAGGAACCTGGGGTGGAACAGGGAACTGTCACTATGTCCTGGGGTTGATAACCTATGTCACAAAACAATATGTGTGTATTAATTGTTTAATTACAAACTAGTTTGTTCTGTCAACATCTAAAGTACAATAATAGGAAGAAAAAAATCTTTATCTGATAGTTATGATACTAAAAGAGGTTATATACTTCCTGATGCTGTCTTACCTGAAGTTTTCTGCTCAGGGTTAAGTGGTTCTGTGCGAGTTTTAAAATTTTCATGCTATGAACAGTTTCACTTTCAATAATGCTTCCTATGCGACAGGCGTGTAAAACCTGAGTCTTGCCTTTCCTCCAGCAGGATTGTGCTTTTGTTTCTACAGGTAGTACCAGGGGTCTCACTATCCAGGACTATGTATTTTCTTTATATAAAGTCTCAGATTATGATTTCCTGGACCACTTGTGAAGTATTACTAGGAACCCCCAATACGCGTGAAAAGGAGGCCCATGGTTATGAATGGCAAGGAGAGACTGTTCTTTTCTTTCTGCCACAGTCTACGCCGATATCCACTGTATCTCTGCTTGCCAATTACTCCTTCCACCGGCCTGTATTTTCAAGACACTACTACGGCAATTTTTTTACATACTGCTGTTAAATAAATAAATAAAGATTAGCACAGCCCAATTAAGAAGATACTTTGTGACAGCGAGGGAGTGGTGAAGCCAACACAGACTGCAGGCATTGTTTGTGTGAAAATACAACCCTCTTTAGGAAGCGGATGTCCCTGCCTGGGTAAGGGAACATTTTCTTCTCTGTTCCTTTACTAAGAACACAGGCCTTTGTGGGGCCTGGTTTAGGGCAGGATCTTAGTTCCAATCCACCAGCCCTTTCAATGGCTAAAATCAACAGTTATGCCAATTGAATTTGCTTTGCTATGAATTTAAAGGATTAAAAATATTGTGCCCATTATAGCTGTTTTATCGCTTACAGATATTCAAACATCTAAATCTTTCAGAAAGGTTAATGAAATACTTTTTTTCTCTCTATAAAAATTATATTTCAAAAAGATTCACCTATTGATAAAAGGCAAAGCAGAATTTATACACTGAAAAGTGGTAACAAATAACTCTTTTATGAAGTTTTTAAATTTTCTTTTCACAATTTGTTATAATTTTCTAATCATAAGATATTTTGAAAGCATTTTAAATAATTTAAAATTCAAATTAATTTCACATCAACAGAATTGTGCTATGAGGAGGTTTTTTTTTTTTTTTCCCCCAGAATTTCAACTGATTGTGATGGCTACCAGAATTCGGCTGTCATGTAAACTACAAAAATATTCTGTTGAAATATTGCAATATCAGAAAACACTCTCCCTAGCACTTGACAGTAGGCACAGGACCAGTTCATGTATTTCCAGTATATGTTAATACTGTTTTGATTTTTCTTACAGGACATGTCTCAGGTTGGTTTCCCAGCTGATCCAGTCATAATAGCACTCAACTAGCTATGGACAGAATTAAATGATTCAGTCTGGGCAATTTTTCAGTTGTTATTCCAGAGGGTTTCCTTTTTCCTGAGAAAGGGGTAAAAAAGAAAGAAGAAAACAATCAAAATGTGTTTTCTGTATCATTTCATTTCTCTCTTTATACGTTTTACTTTTCAAAATCCCTGTTCCATTTACTCTTACGAATCTGGTAAGTGTCATATAGTTAATCCAATCAACAAACTGAAGCTCTACCTTAATTGCTGGTGTTCCCAGAAATCTGTTCAACATCTCTTTTTACAATTACATTTCAAAGAATGTGTAATATGACAAGGTCAGACAAGGTCATATAGCCAGTGTAAAAGATTTTCTAAAATTAAAGGAGACAGACATGCTTGGAAAAATTTAAGTGCTTCTCGTGTCATACCTTTTGTCTTTTTACTGGATGATTCTGTCTTGTGAAAGATGGGAGAGCAAGAGACTCTTCAGCGTCGGCATTTTCCACTCGATGAAGATCATATGTAGTTTAGCCAAACTTGTTTTGAACAGCAAGTCATCGGAGAATAGGTTTCTAACTCTTTTCTTACGAACTGAACTTTTGCTTAAATCTTTAAAAGCTGTAGCATGTGTAACTTAGCTGTCCTCAGTTATCATGTGACATTAGAAGTTATATTCCAGTGATCATTTCCAAGTACCTTGAATTAATATACACGTTCCCAATGTAAATCTTCTTTTAGAGTGCCCATTCTCATTTTCAGTTCATGTTTCTAACTCGGTTTTGCTTTTAAAATAGAAATAGTGTCATTCATCCACCAGGACTCTCACATTGCTAGTCACAACATTGCACTAAAAATCTGTTACCGTATGTAGGAAGTTAACGAGATAAATTTGTTTTATGTTTTGCCTTTATTGACACATATTACAAGTATGTCACAGTGAAAGCAACATTGTGATAAATAAACATAACCATTGTTTTCATTACTAGAAAGTGACTGAGAATCAATTTCTATACAATTTAAACAGTCTGATTGGATTGTGCATGTTATACGTGACATGCCTGCTTTAATTGCACAATATAACACAAATAGTAAAAATCTTTATTAGCTAGTATTCTCTAAAGAGAAGAATATACTGGTAAGTGTTCTTGTAAAGTAGAGATGTATTCTTTATGTAGCACAAAGTTGTCATAGAAATAACTCATATAATCTTGTTTTCACATCCTGATTCTACCACTTACTGCCTCTGAAATCATCTGCACAAGATTGTTACTTTTATCTTAAGTAAAGTATGGGTCAAAAATGCCTTTCTTTCATTACAAAAAATAGTACTTAGCAGCCTCTCTCATTCCTCTGCCTTTATTAAGAGGATTTAAAAAGTTGTGTAAGGTATGTGTTAATGAATAATTAAGACAATGTAATGTAATTCAGTGTTTTAGTGACTTTAATAATTGATCAGTATTCATTTGTTTCTTTCTCTGCACTGTTAGCAATAATGAACCAACCAAACCCACTGCCGCCACGTTGATTTTGACTCATAGAGACCCTACAGACAGAGAGAACTACCCCACACAGTTTGCAAGGAGTGCCTGGTGGATTTTATCTGCCGACCTTTTGGTTGGCAGGTGTGGCACTTAACCACTATGCCATCAGAGTTTCTGTTAGCAATAATGAGCAATATTATTTTAGTATTTATCAGTATTTTCTGATTTTGCCATAAATTTTAATACTACTTAATAAAACTTATCTCAGTGAAATGTCTTGGTCTTCTCTGGCTTCCAGTTAAGCCGCGTGATGCTTTTGCCATTTTTCTTCTCCACATCTGTCCTGAGTATGTTTCAGTCTTCAGTTGGTGGAAGGCATGAAGTACTAACGAGTTAAAGGGCAGATTTGGCTAGATGCTCTATGGAATCAGAGACACTTGCCAAAAGCACTACAGTAGTTTCTTCTGGTTTCAAATAGGATTCTGGGACCAGAAAAAAATTCAACTCCACATTTAAACATAAAATAAGGAATTTGGAGCAAAAGAGGTACAGACTTTATGCCCTTGTGTGATAGATGTTCTCCTTAGACTAAAGCCATGCTATCAGCTGATGTCTTTCTATTCTATCATTTTTCACCTAAGGGTAGGAAATGTAAAGTTTCCAGTTGTACAATAATTATCAATGATAGCTTGTATTAGATACTTATCGGTTACTGCCCTAAGTGTTTTGCATGTGCCTTCTCCTTTAACAACCCTATTTATACTTAGAAGAACACAGAAGACTTAAAAAAAAAAAAAAAAAACTGTCCTGATATCCTATAGCTGGTAAGTGATAAAAAAAAGAATTTATGCTCAGGAATCTAACCTGAGATATCAATCTAGGCAATCATGATTCACACGATTATTATCTTTTGTCTTTGAATCTTTCATAAGAATGACTCTCTATAGACACATCATGTTACTCACAGCCCCTGTGAACTTTTTTAATTCAGACAGCTTGGTTCTAGGAGCTATTGAGGAATTTGAAATTATTTTAGATTCTTAGTAACTTTTGATACACAGCCAACTTGCAAATAATGTATTGTCTCAGAGACTATTTCCAATTCTGGACTAATCCTTTTGAAAACCATAGGTTTGAAAGGTATAACATGATTTTGCTAAGTAACTGTACAGGCATTTTCTGGAAGTGCTGGACACTAGAGATATTAAAAGTAGAAAGAATCCCACCTGAGTATTTTGGTTACTATCACATTGATTCCCATAATCCTCACAGGACTTCAGTTCTGTTATGCGATTGTTTAAATGAAGGAATCCAAGAAAAAGTTCAGATTCCTTGTTGAACACTTTCAATATATCCATGTTTTCAGAAGATTCTTGCTAATGTTGTGGGAGAGCGCATAAGCAGCTGGAGAATCTGAATGCTTTTTGCCTACAGCAATACATAAATTATCTGCAAGAGAGAAAAAAATGACTAAGCAATTATCATTCCAAGAAAATGTACTGTCAATTTCAACCACATGGAATATTTCACTTAAGGTACATCTGCAATGGCTACAGTACCAGATTTCTAACTCCCTACAGTCACAATATATTATTTTTCTTAAGTCAGCATCTATCTAACTTCCTATAATCACAATATATTATTTTCTTTCTTTTAAAGTACACCACTGGAACTGTAGTAAGGCATATGTTACAAGAATTGGAGAAAAAGGACATAGCAATGTTTCTACAATGTGTATTTCTTAAAATACAAATTACACTTTTTATTCTTCTACCTTTGTTTTGTTAGGGATCAAAACTCTTGAAACGCTATCAGTTTGAAAGATTCTTGTACTACTGATATGATTAAGTAGATATTCAGCTGCCTGCTCCCTCTGCAAAACAAGTAGAAATGCTACATTAAGGAAACAAAAATTAAATAGTGCCAAATCAAAATAAACAAACTCTTTGCCGTCAATTTGCTTCTGACTCCTGACGACCCCCAAGTGTAGAAATGTGTTCCATAGGATTTTCTTAGCTGTAATATTTACAGGAGCAGATTTCTAGGCCTTACTTTGTAGTATCCCTGGGTAAATTCAAACTGCAAACCATTAGGTCAGTAGCCATCACAAACATATCGTACCACCCACCAAACCCATTGCTGTCGAGTTGCTTCTGACTCACAGCAACTCTAGAGGACATAGAATTTCCAAGGAGCACCTGGCATATTTGAACTGCTGACCTTGTGGTTAGCAGATGTAGCCCAATTGTACCACCTGATAATCTTTAAACTGGGTATTAAGCCAACCTGGAAAGAAAGAAAAGACTGAAATGGATGTTATAAGAGTCTCTGAAACTTGCTCTTGAATGTCAAGTGCTAAAGCAAAAGGAAGAAATGATGAAGTAAAAGAGATGAACAGAAGATTTCAAAGGGTGACTGAAGGAGACAAAGGAAGGTACTATAATGAAATGCTCAAAGATCTGGAGTTAAAGAAATCAAAAGGAAAGAACATTATTAGACATTTCTCAAGCTACAAGAGTTGAAGAAAAATTCAAGCCCCAAGTTTCAGTATTGAAGGATTCTATGGACAAAATGTCGAATGACACAGGAATCATCAAAAAAAGATGGAAGAAATATAGAGTCATTATATCCCCCCAAAAGTCAACACTCAAACATTTCAGGAGGTATCATATGACCAAGAACTGACAATACTGAAAGAAGTTAAAGCTGCACTGAAGGCACTGGAGAAAAGCAAGTCTCCAGGAATTGATGGAATATCAACTGACATGTTTCAAAAACTCTATACTACACTGAAAACACTGGCTCATCTATGCCAAGAAATTTGGAAGACAACTCCTTGGCCAACCAACTGAAAAACCATATTCATGCCTGCTCCAAAACAAATTAATCCAACAGAGTCAGAAATTATCAAATAGTATACTTAAAATCACATGCAAGTAAAACTTTGCTGAAGATAATTCAAAAACTGCTGCAGGAGAGAACTTCCAGGAACTCAAGCCAGATTCAGAAGAGGACGTGGAACACTGGGACATCATTGCTAATGTCAGATGGATCTTGGCTGAAAGAGGAAAATACCAGAAAGATGCTTACCTGTGTTTTACTGACTATGCAAAGACACTCAACAGTGTGGATCATAACAAATCACAAATAACACGGTGAAGACCAACAATTAATCGTGTTCTTGGGGAATCTGTACACAGATCAAGAAGCAGACACTCACATGAACAAGGGGATACAGCATGGTTTAAAATCAGGAAAAGTGTCCACCAGGGTTGTGTCCTCTCACCATACTTATTCAGTATGTATGCTGGGTAAGTAATGTGAGAACTTGAACTACATGTGGGATAAAACCACATTGGCATTGGGGACAGCCTCATTAAGAACACGCAGTGATGCACAAGTGGCACAACCTTGCTTGCTAAATGTGAAGAGCACGTGAAGCACTTACTGATAGAGAGCAAACAGCACAGCCTTCAGTATGGATTACATTTCGACACAAAGAAAACAAAAATCTTCAAAACTGAACCAATAAGCAACACCATGATAAACAGAAAAAACTGAAGTTATGAAGGATTTCATTTTACTTGGATGGCAATCAACACACACAGAGGCAGCAGTCAAGGAATCAAGCGATACACTGAATTGGGCAAATCTGCTGCAAAAGCCCTCTTTAATGTGTTCAAAAGCAAAAGCATCACCTTGAAGAATAACGTTCACCTGACCCTAATCATAATATTTTCAATAGCCTTGTACGCATGTGAAAACTGGGCAATGGATAATAATGACTGAAGAACAATTCATCCTTTGATGTATGGTAAAAAAAATATTGAAAAGACCATGGACTACTAGAAGAATAAAAAAATCTGTCTTGAAAGAAGTACAAACAGAATGCTCCTCAGAAGGGATAATGAGACTTCATGTCACATGCTTTAGACATGTTATCAGGAGGGATCAATCACTGGAGAAGGACATCTCTTGTTTAGTAGAGGGTTAGATGACAAGAGGAAAACTCCCAGCCATATAAAATGATGCAGTGGCTGCTGCAGTGGGCTCAAACATAGCAAAGATTGAGGAAGACACAATACATAGAGTTGTCATGAAGTCTTTTGATGGGTCTGCATTTAACTTTTAGGATCACCAAGTTATCTAGGCTATTTTCAGGTATCTGTGCATTGTTAGTTATGGTTTGTCTTCTATTTATGCCATGTATTAGAATATCTAGTCTTGTCCCTATATTTTCTTCCATGATTGTTATCATTTTCAGTTTTATATTTAGGTCATTTATCTATTATGAGTTGTTTTTTATGTATGGTATGAGGTATGAGTTCTGTTTCATTTTTTTACAGACATTTAATTTTGCCAGAGCCATTTGTTAAAAAGACTACCTTTGTCCACTCCCCTGACCCCATTTGATGAATTCTGGGCCTTTGTCAAAGATCTGGTGAACATAAGCAGATGGACTTACCTCTGAGTTCTCAATTGATGCCATTGGCCTAGTGTCTGTGATTTGTACCACTATCAAGCTATGAAGATTACCTTGGCTATACAGTAGGTTCTGAGGTCAGGTAGTGAGTGTGAGGCCTCTCACTTTGTTGTTGTTCTTCTTCTTCTTTTTTTCCCCCCCCAATACTGCTTTCTGTATCCAGGGCCTCTTTCCTTTCCATCTAAAGTTAGTGATTAATTTTTCCATCTCATGAAATAATGCTGTTGGTATTTGGATAGGGATTGCATTATGTCTACAGATTGCTTTGGGTAGAAATGACATTTTTCACAATGTTGAGTCTTCCTATTCATGTGAACCTCAAATTCTTGACACAACAGACTTTACAGGGTTGATTTGTAATTAAGGCTTACACCTGCCTAAGTCAGAGATTTATAAACTGGAGACTGTATCATAAACACTGGTTTTAAAATGTTCTATTTTAGGAGCATATAATCCTGTGAAATATTTGTATCCTAATTATGGGTCTAATACAGTGTTTTCAAGCATTATTTTAAAAGCCATAAAAGGCTGTTAAAAAATCAGGTAAAATAACAGTGGTGAAGTATCCGTGGCGCCAGCCTTTGCCAAACTCAACCACGGACAATGCCATATGAGTCTCAGATACTATCTGATGTACAGTCTTTATTATTATTATTTGTCCTTATTTCTTTTAGTGAACTGAGTATTTTTTGTGCTAAGATTGAACTAAAATCTTAAGATCTACTTCTCTGATTTTTTTAAGACTTAAAAAAAATCCAACCTGTGAAGACGTGCAACTCATAACATTTCTAGTTAAGCCTATAAGAAAAACACTTCGAAGTAACTATAGTAGACAAAATGCCTGAATTGACCTGTAAAAAGATCTCTTTCTATCACTACCCTATATACCATATAGTTGCTTGGCAGCCATAATGAGACCCAAAGTCTCCAACCTCCATAACTCATAGTTGTCTTCAATCTTTGACAAATGTAAACAAGAAAGTCAATTGCTAGACTAAGTAGCTCAATTAAGCTACCCCCTACTCTACTCATTGGCCAAAAGAAAGATACACGTAACAGCGTGCAAAAGAGGTACAGAGAAACCATCTTCCTAAAATCAAGAAACACATGCTTCTAAATACAGAAGAATTGGCTTCATAGAGTGAATATCATATGATTTAGACATAGGCCTGATAAAATTTCATCTTCCTGTTGAACAGGGCTCATTCCATATCTTTTGGATTGGTAAGATTCTGGAAGGCTGAAAGTTAGAGAACATAATTCTACCTTGAAGATTCCTGGGGACTAGTACACATTTGGATTAATAGATGTTTGCTTAATATAATTCTGACAGTAAATACCAAACCCATTAGGTGGTCTGTACAAAATGAAGTCATGAATAGGTAGAACACAGTTGAATAGGAAAGGGATTAGGAGAGCAAAGCAGGAGTTAAAACCAAGAACAGCACTAGACTGGCTGAGATTTTGATTCTAGTACCAGCGTTTCCCTTAGCTAGCTGTGTGAGTTTTGCCAAGACAGACCTTATAGGACTCCACTTATATACAATAAAATGAGGTGCTTGGATTATTTAATCTGTAATGTATCATCCATCAATAGCATTTGTTTTTTCAAGAAAATCAGAGCAAGAAAAGTAGTTTTTAGTAAGAGCGAACAGATCATGCCTGAGGGATAAGAAGTTTTCTTTTTTTTTTTATCTACTTAGGTGTTAATTATTACCTCTTTGCTGACCTCCGTTAATCAAGTATACTGAATTTCCTGTAAATCATCCTAAATTAAACAATATATATACTCTCATATTTCTAAGATTTTTTTTTTAAATCTTGAGTTATCTATAGGATTTGTTTTACTATTCTTGAATAACTTATGTTTAAAATATATTTATGGCCTCCAATAAATGCCAAAAAAGCAACTTAGCCAAAAAGAGCTTAAAATTTTTGCTCTAGAAAAATGCTTTCAAATGCCTTCTACCAAGCAAAATTTATTTATTTTATTTTTAGAGACTGGCTAAAATCAGCATAGACTCAATGAGAGATATGGATTCCTAAAGAATAAAGAAATCAGAATAGGTCATCTGAAGTATATCTATACTTCCTGCTTCCAGAAATTGGATGCTTTATTATGATCAGAATAAATGTTCTTGTTTGTTCCTTCATAAACATAAGAAGCCAATTGTTAATGACCTGAAATATCCCTTTACAAAATAAAAATTAGTATGTGAAAGGGAAATCCATTTTTCTGTTCACTTTAGTTAACATGGTGTCGTGTCTGCACAAATGCAGACACTCTTCATTTGTGATTTTCTATAAAAAATAAAAATAGAAAAACCACTCCACATCTTTCATTCTTTTTATTTCATTAGAGAAACTTTTATTCACATATAGCTCCTTTTTGATGGGTTGCAGTCAACACTCATTTTATTCTACTCTTTGAGATGCTTTCATAATGAATTTCTCATTTTATAGTATGACCACTTCACAAAAAACAAAATTAATTTAATTTAATGTACCAGCATGTACCAGAAGTAAACAATCCAGTCATTGCTCCTGAATGAGTGCCTCTGGATCTGCAATCACCAGGTTTCCCTTTACCACACTCTGGTAAATAGAATATGCACGAACTTACCTATGAATTATAGTTCTGCCCATGGATAAAGGAAAGTGAAGAATGAAAAAGAAACATTAGATTGCTTACTCTATTAGAACACGTTTATCTTTGGTACATTTGTGTCTTCTTTTCTGATGAAAATTTCTGTTTGTTTTTCAATTATAATGAGTTAAATTAGTTAAGAATTTACTTTCAAAGGCACCAAATTGGGCATGGGCTGGCACCTCCGGATGGCCCTGGAAGGCAATGATTATGAAGTGTACTTACCATCAGCAACTCCGGCAATAACTGTGTGTACTAAGCAGACATGAATCACAGAACCCCAATAATTGTTTCAAAAACCACATGGATAAAAAGAAGTATATCGGATACTTCATTGCTTCTAGCCTTTTGGCTAAGATCAAGTATATTGGCTATTCCATGAGAAGGGAGAGGTCAGATTTTCGGGGGCAGGTCTAACGACATCCTGCTCATGTTGGTGCTATTACTGCTCCATTTCACAGATAAAGAAACAGAGTGCTAAAGGTCACACAATAAAACTAGCAAATTTAAGGGCAAACATTTTAGAGTATTTTCTTAACTACCGTGCTATATTTCTTTTGGTAAAAATTTTGGAAAATGATAGCTTTAATGCATATTGATCCAGATAGAAAAATACAATCAAAGACAGCTCCTCAGAGAGGTCTTTCCTGACCACCAACCTAAAAGTAGCTGCTAAACACTCTGAACCTTCCTCTGCCTTGTCTTCATCACACATACACCACCATGGGCCAGTATATATAACCTTGTGCATTTTTTTCAAGTAGCCTCACATATTTATTACTGAACTAACCTATTAAATGCCAGAGCCAAAAAACGAAAGAAGCAACTGGCATTTTCCTAATATGACATATTCAGTTGTTCAAACAGTGGTAAGATTTTCACTCTGAACTGGGTTTATGCCAGTGAATGTGACCGAGCACTAATGTGTGACACCTTACAGACTCGAGTTCCTTCTTCCCTAAAGTCTCTCTCGGAGTTGCGCCTGATTTTGTCACCAGTTTTCATTGTAATCTCCTGGGGAATGGAGCAATCTTGCTTTCGTCTCTTCACCAGGAATCCGTTGATCCTGAAAGTCTTGAGAAAACATGGCAAGGATGGAAACAGGCTTCACACCACAAAAGTGGAGAAGGGAGAGCTTCCTTTGTTTTTTGTATGTCTTTTGCCCTAGAATGAGTTTGAGGGTGGAGGCTTTATTTACTCTCTGAGTCAGAATGGACCCAGCAGCAACAGGATTTCTCGGCATCCAGAACAGTGCTTGTTATGTAGTAAGTGCCTAGTGAATATTTGTTAAAGTAAAAATGAAGTATGTTGAAATTACCAACCAATCAATTCTACTGCTTAAAAACAAACAACAACAACAACAAAACCACTGTGATCGAGTGGATTCTGACTCATAGTCACACCAAGTAAGACAGAGCAGTACTGCTCCATTGAGTTTCCAAGGCAAACACCTGGCGGATTCCAGCTGCTGATGTTTTAGTTAGCAGCCTTGGCACTTAACCACTACACAGCCAAGGTTTCTACCACTCCAAGAAGATTTTATAACAGGCATTGGGTTGTATATCCATTTTATTTTCTAGAAGTCAGGGAGTTCTTTCTAATGATTTATACTTTAAGCCAGTTTTATCAATACCTGGTCAGATCCACATTAAATTCAAAATAAAATATCCACTGGTGATGTTATGATCCAACTCACAGAGACCTTATAGGACCAAGTAGAACTGTCCCATAGGGTTTTCCAGGCTGCAATCCTTACATAAGTGAATCTCCAGATGTTTTCTCCAGAGCCACTGGTTGGTTCAATCTGCTCACCTCTAGTTTGTGTAAGTTCCTAATGGTTGTACCACCATGGTTCCTTATAATAACATATCCACATACATTTAAATTCATTTTAAAATCTAACAAATACTAACACTGATTTCCATATACTAACACTAATCTCATATGCCTTTATATTTTATCAATAAAACTATTAATAGCTATTTTACATATCTGTTCTGTAAATGGAGAGGAATTCATGATAAGAACACATACACACACCCACATTGCTGAATCTGAAATTTCACTTAGTGATATTTTATTTAACAGAGCTTCATTTATCCTCAGAACCAACAAAGATAATGTGATAGTTTTCTTTTTAAAAAAGTAAATGAAACATTATGGATTTCAGAATATAATAAACAGTATGACTTCTTCAGTAAAATTGCTAAATCCATTCCAAAGTAGATATCATTAACAAAATTTACCAAAGAACTTATTCTTAGGGCTCAATTGTAAAAATAATTCATGAAAAGAAACAAAATTCAGAGAAAGGGAACAGGAACTATAGGCTCTTCCACGTACTGTCTGTTCTGGAGCTTGAGCTCTTTGTTCCTGAAGTAATACTAAACACAGTCTTGAAGACTGGCACAAAAGGATATCACAGGCAGCAGCTCCCACCAGGTAGAGAGCCAAGGATCAGAATAAGGAATAGAAAACATTATACCTTATTCTGGAGCAAGAGCCATTTCGTCTCTTCTCTCAAGAGAGAAGAAACATTATTTTCCATTGACCCTGATTGCCATATACTTCTGTAATTAACAAGAAACATGAGTTACATTGATTAACAGTGTGCTATACAGAACACAAAAAGAAACACAACCCCATCACAAAACCACCAAAAGACTGGTTGTTTTCTGAAAACTTTTTCAAATGTCTATTCTTATTTTTGAACTTGTACTTCCTTCTTCAATACCTCTGCCAATCCTTTATTTTCAGTGTCTTCTTAATAGAAGACATTGCAATGGGTAATACTGCAAGGTTTGAGTTGCCACAAAGTAAGGAAAGGCACCACAGTGCAGGTGAGGAAAAGGGATGGCACAGAGTTAGTAAGAACGCAAAGACAAACTGCAAAGAATAAAAATAAGAAACATACTGCACCAGGAGCCATTATCTACAATATTTGGTCATTGAAATTATGGAAAGTGCAGTCCAAATAAAAATATGAGTAGAGTTAATGACAACAAATGCAAACTGCACCCTTCAAAAACTAACCAAAAATAAAACAGAGAGGTGAGGGAGGGAAACTGGTTAGTTAGAAGACAAACATGTATGCAAACAATTGCTGTCACCTGGTATGAATTTTCAAGACATTTGAAGATATATTAAATACAAAAGCAAATTAATATGACTTTTGTTTAAAGGACCTATAGACAAAATGATTTAATATATAGATTTTCAAATCATGGGACTACCTTAGAAACACCAGAATGCTTTATTGATCTTGTAAGTGTTGCCGAGGAGTGATCATAATTTGTTTTCTGCTCCTTCCTTGTCTTCACCTCCTCTTTTTCAGTAAAAGCAACAATGCAAACTTAGTCTCTTCATCTGGCTTCCAATACTGGGGCAATTACGATCTCCCAAACCCCTACATTTTTTAATTGGAATTAGATAATCCATACAGACGAATTCACTATGACTTTGAGCTCAAATGACTTTCAGTATAGCCTATTGAAACAAATTAAGATTCTCATGCAATCTTTTTGGATTTCCTACTATATTCCAGGCACTGTTCAAGGCACCAGTAATTCAGCAGTGAACAAGACAAATAAAAATCCTTAGTGGAGAGGAATGAAAAATAAAATAAATAAGCTGTATGGTGTGTTAGAAGGTAATAAGTGCTACAGAGAAGAAATAGAAAACAATATGAAAAACTATGAGGCTCTTTAATTTTAAATGAGCAAATCCAGTGAGTCCTTACTGACAAGGTGACATCCAAGCAAAGACTTGAAGGAGATGATCTATTCTCCAAAGAAAATGAAACTAATTTCTCATTCTCCATCTCTGCTCCAAAGGGAGGATTCTCTCTCCAACTGAGATTTCCCCATCATGGATGACCGTGCCGGTGACTGCTGACCCCCATGTATGATGGCTTCTGGGGCCCTGGTTTTTGCTGGCCTTTTTCCTTAGAGAAAAGCAAAATATTTCTTTACTCCTGGTAATTCTAATAGAACCAGTTCCCACTGACCAACCGCCTCAACCATGGTCCTCTGGAAAGAATAAACCATGTAGACATGTAGGGTCAACCAGCTCCAGGCAAAAGGAACAGTGGTGCACAGGTCCTCAGGTGGAGGCCTGTTTGGCAAGTTCCTGGCCCAACAAGGATGCAGAGACCAAGGGAGATGATCTAAGAGAAGTCAAGATCAGAAGTGAAGAGTATATCATGTAGGTCTCTAGGAGCAGGAAGTTAAGTATTTATCAGCTAGTGTTATACTAGCGATAAATGCCAGCTGTCCCTCTACACTGGTGCCCACTGACTTCATATTAACCCTACTTGTACACTATTACAAGGACTTTGGCTTTTACTGTCAGTGACTTGAGAAAATCTCAGAGGGTTTAAGAATAATGAAATGATGAGCCACATTTTAAGAGGATCCCTGAAGCTGATATGTTCTAAAATTTACTCTAGAGGTCAAAAACAAAACCAAGGAGCTCCATCTGGGAGCTAAAAAATGTTCCAGGTGAGAAATGTTGAAGACTTGGACCAGGGTGGTAACAAGGAATGCTAGAGAAGCAGCCGGAAGGGTGATGTCTCTTAAAGGACAGTCAGAAGGATGGGCCGGCTGACTGGGATGCAGTTGTGAGACAGAGAAGAGAATAAAGGACAATCACTCCAAAGCTTTTGGTCCTAGAAACTATAAAGCTGGAGACAGCACAGAAAGATGAAATGGTTAACGAAGAAGCAGGGTTTGAGTGAAAGACAAAAAGTCTGGATTTTTTAAATGTTAATTTTCAGATGCCATTGGAAACTCAAGTAAAAATATCAGGTATACAAGTCAAATGAAACCATATTCCCAGTCTTCTCCATGAATTGCAGACTAAAAGAGCATTCAATAATTTCCTACAACTAAAATCTTGAATTTTTAAAATCTTTTATGCAAGAATTTCTTAATCAGCATGCACATATTTAAATTCTATGCAACTAAGTGAATTGTGTTTAATACATGTATGAAATAGCACTTTTTTCTTAAAGGCAACATACAAAGTATTTATGCTTTCAGCCCACTGGATGCTTTTATCATACCACTTACAAAAAGGGGAGGAGAGAACATAATTAATGATAGTTTTAGAGGCAGACATGATGCTGGGAGATTACTTTGTCATTGCCACATACAAACAGACACCACATCATACTCTCTTTCCACATGAGTCCCTGGTCTCTGACCAAGTATCTAACCCGTGATTTCAGGAACGCTTATGTTTTGACTTATTTTTTCTTGATTTATAATTAATAATATTTTCTCCACTACCTTCTTGAAAAAGAAATTCACTTTTTGGTGACCTGAGAAGGAGACAAATATCTCTAGATGTCTCAGCCTGCCCAAGATTTATTTCTCATCAGGATGTTTTGCAATCACTGATAAAAACTTGCCTTATCTGACATGGTTTTAGAAAAAAGTAGCTAGGACTTTTCTTGATAACCTCAAAAGCTGTGTAAAGGAAAATCATCTATTTGGGAGACCCAGAGAGTCATAAAGCCCATCTTAGAAGTTCTAGGTAAATGTAGTTGAACCTCTTTTCCCTTGTTAGATGACTTTTCATCCACAGGTAGGACAAACCAAGGAAACTCACAAAAGACACAAACATATATTACTGAGTGAGCGTTATTTCCTTTTCTAAATCAGGCTGAGTATTATTATTTTACTTTATATTTTTGACTGGGATTGTTTTTAATAAGATTTATTTAAATCAATTTTCATAAATAAAATTTCTGAATCTAGTTACTTGTCTAATCCAGTAATTTCACATGGAAACAGAAAATTAGTAGTTATTTTATTTACCAGTTATTCCCTCTGCTCTGTGCAACTTAAAGGCTGGTTTACAGCTTCACTTAAACTATGCTTTGAAAGTCTGTTTAGAAATTGGAGAATATGAAAATGTCATTTTGATGGAACCAATTATGTATTTTCCTTCATAAACTACAAATATATGAATATCAGAAAATTTCAAGCATCTTACTCTAAAATGATAAACAGAATTCTCTCAAATAAAATTACTGTCATCCAATTCTGGAAGCCTTTTTAGTAATCTGTGTTTCATAAATGTATATCCAGTACTAATAAATTCAACATTCATCATTTGCAACATATATTTTAAAAGATAAACATATACTTACTCAAAAATTATGTTACATTATTTATAATATTGTATTGAAATAAACAAATTCATCAATAGGTCAAAGGCATCTGAGCCAAATAGTAAATAGTGTCATCAGCTTTATTAAACAGGATTTGGATCTTTTCTTCTCAGACATCTTTTTTTTTCTTCCTGGACAGTCTTGCAAACAAGAACTAGTTGATTTTATGAGTTTTATTTTTCTAGACAAATATAAAAGTTGAAACCCTGTATTAGAAATAAGACAACACTTTGAATCTCTATAATAAGCAAACAAGTTACATATAACTCATTGCAATTTTTCAAAATAACCAGGATTGGTTCGATATTTAAAGTATTGTTAAAATTTATTTCATTTAATTTTCACCTAGGTCCCTCTCATTCACCACAATAAGGGATTTTAACACCAGAAATGCACTGATATAATTAAAGACAGAAATATCTGCACTGAGTCTTGAGATCAAGTCAAATACTGACAACACATTTTCTAGTCTGTGGCGATAACCCCTATTTACTGTAAGAACATTCCTTTTATTTAACTCCTTTAAATATTCTTTGATAGCAGCAGTATCACTTGTACTCCTTCTCTGGAAAGAAGCCAGTGCGAGTGTTTCAATCCAGACAGTTGCCATTTTACATTTTTTCCTACTGTCCAGGAGAATTCATTTTCACACTCAACATGAAATGACTTCATGGCATTCTCTCCACGTGTGGTGCCAGCCTCAGTTGTTATTTAGAACTTTAAAAAGTGGAATTCGTGGGGGAAAAAAATCTGTAAGCTATTGCACTTACGATATATTACAGTATTATTACTTAGTTGTTCCCTTTCGAGTCGTAACTAGTGCTAAGGGTTTTAGTATATCCAAGTGCCGTCAGTATAAGTATACTATACTACATTAGAAAGTTATTTTGTTAAATAAAACAAACAGAAATCCTTTTCACCACTGAAGAACAATGACACATCCTAATATTCAGCCAATCTTCACTTTTGTTCCAGTGTATTTGTATCTAGCCTGCCTATTCTTGCATGATCATGCCTTGCAAATGCAAAATGCACCACTCTTTATTAGGTTACACGTCCATATAGCACATACAAGAAGAATAGATGGCTATTATTGATGTTACAGATGTAGATACCCCATATTAGAAAGTTCAAATATCATGCGAGAGCTCTGCTCACTTTATTTTGTGTGTTAGAACTCTTTCTGAAATGTCCCTGTGGCTGATGACAAGGTTTAAGCTTATCATTAATGAATACATATAAAATAAGAAGCAAAGAGAAATTAACCAGCTGGACAAGTTAGACTTTTAGATTAAACAACAACAGACAGTACAGCCTCTCAACAATTTTTCTCAATATAGGTTACTTAAAAGATCATAGACATGTCCATAAACCTTTAGTTGTTTGTAAAAGCAAAGGAAGCCTGTCCCTGAAGACATATCACCCTTTATCTAAAGATTGCTTTTCCTGGAGAGAGAGAGAGATATGATCTCCCAAGTCTAAAACAACTTTCCATTTTCTTAATGCACTAGAAAGACCTTCTCTTCCTCAAGAACATTACAAAAACTTCAAATATTTTAACAATATGATTTTGTTATCAGTATTAATACAATTTAATCATTTGGCTTTCCTGCACATGAATGTTCTGAATTTCCAGTACTGTAGACTAAACAAGCATTTTATACAAAAAGACTTATGAATGTGTCTGCCTACACTTACGCAAATTATTGAAATAAAAGAAAGCATGCATTCACATTTCAAAAATTCACTTGCAAAATTCTATTTAATACTTTTATATGATGCCAGGCATGTTAATAACATGTATTAAAATACTGTATTGGACACAGTAACAAATACTGTCTGGAAATATCCAAAGCAACGTTTCAGATATTCTTCTTCAAATGATACCTATTTTTACTCATACAATAAAGATGCATGTATTTCCTTTTGGAGAAAAGGACAAACAAAATTCATATCCCAGTATCGGTGCTTTATTCCATTTTTAAAGAGGCACTTATTCATATTTCTTAGAGTATATTCTCATGATAATTTCTTCCTTTTTAAGAATCAGTCACAAATATGTGCAAAAATCACTGACAACACGATAAAGTATTTATTTTTAAACCAGCTCTAGAAGCAGCTTCCTCCGAAGCAACTGGAAGAACTAAAATTTGTAAGAAAAAGAAAGCAGATGAAAGAAATTATGTAAGAAATACAGTGTGGAATAGGTGGAGTGAGAGAAGTAAATTAATTACCAGCACATTCCAAATCAAATGTGAGAATTCCCTGAAATCTACAAACTTTGGATAACAAGACCATTAAAAAACAGAGCAGTGCTCTCACATTATAGCGGCAAATTTAATCTATTATTTGTGTGTGAGTGGAGATGTACTACTGCAATTTTCACACACTAGGTTATGAAACAGATACAGCTACATGACAGGCAGTCACGTGAGGGAAAACAACTCTCAAATAGGGCTAATTAGCTGCTGCTGCTGAGGAGAAAAGATGAACAGTTATCCTTTGACTTAGCAGCCTCCAAACCAATACTGGAAAATGCGTTTATTCATAGGTTGTGCTAGATATAGCAATTTCAAAAGGCATCTCTGTTAGGTTTTGTTCATTCCTGTTTGGAATACTTAACACAGTCCTGGCAAATCTCAACTGATCATTTGAAGAAGAACAATAGAGAAGCAACCTCAATGCAGAGTTTCCAGATGTAGGGTATCGAGATAGCGTGAATGGACTGATAATTAGACTGATACACAGACAAAATACAACATTCTAGTTATTTTATGTGTGATACTACCTTTATGATAGATGGAAAGAACTGGTTATACTGGTTGACATCTGAAGTTGGCAGAATCCTGAAAGTTGGCAATAAATGTTGCACAAAAACAGAAATCCCTGAAAATGAAAAGTTGACTGTCCTTCTGTACTTAGGTTGTTTCTATTTTATTCTAATGCATCATATTGTCTAACACTTATTTACATAGTATATAAAGCACAAGGCTCTACAATGTATGTCAGGTAGGCAAAAATAAAAAAATAAATAAATTAAAACCCACAAATAGCTACGATACTTTTGCAGATGAGAATGTGGTGGCTCTTCATCCTCAGCTCAAGTGACTCCCCACTGTCTTCACGGGTTGACCAGAGTACCTGACACAGTCATTATTTTTCTGTTCTTAACTGAAGATTGGGCATTCTTCAGGTATCTTTCAAATCATATTAACTGATATATGGGCATTTTTCAGGTATCTTTCAAATCATATTAATTGATATATTTTTACAAACACCAGGTAGTCCATTGGTACATGCAGACTGAGGTACTGAACTTGCTTTTAAGATTTTTGGCTATAGAACTGTAACTATAAATATGGAAACTTTTGCCTAAAAATAGTGTAAAGTCTCCTAAGTATCATTATGTCTGTTGGTTTCCAACAGTTCCTTGAGTTATTTTTCTCTGAAAAGAATAGTTTAATGGGAAGTCTTCAATTCCAAATTTTAGCACTCTGAAAATGTGGGAAAAAATTTTCTTTTTCACACTGGAATTTGAAATTTGAGAAAAATTTTAAAGTTTACTATAACTGAAGTTTTTTATTACATACGAAGTTCAAATAATGTAAGTACTCCCAACCTAAATTATAATATCTCAGATGCTTTCATTATATCTCCTGAATGCAATTTCTTCACTCAATTTTCCTGAAAATTAAATGTATCCTTATATCCACATAGGATTACCAGAACAATAGAAAATTAACTTGAATGGGGGAGGAGCGGTATTTGAGTCCTCATCACACTATATTAAGTGACCAGTCTAGAGTGATCTATATTGAGATCTGTTGCTTTCTTGAAGAAAAAAAATATCATACTGAAATGGAACAGATTCAAGATTGCATTACAAATTAAATTAGAATGCCCTTAAATAGGTTCACTGAAAGTCTGTGTCACTATACTCCATTTTCATTAACCTAGTGGAAGTGGTTTTCCAGAGTTAGCATCTCATGTAATAATCTATAACATCTCTAAGACAATGGAATATGTATGATTTATTTTTATAAGCCTGTCCCATCAAGGATTCATTAGAGCTCAATAAAAATATATATATGTGTGTTAGAATATATATTTTTCAACCAGTGCACAAGAACTAGAAGTTAGTCTCCTATCTGTAAGGGGCAAAAATTATGTTCAAAATTAACAGTCCAAACACTATTCACAAATGAGTTCTCTTTCTCTTGGTGGGAGAGTTTCTTGGGGGAAATTCTTAAAGTACTTCAGACAGAAGATACAAGGGTGTCTTGAATAAAGAGCACACTGTGAATACAGTAGTTTAAGAGGAATTCCATATCTTAGTTGGGGAAACATATCTTTCTTCAAGACTCCCAGACTTAAGCAACATACAAGAGTTTAAGAGTTTATTTTACCAGCTCATCTGCCACTCCTTGTCTCTAAAACGCAAGCCCAGTGATAGCAGATAGGATCCACTTCTGTGAAATGAAAATCACTAGACAGGAAATACATTTATCATAATAATTTCCTAGGATCATCTAGTTCCCTGTGGCCTTTAAAAATATGTCTGAATACTGACAGAGTTTCAGAGAAGAACAATGAAACGATCACTATGATATCTGAAATATGGCTTCATAGGAAACAGGGCTACGCTTAGTTCACCTTGATCTTCTACGAGTCTTTTCCGGTTTTCATTGTAGTTCATATCACGACATGGAACTCATGAGCCAACCTTTTCCAAATTGTTGCTACCAAAATTTACAAACTTGACATGAAGATTACATTGTATTTACAAAGAACTTGGCACTTAACAGAATAAATTATTGACTTTTTTTTCATCCATCTCAGGGCCCCCATGGTTCAGGCAAATGGGAAAGCCTGACACAGTATTATATAGTATGCTACATTAACATGAATAAATAGGTTTCCAGCTGATAATCTTCCCCAGTGCTGCCCTTGTTGCTGAAAACTAGTACCTTCCAATTTCTAATACCACAGGAAGTGTAGAAGATCAGTCCAGAGACAGCAAAGGTTGCATGTTCTCTTCCTCATTTTTATCCATGCGTTTTAGTACCGTAGGATCCACTACTGATTGGGATCTGCAAAGGATAAAGCCGATGTCAGAGAGTTATTACCAAATAACCACTCACATGACATTCTCTTCTCTGTCTTTTCTTCATTATTACTCTCCCCTGGTTACAGAATTATCTTCCCCTACAACAAGGAGTTTATGAACTGAGAATGCTGCACACATTTAGAGAGAAACACTTACGGTGGTGTTTTGCATAAAAGTGAGGAAACAATCCCCTCTGGTCTTTAAATAGAATACTGAACAGCCAAAGACTTTAATAGACCATAACAGGTCTAAGTGCTTCTCTTCACAATGGAGCAAGATTCTTTTCTGTAAGATACTGAATTGCTAATGGAGGACAAATATGTCCCCCACATCACAAAAAAAAAAAAAAAAAAAAAAAAAAAAAAAATTCCAAATGCAGAAAATAGTGCAATAAAATTGCTGTTATGAGAAAACAAATAATAGGAGACTTGATTTCTGTCTTAAAGTTTCTATTAAACAAACTCAGTATGAATGCCTATGTTTCTGTAACCATCATCTTATATTTTAAAGATAACATTAGGAAAAGATCCAAAGCTGAGGATAGCCTTTGCTAAATTTCCAACTAGGGCATCCAAATAAAGTCAATCTGAATTTGAAATTTTTATAAACTGTTTTAAGTGTTTTTAAAGAGTAAGATTCCTTCTAGTTCAGGAAGCAACACCTTATGATTAGGAAAGCAAATAATTTGAAAACCTCTTAACACATTCCCTTGCTAGCAGTCGGGGATTATATCTCAATCCATCATTAGGGAACCACATGACATTGAGAAGGAGGAAAGTCAATGAGACATGCCACTGTTGTGCCAGGAAACTACCTTCTTAATAGTCATGGCATTAAGGAAGCAGCTGCCCTTTTAAAACTCTCCTCAATAATGAGATTTCCCCCTGCTGTTGCATTCCAGCCAATGGGCTAGTGCTGTGACAATATGCCTCTTAGCAGACCTCATTAACTTTCAAAAAGAAAGACTATAACCTAAAATACAACTGCACATGCTAATGAAAAAGAACAGCAACGGAACTAATTATCAAAGCAAAGATAATTACAGGATTAACTGACAAGATGACTCCTTCATTTAAAGAAACTTAAGTTTGTTTCTAAAAAAGAAATGAAAACGAAGGTGGGAGCATAAAGGCACAAGTTTTATTGCCTAAGTCACTGCCACCAATTTATCTCAATATTAAATAGGTATTAGATGCCTACCTCAGAAAGGTGACTAGAGCAGAATCAGAGAGAGACAGAGAAAAGGAAGAGAGCAAAGGTGACGGGGAGAGAGAGAAGAGAGAGATCACGCATCACTGCTACGTGCAGTGAACACAATTACAAAAAAAAACACACAAATAATGCATTTTAAGTAAATGCATAACTACAAAATACTTAGTGAATATACCTTTATTTATTTATTTTCAGTAAGTCTTCCCAGGCAAATTAGTTTCTCAGGCTGAATCCATGCTAAAACGGAGAGAGGGTTATTTATATTCTAGACCAGAGAATTAACCTGACAGGTGGCATCCACTCAAGTGTAAGCTCCGTGAGGGGGAGCACTCTGTCAGGTTCTCTCCTTACTATAAACACAACGTGTATCACTGGGTATAGTAAACAGCAGGACCTTAGCATGCCAGTCTATATGCAAATATTTAACTTTCATCCAATAACTAACATCTATACTGAACACCCTGGTGGGACAGTGCTTAAGTGCTCCCTCTGTTCACCAAAAAATTTGCAGTTTGTACTGAAAAAAACTTCAGTATTAAGCATTAGGAGTGAAAAATAATGAGGACAGTGAAGAAAGCAATCGCCTACAGAAAATACATGAATTTAATACATAAATGTTGAGGTATACAGTAATAATATTCCATAAATATATATCAAAGCTCTTCAGGTAACATAAGGTACACAATGTAAACATTTGCACTCGTATTTTATTAAAGTGAGCATGCACATGTGTGTGTACCTGCACATAGTTTTTTAAACATTATTAGAAGATATGTCAACTTTAACAAAATATTTTAAATAACAACACGATTTAAACTGGGACAGAATTCTTAGTTTGATCTTATTGCGTACTATGACATTATTAGATGAGGAACGTTGATTCCATACGGAGACCTTTCCTTAGTAAAACAAGCCAGGTAGAAACAGTTTCCCATTAAGAATTTTTTTGGTGTTTACTTGAATTAAATGAACTGTCATGTAGGAAACCCTGGTGGTGTAGTAGTTAAGTGCGATGGCTGCTAAGCAAAAGGTCAGCAGTTCAAACTCACCAGGCACTCCTTGGAAACTCTATGGAACAACTCTACTCTGTCCTATAGGGTTGCTATGAATTGGAATCAACTCAAGGGCAGTGGATTAGTGGTCATGTTACTCCAGATTTTTTTATTAATTCTCTTGCACTAAAGAACAGGAATATTTCTTGAGAGTCATCACAGTTAATGAATTGGTCTGTTCTAGATGCAATACAGGAAGTTGTTAACACATATCAGCAGCCTTCTTGCAGACCCTACTGGTCTTTACAATGAATAATATTTTTTCTTGAAAACCAGTGATTTAAGGATAGTTATCAATACTAGTTTATTCATTACCATAAATTTACAATACTATGCTACATCATAGTGGCTAAGAGGCCAGATCTTGGTCAGAACTTAATTTCATTTTTGTTCTCTATTTACTAGCCCTGGAACCATAGGAAGTTGATTTAAACTTCTGAAGGCTTTGTTTCTTCATCTGTAAAATGGAGAAAAATTACCATCACATAACAGATACAGTGTCGATCAAATGCGATCATGTGTTATAAAGTCCAGCACAACTTCTGACAAACAGCAAATAGTAGTTGTTGAGGTACAAGAACATTGCTTTTGTTTCAGTATTTGTATAGGTACTTTGTAGCTATGTGACATGTAAAAGTCACTTACCTTTTCAGTGTCTTGGTGTCTTCATAAGTAAAATGTAGATAATACTACTTCATTAAATGTTTTGAGAACAAACAAATGAATATATACAAAGCACTTTACATAGTGTTCAGTATGTAGTAATAATAAACATTTAATATTTATTATTCAATAAAATCAGAGGGTCATATCACCATGTTAGTACTGTTGTTCACTACTACTGTTAGGTGCTAGTAACTATCCTGGGCACTGGAGGTATGAGATGAAAGACGTCCACCATCTAGTGAACTTTGTCACTTTTCACACAATTATATCATCTCTGCACAAATTTACACAGAGGGTCAATTTATTCTAATAAAACTTACCCCAAAGAAAAATTATTCACAACTCTTTACTGGAGAAAAGATTTCTCAAACTAAGGATGATATAAAAGAGAAGAGGAAATGCGGAGCAGGGTGAAATCTAAAAGCAATCTTCTCCCATCCTCAGGAGATGCCATTTCCTGACACAGACATGAGAATCAAGTAAAACAATTCTCCTTTTCCTTTAGGATATTTCAAATACAACAATAAAAACTTCATATGATCCAAAACCTACACCAAACAAAAACCAAATCAAAGCCACTGCTGTCGAGTCAATGCTGTCTCCCAGTGGCCCTACAGGACAGAGAAGAACTGCCTCACAGAGATTCCAAGAAATGCTGTCTAAACTCCTAATCAGCCCACATCAGAGAAAGCAAGAACATCAGATTTGGAGAAGTCATTACGCTGCCTGACAGTTCAGTAGGGGGAAACTAATTACAAAAGAGAATCCTGATCCAAAAGACTTCAAAAGGTAGATACACTAAGCCAAATCTAACAATACGGTGTTAACCAATTAAAGTAACATGCTTGCAGGAAAAAGCTAACCAAGAAATAGAGACTCGAAGGGATATGGATTTACATGTAAAAGAGACTCAATAGTGTCAGGGAGTTCAGTATGAATCAGCAATGTGCTCTGCCTGCCTGAACAGTAGCCGTGGCAACAGTGAGGACCCACAGAAGCCAAGGAGGCTGCCTTGCAATGACAAAACTGTGGAGCCTACATGCAAGCGGGGATATAAAGGTCAGGTGATGTCTATTCATTTATGAACACTGCAACTCAAAGGGGCCATGGACTGACGTCACAGCACTGTTCATTCATCTGGTATTTCACAAGTCTCTGCCAAGTGTCGGCCCTTCTCTAGGCTCTGGAGATTAAAGAGAGTAAGATAAGCAAAACTACAGTCTCCATGAAGCTTCCATTTGGGATAGGCAATAAAAAATGAAGTTAGATCAGTCATTCCACAGACTGACAAGTTCTATGAAGGAAAAAAAAAAAAAAGAGAAGAGGATGACTGATAGGGAGTGGCTAGAATGGGTAAAGCCAACTCACACCTAGCAGCCGAAAAAAGACTAAAGGAGTCAATTTTTTCAATGGTTTTTCTATTCTCTAATTCATTTAGCTCTGCTCTAATCATTATGACGTGGTTTCTTCTGGTGCCTCAGGGGTTCCTCTGTTGTTCTCTCTCTACTTGTTCAAGCTGTACGGTTAGTTCCTTGATTTGGATTCTTTCTTCCTTCCAGATGCATGCATTTATGGAGATAAACAGACCTCTGAGCACTGCTTTGGCTGTATCCCATAGGTTCTGCTAGGAAGTGTTTTCATTCTCATTGGAATCCATGAATTTCTGTATTTCATCCTTGATTTCTTCAATAACTCATGGTTTTTTGAGCAAGATATTGTTCAGTTTCCTAGAGTTCCACTTTCTATCTATGTTTTTTCTGCTATTGATTTCGACTTTTATGGCTTTATGATCTGAAAAGATACTTTGCAGTAAATTCAATGGTATGGATTTTGTTGAAAATTGCATTATATCCTAACATATGGTCAATTCTGGAGAATGTTCCACGTGCACTGGAGAAGAAGTTGTAATTGTCCGCTGATGGGTAGAAAGTTCTGCATATATCGGTGAGCTTTAATTGGTTAATTGCAGCAATAAGGTCTTCTGAATCTTTACTGAGCTTTTTTCTAGATGATCTGTCCAGTATTGAGAGTGAAGTGTTGAAGTCTCCCACTATTACTGTGGAGTCACCTAACTCTTTTTTTTTAGTGTAATCAGTGTTTTTTGACATATTTAGGTGTTCTGATATTAGGTGCATAAATATTTAATATAGTTAAGTCTTGCTTGTGTACTGAACCTTTCAGCAATAAATAGTGTCCATCTTTGTCCATGATGGTGGATTTTACATTAAAATTGATTTTGTCTGAGATTAGAATTGCCACACCTGTTCTTTGTTCATTGTTAGCTTGACATACATTCTTCTATCCTTTAATTTTCAGATTGTTCCTATCTTTAGGTCTCAAGTGAGTTTCTTGTAGACAACATATGGATAGGTCATGTCTTTTGGTCCAAGATGTCACTCGATGTCTCTTTACTGGATTTGGGACTGCAAGAACCAAATGGTGCCTGGCCACCACCAGTGATAGCCGTGATAGAGCTCACTAAGTTGAGTCTCACTGGCAACACAAGAATAAAAAGGGGTGCACCCTGAGATCTCCACTAAAAGACCTCAATTGATGGTCCAGCAGCTTCAGGGTTCCCCTGGGAGCATGGACTCTGGTCCTGATTCTGCCCTTGTCCTTAAATCATAACGAAGGTCCACTCGTCAGACACAAATGGATTGGACTTGGCAATGCAGAGTGACCATATATTAGATGCACTTTATGGTTCTATGCACCTATAGGATATTATCCTGCTGACCTCCGGCTGGAGTAAGGGGAGTAGGTGGAGAGGAGGGGAAAGGAGACTGTTGGGAGGATGAGACATATATGCAGCAGAGAGGAATAGTGTGCTGTCACCGGGCAGGGAGAGCAGTGGAAGCTGCATATAAGTGGGCATGTAAATTTATATGGGAATGTACATTTTCACTCAGTCATAAAAAAGAAAAAAGATTAAAGGAGTATTTTGAGGAGATAACTTTGTAGTCAGCCATCTGAAGGTCCAAAAAGTTAGCATTCTAGTGGTGCTTAACAAATGCAATGGTCCTTAAATGGGAACCAATTAGAGAAGATGAAGGAGCAAAAAGAAGGCTACTGTGTTTTAGATATACTGGAGGAGGAAAAGGCTGAATTACGAGGGAAAGGTAGGCAGGTTCAGATCACACATCATCTGTAAGCCATGATAGGGACTGGAACTTACTCCTTGTATAATTAGCAGTCATTGGAGTTTTCAAAGAAAAGAAATGCAGTCACCTCATTTGCATTCTTTTCAATTTTGGACACTCATTGGATGACAAATGTACGGCAAGGGTAGGGTAATGGTGTAGGGAAAGAGACTAGCTTGGAGGTTGGGGAAAGGGAAGGTGAGCAAGGTGCAGTTGACGGTGGTATGGCCAAGGCTGTAAGAGATAAAAGCTGGCTGGCAAAAGAGAAAGTCAGGGGGATACCGATGACAGCAGTCTCCAAATACTTACATAGATCAGTTCCAGAGTGAAGGAGCTCTGCATCATACTTCAGTGGAAAGAAAACAGGGTCTGTATCAACAAGTACAGAAGGCTGTATACCTCCTGGATTGCAACTGTCTTTCTACTATTTTGACTGTGTGATTTGGGAAATAATGTATACCTGCTATGAAAATTAACTAGTGTAAACAAACCAACCAAACAAAAACAAAAGGAACCCAGCACCTGACTCTGGGTAAGAACTTAATAAATAGTAGCTATGTTTGTTACACTGTTATTATCAGGACTATTATTATTATAAGGAAGTCATTATTAAAAGGTTCTTTTAGAGGTGGGCCCAAGATGGTGGACTAAAAACGTGTCTCGTCAATTCCCTCTGAAAATGCAGGCATGGATTCATAATTGAACATAACACTCTGGACACCCAGGGAGCCCTAGGACAGGCCATAGGGTTGTCAGAATGGATTGCACACCATTAAATGGGAAACTATGTCTCTCTGATGAGGAAGAGTGTGCTGAACCCCACTCCCACTAACTCGCAGCTTGGGTGGACTGCAGGTACTGATGATATTTTCTTTTTTTCTTATCCGGGAGGCGGTGGACGGCATGAACCAGCAAATACACTGAACTGTAGTGCTAAAGTAAACAGCATACAGCACAGCAGAGACACAGTGTGTGGAATAGCCACATATTAACAGGCTGGTTCCTGATGGAGGGCACCACTGCCCCCTCACCCTCTCGTCTCTGAGCACTGCCATAGATTCTGCTGTTTCACTGCAAGAAGGGCAGCTCAGCTGGGACACCATCTTGGTTGTCTGGGAGGTAGAGTGAACCAACTGAAGCCTGAGCAGGACATAATTCCCAAGCTGAGAAGCAGTGCCAAACTGGAAAGCACTTTTCCAGCAGAACGGCTGCATTTCCACAGTGTTACCTTATTGGTAGGACCCCACTGAGGATGGCAGCAAGATCATAACCCCTCCCTACTTTGAACTATGTCATAGCATCTGGGGATGGCCTAAGAGGTGCTTCTGTTGTCAGCTGGAGAGTGGGGCCTGCCACACCTGATGGCCTGACTGATTCTGGCAGTTGTCACATAGCTCCTAAATTTTTAAAATAAGACTTCCTAGAGAAATAACTGCTGAGTGGTCCAGCAGTATCTCTTCCAGCCTTTACTGACCCACATCATAGGGTGAGTTCATGGTCCGCCAGTTACATCAAAAGTAGGGCACTATCTCTGCCAGATAGGAGGCAGAGACTGCCAAACCAGAGTGGTCACTGGGGCCAGTCACTAGAGGACACAGAGGCAGCTGGTGACCAATCCACTTCTCAGAACGAAGCCTCAGTTACTACTGAGGTAACATAAGAGAAACTAAACAGTCTCTAGATGCCTTGAAGACAACAATACATCTCTACCCATTTAAAAAAACAGCCCACCATGGCTCTGGAAAACTCCCAAAATAAAGAATCAAAAACTTCCCAGATGAAGAAGCCTTTCTGAAATTATTGGATGCTGAGTACAAAAGAATAGCACCCTCCTAGAGAATAAACAAAATACAGCAGAGAAAAATTAAAATTAAGCAGGATATTTGAACTTAAACAGATTAATAACAAAATTACAGATTTAGACAATTCAATTCAAAACCAAAAGAACGGAATTAAGGAGATACATGCCCAACTTAGTAACACTGAAAACAGAGCAACTGACACCAGCATTTATGCAGACAAATCAGGGAAAATAAATAAAAATAATGAAGAAGCATTAAGAAATATGTGGGACTCTATTAAGAGGAATAATCTATAATTAACTGTAGTTCCTGAACGGGGGGGATAGCTGAAAGCACAGACAGTGGTATTGTTGTGGAGTTGCTGACCAAAAACTTCCTGAAATTATGAAAGAACAGAACATAGATTTCCAAGACATGTATCAAATGTCACATAAACTAGACCCCAAAAGAAAGACACCAAAACATGTTCCAATCAAGTATAATAAAAGGAAACATAAACAGATTCTCTTAAAGTCAGCGAGGCTCAAAGCACAGATAGCATTCAGAGGGAAACTCTGCATGCTTTTGTCTGACTCCTCAGCAGAAATGATGTTGGCAAGGAGGCAGTGGGATTACACATTCAAAGCTTTTAAGAAGAAAAACTTTCACCAAGAATTATACTTCTTGCAAAACTGTCTTTCAAATATGAAGCTTACATTAAGACATTCACAGATAAACAGAAGCTTAGAGACTTTGTAAAAAACAAACAACAACTACAAGAAATACTGAAAGAAGCTTTTTGCTTAGAAAAACAAAATAAGTAAGTGCATATTTAAGGAGGCAATGCAGGGCACAGTATTCAGAAATCTACTCAGTTAGGGAACTCACAAAACATTCAAGTTACCATAGTAAAAGAAGGGAACCACTGATCACATAACAAAAATTATGACACTAGCACACTAAAAAGAGGAATATACTACAGTCCTTTCAGGTAGAGAGGAAGTTAAAAAGATATGTGGAAGTTAAAATTGGATTTAAACTTAGAACATTAAGGGGGGAGTCACAGGTGTAGCCATAAAGCATAATAACAATTCAACATATCAAAACAAGAAATGTAACACAGAAGTCTCAACAATCACTAAACCAACAGTGAAAAATACGAAGAGTCAACTCATAAACAAGAATGACCCAGATCAGACTACTAGGAGCAACATAGAAAACATCAACACAAAAATAAATACATCAAACTTACAGCACTAAACACATACCTATCAATAATTACACTGAATGTAAATGGACTGAATGCTCCAATAAAGAGACAACCAGTGATATCCTGAACCAAAAGGCCCAGCCCATCTATATGTTGTTTACAAGAAACATACTTTAGACTTAAAGATATGAATAAATTGAAGATTAAAAGATGGAAGAATACATACGAAGCTAATAATATAAAAAGAAGAGCAGATGTGGCAATACTAATCTCAGATACAATAGACTTTAATATAAAATCCACCATCGTGGAGAAGGATGGTCAGTTTATTGCTGAAAGGTTCAACACACAAACAGGACTTAACAGTATTAAATATTTATGCACCTAATACCAGAGCATCTAAATATCTTGGACAAACACTGACTACACTGAAAAATGAGATAGATCACTCCACAATAATAGTTGGAGATTTCAACACTCCACTTTCAGTAATAGGTAGTTCATCCAGAAAAAAAACTCAGTAAAGATACATAAGATCTTATTGCAACAATTGGCCAACTAGACTTCATCGACATATAGAGAAATTTTTTATCCATCAACAGATAAATACCTTCCTCTCCAGTGCACATGGAACATTTTCCAGAAGAGACCATGTGTTAGGACATAAAGCAAATCTCAACAAAATCCAAACCACTGAAGTATTGCAAAGCATCTTCTTGGACCATAAAACCATGAAAGTCAAAATCAATAGCAGAAAAAAACAGAGCTAGAAATTGGAAGTCATGGAAACTGAACAATACCTTGCTCAAAACCCATAGGTCATAGAAGAAATCAATGATGAAATAAATTTATGGGATCAAAGGAGAAAGAAAACACATCTCACCAATACCTATGGAATACAGCCAAAGCAGTGCTCAGAGGTCAGCTATCCCTATAAATGCACACATCTGGAAGGAAGAAAGGACCCACATCAAAGAATTAATCCTACAGCTTGAACAAGTAGAAAGAGAGCAACTGAGGAACCCCTCAGGCACCAGAAGAAAACAAATACTAAAGATTAGAGCAGAACTAAATGAAATATAGAATAGAAGAACAATTGAAAAAAATAACAAAACCAAAAGCTGTTTTTCTGAAATGATCAACAAAATTGATAAACCACTGGCCAAACTTACAAAAGAAAAACAGGAGAGGAAACAAATAACCCAAACAAGAAAGGAAATGGTAGATGCTACAACAGACCCAAATGAAATAAAAAATATCATAACACAACAGTATGAACGACTGTACTCCAACAGATTTGAAAAGCTAGAAGAAATGGATAAATTTCTAGATTCATTCACCTACCAAAATTATTATAAGGGGAAGTAAAACAACTTAATAGACCCATCACAAAGGAAGAGGTTGAAAAAGTCATCAAAAAATTACAACCTACATAATAAAAAAAAAATTTTTTTTTTAATTACAACCAAAAAAAGTCCTGGCACAGATGGCTTCAGCAGAGAATTCTGTCAAACTTTTAGAGAGAAGTTAACTCCAGTGCTACTGAGACTATTTTTCACAGCATAGAAACGGATGGAATACTCCCAGATTCATTCTATGAAGACAGTATAACCCTGATACCAAAGCCAGGGAAGGATCCCACAAGAATTACAGACCAGTATCACTTGTGAACATAGATGCAAAAATCCTCAAAAAAATCCTTGCCAATAGAATTCAACAGCATATCTAAAAACTAATTCATCCTATGACCAATTTGGATTCATACCAGGGAGGTAAGCCTGGTTCAAAATCAGAAAACCAATGGGATCGACCACATAAATAACACACAAGACAAGAATCACTTGATTTTCTCAATTGATGTAGAAAATGCATTTGATGAAGTCCAACACCAATTCATGCTAAAAACTCTCAACAAAATTGTAATAGAAGGGGAATTCCTCAACACAATAAGGGGCATCTATGCAAAGCGAACCACCTATATCATCCTGAATGGAGAGAGACTGAAGGAATTCCCCTTGATAATAGCAACTAGACAAGGATGCCCACTCTCACCACCTTCATACAGCATTGTACTAGATGGTCTGGCCAGACCAATTAGACAAGACAAAGAAATAAAGGGAATCTCATCAGCTAAAAGTAAAAATCACCCTATTTGCAAACGATATGATCATATATGCAGAGAATCCTAAAGAATCCATAAGTAAACTGCTCAAACTAACAGAATAGTTCAGCAAAGTATCAGGATATTAGATAAGCATAAATAAATCAGTAGGATTCCTTTATAGCAACAAAGAGATCATCAAAGAAGAAATCAACAAATCAACACCATTTACTCTACTCCCCAAGAAGACAAAATATCTAGGAATAAACCTAACTAGAGAAATAGGAGACCTATACAAAGAGAACTACAAGACCTTACTGCAAGAAACCAAGAGAGACTTACATAAATGAAGAAACCTACCATGCTCATGGATAGGAAGACTTAACATTGTGAAAATGTCTGTTTTACTCAAAGTAATCTACTTATATAATGCAATCCCAATACAAATTCCAGTAACACTTTTTAATGAGATGGAGAAACAAATCACCAACATTGTTTGGAAAGGGAAGAAACCCTGGATAAGCAAAGCACTACTGAAGAACAGGAACACAGTTGAAGGCCTCACACTACCTGATCTTAGAACCTATTACACTGCCACAGTAGTCAAAACAATGTAGTACTGGTACAAAAGAGACATATAGACCAATGCAACAGAGTTGAGACCCCAGAGATGCCACCATCCTCTTATGAACAGATGATATTTGACAATGGCCCTAAAATTGTAAGCGGGGGTAAAAATAGTCTCTTTAACAAATAGTGCTGGCAAAACTAGATTATCTGTCTGCAACAGATTGAAACAAGACCCATATCTCACACCTTCCACAAAAACTAACTCAGATTGGATTAAAGACTTAAATATCAAACCTAAAATGATAAACATCATTCAAGAAAAAATAGGGTCAACAATGGAAGTTTTAATATACATCTTAGATGTATTTCAAAATCTGACACAGCATGATCAACAGAAGAGAAAATACATAAATGAGAACTAAGAATCAAGAACTTTTGCTTATCCAAAGATTTTATCAAAAGAATTAAAAGACCACCTACAAAATGAGAAAAAAATATTTGGCAAATACATGTCAGACTGACGTCTGATCTCCATAATCTACAAGGTATAGCAAATTATCAGCAAGAAGAAACAGACACTTCACCCAAGAGGACATCCAGACAGCCAAAAGACACATGAGGAAATGCTCATGATCATTAGCTATCAGACAAATCCAGATCAAAACTACAATGAGATACTATTTCACCCCAAAAAGGTTGGCCATGATTGAGAAAACACAAAACAACAAATGCTGGGGAGCCTGCGGAGAAACTGGAACTCTCCTACACTGCTGGTGAGATTGTAAAATGGTACAACCTCTGTGGAAAGCAATCTGGCACTTCCTCAAAAGCTGGAAACAGATACACCATTTGATAGAGTAATCCTACTGCTTGGAACATATCCTACAGAATCAAGGGCGGTCACATGAATAGATATACGTGCACAATGTTTATTGCAGCACAGTCCACAATAGCTAAAGATGTAATCTACCCAGATGCTCAACAACAGATGGATGAGAAAACAAACTATGGCACATATACTCAATGGAACACTATGCAATGACAAGGAACAATGATGATTTTAGGAAGCATCTCATAACCTGGTTTCAGCTGGAAGACATTATGCTGAGTGAAATCAGTCAGTGGTACAAGGACAAGTATTGTGTGAGACTTCTACTGTAAGGACTTAAAAAATAGACTCATACAGAAGAAAAGATTCTTTGATGGCTACAAGGGAGAGAAGGGAGGGAGAGGGCTGGTTATAGATTAGATAGATGACAGAAATTTGATTGGGTGAAAGCAGTGACAGCACACAGTAGAAATAAGATCAAATTAACTGGACTTCAACATAAACTGAAAACTCTACTGATCTTAACCCAATATTGCAAGGATAGAGTAGCAGGGTTGGGGGTCTGGGGACCATGCTCTCAGGGGTAATCAAGGCCAACTGCACAATTAGCCTATTGCTAGGAGAGCCTTTTTCACTGCATATTGGTGAGTGGTGCCTGGGGCTTTAAAGCTAGCAAGTTGCCATCTGAGGTACACCCAATGCTCCCAACTCATCCAGAACAGGCGATCACTGAGATCAAGAAAGACATGATGGAAAAAGAGCCCAGGAGTCTGAAGGACCCACGTGAATGGGTGAGCCATCATGGAGCATACAGTGTCCAGTCCCAGTGGCAACACAAGAAAAAGAGGGTTCACCTCAAGAACTCCACTAAAAGACTGCAACTGATGGTCCCGCAGCCTCAGGGGTTCCTCTGGGAGCATGACCCCTAGACCTGCTGCTGCCTCTGACCAGAAAACACTACTGAGGTCAACTCTTCAGATAGGAATGGACTGGACTCAGGAACACAAAACGACCATGTGATGTATATACTTTACAGTTCTATGCATCTATAGGATGCTATCGTACTGGCCTCTTAACTAGAAGAGAGAAGAGAGGGTAGAGGGTATGATATCTAGAGAACAAAAAGGAGGAGAGGAGCGTGCTGTCACCAGGCAAGGAGAGCAGAAAGAGCTGCATATAGGTGAGCATGCAAATTTAATTTGGAATGTATACTTTCACTTAATCACCATAAAAAAAGCCAAAAAACAAAAACAAAAACATTGCTTTTAATCACTTTTGCTCTAGTAAACATGTTCAGCATTTGTTAAAATACTTTCTATCTAGAACAGTGCACAGAAAATACATATACATGTAACTCTGCATACAATTTTAAGAACTTAACAAAATCTCTTGAGAGTTCATCAATAAACCTCTTTGGTTAGGCACTTACAGATCTCAAGTTAAGGCCTCTGCTCTAAGACAGGGGTATCAGGAAGCCTAGGTTTGGTTCAAACATAAACTTGTTGATTAGAGTTGAAGCTGAAGAATGTGATTTCTCTGGACTTCCCCTTCTCTCTAAAGAGATGGCACCAGCCTGGGCAGGGAAATTTATCACACCCACACTAACAAGATCAGCAGCATCAGAAGCAGCAGCAACAGAAGTCTGCTTCATAAATCAAGGGTGCCAAGCCACAAGTCACAGCCATAATCAAAGAAATACGTTGTGTGGTTATAACGAGAGTGCTTGACATGGCACGTGAGATGGCCTTGGGGCCTCCCTGACCTAGGTGAGAAGAAACTTGGGGCGGCTCTCTGGGTTCTGCATTTCTGTGAATAGGAAACGAACCACAAAATAATATTTGTCATTGTTAGTGAGGCTTCGAAAGCCCATGGATTAGACTTCTTGTTTGTTACAGAATGTAAGTCCAGGTCTAGAATGCAAATCCAGGAGCAGTTAAGCACTTGTGTGTCTGATATCCCCACTCCCATTGTCACTAGACTGAATGACACAATCCAGTCTACACTGGATCTGAAACGTGCAGAAATCGCTTATTATAGCGTAAATGTTCAATAAATACGCACTTACTGAAAGAAAATAAGCATAAAAATAACCTGAGAATCAAAACAGAGTCACACTATGACTCAACAATAAATTTTATGAAGACTAATGCTGTAGAAAAAGAGAACATTTTGCCCCAGAGTGATCAGCCCTTTGAACAGAGACTTGGCAGATACCGAAAAGGGAACATAAGCTTTGAATGTAGTGTTTTGGACTGACTTGTGCATGTGTGTGTGAGAGACAGTGCTTCCCATAAATCTCTTTCCTCAAAGAAAATCCTACACTGAAGTCCAATATACTGCACAGATAACAGAGTTTTTCTTATTCCTCTCACTTTCTCACCCAGAAGTAACCACCAGAATCCTTGAATCTTTGGGAAAAGGTTTGAAGAAAACATGGGATTTGATGATTTCTAAGGACTCTGCTAGATTGTAAATTTGGAAAAAGACTAACATGAGGTTACCTCAAATGACTTTATCTGACTCACACTTCCTAGACATCAAATCATGAAGGTATAAAAAGCTTTCAAATCTCACTAGACATCAACTTCAGAAAACTATAAAACCTGGATTTAGACTTAGTATACACCCTGCGCCCTGCACCCAGTCCATTTCCCAGTCTCCCTCGAGCTCACCTCTTCATAGATTTGGGAGACAGTTCCTTTTCTACTTCCTTCACAGGCATACTGTAGGAGTCCACATTGTATTCACTGTCATCGTCATACTCATGGTCTAGCAGTGTTCTTGCCCATGTGCCCATGTCATAAGGGGGCAGCATTCCTCCAAACTCAGATGGCAGGATCTCAGGATGAATCAGTTGGTGTAGACTATTCAGGTTGTTACCATGCAAAAATATCTAGAAATGCAAAATAAAATAAAATAAAGAGAAGTATGTGAGGAAACACATGAGGAAAATAAATACTACTCAGATGCTACGAGATATGGGCAAATACAAGGCTTTTCCACATTTGTTAAAAATATTTATGTTTTCATACACTGTGATACAGGCACAACTGGCACTATTGTCCTGATATTTCATACAAGAAATCTCAGGCTCAGTGGCATTATGTAGTTTCCAGACAGCCAGAGAGTCGTTGGGTTAAAGAGCTGGAACCAGAAATTTGGTTTTCTGTTTCATAATAAGGATCATAAGGAGAACAAGAGGTGCATGTTGATTTGTGCATCATGCTGGTATTAGTTGTGCAAACTTGATTATGTGCATAATAAATGCTGTTAAAACAGATCCTTCTCTAAAGAGACTCATCAATTACAGAACTTATTCAAGTTATTAAGTCCAAAGCTGTCACCAGTATGGCTTTCTCTTTATCATCAATAAAAATAAGAATACTGTAGCCACTAAATTACTGTTTTACAATTCAAAGTGTGTGGTGTAAATAGAAGAAGGAAATTAGCACTGTCATCAAGAAAAGCTGAGTGAAGGGTCATGAGCCAAGTGTTCTGTAATGTCGCCAGAATCTCTTCTACTGGAAATTTCCATGCTTATTGTCCAAATGGAAAATAGGATAGTAGATTTAAAATGTAAAACTCTATTTATACTATCAGCTATGCAGAGCTTTTATATTATTGTATAAACATAGATAACAAAACATTTACCAATTCAACCTTTTTCACAAATACAATTCAGTAAGATGAGTTACATCAATTACACTTTGTAAATGTCACCAGCACCCTCTGTCGAACCTTCCATTCCCATAAACAAAAACTCAGTGTTTCATAAGCAATAATTTCATCATTCACCTCCTCTTGCCCCTGCTACCTATTATCCATAGAACTCTGATCTCCATGTATTTACCTATTCCACACACTTTCTATTAGTAAGATCACACCATATTTGTCCTTTTGTGATAGACTTCTTTATTTCACCATTATTTTTTTTATTTAATATGAATGAGTGAAAATGTACATTCCTGTATAAATTTACATGCCCCCCTATATGCAGCTTCCACTGCTCTCCCTGCCTGGTGACTGCACACTATTCCTCTCTGCTCCATACATGTCTCATCCTCCCAACAGTCACCTTTCCCCTCCTCTCCACCCACTCTCCTTCCTCCAGACAGAAGTCAGCAGGATGATATCCTATAGATGCATAGAACCATAAAGTGCATCCAATATATGGTCACTCTGCATCACCAAGTCCAATCCACTCGTGTCCGAAGGGTGGACCTTCATTACGATTCAGCATTATTTTTTTGAGGGTCATCCACATTGTGGCACGTAGCAGGACTTCATTTCTCATTATGGCAGAGTAACATTCCATTGTACGTATACGCCACATTTGTTTATCCATGCATCTGTTGATGAGTATTTGTGTTGTTTCCACCTTCTGGCTATTGTGAATAGTGCTACAGCTTACATCTGTGTATATGTGTCTGTTTTGTGTTACTGCTTTCAAGTTTCTTTGGAACATGCCCTAGAATAGATTTTGCTTGATCACATGGTAGCTGTTGGAATCCTAGTGGATTACTGCTTAATCGCTACAGCTGTTAACTGAAAGACAGGCAGTTCAAATTCACCAGCTGCTTCCTGGAAACTGTGTGAGACAGTTCTACTCTGTCTTACAGGGTCATCATGCATTGTAATCAATGGAGTTTTGTTTTGGGGGCTTTTGGTTTGGTTTGGTTTGGTTTGGCTTCGTTTAGTAATAAGAGTATTCAACATAGTTTCCTTTTTTCTTTCTGTTTTAAGCCAGTCTCTCACAATCCTCAACATTAGGGAAGAAGCACTTTGCATAATAGAGCATCTGTACAAGACCAGGAAGGTTTTCACCTGGGGCTTCTTCACTGGGGCCAATCCAAGTAATACGAAGGTGAATTCAGTTCTACCCAAGGAGAAACTTTAATAATTAAAGATGGATGTCCATTGGAGATGTCTGTGGGATAAGCTTATACACTCCTTTTCAATAGACACTAAAAATGAAGAAAGGAAACACATGGTTGCCCACACTAAGATCTTGGACGAGGTGCCCTTCGATGGCCCTGACAGATCTAAATGTCCCTGACTTCTCTTAGGTTTTATCTGCTGTTAAAAGAAGGGCCTGGTTAAGGTGAAGCGTAGAGACAAACGCTTTGTTTAGCTCTTTCTTCCCTTCTGTGACACTTACCTAACGCACCTCACACACAGCTACCACCAGTCTGTCAGTGGAAGACTGATACATTGCTACGATGCTGAGCAGACTTCCGAGGAGTTCCCAGACTAAGACTTATGGGAAAATAGGTCTGGTGCTCTACTTCTGAAAATCAGCCAATGAAAATACTGTGGATCAAAAGGGTCTGATCTGCAGCCAATCACGGGGATGGTGCAGAAGGCCGTGCAGTGCTTTCTTCTATGAACATGAGGTCACATAGTAGGTGGCTGTCGGAGCCCTGGTGGAACAGTCGTTAAGAGCTCTGGCTGCTAACCAAACATTGGCAGTTTGAATTCACCAGCTGCTCCCTGGAAGCCCTACGGGACAGTTCTACTCTGCCACTATGAGTTGGAATAGACTCAAAGGCTACAAGTTTGATTTTTTTGGTTTTGTGTTAGTTACACATAGAACTTTGTTTTGAAGTGAAAAACAAAAACTCAAGACACATACTCAAGATTTGTTTCTCCATAAATTACTACTCCTTTCCTCTTCTCTCATTTCAGTCTCCAAGTTGCACATTAAGCCTTTTCCACTAATATATTGTTCCCATCTCAAATAAATTTATATGAAATTAATTTATGGATTATAGTTTATGAGTAACTTAAAAATAATGTCATATTTCAGTTCAAAGTTTTATAATATAAAGGATGGGATGTAAATAAAAGAAATAAATTTAACAAATACATTCATCTTTGCTTTTCATAACTTTAGAATCCACTAAAAAACATGTATATAAAAAATTTAATCTACAACACCCAACAAAATCAGAGGGATTCAAGTCATCAATCAACAAATAATTTGAACAAAATCTGAAAGATTAAAAGTAGGTAAGACCAGTTTACCAGCCAAAATTGGCAGAGAAAATGGCTAGCTGGAAAACAGGGCAGGAAGCTGGTCGTGTGCGCCACACAACATCACAAGCTCTAAGTCCAGATGGGCAAATGGCAGAAAACCTGCGGGAGCAGTGGGGCTGAAAAGCAGGATGTGGATTCAGGGCCTATCTGCTTCATAGCCACACACCTGACACCTCTGTCAACCTTCCTACTCCTGTCTGCAGAGCATAACAGCCAGCATTTATGTCCAGGACCATACACACACTCACACAAACAAAAACATACATACACACACATCCCAGGTCTCTTCTCATGAGAAGTGAAAAGAATTACCTTGAGAAAGTTAAGTTCTAGTAACTAAAGCCTTTATTTTATGATATATATGACCACTGTTTTACCAGATGTGCTTCTTCATGCTAGAAATCTCCTTCAGGTATGTGAGGATTAGAGTAACGAACCCTGAGAGAAGGAGACGCAATCCTGGTACACCGCATCCTCTCTCTCCGGCAACACCCTAGTCTTTCCTTTCTCAGCCACGTTTCCTGTTTCACAGACAAAACAGAGCGGCTCAGTGAAACCCACCCACCAGCAGCTGTGTTCATCTGCTTTGCCTTTGCTTCAAGTAAAATGGAAAGATATACCCTGCAAAGGACAATCTCTCCATATGTGCACTAGAATCCACTCTCTTTCCTACTCAGTTATATTTCTCAAGAAATTCTCTCATTCATCATCTGTTTGCTGCTCTCTGTGAGATCCTCCCCATCAGAGAACGAACACTGACCCCACTCCCCTACACGCACACATGTAAAACCTCCCTTGGACCTGCTTTCACCTCCAGCTGTTAGTCTATTTAGCTCCTTTCCTTTAGAGCATAATTCATCAAAGGAGTTGTCAATAGTTATTGCTCAAATACTCCTCTTCCATTCTCCCTAAATCCAATCCAAACAAACAGCCCTCACCTCAGCACCAGAACAGTTCTTGTCTAAATGTTCCTCTTGCTAAATGCAATGCTGCATTCTTAGTTCAGAAACTCTGGTGGTGCAGTGGTTAAGAGCAATGGCTTCTACCCATTAGGTCAGTAGTTTGAATCCACCAGACGCTCCTTGGGAACCACATAGGGCAGTTCTACTCTGTCCTGTAGGGTCACTGTGAGTGGGTTTGGTTTATTCTTAGTACTCATTTTTCTTGAACTGTCAGCAGCACTAAATACAGTAGATAACTTCTCATAGAAACATTTTCCGTAATTGGCTTCTAAGAGATTATAGACTCTAGTTCTCTCCTACCTTGCCAGATGCTTCTTCTCAGTTTCTTTTACTGATTGCTCTGCATCTCCCCAACAGCTGAATTTTGGATGGCTTCAGCCTCAGTTCTTGATTATCTCCCTTCTCTCTAACACTACTCCACCTTGGTAACTTTATTCAGTCTCATGGATTTAATTACTGTCTATATATCAATAAATTTATAGCTGAAATCTAGAATGCTTACTTGAACTCTATATTGATATTTCCATACTCTATTTGCCCTTTAAATGTTTAATGGACAACTTCAAACTTAACACACCTAAAACTCAACTCTCCATCTTATTCCCAAAGTCTGTTCCTTCACACCTCTAGCATCAGTGAATGTTATCACGGTCCCTCCAGTTTCTGACACCAAAAACCTTGGAGCCATCCTTAAGTCCTCTCATGCTCCTACTTGTCAGCAAATTAGATGCATCAGGTAAGGATGTATTGGTTAATGCAAAAAAGATGTGCTGTAATTCTCCAGCTGTTGAATTTTTGCTTTTATATTGTCTTTATTTGACTAGTTTTGTGCAGTGGAATCTTTTATTAAAATTTTACAACTGTATTCTCCTTATATTTTTTTCTTTCCCACCATTTGATGGAGAAAATCTAGTCTTCTTCATCTCCTTTGTATCAGAATACCTTATGATTCTAACGATTAACCTGAATGATACCATCATTTCTGACATGTATTTTCCTACACTGTTCCATCAGAGAGATTATGCTAGGAGATGTGCACTGGAAAAGTCAACTGCTTTTGAGCACTGGCAAGGAGTAGAAGAGAAGGCCTACTATGCTGAGGCAGAGGTGGAGGTTTACAGTAGTTAATAGAAAAACCTGCTTCCTAGCAACCCCTTTGGGAGGGTCAAGACCACAGCCATGGGGTAGATGAGGAACATATTGTGTGAACACAAGACTAGCCTTTGGGTCCCAGCTTGAGAAAAGATGGCCTTTGTTCACAGAGAGCTTGGAAGCAGAAGGAGATCCTACTTCAAGAAACTATCACTGTCTTGAAAAATGAGGATGTCAGAAGTCATCACTGATGGGCTGGAAGCTTAGCTCAGCAGAAAAGATTCAAGGTGATGAACAAGGGGCCCTTATAATACTAAATAGAGTAGATTTCCACCAACCACTTGTTTCAGACACTCAAATCAGATTTCATTTAATTTAAGAAAATGACAAACCAGACATTTCTTGCATGTCTGAATTTGTGGACAAAAATTTACTGAATACAGTAGCTTTTTCTTTTACTAGTGTTTCAATATGTAGATTTCTAGCATCTGAAGCATAAAGTATTTGAGTAATAATGTGTTGCTGAGTCACTAAAGAATACCAATGAAGAAATATAATAAAGAGAATGAAAATATAATGGTCTTGCTTTGTGCATTGATTGTGTAAATGGAAATTAAAGACTTTTTTAACTTCTAATTACATTTTCCTATGAAAATTTCCAAGTTACATAATTTTAAGTAGAACAGTGAAGTTCAACTACCTCCCTTCCATCTGGAATAATTTTAGCAGTGTATCCTTTTAGGCATTGTTAAACTTATCCAATTTAACCAAAGAATTGCCGAACACACTAGTTTTCCAAGTGTAATCCTTACCACTATTTTCTTCAAGAGAGCATTAAAAAAGAAATGTCGCCTGTGACTCACAGAGACCCCACATGCCTCAGAGGAGGCTGTATTGGATAGGAATGGGTCAGATCCATAGGGTTTTCAGTGGTGGATTTTTTTTTCAGAAGCAGGTTACTAGGCCTTTCTTCTAAGGTGCTTCTAAGTAGACTGAAACCTCCAGCCTTTTGGTTAGAAGTTAAGTGTGTTAACAGTTTGTACCAACCGGGGGCTGCCAATAGGACATAATCAGGTCAAAGTCATATAGCACCATGCTCTCTTGTACTCAAAGCCTTTCAAGGCCTTCCCATCTAACTCTGATTGAAATCCCAGATCCTTGCAACAGTGTAGAAGCCCTTGATAACCTAGCCTACCATATTTCCTCCTCACCATGTCCTCTGTCACCCTCCCCTATAGCTAATCCTCCTGCATCTGCAGCAGCTTCCTCGATGCTGGTCAAGGACACACGACAGGCCTCTACCCAAGGACCTCCGCCTTGGTTAGTCCTTCTGCCAGGAACTGCCCTCTATGTGTGCATTTCCCACTCTGCTGTCTCTTAGCTGTGATCCTGAGGAAATTACTTAACCTTCTGTACCTCATCTCCCCATCTATGAAACGGAAAAAAAAATTTCTTATCCAAAAGCACTTTTGTAGGAATAAAATGAGTTAACATATGTCAAACGCTTAGCCCAGTGTGGATCCTGGAGTGAATACTACATAATCACTTGCTAGTATAATTTGTACTAAAAGCCCCAGCAGGTGTTTTGCGTCACCTGCTCTCCCTTTCATAAAACAAAGTTTGGAAGTACTATTTGTGAGGCACTTCAATGCATTTTCTGAACACTAAAATATGAATTAATTTTATTCTCAGTGGTAGAAATAATTCCTAATGTAAATGGGTTGTTTAGAGAATTATTCCTTCCAAACTATTAGAATGTTTCCAACAAATTATTATACAATAAAATTTCTGTTCCCTAATGTTTGATACCATCATCATAGATATCATACATATGTCTGATATCATCGTAGATATCATATATATGTTTGATATCACATCATAGATATCATACATGTTTGATGTCATCATCATGGATATATATGTTTCATATCCAGATACATATGTGTTTGACATCATCATAGATATCATTTATATGTCTGATTTCATCAGAGATAACACATACATCTCATAACATCATTAGGCATATATACACACGCTTGATGTCATCATCATAGATATTACATATGTGAAGATGATCTAGGGTCGCCATGAGTTGGATCCCACTCGAGGGCACTTGGCTTGGCTCAAACAATAGTGAACAGACATTGTATTGTATATGAATTTGTTGGAAACGTTCCAATGGTTTAGAAGGAAGAAACACTGGTGACTGCTAATCAAAAGGTAGGCAGTTTAAATCCACCAGCTGCTCCTTAGAAATCCTATGAGGCAGTTCTACTCTGTCTTATAGGGTCACTATAGGGTTACTGTGAGTCATAATTGACTCGACAGCAATGGGTTTTGGGGGTTTAATGTCTGGTATGGGCACATCAATTTATACTTTCAAATCACAATGAGGTGTCTACAAACAAGGTTTCCACAACACTGAAATACCTGAAGTCTTCACTGAATCACTGAAGAACATGACAAATTATCTTCCACAGAGATTCAGAAGTATATTTTACTGTGGAATTAATCATCTGAAAATCAGACACAGCATGGAGTGTTAAAAAATGGCTTCACATTTAAAGCAAATCTGGAAGAGTTGGACACATATATCAGCTCTACAACTATAAAGCTATGCATATCAAAAGCAAGTCACTTTATCTATCCTAAGACTCACTTTCCTCAGCTCTGAAATAGGAGCTAATTAGGATTATACTTTCTTGCCAGACTTGTAAGGATTAAATGAGATTAGGAGATAACATGCATTAAAATGCAGCTAAAATCTGTATTATTAACAATCATAAAATTCATTTAGTACTCATCATGTGCCATGCACTGTACTGAAGGCTTGACATAAATTATTATGTAATTCTCAGGAAAACTACTTTTCATATTTTGTGAGCAGTTACAGAAAACTGCTCTAAAATGTTTAAAATTCTTCATATTAACACTTTCCAAAAAGTATAATTATGACAGTAATTAAAAATCATATTAGATATCACAAAATTCACTGTATTTGATATAATGCATATTTTGAAATAACACCCATTTATCAACATATAAACATTTTAAATTTTATCTAGAGCTTATTTGAAGTATACCAGTACTAAAATAGTAACATAGCATAAAACTTTAAACCCAGACTTCACACAAAATGAACAAGCTGAAGTGTTTTCTCTTTTGTAAGAAAGTAGAAGAGCTAGTTTCTAAATGTTTCTTTCACAGATACACTATTGAGAATTTATCACAAGATTCTGTAAACTTTTAAAATGGCTTTTATGTTTAAGATCTGTATACAATACACTAGCAAATTTTACTCTAGCCAGCATTACACAGGCAGTATGCATCACAACTCATTGAACAGAGGAGGGGAAAAGATAGCAGAAAAAGAAAACAAATACCCTTTTCCGAGTCTTCTCCTTCAGGAAGGGCCGAATCACGGTGTACAGGGCATGGATATACCATGGTTGATTGACAAAATGAATCCCTCCAAATCGTGCTGGGAAACTGTCCTAGGGTAACACATGGAGAAAGAAAAACATCAAGACACTCTTCAATACATAGAGAATATTTAGGGAAGGCCATATGGTACACAAGTTCTTTATTCTACACACTGAAATAAGATTATCAGTATACTTATGGAGAAGAAGAAAAAAGGAAAAACCTTACCATACCAAACACTGTAACTCTCACAGAATAACTCTATAACACATAACAGCAAATTCTTCTCAGGAACAGGTTGTTGGTGAGGCATTTTACAACGGCCTTCTTTTAATCCAGAAAACTGCTAAAAAGCAGTAATTGCAGGTCCAGAATCATAAATAAAAGTCATTAGATATTTGCCAAATTAGTAACCTTTGTTGGAGAAATATTTTATTTCATTTACTTATGTTGTTGTTAGGTGTCATTGAGTTGGTTCCAACTCATCAAGACCCTGTGCCCGACAGAAGGAAACACTGCCCAGTCTTCCTGCTAAGTGCTATGCTTCAGCCGGCTGCTGCAGCCACTGGGTCAGTCCATCTCATTAAAGGTCACCCTCTTGCTCTGGCTCTCTACCTTACTAACCATGATGTTCTTTTTCAGGAATTTGGCTCTCCAGAGAACATGTCCAAAGGATATGAAATGAATTCTCACCATCCTCACTTCTAAGGAACATTCTGGTTGTACTTCCCCCAAGACAGATTTGTTTGTTCTTCTGGCAGTCCATGGTATATTCAATATTCTTCAGCAATACCATAATTCAAAGGCATCAATTCTTCTTCAGTCTTTCTTATTCTTGTCCAGCTTTCACATGCACATGAGGCCATTTAGAACACTCGGGCTCGGGTCAGGTGTATCTTGGTCCTTAAAATGACATCTTTGCTTTTTAACATTTTAACAAGGTCTTTTGCAGCAGATCTACCAAATGCAAAGCGTCATTTGATTTCCTGACTGCTGCTTCTATGGGTCTTGATCATGGATCCAAGTAAAATAAAATCCTTGACAACTCCAATCTTCAATGATTTGTACTTATATTAAATATGTTTAAATTAAAATTTTTCATTAAATTCAATGTCATCAGATGTAATATGAGCACTGTCAGATATCAAAATGGACCTGATTTTCTTATAATTTTACTGATTTCACCACAAACATTCTCTGTTTCTTATTTTAACTACCAAGAAAAGAAAAAGAAAGAAACATCCTTAAGCAAAATAAAAACTTAGAGTTGTAATAAATATAGGGATGCATTTCTGTAGGCTAACTAAAGGTCAAAATCATCAGAACTTACAAGAAGAAAACGAGACTGTAATAAAGTCAGGTTCCTCTTTAGGGAGGATTCAAACTCACGTAAGCTTTGAACGTGAGTGATGCATAGAGGTGTTTTCTTTCTCTCTGTGAACGAATAGGTGCATCCTTACCCTACTCCACAATATTAAGGGAATACTCATGTGCAATGAATTGCAACATTTTATATTCCACTGAAGTATACAATGGAGTCCATATAATGAACCTGAGCTTTTGCTACTAGTTCAAAATTTGACACTGAACTGACCATAAAGGTCATCTTTAAATAAGCCTAAACCAACAGAAGAGTCTGTCAAGTGGCATCACAAATAACTGACATTCTGCTGAATTCTACTTACAACATGAAAAGAAACAAAAGCAAGTAAATGGAAAAAATTGTGCATGTATTTTTTTTTTAATTTTCTCATGAATGTGTTTCTCTGGTCAAAAGCATGCATGGCATAACCCCATTATAATATTTTGAGGGGATATTTTTATGAGCTATAGTAAATTAGTGTTTTTGCACAATGATTTTCAGGGCTGATCAACATTTTGCAAAGCAATTTTTATGTTTTGAGAATAGCACACTATAAAAAGACAACAGTTCTATGAAAAACAAATTAGTATACAGAAAGGTAAAATGTGCTTCCTTTTAGATCTGTACCTTACTTTATAAATACATAGATTCACACTGAGAGGTTGTTACAATCATAGAACTGAATTATACAGAAACACAAACATAGCATGCTTTTAAGTTATGAAATATTTGGTATTAGTTACCATCAAGTTGATTCCAATTCATGGACTATTTATACAAATAAAATAAGACATAAAACGTACACATATGCAGTAAAGACACCAATCAGCCAAATGTCCATAAGCCTTCCACCCATCTTAAGAAATACAACATGGTCAGTAAATCTGGGGTTAACTCTATTCATATTCTTTCCTCTTCTCCCATATTTTAAAATTTCATATTATCATCCACTTCCATGCATTTCTACTTGTGTATTTCATAGTGTATTACATTGATAGCATTGTTTTTAAGGTTTACAGGTATACAGCTTTGGTTCATTGCCACAGATACATATACTATTATATAGCATGCCAAAATTAATTTCTATTTTTTCAAGTCAATAAACATTGTTTTCTAAGTTTTTGTTTTGCCAGTACTAGCATCTATGCTCTGAACACTCGCCAGCTGAGCAATACTTTTGTGCATGTTCAAGTGTATTTGCAGGGAAAAGCTCAGTCACAAAGTATATGTGCCTTCAACTTAAAAAGCTGGTTAGATATTGTGCTGGAAGTTTCAGCTAGAGAAATAAGGTAAGAAAAAGAAATAAGAGTATTCAAATTGGTAAGGAGCAGTAAAACTGTCCCTTTTTGCAGATGACATAATACTATATATATATGTGTGTATATACATGCCAAGATAACTCAAAAGACTTCATGAAAATACTACTGGAACTTCAGCAAAGCAGAAGCATACAAGATAAACCTACAAAAATCAGCTGGATCCTTATACTTCAATAAAAGAAAAGACAATCATGAAAACAATACCATTTACAAAAGTGCATAAAAATTAAATTAAAGTTTAAAAAACATACTGTTGTCTATTTGATTCTGACTAATACGAAGTCCACACGACAGGGAAGAACGGTCCCATAGAGTTTATTTATTTATTTATTTGTTTATTTATTTCCCCACACTTAAAAATTTTATTTGAAGGAACATTTCACTTTTTTACAATGTTACTTATAAATTCAACTCCAGAAATAATGGGTTGAACAACATAAAATAATCAATCTTCAGCTATTTTTAATTTATACAAATAACGTCAAATGGTTTCATTTAATAGCTGTAGGTCAGTTGTTAGACCCTTCCCTTCTGAATCAACCCAGCAGATTCAAACTGCCAACTTTTTGGTTAGCAGCTGTAGCACTTAATCGCTACGCCACTAGAGTTTCCTAAAAAAATAGAATGCTTGAGAATAAATCTAACCAGTTATGTAAAAGACCTATACAACTAAAACTACAACACACAGCTTCAAACAACCAAGAGAGATTGACATAAATGGAAAAATACAACGTGCTCATGGATAAGTAGACTTAACATAGTAAAAATGACAATTTTACTCAAAGCAATCTATAAATACATATAATCTTGATTAAAATACCAAATACCAACAGCATTTTTTAAAGAGATGGTTAATCTAATCATTTATTTATATGGAAAGGGAAAAGACCCTGGAGAAGTGAAACACTATAATGCAGCAGAAGGCCTGACCTCGGAACCAGCTACATAGACACAGTAGTCAGACCATCCCAGCACCGCTACAATGGCAGGTCTCTTGACCAGTGAAACAGGTTTGAGAGCCTGGATGTAAATCCAGCCATCTACACTTACCTGATCTTCAACAAAGGCTCAAAGTTCATCAGATACGGAAAAGACAGTTTTTTAAACAAATGGTGCTGGCAAAACCAGAAGTCCATCTACAAAGAATTGAAACAAGACCCATACTTCACACCATAAACGAAAACTCATTACAAATGGATCAAAGACCTACACAGAAAACCAAAAATTGTAAAGACCATAGAAAAAAAAAAAAAGTCAGTGCTAGGGACCGAAATACATAGCATAAACAGATTACAAACTGTAACTAACAATGTAGAAACACCAGAAAATAAAGTACATAATTGAGAATTTCCAGAAATTAAACACTTAGACTCATCAAGAGTTAAAAAAAAAAAAAAAAGAAGACGACGAAAGAGAAGCAGAACCTACAGATGGGGGGCGGGGTGAAATATGGGCTATGACAAAGTTGTAATCTCTAAAATCCATAGGAAAATTCAGCACTGAAACATGGGTGAATCTGGAGGGCATTATGCTGAGTGAAATGTCATTTACAACAGGACACATATTTCATGGCACCACTACTATAAAAACTCATGAAAAAGTTTACACACAAAAATAAGCAATCTTTCATGGTTACAAGAAAAGGAAGTAGTGAGGAAAAACCAGGAAATAGACAGTACACAACACAGGGAAAGCCAGGACAACTTCAACAAGGCCCGACCATGGAAGCTCTGTAAACTCCAGACTCCCAGAAGGACTAAAGGATGGGGCCCAGGGCTGTGCAGACTACAGTCTTCAGAAAATTCCAGCTAAATTTGCATAACAGTTTATAAAGAAAATGTTCAACATCCTACTTTGGTGAGTAGTGTCTGGGGTCTTGCAAGCTTGAGAGTGACTACTAATAAATCTCACTAGTCTCACCTCATCTGGAGCAAAGGGGAATGAAGAAACCAAAGAAACGAGGGTAAATTAGTCCACAGGACTAACAGACCAAAAGTACACAGCCTCAACCACACTGAGTCTGAAACAACCAGATGGTGCCTGGCTACCGCCACCTAATGCTTCAGCAAAGACCGTAACAGAGAAACCCAGGCAGAGATGGAGAACAATGTGGCACCAGATTCTAACTCATACACACACACACACACACGCACACACGACCAGACTTACTGGTTTGACAGAGAGTGGAGAAACCACCATGTATGGTCCCCAGACTGTTTCAACTCAGTATTGAAGTCACTCCTGAAATTCACCCTTTCAGCCAAAGATGAGACAGGCCCATAGAATAAAAAAGGTTAAATGGGGAATCAGCTGGATCTACATTCAAATCCTGATTTAACACCAACCCTATCCTCTTAGCTCTAAAAGTCTAAAACAAGGTAATAATCTCTGATGCCTTAACTTTCATCACGGAGCCTCCTGATTTTCAGTAACTGCCAAGCCTTGCCACATTCAACTCCCACCTCGTGGACCTTCATGTCGTCTCCCTACATAGTGTCAGTAATGTCACAACCCCACAACCTCTACTCTCAACTGTTCTCCACTGAATTCCTTCCGTTCCTGTAACCACTGTACTATTCTACAGCTGGTTAATTTTGTTCTATCTCATATGCCCTACACGGCCTTTCCTCCAGCTCTGTATAGCATGTTCTTACTAACTGCGTAGACTTCATTCAGGCAACATCATTTCCAGAAAGATGTTTTTGGATCTTTTCCTCAGTGTTCATCCCACTACTCCCCAGTAACAGCCCATCTCTGCCTCCTCTTGCTTAGCACGTACATTCAACACTGCACTTGCCATGTCACCCTGGTATTATTTCTTTTTGCCTCCACAACAAGACTATGAGCCCTCAGTAGGCAGTTCTAGAGCGCTCTATACGTTCTATTGATCCTCAGAATGGTATCTGTTTCCAATTAGGGGACTTCTCAACTCTGTACAGCAGGGTCTGGAAGAATATTAAAGACATAGCTTGCAGCCAGGATTCTGAATAGGAGAGCTTTGCAGCAATGCACATGGACAAGACTACCATATTGACTATTATATCCCACTTTACAAATGTGGAAATAAACACTGAAGTAATTTTACACACAGTTTAATTGGCAGTTGTTTGGCTACATATAACACTACATAATGCATAATAATTATTAGAATAATAATACAATCTACAATAAGCTGGACACTGATTTTGCTTTACCTTGGAAAGAATAAAGTGAGAAGTGTCCTGAAAACAGAAAGCACAGCCAAGATGACTAAAAAAAGTTAAACAGAATTTCTACCTTAGGGAAGCTGTTCCCGACTCACCCAGCTCCCAGTGAGTTACTCCTCCTGCTGATGCACAGACTGGTCTGCCTGAAAACCTCAGTTAGCGGAAACTTGGCCAGCCGAGGCGCCAGGAGAACTCAGCGTTTCTCCAAGCTTCTGGTGACTCTGTACTCAAATAAATACTCTTCTTTGGATGAAGATGAACTTGGAAGCACTGCTGGCATTCAAAAGGTGAGCTCTCTTAAAAGTTGACTGTTGTTGCAAATAGTTGCAAAGTGAGGGTAAAAGCAAAGCCTTTACTGTCTCCTTGCTCCTTTGCTACTACAGGTGATACACAAGGGATAAACATATAAATAAACTATATAATTAGTTCTAGTAAAAATGTTTGCCTCTAATGTTTAACTAATCAAGAAGAAAAACTGGAGGAATCTAAACAACTGGTGCAATTATACAAGTTCTCTAATTTTGCTGCAAACAAAAAAATGTGTGTTAAGGTAAAATTTTTACAAATAACCCTGTCATATTTGGAAATAAAAGAAATTAATTTGTTTTATCAGGGTATAATTTAGAGCCAGACATCAGAACAAAACAAACATGTCTATGGAAATAATCCAAAACTCTGATCTTGTTTCACAAGTAAGACTGTTTCCACTTCAGATTCTAGGGTTCCTAGAGGAATTAACAATCTTAAAATATGCTCTCAGTGTGAAGACAGGTACAAATTGTATATATAACCCAAACATTCATTTATTATATGTTTATTAAAAGTGGTGTTTTGTGGGTTTTTTTGTTTGTTATTTGTTTTCCATTTCTCCTTTCCTTATACTTAAAAAAAAAAAAAAAAGCCAACTACTGTGTGCTCTTTGTCAAAGTGCCCAAAGTGATAAAGTATCATTTCTACCACTTTGATATTATACTTTTAATTGTATACTGTGACCCTAAAGTTTCACTGGCATCCAAACTACTATTCTTTTGTGACCTTTGTAATGTTACAGATCAAACCGTATTCCCCCCAAAACATGTGTGCAGCCATTTGGCTAGGCTGTGATTCCTGGTATTGTGCAATGTTAGATGCTGTAAATGCTGCCTCTACAATGTTACTGAGACAGGGTGGGCAGCAGCTGCATTGGTGGGACAGGATTCAATGTGTGAGCCTGTATGGTGCCTTGAGGCAATCTCTTGGGCTACAAAGGAAAGAGAAGGGAGCAGAGAGTTGGAGATCACCTACCACCCAGAAAGAAGCGGTTCTAGGAGCAGACCAGTCCTTTGGATCCCAGGTCCCTTTGCCTGAGGAGCTCCCAGACCAGTGGAAGACTGACAAGAACCTTTCTCCAGAGCCAACAGAGAATGCCTTTCCCCAGACCTGACGCCCTGACTTCGGACTTGTATCCTAGTGGACTGTGACAGAATAAAATTTCTCTTTTTAAAGCCACCCACTTGTGGTAGTTCTGTGATAGCAGTCATAGATGACTAAGACAACATAAAACATGTGCTGAGGAAATTTTGAATAAAAATGTGTATTCAAAAAAACCTCATAACAAAGACAAAGACAACACTCTTTAAGCATGCCGGTTTATCTTATTTTTTTATTTAATTTATTCCAGTTAAGACCAGTTAAGTTTTATACAGCTCAGATAAAGTTCCATTTAGCAGTCTGGAATGACAACAGTAGTTATTTAAAATGACTCAGAAGTGGTGCACAGTGTATTTAATGTCACTCTCTCTAAAACTGAGCCATAGTATAGAAAATAAAAAAGTAATGATTGTAGCAGCTGGGAATGCTAGTGTGCTCAGGGAACTCACTATTGGTTTCTTTCAGATATGTTTTAATTTATTACCCTTGATCTGCTTTGACATGTTAACTGTATCATGTTTTCCTATGCATATCTTTTATGATATCCTGTCTAGATGATATAACAGTGTTTAAATACTTTTATCTTCATATTTTAAAATGTTGCATGAGCTATTTGTATACATGTCCATTCTGTCTTCTAGCAGCATAAAATTTCTAAGGGAAGCTGCGCTCTTCCTCCCAGGTCAAAAGGCCCACCTCTAGCATTACGTACAAGACCTGGAACTAAAAATAATGGAACTGTAGTGATTCCACATGTTTAAGTCTCACATATAAGGCGACAGGCAGATCTAGGCAAGTCGTTCAATCATTCAGTTGCTTTCATGAGCAAAACAAAGATTTTTAACGATACACTCCACACTGTCTTTCCTGCCAAGTTGAGACGAGACAGCCAGTAAACTATTTAATCATTAGCTAACTGTAATGCTTCTTTCTGCTCAGTCTGATAATCAGCCACATATAGGTAAATGCAAATAGCACACTGAAAATGAAGGACCTTGACCCTCTACCGAAGAAAACAGTTTAAATTGGGAGTGAATATAGACCTGCGGAGCCCTAGTGGCACAGGTTAAGAGCTATGGCTGCTAACTAAAAGGTTGGCAGTTCGAATCCAACAATCACTCACTGGAAACCCTATGGGGCAGTGCTACTCTATCTATAGGGTCACTACCACTTAGAATCTACTCTATGGCAACAGGTGTACATACGTGCAGGGGAGTCCGTCACCTCCACCACCTGAAGGTTTATCTGCCCAATGATATTTCATGCTACCTTGGTAAGTGCACGATAAAGGAATCCAGTTAGATTCGAAGAATTGTGCAGAAGCACAATTTCACAGAAATAAAAACTACTTACTCTGATAGGTAGAAAAACACTAGGGAATAACATTTTCTATGGTTAGTTCATTTAACACTTAGTTTGTCATCAAAGAAAAAACAAATTGAATATTTTTTCTTAAAAAAAGGAAGTCAATTCCTACTATAGAAAACAAGTCAGCCATCCAAGACATATCACATTGCATTTCAAAGCAAACACTCTGCAAAACTTTCTATTTGTTCAGCAATCTCTGAACATAAAATGGGAGCAAATTACAAATTTACATGTTCATGATTCCTCAGAAAATAGTGCCTGTATTTTAATATAAGAATACGGCAGGAACTCACCACACTGGGTTAGCAAAGAGTTACTGAGGGACACACGAACTTCCCATTAATATGTGCCATTATCATAACTGGCTTGAAGACAGTGGGTTTGGGTTTTTTTGTTTGTTTTTTATTACTGACAAAATTAGTTTTTCAATTTTCTATTTTTGATGTATGAGTATATTTTCAAATGATTTTTGTACATGAAACTGTAAAAACTCTAATTCCAAATATGCACCAAAATATAGATAGTGTTAGGCTTGCACTTGCATACTTTATAGTATCTGTTGGTTTAAAGACCTTTGGCAAAATGTCAGCTGTTATTTAAATTATCTATCATAAATATAAGTGTGTCAACATGTATTTCTCTTAAGGGTGGTCAAAAGAATGTGTTCTACCCAAAGGCAAATACATATCACATCTGATATTTGTATTTGAAAAACAGCCATTTTCACCATCCTCTGTGAATCAATATTTGGCTAAAGAAGACTATGTATGATAGTGTGACCCTTAGGAAACCTTTCTTTTGCCTTGTCCTTCTCCCTTTCTGGAGTTCATTTCCCATATGGATATGTGCAAGCTTTGCTCTTTTTCAGTTCTGTCTGAGAGCATTTTCTGGTTGTATTTTGTTTTTAAGTTAGTCAGAAATGATGTCCAAATGCAAAAACACTGTTTGATATTCTTCTTTACAGACTACATAAAAGAAAGTTTCAAGAGATTTAATATAGGAATAAATCTTCTAAATGCAAATTACAGGGAAACCTGCCATGGAATTCCCAGGTTCCAAAGATTCTTGTCCTTTAAATTGTCATGGGTACGTACTTTACAGGAGCATATCTCATGCCAACATTTCGAAGGCAGAGGGACTTGACTTCATTGCTTTGATGATTCTACAGTCAACACATACTGTTTTTTAACTTGACTCAAGAGCACTAGGAGAAATCTTCTCGGCCACTCAAAACATAATGGCAATCACAGTTGCTTCAGTTTATGTAGCTACAGGTAAAAAAAGAGGCAAACTTCCCTTTCTTCATCTACAATGGCACATAATTATTACCTGTCCGCATGAAAATGAGAGTTCTTTGATTTTTTTTGATGTCATCTTAATATAGATATCATCTCCAAACTTTTAATTTCTTTTTTAATTGTATTAGTTAATACAATCACTTTAAGTCTATAAAGAATAAGCTCATATTCCTCCTGTCCATTAAATTATCACTTGCAAATAACAGCCATAAAATTATTTCACAGAAAAATGTGATATTATTCTATTTTCTTTTCTTTTCCTAATACACTTTGAACACATATGCTGAACTAATCTACAACACTCCTGGTTTCTTCATCTCTATTGATAAATTCACTTCCCTAATAGATAAATGTGTCTCTGCCAGCAATGATATCCCTGCCTTTCCCCCTAGCCACATACATGGAATTACCAATTAGACTATAGGGATTATTTGGGGACAAAGCTTACTAGAGACTATGTGGCTTACTACCATGACTATAAAATAAAGACCAAAAATGCCAAGTTTACTACAGTTCCAAACAAATCATTGTATTGTTCTTGCTTTCCTGTGCCACAGTAGAGAATCTGGCCTTGAATTCAATCATAAGCTCCCCTGCTGAAGGAACCCTGAACCCTTGAATGTTGGTGGGTCAGTATGCATACATCCCTTATGACAAACCAACACACAAACCTGTTGCCATCAAGTCAATCTTGACTCATAATGACCCTGTAGGACAGAGTAGAACTGCCTCATAGAGTTTCCAAGGCGTGCTGGTGGACTCAAACACCAACTTCTTCAGTTAGCAGCCATAGCTCTTAACCACTGTGCCAACAGGGCTTCAGATACATTCTTATAGCTGAATAAAACACTGAAATTATCTTGGTGGATGGGTGGCATCAATTTTGCATGTGGATGATAATGTCTGATTCTCGGGCACAGTATAACAGATAAAGTGGAATTCTATACAAAATATTCCTTCTTGAAGTAGGTTTACCTAGCTAAAGATGCTTCCCTCAAAGTAAAACCAGCACCACAAACTAATTTGAAATAAGTTTAATCATCATATAACTGAATGGGCAAATAGATCTCTCTCCTGTTGGAGAAGGCTGGTGTGAAGCAAGTCAGTTAGACAGCTTCAACTCTAAAACACAAGATTGATTTAAATCAGTTGTTGCTGATCTGTGATGGGTATATACGGGACATGCGGAGGACAGAGAACAAGAAACAGAGCCATACTCCCACCTCCCCATGCCTATAAAGTACAACTTTAAGCAAGTATAACAGTAGGAGAGACCACAGAGTAAAAACTACCACCTCATAAGTATCTTCTGTCACCAAGGTCCTAAATTAAGCTTTTATTAAAATTGACTACATAGCAAAGGTGACAAGCAATTGTTCAAAACAGAATATGCAGTAGTTTTCTGTGATCTACATCTTGAGGGATATAGCTCCAATCTATATGTCAGCTACAACAGGAAAGCCTTTCTATTATTTCAGCCGGTATATCAATAACGAATTAGGCCTTCCACGTGACTTTTAAACTGCTTTAGATAACAGACATTCAGAGGTGCTGATGTTCTTTCTCATTGTGCAAATTGCCAAAGGGTAGTTAAGCAGCAGAACCACTGTTAGAGGAAGTAAGAGGAGCAAATTATAGCGAGAATCAGACAGAAGGTCTTAAATGGGTATCTCAGTCAGGAGTGTGAAATTAGCCAAGATTGTCTTTAATGATGAAATTCACTGTTCAAGTTTGGGGCAGACAGGCACAGTTACACTCTATTGAAGAAATGTAAATTGATAAAACATACTTGACAAAAACTTCAAAACTCATTCCTTATGTCCTCTACTATTACTTTTAGAAGCCAATTACAAAGAAATTAGTACTATTTAAGGCAAAGCTTATGTACAAAATGTTTGCGTCATTGTTAAATTTCATAATTAGGTAAACATTGGAATCAATTCAAATTCATTTCTACAAGAGAATGAATAAATGAATAACAAATTTAGAATATATGGTAATAAAGAGGCATTCAAATGGCTTTTTAAAAGAATTCTTAATGACATAAAATAATTAAAATCTAATTTAAGTTAGTAAATTAGAAACCAAAATCAAATTTATTCTACAGAGGAACATAAAAGACTCAGAAATTAAAAAAAAAAAAAGATAGTAAAATCAGGGTAATGGATGTCTCTAGTGAACAATTCTTGGGGTGACAAACAGTGACTTTAGATTTTGACCTGTCCAATTGGTTCAGTGAAGTCATGCAAAATGTCCTACACTGTTGGATTTCACACAGAAAGACAGACAGTGAAGAGATAAGGTGAAAGCCATTAAGTACTATGCAGTAACTAAAAACTGGATCTGAGTTCTATCCAAGTTTTAACTATAAAAACAAAACAACACACAGTTTAGAAAGAAAAGAAAAAGAAAAGGCTATACAGAAGTCTCTTGAGTGGCATAAACAGTTAAGTGCTTGATGACTAACAAAAAGGATTATGGCTTGAACACCCCCAGAAGCACCTCCCAAGAAAATCCTGGCAATTTCCTTTCTTCCACAAGGTCACTGCATTGAAAATCTTACAAAGCACGGTTCTACTCTGCAAAACTTGTGGTTACCATAGCTCAGAACCAACTCGGTGGTCTGGTTTTTGGTAGAGGCCATACAATTTGGAATGTTCCTGGGTGGCACAAATGGTCTGGGCTTAACTACTAAACTAAAGGTTGGATGTTTCAACTCAACCAGTGGCCCTGTGAAAAGAGCCCTATCTGCTTCAATCAACACTACAGCCAAGAAAGCACTATATAAGAAATTTTACTCTGTTAATATACGGGGTCTTCATGAGTTGCATTCAACTCAACAGCAACTGATTTAGTTTCTCATTTATGTAACTTGGCAAACAACTAGTGCAAAAGAGGTATACAGAAAACAGCTTAATGTTGGTTGCTAGGTTTTAATCATGGCTGAGAGACCACCAGAAACCGAAATAATGACAAAAATTCTATTGAAGAGGAAGTTGGATGTGTTTACTTTCAAGAACCTACAGGCTATACATGTGGAGATGTCACCAGGCTATGGAACTGCAGGCTGGGAAAGCATGAACAGTGCAAAAAATTAAGACATTCATGAATATATTGAAAGGGTTGCAAAATACTACAGTAATCTGTGAATTTTAAAATAATAATAACGTACATTTTATAATTCAAGTTTTTGACCAATATCATGAAGCTGACTCATGTAAGCAACTGGAGAGAAAAGGACACTGAAGCTAGAATGATATTTTCCAATCATGTGCAAGGACACTTTTAGCTCTACTATTTCCTTCCAAGACATGTGGTGTCCATATGGATTGTGAAGGAGCGGATTATAAAGATATATTAAGAGAGTCTGAACACGTTTCAGGCACGTGTCCCTCAAAGAAGCACCCAGGGACAACAGCAGGGCTGAGGCTCTCAGGGGTAGACAGCCCCCTCCACTTGGCCCTACTAATGGAATTCCCATTCAGTCTCTGTAAGGCTGGAGTGAGGGGACTGATGCGCAGTTTAAATAATCTGGCAACAATTTTTTTTTTTTCTGACACTTAGTTTTACAGCAGGAAGGAAAATAAAGAACTTGGAATCATCAATTCCCTCCACCAAAATCCAGAAACACTTAATGAATTACCTCTAAATATGAAAAAGAACTAATCCAATGCATCAGTGGTAGTACCATGTTTTTCTTATGTTTACTACAAAATACTGCAGATACCAAGATCCTAATTAAAGCACCAGGAAATTCATGTGGGCTGGGTAGGATTCCTTTTCTTTTTGCCCGATCCCCTGTAATTTTACTGGCAACAATCAAGTCGATTATTCAAAGCTTTTTCTTTTGAATTGCTGCATGGACCTCCTACAAATATAGCTCGTTATAGAAAGTAATACACAACAAATTGTTGAATCACGGTACACACCACTAGAGCAGAGATATCGTCAGATACTTACTAAGCACTACCTGTAACATTACTGTCTTCTCAGAGTTTCCATTTACTGTTGAGTATTACATGGGTTTGATGAGTTCACACTAGCCTTTGATCTGTCAATTTCATGAACAATATTTACAAGCATCTCTATTTTCCCAGCCATTTACATCGAGGCAAAACACACATCTGCAGTCTTCTCTTACATAATCTCCGTCACATCATATAAAGAAAAATATAATACTTCCAGTTCAATCACCCCAATAGTTGTATAAAATCTTTAAGGAAGCACACATTTTTTTTTTTTTAAAAAAAACCATTTCCAGTGGTTGGTGAGTGTATGGCTGTGTCTTTGTCATCTCTCTAACCACATCAGCATCATTCTTCCTTGCAAATCATGAACAGAAGCACAGGCACTCCTCGGATGACAAATGGGTTCCACTCCTAAATTTGTCTTTAAGTTGAATTTGTACATAAATTGGGACACTTCATATCTAACGTCAGTTGGTCAAATGTTGCCTTAACATATAGAATATAGTGTTACCTTTGGTGCATAAAAAAAATTACAAAAAAAGAAATACTTCCAGATACATTAAAACATCTTTAACACAATAATAATGTTTTGATGTATGTTGCCAAGTAAGGCTCATCTGTTATTATGAGCTGTTAGTATGTACCTCAAATTTTCAATATAATACACTTTACTGAGTTTGGTTTGGAGCTGTGACTTGTAAGTAAATTGGGAACCCAAGGACTGTCTATAAAAGGAGATTACACTTCACACTCTTCTCTCTGCTCTTGCTACTTATGTGCACACAACAATTGTGAAACTAGTGGCAAAGTCCATTCAACAATGTGCTTACCGTGTGAATCTGACACTGCATAAACATATGCCATTTTAAACACTGAAGTATGTGACACATTTCGACTATTATTTTGATCTATGTCATTGCTAAAAACCCAATCTGAACACATTAGAATAAACAGCCTGGTCCAACCATAAATTGCAATTCAGGTATTATTTTAGAGACTTTAAAGACAAAATACAGAGAACTCTTCTTTTTTCCCAACATTTTCATATTTTATACCATACCACCCTACCTCAAGCATACAACTTGCCACTGTACCATGTCTTGATGGGAATTCCTTTTTCCCTCCCTTCCATTTCCCATTCCTTCAACATCAGTCCTGTGTGTGTTCAGGTCCATGTGTATCTGTGTCTGATAGAAGGTTTAATTCTAAGGTTTACGTATTTGTTCAAAAAACAAAAACAAAAACAAAACCCTAAGTTTAGGTAAAGGAATAAAAATAATTCTTTTATGTATAAAACATTAAGAGGTAGATTTTACTTTGAAGAATTTTCTTTCTAATATTCCCTCACTGAATAAGGAAGACCACAAAGAACTGATGTCTTTGAATTATGATGTTGGCAAAGAATACTGAATAAAGCAAATGTGTCTTTGAAGAAGTACAGTCAGAATGTTCCTTAGAAGCAAGAGTGGCAAGAATTCACCCCATGTACTTTGGACACATTATCAGGAGTGGCTGACCAGTCCCTGGAGAAGAACATTATGCTTAGTAAAATAATTCATCAGCAGAAAACAGAAAGGTCCTCGGTGAGACGGATCGAACTAGCGGCTTCCACAACGGGATCAAGCATTACAACCATTGTGAGAATGGTGCACAACTTGGCAGCGGTTGGTTCTGTTGTACTTGGGGTTGCTATGAGTTGGAAATAACTTGATGACACCTAACAAAATCATGTCTGCGATGTAGAATCCAAAACAAACCCACTGCCATCAAGTTGATTCCAACTCACAGCCACCCTACAGGACAGAACAGAACTGTTCCATAGTTTCCAAGGAGTGCCTGGCAGGTCTGAACTGCTGACCTTGTGGTTAGCAGATGCAGCACGTAGCCACTACATCACCAAGATTTCAACACAGATTTGACCAAAAACAAAAGCAAAACAGCAGTACAATACCTTAATTCTTCTAACGATGCAGAATAAGAATTATTTTAAATACTATCTGATGGTGTCCTTCAAAAGAGAAATACAAGGATTTTTTGGTTGTCGTTGTTCTGTTTTTCTCATTCAACAAGTATTTACTGTGCCTGTTTCACACTGACAGGAGCCCTGTCAGTGAATTATGATGTTGGCAAAGAATACTGAATAAAGCAAATGTGTCTTTGAAGAAGTACAGTCAGAATGTTCCTTAGAAGCAAGAGTGGCAAGAATTCACCCCATGTACTTTGGACACATTATCAGGAGTGGCTGACCAGTCCCTGGAGAAGAACATTATGCTTAGTAAAATAATTCATCAGCAGAAAACAGAAAGGTTTTGTCACGCACATCTGCGGAGCCCAAAGGTGGCTGCTCGAACCCAGCAGCCACTCCGTGGGAGAAAGTAGACGGCAAATGTGCTCCCATCAAGATTCCATCTCACTTAGGAAACTATCAGGCAGTTTTATTCCATCCTGCAGAGTGGCCAGGAGCCAGAATCGACAGGACAGAACACGACAATGACAGATACCACATACTGGCCCAGCACTAGCAATGGCTGTACCTCTTATGATGTATTCACTTCGCCACTCAGAAAACATCCATGTCTATCAGTTCATTGGTACTTTTTAACCTTTACTCTGAAGTAATTGTAAACTCACAGAAAATCCGAAAAAATGTACAAAGAGGCCCAAGCAGCCTTCACCCAGCCTCCCCAAATAAAATAGTACCTTACTGTCAAAATTAGGAAATTAACACTGGTACAATACATAGAGCTGATTCAGATTTCACTGGCTGTAAAAATCTTATTGGAGGGGGTGTACATACCTCTATGAAAATTTATCACCTGTGTAGTTTTGTGAAACCACGACACGTTACACACGGTTCCATCATCACAGGATCCCCTCGTGCCACCACTCTATAGCTACACCAGTCGATAGGTTCCCCATCCCTAACCCATGGTAACTATTAACTTGTTATTTATTTCTAGAACTTTATTTCCAGAATGTATATAGGTAGGGCCAAGACAGTGGAGTAGATGGATACTTCCTGTGACCCTCTGACAACAAAGACCCCCCTAAAAAAACAAATGAATCCAGTGCCTATGACATCCTAGGAGCTCTGACTGTCAAATGGCGAGTTAAGAAATTAGACCTAGAAGGGGGAAAGGAGAATAGCACTGGACACGCATAGGCCTTCACAGGCCTAACCTACCAGGAAGCAGCTGCATCTGCTGTGTGGGGGGCCCAGCATGGAAGCTGGACCTCTGTGTACATGTGAAGGCAATGTGAAGGCAATGTACATGTGAAGGCATCTGGACAGTCCCTTCATGCCTCTGGAGCCAGTGAGGAACAGTACCACATCATTAAAGCTAAAATGTTACATGTGATCCAAGCATGCAGATTTGAATCTTGTCTTTCATATGGGCTGAACTCCCTTCTCCCAGTGCCCCCTCCCTTCTTTGAACTACACCTAGTGCTACAGTCTGATGCCACTAACTGAGCCAGAAGTATGAGTCCACCCTGAGCCATTCTCCACCCTCCCCCAACCCACAGCACCCAGCTCTGGAGTCTGACACTGTTTAACTGAGCTGGAAGAAGGATTCTTTAAGCCAACTCTAAGTCATTTTCTGAGACTCAGAGGGTGAAGAGTATAGCTCTTTAATTCAGGGAAGGGAAGAAAAACAACAGTAGTGTTTTTTTATATACATATATATTTATGTGTGTGTGTGTATATATACACACATGCACATATATATATCATATACATACACATATTTTTTTTCTACTGGCTCCCTAAGCTGAAAAATCAGGGCAGAAATTGTTCCTCCACCTAGATTCAGACATAAAGGGATACGCCAACCTCACAGACATTCAGAAAGGCTGTTAGCTCCTTGCTTTTTTCAGCAGCTGCAGCCAGACACCTGTGCCTATATTAGTCACCCCTGCCCACCCATGACAGTAGGTAAGAGCCTGCACTGCACACTTGGTGACAGGCCACTGGGACACCTGAACTGAATCCATGTAAGAAAAGTGAACTCTACATTTTAAAACAAGAAGCTAGCACACAGTACACAAACATAAAATGAATAACTATAATTTACTAATGGCTTGGAAACAGCATTCTATATCAAAGCTCTTAAAGGGACTGATCATGATCTCTTCAGAAAATTCCCAAAACAAAGGATCAAATTTTCCAGAAGAAGAGAACTCCCTGGAATTCTCAGAAGTAGAATACAGACGATAGATATTTAGAGCTCTTCAGGAGATGAGGAAGGAGATGAGGCAAAAGGTAGCAGAGCACTGTGACAAACTGAACAACCTACAAGAAAGCATTGGGTGGCAAGACTTAGAAATTCAGAAAAGTAATAATAAAATTACAGAATTAGAAAACTCAGTAGAAAATCAAAGGAGCAGAATAGAGACAATGAAATCTTGAATTAGTGAGATTAAAGACAAAGCACACGACATTAACATAGTTGAAGAAAAATCAGAGAACAGAATTTAAAAAAAAAAAACAACAAGAAAAACTAAGAATTATGTGTGACTCTATGAAGAGGAATAATCTACAACTGACTGGAGTACTAGAACGGGGGGTTGGGGGGTGCTAACAGAAAATGTGTAGAGAATTGTCAAAAATTTGCTGACAGAAAACTTACCTGATATCACAAAATATAAGAAGATACCTATCCAAGATATTATCAAACTTCACCCAAAGTGACCAAAACAAGACACTGAGGCATATTTTAATCAGACTTCCCAAAATTAAAGTTAAGGAAATACTTTTAAAAGTGCCTGAGGATAAATAAAAAATAACCTATAAAGGAAAATCTATAAGACTGAGCTAAGACTACTCAACAGAAACCACACAAGCAGGATGGCAATGGGATCATATACATGTAAAGCCTTGAAAGAAAACAATTGCCAGCCAAGAATTATATATCCAGCAAAACTGTATCTCAAATATGATGGCAAAATTAAGACATTTCCAGATAAACAGAAATTTAGGTAATTTGCAAAAACCAAACCAAAATTGCAAGCTTACAGATACATAAGGAAATTGCTCACAATCATTATCCACTAGAGAAATCCAATTCAAAACTACAAAGACATAATATCTCACCTCAACAAATCTGGCATTTATCCAAAAAACACAAAATAGTAAATGTCAGAGAGGTTATGGAGAGATTGTAACTCTTCTACATTGCTGGTGGGAATGAAAAATGCTATAGTCACTTTTGAAATCAATTTGACACTTTCTTAAAAAGCTAGAAATAGAAATACCATATGATCCAGCAATCCTACTTCTTGGACTACATCCTGGAAAAATAAGGGCTGTCACAAGAGTAGATACATGCACACCAATGTTTATTGCAGCACTGTCCACAACAGTAAAAAGATGGACTCAACTTAGGTGTCCATCACCAGAAGAATGGGTAAACAAACTATGGTATAGTCACACAATGGCATACTGTGTGATGATAAACCAAAAAGTATTGTAGAAAACATAACATGAAGTCATCTGAAAGACATTACGCTGAGTGAAATTAGTCTGACGCAAAAGGACAAATATTGTATTAGACCATTATTACATTATTGTATTAAGACATCATTACATTATTACCATTATTACATTATTGTATTAAGACCATTATTACAGAAAATATCTAAGCACAGAAGAAAATAATCTCTGATGGTTACAATGGAGGTGAAGGAGGGAAACGGCTATTCACAGATTAGATAGTAAACAGGAATTGGGTTAGATGAGGAAGAGACAGCACACGGTAGAAGGGAAGTTACCACAAATGGACTATACCAAAACCTAAAAGGTTTTCTAAATACAACCCAACATTTTGAAGGACAGCAGTGACAGGGCCTTGGGACCACAGTTTCAGGGAACATCTAGACTAAGACATAACTATTTTAAGAATATGTTCTGCACACCACTTTTGTGAGTAGCTTCTTGGGTCTTAAAAGTTAGCAAGCAACCACCTAAATAGCATCAGCACACCTAGAGTAGAAGACAACAAAGAACACTGAAGACATGAGGAATATTTGAGCTGAGCAGACATATGACCCAAAGACTACCTCAGCACAAGACCAGAAGAACTAGATGGGACCCGGCCACCACCAATGGCTGCCCTGAAAGTGAACAGAACATAAAATCCATGATGTAACAGGATAAAAATTGATGTGCAGAAATAGCCCTCTAGTCTGTTGGACTAGAGGGTCCCCTTGGAACATGGCTCCCAGACTCTTGGTTAGCCCAGAACTGAAACAAGTATGAAGCAAACTGCTCAGATAAAGATAGGACTGGATTATAAGACATAAAGTGATACTGGCAGAGAATACGCTTCTTGGCTTAAATATATACACGAAGCTGTTTGAGCAGCTCTTGTCCAGAAGTAAGATGAGAGGGTAGAAGGGGGACAACAGCTGGTTGAATGGACATGGGAAGTACCGAGTACAAAGGAGGAATGTGCTGTCACAGGGAGAACAGTGGAAGAACAGTCAGAGTTGCATACTAGTGTGTGTCAGGGATTTTATAAGGCAAACTGATTTGGATTACAAACTTTTATTTAAAGCTCAATTTTTTTAAAAAAAAAAAGAATATAGGTAAGTATAATCACACAAAATGTAAACTTTTGATACTGGCTTTTCTCACCCATTATCACACCTTTGAGACTGTTGTATCATTCATTAGCTTGTTCCTTTTTAATGCTAACGCTATTCCACAGTCTGGATATGCCATAACTTAAGCCACTCATTCATTTTAGAACATTTGGGCTATTTCCAGTGTTGGGTTATTACTAATAGAAAGCTATAAATATTTGTGTATAGGTTTTTGTGTAAATGTAAAATTACCTTTCTCTGGGATAAATGCTTCAGAGTACAAGTGCTCAATTGTATGTTAAGTGCATTAAATTTCATATGAAATTTCTGGTTGGTGTGTGTATGGGTATATGCTTTATATTTGTACCACTTTACAACTCCACCAGCAATGTATGAATGACCCTGTTTCTGAGCATCACTGGCACTGTCATCATTTTTTATTTTAGCCATTCTGATAGTTACATAGTGATATCTCAGTGGGATTTTAATTGGCTAGTCCTCAATTTAATTACCTAGAAGACACTGACACTGAGCATCTTTTCAAGTGTTTACCTGGGATCTGTGTATTGTCCTCACTGAAATGTTGTTGATGTTTTCTGCCTATTTTTTAATCAGACCTAGTTCTTTTTGGTTTTCATTGTTTTTAGTTTTTGTTTGCTTATTTTCCTGTTGAGTTGTAAGAGTTTTTGTTTCCTTTTTTAATATGTTCTAAACAAAAATCCTTTACCAGATAATGTGGTTTGCAAATATTTTCTCCCAGTTCATAATTTGCCGTTTCATCCTCTTAACAGGGTCATTCATAAAGCAAGAATTGTAAATTTTTGTAAAGTTCAGTTTAGGACATTTTTTTTTCTTCTATAGATTACGCTTTTTCTTTTCCTACCCTCAAACCCAAGGGTTTTCTCCTTTCTATTTCTAAAAGTTTTGTGTTTTACATTTAACTATACAGCCCATTTTGAGTTAATTTTGCAGACAGCATGAGTTTTTTAGGTGACTTGTTTGTTTGACTGGTTTGTTGGTTGGTTGGTTTTGCTTTTTTGCCTACGTATGTCAAACTGGCCCATTTGTTGAAAAAGCCATCCTTTCTCCATTGGATTACTTTTGTACTTTCTCCAGAATCCACTGGGCAAGTTTGTATGTGAGTCTCTGTCTGGATCCTGGATTCTATTCCACTGACTATGTGTCTGTCCCTCTGTCAATAAATTTTTGTCTCTAACATTATCCTTGCTATATATGTTTAACAACAGTTTAACAACAACAAGAAAATCGAAACAAAATCTAACTCTTTTAAGGATGCAAATTAGTATCCTGTGTTCTTCTCTAGAACATAAATGAAGTTGATTTTTAAGGAAAAAAATTCCCAGAAAAAAAGATAACAAATTAACTTGTTATATTAAATCCTTTAATTCCATGATTCCAAGAATGTTAATTTTAACTGATTCCTTTAAATACAAAAGATTAAAATTCCAATATGAAAAAAACTACAATCCTGAGTCAAAGACACAGAGCTAAAGATTGAGAACAATTAGTAGGAAAAATGCAACTAACAAAACTTAGTTCCAAAAAAAAAAAAAAAAAGCAGCAACTCTGATATAAAGAAATAATAGACAACAAAGACTTCTTTGATATACAGAATGCTTATAACCTCTTGGGTAAAGCTATCATTGCATGATCTTAACTTCATAAATGAGAAAACTAAAGTATGCAAAGTTTAAAGATCTAATCAAATTCTTGTTAATCAAGATGGGCATGCACTCTGCTCCAATTTTATACCCATTCAACTATATTCACTGACAAGTGGGAAAGATGAAAGTCAAATATTAAGTCAGGGCTACTGTTGGCAGCTGCCAAGTTAGCCTGGTACTCACAGCAACCTCACGCACAAGACAGAGAGTTTTTAGTGGCTGATTTTTGAAAGTATATCTCCAGTTCCTTCTTCCTAGCCTTCCTTATTAGGCTGGAAGTTTCACTGAAGCCTGCTTAGTATCACAACATATAAGCCTTCACTCACAGACAGTTGATGGTTATGCTTGAGATACACTGAGTGGAAATTAAACGTGGCTCTCCCTCACACATGTGAAAATTCTACCACTGAACCATCACTGTCTCTAGATCACAGTTAAATGTCATGGTAACAAAATACAACATATACACATACTCCTATGGTAGCAGTGCTCCTTCAGTGACTCTACAGCCAATGTCTACCTTTATCATTTTCCCAGCATTGGTAGAAACAGATCATATTTACTGATGACATTTTCATTAAAGCAATATTTGTTATCGTGTTATTGTTATCATGTTCCTAGTGATGGTGGATTTTGCCATCTAGCTGGAAATAACACTTCTACACTGTATGTTTCGCCAAAAAGCATTCTAGTCACTTACAATGATACATACATAAAACTATTTAAAAATAGGTGAACATTTTCTAATTTAAAATGACAGACTGAGTACATGTATATGCCTCCCCTACTCCTGAGACTTTATTAAAATGATAGAAAAGGATTTTTTTAAAGATATGAAACCATAAACAGTGTGAGAAAAAAAATCACCTAAGTTATTTCACAGAATTTTTAGACTACAGGAGACACATGAAGGCCTAATCTATAAACGAAGCAATATGGGTGTGAAAACCAGGGAAAAAAGTAGTGAGAGCACTGAATAAGAAATGTCTACATTTAAGTCAAGAGTTCATTGTAAGGCAGTTCCAGGAGACAGCTGTACAGCAAAGTTAGAAAGGAATTAGGCAAATTGGAAGAAAGTCATTGAGCTCAAAGTACATTTATAAAAGAATGGAAGGAATTCATGAAAAAATATTATCAGAATGTAACTAATTTTAAGTGGCTGGGAAAGACATTTTACCTTAAACATAGGCTCTTATATTTTATTTTTATGAAAAGTTAAATACATTACTTGATGCAATATTCTTAAATTAAAGTGTAAAGGAAGGAAAGAGATCAGACTCAACAATGAGGCTTAAAGTAATAATAATAATAATAAATGTACTACTAGTATATTGCAAATACATCCCTAGATATTTTAACAGGCAAAATTAGAGCTGCACTCTGTTTTAGTCAGCTAGTGCTGCTCTAGCAGAAATACCACAAGGTGGATAGCTTTAACAAAGGAAAGTTTATTCTTACATGGTCCAGTAGGTGACAAGTCCAAATTCAGGATGTCTGCTGCAGGGGAAGGCTTTCTCCCTTGTCAGCTCTGGAGGAACGTCCGGTATTGCATCAGTCTTTGTCCAGGGAGCGTCTTGGCACAGGAACCTCAGGTCTGAAGGATGCGCTCTTCTCCCAGTGCTGCTTGCTTGATGGTGTGAGGTTCCCATACCAAGGTGCTCCCTGGACAAAGGCTGATGCAATACCAGACTTTCCTCCACAGCCAACAAGAGGGAAAGCCTTCCCTGGGGTAGACATCCTGAATGTGGACTTGTAGTCTACCAGACAGTGTAAGAATAAACTTTCCTTTGTTAAAGCCATCCACCTTGTGGTATTTCTGCTAGAGCAGCACTAGCTGACTATAACAGAATTTGGTACCAGGAGTGGTTCTAGGGAAACAAAATGTAAAACTAAATCTTTTCAAGTTACTTGATGTGATATTCTTAAATTAAAGCTAAGTGTAAAGGAAGGAAAAAGATCAGAGGCTCAACAATGAGGCTAATGCAATTTTAAAAAAATATATTTTTAGCATACTGCAAACATATCCCTAGACGTTTTAGCAGGCAAAATTGGAGTTACACTGCTAAGCAATCTTCTGGAAACAACCACTTAAAAGGCCATCAGACACTTTACAATGAAAAGGCAGGGAAGGACAGGGAAACTGGACAAATGGAAATGGTGAACCCAGGAAGGGAAGAGGGAAGCTTCTGACACACTGCAAGGACTGCCACCAATATCACAAAACATTTTTTGTCTGAGTTTTTGATTGGAAAACTAATTTGCTATGTAAACTTTCACCTACACCACAATAAAATTTTCACAATTAAAAAAAAAAAAAAAGATCATTGGATTCTTTAGCAGACACATGAGCTGGAGTTAGAACTAGCATTTGCTTGTGAAAATGGACGTGGCTTAATACAGACATCTAACATAACAGAAATTCATCTTTCCTCTGCATTGCAATGAACTGAATGAGAACCTGACAGACAGAATTAAGTTTCTCCTTAAAAAATTATTTGAACCCCACCCGAGGGCATAGCAATAAGCCAAAATTTATTTACTGTGTGTAGTTAGTTTTAGGCTCAGACATTAACATGAATAAGAAAGCACGAGCTGTCATTTGGATCTGCATAGCTAGGTTTCACTCCAGTATAACCTGAATCGCAGCACCTAGTATAGAGCAGAGAGACAGCAGGAAGAGACCTGGGTAATATGCTATTAAGACAGGGCTGATTTTTATGCTGAGCCAGCAGGGAGTGAGCAATTCTCTAAGCATTCATACACGAATCTGAACAACATGAAGTTTTAGGTAGTGGAAAGCTTGATTCCAAAATGACTCATTCTTGCTTCTCACTGCTAAAGCACTAAACACATGAGATAAGATTCTTTCATAACTGGGATCCCACTAAAGATGAAACATTATGCAATGAATTCAAGCATCCAGTCTCTTACCTTTGTCCTGTAACAGTTCCATAGGATCACAGATGAGATCAATGACCAGACCCGGACAGAATTTAACAAGAAAAAGAGCTACACTTACAGTTTTATTAACAGCCTGTTTAAGAACCTATTTCAAAGAAATGGGGAGGGGGGAGAACTATATAAAAAGAGGCACTGAGGTATTACCAAAAAAACGCTGTAATGGTGATAAACTTCATCCTTCCTACCTTCTTTGAGACTTGGCATTTATGCAGCTTCTGATTGCCCTCTTCGTGGCTTGCTAAATGTGCAGTGGGCAGAGGTTTTGAGTATTTCACTAAATGAGGGTGATGCAACTTCAATTCTATCAGCCATTTGTCATGTACAATGATTCATGAGACTCTGCCACCCAGTGCTTTTGGCAAAAACTACCTCATCAATCTGCATTTTAATACACAGGCACCTCTCTACCTATGAATTCCATCATCAAGCTGTATTCACTGGAAATATGGTGGACAGCAAAATTAAGGTGAACCAAAAGCATGTTGCAATTTTTTCCTCTTGTTTAATCAATCTTTTATCACAGTAGCATGAGACACATCTATTAAAAGACACACATTATGTCAAGGCCACCTCAAGAAGTTGACTGGTCACCTACAGAACAGTTCAAACTTATTAAAGCGGCATTCATGACTTTCTACTCTTTGGTCTCAACTAACTTCTGTAGCCTTATTTCCTACTTTACATACATGTATACAAACATGTATACAAACCAGTTTCTGTTAATTCTGATGCATGGGAACCCCAAATATGTTAGAGAAGAACTGTGTTCCATAGGCTTGTCATGACGGCTAAGACAGTGAAAACAACACACTTGGCTGCCAACTGAAAGGTTGATGGCTTCAGTCCCCTCCCTACCCCTCAAGCACATTAGAAGAAAGATCAGGTGTTCTACTTCCTAAAAATCATTCCCTGAAGGCTGTATGGAGCAAAATTCTACTCTTACACACATAAGGTCATCAAGAATCAGAATCAGCATGGGTGAAACTGTTTGACTTTGGTTTTGTTTTAAGATACAGTTAAGTTAACCCACTTGGTGACATCCAAATGCATCATGTACATATTCATCTGCTTTTTTATTCCTTACAACTGTTCCTCAGTCTATAGTGCTTCCAACAAATTCATTTCTCTTCCCTTAAAATCCTACAGAGCCCTCATCTGCATATACTTTTTTTTTAGTTCTTTTTCCCAGTAAGATCTAATTGCCCTTCTGTTCTGCCCCACCAGTATGTTATTTGTATTTTTACAAAACATAATTAAACTTGAACACACCTTTCAGCTGTATAATTATGTACTTTTCCAACAGTAGGAAGTATGTGCTACATTGATCAAAAATATATTTAAGTAATATTTTTTCCTATTTGCATGGAAGATGATAAAATGTTGTTGAGTTTTAACAAGGCAACCAGAATGATGCAACATATGGAAACTATGTCATAAGAGAAATGGTGGTGGAGTTGGCATATGCATTTGGAGAAAAACAATTCTAGAAGGAGAAATGTCAAGTTCAAATATTTCAGTGACCAGAATTCCACATTTTGGAAAAATTATAATATTCAAGGCAATGTATTAGGTGGAGCCATGACTAACACAATTGTTCAAAGGTGGAGCCAAGATGTTGGAATAATCAGATGTTTCCTGCAGTAACTTTCACAATGAAGACCCCCCAAAAACAAGTGAGTAAATTGCATATGATAATGTAGGAACCCTGACATAGTTTTTAAGGATTTCTGCTCTTTTATTTCAACATATATTTACATTTCCACTACCACTGCTTCCCTGAGTCTGACAGCAAATTTTGTTCCTGGTCTCCAAATTTGACCCATCATAGTTGTTATGTATTAACACTGCATAATATTCTTAAGATGAGCAGCTGCAGATGCCTTATTCTATTAATTTATTCATTAATCTATGTTAGTATTATTTTAAAATAGAAACTAACCTTTTTAACACGCCATGTTGCATATTTATCTGTTTTAAAAACTGTATTAATTTTTAATATAGATTATGACTCAAATAGTTTTTAAGGTAAGAGTTCTCTGTTTCCAGTTGTAAAAATTGGAAAAAAGAAATTTTATCATAGCCCTAGCACCCTCATATCATTGCGTACATTCCTTCTTTAAGTATATTAACATAAATCTGATTACATTTTATATTGAAGTTTATATCACACATATTTCACTTAAAGTTTTATATAACCACTGTTCATATTATTACCAACACTTGGCAAATATTAATCCTAACAGTTGAAAGATCATGCACCATAGGAATTTGTTTCACACTAACTTGTTTTCTGTTTTCTGTACAGGTTCCCTCTTAGGTGGTTGGCTATCTTTTTAACATTATAATTATTATTATACATAAATTGGTAATAGACATAAATGACACCGTGTTTTCGATTGAGTTCCCTGGGAAACAGATTCTGAGACCAAGATTTGAATGCAAGAGGTTTGCAGAGAAGTACTTTCAAGATCAAAACTATTAAGGAAGTCAGGGAAGGAGAATAAGACAGAGGCAGACACTGAACTGTGATATAATTACAACAGAGACCACAGCTAATTTCACAACAAGCTCTGGATTTGGGGTGGTCTTTCAGAGTTGTTCAGCATGGAGGAAAGAGGACACAGCAGTTGTATTCCTTCAGTGACCTTTATCACTTAGCTTTCTGGGAGCCTAATCCCCAACAAAGTAATTCACTTTAAGTAAAGACAAGTAATGGACTGGTATTCAGTTTAAGCAATCAGTAACTAACACCCCTGGCACGGGTGGAACAGTTGATTTTGTTAGTCTTGAAAGAGAAATCCTAGGTACACTACATTATCCACCACAGTCAACCCCCTGGTACTATTCATATTCTTTAATTTTGTACATTAAGCTCACTCCAACTGCAAATTTTACCTCCTGGATCCTAGTTGGTTAATTTAACTGAAAAAATTTAAAACAAGAAAATTAGTGGAGCAAACTACAGCTCCCATCGCAAGTAACTAATCACATAGCTGTCCCATCTTAGAATGTCTTCTTAGCTGAGAGCAATGACCATTAGATCAATCTGTGGATCCAGTAAACACACTGTAAGTCGTATCTCAAGTATAATTCCATTATATTCTGGCAACCCCCTCAAAATACACCCACTCTAACAAAGGTGTCTATGATTTGATTCAGGCTCAGACATCAGTATCAATGTTGCTCCTATAGCCAACAGTCCCTTACCCTACTCTACATGTACCCAAGTAAATGTCTCTGGGTCCCTTTGAGGAAGGACTGATGGAATCATTATTGTATCTAATTGGTGTAGAATGATCCTTTTCATGGGAATTTTTGCTGTCTTTTGGTTCTTGTGCTCTGAGTTTATGGATTATTAGACCATAGAGCTCAAAGATTGCTAATACATACTTTTCCAGGAAACTTAACTAACACCAAAAACAGGAGAATCCTGGGTCACTTGAAAAATGTAGCCTTGACTAAGACTAGTGAACTTCAGTATTTAGGGACAAGGGAGAAAATGTCTATTTCTGCCAACATCATGTCCTTGTCTGATAGTTAGAGAGACACACTTTACAGGCAGGGATGGCAAAGCAGAAACTGAGCTCCAGGGAGCTCTCCATGGTGCTGCTCAATCCAGTCTAAAGCCCTCTTGACCGTTCCCACACAGGATTTCTTTGAATGAAGAGTCTTTTGATACCTATATATTTTATTAATCTAGATGAAAATCTCCCTGCTAACTTACGGACACTCCTGTTTCACTGATTTAATTACCTCACCACCTTTTCATTATAGCAATAACCCATTATGATGTTGATACAGTGTTGAGAAGCCAGTCCTCAATTACCACTAAGTGTGGTTTGTTTGCCACTCCTATAGTGAGCCATCATTTTCTTATGCAGGGTATAATGTGCTTTGAATTAACTATGAGCTGAGAGAGGCATCTCACTGAGATCTTTCTTTTGAATCAAGTTATAAGGCTGCACTCTGACTTACTACCCAATTGCAAATCAGCATCATTTTTTAAGTCTTAAACCAGGTCTTACTGGCCAAGAATTATGAGTACAATCCTGGGAATTCTTATTTTTGAAAACAAATTTATCCCATATAACATCCCAGAAAAAAGTATCTCTGGAAATTCAGATTAAAGAATGTCATTCAAAAAAATTACCACAAAGAGGAGGAGTGATTTTCTATCTTGGCCCTAAAATGAGAGAATTATGTTGGCTCTCGTCTTCATTTCTATCACCCTGTGATCATAAACTAGATAATTTTGGCTTTAAAGGATTAAAAGATTTTCAAGTCAATATAGCAGACTAAATAAACATAATTTTCTTTCATTCCTTCCAGAAATTTAAATGACACTGAACAGTATAAACCATAATGAACTTACTGTACCACTAAGAACCAAGGGGGCAGGAAAATATTAGTAAATCAGATATGTTTATAAAATCTTAGAAGATGAAAAATATGTGTGAATCAGATGTCTGTTTCTGTGAAAATCAAGTAAACACACTTGTCCCTATCTTTCTCATTAAATATAACTAAAACTATGGATATTATATATAACACAAACATAAAAAGACTCCAAGAAGTGGAGAGATGAAAGCAGATCAGTTAAGGATCTTGGAAACTGGTACCTGCTACAACACAGATAAACCTTGGAAACATTATGTTGAATGTAATGTCAGTCACAAAAGGAGAAATATTGTATGATCCTACTTATGTGAAAGAGGCAAATGCATAGAGACCAAAGGTTTTTACTATTTTACTATAGGCCAAACAAGAGGTAAAAGTTATAATACAAACTAGAGAGATTCTAGAATAACTTAAAGAAGAAAGTGTATTCCTTATAATAAACAATATGATTGAAAAACTAGGTAATGATAATGTAACTTTAACCTGCATTTATCAACTTTATTGATTAAAAGTCCATTGACTTTTGCATATTTTCACTCTGTAACTTAAAAACAAACCAACAACAACAACAAAAAAAAAAACACTGCCATCGAATTGATTCCAACTGATAGTGACCCTGTAGGACAGAAGAGAACTGCTCCATAGAGTTTCCAGTTAACACCCAGTGGATTTGAACTGCTGACCCTTTGGTTAGCAGCTAGCTGTAGCACTTAACTACCACATCACCAGAGTGTCTACTCTATGATTAATAGATGATTAAAATTCAAATTGTATTTTATTTACAATTAAAATATGCAGAGTATGGTAGATACTGTGGACTCTATATCCTAAAGCTTCACCATGACTTTGTTTTCTAAGTCTATGCAACAAAGTTTTGCAGTGAAGAGAAAACCTTCTTGTATTTTAGCAACTAGTATTCTTTTCTGGGAGTTTCAAATTAGGGCATCACTTACTGAAAACTGTCCTATTCTTATTTTTTGAAAAATTAAAATCCCAAATTTAGATTTCTAACTTTGAGGCAAAGCAACAGCAATACAGCTGTCTGTTTTAGTTATCTAGTGCTGCTGTAACAGAAATATCACAGTTGGGTGGCTTTAACAGTGATTTACTTCCTCACAGTTTAGGAGGCTGCTGTTGATGTTGCTAGGTGCCACTGGGTTGGTACCAACTCATAGCAACCTTTGCACAATAGTACAAAACACTGCCTGGAAGTTAAAAGTCCAGAATTCAGGTACCAGCTCGAGGGGAGGCTCTCTCTCTTCTGAGTCTGGGGAAGGTCCTTTTCTCTTCAGCTTTGGTTCCTTGATTTCTTGGTGACCTTCATGTAGCATGGCATCTATCTTCTTACATCTCTGCTTACTTGTTTACTCTGATCTTTTATAAATCAAAAGAAACTGACTTAAAAGACACCTTACAGTAATAACATTGTCTCAATACCATAACAAAGAAACCCATTCTCAGACAGGGTTATAATTACCATTGTTTAAAAAAGAACAGCTGCTGTTAAGCCAGTTCTGGTTCATAGCAACCCTACAGGATATAGCAGAACTGCCCATAGGGTTTCCAGGGCTGCAATCTTTACAGAAGCATATTGCTACATGTTTCCCCCTTGCAGTTTCTGGTGGGTTCTAACTACTGACCTTTTGGTTAGCAGCTAAGCTTTTTAACCACTGTACCACAAGAGCTCCTAACCACAGGTGTAGCAGTTAGGATCATCTTTTGGGGGAATGCATTGTAACAATTTCCTGGACACAGTCTAGAGAATTTAGAGGAATGAGTTACCTTTATATTATTATTAAATTAAGGATGTTTGGAGATATCATTTTAGAGTTCACAGGAGCATCAGAGTAATTGTGAAGAGTTGGATTGACTGAATTATAGCTGTGCTACATTTGTCCTAAGAGATACTAAGTACACCAATTCAGGGACATGCAAATTGCTAGCTCTATCACCTAGTTAAAACTAGTCAGTACTCAGGTACACTGATACACAGCAGTTAGTACTTAGAACTGATTGTCCAAAAGATTCACTTAATCCTTTATGTTTAGCTATAGGAATTAAACTTCCCTGAAACACTGGCTGACTAACATCTCTTTCTTTTGATAACATAAGCAACACAACTCTTAAGGAACTGATTGAAGAGCCATCCAGGTTATTTTAGTAAATCAATGATATGTAGAACAGTACAACGTATCCACTCATTCTTCTTCTTCCTAGGAACACTCACAATGTTTGTTTGTTTGTTTGTTTGTTTGTTTGTTTGTTTTTTACATCTCTTGTAGTTATAAGTCTGCTTGACTGAATTCTAGTCAAAGAGATGCAAAAGGAAGCAATGAGACCCGGCCCATAAAAATCTATCATATGTGATCCTCCATGCTTTTTCCCCTTAGAAGTAAATGGAATGGAATTGACAGAATGACCTTGGAAACTACATGTATAAGAAAGTAAAGAACAAAGAATGCGGTTCACGGACTTACAAGGAAGAATACCATCAGCTGATCAAAAACAACTATTTGAACATCATGTGACAGGTAAGCCAATGTGCACATTTTTGTGTTGGTTGTTATAGCAGCTACTGTGACTTTACACTTAGCTTGGCATTGCAAAATTACAACTTAATGGGGAGCTTTCATAATGCAGTTGACACTGTCCTAGTAGCAAACTACTAATATTTGGGTATCAAAGAATAGTGTGGGATAAATTCAAGGTGGCAATCTTCTTGTTAGTCTATTAAAATTTCCACAATTTCAACTAAAAACAAAACTGAGACCATTAAAACAGCTCCTAAGAAAAGCTATAATGAAGAAAAAGAGTATTTCAGCACTAGAGTATACTGAAGGGAATATAACAGCATGATCATTACCCACTGATGAAGATAAAAGAGATTCCAAGATTCTGGCCTTCTGGTTCCAGGAGTTGAAAACACAAGAGAACTAAAATTTTCCAGGATTTTAAAATACTGGAGAATTAAAAACATACCTTAGATTGAGATTTTAAAAGATTTTATTAAACATTCATGTGGCTTCATTTACAAAGACAAAATAATGATGGGGCACTTGAAAACTAAGAATGTCAATTTTATCACCATCCATATGCAAACCTGGTATTTCTAGGATTCTAAGCTAACTTTTAAAAATAATAAATGGATTTTCACATTTTACAGTGTTGAGTTGAAGAGAGGGACAAAATGAGGTTTCACTGAGAGAGAAAGATATATCAGAATGATTTTCTATTGCACTAGAAAGAATAAAAGAGAACTTGAACTTACTCATGTCTAAACATAGCCAATAAAATGAAAAGCAGAAAAGCTCATGTTACATTCATTTTTTCATTATAGATAATTATTTTCTATCCATTCATCATTATCTCAATGACACATATCAAAAATGTCTCATGTTGTTTCTGTCACTTTTTTGCTACAATTAGTTGCCTATTTGAGGCAAAGCGATTACTAATTTCTTTTGTGGTGGGTAAAAATGTAGAAGTATTAGATTTTATGATAATTAGCTAAACACTCAACTCTATTATAGTAAGTAAATATTAAGTACTCTAGGTTTCATGGATTGAAACCTGTCCCCTCCAAAAAGCATATAGTAGTTTGATTAAGCCATGGTTCCAGGTATTGTGTGATGTTCTTGTATGTTGTAAATCCTGTATCTGTGATGTTAAATGAGGGATGATGAGTGATGATTATAATACTGAGGCAGGACTCAATCTGTAAGATTATATGGTGCCTTGAGTCAATCTCTTGGTACATAAAGGAAAGGGATGCAAGCAGGGTGTTGGAAAGCACTGCTGGGAGCAGAATGTGTCCTTTGGACCTGGAGTCCTACATCTCAGAAGCTACCAGTCCAGGAAAAGATTAACAACAAAAGCATTCCTCCAAAGCCAATAGGGAAAGCCTTCCCTAGAGCTGATTTTCTGAATTTAGAGTGTTAGCCTACTCCATTGTGTGAAAATAAATGTCTCTTTGTTAAAGCCATCTACCTGTAGCATTTCTGCTAAAACAGCATTAGATTACTAAGACATATGAGGACTCATCTCTTCATTTCTGCTGAAGTTGATATCTAGGTCTTACACTAGACATTTTAAACAGGATCATCTGCGAATAATAGGAAATAAAAAATTTAATGCAAGAAAAATATGTATGTGTGTAGATATATATTTACACCATGTGTCTGTCATTTTATAGTGATGTGGTGGCTTGCATATTATTATGAGACTGGAAACTATGTCTATGTCATTTCACATACCAGCAATATCACCCTTGGTGGACAGGTTGCAACAGAGCTTCTAGACTCAGACACATGAGGCATAACCGGCAGTGAACTCCTGAAAATACTGGCCAGTGAAAATATGATGGAGAGCAGCAAAACGTCGGCCAATATGGGCCCAGAAGCCAAGCCCTCAGTTTGGAAAGTACTCAAAATATAATCAGGGAAGAGCAGCCTCCTCAAAGTAGAGCCACCCTTAAAGTCGTTGATGGGTCAACCTTTTTTGATCTTCATTTGGTAATGGGGCACAACTCAAAATAAGAAGAAACAATTACAACCATCCTTCAATATTTAGAGCTTAGAACACAGAAAGTATAAATTTACGAAAGTTGGAAGTCATCAAAAATGAAATGTAAAACATAAACATCCATATCCCAAGCACTAGTGAGCTGAAGTGGACCATTACAACTATTGGCCTTTTTTAATCAGATAATCATATGATCTACTATGCTGGGAATAACAAATTGAAGAGATATAGTGTCATATTCATGGTCAAAATGAACTCTTCAGTATCTATCCTGAAGTACAATGCTGTCAGTGATAGGAAAACATCCATACATGTATAATGAAGACAAGTTAATAAGACTATTGTTCAAAATTATGTACTAACCACCAATGACAAAGAGAAGGAAATTCAAGATTTTTACGAACTTTTACAGTCTGAAATTGATTTAACATGCAATCAAGATGCATTGATAATTATTGGTGATTAGAATTTGAAAGTATGAAACAAAGAAGAAGGATTGACAGTTAGAAAATATGGCTTTCATGACAGAAGCAATGTGGTGATCACATGATAAAATTTTGCAAGAACAACCATATAATTTCAGAATTAGAATCTCAATGAAAGGCCATAGGAGAAGAATTGAACATAAATGTTGACTGCATTCACGAACCTTATCAGGTGGAAAATATAGGAATCAAACTGACCATGTCTGTTTGAAAGAGATGATGAAAACTCTCTATATCATCAGTCAGAACAAAGTCAGGGGCTGCTTGTGTAAGAGAACATCAAATTCTCCTTTGCAAATTCAAGGAGAAGCAGAAGAAAATTAAAACAAGTGCATAAGAGCCAAAGTATGACTTTGAATATATTCTATCTATTTTAACAGACCATTTGAAGGACAGACTCGACTTGTTAAGTGCAAATGACTGAAGAACAACTAAGCTGTGGAATGACATTAAGGACATCAGATATGAAGAGAGCAAGAGGTCATTAATCAAAAAAAACAGGAGCGATTCCATTAAAAGATAGCGGAGTTGACACATATCTCTCCATTTCCCTCTGAGAATTAAGGCCTGGATGATATTTGTATGAAGCACTGAAAACTTGCAGAGCCCTAGGACCTAGCATATTTGACTAAGCACCAGTATCAGACTAATCTTCCCCTCTCAAAAACAAGCCAGCGGCCACCTGACCTCCACTTCTGCAGTATCAGAGAACTGCAGCTTCCACCAATAGCTAGTAATGTACTTTCATTATCAGCTGGAAGGTTGTGTCGGCTGCACCTGACTGCCTGTTTTGACCAGCACATTGGACAGCTCCTAGTTCAATACCTGGACAGCTCCCCACATAGAAGTGAAATTTATTTTCAAGGCTGAGAGGCTGATGTATCTGCCTGGAAATCTGCCTGGAGATGTGTCTGCTGAGAGGCTCAGCATCTTTTCTTCCCGCCCTTCTCTGACCCACAGAGAACTGTAGGGTAGGCTGACAGCCCTCAGTTTCTCATAAGTAGGGCAGCCTCTTTGCCACCCAATAAGCAGAGACTTCCACCCCAGAGAGCCCACCTGGGGCAAATCACTAGAGTATTAGAGACAGCTGGTGATCAACAATTCTCTTAGATTCAATACCAGAGAAATCAAACAGTGTCTAGATGGCATGGAGGCAGCAGATTATAATTAATCTTTTAAAGAAGCAGCCTTCAAATGCTCCAAAAAATTCCCAAAATAAAGACTCAAAAAATTTCCCAGATGAAGAAGCCTTTCTGAATCTATCGCAGGTTGAGTACAAAAGATTTATACACAGAACCCTCCCAGAGATTAAACAAAATGCAGTAGAACAGAATGAAAAATTTAGTAAGATATTTGAACTGATGGAATATCAACGATATGAAATACATCAGATCAATAACAAAATTACAGAGTTGGATAATTCAATCCAAAGGCAAAAGAGTAGGACTTAATAGACAGAAGTTCGGCTCAGTGACCTTGAAGACAGAGCAAATGACACCAGCATTTATGAGATGAAATCAGAGAAAAGAAATAAGAAAAATGAAGAAGCATTAAGAAACATAAGGGCATATAGGTAGGTATGTAAATTTATACAGGAATGTACATTTTCACTCAGTTATATTAAATAAAAAAATTTTTAAAAAAAGAAACATACAGGACTCCATTAAGAGGAATAATTTAAGTTTAATTGGAATTCCTGAACAAGGGGAGATTAAGGACAATATAGAGTGCATTGCTGTAGAGATGCTGACAGAAAACTTTGAGATTATGAGCAAAGAGAGCATAGATATCCAAGATGTTTACTAAACACCACAAAAGCTAAACCCGAAAAGAAAGACACCAAGACATATTATAATCAAGCTTAATAATTTGAAACATGAACAGATGCTTCTGAAGGCAGCAAGGCTCAAAGCAAAGCTAACACTCTGAGAGAAACTGTAGGCTTTCATCTGATTTCTCTGCAGAAACAATGCTCACTAGAAAACAGTGGGCAGACATATTCAAAGCCCTGAAGGAGGAAAAACTTCCATCCAAAAATTACTTATTCTGCAAAACTGTCTATCAAATATAATGGTGAAATTAAGACTTTTGAAGATAAAGAGAAGTTTAGAGACTTTGTAATAACTAAACGAAAATTACATGAAATATTGAAAGAAGCTCTTCCCTTAGAAAAACAGAACCATTAAGTGTATATTTAAGGTGACAATTCAGGACACATCACCCAAAATCAAAACTACAATGAGATATCACCTCACCCCAACAAGGTTGGCCATGATCCAAAAAAACACAAAACAACAAATGCTAGAGAGGTTGTGGAGATATTGTAACTCTCCTACACAGCTGGTGGGATTGCAAAATGGTACATCCTCTTTGGAAAACAATCTAGTGCTTCCTTAAAAAGCTGGAAATAGATATACTATTTGATCCTGTAATTCCACTGCTCGGAATTTATCCTTCAGAAACAAAGGTTGTCACATGAATAGACACATGTACATGAATGTTTGTTGCAGCACAGTCCACAACAGCAAAAAGTTAGTATCAACTCTGATGGTATTTAAGGATGGTATTTAACCAACGGTATTTAAGGAAGAAATCCATGCTGAACTGAAGGTATTGTAGAAAAATAAAATGAATGGATAAGCAAACTATGGTACATATACTCAGTGGAACACTATGCTATGATAAAAAACAATGACAATTTTAGAAAACATAATATGATCTTATTTGGAAGAGAACATGCTGAGTGAAATCAATCAGTGTCAAAAGAAAAACTGTTTGAGACCCCTGTTATAAAGACTAACAAAAGAAAATGACTGTGTTGCTACACGGGTTGGGGGGCTGATGGTTTATCATAAATAATTGATTGATGTCAGGAATTTTATTCTTTTACTGTAAGTAGTAAAAAATAAAAAGTTGAAAACAAAAACAACAACAAAAACAGGAACTAAAAACCTAAGTGTATGTCAGAAGAGACCTGAAACTTGCCCTTGAATGTTGAGTAGCTAAAGCAAACAGAAAAAACAATGAAGCAAAAGAGTCAAACAGAAGATTTCAAAGGGTAGCTCTACAAACAAAGTATTATAATGACATGTGCAATGACCTGGAATTAGAAAACCACAAGGGAACAGTGCACTTCATATTTCCCAAGCTGAGAAAGCTGAGCAGAAAGTTTAAGCCCTCAGTTGCAATTTTGATGGATTCCATGTGCAAAATATTGAGTGACACAAAAGGTAACAAAGGCAGATAGAAGCAGTACATAGAATTACTTTATTAAAAGAACTGGTCAACAATAAACCATTTCAGGAGGTAGCATATGATCAAGAACCAATGGTATTTAAGGAAGAAATCCATGCTGAACTGAAGGTATTGTAGAAAAATAAGGTTCCAAGAACTGACAGAATATTGGTTGAGATGCTTCAGCAAATGGATGCAGTGCTAGAGGTGCTCAATCATCTATGGCCAGAAATTTGGAAGACAGTTACCTGGCCAACTAACTGGCAGGAATTTATATTTGTGCCCATTCCAAAAACAGTAATCCAACAGAATGCATAAATCACCAACCCACTGCCCTCGAGTCAGGTCTGACTCAGTATCATTAAATCACACACAAGTAAAGTTTAAGAGCTTTCGAAAGTGATTGCAGCTGTATGTTGACAGGGATTTGCCAGAAAGTCATGCTGGATTCATCAAAGGACTTGGAACAATGGGTATCATTACTAATATCAGCTAGAGCTTGGCTAGAAGTGAAGAGTACCAGAAAGATGTTTACCTGTCTTTTCTTGACTATGCAAAGGAATTTGTCTGCACAAACAATAACAATTTATGAATAGTATCGTGAAGAATGGGAATTCCAAAACACTTAATTGTGCTCATGTAAAACCCATATGTAGACCAAGAGGAAGTTGTTTGAACAGAACAAGGGCAATACATCGTGGTTTAAAGTCAGGAAAGGTGTGCATCAGGGTTGCATTCTTTTACCATACCGTTTCAATCTGTCTGATGAGCAAATAATCTGAGAAATTGTACTATACAAAGAAGAACATGGCATCAGGGTTGGTAGAAGACTCATTATCAACTCTCAGTATTCAAATGATACAACCTTGTTTGTTGAAACAGGAGATTTGAAGGACTTACTCGTGAAGATCAAAGACTACAAAGACTTCAGTGTGGATTACACCACAACATGAAGTAAATAAACAAACAAACCTCACAACTGGACCAATAAGTAACACCATGACAAACAGAAAAAAAGATTGACATTGCCAAGGATTTCATTTTACTTGTATCCATAATCAATGCCCATGGAAGCAACAGTCAAGAAACAAAACAAAGTACTGTACTAGAAAAATTTGCTGCAAAAAACTTTTTAAAGTGTTCAAAAGCAAAGATTTCACTTTGAGGACTAAGATGCACCTGGAACAAGCCATGGCAGTTGCAACTGTCTCACGTGCATGTGAAGCTGGAAAACAAATAAAGAAGACTGATGAAGAATTTCCACCTTGAATGAAGGTGTTGGTGAAGAATATTGAACATACCATTGCCTTAGTTATAAACTATATATGTATATAGCAGATAACTATATGTATTAAGTATATAATCTCTACACACACAAGGACTGCCTGTTAAGTTCAAAGATTCATCCTAGAAGAAGTGCTAAATACCTCATTGCTGAATATCACTACATTCACCTTCAAAGCACTCCCCCTGGGAAGCCATGCACTGACATCAGCACCTAGTCTATCCTTCAAAGCAATTTTGGAACTCTCTTTCTGGACTGACCATCAGAGCTGTCATCATATTAATTTGATACCCTGAACATCATGAAAATGTCTTCTTTTCAATATTTCCTTTACCTCCAGGTAAAGAAAAAAGTCACTGGGGGCCAGATCAGGCGAGCAGGGAAGGTATTCCAATACAATTATTTGTTTACTGGCTAAAAACTCCCTCAAGACAACTGCACAATTAAGTCTGAGAACTTGCCATCATGTCACTGTGTGCAAGAGCCATTCCAGAAAGAGTTCCAAAATTATTCTGAAGGATGGACTAGGCACAAGCTTCCCAAGGAGAGTACTTTGATGGTAACCATAGTGATATTCAGGCATGAAGTATGCAGCACTTAGAACAATTAAGTTCATGGACTTAACTGTCAGACCTCCTGTGTGTGTGTGTGTGTGTGTGTGTGTACACACATACATACTAGCTATCTACTATAACAGAAATACCACAAGTAGATGGTCTAACAAGCAGCAGTTTATTCCCTCACGGTCTAGTAGGCTAGACATCAAAATTCAAGGTGTCAGCTCCAGGAGAAGGCTTTCTCTCTGTGTTGGCTCTAGAGGAAGGTCCTTGTCATCTATCTTCTCTTAGACTAGCAGTTTCTTAGCACAGGGATCCTGGGTCCAGAGGATATACTCTTCCCCTGGCACTACTTTCTCGATGGTACAAGATCTCACGTCCTCCACCCCCATCTCTATGCCCACTTCTCTTTTTCCGTATCTCTAAAGAGATTGGTTTTAGACAAAATTTAATCCTGTAGATTGATCCTGCCTCATTAACATAACTTCCATTAGTTCTGTCTCATTGACATCATAGAGATAGAATGTACAATACATAGGAAAATCACATCAGATGACAAAATAATGAACAATCACAGCCAAGTTAATAGATATGTGGGGAGGCCATAATTCAATCCATGACATCCATGGACTGCTAGAAAACAAACAAATTTGTCTTGGAAGAAGTACAGCCAGATTGCTCCTTAGAAGCAAGGATGGTGAATCTTTGTCTCCTAGTTGGGACATGTCATTAGGAGGTAATAGTTCCTGGATAAGTAGAGGGTCAGTGAAAAAGAAGAAACCTTCAACAAGATGCACTGACACAGTGGCCACAACAGTGAGTTCTAACATAGCAACAGCTGTGAGGGTACCACAGTACTGGCAGTGTTTCGTTCTATTGCTCATGATCCCTATTAGTCAGAACCAACTAGAGGGTGCCTAACAGCAACAACACATATGCAGTCATCTAGTCTGTATCATCAGTTATATAATTCTCAACCTGCTGGTTGAATTGAGTACTATACATAGCTTTTACAAGCCTATTGTCATTTTGAAGAAAGATAGCATCCTGTTTCTGGGGACTGAGCGTCTCATCCCAACCATTGTGTTTTCACATCACAAAATAAAGCACTGTTATGGTTTTCACTCATTTTGTTTTAGGTTAAGTAACAACTGAAAGGAGACATACTTAGCTTAGACAGCTATGCATGTGATGATGAAAGTGTCACTTTGTGACACACTGCCCTTGTCACTGTTTTTCAGTATGGTTCAGCCCGTGCATACACAAAGTAGTAATAAATACTCTCACCACCAGGCTGTTTGAATAAATACAGTTCATGAGTCTGTATGTTCATTTTCAAAATGACAGGTGATATTTCAACCCCATCCCATCACTATACCCTAAGGCTGCCTTTCGTTTACAAGGTAGTTTGTATACAGCAGATTTCTGCTACTGTCCAAAGCACTATAAGCCTGAAAGCTACTGGCAGGTTTGCAACTATTGTAAAGAATGCTATTGCAAAGCACAAATTCCTTTTGTTTTATTATAAATTCTTAATTTGTTCAATATCTGAGTTTCTTTTTACATTCTTCATTAACCAAACTATACACGCACACGCACATACATTCAACTTCAGAGCAAGTGGGATGTGGAGAACAGAATAAGCTAATGTCACCTTGAAGTTGGTGGAACTCCTCATCCTCTAGCCTTGGACAGTGATACTGCAAATGATTCACTGTCTTCTGAGTTTGGCAAGATTTACTAGTTAGGACTGGACTCTCAAACAGTGAGAGCCAGAGTGTGCACAGGCAGCATATTTTTTTCTTCCACATGAATGATCGGGACCACAGAGCCAGCAGATTGGTAGCCGCTGGTAACACTGCACCCTTGAATCAAATGAAAGGGCCAGCATTAAGCACTGTGAGTCAATTGCATATTCTTTTTTCTTTCACAAGTCCCATTTATTAAGGACTCTTACAACATCTGGCACTGTTTTAGGCAATCTGAGATGGCACTACTTCTGAGCCTTGCGGAGCAATTCAAAGAGCTGTTCAGCTCCTTGTTATAATCAAATCCCTTGCCAGCAAGCCATGCTTTGACTACATTATGTACTTTCAGCAGATGGAGTGTGGGGATTTCCATGAAATTACGACAGCAAAAGGGCAGAAACACATCAGGACACAAACGAAGGGAAATAATAGATAAATATAACTAAAGGGCACAGGTGACACTGGCAGGGTTAGGAGAATCAAAGATAATCAGAGATATCCACAAACAAAGTCCTCAAAGCATTCAAAAGTCTTAAGGATGTCACCTTGAAGACTAAAACATGCCTGACCCAAGCCATGGTATTTTCAATCACATTATATGCATGTGAAAGCTAGACTATGAACAAAGAAGACTCAAGAAGAATGGGCGCCTTTGAATAGTGGTGTTGGAGAAGAATGTTGAATGTACAGTGGACCACCAAAAGAACAAACAGATCTGTTCTGGAAGAAGTACAACCAGAGTGCTCCTTGGAAGCAAAGATGGCCAGACTGTGTCTTACATACTTTGGACATGCTGTCAGAAAAGATCAGTCCCTGGAGGACATCATGCTTGGTGCAGTGGAGGGTCAGCAGAGAAGAAGAGGACCCTAGATGAGATGGATTGTCACAGTGGCCGTAGCAATAAAAACAACTGTGGACATGGTGCAAGACCGGGCAGTGTTTCATTCTGTTGTTCACAAAGTCACTATGAGTCAGAACCAACTCAATGACACCTAACAGCAACAACAACATTCACAAACAGATTCTGACTTTGTAAGAGTTTAAATGGCTCATTACTAATGAGTTTTAAGGATAGTAATGTTTTACAAGGAAATAAAATAAAAATAGAGCAACAGCAATCAAAAGGAAATTAAAAGCACATTATTTCACAATAAATTCAAACAGAGTCTGAGCTGTTGTAGGTAATTCCAAACATATCATGTTTTAATTGGTTTCCCAGGCAGATACCTTAGAGTCTACAAGTCACATTCACTTAATCTTGCATTGATTTTCCAAGATGCTTCCTGTTTCTATGACTACTCTAATCAATGTCTTGTAAGTAGCAAGACAATTTTCTCTTTGTATTTTCTTTCAAGTTAAGCCTGAATACCTTTGTTCCACAAAATTATCTGACATTGCCTCTTACCTGTCAAGGAGTATACTATACTGGTAAAAATTTCTGATATCTTTTATTTTTAAAAAAAAAAAATCCTTGGAGTTCTGCAGAGAGAAAGTATACAGAATTGCCTTGGACAAGTAGTACAAATTTTTGGCTTATATTTGCTGTAGTGTTGATAAAATTTCCCTTTAGCTATCATCAAAACAATTTTCTATTGGCCTCATACTTTTCACAAAGAACTGGGAGGCTGGTAGTCATTCAAGGGGGCAGATCACTGGGAAAAAGAAAACAGTACAGCCACTGTTATTAAAAAAAAAAAGGTACAAGGTCACAAGCCAGCCATTTGTGAGTTTTTCTTTTATTTGTAGTAGAATTTACTATCTCAAAGAACAAGCTTCATCTGTACTAAAATGTCAGGATTTTGCAGAGTGTGGGGGAACTTACTGTTAACCTGAGCCTACCCACTTTTTCTAACAAACAGACCTGGAGAAAACAGCAACAACACAATTCTGGAAAAGAATTGCTCTCTGAAGTCAAGACAGCCTGGTTTCAAGCTCTGATGTCAACTGAGAAAACCTGGTAAGTACCTTAATTTTCCCGAAGTTTAATTTTCTGTCCTAAATCAGACTGATACAAAATCAGATTGATATAATTACCACAAGGTCTCTTTTGGGGTTCTCTGGATAAAACTGCCTCCTCTTTTAATCCAAGTCCATTTTTCTACCCATGATATCTTTTCAGTGGAGAGGCGTGATCAGGTCACTTCCTATCCCCAGCTTCGCCACGTCTGGAGGACAAACCCAAACCCACATAGCCTGCCATTTTCTGTCTCATATACCTAGGTCTCGGTCCACCTTTCCGGGCTTATCTTTGGTCATTTGCCTCAATTCACTTCTTATTTCAGTTGTGTCATAACAGATTCACCAAGTTCTTTAATCCTTATAGTTATGCATTTGCTCAAAGTACCTCTCTAATGCCCCCTGCCTGAAATTCTCTTCCTTTCTTTATCCACTTCGGAAATTCTTGCTCAATCGCGGTGATCCAGGATAGCTCTACAATCACCACCTTTTCAGCTGTGCCTAGAGCTTCTCTCAAATAAAACAAAGATAAAGTTTTACCAGATGAAATCATTGCATTTTTTTATTTCACTTCCAACATGAAAATATATTTTACTTGGCATCTAATAGAAAAGTATCCAAACACTATTTTGCCACATAGTGAAGGGGAAAAACTGCATTATTTACAATCTAACTACCGAAAGGAAAATGTGATAGGATTCAGATTTCCAGTGTCAATCAACTTTCATTCTTCACAGTCTAGGTAGTCACTGAATTGTGAAAGCTAGAACACATCCAGAAAAACATGCTACCTGGAAAATAAACTAGTCCATATCAATTAATTTAATTATTGATGTCACCTGCTAAGTTCAAGATGTATCACTTCTAATAGAATCATATTTTAAATTAGTATTATGGTATCAACTCTGTAAGTGAAGATTCTGAGAATCAAAGAAGCTAAGTAATTTACTCCAGTATAGCAGATTTGTCATCTAAAGCCAGGTCACTGTACCTCATTCCATTCCCACCCCTCCACATGGTCATTCAACGGACCCTGTAGACATCATAGCAAAAGTGTAGGCATCTTTACCCAAAGTATCAGTGATGCTGTCTCTGGCCAGGTCACTCCAAATAGTCTTTTTGTCAAGGAAAAAGGAAAAACTGGTGTGTATGGACAAACAGGGTATACAGCCACCTCAGAATGAAGAAATTTGAGCCTTTTTGAAAATACAGTTGCATTCCATTCATAATACATATCAGTAAAAATAACTTTTCTTTCTGGTACCACAGTAATCTGTTGTCTTATTTACTTTTTTTAATCTTTTACATTTTCCTTAATAAAATCAACATAGCAGGACTATAGTTTGATACAAGTCAACTGAGAACTATTACAATATTCCCATCTCTTAATTTTCCTAAATTAACCAGAAGATATTTGCTGTTGAGGAGGTAGTGGTGGTATTACTGATTGTGATAATTGTGTTCATCAACCTAAAACTTTGCATGCATCTTTAATGCACATATTTTATGGTCTTGAAAAATGTTAAAATCTTTAAAAATGCTTATTCACGTTCTGAGTGAAATATATAGCAGTGCATAGTAAGAGATCTCACAAAGTAAACGCAAAGTAAAACAGACTGGATCAGAAAATGCTACTTCAATTAGACACTAAATGTGAAATCGCACATCTCACAATGAAACAGCTGTCATCTGTAGAGTATCTTATATTCTTACTTAAATTTACCAGTGGTTTTCGACTTATAGATACAGACATAGTCATTGTTTTTTATGCTACACACACACATATATACACAGCATAAAAAATCAGTTTGAACTGGATGAATTTAAGTTTAAAACTTAGTAACCTGTCTCCCAGGAAGAGCTCACTTATTTTAAGTAGTTACACAACTGCCAAGTAAGAGGGATCAACTCTGTTTAGTCAGTCTGTAGCCTGAGAGAAAGAAGACGAGGACAGAGACATTTCTGGGGACTAAAGATAAGTCAGTTTCATATAACTGGCTGTAAAGGTCCATGCAGGGATGGGAGATCAGCTCCCTCTCCAGGCAGCAGCACTGGGGCTTGACCTGACTGTCGCTTCCATTGTGTTCACACTTAGCACTTAAAGAAACTCTTCTGTGGCCATGGCTAATAGGGAAGCTTCCAAACACATGTAAGTAGTTTGTCATCTACAACAAGTTATCATCCTACTATTAAAAGACTCAATAAAGTATGTAAGTTGGCAGATAATACTGAATCTATCTACCCTTGAGGTGATTTTTAAAATAGCTTAAGTAGTAATATGACTTTTCTAGTCCTTCATGCAGGAGGCCCTGGGTGACACAAATGGTTAAGCACTTGACTACTAGTTGGTAGTTGGTAATCAGAACCCACCTAGAGGTGCATCAGAGGACAGGCTGGGAGATTTGCTTCTAAAAGTTCACAGCCTTGAAAATCCCCTGGAGCAGTTCTATTACGCACATATGTGATCCCCATGAGTCAGAATTTACTCAATGGAAACTAGCAACAACATGAGTCCTTCATGTGACTGAAAGCCTAGGCTACCCCCAGTGCAGACAAAGAACACAAATTAAATACAGAGAAAAATTATTACAGGCTAGATTATTATTCTGTGTTAGTAACACAGTAACACGGCCACTGGTAACCAGTGTTCTTTACAAACTGTACACATCCCTGGAAATATAGCAGAATTAAATCTGATTCTACATAATGTACCTCTACACAAGCATTGTCTAATGTCCTCTTGTAAGTCTTTTCAACATTCTCTGTGGAGTTTAAAAAAAAAAAAAAAAGTGTTGTTACAGATAAGAGCAAGCCACACACTGAGAGCAAATCAGGAAACCAGCTTCAGGGGAAAAAAAAAAAGCAAAACAAACTATTCAGAGAAAAAAGATCAGTGTGTCACACCAACTCCAGAGACAGAAATCAAACTGTGAGTTCAGTTTGGCTAAGATGTTCTGCTAGCTGCAGAAGTGACTCTTTGTTAGTTATCAGTTTAGATGCCTGGTGGCACAGTGATCATCTTGCTGCTAACCAAAAGGTCAGCAGTTCAAATATACCAGCTGCTGCTTAGAAATCCTATGGAACAATTTTACTCTGTCCTAAATTTACTCTGTCAGAATCAACTAGACAGCAGTGTATTACAGGTTCTACAGACATAGTCAGAAATTACTGTGGGGCAGGGATCCGGATAATTTTGATTTATTCAATATAAATGGAAAGGTCTAGCATCCTGGTGTTATAAGTGGCAAAAATACAACTAATGATTTGAAAACAAGTGACACTTTCTGTGGTAAAAGAAAAAATGCACTGATGACTTGCTAACTTCTAAAATACATCTGGAAAATATCAAAAATAAATAATGAATAACATCACTCAAGAGGTAATTTGCAAATCTTTTTTAAAAGTTTAAAATCTATTCCATGAAAATCATATACAAAGTTTACATCAAACTAGATAGCAAAAGAAAAATTTTCTAAAAGTAAAAAATAAAATGGCAATATCAGATTTATGGAATGGCATTAAATAATAATTACTTTTCCATTTTATAAATCCAAATCAGTTAGAGAATTAGCTTTCACTAGAAGATGTGCTATTTCTATACAAACCCCACGTGACTGACTCCCCTTCCAAAAATGAACAACATAACCCCATTTAAATCCAAAAAAAAAAAAGTAATTCAAAGCAGAGACTTTATATCACAAAGACCAAAATATACATTGCATAACTTTCCAACACTTTTTAGGCAACATGAAGACATTGCTGATCATACAGCAAAGTTAAACCCTGTTAAATGAAAGAATGAAGCAAATTTTTAGCCACTTAACAAATATACACAGTACAGGAAGGAAAAATCAACAAAAGTCACATCTTAAATTGCTTAGCAACGAAAAGCAAAAAGATGTTGCTTATTCTGATGACCAGAATAAAATCTCCGTTTGTCATTTGTTTTCATGTTTGGACACAGTGAAGAGGACTGGACGTGTCAGGCACCACATACTGTCATCTAACTGTTAAAAGACCCACATTTTTTTTTTTCACCTCTTCTGCTGCAAATCCCTTCTTCAATTAGTGTTTAACATTTGTGCTTGAAAATTACTTTTATTATCCTGGTAAGTAAGACATTTTGTTGTTCTAATAGACAAGAGAAGTTAATTAAGCCACACTTAATAAGAGACAGGGAACCCCGAGAACTGGCTAATTCATAAATCTTTACCTGAAGACCTTCAATGGCCAATCGCAGCATGCTTGGTGTAAGTTTGGAGGCTTGCTTGAAGGTGAAGTTACTCCAGTCTATGATCAAAACAAATCCGTTCACTTGAAGCTCAGGATCCTCAATCATGGCTTCTAAAGAAAGCAAGATGGCACGCAAAATATCCACCAGTGTGTACCTGTCAGCAACAGAAAAGCACTGAATTAAATCTGACAACCACTGTCACAGAAAACACAGAAAAACTTAGCACACTACAAGTTCTCCTTTAAAATACTTCAAAAATTTGAAGGTGCTACATTTGTTTTAAGATCTTCTTTGAAAAGAAGGTTTACTTTGTATGTTTTAATTGGACATACTAGAATTTAACATGTATTCTAACAAACTACAATGCTTTTGAAAATACCAGCTAGCTTCACATCTTACAATCACTTAATTTACCTTCAGGCTTCTCTATGCTTTCCTACAATCTCATTTCAGGTATGAAAAAAAAAAAACTATGGTATTTTTAAGTATCTCAGAAATGCTCACAATGATGCTGATATTTTACTTTTTTTTCTTATGTGAAAATTTGAGAATGAGAATTCAGGAAGTTTTATTAATCAACATGATCACTATATTTGAACCTGTCAAAAAAAATAAATCTGTCTCTGTTGAGTTGATTCCAATTCACAGAAACCCTATAGGACACAGTAGAACTATCCTATAGGTTTCCAAGGACAAGCTGATGAATTAGAATTGCTGACCTTTTGTTTAACAGCCAAGCTTGAAACCACTGAGTCACAAGAGCACCTTATATTTGAATAGCTATGGTTAAAAGAGTTAACAAACACTGATTACTTGCACTGACTTGCATCATAAAGATTAAAGAAAAAAATGAATGAAGAAAATGTGGATGAGACAGAAATAAAGACAAATAAACATAAAAAGGACAAGTCATGGAAATTTGCCTATTAAAACACAACACATGCACACACACACACACACACACACACAAAATAGAAACCAATTTCCAAACCCATTGCCATCAAGTTGATTCTGACTCATAGTGACCCTACAGTACAGAGTAAAGCTGCCCTGCAGAGTTTCCAAAGAGTGCCTGGTAGATCCAAAATGCTGACCTTTTGGTTAGCAGCTGTAGCATTCAACCACTATGCTACCAGGGTTTCCATTATAACACAAGCCATCAAATTTAGGACTTTTTTTTTTTTATCTCTTTCCTCTTTGCACCCTACCACAGTACCTGACAGACTATAGAAACTCAATAAATGCATCTCTTTCCTGTTACATGAAACTAAACTAGGGTGCAAAGTCATTAGTTGTAGACAACCCACTGCTGTCAAGTTGGGTCCAACTCATGGTGACCCTGGGGGTCAGAGGAGAACTGTCCCATAGCGTTTCCAAGGAGTATCTGGAGGATTTGAACTGTCGACTTTTAGTTGCAGATGGTAGGCCTCAATTAAGATAGTAGCAAAAAGAGTGAAGATAGAAGATAGAAGCCAAATTTGAGAAGCATTTTAGAGGTAAATTTGTTAAAGTGTGATAATTAACTGTGATGGATAAGACTGAAGGAAAAGTAAAGAATGACACACATAGAGTTTAGTTTCAAAGTCTGAGAAAATGGTAAAAATCATCAATCAGAATCAATAGTGCAAAAAAAGAACACAGTTAGAGCAGCCGGAAGTATCGGGTTTTGAACAGAACTTGCATCTGAGAAGTATGGAGGACATCAAGGAAATATTGCAGAAAAATAGACCCTAAACTCCAGGGAGACTCAAGGCTAAAGATTCCAGAATCAAAAGCACATAATTACTAAACTCAAGGAAGCAATGGAGATAATGTAGTCAGAGCTAACAGAAAGCATGATGATTATTTTAAGAAGGAAGTCCTCAGGAAATTGCGGCATTTAATAGGAATCAGCATATTTATGGAGGATATTAACGATTTCAATTTTTTATATCTTCATTTCAAGTTTTTCCTTCTGAGACATCTGCATCGTCTGGGTAGAGATATTCAGGAAAAAATCAGAGAAAAATCTGGACCTTGAGGAAGAGGTGAGATTTGCGGGGGGCGGGGTGGATAAAGAGTAGAATACTCAGCATTTAGTGGAAGTGATGTGCTCACCAGGGAGACGTATGAGACATGGAGTACAGATGAGCAGGTAGTTCTATTTTTACTTTTAAAAGCATTTGGAGGCAAATGGTGACAGTATACTACTTCAAAAAGAAAAGAATAACTGGAAATTCAGTCAGCTCCTCACTTTCTACGGCCCTCATTTCTTTCTCTGCAAAATCAATAACATAGAACATGATCTCCTTTAGGACACCAGCGTTAACTAAGCATAGGACATTGTGTCAGAAGACTTCAAAATGCACTCTCTGCCCTGCCCCTCATTAGCTATCTGAACCTGGACATGTCATTTGACTTACTATTCTGAAGTTCAGTTCTTTCACCTGAAAAAAAAAAAAAAGGAGCAACTATAACTAACTCTATCTCAGAAGGTGGAGTGAAAGAGATAAAACACAAGTGAAAGCATTTATACGATGCTCTGTACACAGTAAGGGATTCAATACAATGTTCATTGTAGTATACACACGGCATGCTGTTTTGTTTTACTGGTAACCACAGATGTAGTGTTCTAGGCAGGGTATAATCAGAACTGAAGGATATTTGTTTCTATATATTACTTACAGAGCAAACGATGATCTTTAGGATAGAGTAGTACATTGTAAAGGGCAAGGATAAAATGACTGCTTTTAAACCTCAGGAAAGCAGACAAGCTATTACAGGCCTAGGGATGTAACAGTACAAAATAGTTCTTAAATATATATTATAATGAAAGTTTTTCTGTGTGGTTCTATTATTAAAATTGTGACATATGCATGCCTGAATACCTTTATTTGTTACTTCATGGCTGTCCCATTTCTTCCTTAAATTTAATGGATTAATACAGCATAAGGGCCAACAGGCTATAATCTACACAGACTGGGAAGTTGGCGAAGAAAGAGATTATTTCAGGTTAAAATTTAGATAACCCTCTTTAAAAAAATAAAGAAATTATTTCATTTCTGAAATGAGTAGTGATATCATGGTGAAGGCAGCATAATCTCAAGACTTTTTTCCTAGTAACAGTAAGGGTTCCTCTTCACAAAAAAAAAGATAAAGGAAAAAGGTATTTCCAACAAGCAACTCCTACAGATAAGATATTCAAAGAAAATTAAACTCTAGAAGAGGCTAACTTAGAACTTTTGCCTCACTATGAGAATGCTCCTTCTTCCTATAGGAATATAAAATACCATTAAGTAAAATTTGAATCTGAAATCAACTCTGGGATGATGATACCTGGTGGGTAGTGAGAAGAAATCATGACACCAATAATGCCTGAAAACAAGAAGAAATTTGTTTCAAGTAGCAGCTTTGATGTATGGTTTTCCTAAACCGTCTCAAAATCAAGAGAAAATTTTATACACATATCATTATTTCAAAGGAAATAAAATCAGGTAGATCACAGAATCAGCAACGAAGAATAAATCTAAGTGATGCCAAGTGCCGTCGAGTCGGATCCGATATACAAAATATCTTGTTCCAAGAGAAGAATTAAATGATCTTTGCATATTGTTGTTGTTAGGTGCTGTCCAGTGGATTCTGACTTGCAGAAACCCCATGTGACAGAGTAGAACCGACCCATCAGGTTTCCTAGGCTTTGATCTTTACAGGAGCAGATCACCAGGTATTTCTCCTGTGGAACCACGGGTGGGTTGAAACCCTTCACCTTCTGGTTAGCATGCAAGCACTTAACCCTTTCACCACCAGGGCCCCCTGATCTTTATATAAATTATCTTAATTGGTAAGTATATAAAAAAACATTGAAATATCCTAACTAACTGCATTCCAAGGGCAGGTCAAAAGCATCTTGATTCACTCTGTTGTCAAACATGACACATTATTATTACGAGCAGCTCAGCAGGCTATTGCCAAGTTTAGCACTACTGTGTAAAATCTTACCAAAGCCTATATAATATCTTCCAAAGAAATGAAGCATCTATGAATTATATCTTTTCTTCACTCTCCTCTTTGAAGTTATTTTCAGCTGTGATCATTTACAAATTAGTAGTCTCTACAAAATTTTCTCATGTTCATATCTGGAGTTCATACAGTTGTATAAACTCCATCATCACTATTTTCCCCTTCCTTGTTGGAAGAAAGCCATAAATAAACTAACACATTAATGCGGCTCTTGTCTTCTGATTGTGCTTCCCAAAATAGCATGAAGTAAAACCTGAATCTGCAATCAGCTTTGGGAGGATGATGTATTGTTTGTAGTAAGAAGAAATCACAGCCCCAGTGAGCAATTTTATACCTCTGACACAAAACTTTACAGACTATTGCTCTTGAATGAAATCAAAACTAATATAATGTGCAAAACCTGTATGGAGAAGATTTTGATACCCATAGATCCTATTTAATACCTGTGCAATTCAGAGGAAAACATCGAATTCTTCTGAAATTTTTGCAGTTATAAAATGAGTCTGCCCTGCAGAGTAGGATGTATGTTTATGGAATCATGATTTGGGGTACTTTTACTCAATCAGAGTCTATTTTTCAACAGAAAACATATCTATGTATAACAGATACAAAAGAAAAATGGAGACTCTTGCTTGCTTTTCTAACCCAGGTTTGATCTTGTGCAGTAAAGAAGTTCTGAACCTCAGTAAACATTCTTCTCCTCTTTATAAAATGAAGATAGTAATAGGTACCTCCTAGAACTATGTCCTCGCTAGGCAGGGGTGGGTTAATCAGTAAGGGAGGTACGTACCAGCTTACATTAATTAGGCAAGGTGTGCATGGCCTTAACTGTGTATACTTAGTAATCCATAGGGAGCAATTTCTTCTGTTTTTGTGGTGAAAAATAAGTGAAATTGTTCACTACAGATTAGCAAGTATACTCCAGCAAACCCATGCATGCCTTACTTACAGGATAACTGGGTCCTGACCCTGGGCAACACAAACAAAATCTAGAACGCAATTCTATTCTGCAACACATAAGGCCACCTTGAGTCAGAATGGGCTCAACAGGCATGGTTTTGGGTTTTAGAAAGCATTTAGTCCAGAGCCCAGAACAAAGTAAACAATAATTATTTTTGTTTCTCCAATTACATATATGATTTTTATCCTTTCTATGATCACATATTCTACACTTTTTGCATTTTTTTCAACTATTTCTTCTTAACGTCATAAAATTGTTGTGAGGACAAGATGAAAATAATAAAAATACATGCAAAGTTTTTAATAGTACTTGACATAGGATAGCAAAACTTGTTGCCATGAAGTCAGTTCTGACCTGTAGTGACCCTACAGATAAAGCAGAACTGACCCGTGTGGTTTCCGAGGAGCAGCTGGCAGAGTCTAACTGCTGCCCTTTCTGTTAGCAGCTGAATGCTTATCCACTGTGTCGCCAAGGCTCCATAGAACTGAATGAATATTTGCTGTAACCACTGCTGTTGAAATTTTCTTCTATCTGGTTCCATGATGCTATACTCAACTTTTCCTCCTTTCATTTTTCTGGTCACCCCATATTTCTTCCCTTTGGCTTAATTCCTTCTCCAACCGTTCATATGTGGAAGTGGAATTTGGGCCTCATCATAGTTTCTCACAGATCTACTGAACCATGCATTTATCTATTTTTCTAATGACAATTGATTATCGAATGTCCTAAATCTATACTCCCAGACCGAGTTCCACTCCTGAGCAGCAGTCCCACTGCTACCGTCTGGACACCAACACCTTAGTGCCTCCATATCACCTGAAACATTTCCTGTTCATGTTGAGCCTCATCCTAGGGCTTCCCCAGCCACGTTCCCCCCAGAATTGCCTACTGTAATCAAGTAATAAAAAAATCATTCCTGAATATTTCCTATCTCCCCCTACAAGTCACCAAGTCTCAACTGTTTTTCTTTTCTCACATAATGTCATTGGTATCTAACTTTCCCGTTCATCAGAGCCCCCGATTCATTATGTAACACAAGAGAACCTCAGCTCTTTCTTTTCTTTCTCTCCCTTCTTTCTCTTCCAGAAATCCTGCCTATCTCTTACTGTGAGATTAATCATCCCAAAACCCGTATGTTTGGTTAGGAAATCCACCGGTCACTGAACAGTCCAGCTGGCCTACCCACACACGCCCATGCGTAGTGCGCCACGGCCAACCGAAATCTTGTTGTGTCCATTCCCAAATAAACCATTGTACTTCTCCACCATCCCTTCAATCATATTCATTGGAAAGGCCTCTCTTCCTTTTCACTTTGTCTAAATTCTACCCTTCTCTGGGACATCCCAGGCCTAACCTCCTCTATGAAACCTCCTCTACCTGCTGGAGGCATCAGTCTGCTCACTCTAATTCTAATGCACTTAATCATCAGTGTTTATCTTCTGTCCTCAAACATGTAAGTTCTTAATTTAATAAAAATATATAATAATCAAATTATTTCTGGGGCACAGACCACATTGAGTTACTTGCTCCTACGAAGGTCATCAGAGCATCATAATGAAATTATTCTTTCATAATACCATTCACTTAAGATTCCCTTTCAGCTCAAAGGGCAACGCAAAACACCTTCCTAGACCCGAGGGGGACAGGCACTGCAGAGAGGCAGTAACTGGCCTGCAGCCAGGCACGCCTACCTTTTTTTCAGGAGAAGTTAATGGGAGAAAGTAAGTTCTGCAAGTGCTTTCAAAACATTATTTAATAAGAGCAAGGAAGCATTTTCTCCCCAGCTCTATTTTTGTCTCTGACATGCAAAGTCCTTGGTGGCTCTTGGTCCATGATCCTCTGTGAGGGTCACAGCATCTCCTCTTTCACCACAGCTTATAAACCAAGCAAAGCGTAACATAAAATCACAAACAGGTCATATTCTTTCTACTTTCCAACGCACTCAGTCAGACAGAGAACTCACATCTTGACATCACATTTACCAGCTCTAAAGCCAGCAATCTCCCTTTGTTACTAAATCAATCAGCCATTATTAAATTCTTCATTAAGCCTGTCTCCCCTCCTCGGTTTTCATTAAGCCACATTTTCTAATGTCTGAAGCATTTCCCATCAGAAAGGTGCTTGGGGGAGAGACAAGGAGAATCACCTTTGTTCACGCCTCAGGGTATCATTAGTGCTTAAGCTGGTAAAGCCATCTAGGTATTTTGTATTGCTAAGTGGTATAATAATGTCTATAATAACATCTCTATCTGTTTAATAGTTTAAGATTTCCAAAGCAATTTCCAAAGCATTATCCTATTCTCCAAACAATCCAAGATCACTAGGCTAGCTTTTCTCCTATTACTTTGGAGATAGGGGCACAGGATTTCCGAGAAATTTATGTAGCTTGACCAAAATCACCGAGAGAGAAAGAAGAGGAGTGAATTAAAAGCCAAGTCTTTCTGAGATGCAAACCAGTATTCTCTCTACTTCCTGTGGTGACTCATACCTAGAACAGTTTGATGGATAGCTATTTCACTTTCTCATGTGTCAGTGGCATAATATGTGTGTCAGAGATAGATCAAGAAGTCAATAATGACTGGCCCTGTGCCAGTGTCTTCTGTACCAGGGCACTACCAACCTGATCACAACAAGAGGCTCTGAGGGAAGAAAAGCAATAAGGCATTCCTAGGAGACAGGAGGAGAAGCAGCTAAGTCTGCAAACCCTGGAGGAAAGATGAATTTCTAAATATTCAACTGTCTGCCTTGTATCAGTGAGCACAGAAGATTAGCTGTCTGAGGCTTGCTTTCATTTTACTGCTATGGGAATGTAAGTGAGTGGGGACGAGAAAATCACTGGTAATGAAGCATCCGAAGGAAAAAAAGTCTTTCTTTAGTAAAAAAGTTTCTTAAAAAATATACACCTAACGTCACCAAAAAGAAAAGAAAAAAAAAGTGATGTTTAATCAATGTTTTCTAAATCAGAGATAGATTATTTTTAATTATCAGAGCTTGCTTCTTTTGATATGATTACATTTGTTTCTCCCTAGATCTACATTGGTAACTGGACACACACAAAAATAATTGACTGATTCATTTACTAGCTGTGGAACTACAGACAAAAGACTTACTGCTCTGTGCCTCAGTTTCCTCATCTGCAACACGCAGATATTAAAGCCTCCTACCTTTCATGATTGTTATATTTAATAAATTAGTATTTGTAAAGAACAATGCATGACCTCTCCAAAGCTATGAAAGCATTTTAAAATAAACAAGTGAATGAAGGAATAAATAAAATGGAACAACAAAAGAGTATATTAGTAAACCAGGCAGATATTTTTCCCCACAACCTGTAGCTGTCCTGTTAACCTGAACTTCCAGCACTGGCAAACAGGACCCTCAAGCATTTATGACTTCTCTGATGTTCAGTTTTTTATGTTTTTTTCTTCCCACAGAGGTTTATGTGCCTTGATGGTACAAAGTAAATGTTATATGTCCTTATTTGTTCCTCTTTAAATTTCTATATGTATAATAAATGTTTGACTGAAATGAATTTAATAAATAATAATAATGTGAAAGAAGTATTATTCGTCCAATTTGCTATCTGATGTTACAAGAATGCATCACACAGGGACATCCATCCTTTCTCTCATACCAGTAGTGTCACTAACTATGACAGTCAAATATATATGCCTGCCTTTAGCAATATAAAAGGGCTCAATTTTTGTTTCCCACAAATGAAGGGAATGTATTAACTTACTCAGGATAATATGTGAATAATTTTTGGCTCAAATTTTAAAATATCTTTAAGCATTTCTCCTGAGGCATCATTTCCGTGCACTGTAGTACCCTGGGAAATCCTGGTGGCCTGGTGGTTAACTGCAACCTTTGCTAACCGAAAGGGTCGTGCTAGGGAACAGTTCTACTCTGTCCTGTGGTTTCACTCTGAGTCAGAACTGGCTGAACACAGTGGGTTTGGTGGGTTTCATAGCACCCTTGAATCCTTTGCTTCTCTTCACTCCTGTTTCAAGTTGCATATCCGAAATTCGAAAACAGCCTGATTCAGCCCTGATCTAATCAGCAGCCTGCTGAAGGCTGGCACTCTTGGCTTTTGCTCTTATTTCAGGATTATTTCACCAATTACTGCATAATTGACCCAGTTTTGGGGGACTGTCCTATTTTCTTCAGAGATTTGTCACCACAGTACACTGACATTTCTCAGGATATTCTTTTTTCCCCCACCCACTTTCCATGGTAGAAACTAAAAATATAGTTTGGAAGGAACTGCAATCTCCAGATATTTGTTAAAAGATCCCATCTCCAAATAAGAAAGCCCTGATAGGCTCCCACACCCACGGAATCCACAGCCACTATTTCTAGTTTTGACTTAATCTCAAAACACGCACAGCACAGTGACACTTCTGGAATCTGAAAGATTCCTGGCCCTGTCACTGCACATGATACTGTGAAATAAACAGTTGATAAATGCATGAATACTTTAACCAACTGACAACTCTTGAAATATCAGGCCAAAAAAAAAAATCTGTCTCTTCTTTTTGTTGCTTTCGCTTTGTTTTCTAAGATTACTGAGTATGAGTGGTTTTTTTTTTTTTTAATTATCTAGTTAATTGTCCCTCTCTGTTTTAATTTATTCCTAGTCATGTGTTTCTTTCTTTTTTTAAATATGTACCCACAGAAGACTGGAGCTTTGGGACTGAGATGAAGTGAGTCTCTAATAGTCCATAACTATTTTTCAGACTTTAAGGTGTCTTTGCCGTACTTTCTTTCATTTTGAAGACTGGCCACCCTAGTGAAGAAAATTGGATCAAAATTGTAATACTAACTGAAATTGCAAATGCTATTTACATAATATCATACTTTTTATGAAAAAGCCATACAATACAAAAAAAACAAACTGACAATAAGTGCTTTCAGGAAACTTTCAGGTCATTTTCTAGCTCTTACAGAATTTCAATACTGTAATAATAATGACCTTTATGACAAGCCAAAAGGAGTGTAAAACCATCAGTGCTTTGGGAATTGACACTACGTTAAGGATCATTTTAGTTCTAGCTATACATAATTGTTTTTAACGGCTGCTAACCAGATTCCAGGTAAGTGGTTGTTTACTGTACTAAAACACAGCCAGCTACATCATGAGTTTAATGAAGATTATGGAATTAAATACTACTTGCAGGCTAACTGACAACTTACATGCCAACTCGCAGATGACATATCATCGCTGTACTGCACTCATGAATATTCCCAATAATTATGAGGCTAGCAGCTTTCTGCTTCTCAGGTACCTGCTCTTATATACTGGGGCCTAGACTTTGATCTACTTTCATTCCAAACTTACTCTTTTAGAGGTAGTGCTATTTATCTCTTCTGGCTTCTGCTGAGAAAGTCAGATTGACCAGAAGATCTACCATGTCCTAGGCAGTGTGCTACCACTAAGAAAAGAATTACTGTTTGTCATGCATGGGTAGCTGCTGCAGCCCAGTGATGCCGTGTCACAGTCAAATGGTTCTTACTTTTGTGGAGTGGACTCTAGTTAAAGGATCTCAGAGAAGGAAGACAAATCATAAGGATCTTCTCCAAGTTATGGAAGCCGGATAGTACTGTGCTTTAGAGTTTGGCTGCTAACCAAAACATCAACAGTTCAAATCCCTCAGCTGTCCCATAAAAACTGTATGAGAATCAAGGCCAATTGGCATAACTAGTGTATTGCTAGTCAGGTCTCCTGCACCCTGCGTTTGTGAGTAGCATCTGGAGTCTTGAAAGCTAGCAAGCTGCCACCTGAGGCACACCAACTCAGCAGGAACAGACGATCACCAAGGACCAAAATGACAGGGGGGAAAGGGAACCCAGAAGACACAGAGACACACGTGAGTAGGTGATTACATCGACAAGTGACCAGAGGAATCAGATGGTGCCCAGCCACTCCCAGTGATAGCTGTGACAGGGCTCATGAAGTGGAGTCTCACTGGCTACACGAGAATAAAAAGGGGTGTACCCTGAGAACTCCACTAAAAGACCGCAATTGATGGTCCAGGGGCCTCAGCATTCCCCTTGGAGCACAGCCCCCGGTCCTGATGCTGCCCCTGTCCATAATCTTTACTGAGGTCAATGCTTCAGACAGGAACCGATTGGACTCAGTGACACAGAGTGGCTATATCATGTATGCACTTTATGGTTCTATGCATCTATAGGACGTCATCCTTCTTGTCTCTTGGGGGGGTTTGTTTAGGAACAGTGAAGAGGAGGGGACAGGAGAGTGTTAGGATATGACATACATAGAATGGATAGGATGAGTGTGCTCTCACCAGGCAAGGAGAGTAGTGGGAGCTGCACATAGGTGGGCATGCAAATTTATATTGTATTGTATACTAAATAAATAAAAACTGTATGGGACAGTTCTACTGTGTCCTATAGAGTCACTGTGAGTAGGAATCAACTCAACAGCAACAGGTTTAAGGGTTTTTTGTTTTTGTTGTTTGTTTTTTTCCAAGGTACAGCCTTCTCAAAAAAATGTAATAATCACTTGAGCCTTTTAAAAAAAAAAAAAAAAAAAAAAAAGACCAAAACAGGAGTCATTTTCAACTTGAATGCCTTTCAGTATTTCAATTATTTTATCTTTACTAGATCTGTTGAGGCCAAAGATAATGAGAAAGGCTGATGGCACTCTTGCACTGCCAAAAAAGACAGCTGTCTGTAGGTTTTAGAGCAGGAAAGAAGAAGTACTTAGGTACATATACAGTGAAAAGTTCACAGAGGATGCTCAGAGGTTAGGCCTTATTTATTCACTAGTCCTTGTCACTGAGTAGACGTAGATTTGGGGTGTGAAGGAGAAGGGAACTCTTTTTAAAAGAATAGATCCACTGCCATTAAGTTGACTCATAGCGACCCTATAGGGCAGAGTAGAACTGCCCCAAAGTGTTTTCAAGGAGCATCTCGCAGCTTCTAACTGCTGAGCAGCCTTAATACTTAACATTAAAGCACCAAAGTTTCTTTCACAGGAGGAAGGAAACTCAACTGAATTTTGGAGAAACTACTTAACTCCCATAAGCTTTTGATCTTGATGTACTATAACTTCTTTATTATTCTGTTCATTTCCAACTAGGGAAATAGAATTCACAATTACTAGTCTATGAGTCCTTATATACCTGTATTTCTATAGCTTCTCTTTTTTAACTACACATACACAAAAAAATAACATTTCAGGTTTGTGCAGATGCCATAAAAATATTACGCATTGATCAATAAATCCTTTCCTATTGTTGATTTCCAGAGAGACTTATATTAGTAGTAACCCATTTTTACATGACAGTATGAGATAACTACAAATTTATTTCTTTAGTAAATCCAGAAAAATCACCAAGTCATGCACATGAGAACTGTAAGTGACTTTCATTTTAATTAATTCATGTCTTTCTTTGGGTCTAAGGTCTCACTAAATGCAATCTGCCTTCCTCTTAAATGTCTCTAACAGACTGCAAGTCATATTTAAATATAAAATTTTCATGGTTCCCATTTCACTGTAGCTCAACAAAGAAAGTTCCTTTCTAAAGGACAGATGGAATATTAGGGAATTACTGGATAAAAATTCTCTGTTTGGATACCTCCAAGTATTAGTTTGCATGACTCCACAATGTACTCCTCAGATTAAAAAAAAAAAAAAAAACTTCTTATAGGCAGGGAAATAGTAGTCCAAGGACAGAATTTTGCATGTAACCCTTTAAATGTTGCTACCTAATAAAAAGTAGAGAAAAATCTCTATAACTACTCAATGTCTATGTGAAAACTTCCTTGCCCTCAATGACTTACCCACTCTGTAATTTTCTTGACTTTATGATTCTTTTTTATTGCTATCTAAATAATCACAGTAGTTCTTAGTGAATTAAGGGGAAAAGTGACCAACTAAAGGAAAAACGACTGTTGTAAGATATTAATTTACATTCTAAGATCCCAAGACTCTGAGCAACCTACATTATAAACTCTCTCACTATTTGTGAGACTCTTCTTCTACAATTGCTCCAGAGATGATTTAAATTAAGCAGGCACATCAAAAGTCACAGTTCACTGATCTAAAAATACACTCGTGTTTTAACAACCAGCTTCTTATGATTCACAGCTCTGGTAGCATTTTTTAAGTCCCATAAGAGACATTTAAGTTTGAACTTAACTGAAACTACCTGACACAAAAGTCTTTTCTAATGTCTTCTATCTTTTGGACTGAGAAAATAATTCTTATTGGAAAAGTAGACACCACTAAGTTTTTCTATAATAATGTAGATGTGATGAGAATAGTTTCTCCCCCATTAAATATCAACAGTGTTCAAAAAGACTATCAACTGACATATCTGAATGCTTTCTACTTTCTTGCAAAAGATGAAAAATCATATCAGACAGGAAACATACTCCTTAGATTAGTGACAGGTGGAGAACACGCATGCTAGTCTGCATTTATTTCCAGTGTCGGTAACCATGATCAGCGACAGAGGTTACAACTCTTCCTCTTCAGTGAACTGACACACATCATATTATTCCTTCATCTACACATCAGCAAGCAGAAGAGTTCCCAGGTGATAAACTACTCAGTCTTGGTTGAACACAGGCTATTTTTAAAAAATAAAATTCAGTACTAAAGAGACAGATGGTAACTATGTGATGATGGTGATGACGATGCTCGTGAATTTAACTTAAGAATCTCTTTAGGAGGAAGGAGGAAAAGTTGTTTCCATTCTCCTACTCATCTCTGCATAGACCAGGAAACATTGAGCAGGTGAATAAATGAGAAGTTTTATTTAGAAGCTGAGTGACTTAGAATGTCAGCACAATAATATGAATCAGGAAGCACTTAAAACTGCGGTGAGAACTGGGTGCCAGTAAAGTCAGGTTTCAAGGTAAAAATACCCCCTTCTCTGGGGTGCCCACCCAAAACTCATTTCTTAGTTCTGCTTTCTCTTCTAGCCACATGCACAGAAACATCAAAGCTATGACACCACTTAGGGTAAATTCTGGAAAAGTGGGGAATCAAAGGATCCTTGATAGAAGTTTGGATTTAGGATTTACCTGCTCTGATCCCAGTTGGCAGCAAAAAGGACTAGAATCTTCCTGCCATAGTGGTCCAGATTGGCCAGGCCCCCAGGGAAGCCATCCTTCAGTGCTTGTTTGATGCCAGGATCAGTGGCCTTGAAGCTTTTGAACATGTCCAGGTTCTGCTGCCGGTACTCAAAGTACTGAGCCAGGAGGCGAAAGGCCTCAAAGTGATGAAACTTCCTGGCCCGCAAGAAGCGTAAGATGAAGGCATCATCCGTGCGGAGAAAGCCAATGTCTGGCCTGGTGATGACCATGTCCCTCACCTCTTGGATATCCTGGTGCAGTGTGTCTGGGTTCTCATTGAGTTCTAGGCGAGCTTTCTCCAGGGTCTCAGGAGAGAGACCAGCTTGTAAATGAGTCATTGTTCTGCTTGTTCCCGAGCCTTCACTTCCGCCTACTGACTGTCCTACAACAAACCTGTCCCTTCCACCACGACACTTGCCTCTAGACCTCCCCACTGCTTGTTTCCTCTCCTTCACAGGTAATGATCTGTTTTGGTGTCCAATCCAGTACCCTGTTGCTCCTGTTTTCTCACAGTTATTCTGTGGGGGATATAAACTTCTCTTCCCTGATCACCTAAAAAACAATGCCCCACTTTGCTTCGGTCTTCCCTTTTCCTTAAAGGGTAAGGACTTCTGGCCAGCCTACCACTCCTCTTCCTGTGCTTCCTCTCTCCAAACAAAACGCCCTTAATCCTACCGGGCACGCGTGGTGCTGATCTGGGTACTGTCCTCTTCTCTCCTCTTCCAAGACGTAACGAAAACAAGCCCCACGCACATCTCAGCCCCAGCGCTAGGAAGCTTCTGCGGTCCTTACTGAAGGATGTGCCTGCCAGGGATAACGATGGGAATTCGGATTAATAATACGGTGGCTCTTCAGCGCTGAGCTCCAGGGCAGGGAGTGAGAATCTTTGCCAGAAAGAAAACGAGAAAAAGAGAAAGAGGTGGGGGAAAAGGCTTATTTCTCCTTCTGCGTATTCGTATTCAAAGATACTATTTTTAAAAGACAATTGTGGGACTGTATTTAAATTTTTTATGATCCAATTAGGTGAAGACTCTGCAGATAGTGCACCTTCTCTCCTCCCCTCCTAAAAACACCGTGATCTCAGGAGGCACGAGCAGGGATTTTGGTGGCGTTGGCACCGGAGTGGGTTCCCCCCCACCCCACCCCCAACTTCTCGCTTCTCTCGGCCCTTTATTTCAGTGGATCTACCTCGGGAGTTAAAAATAAATAAATAAATCTCTCCCGAGAATGCACATTTCAAAAGCAGAGAGTGGGGGAAGGGGGAAGAGGAGAAAATAAAATGTATCTATCTTTTCTATAAAACCCCAAAGCAAGAGAGAAGAACAGCCGGCTCCTACCAGCAAACCCGGAGGTGGGGACGCTAAGCAATGCGGCACTCCCCAGCATCCATCAGCTATGCCTTCAGCAGCGGCGGCGGCGGCGGCAGTGGCAGCATCAACTCCTCTCGCTGGGATAGAGCGGGCAGAGAAGAGGGACAGCAGTGGGGACCCGGGGCGAGGGCACAGTGGGGAGCAGCGGCGGCAGCATTGTCCACCAGCAGCCCGCTGCCTCTCCCAGCGGGAGAGGGGAAGGAACCGAGCTAGAGCCACCGCGGCTCCAGGTCCTCCCCTGGCCCCGTCATTCTAGCCTCCCGCAGAGGGTAAGAGGAGAAGTGAGACCTCAGACGGATGGAGGAGACCAGGCGTTGCGGCCACCGCCTTTGTGCCGGCACCAGCCGGGGACGTGGGCGCGGCGGGGCCGCTGCTGCGGGTGCAGCCCTCTCTTGTGCGCACCCGAGTGGCCGGAGTCAGGCGCGCCCCGCTGTGCTGCTGCTGCGCCTCTAGCTGCTGCTGTTGCTGCTGCTGCTGCTGCTGCTGCTGCTGCTGCAAGAGGACTGGGCTCAGCCCAACTCCTCTCTAATTATCCCAGCACAGATCTCGCTGCGACGTAAGCACTCAGCTCGCGCACGCACTCAGCTCCCCTCTCCCAGGCTCTGTTAGGCAGGACAGCCTTTTCCGGGGCATTCAAATATGCGGATCTGCAAGTTTGACCTGCGCCAGGTCCGCACCCCCTAGAAGGATACTTGGGCTGCCGTAGCCCAGCCAGGCGGAGCAGAGATGCCTTCCAGCCTCCCACGCGCCTCTCTCACCCTTTGTGTACAAAACCCCAAACCAACCGGCGAGTAGCTGTTGTAGGTGATAATTCATACTGACACACATTTTCTAGCACCGGTAGGAGGCGATTTGGTTGTGGAAGGAGTACGGAAACATTTTGTTCTTTGGTCATTTGTTATTGACAGAAATGTTTAATTTAGGGGGGAAAAAAGGGTCAGAGTGGTTCCAAGGCACTGTGTTGATGATTAAGTCTCCACAGAAACTTATGTGAATAGTATTTCAATCAAAGACTCTGGCTGCTAAATCTCTGTTGAACAGAATGAAAAGGAGCACTAGAGGAAAAAAAAAAATACTGTGCTCAAATGAAGAAAAAACAAGCTCTTCTTGACTTCTTATAATGAACTATTTCTGGAGGTACATAAGATGTTTGCCTTAGTTTTATGCAGCTGTATACTGGAATCATAAATGAAGAGGAATCTTTGAGCTGATATGTTGATTGTATACTGTTTGGGGGAAGGAATGTTTTCTATTTTCAAAACAGCATGATTTTCAAGAGACACAAGTGTTAATGGAACATGCCACAAAGATAACTTTTGGCTTACAGAATGGGATACTTAGTTCAGGAAAATGCAGTGCAACAAACATTTACTATGTCTGCACTATGCAGGACGCATTATCTTAGATTCTGTGACTATGAAACGATGGAGGCACAGTCTTGTGGAAAAGGAGTATACTGTCTGCTTGGATAACTCTTCAAGCCATCTGATTATAGGCCCCCATTTTTTCTGCCTTATGGCAACGGGATTGGCAGAAAGAGAAAGGAAGAAGAGTGTTACATGACACACCTAAGCCACTGCTTAATTAATGCAAATATTGTAGCAACCAGAACAAGAATTCATTACACACATAGGGTCACTATTCTCGAGAAATTTATATTTTTAATGAAGGAGGCAGAAAATAACACACATTTTTAAAGTTCTTCTTACACTTTATAGGGTTACATCCCTCAACAGCATTCTGAATGCAATATGAACTGTTAATTTGTGTTCATTCCAAAATAATTTTTCTTGATGTCATTCCACAACTAGTCTGGTCTTTGGTCGTTAGAGTTCAGTGCATCACGTCTATATGTAAGATGATCTCTAACTTCGGTAGGATATACTCAAGACCATATTTTGGCTTCCATGGACTTATTTTAATGTTCTTCAGCTTGGACATGCATATGAGCAATTGGTGTCTGTTCCACAGTTGGCCCCTAGCCTTGTTATAACTGATGACACTGAACTTTCTCATCATCTATTTCGATGGAAATATATGATCTCATTCCTATGTTTTCCGTTGGTGAGATCCATGTGTATAGTCACTGTTATGGAACATATCACAAAGATAACTTTTGGCTTACAGAACGGGATACTTAGTTCAAGAAAATGTGGTGCCACAAATATTTACTATGCCTGCACATTGTTGAAAAGGGCGTTTGGAGTGAATAAGTTGTTATTCTTGTAAAATTCTACAGAGACATCTCCAAGTGTCATTTCTATCACCTAGGACACATTTTCCAACTACGGGTCTTCTTTGTTTCCATCTTTCACTCTCCAATACAAGTTATTATCAGCACATCTTGATTGTGTATTCAATCAATTTCGGACTGCAGAAGTTGGTAAAACTTTCCAATTTCTTGACCTTTGGCATTGCTGTATAAATTTGAATAATGGTGATATTAACTGGTATTTCTTGCAGGTGTGTGGATATCATGCTATTGTTGGCAACACTGTACTTGAAGATAGATCTGAAATGTTTAGGAATTGACAGACTGCCAACTGAGGTGTTTCACCAGATGCAGCACTGGAGGTGATTACTCATCTATGTCAAGAAATTTGGAAAACAGCTACCTGGCCAAAATACTGGAAGAAATCTGTATTAATGATCATTCCAAAGAAAGGAGACCCAACAAAATCAGAAAATTATTAAATTAATAGCACACACAAGTAACATTCTGCTGAAGATCATTCAAAAATAGTTGCTGCAGTACATCAGTAGGGATCTTCCAGAAATTCAATCCATATTCAGAAGAGGAAGAGGAACAAGGGATACCACTGCAGATGTCAGATGGCTCTTGGCTGAAAGCAGAGAATGTCGCAAAGATGTTGACCTGTGCTCTACTGACTATGCAAAAACATTCCACTGTGTGAACCATTGCTGCCGGCTGGAAGCTCCTGTGTCCGGGCCCCCTGGCCCGTTCCTCCTTTTCCTCACGTTTTGTACCTCTCGGGTTGGTGCCTTGTAACTATTTGCAGAATAATAAGAACTATTCCTTGAAGCTACTAGCCCAGACTAAGCTATCTATAATATAATAGGCCAAAGCTAGAGGTATTTCCTTGAAACTGTTTGCAGGATAACAGCTCAGGTTAAAACTATTTGCAGGTTCCTGTCCTTTGTTCTGTAACAAAGATCATGACCATTTTCGGCTATGTACCACCCTGTTGACTTCCCACCTGTTAAGCTTATAAATAAAGCTTGTGTAAGTGGACCGATGTTCATGATTCTCCATCAGAGACCATGGTCCTCCCAGCCCCAACGTTATCTTGTGTGATGTGTTTGTTTGTTCTTGTGTGAGTGACATGTTTCATGTGTAAGTGACATGTTTTCGTGTGTGAGTGAGATTTCTCACCCTTTCACCTGTCCACATTCAGCCTTTGGACTTTATCCAGCACTGGCCACTGGAATGTCGGATGCGACAAAGCATAACAAATTATGGATAGCATTACAAAGAATTGAAGTTTCAGAACTATGTTCATCAGGAACTTGTACATAGACTAAGATGAAATTGTTTAAACAGATCAGGGTTGTATCTTTACACAATACATATTCAATCTGTATGCTGAGCAAATAATCCAAGAGACCGAAGCAGAATGCTCCATCAGGATTAGAGGAAGACTCATTAACAACCTGCATTATACTGGTGACACATCGTTACTCGCTGAAACAATGGAGATCAAAGACCACAATCTTGAATATGGATTACACATCAACATAAAACAAAACTCCTCACAAGTGGACCAAAAAGACAGCATCATGATAAACAGAGAAAAGGTTGATGTCATCAAGGATTTCATTTTACTTGGATCCACAATCAACATCCATGGAAACAGCAGTCAAGAAATTGAGTAACACATTGCATTGGGCAAATCGGTTGCAAAATACCTCTTCAAAGTGTTGGAAAGCAAAGGTGTCACTTTGAAGATTCAGGTTTGCCTGACCCAAGTCATGATTTTTAATAACCTCACATGGATGTGGAAACTGGACAATGAATAAAGAAAACTGAAGAATTCATGTCTTTGAATTACTATGTCAGCAAAGCATGAACTTCCAAAAAATTAACAACTCAAGTTTTGGAAGACATGCAGCCAGAGTGTCCCTTGGAAGCAAGAATAGTGAGACATCATCTCGTTTACCTGAGACACATTATCAGGAGGGACCAGTGCCTGGTAGAGGACATTGTGCTTGATGAGGCAGAGTCAGTAAAAAAGAAGAGGCCTGCCGTAACAGTGGATCGACAGAGTGACTGCAACAAGGGGCTCAAACAAAGCGGCAGCGGTGAAGGTGGCTCAGGACCAGGCAGTGTTTGTTGTACACAGGGTCACTATGAATCAGAACAGACGCCTCTGCACCCTGACAGCAACACTTGATGGTTGTGAAAATCGGTATATAACATAAAGAGAAAAAAATACTGAAGTCTCCAAGGATTCTGTTTCACTTACATCTGCAATTGAAGCCCATGGAAACAATAGTCTAGAAATGAGATGACATATTGCACTGGGCAAATCTCCATGCTTACAAGCAAGAGTTTTACTTATTTATCTATTTTCTGGACTGTCTTTTAAAAATACTTATGTAATGAACAGACATAGAAGTCTTGGATAATAGACATAGTACCTTTCTCTGGAACAAAGACTCGGTTTGCTTATAGTCTACTTTCAGCAGAAACAAATGTCATTGGGACTCAGGAATTTCTCTCTTCTAGGGCCACCCAACTGTGTGCAGAAATCACCTGACCTCTTCTGGCAGCTCTGTGGGAATTAGGGTTGAGGAAACCAGTACAAACGACTTGCTGTCCTTTGTTCCAAACTTAGGAGTCTCACCTCTCCTCCAGGTATCCATGAAGCTGTGGAAGGCTAACCTGTTGGCTTGCCAGTAAAGTTAATTTTCAGATCCTTCTCAGTGTTTGACAGGAAGTCGTTTACCTTGGTCTGTAAAACGGAAATAAAAAATCGTATTTCTAGAAAGGAATTACACAATTAAATTAAATTTATAAGACCATGGTGTGATGAGATTTGTGTTTATCATCAATAATTTTACTACTTAGTATATTATTGTTAATATAATAATATTATTATATTATAATATATTACATATTATATAATACACATCATATTATATATAATATTGTACTATTATAATAATGTTATATTAGTGTTAATATAACAATACAGTTGTTAACTTTCACTTTAAGTCAGTTTCCACTCCAAGAGACTTACATGACAGAGTAGAGATACCCCATAGGATCTCCTAGACTGTAATCTTTACAGAAACAGGTTAGCAGGTTTCTCTCTTGCAGTACTGCTGGGTGCAGCCACTGGGTCACTTCAAACCCCCAACATTAGGTTAGCAGCTCCCAACACTAGATCACTAAGCTGCCAGGGTTCATTTATAGAATAAGTATCAAAAATATATTTTATTATTTTTATTATCTGTCTGTCAATAATATGGAACCCTGGTGGTGAAATGGTGGAGAACTACAGTAAGCTCCCGCTGCTGAACAGAAAGTCAGGAGTCTGAATCCACCAGCTGTTCCTTAGAAACTTGGTGAAATAGTTCTGCTTTGTCCTGTAGGGTTGGCATGAGTTTGAATTGACGTGAAGACAACAAGTTTTTTGTTGTTGTTGTTTTGAGTTTCAATACTACAGACTATAGCTTCAAGTACAGTTCATTTTAATACATAAATATACAATAAAAATAGCTACTCTAATACTGTAGAGTGATTGAGTAGGTACATAGGCAGATGTAAGATTATTTTTTATTATATTCTTCCTCTAACATCATCTGATTATCGTCTCTGTACTTTGTATACTAAAAACCATTTCCCAAACCAAAATACACAGAGTCATCTAAGACCTTAGCAAGGTGTTTACCCAAATGACATCACAGCATTTGATTCTTCTTTAATATTAGTTTGTCAAATTAATGAAAAGTAATGAAACAACTAAAATGTGAGAATCAATTAACTAAACAAAAGGATTAATCAAAGCACTACTGGGAAAAAATTAAAGCAAGAACTTCTAGTGCTTTCAAGCAAACTAAAAGAAGAAATTTAGTTTACTGCAACATTTAAAATAAATAGAGTAATAACTTATGTACTAAAGCATTTTATGCTTTTTTGTTAAATAAAATACATACAGAAAAGTTCACAAAATAAAGATGTCTAGCTAAATGACATAAAGCAAATAGCTGTGTAAATATCTAACCAGTAGGGAAAAAAAAAAAAAAAAACTCACGTTGAGTCAATTCCAACTCATAGTTACCCTATAGGTCAGAGTAGAACTGCCACATAGAGTTTCCAAGGGGCACGTGGTGCATCTGAACTGCCAAATTTTTGGTTAGCAGTCCTGGCACTTGACCACTGTGCCACCAGGGTTTTCTACCAGATTAGGATAATAGCATGTCACTGAAAAGTCCCCCATGTCTCTTATCAACCACTAACATTTTCTTACCAGCAAAGAAAGCATTATTATCTTCATTTTGACAGTAATCATTTCTTTGCTTTCTTTTTTAAAGAAATTAAAAACTAAATAATTCTGAAATAAAAATTTGTTTTTCCTGTTTTTGAATTTAAAAGTCATGATATGGATGTAATTTTATAAAATTGGCTTCTTTATTTAAACCTTATGTTTGTGAGATTCATTACCATTGAGTCAGTACTGACTCCTGGGAGGTCCATGTGCTCCAAGTAGAAATGTTCCACATAGGGGTTTTCTTGGCTGTAAGAATCACTCGCTAACAAAGAGTTTGGTTTGGTTTGGAGTTAATTTTTTTCTTTTAAATCTTTACAGAAGCAAATCTCCCATGTGTATGTCAGTTAGTCATAAAAGGAGGCTTCCATGTTCCTGTGAAGTTGGCATCTATGCCACTGGTATTCCGATACCAGCAGGGTCACCCATGGCAAACAACAGGTTTCAGCAGTCTCTAGACTAACACTGACTAGGAAGAAAGACCCTGAAGTCTATTTCTGAAAAGAATTAGCCTCAAAATCCTTATGAATAGCAGCAGAACCTTGTCTGATACCATACTGGCAAATGAGCCCCCCAAGTTGGAAGGCATTCAAGAGATGAGTGGGGAAGAGCTGCCCCTGCAAAATAGATTCAACCCTAATGATGTGGATGGAGTCAAGCTTTCGTGACCTTCATTGGCTAATGTGTCAAGACTTAAAATGAGAAGAAACAGTTGAAAACACCCATTAATAATTACAAAATGGAAGGTACAAAGTATGAATCTAGGAAAATCAGAAATCGTCAAAAATGAAATGAAACACTTAAATATTGACATAGCAGATATCAGTGAGTTGAAACCGAAAACCCAAATCCACTGCCATTCAGTCAATGCTGACTTGTAGCAACCCTATAGGATGGAGCAGAACTACTTCATTGAGTTTCCAAGGAGGACTTGGCAGATTCAAACCATCAACCTCTTGGTTAGCAGATGTAGCCCTTAACCACTATGCCAACAGGGTTTCCAGTGAGTTGAAATAGAGCAGTATTAGCTATTTTAAAGTTGAACAATCATATGGTGTACTATGCTTAAATGCTAGCTGGAAGAGGAATAGCATTGTTCGTTTCAAGGCCTATCCTGAAGTACAATGCTGTCAATAATAGGATAATATCCATTTGCCTTCAAAGAGGGTAAAGGAAGAAATTGAAGCTGGATTGAAAGAACTGATCAAAAACAAGTTTCCAGAAATTGATGCAGTATCAACTGAGATGTTTCAACACAGGGATACAGCACTGGAAGTGTGCTCACTCATCTATGTCAAAAAATTTGGAGGACAGCTACCTGGCCAACTAACTGGAAGAGACCCGTATTTATTATGCCTGTTCTCAAGAAAGATAACCAATCAAATGCAGAAATTACCAAATATTACCACTAATATCACACACAAGTGAAATTCTGCTAAAGATGATTGAAAAGCAGCTGCAACAGCATATTGACAGAGAACTGCCAAAAATTCAGTCTGGATTCAGAAGACAGTGTGGAATCAGGGATATCACTGTGGGTGTCAGATGGATCTTAGCTGAGAGCAGAGAATACCAGAAAGATGCTTACCTGTCTTTTATTATTACAAAAGCATTCAACTTGTGGAACATAGTAATTACAGATAACTTTGTGGAGAGTGGGAATTCCAGAACACTGAATTGTGCTCATGAGAAATCTACACATGGATCAAAAGCAACAAGAGTCCACTGCATAGTTTAAAGTCGGAAAAGGTATGCATCAGGGTTGTCTCCTTTCACAATACCTACTCAGTCTGTATGCAGAGCAAATAATCCAAGAAGCTGGGCTATCTGAAGAATGTGGCATGAGGATTGAAAGAATATTCATTAACAACCTGTGTTATGCCAATAATATAACCCTGCTGCTGAAAACAAAGAGAACTTGAAACACTTAACGATGAAGATAGAAAACCACAACCTTCAGTACTGATTACACCTCAATGTCAAGAAAATAGAAGTCCTCACAACTGGACCAATAAGCAACATCGTGATAAAGGGAGAACAGATTGAGATTGTTAAGGATTTCAATTTGCTTAGATCCACAATCAGCACCTATGGAAGCAGCAAAACCATAAGACACGTTACAGTAGGAAAATCTTCTGCAAAAGACCTCTTTAAAGTGCTGAAAAGCAAAGATGTCACCTTGAATATTAAGGAGTACCTGACCCAAACCACACAATCTTTTCAATCTCATCATATGCATGCAAAAGTTGGGCAATGAATAAAGAAAACAGAACTGATGCCTTTGAATTGCAGTGTTGGAGAAGTATGTTGAACATACCATGGTCAGCCAAAACAATAAACAGATCTGTCTTGGAAGAAATACAACCGGAGTGCTCCTTAGACACAAAGATGGTGACACTACATTTTACATACTTTGGACATGTCGTCAGGGTTACCAGTCACTGGAGAAGGACATCATGCTTGGTAAAATAGATGGTCAGCACAAAAGAGCAAGACCCTCAAGGAAATGGATTGCAACAATGGGCTCAAGCATAATGGTTGTGCACATGGTGCAAGACCTGGCAGTGTTTCTTTCTGTTGTACGTGTAGAGTCACTATGAGTTGAAATGAACTCAATGGCACTAAACATCATTTTTTTAAAGCTGACTTTATTTCCTTCTCCTGTCTTTTCATTTTCAGCACTTTACTCTTTTTCTTACTTGTTTATTACTCTTATATTCTTGTATTATATGTTTTTAAATCATGATTGGGGTCTGTAGAGCTTCTTGACAATCTTTATGACATATCCATTTTGAAATCATCTAAATCATAATATCTTCAAGTATTTCCTCTGCACTGTTTTTCTTCCTCCTCTCCTTCTGGAATGTCAGTGGGACAGATGTTGTATCTCATTGTTTCTTGTGTGTATCTTTCTGTTTCTCTTACTGTATCACCTCCATTTTTATCTTTTTTCCCTTTTCATCTTTCATTTGGGATATTTTTTCTTCTAGTTTTTGTGCAATTGTTAGTAATGCTTTATATTCTGTTTATGCCATGTACTAGGGCTACTAGCATTGTCCTTGCTCTTTCTTTCATGACCTTTATTATTTTAGATTTGATATTTATGTTTTTGATCCATTTTGAGTTACTTTTTTTACATGGTGTGAGATATCGGTCTTGTTTCCTTTTTTTTGCAGGTGAATATCTAGTTATGCCAGCACTATTTGTTAAAGAAGTTGTCTTTTCCCAACAGACTTTTGGCATTTGTTGAATACCAGCTGCTCAGAAGTCCGTGATTTAACATCTGGATTCTCAATTTGATTCCATTGTTCTGTATGTTTGGTTTTTACTTTAGGTACCTTCGATCAAATCTGCTTTCAGTTCATTAAATCACTCTTCATCTCTCTATAATCAGCTGATTTACTAATTTTTCGAGTTCTTAATTTTGATTAATATATCTTCCAGTTCTAGTAATTCCACTTAATACACACATCACACCACCAGTGTATCAGTTCTACTGTATTGCCTTTTTCCTTGTACATAATAATATAGTTTGATTTTAAAGCTTTTGAGAATGCCAATGTCTGGATCTTTTGTGGATCTACATTATTATATGTTTTATCTATTATTTTTGCTGATTTTGATTTATAATATCTTATCTCTTTGAGTGTCTTGATTTTTTTATTGTATACTGGTCATTTGTACTTACAAAATTTTTTGTAGAAAACCTTGAAGCTAAGATGATATTAGTTTCCTTCAAAAGGTTTTACAGTGGCTTCTGTCAGTTATTGGGAAATGGCAGTTATTAGCACTTACGGACAATTGGTCACTAGAACTCTTTCAAGGAATGAGGTTGTTTGGAGGTAAGCTGCAGTCACTGTGAGGACAACTATAATTCTAATATACTTGATGGACCCTAGACTCTAAGATCTTTGAAGGCATCAGAAGCACTAGTCAAACTCACAAATTCTCAGTTGTTCTCACTTCCATCATGAAGTAACCCCAAGAAAAAATAGCCTCAAGTACAGAACTTACTATCTTTGATTTCCCTCTGGTCCTATCCTATGCACTCTGGTATCTTTGAGAAGATTTACTTTTGTTTATGTCTTAAGCAGAATTATCGACCTCCAAAATACCACAACTAAGTATTTGTTTCTTTAAAATTTTGCAGAATAACATACATCGCTTCCCAAATTTTCTTATTATTAATACTTTTTTTAAAATATTGGAAATTCTAATTTTATATCTATATAATTATGAGATATACATGTAAAATATTTTATAGGATGAACTATGTCTGCATTTTAAATCACTACTAGGACTTCATATGTTTATGAAAAAATTATTTAAGTTTTAGAACATGTTTCTAATATTTTCCCTTAGTGAATCTTTCTCAAATGTTTATTTGAGAAATGTTTATTTTGTCATCTACAGCTATCACTAACAGACAAGTGACAGTTGATACAAAAAGTTGATACAAAAAGTATAAGTTGATACAAAAAGTTGATACAAAAAGTATAAGAAGTTTATACACTTAAAATTTCTTTACATTATAATTGTAAACTGGTAAGTTCTTAAATAAACTTTTCATTTTGAGATAATTGTAAATTCACAGGCAATTATATGAAATAATACAGAAAACTCACAGGTACACTTACTTTATCCAGTTTCCATCACTGATAACATCTTTCACAACTACAGCACAATATACTAATCAGGATATTGACAGTAACATAATCAAAAGAGAATATTTTCATGCTCACACCTGAATCTTTAGTGCCTCAGGGATAATTTTCTTCCCAAATATAGTGACAATTTTGTTTATATCATTCTGTTAATAATAGGACATAAGTTTGTTTTAATGGAACCTACTTAACATGAGCTCAATTTAACCCTCAGTGTCCCCAAAACATGTGTTTCAAAGACTTTAGTTTTTTTTTTTTTTTTTTTTGCTGCGATAGGTGGGTTAATAACTAGCATATCTCAAACACAAAGGACTATTAAAAATACTGAAAAAATAACTTGAAAATCTTCATTGTCACTTAATAGTTTACAATTTCCACTGCCATAGTTACTAGGCAAAATTCTTTTCTCGGGTGATGTGATTTTTTTCCCCCTTTTTTATATCCTGCTAATCGTACCGATAATTTTCAAAGTTAAGATAAAGGAGTTGTCTTTAAAAGCATGGCATGGAATAGGCTTCACAGATGTAGTTAGCAAAGTTGTATTTCATCGTAGTGTGTGCTACCAACAACATCTTACTTTCACAGAGATAAGTTACGGAGAATTGATTCAACTACTTTCTACTTGTGATGTCAATTTTTTGCAGACATCTCACTGGGTACAGTGAAGGTGACTGTATTGCTCTCTTATCTTCCTGAGAAGGACATGTACTTATGGAGCTGATTAGGATAAAATTATAATACACACCATTCATAAACATTTTAATGTTATTCATTTCACAGATCTAAATAAAGTCAGTATTTTACGTGTTTTATTTTATTTTGTAACATTGTTTGCTAAGTTCACCGTGGATTCAGCTCCTGCTCAGGGCAACCTGACACATAAGAAAACGAAGTGTCTCCTACCCCTGCATCATCCTCCCAATTGTGGCTGTGCATAAGCCCGTTGTGGCAGCTCCTGGGTCACTCTGTCTCACTGAAGGTCTTCCTCTTGGTCACTGACCTTCTACTTTACTAACAAAGTCTTTCCTAAAAGGATATAATTTGCTCAAGTGACACAATTACATGTACTAGTAATTCCAACAGAGATGTACAGGTGAAACTATATTAACATAACCAGTAAGGACCTCCTGCAGAAAAAAAAACACTCCTTAAAACGTTTGAGGGGTGTGTGTGGGTGGGTGTGTGTGGGTGGGTGTGTGTGGGTGGGTGTGTGCGCATGCATGCATGTGCAGATTCACATGTATGTAGGTAAAAAGAGTAATGAAGGTCTGAATCCATGGATATAAAGTCAGTTATTGTAAGTGAATTTAGTCGATGTTTGTTTACTCCCTGGGTGCCAGCATGGTATAAGCAACAGTGCCTGCCCTCCCTCCCTGCAATTTACAATAGCAAAGTGTCTGTCAGAGAGGAAGAAAGCAAATCAATAGATAAACATGTGGAAAACTACTATTGGATGAATTTCCCAAAATTGTCACTTCTTAAACTGAATGTAGTTTTATCCAGGCTCGTCAATGGCGGAGAACATGCCTATGACTTAATGTCACCCGGTTGGTAATGTCTTGTTAGTGGGTAAGAACAAATTCAATTCTTCCTCATTGCTCTTGTTTTGAGGCATACAATTTCAGTCATAACATATTTTTGTACCAATGGCTCAAACTTGAATCTCTTTCATTTTCTCAGGAATGATTTTCTTCACAAAAACATTGGCAATCTTGTTAACAGCAAATCTGTTAATAACCATCTAACAGGTCTTGCATTTGTTTTAATAGAGCATGAAAGTTAGAAGTAAATTTTCTATAGCCTGCACTTGGAAACCAGGTGTTATGTTTCCTGTGTTTTCATTTCCAGTACCCAGCACCAGTAAGCACACAAAAAAAGGTCAACTGTGGAAAAAAGGAAGCAAATCAAAACTTGTGAAGATAAAAATAACATCCTGATTTGTTCCAGCTTCAAGCCAATTTTTTTTTATTTTTATTTAACATAACTGAGTGAAAATGTACATTCACATGTAAATTTACATGCCCCCCTATATGCAGCTTCCACTGCTCTCCCTGTCTGGTGACAGCACACTATTCCTCTCTGCTCCATACCTGTCTCAACCTCCCAACAGTCTCGTTTCCCCTCCTCTCCATCCACTCCCCTTCCTCCAGCCAGAGGTCAACAAGATGATATCCTATAGATGTATAGAACTATAAAGTGCTTCCAATATATATGGTCACTCTGCCTTGCCAAGTCCAATCCATTCCTGTCCAAAGAGTGGAAGTTTGTTATAATTTATGGGAGAGGGCAGCATCAGGGAAGGGGGCCATGCTCTCAGACTAACCCCAAAACCGCTGGACCATCAATTGAGGTCTTTTAGTGGAGATCTCATGATGCACCTCTTTTTATTCTTGTGTTGCCAGTGAGGCTCCTCTCTGTGAGCTCCGTCGTGGCTATCACTGGTGGTGGCCGGGCACCATCCGGTTCTTCCGGTCCCAGGTCGATGTAGGCACCCACTCTTGTGGGTCTCTCTGTCTTCTCGGTTGTCTTTACTGCATGCCATTTTGGCCCTCGGTGAGCATCCGTTCCTGCTGAGTTGGGACCATTTGCTGTATCCTCGGATGGCAGCTTGGCAGCTTTAAAGACCCCAGACGCCACTCACCAATGTGGGGTGCAGAAAGCTCTCTTAGCAAAACGCTAGTTGTGCCAATTGGCCTGGAATTTGCCTAAGAGCATGGTCCCCCGCCCCCCGCCCCAGCTACTCTATCCTTGCAGTATTGAGTTAAGATGGAAGGAGTACTCAAGTTATGCTGAAGTCCACTTAATGTTGTTCTTGTTCCTAATGTGTGCTGTCACCGCTTTCTCATAACTAGATTGCTAGTAACTATCTAAACTAAACCCTCCCCCTCCTCGCCCTTCCTCCCTCCCCTCCCTTGCAGCTGTCAAAGAGTCTTTTCTTCTATACACAAGTCTGTTTTTGAGATCTTATCGTAGAGGTCTCATACAGTATTTGTCCTTTTGTCGCTGACTACTTTCACTCAACATAATGTCTTCCAGTTGAAACCAGGTTAGCAGATGTTTCCTGGAATCATCGTTATTCTTTATCATTGCGTAGTGTTCCATTGAGTATATGTACCACAGTTTACCTATCCATTCTTCCATTGTTGGGCATCTGGGTTGATTCCATCTTTTTGCTATTGTGGACTGTGCTGCGATAAACATTCTGGTGCATGTGTCCGTTGGTGTGAAGGGCCTTGAATCTGTAGGATATATTCAAAGTAGTGGAATTACTGGGTCAAATGGTATATCAATATCCATTTTTTTAAGGAAGCGCCAGATTGCCTTCCAAAGAGGCTGGACCATTTTGCAACCCCACCAACAGTGTAGGAGGGTTCCACTTTCTCCACAGCCTCTCCAGCATTTGTTGTTTTGTGTTTGCTGGATCATCGCCAATCTTGTTGGGGTGAGATGGTATCTCATTGTTGTCTTGATTTGAATTTCTTTAATAACTAAAGATCGTGAACATGTCCGCATGTGTTTTTTGGCTGCCTGGATCTCCTCTTTAGTGAAGTGTCTGTCCATCTCCTTTGCCCATCGCTTAATTGGATGGTTTATCTTCTTCTTCTTGATATTTTGTAGTATCCTATAGATTATGGAGATCAGGCGTTGGTCTGACATAGAGTTGCCAAATATTTTTTCTCATTCTGTGGGTGTTCTTTTAATTCTATTAATAAAGTCTTTGGATGAGCAAAAGTGTTTGATTCTTAATAGTTCTCATTTATCTATTTTCTCTTCTGTTGATTGAGGTTTGTTTGACAGATTTTGGAGTCTGTCCTCATTGTGTATTGAAACTTCCATTGTTGTTCCTATCTTTTCTTGGATGAGCTTTAGAGTTTTAGGTTTGATATTTTGGTCTTTTATCCAGTTGGACTTGGTTTTTGTATAAGGTGTAAGTTATGGATCTTGATTCAGTTTATCCAGATAGATAACCAATTTTGCCAGCACCATTTGTTGAAGATACTGTTTTTACCCCAGTTTAATGTCTTAGGGTCTTTGTCGAATATCAACTGCTCATAGGCAGATGGTGTCATCTCCGGGGTCTCAATTCTGTTCCATTGATCGATCTGTCTGTTCTTGTACCAGTACCAGGCTGTTTTGACCACTGTGGCAGTGTAGTATGTTCTAAGGTCGGGTAAGGAGAGGTCTCCCAATGTGTTCTTCTTCTTTAGTAGTACCTTACTCATCTGGGGCTTCTTCCCTTTCCAAACAAAATTGGTGATTTGTTTCTCCATCTCATTAAAAAATGATGCTGGAACTTGTATTGGGATTGCATTATATAAATAAATTGCTTTGGGTGAAATAGACATTTTCACAATGTTAAGTCTTCTTATCCATGAGCAGGGTAGGTTTTTCCATTTGTCTAAGTCTCTCTTAGTTTCTTGTAGTAAGGGCTTATACTTCTCTTTGTAAAGGTCTGTTGTTTCTCTGGTTAGATTAATTCCTAGGTACTTTATCTTCTTAGGGGCTATCATAAATGGTACTGATTTCATAATTTCCTCCTTAACAGTCTCGTTGATGGTATAAAGGAAACCTACTGATTTACTTATGTTTATCTTGTATCCTGAAACGTTGCTGAACTCTTCTATCAGTTTGAGTAGCTTACTTATAGATTCCTTGGGGTTCTCTGCATATACAATCATATCATCTGCAAACAGGGAGATTTTAACTTCCTCTTTGCTGATGCAGATGCCGTTTATTTCTTGGTCTTGTCTAATTGCTCTGGCTAGAACTTCTAGCACAATGTTTAATAGGACAGGTGACAGTGGGCATCCTTGTCTAGTTCCTGATCTCAGGGGAAAGTCTTTCAGTCTCTCTGCATTCAGGATGATGTGGGCAATTGGCTTTGTATAAATGGCCCTTATTGTGTTGAGGAATTTGCCGTCTATGCCCATTTTGCTAAGAGTTTTTAGCATGAATGGGTGTTGGACTTTATCAAATGCCTTTTCGGTATCAATGGACAAAATCAGGTGATCTTTGTCTTTTGTGTTATTTATGTAGTTAATCATATTAATTGTTTTCCTGATGTTGAATCAGCCTTGCATCCCTGGTATGAATCCCACTTGGTCATGATGGATTATTTTCTTGATATGTTGTTGTATTCTGTTGGCAAGAATTTTGCTGAAGATTTTTGCATCTAGGTTCATGAGTGATATCGGTCTGTAGTTCTCTGTCTTTGTTGGATCTTTCCCTGGCTTAGGTATCAGGGTTATGCTGGCTTCATAGAATGAGTTTGGGAGTACTCCATCCCTTTCTATACTGTGAAATAGTTTCAGTAGTATTGGGGATAACTCTTCTCTAAATGCTTGGTAGAATTCTGCAGTGAAGCCATCTGGACCCGGACTTTTTTTGGTTGGCAGTGTTTTGATGACCTTTTCAATCTCTTCCTTTGTGATGGGTTTATTAAGTTGTTCTGCTTCACATTGTGATAATTTAGGTAGGTGGTATGAGTCAAGGAATTTTTCCATTTCCCCTAGGTTTTCAAATTTGTTAGAGTACAGTCTTTCATAGTATTCTGTTATGATATTTTTGATTTCTGTTGTATCTGTGGTGACAACTCCCTTCTCATTTCTAATTTGGGTTATTTGTTTCCTTTCCTGCCTTTTCTTTAGTAAGTTTAGCCAGTGATTTATCAATTTTGTTGATCTTTTCAAAAAACCAGCTTTTGGTCTTTTCAATTTTTTCAATTGTTATTCTATTCTCTAATTCATTTAGCTCTGCTCTAATCTTTATGATCTCCTTTCTTCTGGTGCCTGAGGGTTCCTCTGTTGTTCTCTTTCTACTTGTTCAAGCTGTAGAGTTAGTTCTTTGATTTGGTTTCTTTCTTCCTTCCAGATGTGTGCATTTATGGAGATAAACAGACCTCTGAGCACTGCTTTGGCTGTATCCCATAGCTTCTGGTAGGAAGTGTTTTCGTTCTCATTGGAATCCACGAATTTCTTTAATTCATCCCTGATTTCCCCTATAACCCGTGTTTTTTTTAGCAAGATGTTGTTCAGTTTCCAAGAGTTCCACTTTCTATCTCTGTTTTTTCTGCTATTGATTTCAACTTTGATGGCTTTATGATCTGAGAAGATGCTTTGCAGTAATTCAATGGTATGGATTTTGTTGAGCATTGCATTATGGCCTATCACGTGGTCAATTCTGGAGAATGTTCCATGTGCACTGGAGAAGAAGGTGTAGTCTGCTGATGGGTGGAAAGTTCTGTATATATCAATGAGGTTTAATTGGTTAATTGTGTCAATGAGGTCTTCTGTAGCTTTTTTCTAGATGATCTGTCTAGTAATGAGAGTGGAGTGTTAAAGTCTCCCACTATTATTGTGGAGTCATCTAACTCTCTTTTGAGCGTAGTCAGTGTTTCTTCGACATATTTAGGTGCTCTGACATTAGATGTATAAATGTTTAATATAGTTAAGTCTTGCTTGTGTACTGAACCTTTCAGCAATAAATAGTGTCCATCTTTGTCCACGATGGTGGATTTGACATTAAAATTGATTTTGTCTGAGATTAGAATTGCCACCCCTGCTCTTCTTTGTTCATTGTTAGCTTGATATATATTCTTCCATCCTTTAATTTTCAGTTTGTTCCTGTCTTTAGGTCTTAAGTGAGTTTCTTGTAGACAACATATGGATGGGTCGTGTCTTTTGATCCAAGATGACACTCGGTGTCTCTTTACTGGAGCATTCAGTCCATTCACATTCAATGTAATTATTGATAGGTACGTGTTCACTGCTGCCATTGTGATATGTTTATTTTTATGTTGATGTTTTCTCTGTTGTTCTTATTAGTCTGTCCTGAGACACTCTTTTTTGTGAGTTGATTTTTCACCTTTTTCAGAGCTGGTTTTATAGTTGTTGAGACTCGTGTGTTAGATTTCTTGAAATGGTATAATACATCTTTGTTGTGCTTTAGAGCTGCCCCTATGAACCCCCTTAATAAACTATTTATAAACCCAATTTTAATTACTACCCGTCTGGTCATCTTCCTCTCCATCTGGAAGGACTATAACGACTGTAGTACATCCCTCTTTTATTATGATGACACCATAGTTTTCATGATGATCACTGGTTTGCTTCTTTCCAAATCAAAGCTTGGAGCCTTCCCTAAATGAGTATTGAGTAGTGTGTCGTTCTATAATATAAAGTTAGTGGTTTCTTTCTTCTAAGCCAAAGCCAAGAACTTTCAGTATTTCTTGTAGTTTGGGTTTGGTTTTTACAAAGTCTCTGAGTTTCTGTTTATCTGGGAATGTCTTAATTTCATTTTCGTATCTGAAAGATAGTTTTGCAGGATATATAATTCTTGGTTGGAAGTTCTTCTCCTTCAAGACTTTGAATGTGTCGTGCCACTGTCTCTGTGCCAGCATGGTTTCTGCTGAGAAATCTGACGAGAGCCTACAGGGTTTCTCTCTGAATGTTAGCTTTGCCTTGAGTCTTGCTGCCTTTAAGAGTTGCTGCTTATGTTTCATTTTGTTAAGCTTGATTATAATATGTCTTGGAGTCTTTCTTTTGAGATCGATATTGGGTGGCATACGATATGCATCTCAGATGTCTATATTCTCTTCCTTCATGATTTCTGAGAAGTTTACTTTCAGCAGCTCAGCAACAATACTCTCTGTGTTCTCAGATGTCTCACCCTGTTCAGGGACTCCGATTAATCGAAGGTTGTTCCTCTTAATAGAGTCCCACATGCTTCTTAATGTTTCTTCATTTTTCTTGTTTCTTTTTTCTGATTTCTGCTTATAGACACTGGCATCAGCAGCTCTGTCTTCCAAGTCAGAAATTCTTTTTTCCATTTGTTCCATTCTGTTTTCTTGGCTTTGCATGGAAGTTTCTATGTCTTTGATTTTCTTCTTGATCTGTTGGATTTCAGAGTACTGGTGTTCCATCAGGTCAAACAACTTGCTTAATTTTTCATTTTGTTCTGCTGCATTTTGTATAAGGTCTAGAAGGGCTCTGTATATAATCAATTTGTATTCACTTCCTGATGCTTTCATAAAAGTTTCTTCATCTGGAAAACTCCTTGGTTGCTTTGTTTGGGAGCCTTCTGAAGCCATAGTGATTGCTTGTATGCCACAATTGTCTGTTGCTTTTTGGGTCCCATGTGAGTATACAGAGGCTGGAAGAGGTACTGTGAGGATGGATTGCAAATGTTTCTCTAGGCTGTCTTCAAATGTAAAGCAAAAGGTATGTGACCGGTTCACAAGTTAGTTAAGTTTTCAGGTGTAGAGGTCTCTCTTCTCATCTGACGAAATAAGCGCCACTATATCCCACCCCAGATGATAACCAACTAGTTCAGAATACAGCAATGCTACTGCCCTGGTGGCCTCTGCTGACAGGACCTAGCCTTGTCCAACACTGCGTCAAGTACTGGTTTTGTGATAGAAAAGCGCTCTCCTGTGGGCAGGCTCTGGCTCCCAAGCTAAGAATTAGGTCCAGCTGTGGCCACCGTATCCCAGATGGCATCCTCCACCCAGGCAGCAGACAGAGGGGCTAAAGGTGCTGAGAGGCAGTGATTCCTCTGCCCCTGTTGCAGGGCCCCCAACGTAGACAGCACTGTGCAAAATCACTACTTTTCTGACGGAGAAGCGCTGTCCCATTTGCAGGTGCTGGCTCCCAGGCTAAGAACGAGGTCCCGCTAAAATCTCGGTACCAACATGGCGTCTGCACCCTGACCGTGAAGCTCCGCGCAAACCCCACTGAGGCAGCTACAAAACGAAAGGCTCGAAGTGTCTAGATTAACAGAGTCCCGAGCCTGGCTCTCAGAATATGGGGATTTCGCCTGCCTTTCCCCCCAGCAGCGCGTCTGAGTCCAGCCACCAGGCAAGGCCCAGCTCCGCCCGCCAGCCGAGACCGAGGGAAAAAAAGTCAAAACGGTGCGTTTACCTTCTGTCCGTGAGAGCCGGGGCTAGCCAGGAGCGGGAGTCAGTGAAAGAGAGGAGGTTTTTCCCTGAGTGGTATGAAGTCCCAATTAACAGCTCTGTGCCGTGTCCTGAGGCTGATTAGGTGCTCAGAAGGCTCTGTTTGATTGTCAATTCAGGTCTCGGTTTCCAGAGGGATAGAAGGAGACGTGGGCTTAGTCCGCCTTCTTGACTCCGCCCCCCCCAAGCCAATTTTTTTAAAGAGTAAATAGTCCACACGACACTTAAGTAAAATATTTTGGCTTGTTGAAAGCAGTCGTTTTTTGACATTTGAGTCAACGTGTTATGAATTGGTCTTCTATGATTTCCTTTGCTGCTGGGTTAAATCGTCCTTTGAAAGTGCATCCACTGAAATTTGTGTTGTTACACTTTCTGTTTGGCTACAGGAACTCCCTTGCCTCTCCCAAACTGTTTATCTTCCGAACTAAAGAGGATTATATAGCAAAATGCCTTGAGATTGATTCACCTGGATAAGCACTGATGGATGAAATTCTTAGTGATTCAAGAAACATTTAAAAAATTATTCTACTAAGTCATGCATTGATCCACATGGAGTTTGAAGAAAAATGCTATTTAAAAATACAAATGGAGTGTCAGCCTTTTTCTCATTCATTTGTTCTTTTGCCAGACTGGGCACCGACACAGTCTAGGCCCTGTGCTAGCCACTGCTTCTCTCTGCTTCGTTTTCAGCTGACCTGTGTGGACTACATTGTAAGTAAATTATCTGAACTATCAGAGGCTTGCTTTCCAAATCCTCATTTTTACAGTTCCATTGCTGTGGTCGTGTTTTCTAGCTTAAGCAGAGCACAGATTTATAAGTGTACATTCAAACAGAATCCTTTGGGATAATGACTGTAGCTAATACTACCATGATGGATGCTATAACTGAAAAATCTATCCCGTTAGGAGCAGCTAAATTTTTTCTTAACCATCCAAAACATGTTCTCTCAACCTATTTTAGGTGACAGCATATATAACCCCTTAAACCCGTAAATACAGATAGGCCTCTGGGTTTTATGCAGTCTCTGAAGAGCTTACTTTACCTGTATTATTCCACTTAAAAAATTGTATTGCAGAAGTATGAGTTATCAGACTATAACATGAAGTTTCACTTCTATTTGTAAAGATAGATGATTACCAAACTTTGGCATTTTAAGTCTTAGTGGTCACAAATTACATGTGCTACACCTCACAACTGACAGCCTCACAAAATCTGTGTTGGTTCTCTGACCTCAGCTTCACCAGCTGAAATGAAGCTTAGCAAACTTTTGTGTTCGAATATTTAGACATCTTGGGTAAAAATACTTTGAAGACAGTTTCTCTTTAGCTTGTCAGCAGCTGCCTTACTTTCTCTTCCTCTGGTTGACCCAGCTCCTTGCAGCTAAATTCAGTATTGGCTGCATCTCTGATTCTGAACTTTCTCAGTTTCCCTGATGGACCAAAACCAAAGTAATACATAAGCTAAATCTGGAATTCAAATTACATTGCAACCAAACAGGGTATCTTACAATGTGAAGCAACAAACTTTGACTTCTGACACGAGAGGTGAAGATCTTTGTTTTTTATTTGAATTAGTGAAACCTATTTAAAAAATTCCACATTGAATGCCTCTGGAAATTGTTCTAAGGACATACAGGAAATGAAACATTGACTCAAGAAAAGCTATAAAAATTCAACTAAAAAAAGAAAAGGCAACAGTTTGTGGTGTTGAAGCCAAGGTCACTCCTTCCTGGGCACTCCTAGTTAAGCAAGTCACAGACCTTGCTCCAGGCTGCAGCAGCCCATGATACAGGGTTCCCTTAACCATGCTCCCAGTCAGACAGCTTCCTTCGCACAGCGCCCTAGACACTTATTGCCAAGCCAAGTGCCATCGAGTCAGACCCTAGGGCCCTATTACTCATGCTAAATCCTGGGCAAGTCTCACTGAGAGGTAGGAGCTCCCTTCCACTGCTCGATCACCACTCCAGGAATAGCGGCCCAGCACACTGAGAAAACAGGGCCTTCATCGACCTTGTCCCAGTTCAGGAGGCAAGTGCTTCCTCGCCAACAGAGGCGAGCCAAGGGGAAACTCGGCTGCCCACCACCAAGTGCTCAGCCTTAGAGCAGGCGTATTACATTATTCTAGGAGAATCTTGCAAGCATTCCTGCCACCTGCTCCAGGACTTTGGCTCAGAGATTTTGCCTAAGGGCAGGTGGGTAAAGAAAGCCAAAGGAGGCCATAAAACAGCTCCTAATCTCTTCCCCAGGGAACTGACTATGTTTGTAACAGGACTTGGAGATGGTTAAGCCTATGGGCATTCTAAAAAATAGTTAAGGTTGAAATGAAAGATGATCTGTAGGAGATTCAAGATGCAGGCTAATCACTGTCTATCTCTGCAAGAGACCAAACACAGGTCTTGCGGGAAATGACAAGCTGTACTCCAGTGACAAAGCAATCTCACTGTGACCAGGATTTAAATTATTGGACGGATAGGTAGTAGCATGTGCAGGACAATCAGCTTAATGTCTGGTGATGTCCCTCTGGAATAATGACCCATGCTATTTCCCTTGCATCTCACTCTAGCCCAGTGCTGAGACTGCCAAGAGAGGGACGTTCATCCTTTCTGATAAATGAACTGCATGATTCACAAGGAAAATGCTTTTAGTCTAAGCAGCTTAACCTGAATGAAAATTTTTTTCTAACACAAAATACGATATTAGACAACTCTAAGAATGAGGAAATGACATGAAATTAGGAGCATCCTTCAAAGCTTTTCTCATAAGATTTATCTTTTACTATAATGCCCAGACTGCCTGATTCACATGAAAATTAACCTTGCATGGCCTAAAGTATCTTCTAAAGTTTGCTTGCAGAGAGGGAGTATATGGAGTACATATATGCAAAATAGAAACCCTGGTGGTTAAGTACTGCATCTGCTAACCAAAAAGTCAGCAGTTCACATCTGCCAGGTGCTCCTTGGAAGCTCTATGGAGCAATTCTACTCTGTCCTATACAATCACTATGAGTTGAAATCAACTGGACAACAGTGAGTTTGGTTTTTTGGTTTACACGTAAAACACATTTTTTCATTGTTCCAAAATTGATTTTTTTTTGCAGTGTCAAAAATAGATCAACATTGCATTAAGTTGTCTTAGCTATCATCTTCCATGAAAATGAAAGATTGAGAAAGTGATCTTTGAAAATATTTCACCTCATGCAGGGATTTCATAAACTGCATAACACGACAACTGTTATGGGGAAGGTGGAAGAATAAGATCAAGGAGGGATATACACTGAGACTTTAAATAACTTGGTGCCATTTTATTTTTTAGGATGGATGGTGGGTATAAAAGGATATTTTGATATTTGTAATTATTTATACTTACTTTTTATGTGTAAAATATTTCATAATAAATGTTTTTTAAAAAAAAAAATCAGAGTTTCTTTATTCCAAGGGAGCCCTAATGGAGCAGTGGCTAAGCACGTGGCCTCTAGCCTACAGGCTGAGGGTTCAAACTCACCAGCCACTCCATGGGGAGAAAGCCGGTAGTCTGTTTGCATGAAGATCCCAGCCTTGGAAACCCTCTGGGGTAGTTCTACTCTGTCCTAATATCTAGGTCAAGCTATGTGGTGTGTGTATATTCAGAGTGATTTTTTTTTTTTTTACCTGTAGGTTCCTAGCCACTCATCTCCCTTGTTTCTGTACTCATCCAAGTACAGATAAATGTATGTATGTATATGTATTTTGATGAGCTAACAAAATGCCTTTAGGTGAAAAAATGGTATTGCTTATAGGCTTCTTAATCCCACAAATCTCTCTGTCACTTTCTCTCTGTCTCTTATTCTCCTCTTTCCTGTTTTTTTTTTTAAACTTTAAAATTATGATTCCCTCTTGTTTATCTTCCATTCAACCTCAGCTGTGCCATCCTGCCACTGGATTACATTCATTCCTTAGTGGTTGCTACTAACAAGTTCTTGCTAAAGCTTATTTAATCCTTGTAGCATTTGCACTATTAATCTCCCCATCTTTCTTGCTACCACATTCTCGTATTACCCTTATCTTGTCACTTATCCTCATACTCTCCTGTCATCTTTAGATTTCCATAATACAATTTCATTGTTGTTTTACCTTTCAAATCCCATTTTCAACCAATCGTCCTAGACAATGTTACTTTATACCTAAATTTACCTTAAGCTATAAAGAGGCATTTGTGATTATTTGGGTTGCCTGCCATACTAAGGAATACTGGGAAGCTGTAAGTCGGATCTGATTCAATGGCACTTGGCATATCAAGATATAAAGTAAATAAATTTTGATGTTCTGTAAGAAGTCGGTGGTGTACGCATAGGAAAAGTCGTTTTCTAAGAAATAGTAAATATAAATTTGTATAGAGAATATAAAAATAGAAGGATAGCACAAAACATTGTCAAAATTTATCTTTATGGAGTGGATTACATCATATATTTTACCTTCTAAGTTCTGTATTTCTATCATTGTAAATACTGTATACACATATATTACTGTGATAGCTGTGAAAGCATTAAAAAGAAAGTGAGAAACAGGGATCTAATACACTTCATTGTGTTGTCATAATGATTGTATGATATAAATTTTATAGTACTTGTCATGGATTGAATTGTGTACCCCGAAGATGTGTATTAATTTCTCTGGGCTGTGATTGCTGGATTGTGTGGTTTTCCCCATGTGTTGTAAATCCTACCTCTTTGATGTTAAAGAGGGAAAATTGCTGGCAGCTATTTTAGTGAGATAGGACTCAGTCTATAAGTCTGGGTTATGTTGAGGCGATCACTTGGGATATAAAAGAAAATAGTGAGCAGAGAGACAGATCTACCTCAAGCCACCGGAGAAACAGTGCTGGGAGCAGAGGGTGTCTTTTGGACTTGGGGTCTCTATGTGAAGGAGCTCTTAGTACAGGGGAAGAAGGTCAAATGAGAAAGCTTTCCTCTGGAGCTGGCCCCTGAATTTTGGCTCTTAGCCAGCTTTTCTGTTCAAGCCATCTTCTTGTCGTATCTCTGTTACAGCAGCACTGGCAATACTAGATGAACAAGAAAGTACTTGATAGTGTGAATGATGAAAGATAGGCCCCAAATAATGTTTAACATTGTTACTCAGTGTACCTTTGTAGTGTCACTACTTCTCTCCCAATCCTGAAGTGTTTGCAATACCCAGGACTACATCCTCAGTTCTTCTCTAGCATTCTATACATTGTCTCTGAGTATACTATTCCACTTCAATGCCTATGACTCTGCAACACTATTCAAATTATCCTCCAAAGCTCCAGAACCACCTACCCACTGTCTCAAGTATATTTCTGCTTGCAAATCCTATAGCCCAAAACAGTAACATGCCTTAAAGCTGGTCCTTGTCTTGACCCTCTGTAAGTAATTCTGCCTGCCAAACTCACTATTTTATTGACTGGGACCATCAACCCACTGCCCAAGTTAGAAATCCGAATGTCAACTAATATTCTTTCATCACCCATTACGATTGAGCTCTAGTCCAAATTGATTCTTCCCTTCTTTTCTTCTTCATAGCTCTAACACCCATCTACTTCCACTTAAACCTGCTGCTGCCCCCACAGCACATCTGTAATTGCCTTTGATTGGTCTCTCGGCCCCAGCTTCATATCATTTCATTTATTCCATAAATATATATGAGCAAGATTTATAGCCAGTAGGGAAAAGATAAGCAAATTTGCAAACTCACCTTCTGTTTCCATCGGTGTTTATTATTATGTCAAGTAAAATACATATATATGTAAAAAATATGTAAAATATGGAGCCTTGGTAGGGCAGTGATTAAGATCTTGGCTGTTAACTGAAAAGTCTGCAGTTTGAATCCACCAGCCACTCCTTGAAGACCTTATGGAGCAGTTCTACCATGTCCAGTGGGGTCACTATGAGTTGGAATTAACTTGACAGCAATGAGTTTTATATAAGACATGATTATGTTGTATAATATGATAATATGGATAATTACAAAATATATATAAATATATTTTAAGAACATAACCATTTTAATGCAATCATACCATACAATGACAACATAACAGTGATTACATAGGGGTTCTTGAGAACACAAAGTCCATGAAAATCTGCCTAGAGTGGGCGTGAGTAATTTCAGTGAAGACTTCCTGTAGGAAGTGATATCTGATCTGGAACTTAAAATATGAGCACAGAAAAAGGAAAAATACAAAGGACTGCCAATCAAGTTATTAAACTCACCCTAGAAAAAGTGCCACATACCTCTATCACTGAATATCACTATAATCACCTTTGAAGTACTCTCCTTAGGAAGCTTTGCACCAGTGCCATTGCCTAGTCCACCCTTCCAAGCAATTTTGGCACTCTTTCTGGGATGGCCATCAAAGCTGTTGTCAAATTACCCTTGATGTCCTGAATGTCATCAAAATGTCTTCCTTTCAATATTTTCTTCCTCTTTGAGTAAAGAAAAAAAGACAGTAGGGGCCAGATCAGGTGAGTAGGGAGGGTGTTCCAATACAGTTATTTGTTCACTGGCTAAAAACTCCCTCACAGACACCTGTAATTAAGTTTGCTAACTTGTCACCTTGCTACCATGTACAATGGCCATTCCAGAAAGAGTTCCAAAATAGCTTTGAAGCATGGGCTAGATGCTGGCATCAGGGCATAGCTTCCCAAGGGAAGTGCTTTGAGGGTGACTGTAGTGATATTCACCTATGAGTTCACTTACTTAATCGTCAAGCTTTACATTCCCTAAAAATAGAGCATGACTTTCAAAGTTCTCACCGTAGAGTGTTCCGTTACACTGTGGTTAAAACTGGACATGGGGTGAAAGAACTAAAGGCAAGCTCAAGCCGATCACTGTGAACTTTATAAAGAGATTAGACTGTGTCCTAAGAAACAATGGTAAGATTAAAAGAAGAAAAGTAATGCAGTAAGATGATTTCCCTGGCCACAGTAGAGCTCATTCCTTACCTTCCAGTCAAAGTAATCTTTATACCTCCTAGTTACAATGCTATAAATGCTTTCTCTCCATTTAAAATCCAACTATTATCTGATCTTCACTAACTTTATAATTCATATCTCTTGCCAGGTATCAAAAACTCTAGCAAAATCTGTATCCTTGCATCTCCTTGAATACAAAGCCTTGCTTCTAAGTCTTTGCACACTCTTTCCATACCAAAATGAAAACCAAATCCCTTGCCATTGAGTCGTGCTATTGACTGGACCTATAGAACAGCCCCATACAATTTTCTAGGCTGTAACCTTCACAGGGAAACCCTGGTTGCATAATAGTAAATAGTTATGACTGCTAACCAAGAGGTTGGCCATTCAAATTTGTCAGGTTCTCCTTGAAATTCTACGCAGCAGTTCAACTCTGTCCTATTGGGTCACTATAAGTTGGAATCAACTAGTGGGTAAGTTTTACAGAAGCAGGTTGTCACATCTTTCTGCTGCAGAGCTTTTGGTTAGCAGCCTGGTTCATAACTACTGCCCAACCGGGTTCGCTTTGTTCCACACTGGCACCCTAATTATAGAACACAGAGAGAGATTTTTACTGTGGTAGAGATCTTTACTATGTTAACAACTACAAATCCTTTAGGAATCAATTGGAATTTAGTTCCATAACATCACGTGACCTACCCACTCTCATTCAAGTTTGATCAGTTATGCCCACTTTGCACTCAAAACATATGATGGCCCTTACTATATCACTTATCATACTCTTACATAATTGCCTTTTTTCTTCTTATTTTTTATCTTAGTCCCTCATGTTTGTAAGTCCCACAAAATTAGAGCTTTGCCTTGTAGGGAATTGGTAAATGTGAATATATGTTGAATTAATAACATCATTTGGTTTGTCTTCTTTGGAGCATGCAACAAGTTTCTCTTATGGAATGCAAAAATTCAAATGAATATATGAAATAAAATATTAAAATAGCACTTATTTAAGAAATAGCTTCATGAATTACAGCATAGAAATTGTACATGCAGAAGTCAAAAAGGTCAGCTGCTAGTTATGTATTTCTTGCCTACTGTGCTATTTGCTTATTTAATAATTCATGACCATTTTTTCGTTACTTACAAAATAAAGCCAGAAAACCAAACCCACTGCCATCGAGTCAATTCTGACTCATGGTGACCCAAGAGAACAGAGTATTATTGCTCCACAGTTTCCAAGGAGCAATGGGCAGATTCAAACTGCCAACCTATTGGTTAGTAGATGTTACACTTAACCACTACACCACCAGTGTTTCCACTTATAAAATATGACTGTTAAATTAGATGATTTTAAATATTTATTCCAATTTTAAAATCCTCTAATTGATAACATAATTAAATTCAGGTAGAATTTACATAAGATACAAATGTTTCCCAGTCTACTTAGCTAACAGAATAGTTTAACTCTTATTCAACTGTCTAAAATGGGAGTAAAGGAAATCTACAAATACATATGTCTTTATAAGTCATCAAGATTTTACATTCTTCTGGTAGATTTGTTTGCTTTTGTGATTTTTCTACCAAATGAAAAATTTGATTCTAAAATAAAAAGAAAGTGAAAAACAGTTACTTAACTATAAATGGTGTCTTGAAACCCACCCAAATCATCTCCTTAACTTTCAGTTTTAATCTCTATGATTCAACCTTTGATAGAAATTCACTTGTCAAAAAGACAGTCCTTTACTCTGACTCTGTACATTTTGTTAGTACTTTTTCATTCATTACCTTTGACCAGAATGATATAGCAGTTAGCATTGACAATTCAAATTGTTTGGTATTACATACTTCTTCAAAGTGAATGTAATTTAATATCAGTATATTGCCATGTGGCTATGTACCTAGAATTTCCAGTTTTAGATGAACAAGGTAATATCACCTCTGAGAATCTATCCACAAACTGTCAGAACCAAATTAAAAGCAATTCATCAAAAGAGTATACTGACTGTCTTAGCAGAATAGACATTGATTATGTACCAGTTAAAGCAAACACAACTCACACTGAATGGAAATCAATCCACTCTATCTGTATAATAAATATGAGACTTCCCGCCCTGTCTAAGAGAAGGGGGCTATGCAGATCCCTTCTGAATGTCACATAAGCTTTGTAGTGCAGCTAAGAAAGCTGAGGGTGAGCCCCAGGGAAGGTATCACAAAGGAAGCTCCAGGCACAGGCTTTCACACCCAGCTCTCCTCCCTCCATTTAGTTACCAACTTCAGGGAGAACTGAGGCTTGCTTCTTGGCAGGGAAGAAGCCTGATGTCATCTGAGTGAGAGGCAGGGGAGGCTCTTCCTCCCACAACACTCTGGCGGTGTACACTTGTCAGGAGCTCTGGCAGTGTAATGGTTAAGAGCTAAGCTGCAAACCTGAAGATCTGTGGTGCTTCTCTGCAGTCTGCTTCCGTAAAGATTACAACCTTAGGAACCCTTAGGGGCAGTTCTACTCTGTGTTATAGGGTTGCTATGAGTCCGAATCAATACAACAGCAATGGATTGTTTTTCATGGGGAGGAATGGGTTGGTGTATTTTTCTGGGAGAAAACATAAAAGTGTGTGTTTTTCAGGCATTGAGTGTTAATGCAGAAATTGTGGTGGCATAGTGGCTAAGTGCCACATCTGCTAACCCAAAGGTCTGCTGTTCCAATCCTGCAGGCGCTCTGCCCTATAGGGTTACTATGAGCCAGAATTGACTCCATGGCAGTGGGTTTTGGTTTGGAGTGTTGATGTATCCGTCACCTTCCCTTCACACAGTGGAAATTTTGCAGAGGTTCCTCCTAATGCTCCCCTCCTTCGTTCTAAGGACCCTTAACTGGCATTTTGAAAAGCAAAAAACTAAATGTCCAGGTTCTACACATTTTGTTACATAGCACTAGGATGGTGAGAGTACAGGCTTTAAATCTCATCAGCGCCATTTATTAGATGTTGTAAACCTTTTATGGTTTATATAGACAGTTGAGCACTGCAGTGGGAATGAAAACCAGAGCAATCCCGTGGTGACTGCAGAAGCTGTTCGGGTAATGTCAAGTCAGCAAACCTCATACAAGCCTCGAGAGCAGCTACTTTGACCAAAAAACTTACTATTAGTCCATGTCATTTCCCACCAAAGAAACCATTTAATTCCACAATATTTTAAAATACATTTAAAAATAGTTGCCTTATGTAACCCTATTTTACTTTTATTTTTCTATTATTGACTAGAAAGACTGCACATATTGTGGTCTTCAACCTTCTTTTGGGTTTGTGGATAAAAATAAGAAAAGGAGAACGTAGGTTGTTTTCTTTAGACTTTACACTTAGTGTTTCACACAACTGTTAAAAAAAAGAAATCTCTCAGGGCAAGCAAAGATATTACCTTATATTTGATTATCTCTGATTCTGGAGAGAAATTGCAGCCCACTCTTTTAACATTGTATTTCTTTCACAGTCTGTCTCTGTCTGCATTCCAGTGCTCCTGCCTCCATCCTCGCTTGACTGTACTTTTATTAAAATGCTTGCTTCATTCTGTCTAGCAGCAGACTTTTTTCCCCTATTTACTTTTATGACATGACTGCAAGCTCTTATAGGGTAGGGTATACTCTTTAAAAAATAAGAAGAGAAAAAGGTATTCTTTAAGGAGACAAAACTCAGTAGTTTGTGTCTAACAGTCGATCACTGTGGTTGTCAGCAACAAGCTACAGTTCAAGGAGAGTCCTGTGTGACATGATCTATGCAGTCATGTGCCTTAAACGTGCAGGTGTAAGTTAGATTTTTATTTCTCAACAGCCGCTTCTTTGGTGTCAACTGAGCCATCTACTCAATGTCAATGGAGAAAAAAAAAAAAAAAATCTCACTGCCATCAACTCTTGTCAGACTCTTAGCGATCCTATAGGTCGGGGTAGAACTGTCCCATGAAGATTCCAAAGAGCGCCTGGCGGATGTGAACTAACGTCCTTTCGGTTAGTAGACGTAACACTTAACCCTCTACGCCACCAGGGTTTCCAATTGAGAAAAATATTTTTATAAATAACTCATATTTATACTTTTCATACAACATTGTACAGATAATATCTTTAAATCACTTTTTACATATTTGTTCTTTCATTTAACACGTATCGACTGTGCGCAATGTTCCATAAAAGGTGCTTTAATATTTTGCAGTTACGTACACTTTAAGATTTACATAATGTATTTGATTCTTTCAACATTTGGTCCTTGTAACAACCCACTATTTGTATAGGAAGTGAAAGTTATTTTTTTCCCCCCATTTTAGAGATGAAACCGATGACACGGAGGTTAAGTTGTAAGACCAAAATTCTGTTGCTAAAATATTCATGAATCAAAACTTGTAACTCAGTCTTGCTGAGACTCAACTGCTTAAGTATATCTTAATGAAATACTAGACAGTAACTATGATTATCATATCAATTTGGATGTTTGTCTTCCACAGTTTTTACCCTTTAAAAAAGAGTTCTTCCATTTTAAGGAAGAGCTGCATGAAAGACGAAAGACTTACAGGTAGAATGATACGATGTCTAAGAACTAGTTTAAAATAGAGCATTAAAAAAGATGAAGATGATAGAAATATTTTTTAATTGGCAAAATGTTGATGATGAAAATGGGCTATGGATACATGAGATTTAGTTTTACTATCCTCTCTATTTTTGTGTATGTTTGAAAATTCTCATAATAAAATGTTGAAGAAAATAAAGAGGATTTTGAAACACTCACTTGGGAGCCTACCTGATAAATTATTCAAGTAAATGTTCAAACTGATGCTGAATTCTGGAGGATGTCCAAGATTACAACTCTCAGAGCTTTGGAACCAGAAATTCTGCTAAACTCGCTCCTTTTCAATAAACAAAACCTTTGCTTTTCAAAAATGTTTAATATATATTCAAACTCTCCCACAGGTTAACCAAACCAAGCAAGCAAATCAAATGACCCAAAACCACAAAACTAAAATTCCTTCTCAGAATTATGGGTAGGAAGAACTATATGAGAAGGGGATATAAGAAATTACTGTTTGAATATATTATTCTCAAATTTTATATAATTTAAGATTTAAAAAGTAGGTAATATTTTTTAATGCAATAATACATAGAAATTTAATATAGCATTGATGAAAAAAATGAAGTTTGTCCTTAAACATCATTACGCTTTCTTTTCACTTATCAACTGTCTTGTTATCAGACATTTCACATTTACAACAGTGAAAAATCTACTATCCAACTATCTTACATGTTAACAATGTACCTCTGACAGTAACAAACACCAAGATGCAAGGCAAGAGTGATGCTGATGGTTAAAGTTATGTGTCAACGTGGCTAGGCTATGAGTCTCAATGTTTTAGGAGTTATGTAATGATGTAATTTGGTAGTTAGGCAATGATGTAGCCATCCTCCATTGTGTAATCTGATGTGGTCATCCTCTATTTTTGCACAACACCAATTTTGCATAACAACCTGATCTTTGGAAACTAACATTGTCGATGAGACGGTATATATGACTCCTCTGGGTCCCTTAAATGGCAATACAGAGAAACATGACAGACTCTTGATGAAGTCACCACAATGTGGGTGTGACAGCCCTCAGCATACCACCTTTCAAGGAAAAAGAATACTTTTTCCTAGACATGTAAAAATAGCAATGTTAAAGATCAGACTTACACCCACTAATAGCGTCACAAAACAGTGCTTAATATAAAAGATTAAAGGTCCTTTTGGAGGTCTGCTAGTACTGATCAATCAAGGCAATTTTTCCAAGTTCTTGGGAGACACAATTTCTGTGGAAAGAAGACAGGCAAACAGACGAATCAAGAAGTAACTGCCATTCAGTCAATGTGGACTAATGACAGCTTTAGCTACAACACAATAAAATGTTGCCCAGTCCTGCACCATCTTGACAATCACCAGAAAATTCGAGCCTGTTGTGACTGGTCTGCCAATCTGTTTCAGAAACGGTCTGCCTCACTCTTGACAGAGCTGCACTGACCAAATACAGCGTCCTCCTCTAGTGACTGATCCTTTCTCTTGATAGTTCTAAACCACGTAAGCTGAACAGTGTTGTCTCCTGATCCATTAGGCTTTCACTGGCTACTTTCTGGAAGTAGATCACCAGGCCTTTCTTCCTAAAATCTTAAAAGAAGTATTGTCACCTCTTGGAACATTTAATTATATTTAGTGTCTATCAAAGTAGGAGAAGTTAAAAGAAAAAAGTAGAAATATTAAGAGTTTTAAGGAAATCTCTACTTTCTGCGTCACTTTAGGCCAACAGAATTCACATTTATATATCTGGAAGTCATACATATACCATGTTGGAACACTTAAGAGGGAAAGAATATAAGTTAAAGTCAGGAGAGACAAAATACGATTACTACTAATGATCCCGGTTCTTCTCTTTACCTTCAAGTAAATAAACAGAATGCTGTGAATCAGAGTAAGGAGGAGTTGTCACAGCGACTTTTTAACAGGTGAAGGCAGGCCACATTTGAGGTAGATTTTCTCACAATAGAGCCCTCTTCTGCTCTTCTCTTGCATGTTTTATGCGAGTGAGTGAGTTTTACAAGGATGCTGCTTGGGTGTGAGTCCCTCTGCTATACCCCTTACTTGGCTGGACCAAATCACTTAATTATCTAAGACTTAATTTTTCTGTCCATAAAATGGGCATAATTATATGGTAGGAATTGAAATAGGTAACACATGGAGAGAGCTTAATGAACTATTTGACATACAGCACGTACTCAGAAAATCATTTAATATTATACCCAACATAATATACCCTCTTTTCTAAAGTTGTTTTGTTGTTGTTGTTGTTGTTAAATGAAACCGGTTAGCTATACGCCGACACATCCCAAGCTCTGATGCTGACTTATGATCTTGAATCCTCAGGAATCAGGCTTGGCTGGATACAGGTAAGACTGCTGGCCACTGTTGAATCAAACAATTCTGGGGTCTTGTGCCAACAGTTAAACACAGATGACTGTAGCAACCAAAGAAAGAAAGGTAGTCGACGGAGATGCCCGCAGAGTGGACAAGATTAAAGCAACTAAGAGAGAGACTGTGGATCAAGTTTTGTGACGTAAAAAAAAGATGAAAGAGGAGAAATTTTGTTGAACTGAAATACACTAGTCTGTGGTTAAAGAATTACTCCCAAATGTCCCCATTTGAAGCACTACATCTGTTTCTGGCAGCATGCTGTACCCAGCAGAGAATGGGTTAAAAAAAAAAATCCTGTTTTAATAGCATATACTCAGCATGTTATTTACTTAGAAGCCACTCAATTCACTTCTCCATAACAGATCTCAACAGATCTCAAATGTAGTCATTTATCCATCCCACTCCCTTCAGCCTCTGACCTTCCAGGGAACTGATGCAACCACAGCTCCAGGATGATGCCTCGGTACTCTAACGGTCTTCTCAGACCTTTCTTCAGTGATTATATCAGTTGAGTTTAGACCAGTAAAAAGGCAAGGATTGCCATGGTTGGAGAGTCTAGGAAAGTTTGCCTTGCTCTTCAGGGAGAGTGTCTAGAGCCCAAGTCCTCTCTCATCCCGCCTGCCTGTAAAGTCCCCTCAGGTATCTCTGTGAGTCAGTATGGACAGGCGCCCCAGCAACTAGTCTTAGGATGAAGCTAACACTGCAGATGATTCCACAGTGAGATCAAAGTAACCTGAGTCCTTCACAGGGTCATCTGTCAACCCCTAAGCCTACCCTTAGCTTTGGATTACTAGCCATGTAAATTATTATTTATGCCAATTTGAGACAAATCATGAGATGTTTAAACCAAACCACAGGGGTGAACTGGAGAATATAATTAGTTTCTCTGACCTTCAGTTCTCTTATCTATAGAGTTTCTGTCATGATTAAATGTTGGTAATGCCTGTGTCACACTGTCACATAGTCAATTCTCAATAAACAGTCATCCACATTTCCTGTATACTGAGACTCACCATTTTTCCTCCATATACCCTTAAAATAACCAAGGCAAGAGCCCTTCGTCTCTCCTTTCCTGATTAAAAACAAGTCACCTCATGCCCCAGCCCAATTTTTCTACAAAATATTAAATTCAAATGGCCAAGAGATATGCTGTTCAATCTGTTATAAACACCAGAGTATAGGTGCATGACCCAGAACTAACAATTTATGTTCAAGTATAAAACCAGAAAAAGTGTTCCACAGTGAACATCAAAATTTACATTTAGCAGTAGTTTCTATAAAAAGCAAAGGACAAAACATACCAACATGATAGTCTTTGGGCCAGACATGGGTTTAAAACCACTGGTTTTAATTCATAAAACCAAACCTGTTACCACTGAGCCAATTCTGACTCATAGCAACCCTATAGGACAGAATGGATCTGTTCTGTAGAGTTTCCAAGGAGCACCCGGTGAGTTTGACCTGCTAATCCTTTGGTTAGCAGCTGTAGCCATTAACCACAGTGCCACCAGCATTTAAGTCAGTTAAAAAAATTTAATCCACACATAAAAGGTAGCTGGAGGCTTGAGGTCCTAGAGATTACCACTTATGATATAAAAGATCAATTGTTTAAGTCACTTCTACCCATCTAGTTGTGATTTAAATTTTCATCTTTTCTCATAGAGACTTTGGTGTGCCAGTCTAGTGGACACTATGCCAGGAACTGGCTTGAATTAAGTTGGCACAGTGAAAGTTTAGTATTTTGTGTCCTCTTGTGAAAAATTAGCTCACTTGCAAACTGCATCACTTTTATGGGTTATAGAGTCATTGGAAAAATCACACCAATACAAATAGTGTCCATTGTGTAAAAGAGAGATTTTAACTTTGTGTGTTGTCAAGCATGGTTTGTGATACTTCAAAATTTTAAAGTACTGTAATGTAACAAATTATGATTGAAGAGACAGCCAGCTCTAATAGAACTTTATGATAGACTTTTGTACTCAGAACATATTACAGAAGCCATTTTTTCTCAACATAACACACATCCTTGCCTTTCATTTGTGGACATAGCTTCCTCCTACTTGTTTTTACTTGTTCTGCCTAGTTTGTTTTTAAACAAGAGTTATACAGTTTTAACCAACATCAATAAAAGCAATTTGGGACTACATAGTTGCAAGCAATATTGGCCAGATTATTTTTTAATCCATCAATGTCCATAGCTTTTAAAATGGACCAAAACCCCTGGAGAAAAGAAGCGTACAAATGTAGAGCAGAAGGTTTTCATTCCATAGCACATTGAGCAGGTGACTCCCTGTGTGTAACTGTTCTTTGCTAATAAGGTACTTTAAGAAATTAATTTGCCTAAAAATGTTTAATAACACTCAAAAAATACCATGTGATTATCCTACTGTGAATAGCTATTCCTGCAATAAATCACTGATGCATATTTGTATTATTTATTTTACTTTGTAGCATACTTTTTTCTATATTCCTGAAATATCCAGTTTAGAAGAAAAGATAGATTAGTGGGTTAAAAATGAATATAGCTTTAAACAATTTGATGTCAATTCATGTATTCCTTTCTTAACACATTAGCACCAGACTAACCTAGGGAAAGAGTAATAAAAAAATTATGAGGTACCATTCCTATTTTAGAATGTAGTTGAGAAAACAGAATGAAAGTTATGGTGCTAGACATATACATGTATTAGATATAGAAAGATTTATATAGAGTTACAATTATACATACCTACGCATTACATGGTTAAAAGCTATCTATTATGTATAATATATGACATATTTTAACATACATACTATTGTGCTGTTGGTATTGTTAATGGCCATCTTCTCTCTGATTCATAGTGACCTTATACAACAGAAAAAGGCATTGACCTGTCCTGTGCCATTGAGATCATTGGCATATTGGAGTCCATCACTGCAGAGATTGTGTCATTCCCACTCACTGAGGTTTCCTGTATTTTCACTAACTCCCTGTTTTACCAAACATGATGTCCTTTCTTAGCAACAACCCTTTCCTGATGACATGTCCAAAGTAAATAAAATGAAATTTTGCCTCCTCATTTCTAAGGAGCATTCTGATTGTATTTTTTCTATGAATTAACGTATTTATTTTTTTGGCAGTTTGTAGTATATTCAGTATTCTTTGCCAACACCACAGATTGAATACATCAATTCTTCTTCTTCATTGTTCAACTTTCACATACATGCCATGTGAATTTATCATGTACATTTATTAACTATGTCACTTATATTGTTCATAGACTCATTGGATAAATGACACTAATACAAATAATATTCGTTCTGTAAAATAGAGAAGATTTTAGTTTTGTTGCCAAGCACTGTTTCTAATGCTTTACAATTTCTTCATATTTAATGAAAAGACCATGGCTTGGGTCAGGCATAACTTAGTCATCAAAGTGACATCTTTGTTTTTTAACACTATAAATATACATAAAATATATCTATAATGTACATTATGAGTCACTTGGAGTTCATATACATGCATATGTATACACAAATATTACATATATATTTAGTATACATACAACATGAATAAATATATATTATATGATACATATTGTATTTAATAATGTACCTAGATATTTAATAGGAGCCTAAGTGGCATAGTAGGTACCTGTTAAAGCTGTTAGGCAAAAGATCAGCAGTTCAAATCCACCAGCTGCTCCTAGGAAACCCTATGGGGAAGTTCTACTCCATCCTATGTTGTTGTTGCTAGGTGCCATAGAGTTGGTTCCAGCTCATAGCGACTCTAAGCACATTGCTTGGTCCTACACCATGCTTACAATCATTGTTATGCTTGGAAACATCATTGCAGCCGTTGTGTCAGTCCATCTCCTGGATGGTTTTCCTCTTCTCCACTAATCCTGTGCTTTATCAAAAGTGATGTCCTTCTCCAAGGACTGATCCCTACTGACAACATGTCCAAACTATATGAGACAATGCCTCAGCATCCTTACCTTTGAGGAGCATCCAAGACAGATTTGTCAGTTCTTTTGGCAGTCTATGCTATATTCAGTATTCTTCACCAATATCACAATTCACATATATAGGAAGCAATTAAAAACACGATGCGTTGGCTCAGGCACACCTTGATCTTCAAAGTTCCATCTTTGCTTTTCAGTACTTTAAAGAGGTCTTTTGCAGTCGATTTGCACAATGAAATGCACTATTTGATTTCTTGACTGCTGCTTCCACGGGTGTTGATCGTGGATCCAAGTAAAAGGAAATTCTTGATGACTTCACTCTTTTCTCTTTTTATCATGATGTTTATCGGTCTAGTTGTGAGGATTTTTATTTTCTTTAGGTTGAGCTGTAATCCACACTGAAGGGTGTGGCCTTTGGTCTGTATCAGTAAGTGCTTCCAATCCTCTTCAGCTTCAGCAAGCAAGGTTGTGTCATCTTCATATCACACGTCGTTAATGAGTCTTCCTCCAATCATGATGCTATGTTTTATAGTCTAGTTTCTCAGATTATTTGCTCAGCATACAAGCTGAATGAATACGGTGAACAGATAAGAATCAGACACACACTGTTCCTGACTTTAAACCACAGAAGTGTCTCCTTGTTCTGTCTGAACAACTGCCTCTTGGTGTATGTACAGGTTCCTCATGAACACAAAGTTCTGGAATTCTCATTCTCCACAATGTTACCTATAATTTATTAGATTCCACACATGCAAATGCCTTTGCATAGTCAATAAAACACAGGTAAACATCCTTCTGGTACCCACTGCTTTCAGCCAGGATCCATATGACATCAGCGATGATATCCCCAGTTCTGTGTCCTCTTCTGAATCCAGCTTGAATTTCTGGCAGTTCCCTGTTGATATACTGCTGCACCACTTCTTAATTACCTTCAGCAAAATTTTACTTATGTGTGATATTAATGATATTGTCCAATAACCTCACCGCTTGAGTGGATCACTTTTCTTGGGCATAGATCTAAATATGGATCTCTTCCAGTTGGTTGGTCTGGATAGCTGTCTTCCAATTTTCTTGACCCAGACAAGTGAGCACTTCTGGTGCTGCATCCATTTGTGGAAACATCTCCCTTGGTGTTCTGTCCTTTGCTGGAGCCTTTTTTTCACCAGTGCAGCTTCAACTTCTCCTTCGGTACTGTTAGTTCCTGATCACACGCTACCTCTTGAAACAGTTGAACATCGGCCAATTCCTTTTGTTATCATGATACTGTGTATTTCTTCCATCTTGTTTTGATGGATCCTGCCTCATTTAATATTTTGCCTATAGATTCCTTTGTCAGATCCAACTCGATGGCACTTGGTTGGCATAGATTCCTTTATTATTTCATCTCAAGGCTTGATTTTTTTTTAATGTACTTTCACTTTGAAAAAACTTTAAGATCTTCCCTTTTTATTTTCTATCTCCAAGTCTTTGCACATGTCATTCTAATACTTTATTTTGTCTTCTTGAGCCACCTTGTGAAATCTTGTATTCAGTTCAGTTACCTCTTTAATTCTTCCTTTGCCTTACATTCAAGAGTAAGTCTCTGAGTGTCTCCTGGCATCCACTTAGGTCTTTTATCTCTTGTCTTTTCAGATATCGCTTGCTTTCTATCTATGATGTCCTTGATGTCATTCCACAACTCATCTGATCTTTGGTAATTAGTGTTTAATGAGTCAAATTTATTGGTGAGATGGTCACTATATTTAGGTGGAATATACACAAATTGTACTTTGGCTCTCATGAAATGGTTCTACTTTTTGTCAGCTTCAACTTGAACTTCCATATGAGCAATTGATGGTCTGTTCTAGAGGTGGCTTCTGGCCTTGTTCTGACTGATGGTATTGAGCTTCTTCATCATTTCTTTCCACAGTTGACATCCGTTTGATTCCTGTGCATCCTACCTGATGGAGTCCTCACGTATAGTTACAGTTTATGTTGATGCAATAAGGTATTTGCAATGAATAGGTTCTGGGTCTTGTAAAACTCTGTCATTCAATCTTACATTATTTCAGTTACCAAGGCTATATTTTCCATCTAGAGATCCTTATTCTTTGTTTCTAACTTTGGCATTCCAATCACCAGTAATTATCAATGCATATGCAGAAGTCGAGGGGAAAAAACTTGAATTTCTTCACTTTCAGTCTTTGTGGTTGGCGCATAAATTTGAATAAAGCCATATTTAATGCTCTTTCTTGTAGGTGTATGGATATCAACCTATTAAAGTGTTGTGCCTCAGGACAGATCTTGAAATGTTCTTTTTGCTTAGGAAAGTGACATAATTTTCTCTTCAATTTGTCTCCAGTCAAAATGATCAATATCAGTCCATTTAAGCTAATTAATGCTTAGGGCAGTGCCTTGGTAGCACAGTGGTTAAGAGCTATGACTGCTAACCTAAATGTCAGCAGTTCAAATCCTCCTGCCATTCCATGGAAACTCTGCTAAGCAGTTCTATCTGTACTATAGGATTGTTATCAGTTGGAGTTGACTGGATGGCGATGGGATAATGGGTTAATGACTAGGTTATCAATTTTTTTACATTCAATCTCATTTTTGATGACGTCTAATTTTTCTAGCTTCATACTTTTAGATTCCACATTATTAATGGATATTCACAGCCGTTTCTTCTTATTTTGAGTTTTTGAGTAGTTCCAAATGAGCAGATGAAAGTTTCAAAACCTTTACTCTGCCAGTAACACATCATTCCTGTTGACTCTACTTTGAGGGGCTACTCTTCAACAGCTGTTTTGGGTCCCTTGTGACCTGAAGAGCTCTTCTCATGGCACTATATCAGACAATGTTTCTCTGCTATTCATAAGATTTTCACTGGTGAATTTTTTTTTTTTTTTCCAGATGTACACTACCACATCCTACTTCCCAGTCTGTTATAGTCTGGAAAATCAACTAGAACTTCTCCACCATAGCTGATCCTGCTGCTACAAGGACTGCCAATCAAGTTCCCGAACTCACTCTAGAAAAAAATGCTGCATACTTCATTGCTGAGTATCAATATGGTCATCTTCCAAGTCCTCCCCTTGGGAAGCTATGTACCAATGCCAGCACCTGGTCCACCTTTCGAAGCAATTTTGGAGCTCTTTTTCTGGAATGGCCATCACAGCTATCTATCGTCGTATTACCATTGATGTCCTGAATGTCATAAAAAATGTTTGCATTTCAATATTTCATTAATCTCTGGGTAAAGAAAAAAGTCATTGAGGGCCAGATCAGGTGAGTAGGGAGAGTGTTCCAACAAAATTATTTGTGTACTGGCTAAAAAATTCCCTCACAGACAACTAGACAATTAAATTTGCAAACTTCCCACCATGCCACTGGGCATAATGGCCAGTCCAGAAAGAGTTCCAAAATTGCCTTGAAGGCTTTTAGGCACTGGCGTTGGTGCATAGTTCCTCAAGCAGAGTGCTTCAAAAGTGATGTTAGCGATATTCAGCAATGAGGTAAGTACAGTTTAGAACAATTAAGTTCACGGACTTAACTGTCAGACCTATTTGGAATAGCTTCCAGCTCAGAGCAACACACAAGCCACCAACACACCACAAACTGACAAATGGTGGATATCAACAGTTATTTCCTTTTTATTGCTGAGTACTATTCTATATCATTAACCTAATTATAATCATTAGTTTCAATATATTTAAATGGATTAAATCCAGTTTTCAAAAAAGGCAAGTATGTGCTGCTTCTAAGAGACACACACAGGACACTCACATCCATATGCACACACACAGAAACATACACACACAGACTGAGTGTAAAATAATAGGGGACTGTATAGCCTGTAAACCCTAAGCCAAAGAAAATTGAGGTATCGTGTTAATTTTAGCCAAAAACAAAAGTTAATGCAAAATCCACTAAAACATATAAACAGGTATATAATAAAACTTAATCCATAAAAATAAATCTATATATACAACAATGATGAATTACCTAAGATCTATGAACAAGATTATTCATCACAGCATTGCTTAGATGAGCACATAAATAAGAACATTCAGAACAGGATAAAATATGGCATATTTGCTTTTTGTAAAACCATAGATTAGAAAAATTCAAATTAAATCTCTCTTATTATACTCCACAGTTTTAAAATATGTATATGTCTATATTTGTACAGAAAAGAACCCAGAACGCTATTCATAAAACATTTAATGGTAGCTTTTATTTCCAGATGGTAGAATTATGTGTGTTTATATATATATGTGTGTGTACATATATATACATATTCCTTTTTAAAATTTCTCTTTTCTTTGATACTGTGTAATGGGTATGTGTGGTAGATAATTTGTAAATCTAGCAACTTGAGTAATTTTTAAACAAAAGTTTTCCAGCAAATTATGGAAGTTTATTTCAATACATATGCAGCATGACATCAGTGAAGCTCTGGGTTGTGCACATAGCTATGTGCTCAGCTCCTAGATACGAGCCGCTGTTTGGAACCCACCCGGAGGCTGGCAATGGGAATTCACCCGGAAGGCCTGGCAATCTGCTTCTAAAAGATTACAATCTAGCAACACTTACGCAGCACGGTTCTATTTTGTCATTTGTAGAGTCTCTAGGAGTCAGACTGGACTCAGCAACTAACAACAACAACATCAATATGAATTCATGAGTGCTTATAACATTGCTATTGCCAATAGAATATTGCTCACATTTCAGGTGTCTCTGCTTCTTGATGCCTCTGACCTCAGTTCAGTGCAAGTTTTAGCCAGACAGTCACACTGAAATTCTTCACATAGTTCTTGAGAACATAACTATTCATTAGCATGTCTTATTTCCCTCCTGAGTAACCTCAACCTACATCACCATCCACCACCTCCACACTCTCAGTTTCTACACTTCAGTTTTGCAGCGATGTGGATTATTTATGCTCTCACACATGGCCTTCTATATATACATTTAGAATGATGTGAAAACTCCTTGCTTATTATCACTCATTTAAAATGTTTTGCACAATGCCACGAGAGGGCACTTAATGAATTTTATGCATTACACGTTAAAGTTCTAACCACAAAAGTCATTATTTTTAATACTAAAAGGAGATTTTCTGCACTCACACATAAGCATAGTCCTTCCTTAAATAGTCTGCTCACACACCTGCCTACATGCTCACTTTCTCGTTCTCTCTCTCTCCTTCTTCTCTCTCCTCTTTCCTCTTTCCCCTACTTTGTCTTTCCCACCACTGTCCTCAAGCCTCGGGTTAGGCTTGAGCTGACATGAAGGTAGTAGTAGTAAACTTCAGGCACAATTAAAATTTCAATTTTAACTGTGTCTCAGTTTCCCAGTGCTGCTGTAACAGAAATACCACAAGAGGATGACTCTGAAGAAGAGAAACTTAGCTTCTCCCAGTTCAGGAGCCTAGAAATTCCAATTCAGAGCAGCTGTTATAGAGGAAGGCTCTGTCTCAGTGTGGAATCTGGGGGAAGATCTTTGTCTCTTTCAGTTTCTGTCGTTCCCACTTCCTCAGTTCCCTGATGATCTTCACATGGTGGCTGTCTTCCCCCTGGCTCCCACCTCCAATCTGTTCTTTTCTTTATCTCAGAAGTGACTAGGTTTAGAATATACTCGATGCTGATATGACTTTATTAATGTAACAAAGAAGACTTATCCCTAAGTAGATTTACAGCCACAAGTACAGGTGTTAAGATCTCAACACGCATTTTGGGGAGGCAGAGCACAGTTCAATCCATGACATACTGAATTGCATATTTTAATATCTGAAAATGACCAAAAAGCTATGTGATCTTCCCCCAATGTTGTGTTGGAATTAGACAGCTTGATCCTGTAGATCATGTTTGAGTAGCATTATTAGAAGGAGAAATCCTGTATCATAGTTATGTCCCACTGAGTTCAACTCAGTTATCAGTTAAAATGTATTCCTAGAGTTTGAATTACTCATCAACAGCCCAATCCAATGCAATAAGTCACTTTTACATGCCCTTTCTTGCCATGGTCTTGCAATTCCTGCAAAATGATTAGGTGGGACTATAGAAACAAGGTGCTTGTGGCCCACCAACTGGATTGAACAACATTGTTAATAATGAAAATAGGGTACATGCCACCCTCATAGAGGTGAGACCACACAAATACAGTGTTTGGAACCCAGTGATGGGATTCATCTTCTGCCAAGTTGCTGGTCTTAAAAGAGAGCCAATCACAAAGCAGAAGAGGGACTTCACTACTTTCAACACAGAAAAATCAGGAATGGAGCATATCCTTTGGACAGGGGCTGAGAATCTCTTAGACCTAGAAGACAGGAGAGGGAGCTTTAAGACAGAAGATGAGGCACCTAGAGATGGCAGTACAGCAGGAGCAGGAGTGTTGGCAGCACGAGACAGCAGGAGCCAGCAGACTGGCAACTGATGCACGTGGTAGAGCTTCTCAACACATGGAGCTCAGAGCCGTAATCCTCGCCTGAGGAGACCTCAGTTAGGGCCCTGAAACAAAGAGCTTGAAAAGGCAGTCCTGATCAAAAACTGTACCCTGAATGTTTCCTTTTACTGTTGAATCATTTCTGATTCTGATTTGTACCCTCTTACTTCCCTAATAAACCACACAGCTGTAAGACAGTTCATGAGTTCAGTGTGACTTTGCAGCAAATCACCGTACCTAAAGACTGGAGGGATTCTACTGACAGGAGGAAGAGCCATTAATGTCAGAGAGGAGGGAGTGTCATACTGGTTTGCAGAAGTTGATACTTAGGACATCTTTTCCCTCTGCCTCAGAGGAACCATTTTTGTTTCAGGCATGCTTCCAGGCTGGCATGAGCCTTTAAGGTCCTCCCTGTAGCCTTACAGCAACTAATCCAAATCTCCTGTGAGAAACTGTCATAAAATCTTACAGGGGACGCAACATTTTAAGAACAATCTGTAATTCTGCATAAAACATGGCAGTTTAAATCCAGTCTAAATCCATTTAGCTAAGGCAAGTAAATCTCTGGAGATGAGCTCTACTTGATGTGAATAGCTGCTCCTATTGTCAGAGGGAGATGTTTAGTATTTTCAAGCCATCCAAGTTTTAATCTTCTCTATACAAAGAGAGCCTTTGCCCTGGGCTCCCTGGGATACTTTTCCTTAAAGGAATGGTGTGACCCAAAGAAGAGTCAAGTCTTCACTTCTTAAAAAAGAGAAAACTGTTGGGCTAGAGCACTCAGATTGTGTTGGTTAAGTTCTGCCATCCAATCAAGAGGAAGTGAGTTACGTCTCCATTTCATACAACCATCTTCAGTTGCCATCAAGTCAGTCCTGACTCTTGGTGACCTCATGAATGTCCGAGTAGAACTGTGCTTCATAGGGTAGGTAATAGCTCATATTTGGGAAGCAAATTTAGATCACCAGGTCCTTCTGGATCAATATGAACTCTGAAACTCCAAACATGTTAACCATTTATCCTTTACTGGAACACCTTTATTGCATGGATGCTACTTGTATCCATATAACGGAAGAAGTAGTATCCACCAGAGGGAAGCAGTATCAGACACTCCTTGCCTCAGCACTTCCACACTACCACTTTGTCTGAAATGAGATAATGTGTGCTTTCATACTACACTGTGTGACTTTGAAGGCTATATTGAGAAGAATCAAGGATTTTCTAAGGCAAGCATTTTGTTCTTTACTGATTAATGTATTTAACAAATTATCAAGTCTTACCCTGTGTTTTAATCAGTTAGTACTGTTCTAACCGAAGTATCACAAAGTGGATGGCTTTAACAAAGGGAAGTTTATTCTTACACAATCTGGTGGGTTACAAGTCTACATTCAGGATGTCCGCACCAGGGCAAGGCTTTCCCTCTGCCAGCTCTGGAGGAAAGTCCTGTATTGCATCAGTCTGTCCAGAGAGCATCTTGCGGCAGGAACCTCAGTTCTGAATGATGAGCTCTTCTCCCAGTGCTGCTTTCTTGATAGTGTGAGGTTCCCAATTCTCTGCTTGCTTCCCTCTGTTTTTATTTCCCATAGGAAGAAAGGACAAAAGATGGTGCAAGCCACGTTCCAGGGAAACTCCTTTAGCAAGAATGTTGCAGTCCCACCCTAATCCTCTTTTAACATAATCATCCCATCAGTCACAGGCAGAGATTAGGATGTACAGCATAGACAAACAACCAAATGCTGGAAATGAAGGCCCAGCCAAATGGCTACACACATTTTTCGTGAGACACAGTTCAATCCATTGACACCCTGTTCCACATATAACTTAGAGCAAGTATGATGTCATTCCTTCCCATGCTGAACTGCATTCCAGGAGCGACACAGATGAGTCGAGGAGATTATAGAACAACCTCCCAAGGCTTAGTTCCCAGGTCTATCATTACTAGTTAAAAGGCCTTGAACAGGTTACATTTCTCAACTCTTTTGGCCTTGGGTCCAAACCATACCACCTTTACCTGTCCTGGCACTACTGTTTCACCCTTAAACTTCCAACAGCTGTTCAATTTCTACCTACAACTCTTTTTGCTACAAAGGCTGCTGGTTTTCAGAAGTGAGAATTGAGGCATGTGCTGTGACTTTGAGAATGGACAGTGTCAGGTATAATTCCCAAACTTAGGAAGGAAACAAATCAATTGACAAGATCAACCCAGGCATAACATTTTAGGATAAAGCAAATAGCCTAGAATACTTAAGGACCGTAGTTACTAACAAAGGTAGAGGCAAAAAGTCTGAGCTACTGTCAGCTGGGTAAACAGACTGGAACAATGACTCCTGGAAAGAAGTTAAGACAGTCCTACTGACGGAAAATCAATCCAATGTTTACATACAAAGGAAAAAAATGTCCTGAAGAATGAAAATGTAATGCCAATTCATAGATTGCCTACTAACTTATTCTACCCTTGTGAGCCACGTAGCAGTCCCTAAGAATTATCTGACCTCTGAAGAAGACTAAAAAAAAAAAAAAAAACTGATAGTTTTGACTCCCCAGCCATCTTCCTTACACCTTCTGCCGACAATTTAGCGTAATTAATGAAATTAAACATGTTTATAGAGGAACAGAAATGAAGATTATGTTTTTCTGGAACACATTATTTTTCCCAAATGAAATCTACTTCCACATCCCGGAAAATCATTTTAATATTATTCTCAACATACCTTCTCTGTACTGGATTAAAGCAATTTATAATTTACACACCTGCCAACAAAAGAAGATGTACTTTTTCTCAAACTTTGTATATTACTTTAAATAGATATTGTTGATTAGTGTTTCAGTGTTAACTATTCTAAATTAATCTTTTGAATTATCTCAAAGAACACCAAATGGACAGTTACTGGTGTGCGGCCGCAGAGCAGGAGCCCGCTTCTTGCGGGTAGGCCACGCTCCACAGCACATCCTGACCTTCAGATGTAGTTAGCTATTATTCAGACACTACCTGTTCTTGTCATGATTAGATGTTCAGCATACAGTCACATGAACAACACAGGTTTCATTAGCAGTCAGTGTTAGAGATTTTTGGATATGAAAGGTTTTATTTAGTTTAAATTATGCCATGAAAGGAGACCGGGGTAAGAGAGAGAAAAAGTTTATTTGCATCCCGGGCGGCTTTACAGAGTTCCCGGGAGGGAGCCTGCAAAACCACGTGCTGGCTGGGGGGGGGGGGGGGGGCGCTTATAAAGGGGGCGGGCAGACCTTATTGAGGACAGCGCTGAAAACAGTGCCCCTGAGGATGAGAACGGTGTCCGTTGCAAGTAGCCTGTGGGGGTTGTGGACGACTAGAGTTACTTAATTACCATAAGGGGGTTTCATTTCAGTGGAGCTGAGCCTGTGGGAAAGAAGTGATGGCTAGTCGGACAGGGCAGCCCGTCTCATTTGAATGGGCTTTCCGGAATAGCTGGCAGATAGAACGTTTTGACTGGAGAGGCTCCAGGAACGGTTGAGGGAGGCGGCTGGGGTTTCAGCCTAACAGTCAGGGTCCTAAGTCAACGAGCATTTACCCAGCCCTGCTTAGGAAGGATCTCAGCCTCTTGCAAGGCACCGCAAACCTGCCCTACTCAGGTTTCCCACTGGGTGTCTTACATGTTCCTGATACCTACCGTCAGCCGTCTCTCTCACACAGCATCGTAGCACTGAGTACCTCAGGGCTCCACTGCCACTTTCAAAATGTCAAAGGTTCCTAGTAATCTGTTGTTAAATAGAAAAGAATTTACCCGCACCACATTAGGCCTGTTCTTTTCATGCATTTCTCCTTCTTCTCTTAGGATAAGTTAAACTTTTCATGAAAATGGACTTCCATGTATCCCACCCATGCTCGTAAATATCTGATTCTCAAATATGCTCATAATTTGAACTCAAGTTGCAATTCCCTTTACACTTGTCACAATCAATACTTCATTAAGTTACTTAAACTGTTTTTTGTTTTGTTTTGTTTTGTTTTTTTGTAACATTGAGTTACCTGAAAATAGTTAAGGCATATGATAGTGCAAAAAAATCATTAAAAAGAAGCATTTAAACCTATAGACACATCTAAAATTGTAAATGTCTATACAACTAAATAATTGTACCACATACTATTATAAAAAGCGAAACCTATTGCCATCAAATGGATTCCAACCCATAATGACCTTGGGACAGAGTAGAACTGCCTTATAGGGTTTCCAAGGGGCAGCTGATGGATTCAAGCTGCTGATCTTTGGGTTTAAAGCCATAGTTCTCAATTGCTGTGCCATTAGGATTATACCCCACTATACTAATATACAACCGAAGCCCTAGTGGCACAGTGGTTAATAGCTAGGCTGCTAACGGAAAGGTCTGTAAGGGTTCTAACCCATCAGCTCCTCCATGAGATAAACATGTGATGTCTGCTTCCATAAAAATTAAAACCTCGGATACCCTATGGGAAAGTTCCACCCCGTCCTATCCTGCATCTATATGAGTCAGAACTGACTCATCAGCAGTGGGTAATTATGCAAGCCTATCACCCGCTTCTGAAGTGACATTGACGAAACAATCCTTTCCTGGGTAATTTGAAGAGAAAACCTTTCAGTTAGCCACTAAGTACATTAATCATTTTCACCACAAAGAACTCTTCCAATGCACAATTCGTACCCCTACCAAGCTTTACTGACGATTAGCAAAAAATATGTCAAGTATAAAGGCATGGCCAACATCAACACAACAGAGGCTTTGAACTCTCAGTCAGATTTCTGTGTTCATTTTCTGTACTCGGCCAAGTTTTTGTTTCATGATGATGAGTGTTAATTGAGTGCAAGTTCCACTAAAGAAAGTCCTTCAGTCTTGGGGTCGATATGCTTACAGATCATGCTAGCTACCTAACTCTGTTCTGGTTATATTGCTAACTTTCACTCTTCGGTGAAGCTGTTGGCTGTAAATTGTAAATTTGTTTAGAACAAACAGACTTAACTAGGTATATCCTTACAAATGCAGTACATCAGTAATCAGTCCATGAAAACATGTGCAAGACTCTCTTTTGTCCTTCCAGCTACCAAGTTCATTAGATACGTGAGGACTTCAAGTGGAGGCAAAATGGTCCCAGGCATTTCTGGGAAGGACAGAAGGTCTAAGAACATCCTATTAACCCTTTCCTCCTCAGAGCCTTTGCTGTATACCTATTAGCCGTAATTTGTACCAGTGTCTTAAAATATATGGTAGGGCAGATAAAATCTCCTGCATGAAAATATTGGGTGATTAGAACTATCTATATAATGCTTGTGTAAATTTATAGCCACTGAATATATGAATAAATCAGTTTGGGTACAAAAAGTCCCTTTCAGAATTAAGACATTAAGTTGCTGATTATTATTTTAATAATCTATTTCCTCTAGACAGACAAGACTCTCAGCTTCTGAGGAAATAAGAGGCTCTGCAAAGACTTTCAAAAACATTCCACTCCAGTTATGTCAATTAAGTATATTGAGTTTTTAAGACCTCTCTTTGGGCCATCAATCATTTGTACCTCAACATGAATTAATCAGTTAATTTTGATATATCTCTTACAATATATTAGCTATTTGATGGAGAAATAATAGTATAAGTAAACTAGATGTAATTTGGGAAAGAAAGACTTTGTCAAGTTCTCAAAGTGGGCAATGTGAGGACAGTGACCACTTCGGGGATGGCAAAGAGTGGGAAAATGTGAATTCCAGAAAGAGCAGTCAAAGGGACCTGAGGGAACACTTAACACAGAGCCAGCTTTCTACTAGTTTTGACAGTGGCACACCTTCAAGGTGCTTCCAAGGCCTATATTCCACTGAAATCAACTTCTGGAAAATCATACATTGTCATTCAAGGCATGTATCATTCTCCACTCTACATGAATTTGTCTTTCCAGCATAGAAACTAAAGTTCGACAGAGTCAGTATTGCTGCATTAAAGTGAATTCATTAAAGTTTCCCTTCACCCTTTCACCAAGTTAAAAGAACAAGAAACATCTGTCTATTGATAGTAAGTAATGAGTAAAGTTAACTTTAACAAAAATCTAGTGTAGACTGGAGGGGATATTATGCCCCAAAAGAGAGGAAGAATGCTCTGCATGAGAAAGGGGCAAAATCAGTAAATAAAAGAGACAGTGGAAATTTAAAATACGATTATGGAAGTAAAATTTCAATTGAAAATTAGATCATAAATGGAGACCATCTCTCAGAATACAGGACAATTAAAAAGAGTTGAAAAAAGAAGAAAAGAGATAAACAGCACAAGATAAATCTTAGGATAACAATCTAAATCATAAAACATGTAATTAACAGAAATTTTATGAAGAGGAAACAGGGAAAAGGCGGGGAACAAAGCATTGGTGAAACAACGAAACCAAATACCTCAGAGTGGAAGAACATTACAAGAACCTAAATTCCAATCTGTACAGCAGTGAAGGGAAAACAAAGCAAAGCATTACGTTTTGCAACTGTAGCTCACCAAGAGTAAGGCACACGTTCTAAAAACTTCCAGAAGGTGAAACTGGTTGCTTTCCAAGTTTTGCACAAAAGCTCTCATCGCTGGAAACAGTCACAGAGCAAATCCCGCAAAGCTTTCAGGAAACACTTTTTGTAAATTAGAATTCTAGTAACCAATAACAAGTCAGTTATTAATCATTTGAAGGTAAAATTTAGATATTTCACATACACAAGGACCCAGACAACCGTCTACAGACTTTTCCTTAGGGCAACGCTTCAGACAATGTGCTCCAGACCAACAAAGGTATCAGTCAAGAAAAAGAAAAATGGGCTCTTTTTTTTTTTTTTGGCAAAAGCCTTTCTCTCCATTCTTCCTGCTCGTGTTCAGGCACTCCCTCAAGTGACACTGCTGTGATGACTCTAACTTCTACCATACAGGTAAACTTGGATTATGGAAGCTACTCTTCGCACTGACCTTGCCAATAATTGGAATAGGTGTGTGAAAAGAGTCAAGTCTGCAGAATGGCTTCTGGAAACTATTTTCTTAATCCTATTTCCTTGCCTGTGTGGGATGCTTAGACTTATATAGGGTTCTTTGCACCCTAACAGCAGCAAGACAATTGGTCAAAGGCAATATGTTGAGCTGACAGAGTACAAAGAAGGAAAATAATTACATGTTTGTTATTTTCATTTAGCTGCTTATTTAGCAAGTCTTGGAATCACTATAGAGCCCCCGGCTGATGCAAGTGGTTATGCACTCAGTTACTAACTGAAAGGCTGGTAGTTCCAAGCAACCCAAAGGTGCCTTACAAGACAGATCTGGTGATCTACTTCTGAAAGGTCACAGCCACTGAAAACACTACAGAGCACAGTTTTGCTCAGAAACACATGGGGTCACTATGAATCAGAATTGATTCTATGGCAACTGGCTGAGTTTGGTTTGGTTTGCTTGGGATCAGGACATCGCAGGCCTTCTTTTGGGTAGGTTATCATTTTTGTAACTGTCCGTAGAGTCTAGGTAAGAATTTCTGTTACTTGTAGTTCAAGTTATTCTCAATAATACAAAGATAAAGTTATTCCAATAATACAATGGGATTCAGTAAATTGTGGGATAAAATAAGCAAGATAGAGAGTCTTAGGTTAGTAGTTATGTAACACACCTAGGTTGCAAACCAGGACAGAAGAGGGATCTCTATAGATCGAAATAAACAGGATAGCACCTAACGACCACCACAGAATGGAAAGAGAGAAGCTAATAGAATGCTTGATTGTACAGAGAGCTTTAACAAAAAATGAATATGTGATTAAACCAATAATGCCAGGAAAATTTAAAAAAAAAAATAGAAACCCTGGGAAAAAACAAAATGCTATACACAGAAGAAAAAATATTCATGGTAAACCATGGTACCAAAACAGCAAGCTGTTATATTTACAAGAGTGTATCTTCACTCCCTAGCAATTAAGATGAGAAGTTTAAGGCTTGCAAGTTTCCTTTCTTTCTTTTCCATTTTAGATTTGTTCTTCTAAACTTTTAAATTGATTACATTGATAATATATCTATTGCTGTTTTTGTGGCTAGCTGCTGAGTTGGTTCAGACTCATAGCAACCGGTACATAACAACAGAGAAAATACTGCCTGGGCGCGTCCCCTCCTGAGGATCATTGTTATTCTTAAATCCATTGTTGCAGCCACTGTGTCAATCTATCTGTTGACAATCTTCTTCTAGATTATATGTAAATCTATATTATGCTCCATACTTCACTCCATGAGTTCATTCCATTTTTTTTTTTTAAAGCAGTGCTTAACCTGTCAACAGGATGGATTGGCACAGTGGCTGCAATAAGGGACTCAAGCATAACAACAACCCTAAGGATGGCACAGGACTGAGCAGTGTTCCCTTCTGCTGTATGTAGGGTTGCTGTGAGTCAGAACCAGCTCAACAGCACCTAACCACAACTATATAGATACTACCAATGTTATCAATTTAAAAGGTTAGATGAACAAACTTCAAAGGGAAGAGATAGAAAGGAAACTTAAAAGCCTTAAAATTCTCATCTAACATCCTGGGGAGTAAAGATAGGCTTCTGTAAATGGAACAACAGCAAAGCTGAGTGAGGAAATACATGCAATAGGAAATTCCCACCTTAGGGCCTTTGCATTTGCTGTTTCCATTGTCTGGTACGTGCTATCCAGATTTCAATAAGCAGAACGCTTTTACTCACATCCCAGCTGTGTGTCTCCTCCACACAGAGCCTTTTTTTGCATAACTCTGTCAAGATGTATCACAGATCCAACCACTGGCCCCCTCACGTTACTCTGACTGGTTGTCTTCGTTTCCCTCATTATATTTGAATTTTGTCATTCATTTATTTACATGCTGATGCTTTCCCACACTGGACCACGTGCTATTTAAGAGCAGGTACTTTATCCGTGTCGTCAATTGCTATATCCCAACAACCTAAAATAGGATTTGGTTCATAGTGTATCCTGGCTGAATATTTCTTAAATGACTGAATGAGAGAGGAGAATGGGATGATATACATAAGCCAGCCTAGTAGACACTCAAAATATGAGGTACAAGATTAATAAAGCAAAACTATTAGTACAAACATATTATTTAAAGACATCAAGGTGGTCAGAAGAAAAAAAAATTAAGTGATTTCAAAGTGGTTAGGTTGCCTACTGGGAGACATTATTAGCAGTCAAATATGAATTTTCTAAAATAGTGTTTCAGACTGTATTTAAAATATTCTCTTTCTGTTTTTGCTCCAGGATGACATTTAACATCCTCAGTCCATTTTTTAACCACTTAAACCTGTCTTCCAAGTGCTCCCATGCTGAGAGTGAAGACCATAAATTGAGGAAGATGGTGCAACAACTTCATTGCTTATACAAATGAATGTAACATTTAAATAAATCATCACCCTGCAGGCAAAACCCTTGCTAGTATTTTATGCCTTTAAAATTTCTTCTGAGGGCTTAAGAACAGAAGTTTGAAACTGACTGATCTTCTGGAATGGTGGCTTGCTCTCATTGCCGACTGAAAGCTGTATCTTGACTTTAAACTTATTACAGAAAACAGGGCATTTAAAGAAAAAAGACAGATTATAAACATTCCATTGTCCCTATTCACAGAGAAAGAATTACTTAGATTTGACATGCTTAATAATGGCCTTTACCTTTACCTTTACCAGTAAAAGGAAAAGATACTTTTTCCATGTGAGCATAAGACATGCAGGGGTCAAGTATCACAATAAACAAAGAGGAAACAAAGACTGCATCATTTCAAGTATTTAAAAGTGGCAGAAAAATCTATAGAAAGTAGTTAATTCCTTTCTAAGAAACTTGTTTTAGAGGCTTTCATTTTCAGCAACATGATAGATTAAGTATTCAACTTCCCGGAGAAAATAATTTTAAAATGTTGGATAAAATATAAATACATCTTCTAAAATGTATCCATGAGTTGACATCTCAGTGATAATATGTACACTGGTTTTTCTTCTCTGTTAAGAGTCAAGAACAATAGACAAAGCTGTTAAGACATGAGGGCTTCTGGATGCTGACAAAGTTTTGTTTATTAGCCTGCCTGGTGTACTTATAGTGTGGTGGTTAAGTGCTACGGCTGCTAACTGAAAGGTCGGCAGTTCAAATCACCAAGCACTCCTTGGAAACTCATAAGGCAGTTCTACTCTGTCTGTAGCACCGCTATAAGTCAGAATCAACTCGACAGCAGGGGGTGATTTTTTGCGTATGGTGTGCTTATTTCTTTTCTTTTCACTCTTTACACGTAAATACAATTTTTCAGAAACTGCTTTTGTTGATATATACAATATTTTTTAAATCCTTAGCTAACTAAAAAGACAGACACAATTACTCTAGTGCTGCAAGCCCAGCAGTTGTGGTCAAATATCCAGATTTTTGTGTGAGTCTCTTCTTGGGATTCATTTAACTTAAATCTTTTAACACGAACATTGCCTTAAAAACAGTTGAGAGTGACACTAACAGCTACTTATAACTTTGAGTAACAATACTTTTTGTCACCCAAATGGCTACGTATTTCTTAAGTTTATCTGATTTAACTAGTATTAGTCACTTGTATGAGCTATGACAATGAAATAGCAAAATTTTGTTTTCAGCTTAACTTACTGAAAAGTAAGCATCCAAATGAGTGTCACATCCAAGTAATTCACCTTGGAAAGCCACACATATACGCCAACGATGCTGCAAACATTTTTGAAAATCTTCCTTTGAAATGTCCTACCAAGTCAGTTTAGGGAATTTGATTCACTGCTTCATGCTTTATTTTATTTTTAAATCAAATTGCACATTCTATTTAACACAAAATGCACTATCTTTTGTTGAATCAACAGGCAGTACAGATGACAGGGCTAAATGTACACCCGGCAGATGGAGAACAATAGGTGGTCATTGTCCCTGAAACAGTGCAAGAAACAGATGGCATTTGCATGTGAAAATGAACCAGAATGAAAAAGCTTACCTTCTTTGTAATGATGGTCCAGAGAGATACGGAAGGACTGGAAATCATCTTAAGAATGACAAGCTAAGATGGTGTTCAGCTGCCTCTATTAACTATTCCAATCAGAGACACAATAGAAGGTCCCGCACAGAATGCAGGAAAAATATACAGCACATCTCAAATTCCTAAAAAACACCAGACTTACTGGGGTAATAGAGACTAGAGGAACTCCAAGACTATTGCCCTAAAATATCCTTTTAACATGGAACTAATCTACTCCCAGAGGACATCCTTCCAGCCAAGTAATAGGATGACTTATAAAATAAACAGTATTCTCATGAGGAATGTGCTCCCCTAAATAATAAACTGTACTAGACCAAACAGTCAACATTAACTTAAAATAAAGATGAGAAGATGGGGAAGTGCAGGGAAGCTAGATAAATTGAAACAGAACAAACAGAATGGAAACATGGAGAATATTGACACACTGCAAGATTTGCAAACAAATGTCATGGAGTTTGTATGAAAATAGTTAAACAGAAATTTAATGAGCTGTATATTCACCTAAAACACAATAAAGCATTTTTAAAAAGAAAGAAAGAAGACCAGACTCAATGGCATAGAGACAGTCACACAGCAATCAGCTGGGTGCTACTACCAGAGGAAAGGGTACCTCATGCTGAGCATCCAGTAGGCAAAACAATGCCCTCTGTAGGCAGCAGCCAAAACTCAGCACAAACTTAAAAACCATCTTCTGTGTTTTTGATATGCATGACATGATATTAGGCCCTTGGGTGCCACAACAGTTAAGATGCTCAGGGGCGAACTGAAAGGTCGGAAGTTTGATCCCACCCAGTGGTGCTTTGGAAGAAAAGCCTGGCGATCTGCTTCTCAAAGCTTATACATGTGAAAACTCTATAGGTCGAGGTTCTGCTCTGACACACATGGCATCACCGTGAGTTACAACTGATTCAACAGCAACTAAGTTGTTTTGTTTCAGTTTGGTTTTTGATGTGACATTTTTCATAATCAAAATTCACATGTACATCTAAGATCCATCTATTGGTCCTATCCCATCTGAGAAAAGAAAGAAAAAATACAAAGATACAGGGCAAACATTCACACAGAGCACTAATGGACCCCATGAACACAGCCCGCACCAGCCTGATCCCGGAAGAACTAGGTGGTGTCTGGCTGCTACCACTGACCTCCCTGGCAGGGATCACAACAAAGAATCTGGAATAAAACAAGGGAAATATGTAGAATAAAATTCTAATCCACAAAATAGACCAGATTCAGCAGTTTGATAGAGACTAGAGGAACCCCCAAGAACATGGCCCCAAACACCCTGCTAACTCAGCAGAAAAAATACTCCCAAAGTCCACTTTTCAGACAAAGATTTGAAAGATCTTTAAAACAAACAATAATACATATGAGGAACGTGATTCTTAGATCAGTCAAATACAAGAGATAAAAAGGGCAACCACTGCCCAAAAGCAAGATGGATAAGTAGGAAGGGTTACTAACTGGATGAATGGACACAGGGAAGCCAGAGCGGAAAGGTTGAGGCGGGGTGAGTGATGTCAGATTGCGGGGTTTGCAACCAGTATCACAAAACAATATGTGTGTAAATTCCTGAGTAAGACACTAACTTGAGTTGTACATCACAATAAAATTTCGCCTAAGAGCATGGTCCCGTGCTCCTGAAAGGAGACTGTTGGGAGGATGAGACATGTATGGAGCAGAGAGGAATAGTGTGCTGTCACCGGACAGGGAGAGCAGTGGAAGCTGCATATAGGTGGGCATGTAAATTTATACAGGAATGTACATTTTCACTCAGTCACATCAAATAAAAAAATAAAAAATAAATAAAAATTTCACCTAAAGCACAATAAAGTTTAAAACATTTGTATGTACATCTAGACATTTTTGCTTCAACTTAAATAATGCTTTAAATTTTCTTACATGAATCAAAAGGAGAACTTCCCAAAAGAATGGAGAAGTGAGGGGTGGTGAAGAAAACAGGAAAAATCGTAACTATGTTAACATTGTAAACAGAAACTCCTCTGCATCCTTGGTTCACCCCACCTTACTACCTCTTACAAGTTTAATTGTGTCTCCCCAAAAGATGTGCTGAAGTCCTAATCCCTATACATTTGCTACCTTTGAAGAAATGGGATTTCTCTTTTTATCTGTCAAATTAAACCAGAACATACATACTAGAATATGGTAGATCCCAATACTGATCTCTTTTAAGTGACATTTTATAAAAGAGGACAGATATGGAAACAGTCACATACATAAGAGAAAGACACCATGCAGAGATAACGACTATAATTAGCAAAGGGATGTTAAGGACTGCTAGAAACCTCTCTCAGAACACTTTAAAGGAATATACACAGCCCTGGTTTGGACTTCTAGCCTCCAGAACTATGAAACGACAAATTTCTGTTCTCTAAAGTTAAAAAAAGAAAAAAAAAAAAAAGACAAGGCAAGGCAAGCAGAGCATTAGGATAGGTAAACTTCACGTGCTACATAAAAGAGGGAGCGTGATTTCTTTCTATCAAAAACAAGACAATATAATCTAAACCCTCCCCACTCCGGACAGCAATGGACTGGACTTGGCGATATAGAGTGACCATATTTTGTGGGCACTTTGTGGTTCTATGCATCTATAGGATGGTGTCCTGTTGACCTCATACTGGAGAAAGGGGAGTAGGTGGAGAGGAGGAGATAGGAGACTACTGGGAGGATAGCACATGTATGGAGCCAAGAGGAAGCATGTGCTGTCACCGTGCAGGGAGAGCGGTGGGAGCTGCATATAGCTGAGCATGCAAATTTATATGGGAATGTACATTTTCAATCATAATAAGAAAATTTTCTAAAGTTAAAAAAAGAAGACAGTATAAAGAAAATTAACTTGAAGACCAAATCAAAATATAGGAAATATATGTTTTGAGATGCTAAATAGATCTCAATCTTCTTTTTTTACTAACCCGATTGCACACACATTTAAATCAAATTTATGATTGAACTCTATTATTACTCACACTACTTTGCTTAGTATTTGAAAACCCTCTCTCCTCTCATTTTCACTAGGCCACCAAAGAACAGAAATTGATATAATACACTAACTGACTTAAGGTGATGGTAATGGATAACAGAATAAGATATTTTTCCTCAAAATTCTTTAAGAACTGTCTCTAAATAAGTAATTTATATGATAATTAAAAGTCATCATTCAGAGTATCCTTCATCTTGGGAAATTACAATATACCCTCATTCCAGGGATTCTACCTGTAGTCAAAATACTTTTGGAACATCATTTGCAATTGCCTTTCCACAAGTTCTGAGACAAAGCAGATAAATTTATGACTTGACATTCACATTTTGATTATCATATCTACCCAGTCTAATGAATTATCCTTCTTGTCATTTTAGGATCCTAATAACTTTTGGATGTCTCCATGAATATAATCCTCTCAAACAAAAAAGGATAAAATTGTCCCGACATTGAAGATTTCCATAAAATTTTGATGCAATGTCTGAGGATAGTATTTTACCAAAACCTGAGTTGGAATTCTGACAGTACAGCCACAGGATTTTAGGCAATGAGTGCTTAAATAGTCCAAGTCTTCATCTTCCATCTATGAAATCATATTGATAATGCTGCTGATCTTTGATCCAAAAATACTGATTCCAGATGTTAGAAGCAAGAACTAAGTTTCATGCCTATATTTACACAGAGCCTAAAACAGCATCCAATACATGGCAGGCAATCAAGATGTTGATTATAAATGATTATCTTATTTATAAAAGCTTTATTATGGGATAAAAGTTTGTAAACTTTAAAAGAATCATTAGGATTTAAAAAGCAACAATATAAAAGAAGAAAAATATTTAATGAACAATATAAAATGGAAAATATTTTTTTACTTTCTACAAAATTTGTTGTAAAAGTGAAAGAGAAGAAAAATACGTGAAGGGTAGTGAGTAGGACTTTGCCTTGGATAGAGCAGAAACAGTTATACAGTAACAACACAGCGCGCACACTGTGAGGGAAGAGACGCTATTACGTGAAGAAGATGTTTCGGTGAGAGATTGTTAAAATTCTCTTTCCACAGCTTCAATATGTTCACATATGAATAAGGAAGCAGAGTCAGTAGCTGGGACTAAAGATTAGAGTGAGAATACTGAAGGTTTGAAGAGAGGATACAGCGTGTATTTCCTACAATTTGTCAAAGACTATTAGCCATTTTACCCTGAGATCTCATCTTAGTTACCTTGTGGCTGTAACAAATACACCACAAGTAGGTGCCTTTGAAAAACAAGTACTTATTGTATCACAGTTTGGGAGATCTGATGTCTGAATTCAGGGTATCAGCAGGGCTGTGTTCTGTCCACTCTAAGAGATCATTTTTTTATCTCAGCTTCTGGCAACCCCAGGCATTTCTTAATGTTCCTTAGCTTGTAGATGGATTCCTGCATAGCATCTTCCGTTGCGTGTATATGCGACTGTGTGTCTGCTGTCCCTGTTTATAAGACACCACTCAGACAGGATTAGGTTTACAACCCACCCTAATCCAACTTGATCTCATTAACATAACAAAAGAAAAATCCTATGTCCAAATACAGTTACATTCACAGGTATGAGGGTTAGGACTTCAATATGTCTTTGGGGAAGGGAACACAATTCAGTCCATAACAGACGTCAAAATCGAAAGACATTTTATCTCAAGAGATCATTCAATGGCTATATTTATAAACCAGTATCTCAAGGAAGAGTACTTATGACTTCTTGACATGTACAAATTATAGATTCATTTATGTTCATAGGTGTATGAACACCTACTGTAGTACAAATGTTTGTAGATAATAAAATCCTCTATTATAGTTTAATTCATTAAGCTAGAGTCATCAGATCATCTTCAGAGGTCACGGAGTTTCCACGTCATGGGATTTTTATATAGTTATAAGAATTTTAACAACAACAAAAAAAACCACTGTTATCAAGTCAATTCTGACTTGTAGCCACCCTCCAGGACAGAGTAGGACCACCTTATTGAGCTTCCAAGGAGTATCTGGTGGATTTGGACTGTCAACCTTTTGGTTAACAGACATGGTGCTTAACCACTATGCTACCAGGTTTTCCTGCATAGTTATAACCACCTGAATACAGTGGCATTATATCTATAAATGTCCGTCAGCTTGAAGAGGGATTATTAGGTAAAAAGGAGAATATTTCATACTTTCTACTCAAAATAAACTTCTCTATTGTTCACTTTCCCGTAGCAGTTATACCTTGCCTACTCGACGGCACTTGGCCTGGCTGGCTCCTTATATTAAAAAGCTAGTAATGTTTGCTGCTATTATTTGCTTGCTTCCTCTTATCTTCCTTCTCTCTTTTTATCTTTTCTTTTTCTTCTTTCCTTCTTTTTTTCCTTCTTTTTCTCTCCCATTGCCTGGTAAACATACCTAGATGCATGTTCCACAGGTATCTCTCATTCCATATCTATCTTAAAGATTAAAACAAAGAAAACCCCATGCAGCGATTTTACTCTGTAATATGTGGGGTCACCATAAACCAGAATCTACTCTACAGCAACAGGTTTGGTTTCTGGATTACTATTATTCCTTTTGAATTTTGATACATAGGTACACACATATATACATGTATGTACATGTATATACACACACACACATTTATGAAGCCTTGGTGGTACAGTGGTTAAAAGATCAGCTGCTAACCAAAAGATTGGCAGTTCAAATCAAAACACTAGCCCCTCCTTGGAAATCTTATGGGCCAATTCTACTCTGTCCCACAGGGCCACTATGAATCAGAACCAATGCAACAACAACAGGTACAATGGGTAGATGTAGACACACACACACACACACACACACACACACACACTAGTTTTGAGTACTGTCATCCTTAAAGTAGTGTGTAAAATTGACTAAGCCATGGTTCTCAGTGGTTTGGCAGTTATGATGTAGTTTGACAATCATATAATGACATAATCATCTCCATGATGTGGTCTGAGATAATGTGATCACCTCCTTGATGGGATCTACTGTGAGGAACCAATCAGTATAAAGGGAATTTCCTTGACGGTATGTTCTGTGTCCAGTATAGGCGAACTGTTGCCAAGACTTCAAGCTTTTGCTCACTCTAGATCCTATAGGTAGTTCTTATTCTCAGACCTCTAGTTCCTGGGACTTTAGTTAGCAGCTTACCTGCAATGTTGCCTTTATTTCTTGCCTGCTGATCTTGGGATTCATCAGTCTTCGCAGCCTGTGAGCCAGAGTCCTGCTGTCTGACTTGCCAATCTTTCATTCATCAGCCCCTGCAGCTGTGTGAATCAAGAGAAGGCCCAGTCTGACCCACAGACTTGGGACTCGAACTTTTCAGATATAAAAGATACTAAAAGAGCATGTGCCTGAAGAGTCTTTATATGAATCAAGAGGCAACCACGCAAAAAGAACAAGGGGACACTGCATGGTGTAAAGTCAGGAAAGGTGCACATCAAGATTGTATCCTCTTATCATACCTTTTCAATCTGCATGCCAAGCCAATAATCTGAGAAGCCGGCCTATATGAAGAAGAACTAGACATCAGGATTAGAGGAAGACTCATTAACAACCTGTGTTATGAAGATGACACAACCCTGCTTGCTGAAAGTGAAGAGCATTTGAAACACTTACTGATGAAGATCAAAACCATAGCCTTCAGCATGGATTGCACCTTACCATCAAGAAAACAAAAATCCTCACAACTGGACTAATAAGAATCATCATGATAAATGGAGAAAGGATTCAGGTTGTCAAGGATTTCATTTACTTGGTTCCACAGTCAACTCCCATAGAAGCAGCCATCAAGAAATCAAAAGATACATTGCATTGGGAAAATCTGCTACAAAGAACCTCTTTAAAATATTGAAAAGTAAAGATGTCACCTTGAAGACTAAGATGCGCCTAACAAAAGTCATGGTGTTTTCAGTCACATCATATGATGTGTATACATGTGAAAGCTGGACAATGAATAAGGAAGACAGAGAAGAATTGATGCCTTTGAATTGTAGTTAGAGAAAAATATTGAATGTACCATGGACCGCCAAAAGAACAAACAGATCTGTTCTGGAAGAAGTACAACCAGAGTGTTCCTTGGAAGCAAAGACGGCAAAACTACATCTTACATACTCTGGATGTGTTGTCAGGAGGGATCATTACCCAGAGAAGTACATTGTGCTTAGTAGAGTGTGGACTAGCCAAAAAGTGGATGACACTCAACAAGTAGCCAAAATAATGGGTATAAGTATCAAAATTATTACAGGTGTGGCACAGGACTGGGCAATGTTTCGTTCTGTTGTGAGCAAGGTCTCTATAAGTCAGAACTGACTCAACAACACCTAACAACAACACACAGGCCAGTAGAGATATGGGAAGAGAGATGCCAAGCCACTTGACTATTACCCAGAAGCAAAAGCTCAAAGATACAAGGACCTCCTTCCAGAGTCCGCAGAAAGAGCAAGTCGTCTCCTAGAGCTGGTACCTTAGAATCCAACTTTTGGCCTCCTAAATTGTGATAAAATACATTACTGTTTATTAAAGCAGCACTAAATAACTAAGACAATCCTTAACCACATCTGCACAGTCTCTTCTACCATTGTTTCAGTTTTCTAAGGCTACCAAAACAAAATATTACCAAGTGGGTGACGTTAAAGCACAGAAATTTAGTTTCTCACTAAAAGTCTAAAGTCTAAAGGCTGAAAGTCTAAGTCAGGGTCTTGGCCATGGCAGCTCTTCTGTCGATCTCTTAATGTCTGGCAGTTGCCAGCAAACTTTGTTATTTCTGTGCTGCTTATAGAAGCATCTGTCTTTATCATTACATGGTGTTTCTTCTCCTTCTGTGTGTCTCCATTTGTTTACTCACCTAGCCACCTAGTATGGTTTTATTTATCCCAAATGATAAGAAAAAAAAATCTTATTTCCTCAAAGTTGCATTCATAAGCACATGGGATAGGGCTTCAGCGTAACTCTGTTATTCTTTTTAGGGAGAGAGTTAGTGGGGGACATAACTCAATCCATAACAGCTGTATAAGGTAACATTTACAGATGCTAGGGACTAAGACATTGGCATCATTGTTGGGGAAGTGGAGGGAGATAGTATTAGTAAGTCTCTTTAATATTAATAGAAGTATTCTGTTTAGTTTTCAGCCCACTTGTTTTCCTTTATTTTTCAGGCCCCTTGCTACAGATTGGGAGGACTCAAGTTCTATAAAACTGCTAAATGCCAGAGCCAGGGAAGCAAAGAATTTGTTCTTGGGAAGAAAGCTGGTAGTAACTTCAGGAAGAGATCTGCTTCATTATCTTCCAAGCTTGATCATGACTGAAATAGTGCATATCATCCAAATTATTGCCCAGATGTTTCTAGCAAACAGGAAAACTATTCAAATGCATTCTTCAGTCAGTTTGCATACACGCACATGTGAATATATACTTTTTGGAAATCATGAATATTTGTAGAGGACAACATAGTCCAAAATCCTTCTTGAAACAATAATAGACCTGATACAGATATATTGTCTTTATTTTACACATGAGAGCACTTGCTCATTTCAAATGCATGTTCAAAGAAGAAGAAAAACACTTCCTGCTGGCCTCATTGGGTAATAATATAGTTGTGTGTGAATGTTAGACAGGCAATCATTGGTTGCCAAACAGCATCTCTTCTTGTTAGACAAATTTACCTTACGTTTTCAAAGTGGTAGCTCACCTTCTTTGTAGTCACTCTTCTCTAGTCACCAGCGTCCTTTCTGTTAGACATCGCACTAACTCTGCAGAGATGTAAACAGATCTCTGAAGGTCAGCAGTCAGTCCATGAATTTAAGGACTGTTGTAGACTCTTTGGAGCCCTTATGGTTCAGTAGTTAAGAGTTCCACTGCTAACAAAAAGGTAGGCAATTCAAACCCACCAGCCACTCAGTAATTTTATGGTGCAGTTCCACCTTGTTCTATAGAGTCAATGTGAGTCAGAATCAACTTGACAATGGGCTTGCTTTTGGGTGTTTTTATGTTCTTTAATTCCAGTGTATCAGTATATCTTCTGTCCATACAACAATCGCTCTATATGAATTACTTTCATTTCTGTCAAGTCACGTTTTTATTTCCTTCTACCTCCTTAGTATGTTATCTTCTTATTCATTTTATGATATTCCCTTTGCTTTGCCCAGAAATTTGAGTTATCCTCAAATATTTTAAGGTAGTTACGTGAAGTTGTTGCAGTTCTGTGCCACTGAGTCAATTCTGCCTCATAGGGACCATATGTACAACAGTAAGACACTCTGTCTAGTCCTGTTCCATCTTGAAAATCACTGGTACCTTGGAACCCACTGTTGTAGCCACCGTGTCAATCCATGGCATTGAAATCTTCCTCCTTTTCGCTGACCCTCTGCTTTACCAACATGATGTCACTCTCTAGAAACTGGTCCCTCCTGACAGCTTGTCACAGGACGTGAGACAAAGATTAGCCATACTCACTTTCAAGTAGCACTCTGGATGTATTTCTTCTAAGATTAGATTCATTTGTTTTTCTTGAAGTTCATGGTATATTCAGTATTTTTCGCCAATACCATAATTCAAACACATTAATTCTTCTGTCTTCCTTATTCATTCACTGGCTTCCACATGCATATGAGGTGACTGAAAATGTCCTGACTTGGGTCAGATATGCTTTAGACCTCAAAGTTACTTACTTGCTTTTGAACACCTTAAAGAGGTCTTTTGCAGCAGATATGCCTAATGCAATACCTTACTTGACTTGTTGACTGCTGCTTCCATGGGTGTGGATTGTGACTCCAAGTAAAACTTAACTCTTAACAATTTCAATATTTTCTCTGTTTATCATGATGTTGCTTATTGGTCCAGATGCAAGAATTTTTAATTTTCTTTGTGTTGTGATGTAATCCATGCTGAAGGCAGCAGTCTGATTTTTGTAACTAAGTATATAAAATCCTCTTCACCATCAGTAAACAAAGTTATGCCATCTGTGTATCACTGGTTGTTAATGAGTCCACCACCAACCCTAACTCCATGTTCTTCATATAGCCCAACTTCTTGGATTATTTACTCAACATACAGGTTGAATAAATGCAATGAAAGGATATAATCTTGATGCACACCTTTATTTATTTTTAACCAGGCAGCATTCTCTTGATCTGCTTGAATAACTACCTCCTGGTCAATGTACATGTAACACATGAACACAGGTAAGTGTTCCAGAATTCCTATTCTTTGAAACATTATCTATAATTTGTTATGATCCACATAGTCAAATGCCTTTCGTAAGTCAAAAAAAGAAAAAGCAAGAAAACACCTTTCTAGTATCTTCTGCTTTCAACTAAAATCCATCTGACACCACCACTTGTCTTTCACACTATGATGGCTTGTGTGCTATGTGATGAAAGTTATACCACTGGTATTTCAAACACCAGCAATGTCACCCATGGTGGACAGGTTTCAACAGAGCATCCAGATGAAGAAAATAAACCAGGAAGAGAGGCTTGGTAATCCACAGGGAAAAAAAAAAAAAAACAGCCAGTAAAAATGTTCTGAATAGCAATGAAACCTGATACAACATAATGTGGGCAAATTGGTCCCTCTGGTTGAAAGGCCCTCGAAAAATTACTAGAGAAGAACTACTTCCTCAAGTAGAGTTGACCTTAATGAGTTATGCTTTCAGGACCTTCATTTGCTAATGTGACACAACTGAAAATGAGAAGACACATTGTAAACATTAACTAGTAACTGGAACATGCAATTGACAAAGTATAAATCAAGAAAAATTGTAAGTTGTCAAAAATGGAATAGATCACATAAACCTCAACATCCTAGGCATTAGTGAGCTAAAATGGACTGGTACTGACCATTTTGAATCAGACAATGATATGGTCTACTATGCCAGGAATGGCATCACACTCATCATCAAAAAGATTGTTTCAACACAGAAAAGAAGGATGCCCTGAGAACTCCACTAAAAGGCTGCAACTGATGGTTGAAGGCCTACAGGTTCTCCTGGGAGCATGGCTCCTGACCTGATGCTGCCCATGATCATAGATCATTACTGAGCTCAACTCTTCAGATAGGAATGGAATAGACTCAGGGACACAGAGTGACTATACTGTGTGTGCACTGAATGGTTCTATACATCTATAGGATGCCATCCTACTGGCCTCTCACTAGAGGGGAGTGGAGAGGATGGAGAGGAGGGGACAGGAGATTGTGAGGATACGACATGTATGGAATGGAAAGCAGTATGCTGTCACCGGGCAAGAAGAACAGAGGAAGCTGTAGATAGGCAGGAATGAAAACTTAAATTGTGTTGTAAACTTTCATTCAAGCACAATAAAAAAAATTAAAAAAGATTGTTTCAAGATCTATATTGAAGTACAATATTATCAGTGATCGGATAATATCCATACATCTACAAGGAAGACCAGTTATTATGACTATTATTCAAATTTATACACCAATCACTAACATCAAAGATGAAGAAATTAAAGATTTTTATCAACTTTTAAGTCTGAAATTGATCAAACACACCGTCAAGACATATTGATGATTTCTGGTGATCAGAATGTGAAAACTGGAAACAAAGACTGATCACTAGTTAGAAAATACAGCCTTGGTGACAGAAATGATGCTGGAGCTCATATGTCACAATACTGCAAGACCAACAACTTATTCATAATGCATACATTATTTCAAGTACTGTAAAATGACAGCTATAAATTCACACTTATCAATAGTTACACTCAACATAAATGACCCAGACCCACCCATAAAGAGAGGTTGAATGAATAAATAAAAATACTGGACCTATCTATATAGATCCATAAGAGATACAGCTTAGAAACAAAGAGGTAAACTGATTAAAAATCAAAGGATGGAAAAAATCCATCAACCAAAAGCAAACACAAAGACAAATCCATTGTCATCATTTGATTCCAACTCATAGTGACCTTACAGGACAGAGCAGAACTGCCTCATAGAGTTTCTAAGGAGCACCTGATAAATTTGAACTGCTGACCTTTTGGCTAGCAGCTGTATCTCTTAACCACTAAACCACTGGGGTTTCCAAATAGCTACCAAAAAAAGAGTAGGAATGACAATACTAATCTCAGATAAAATAGACTTTAAAACAAAATCCATCATAAAAGTCAAAGAAGGGCATTATACAATGATTAAAGAAATGACTCATTATGAACACATAACCATAAGAAATACCTACACACCCAATGACAGCACTCCAAAGTACACAAAACAAACTAACAGCACTAAAAGAAGAAACTGACAGTGCCACAATATACGACTCTCAGTAAAGAACAGAATACATTCACATATACAGAAAATGTAAAGACCACAATCAACCAACTCAATCTCATAGACATATACTTCCATACACTCACCTAAGAGCCATAAAATCCACATTTTTTTCCAATGAACACAAAACATCTTCCAGAATAGAACAAATACTAGGCCACAAAGAAATCTTTAGCAAAATCCAAAACTCTGAGGTAGTACACAGCATCTTCTCTGATCGTAACATGAAAGTCGAAATTGGTAACAGAAAGAGCAAGGGGGAAAAGAAATCAACTACATGGAAAGCGAATAATGCCCTAAGTAAAAAGCACTGGGTAGCAGAAAAAATCAAGTATGAAATCACAAGGTTTTTAGAACCAAGTAAGAATGAAAAACCATCTACCAAAACCTTTGGGACATAGCAAAGACAATGCTCAGAGGTAAATTTATAGCAACATATGTGCAAATCAAAAAAGAGGAAAGCAACAAAACGAAAACACTAGCTACACAACTTGAAAATACAGAGATCAGCAAAAGAAGCTCGCCACCACCAGAAGAAAAAAAATAACAAAACTCAGAGCACATGTAAATGAAATAGAAAATAGAAAAATAATCTGCAAAACCAGAAGTTTGTTATTTGAAAGGATCAACAAAATCAACCAATCACTGGCCAGTTTGACAGAAGAAAAACAAAAGAGGATGCAATTAATCCAAATAGGAAATGAAAATGGGGGACGTTACAACAGACTCAACTGAAATTAAAAGGATTATAGTAGAGTATTATGAAAAAATCATATTCTAACAAATCTGAAAAGCTAGAGAAAATGGAAAAATTTTTAGAAACACACTATCTACCCAAACTAATGTACAATGATGTTGACAACCTGAACAGACCCATAACAAGAAAAGAAATTGAAAAAATAATGAAACAAATAAAAGGAAAAAAAAATCTCAAGGAAAAATCCCTTGTTCCAGAGAGCTTCACTGAAGAAGTCCAAAAAAATGTTTAGAGAAGGGCTTACACCAATATTACTCAAATTATTTCAGAACATGGAAAATGAGGGGATAATCCAAAATCATTCTATGACACTATCATTAACACCAAAACCAGGCAAAGATACATCAAAGAAAGAAGATAACAAACCAATCTCTCTTCTGAATATAGATTAAAAAACTGCAACAAAATTCCGGCTGAAAGAATTCAGCACTATATCAAAAACTATATATACACCATGACCAAGTAGCATTCGTACTAGGTATGCAATGACGAATCAACATTAGAAAATCAATCAGCGTAATCCACCACATAAACAAAATAATCACATGATCATCTCAATTAACCAAAAAAAAGGGATACAACAAAATCCAATACCCATTCCTGATGAAAATTCTCAATGAAATTCGTGCAGAAGAGAAATTCCTCAGCATAATAAAGGATATCTACACAAAATCAACAGCCAACATCATTCTTAGTGGAGAAAGGCTGAAAACTTTCCTCTTGAGAGCGGGAACAAAACAGAGATGACCTTTATCACATTAAAGGATTGTGCTGGAAGTCCTACTTAGAACAATAAGGCAAGAAACAGAAATAAAGATCATCCAAATTGGTAATGAATAAGTAAAACTATCCCTATTCGTAGATCATATCATACCGCACATAGAAAACCCAGAAGACTCCATGAGAAAGCTACATGAATAGAAAGATTCACAAGAGCAGCAGGATACAAGAAAAACATACAAAAATTAGTTAGCTTCCTATATACCAATAAACAGAATATAAGAAAAGGAAATCAGGAAAAAAAATTATAACAGCCCCTAAATACACACACACACACACACACATGCACATATTTATGAATAAATCTAACCAAGGAGGTAAAAGACCCAGACAAAGAAACTATTGCAAGAAACCAAAAGAGATCTACTTAAGTGGAAAAACATATCATGTTTATGGATATGTTGGCTTACCACTGTGAAAACAGTTTTCTAGTGGAAGCAGTTTACAAACACAATGTAATCCTGATCCAAATACCAACATAAAGAGATGGAAAAACCAGTCATTACCTTTATTTAGAAAAAGAATAGGTCCTGGAAAAGTGAAGCACTATTGAAAAAGAAGAAGAAAGTAGAAATATTCACACTCTCTGACTTCAGAACCTACTATAGAGCTATGGTAGTCAGAACTGCCTGGTACAGGTACAGTGGCACATACATTACCCAGTGGAACCGAATTGAGAATCCAGCTCTAAATTCAGTCATCTGATCTTCAACAAGTGCCCAAAGTTCATTAAATGGGGAAAAGACAGTTTTTTTACAAATGGTACTGGCAAAGCTGACTGCCCACTGGGAAAATAAGAATACCTCACACTGTTCAAAAAGCTAACTTGAAATAGATAAAAGACCATAATATAAAACCAAAACCTCTCAAGATCATAGACATAAAAATAGAATCAATGCTAGAGGCCATAATACATGGGCATTAATATAACAGAAATCATAATTAATAGTACACAAACTCCAGAAGGTAAGCTAGATTACTGGAATCTTTAAAAAATTCAACAATTATGGTCATCAAAACACTTCATCAAAACACTAAAAAGAACACAAAGATTGAGGGAAAAAAAATGACTATTACAAATTCTACAAGGTCTAATCTCTAAAATCTACAGGAAAACTCAACACCTCTACAACAAAAATACGAATAACCCAGTAAACAATGGCTGTCAGATGCTTCCTGTGATCCTTCTAACAACAGAGACCCCCAAACACAAAGTCTCAGCAAGTATAAAACCAATAGCAATGAAAACATGTAAAGAAAAACAACTCAGCACAGAAAATTAGGAAATTGTCAACAGTGTACAAAAAATACATCAAAATGGCAGCACCAAATTGCTACCTATCAATAATTACGTTTAATGTAAATAGATTAAATACACCAATAAAGAGACAGGAGTGGCAGAATGGGTAAAAAAAACATGATCCATCCATATGCTGCCTAGAAGAAACACAACTTAGACTTAAAGATACAAACACAATAAAACTGAAAGGGTGGGGAAAAAAAATACATAAAGTAAATAACATTCAAAAATGCAGGAGTTGGCAATGTTAATTTCTGACAAAATAGACTTTGAAGTAAAATTCACCACAATGGATAAGGAAGGACACTATATAATGATTAATAGATCAATACTTCAGGAAGACATAACCATATTAAATATTTACACACCCAATTATAGCATTCCCAAATGCATTAAGCAAACTCTAACAGCACTGAAAAGAGAAGTAGACAACTCCACAATAATAGGAGGAGACTTCAACACATCACTTTCAGTGAAGGACAGAACATCCAGAAAGAAGCTCAAAAAAGAAATGGAAGATCTAAATGCCACAAACAAACAACTTGACCTCACAGACATACACAGAATACTCAACCCAAGAGCAGCCAAGTATACTTTCTTTTCCAATGAGTATGGAACATTCTTCAGAATAGACTTCATAGTAGGCCATAAGGTATGCCTTAAAAAAAATTCAAATCATCAGAATATTACAAAGCATCTTTTCAGAACATAAAGCCATAAAAGCACAAATCAATAACAGAAAAGTAAGGAGACAAAGTCAAACACAAGGAACTTGAACAACACTTTGCTCAAAAACTTCTGGGTGATAGAAGAAATCAAGGATTGAATAAAGAGATTCACATAGTCAAATTAGAATAAAAGCACATCCTACCAGAACTTTTGAGGCACAGCAAAAACAGTGCTCAGAGGTCAGTTTACTGCCATAAATGCACACAGCCAAAGAGAAGAACGGGCCCAAATCAAAGCATTACTCTGCAACTCAAACAAATAGAAAGAGCAGCAAAAGAAGTCCTTGGGCACCAGAAAAAACAAATAATAAAAATCAGAGCAGAACTAAATGAACCCTGGAAAAAGATCAGAACAGTTAACGAGATCAAAACTATTTCTTTGAAAAGATCCACAAAACCAATAAACCACTGGCCAAATTGACAAAGGAAAAACAGGAAAGGAAGCAAACAACCTGGGTAAGAAGTGAGATGGACAATAGAACAACAGACCAAACTGAAATTTAAAAAAAAAATCATAACAGAATACTACAGGAAACTGTCGTCTTACAAATTTGAAAACCTAGACGAAATGGACAAATTCCTAGAAACATACTACCTACCCAAACTAACACAACAGAAATAGAGCAACTAACTAAACCCATCAAAAAAGAAGAGATTGAAAATGTAATTTAAAAACTACCCCCTCTACCAGAAAAAAAAAAAAAAGCCCAGCCCTACGGCTTCACTGGAGAAGTCTATCAAACTTTCAGAAAAGACTTAACAACATTGTTACTACAGATATTTCAGAGCATGGAAAAGGATAGAATAATCCCAAACTCACTCTATGAAGCCAGTATAACTAATGCCAAAGCCAAGCAAAACTCTCCAATACATAGCAATCCTATAAAAACAGAGTAGAACTGCCCCATAGAGTTTCCAAGGAGCACCTGATGGATTTGAACTGCTGATCATTTGGTTACCAGACATAGCACTCAGCCACTATGCCACCAGGGTTTCCAGCATCAGGGTAGGATATCATAAAAGAGGAAATTACACACCAATATCTGTTACGACATAGATGCAAAAATCTTCATCAAAATTCTGTCCAGTAGAACTCAATAACATATAAAAAAATAATAATCTACCATGACCAAGTGGGATTCATACCAGTGATGCAAGGAGGTTCAATATTAGAAAAACAATCAGTGTAATCAACCACATAAAGAAAACAAAAGACAAGAATCACATGATTTTATCAAGTGATGCAGAAATGGCATTTACAAAGACCAACACCCATTCATGTTAAAAACTCAGCAAAATAGGAATAGAAGGGAAAACCCTCAACATAATAAAAGGCACTTATACAAAGCCAGCAGCCAACATCATTCTAAATGAAGTGAGTCTGAAAGCATTCCTCTTGAGAATAAGAAACACCACTTAACATTTAACTTTATGCTCGAGGTTCTAGCCAGAGAAATCAGACAAGATAAAGAAATAAAACCTAAAAACCAAACCCACTGCCGTTGAGTTGATTCCGACTCATAGCAACCCTATAAAGGACATCCAACTTGGTAAGGAAGAAGTTAAATTACCTCTGTTTGCAAGTCATATGATCTCATACACAGAAAACCCTGAAGAATCCACAATAAAATTACTAGAACAGAAGAGTTTAGCAAAGTATCATTATACAAGATTAACATACAAAATTAGCTGGATTCCTTTTCACCAACAAAAAGACCACCACAGAGGAAAGCACCAAATCAGTAACACTTACAAAAGCCCCAAAGGAGATAAAATACACCGGAATACATTTAACCAGAGAGGTAAAAGACTTATACAAAGAAAACTGCAATACACTACCTAAGGGAACCAAGACACCTATATAAATGGAGAAATACACCTTGCTTATGGATAGGAAGACTCAAAATAGTGAAAATGTCTATTTTATCTAAAGTGATCTATAGGTACATTACAATCCTGATCCAAATTTCAATGGCATTTTTTAATGAGATGGAGAAGCACAACACCAACTTCATACAGAAACAGAAGAAGCTACAGGTAAATAAAACATTTCTGAAGAAGAAAGTGGGAGACCTCACACTACCTGACTAGAGAACCTATTACACTGCCATGGTAGTTAAAAAAGCCTGGTACTGGTACAATAATAGAAGCACAGACCAGCGGAACTGAATTGAGAATCCAATCATACAATCATCCAGCTACAAGCACCTGATATTTGACAAAAGTCCAAAGTCTGTACACTGGAGAAAAGACAGTCGTCAACAAATGGTATTGGCATAACTTAGTGCCCATGGGCAAAAAAATAGGAAATAAGAAATATGTGTCATACCATGTATACAAACTAACTCACAATGGATCAAAAACCTAAACATAAAATCTAAAATTAGAAACAGTATGGAAGAAAAAATAGAGACAACACTGAGAGCCCTAAGACATGCATAAACAGACTACAAAACATTAATAACAATGCATAGACACCAGAAGAGGAAATAGATAACTGGGAACTCCGAAAAATCAACACCTAGGGTCATCCAAAGACTTCACCAAAACAGCAAAAAGATAACCCACAGACTAGGGGAAAGAATTTGGATATGACAAATCTAATCAGCATCAAATCTCTAAATAAGATACCGCAAAAAATCTCAATAACAAAAAGACAAAAAATCCAGTTACAAATTGGGTTAAGGATACAAACAGGCATTTAACCAAAGAAAACATTCAGGTGGCTAACAGATACCCAGAGTAATGCTCATGATCATTAGCCATTAGAGAAGCGCAAATCAAAACTGCAGTGAAATACCCTCTCACCCCATCACGGCTGGCATGAATTAAAAAAAAAAAAAAAATCCAAAATAATAAATGTTAGGAGGACTGGAACACTCATATATTGCTGGTGGGAATATAAAATGGTATAACTACTTCAGAAATCAACCTGGTACTATGCTAAAAAGACAGAAGTAGAACCATCACATGATAAAGCAATCACACTGCTTGGAATATAACCCAAGGAACCTGTCACACAAATAGATACAAGCACACCAGTGTCCACTGCAGCACTGCTCACAATGACGAAAAAGATAGAATCAACCTAAGTGCCCATCAGTGGATGAATGGATAAACAAACTATGGTATATGCACACAAAGGAATACTATGAAATGATAAAGAGCAACAATGAATTTGGGAAACATAATACAGTCATCTGGAAGACATTACGGTGAGTCTAATTAGTCACAAAAGGACAAATATGGTATGAGACAACTATTTTAAAGACTTAGGAAAAAATTTAAACACAGAAGATAATAGTCTTTGATGTTTACAAGGGTGGGGAAGGAGGGAGACAATGATTCACTAATTAGATAGATAGAAGACAGGGATTATTTTAGGTGAAGGGAGGGACAGCACACAGTAGAGGAGATGTCAGCACAACTGAATTAAATCAAAAAGTAAGAAGTTTCCTAAATATAACCAAACACTTTGAGGGACAGAGGAGCAGGAGCAAGGGTACAGAAACCATGGATTCAGGGGATATCTAGGTCAACCGACATAAGAAAGTTTCTAATAAAATGTTCTGTATCCCACTTTGGTGAATAGTGTCTGAGTCTTAACATCTAGCAAGTAACCATCTAAGAAGTGTCAATTTTTGCCAGCCCTCTCCTCAAAAGAGAAGGAGGAATATTAAAGACAGAAGGAAAATAGGAGCCTGAGAGACAGAAAAGGCTACCTAATCCAGAGACCACATCAGAGTAAGTCCAGAAGAACTAGATGGTGCCTGGCCACCGCCGATGACTGCCCTGACCGGGAACACAACAGTCTCTGATGCAGCAGAAGAAAAATGGGTTGCAGAACTTGAACTCTATTTAAAAAAAAAGACTTGATGTTCTGACAGACTGGGAGGTCCCTCGAAGACAGAGCACCCAGACTCACTGTCAGCCCAGAAGTGAAACCATTCCCAAACCCAAGTCTTCATACAAAGACTATAACACATAAAACAGTGCTGATAAAAAGAGTGCTTCTTGGCTTCAGTAGATACATGAGACTAACTGGGAAGCTCCTGTCTGGAGGCAAGACGAGAAGGCAGAGGGGACAGGAGTTGGTAAAATTCAATGGATCTGGGAAATACATGATGGAGAGGAAGAGTATATTGTCTCAGTGTGGGGAGAACAACTAGAGTTACATAACGACGTGTGCGTAAGTTTTTGTGTGACAAACTGACATGAATTGTAAACTTTTACTTAAAGCACAATAAAATATCTTTTAAATTTTTTAGAAGTTACATAAGAAGACCCAAATGTGGGCTTTTCAATATATGTGGGGGCTTTTTGGTTGTCGTTGTTCGGTACAAACACCAAGGGCCAAAAAAAGAAAATGGGTTAAGGTAGTGAATAGAGACTTCACCAAAGACATTCAAGTGACTAAAAGGCATATGAGGAAATGCTCGTGATCACTAGCCCTTACAGAAGTGGAAATCAAAACTACAATGACATACCCTCTTTCCCGGTATTACAGGCTTGAACCAAAAAAAAACAGCAAATAACAAATGTTGGAGAGGCTGCAGGGTGACAGGAACTCACATACACTGCTGGTGAGAATGCAAAATGGTACACCATTATGGAAAATGACACAACTTTTCTATCAGACAATTCCCTGGAAACCATATGGGGCAGTTCTGCTCTGCACTGTAGGGGTCACTATAAATTGGAATCAATTCAAGTGCAACAGGAAAGTGTAAGGTGAAGGACACTTGGGTGTGGTGCCCCAGAAGCAGGCTCAGGATACAGCTTGGAGGTCTTAGCAGAAGAATTCTGAAGCCCAAATGTATAAGGAGAAGGTGGAAGGAAATAGAGAAAAATTGGATTTTCCAGATGCCTTTTTCTGGTTCTTCTGATTTCTTCTATTCTATTATTTTATAAGAACAACAAAAGACTCCTGATTTTAGAAACTTAAATAACTAGATAAATAAATAACTCAAGAAAGTGTAAAGCTAACTATGTTTCCACAATATGAAAGAATAAAGAAACTAGCCAGTTTAGAGTATACAAAAATGTCCTGATTACTCCTAAACAATGCATTTATACATGAATTTGGGGAAAGAAATTTATAGGTGAATTAGAAACTACCTACAATGTTCTCTCTTTGTCCTTCTGTGTTTCAGCTTTCTATCTTAGCCATCTAGAGCTGCTATAACAGAAATAACACAAGTGGATGGCTTTAACAAAGAGAAGTTTATTTCCTCATGGTTGAGTAAGCAAGGAGCCCAAATTCCAGGCATCAGCTCCAAGGCAAGGCTTCCTCTGTTGGCTCTGGCAGAAGGTCCTTGCCATCAGTCTTCCCCTCACCGGGAGCTTCTGAGGTGCAAGGACCCAAGATCCAAAGGACACACTCTGCTTCCGGTACTGTGTTCTTGGTGGTATGAGTCAGCTTCCTTTCCTTTCCTTTATAACCCAAGAGATTGCCTCAAGGCACAACATAATCTGACACATTGAGTACTGGGCTGTCACCACAATTGCTGCCCATCATCCCTTATTAACATCATAGAGGCAGCATTTAAAACATACAGAAACATCGATGCCAGGAGTCACAGCCTAACCAAATTGCTACACACATTTTGGAAATACAATTCAGTTGACGACACTGTCCTAATATCATGTTTCTTCAAGTGCTACGAAGTCAGTTTCAGCTCACAGTGAATCTGTGTCAGAGCAGAACTGTCGCATAGGATTTTCTAGTCTGTAATCTTTTCTGATAAGGAGCCCCGTGGTGCAGTGGTTAAGCAACAACAATCATTACAGGAGCAGATCACCAGATCTTTCTCCCTCAGAGCCACTGGGTCGATTCAAACCACTAATTCTTCACTAGCAGTGGCCACTTTAATCCTTTTAATATGGTGTTACACTTGGCTTGCTAGTATTTCTTTAGTGATTTTTGCATCTTTGTTGTCTTAGTTATTTAGTGCTTTGTGCCACCAAGGCTCTTTAATATTTTATATATATGCATATGTATGTGATATATATGCATATGTATGCATGCCAAGCCATGTATATATTATTATAAATGTTATTTTATAAATAAATTATTTTATTGTATATAAATAATATATCATTATATATTGATATATTTGCCATATACAAAACAAGTCCACTGCTGTTGAGCCAATTGCAACTCATAAAAACCCTACACATATTTACACATAATAAATAACATGTATAACTCCATAGATGTTATTAGAAAGATTGAAATTCTCAATCTGCCAGTTAATTTTCACATACAAGTGCCGTCTACCCTCTGCTATCCCACATGCTCCATGAAGGGCAAAAAGTACATTATCCTGACAATAGAAAATGACTTCAAGTTAAGGTCTAGGCAGACAATTATGTAAGAAGGAGCCTCTTTGATTTGTGAGAATCATCTCGATTATCACTACAGTTCTGTGCTTTGCTTTCAGAGTGAGGGTTTGGACTCAGAAGCCTCTTACACTGCATCTGCTCTACCTTCAGACCCGGAAACCATGGTAACCAGAGGCCATGGTGAAAGCAACTTCCTGTGCGGTGGTGTGTTTTCTACATATCTACAGCTGAGACTTGAAACACTGCTGCACAGTCAGCCAATCCCATGAATTCTGCAGAGAGCTCATTGCCCTTTATGGATCTGACTGGCATCATTAGTTTTTGGATAAATGTGCACATAAAGCAACAATGTAGAAATAAGGGATTAGCTCTGTGCTGGTATATTTTTTTTATCGTTATTGTGTGACAAATTATAGTAGCTCCCCCTTTTTTATTATTTTAATTAAATTCCCAGGAGGGAGAGAAAAGCAAGGCATTGTAATAGTCTCAAAATACAAACAGATGTCCTTTTTGTTTCCTCTAAATATGGAGTCTATACTATTCTCAAAGAAACATCCCACAGTTTATCTCATAGGTCGTGAATTATAGAGCATGGGCTTCAGAATATGACGTGTGTATAGATGGGTGTGTAAGTGTTGGAGTGCAGCATAAAGAGAATAATTTTTGTTAAACTGAATAGCATTGAAATGTAGACAGAAGTTTTGTTATTTTGGGGTTCTATAATTTTTTAATCTGTCATTAAATAAACTCTTCTAATTGGGATGTAGGAGCACTGGCGGTGCAGTGATTAAAACATCTGGCTGCTAACTCGAAGGTCGACAGTTCGAACTCAACAAACCCACTAGCTGGAAAAAGATGCGGCACTTTGCTTCCATAAAGATTACAGCTTTGGAAACCATATAGGGCAGTTCTGCTCTGTTCTCCAGTGCCACTATGAATTGAAATCAACTCACTGGCAAGGGCTTTGTGTTGTGTGTGTAAGTGTGAATATGTTTAACTAGGATGTAATTCTTCCATCCACTGCACCTAAGAAACATTGAAAAACACAGTGCAATAGTTGAAAGAACAAATTCAGGAGCCAGACGGACTTAGTCCTGTGCCCCATGCTACCTATGTGATTTGGGGGAGGTTACTTGGCGTTGCTGCTCTGCCCCAGCTGCACGCTTTCTAAAATGAATAGTGTCTATTCCTTTGGATTGTTATGAGGGTTAAATGAGTTTATGTATGCAATTCATAAATATATGTAAAATTTAATGTTTCATAAATGTTAGCTGTTATCATCTTAAGCATCATTATTTTACTGATTAAACTACCTAATAGAGATTGTACAAAACAAATAATTGAAGATGCCAGCCAGCCAAGTTCTGATAGTAAGTTAAATATTTACTAGAGAAAAGGATTCACAATTGCTTCAAATAATAAAAGCAGAATCATTGCCTTTTTAACTAGAAAGGGCCTTAGAGATCATTTTATGCAAATATCGCACTATACAACTGTGCAAATACAGTACAACCAGACTCAGTGGAATAGCCAGTGTCCTCCAGCTGGTTTGTGGTAAGGAGGCAGGTTGGAAGAAGAGAGTGATCCAGGTTTCCTGATTCCTGATCCATTTCCATCTCATCACATTAAAGCTCTTACATAATTCTTGCGCTATGCGTCAACTGGGAAACCCTGATGGTGTAGTGGGTTAAGTGCTACCACTGCTAACCAAAAGGTCACCAGTTCAAATCCACCTTGAATACTCTCGGGGGCAGTCCTACTCTGGCCTCTAGGGTTGCCATGAGTTGAATCCGACTCAATGGCACTGGGTTTATGGGTCAACCACATTAAGCTCAGCTTTAGGAATATGTAATTTAATGTTCTATATTAACAAATCCTGTAAACAAGTCTTCCTGTTATTGAATCTGTTTATGTGTGTGAGTGCCTAAATGAATGTGTGCACAAGTGTTAGTGTGTTTGTGTATGTGTATTCTGTTCTTTAGTTTGTGACACTGACCAAACTTCCTAGCTTGCTAAGGGTGATAATTGGTCAGTTTTAAGTTATCAGTAGATTCTGTTTAGTGGTCAAAAAGCTTGGATTTTGAAATCAGAGAAGCCAATATTCTAGCCTTAAATGCTGAGTCTTCATTTTAAAGCTTTGCCTCAGTTGTCTTATTTGTAAAATCAGGATAAAATTTTCCTCAGAGTTTTACTGTAAGAATAAAAGGACCAAGTAGCTATAGCCCTTAGAATGCCTAGTGACACTGTAAATTTTAGCTATAATTGTTATTGATGCTGAGGACTTCTATTTTAGCATCTTCTACCAAATGATTCCTTACTGCTTTCCCAATGTTTGCACCCTCAGAGTTTTTCATTGCTAACTTTTACACAGAGTTGGAGCTAACAATCAAACGTCCTTGCTAAAATCTCAGGGGTACTGGAAATACTGGACTTGCTTGAGATATCTATTCACCGCTGAACTTGGCCACATCCACAAGGTCTAAATCAAGACTAAAGTCTCAACCTCAGCTGCATCTGGGAATCATCAGGGACACTTTTAAATTCTCGGTGCCCACGCTGTCTCTGAGATGGGATCTAGACGTCAGTGATTAGGATGGTTCCCTGAGTGCATTTAACTGGCTGCTAGCATTGCAAACCACTGTTCCAGACCCAGTTACGTAAACCATGATGCTCTTTAACTGTACTCACCCAGCACCTCTTTGAAATGCAACCTAGTGGAAAGAATGCCACACTGTCCTTCAGAAGACTTGGGTTCTGGGTACAGTCCTCCCACTTGTCAAACATGATCTCAAATCAATTAATCTAAGATCTTTATCTATAAAATGTGCAGAACATGTGTCCTGCCAACCTCAGAATGCCGAGATGAAGATCAAACGAATAAATGCATATGGAAAAGTGGCTGTGTAATTGTTATTTTTCAATGTAAATAATCTTCTTTTAGAGAAAAATATTAGATGTTTTTCCTCTTGGCACGAAGCAGGAGGTGGCCAACATGAGAAAACAAGTGAAAGGCAGGAAGGAGGGAATAGGAAGTTGGCCCCATAGCTCTAGGGCCAAGCCTGATACCACGGACAAACCCTCTCATACAGAGGAATTTCTGCGGCAAACCAAGCACGTACTATTTCCTCATAGAAGTTGCTCTAATCCATTTCTTTCTTGTGATTCTTCATCCAACTCCCGAACACCAAAACACGGCAACCAGGACTTCACACTATCCCTAAGAATGCCTGTGGAGACAGCCAAACAGAGTTTGACGAAAACCTTGGGAGTTATTTTAATTTCCCCTTTCCCTCACTCACACTTCTGATTAGCCAATACATCCTATCATTTTCTCTTCCTTAGCATTCCCTGCCTTCCCTCAGCCACTTCCAGTCTGGTCACTTCACATTGGAAACTCTCCAGACAGGATTTCCAGCCTACAAATATACCCCCTCTTACTCCCTCCTCTGCCTCCCTGTCCTCTGACCTCAGGCTGATAACTGTAGAACATAAACCTGACTAAATTACTCCATTGCTTAAAATTTTGACTTCAAGTTTCTGGAAAACACATCTGTATCTCACACTCCACCTATGTCTTGCTGTGCACTGTTCGATCGGCTCTGCAATGTTCTTGCCCTTTCCATAAGAAAAGAAAACAGTTCCTTATTTTAACATTTGTGAAGTATAAGGGATGATAAACCCACCCAGAGCAAACCCAGTGTTATTGCGTCAATTCTGACCCAGTGACCTTTTAGGACAGAGTAGAACTGCCCCATCAGGTTTTCAAGGCTGTAAATCATTATGGAAGCATATTGACACATCTTTTTCCCACGGAGTGACTGATGGATTTAAACTGCTGACTTCTCTGTCAGCAGCCAAGCATTTAACTACTGCGCTACCAGGGCTCCTCAAGGGTTGATTACTTCTCACGTATTAGGAATTAGTTTGATTGGCTGCTTGGTTAGTTTAGTTCGTTAATGGGCTTTTCTCTTTATTCAGTATAACAGCCTCTCAAAAATACTATGATGCTACCATCTGAATCAGTGTATGTTGAATAAAAATTTTCCGAGCTCTCTGCTAACGACAAATAAAGCTGTGGCTGGAAACCCTGATGGCATGGTATTGAAGTGCTACCTCCACTAACCAAAAGATCGGTAGTGTGAGTTCGCCAGGTGCTCCTTGGAAACTCTGTGGAGCAGTTCTGCTCTGTCCTATGGGGTCACTATGAGTCTGCATCAACTCGACAGCAATGGGGTTGGGTTTTTTATTTTTATTTATTTTTTGATAAGGAGAATTTTAGGATGGCTCCAAGATTTCAGGCCTCTGTATATTATACCTTTTCCCAGTTATTCAGTTGAATAAAAATCTAGGTACTGTTATGAAAGATTTTGCAGGTATAGCTAAGATTCCAAATCAGCTGACCTTAAGATAAGGAGACAACTGATGAGCCTGATCTAATCACATCAGTTCTTTAAAAACAGCCACAACATTTCCTCTGACTAGTGGCAGAAAAGAAAGTCAAAGAGCCAAAGCACAAGGATTTGATCAGCATAATACTATAGCTGGCGTGTTGATGGAGGAGGCCACAAGGCAAGGAATAGAGGTGGTTTTAGGAGCTGAAGATAGTGCCGAGCTGACAGCCAGCAGGGAAAAGGAAACATGAACGTAGGAGATTTTCTCCCCCAAAATCTCCAGTCAAGAACTCAGTCTGGTCAACATCTTGGCTTCCAGCCTTCTGAGGCCCCAAGCATCACTCGATGCCAGATTTCTGATGTACAGAATCCTGAACAAAAATATACATGTTATTTTAAGCCACCAAGGCTGTGGTTATTCATTTACACAGCAAAAGAAAACTTATAACAAGCAGATTTTCGATTTATTTGAAATGGCTTTTCTCTCTCGCCCTTTAAGTTCCTTCCTGTCTTTTTGTAAACCCAGCCTTGAGAGCTTTTGTTTCTAACCATTGTAATAAAAGCAAATAGTTATTTTAAAGGCACCAGGTTGCTATGAGTAGGAAATGATTTGACTTCATTGGGTTTGGTTTTTAAAACTAATTCTTTCCGTCAACCTTCAGTTAAATCACAAAAAAATAAATAATAAATAAACCCTGGTGGCGTAGTAGGTTAAGTGCTATGTCTGCTAACCAAAAGATTGAGAGTTCAAATCCACCAGGAGCTCCTTGGAAACTGTGGGGCAGTTCTACTCTGACCTCTGGGTCACTGTGAATCGGACACAACTCGACGGCAGTGAGTTTTTTTTTATAGTGACTCCCTAAAAATGCAATGGACATTCTGTGTACATGCACGTATCTCCTTGGTATCTACTATGTCAGTTCTTGCCACCCACCTCCCAACTTAAGCCTCAGACTGAGTACAACTGATATGCATAATGACGCAGAGAATCACATCTGACATTGAGCGTAGGGTCCCTGTGAGTTGGAATAGACTCAATGGCAATGTTTCTTTGGTTTGGGGAGTTGGGTTGGGGGAGGAAGAATATGAAACTCAGAAAGATAGATAAAATAATACAGAATTGAACTTTGATGTAAGCACCACAGTGAATTTAAACTCACGTCTTTCCCTAATAGAAACCCTGGCTAGTGGCGAAGAGTCCACTGCTAACCAAAGAATGGTAGTTGGAATCCACCAGGCCCTCCAGGGAAACCCTGTGGACCAGTTCTACTCTGTACTATAGGGTGGCTTTGAGTCAGAGTCAATTCCATGGCAATGATTCTGTTTGTTTGCTTTTTGTTTTTCTGTCCCTGATAGTTTGGCTTTTCAGAGTTTCCATGTTGACAACAGTGTTTCTGAACTTGGCTACCTTTTAGAAGCATCTGGGAACTTAAAGAAAAAGAAATCTGAAAGGCCCAGAGACCTCCAAGACTAATTTAGTCAGAATATTGGGAGGAGGGGTGCTCCCAGGTGTCAGGGTTTTTTAAAGCTCTCCAGGTGATTCCAGCGTACAACCACATTGGGAAGAACCAGTCTATGAAACAAGGATCCAGACTAGATGATATCAAAAACCATGTCAGCTTTTGCGTTGTATGAGTCTATGGTTTATGGTTAATCTACACAAATATAAATTTACGAGTAATATTTTAATGAGGATGAAGTAAAAGAGTCAATTACCATTTAAGACTACAATCTATTTTTTTTCTTTTTTTGATTTGGTCTTGTTCATTTGTTTTTTAATAAATTCCTTGAGTGGCATGATTTCAATCCAGAGGGCACTCTCATTTTATTTTTTGGTAATTACTTCAGTGGGACACTTTGGATACGAAAGGTCATCTTCTCTGTAAAATGATTCTGGGGTGACTAGAACACAGAACAGAAGACAGAAAAGGTAACTGGCAGGAGTCACTTTAGGAGAGTGGAAAAAAAAACAATAGAAATTATATTGAGAGAAAGAGACTATAGGTTGACAAAATGTCAGTGACATATCCCTGATGGTAAACTAAAAAACTTCTACATGCCAAGATATAACACTTTGCAGTCTGTTACATAAAAAGCCATATGGGAGTTCAAGTGTTTTAGGGACGTTTAGGGGAATGGCTGTTTTTCTTCCACTGGTGGGTACAAGGCAGAGAACAGAAACCAGTCTATAAGGGACACATAATTGAAATTAAGAACTCATAAAATAAATAAATCAATAAATGGGTGAGAAAGTTACTAAGAGAAAATAAACCCATTGAAATTCTTGGCAATCTTAAGATTACGAAACATGGTATGAAGTTTCCAAAACAATTTGTCACTCCTCTTTGTGCTTCAATTTTTTTATCTGTAAAACAGGTTTGATAGTAGGATACACTTCAAAGAATTTTTTGAGAATAAAATGAATTAATAGCTACAAATCACTAAAAATATTGGCCATGTGACAAGTTGAAAAAATAGAGAAGGATAGTTAACACAGCATATAATATTATCATAAAAGTAGAGAGGTAAATCAACGGAACAAACTCAATTCTATGGCTGGGTGGAGATTTATAGACATTTGGTATCTGATGACGATCACATTTCACCTCAGCAAGAAAAGAAGTCAGTAAGTGATGTTAGTATAACCATTCATCTTAGTTCTATTTCTTGGTAACTAAAGCTGTGGAAAACAGGCACTGAGCTCAGACTGATCTCACTTTACCCTTGTTGCAAGCACTGATCTAACGAAGTAATTTATTATAAGGATAGTTCATGAAATTCGATGTAGGTACAAACTGAGGTCTCTAAACCCCTAGATAACCTATTTCAACATTAAGTCGAGTCTTCAGCTCTTCCCTTGGTGTGTCTTATTGTGGAGTTACCGTCAGCTCCAGCTTTAGAATTTGAAAACTACTGAAACAAGTGGATGACATAGTTAACACCTGACTGTAGCAAGTCCTACAGCCCTATAAGGTGGATCCGTAGTATGGATTCGCTGGATGTTCTTAGCATGAGGAATGAACAACCTTCTTTATTAAGACCTTGGCTTTCTAGAGTGGGCCAACATATTGAGCAATTTAAGCTGACCACACCATTAAGAAGATTCTGGCATTACAGGAATTCAGTTACAGGCAAGATTGGTGCCTAGAAAGACTGACTATATTTTCACTTTACCAATACCCTTTCCCCACCATCCTTTCTACCTTTAACTATATATTATGAGATAATTTAAAGCAGAACTACTTCCAAGAGTTCTGAGAAGCATCTGGCCTAGTATGTACTAGACTGGTACCACAAAGAGGGAAATGGGAGCTCTGGTGGTATAGTGGTGGTGGACAGCGTGGCTGCTAACCGAAAGGTTGTTGGGTTTTATCTACCAGCCACTCCCTGGAAAGCCCATGGGACAGTTCTACTCTGTCCTGTGGAGTTGCTATGAGTTGGAATAAACTTGATGGCAACAGGTTTTTCATTTGGTTTATGGACCAGATTTGTACTATAAAAACTACTAAATAAAACTATTATAGCAGCTTTCAGAGACATAGCATGTGAATCTTTGCAAGTTATCTTTCAGTTTAAATTAAAACATTAAAGGTTTAAATGGCACCTTTTAATAATATCCCAGAGATGCTTGAATCTGTAACATTTGACTAGATACCTCCTGACTTTTTCTATCCCAATAGCCACTCATGCTTTGAACATACTGATGAACTCCCTGTTAGCCACACCTCTTAGCCTGCCTAAGCAGCACCTGACCCAGTGTGCTGTCGTCCCCGGTCTGTTAGTGCACCCTGCTGGAATCCCAGGAGAATACCACCAGCTCTTAGCTTGCTGCGGCAATAAACCTTATACATCCACTGAACAGGCATAACACAGTCTCTAATAATATCATCCCAGAAATGTCTCCTTCCTTTTTCTCAATTCACAGACTGAAGCAACTAATAAAAATCTAGATAACAATAGTTTCTGCAAATGCTTGTGCGCGCCTAGTTAATGAACATCCAAGTACAGAAACCAAGTTTCTGAAGCCTAAATTCACTCTTGTTCATCATGTAGTAGCAAACAGTTCTGTCTAGATTCTGCCTGTGACATACATAGCCTGGTGGCACTGTGATAGCACCAAGAAGATACACAGCCATGCCAAGGAATTCCATGGTAATGGAGATGGTACTGTTCATTCCTGCTAAACCAAGGGATGTAGCACTTGGACTTCCAAATAGCTGATAGTCCTCCTCATACCCCACCCTGTTCTTTAGTCACTGTTAAGTTTGCTTTTCCGGTAACTAAATAAAGGAAATATTTCCCTTCCTGCTTTTCCAGCCTCCTCTGCCTTTACTGCCCTCCAAGTTTATTAAGTAACTACTGAGAGAAACTGATGGTAATCACTTTCTCCACACGTGTTGCTTATGTTGATGCTGGTGGGATGGCTAATTACCTAAAGATTCTCACTGTCCTTTATTATTAAATATTTTTCCTAAAGGCTGTAAAGAATCGTAAGACAATAAGAATTTTTTAAGCACAGTTGGTAACCTTTGTCCTGTGCTGAGCTCTGTTGATTCAATCAAACATTTAACTGTAGAAGGTTTACTCCAACCTAGGTACTGCAGAGAACTCAAGCAAGCACGTAGAAACATACTCATGAATCTACAACTCCAAAGAAAGGGTGCAGAGAAACTTATTTTTTTAAGCTGTTTACGTACGTTATTCTCACAATAGATCTACAAAGTAGTCATTATTATTTCAATTTTATAAGAAGAAAAGCAAATGTCAAAATGATTCAGAAAATTACCCAAGGTCACAAGATAAGAAAGGACAGAATTGTGATTAAAAAAGTATTCAGTGCCATGATAATCCCAACATAAGAAGTCGTGAGTACAGCACAGTCACAAGATACAAGGTCAACATACAAATATCCATCATATTCCCACATACTAACAATATGTATCTGAACACTTATTTAAGAAACAAGATTACTTGCAATAGTACTGCCTAAAACTAGGTATAAATCTAACAGAACATGTTCCAGATCTGTACGATGAAAACTATAAAATGCTAATGAAAGAAATCGAAGAAGCATTAATGTAGAGGCATACCATATATAAGCATCCAAAGACTCAACACATAAGGATGTTTCTTTTCCCCAAGTTGATCTGTAGACACAATACCAAGTCCAATAAAAATATAGCTAGGATTTCTTTGTGGATATAGACAATCTAATTCTGACATTTATACGAAAAGACAGAGGAACTAGAATAACTAAAGCAATTTTGAAAAAGATGAATGAATTTGGAGGAATCAGTCTACTTGATATTAAAACTTCCTGTAAAGTATTCTATACAATGTGGTATTAGCAGAGGACTAAATATACAAATGAGGGGAACAAAACAGAGAGCTCAGAAACTGACCCTCACAGATATGGTCAGTTGAATTTCAACAAAGGAGCAAAGGCAATTAAATGGAGAAAGGATACTCTTGTAAACAAATAGTGATGTTACAACAACACAGCTGTGTGCAAAAGGAAGAAAAACATTGGAATTGACTGAAATATCATATCACATTAAAAATTTACTCAAAATGAATCTTATAATATTTGAATATAAACTATACTCTTAAAAGAAAACAGGCAAAAAATCTTCGTAACTTGAACTTTGTGAAAGAATTCTTAGACATGGAACTAAAGCCAATCTGTACAAGAGAAGGAAAAAAGTAAAAGATAAGCCAAACTTAATCAAAGTTAAAATCTTTTTCTCCTCTAAGGATACTGTCAAGAAAGTGAAAAGGCAACTGCTGACCAGAACAAAATACCAAATATGCAACAACTGTCTTGTACACAGAATATATAAAATCTTTCTAAATTTACCAGAGATAAACAAAAATAATCTAGTTAGCAAATGGGCAAAGGAATTGAACTCACACTTCTCTTAAGAGGATATGTTGGTATGTTGTTGCTTGGTGCCGTTGCGATGGTTACATTCATAATGACCCTGTGGACCACAGAGGGAAACTTGGCTCCTTCCTGAGTCATCCTCATAACTGATGTTAAGCTTGAGCCCGTTATTGTAGCCACTGTGTCAATCAATCTCACTGAGGGTGGGTTATTAATTCTTTCCACTGGTTAAATTAGGGCGTGCTGGGTTTTAATTTTCACTTACAAATGACATGGATGACTCGTAAACCAGAAGCACGCTTCACAAAGAGATATCCAGTGCAATCTCTGTACAATCCAATAGCATACTGGAAGACATATGAGTTCACTAATTGGCCCCCGTCCGCCCTACCTTTCGTTCCTAGGAATTCTAATACATAATTTAGGGCTATATTCTTCCAGAGTAACTATTCTCTGTATGAGTTAGAGGTAACAACAGGGTTTTTATGTTCTCTGCCATATTAAGAAATAAATGACTTCCTAATGAAAATCAATAAAACTTTATGGAAGTGTTTTCATCCAAGAGTTTTTAGAAAAGGGGTTATGAAGGAGATAAAAAGGAGAACCTAATATGAACTCTAATTGTGACATTTACAAATTTCAGTATTTTGAATAATGGAAGGTTATCCTAAAATAATATTTTCATACATATACTTAGTCTGCATGATTTTTATATTGAAAATTGTGGGAATGTTTATAAATTTATTAGCATTGTAGACTTAATAATGTGAATGCATCCTTAAGTGGCTGCAATACAAACATACTCTAATTCACAAATATGGAATCCAGAGCAGTATATCTAATTTCTTGCTGGATGCCTGTAATAACTATGGGCTGAAGCACTTCATCATTTGTCCATTGAGCAGACCAAGGCATCTGGGATACCCAATGATGCATGCTGAAAATGAGCCTGTGAATACCACTGATAGGTCATTGCTGAAATGTACCTCCAAAACCATGCTCCAGTGGCAATCCTTATGCCTTCCTCTGTCTTCCTCCTCATGGCTGCAGAGGAGTCTCTTACTAAGGTCGGGAGCAGTGTCTGCTGAAGTTTGTTCACAAACAATCTAGGAGGGCTGTCCATTAAGTTCATGAATGCATGCTAGAAAAAGTGCTAAATACCTCATTGCTGAATAACACTAAGGTCACTCTTGAAGGTCTCCCCTTAAGCTATGCACGAAAGCCAGTACCTAGTCCACCCCTCACAGCAATTTTGGAACTCTATTTCTGGAATGGTCATCAGAGTTGTCGTGGTGTTACCCTTGATGTCCTGAATGGCATCAAAATGTTTTCCTTTCTGTATTTCCTTTATCTTAGGGTAAAGGAAAACGTCACTGGGGGCCAGAACAGGGGGGGTGTTCCATACAGTTGTTTACTGGCTAAAAACTCCCTCAGAGACAACTAGACAATTAAGTTCGTGAACTTGCCACCAGGTCACCACGGCACTATGAGCCATGGTCATTCCAGAAAGAGTTACAAAACTGCTTTGAAGGGTTGACCGGTGCTTGCATCAGTGCGTAGATTCCCAAGGGGAGTACTGCAAAGTTACCATAATGACATTCAGCAACGAGGTATGTAGCACTCAGAATTCAATTAAGTTAACAAACTTAATTGTCAGACCTAGTATATCACTATGCACCATGGTGCTCATTTCAGATTCAGAATCCTTGGCCCAACTCCAGCCCTACTGAATTAGAAATGTTAACAAGCGTATTAAAATTAGAGGACAAAATATCTAGAGGCATGATCCCCTCAGTAGTACAAAGGCTCTGGATTTATCCATCCTCAGCCCAATTAAATAACTTATTCTACAGTCAGTAGCTATGAGCTGGCTGCAAGATCACGGGAATGAAAAGCATGAGCTCTTTAACACAACAACACCACAGATAATATAAGTTTGTTACCTTTTCCAGGCTCACTCATTTTTGAGGAACACTGGTGGTACAGTGGTAAAGCAGCTGATTCAAACCCACAGCCCTGCTGTGTGAGAAAGATATGCCAGTCTGCTTTCTTGTTGTTGCTAGGTGTCATGTAGCTAGTTTCAACTCATAGTGACTCTATGTCCAACAGAATGAAACGCTGACCAGTCCCATGCCATCCTAACGGCTATTGTTATGCTTGAATCCGTTACATTGCTGCTACCACATCAATCCATCTCAATGAGGGTCTTCCTCTTTTTTCAGTGACCCTCTGCTTTACCAAGCATGATGTCCTTCTTCCAAGGCTTACCCTTCCTGGTAACACATATTTTTTCCAAGACAGATTTGTTTAGTTTTCTGGCGGTCCTTGGTATATTCAAAATACCTTGCCAACAGCATAATTCAAAAGCATCAATTTTCTTTGGTTTTCCTTATTCGTTGTCCAGCTTTCACAAGCAGTGCGGTGACAGAAAATACCTTGACTTGGATCAAGTGCATCTTGTTCCCCTCAAAGTGACGTCTTTGCTTTATAACACTTTAAAGAGGTCTTTTGCAACAGACTTGCTCAATGCACTACGTTGTTTAATTACTTGACTGCTGCTTCCATGGGCATTGATTGTCAATCCAAGTAAAACAAAATCATTGACAACTCCAATCATTTCTCCATTTATTATGATGTTGCTCCTTGGTCCAGTTGTGAGCATTTTTATTATCTTTACGTTGGGGTGAAATCCACAGGGAACGCTGTGGACTTTGATATTCGTCAGGAAGTGTTTCACGTCCTCTTCACAGTCAGGAAGCAAGGTTGTGTCATCTGCATATCAGAGGTTGTAAATGAACCTTCCTCCAATCCTGACGTTGACTTCTTCATATTGGATTATTTGTTCAGCATACAGACTGGACAGGTATGGTGAAGGGATACAATTCTAAGATAAACCTTTCTTGGCTTTAAACCACGTAGTATCCTGCTGTGCTGTTCAAGTGACTGCCTCCTGGTCTGTGTACAGGTTCCTCATGAGCACTACTAAGTGTTCTGTAATTTCTGTTTTCCGTAATATTATCCAAATTTGTTATAATCCACACATTTGAATGCCTTTGCATACTCAATAAAGCATAGGTAAACATCTTTCTGATATTCTCTGAATCTAACATCGGCAACGATATTCCAACTTGAATTGCAGGCAATTCTCTATCAGTATATGGCTGCAACTGCTTTGAATGACCTTCAGCAAAATTTTACTTGCATGTGAGATTAATGATATCATTTGATAAGTTCCACATTCTGTTGAATCACCATTGTTTGGAACAGTAAAACAATATGGACCTTTTCTAGCCAGTTGGTGAGGTAGCTCTCTTCCAAATTTCTTGACCTAGGTGATGAGCACTTTCAGCCACTGCATGTCTGTTGAGTCGTCTCAGTTGGTATTCCGTCCATTCCTGAAGCTTTGTTTTTCGCCAGTGCCTTCAGTGCAGACTGAACCTCTTCCTTCAGTACCATCAGTCCCTGATCATCTGCTATCTCCTGAAATGGTTGAATACAGACCAATTCTTGTTAATACAGAAACTCTTTCATCTTCTTTTGATGTTTCCCCTAGCATTCAATATTTTACCCATAGAATCCTTCAATATTACAACTCAGGGCTTGAATTTTGTCTTCAGTTCTTTCAGCTTGAAATATGCTAAGCATGTTCTTTCCTTTCGGTTTTCTATCTCCAGCTCTTTGCTTGTGTCATCATAAGCCCTTATTTTGTCTTCTCAGGCTGCCATTTGAAACCTTATGCTAACCTCTTTTACTTCAACATCTCTTCTTTTCCCCTTAGCTACTCTATTTGCAAGAACAAATCTGAGAGTCTCTTCTAACACCCATTTTGGTCTTTTCTATCTGTCTTTTCAATGACCAGTTGCTTTCTTCATTTTTTGATGTCCCTGATATGATTACACAGCTCACCTGGTCTTTGGTCATTAGTGTTCAATGTATCAAATCTGCTCTGAAGATGGCCTCTAAATTTAGCTGAGATATACCAAAGGTTATACTTTGGTTCTCATAAACATGGTCTAATTTTCTTCAACTTCAGTTTAAACTTCCATATGACAGTTGATTGATCTATAGTTAGCCCCTGGCCTTGTTCTGACTGATGATGAGCTTATCCATCACCTCTTTCTAAAGATAAAGTCTATTTGATTCTTGTGTATTCCATCTGGAGAGGTCCATAAATATAGTCACCATTTATTTTGTTGGAAAAAGGTATTTGCAATGAAGAAGTCACTTGCAAGTGAAGATTTACAGCCTTGGAAAACTCACAGGGCAGTTATACTCTGTCCTAAAGGGTCACTATGGGTCACAATTGACAACGGTGAGTTTGGGTATTGTCAAAATGATGTGGTGGCAGTATCTGACCTCCTCTAACTTCATATGGGGAAAGGAGAACCGAAATCAACAGCCCAAGACTGATTCCCAAGAGACTAAAATCAAATGTGCCTCCTCTCTCCACCGTCTTCACTTCTGACACCAACCATTCCTTCCCACAGCACTCTCTTCTGGGTTCAATAATTCATTGCAATGGCCACACACAACCTACAGACCATACTCACAATTGTAGGGTTTATTAGAGAAGTAATGTCACAATTTAGGCTCAGGAACATTCAGCACACAGTTCTTCCATCAGGATAACTTCTTCCCAGCCACGCTCATAGGCATGGCTCTCCTTGGCCCTCAATCACTTCCCAAAGGCACACAGCTTTCTCTCTCTGTGGGCTGGGGAGCTCACCATGCCATAACCTGCTGGTAGATCCCTCCTGCTGGCCTCTCCCTCCTTGGTGACGGTGGGCTCTTCCTCTCTGCTGTAGTACTGACTCTTTTTTCAGGCAAAATTAACCACTCCCCTGGGTAGACCACAGGGCATGATAAACACCATGCCGTGCCCATTGCCAACCACTCAATGCTGACTCATAGCCCGCAATCCTGCCCAGTCACCTGGATGGGAGTTACAAGACCACAGCTAGAAAGACCACACTCAAAGTAATCAGTCACACCACAGATACACAAATTTTTAGCTCTTAATGGTGTTTTAAGCAACAGAGGTAGGCTGGAGGAATAGAAGCAATTAGCATCCTTCCAGAGTCACCCTTGGGGACTTTCAAAAATTGCTGTTTTTTCATAAACAGTATACCCTGGCAGGACTTGTCACAATAAAAGTAACATTGACAAAAAAGGGAATACCCTAATCCCAGAAGCCATGAATAGAAGGGGATGCCCAGGTATAATACATCGTGTTTGTTAGGCAATGCAAAAAATCCTTAAAAAGTAGATTTTAAATTAAAATATAACTAGCCTGTGAGCAATACTTTTACAGATGACAATTTTGACCATTAAAAGAAACAAAAAAGAACTGACTTTCCAAGTTACCCTATTCTATTTTACTTTTTCGTATCTCATAAAAATTTTTATTGAGGTTAATACCTCAAATAACTAACCCAAACCATAAGTGGATAGAGAGCTCAATGAATTTTCACAAAATGCATTCGTGAAAAATGCACGAAGGTCAAAAAAGAGACCATCTTTAGCACTTCTAAAGTTCTTCAGTGTGCTTTCCCAGAAATTAACCCACCCACATGGAATCACAGTCCTAACATCACAGCACAGTTTTGTCAATGGACTTGCAAATGAAAAGAACTGTATTATTTTATATAAATTATGCTAGTACTCATCTGGCATTAACACAAGGCCATAGTAGCTAGAGACATTTGATTTTCCAAAGCGCATCTGTTTTTCTGAATGTCCATCATGTTTAGTTATCAGGATCTGAAAGTGCTAGTTTTAAAAATATAGATTTTTCTTTTTTAATACATAAAATCCTAAAGCAGACAAGAATGATGTGGAAAGATGCCTCTATGTAAAGTGAGAAAGAGCAAATCATGACTGCAACATGAAATGCAGCATGGTTTTCTCCACAAATGCATAGCAAACTTCCTTTGTGTGTAACATTTTATTATTTTACTGCTATCAAGAAGAAATATACCTTTGCCTCCAGCCATGTTCAAGTCTTTTGGGAGAAAAATATTAAATATATAAATGTGAAGAATGAACTTCAGCATTGTAATGCATTATGAATATATTTGAGGCATAAAATCTATAATAAATGGATGTAACCAGCACTAGTACATTTCATATTTAAAAAATGGCTGGTAATACTTCACTCTGGTTAGACAATTTATAGATTGGTTAGCTTTTTTCTTTCTTTCTGTCTTACTCTTCACTCTATCACAGCATCAGTTTTCCCAATTTTTAAAAAATGAGTAAAGAGTTCATCAGTCTGATTTCTCATGTACTATTTTTTTTTTCAAGGCAAAGAGGGAAAGGAATAAATTGATTTCTAATCCTTCACTAACCCAAAGCAACTCTGAGAAGAGTTTGTTCCCTTGGTAGTTTCTTACCCAAACCATGAACAGCATGAGAAGAGAAAAAAAAAAAAAAACCCAAAACATGCCACTGTATACATTTATGAAGCAAGTCGATGTATATGGTAGCATATCGGTAACTGGTCATCTAATAAAATTAACATAGCCCTACTTCTTAGGAGCTTAAAGGTCAAAGTTAAATTATATCGAGGTCTTCTGCCATGGCTAGCCTATAGGGAGTTAGCTTTATATTTTCTGCGAGAACGGAAAGGAGCAGCCAGGTGAACTCTCCTGAAGATCGGCAATTCTAAAAGCTGTTATCATTTTCACCTTAACTTACCTATGGCCTTGTTTGTGCTCTGAGAATTAAATCACAGCATTCTAACAAAATAGGGAAACAATCTTGTAAAAATCTGACTCATCAGAATGGAGAACTTCACATTTTCATTTGATCCTCTCACACTTTCTCCCTAAATCTTACTTTTTTATGAAACATGTAGTCGCTTTTCAGACTGATAAAAACCTGCTTCCCTCTCCTTTTAAGTTTTTCTCAAATAGGGAACACCAAAGTGGTGCTTTTAAATTACATGAATCAGATAAAAGAAATACTATTAAAAGCTATCATTAATTAGTCAGAGTAGTTTTGATTCTTAAAAAAAAATCTTGATGCCACAATTTTAATATATTTCACTTGAGAACAATAAGAGGCTATTGCATGAGTGAGCTGCTTGTCTTAAAGACTGAGAAGGAGTAACGCAGTTGAACAAAGGTAGAATTTCATCAAAGTGACACTCCAAACTGAAGTGCAAACAAAAACCCACTGCCACTGAAGGCAGGCAGAGCTTAATCTAATTCCAGGATTTTGTAGCTAACCAGCTTTTTATTTGAATCAGGAAACTTGTCGTTAGGTGTCACTGAGTTAGTTCCAACTCTCAGTGACAGTGACACTATGCACAAGAGAAATGCTGCCCGATCTTGCGCCACGCCCACAATCATTTTTGTGTTTACCCCGTTGCTGCAGTCGTTATATCCATCCATCTCCTGGAGGGTCTTCCTCTTTTTCACTGATCCTCTACTCTGCCAAGCTTGATGTCCTACTCCAAGGAATGGTCAGCCCTGACAACACGTCCAAAGTATGTAAGACGCAGTCTGTCTGCCTTTGTTTCCAAGGAACATTCTGGTTGTACTTCTTTCAGAACAGATCAGTTTGTTCTTTTGACAGTCCATGCACGTTCAATATTCTTCTCCAACACTGCAATTCAAAGACGTCGATTCTTCTTCTGTCTTCCTTATTTATTGTCCAGTTTTCATATGTACATGCTGAGACTGAAAATACCACAACTTGGATCAGGTGCATCTTAGTCTTCAAGGTGACATCTTTACTTTTGAATACTTTAAAGAGGTCCTTTGCAGCAGGTTTTCCTAATGCAATGTGTCTTTTGATTTGACTGCTGCTTCCATGGGCATTGACTGTGGAATGAAGTAAAATGAAATCCTTGACAACCTCAATCCTTTCTCGCTGGCAGTTATGTAAGGGGTAATCCTGAGGGCTGAAAGACACTGTCAAATACAGAGGTTCTTGGTGTTACTGCAGATCAGCACCAGCAGCAGCACCCAGGAACCTGTGAGAACAGCAGATCCTCGGGCTACACCCAGATCTACTGAATTAAAAACTTTTCGGGTGGGGCCCAGCAACCTGTGTTTTAAAAAGTTCTCCTGGAGATTTTGAACTTTGCAAATTACTGCTCTGAAGCAAAGGTCAACATAACTTTCTGTCAAAGAGTAGAGAATAAATATTCTAGACTTCGCAGGCCCCACTGCCTCTGACACAACTACTCGACTCTGCTGTGTAATGCAAACATGATTACAGACACCATGTAAATGAATGGATAGAGTCATATTTCAAAAAAACTTTATTTACAAAAAACTCATAGCTGGCTAGATATAGCCCACTAGCTATAGCTGATGACCCCAGGATAGAAAATAGGTAAGACGACAAGGAGACAAGAGCTTTCTTCACTACTTCTCTCTTTTCACCTCTACCCCCTTTGTTGGTCCTGACACCTAGTGAGGAGTCTGGATGGTACAAATAGATCTTTGTGGCCTTTTCCTTCCAATGTGTGTGTACGTCCCTATTTCCACTAGGTATCGTGCACAGGAAATGCCCCAAATATTTTCTATTTAAGGGTAATCCACAGAAACGAAAGCATTAGAAAGGGATGAACAGAAATCTACCAATTAATCCGTCGAAACAATGTCAGGTCTCAGAAGGAATGACCATCCTGAAGACAGAAGAAATATAACACCATAGCCCACATTCTTTCAAGTTTCGTGAATCATTTGTCTAAAGAAAAGATCTCAGTGATTTTATCTCTTATCCTCAGAGAACAGGAAGAAAACAAAACAAAACAAAAACGTCTGGCATCTTATTTGAATAAAAAAAATTATGACTGATCACAAAGGGTTTAAGAGTCAAGTTACCTCTTGAACGTCTCTACCAGCATGACCTGCTAACGGGCACCTAGTAAGCCCAAAATGGAAATGATTACCTTTCAAAGAGTTTCTCAAAGTCTACCACCCAGCTGAATCACCTGCAGATCTTGTAAGATACAGATTGCTTGATACTGCCCACAGAGTTTCTTATTCAGTCTGGGATTGGCCTGGTAATTTGCTTTTGGGAAACCCTGGTGACATAATGGTTAAGTGCTGTGACTGCTAACCAAAAGGTCAGTAGTTTGAATCCACCAGGCACTCCTTGGGAACTCTATGGGGCTGTTATGCTCTGCCCTACAGTGTCACTTAGAGCTGGAATTGACTGGATGGCAATGGTTTTTCACAAGTCCGCAGGCAAGGTTGGTTCTTTGCATCTCAGGGCAACACTTTGAGAATTGTTGCTCCAAAGCATTCCCTTCCTTTTTTGTTTGCAATCTTAGATAGTAAAATCATCACCTTACCTTTCTGTGCACCTAAACAGAAACCTGGGTCATCCCGAACTGGTAACTTGCTCTCACTCCACGTTAATCAACAATCAATCAACAATGGAGTCAAATCAACTTCACCCTTTAGAAATCCACTCCTTTTTGTCAATCTTGTTGTAAAAGACTTCACTTGAGGCCAATGTGCCCAAAGTTTTCCACATGTGTCATGCATCAAAAATAATTGCATTTGTAAGGCCACAGGCTTCAATAGATAAGTTGTTCACAACTGGAGATAACACCCCTGGTGGACCCAAATATCCTCATAGATGAGGTGATCTACGTAGAGTTCTCCTCCTTCCATTCAGTGAAGGAGACCTGATTAGGTTGTCATTAGTACATTTCTGAAATATTTTAGTAACTATCCAGGCCTCCAAGAAGCCAAGGTGAGTTTAAAAAAAAAAAATTAACCCGAATACTCTAAGGCCAAAATACCTTCTCCCCTACAAAACTGTTTGTGTTTTGCATCATAGTTTACCAATCATTATGCCAACAAGAAATAGGTGACATGTTCAAAATAAAAATATTCAAAGAAGGTTTATTTACAAAGGTGTGAGTGTAGAGCAGCGGTTCTCAATCAGCTGTGATACCGACCCCAGAGGACACGGATAACGTCTTGAACACGTTCTTAGATTGCTAAGACTGGGGCCAGGCGGGAGAGGAGCGGCAGGAGAAGGCAAGAGAGGTGGAGCGCTGCTGGCATCTAGTGGCCACAGGCCAGGGCCGCTGCTGAACACCTTACAATGCACAGACAGCCTCACCCCCACATCAAAAATTTATGTACCCCAAATGTTAACAGTGCCAAGTTTAAGAAACTCTGCCACTGAGTATATTCTCAATACATTTTTTGTCAAATTGAACGAAACTCATCCTCAAACACAATTCTCTGGTGAAACTAACTCTTCTTGAGCCAACTGATGAGAAATCCTGATCAATGAGTCCTGTATGATGATCTGCCACGGGACCTGGTATCTGCTTTTCCTTCATAATTTTAAAAGAGCTGATCTATTTCAGTTAGGAGCTTTTACGTGTCTGAGAATTCTCAAGCCTATCAAGAGTTGCTTTGAAGGGCCGGCGTGTCCATCATTTGCTTCAAGTAAAATCATCAGAAACAGGCTTAGGTAGCCATTGAAGGTGGGAAATGAAGTTACATTAACACACTTATGAAATATTTATTGAGTTCACTGTATTCCAAACACTACTCAAAGCAAGCATGAAAACATAAGCCAATGTAATTCAAAGTAGACTTAGACCTGATACTTCAGGTAAATCTTTCCTTAAATTTTATGTTAGTGAATGGAGTTCATTCTTCTAGCCTACCCCTTAGAAATACAGTGGAGTCTCAGTGGAGAGGCTGAAGATTTCCATTTCTTGTTCCCCATATCCTCCATTATGCTGAGTGAAGCCACCTGTTTTTCATACCAAGGAATGTTTTATTTTCCAACCACATGGCATTGGAGAAAATGAAACAGGTATTTGTGTTTTCGACTAATTTAAGGGGCAATGTATGCTTATGAGAAAACCCTGGTAGCATAGCCGTTAAGAGCTGCAGCTGCTAACCTAAAGATAGTCAGTTCAAATCCACCAGGTGTCACTTGGAAACCCTATGGGGACAGTTATACTGTGTCCTATAGGGTTGCTATCAGTCACAATCAACTCAATGGCAATGATGTTGATTCAGGCTTTCTATACGCTTCCGGAGTCTCGTGGAGGAATGGTTAAGAGCTTAGCAGTCAGTTGAAATGGTGGTCAGTTCAAATCTACCAGCTACTCCTGGGGGTCTTGGGGTACAGTTCCACTCTGTCGGATAAGGGTCTCTGTGAGTCAGAATCAAATCAACAGCAATGAGTTTGGCTTTTGCATTTTTAAAATATGCTTATGAATTATTGCTCAGAAGTAATAAACTAACATCTCTCTCAAAGAAAGCACAATAGTTGACCATCTGCATTGTGTGTTTTGTGTCCTGCTTGCCCCAAATATATTCCCTTGCTCTTTTATGCCAAGACAGGTGGAATAAACACACGGCACAGTTGCCTCTCGTCTCCCTCCTGCTCCTACAACAGAAACTAGTAATCAATCACGGCACTCTTTCCTCCTGAGCCTGGGCATGGCCTTAGGCTCCTTCTGTACATAGCACTACAGGAAACCACTATTAATAGACAGGAAATGGCACTTCAGGTACGGTCTACTTGGGTTTGCTTGGCAAAGATATTGACTCTGGGAAGAGCTGATTAACATATAAATATGTAACTGGAGAGAATGACACACTGAGGCACATCACAGTCAATTTTCTAAAAACTAATGAATGATAAACTTAAAATAGAAAATGGAAGCTTAGTAGATACAGAAGACAAAGGTCAAACAACAAACATTCCTGTTAGAAACTATGAAAGTCAGAAGATAATGAAGCAACTGAATGTACGAGGGGAAGATATTTCATTCTAAAATTCTATATCCAGTGAAAAATCTTTCAAAAATGGAAGGGTAAAACACATCTTCGAACTGAGTAAGAGTTTAGCCCAAAGAGTAAGAAATAAATTTTAAACTTCTATATATGTATCATATACATGGAAACCCTGCTGGCACAATGGTTAAGAGTTATAGCTGTTAATCAAAATGTTGGTGGTTTGAATCCACCAAGTGCTCCTTGGAAACCTTATTGCACAATTCTACTCTGTCCTATTGGGTCACTATGAGTCAGAATTGACTCTATGGTAGTGGATTGGGTTTTATATATGTACGTATGTATGTGTATATATGTAAATACATATCTATATAGACACATATAGATATGTGTGTGTGTGTGTGTGTGTATAGGTGTATATGTGTAAACCAAAGGGTCAACAGCTTTTTTCAACTGTAGACGAGGATAGCAGGGAGATTAATAGAAGTGAAACAACTAGAACAGAAGGAGAATGAGACACAATGTGAAGAATGTAACCAAAGTGACTGGTCATTTTGTCTAGAAACTCTTGAATGGGAACAGAAATAAAATTAAATAAAAATTGTTTTTAAAAAGTGAAATAAAGACTCCAGGGAAAAGAATAAAAGGCTGAGGGAGTTAATCAGCAGCAGACATGTGCTAACAGAAAAGTTTAAGAAAGTTCATCTGACCAAAGGACAGTTTTACCAAACGGCAGCTTGGTTCTTGCATAGGTAACTGGACAGGGTGATAAACAGTAAACATGTTCATTAACAGAAAGCTCCCCCAAACCAAGCATCTAATCCCCAAACCAACGAAACCCACTGCCTTCAAGTCAATTCCAACTCATAGCGACCATGTGGGACAGAGTACAACTGCTCCATAGAGTTACCAAGGAGTGCCTGGCAGATTCGAACTGGTGAAGTTTTGGTTTGCAGAGGTAGCACTTAACTACCACGCCACCTGGATTTCCTTCTAATGCCCACCCCCCTCAAATCTGCTTCTTAATCATTTCTTGTCTCTTCTAACTGGCAACTTCACCCTTCCTTCCTAAGTTTGGAATTTTTTAAACAAATATTTGTTTGTCTTTGTCTCATACCCAAACACAGAACCCACCACTGTCAAATGGATTTCCACTCACAGAGACCTATATGTCAGAGTAGAACTACCCCATAGAGTTTCCAAGGAGTTCCTGGTGGATCTGAACTGTCAACGCTATGGTTAACAGATGTAGCGCTTAACCACTGCGCCACGAGGGTTTCCTATTTTCTTATTCATGCTACATCAAATCACCAACAACAATTTCACAACTTCCTCCACTGCCTCGGCTACTGCTCGGTGCTTAACTCCATCATTTCTGCTACAGTTATTGCAACTATCTTCTAATGGGTTTCTCTGTGTCTACCCTTACCTCTACCATAGTGTATTCACAACAGCGTGATCCTGTAAAAACAGATACTTGTGAAACTGGTGTTATGTCTCTGCTCAAAAAGCTCCAGCAGTTCCCCATCTCACCAAAGAAATGCAAAAATTCTTGCTGCAGACGACATGCTCTTTAGGGTTTGTCTCCCTGACCTGCCTCCTGTGTTCACTCCCTCGTTCAGCTCAGGCTGACCCTTGGTTGGCACCCCTAGAGCTTACTCTCCCTGGTCCATTTTTTCCCAGACACCAACATGGCTTATTCTCTCATTGCCTGCAAGTCCTTTCCCAAGTGTCATGGTTTCAGTGAGGTCTTCCCTGTATTAAAAGTTGCTGTCTTCCACTTACACATTCTTATCCTCTCCCCTGCTTTAGTGATTTTTTTTTTTCCACAGCCTCTATATATTATGTGGTAACCTTAGCGCCATAGTAGTTAAGTGTTATGTCTGCTAACTGAAAGGTCAGTTTGAATCTGCCAGGCGCAGCTTGGAAACTCCATAGAGCAGTATTCTGTTCTATAGGATTGCTCAGAGTTGGGATTGACTTGATGGCAGTGGGTTTGGGGTTTCCCTGAGTTAGCCTGGTGCTAGAGTATCTTTAAAAAAAAAAATACTTGAATTGACATCAAATTGTTTAAGCTATACATTTGGGGGGGGTACCCTAGTACTTTAATGCTGTGTCTGCTAACCAAAAGGTCAGCAGTTCAAAATGCTCCAAACACTCCTTGGAGACTTTATGGGGCAGTTATACTCTGTCCTATAGGGTCATTATGAGTCAGAATTGACCGGACGAAAGTAGGTTAGCTTTTTCGTTCTACGTATTATGTTGTTGTTGTCAAGTGCCATTGAGTCAGTTCTCACTCATAGTGAACCTGTGAACAGTGTAAAGAAACACTGCCCAGTCTTGTGACGTGCCCACAATAATTTTTATGCTTAACTCCATTTTTGAGGTCACTGTATCAATCTATCTCGTCAAGGGTCTTCCTTTTTTTTTTTGGCTCACTCTACTAAACATGATGTCCTTCTCTAGGGACTGATGCTTCCTGACAACATGTCCAAAGTATGCAAGATACAGTCTAGCCACCTTTCCTTCCAAGGAGCACTCTGGCTGTACTTTTTCCAGAAAAGTTGTTTGTTCTATTGGCAGTCCATGGTACATTCAACATTCTTCTCCAGCACCACAGTTCAAAGGCATCAACTCTTCTTCTGTCTTCTTCGTTCATAGTCCAGCATTTACCTGCATATGATGCTGTAGAAAATGCCATGGCTTGGGTCAGATGCACTTTAGTCTTCAAGGTGACATCTTTATTTTTCAGTACTTTAAAGAGATCCTTTGCAGCAGTTTTCCCAAAGCAATTGTCTTTTGATTTCTTGACTGCTGCTTCCATGGGCGTTGACTGTGGACCCAAGTAAAATGAAATCTTCGACAACCTCAATCCTTTCTCCATTTATGACAATGTCACTCACCGGTCCAGTTGTGAGAATTTTTGTTTCCTTGATACTGAGATGCAACCCATACTGAAGGCTGCTGTTCTTGATCTTCATCAATAAATGTTTCAAATCTTCTTCACTTCCAGCAAGTAAGGTGGTGTTGTCTGCGTAGTGCAGGTTGTTAATGAGTCGTCCTCCAATCCCGGTGCCTGTTAGTCTTCATATAATCCAGCTTCTCTTATTATTTGCTCAGCGTATATATTGAAAAGATATGGTAAAAGGATGTAACTCTGACACACACCTTTCCTGACTTTAAACTATGCGGTGTCCCCTGGTTCTTTTTGCACAACTGCCTCTTGTTCCATATACAGACTCCTTAAGAGCCCAATTACAAGTTCTGGAATTCCCATCGTATGCAGTGTTAGTCATACTTTGTTATGATCCACACGAATGCTTTTGCATAGTCAATAAAGCACAGGTAAACATCTTTCTGATATTCTCTGCTGTCTGTCAAGATCCGTGTATCAGCAATGATGTCACTGGTTCCATGTCCTCTTCTGAATCCAGCTTGAATTTCTGGCAGTTCCTTGTCAATAGACTGTTGCGGTCGCTTCTGAATGAGCAAAATTTTACTTGTGTGTGCTATTAATGATATTGTTCAGTAATTTTCATATTAGGTTGGATCATCTGTCTTTAGAATTGATATAAATATGAATCTCTTCCAGTCAGCTGGCCAGGTAGCTGTCCTGTAAAAAATTATATACATATATATTCTGTAAATATATATATAACATACTGTATTGTCTTGTATCTGCCTGCTAGCACATAAGTTCCCTGAGGAGACGGGTAGTATCTTTGTTTTTTTAATAGCTGAAACCCCAGTACTAGAGTAGATGCTGGCATACAGTAGATTTCAATAAGTATTTGCTGAATGAATGACTTAAAAAACAAAACAAAACAAAAACTATTGTCGTGAAGTCCGTTCCAACTTATAGCGTACTTAGAGGGCAGAGTGCAGCTATTTCAGGAGCAGCTGGTGGCTTCGAACTGCCGACCTGGTTGCACCTGTAGCTTGCAGTACCTCTTACCACTGTGCCTGCATAAATAAATAAATAAATACATGTTGCCCTATAGTGATGCTATAGCACAGAGCTGAACTGCCCCATAAGGTTTCCAAGGAGAGGTTGGTGGAGTGGAACTGCTCCTAATGACGATTGATTAGCAGCCGAGCTCTTAACCACGACGTAACCCTGGAGGGCTAAATCCTGCAGCTGTAATTTATGATCTTTGTCACCAGGGGGCAGCACAGAGCACTAGGGTTTTACGAAACGGAAGCCGGAGAAACAGGGAGCACACCCGGTTTAGCCAGCCAAGCCAAGTGCAGTCGAGCCAGGAAAGGTTTTTCAATCCCTGTGTCACCTAGTAGAACCTTCTCTGAGAGAGAAATGAGGCACAGAAGAGTCAAATTCCACTTTGCTATGTGTGTCCTGAAGCTTTACTTCATCCTCCGGGTCTCGATTTTTCCATGATTCAAGGGTTTCCGCTAAATTTGTTTAACTCTGATTCATTCTGGCTCTAATATCCCAGCATTCGAAATGGAACATCATCCCATCCAACACGCAACTTTTACAATTTCGTCCAGGCTAGAAGCTGCAGGCAGTTACATTTCCCATAAAGTTGTGCTTGTGATGCTGGGATTCAGTTACGTGCTCACAACTCTAACACAGATTTTTTTTTTTAAATTTGTGTGCGGTATATGAGACAGTGAACTTGACTCTTTTTATTCCCACCACTGTTTTCTAACTGAGTAGTAATTCTTCTGAAAAAAGAAGGAAAATTTGCACCACTCTGGAGAGTCGAGGGCTCTGAAACTCCGTCGCTGAAATGCTATGGTTTCTTCCCTTGTTATTCCTTTTGAGGAGAAGCTAACGTACAGCAATGTAAAACATAAACTGTACTGACTTCTGGATAGGAGGCCGTTTAAATCTAGCCATAGAAGGAACGGACAAAATCAATTCTCTTAATGGTGGAACTGTTCCATTTTTCTCCAAAAGGAGCAGCATTACTGAAATGAATCAGAAGAGGGCAGTAAAGAGTTACACATAGCTGTGTAGAGGCAATGGAGTATTCCTTAAAAACTATTTTATTTCCTTTACTAAACTCTAATAAAACTCACCGTTTAGTTAGTTTAAAGAAGTTAAAGTGTCATCAAAGGATTTATGATGATCAATTTGGTCCTTAAGTTGGCATGAGGGTGGTCCTCAAATTGCATTTTACTGTTGACGCATAGTGGTTAAGTGCTAGGCTACTGACCCAAAGGTCAGCAGTTCAGATCCTCCAGAGTCTCCTTGGAAACTATGGAGCGGGTCTACTCTATCCTATAGGCTCTCTATGAGTCGGAATCGACTTGACAGCAGCGGGTTTGTTTCTGTTTTTAATGAAGTCCACGGAAACCCTGAGGCTGATGGTTTAAGTGCTATGTCTGCTAACCAAAAGTCGGCAATTCAAATCTGCCAAGGACTCCTTGGAAACTGTGGAGCAGTTCTACTCTGTCCTATAGGGTCACTATGTGTCAGAATCGACTTGACGGCACTGGGTTTTTTATGCAGCCTACAATCAACAAGAAAAATCATTTTTTCAGGATAAGGTATATAAGTGACTTTAACGAAAGCTATCCCTTTTATAGGGCTAAATGCATCAATTTCTATCTTTAAAAAATAATAAGTGTTGCTGTTGTGTCAGTTCTGACTCCTAGAGACACGTTGGAACAAATTTTTATTTTTAGGGTATAGTTTTTTTCCTTAGACCTGACATGTACTGTATTTCAGAAAGTCTGATGTCAGTTCATATCTCACAAATCTGTTTTCTCATTGAGAAAAAGAGGTCAGGACAGACTTGGGTTGGACTTCTTGGTGCTGGTTGTTATTTTAAAGCAAAATCAACACATTTCTTTGGCCTAATTCCAAATGTATGTGGGTGTCTTTGGTTGAAAATATATGTGACTACTGGAGATGTAAAAAGAAAGAAGTATCCATGGCACCTATCTGAAGGCCACTAAATAAACATATCTAATTGTTTTTTGGCAGAATGTTTCATAAAAGTATTTAAAATGAATCAAACCATGCAAGCCAGATCCTTTTTATATTCTCTGGTGTTTTCCTTTGTAACATTAAACCTGTAGTTATCTAATTATTTGTGGGGGTTTTGTTTGTTTTTAATTTTCACCCTCTATTTTCATCCCCTGGTCCTTCCCTGCTGGGACATAAGTTCCCTGAGGGCATGTGATGTCACCTCATTCGAGGACGCAGCAGGGGCTCAGTAAATATTTGTGAAAGAATAAAGTTCTTCCAGATCATGAGACTAAGAACAAGGATGGCTCCATATTCATCTTCAAATCCTGGTATTTAGCACACAGCATGGTAGAAAGTCTAATAAATGACAAATTTGTTTATTCTCTCTCTCTCAAGGGTAACACAGTGGACAAAACAAGTTTTGTGCTCTCATGAAAACACTCTAGTGGGAGATGGGGGAACATTGATAGCAGAAACACGTGCATGAATAGTTCAGTAATTAAAATATTAGGCAGTGATAAGTGTACAAGGAACATCAGGAAAGCCTGCTCTGCGTAACTGATCACCAAGCCTAACCTTGAAGGTGTCCTACTCTGAAGAGCATGGAAGAGTCTTTGAAGCAGAGGAAATAGCTAGTATAAAAGCCCTGAAGAGGAGTTTGGCAACTTAAAAAAGCAAACAAACAAACAAAACGATGGTTGTCCAGTCAATTCCAACTTACAGGGACCCTATTGGACAAGTAAAACTGCCCTATATGATTTCCAAGGAGCATCTGATGGATTCGGACTGAGCTCTTAACCACTGTGCCACCAGCTTCAGTGAGACCAGATGAATTGCTGAGGCAAGAAGACAAGGTCACCAAACCATGCTGCTCATTGCAATGCAAGTGGAAAAAAAGTCGTTTGGAAAGAATTACATAAGGAATGCAGTGATAGAACTATCATCTAATAACAAAAAGGAGTCCTGTCCTGAGCACTCAAAGGGATGGTGTTTGCCACTCTTAGCATCTGATTTCACAGCATTATTTGGAAAATTCTTAATAAAAAGCTTCATTAAAGACTCTGTAACACTAGGAGCTCTCGTGACACAGTGGTTCAGATATATGGCTGCTAGCCAAAAGGTCAGCAGTTCAAATCCACCAACAGTTCTACTCTGTCCTCTAGGGTCACAATGGGTCACAATCAACTCACAGCAATGAGTGCTTAGATAGGATAACTTCAGTTAGACAAAAAACTATTCAAAGGAATAGGACAACATTCGTGCTCATTCCTTGAATCATTATGCAACAAATACTTAGCAATTGCCTTTCTATCATCAAGCACTGTCCTTGGTGCTGAGGATACTACAGTGACTAAAACAAAACAAACACCTGTCCTCACGGAGTGTTATTTTACTGGGAAAGAGAGAGGGACAAAATATAAAAATACATGAAGAACGATATCATTTCACCCCTGAAGAAGAACAGGGATGAGTGCAACAAGGGAAAAACGCCAAGATGATCATGAATGGGTGGATGCTTCCCCAGTACCCTTCACAAATGTTCTGCTAGGCAAACGTTAAGAGGAGTTCCTTCTAAGTACTTAAAGGAGTGATGGAATAGTTTTCTTCTTTGTGACTTTTCTATTTTTTTTTCTAATTTGTTATATGCGATCATGTTAACAAAGCTTATTAAATAATACATAAATATATTTTCTCATTAAAATTTCAGACATTAACATAAAGCAAAGTTCCCTCTGCCACGAAAAAGGAGACAAGCATGAAGTAACATTACAAATGAGCTTTATTAAAAGCGACAGATTTGAGGCTTATAATCTGGTGTCGCTGCTTCACAACTTAGTAAATTTTCCCAGAAACAGTCATCTCTCTTCTCAGAAGTATATAGAAAAGCATACTTTATTATATATGACACGGATGCCCACTTCTTCTAATTTAAGTGAAGAGTATCATCTGCAGGGCTGATTATTAGCCCCTGTGATCCAAGAAATACTTTGGGAATCTATCACAGAAACACTGAAAGAGGTTCTCACAGAGCTTTCGTCCACATGCCCACAGCAGTGAACCTCAGCAGGGTGAGATTCCTTATTTTAAGAACCTTGTTCATGAAATATTCAAACTCTGCCTCAAAACAATGTTGACTGCCACAGAATCAACTGTGGAAATCAAAGGAGTCCTGGTGGTTCCTTGGTTAAAATAATCGGCAAGGTCAGAGGTTCAAACTTGCCTGGTCTCTCCAAGGAGAAAGAGCCAATGATATGCTTCTGTACAGAGTAAAGCCTGGACGATCCCATGGGGTAGTCCCACTCTGTTACACAGGGTTACCCTGAGTTGAAAATTGACTTGATGTGCCAATAACAACGTATCCGACTTAAGGCAACAGTTAAAATAAAAGGCATACAAATTCAATTGTGAAAATTAGTCTTCAATACCAATGGAAATTGATTCATTGGGGTGTAGGGCCTGTTACTGCTCCCTCAACATTACAGTCCTTGGTAAAGTAAGTACTGGATCACAGTCCTCAACTAATTCTCCCCTCACCAGTGTGTGATATTGAAAGAAAAAGATACAGGTGAGGTCCTCAAGGACTAGCTTACTTTTTTCTTTTCTTTAATGAATGCTTAATAATGTGTTCTAAGCATTTAAGGTAAAGAACGCAAAAAAGATTATCCACAAAGTAACTGTGTAATTGCAAGCAGGAAGAAACTTCCTACTAATCCTAGTTTGAAAAACAAAAATGGGTGATGGTTGCCCAGCGATAGTGACAGTAATGTCACTAAACTGTACATTTGAAAATGGCTAAAATGTCAAATGTTTTGTTACACATATTTCACCAAAATAAGAGAATAGCACACACTAAGGGGCGGGAGAACAGAAGTGTTATTTACTCTGTTAATTTCCATAGATGTAAGTGAATATAATCACTGTGGATGGGGAAAAGAGAGGGCAGAGAAGGACCAGTGAAGCATCAAAACAGAAAGCGCCGAGATACTGGACCAAACCTCCCTCATTGTAAACTCTTTCTTCCCCGGCTGCCATTTCCCTCCATTGTGCTGTTTTTTGTTGAAAAAAACATGCAGCGATTTTCAAGGAGATGCAGACATCTCTTGCTCTTTTCCCAGGCTCTCTTCTCATTCCTTGAAAGACAAAAGGAGAGAGAGAGAGAAAAGGCAACAAGCAGGGACTGCTCGGTGCAGCCAGGCTCCCCACCATGCGACGGTGATGTAACCGGCCAGGGCCGCACTGACTGGCTGCCTCCGAACTGGTCATGCTCTCTGCACACATTCAGCGGCAATCAGCTTACAACTAAATCACATCTGAGTGCAAGCTGTCGCCACAAAGACAGCCAAAAAGGAGGTATTCAACAGCTAACAAAGAATCCCCAAAGCATGAAGAGATCTTGAGGCCGTGAGATGGGTAGCTTCCAACACTTAGAGTGGGAACTGTGCAGACTATAGAGCAGAACAGCTCAGAAACAGCACTGTCTAAAGAATAAGGTCTGAAGTTCACACTTGAAAGGTTCATGTCTAACTTCAAACTTGGGAGGAAAGGGCCAAGATAGAGAATAAACAAATAAATCAGAGGTAAAATTAGAATAAGAAATCTGTAGTAGAGTTAACTCCTGAACTCAGAGTTGTTAGTTATTCCCAAGTGATAGTTTTGTTAATTGCATATATTTTAGATGTTGTTTACTTTATAATTAATTATTAGGAAGAGATTCCTTTTTTTTTGAAAGCGCAAATGTTTCTTGTTTGGAAACGCTTTGAAAACTGATAACCCAGGCCAAAAGTCAACAAATAGTATTTAAAATATTTAATAGACTGATCAGCAATAAATCTGTTCTTTCTGGGCAGAGAATGTTAGTTGTTACTTCCTTAATTATTTACGGTCACATTACTGGTAACTTCAGAAATGAATTGTATCAAAAGAAACATACCAGATTTGGCCTAATCTGCCCCCGAGGTCTGAGCCACTTTTCCTTCTAGGACAACTGTACCTAGACTTAGCTACCTGTGTTAACCACCCACTTGCATATCTGTCCCTAAGTAGCCCTATTCATCCTTCTCTTTACCCAAAGCAGCTTTTACATTGCTTGGGTGAATTTACTTTTCTGTCATTGCTTTCTTTGTTTACAAAGGTGTCAACAATACCAAGTTGCATCTACTTGTAAAAGACTCCTTTTGAAAGCTATTTGGCAAGGCCCACCTGTGGACAACTGCTTAATTCTAGGTGTCAGTTGACTTCTAATTGAGCTAAATAGAATATGCAAAACATTGTTGTTGTTAGGTGCCCTTGAGTCAGTTTCAATTCATAGCAATACTATATGTACAACAGAACAAAATATTGACCAGTCCTGCTCCATCCCCACAATTGTTGTTTGGTTTGTGTCCATTGTTGCAGCCTCTGGGCCAATCCATCTCACTCTGGGTCTTCCTTTTTCCCTGGCTTTCTACTGTACCAAGCTTGATGTCCTACTCCAGGGACATGATAACGTGTCCAAGGTATGTGAGACCAAGTCTTACCATCCTTGCTTCTTAGGACAGGTTCTTCCAAGACAGATTGTTCCTTCTTTTGGCAGTCCATGGTATATTCAATATTCATTGCCAATACTATAATTCAAAGGCATTAATTCTTCTTCGTTCTTCTTTATTTGTTCTCCTGCTTTCACATGCATAGGAGGCCATTGAAAACATTATGGCTTTGGTCAGGCACACCTTAGTCCTCAGGATAAAGTCATTGCTTTTTAACACTTTAAACACGTCTTGTCTTGTAGCAGATTTGCCCAATTCAATGCGGCCTTTGATTTTTTGACTGCTGCTTCCACAGGTGTTGATTGTGGATCAAGTAAAATGAAATCCTTGACCTCTGACTCGGTGGCACTTGGCTTGGCTTTTGGCTGACATAGTCTTTTCTCTGTTTGTTGTGATGTTGCTTATTTATGCATTTGTGAGGATTTTTGTTACCTTTATGCTAAGCTGTAACTTACACTGAAAGCTATATAGTCTTCCATCTTCATCAGCAGGTCTTTCAAGTTCTCTTCACTTTCAGCTGGCAAGGTTGTGTCATCTGCATAATGCAAGTTGTTAATAAGTCTCTTCTTCTAGTTCTGATGCTGTATTCTTCACATTGTTCAGCTTCTCAGAACATTTGCTCGGCATCCACAATGATTAAATATGGTGAAAAGATACAACCCTAACACATACCTTTCCTGATTGTAAACCACATAGTACCTCCTTGTTCTGTTCAAACAACTGCCCCTTTGTCTAAGTACAGGTTTTACATAAGCACAATTCCTATTCTTTACAATGTGATCCATATTTTGTTATGACTCACACAGTCAAATGCCTTAGCGCAGTCAATAAAACACATTGTAAACATCTTTCTAGTGCTCTCTGCTTTCAGTATTAAGTCTTCTAAAAATTTACTGTGAAATTTACAAAGTTTTGGAAGTAGACTTGAAATTAAATAGAAAACTAAGAGCTTAGTTCATGCTTATACATAGCTTACCCTATCTAATGACAATAATAGCTTGCTTCTAATTATATAGTGACTAATGTTTGTTAGCCAGCCAAGTGCCATTGAGTTGGATCCGGCTCATGGTGACCCTAGAGGCCAGAGTAGAACTGGCCTCTAGAGTATTCACATTTGATAGACATACATTCAAAGTCATAGTGATTCTATAAGACAGAGTAGAACTTCCCCATAAAGTTTCCAAGGAGCACCTCCTAGGTTCAAACTACTGACCTTTTGGTTAGCAGCCATAGTAGTTAACCACTATTCCACTAGGGTTTCCTCAAAGTATTTAGTAAGTATTAATTCATTTGATGAATACAACAATTGTATGGAAGAAATTCTCTTATTAGCCATATTTCATAGATAAAGAAACTGAAGCACAGAAACTTGCCAAGGTCACACAGCTACTAAGTAGTAGAGTTGAGACTTGAGCCCCAGAAGTGTGAGTCTAGAAGTTGAGCTCTACAGCCTTCTGCCTCATGTTGTGTGCTGCAGAGTCAATTCTGACTCACAGTGGCCCTTTGGGATAAAGTATAACTGCTCCATAGGATTTTCTAGGCTGTAATCTTTACAGAAAGGAGCCCCGGTGGGACACTGGCTGAGGCACTGAGCTGCTGACCAAAAGTGAGAGGTTTGAACCTGCCAGCCATTTGGTGGGAGAAACGTGGCAATCTGCTTCCATAAAAATTACAGCCTTGAAAACTCTCGGGGGCAATTCTAACATCAGAGCTGGAATATACTTCACTGCAGTATGCTTGATTTTCAGGTAATAATTACAGGAGCAAATTGCCAGGTTTCTTCTGCTGCCTGTTGGATGGTGGGTACGACTCACCAGCCTGTGCCTAAGCAGCCCAGTGACTGACCATTGCACACTGTCAGGGCTCCTTTCTGCATTACAGTATGCTTACGATTTTCTCTCAGCTCCCTTCCAGGAGATTTGGCACCTAAGTTTAGTTTAGCTATTTTTAATTAAAAGTGAATAACATTTTGCTAACTTGCTAAAGGAAATTTGTGAATCAAGCAGATCAGAGTGTTGTATCAGATTAGAGAGGATTCAATTCCAGCTACATGGGAAGTTAAAACAAAAGAAGGATGCTTGATAGGGAAGGAATTGGAACAAAAGAATGGAATTCAAATGCATAAGAGCTCCAGGTTCAAATGCATAAGAGTTCCAGGTTCTAACTTCATGATACATCTCCACAAAAGGCAGAGCAAAGCATTTCAAAGACTTTACCCTCAAGAGTCAAAATTATCCTCTGATTTTAGATAAGACTATTCAACTTGCTAACCTTTCCCTTGGTGACATAGTGGTTAAGTGCTATGGCTGCTAAACAAAGGGTCGGCAGTTCAAATCCACCAGGTGTTCCTTGAAAACTATAGACCAGTTCTACTCTGTCCTATGGGGTTGCTGTGATTTGGAATTGACTCAGCGGCAGTGGGGTTTTTTTGTTTTGTTTTGTTTTGTTTTAAAAAAAACCTTTTCAAGATAAATTTATTTATCTTGCTTTAGACTTCATTGCCATTTGGGGGCCACTGTGCAACCAGTGAAGGTAGAGTACATATTTACATTTCCAGTATCAACAGCAAGGATTATGGGGACAAAGAAATTAATAACCTGCCTGAGGACAGCTTCAACCAGGTGAACTAGAATTTTGAATGTTGTGAAATTATAACAATATTTCAAATTGATTATAATTAAGCAACTTAAATAAAATAACTTGAATAAGTTTCACTAACTTGAAAGTATGTTAAATTATTTTAAAGGTCCATGGCTTAGTTTTGAAACATGATGAAAAATTTCATAATAATGTTATTATTGAAATATAGAAACTGAACTCTGGCTAGTTTGTATTTTGGATAGCTGTGCCTGTAGTATATGAATCAGACTAAATGTGTAACAGGAATTAGAAAAAAGGACTGTGGAGGAAGGAGGTGGCTGAGGATTTAGAATTTATAATCCTTCTGTCATATAATCTAATATAAGCACCAGGTGTGGCTAGTCTTCTGGTTTGTGTACAAAACTGAAACAGAGAGACAAGTTGCAAAATATACTCTAGCTCAGTCCAAAGTAGTTAAAACCCTGTCTCTTAAATGTCTTTAAAAATTTACTAGTCAACATCAAAAGTGATAACTTACAGAAGTGTATAATAAGATAACATTGTCATCCTGTTGAAAGTCCTTAAAAATTGAATAACCATTGTTTGATAAAATGTGTGCTGTGCTCTCCTGCCCTGCTCCAAGAAACAAACCCATTACTATCAGGCCAACTCTGACTCGTAGCAACCCTATAGGACGGAGTAGACCTGCCCTACAGGGCTTCCAAGTGTGGAACCCCTATGGATACAGACTGCCACGTCCTTTTGTTGAGGAGGAACTGATGCATTTGAGCCACTGGCCTTTTGATAAATCGTTGGGCATTAACCCCGTGCCACCAAAGCCCCTCCTGTACTGCTAGTGAGAGTGGAAACTGGTGTATGCACTGTCACACGAAGAGCAACTAGTACCAACAGCCTTGGCTTTTTTATAACTATTAATCCAGTAATTCCATTCCTAGTAATTAATGCTAGAAAAATAATTTTAAAACCTGCATTCTAAGACACGTATAAGAATATGCCTCACAGACTTACTTACAATGGGAAAATATTAGGAACAATCAAAATCTCTAACATTGAGTAGTTATATTGCGAACATTTAATTTGCTGTGTCAAACAACCATTTTTTAAATGGCCATTCACTACCAGCAACCTTAAGAGACTACATAAACCACTGTCTTGTAAACTCTGTGCTGGGTAGACTGGGCAGAGTTTTGCGCTGTGCCTTCCTCCCAGCACACTATGTCACAGGCTGCTAGTCACCTCCTTGAATTTCCCACAGTGACTGATTTACATTCCTCTCCACAAAATCCTGTTTCAACTTCTAATCTCCTCCCCTCCACAGTATTTAAAAAACCAAAACCAAATTGGTTGCCATCAAGTCAATTCCAACTCAGAGCAGCTCTATAATACAGAGTAGAATTGCTCCACAGGGTTTCCAAGGAGTGACTGGTAGGTTCAAAGGGCTGCCCTTGTGGTTAGCAGCCCTAGCTCTTAATCACTGTGTCACTGTTCAGGAAGGAGTTCAATAGTAAATTTCTCAGTCCTGAACCTATTTACTGATGAATATCAAGGACAGCAGTCTTCAGTATGGATTGCACCTCAACATCAAGAAAACAAAAATCCTCACAGCTGGACCACTGAACAACATTGTCATAAATGAAGAAAGGACTGAGCTTGTCAAAAATTTCATTTTACTTGGGTCTACAATCAATGCCCCTGGAAGCAGCAGTCAAGAAATCAAAAGATGCATTACCCTGGGAAAATCTGCTGCAAAGGACCTCCTCAAAGTATTCAAAAGTAAGGATGTCACCTTGAAGACTAAAACGTGCCTGACCCAAGCCTTGGTATTTTCAGTTTGCATCATATGCATGCTAAAGTTGGACTATGAACAAAGAAGGCAGAAGAAGAATTGATGCCTTTGAATTGTGGTGTTGGAGAAGAATGTTGAACATCCCATAGACTGGCAAAAGAACAAACAGACCCATTCTGGAAACAGTACAACCAGAGTGCTCCCTGGAAGCAAAAATGGCAAGATTACATCTTACATACTTTGGACATGTAGTCAGAAAGGATCAGTCCCTAGAGAAGGATGTCATGCTTGGTAGAGTGGAGGTCAAGAAGAAGACGCTTGACAAGATGGACTGACACAGTGGCCGCAACAATGGTCTTAAGCATAAAAATGATTGTGGACGTGGTACAAGACTGGACAGTGTTTTGTTCTGTTGTTCATAGGGTCACTAGACGGCACCTAAAACAACAACAATGTTTACAGTTTGGTCAGAAAAGTGGGATTTGATATATCCTTACAACATGTAAAAACTATCCATCCTAAGTTAAAATAGTTGGGAAAAAAAGGTCATTTCTGGCATATTTCAAATACTGGTATTCTGAAGTAAATTTGTTTTTAAGAACTCATTTAAAAGTTGAGGTTGTTTACGTACAATTAAGCATCTCACAGAATTTGGTTCCTTGGTGTGGAGTTTGAGAGATGTAGTTTCATGGAGCAGTCCAGTTAATTGACCTAATAACCTGTTTAGTAGCCCTTTCCTACTTCCTGATTGCATTGCGCTTGGGGTCATTCAACACACAACTGGTCTGAAGCTACAGAGAAAGCAAGGTCAGGAAAAAGAGAAGGAAGTGGATGTGTGGCCACTTGCCTACTCTGCTCTGAGACCAAAAGAACTGTATGGTTCCCAACCACAGTTATTGAACATTTCGATTGAGGAATCTACTGAAGAATTCTGAACAAATAAGAGAAAATGCAGAACAGAATTTCAAACTCTTATGTCACAGGCCACCTAGTCACTTCCTTCTCGAGTTTCCCGCAGTGACTGATTTACATCCCTGTCCACAAAACACAAAATTAGGTCTCAGTTTCTAATCTACTCCCATCCTCAGCTTGACACAGAAGCTGGACAAACCTCTATAAATATTGCCCAGAGGAAGTCTTTAAACCTTAAACTAAAAATATTCCCTGAAATCTTCTTAAAATCAAACAATAGTTTAGCTTATAGCAAAGAACATCTGCCTTGAATGTTTTGCTGTTTTATGATCTACTTATAGGAGATCAAACTGACAGAAGCAACTTGAAAGATTAGACGAGAGCCTTAGTAGACAGTGAGTTTATGTTAATGGGGGGTAACATCTCAAAAAAGGAGGGTGAAAATCGTTGCACAACTTGAAGAATGTACTTGATATCACTGCACTGTACATGCATGTAGGAATTGTTGAATTGGTATGTTTTTCTTTGTATACTCTCAACAAGAAAAATAAAATACATTGTTTTCTTATAAAGTATGCAAAGTCTTATGGCTCTTTAAAGCAACAACTTGCATAAGCTAAACTACATTTCTCAGAATTCTTTTTCCTATATGCTCCTGGTAAGTATGGGCCAAAAGACAGAACCTTGTAGGAGATTTGTTGCTCCCATCAGGAAAAAGTACACAGGCTGGATCACCACCACAATGAATGGAAATATTCTTAGTCCACATCCTGACAATATTAGGGATAATAAAATTTATCCTTTATCGTCTTATACACCTAAAAGGAAAAAGAAGGCTTTGGGCCAAATTGTTAATGTACATTGAATCTGCTTACTCTGGCAAGCAATTGATGAGAACATTGCTCTTATTTAAGATCCTGGTGAAGAACCAAATAGTAGCTGGTGGGAGATCAGCCCCGTGAGTTTAAAGATCCTGCCATAGTCACCGTCTAGGAGCTCAGCTAAGTGCAGTATTGATCACTGAAATGTTAGCTCCTATCTCCAAGCAAAAGGAAGGAAGGCATGATTTAGCAAACAACATCAGAATCATTATTCCCTGTCCCTGAATATAGATAGTATGACCTAGCTGGAGCTGGGACCATGAAAACTCACAGGGGCTTTCACTGGGCCCTGAGATAAAGACAGTAGATGGGACAGTCTTGGAATTATATTTTAAGGAATAAAAATACCTCTTAGGAAAATTTTCACATAAAGCCAAGCAAACAGAACACAAAAGACTTCCCACACTTATCTTTTTCTATTAGTATCTAGTGAATAGAAATTTGCTGGACCAGTGAAGACCCTCCTGACTGTTACTATTGAAACCTATAGCAATGAGTGTGAAGAAAGATGACTCAAAATGTAAAATCACAATTTCTAGCCAATCTGTTCAAAGGTGAAGCTTTCAATGATCCTTAGCGTTCTGTGATGTTAAGCTGTGATGTTAATAATAAGATGCTGATTCTATGACCTTCCTTGGATTTGGGCTGCCATCAGCTCTGGCAGCATGCATGTCTGCCTACCTCTTATGTAAAGTAATTCTTTTTAGTTACATAAGATCAAATCATTGCAATGAATCTCTTGTTTTATAAAAATACATAAATACATTGCCACTGAGTCCATTTGAAATGATGGTAACCTCTTGCATTACAAAAGAAAATGGAGCTTCACAGGTTTTCTTGCCCACAATCTTTATGGAAGCCAGTCACTAGGACTTTGTTCTGCAGCTGCTGGATGAATTCAGACCTCCAACCTCTAGGTTAGAGGTCAAGTGCAAACCACTTATACCACCCAAATAACCAGAAACACAACCTCCTCGTGGTTCTGTCTCTCTGACTGAACACTGACTAATATATAATGGAATCTAAACATGACAGTGAAATGCTACCCATTACTGCTCATTTCAATAGGCTGCTAACCCAAAGATCAGCATTTTGAACCCACCAGCCACTCTGCAGGAGAAAGATGTAATTATTGAAATCTTGGAAATTCTACAGGACAATTCTACTCTGTACTGTAGGGTCGCTATAAGATGGAACCAACTTGATGGTAATAAGAATGATTATTCATATACAGTATCTATGCTCTACCTCTTGCGTAGCGAAAATGGTACTTCATCTCTTTTAATACTTGAAATATCTTCATTCCACTTTAACTCAAATGCAGTACACTTTAATTTTACCCAAATATTGATCACTCTATCATACTTGAACAAAAATAAGTAAATTATTTTTTTATTTCCTTTGATCAGAAAGCTTTAAATATTAAAACATATTATAAATTTTGTTCTTATTGCCTTTACTAATAGTAAGCAATTTATCAAAATTTATTGTTAACTATGAAACATCTCTGTGGGGAAGTCCTTCTAGCAGAGGGGCTAAAAACTATGGTTTCTAATTGTAAGGTTAGTAGTTCGAATCCATTAGGTGATCCTTGGAAATCCTATGGGGTAGCTCTACTCTGTCCTATATGGTTGCTATGAGTAGGAATTAACTCAACAACAACAGGTTTGGGGGTTTGTTTGTTTTTTTTTTTGTAATTGTTATTAGTTGCTCCTGGTACCCCTAAACTCACTAGATTAAATCAATAATTTATTCTTCTAGTTCATACACCTGTGGGTCAGCTGGAAGTAAGCTCTACTCTTAGTCGGGTCTTGGTTTGGGCAGATTATCTGTCATAATCTGGCTTTACATGTCTCTCACCATTCTCTTGGGGCTATCTGCCTAGCCTACATACCCCTAGTGTGATGATGATAGAAGCATAAGCAGGAAAGTAGTGACAGCATGCAAGACCTTTTGATGGTTAGACTCAGAACTGGCATACCGTGACATGGGCCCAATTCTATTAATCAAACAAACACAAGGCCAAACCCAGAGGGAAAGAGATGGAAAATATAGTTTCCTTTTTTTTTTTAACAGGAAGAGCTACAGAGTTTCAAGGTCAAACAAGGAACCCATGAAGAATTAGGGCCAATAATGGAGTCCACCCCAGCACCTATGAAGATTGTGTTTTAGTCACCTAAGGCTGCTCTAACAGAAATACCACAGAGTGGATGGTTTTAACAAAGGAAGGTTTATCTTACACAGTCCAGTAAGTTGCAAGTCCATATTCAGGGTGTCCGCTCCAGGGGAAGGCTTTCCCCTTATCGGCTGGGGAGGAAAGTCCAATATTGCATCAGTCTTTGTCCAGGGAGCATCTTGGCGCAGGAACCTCACATCTGAAGGACGTCCTCTTCTCAACGAGGTTCCCAATTCTCTGCTTACTTCTCTTTCCTGTTATGTCTTGCAGGCTGAAAAGATCAAGGGTGGAGCAAGCCATACTCTGGGGAAACTCCCTTTACAGCAGGGCATGGAAGTAATCCTATGAAGGAATTTACAGCCCCACCCTAATCCTTTAACATACAGTTTAGGGAAACCACAAAATGCAGGACAGTCACAAGATACTGGGAATCATGTCCCAGCCACATGGCTACACATATTTTGGGGGGGACACAACTCAACCCATGACATCCCACCCTTTGACAACCCAAAAATCACATCACAGAAACGTTTAACACGTTCATCTCACTATAGCAAAATCATGGCCACCCCATATAACAGAAGTCTTAAATCAGTTCCAAGTCCAACATACAAAAATTCTTCTACATCTGTGAAACCTAGAAGGTAAGCTATCTGCTTCTAAAGGTACAATGGCAGAACAGGCACAAGTTAGACATTCCATTACAAATGGGAGAAATTGCAGGGAAAGAAGGCATTAACAGGCAGCAGGCAAGTGAACAGAACACATTACATTAGCCCTCAAAGCTTTGGAAATACTCTTACATTTTCTGAGACATTCTACACAACGACCCTGCCCTCCAGACTCAGGTATTGGCCATACTCTGGATTCTGAGTGGAGACCCCAGCCCTGTGGTACAACTCTGCCTTCAAGGCCCACTTGGACAGAAACTCTGCCCCATTGGCTTCAGGAGCACCCTAAGCCCAACCGAGTGGCAATTCCACCCTTACAAACACAGGATGCCATGGTTCCACCCTTTCAAACCCCTGAGGTCATGGCCATACCTTTTGAGACTGAGGCAGCTCAGCTTCTCACACTGTTTGTCTCTTCAGCTTCAGCTTCCTGTGGCCACATGGCACAGGCCTCAGGCCCACATCTGCCCTGCCAGGCAAGTGTTCCAAAGCTCTGTAGCTCCAGACATTCCATTACAAATGGGAGAAATTGCAGAAGCAGGCTGAGAATTGGGAACCTCGTTACCATCAAGCAAGCAAAACCGGGAGAAGAGTACCTCTTTCAGACCTGAGGTTCCTGCGCCAAGACGCTCCCTGGACAAAGGCTGATGCAGTACTGGACTTTCCTCCCCAGCCGACAAGGGGAAAGCCTTCCTGTGGAGTGGGCATCCTGAATTGGACTTGTAACCTACCGGAATGTGTAAGAATAAACCTTCCTATGTTAAAGCTGTCCGCTTTGCAGTATTTCTGTTAGAGCAGCCCTTGCTGACTAAAACAGATTGATAGGGGGTGTTTTTTAAATGAGTTTACATATTAAAGATACATCATATTCCAGAGTAAGACAAATTAGAGCTTTTATTTTATATCTAATTTTTATGGGTATAAGTACTGAGCAACCTTATTTACATAAACAAATAGATGGAAAAGGAAGTAATTTTAGTAAAAAAATGTTAATGCATTATTTGAAATCTTTCCAAATTACTTCTATAAAAAAATTTCATAATGAGCTATCATAAAATGTACTTTTAATAATCTATCAGCATACTGAAAGCAAAGAACTAGAAATCATGTAATTTGCGAAAGGATTTTTATCTAGACATTAGCACTACTTCCTTTCTCAATACTGTAATATTTCTAAGTGTCCCCTTATTTGGTATCTGGAAAATTTTTACATCAGAGTTCATGTGTAATAAAAAGATCAGGGGGATGAGAAGAATCCTTTTTTATAAAAAGTAAAATGAGAGAAATCTGTTTATGAATGGCACAGTGGAAAAGTAGAATTGGTTTGATGATTTTACCAAATGTGCTTCCTCAGGCAGATAAATTTTGGAAGAGTGGTATCTTGTCATCATTATTTAAGCATTAACTATACTGTTTTCAAGCGTCAATGCTACTCTGATCACATAATTTTAAACACAGAATAAATATTGAATTTCATAAAGTCCTTCCATCTGTGATGGTCTGACAATTAAGTTCGTGAACTCATCCTAGGAGAAGTGGTATATGTCTCATTGTTGGGTATCACTACGGTCATCTTTGAAGCAATCCCCTAGGGAAGCTATGCACTAATGCCAGCAACTACTCCACCCTTCAAAGCAGTTTTGGAAGTTTCTCTGGCATGAACATCAGAGCTGTGATCATGTTACCCTTGATGTCCTGAATGGCATCAAAATGTCTTCCTTTCAATATCTTCTTTATCTCTGGGTAAAGAAAAAAGTCATAGGGGCCAGATCAAGTGAGTAGGGAGGGTGTGTGAATATACTTATTTTTTTACTGTCTAAAAACTCCCTCACAGACAACTATGCAATTAAGTTTGTGAAATTGCCACCATGCCATCATGCACAATGGCCATTCGAGAAAGAGTTTATAAATCGCTGTGAAGTGTTGACTGTGCACTGGCATTGGTGCATAGCTTCCCAAGGGAAAAGTGACTGTAGTGATATTCAGCATGGGATGTGTAGCACTTAGAGCAATAAAGTTTGTGGATTTAATTGGACCTCGTATGCATACTAAGGCAAACAAAAAGAAAGACAGGCTTGCAAAAAAAAAAAAAATCAAACCATCTCAGACTTTGGGACAAGGTCTCAATTGATCACAAACTACAAAAGAGTCTTTAAGTGATTACCTTCCTCTCCAGAAAGTCTTTTGGTTTGCAGCAAGAGGCAGGTTTTCAAACTTTTCTTTCTTCAAATACACTAATGCAAATTACAAAAAATGCTAATTAATTATAAATTCAAGATATTTCAAAGAGAAATACAGTCCAAAGGACACATGCTTATAATAACTTTGCTAGCAAAAGAGACTCAGTTGGGATGATTAAGCCTGTCTTACAATTCTACATTAGAAAGTAGGTACAACAAAATCCCCTATTGCTAAAGAACACATTTCTTTCAGTGACAATGACCTAGCAGCAAGAAGTAACAGAAAATTATGAAAATGCCTGTTCCCTGATGGTAGTAAGAAAATACTCCTTATAATCCTGCTGGGTAAGTTCTTTTACCATAACCTAATAGCATAACCCATAGCATATAACATAAATTTAGAAAACATAAATTAGTGTATTTAACAGATTCTGCATAAAACGTTAGGTAGTCACAACCCTATACACATAAGAAATCTTTGTATTTCCTTATCTTCTAAGCTTAAAAACAAAGAGCATCATGAGAGCTGCAGCATCCCCTTCTCCATGAAAACACAGCTTACAGCCTTGTAGCTTCTGGCTTCTCATTGCTAAATTAATATGCGAAAGAGAGAAATATTTCCTCCTAGATCATCTCTGTAGAGGGACCAAAATGCCTTAAAGAGATTTTGGAAGTGGAAAGAAGCTGTGCTAAGCAAGATTATCCTTTTTAAATGCTCAGAAAAAAAAAAGAAAGAAAAAAAATAGCTGTGAGAAAATAAGATAAATGATTCATACAAATCCTGAACTAGGCCTTTTGTGAGAGCTAATATATTCTACCCTGTGCTTACAGCATTTAATCCCTACCACTTTAACAAGAAAGTCTGTAATGAAAGCCGATTACCTTCCAACAAGCCACTAGAAAGAGCCATCCATCTAATTTCCATTGTTTACTCAGTTACAAGGAGTTGCCATGGTTCTGGCAGCCTCGTTACAGTAATGCTAAATACGCAGAGTATAGCTGGAGATTACACAAAGAGCCCAGGGATGGTGCGGTAGGAAATCCAGTGTTGTCTTATAGTAATAAAACAAAGCAAAAAACCTGCTGCTGTTGAGTCGATTATGATTTACAGCGACCCTATACACAGAGAAGGCCTGCCCCATGGAGTTTCCAAGCAGCACCTGGTAGATTTGAACTGCCAACTTTTAGATAAGCAGCCCTAACACTTAACCACTACAGCACCATGGTTTTCAGCAGCAAAATAGTCTGCCTAAATGGAGACTATAGCCAGAGAGGCAAAAAAAATATCAAGAAGCCAATTGTTGCATCCTATGTGAAATTTCATCAGCTACCTAAAACAATTAAGAAATAGTTTATGACACTAAAGCAAGAAATGGATGTTTTGCAGAGTTTGCCATAGTAAAAGGAGCATAAAAAAGGAGCCAAGCCAAGTAAGCCTCAAAATTTTGCCCTTAACCTTGACTACTTGTTTAAAGTATTACATTATTTCTCAAATCACAGACTAGAGAAAAACAACCAATGCAGTTGCAACAACTTTTGCTTTCTAATGTCTTATACTGTTTTGGAGTTTTCTAAAAAAAAAAAAATTGCAGTATTTTTCTTGAGTTAAGTTTTTCACAATTTATTTTATTTTATTTTTTTTCACACATACATACGTATGTACTTGTCTCAGGATTGGGCAAATGGTTTGTACTTGACTACAGCCCAAGTGGTTGTTGGTTTAAACCCAACCAGCAACACTGCAGAAGCGCCAGGGTACCTGCCTCTGCAAAGACTGCAGCCCAGAAAACCCGATGGAACAACTACGCTTTGTAACACGTAGTTTCGCCATGAGTATGAACTGACTCCAGGGAAACGGATTTGGTCTCTACTTACACTTCCTTTTTCTGAACCATTTGAGAATCAGTTGCAAATACCATGTCCTTTATCACTACTACTTCAGGATGTATCCTAAAAATAAGGACATTTTATTACAATTCTGTCATTTTTAAGTGCCTTCAAGTCCGTCTGAACTCACAGTGACCCTATGTGTAGCAGGATGAAACACCACTCGATCCTGTACCTCCTTGCAGCTGTTGCTGGGCTTGAACCCGTTGTTGCAGCCACTGTATCAGTTCACCTCATTGAGTGCCTTCATCTTTTTTGATGATCCCGTACTTGACCCAGCATGAAGTCCTTCTTCAAGGACTGATTCCTCCTGAGAGACACTCGAAGTATATGAGACATAGTCCAGCCATCCTTGCTTCTAAGGAGCATTCTGGTTGGAATTCTTTCAAGACAGGTTTGTTAGTTCTTTTGACAGTCCATGGTATATTCGGTAGTCTTCTCCAACACTACAATTCAAAGAAGTCAGTTCTTATTCATTTTCCAGTTTTAACATGCATATGAGGTGATTAAACATACCATGGCTTGACTCAGGCGCATCTTAGTTTTCAAAGTGATGTCTTTGCTTTTTAACACTTTCAAGAAATCTCTTCCAGCTGGTATGCCCAGGATAACATTATCTTTTGATTTATTGACTGCTGCTTCCATGGGCGTCAATTGTGGATCCAAGTAAAATGAAATCCTTGACAACCTCAATCTTGTCTCCGTTTATCATGACATGGCTTAAGGCTCCAGCTGTGAGAATGTTTGTTTTCTTTACATTCAGGTATTATCTCTAACAAAGGCTGTTCTCTTTGATCATCAGTGTTTCAAGTCTTAGTCACTTTTCAGCAAGCAAGCTTGTGTCATCTCTATAACAGATATTGTTAATGTGTCTTCTTCCAATCCTGATGCCCCGTTCTTCTTTACATAGTCTAGTTTCTTGGATTGTTTGCTCAGCATGCAGATTGAATACATGTGGTGAAAGGATACCATCACGACACTATGTTTTCTGACTTTAAACATGCAGTATACCCTTGTTCAGGCATAACTGTCGTGGGCATGGCACGAGACCGGGCAGTGTTTTGTTCTACTGGACAGAATCACTGTGAGTCAGAGCTAACTCACAGCACCTAACAACAACATCCACTTGTTTTGTTTGAATAGTGCCTCTTGATTCATGTACAGATTCCTCATGAGCACAATTAGGTCTTCCAGAATTCCCATTCTTTACAATGTTCTCCACAATTTGTTATGATCCACACAGTCCGATGCCTTTGCATAGTCAATAAAACACAGGTAAACAACTTTCTTGTATTCTCTGCTTTCAGCCAGCATTCATCAGACACCAGCAGTGCTATCTCTGGTTCTATGTCTTCTAAATCTGACCTGAATTTCTGTCTGCTCCCTGCCTATATACAGCTGCAGCTGTTTCTGACTGATCTATAGCAAAAATTTGCCTGTGTGTAGTATTAATGATGTTGCTGGATAATTTCCACATTCAGTGGATCACCTCTCTCAGGAATGGGTATAAATGTGCATCTCCTCCAGTTGGTTGGCCAGATATAATTACTTGGTACAGATGGGTGAGCACTTCCAGCGCTGCACCCACTTGTTGAAACCTTTTAGTTGACCTATTCCTGGAGACTTGGTTGTCTCCAGTTCCTACGGTGCAGCTTGGATTTCTCTGTTCAGTAGCATCAGTTCCTGATCATATGTTACCTCCTAAAATGATTGAATGTTGACCAACTTTCTTTTATTTGATTGGTATAATGATTCTGTGTATTCCTTCTGTCTTCTTTTTGATGCTTTCTGAGTTGTCTAGAAGAATATTGTAGAATTCTCCAGTCTTGCAATCTGAGAACTGAAAATTTTCCTTAGGTTTTTCAGCTTGAGAAATGTAGTGTAGTGTTCTTCCTTTCTGGTTTTGCTACTGGAGAAATGTCCTAGGTTCATGGCTACCTGCCACCAAACTATTATTTGAGACTGAAAGCTTGGGGAGTGATCAAAGGTATTTATTTCCATGCCACCAGCAACACAGGGGGACAGACAGCATTTTCATCTCCAAGCCTGTCTGGCACCGACAAGCAAGCTTGCAGGCTTTAAAGAAGAAGCTACCTGACATGCCAGCACAGGGAGCAGCTGTCAGTGAAATAATGATAGCAGTTTGGAAGCAGACAGCACCCATCCCAGAGCAGGCCTTGGCCTCTGCAGGCATCCTAACTGAAGTCCAGGAAACAATTGTCACCTGAGGCAGGCGGTCCCACTGGGCCTTGACTGGCCTCTCCACTCATTTGATGTGACTAAAAAGCTGTAAAAAGAAGCTACAGAGAGATAGTATCTCCGTGGTTCCTGCCAGTTGATGTGCGATTTCCTGCCGGAGCTAGGTAGAGGAAGCCAGGAATTTTAAGAAAAGCAAGTAGAGAGTCAGTTCTATAAAACAAGTAAAGAATTAGTCCTGACTATCTATTTTAATTTCCCCTGTGAAATCAGGGGCTCAAGTTCCTCTGCCCCATGAATCCCACTGCTTCAGTTTTCTATCTGCAAGTCTTTGCACATAAAGATCGTCATAATATTTCACCTTACCTTCTTGAGCCACCCTTTGACATCTGTTCAGTTCTTTTACTTCATCATTTTTCCCTTTTGCATTAGCTACTTGATGTTCACGAGCAAGTTTCAGAGTCTTCTCTAACATTCATCTAGGTCTTTATTTTCTCTTCTGTTTCTTTAGTCACTTCTTGCTTTCTTCACATGTGATGTCCTTGATGTCATTCTACATCTTGTCTGTCCTTCGGTCACTAGAGTTCTAAGTGTCAAATCTATGCTTGAGAATGTCTCTAAACTCAGTTGGGATAGACTCAAGGTCATACTTGGACTTGTTCTGGTTTTCTTCAGTTTCAGTGTGAACTCACATGACCAATTGAGGGACTGTGTTGTAATCGGTACCTGGCCTTGTTGTAAATGATGAAACTGGTTTTTCCATATTCTCTTGCCACGTGTGTAGTTCAGTTGATTCTTATGTATTCCATCTGGTGAGATCTGTATGTGTAGTTGCCATTTATGATGGTGAAGAAAGGTATTGAAGAAGTCATTGGTCTTGCAAAATTCAAATCATGAGATTTCCTGTGTCACTGCTATGAACAAGTCCATATTTTCCAACTCCTGACCCTTCTTTTTTTCCAGCTTTCTCATTTCAATCACCAGTAATTGTCAGTGTATCCTGATTACATGTTCAATTTCAGACTGCAGACGTTGACAAAAATCTTCAGTTTATTTATCTTTAGTGGTTGATGCATAGATTCAAAAATGCTATACTAAGTGGTTTTCCTTGTAGATGCACAGATATCATCCTATCACTGACAGTGTTGTAATTCGGGACCACCTGGAAAGGTTCCTTTTTGATGATGAATGTGCTGTCTTTCTTCTTCAACTTATCGTTCCTGATACAGTAAATTATATAATTGTTCAATTCCAGATGACCAATACCAATCCATTTCAGCTTACTTATGCCTTGATACTGATCTTTATGAATTCTATTTCATTTTTGATGATTTACAATTTTTCTAGATTCTTACTTTGCATGTTCCAGGTTCTTATTATTAATGGATGTTTGCAGCTATTTCTTCTCATTTTGAGTCAAGCCACATCAGTAAATGAAGCTCGTGAGAGATTGATTCCATCCATGTCCTTAAGATCGACTCTACCTTGAGGAGACTTCTCATTCTTGGTCATATTTTGATTAATTCTTTTCAGATGTAGAAAGCTCAGTCCTTCTTCCTAGTCTGCCTTACTCTGGAAGTTCAGCTGAAACCTGTCTGCCATTTGTGGCACTGTTGGTACTTGAATACTGGTGGGATAGTTTCCTGTACCACAGCAACACACAAGCCTCCACAGTACAATAAACTGACAGAAAGGGGTTTCTTACAATACAGTTGTCAAATACAAAAGACTTAATATTAACACAGAAACCATGGTAGGTTACGTCTGCTAACCATAAAGGTTACATCTGCTAACCATAAAGATTATGTCTGCTAACCATAAAGGTCTGCAGTTCAAATCCACCAGGCGTTCCTTGGAAACTCTATGGGGCAGTTCTACTCTGACCTATAGGGTCGCTATGAGTTGGAGATGACTCGATAGCGGTGAGTTTGGTTTTGGTAACATTAACACAACATTATACAATACACAGTTTCTTTTCAATTTTTGCCAACTCTCCCAGTGGGGACCTTTATGGAAATTTCTTGTCCTAATTCAGAATCATGAATTGAGTTTACTTGTCATGTCTCTTTAATCTGAAATAATTACTTCATCTTTCATGTCACTGATCTCTTTGAAGCCTAGAGACCAACTGTTTTATAGATAGCTCAGTTGGTGTTTGTCTGATGTTTCTTATGTTTATACTTATTTTATGACAATGTTCCACTGCTATTCATAGTACAGTGTTGTCAGTGATAGGATAATATCCATACTTCTACAAGGAAGGCCAGTTAATATGACTATTATTCAAATTCACTCCCCAACCACAAAGGCCAAAGCTAAAAAGATTGAAGATTTTTACCAACTTCTGCAGTCTGAAATTGATTGAACATGCAATCAGGATGCATGGATAATAACTGGTGACTTGAATGCAAAAGTTGGAAACAAAGAATAAGAATCAGTAGCTGGAAAATATGGCCTTGGTGATAGAAATAATGCTGGCAATCACGGGATAGAATTTTGCAAGACTAAGGACTTCTTCATTGTAAATACCTTTTTTAACGAACACAAATGGTGACTGTACACACAGACCTCACTGATGGAATGCTCAGGAACCAAATCAAATGCATCTATGGCAAAAAGACCATGGAAAAGCCCCATATCAGCAGTCAGAACAAGACCAGGTGCTGACTGTGGCACAGATTGTCAATTGCTCACATGCAAATTCAAAGTGAAACTGAAGAAAGTTAGAACTAGTCTACAAGAGCCAAAGTACCAAGTAAAGCCCTCATAAATTTAAAGGCCAACTCAAGAACAGATTTGATCTGTTGATCACTAATGACTGAGAATCAGAAGAACTGTTGAATGACATCAAAAACATCATCCATGAAGACAGCAAGAGGTCATTAAAAAGACAGGAAAGAAAGAGAATACCAAATGGGTGCCAGAAGTGACTCTGAAATTTGCTCTGAAGGTCAAGCAGCTAAAGCAAAAGGGAGGAGTGGTAAGGTAAAAAACCTAAACAGATTATTTCAAGAGCAGTTTGATAAGACAAAATAAAGTGTTATAATGACATGTGAAAAGAGCTGGAAATGGAAAACCAGAAGGGAAGATCACATTCTGCATTTAAAACAAACTGAAGAAAAATTCAAGTCTCAAGTTGCAATAGTGAAGGATTCTACAGGGAAAACATTAAATGATCCAGGGAGCATCAAAAGAAGATGGAAGGAATACACAGAGTCATACCAGAAAGAACTGGTTGATGTTCAGGCACTTGAAGAGGTAGCATATGATCAGGAACCAACAGTACTGAAGAAAGAAGTCGAAGCTGCACTGAAGGCACTGACAAAAAACAAGGCTCGAAGAACTGATGGAGTATCAGTTGAGATATTTCAACAAGCAGACGCAGCTAAGGAAATGCTCACTCGTCTAGGCCAAAAATTTGCAGGGCAGCTACCTGGCCAAATGACTGGAAGAGATCTATATTTATACTCATTCCAAAGAAAGGTAGTCCAACAGAATGTGGAAATTACCAAACAATATCATTAATATCAAACAAAAGTAAAATTCTGCTCAAGAATATTCAAAAGCAACTGCAACAGTATATTAACAAGGAACTGTCAAATTCAAGCTGGATTCAGAAAAAGATATGGAATCAAGGATATCACTGCTGATGTCAGATAGATCTTGCCCTGAAAGCAGAGAACATCAGAAAGATACTTGTGTTTCACTGACTATGCAAAAGCATTCAAGTGTGTTAACCATAACAAATTATGGCTAACGTTGTGCAAAACTGGAATTCCAAAACACTTAATTGTGCTCTTAAGGAATCTGTATATGGATCAAGAGGCAGTCTTGCAAATAAAACAAAGGGACATCACCTGGTCTAAGGTCAGGAAAGGTGTATGTCAGGGTTGTATCTTTTCACCATACCTTTTCAATCTGTGTGCCAAACAAATAGTCCAAGAAGCTGGATTATACAAAGATCAAGGTGTCAGGTTTGGAGGATGACTCATTAACAATTTGCATTATGCAGATGACACCAGCTAACTTGCTGGAAGTGAAGAAGATTTGAAACACTTAGTGATGAAGATCAAGGACCACAGTCTTTAGTACAGATTGTACCTCAACACCAAGAAAACAAAAATCCTCACAAGTGGACCAGTGCTCAACATAATCATAAATGGAGAAATGCTTGAGGTTGTCAAGGATTTATTTTACTTGGGTCCACAATCAACACCCATGGAAGCAGCAAAGATGCCTTGCACCAGGAAAATTTACTGCAAAGAATCTCTTTAAAGTATTGGAAAGTAAAGCTGTCACCTTAAGACTCAAGTGCACCTGACCAAAGCCACGGTATTTTCAATTGCAACATATGCATGCAAAAGCCAGACAATGAATGAAGAATACAGAAGAAGAATTAATGCCTTTGAATTGTGGTGTTGGAGAAGAATATTGAATGTACCATGGGCCACCAAAAGAACAAACAGATTTGTTTTGGAAGAAGTATAACCACTGTGCTCCTTGGAAGCAAAGATGGCAAGACTGCATCTTACATACTTCGGACGTGTTGTCAGGAGGGATCAATGCCTGGAGAAGGACATCATGCTTGGTAGGGTAGAGGGTCAGCAAGAAAAAGGAAGACCCTTGATGAGACAGATTGACACAGTGGCTGCAACAATGGCTTAAGGATAAAAACTATTGTGGACATGGCACAAGACCAGACAGCATTTCATTCTGTCATGCGTAGGATCACTATGAGTCAGAACTGACTCAAGAGCACCTAACAACAACAACGGCACAACATTTTATGTATTTTGCACAAGTTGATTTAGTCAGGTAGTGCTGCTCTAACAGCAATACCACAGAGTGGATAACTTCAACAAGAAAAGTTTCTTCCTACACAGTCCAGTAGGCTACAAGTCCAGATTCAGGATGTCGACTCTAAGGGAAGGCTGTCCCTCCATAGGCTCTGGAGTAAAGTCCTCGTGCTGCATCAATCTTTGATCAAGACACATCTTGGCACAGGAACCTCAGTCTTGGAAGACTGCTCTAGTCCAGTCTGTAGTGAAATACTTGAAGAAAATTTAATACCTTGTTTCTCTTCAAACTGTCACCCAATTGTTTTAGCACCCATTGATGAGACTTGCTTGAGTTAATTATTCCTGTGATAGCTGAAAAATCTTTCAGTATTTTCTGAAAAAAGCTGGACTAGTTGAAACTAAAAAGGTAGTTTAGACTGTGTCATGTCTCACTTTTACGACTCTTAATGTACTGAAAATACCTGGGCAATTTTATCAAACATACAATGAACTTTTCAAGAAAAACAAATATTTGTTTGCCACTCGTAAATCCTAGAGTGGAAAGGCTTCTTCTTTCAGGACAGTATCTTAATGTGTGTGTATGCATAATTATTATTATTTTCTGCTTCCTAAGAAGGTTCTGGGGCATAATATAAACTATATTTTCCCCCAATATAATCTGTGTGTGTGTGTGTGTGTGTGTTTGTTTTTTTGTTTTTTCCATACAAACTGAAGCCTAGTTGCACAGTGGCTAAAACATGGCTGCTAACCAAAAGACTGGCAGTTCAAATTCACCTGTTGCCCCTTGAAAACCTTCTGGGTCAGTTCTGTGCTATCCGACAGGGTCACTATAAGTTGGGATGAATTTGACCACAATGGTTTGTTTTTTTTTTTTAAAAAAAAAAAGAGAACAATGCAGATGTACACAAGAGATGGATCCCTTTTAATATCAGATGCTTTGACAGGAGGTGCTTGGTAAGCAGAAATTTGAAAAACTCCCCATAAACTGAAGCAATCAGGTTTATAGACACAAATTCTGGACATTGCGTGAAACACTCTCAAAACACACACACACGCACACGCACACACACACTAAACAATTTACTGAGTTCCATGAAGTACATAATAAGCTGTTTAAAGACAGAGAAAGCTTTCTAGCAACATACTTGAAAGCAGTAACATTCATCTAATGTTGGAAAAAAAAACCAAGTTTTAAAAATTATCTCATGCTTGAAAAACTTTTACCCTGTCTGAAGCAATAGAAAAAGGATAGTCACTTCGTTGAATGATTCTTAATGTCAGAAGAAAAAAAAAAAAAAGGAAACAAAACTACAAAGCAGTTTAACACAGTTGGGTCAAGAAAGATTCATGCTGCCTGACTATTCCTAGTGTTTTGAGTTCTCGGGTAACAACACAGAGAGTGTTTCCTCCTGGGGAGGCATACAGCACCAGGAAAGAGAGTCTTCTGGTACTTACCTGTCAGCCCAGGCACACTGTAGCAGAAGACAGCCAAGAGGCTTACTGAATCAACACAGCATTCTGAAATACTCACTAGCATCCTTGGGGAAAAAAAATCAATTGTCTAACTCAATTGTGAAATGAGTAACTAAACATATTTGGGTAGAAGGATTTATTATCTGTTGCTCCATGAATCAAATGAGTTCTACACCAATACAGAAAGTGCCAGAAACTGCAAATTTGCTAGTAGAGTGGAAACAGTACTAAAAATGAACTCAAAAGACCTGAGTTTAAGTTTTAGTTTCTTTACTTAATTAGTTATATGCAGTGAGCAAGTTACTTAACTTTTCTGAGCCAACTCTGCACATAAATACTGTGATACATAGAATAAAATGCTTTTAAAATGGTAACATACTACAGGAATTATTACTTTGCTAGACCATATAGGATAAACAAAAATGCCATACAGTGTTTTCTTTTTAACAATCTAAATTTCTTGAGAGTTATGTACAGATAATAGAAAAGTTTGAGCTGATACTAACCCTGAACACTGAAGTTCACCAGATGTCCTGAGGGACCTCTGGTGGCCTAGTGCTTACGAGCTACGGCTGCCAACCAAAACGTCAGTGGCCAGAATTCACTAGATACTCCTCTATGGGGGGGATTCTACTCTGTCCTATAGGATAGTTATAAGTCAAAATTGACTTGACGGCAACGGATTTAGACACTTTGAAAGTGTTTATGGTTAGATTTCAGAGTGGCATTAAGATGAGCGACTAGAGTCAAGGATAGATTTTCTGTTTTGTTTCTTCCTTTTTCTATCGTGGTTTTTAGGTAACATCTTTGATGGAAACCCTGGTGGTGTAACAGTTAAGAGCTGCTAACCTTATTGCCACTCCCTGAATTTGCAGAATACACCCAAGAGGTACAACTACAAGAACTGAAACTCCAAAGAGCAAAGGTATTTCCCTAGTGTCTAAAATAGCACCTAGTATGTGGGAGACATTCTATAAAATCCACAACTGAAGATATTTCTTCTCAGAAAGAAGGATGAAAGAAAATAATCTAGATGACAGAAAAAGTCCATCACCTAAAACAAAAACAAATGCAAGCCCATTGTCATAAGACTATTCTGACTCAGAGCAAGCCTACAGGACAGAGTAGAACTGCCTCATAGGGTTTCCAAGGAGCACCCAGTGGATTTGAACTGCCAACATTTTAGTTAGCAGCTCTTGAACACTACTTCACCAGTTTCCATAAAAAAAAATTTTACGTAAAACCAGAATCAAAAAAGAAAAAAACAAAAACCAACTATTGGAAGACTTAGAAGAGGAAACTTCTAAAAATATGATTTTTATTCTTTTGGAGAGAACAAAAATTACAAAACACTTGTTAAAGACTTAATTAAAGGCAAAATCAGAGACTGAAAATTACACGGAATTAGGTAAAATATGAGAGCCAAGCCAAGTGCCGTCGAGTAGGATCCAACTCATGTAAATCAATAAAATTTTCTGCTGTGATAATCTTTAAAGTATCCTCTTCTGTGCGCATCTTACCTTCTCTTCATGTCTCACACTGCACCCTGTACTTCACACGGGCCCTGAGCACAACGGGAGCTCAGAAGACGTTTCCTGAATGCATTTACTCCTCTTTTTCCATAAAGTATTTGTTGCACATACTAGCAACTTAAATAAACACATTGTAGTCACTAAACACAGAAGCCCCCAATTTAATATTCTGTGGTCCACTATTCTCACCTGAAGATAAGGAACAATATCTTAAATGTGCTCTTTGGAAAAAGATCCTGTTTAGTTTCTAAGGCATAAATATTCCAAAGCAAAGATGTTGGTCCTTTCTGATGTACCAAACATATGCATTAAAACATAAATGGTACAAAGTAGACAGCATTTTGAATTTTTAAAGTGCTCTTTAAAAACTAAAGTGTTTTAATATCCATATTTTCTTAAAATGAATACTACCGGCCCTAAAAATTGAACCCCTGGCTGTTGAGTTAATTCTGACTCATGGAAACCCCATTATACTCTTTTCCAAATGAATAAAGGATCATAAGAAGTTACACAGGTTTCAGCTCAAGATACTAGCTAGATCTGGAGAGAAGGGTGATTAATGAGTCTTCAGGTGAATAGAGGCTTCCTCAGGCTGTTGCTATGGAGCTTTGACACCTCTTGGCAGCTATTTGCTAGCTTAACAGGAAAGAAGACGAATGAACACTACAGCCAAATGCTTCATGCGACACTCGTCATTGTTCCAAGCACAATTCCCCTGCTACCTGGCTGATCTCAGAATAAGTACCTTCAAGACAGACACATAAAAGGGGATTTTGTCAGTATCAGACAGCTACCGTTAATATTGATCAGCAAAATAGACAAAAATCTGCCTGAGAGACAAAATAGGAAATCAGATTTTTTCCTCAAGATTGTGATTACCATTTCCATGTTTATGTAATCACAGCGTTCTACGCAAAGCAATTATTTTAATAACTATTCAGAATTCCTTCTAAATATTTGACTTAATCATACGTCTTTGTAGTATAATTGTCAGCATTTCTGACACTTTTGTGATGTGACCAGTCATAGCCCCCACTAATTAGTTCTCTGGAAATGAAGTCCAATGTACTGAAAATGATGCTGCTTAAAATATGCTAATTGTTCAATTAGTTTTTATTATGAGCGATAAGCAGCCAAGGTAGTGTAGTGGTTAAAAGCTTGGCTGCCAAGCAAAAGGCCTTTAGTTCAAATCTATGAGTCATTCTTCAGAAACCTCACTGGGAAGTTCTATTCTGTCCTATAGGGACACTATGAGTTCGACTCAACAGCAATAGGCTGGTTTGGGATTTGGCTGTATGTGATGGGGTTCAAGGGCTATCAGTGTGTCCGCCAGGCTGTGTATACTCACATGCGCCTCATAATGTAGATGCAGAAACTAGTGCCACAAGGGCATGAATCTTCATCTGGTTTGCTCACTGCTGTATCCCATGTACCTAAAAGCATAATCTTTGTGATAGTTATAGCCTCACACATTAATGAATCTCTGTAATATCTGTAGAGAGAATGCTGCCATTAAAAACAGTAATGATGGCTTTATTTGAATATGAGCTAAATGTTCCCCAGAGCAGCACTGAAAAGCATGAGGTTTAACTTCAACCTTCATTTTCAGTACTCTATGACCAGCCAAAATCAAACCTTTTGCCCAATTCCAACTCACAGCGACCCTATAAGACAGAGTAGCACTGCCTTGTAGGGTTTCCAAGGACCCGCTGGCGGCTGCAAACTGCCAACCACTTGGTTAGCAGCTGAGCTCTTAATCACAATGGCACCAAGATTCCAATAATATTAAAAACAATATTAATACTTTAATACTTTGCATTAATGCTTACCATATTCCAGGCAACAGGGTATGCTTTTTGCATTCATTATCTTATTTGATCCTTATAACTGTGTTGTAAATTACATGCTATTTTAACCTTCATTTAACAAATGAGAAAAACTGAATACAGAGAGATAAGCACCTTGACTGCAATTTTTAAAAGTGGCCATGCTCAGACCTCAGATGCCTCTGACTTGATATTCTGACCTTCCTAACCTAATAATATGGACTTCCCAATGGACTCTTACTAAATCTTCTGCATTACCACAAGAGAGAATACGCCCTCTCTTTTCTTGTGCCTTGAAGTCTCTATCTCCCTCTTCAGTTCCCTTTTCCAATCCACAAATGCCAGAATCCTATACTCTGTGTCAAAACTAGAATGAGAGTGCTCTCCGTCACATGGGATCACTGTCTAATAAACTCATTCACTGTCCATAAAGTGAGTTCCAGTCAATGAATTGTCTCAGCCAAACATTTTTAGCATAAGCCTTTAACTGCTGCTGTGTGAGGGTACATTTTATCTACTCATAATGTAATTCAGGTCTCAGCAAGAAGCTGAGAAAAACATCGCTAAAAGGAAACACAATTTCATTTGTTCTATACTGCTTTTTGCTTGTGTACTTACTTGTCAAGAATTGGGTTAGTCAATAGGATCAAGGCTGTGGAAAGCTGACTATCCGCCCTCCCAGAAGTTAACAGAGGACAGGGAACTAGAGAAAAGGAAATGTGATCGATGGCATTAATGATTCAAAATAAGGTGCTGTGGTGGTCCAAGGAGAAACGATTAAATCTCCCTGAAAAGCTTAGGTAAGTTTTGATAATAGAGGTTAATTCCAATGCAGAACAAAATAACAAACACGCCACCATAGACTTGATTCTGACTCATAGTGACCCTGTAGGACACAGTAGAACTGCTCCAGAGTTTCCAAGGAGTGCCGGGTAGATTTGCTCTGCTGACATTTTGGTTAGCAGCTGCAGCACTTAACCAGTATGCCACCAGGATTTCCCATATTTACATAGGGCCTGTTAAACTAAATAAGTTTCACAGAGGAAGAAAGAGGGAGTTTAGAATGATCAAAGGAACAGCTAGAGTAAAGCTAAATGAAAGGATAATTTGCATTTGTGTTTAGGAAGTGGCCAGCAGTCTATTTTAACTGCAATAGTGGGATGGTGGTAGGACAAATAGGAATTCTCAATGAAGCTATGAAAACAATTAGGGTTGCCTTGGAACCAGGCCTTGTGTGAAAAGCAGTCTTTCAGGCCTACAAGGCAGTAGTCTGGGGTTTGACGATACTAAACTTTCCAAAGGGAATGTATTGTGCAATGCAGAAAAATCCTGAATTTTTACTGTAAGAGAAAAATTTTATACAAGTTTAATTTTGTAAATTGAGAAACAGACATAAACAGTAGCATAGTTGAATCTTGGTATCTGAAGGGGTTTGGTTCTACCATACCCCCTTACTCCCCCCCAACAGACACCCAAAATCCAAACATGCTCAAGTTCCTTTTATAAAGTGATGTAGTATTTGCATAAACTAAGCACATCCTCTCATATACTTTAAATCATCTCTACATTACTTATACTACCTAATACAATGTAAACGCTATGTAAACACTTACACTGTATTGTTTAGGGAATAATGAAAAGAAAAAAAATGCCTATACTCTTCAGTACAGAGGCACCATCCTTGGCCTAACTACACAGTACATATGATCAACAATGTAACATTTTTAAAAAATATTTTCCACCTTCACATGAGAAACCCATAGACACAGAGGGCCTACTCTATTATAGAAAGGAATAAATTTTGTTAAAATGAAGATGCTGAATGATACTAAAGTTTAATACACATAATTTTGTAAAACTAGACCTTCAGGTATATCTTCAAAAACTAAAAAGTTATAAAGCAAATATGATCCTTATCTCTTTGTTATACCTTCTTGGGTTCCATGGAATGGTTACCCATATTATACACATAGCTGCTCCCAGGACCAGCAGTTGAAATAGGGGATTGCTATTTAGATTTCAAGACAGATGAGGAAATCTGTTCTCCACTAAAACTGTACACCAAAAAGCCAGCTGATGACAAGTTGGTTGACTCAGGTTCGTGGTGACCCTATTTGTGCATACATCAATAATTACATTAATACCATTTTTTCTTAAGGATCTTCGACATTTATCCAGAACAGTTAACACAGAACCAGCCAAGGGAAAGATACATAGTACAATTTCTATGTCAGTCATGTTTATTTCTAACAAAATTTAAATATTGTAGAAACAATCTTATTAGCAGATTTAATCTAGTTATTTTTACTTCTTGAATACTCATTTATTCTTAAAAAGAAATTCTAAAGTGCTCAATTTAAAGATTATTGAATAGCAAAATATTTAACGAACTAGAATTCTTGAGTAGCCTGGGTTAGCTGTAACACACAATAGACTCTTAAGTTGTTGCTGTCACCATCTACCAACCTTGCCCCCTAGTAATCCTACCACCTCAGTGACACCACCATCCACCAGTTATACCAGTCAACAACCTAGGTGTCAACTTTGATTTATCTCTATACTTCATCCCCTGTATTTAATGATTAGTAGAGAGGGGGAGAAAAAAAAGATAATGTCAGTAGACACACACAGAGCATTCAATAAAATTTAACATTAATCACTTAAAAAGAAATAAGAAACATTTAACAAATGATAACTAAAACTTCCTCAACTTTATAAATGTTGTCTGCCAGAAATCTGCAACAAGTAATATACGTACTTCACAGTACAATGAAAATTAGACAATGCCCACTAAACACTGCCTCCATTCAACATTTTACTGGAAGTCTGAATAAACACAGTTCAAAAAGGAAAAAGGAATATGGATTATTACTCACACATCATTTTTACCAGTATAAAAAAAATCTAAAAGAATTTACAAACTATAGGAATTAATATGAACCTTTTTCTTTAAAGATGGATGCCATTCACAATAGCAAAAACATTCTAAGGTGCAGAAACATATCCAACAGAAGATGTGCACAAACTTTACGGAGAGAATTTATAAACTCTCTTGAAAAATATTTTCAAAGGGCTTATATAAGGTACAGAGTTCCTGACTGGGAAGGCTTGGTGTCACGGTTTCTCTCCTCTGTTGCATTGGACTTCTTGTCTACCCTGTGCCAGTGCCGCACTGTCTAAATTACTACTGATTTATAACAAATCCCCATGATGGGTATAGCAAATACCCTCACTTTCTCCTTCTTGTACAGAACTGCTACTGGCTACAGAACCATGCTGGCTATTCTTGCATCTCTGTTCTTCCATAAGTATTTTGGAAAAGCTGTTCCAGTTCCATAAAATAAGTATCCACAGATGACTACAAATGATAACTAAAACTTTCTCAACTTGATAAATGTGTCCGTCAGAAATCTACAACAAGTAATATATGTACTTCACAGTACAATGAAAACTAGACAACAGTATTTTCATACAATGGAGTAGTGACTGAAATAAACTAGAACTAGACATATCAACATAGCTAAATTTCATACACAAAATAGTCAAAAAAGTTCTAGAAGGGTTCACATGGTATTCATATTAAATTCAGAACACTTAAAAATGCTAGGGCATATGTGAACAGTTGTGGTTTTGTGTATGTGTGTGTATGTGTAAAATTATCAAAGCCTTCACAGTAATGAATGCAGATCTCAGTAATACAGTGGGGTGAGTGAGGGGCATGGTATGTGAGAAAACATATGATGATTCAGAGGTAAGTTAGACTATGACTATAGCAAATGGGAATATTGAGTGGATATTTCAATATATCTTGTAATTATAACACGTGTAATTCAGGTATATTTCTCCTTCAAATACATCTACTGCTTAAAATAAATGACCTTTTTTTAAGACATTTTCCATTCTCCTCACCACCCACCTTAATTCCCTTCCTTCCTACCGATATATGGCTAAACAATCAAACAAAACTGGTTTTGAAAAAGAAGTTTAAAAAAATCCACACAGAAAGTAATTTATGAATTTACTAAAGCTTTCTGATTAAAGAGAGGCAAATCAAGACAAGCTTTATTGTGGACATAAAAAATTCACTGTATATTTGAACATGGTATGAAATAAGGCAAAACAAAAAAATTGCACAATGTTCTGATTTTAGAAGAGAAATATTCATTTAACTATTGTTAATATCCCAAAATGTCACTCAAACTTTAAGATCATTTATTTCTATTTTAAGATGAAAATACAAAACAGGTACCATTAAAAATCTACAGTAAAAATCATCAGGGAAGGATCTTCGGTGCTCACTGCCCGACACTGCCAGCAGATGCAGGCGTTCTCTGGCCACAAGCCTGCGAGCCTAAGTCTTTCACTTTTCATGCTGGGAACTTACTGCCCTAGTCAGCTCAGGTCACCTTTATCTTTTTTAAGTTTTCTTTAGATAATGCAAATTCATTTGCTTGGAACTTCTGCCTATACATATAAGAACGCATGATCTAGACATTTATTAAAAAAAAATTTTAAATGTAAGTGCACACTTATAATTACATCATGTAAATGATATCATTATTTTATTACAATAAAGTTTGGTCTTGGCATGCTCATCTCTAAAACATACTAGTCTACTGTTTAAAAAAAAAACCAAAGCCATTTACTTAATGGATTTTGATGGCTTCTTAGATGTAATATTTTTATTTTGTAACATTTATTTTCTCAGTCCTATAAAAAAGATCTGGAAATAAGGCAAAATTAGTTTTACTGTGAGATCTTATATCTACAAGCCCTTTATTTGCACAAAGTCAAACCATCCCCAGTCTTAAGGATGAATTCCATCCATTCTCATCAGCTGACCTCAGATTGGTGATTGTGTCTTCTCCAGCAAGCCAGACACTAGAGAGTGGAGTCTTCTCCTCCCCTTTATCCCTTAAGGCTACCCCTTCTCTCTTGCACTTTCATTCTCTTAGCCAGGAAGCAGAGGGCAACTTAGGCCATGGAACAGCTGTGAGAGCAACCCTATATTAAACCCTTTGACTTGGAGTTGATTTTGACTCATAGAGACCCTACAGGACACAGTAGAATTGCCCCATAGAGTTTCCAAGGAGCAGCTAGTAGACTCAAACTGCTGGGCTTTTGGTCAGCAGCCAAACTCTTAAGCAATATGCCACCAGTGTTCCTAAAAAGAATCCTTGCAGGGAGAATGAAAAGCTCATTTTATCCTCTCTTGGGATAATGTAACAAAGAAAAGGCCACTACTGCATCCTATCACATTTTCTTGGAGAAGTATGCATGTATTTCGGTAAGGAGTTACTAAGGACTGAGTTCTACACTAAGTCCTAGGCCTTGTGCTAGTACTGTGGTTGCAATAAAGACAACTGGTGACAGTTTGAGCAGTGTTAACGATGATTCTCCTTCACACTCTGAGCAAAGGCAATCAGGCGATGTATGTCCCATAATGTTTTACAGACTTGGAGATGGCCCTAACGAGACCTTAGTATTTTCCTATGAGTAGACAGTATACACAAATACCTTTAACCTCAGTATACACATGAGATTTAAACAGTTCTAGCCTTGTGTACACATAGGTTTTAACAGGAGTAAATTAAGAGACTTAAAATTATCATATTAAGAATAATCCATTATACTTAGGAAAAGTCATTTGCTTTATTGGACAGATGACAATTTCAACAAAAGTATATATTAGATATAACTATGTAATCTAAATGCTAGGATATTTATACCCAAACACCACTCTACTAATATGCACTTTAAATATATTTAATAAAAATTTAGATTCTGAAAGATATTTACATTTATACATAGTAGAAAAATACAGAAATTCTGCTTTCCCAGTCAGTAATTCACAAAGATTTTTATAATAATTTGCACAAACTGATCTCAGAAACAGAGCAGTTATACATTTGCCATGAGCACAAATTTTGAAAGACTAGTGACTGTGCTATACATGAAACTGTTTGAGACAATCTGTGTAGGAACTACGATCAAGATTCATAATTGCACAAATTTGAAAGGACTTACATTTTTCATCACAAATTGCACTGCTGTCATAACTCACAAAGTAGTAATTATAGTATTTCATGAACTGCTTACTATCTAGGACTGCAAATCGTTTAGCTAGACCATATAAACTTTCAGGGTGCAAATTCTGAATGTCATAGGCTTGTGACAAGATGTACTCCAGCTTCCAGTTGGATTCTCCCTTCAGATTGGCCTCTGTCAGATTCAAATAATACTGTAGCATATCCTGCAGTTAAAGACAAAAACAAAGCTTGGTTCACTTCGAGCATATAAAGCACTGCACAACCAGAAGAATTATTAGGCTTTAAGTGGCATTCTTAATGAGAGTTGGTCATTTAAAAAACAAGTGAGAGTTAGTTTTAAATAAATGAGTCTCCTGATGAAAAATCTAGTTTCTTTTAATCATAAAAACATTAAAACATCAGCATCAGAAAATCTATCAATGTAATATACCCCATTAATAGAAAAAAAGAACCACATAGTCATCTCAAAAATGCAGAGAAGGCATTCAACAAACTCCAACACTTTTTTCTGATAAAAATTCTCAATAAGATACCAACAGAAGGGAAGTTCCTCTACATGATTAAGGGTACCTATGAAAAACCAGCAGCCAATATTATATTTTGTGGAGAAAGACTGAGAGCTTTCCTCTTGAGAACAATGAGAAAAGGATGTCTGTCTCATCATTTCCATTTAATATCATACTGGATGTCCCAGCCACAACAAGGCAAGAAAAAGAAGTAAAAGGTATCCAAAACAGAAAGGCAGAAATAACACTATCTCTATTCACAGAAGACATGTTCCTATACATAGAAAAGCTCAGAGAATCTACAAGACACCTACAATTCATAAGGGAATCCAGCAAAGTTACAGGATACAAGACCCAACACCCAAAACGGTTGAGTTTCTATACACCAAGGAGGAATGCGAAAAAGAAATCAAGAAAGCAATTCAATTTACAATAAAAAACCTGCCACTGTTAAGTCAAATCTAACTCAAAGAGACCATATAGTACCTGAAAAAAAAAAAAAAAATACTTAGGAATAAATCTAACCAGGGATAACAGAGTTATCCAATGAAAACTATGAACAAATCACAAGAGACTAAAATAGAACTAAACAAAATGGAAAGACATTCTGTGCATATACAATGGAAGACTTAATATTATGGAAATGTCAATACTACCCAAAGTTAGCTAAAGACTGAACATAATCCAGATCAAAATTCCAACAGCATTTTTTACAGAATGAAAAATAGACAAAAAAAAAAACAATCAAAAATTTAGTGAAGAACATGAACAAATGTTTCACCAAACAGGTTAAGTAAAGGGCCAACAAATACATGAAAAGATGCTCAGCATTAATAGCTATTAGAGAGAGATGCAACTCAAAACTACGATAAGATATCAGCTCATCCCTCCTGGTGGCATGGTGGCTAAGCGCTACTTCTGTAACCAAAAGGTTGGCAATTCAAACCCGCGAGGTGCTCCGTGGAAATTATGGAGCAGTTACTCTGTCCTACAGGGTTGCTATGTGTCAGAATCAACTGGATGGCAGTAGGGCTGGTTTTTCTCATCCTGACCAGAATAGCAATTATTAAAAAAAAGAAGAAGAAAAAAACAGAAAATATTACAGGATGGTGAGAATGTGAGGCAATCACAACCTTGTACATTGCTGATGAAAATGTAAAAGGGGGCAACTGTTGTGGAAAACATTGTGACCACTCATCAAAAAACTAAAAGCAGACCTACCTTATGACCCAGCAATTCCACTTCTATTGTTGTTGTTAGGCGCCACCAAGTTGGCTCTGACTCATAGCACAATAGAATGAAACACTGCCCAGTTCTACGCCATGCCCATAAGTACTGTTGCAGACACTGTGTCAGTGCATCTTGTTGAGGGTCTTTCTCTTTTTTACTGACCCTCTGCTTTACCAAGCATGACGTCCCCCAGGGATGGATCCCTCCTGACAACACGCCCAACATATGTCAGAGGCAGTCCTGCCATCCTCACTTCCAAGGACCACTCTGATCGCACTTCCACTTCTAGGCACCTAAAACACCTATGCTCATAGCAGAACTATTCACAATAGCAAAAAGGGAGCAACAACCTAAGTGCCCATCAACAGATGAATTGATAAACAAAACGCGGCCTATTAAAACAATGGTTAAGTGGTTAAGTGCTGTAGCTGCTAACCAAAAGGTCATCAGTTCAATTTTGCCAGGCACTGGTTGGAAGATGCAGCAGTTCTCCTCAGGCCTCTAGGGTCCATGAGTCAGAAGTGACTCAGCTGCAGTGGGTTTGGTTTGATTTTTTTGGTAAACTGAAACTATCTCCTGAAGTCATTTTCGATCTAGACATCAATTTAGCCTAATTAGTAAAGAACGTCAGCCTTGAGCATTGCAATCTTTTAGAGTTATCTATCCAAAGGAAACCCTGGTGACGTAGTCGTTAAGTGCTTATGGCTGCCAATCAGAATGCTGGCAGTTCAAATCCACCAGGTGCCCCTTAGAAACTCTTTGGGGAAGTTCTACCCTGCTCTACAAGGTCACTGTGAGTCGGACTCGATGGCAGTGGCTTTTTAAATCCAAAATGAAAAACCAAACCTACTGCTGTTGAGTCAATTCCGACTCAGTGTGACCCAATAGGGTAGAGGAGAATTGGCCCATAGGCTTTCCAAAGAGCTGTTGGTAGATTCAAACTGCTGACCTTTTGATTAACAGCCATACCTCCTAATCCCTGCAGACTGATTTAACACAAGCAACTCTAAAACAGAGATGAGCAGTTTATGGGGCAGTGAGTGTAAGTCAATGGGGGTGAAATAACATGAGGAGACAGTAAGACAGTACAGCCTGAAGAATAAAACCAATGGCATTGAACCGTATGTGTAAAAATTGTTCAATGAGTGTACGATCTGCTGTGTATATTTTCCATCAATCACGAAAGGCACCACAGAAACCAATCCAAACTATTTCTCAAGAGGAGAACAAAACAAAGACTCTTTAATCCACACACCTCAGAAATAACCATTGCTAACAAACCAAAACCCAACTGCTATGAACTCAAGCTCTAACTCATGGGAACCCCACATGTGTCCGGGTAGAACTGCGCTCCACAGGGTTTCAGTGGTTGATCAGGAGCAGATCAGGGGCCTGTCTTCAAAGGCACTGCTGGGTAGACTTACAGCTCCAAACTTCTGGCTAGCAGATGAGCGATTTAACCCAACAGCGGTGTATAAATCAGTGCTCTGCTGGTCATGGCTGTGCTAGTCGAGGTGAGTCAATTTTTTTTAATTTTCAGGAATGTTGTTAGTCAACTGAGGTTACTTTGGTAGCTTGAAATTAGCGTAACAGTGCATTTATACCACAGAAATCAGCAAACACTACAAATCAAGACTTCTTCACTTGCCCCCTCCAGAGAACCAGATGTTAAACATTTACCAGCTCTCAAGAGTGTGTGCTGTTTTAAACTTAATGCACAAAACTGAACAAAAATAGAATATTTGTACTAATTTAACTTTTTTTATTATGATTGAGTGAAAATGTACAATCCTGTATAAATTTGCATGCCCGTCAATGTGCAGCTCCCCTTGCTCTCCCTGCCCAATGACAGCAATTCCTCTTCATTCTATACATGTCATATCCTCCTAACCATCTCCTATCCCCTCCTCTCCACCCACTCCCCTGCCTTCAGTAAGAGGTCAGCAGGATGACATCCTGCAGGTGCTTAAAACCATAGAGCGCACACACAATATGTTCACTCTGTGTTGCCAAGTCCAATCCATTCCTGTCCAAAGACTTCACCTCCATTATGATTTACGGACAGGGGCAGCATCAGGGCCAAGGGCCATGCTCCCAGGGGAATCCCCAGGGCCCCTGGACCATCAATTGTGGTCTTTACTTTTTAGAAAATAGGGTCATACTACACAAACTGTTTTGTACTTTTAAAAAGTATTTTACTTAAGGTTATATCACAATCATCTTCCCACATCAGTGTGCACGCACGTGTACACACACACGTGAATATCTGAGAAGAAGATTCAAACATAGGTAACTAATAGTTACAAAAGAATTCTTTTAGACTAGCTTGTCAGTCAATTGCCTGATTTCTCCATTTAATCTGATATTTATACATTAAACCAGATTTCCCCTGCCCAAACTCCTTTGTGGAAACATACAAAGCTATATCCTGTCAAATTTGTCTAGAAAAAAAAATGCAATTACATCAAGAGACTGTTGTGTGTTGAGTCAATTTCAACTCACACTGACCCAACAGGACAGAGTAGAACTTCCCCATAGGGTTTCTTAGTCTGCAAGCTTTTTTTAAGACATTTTTTCTGTGTGTGTGATTAAGTCAAAGTATACACTCCAAATTAATTTTGCAAGCCCACCTGTCTGCAGCTCCTTCTGCTCTCCTTGCCCCATGATAGCACACACCTCCTTTTTATTCTATACTTGTAGTATCCTCTTAACAAGCTCCTGTCCCCCTGCTCTATCCTCTTCTCTCCCATCTAGAAAGGGACCAGTGGGACAGCATACTATAAATGCATAGGGCCATAAAGTAGACACACCATATGGTCACACTGTGCCCCCAAGTTCAGTTTATGTTTGTCCGAAGAGTTGACCTCAGCAGTATTTTCTAGCTAGGGGCACCAGCAGGTCTAGGGACCATGCTCCCAGGGGCTCTCTCAACTGTCATCTTTTAGTAGAGTTCCTGAGCTGTACCCCTCTTCATCTCATGTTATCACAAAAGGTCAACACTGTGCCCCATCACGGCTGTCTTTGGTGCTGGCTGGGCACCATCTGGTTCTTCTGGTCACATGCTGATAGTCTCACATTCACATACGTTCTTCTGTCTCCTGAGCTCTTTTTTCCTGTGTCCTTGCTGTTCTTGGTCATCATCTGTTCTGGATGAGTTGGGGCCATCTGGTATACCTCAGATGGCAGCTTGCTAGCTTTTAAGAACCAGTATGATGCCACTCACCAATATGAGGTGCAGAAGACTCTCTTAGCAATTGGCCTTGATGTCCCCAGAGACCATGGTCCACAGACTCTGCCCCTACTACTCTATCATTACAATACTGGGTTGAGCTTTCAGTTCATGGTAAAGTCTAGTTAAGCTGATCTAATTTCTACTACGTGCTGTTACTGCTTTCACCTAACCAAATTTCTATCAACTAATCAATAACCAACCCTCTCCTTCCCTCCCTACCCTTGTAGCCATCAGACTTTTCTTGTGTACATTAAGTCTATTTTTAAGTCGTTATAGCAGAGGCCTCAGACAATATTTGCCCTTTAGCTGCTGACTGATTTCACTTACCATGAAGTCTTCCAATTGAAACCAGGTTATGTAATGCTTCCTAAAATCATCATTGTTCTTTATCATTGCACACTGTTCCACTGAGTATATGTACCATAGCTTATCCATTCATCTGTTGATGGGCATCTACGTTGATTCCATCTTTTTGCTATTGTGGACTGTGCTGTAATGAACATTAGTGTGCACGTATCTGTGCATGTGACAGCCTTTGTTTCTGTAGGATATATTCTGAGCAGTGGGATTACTAGATCAAATGATATATCTATTTCCAGCTTTTTAAAGAAGCACCAACTTGCTTTCCAAAGAGGTTTTAGCACTTCGCAATCCCACAAGCAGTGTAGTGGAGTCCCTCTCTCTCCACAGCTTTTCCAGCATTTGTTGTTTTGTGATTTGGGGATTGTGGCCAACCTTGTTAGGGTGAGATGGTATTTCCTTGTAGTTTTGATTTGGATTTCTCTGATAGCTAACAATTATGAGCATTTCCTCATATGTATTTTAGCTGCATGGATGTCCTCTTTGGTGAAGTATCTATCCAGCTCCTTTGTCCATCGCTTAATTGGGTTATTTACCATTTTTTTTTTTGTTGATATTTTGCAGTACCTTGCAGATTATGGAGATCAGACATTGGTCTTACACGTAGTTGCCAAATATATTTTCCCTTTCAGCAGGTGGTCTTTCAACTCTTTTGATAAACACTTTGGATGAGCAAAAGTATTTGATTCTTCGTAGTTCCCACTTACCTATTTTCTCTTCTGTTGGTCATGCTTTGTCAGTTTTTGAAGTCTGTCTAAGCTGTGTGTTAGAACTTCCATTGTTGACCTTATTTTTCCTTGCATGACCTTTATCATTTTAGAGTCAATATTTAGGTTTTTGATCCATTTTGAGTTAGTTTTTGTGCAAGGTGTGAGATATGGGTCTTGTAGGCTGAAATCTTTACAGAAGCAGATTTCCAAGTTTTTTCTCCTGAGGAGTGGCTGGTAGGTTTGAACTGCTGACTTACTGCTTAGCAGCCAAGCACGTAAACATGGTGCCTTCAGGACACCTTAAAGAATTGTTTCTAATAATATTTATAAAAATGGGAAACTTTCAAAAAATGAAGTATCCATAAGCTAAATGCTCACCTTTTTGATGCTAAATTGATCTCCAGCATAGAGCTATGTACATAATACACAGAACTTTTCTCTCCAAGGTAAATATCCAACTCAATATTTTTTCTTTTTAAATTTCTGTGTTAACATTTATTGAACATTTACTATAGAGCAAGCATTTCCCTAAGTGCTTTACACATATTTGCTCATTTTAATTCTCAAAGCAACTCAGTGAAGTCAGTAAATATTTTATGAGAAAGTAGACTAGGACATAGAAAAGTCAAGTATTAGAGCTTGAGAGAATACGGTTCTAGAGCCTATACTCTTCTTAACAGTTTGTTTTTGTGAAGTGTAATTAAGGACCCCTGGAGGTGCAGTGGGGCCCTGGTGGCATAGTAGTTAATGGTTTGGCTGCTAATCAGAAGTTTGGCAGTTCAAATCCACTAGACACTCCTTGGAAACCTTAGATGGTAGTTTGTCTTACAGGGTTGCTATGAATTTGAATAAACTTGATGGCAATGGATTTGATTCTTTTGTTTTGTTTTGGGTGTTTTGTTGGTGGTGGTGATGGTGAGTGGTTGAGTGCTCAGCTATTAACTGAAGGACTAGTGGTTTTAACCCACCAGCCACTCTGTGGGAGAGAGATGCAGTGGTCTGCTTTGATAAAGATCACCCATTAGTGTCAAGCCAATTCTGAGTCATAGCAACCCTAAAGGACAAAGCAAAACTGCTCACAGGGTTTCCAAGGAGCGCCTAATAGATTTGAACTGCTAACCTTTTGGTAAGCAGCCCAGCTCTTAACCGCTATACCACCAAAATTCCCTTCATAAAGACTAGAAACTCTGAATCCTGTGGACAGTTCTACCCTGATCTACAAGAATGCTAGAAACTAGACAGTAGTGGATTTGCTTTTGGTTATGGCTTAGTAAAGGAATGCCTGGGTGATATAAACAGCTAAGTACTCAACTACTAGCCAAAAGGTTGACAGTTCAGGTCCACCCAGAGAGGTCTCAGAAGACAGGCCTGGTGGTCTTTTTCTGAAAGTTCACAGCTGTAACTACTTGGCACTCATGAGGGTGCCATGAGTTGGAATCAACTCAACAGCAACAGCAAGAATTTAGCCTACTGGAAAGTTTTAATATGTATACAAGTCCAAAGACGAGGCACAAAGTGTTATTTAAATTAATCTGAAGTCCTGATGCAGAAACAGCCTCCCAAAGGTTAATTTCATACACCCACACTTAAAAGTGCTGACAGATATTTCAAACATAACAAAGAAAAAAGAAAATCTGAGATTTCACTATTAAAAAACTCCTGTATCTATGCAAGAAACCCTAGTGGCACAGCGGTTAAATGTTATGTCTGCTAACCAAAGGTAGAGCAGTTTGAATCCACCAGGCACTCCTTGGAAACTCTGTGGACAGTTCTACTGCATCTTGTATGGTTACTATGAGTCAGAATTGACTTGACAGAAGTGGGTTTGGTTTTGATATTTACATCTATGCAAGTAAAATATTATAGCAGATAATAGGAAAGCTGTTGCAGCTATACACGAACTGGGCACTGACGGAAATTCAAGCCAGATACAGGCAGGAACATGGAATAAGGGATATAACTGCTGATGTCACTCTGATCTTGGTTCAAAGTGGAAAATACCAGAAACACATTGTGAAGGATAAGAATTCCAGAATACTTCATCATGCTCTTGCGGAACTTTTACATAGACCAAGAGGTAGTCCTTTGAACAGAACAAAGAAACGTGCGTGGTTTAACATCAGAAAAGATGTGCTCCACGGTTGTATTCTTTCACCATACTTATTCAATCTGTATACTATGCAGGTAATTAGAGAAGCTTGACTATATAAAGAAAAATATGGATTGGAGAAACTCATTAGCAACCTGCAATATGCACATGATACAACCTTGGCTGCTGAAAGCAAACAGGACTTGAAGCACTGACTGGCTAGACTAATGCAAACTACAATGACATGCATAAATTTGAAGTTCATTCTAAAACTGTGCCAACTTACCAGTAATTGATAATCAAGACGAGCATACTGAAACAGTCTGACACCAGGATTGTTGGTTTGCTTTTGTAGAACACTTTTCACTGGAGTAACAGCAGGGGCCACAAATAAAGAACTTACTGGACTTCCTGGACAAAACATATACGTATATATATAAATACTAAATGTAACTACACTAAAAATACAAATAAGTTTCAAATTAATTCATTAAAAGACACAGCCAAATTACATAAAATAAATGGTGGGTTCTAGCTGGCAAGAAACAAGTACAAAGAGAAATCTCTGAGAAAACTGGAAATTTTTATTATGAATTGGTATTAGATAATACCAAATAATTACTGTTTATTTTTTATATGAGTTAATGTCTATATATTTCAGCTATGCATATAGAATTATATAGTCTGAGATTATTTGACATTTGAAATTTACTTTGAATAGGTAACGCAAATGAGGCAAACTCTTGTTAAGTGTTGAATGACAGACGGGTACATGGACATGTGTTGTGTCCTTCTCAATGCGCTATTTAAAATATTTTCTATACACACACAAACACAAAACAAAGCTAGTTTGCTCTGCACCTCTACAAAAAGCAATATCACTTTCTTCATGTATATGTATATGTATATATGTATGCACATATTCATATACATGCATTTTTAATAAAACCAAAGCTCTCAAATGCATTTTAAAAAATGCCATTTTAACAATCTCACTGATTCCATAGAAAAGGGATATATCTTTGAAAATTTCTCCAATTACTGAAAAAATGCATATTAATTTTTATCCTAATTAACATAAAATCTGAACTCTCATTTTGTTAACTGTTTCCTGCCTTCATACACAAAATAATCTTTCAAAACAGCAGATAATCTAAAATTCAATGTAAGATGTTAATATATTTTATTTCAAACTGTTGATATAAATTATGCTTGACTTTTAGATTCTAAGAAGTAAAACAAGTTAAAAAACAAAAAAAATAAAACTTGACTCTAGCAGGTGATTAACAAGCAGTAGTAATATTACTCTAATTCAAGGATCTAAAAGAAACTCTGAGTGAACGGACAGTTTCAGAGGTTTCTGTTGACCACAGTGAAACGATGCCGCTCACTATGAGTCAGAATCAACTTGATGGCAATGACTTTGTTTTGTTTTGGCCCTATGGAGCTAATGGGAATGTCTGCTGAAGAAACACAGTTGTAGGCTTAATATTATGATTAGACAATTACCATAAAAGCATATGAGATAATTCACAAAAGGCTGCTACTGACAGTTTGGTATAATGAAACTTTTAATTTGCTGGATCTTCCCTGCTATGCTTGAGCATCTTAGACTAAAGAGATTCAAACAGGTAACACGTTACCTCTTTCATCGGAAAGAATCATAATGCTGTCTCTGTGTGTGTGTCCATAAAACTGTCCTGCAATGATATTGCTGTATTTTCTAAAAATATCTACCAATTTCTCATTGTAATACTCTCTCACAGCTGTAGTGCTCCTTGAATAAGGCAGGTACCCCACTGGAATATGTGCTATGATGTACACCTGGAAGAAGAAACACAAAGATTGGTGAGAAGCGTGTTGTTGCACACTGATTAGAGCTAAACTACATCCGGATGTCCCACATTGAAAGTATATATATATATATATATATACATATAAACTGAAATCTAGAAAGTGAATGTACCATCTCTCCTACTTATTACCAAAACGAGACCAAAAAAAAAAAAAGTTAAGCTCACTGCATTTGCACTTGTCTAACCTTGATCACTCATGGCGACCCTAGAGGCCAGAGTGCAACTGGCCCCTAGAGCGTTCAAGGAGCGCCTGGTGGAGTGGAACTGCCGACCTTTTGGTTAGCAGTGGTAGCACTTAACCCACTACACCACCAGGGTTTCCCATGAGTCAGATCCGACTTGACAGCACTGGGCTGGGCAACCTTGATCACAAATTTTCAAACAGGCTTCTCTTTATATTTAGAGATGCCCATCAGTCTTTAGAGCATTAAAACAAACAACAAAAATGTTAAAGTGTTTCAAATGAAACCATCTTCAAATTATAATGCTTTTCTTTCATAAAAACTTAAACCACCCCCCACCCCAACCCCCAGTTCAGTAAATACACTTGTTTAGCCTTCTGTTCATCCTCTGATGTTTTTAGGCGATGTGATCTACCTTCTCCTTACAGTGCCAAGAGCTGTTCAATGTATTTTCTAGCCATTCGAACTGATCTGCTGGGTCTGTCTTGTTCAGGGTCATAATGTTTGGACTGTAGTACAGGTTTGTGTTCAGACTGATGATTCTAAGATTCGAATTAGGGGTAACTTTCTGTGAATAAAAGCCACCTATAAAAACAAATTCAAAGCACATTTTAGGAAAATACACACACATACACAGACACTATGAAAGCAAATGAATTAAGATGCACAATCCAGTTGGGAAAATTGCACTTACTGTGGTTTTGTTTGTGCGTTCACAGGCTGTCATTTGATTAATATCAGATTTAACTGAAATTTATTAAACTACTACATGTCGCATACTGGGTTAAGTGCTATATCTGCTAACTGAAAGCTTGGCAGTTCAAATCCACCAGGTGCTCCTCAGAAACTGCATAAGGCAGTCCTTATACGGGGCAGTTCTACTCTGACCTACAGGGTCACTAAGAGTTGGACCCAACTCGACGGCAGTGGGTTTGGAGTTTGGGTTTACTACATGTCGGGTAAAATATGCCATTTCTGAATGTTAAGGTAACAACAATTGTATACAATATTCAGATAAGAGGAGAATTAAATGTTTTGGCATTAGATGATCAGTTACTGAATTTTACTTAAAAAAAAAAATACTTATCAACTCTTTCTTTTGTGTTATTGGTGAGTTAACACAAGAGAAAGGAACCCAGATGGTACAAGCAGTTGGTGATCAGCTGCTAACTTAAAGGTTGGTGGTTCAAATTCACCCAGTAGCTCCATGGAATAAAGGTCTGGAGAACTGCTTCCACAAAGACTACAGCAGAGAAAACCCTACAGAGCAGGTCTAGTCTATAATCCACAGGGTCATCGTGAGTCAGGGGCCAACTCGATGGCAGCTAACAACAACAACAACAAAAAAAAAATGAGAGATGCTGTGAAATCTAGGAATCCAGAGAAGTGGAACACAGGTCTGGTGGAGTTTGCCAGAGACTACCATGGGAGAAAAAGTAGCTAAAATCTTAACTGCTACAATCTCCGGGAGAGGAAGCCTGAAGGCATAACTCTGGGTATCCTTTGTCCCAGTGGTGACACACACCCAAGGAGCTGCTGCAGTGGTCGGTACAGAGCTAGCCACTCACCTATAGACCCAGCTGTCTGCTCTGACCTCGCTCACTATTGAGGCATTTTCTCAGCTGTAAACACGACTGATCACTACTGTTTTAATTCCACTCCTGCCCCCTTTTTTTATTTTATTGTATTTTAGGTTAAAGTTTACACAGCAAATTACAATTTACAATTTTGGGATTTACAAAATCCCATTTACAATTTTTATACAAATTGTTCCATGATAAACCTAGCGCCGTCAAGTCGATTCCAACTCACAGCAACCCTGTTCCATGATACTCACTGCAATTCTTCACAACGTGTCGACATCCTCCCTAGTTCCCTTCTTTCCGCTCCCCTTACACTGATCTAGCTTCCCTTTCCCTCTTGCCTTCTCATCTTTGCTTTTGGGTAAACACTGATTGTTTAGGGACACACATTCCTTATAGGGTGATATCGTTTATTTTATGAGCCAATCTATTATCTGGCTGAAAGGTGACCCAAAGGGGTAGCTTCATAGACTTTCTTTGGACGACAGTCGCAGGGGTTCCTCTAGTCTCTGTTGGTCTAGGAAGTCTTTTTTTTTTTAATGTTTTATTGTGCTTTAGGTGGAAGTTTACAATTTGAGTCAATGTGTCATACAAAATCTCACTGTGAGTCGACATCAGCTCAGCAGCACTGGGCCTGATTTGGTTTGGTCACACAGAAACGGACACACACATTGTTACAGGAGCCTTGCTGCTGTCCCCACAGTGTAACATCCTTTATTCTTGCCTGTAGTCACGGCAGCTTCTGATTCTTACTATGGACGCAGCAGGCCAGAGAGCTTTCAACCTGATGAAAATTATTTTTGAAAAACTTCCCTTCTGACCTTAATAGTAGAAGATTACAACAGTTTTCACTAGGGCTATGGGATAATGAAGTGTTAGGGCCTTCGGCTGGGCCTCTCTGCATCAAACCACTTCCAATAACAATAGGTGTACCGCAATGTTTAAAAATTCACCTGAATTCGTCACTCTGAAGCTTATACAGCTTTCCTTAAGACCAGCATGTCATCTGTCAGATCTTTTTCTGCCTCTGCTTCTGCCTCTCTCTCTGAGCTTTCTTACAATTCAGAGTGTCTCTTTGGGGTCTCTGACCATCTTTATATAGGGCCACTAAGAGTCAGAATGGACTCAATGGCAGCAGGTTTGGTTATGTTTTCTTTTATTTTTGACCATTTTCTGTTGCTCTCTCTTTAACATGCACAAGTTTTTCATGTGTCCTGCATGTGTAGGGGCCCAAGACTAAACACTGTCAGTATTAGTTGTTGTTGAGTCAATTCCAACTTACGACAACCTCACATGTAATGTGTCAGAGTAGAACTGTGCTCCACAGAAGTTTCAGTGGCTAATATTTTAGAACCAGATCACCAGGTCTTTCTTCTGAGGCACCTCTGGTTGGACTCTAACCTCTAACCTTTGGGTTAGCAGTAGAGCACATTAATGTTTGCACTACTCAGGGGCTAGACATAGTTCCCTAGATTGATCAAGATTATTACTCAATTCTCAGGTAAACCAAACCAAAAGGCCTGTTGCTGCTGAGTCAGCTCTAACTCACAGCAACCCTCTAGGAAAGAGCAGAGCTGCCCCATAGGGTTTCCCAGAGTGCCTAGTGAATTTCAAAGTCTGACCTTTTGGTTACAGCTATAGCTCTTAGCCACTTCACCACCAGAATCTCAAATAGGTTATTTTGTGATTTTTCTGAGGGCTAGGAAACAAACAAGTACAGAGGGGTAAGAGCTAAAAGTTTAAGTTCAAGCCCCAGTTCAAATGTTCTTTCTGTTCTCTGCCCTGACACTCTGGGGAAAACATGGGAGAAAGAATCTGAGAGAATTCCAGACACTATTTGTTTGAAAATTTAAGAAACACCAAGGTTTTTGTTTAGCAGCTGGACACCTGTTTAGTTCACAAAATGTCAGGGATTTGTCTGGTGTGGGTTTGCTAGCTTCTGAAGTGGGGGCTTTGCAGACACCACCCAGGGGAAGGCCTTGCAGAGCCTTGCTTACACCCTACCACTTCAACCATCTCAAGCTCCATTTTAAAAGCTGTTATCATTTAACCAAGGTTTGTTTCATAATATTTTGTCTGCTTGGTTAACAGTTAAAGTCCATTCTCTCTTTTCAATCAATTTTCTAATTATAAAGATACACTTTCATTTACATTAAAATCCACAGTTTGGCTTTTGTTTTATTTGAAGCACACCTAGTTGAGGGTGGGAAAAGAACAGGGAGAACTTCGTGAAAGATTCACAAGTTCACAAGAGGTGTCCCAAAGCCGTGTTTCTACTCACCATCTTTCAGAGAAACTGAGTCCCGAGGCTCTCTGCAGTTGGCACTTCCGAGCAAACATAAAAGATTTAAATCTAAACAATATGTATAAAAATAAAGGCAAAATACAGATGAATAAGTCTTTCACTTACCTTTCCTTAAGGTACTGACAGCTTCTTCACTCAGCCATGGTTTCCAAAGCTTTGCTACTGCACTATACACTTTGCTGGTAGCTACAGGCAGTTGGTCCTGGCCACAAACAAATAATACAGCATGTAAATATTAGAAGACAAGTGGACTAGCTAGTGTAAACTTTACTTGACAATTTACTAATGCAATAAGCATCTAGAGATGTAAGGATGATTACCAGATAGACCTTGTCTTCAAGGCACTGACGAGTTAGTTGAGAAAGGGGAGACAAAACTATAAAATAAGGTGCTGTGCTGGTTCTTACCACAAAGGTCCTGAAGGTCTAAAAACAAGAAGAATCAAGTCTTCCCCAGATTATTTAGAGTGGAGACCAAGGATGGCATTTGAATTAGGCCTTGAATAACAACTTCACCAACTTGACAAGAAACAGTATCAGACTCAAAATAGCAATGGCCTAGGCACAGACTGCAGAGGCATGAAAATATGTATCCAATACTGACAAAATCACATGTTTTAGTGTACCAGACCATCAGATGTGGGTGGGAGTGTGTTGATTAAGAAGATACTACGAGCAGGAAACCCTGGTAGCACAGTGGTTAAGTGCTATGGCTTTTAGCCAAGAAATCCGCAGTTCAAATCTACCAGATGCTCTTTGAAAACTCTATGGGGCAGGTCTATTCTGCCCTATAGGCTCACTATGAGTCAGAATCAACTCGGTGGCAAGAGGTTTGGTTGTTCTGGTTTGACAGCAGGTTTGAGCTTGAACAAGCAGGATCTGGTGCAGCACGCCAAGGGAATAGGAAAGAGTCATGCTTTTAGAAGGAATGCTTCAACTGTTATAGAACCTCTTACCGTCCTAAATGAAGATCTGTAACCTTGTCCTTTTGATATGAAGGCCTCTTTAGTTCAGCATAAGTTATGTAAATGTTTTGAATTTTTAAAGAACATAGTATGTACACATAAAATACTAGTTTATTGTCATAAAGTGGATAAAATGGAACCATGTTTATGGTAACACAATCTTTAGGAAAAGTTTTAAAAAGTTACTAAATAAAAATAAGAAGTCATTTCTGAAATTGGAAAGTTATATTAAAAAACTGAGGCCCTTTTCTCTTCTTTCCTCACTTCCTTCTGTGTATTGCTGATATAGATCTATTTCTTAGGGGCATTTTCCAGCACTAATGAAAATGCTTAGTCACTTTCCAAGACGACACTGAAGTCGCATTAGTTCAAAGTGACTTTTCCTAGCTGCCTGATGTATGATGGAAACAGATATATATTCAGCTCATTATAACCAGACAATTTATTTGAACCAAAATTAGTTACTCAAAATATGTTTCCAGTTTGTATCAGTGATCAAGATCACTTGACTGTGAATTAGACAAAGGTTCAGGCCAATAGAATGTGATTAAGAAATGGTAAGACTATCAGTGGTGATATGAAATAAAGTCTTAGTGATGTGTTCCCTCTGGGATGGACACAAAGACACTGATGCCGTCATGCAGAATCTTAAAATTATATAAAAATCACTCTAGACTTTCATAAATATGAAAAATATGAGCACCAGAGTAGTTGACTTGTCTAGGGACAACGGTTAGGTCCCAGAGCTGAGTCTCAATTCTGGATCTTTCCACCATCACTCTTATGTCCAGTTGTACACTGTACCATGTTCCTTCCCAGTATTTTCTGTCTGTGGTATGATCACTGCTAGGAAATGAGGTGCAATGGGATGGGATCCACCCATAGGTTTCATGGTATCAGTCTAGCCGGCACAGGAGTAAATGAGGACCCTGACCACACCTGCTTCTTTGGGTGGCAACGGGAAGGAATTCCTGCACTACCCACACTATAATAGGTAGCTCTTCTGATGTAATGGGTGGGGATGTGTTTGTACAGGTATGTCTATGTAGCCATGGTACATAATGGAAAAACAGCACTTATTAAATTTATTTGTTCCTAACATTCATCAGAATTAGATCTTAAATACTAGGCTCTGGAAGAATTTATTTTGGAAGTTTGCATGTTACACTTCATGTTTCTGAAACTGTAAGGCAGGAAGGGTAGCAGCAGAATAACGGAAAGAAGATTTTCAGACATAAAGTCATAAGTTAGAAAGAGAAAACAAGTATGTGAAGTACACTAGCTTTACCCTAGTGCTGACATAAGATATATTTTAGAATCAGTATCTTTATTTTTTAATTATTTTAAGATTGACTGTACAAAAAGAAGATATAGATAAAGGTATTACGAAACACATCTACTAAGGAATTAAATAAAATACACCTTGTATCACTACTGAATGACTACACACCATGTGGACAAGCTACAGAAACCACCACCCTACTGACTGGGCACTTACCGTGTACCTGAGTGGCACAAATGGGCACGAACCAGATTATTCACCAAAGAGTTGGTGGTTCAAAACTACCACGAGATGCTTTGGAAACAAAGTCTGGTGTTCTGTTTACAAGAGGTCATAGCCTTGAAAATTGTATGCAGTACTGTTATACTTGGCATACTTCAGGTCTTCATGAAGTGGAATCAACAAAGCAGCAAAAATATGATGTGAGAGGTATTCAATTATGCCCATTGCTGCTGAGTCCATTCCAACTCGTAGCAACCCTACAGGACAGAGTAGAACGGCCCTACTGAGTTTCCAAGGAGCGCCCGGTGGAAATGAACTGTGGACTTTTTGGTTAGCATCCACAATGCTTCACACCGCCTCGGTTTCCCTCTACACACAGTGTCACTAATTTTCATGAAAACTTTGCATCACAGGCATACATACAAATGAGGGATCAATGGATCAGGAACAGTCAGGAACATTTCATTTAGTGGTGATTCCCAAATAATCAAATTTGGCCAAATCTATCCATAAGTAGAGCAGGATGGGGCTCTAAATCCTAGTGAATGTGACTGTTAACCCCATAGGTTTTGTGCTACATCAATTTGTCTACCTGGCATTTAAAAATAATGAGTGTAACCTTGGGGGCAAATGTAGACCGTTTGTCCTCAAGCCTGTGCACTGCGTCATCTGACATCTCAGTAGTAACAAAAGTTGACAATATGTTGAGTCACTGACTTACAAACTGTTCATCTCAAGTGGGATGGCAGTACCAAGAAGTCACTTGAAACCTAGCTTGTCCTAGAATACAACTTTTCAAAATCACAGTATTTGGGTTGGAGTAGCCAAAATCATCAAAATCTCCATTAATTACCCAGATGGCATAAGATGAAAAAACATTCTAAGCAGAGAGAAAAATGTGGATAAAACTAGAGAGTCATGAAAGTAAATATTTTCATAAAATATTGAGAATTTCAGCTTGACAAGAACAAGAGATTTGTCACAGACTGCTGGCCTAATTTAACACAGGACTGAAGAGACCTGGGATGTGCACTCATCGCTGAGGTATGGATGTAGGATGTGACTGTGAGAACTTGGACAGGTTAACATTTCTGAGCCTCAGTTTTCTCACCTATAAAATGAAAGGTTGATTAGACTAGGGGTCAGCACCTTCTCTACAAAGGGTCAGATAGCAAATACTAGCTAAGTGGTCACAGAGTCTCTGTCACAACTACTCAACTCTTCTTTGCAGAAAGAAAGTAGTATATAGACATGAAGAGAGTAGCACACACATATTCCTTAGACATTATGGAATGAATAGACGCAGCAGTGTTCCATTAAAACGTTATTTGCAAAAACATGTGGTGAGTCATCTGTGACACAAAGGCCATAGTTTGCCAGCTGTCAGACTGAACAAAATCTCTTACATCTCTAAAAATCTGATACTCTACACTTATATAACAGGACCCCGAAACTAGGACTAGTGTCTATCTCTTATGCACAGGATGGCCTAGTAAATGTCACTCTAACTGGCTGGAGTTCAGGCTGTAGCAGGCATTAAATACCCTGAATGTCCGCTCTGCCAAGAATCACCACTAAATGAAATGAAAAGGACTTAAACAAGCACTTCGCCCATTGGTTCTTATGTGAGCTTATTATGTTTTTGTTTTTTAATAATGATTAAATTTATATCAAGGTGTACAGTTTTGTAAACCTAACAGAAATTCTGCAAGATGTAAACAATAGTTAACATCAACCTGTTTTGCTATCCCTGTCATGAAAATAGGAGTGAACAATAAAATTATTCAAAAAGAGGATAAATTAAGGAAAATTATGAAGAAAAGGAAAAATTAATAATCAACAAATAGAGTAATTTTATTCATAAAGCTCACTATTGACACAACTTTTTATAAAATATTAAAATATTCATTTTAAAGTATCCAGAGCACTTCCACCTCCATGAGCCTCCTCCCATCCCCAGCTGTAGGCATGTAGTTGACATAATTTTGACACTACTACTAAGAAAAATCTTTAGAGCACTTCTAGACATTTAGGTTAAATTTACCTGTGGCCAGTAGTCATGATTACCCAGTGCAGGGAAAACCTGGAAATTTGGAAAGACACTCTGGATGGTGGCTGTCATATTACTAATTACATTTATGACCATGTCTGTCGAGAGTTCTTGCACTGGAACATGAGGTGGACTATCCCTGAAAAAAGACAGAATCATACAGAACAAAGTCAAATTTCCATGAAACTCACCCTGAGGCCTTGTTACAACCTTACTGACTTCAATTATAAAATAGTAGAAAGTAGTTGAGAAGAGTTGCAAATTACTCTTCTTCACCTCCCCCAATGCCTAGAAAATTCTACAACAAAATATTTAACAAATCTGTAATACAAAACATAAACTAGAAATATCAGCCTGTTTCACTGCCTGTCTTAAGATTTATGAGAGGCAAAAAAAAAAAAAAAAAGTAGTAATTAAGAACACAGACTGCAGAGCCAAAATACCTGGACTCAAAACTCAGCTTTGCTACTTCCTAATTGCAGAGACCTGGGCAAACTACTTAGGTGCTTGGCACCTCCATTTCCTTATCTGTAAAATGGGAAGAACAGAAATGCCTATTGTAAAGGTTGACTGAGGACTTACAATGTGTAAATAAATAAACATAGTATCTGGCATAAAGTAAGCACTCTAAGTATCTGCTATGGCTTTGGGACTGCAGTCCACTTCAACTCTGTCATGATGAATGGAATTTGTTAATTATGCCACCAGTAGAGGCCAATGCCAAGTGCTGTCGAGTCAGAGCCGACTCATGGGATGCTTTACAAAACTGCCTTCACAAATTAATGACTTTTTGTTGGGAAATCCTGGTGGCCTAGTGGATTAAGCGCTATGTCTGCTAACCAAAAGGTCAGCAGTTGAAATCCAGTATGTGTTCCCTGGAAACTCAATGGGACAGTTCTAGCCTGACCTCTAGGTTCACTATGAGTTGGACCTGACCCAATGGCAGTGCATGGGTGGCTTTTTGTTTATGCTTCTTCATTCATATAATCAAAACGTATCACATTAAAATTTATGCAAATTTTAATGTACAGAAAACATTTACACAAAAGTCTGCTGTTTATTAATTCATCCTTTAGCAAATAGAGACATATTTCTGAAGTCTGTATTCCAAAAAAAAACACATGGACTTCACAATTCTTTTCTTATTTCTAATAATACTGGTTTATTTTACCTAGTGTCCTGCACCCAAATAATTCCTGAAACATAATTAATCACTTAAAGACTTCTGCATTCAAATAAAATTTAGGATGTTGTTATGGTTACATGTCATCGAATTAGTTCCAACCCATAGGGACCTTATGTACGAGAGAGTGAAATACTGCCCGGTCCTGTGTGATCCTTACAACTGTTGCTGTGGTTGAACTCAGGAAGTTCAGGACATTGTAGATAAATACTGAGTAGTGGCTATTTATTTGATCACTTACCCTGTCCATATCATGAAAGATGCTTCTTGTCCTGAATTTTTAATAAAATCAAATGCTGACAAAATAAGTTGATATGGAGAATCACATAGAACATCTCCAAAAGGGCCTGGGTTGGAGGCATTTGCTCCTTTGGATGAAGCGCACACCTTTGTGTGGTCATCTGTGATGTGGTAAGTAGGGTCTAAGTGTAAGTCGGTCACATGCCAAAATTGTCCTGTTGATTAGACAAGAAAGGCTGTTAAATTTAGTTCCTCTGTTTTGAGATTCCCATACAAAGACTCATACAAGTAGCACTAGAGGCAGTGCTCCTTTCTGTGAAGGAAGATAGTCTTAATAATCTAAAGGTTAGTGTGCTTTACGAAGTTAAACACAACCTTTCCTGGGAGAGGACAGAGATTCAAATGACGCAGGAAGAATTCCCACATCACAGCTGATGAGCTCAGTGACAGATGGCCGCATAAGAAAGTCTATGTCACAAAGTATCAGTTGTATAATATAACATACATCCTTCTGGAAGGTCAGTAACAATATTGCATTGTGTCTTAATAGCAAGTCTGAGTAGAATTTAAGGTTTGGAAAATTATTTATATTCTTTTTATAGAAAAGTTGACAGAAATACGGCTTGTCAGTTACCCAGTAACTACACTGCAGAACAAGGTACTCAGTATCATTCCTAAATTCTTGCCCAATTTTGCCTCTCAGCACCAATGTAAGAGGAATATAAATCTTTAATATTAACTTTTAAGCCCCAAACAGTAATTTCCACAGGTTCTTGGAGTCAGACTTAAATCAAGAAACCATCTGATAGCATCCCTCCTGGAATTCATCTTGAGAAAGATTCTTTCATTGAAAGAAATCCTCCTCCTCCTCCTCCTAACAGTATCTTTCTTGATTAAGGATTTCCTCTGTGCCAGGTTTTGTGATAAGCACTAAGCAAAATCCATACCACTTCACTCTCAAAAGCACTCTTTCAAGCTGGCATGATTGTTCTCATTTTAGAGTTGAGAAACTAATGCTGGGTCAATTAGAAAATTGCTTCTACTACACCAAACAGAAAACAAACCTGTTGCCACCGAGTTGATTCCAACTCATAGTGAACCTATGGGGCAGAGCAGAAGCCCCCACGGGGTTTCCAAGACCGTAATCTTCATGGAATCTCGCTGCCATACCTTTCTCCCCTTCTTACAAGTAGCAGAGTCAAAATGTTAACTCCATTTTGAAGGGCTTCTACATTTACTCGGGCATAATTTGCATGTATCTTCGATGATTTTGCTGCCTGTTCACATGTAATTTTACAGTTGTTTTAATATCAGTATTTTGTCACACTTTGATTTTTCCCAGTCCACTCTGATTGTCACAGATCTCTATCAGATACATACCGGAAGGGACAGCAGCACATGACTTTCCAGTAGAAGCAGAAAACAAAGTAAACACAAATGTTTATCTATGCAAAAATGATAAAAGTTCGCATGCATATAGACAAACACTTGCAGGGATAAAAACAACAACAACAAAAAAACCCAAAGCTGGCAAAAGAAAGTTAGACACTGACAACAGTTGACCTGGTAAGGTGGTAAAAACGTGAGTTACGTGGGCTGGGCAGGGCTTCCATGTTATAGTTTTTAAACATATTCACACTGATAGCTAAGAAGAGACAGACAAACAAAAGGTCCAGAAGAAAGTCTATATAGAATAGTTTTTACAGTAAATGAGTAGGTACTTAGCTACCATTTGAAAATATCTGTCAAAAGTAATTCGATTTGTCTTAGTTCAATATGCAGAGAATACCTTACCCATTATTTTCAACCTAGATGTACTCTATCTGGCACAAAAAGCGGAGTTCATGAATAGCTCAGAATTACCCTTGAAACTTATCTCCTAGAAGTACAAATATAGTACATCTCATTTTATATAAACATACATTTTCATTTTTTGTAGAATGTAAAGGTATAGGAAACAACACTCAGGATGATTTTGCAGCAGAAGCAGGAAGTAATGTAAATGCAAATGTTTATCTATTCAAAAATTATAAAAGTTGATATGCATAAAGAGAAACACTTAGGAGGATTAAAAAAAAAACCTAAGCCTGGCAAAAGAAAGCTAAAAACTGACAACAGTTGACTTGGTAAGGTGGCAAACAGCAGAGCTAAAATCTTAACTCCATTTTGAAGGGCTCCCACATTTGCTCAGGCATAATTTGCATGTATCCTTGATGATTTTGCACTCTTTGAAACTGGATGAGGTGATTACAAGTGGGGTACTGGAAGTCAAACTATCTCACTTCAAATCCAAGCTCCACCACTCAGGTGCTGTGCCTTTAGTCTCTGTTGCTTTCATTCATAAAACGGGAATCCGAGTGCCTACAGTGTGAGGATTATGTGACTTAGACGGTGTCTGCTATCAAGTAACTCTATGTTAGTTACATTATTATTTTGTATCCCCAAACCTAGAATTTAACACTGAGCGTTGCTTTTCTCAAGTAATAACCAAAAAATCAAACCAGATCCACTGCCAGTGAGACAATTCCAACTCACAGTGACCCTATAGAGCAGAGTAGAACTGCCCCATAGGGTTTCCAAAGTGTAGAGGGTGGAATCAAACTACTAACCTTTTGGTTAATAGCCTGAGCTCTTAGCCACTGTGCACCAAGGCTCCATTTACAAATAACAGTTACAGTTTACTGAATACTTACTATGCACTAAGTACTGTTTTTTATTCTTTACCAGTATTAAGTCATTATTAACTCTATTTTATAGCTAATGAATGGAAGCACACAGAGATGTTACATATTTCATAAGCAATACAGCTAGGATATGAATCCAGGAAATTCAACTCCAGAATCCAAATTGCCCTTAACCATTGTACACACTGCCTGTGTGTGTGTTCGCATTTGAATGCCTTCCCTTCTTCCCTTCCTCACAGATGAAGTAGATAATGACAATACCTACCTACGGGATCAACGTCCGTAAAGGCTGCAGACAGTTTGTGCTAGACTACCAATCTAACTGTGGGTGGTTCAAACCCACCCAGCAGCCCTGTGAAAGAAAAGTCCTGGAGATCCACTTCCATTAAGATCACAGCCAAGAACACTCTACGGAGCAATTCCACTCTGGAACACATGGGGTTGCTGTGAGTCAAAACTGTCTCGATGGGAACTAACACCACACCAACACGAGATACCGGGATGAGAGAGGGAAATGAGCCCATAAGGATACTGAAATTTGTAAATCAAAACTCAGAATGCATTAGGGAGTTGCAACCAGTACTGAAGTCAACACCTCAGACAAAGAATGGACTGGACTTGGGGACACAGAGCAAGAATGCATTTGTGTACTTTATGGCTTAATATATATATGAGGCTGTCCTACTGGTTTCTTTTTAAAGAGGAGCGGCAAGAGCAGAGAAAAGGGGACAATTGTTAAATACTGGAAGTAAAGAGTGAAAAAGAAGAGTGTGCTATCACAGTGTGAGGAGAGTGGGAAGAGTTGCAAAGGATGGGTACTTGGGTTTTTATATGGAAAATTGACTTGGATTGTAAACCTGCACTTAATTACAACTAAAGTGATATTTAAAAAGAAGAGTGCATTAAGGTCATGCACCTCTGATGTAAATGGCATCTGGATTTCTATACCCTCAGCATTTAGAGTATGTCTGTCCGACAGCGGCCCTTGATAAATGTCTTTAATTTACATATGATGACATTCAGGCCAAGGTAGGCTTTCAGGGTTTCCTCAAGGTTACATGGTGACTCAGTAATGAAAGCTGAACTGGAACCAGTCTCTCCAGCCTTACAGTCTGGTGCTCCTTCTACTGCATTAAACCACCAGACAGACGAGAGGATATTATTTAGATTCACTGATGGATGTCTTTAAACGGACACCTAGAGCTTGACAGGTTCCTACCCTGGGCGCCAGGATTAATAAACCTCTGGAAGCTCACCCCATGCACACAAAGCAAAATGCCATACAAACTGGTGTGTGTGTGTGTTTTCAGGATCAAAGACTGGCCTGTGGCACAGTCCTCACTGAAATCCAGGACCAAAGTCCTTTTCACTTTTTCTGCAGTTTTCTTGTTCTGAAAGCAATCCTTTTACACACACACAATTTTATTGCTTTAGGTGAAAGTTTGCAACACTAGCTTCTCATTCAAAAATCTATTTTGAATTGTTTTGTTGCATTCGTTGCAATTCTTGCAATGCGACAGCACTCTCTCCCTCTGCACTCTGGGTTCCCTGTGTCCATTCATCTAGTTTTACTGCCCCTTCTTGACTGCTTGAATTGCTTTGGGGCACAAATGTCACATTTGGTAGCATCTGTCTGACTGAACTAAGAAGCACGTGTCTCACTGCCCATGTGTTCCTGTTTTGTTTTATAGGCCTGTCTAATCTTTGTCTGGAAACCCTGGTGGCACAGTGGTTAAGTGATACGGCTGCTAACCAAAAACTCGGCAGTTTAAATCCCCCAGGTGCTCCTTGGAAGCTCCACCAGACAGTTTTATTCTGTTCTACAGAGTTGCAACGAGTTGGCACCAACTCAACAGCAACTAGTTTTAACCTTTGTTTGAAAAGTGGATTTGGGAGCGGTTTCATCTCTGAGTTGGCACAGTATTCACCGGTCATGGTGTCAGGGGTTGTTCGAGTCCCTGACAGATCACCAAGTGTGGTCTTTTCTGTGAATCTGAATTTTGCTCTACGGTGTTGTCTTGCTCTGTGCAGGACTCTTCATTGTGGTCCCTGCCAGAGGAGTCAGTGGTGGTAGGCAGGCACCATCTAGCTCTTCTGGGTTAAGTTGATGGAGACTGACGGGGGCCCATTAGCTCTTCAGGTTACTATTTTGTGTCTTTGGTATCTTTTATTCTCCTGCTAACAATGGATGTGCCTTAGATGCTGCTTTCAAGTTTTTTAGACCCTGACACTACTCACCAAAGCAGGATGGAGAACATTTTCTTTATGCACTGTGTTGTGCCAATTGACCTAGATGGCCCATAAACTCTGACCTCAGCCCTCAGCCCCAGCAACTCAGTCCCTCGAGGTGCTGTCTAGGAGGCTTATATGACTGCCTTGGACACACTGTGCTGATTTCCCCTATACTGTATACTGTCCTTTCTTTTACCAGCAGTGACACTTGTCCTCTATCTAGCGATTTCCCCTCCCCACCACTCCCCATCATAATCATCAAAGATTGCTTTTTCTGTGCATAAACCTTTTCTTGAGTTTTTCTAATAGTGGTCTCATATAGTATCTGTCTTTTTGTGACTGACTTATTTCACACAGTATAACCTACTGCTGTCAGTCGACTCCAACTCATAGCAACCCTATAGGACAGAGTAGACTTTGCTATACTTTCCAAAGAGCACCTGGAGGATTCAAATTGCTGACCATTTGATCAGCAGATGTAGCACGTAACCACTACACCACAAGCACAGTGCCCTCCAAACTCCCCTATGTTGTGAGATGTTTTAAGGATTCATCATTGTTCTTCATTGTTGTATAGTATTCCATAATATGCACACACCATAATTTGTTTTTCCACCCATCTGCTGATGGGCAGTTTCCATCTCTGTGGTATGTAAACAATACTGCAACAATCAAGGGTGTGTATATGTCTATCTGTGTAAATGACTCTCACTCCTCCAGGAGTAGGATTGCTGGATCACACACTATTTCTTTTTCTAGCTTTTTAAAGGGGTGCCATATCATTTTCCACAACGTTTGTGCAATTTTACATTCACATCAGAAGTCCACAAGAGTACCAATCTCCCTGCAACCTTTCTAACATCTGTATTTTGTTGGGTTTTTATTTTTTTTAGTGCCAGTACTATCAAGGTGAGATGGTATGCCATTGTAGTTTTGATTGGGATTTCTCTAATGGCTAACTACTGAGAGTATTTCTTCATTGTGTCTTCTGGCCATATAAATGCTTCCTTTAGCAATTTATCTGTTTATAGCCAAGTGCCGTCAAGTCGGATCCAACTCATGGCAACCCTAGGGGCCAGGGTTCAACTGACCTGTTCATATCCTTTGCATTTTTTAACTGGACTGTTTGTCTTTTTGTTGTCAAGGTACTAAAGTATTTTGTGGATTTCAGAGTTTAGATCCTTATCAGATAAGGCACAGCCCCCAAATTTTGTCTTCTGCTGGGAAAGTCCAAATTCAGGCCGTCAGCTCCAGAGGAAGGCTTTCACTGCTGGCTCTGCAGGAAGGTCCTTGTCATCAATCTTGCTCTGGACTGGGAGCTTCTGAGGTGCAGAGGCCCTAGGTCCAAGAGATTCACTCTGCTCCCAGCACCGCTTCCTTCCTGATGGTTGGAGGTCCCACAACCATCTGCTTGCTTCCCTGTCCCTTAAATCCCAAGAGACTGCCTTAAGGCACAGTACATTCTTCTTCTAGGTTGAGTTCTGCCTCGCTAGCACAACCACCACACAGCCTCCCTCATCAACTTCATAGAGGCAGGATCTACAACGTAAGGAAACAGCACACAGTACTGAGACTTGTGGCCAAGCCAAATTACTGCACACATTTCTGACAGTCTTTTATGTCCCTGGTTATCTGAAAAAAATCTTTAAAAACAACTCCACAAGTACTGCACTATCAACCATGTTTAGATAAATATGGGTACACTGTAGCTCAAAATTATACATACAAAATCTTTTAGTCAAAGAAAATATCATACTTCATCCCAGAGAATCTACTGAACCATAGTTGGAATATTTGGACCTGTGGCTATTATTTAAAATAAGCTTCTGTTTGTCTGCTTCTCAGGCTGATTTCCAGGTATTAAATTCTCTAACAGATTCCTAGGCTACTAAACGTCCAGAGATGTAGGCAAGCACATCCAGCGGAAGCCTCCCAGGACTGACAAGACAGAAAGCAGAGGCTGGGAGTTTTCTTATGGAAACAAAGAAACAAAAAATAAGTAAATAGAGGCCAGGCTTAGTGGATACCGTAAAGGAAGGTCAGCATTTTAGGGGGCCAAGTACAGCCAGGTAGGGCCGGGTAGGCCCAGACACTGATCGTATGGTCACATCAAGGACAAAAATTTATAAAATAATAATAAATGACCTGAAACTGCTGGGTCAACACTTCAGGCCTTTGAAAGCCAGCTACCCCTCTTCCACAGTAAATGACTCAGCCTTGTTGCTTCCCTATAAAACAAGGACGTGTGAAGCAGAAGTTACCATGGTCTCCAGAAAGCTTTTACTGAGACGCTTGGCAATCAGATCTTTAACACCAAAGGTTAACTTATTTGCAGTGCAGTGGGTTTCTCTAGAACGGCCTTTCTGGTCCTGCGTTTGTAATTCTCCAAAAATACAAACCTTCCAGAATCACCGGTCTGGCCACAATTTTGCAAGATGACTACTCTGTTTACTAGCCAGATAAATGGCTTGTATTCTACACAACAAGACTGCAGTCTACCTAGGGGATTATCTGCGTTGCTGTGTTGTTGGGAGGACCATACCGTATGCATGACGTATCTAAAGAGCCAATCGCACAGAGGCTTTGGAGGAAGAACATTATGATCAACAAAAGCTTGCAGAAGAGCCTGTCCTTTGAATCCAGGTTCCTATAAGAGAGCTGTAATATGGGTCAAGGCTGTAACCCTGATAACAGAGACAGCTGGGGTGGGCTGATACATCTATATAAATAGCTGGACACCACCCCTCTGCCCAGAGCAAGAGGTCACCAACAGAGCTGGCATCCCCATGCAGGTGTTGCTTACAGAGGCTCAAAGGATCCTGTGCAAGGGTCTACCTGAAGCAAGGGTATGACAGAGCAGGCAAGCAGACCCACCAGTGAGGTCCAGCCAGCAGAAGTGCAGTTGCCTCCATGCGGGCCCCTTTGGGCAGAAAGGTGGTATGAGTGCAGCAACAAGTACCTGAGCCCCTGTAAATCAAACCACAATGTGCTTGCTGAGTGACAGTAAGTATGGATACGGCTAATATAGGGGACAGGTAAACAGTTCCCCTTTGAGATGCAAACAGGTTCCTCTCCTACAAAGTGGGTTACAGGTAGGAGCAACGGCCAGTTCCCTGTAAGTAATTCATTCCTCTAATTTTCCATTTGCATTCTATAATAATGGCTTTCACTTTGCCAAAGCTGTGTACATGTCATGTGTGGCTTGATTACAGTAGATGAAAAGTATTACCCTGGCCACTGGTGCAGTCCTCATTCCCAGCAATGTTACTGCTGTGTGAAAGTCTGAGGCACAGTCTGTCTGTATCTCAGACACTGCCATTGGTCTTATGCAATATGAGACATTTTTTCTCAAAATCCTAAATAGTCACATAATCACAGAAACTTAATTCCAGTTTACTACATGCAGAAACCAGCATGCAGTAAATATTTCTGTATAATTTCTTATTATGATTGACATTTGCCAGAGCTGGGAAACCAGATTTACAGTGCTTGCTATAAACTACCGGACAGCTGAGTCATGTGGACTTGGCTCTCAGACAACTAGGAAACATGTTCCCCAGGACGTTCCCAAAGTCGTATGTGTGTGTGTGTGTGTGTATACGTATGTGTGTCAGAGAGAGAGACAGAAGTTTCAGCACTAAATACTGCACTATTCAGTCTTAGAAACAGCTATGCTCAGAAACAAAAAGAGAACTCTGTCTTTTTATTTTTGTTCCGCGGAGTAATAGTTTTAAAGAGAGTGACAGAGTGATCTTTGGAAAGAAAGGCTCAGACCACATTTTACAGTCTCTCACAAAACATTCACTCTAGACCTGTGGTTCTCAACCACTGTCTATCAGAATCACTGGAAGTATTCCTTACACAAATTGTGGGGCCCCATCCCCGCCCCGGAAGCCCAGGTGGCATAGTGGGTTAAGAGCTAAGTCTGTTAACCAAAAAGTTGGCAGTTCAAATCTGCAAGATGCTCCTTGGAGACTCTATGAGGCAGTTCTACTCTAACCGATAGGGTCGCTGAGAGTCAGACCGATTCGACAGCCGTGGGTTGGCTGGTTGGTATCCCCGTCCTATCCCCGGAGTTTCACATTCAGTATGTCTTGAGTGGGACTACACATCTGCACTTCTAACGAGCTTAGGTGATGCTGCTGCTGCTGCAGGTCCAGGAATCCCATCCTTTGAAAACTACTGCTGTAGAAAGCACTGTGTAAAGTGCTAGGAAACTAAGTCCCGCCTGTCTGAAGCTTAGTGGGCACCCGTATGAAGACTTACGGTTAGGCAGCAATAGGCAGGCTACACCCGAGCTGGGGAGAGAGAACCTGGAAGTGCTGGAGAGAAGATGCTCAGTCCGACTGAAACTCACATCTCCGAGGTGAGAGGAAAACCCTCCCACAGCTCCCCATCTGCCCAGGGCAGTTTCGGGGCGCCGGAAATCTAACTCATCACCTTTAGAAATGTAGCTTCCCTTTCCTTTTCCGAGTTGCAACACCCAGCGAGACGCAAAGGTGTAAACAAGTGATCCAGAGGCGGAACTGGGCTGCCGCCCCGCCTCGGAGCTGAGCTCCCGCGAGGCTCTCCCCGCTGAGCCCCGACCTCCGGGGGCGCTCCCCGCCCCCTCCCGGTGCCCTCCCCTCGCCCAGCGGAGTCCCTCAGCGCCCCCACGCCCCCCGGACCCAGCTCGCCCGGCCCGGCTGGGGCGCCCCGCCGCTCGCACGCACTTTGCCTAACTGCTCCACAGTTGCCGGCAGCTCCCGAGGAGGGGCGTGCAGGACTCACCTGCGGGCGCAGCGGGGCCCCGGACCCCGGGAGGCTCCAGGGGCCGGCCGCAGCCGGGGCCGGGGGAGCAGACGGCCAGCAGGCAGCAGAGCAGCGCGCCCCACCGCGCCATCGCGCGCCGCGGCCGGCTCCCCGGAGGCGCGGGCTGCCGGGCTGCTGGACTCGGCGGGCGGCCCGGGGGGGGGGGGAGGCCCCGCCGGCCGCCGTGCGGACTCCCGAGATCACGTGCGGGTCAGCCTCCGCGGATAGGCGGCCCGGGCGGGCGGTGCCGTCGGCGCGATCGTCTGCACTTCTGTTTCCTCCTAGCGCAGGGACGGGCTTAGAAAGGAATGTCCTTGGGCCCGAACGACGCAGATCATGTTTCCGAAGTGTCCCCTAGCCCAAACGGATGGGGTTCCTCAGCAGAGGTGGAGAGAAAGCTTAAGTATCATGATTTGAAAAGGGATAAGGACAGAAGCTTTGGACTGACAAAAAAGAAAAGAAAAGAAAAATACCCTCCAAACCCAAACCTTTTGTCATCCAGTTGATTCCAGCTCATAGTGACTGTAGGACAGACCAGTGGATCTCAAATGTGTAGTCTCCAAGCTAGCAACCTTACTTAGCACATCACTTGAAAACCCTAGTTAAAACAAACAAACAAAAAACCCAAACCCACTGCCGTGAAGTCGATTCAGACTCATAGTGACCCTATTTAAAAAAAAATAAAAACCTACTGCCATCGAGTTGATTCCGACTCTGCGACCCTATAGGTCGGAACAGAACTGCCCCATAGAGTTTCCAAGAAGCACCTGGGGGATTTGAACTGCTGACCATTCGGTTAGTGAAGGAACTCTGTCCCTGAAATTCAGGGAGGTCATTGAGAGGACTCTGTCCTTCAAGGAGGTTATCTTGTTCAATGATCAGACCTGCCGTCAACCCGACCCGTCACCCACAAAGACCTCTGTGAGCAAAGCCACAAGCCTCTGTGATGGTGGGCAGACACATCTCACCCCTGACATATTTCTGGCTGTATATTTTTCATCCTAATTAAACTCTCCTCAAAAATACCCCCTTGTCTCCTGGCAGAAGGACAAACGCTGAGCCTGGGATGCGGAGCCTGGGATCCCCCAGCCTGGGAACGCCCAGCCCGGAAATGCCAAGCTCGGCCCAGCCCACTGACTTCCCCCAACTGCACATCTCATCCCCATGTGAAAAGAATTACCCTTCTTAGAACAGTTTAAGAAAGGCATAGGGTGGAGGATGGTAGGTGTTTACTGTCCCCACAGGAAGAGATAAAATAAAGAGCAAAGTAGGAACAAATAGAGATTATAACCTTTAGACCTCTCCTCTTGTACCTTTTAACCTTGAGGTATAAGTGGGGCTGATTGAGCTCGGGGCATAACTTTGTTTTCACTGTCAATTATCACTACAACACACCTGCCTCAGGCCATTAATCTAGAAGGCCTTGACAATTAACAAGAAAAAGACCATGAGGTTTCAGTTTCAAGTTAGCTAATAGCTTACGTGGTCAGGGGGCAGGGTGAAAATCACATCACCTCAAGTTAGCCAATAGCTTGTGTGGTCAGGGGGCAGGGTGAAAAATCACATCACTTCGACTATAAAAATAAAGAAAGACAGCGCTTTTGGGGGCTGCCATTTTTTCTTCAAAACTCTTTCCTGTCTCTCTCAATTCATTTCCTCAACGAGGCCTTTCGCTCCCTCCTGGGGCCCCCAAAGAGTTGTCGGGGCTGGCTCCTGGCATGGTAGTCCCCACCAAGTATAAGCATAAGTAACTTTATGCCTGTCTTCGTCACCCTCCTAATTGTGAAAGCTCTTCCCTTATCAAAATTTTGACGATAAACAAACTTTAGCCCTTCCCCTTCTAATCAACACTTCTTCCTTATTCAGACCATAAGTCTCCTACACAGAATGTCTTGCTACAAACCCTAACTCCCTCACCCCATAATAACTCACTGGAACTTTAAAACTATAAAAACCCTGCCCTACTAGGGAGGGTCGGGTTGAACTACTTGGCTCAGACCGCACTCTCTTTTCCAGTAAACTTCACTGGACCTTTGGACTGGTGTCTCTGCATCTGTTTCGGGCCACCCTTTCCCCTGCAGTTAGCAGACATAGCACTTAGCCAGTACCAGCCACTGGGTTTCTGAATTCAAGTTGCAAATTCCCAGGCCCCACCCAGACTTACTACATTTGAAACTCTTCGAAAGGAGTCCAGTAATTTATGTTTCCATGAGTGTCCCGGTAATGTTGAAGGGATACTAATGTTTGAGAACCGCTGCTCAGATGCTAAGCTATCTTTGCTAAGTTAGAAAAATGTTTAAGAACAATGCTTTTATATACCCCAGCAGTGGATGGAAATCCTTAAGTGTTAGTTCTCAGTTTTACTCTTCCAACAATTTTTTTCTTCCTTGCAGATAAATCACTTGTTAGCCAAAGCAGTTCAAATCCACCAGCCACTCTTGGAAACCTTCTTGGGCAGTTCTGCTATGTCCTGTATGGTTTCTATAAATCAGAATGGACTCCATGATGTTGGGCTTTTGGGATTTGGCTTTGAAGTACTTACTCTGACGAAGGAGCCAAGATCACCAAACTGCTTTTGGATTGTGTGTGTATCCTTTGTACCTTTCCCTTAGCATTTATAAGGATTCTTAACTCTTCAAGAGCATGCCATTGACCACCATCGAGTCAATTCTGACTCAGTGACCCTAGAGGTCAGAGTAGAACTGCCCCATAGAGTTTCCAAGGAGCACCTTGAAGATTCGAATTGTTGGCTTTTTGCTTAGCAGACATAGCACTTAACCCACTATGCCACCAGTGTTTCCATTTTCAAGAGCAACTAGTTTATATCAATAGGATGTGGAATCCTTTTGGCATTCCTGAATTACTAATCCCATAACAGATGTTGTAGAGTGCATTTGTTTCCCATCAGTGCAAACTTAATTTTGTATCCTGTGTTATTTAATGGACAGGTGTCTCAGGAAAGGGGCTTTGAAGTAGAAATCAAGTAACTTGGCTTCAGTTTTTGATTATCAGTCCCTGCCAAGGCAGTTCAAGGCCTGCCTCAGTCCTAGGATGTTAAGAGCCTTGTGAAAACCAAAATACTTTCTAATCATGAACAAATGGTCCTTGGGACATCTCAGGCCACTATTTTCAGAGTGTGGGGGAAAATGGAGTAGAAACAGTGCCACAGAAAGCCGGTGGGAAAGAGCAACTTTAAGAAAATTACTTTTAAGTTTCCTTGTAAGTACTTGTAAGTATCTTTTCCTTTGAAAGTTAGGAAAAGATAAATTGTAGATAACATATGCAGTTTTCATTTGTCTTCTTAAAAAAATTGTTTCCAATACTCATTACTAGAATTAAATTGATTGTGAAATAGTTCTTCAGAAAGTAAGCCATACACATTTTGAAACCTAAAAAACACTTGCAATCTTAAAAAGACAGTAAAATTAAAATTAGTGAGTAGAAACATCATCCTCTCTTTTATGCACTCTGCTTTTTTTTTTTTTTCTCCACCTATGTACACACTCTCTCAGAAACATAAAGTCCCAGTGCTTCAACATCCTTGGGTGTTTAACTGTACCCTGGTTATGTACTTATAGGTCTCCATGAATGTAAATTGTGTGAGGGTATGTATCTGCATTGGGAAGAACACACGTGACTCGGTGGAAGTTTCTGCCTACTCACTGGCAGTAATCAGTGATTGAAGTTCACAAGACAGTTTTCAGCCTTGCTGTATCTTTGAGGTTTGGGAATTTCAGAAATGTACTTCCAAGCTGTCACATGGGGTCCTATGAGTCAAAGTTGACTCAGCACGTCTAATAATGTCTTCCAACTGCTGTAGATAAATTGTCATTTCCTCTGGTATTGACTATGTTAAAAATCAACAAAACGACAAGGACAAATCAGAAAGGTTACTACATTGGAAGATGGCCATATTATATAAAATATGGCTTGCAGAAAAATGACTTGCAACTACTTTGGAAATATGGAAAAACCAAAACACAAACCCACAGCTGTCAAGTCAATTCTGACTCATCGCAACACTATAAACAGGGTAGAACTACCCTGTAGAGTTTCTAAGGAGAGCCTGGGGGATTTAAACTGTTGACCTTCTGGTTAGCAGTCACAGCACTCAACCTCCACACCACCAGGGTTTCCTGGAAATACGAAAGAAGCATAAATATCCGTTTTCAGATCCCTGGTGGCGTGGTAGTTAAGAGCTCAGCCTGCTAACCAAAAACGTGGGCAGCTCGACTCTACCAGCTGCTCCTTGGGAACCCTATGGAAACCATTCTGCCCTGTCTGGTAGGGTTATTGTGAGTCTGAATTGGCTCAAAGGCAATGAGCTTTGCTAGAACCCTTTATCATTAGCTGCTAGCCCAAAACCTAGGGTACTGCTGCCTATGATGTTAAGTTATCTGAAGATGAATCATCACCTCCATCCCAATCCATGGCCTTATATATCTAAGAATATTGTGTGCCATTGTGTCATTTCTGCCTTGTAACCACCCTAGAGGGCAGGATAGAACTGCACCCATAGGCTTTCATCTTCAGAGGGGCAGCTCCCATCTGATTGACAGGCGAGATGGGATTACGAAGTGAGCAAGGTGAGCATGGACTTACTTATGTGTACTTCCTTATTTGTAGTGAAAAAGTTTGCATCTTTGATGTGGTAATGAAAAAATAAATAAAACAGTTGAAAGTGTTCACTACAAGTTAGGAAGTATGTATAAGCAAGCCCATGCTTACTTTGCTTTCTGGGTCATCTCACCTGTCAGACATTATAAATTTGAAAAGAGGCTTTGATTCCATGGGAAAGTGCTGTGGGGGGTTGGGAGAGCGATAGGTGCCAGCCATACCTAGAATCTTTGATGCGGTAAAAAAAATAAAAATGTGAAGTTGTTCACTATAGATGATCTGGTAAGATGAGCTGGGTAGGTCACACCTGTCCAGAACTTTTCCCCTTCTGAGCAACTGGTGAGGTGGAACTGCTGACGTTTTTGTTAGCAATTGAGCTGCTTAACCATGGCTCTGTGTGTACTCTGTTAAGGAAGATGTGGAAATCTACTTTATAAGAAAATGTTCTACATTCTACTTTGTTGATTAGCATCTGGGTCTTAAAATCCTGTGAGCAGCCATCTAAGATAGTCCACTGGTCTCATCTCTTTAGGGGCAAGCAAGGGAGAATGAAGAACACTGAAGATACAAGTGAAAGATTAGTCCACAGGACTGATGGACCACATCTACAAGGACCGCCACCAGACTGAGCCCAGTATACCGAGATGATGACCAGATAAACCGTGACTGCTGTGACAGGGAACACAATGGAGGGTTCCAGATAGAGCTGGAGAAAACTGTAGAACAGAATTTGAACTCAGACACACTCTCAAAAAAGACCATACGTAATGGCCTGATAGACTAGAAAATCTCTGAGAGCATAACCCCCAGATACCCTTTCAGCTCAGTAATGAAGTTACTCCTGAGGGTCACCCTTCAGTGAAAGATTAGACAGACTCGTAAAACAAGTTGAGAGTAAACAGGCGCACTAGCCCAGGGAGCACAGACTAGAAGGCAGGAGGGACAGGAAAACTGCTAAATAGGGAGCTCAAGGTTGAGAAGGGAGAGTGTTTACATGCTGTGGTGTTGTTAATGTCATTAAACAATATGTGTACTATTTAATGAGATTCTAGTTCTGTAAATCTTCATCTAAATTACAATTAGAAAGAAAAAAAAAAGAGAAGACATAGAACAATTAAGGTCTGACAATTAAGTCCATGAACTTAATAGTTCTAAAAGGTACATACCTCACTGCTGAATATCACTACAGTTACCTTTGAAGTACTCCCCTTGGCAAGCTATGAACCGACGCCAGTCCCTAGACCACCCTTCAAAGCAATTTTAGAACTCTGTCTGGAATGGCCATTGTACATAACACGGTGGAAAGTTTGCACATTTAATTGTATAGTTGTCTGTAAGAGAGTTTTTAGCCAGTAAACAAATAACAGTATTGGAACACTCTCCCTACTCACCTGATCTGGCCCCCAGTGACTTTTTTCTTTATCCAAAAATAAACGAAATATTGAAAGGAAGACATTTTGATACCGTTCAGGACATCAAGGGTAATATGATGACAGTTCTGATGGCCATTCCAGAAAAAGAGTTCCAAAGTTGCTTTGAAGGGTGGACTAGGTGCAGGCCTTGGTGCATAGCTTCCCAAAGGAAGTACTTTGAGGGTGATCATAGTGATATTCAGCAATGAGATATGTGGCACTTTTTCCAGGATGAGTTCACAAGCTTAGTTGCCAATCTTCATATGTGAAAGTCACCAAGAATTAGGTAGTCCTCTGCTTTTGGATATTGGAACAGTTGGAGCAAGGATCTGGATACTTTTCATGCTTTACAATGGAGATTCAGTCTAGTTTTAGGAAGGATACTGCTAGGTAGATAATCTTGACAATAATAATTGTATGTTCTAATGTTAAATCCTATAGCTGTATTTTTTATTTTTCTCCTCTTCCATGTGGTCAGTTGAAGTAGTTCAGTAGTGAGCTCGGTGTGAATTAAACAAAGTTTCCACATGTTGACAAGTTAATTAGACCTTGAAATCCCTGAGTTGACAAAAAGCGAGTGTTGTACATTGCCCTGAAAATATTTACTTTTGTTTTTTTCCAGAAGAATAACATTTCCTATAAATGAGTAACAAAAAACAAACTAAACCCCTTGCTGTCAGGACAATTGTAAGTCAGAGTGACCCTAGAGAACAGAGTAGAACTACCCCGTGAGATTGTTACCGGACAAGGCTCTGGGGTTCATGGCTACCTGCCACCAAAGCCAATCACTGAGACAGGCATTTGGGTAAGTAATCAAAAGTTTATTTGCATATCAGTATGCAAAGGGACAGGGGGATATTCTTGTCCTCAAAGCCTGTCCCAATTTGTCAGGCAAGGTCAGAGTATTTAAAGTGAAAGACTACATGAAGATACAGGGAAAAATGTGGGCAGTTGGGTGGTGGGGCATGTGGGGTTTGATTGGGTGGAGGTTGACTGGATGGAGGTCCTCCACTTCACAATCTCACAGACCATCATCAGCCATCAAGAAAAAGTGGTGTTGGATGTCATCTGGCCAACAATCTCGAAAGATTGCTCAAATATAAGTTATTTTTGTGTCCTTCCTGGCCTCCTGCTTGATTGTTTTATCACTGGTTAGAGTCCGATTATCAAGACAAGGCTGTGAGAGCCTTGCCCTAGCATCACCACCTGGGGCTTGTGGAATGTGGAGGTCATGCCATTCCCTGCAGGTCTGGGGGTGATCTGAAACAATGCCTCTCAAACCCTCCATCTTAAGCACTGCCCACCATGGAGTTTTTCAGCCTCTAGTTCCAAGATTTCCAAGGAGTGGCTGGTGGATTTGAACTACTGATGTTTTGGTTAGCAGTGGAATGCCTAACCATAGTGTCACCAGGGTTCCAATAAATGATTAGGGGAAAAATCTGGTGGTTTTGTTTCAGAAGAAAAGTTATCTGAAATATTACTTTTTGAGAGGAAATAAGGGCAAATTAAAGGTTTGCCATTGACATCTGTTATAGATCGAACTGTGTGTCCCCTCCCCCCCACACCCCGCCTCCAAAATGTGCATGGCAGTTTGGCTGGGCCAACATTCCTGGTATTGTGTGAAGTTCCTGTGTGTTGTAAATGCTGCCTCTGCCATGCTAATAAGGGAGGATGGACTGTGGTTGTGTTAGTGAGGCAGGACTCCAACTATAGGAGTGTGTTGTGCCTTGAGGTCATTTCTTGAGATACAAAGGAAAAGGAAGCACGCAGAGAGTGGAGAAGCTCAAAGCTCCAAAGAAGCAGTGCCAGGAATAGAGTACGTCCCGGGGTCCCTGTGCCTCAGAAACTCACAGTCCAGGGAAAGACTGATGAAAAAGACCTTTCCCCCAACCCAACAGAAAAGGACTTTGCCTAGAGCTGACGCCCTGAATTTGGACTTCAACCTGCTTTTCTGTGAGAAAATAAATTTTTCTTAGTTAAAGCCATCCACTTGTGGTATTTCTGTTATGGCAGCAGTAGATGACTGAAATAACATCTCAATATTATTTGCTAGGTATGAGATCTTGAACATATAAAAAATTTCTAATGTTGAGTTTCCTCGTCAGTACAGTGGAAATGGCAGAACTGCCCTTATTTGAGTCCCCTTGTGAAGTTGAAAAAAAGTTGTAAGAAGTACTTTGTAAACTATAACTCATTGCAGTCAAGTTAATTACAAGGTATTTGTTCATACTACAAATTCAAACCCTAGCCAGGTATTAACAATAGTTTATTTTGGTTTAGTCAACTCAGTTGCAACCACCATTACCACTGCCCTCACCCCTAATCTACCCTCTCCTCACTGAAAACAAAAAGGGGGAGGAGGGGTGATGTCTTTGTGCATATTCTATGTACAGTTCATTTTAATGCACCTATTGACTTAAACCAGCTCAGTTTGCCTGTCTGGAGATACAACTTCATAATCCAGGATAAAATTCACTCCTCTTTGCCACTTACCTTTTGATAAGAAATTCTGAGTGTATGACATTTTGGTTAAATAAGAAACTTTGATATACCATATTTTTTCACAAATAACACATGCACTGTGACAGAACTACTTAATTTCATCATTTCCATATGTTATATGTCATGGATGAAAACGCAGTGTATCATTTTGCTTCTTTAAATTATTCCTAACAGCTAGATGTCCTTTCTGTAACCCAAACCTCTGTATCAAGGAAACAGTCCAATAAGTTGGAATTCACTTTGGAAACCCTATGGGGCAGCTCCACTCTGCTGAAACTTCTTTGGATACTGACAAAATGAGTTTAATCACCATACATTTTCCATAGATGTCTCACCAAAAACTGCAGCATTTCCACAATTCTCTAGAATTCTGCTTATTTTTTTAATTAGGAACTAATCTTCCAGCCTTATTTTATGCTGTAAGGATGGCTATTGTACGTAAAGCCCTCTATGAAACTCTTTCCAACCAGAACAGTGATATTAAAAAAACAACTTCTCACATGTGTAGTATTTTTATTCCAATTTGATATGCATTCCAAAGGGAAGTATAAAATGCATTCACTTCTTTATATAAAAAAGTGGTTTAAAATTTTGAATGCAAATTATAAAATATGATGAATTTGCAGATTTAAAGTGGACTAGTTGCTTAGGGTAACATGTTTTTTAAGTCACTGTTTTCCATTTCCACATCCAGGATGACCTAATTAGTGATGAGCTTTGCTGTACTAGCAGGATATCACTGAGACTTGAGCAAACAGAAAAGACTGTAGGAGAAAACCAGCCCCCGATCAGGAGCCATCCCCTTCCCGGGCCTTCTCGTACTGGCGAACAGCAACCACATCACCAAAAGTAAGAGTCTGAAAAATTGAAAGGAAAATAAAATCTTTCTACACAGGGATATCACTAGCTGAATTTTTAATGACTGCAATATTTATATTTTAAGTATTATAAAAACTAATGGAATTTACAAATTCCACAAGTTGTATAACTATTTCTTAGAATCTAAAGAGAAGGAATTCATACTTATTGAGGGTATGCATTATTTACATATACATATCAGGGCTTCCATATCAATATAGTTCATGTCTAAAGCAAAAATTGATATTAGCAATCTAGAACCACATCAGAAGAATTCTATTTGCCTTAAATTATGACAGTAATAGGGACAGATTGCGAATGAGGATTGGCATGTCTAAATCATTTTCTCAGCAATGAACTTCGTAAATGAATGACATTTGTAACAGCTTTTTGGAACGAATTTCAATTAATAATCTACATAAATGTTGACTAGAAACTGAGCCAAACCTGTTGCTGTCAAGTCAGTTCCAACTCACAGTGACAATACAAAATGGAGTAGAACTGCCCCATAGAGTTTCTAAGCAACAGCTGGTGGATTTGAACTGCGGAGCTTTCAGTCAGCACCTAAGCTCTTTAACCACTTCTCTACCATGGCTCCAAATGTTGAATATAGAAAAATCCAACTCACCCATGCTAATAGTGTGTAGCATGGCTTGTTCTAAAACTGACAAGTAAATGTCAAGATATTGCTTTGGCTGTCGTATGTTAGCCTGCGTGAGCCCAGATACTTCAGTGGATATAATGTAAAATGTGGGCTCTATCACTTTGAAGTCAGTTTGAAGAGTGGCTGTAAAAACCACTTTACAGAATACAGTTTTCTTTCATGTTAAAAGGTATTTACCCACATTATTTTCAGTATTTTCATGTATTGATGCTCTTTTCAAGAGTGTAATGTGCCCATTGTTTTAATTTCCTCATTTGAATTTGATTTTGCCTCATCACAGTCTTAAAGGCCCAAGTAGAATTAGCTTCTTTTCCATATTGGGGAAAAACTAAAATAGAAGTATAGAAGCGGATTGACCCTTTTATAATGAATCCTCTCTTCTGATTATCAGTGTAGAAAAATGTGCGTAAATATCTTTTAACATGAAAGAAAAACTGACCCTTTTCTGCCCACCCCCAATTCCATAAATGAAAAGAATTATAAATATGTAAGCTGTGAGCCAGAATCAGCTCAACAGCAATGGGTTTTGAGGTTTTATATCTCACTATAGGAGCCCTGGCAGTGCAGTGTTTGAAGTGCTCAGCTTCCAAAACCAAAGATGAATGACTTGAACCACCAAGGGAGAAAGATGTGGCAGTCTGCTTCTGTAAAGATTTATAGCCTTGGAAAACCTATGGAGTTCTACTCTGCCATACAGGGTTTCTGTGAGTGGAAGTGGGCTGGATGGCAGGGGTTCGGGTTTGGTTTGTTTGTAGAAGGCTCTGACTGAGGTAGTCAAGGGTTAAAAAAGGAAACAATTTTCTTAAATAACCAAACAAAAAATCCTTTCTGGTATTACCTTAGAAAGAATGCATAAAGCAACCCTAAAAAAATGAACTCATCTACTTCACTATGTTCCTGTCATCAAAGTGCCCTTAAAAATTGTCTTGGAGAAGCTAGATCAAAGCATAACATTTTTTTTTTCCATTTATGATGCTACTCCCATTTCTCATTAGGAAAATTATTCTCCACTTATATTCATGCTTACCCAGTATTGAAGGAGCCCTGATGGTACATTGGTTAAGAGCTCAGCTGCTAAACAAAAAGTCAGCAGTTTGAAACCTACCAATGGATCCAGTGAGGAAAGACCTGACAATCTCCTGTGTCATAGATTGCATTGTGTCCCCTCAAAAAATGTATGTATTGATTTGACTTGGCTATGAGTCCCAATGTGGCGCCATTCCTCCCATGTGTTGTGAATCCTGCCTTTGTGATATTGATGATGGAGAATGGACAGCAGGTGTGCTGGTGAGGCAGGACTCCAGTTACCAGCTGTGGGATATAAGGGAGAGAAATGAGCATACAGAGTTGGGAACCTCATACCAACCAGGCTGAGAGCAGAGCACATCCTTTGGACCTGAGGTTCCTGTGCTGAGATGCTCTCCTGGAACTTGGACTCAGCCTACTGGACTGTGACAAATTCTCTTACCTATAATTCATAAATGGATTTGTGGCTTACTGGAGTGTGTCAATAAAATTTCTCTTCATAAAGCCTTCCGCTCATGGTATTTTCTGTTGGAGCAGTACCAGATGACTAAAACATCCTCTCACAAAGATTTTGGTCTAAAAATTCCTATGGGGCAGTTCTACCTTGGCTTCTAGGATCACTGTGAGCTGAAGCGGACTCAATGGCATACAACAACGGTAGTATTCAGTATTAAGGTACATGTTTAAAAGGCATCTTACGTGTAGAAAAAAGACTGGAAGAAAATAACATTAAATTGGTTCTCTTTGATGAGAGACTATAGGAAAATTTTTTAATGTTGTTTATAGTAATTTTGTTACACCCTAAATTCTATGGACTAAATTTGTATAGCGTTTACCAATTTAAAGTAAAATCTTTATGGATCTCATATTATTTATTACAGGAGCTATAAAATAATTTCTATGAGATGCAGTAAGTTTCATGCTCTTATAATAACATCAATCATTTCAATAATTATTGGTTTCATATCTAGATTTCATCAAATTAGAGTCAACAATACATAAAAACACTAATCCTACCCCCTAAAAATGTTGTTTTCACCCGTGTTAGGATAGTCAATTACAACTTTATATTTTTTTAACTCTGCTAATTAGGATTCTCTCTTTATATAGTTGAAGCAGAATTGAGGAAATAATTAGCTAGGAACTTTTTCTTTATCCTCTTTTGCGTATGGTTAAAGCCCTTGCTAGAGATTAATAATGCTATTAAGGAAGGAAGAAGGGACAAAAAGGAGAGACAGAGGGAAGGGAGGGAAAAAGGGTGAGTGAGAAGTTCTGAAAAAGAAGGAAGAAAGGAGAATTGCCATTACTCACCATAACCATTTTGCCATCCTTAATTTCTCTTACAAAATTTGTTTCTTTGCCATCCCATTTCTGTACATGAACCAGTTTATCTCCGTCCAAACTTACAACAGACTGAGTTGGGTAACAAAATGCAGAACATGGCAAGAAGTACAAGTTAGATTTCTGATACCCAAATCAAATAATTCGTAATTTTTTTTTCTTGTAAGAGTTGTATAATTGATAAACTGTAATCAACTAATTGTGATATTAGTACCATTCCCTCTGTTGCTCTAGATTCAGTATTGTATAAACTCTAATAATTTGATAGTTTGATTGAAATGTGTACATCTTGATGTAAAAATTATATATGTTAGGAATAAAATTCCTGAGTCAAATTAGTATTCTGCTTTCTGACTAGTCACCATTCTGATCTAAAGAAAGTCTTAAAGCAAGTTATTTATTGGGTTGATGTGAGATGTTCAGACAGATTAAAAAGAATCTAGTCTTTTTTTTAAATGAACAATATTAAATGCTTTCTGAAATACAGAGTTCATATCAAATGTGAAGAACATGTCAGAGACAAATGGATTCAAGATTTGAGCTATATAGCAAGTACCTCTTGTTCAGAACACGTGTGCATTAGAATGCTATGTAAATCTTGATTTCTTCAACTGAAATAGTGTTCTCTACATCCCATCATCTACAAAGAAAAACACAGAGGATCCTTTTCATTCTCTCCACTGGAGAGAAAAAGTGTCTTCTTACCTTACAGTTTCTGTCATCTGCAGTTGTTTCATCAAACTCTTCTCCGAGATGGAAACTAATCTCCGTGTTTTTGAATGTGCTTTGTGTCCTGATCACCACTTTCTCCCCTTCCTGACTGATGATCACAGTTGGCTTAGTCACATTTCCCACCTGCCTAACTGCAAAGCTCACACCTAAAATAGTAAAAAGGAAGTAATACAGTCAGCTGCAACTTCCACAACAGGTCACAATGCAGGATTCTGCCTTCTTATTGTGGAATGAAGGTTTTCAAGTGTACGTTTCATTAGGGCATGATTTTTAATCATACAACACAACTAACTACTGATCACAAATATTAAATGGATACTAAAGAAAGAACAAAAAGACACAGAATCCTCATATCTACAGCATCAAATACTCCGTTATTTGGCCCTGACCAAGAAAGCAGGCATGTCACATACGTCTGTTCAGTGAGAAATATGCAGCCTCCAATTATGTTAATATTGTCTATCTTTGTTGCTAATCTGATGGAAAGAAAGAATCTGCGTGTATCTGAAGCTGCAAGTTAAAAAGGAAAGCCAACCCACACCTCTTTGATGCCAGCTCGTACCTACCCAGAGCCTTCATGTACTCATCGAAGTTCTGACTGTCTGTCAGCTTCCAGGTAGCACAGAAAGCCTCCACCATTCTTGCCCTGTCCCCTCTTGAGCTTCGAGAAAGGATATAAGATAGAATCAAGGATCTTCTGGCCTTACTGACACTGCAGTTCGGATGCCTCCCTTGCACCTCAGCTGCAGCTCCTGCCTTCTTATTTAGAAAAGAAATGGGCAAAGGGCCAAGGATTTGAATTGCAGACCCACGGATCCTAAAGCCTCTCTTTGCAGGGGGCTGGCACAGTGGGAGGGGTAGGAGGGAGGGTGCAAGTGAGGATTCAATCCTCTTTGTGATTGGCTCAGGCCACTGGGTCAGCAGAGTAGGTCAAGTTCCTCCCGATCCTCACACTGCAGCCCTTTATGCCTGAGAAAACTCTGCGGGAATTCACTGGGGCTGGAAGCAGGGAACTAGAGAATGAGAGAGGGTCTTTCAGATGCAAGCTCAAAAACTTGGCAAACACAATTTCAGGCTGTGAAGAAAGAAAAAAGATACACAACAGGACATTCAGATTGATTTCCGTTTAATGGCAGAGCTGGTTACAAATGAGGAACCTTTTAAAATAAATCAGTGAAATGCAAGACTCTTCAGACAAAGGAGCCCGAACAGTGTCTTTTATTTTCTCTTATATTTACAAGAGCAAAACACAAGCTAAAATATGCCAAATTGGGGGAAAAGGGAGAAGGAGGTGTAAATGCCTTCCTTATACTGTACTGTTTTAAGGCTACTCTAACTGGGTATTAATGAGACTCTAACAGATTTTACCCCCCTTCTCAGTACAAACTGAGTGAATGTAAAGCTTCCCATTGTCCTTTTCTACAATGTGAGAAGCCGGCTGAAATGGAAAAGAGATCTAAGGGAGAGTATGATTAGTGTTCAGTAATGAGAAACAGAGTAAAGAAAAGAACGTTGGGTTTTTTTCACCTTCTTCAACAGATATGGAAAAAGATATGTGGAAAAACTTGACCAATATCATTTAGTAAGATTTTAAATAACCCGCAAATATCCTATGAGACAGTTCTGCTCTGTTCTGTAGGGTCACAATGATTCAGAATCATTTAGAATCTTTTAATTTTCTAACTATCACTTGTCTGTTGTTCTTTGGTACTGTGGTGGCTTGCATGTTGCTATGATGCTGAAAGCTATGCCACCAGTATTTCAGTCACCAGCAGAAGGGCCACCAGTAGTGGACAACTTTCTACAGAGCACCCAGAATAAAACAGACTAGAAAGAAAAACAATGAAAAGGAAGACCACTGGAAAAGAATTGATGCCTTTTAGTTGTGGTGTTGGCAAAGAATAGTGAAGTACTACGAATTGCCAAAAGAACAAACGTATCTGTCTTAGAAAAAGTATAACCACAACACTCCTCAGAAGCCAGAATGGCAAGACAGCATCTCACATAGCTTTGGACAGGGATTAGTCCCTGGTCAGTGAAAAGGAAGACCTTCAAAAAGATGGACTGACAAACTGCTGCAACAGTAGACTTAAAAACAGCAACAGTTGTGAGGATGCTGCAGGACTGGGCAGTGTTTGACTCCACTGAGTACAGTATCGCTGTGAGTCAGAATTGACAGTGCCTAGTAACCACAAAGAAAGAAGGACCTTAAGTCTACTTTTAAAAAATTGGCTAGTGATATGTGATGATAAAGAACAATGATACTTCAGGAAGCATCTCATAACCTGCCTTCAACTAGAACACATTACACTGAATGAAATCAGTCAGCTGCAAAAGGACAAGTATTGAATGAGACCTCTGCTATAAGGACTTAAAAATGGACTGTGTACAGAAGAAAAGACTCTTTGATGGCTACAAGGGTGGAGAGGGAGGGAAAGGTATGTTCATAGGTTAGACGGTCAATAGGAATTTGGTTCGGTGAAGGGAGTGACAGGACACAACAGAGAGCAAATCAGCATAACTGGACTACACTATAAACCGAAAGATTTTCTAAATCAATTTTCCAAAGGATAAAGTATCAGGGACAGGGGTCTAGGGACCATATTTTCAGGGGGTGTTGAGGCCAATTGGCATAGCTACTATTTAGCTAGAGAGCCTTCTGCATCCCACATTGGTGAGTGATGTCTAGTGTCTTAAAAGCTATTAAGCTGCCATCTGAGGTACACCAAATGGTCCCAAATGACTGAGAACAGCAAAGACATGAGGAAAAATGAGCCCAGGAGACAGACAGACCCGTCTGAATGGGAGACTGCATCAGCATGAGACCTGCAGAACCAAATGGTGCCTGGCCACCACCAAAGGCAGCCATGATGGGGGACACAATGTAGAGTCCCTGAGGCAACCAGTAAACAGAGGTGTGCAGTTCAAGGACTCTTCTAAAAGACCAGAACTGACAGCCTGGAGGCCTGGGAACATGGCCCCTCGACTTACTGCTGTCCTTTACCTGAAACTAGTACTAAGGTCAACTCTTCAGACGAGAAAGACTGGGCTTGGGGACACAGTGTGATCATATGCTGTTGTACTTTTGGGTTTTACAAATTTTTACGAGGCTGTCCTACTGGTTTCGTTCTAGATAGGAGAGAGGAGGGTGGAGAGGAGGGGACAGGTACACATTAAGAGGATTCTAGAAGTATAGAGTGAAAAGGAGGTCTGTGTTGCCACAGGATGAAGAAAGCAGATGGAGCTCCAGATAGGTGCGCATGCAAAATTGATTTGGATTGTGTGCTTTCACTTAATCATAAATTAAAAAAGAAAAAAAAAATTGGCTAGTGAAAAACAATAAAGGTCATGGAAGAAAAGGTTGGGATGACACTGGAAGCCCTAATACATGGCATAAACAGACTACAAAAAAATAATCAACAATGCACAAACACCTGAATGAAAATAGATAAATGGGAACTCCTAAAACCCAAACACTTATGCTCACCCAAAGACTTCATCAAAAGAATAAAAAGACTTCCAACAGAGTGGGAAAGAATTTTTGGCTACCATGAGTCTGATCATTGTCTAATCTCTTTATAAGGTACTGCAATACCTCAACAAGAAAAAGACAAATAACCCAATTAAAAAACAGGCAAAGGATATGAACAAGCACATCATCGAAGAAGGCATCCAAAATGCTAACAGAGACATGAAAAATTGCTCACCATCACCAGCCTTCAGAGAAATTCAAATCAAAACTATGAGATATCATCTCACCCCAGCAAGCCCGGCATTAATCCCAAAATACAAAATAATAAATGCTGGAGAAGTTGTGGAGAGACGGAACTCTTCTACACTGTTGGTGGGAGTGTAAAATGGTACAACCCTTATGGAAATCAATTTGCTGCTTTCTTAAAAAGCTAGACCTAGAAATATCATAGATTCACCAATCCCACTCCTTGGAATATATCCTAGAGAAATAAGCACTGTCACACAAACAGTACTTGCACATGAACGTTTACTACAGCACTGTCCACAATAGCAGAAAGATGAAATCAACCTGGATGCCCATCAACAGATGAATGGTTAAACAAACTATGGTATATTCACATAATAGAATATTATGCGATGATAAATAAAAATTATTTTCGGAAATACATCATAACAGAAGACATTATGCTGAGGGAAATTAGAAGCAGAAAGACAAATACTGTATGAGATCATTTTATAAAGACACAACAAAAGTTTTTGCACAGAGTGAAACAATCTTTGATGGTTACAAGGTTGGGGAGGGAGGGAGAAGGATACCCACAGATTAGGTAGTAGTTAGGATTTGGGTTAAGTGAAGGTTGTGACAGCATGCAATAGAAGAGAAATCGGCATGAGACTAGATCAAAACTAAATCTTTTCCCAAACACCACCCAACTTTTGGAAGGACAGAGTAGCAGAGACAGGGGTCTGAGGACCATGACTTCTGAGGACATCTAGACTAAACTGGCATAGCTAAGTTTTGTTTTTGTTTTTTTTAAAGAAAATATTCTGCATACCACTTTGGGGAGTGGTGTCTGCCATCTAAGTATCATCATCTGGTCCCAATCCACCTGGAGCAGAGGAGGACAGAGCACATCAAGGACAGGAGGAAAATGTGAGCCCAGCAGACAGATGGTACTACGTGATCCAGAGACTGTTTCAACACGAAACCAGAAGAACTAGATAGTGCCCAGCAATCACCAGTGACTGCCTGAGCAGTATAAGGCTCTGGACCTAGAGGGAGAAAAATAAGTGTGCAGAACTAGAACACTACTGAATGACTGTCACTTGATGATCCATCGGACTGGACTCTCTGTTAGCACAAAACTGAAAACAGTACAGAAGTCAGCTCTCTGGACAAAGACTACGCTGGACTAAGGGAACTAGAGGGGTGCTGGCATAGAATATGCTTCTTGGCTTCAGTACGTACAGCAGGCTGCCTGAGCCGCTTCTCTCTGGAGGCCTGATGGTAGAGTGGGCGATAAAGGGGGAAAGAAGTTGGTTGAATGGACAGAGCAGGTACAGGATGGAAAGGGGGAATGTGCTGTCATGGGGGAGGGGAATAGACGGAGAGCAGCTAGGGTAGCATAGTTGTGTGGGTTCTGAGTATTATATGGCAAATTGATTTAGATTGTAAACTTTTACTTAAAACAATAAAATACATATATATATTTTTTGAAAATGGCTAGTGGAAATCTTATGAAATATGGTGGAACATTGTTTGATGTAGTGCCAAAAGATGAGCCCCTCAGGTTTGAAGACACTCAAAATATAACTAGAAAAGAGCTGCCTCCTCAAAGCAAAGTTGACTTCAATGATGTTAGTGTTAACAAGCTTTCAGGACCATCATTTGCTGATGTGACACAACTCAAAATGAGAAGAACCAGAAGTAAGTATCTGTTAATAATAGAAACATGAAATTTCTAGGAATGAAGCTAGGAAGACTAGAAGTTGTCAAAAATGAAATGGGACACTTAAAGATCAATATTGTAGGCATTAGTGAGTTGAAATATAGTGGTATTTCACCATTTTTAATCTGACAGTTATATGCTTTACATGCTGTGAATAACAAATTAAAAATGTACAGTATAATATTCATTTTCAAAAAGAACGTTATCACTGCCAGTGATAGGGTAATAACCACAGGTATACAAAGAATACAAGTTATTGTGACTATTATTCAAATTTAGGTACCACCACTAACACCAAAGATGAAGAAATTTGCCAACTTCTGCACCCTGAAGTTGATCAAAAATGTGATCAAGGTGCAATGATAATTACTGATTGCAACATGAAAGTTAGAGACAAAGTGGAAGAACCAATAGTTGCAAAATATGGGCCCAGGTTGTAGAAATGATGCCAAAGCCATGAATGATAGAATTCTACAAGACCAATGCCCTATTTCTTGAAAATAACCTTTTTCAACAAAAACAGTGACAACGCACATGGATCTCACTAGAGTAATACACAGATATCAAATTGACTACATGTGTGGAAAGAGACAATCGGTATAAGTACAGTATCATTAGTCAGAACAAGGTTAGGGGCTACCTGTGGAACAGACCATCAGTTGCTCATATGCAAGTTCAAGTTGAAGGTGAAGAAAATTAAAAGAACTTCATGGCAACTAAGTATGGGCTTAAGTATATCCACCCTGAATTTAGAAACTATCTTAAGAACAGATCTGCTGCACTGAACACTAATCATTGAAGACCAGTCGTGGAATGACATCAAGAACGTCATACGTGAAGAAAGCAAGAGGTCACTAAAATGACAAGAAAGAAAGAAAAGATCAAAATGAGTGTCAGAAGACACTGTGAAACTTGCTCCTCAATGTAGAGTAGCTACAGTAAATGGAAGAGATGGTGAAGTAAAAGAGCTGAACAGAAGATTTGAAAGATTGGCTTAAGAAAACAAAGAATTGTTATTAAATGTGCAACAAACTAGAGTTAGAAAACCAAAAAGGAAGAACATGCTCAGCATTTCTCAACTTGAAAGAACTGAAGAAAAACTTCAAGCCTTGAGTTTCAAGAATTCAATGCACAAAATACTGAATGCACAGAAAACATCAATAGAAAATGAATGAATACAGTCACTCTAAAAGAATTGATCTATGTCCAACAGTTTCAAAAGATAGCATATGATCAAGAACTGATGGTATCGAAAGAAGGAATCCAACTTGCACTGAAGGCATTCTGAAGAACAAACTTCAGAAATTAACAGAATATGATTGTATACTTTCACTTAATCATAATTAAAAAAAAATTAACAGAACACCAAATGAGATGTTTTTAAAAGAAAAGCAATACTAGAAGCACTCACAAATCTATGCCAAGAAATTCGGAAAGATACAACCTGATCAATCATCTTGAAGAGATCAATATTTTGGCCATTCCAAAGAAAGGTGATCCAACAGAATACAGATATTATCAAGCAATATCATTAATATCACATGCAAGTAAAATTTTGTTTAACATGATTTAAAAATCACTACAGTATTACATTAACAAGAAAATACCAGAAATTCAGGCTGCGTTTCAAAAAAGGATGTGGAATAAATGATATCATTGCTGTTTTCAGGTGGATCTTACCTGAAAGCAGAGAACACCCCAAAGTTATTCACCTGTGTTTTATTGTCTATGCAAAGGCATTTGACTGTGTGAATTACAACAAATTTATGGATTACATTGTGAAGAATGGGAATTACAGAACAGTTGATTGTGCTCAAAAAAAAAAAAAAAAAAAACCTGTATATAGACCAAGAGACAGTCATTCAAGCAGAACAAGGGGATACTGCATGGTTTAAGTAAAGAATGGTATTTATTAGAGTTTGTATGTTTTCACCATACTTATTCAATTTGTATGCTGAGAAAATCTAAGAAGAAAAGTGGACTCTACGAAGAATTATGTAGTATCAGGATTGAAGGAAAACTCAATAACCTACAACATGCAAACCTACAACACGCAAATGATACAACCTTGCTTGCTGAAAGCAAAAAGGACTTGAAGTCCTTACTGATGAAAATCAAGGACTAGAACCTTCAATTTGTACTATACCTCAATGTAGAGAGAACAAAAATCCTCACAACTGGACTTATAAGAAACATGATAAACAGAGAAAATATTGAAGTTCTTAGGATTTCGTTTTAGTTGGATCCACACTCAATGTCCACAGAAGCAGCAGTCAGGAAATCCAAAGATACAAATCTGCTGGAAAAAAACCTCTGTAAAGCATTAAAAACAAAGTTGTCTCTTTGAGGACTAAGGTGCACTGACTCAAGCTGTATTTTCAGTTGCCTCATGTGCATGCTAATACTGGATAATGAATAAGGAAGACCAAAAAAGAATTAATGCATTTAAACATTAGTGAGGAATATTGAATATACCATGAACCGCCAGAAGAATGAACAGATCCATCTTGGAAGATGTATAGCCAGAATGCTCCCTGAAAGTGAGGATGGCAAGATTTAGTCTCACTTTCTTGACTTGTTATTGGGAATAACCAATCCTTGGGGAAGGACATCAGTTGTGGTAAAATTTCAAGGAAAATGAGGCAGACCCTCAACTAGATGGACTGGTGAGTGGCTGCAACAAAGGGTTCAAACAAGGATTATGAGGTTGGCGCACGTTCGGGCAGTGTTTCCTTCTGTTGTACAAAAGATTACTATGAGTTGGAAGTGACTTGGTGGCTCCTAATAGTAATATATATGGAAATAAAATTTTATACATATGCTTATAATTTATACATATATATAATACGTATGTGTGTGTGCATATACATATATATATAATTTTCTAAGGCCATATTTATAATAACATGGTTTGTATACATGTTGAAAGTTAAGAATAAGAAGAGGATAAGCATTAAAGAAACTGGGAATCAAGAGTCTTGGCATTAGTTTCTTCTATGCCACACTGGCTCAAGTTAGCCTAAGAATGGGATCGAAGGAGGATGTTTTAAGGAGGACTTTGACAGCTACTTTCTTCCAGAATTCTTCCTGCTTTCCTAGCACAGAGCCACATAAAGCACATTTCTTGCTTTTCTTAGGGAGTGAACAGAGGGTTCTCACTCTGTGATGTCTGCTTTTCTCTCTCCTCACCTTTGCTAACATCTGCCCACTATGATCTAGCTTCTGTCTCTGCTTGATTCAGCCTATAAAGTTCAGAATGCATTTTATTTCAAGTGCCAGGTCCATGATTCTACTTTGCATCTCAAAGGTACCTCAGAGGTACTTGTTTCTCACAGACACTACAAATATTCCCTCACATTCGGTTCTTCTCTAGTTTTCAGTAAGTCTGTGAATGGTGCTATCTCCCACTCAACCACACAAGCCAAAAAGTCTTAGAATCATTAACATTTCACCCTTTAAAATCAGACTCACTGTCAAGACCTATCTATTTTGTCCCTGTCCATGACCACTGTCTTAATTCAAGCAACCACTGTCTTTAACTCACTCAATAGCAATGACCTCTTAACTGTTCCTCTTGCATCTACTCATGGTCTCCTCCGATATTTTCACTGCACTGGAGCCTGAGTCACCTTTTAAAATGAAAATCTACATCGCTTCCATAGTGACTGATGAAGTCGAGCATCTTTTCCTATGCTTCACAGTTTTCTGAGTGTCCTCTTTGGTGAGGGCACTGTTCAAGTCCTGTGCCCATTTTTAATTGCCTTTTTAGTTTCATTTCTTGAATGTAAAAGCCCTTTATATACTCTTGGTAAAAGTCTTTGTTGAGTATGTACTTTGAAAATAATTTCTTCCTATTCATTTTTTTTTTTTTCCTTAAGTTTTCTTGTTGCAGTAATAGTTTGGAACCATGGTAACTTGATAGTTAAGACTTTGGTTGCCAACAAAAAGGTCAGCAATTTAAACCCGACAGCCACTCCTTGGAAACCCTGTGGAGCAGTTCTACTCTTCCCTGTAGAGTTACTATAGGGTTGTGTTTTAGTCAGCTAGGCTGCTCTAACAGAAATACCACACAGTGGATGGCTTTAACAAAGTAAGGTTTATTCTTACACAGTCTGGTAGGTTGCAAGTCCATATTCAGGGTGTCCACTCCAGGGAAAGGCTTTCCCCTTGTAAACTCTGGAGGAAAGTCTGGTATTGTATCAGTCTTTGTTCAGGGAGCATCTTGGCACAGGAACCTCAGGTCTGAAGGACGCACTCTTCTTCCGGTGCAGATTTCTTGATGGTGCGAGGTTCCCAATTCTCCTTGTTTCTCTTTCCTTTTACCTCTTCACAGCTGAAAGGATTAAGGGTGGGGCAAGCCACACTCCAGGGAAACTCCCCCTACAGCAGAGCAGGGAAGTAATCCTATGCAGGAATTTACAGCCCCACCCTAATCCTTTAACATACAGTTTAGCGAAACCACAAAATGGAGGACAGTCCCAAGATACTGGGAATCATATCCCAGCCACATGGCTACACATATTTTTGGGGGGACACAATTCAACCCATGACAGGTTGATATAAGTTGGAATTGACTCAAAGGCAATGGGTTTGAGGTTTTTTCAGTTAGTAGCAGCTTAATTGGTATGCCAAAATTTATCAAATTTACACCTGCAAATTTGTATAATCAACAAATTAGTAACAAATACATGCAGTTGATTGTATGTCAATCACACTATAGTAAAGCAGTGAAAAAAGAAAAAAGTAAATCTGATTTTGTTCCTTTTCTTCCAAAACACATCAGATGGCTTCTTCCTGATTTCAGGTTGTTGTTGTTATGGGCCATCGAGTCAGTTCAAACTCATAGTGGCCCTATGTACAACAGAACAAAACACTACCTGGTCCTGCACCAGGCCCACAATCGCTTTTGTGCTTAAACCCATTGTTGCAGCCACTGTATTAATCCATCTTGTTGAGGTTCTCCTCTTTTTCACTGACCTTCCACTCCACCAAGCATGATGTCCTTCTCCAGGGATTGATCTCTCCTGACAACTTGTCCAAAGCATGTGAGATGCATTTTGACTCTCTTCGCTTCCAAGGAGCACTCTGTTTATACTGCTTCCAGAATAGATCTGTTTCTTCTTTTTGGCAGTCCAAAGTACATTCTATATTGGACTCCAACACTGCAATTCAAAGGCATCAATTCTTCTTTTGTCTTCTGTACTTATTGTCTGGCTTTCACGTGCATATGATGTGATTGAAAATACCATGGCTTGGGTCAGGCGCAGCTTAGTCTTCGAGATAACAGCTTTGTAGAAGATTTTTTCAGTGTAATGCTTTTTTGATTTCTACACTGCTCATGTTGATTGTGGAATCAAGCTAAATGAAATCCTTGACAACCTCAATCCTTTATCCAGGTCAAAGATCAAAATTCTTCATATTGCCTATACTAGTCCTTCGTCAACATTTGAAGTACTCAGATAAGAGTTCAAAAGAAAGCTGCCTGCTGTATGTCTAAACAGTAAAACTTACAGATCAAATGATGGCCACAGCCTGGCCCAGTGTCCTCACTTAGGGACACAAAGTCTATGTCTATCCTTTTTCCTACAGACCAGCTTATGGCTGTCTGTAAGCCTAAATGGCCTGGTAGGACAGGTAAAATAGAAGCCAGTCCAGAACCCAGGGCTGCCAGACAGTGATAGGAACCCCCTAAACTGGGATAGGGGCTAACCTGGACTTGCTTTGGGGATAACATGAGCCCGAGAACACCAGAGGCCACCACGAAATGCCTGAAAAGGAACCAATTCAAAGACAGCAAAGCTCCTACAGTCAGACCACCATCCATGAACATTTCATAAATTGTCTTCTTTGGCACAACTCAAATAGCTAATTAATCCATATGCAAACTACCTTCCATAATAGAGGTTCTCTAACTAATTTATTTTATCACAACAGATAAAATGACAGGAAATGATACTTCAAAGGTAGTCAAAATGAGCAATGAAATTTAATAAGAAAAAAGGAGCGAGGAAAATGACTGAATTATCTGTGCCCTTGGTACTCTGAGGAAACCCTGATGGTGTAGTGGGTTAAGTATTACATCTGCTAACCAAAAGACTGGCAATTCAAGTCTGCCAAGTGCTCCTTGGTAACTCTATGGAGTTTCTACCCTGACATACAGGGTAGCTGTGAGTTGGATCTGACTTGACGGCAGTGGGTTTTGGGGTTTGTTTGGGGTTTTTTGGTACTTTTTATCTTGTTACACTTTAAAAGATGTTGTCTAGACCAAAGAGGGGATGCTTCTCCAAGTGTGGCACACTCTTGAAGAGAAGCATTTTGTTTTCCTCTTTGAGAATGAAAAGTTAATAAAATCATATGTATGTCATGGATGGAATTGTGTCCTCCCAAAATATGCGTGTGTAGCAGTTTGACCAGCCATGATTCCTGGTATTGTTGGATGTTCCTTTGTGTGATAAATCCTGCCTCTGTGATGTTGAGGAGGGAGGAAGAGCAGTGGTTGTGTTGGTGGGGCAGGACTAAATGTTTAAGACTATATTGTCCCTTGAGTCATTCTCTTGAGATATAAAAGAAAGTAGCGCTAGCAGAGAGTTGGGGTCCTCATACCACTATGAAAGCAGCCAGGAGCAGGATGCTGCCTTTGGACCCTGCGTCGCTGTGCCTCAGAAGCTCCCAGTTCAGGGGAAGATTGACTATAAGGCCCTTCCTCCAAGGTGAACAGAAAAGGCCTTCCCCTGGAGCTGATGCCCTGAATTTGGACTTGTAGCTTCCTAGACTGTAACAAAATAAATTTCTCTTTTTAAAGCTGTTCATTTGAGGTATTTCTGTTAAAGCCTCACTAGAAGACTGGAAACCATGGTGGTGTAGTGGGTTAAGTGCTACATCTGCTAACTAAAAGGTCAGCAGTTACAAATCCACCAAGCACTCCTTGGAAATTCTATGGGGCCGTTCTACTCTGCCTATAGGGTCTCTATGAGTCGGACCCAAATTGATGGCAGTGGGTTTAGAAGACTAAGCGTAACTGTGTTTCCAAATTCCTTCTTACTTCTTTGTTATTTTCTTTCCTTCCATATCAGTATTCCACTCCCCATATTTTCTTTGACAGGAGATGTGGAGGAAGTCTTTGCGCTGGCCTTTGATCTGACAAAGTATCTCTAGAGAGAATCCAAGAATTACAAGTTTTTTATGAGAGAGTTCTGGAACCTCCTACCTTAGGTCATTTAGACACTACAACTCTACCCCTGCCCCCAAGGCAAAACAAACAAACAAAAAACTCTACTCACCTACTGCCTAGTTAATTTCCATTTGTTTTTTTGGAGTTTGGCTTAAATGTTATTTCCACAGAGAAGATTGGATCTGAATCCTTGTTATTTTGTCCTATGGTTTTGTTTGTCTTTTTACACATATCACAATTTTAATTGAATATTTATGTAATTAATTAATATCTTTCTCCTTCGTAAGAATACAGTTCCCTGAAATGTCTATTTTGTTCTTCGTTGTGCTCTATCCCTATTGTCTAGCGCAGTCTCAAGTCCACAATGAACATTCAACTAATGTTGAATGCATGAAATAATACAGAGAGCAAACACTGAGAATCAGAGAAACTTAAAAAGCATTCAGACTATTGTCCATATCATCTTTTCCAAGTGGCTACCTAAGCTTTGTCTCTCTTTGCCACCTATGTCATCCCCAAAGAAGATCTAAGCCCCTTCCTCATTCCTGTCATGTTGACATTTAGGAGAAAATTAAGACTTCTTTTTTTTCCTGGAAATAAAAGCACACAGAATAGACAGAACATCTATATTCATGGCAGAGTCATTAAATGGAAGACTAGGAAAGTTTTGTGACATGCCATAAGTGGAAGCATGGTTCCAATGCTGTTGTTGGGTGCCTGAGTCAGTTCCAACTCATAGCTGTTCCTTGTACAACAGAATCCAACACTGCTTCATTCTGTGCCATCCTCACCATGGTTGTTATTCTTAAACTCATTGTTCCAGCCACTCTGTCAGTCCATCTCCTTGAAGGGCTTCCTCTTTCTTTCTGATCCTCTGCTTTACCAAACATAATGTCCTTCTCCAGATTCCAATGAGTATGCCTAAAAATTGTCTTTTCAGTAGAATCTCTGGTATGTTTATTAGGGTTTATACCCATTTGTAAACTGAAAAATCAGAAGAGTGCTTTGGTTCTCATAATCCTTGAAGATCTGTATGTGATTTACTCCACACATGAAATATCAATGTAGTAAGCTCTGAAGACTGGTTACCAGACAGGTAGCTATAAAAAACCATTGTGTCAAGCCGATTCCAACTTACAGCAATCCTGTAGGACAGAGTAGAACCGTCCTATAGGGTTTCCAAGGAACAACTGGTAGATTTGAACTGCCAAACTTCTGTTAATAGTCACTTAGTTACATAAGGCAGGTATTAGTCTGGGATGAGCTGATGATTAAAGAAGTCACTGTAGATATTTTATCGGAAAGCTTACTAAATATGGAGAACTAGTTGCTTAGAGAACTACTGAAACTGTTAAAGAAGTAGATTTTAGGCTGAGCTGAAATTTCAGAATACCACCACAGACACTAGTTGGCTAAGAAAAGCTTGCTCTGCTATAAACAGGAAGCTGGGGAATCAGGAAGCTGCCTTCCCACCAAGAATACCCTGTCTTAGATGTGATCACAAATGAGGAAATTTCACTTAGAAATGCTGAGTCCAGATTTATGCCACATGAGCCTGATTTCAACAGCAAAATAGATTCATAGGCACATTCTCCCTTACCACTTAATTCAGTCTTGAAATGAAGTTTTACACAAGTGTGTCAGCTTGGCAGAACCTACATCATGCACTGAACCCCGGATTAAGGGACTTTGGGAAATATTTATACTCTCTCCCACTTCTGCAGAGCAGAGAGGATTCCAGAAGGTGGTGGGATCAGAGGTTAATCAAACACATAGCTTAAGATTGAAGGGATAACAATAAAGGATCTTACATGTCTGTAAATATCCTAGAGTAGTAGTTTCTCCCAAACTGGATGATCTTTGGAATCATCAAGTGAGATTTATAAAAATGAAGATTCCAGAGTTATGCAGAAAAGTTGTGATACAGGTACTGGGGGAGGGACGTAAGGCTAAATTTTGATTGAAACACAAAATTCTAAATTGTAATCCTACATATGCTAATTAACTTAATGCTTTATGTATTATAAAATGAATGGTATGTTACTGACTGTTGAAATCACCCTAGTAAATTTAGATTTCTTTAATTTTTCAATGTTAAGTCAAAATGGGAGTGCTGAAATCTTCACTGTTACAGCTCCTTGACCCTACCCGTGATTTCACAAAGTGTGTATGACTTACAGGAAGAGTGCCTTTACGTTAGATCTAAGTGTCACGTGATGTTCAGCAAAGGAGAAGCATGACCAATGTTCGTCTTAAGCAGGAAGCATGTTAGCCTTTAGAACTCTGCAACAGAGAGTTTTGCAAACATAATGCAAATTTCCAAGATTCACAAAGTTTAGCCAGATCTGTATTGACGTCTATAGGAGCGTGTCTGAGAACAGCCAGATTATTGCCCCAGAAGTGTATTTATTCCATCTGACCTTCAGGTGAATAAAATATTTTCATACGCATTGCATGAAAGAAACAGAATTCTTAAATAACTGTTTTCCAATTGAAGTTTAAGTCTTTGTAACCCAATACTTTCAAGACAATTTATTGGAACAGCTATTGATGTAATCAGATCAATAACATAATTGTCAGTTATAAATAAGTTATCAAAACTTTTGCTACTATTTGTCCAATAGTTCATTGAAACTACAGCATTACAAGACTGTCTTTGAACATAAGTGGCACAAAACTGAAACAAAATTAAATTCAGGTATTAATTTACATTTTTTATAATTTGCAAAGCAAGTTTTTAATAGAAACTATCAGTTGAAACCGTTATGATTATATACTTTTTGTTATTCATAAGCTCACAAAAATGACTTGATAAATGTTTTTGCTCATCAATTTAGTGAAAAGCCAGCCAAGTGCTGTTGAGTTGGATCCGACTCATGGAGACCCTAGGGGCCAGAGTAGAACTGACCCCCCAGAGTATTCAAGGAGCACCTGGTGGATTTGAACTGCCGACCTTGTGGTTAGAAGCCAACCTATATTTTAGAGTTGTTAAGAAAATGCCAGCATTTTGATAGTTTTCTTTCCACATTAATTTCTATATACTTGGAAGTATTTAATTTTGTCTGTTGCAGGCATAAGTAAGTACAAGGAATCTATTGAAAAATTGTAGTGAAGATGTATCTGGAACACAAATTCACTGAATTTTTTTTTCTGCACTCTGATATGTAATATATGTATATATACATATACATACATACACACACACACAGACATACCTTGCCATCAGATTGAGTCTAACTGATGACGACCCCAAGTGTTTAAAACTCAAAGACTATACTCTTAGAGGAGTGGATCATCTGACCTTTCTTCAAAGGTGTTGCTGAGTGAATTCAAGCCACTGTCCTTTCAGTAGCCAATAGTGAACCATTTGTGCCACCCATGAATCATATAGACCAAAAGAAAAGCACATCCATTGCCACGGGGTCAACTCTGACTCACAGCTGCCCTATAGGACAGAGTAGAACTGCTTCACAGAGTTTTCAAGGAAAGGTTGATAGATTTGAACTGCAGAGCTTTGGATTAGCACCTGAGTCCTTAACCATTGAGCTGCTAGGGCTCCATGGACCGTATCAGAAAACGGTAATTATTGAACAGAGTGAAATGGTTCTATGTAAAATATATAGTGATGTATTTTGTATATTTATCTATTTCTAGAAATAAGACTTACAATGGGATACATAATCCCACCAAATATTGACAATTATAAATAAGCAGCTTTTCTGGGAGATTGTTGAAACTTGGAGAGGACACGGCCGCTTTTATTTCAGCCTAATCTGTGATAGATAAAATGAAAGTGAAGGTGGAGAGACGAAAGCGTTATTTGGAACAGTCTTTCCTTGTCCTGTGAAAGTCCATGTTATCATCATGATATCTGTCAATTTCTTAAGCCGAATTTACATGCGTCACTTCTAGGAAACTCCTTAGTCGGTGTCATAATCTCATTATTTGTTTATGCAAGGCTAATTTTCATTTACTTGATTAATTATAGAGTTACTTTCATTAATGTAAGAAACAGATGTGAGCTTTCCACTCCAAAGAAAACCTAGGACTTTGAAAATAACTGTATGAGTTTCTAGTGTACATTTTCCTGCTTCCTCTCGCACAAAATAACTCTTCCAGAGTCTCATGTTTGGGATTTCCTTGCTTTTATTTATAGTTCATCTATATATTTTCCTAAAACATGTATCAAACCCATGGCCATCAAGTCGATTCTGACTCATAGCGACCCTGTGGTGTATTACGGCCCCACAGAGTTTCCAAGGAGCACATGGCAGATTCAAACAGCTGACCTTGTAGTTAGCAGATATAGCACTTAAGTACTACGCCACCAGGATCTCCTGTTATCCCACAGTGTTGGTGAAAGCAACAACTTCTGTTGTCAGAAGTATAGAAAATATGGTACTTGTGGCATATGCCTGCAGTTTGTTTTACAGCTGGTACTGGTAGAGCCAAGAAACTAAATTCAGTGTAGACTTCAAAACTTATTTGGTAGAAAGAGAACCATTCCTAGTAAAGTTTCCTAGGGAACCATTTGGTTTACAAAAAAAATAATCCAGTTATATTGTTTACACCATTTTCTGTTTTTTGTTTTCTGATATCTACTCCTCCTCATATTTCTCTGGCTACTTTATCTGTAGTATTTTGTCTCCTGCTTTTCTCTCTTCCTTCTTTTCTATTAATCCTCCAGCTTTCTTTCTCTCAGGAAGGAGATCAAAACAAAATATTTGTCTTTAAAGTTGCCCTGGGCTACCAACTAGCCTCTGGCTACCGCTTTCTTCCTTTTTAGAAAAATTGGTAGGAGGGCCTTTTTGAATGTGGAGAATACCCTCACTGAAGCTTCCACAGCGTGGTGGACCCCAGCTTGTTTAAAATACAGAAGTCTTAGTGAAAGAGCAGAAGTTAGAATCTAATCTATTTACAATCTGCCAGTTTTCTCTGAGGGCTGAGAAGAAGTAAAATGATATCCCTTAACAACAATGAAAACAAAGAAAGAAAAAGGGCAGAGAAGCTTTTGTTACCAGGTTGCTAGCAAGGGTAAGTCAGGCAAGAAACACATCCAGCGTCCTGGGAGAGGGTGTGTGGCTGCTGAGCAGTCAGCTGTGCGGGCTGAGGCTTCTTGCGACATCCAAGTCTTTCTCTCTGAGATGGTTTGGACGGTTGGCAGATTTTATAAATTGCCATCATTTCTCATTTACTGACCAAAAATAAGTCATAAAATATTTTTATTTATCTAACTTAAGAAAAATAGAGTGTTTGAGAACTTTCATCCCACTCACTGTCTGAGTATCCAATAAGCAAGGTAATGACAGGTTTATTTGTGCTTACCTATTAATCCACACAGAAAAATTACTTTTTTTTTTAACCACATCAAAGATTCTAGGCATAGCTGGCATCTGTCCCCCAACCCCACAACACCTTCCTACATAGTCAAAGCCTCTTTTCAAATTTACAGTCCCTGACAGGGATAGCTTACCCAGTAAATAAGGTAAGCATGGGATTAGCAGTGTTTACTCACAAATCTGTAGTGAACAGATTCACATGTGGTTTATGTGGTGAAAAACATGTGAAACTATTCATGACAGATCCATTAGTAAGTACTATTAAGTCTGGAAACCTTGGTGGCATTGTGGTTAAGTGCTATGGCCGCTGTCCAAAAGGTCAGCAGTCTGAATCCATCAGGTGCTCCTTGGAAACTCTATGGGGCAGGTCTCTGTACTACAGGGTTGCTGTTACTCACAATCAATTTGAAGGCAGTGGGTTTGGTTTGATGCTTAGCTTGCTTGTTGGGTAATCCACCCCATCTCATTGACTCACTGCCTCAAGAAATCTCTCGATTTTTCTGTTGCCTATATAAGAAGGGTTAACACTGGCAGCATAGTAGTTAAGTGCTACAATTGCTTACCTGAAGTCCAGCAGTTCATATCCGCTCAGTGCCCCTTGGAAACTCTCTGACCTGTATGTTTGTCATGAGTTGGAATTGACTTGACAGCAGTGGATTATAGAACAAGGTCCATATGCCTTTGCCTGCTTTCCAAGATTCTCTAGAATCTATTCCCAGCGTCATCTTCAGTCTTTTTCCCACATCTTCACTATTTCCCCCTGTAACCTCAATGACAGCTACACTGACTCACTTCTCCCCAAATACACCTCACACATTTCTGCCTCTTTTGGGATTTTCTTCGTATCTGAAACACTCTTCTTGTTCCTGCTTATCTATTAAATGCTTAAAACGCAAGCTCATCCTTCCTTTCTGACACCCCCTTCGATTACTGCACCTGGAAGTGGCTCCCCTCACCACTCCTTGCTTCTATTACTTGCTTCCCTACCGGCCCATCATCTGTGGTCAAGCCTGTATTCATGGAGGAAGCAGGTGCCCCGAAAGAGCACCCCAAAAGGCTTTCACAGGTGACCATCTTCCTCTCTCTGTTCTCTGATTGCAAAAAAAAAAAAAAAAAAAAAAAAGAAGCCCATTATCTGCAGCAGATTTCAACTTTTAACTCATGGCAACCCCATGCTTTACAGAGTAGAACTACTCCACAGCACATTCTTGGCTATAATCAGATAATCAGGAATTTCTTCCACAGTGGTGCTGTGTGACTCTGAACTACCAGATTTTCAGTTGGTTAAAAAAAAAAAAACAACAAAACTGTTGTCATTGAGCCAATTCCAACTCATAGCAACCCTGTAGAACAGAATAGAACTACTACACAGAATTTCCAAGGAGTGCCTGATGGATTTGAACTGCCAACCTTTTAATTAGCAGCCGTAATTCTTAACCATTATGCCTTCAGTGTTTTCCTAAAGGTAGCTGGGTGCAAAGAATTTGTACCAGCCACAGACCAAAAGACCTCAAATGTGGTTAACTCCAGAGTCATCTAGAATACAGGCCAAATGGGGTGAGGAAGCAGGAAGTGTACATCAAGGAGAAAAAGTCTTAAAAGAGGGAGAAATCTTGTGGTCACTGATCAGTCAGACAGCATGGCCTATTTCATTACCAAGTGTGGCATGGGGTATGTGGCAACAACACGGGAGGTTGTCTTGCTTAGGCCTTCTGGCTTGGTACAGGCCTTCCAGATGCTAGTGATTTGGCAGTATGTCATACCCTGTTTATAACTGGCCTGGCCTTGGAGCCCTGTATTTGGCTGCCAGTCACCTTTGTTCTAAGCCTGTATATAAGGCCATTGTGCCTCAAGGCAAGAGAGAGTGCTTGGCGTTTGCCAAATGTTACACCTGATCCCCACCACTGCATCAATAAACCTACCATGATTACAGCTGTTGTGCCTCCATTGCTGAGTCTGCCCAAATCACAGATCTGTATTCCTGACCTTTAGCGCTTGCGTCCCGACAGCATGTAGGGACACATGTAAGTCATACACGTGTTAGTAGGTAGCTGCCTATCTCCATACCTCAAAGAAGCAGTTAGGAATGAGCAAGGCAGCTTTGGGAAGGCACTCGATAAACACAAACTGAATTAAATTGAGTACTCAAATGAAAGTTTTACTTAGCGTTATTTGCTTTAGGGATTCATTTATTATTTCCTTAATACTGAGAAATTATATTATTGCTCATTAATTGTAAATAAGTGTGTACTTATGGAGAATGCACACAATGTCTAGACGGTCTCTTCTCAGGTAGAATGTTGAAATAAGTAGCAATAAAAACAACATGTCTGTGAATTTGCTTCCAAATTAAAAGCACATGTGCTACTTCTGGAAAACCTTGTGGTATGGTGGTTAAGTACTATGGCTGCTAACAAAAAGGTTGGCAGTTCAAATCCACCAGGCACTTCCTGGAAACTACGGGGCAGTTCTACGCTGAACTATAGGATCAGTATGAGTAGGAATTGACTCAACAGCAGTGGGTTTTGCTACTTCTAATCAGTCTTACTCTCACTAAAAAAATCTTTCTTAAAGAGTAAAACTGCCCCATAGAGTTCCAGAAATCATAGATTGTCAGAATTATGTGGAACCTAGAGGGATTTTCACTAATCTCATTTTACCTACAAGAAAATCGAAGTTTTGAGAAATAGAAGAATCTGTGCATGGAAAAGAACTCATACATGAAAAAGAATAGCTTTCTTCATCTTTGAGATTTTCTGGCAGTCTTCTGAATCACCAGTCACTGTGCCTCATTTTCTGCTAATAGACAAAGTAGCTGACAAGTTAATTCCCTAGGTGTCTCTTTTCAAATAATGAGCTCTGGCACAGTGGTTAAGGAGCTCAGCTGCTCTTCAGGGTCAGCAGTTCAAGTTCCCCAGCCGCTCTGTGGAGGAAGACGCATTACTCTCATTCCATGAAGATTTACTGCCTTGGGACAGCTCTACTTTGTTCTAGAGTCACCGTGCACTGACACTGATTCAGTGGCAACCTGTTTGGTTTGGAGTTGATATCTGTAATGGAGCAAATTCTTCTTCCTCTTGATGGACTCCTGGCCAACCACCCACACTTCACCTGCCTGTAGAGAAGAAGCTGTTCTTACCAAAAGAGTGGGATAACTTATTTGGTTAATTACCAGTGGTGTGACAAACACTAAGGTAGGCTGGAAAGTCAGAAGGCCACCTTGGCATTGATAGTAAAAGGGACAACCAGCTAGAAGATGCACACATGGAGAGCAGGCTGGAGCTGAGAATCAAGCAGATGTCTGTGAAGTTGCCGCAGAACCTTGGAGCAAAAGCAGTCCAATCTTAGGCTGTTGGGCCCAATGCAAAGAAAGTTAATGTTTCTTCTTCTACATTTAGTGGCACCTTTTTTTTTTTTTTTTTTTAATCCCACCTGTGACAAAGGGCACCAAGAGAAGATGTGTATTCCTGCTTGTAGAGCACGGCCTTCATAGAGAGGTAGTGCAGTTGAGCGCATCCTGGAGGGGGTACCATCAGTGAAGTACAAGAAACCCAAGGGACAGAAGAAAGTAGAGTGGGGAGTGGGATGGACGGGAGCTTTTTTCTGTACCCACCAGTGTCCTTTAAATGGACTTTGTTCTTAAAAAGAGACACTCTTGTCTTTAAGCAGAACCTCAATATTAATTATCATCTTAATCTTTTAACTGATCTGCATCTCAGTTTACTCAGCTATAAAATGGGGGTAATAATAATACCTACATTGTAAGGATGCTGTGGAATGAAGAATTAATGTGAGTAAATAACCTAGAATGGTATCTGATGTGCAGCAATCAGTATATATGCATTTGCACTCATTTTCTGAGATTGTACAGAGTACTGAGTGAAAACACAGAATCTAGAGCCACACTGCTTAGACATTTTGCTGTCTGTGACCTTGGGCGAGGACTTCCCGGGATCTGTTTTTCATAGGTAGGACTGTGAGAAGCATTAAATTCATTTACATAGAGAGCTAGGATTGCGTTTTTAAATTAAATACCTTATCAGTGTTGTTGTTAGGTGCTGGTGTGTCAGTTTTGACTCACAGTGACACCATGTGACAGAGTAGAACTTACTGCCTGTAGGATTTTCTAGGCTGTAATCTTTATGTGAGCAGATCATCAGCTCTTTCTCCAGAGCAGCCACTGGGTTGGATGCCAACCACCAACTTTCAGTCAGCGGCCGAGCACCTAAATATTTCATCCTCAGGGTTCCTTCACACCTGTGACTACTAACAGTTCCTTCCCTTCACTGGTGGCATAGCACTGAAGTGCTATATATGCTAACCAAAAGGTTGGCCAGCTCAAATCTTCCAGGCACCGCTTGGAAACTGTGGGGCACTTCTACTCTGTCATATAGGGTCACTATGAGTTGGAGTTGAGTCCACAGCAGGCAGTAGGGTCCCTTCTCTACTCACTCTCATGTCTCCTCTCCTACATGTGGAAAATCTTGTCCAGTGAAAGCACTGCAGAGATGCGAAGAAACTAGGCCTCTAACCCCTCACCCCAACATAGACCTTGCCAAGACTGCTTGGCCAGTGTCCCCTTTGTCACACATCCTTCAGCTAGATTTGTGGGAAAAGGTTTTCCTATTTTTCTTCCCACCCTTGAAGACCAGAGTGATTACTTAGTTAACCTCCACTCTTTAAGTGATAGAAGATGTTTTGAATTTTACAAAGAATTAAAGTTACACATTCTCTTACATACTTAGGCTCAAATTACCAGAGGCTTTTCAAAGTCTTAAAAGTCACAGTTGAAAATAGCACTTGTAGCTTAAAAGACATCAAAGGTCTATTTTGAATCAAAGATTATAGAGAATTCAGAATAATTTGATTTTAATGAATGAAACATTTGTGCATAGCTATCTTTTAAAAAAATCCAGTTGACTATATAGATAAAGAACTCTTTGTTGGGGCCGGGGTGGGAGGGATTGTAAACTGTGTAATCTCAAGAAGTGGACTTTTAAGATGTGTAAAAGCACCCTCTTCTGGTGCATAAGAACATAGCGTATCACAGAAATCAAGAGTGGGAAGTTAGCCTATTTTCTACTACAGTATTCTTTCTAAAGCACCCCTGGGTAAAACGGTATTTAAAAGCTGCAGGGTTTTTGGTTTGCTGTTTTGTTTTTGCAGTTTCCTTGACCAATACACTTAGCCGATTTTGTGCAACGAGCTGTAAACCTTGATTAAATTTGACGTTTGTGCTCGCAGAAAGACTTGTGGTGGGAGCGCCATCTAGTGTTGATTGTGAGTAATTTTTGCAAATAAGGAAGACGGTCAGGGTGCAGAGGGTCAGCAGAAAAAAGGAAGATCCAGAATAAGATGGATTGACACAGCGGCTGCAACAAAGGGCTGAAGGTAAGAGCAATTGTGGGCACGGTACAGGACCAGGCAGTGTTTCGTTCTGTTGTGCACAAGATCGCTGTGAGTCAGAACTGACTCAACAGTACCTAACAACAATAGGGAGGAAAATCATTTACCCAAAGTCATACAGTCAATTTAGGACAAAATCCTGGCACCACACCTGCATTTCTTGACTATTAGTCTCACGTGTTTTTCTTCTGTTATTCACCACTGTATTAAAGTTTGAAAATCAAATCTCTTCTTGTCATCAAAGTAAAATTTTAGTGACAAATTGATTATAAAACAGGAATATTTCAATTTCTAGTTTGTCTAAAGCACCCCAAGAACCTTTATAAAGTTTCCAAAGTCTGTGCTATAGACTCTAAAGTGGAGAAAGACAAAATTTATTTTTATTTTTTTCTTTAAAAACAATGGTTTCTTGACGTTCTTAGCTCTTAGATGCTCCTCTGACATCAGAGAGCCAAAAATCATGCAATTTCAGAAACCCATCTACATGGAACAGAGGAGTTCAGTTGGAAGGTGCTCATAGTTAGTTCACCAAGACAGTTTTCGTTTCCTCTGCCCTCACCCCCCTCACGGCTGGCCGCAGGCTGAGGAGGAAGGGTCTCTCTTCCAGTTCAGCCATCATCCCCTTTGCCTCCCTTTCAGGTACTACCACTCCACCCGCAAGAGAGCTACAGGCTCCCGGCCCATTTTCCATTTCCCCAGGGTCCTGCAAGAAAGTGGCAAATTAAATAATTGCTCACAGTGCACCATCTTTGCTGGAATAAGATTAAACTGGAAGTGAATGAATACCAAACAAATAAAACCATTAAATCAATGCCTCAAGATGGCTTAGGTATTTCTCTTTCTTTATACGTATAACCTGTTGTCACTGAGTCAATTTGGACTCATAGCGCCTCTTTAGGACAGAGTACAACTGCCCCATAGGGATTCCAAGAAGCGGCTGGTGGATTCAAACTGCTGATCTTTTGGTAAGTAGCCAAAGTCTTAACAACTTATAAAATTTTCTAGGAATCCTAAGTGGAATTAAGGTATGCTTAATAAGACATGTGGCACCCTGGTGGCACAGTGGTTAAGAGCTATGGCTACTAGCCAAAAGTTTGGCTGTTCAAATCCACCTGCTGCTCCTTGGGAACCAAATGGGGCAGTTTTAACCCTGTCTTATATGGTTACTAGAGGTCAGAAACAACTCAACAGCACTGATTTTTTTAGTTTCAGTGAAACTTGTGGATGAGCTGGTCTGGAGCTGAAGGGCTTTTCAGTGACCGAGAGGTAACACAAGCCTGGCTCTGAGAGCTGGTCCTAGAGCAGAGCTGCCACTTGTGTGAATTCCCAAAGCCACTCCCTGAATCTACTCATCTGTAAAATGAAAAACATTAACACCAGTTCGGTAAGGTTATTGTTATGAAGCTGCAAAATTATCTACTACGGTAATCACCAGTAGTCAAAGCATGTCCATGATAGTCATTATTAACACCAATGTGTGTTCGATAAAGGCGCTCTGGTGGTGCAGCAGTTAAGCGCTCTGCTGCTAACTGAAGGTTGGCATTTCAAACCTTCCCGCAGCAACTTGAGAGAAAGATGGAGCAATCTGCTTCCAGTAAGGAGCACAGCCTTGGATACTCGAGCAGGCAGTTCTACGCTGTCCTGCCAGGTCACCGTGAGTCAGAATCGACACCATGGCAATAAGGGTTTAATGCTCAATAAGAAAACTGCTCTTGGATTTAAACGAGTGTCATGGATTGAAGGGTGTCCCTCCAAAAACTCTGTCAGCTTCGCTAGATCACGATTCCCAATAATGTGTGATCAGCCACCCCTTTGCCATCTGACATGATTTTCTTACATGTTGTAAATCCTGTCTCTACAATATTAATAAGATGGGATTGGGGCAGTTATGTAGATACCATCTGTAAGAATAATCTACAATCTAAGCAAATCTCTTTGAGGTATGAAAGAGAGAAGCAAACAGAGAGACAGCAGGATCTCAGACCACCGAGAAAGCAGTAGGGCCTGACATTCAGCCTAAAGTTCCTGCACCGAGAAGCTCTTAGACCAGGGGAAGACTGATGAAAAGGCCCTTTCTCTAGAGCTGGGAAAGAAAAACTTCCTCTGGAGCTGAGATCCTAAATTTGGACAACTAGACTGTGAAAGAATAAATCGCTTTGTTTATGCTATCCATTTGTAGTTCTTTTGTTATAGCAGCACTAGATAACTAAGACAATGAGTGACAACCCTGTTTGAACTCACGCTGCCATTTTTAAACAGCTGTAGAGTTCTGGTATACTGAGAGTTGCTGTCAATAGCTCTGGTGGAAAAAAAAATTCTGGTTAATCAATCCTAGTTTTCCTTAAGGAGGTGGAAAAGAGAAGAGGTGAGGAATAGGAAGAAAACCAGCTTTAGCAAATAACAAGTGATAATAATCAGATATTCACCCTACTACTCTTTATGCCCTGGCAATTAGCTATAGAAATAGATTTGGCTATCCTTAGCTATTTACCAATGTTCACTTAATTAGTCTTCGTAGTAATCCATGTTTTACACAATGGGGAAATTGAAAAGGAGAGAGTAACATAACCAACGTCACGAGAGCAGTTGTCAGAGCCGCGACGCGAACTCTCAGGCTCAGAGTCCACAGCCCGGGCGGCAGCCCGCCGTCTTCGGCAGCATCTCTCCTTGGCTCGCCGTCTTCCTTCCTTCGCTCTCCGTCATCGTCTGCTCACGACTAAATCGCTGAAACGGGCAAAACGGAAGTTAATGCTCATCTTCATTTCTTTGTGCTGCTACAACAAATACCGCAACTTGTGGTTAAAAAGAACAGAAATCTGTTTTCTCAGCTGGGGAGGCTGGAAGCCTGAATTCAGGGCCCTGGCTCTGACAGAACACTTGTCTCTCTGTCGGCTCCCGTGGGCTTTAGGGGAAGAGACCCGTCTCGGCTTCTGTAACCTGGGCTAATCCTTGGCTCCTTGGCAGTGTCCACATGGTATCTGTCTGTACCTCATTTGTGCTTACTTGCTTGCCTAAGCCATTATTTTATATCTCAAAAGTGGTGACATTTAAAACACACCCTATACTGGTAATGGCCTTGTTACCATTACAAAGATAATCCTATTCCCAAGGGGGATTCGGCTCACAAGAATGCTTGGCACAATTTACAACACATATTTGGGGAATAAAGTTCATTCAATCCATAGCAATGTATCTTCTTTTGTTTGTCTGTTTTGCAGGTAGGATGTTGCTCCCCTCAGAGGTGACCTAGGAATGTGGCCTAAGAATGTTTAAAACTTTCCATTTTAGATCACTAAAATATATCTGGGAACATGACATGGAATTGTTTAATCTGGTTCTTTTTGCTCCTCCTTTGGCCCAGTCAATTTTCTAAATACCTGCTATATAGTTTCACTATACCCTTTTGTTCTGGTTTTAATCAAGATGCCATAGCTATTGACTAAAGCAAGTGGCTTACACAAAGGCAGTGACAAAAATGAACAGTTTTTCCTAAATTTTTTTCATTTTTAAATAGTTTATTGTGCTTTAAGTGAAAGTATCCAATTCAAGTCTATTTGCCATGTGAAACTCTGCATACATGCCCCTAAGCAACTCTAGCTGCTCTTATAGCCCTGTGACAGCACACTTTTCTTTTCCAGCCTTCACTTCCCTTATTCCTTCAACCAACTCCTGTCCCCTCCAAACCACTCTCGCATCTCAGCTCTACAGGGTTGCTTCTCCACAGCCTTATGTATACATTCAAGCCAAGAAGAACATGTTTCATCAGCATCACACTGTATCTTCTAGCCTAGTCCAATTTTTGTCTAGAGAGTTGGCTTTGGTACTGGTTTCAGCTCTGGACTAGCAGCAAGTCCAGGGGACATGTTTTCAGGGTGTCCTACAGAATGGTTGACCACCAAGTCTGGTTTTTTGATACAGTTCAAGGTACGTACCCCCGTTTTTCTCCTGCTACTTCAGGAACTGTCGTGTTCCTTCTCAGGGCAGTCATTGGTGTCGGCCAGGCACCGTATAGTTCCTCTGGTCTCACGCGAATACAGACTCCTGATCATTTGGCTTCTTTTGTCTCCTGGGCTCATATTTTCCTCATGTCTTTGATGTTCTTTGTTCTCTGTTCCAGGTGGATTGGTACCAATTGATACTCCTTAAATGACAATCTTCTAGCTTGTAAGACTACAGATGCCACTCACCAAAATGGGATGCAGAACATTGTCTTAAAAATAAAACTTAGTATGCCAGTTGACCTAGATGTTCCCTGAAACTGTAGTTCCCAGACCCTACCCCTACTACTTTGACTTTCATGATGTTGGGTTTTATTTAGGAAACAGCTTTTGATATAGTCCAGCAGTGTTAATCTCCCTTCTACTGCATGCTGCCACTTCCTGTATTTAATTCAATTCCTACCTACTATCTATTTTATGAATACCCATCCCTCTCCTACACCTCCCTTGTAACCATCAAAGATTGTTTTCTTCAGTGCTTAAATCTGTCCTTGAATTCTTATAAGGGTCTCATACACTATTTGTCCATTTGTGACTGACTAATTTCACTTAGAATATTTCCAAATGACTCTGTTATCAGACATTTGCCAAGATCACTGTTTTTTTTATCGTTGCATTGTATTCCATTGTATGAATATACACTTTGTTTATCTACTCATCTGTTGATGGGCACCTAGGTTGAGTTCATCTTTTTACCATTGTGAACAATGCTGCAATAAACACTGATGTGCATGTATCCGTCTGTGTGATAGCCTTTATTTTTCTGGGATATATTCCAAGCAGTGGGATTGCTGGATCACACTATGCTTCCATTTCTAGCTTTTTAAGAAAGTGCCATTATCAGTTTCCAAGTAATTGTAAAACCATTTTACATTCCTACCTGCTATGTATAACTGTCTCTGTCTCTTCACAACCCTTCCACGTTTATTGTAGGGGTGAGATGGTATCTCGTTGTAGTTTTGATTTGGATTTCACTAATGGCTAATGATCGCGAGCATTTCCTTCACCTGGGTGGTAAAGTATCTGTTCGTATCTTTCTTCCATTTTTTAACTGGCTTATTTGCTTGTTTATTGTAGAGCTTTTGCAGTACCTTGTAGATTATAGAGATTAGACATTGATCAGATTTGTGATTGCCAAAATTTTTTTCCAGTCTGTAGTAGTCTTTTTACTCTCTCAGTGAAGTCTTTGGGTGAGCTTAAATGTTTGATTTTCAGAAGTTCCCATCTATCTATTTTCTGGTGTTTGTAGTTTATTTATGCTGTGTGTTAGGGCTCCCATCATTGTCTCTATTTTTTCTCCCATGATCCTTATTGTTTCAGACTTTATATTTAGGTCTTTGATACATTTCGGGTTAGTTTTTGTACGTGGTTTGAGACATGGGTCTCATTTCATTTTTTTGCAGATGCCTATTCATTTTTGCCAACTCCATTTGTTGAAGAGACTGTTCTTTCCCCGGTTGATGGAGTTCAGGCCTTCGTCAAATATCAGCTGTTCATAAGTGGATGATAATATAATTTGATTCTTTATTCTGTTCCATTGACCTGTATATTTGCTTTTGTACAAGTGTCAGGCTACTTTGACTACTGTGGCAGTGTAATAGGTTCCTAAGTGACGTAGTTTCAGGCCTCCCGCTTTGTTCTTCTTCAGTAATGCTTTATTTGTCCAGAGCTTCTTCCGTTTCCCTATGAAGTTGGTGATTTGTTTCTCCATCCATTAAAAAATGACATTGAAATTTGTATTGAAATTGCATTGTGTCTATAGATCACTTTGGGAAGAATGGATAGTTTCACAACATTAAGTCTTCCTATCCATGAGCAAGGTAGTTTTCTCCACTTACATAGGTCTCTTTTGGTTCCTTGCCAGAGAATCTTGGTAATTTTCTTTGTGTAGGCCTTTTACATCTTTGGTTAGATTAATTCCTAAGTATCTTTATCTTCTTCAGAGCTTTGTAAATGGTATTGACTTGGTGATTTTCTCTTTGTGGTTTCTTGATTTGTGTAAAGGAATCCAACTGATTTATTTATGTTTATGTTATATCTTGATACTTTCCTGAACTTCTGTTAGTTACTACGTTTTTGGTAGATTCTTTAAGGCTTTCTGCACATAAGATCACATCATCTGCAAACAGAGATACTTTCACTTCTTCCTTACCAGTTTGGATGCCCTTTCTTTATTTTTGTCTGATTGCTCTGGCTAGAACCTCCAGCATAATGTTTTACCCTTCTCTTCTCATTAAGAGAGTTTTTAATATGAATGGGTGTTGGACCTTGTGAAATGCCTTTTCTACATCAATTAATAAAATTCAAGTGATTCTTACCTTTTGTTTTTTTGCATGTGTGGTTGACTACATTAATTGTTTTCCTAATGTTGGACAATCTCTGCATCTCTGGTATGAATCCTACTTGGTCATGGTGAATTTTTTTAAATATGTTGTTGAATTCTATTGGCTAGAATTCTGTTGAGGATTTTTGCATATAAATTCATGAGAGATAATAGCCTGTAATTTTCCTTTTATCTGCTATCTTTTCCTAGTTTGGGTATCAGAGTTATACTGGCTTTGTAGAATGAATTTGGAAGTATTTCACCTTTTTCTATAATGTGAAATACATTTAGTAATAGTGATATTAATTCTTCTCTAAAAGTTTGGTAGAATTCTACAATGAACACCTTTGGGTCAGATTACTTTTTGGTTGGTAGTTTTTTAAATCACTTTTTCAATCTCTTCTTTTGTGTTGGATTCATTACATTGTTCTACTTCTGTTTGTGTTAGTTTCGGTGGTAGTGTGTTTCCAGAAATTTGTCCATTTCCTTGAAAAGTTTTTCAGATTTATCAGAGTATAGTGTTTCATAGAATTCTGCTATGATTCTTTTTATTTCAGTTGGGTCTGTTGTGATATTACTCATCTTATTTCTTATTCGAGTTATTTGCTTCCTCTCTTGTTTTTCTTTTGTCACTTTGGTCAGTGGTTTATTGATTTTGTTGATCTTCGTCATATATGCTGGTGTCAGTTGCCTATCTTCAATCTCCAGAATTCTGCATTCTATTGCCTTAATTCTGCTCCTTTGACTTCTATCTAATTATATAATTCTGTAATTTTATTGTTTATCTGCTGAATTTCAGATTGTTGTTGCTCAAGTATTTCTTACAACTTTTAAAATTTTTTATTATGCTTTGCTGTACTTTGCCAAATCTCCTACCTGATGTCTTGAAGAGCTCTCAACATTACTATTTTGTATTTTACCTCAGATAATTGTAGGAAGTCTACATCTGGAAAATTTTTTGTTTCCTTTTTCTGGGAGTTACCTGAAGCCATGGTGGTCTGCTTCTTTAAATGATCAGAAATTAATTGTTGTCTTTGTGCCATCATAAGGTTGTTGTAATTTATTTATTTATTGGTCATTTTATTCTAACTTATATACATGCATTTTTTTAACTTAGTTTTTGATTATACAAATATTCTGGTTGTTTGAGCTAGATTGATTATTGCAGCCTAAAAAATTCCAGTGTTCTGCCACTGGATGGTTAGAGCTACAAGAATGGTGAGAAAGGGGGAATTGTGGCTCAGTGGAGCTGGCAGAACTTTTTACTTCCCCTCCCTTTGTTTCTCTTTCCAAGTCTGAGAGAATAGCTCAGAGCTCACTCCAGATGTCCCACTTCCAGCCCAGGTACTGTGTGAGAGTTTAGCTTCCCATGCAAAGCATAGAAGGGAGGGTGAAGAGCTGGGGAAAAGGAGACAATTTGGAAAGTAGGAAGGATTTTGAAGCTACAGTGCTTCATAAATACTTAGCTTATGATGTTCAGGAGAAAGTCTGCTGTGGTTCTATAGGTGCAGCTGCCTGAAACTCAGCTTCCCTGTTAAGAAAGACACACTCCATCCGTGGCACTACTGCTATTTGGCCACCAGCCACCACAGTGCCACAGTGCCACAGCACCACTTGGCTGGCTGATGTGAGTCCCGCAGTACAGTGTGGGTGTAATTATGGCTTCTGAACCTGTTTTCTCCTCTCTGTCATTCAGTCCAATCTCTTAGCTTTCCACCTGATGTCCAGGGCCCCTAGAATGTCCTATATAATTTGTTTCATTGTTTTTCTGGTTCTTTGTTGTTAGAGGCATCAGAAAACACCTGTGGTTACCTCTCCATCTTGGTCCTGTTTCCTAACATGGAGTTTTTTTAAACAAGCTCCAGGCAGTGTTTCCTCCTGTTCACACAGGTAAGGTCACTATAAGTTAGAAGTGACTCCATGTCACTTAACAACAAGTAGGTAGCTTTGTTGAAAGTGTCTACTAGTTATGACAAAATACCATAAGTTCCCCCCCAGGGTTTTTTTATTTTTTAGGTTGATAGGTTAATTCAGTTTTATCCTTTAACTACTACCTGCCTCTCAGTCTCCTTTGTTTGGATTCCTTCTCAGAGAGGGAAGATGCCTTTTTTTGGCAAATACTCTTGGCCAACCAGTATGATACCTGTGTAATCTAAAATGTTCATAAATATTTATATAATGGGACATTTGTGTGTGCAATGTGATGAATAATTTATTTAAACCCATTGCCCTGAAGTCAATTCTGATTCATAATGACTCTATAAGACAGAGTAGAACCGCCCCATAGAGTTTCCAAGGAGCATGCAGGCTTGAACCTTTTGGTTAGCAGCTGTTGCACTTAACCACTATACCATCAGGGTTTCCCATAATTGATTTAGGGAGACATAATTCATTACTCGTTCTGGTCTTCTAAGTGAAAGACTACTACCATGTAATACTGTCAAAACCAATGTTATCTTTTTTTGTACAACATTTTCATAATGGCAAAATTCTGTTTGATTACAATAACTGTCATAAAATACTGGTGAGATGATTCACAGTTGATGTGCAGTATTTATCACCTATCAAGTACTTAATAGCATAATTGAATTGTCATTAATGTGGTAACTATGGATTGTTAGCTTCCATCATACTGTCTTCTCCCTTTAGAGGAAGGCAGCAGATAGTCAAATGAACAAATCCAGCTGCCCACTACATCCACTAGCACCAAAGTATTTAGAATAAAAAAGATAAAGTTATAGCTAATAGTGATTAAAATTTTTTCTTTGCTAGGCATTATGTAAAATGTTTTACAGTATGCTACCACATTTACTGATTCTAACTACCCTATAATTCATGTACTCTTATTGATTTCAATTCATAAGGGATAAAACTGAGGATTAAAGAGTCAATGTAAACTGTCCAAGATCAGAATGCTAGTGAGTAGCACAGACAGAATTCAAACAGACATAATCTGAACCTAAAGTTCACAGTTTAACAGCTTAATGTGACTCCAGGATTTCTCACCCTCAGCACTGTTAACACCTGGGGCTGGATAATTCTTTGTTGTGGGGGGCTGTATTGTACTGGTAACAGTGGAGGACACTGAGCAGTTTAGCAGTATGCCAGGGCTCTGTCCACTAGATGTCAGCAGCACCTTCCTTCCCTACTTGCCCATACCCAGTTGTGACAGCCCCAAATGACTGCAAACATTGTCCCCACGAGTACAAAATTACTCACTTTTGAAAACCAGTGTTTCACTCTAACCTCTTTTTTTGCTGAATGTATCGTTTCATGTAATTAAATAATCTTTAGAAATACAATTTTAAAGGCTGTAAAGCATTAAATTGGATTTCAAATTAATAATACACATAAAAGATAATTGTATAAGAAAAACTGTATTTGAAACTTAAACCAGTTAGACTCTTTGAAATCTAGACCTTTGTTGTACATCAGTGAAATAGTAAACAGGAGGTGGTTTATATTAAAAGACTTAACTTCTTCCTCTAAAATTTGTTGCCATTTTTCACCTGGCCTCATTTGGAATACAAATTGTGGGAGGAAAAGACATGTGTGGAGCAGACAGGAGGAGTGTGCTGTCACCAGGCAGGGAGAGCAGTGGGAGCTGCATATAGGTGGGCATACAAATTTATATGGGAATGGACAGTTTTACCCAATCATAGTAATAAAAAAGAATACAAACTGAAGGAGAGTTGTATCAGTAACAAATTTCCTTTAAAAGTGAGAGTTTTTTGATTAATGTTTACAGACACAGCCTAAGTCAATAATCAAATAAAATATAACCATATATATGAAAATAATTTTGTTGGTCAATTTTTTAAATTCTGAATTTTTCCCTAAAATGTTAAGTAAATCGAAATTTGATAAAGCTTTGGTTTTGTTCCTTTTATAATATAGACTTAAATATTTATTAAAAGCAAATATCTTTCCATTACTACCCACATCAGTTACTAATAATGTGATATTAGCTACCTTACGAAACATATAAAAATTAAGGTCTGCATTCTTGAGACAGTTATTTTAGAAATAAGCCATACATAAACAAAAGTTCTTAAAATAAGAAAAACAGCATAAAGTAACTAGCACTTTGTATAATTTGCCATAAAGTAAAATGTACACACACACATATACATATGCCAAATTAAGGAAGATAGTGGAATTCATTTAATAAGCATATTTCATATAAACAGTTTTTCACAAATTTTACATTTTTAGGGTCTACATGAAAAATCACCATATTCACATCGACTAAAAGCAAACAATATCAGTCCAAAAAAAGCCAAGAGATATTTATGTTCCCAAAGTCTTCCAACTTTTCCAAATCCTTTTAGGATTTATATATATAATAGTAATAATAATAATAAATCTGGTGCATTTTCTGGTTACAAAGACACACACATACTACCTATGCGATTTTTGACACTTTTATTCCTTCTCGAAAACAGAAACCAAAACTTCATTACAAATTATATCAAGTTTTAAATTAATGCTGTTTTGTTTAAATTTCCTAAGAAATGGTTTACCCATTGCATAAAAATGGACTTAAAAATATATCTGGCTAAATAAATTTTAAAGAGACCAGTGGATTTTGCTAACTTTATAGACAATGGTATGTATTTAAGCAATCATACTTTCTTTACCTTTCTCTTGGGTGCAGATTGCAAGTAACCTGCCTTTTGATAGTTTACATTGCAAGTCATGATGGCAATCCAAGTCAGTAAATCACATCAAAATTATCTAATACATACATGTTGCTTAGGACTGCAAGGTTATTGTAGTTATTGCCAGAAAAAACAGAACCACTAAGTCTTTCAACGTGCATAAATTCAGCACTTTTGATACATTGTGAGACTTCATTTTTCTTCATTTGGGGGGCTTTCCACTTGAACTTGTGTTGTTTCTTCATCTTTCTTTTCTACATCTGAAAAAAAATTATATATGGGATAATTTTGTGTACACTGGAATAAAACAGTTGGTTTTTCCTTTATCCACCCCAATCACTTTCTGTTTGACTAGGATACATTTTGCCCTCAGTCCGGGTATAGAAAGCACACAAAAAGGACGTATGTAGTTTAGAAATCTCTATGGTCTCTCCAGTCACTCTTCTCTCCTATTGTCTAGAATGATAGTGTCATACACACTTTTATATTTTAATATGTGTCCAGAAGTCTTCTAGGGTACTATCACAATCTTCTTTTGCAGATGTGTAAACCTTAGTACAAACAGGTTAAGTGATTTATCCACAATCACAGAGCTGGGAGGTGCAGAGCTACTGTTTGGACCCAGGCTGACTGGCTCTATGGCCCATGTCTTTAACCGTCTCCTTTGTTGGGTCATAGTATTTCCAGTTTCCACACATTTCCTTTCCCTTTTGATTTTAGGAGTAGATATTACTTTCTACTTCATGCAAAAGAAAAAAGAAATACTATGAATTTTATATACATATATATATATATATATACACACAGACACAGAGAGAGAGAGAGAGAAGCCATCAGACAGGAACTCCTTCAACTTCCTGTCACCAAACCTCTACAGGTCTCTGTGAGCTGCACTTATTCCTTCTGCTCTCCCTCCTGTCAGAATGGAATGTATGCTCCTCAGGACTGGCTATGTACTTTGAAGGGTCCAAAGCAAAAAGAAATTGAGAAACTGTGGCACCCATTATTTAAAAATTATGAAAAAGTTTAAAGATGGCAACAGTAGAGCATTCGCTCTTCTTAGTGTGGGGCCCTGTGAGAGTGACCAGGTCCTCTAACACTTCCAGATCTCAGCCATCCATTTGGTTGCTATGGGAGTTTTCCTCCATCTCCCTTGTTCACCTCCTTAACGTCAACCCATCAATAAGCCCAAATGGCTCTGCCTCTAAGACATATCCCAAATCTAGCTACAGTTCTCCATCCTCAAAGTGACAGCTTTGCTTTGTAACACTTATCTTTTGCAGCAGATTTGCCTAAAGCAATATATTATTTGATTTCTTGACTGCTGCTTTCATAGGTATTAATTGTGGCTCCAAGTAAAATGAAATCCTTGACAAATTCAATCATTTGTTCACTATGATGTTGCTTTTCGGTCCAATTGTGAGGATTTTTGTATTTTTTTTTTGTACTGAGATACAATCCATACTGAAGGCTGTGATTTTTGACCATCAGATAGTAATTCAGGCAAGCAAGGTTGCTTTTTTCAGCAAGAAAGGTTGGGTCATCTGCATATCACAGGTTATTAATGAGTCTTCCTTCAATCCCGATGCCATGTTCTTTATATATTGTAGCTCTCAGATTACCATTATTGTTATTCTTCTGCCTACTACACTTGTAAAGTGCATTCAATGTAATTGGATATGTTTTCAATATATTCTTTCAACCTAATTTATGGAAGTGCAAAACATCAAATTTTCATTTCAAACATGTCCCTCTCACTTGAGATGTAAAAAGCTTTATTGAACACTGCTTATCTCAGTTTACAGTCACAATGAATTAATAAGGACACTTGAAAAAGGAATATGAATGCATTCGTATTTCTTGAGTATTTAGGATGAGTCAGTTCTCTAGAAGTCTAGCTTTGAAAGTTTACATATATGTGACATAAGGCAAAATTAAACAAACAAAACAACCAGTTGCTGTCAAGTCAATTCAGACTCAAGGCAACCCCATGTGGGTCAAAAGTTTTAAAATTGAGCTCCATAGGAGTTGCAGTGACTGTTTCTTCAGAAGAAGAAAACCAAAACTTTGTTGAGAGGTGCCTCTGAGTGTACTTGAACCTTCTACCTTTTGGCTAGCAGCTGAATGCATTAACCGTTTCCATCACTTAGGGACTCCATACATGATATAAGTGTTTTATATATATAATTGGTCACTCATTTTTTATGAAGACCTCATTCAAAGCCCATTTAAATTACATATTGAACTCTGCTTTTTAATTAACACAGGTTTAAAATAAATCAGATCAAAGAATCTTTATTCTTTAAAATATTTTTCTTCTTCCATTGTTCCATTCTGATTTTTGTGTCAATTTCTTCTTTCCCTCATTGTCAGAACACAAGGTGAAGTACGTTTCCAAGGAGTGTCTTATAGAACAGTAATTCTTCAAGGTGCTTCTTCAACTGTGGTAAAATAAATGTGGGATGTGTCATGTTCCCTCTTTAGAGGTTGTTCGCACAGTAACATGCATGTTAAAGTCCCTTAAGTTCTTGTTCAAAAAAGGCACATTCTGAGAAGTGTAAAAAGCTAATTATCTTTTCCCTGTAGTTTGGGTGGACATCCAGATTAATTGGCATAACAAAGTTTATTAAGAAAATATTTTATGTCCCACTTGGGTAAGTAGGATCTGGAGTCTTAAGCGCTTCTGAGTGGCCATCTGAGATGCATCAATTGTCCCATTCCACTTGGAGCAAAGAAGAATGAAAAGACACAAGTAAAAATATTAGCCCAAAGGACTACATGAACCAGAGACTCTACTAGCCTGCCACTAAGCCAAGCCAAGTGCCATCGAGTCGTATCCGACTCACGCGCTAGAAGAACTAACAGGTGCTGGCTGCCACCAATGACTGCCCTGTCAGAAAGCACAAGGGACAGTCCCAGCCCCCTTGAATGGGCTGACAGAGGTTGGAGGAATGCCTGACACTACAGCCCCTGCAGCACTGTTAACCCAGAACTGAAACTATTCCCGAAGCCTATACTTTAGATGAGATTAGACAGAACTCTAAAACAAAACAATAATACAAATGAGAAATGTGCTTCTTAGTTCAGTCACATATAGAAGATCAAATGGGCAGCTCTTGTCTGAAAGCAGGAAGCGACAGGAACTGGCTGAATGGGCACAGGGAATCCTGGGGGGACAGGTGAAGTGTGCTGTCACATTGTAGGGACTTCAACTAGTATCACAAACCAATATGTGCATTAATATTTGTATGAAAAATTAATGTGAGTTGTAGCCTTTCACCTAAAGCACAAATTAAAAAAAAAAAAAAAAAAAAAACAGAAACAAACTTACTTGGCCCTGACTAATTTAAGCCCACTCCTGAAGCATATGATCAGGAACTAGGATCTTTCAGAGCCGACAACAACAAAAAGCTAATTATAGTTAAGCCAACAATTCCTAATACATCTGATCACAGCATATTTTTGTATGTCACACATTAATACTCAGAATCTCTGTGAACTAGCCCTTGGAAAAAGTTGGTGTAATGGGAAAGAGTTGGTGTAATGGTCTGAGAGCCAGAGATTCTACTATCACCTGATTTTGTCAGCTTAGGTGAGTTACTTTATTTACTTGGAGCTAAGTTATGGTAACACCCATACATGAGACGGGTGAATTTTCTGGGATTCATTCTCCTTCTGTATTTCCTATGTGCTTGAAAGACAAACTACTCCTGAGGCTTGTCAGTTATGGGATAACTCGTTTGCACTGTTTTCTCTATCATATGAAGAATACTAAAAATATATACATTTTATATTCCAAAGTCTACATATCTGATTCGTTTCTCTCTGGCCCACCAGACCTATACACTCAACCACTTAATCAGCATGTCCATCTTAAATGGAATATGGAGAAAACAGCCGTCTTCACTCTTCCACCTCTCAAAATCGCCCCTCCTCCAGACTGCCACTTCTCATCCTGTGGTATCGTCATCCATTTGGTTGCTATGGAGGTTTTCCTCTATCTCCCTGGTTCACTTCCTTAACATCAACCCACTGAAAAATCCAACTGACTCTGCCTTTAAGACATATCCCACATCGATCCACCGTTCTCCATTTTCTGTATCAATTTGAAGCCACCATTTCTCACTGGACTACTGCAATAGTGTCTGTGTGTAAAAGGTTAAAAACAAAACTCTGTCTCTTTTTCTAAGGATAAACTTAACTTGCGGTTAATTTTCCAGTTCTGTTACCCTAGAAACTGAGTAAAACTAGAATGCCTGCCTGGTTACTAAGCTTGTGGTAAAAACAACCTTAATGATAAATAACCCTCTTTTAAGAAAAACCATATACATTAACTATAAATACCTCATAGGAAACCATAGCATGGGCTTCACTGATGGCACCAACTTTTAGAACTCATCTCTTGCAGATAATCTAGGAAGCTGTGTCCATGGACTTGTTACACAGTATTAGCTCCTGTCAGTCACGGTAGATTTCCTTTCACTCAAGCCAAAGAAGAAAAACCACACCCACTACCAAATGCTCAGCTACTGCGCCACCAGGGTCCTTTCCTTTCCCTTAAGAATCACAAAAACAAAAACCGAAAGAAACAGGATACATATGAAGGAATCCTGAAGATCTTTCCTAGACTTTGTATTTCTTAAAGCACTAAAGCACTGAAACCATAATGCCTAAGACAGACTCTGGCTTTCACTTTTGATTAGCAATGGGAAACTCTTCATTTTAGAGTTTTTTAATAATATAGACTGTTAGTAGTTGACTAATAAAAAGCCAAGCCAAGTGCCATCAAGCCTTAAAAACTACTGATTTATAGCTTTGTTATTAAAGGATTGTTTGTCATCTACATACATAAGCTTATTTGTTTAAAAGTTAAATGTTAACAGCTTTTTTGAAAAATTTCCTTACTGAGATATAATACATGTACCACAACATTCACCTCCATAAAGTGTGCAAATCAATGGCTTTTAGTATATGCACATATATAAGCACCTACGGCTGCAGTCAGTTTTAGGACATTTCCATCTTTACAGAGAGAAATGCTTTAGCTGTTGCCTCATAATTCCCAAACCCCTCAGCCCAAAGACTGGCAGTTCAAATTCACCAGGCCCTCCTTGGAAACTCTGTGGGGCAGTTTTACTTTGTCCTACCAGGTCGTTAGTAGTTGGAACTGACTCGATGACAACAACTTTGTTTTTTTGAAGTTGACTGGATGGCACTGGGTTTGATGTTTTCTTTTTTTTTTCAGCTCTAAGCAACCACTAATATACATTCTCTATATTGTTGTTGTTAGGTGCCATTGAGTCAGTTGTAACTCATAAAATCCCTGTGTACAATTTAGCAAAACACTGTTCAGTCCTGCACCATCCTCATAATCCTCGGCACGTTGAAGCCCACTGTTGCAGCCACTGTGTCAGTCTATCTCCTTGAGGTTCTTCTTGCTTTTCACTGACCCTCTACTTTACCAAGCATAATGTCTGTCATGGATTGAATTATGTCCCTGTCCCCCCCCCCCCAGAAAATGTGTGTAGCAGTCTGGCTGGACCATGGTTCCCAGTATTGCATGGTTATCCTCCATTTATGATGATACTTTCACATTAAAGAGGATTAGGATGGGATTAGAACTCTTATGAAGGTCATATCCTGATCTAAATGTAAAGACAGTTTCCCTGGGGTATTGGCCTGCACCATCTTTTATCTTATAAGACATAAAAGGAAAGGAAAGCAAGCAGAGAGTTGAAGACCTCACATCATCAAGAAAGCAGCACAAGGAACAGAGTCCAACCTTTGATCCTGGGCTCCTATGTGGAAGGGGAAGAGTAATTACAGGGATCTTCCCCTAGAACTGACAGAGAGAGGAAGCCTTCCCCTGGAGCTGAAGCCCTGAATTTGGACTCCTGGCCTAGAACACTGTGAGAAGATAAATTTATCTTTGTTAAAGCCATGTACTTGTAGTGTTTGTTTCTGTTGTAGCAGCACTTGATGACTGAGAAAATAGCCTGCTTGAGACACTGGTCCCATGATAACATGTCCTAATTATATGAGATAAAGTCTCGCCATCCTTACTTCTTGGGCACATTCTGGCTGTAATTCTTCCAGGGCAGACTTGTCATTATTCTGACAGTCCAAGGTATGTTCAGTATTTTTTGCCAACACCATAATACAAAGGCATCAATAAAGTTTTCCTTATGTGTTATCCACCAACTTGGTTCCAGAATGTGGGGCTGCCACTCACATGGGCCAAAAGTGTGGGAGTGCCATCCAAAGTTGAGTGAGTGGGGCGGCCATGTCCACAGGGCAGGAGGAAAGCCTATTGGTGCTGAGAAGGAAGGGTCACCCCTTAGATGGAAGAGGAGAATGGGTCTGTTCAACGCCAAGGAAGCAGAGATGTTCCAGTAGGCCTGGCAGAAGGAATTGAAGTCTAGAGAAGCAGCCTGTACCCACAATCTGAAGAGTGAACAACACCCAAGTCTGGAGGGTAGGGCTGTTGCCCAGATGGTCCTGAAGAACACAGAATTATTTGCAAGCCTTGGAAGCTGACGTATTTGTTCTGCTGGGTTAACTTACTTTGTACCCATGATTTTTCTCATTTGCAATGTGACTGTCTACTCTGTGTTCATTCCACAATTGTACTCTGACAGCTTGCATTCTAGATTTGACACGTCTGGAGATGGAAAGGACTTTTTCCTTGGGATGGATTATGACTAGAGTCTCATCAATACTCAATTTACATTATTCGGAAGATAAGATTTTGAACTTAGAGTTTATGTAAGACTTTTGGGATGCTGTTGTAGAGTGAACACGCTTTGTACCTGGGAAAGACATGGATTTTGAGGGGCCTAAGGCTGGAGTGTTACTGAATTGTGTACTCCATAAAACACGTGTTGTAAATTCTAACCGCTACTCCTGTGGGTGCAATCCCATCTGGAAATAGGATTTTCTTTGTTATGTTAATGAGGTCATATCAGTGAACAATGTTTCTTGAGACAATCACTTTTGGGATATAAAAAGAGCACATTAGACACAGAAGAGAGCTAGAAAAAAGGAAAAAGGAAGAAGAGAATCCACATCACATGAAGATCACCAAGGAACCCAAGAATAGAAAATGAAAAGAAGCAAGAACATTCCCCTAGAACCAACAGAGAAAGAAAGCCTTCCCACAGAGCCAATACCTTAAATTGGAGCCTACTAAACTGAAAGAAAATAAATTTCTCCCCATTAGAGCTACCCATTGTGATGTTTCTGTAACAGCAGCACCATGGGTACCATGACTTTCCTCTTCAAGGATTTTTTAATGAAGCAATGACTTTTAAAATGTAAGGTAATCATAGAACTCCAGGAAGTAGTTTTACAGGGATTGAACCAGGAACATTGTGACTCTGACATGTAATAAATAGCCTCCTGAGACAAAGACAGTCAAGAACACTCTTCTTGGTCCCATGTGCTTGGAGTGTAGCAGCTTCTCTTTCTTGCCACCAAGAATAACTACTACACACACATTAGAGTCTAAAGTGGGGCACAAGGCAGAAGTAATTTGATAATAGCTTTGAACTAAAATTATCTTTAACCTTTACACGTTTTAAAATGAATCTTCTAACAGCTTATTGAAAATGTTAATATATTTATTTTAGTAAGACAAAGTCTAGAAGTTATTAGAACTATATGTAAATAATGTGAAGAAAGATCCAAGATACTCCTTGATTGTTTTCATAATTCTGTTTTTCTTAAATCTTCTTTTCCACTGGTTGAAGCATAATCACCTTTTACACAAACATTCACTTCAATGAGCTCATCCCTAGTTGAAAAAACTTCCTCCTAGGTATGAGAATTAGAAGGGCTTGTAGAATATTACAGTAAAGGAGAATCTTTCCCAAGGGAACTGTTAATGGGTGGCAGTAGGTATGTGATTTCAGTGGTTCTCAATAAGTCATAAGCTCTTTGAGGGGAGAGGTTCCCAGTCACTAGCACCATGCACAACTAAATGGATTTCTGTACCAATAAATGTTCAGTTTCCACATATATACTATGAGATGAAGATATGAAATTGTCAACTTTCAAAAAAGATGAAAAATCTACTCAGCCTAAAGCAAAAGCTGGGAGGCTTTAGTAAACACCTAGGAAAAAAAGAGTGCTTTTAACTAGCTAAAAGAGAAACTGTCCTCGAGGAAAAGATTGAATATCTCCTTATGCAACACTGGTGATTCTAAGAGGATTTTGAGTGTTACCTTTCTTCATGCTGAGGGCCTCCAGTCTGGCTGGCAAATCTGAGGTCCCGCCTACAGCCACTGAATTCTGGATGTCCGGTAAGGCATTCCGGCGACCTTTCCTTGCTGAAGATGCAAAACTGGTGACCCCAGACTCCACATCAGTCATTTCTGATGAATCTTTCCTCGTAGCAGCATCTACAAATGGAATGTGCACATGAAGATGAGCTTATTCAAGGAGAATGCTCATAAGAGTGGCTTGATTAAAAACATAACAGGCTGAGAATGGAATCATTGATTCACGTCCTCCATCTATAGCTACTGTTATGATCCTGGAGTCTCCATTTTTACACATTTGCTGAGTAGAACAGGTGGTCCTTAGTGTGAGCCAGATTGCTACGAACAGTCCCTGAGCTGAATGAGCCACTTGGATGCTTTAGAGCATGGTAACCCCTTGTTTTTCTTTCTGCTTTTCTATGGATAGATCAGCCAAACTCAGGCTTGGAAGGAAATGAACACTGACGTGTGTTGGCCACTCCTATAGAGATACTTCCTACTGCTTATCTGCTGTGGTGCTTGTTCAAGCTGAAACCAAATTACTAAAATTTGCAGGACCCAACAAAACACACTCTGTTCCTACTCCTGAGAAATTCAATGTAAAGAGTTTTTTGTTTTTATTTTCTCCGCAAAAGAGCTATGCATTTTCATATTTTCTAGTCTCAGACCTAATTTTTAATGGGCTCACTTGTATTTATGTTAGAGAAAGTAAAGCCCACCTTACTTTTTCTTGCCCTTCACGTGGACCCGGTAATTGTCAGCACTTTCTTAAGCATTTTTGATCATCCTAGCAACTATCTCTAAGAAAGAATTCTAAAGAGTTAATTTACTACACAGTGAGGGAGGTAGTAGATATATTGCTTATGCTGGAATTAAATCTACCATGTTTTCTAATGAACCTTTCCTAAGAAGTCTAAATGTAACAGTATCTTAAAAGCAGAACTAGCAAGCATTTATGGACAACCTACTGAATTCCAAGCTCTCAGCTAAACATTGAGAGTACAGAGGGATGATATCCTCTCCATCATTTGAGGACCTACACTTTCAAAGGGGTGAAGGAAGAACAGATAGCATCATAAAGTGTTATGGTAGTCATTTGTGGCACTTATGAGGGCAGAAATCTGTGAACCCTGGCTTACACAAAGCAAATCAAACTTTCCCCTGTAATTGGAAGAGAGGCCTTCCCGTGTAATTCAGGAAATGCAAAAACTGAAGTGAAATTGTCAGAAAGCATGGTGCGTTTGACATCAGAAATGCAATTCCTTTGCTTTACAGTATGAGAGAAATGTATGTCAAGCTTAGCGTAGGCCTCAGGAGTCCAAGAGTAGGGTGGAGTTGTCCTGGAGAGCAGCCACTCTGTGACTTTGCCAGGCAGTCTGGTCTTTCCATGGGAAATGTGGGAATAATACTATGTTTTCAGACACAATTTGGGAATCAATTAGACTTCGAATTATTTAATATTTGCTAACTATCTGGCATTGCAGAGAGCATGGAGTAATGTAAATTGCAAGGGGCCAATTTTTTTTTTTTCAAACCTTCACTATATTATAGGCTAGGGAGAGGATACTGATTAATCCATTTAATTTTTTCTGGCCTTAGTTTCTGTCCTGTACAATGAGTATAATAACTAGCCTGTCTGACTCTTATGATTCTTGCAAAGAAATAATGACATAAAGGATACAGAAGCACTTTTTCAATTATAAAACTATGTGTGATTATTGGTATCATTTTTCTCATCTTATTACGTTTTCTTTTTTCCATCACTCACCTATGTACCCCTATTAATCCTTATAAGAGCCATGCTTCTACTGGAAGCCCTCTTGAGTTTTCTAGGAGGTAAACCAGTACTTATTCAATACACATGGGTGTTTTACATCTATTATCTCATCTAAAATTGTCGGTACTCATACGAGGTAGTGAGGTGGTAGATGTGGAAATGGAAGCTCAGAGAGGTTTAAGAGCCTCATTCATAGTTTTCAAGCTGTAATCCAGCATCAATCTACACAGATACACACACACACACACATATATCACACAAAAATTATCTGTCTATCTATACCTATAGGAGTCCCTGAGTGATGACATAAGTGGTTAAGCACTCAACTGCTAGCTGTTTAAATGTACCCAGAGGCATTTCAGAAGACAGACTGGGTCATCTGTTTCTGACAGATGAAGCAATTCTACTCTGCATATATGAAGTCGCCACAAGTTGAAATCAACCTGGCAGCAACTGACAACAACAGCTAGCTAGCTCTAAAAAAGACAGAGACAGAGAGGAGGAGAGGACAGAGACAGTCTTTGTTAAACAAGCCTAAACCACTGATCTGCAATTTTCTGTCTTTTCATAGGTGTTTCTCTCTAGCTTGAATGTTTAGTTGCTTGGTAAGGTCTCTAGCTGCTTGCCCCCATCCTCATGATACATGAACTTCAATTAGAGATCTCTTCTCTATGGTTGGTGAGAAGTGGCCTGAAACCAGTCTGGAAGCAGACTTCAAGTACAGGCCACTACTCGATCCTCAGCCAGTCAACACACATGGGAAGCAATGGTCATGACCAAGTGTCTATCTACGAGAAGCATCTGTGTAACTGTAAACAAGTGAACTACACTAAGCCTGGAGGAACAGCTCCATAAATACAGTAATTGATACCTGCCTGCTTGTCAAAGGCAACAATGGATATGAAAGTATTAATAATACATAAATTCAAAGACTTAAATGCTATATATTTGATATGAAATAAGATGGGTAGTCTCTTTGGGTAAGACAGGATGTTACCTGTAAGATTGGAATTTGTATACTGAAAGAGAAATTTCATAAAGTCTCACTGTGAGGAGAAGGCTAACACAATGGAAAAAGAAATTCTAAGCTCCAGGCTTATTCCAAGATTTCTTTGCCATTGGCTCAGCTACTATTTTGGAAGTTTTTGTTTTTGCTTCTATGTTATTATTTCAGTCATAGGATTTCTAAATTTGTCCATTTAGGGTAGACAGATATGACCAAACAAAATCATCACAAAGCTATCTAAAGTTTTCTCAAAGTTGTATTAATTAATTACCACTTAAAGATCCAAAACGGAATTGATTCTGTAAGAAGACCAAGCTATAAGGCTGTTTTACTATTTAACTTCTTTTGATCATTTCTCAGCCTGCTCTGGGCCCAAGCTTCCTTTCAGAGGCTGCCAGGGATGCCGAGTGACTAACATGCTTAGTTCGGCAAGCTCAGCCACAAGACAGCCCATTCACCCAGCCAGTCCACACAGCTGCGGGAGGTAGGGCACTCTGCAAAGAGCAGTGGGCTTATTTTCCTGAAACAACCAGTCTGTGGCTGGGACACCACTGGCAAAAACATTTTGAACCTCCAGAGTGATCCTTAAGCCGACTTCCTAAATCCTCTGTCAAGGAGGTTTACTGCAGCATTGGAAATTATCTGAAGTTCATCAAGAAAAGTATAGTCAAACAAGCTACATATAGCTGTATTATGAAATATCAGCAATTATTATAAAGAATGCTAGAACTAGTTAGATTTATCTATCTATGGTGGCATGTCCATGACACACTGTGAAATAAATCAAGTTTAGGAGTGATGATTATACTGCTGGAAAAAAATGGGAAAAGCAATGATTATTGATTGTCATGTGATCTCAACTTTGTGAAAAGAATAAAAACCCTAGGTAGGGATGGAAGACAGAATGAGGAGAATATCTATATTTTTGGTACTTCTTTAGATATTTTTTGGAAATTCTGGTGGGAAAGTAGTTAAAAGCTACAGCTGCTCACTAAGTAGTCAGTAGTTCAAATCCACCAGGTGTTCCTTGGAAACACTACAGGGCAGTTCTACTCTGTCCTGTAGGCGGCTATGAGTTGGAATCAACTCAACAGCAATGGGTTTCTTGGTTTTAGATATTTTAATGTATTTTTATGAGTATATATTGCCTTTCTATTCAAAAATATTTGAAACACATTCATGTGGCAAAAATTATGACTAAAGGTATTCTAGCATAGAAAGGCTCTGAAAGAAAAATTTTAACCATTTAATCAAACAATAGAAAATCTTTAAAAAAAAGGAAGTCATTTTATTTGCTCATTGTGACTGCCCCATACAACAAAGCTTGTATATGCTTACATTTTTAAAAGGGGATAATATGTATGTAAAGGGGATTCAATTTCTGTCTTCAAAAGCTCTGTGACATTTAAAAATCAATAACCCACAGAAAGATGAGGAAACACTAAGAAACATGGAAGACAGATTAGTTTCCAGGTTCTGTTAATTTTCTGAGCTTAAAAACTAATTATGTGTATGTTTGCCAACCAAGGCAGCTGACTCACTGTAACTCTTCCTCTTTTTCTTTTACAGGATTAGCAGAGGATCTGAATGAGTTCTACTTTGTCAGCCATGACAGCTTGCAGGAGCTGGAACCATTTGGACATTTAAAAGTTCTTACATGCTACAAAAAGGTGATGCCATTTTACATTGCCCAAGACACAATTTCATCTCTGCTGACAATAAGTGTTTTTCAGCATGCCTTGACAAAAGGCCGTTAGACAATCTTATACATACACATACCTCAGCATCTCTCTAGTCTCTGAAATACTGAAAATGTAATACCAGCACAACCAAAGACAAAGATATTCAATTTAAAAAGAGCACTCCCAGAACAAAAAAACACAGCTGCTGCCATCAAGTCAATTCTGACTTACAGTGACCCTACAGGGAAGAGCACAACTGTCCCGTGGGGTTTCCAAGGAGCTACTCAGCTCCCAGTTAGGGTAAAAAGAGTCCGTTAAGAAAATAGTACGATAAAATGCTATAGGTATAATTATAAACAAATAAAAGGTTTTTTTTTGCAATCTTACTCCTTCCAGACCGAGACTGTCCTCATTCCCTTAGCTCACGCACGTTCTTTGTTCAGGTTCCCTTACCTGAAACCAAGGAGACAGATGCCCGCTTTTCTCATCTTTGGATCCATCTGGCTCACCCTGTTCCTCAGAGGGACATCACTACCAATTTTGCATGTAAGACTTCAAAAAGACTTCCTACCTGCTAGATCACTTCCCTGGGGGTATGAGTCAAACTATGTGAAGAAGCACACACTTCGAGTAACTAACAAATGAAGAGCAAAAGAACAAGCATTTTAGAAAGTTGGTGCCTTTCTTGGCCAAAAGACTGAAAGAGGCTGACAGACGTCTCTGCCGATGATCAAATGGCTCATCTGTCTGTCTCCTGCTCTCTGTACCTTAAAACCTCATTCTAGATTTCTTCAGTTTTTTTGCTCATAGGTTGTTAGTTTATATAATATTGTTTTGGAGCAGAACATACATTAACCTCTTCAAAACAAGACCAAAAACTAAAATAATTGCCTCTCTACATGGACCACCAACAACAAAAAATGCAGTTTTTTTATTCGTAGAGTCAACATTTATTGAGCTCCTTCCAAATGGTGTAGTAGTTAAAGTGCTACGTCAGCAAACCAAAAAAGGTCAGCAGTTCAAGTGTGCCAGGTGTTCCTTGGAAACTACAGGGCAGACAGAGATGGGTTTTGGTGGGTTTTCTAAATGACTGAGGGCCTGGCCCTTTGCTAGGTCCACAAACTACCAAGAGGAAGCAGAAGTCTGGTGAGATGAAACACTTTCTAATCTTTTCCAGTTACCTCTCTTGACCTCAACAGCAGCCGCTAAAATGTGAATGCTCTAACACATCTACTCACCTAAGAATCAACATCATTTTATGCTGAATAGGGCTTACATGAAATGTATACATGTATAAAAATTATTAGTTTTTAAAATTAGAGCCCATTCAGAAAGCTACTTTGCAAGTAGCAATTGGAGATGGCTTCTGAGTGTGTTTAAATTCCCTAGAGGAAGTTCTTCTTTTAAAAATTTTTCTCTATACCCTATGGTGTTCCTGTGTTTCAAGTATAAACCAAATGGAATTCAATCTTTTGCTGGCACATTTTTTTGTTTAAGGCTTTGATTGATAATTATAGTTAAAGAAAAAAACCCTGCTGTCAAATCAGTTCTGGCTAACATATGTTGGTTAGCACATGGAAATTATTATGACAGAGAATTTTTGACAGCTTAAATATATATAGTCCAAAATGAAAGGTCAAATTGATTTTCCCATAGCTTTGCAGATATAATAATACACAAATTTGAACCCCTCTTCAGCACACTAATGCTTATACTAAGTAGAGAATAACAGTAATATGGAATCATATAGATAAGGATAAAAATAAATTAACAGCAATAAACCATTAACCCATTTCAGTGCAGGGATTGTACTTACCTCATCATCCTATTCTGTCATTTCTTGCTAGAAAGACCTGACTTACCCAACAAGCATGCTCCATAAAGGATTGCAGGGAATTTACATACAGCTTTCTAAGAGGACCATTAAGCTTTTCTCATTATCACATAATTTTAAAGTTAAATGGTAATTTAGAGACAATCCAGTTCAAACTTCCAGACCCTGATATTTAAAGTGATGCATCAAAGATCAAGTTTCTATCAAAGTCTTTCCCAAATTCAGACAGTATTCTTTCCGCCTTTACTATGATCAACTCTAGTCCTCTCCAAAACAGAATATTCACCTACAGGGATAAAAAATAAAATTCACTCTACACATAAAAGTTTTTCTAAAAAATAAACAAGTTTTCTTAGTGCGCTCTCTTGAGTAATAGAAGTACAATCAGAATGCTCTTTAGAAGCCAGAATGGGAAGACTTCAGTCATCTACTTTGGATGCATCAAGAAAAACTACCAGCCAGAAAAGGGTGTGTTGGCTGGCCAGTGAAACCTAGGACAACCCTCAGTGACATGAACTGACACAATTATTACAATAAGGCACTCAAACATACCAACAATCATGAAGATGGCACGGGATGGGGTAACGTTTTATCCTGTTATACATTAAAGCCACCATCTGCTGGCCAACTCCACAGCAACTAACAACAACAACAATAATTTATAAGCGTGTTTAAACTACAGTAGAGCATCCCTGCTATCTTAAGTCTTATGTGGTTTTGTCCTTTAGCCTCTTCCTTTTTTCCCAACCTTCTGAATAATCAGAATTGAGAGAATTTAGCATAGATCAGAAGTAATCATTTTTATTTTCCCCCCACATTGTCTCAAACCCTGCCTACATTCTTTCTCATTTAATTGCTAACTTAACCCTTTCCAATCACCGAATCAAGTAAATATAGTTATTATGGTACTGGAACTTGCTACAAAAAAAAAAAATCATTTGGGTTCAAACAAAAAAGTCTTATCAACTTTTTGCAAAGCACTGCAGTAGTTACCGCGGGATTCTGCACAATAGGCAGTAGATTCCCATGTTCTCAAAAAGGGATCTGTGAAGGCTGCGTGCAAGGCAGCTCCACCATCAGTTGCAAAGGAGAGGGTGGTTAATTCCAAAAGAGCAAATAAGAGCAAGCTTCACAGGGAGTGCAGAATTCAAGTGGGGCCCCAGGGTCTGAGTAAGTGAATTCCAGTGAGAGGCTGCCCTCAGACTGGCCTTCTCATCCTTGCCCTTTCCCAACCTTTTTTGGATACAAAGTGTTCATACATCAAAATGAGTACAAAGATACTCCAAACACACAAAAACCTCAGCACTACATTTGCACTAGTGGGAAAAGGGTCCCATTTTGAAGTTCCTGTGATCTGCTCATGCTCTTCCATTCTCATAGTGAACAGCAGCCCGTCTTTGCAGATGGAGTTAAATACATGGCCTGACAAATCAGTTCCCCTTCTAACAAGAGAGGTAGTTTCAGAATGACAAATGACTTGTGATGACATCAATAAGAAAGAGAGAAGGGGAAGTTAGCTCTGACCAATGTGGTAACAAGACAGTGAACTCTGTCTGTCTCTTGTGTCTAGTATATGGACTGGACACAGCTGCTAAGTAAATGCTAATGGTCATTGAATTAATAAGATGCCTACAAATTACGAGCAGGCAAACATAGCAAGAGATTCTTTTACTTATTGATATTCTTAATAAAGACTAAAAGTTCAATGATTAAATGTAAAAATGAATTTTGTTATGTTAATATTGAAACTGCTTGAGGTAGGCTGTAGACTAGTGGAAAATTCTATGCCTAGTCAGCTGCCGAGGAGTAATTAATGCAAAAACTCTTATTATCACTCTCATCCAGGGTATCTGCATACTTGTATACTTCTGACCCAGGACTTCTCTGGAAGGAATCAATCAACCTTAAGCTGTGAACAAACAGGAGAACCTGAAGTCAAGTAACACAATTCATCAGTTTCTATGAGTACATACATGCAGTCCTTTGATACTTTAGATAAGCCAATTCTCGTATTCTTTACCACTTTCATTCTCAAAAAGAGGAGAAATCAAGAACTTTTTTTCCTAGATTTGAGTATAATTATTATAGAGAATAATACATCTATGACAGTTCCATAACTATACTTCCAATGGAAAGGTAACTTAATGTAATCACTTAAAAATGGGCACTTTATATTGTTATTTTTTTAAATTAAACATATATACTTATTAAAAGAAAAAGCAGCATGATATAAAATGATGGAACTGTATTTACTAACCAAGCACCATTTACAACAAAGGAATTACTTTAGGAAGCCACAGATTTATTCCATTTCTCAAAACCTTTTTTGTGACTTCATTAATGCAACACACATTATAGTTAAAGAATGGTAGAATAATAGTATTATATTTTACAGTAAACTGTTTAATTATTTGACTACCCATCTCTTTGATTGTACTAAAAATGACTTCAGAATCTTTCCAAAGTCTAAAAACAGCTTCCTCAAATGATTCAGATTTTCACATACTCAAAAGAAAACTCTTTCAAAGGAAGATTTCAAAGCAGAGCTTTGAGCACTGACAACAAGTACTGAACAATATTAACACACTGTTGAAAGGACTGCCCTTCACCTAGGCTTCCTGTTCATTAAGCAGTCCATAGGGAACCATGGGAAGCTTGCTTCCCTAAAAGTGAACATTCCCAGAATTGAGTCCCACATTCCCTTCTAATAGACTCAGGAGTTCCAGTGAAGCCTTCCAGAGCCCGTCTCTAGAGCCACACAAACTAATGGATATACATGTGCTTGGTTAAAAGACTACACAAATGAAACCCGTCATACTAATTTACGGGCATTGTAACAGAATACTATGAACACCGATTTTCCCGTTAAACTATATGTTGATGTGGCTCCAGAGACAGGCTCTGATGCTGTCAGATATAAAGACAAAAAAACCCAAGACATTTTCAGAAACAGCCTTCTGAGAGAGAGAGAGAGAGAGAGAGAGAGAGAGAGAGAGAGTAAGCAAGCTTATTTTGTTTGTTGGTTTGAATCATTTACGTCTCCAGAATTGTGTGCTCAAACACACAATTCAAACTTGGCTCCCTTTCTGTAACATCCGTACCAAATGACCCACCTGTCACAGAAAACGGCATCTCACTTACAGTGTTCGTTGTTGTCCTGGGAAGAAGGAATATCCATCACCATTTCAAGAAAAGGAGTTTCTCCCTAAAGGTGATTTTTTCACATACTTTCAATCACAAATCATGTTTAAGTGTCCTCTTTAATAGTTAAAATGGGATTGAAATTCTCAATAATTTCTTCATGATGCCTGCAAAACAAGTCTTAGTCTGAGCAATATCAAAATGGCATAACGTCGGAGAGATAAGGGACACAAAAGATAACAGATGAGCGTGCTACTTTAAGGAGGCTAGCCCACACTGCCCCACGTAAAACAGTATCTCCTTGTGCTCCTGATCCTCCTTACCTCACTCTACTTCCCCTAGGACTTCTTCATAACTGTATTCATTATTTACTGTCTCTACTCCTCCTATAGCACACAAGCTCTACAGCACTAAAACTGTACCTCGCATTGATTTAGTAGGTGACCTATAAATGTTTTTATGGTTTTTTTCCTTCTTGCATATGAGGTAATATATGCTTATTTTTGGAGGAAAAAAAACATAATAATTCTGAAAGGCATAAAAAACAAATCACCTGGTACTGAATTATCCAAAGATTTACAGTTATTCTACTGTATAACCTGGAATTTTTCAGTGCTCACAGAAACATATCATACATATATTTTATGTGCCATTATTTTGAAGTTAGATTGTTTATCATATTTAAGAGTACAGTATTGTTCAGACCAACATATGTCAAACTTTTAACAAAAGTTTTGTAAAAAAACAAACAAAACCCTTACTGGAAAGTCTATATTTCAGGCTACATAGCAACTACAGGGAACCCTGGTAGTACAGTGGTTAATGATCTGGCTGATAACCAAAAATTGGTCAGTTCAGACCCATCAGCTGCTCCTTGGAAATCCCATCAGGTGGGGACAGTTCTGTTCTGTCCTATGGGCTCTCTATGACTTGGAATCAACTCAGTGGCAATGGGTTTGGTTTGGTTTGAGGATCAACTACAAAGGAAACCCTGGTGGCATAGTGGTTAAGTGCTATGTCTGCTAACCAAAAGGACAGCAGTTCAAATCCACGAGACATGCCTTGCAAACTCTAGGGAGCAGTTCTGCTCTGACCTGTAGGGTCACTATGAGGCAGAATCAACTTGATGGCAGTGGCTTTGGTTTATGAAGGAACGCTGGTGGAGCAGTTGCCTAAGCACTTGACTACTAACTGAAAGGTCAGGTCCAAAAGCCCCAGCAGCTCTGAGGGAGAACACTGTTGAGGTCTGCTTCTGTAAAGATTCACAACCTTGGAAACCCTAGGGAGTCACCAGGAGCTGCAACTGATTCCACAGCAGTTTTATTTTATTTTATTTTTTTTGTTTTGTAGCAACTATGTAAATACACATAGCCAAAGAGCAAAACACAGTAGCAAAAGCTAGGGATGTGGCTAAGGACTGAAATTATTCATAAATTACTCCTTAAATAAATTAAATGAATTAAGTTGATATATAGGAAAGATCCTTTTTTAATGTAAGTAGTTTTTTTTTTTACCCATTCTTACCCCTCCCCCATCAGAGATTGTCTCTATGTGTAAACTTTTTTATGCGTTTTCATAGTAATGGTCTCACAGAGTACCTGTCCGTCTGTGATAAGTCATTTTACTCTGCATAATACTCCTCATTTGGCTCCATGTTATGAAATGACATCAGGTTTTGTAAGCACCATCTGTTAAAAAGATTGTCATTTTCCCACTCATGGACTTTGGGCCCTTAACAAAGATCAGATGGATGGATTTCTATCTGGGTTCTCAATTCTGTTCCACTGGTCAATGTATCTGTTACAGTTCTAGTAAGAGGCATCTTTGTTTCTAAGGTGTCCCTTGTAAACAGCATTTTGATGAATCCTGTTTTTTATCCATTCTGTAACTCTCCCTTTCACCTAGGCATTTCTTTTTACCATTTGTCTCTATTTTCCAGGGTAACACTAGATAAAGAATTTCATTAAGATGCTCAAAGTATCCCTGGTAATTAAGTTCAGTTTCAGCTCCAGTTGAATTCAGCGAGCTGGGGTCCTAGACATCTTCCCACAGACTCAGATAATGGCAGGGTCTCGTGATATCTCTTTTGATTTTCTTCCTACTAACTAGTAATGATTCACTTCACTTCCCAGACACATAAAAACTAATCCTTATATTAGTGAAGACTAGTTTTTATGCAAAGACTGCCTCTACAGTCACCATGAGTCGAATCTGACTCGATGGCACCGGGTTTTTAGTAAAGACTCTTTGCTCCCCTAAAGTTTTTATTTTTTTTTATTATGACTGAGTGAAAATGTACATTCCCGTATAAATTTACAAGCCCACCTATATGCAGCTTCCACTACTCTCCCTGCCCGGTGACAGCACACTGTTCCTCTGTGATTCAGTCTCTGTGATATGAACTCTGTTTTCAATTTTCCAGTCTCTTCCTCTCAGATAGCTCACAAAGTCTTACCTCAAAGGGTCAAGCTGTTGCCAGAGAGAGCTTTGACTTCCAAGATTATGGATCATTATTTGCATTTTAAAAACCTAATCAGAAACTGAAGTTAACTTCTATTCTAGATTACATCTACCATTTCTCGTTGAGCAGCATCTCTAGAAAGCATTAAGGGAAGTATGGGGGTAGAGAAATTTCAGTTGAAAATTCAAAACATTATCGACCACATACATTTGGAACAGTTACTCTTAGTTCTCCAATTCTTAGCTAAAGAAAATACTGCTGTATATATACTATTTTACATAATACCACAAATGTCTGAGAGATAAAGAGAAAGAGACCATTATCCTCACAATTCAAGTGAGGAAACTAAAACTGATTCTTCCAGATATTAAGAAATTGACTCTAAATCACAACCAATTAAACGGTGGAGTTAAGATTTAAATGAGTTCTTTGCAATTCCAAAACACGAGTTTTAGAATTAACATTTTGTTTAACTCACTTCTAGAGTCATAAAATCAAGCCAAATCCATAGCTGTCGAGTTGATTCAGACTCCTTTTAGAGTTACAGACCCTTATAAACCTAGAGGAGATTAGAATACTTGTATTTTTCAGGTTGGGGACCTGAAAGTCACCTAAAACTCGTCTACTACAGCTATCTAGTGCAACCAGATATGCGGATGACTTCCATAAAAATATTTCCTCTCTTTGACTCACATATTGCCTATAGTGTTTCATCAAACACTGCATCTTTTCATCTTTTATAAAGTTTGAATCTTAAAAATGCAGGTCATATAATTGAAATAATATGCTTAATTTAAAACATAAATTGCTTACTTTTTCTCTTAATATTTGCCCTTAGCTACTGTATAATATACATGTACACTAAATCCTGTTGTAGTGTGTATAACATGGAAACCTGTCAAAGAAGGAAAACTAAAATAGTTTCCATTAAAATGAACGACCAAGAAATTTAAGACTGTGCTTTGTCAAAGGCTGAAAATGTGCAAGACCTGGAAAAACAAGGTAGTTCCTTCAAGTTCCAGTTCTCATTGTAATATATATGAAATTAAATAAATAAGTGTATTTGTAAACACACACATTCGGATGCTGTAAAACCCTTCAGCACAATAAAAAGAAAGTAAACTCTTATTATAGCAACTCCTGTTGGTATAATCTCACTTATAATTCAATTATTCTGTTATTTTCAAGTGTGTTAGTTTTATCTTAAAACTTATCTTTCATATAACAAATAACTAGCAGAATTCATTGAAAATAGTAAGAGATCACTAAGAAGTTTGGGTTGGTGACCCAAGCTTTTCAAATGTAATGTCAGGCTGTTTTTTTTAAACTGCAGCTATTCATCTTTATGGGGTTTTCCTGTTTGTGTGTTAAAACAGGAAAATCAGTTTGCATAGGAAAGAAGGCCCCAAAGAATCCAACCAGGGTATCTCAGTTACTTAGTGCTGCCTTAAGAGAAATACCACAAGTGGACAGCTTTAAAAAGAACAATGTAATTTGTCACAGTCCAGTAAACTAGAACTCCAAATTCAGTGTGTCAGCTCCAGGGCAATGCTTTCTCTGCCAGTTCTGGAGGAAGGTCCTTGTTGTCTGATGGTGCAAGACCTAGGTGCTTTCTGAAGGAAAGCCTAGCTTCCAGAATTGCTTTATTCTTGATAGAATGAGGTCTCCAAATCTCTGCTTGCCTCCTTTTCATTTATATCCCAAGAGGATGCCCCAAGCCACAAGACAATCCCACACACTCAGTCCTGCCCCAGGAACAATACTGCCACCCATCCTCCCTCTTGAACATTACAGAGACAGGCTTTACAACCTAAAGCAACATCACATAGTACTAGCCAAATTTCTACATACTTTTTTGGAAACACAATTCAATCCATGACACAAGAAAAGCCACTATCAGACTTCCTTGGGGTAACTGAAGGTTGACCGCCTTGTACTTACCAGACCTTTTAGTCATTTCTGCAGCATGAGAATAATAAATCCACATTTTACCATAAAAGTTTGAACTTTCTCCTTGAAAACTATAATTAAGATTTGGTGACCTTCACTAAAGCTGCCCCAGCTATGTACCCCTCAGCCGGACTAAGCTATTAGCTCAGTAACTGCTAAATAATCATGCCCTCTTCTCTACTATTTCCTTAACAGTGAACTCTTTCAAATTTTTTATAAGCTTTGGACATTTTCTTTTTATAGCCTTGCCAACATAATCATATTACATCCCAACACCAGACAGTGTAAATTAATTCTTCTTCTTTCTTATGCACCACTCTACAGAGAAGAACCAGATTTTTCACTTTCACACTTGATTAACTTGTGGAAGGGAGAAGATGAAAAATGAGGCCTCTTGGGAAAACTTTATCTCGCCTGGGCCAGCCTGCAGAATGGCAGGGGGGATTTGAAGCAAATTAGCTCTTCTTAAGAGTTTTTTCCTTAAAAAAAAAAAATCTTTACGGGAAGGAGAAGAGAGATAAAGAGGCAGGGATTTTGAGAAGGAGATGAGGTAATTTGCTTAAAATTAATCTTATGCCAGATGAACTAAGACAATGTTTTTCCAAACTTGCCTGATTATAAGACTTACCTGGGAAGCCTTTTAACAATATAGATTCTAAGATCTTTTCTTAAAGTTTCCATTCAGTATCTGACACCATGTTTGAAAAGCACTCCAGACAATTCTTGTGGTCACACAAGTTGTAAAGTTTAGGTCAGGTTCTCTTCTATCTTACTCCAAAATATACTAAAAAATCTACAAATCCACAAGTTATCATACTTCTGGGTGTAACAGCATCATGTAACATTCTGATGAATGGACTTGTTATTGACTGTTTTAGTAATTTGTAGGTCTATGTATTACTATACATTTAGTAATGTATAGCCCTACCAGTTTAATTTAAACATGATTAAAATTTTTCCAGTAGGAAATTGCAAAATTAAATTTCTCAAAACCTGCTCTGTTAGACAATATGCTGAGGGCTCTGGCAAGTTCAGTGATCCTTGGGGTTCCTTCATCTTTCACTGTAGTAACTAACCCTGAAGTTCATTAAATCAGTTTAGACTCTATTCTAAACGTGAGAAGTAGAAATAGGTATTCAATAAATCCTTTCTGAAGGGTCCACATATTGACCGGACACTGCATCCCATGTCATATGTAAGTCTCTGTGCTGATAGAAAGCCTATGTTATAGAACTAGATGACGCTGCTCCACTGAACTTGTATACATTGCGGCATTTATACCTTAGGTGAATGGCATTTCAGAACCAAGAAGGGCCTTTCCTGTCATCTTGACAGTGTGTCACACATCAGGCATTTGTTATTCTCTGACATTTGACTAAGGATGCTGAAGAAACTTAGTGCAGGAAAATTCTGCCAAACTTAGCCTAATTAAAATAAATGAAGAAAATAAAAAGCAGACTGAGTTCATAATAACCTGAAAATTAGTATAATTACAGAAAACCCTCAAATATCTTCACTCACAGGGGTAGGTGGTAAAGAAAGGAGACATGGATACCCAAAAATAGCAAAGCTTGTTTACTGTGAAGAGTCTACCTGGGAGACCAACATATCTTAGATGGTACCAATTGAGATCTCTGCGGGGGTCTGTCAGAGATTGCTAAAAATGGGAAAAAGCAAGAATAAAGAAGATCTCCTCTATTTCAACTAATAATTTTTGGAACAGCGTTTATAGATGTTCATTCTTAAATTAAAAAAAAACAAAACAAACCAGAAGCAATGTTTTGAAATGTTATGAAAATATAGCAGGTATCTATGAAGAAGGAACATATGAAGCCAGTGAAGTAAGGCAGGCACTGTATAATCATTTTAGAATTCATTTTAGAGCGCAATCTCATTACAATAATGCTAGTACGTCCAGCCTCTGGTTAGCAGCAGTTTTGTGCTTATCAGGCTGTCCCAAACCAACTGCTTCGTACCCCTTCACCATCTTCCTTTATCAGTCTCCTCCGCCTTCTTCCCTCCTTAGTCCTGCTCTTGCCACACACAGACCTTCCAATGTCCTCTTCATACTAAACAAGCCAGCTCTCAAAAGGACTTCATTCATTCATTCATTTACAGCATCATGCTCTCTGGTTCCCTATAAGTGTCTTAGATCAATAAACCAAATTGTTAATTGTGGCATTTCCACATATTATCTAATAGAAAAGAAATGTTAGTTGGGAAAGATCTAGAAAAGACTTTCTAAATTATAAACATTTTATCTTCTGCTTTCTAAGACTAGTATGGGACTTTAGAGTCTGACTTGGGTTCTCTGCACCATTGACTGTATAACATTAGGCAGATTCCTTAATCTCCTTGAGCCTCAGTTTCCCTATCTAAAAAAGGAGGATAATAATATCAACCTCAGCAGATTGTTCTGAGAGCCAATACCCAGCCCCAGGCTCCTGAAGGACACAGTGGTTGTTAAGGACTGATCTGTTCTGATTGGTCCATGCCCACATGATGTTAAATAATTTGAGTATCAATTTAGGCATTCAAATATCAAATTAACTGTTACAGTACTCAGTAAATGGTAGCTGTGGTAGCAGTAATTACTGCTGTTACTAGCACAGGAAATCCTTCAGAAACACAATACTGTGCTACCACAAAACCTTCCATATAATTAATTAACCTATATAGCAAAATTCCTTTTCTATTTCCTGTCACAAAATGTGCCTCAGTGACTGGGGGGCAAAAAAATCCACTGCTGTTGAGTTGATTCCAACTCATAGCAACCCTAAGGGACAAAGTAAAACTTCGAAACAGAGTTTCCAAGGACTGCCTGGAGGATTCAAACTGTCGAACACTCAGTTAGTGGCTGAACCCTTAACTACTATGTCAGTAGAGTTTCCTCAATGACTAAAGTATCTCCTTGTTTGCTGTTTGCACTGCAGGCAGCAAAACACTGCTCATTTATTTATTTATCTATTTTGGTAGCTTTCTAGAAATTAAGCAAATGCTGGCTGCCATCTCATTCATCTTTCTTATCTTGAACTCAAATCCTGCTTAAGTCAAATCCACGCAGACCTTCTAACCACTCATCAAAAATAGTCAAGAACCAAGGGGGAAAGTATTGATTACAGCATATTCTAATTCACTTTTCAGCATTTAAAATCCAGTTTGTTGCAGTTTTAGAACCTATACATTAGGAGTCCATTGCAATAACCTCAAAACCCGGAGTTTTCAGAGCAAGACAGGCAACATTCACTGAAAGTACATTTTACTTGAAATAACAGGTGTGTGCCAAAAGAAAAATACAGTCAATTTCTGTAAGATAGCTCTTGTTTCATTTGAATGAAGAATGTTCTGGTTCAAGTTCCTCTCGTGTCACCAGACAATTGTTCCTGGATCTTTCAGTCTCGAAGGAATTGGCTCTTACACGCCAAGCTACATGCCCCAGTCTAGAGTATTAAGGTTTCAGAAAACCCCAAAGTCTTGCTTGTTGGGGCTTGCTATCCTCTGACAATAATCATACACCATAGATTGCAGAGAGAGACATCTTCTAGAGTTTTTGGAAAATCCCACATTACCAACATGCAAACAATATAAATGGTGCAAATGTTCATGGGCTGCTTCCATGTGTGGCTTGTTCTAACAAATCCTCCGTCTGATGCGCACAAAATTTAGCAGAGGGGTGTACTTTCTGTTAACTTGAATAGTCTTTGTATTTTCAAGTATTGTTAATTGCCAAGATTAAAATCACAAACCTGTTTTCTGGTACGTTCTGAATCAGAATGTTTTATGAGGTCTGACAATTAAGTTCATGAACACATCGTATAAAACGTGCTACATATCTCATTGCTGAATATCATGTGGTGCCTTCGAACCCCATTGGGAAACTATGCACTGATGCCAGCACCTACTCCACACTTTCAAGCAATTTTGAAACTCTCTTACTGGAATGGCCATCAGAGCTATCATATTACCCTGATGTCCTGAATGTGATCAAAATGTGTTCCTTTCAATATTTCCTTTATCTTCAGGTAAAGGAAGAGGTCAGTAGGGGCCAGATCAGATAACTAGGTAGGGTGTTCCAATACAGTGATTTGCTTACTGATTAAAAACTTCCTCACAGACCATGCCATGTGAGCTGGTGCATTGTTCTGATGAGTTGTTGGTGAAATTTTCAGGTTATTTTATCTTTTTTTATGCACTCTTTTCAGCACTTTTAAATAGTAAATTTGGTTAACTGTTGACTCACTTCGTACAAATTCATCAAGAAAAATATCTGACATTAAAAAAGGTTAGCAACATTGTTTTGGCTCTTGATTTGGACTGACAAAAATTTTTTGGTTATGGAGAATTGTCTGACTTCTGTTGTGCACTTTGATGCTTTGTTTCAGGGTCATATTGGTATATCCATGTTTCATGACCAGTGATTACATGGCCCCAAACTTAGTCTTGCCTCTCTGAAAGATCTTGGCAAACTTCAGCTCTTCTTTGTTTTTGTTCATTAGTGAGCTCTTTCAGTACTATTTTTGCATACTTCTCATGCCAAGATTTTCAGTTAAGATTTTCCTAATTGTTTCTCTATGAATATTTGCTTGGTCTGCTATGCTTTTCACAGTCAGGTGATGATTTTGCCATACAATTTGACAAATTTTTGCAATGTTTTCATCAGTTCTGTTTGTTACTGGATGCCCTGACTTGTCTTCGTCAATGATGCTTTCTACCCCCTCAGAAAAAAATGTTTATACCATTTGTATACTTCTGTTTTCTTCATGACATCTTCCCCATAACCTTGTACTAACATGTCCCTGATTTCACTTCCACTGTTGCCTAGGTTAACAAGAAATTTAATGTTTGTTCATTGCTCTAAATCAAGCTCTGACATGCTTGTGATGGCACACAAAAACACACAACAATAATAAGGAATGCCATTCAGCAAAACACTGCCATACGTTGACACAAACACAGCTGTTAGACACTGATATACCAAGGTTGCAAAACCTTACTGAGTTGTTTGTACAGTGCTTCCAGCATAAGCCTATGGTGGTAAGTTTGTGAACTTAACTGTCAGAACTTTGAATGTAGGCTAAAACATTATATTCCTTTGGTGTGTTTTTAAATCTAAAACAAGCTAATCCAGATATAGCAAAATACATTGTTTGAGTATTTATTTAAATAGGGATTTGTTTAACTGAGGTCAAGGAGTTTGGTCATTGTGCTGCTGTGCTTTCATAGGACACAGTTTCAACTTAAGATTTTTCTTTCTTTTAACCCTTTCCATAAACTGCCTCCAGATTTATCTGGAAAATATAAATTTGGCTATTCTTATGTATATTTTTAATGTTCAAAGCAGTAATAACTCTAAATGGAAAGGATTTTTAGTCTTTTTAAAACTTGCAACTTTTATATTACTTGCTCTCTGGCACACTCCCTCCCTTTATTTTAGTGATAACTCCCATTTCTTTATTAATAAATTAAGCATTTTGATGGAAACATGAGATCCAGCTCCTAATTCTATCACCGACTATAACTGGGGGCAAGTGATTAACAGTTCATAACACATTTTTAATGATCTGTGAAGTTCAGCAGCCGGGTGAAGATACATAATAAAGTGTGCTTTTGAATAAAAATAAATACACAGCTGTTTCAAAAAGTTAATTTTTAAAATTCAGATGCAACCTTTTGCACAAGAGACTTACATGTACCTCTAACTTTGATGACAGTATACCCAAGCCAGTATCTTTGTCTTATTGTACAACTGAATGCAGTGGGTACAAAGTCAAACTGATCAGTGCTGACAAAGAAGTCAAAAGAAAGACAAAATAACTAACAGTCCATGGATAATTTGTAGATACCTGAGGATCTGGGATCTAGAAGAAACTTTAGCCATCAACTACTCAATAATAACAACAAGAGGTTAAAAAGAAAAAAAAAAAGCTTCCTTGAATGCAAAGGCAGATTGTTGTGATTGCTACACCTCTACGAGGGCCACGTCTTCCATGTGCTTATAAAGCCTATTAGGGTTAGTCATATTCATAGAAGTTGACCATGAGCCATGCTTAAAAGTCAATCTGTACCCTTTTAGGGCTCTAAGAAAAAAATCATTCACCCTTTGATTGGCAAAGCCCTCTTGCTTAAGAATACATTATAGGGGTAGAGAAGGCTTGTTTTATGAGAACTCCACCTTGAACTGATGATGTTCAGAACCATAAAAACTACTTATTGTTCCCAGTGAAAAGTTGTACTTATTGGTATCTGAGTTGCATGGTTGCCAAGAATATAGCAATGATGATACATTTGACTTTATTTGTGAGCACAGAGAGGCATTCTAGCCCCAGATTCCAGAGAAGCAGGATATGATCACAGCAACCTTGACAGTGGGAAGTAAGCAGATCCATGAAACAAGGTGTCAGGCTGGACATTAAGGATAGAGACAGCTCAATAGGGACCCCTATGAATGGGCACAGATGACAGAATCTAGTGGTAAGGACAATGAATATCCAAGACTAGGTTTTATGTTTCTGTACTTTTATTTTTTCAAGTTATTCTCAAGGCTTCAATATAACAACATATTCTAGTGACATCTATGCTTTGCACAATACAAGGAAGACTTTGTGGACAATCCTAAGATGAAGTAAGCCAGAGAGAGCAGTAGTAGCATCAAAAAGCATTATGAGCTAACGGAAAGGGACCAGAGATACACAGCACTCAAGAGGGATTCATGTGATTTGAATATTCTCAGAAATTAGAAGTGTGGAGAATACATAAAAACTGTACAGCCCACAGTATGCGGGTTATAGCTGTGTTTACTGAGTTTTGAAGGCAGGATGACCCCCTCAAACCTAAAGAACATGAAGGCATTCTGGTTATACACTTTAGATACTTGTTGACAGAGAAAATATATAACAGATACCAAGCAATTATGAAAAAATATTTTAAATAATTAATACTTCTTTTTAAATGACAATAATCAAGGTACCAAAGCCAAACTCACTGTCATCAAGTCGATGCCGACTCATAGCAACTGTCTTAGCCACCTAATGCTGCTATAACAGAAATAATACAAGTGGATAGTTTTAAAAACAGAAATTTTATTTTGCCACAGTCCAGTAGGCTAAAAGTCCAAATTCATGGTGTCAGCTCCAGAGGAATGCTTTATCTGCTGGCTCTGGAGGAAGGTCCTTGCCATTAATCTTCCCCTGGACTGGGAACTTCTGATGTACAGGGACTCTGGGTTCTTTCCAAAGGATGTGTTCTGCCACTTTCCCTGGCCCCTGTCGTTCCTGGTGGTATGAGGTCCCCAGTTCTCTCTGCCAGTCTTTTTGATCTCAAGAGACTGCCTCAAAGCACAATACAGTCTTACACATTGAGTCCTGCCACAACAACACAACTGCCTCCCATCCTTCCTCATTAATATTGTAAAGGCAAAGTTTATAGCACACGAGAACATCACACAATACCAGGAATCACGACCTAGCCATAGGGTTACACACATTTTTGGGAGGACACAGTTCAAGCCATGGCAGCAACTCTATAGGACACAGTAAAACAGCCCTTTAGAGTTTACAAGGCTGTAAATCTTTATGAAAGCAGAGTGCTACATCTTTCTGCCACTGAGCAGCTGGTGGATTCCAACTGCTGAAGTTTTGGTTAGCAGATGGGCACTTTAACCACTGTACCACTAGGGTTCCTGATTATATATGTTTGAAAAAACTGTAGTATATGTGGGTATGTATCTGCATTTATTTAGAGACCTACACATAGGATCTGTAGACAATTCTAATACAGCTTTTTAAGAGACTAAGACCTACAAGGAAACCCTGGTGGCATAATGATTAAGTGCTACATCTGCTAACCGAAAGGTCAGCAGTTCAAATTTACCAAGTGCCACTTGTAAACTCCATGGAGTAGTTCTACTCTGTCCTACAGGGTCGCTATGAGACAGCATCGACTGGATGGCCGTGGGTTGGTTTGTTTGCTTTTTTGCTGGTTTTAAGACCTACATGTCAGCAAACATTGAACTATATCACAGAACATGACCTTAGTGGATAGCACCCTTGTCTACCAGCAATGTCTCCTGCCACAGTAGTAGCCTTATTCTCTTAACATGTAAGCTTTCCTCACCTGACTTGAATTTCTTTCTTTCATTCAGAATTACGTACTCTTTACCAAAACCAAATCAAACTCACTGCAGTCGAGTCAATTCCAACTCACAGCAACCCTGTAGAACAGAGTAGAACAGCGCCATAGAGTTTCCAGGGAGCATCTGATGGATTTGAACTTCCAGCATTTTGGTTAGCAGATGTAGCACTTAATCGCTATGCCACCAGGACTCTTGAGAACTCTTGTAAACTAATCCCCTCAGTTAGTTTTAGAGACTGAAAAACTAAATTCTAAGCATCATCCTCAACATCCAGTAGACAATTTCAGGGGGTGCAGAAGGCAGAAATCTGTCACACAATCCTCCATTTCATGAGTCCGATCAGTGGTTTAGTCCAGAGTTCTCGGAGCAGATTCTGCGCAGTGAGAGCTAGCCACCACTTGAGGTCTGAGGAAGAAATTATTGCTATTTTTTTTCCTAGGCCTTTACCAAGTGTTATTGGTTAGATTATGTACAGTCACATGGTAGAAAAGCATTCTTGAGGGGAAAATAAAATATAATTACTCTTGAAAATCATGGCTTATTTTCAGTGAGGCTAGAAAGGAGAGCCTGATTTAATTAGCAACTGCAATAAAGATGTGACATTTAAAAACAAATTATGACACATTTCCATTCTTCACTGGTACACTGACTGGTGATATATTGTTCTTTTATGGTTGCCATTTCAAAATTTTAACTGCTTTGGCTTAATTGGTTTAATCCAAATCCAAAAAATGTCACTTCAGTAGTTATCCCTATGTTACTGAAATCAGATTCATTTATTAGGCAAAAGAGAATTGACTCCAGAGAGGGAAAAACAATTACAGTGTAATATCATGGGAAATCTTATACCACTGGAATGTTAAAAAATCACATTTCATATGACTGCTACTATTCATTGCACAGGAAAAAAATAAAATGTCCTTTCTTCCAATTCTAAGCAGTAATTTACCAAACAAATACGCAAATATAAATCAGCTAATCTAAAATCACTTTTGTTCATTTATAAGTTTATTGATTCACTTGAAAAATACGTGTTTAGTGTCACTTATATGTCAGGGAAAATAATTATATATTTGCATAGATATATGTTTGCTTTCATAGAATATAATGGATGAGAAAGACATAAATATAACACAAATCCATATATAATTACAGACTGATAAACATTAGCTGAAAAATTACGAAATGCTATGTAAGTATCATGAGACCTGGTGGCATGGGATTTAAATGCTTGGCTGCTAACCAAAAGGTTGGAGGTTCAAACCCACTGGCTGCTCTGTGGGAGAAACACGTGGCAGTTAGAAAGCCTACAGAGCAGTTCTACTCTGTCCTACAGGGTCACTGTAGTTGGAATTGACTCGACAGCAACCAAATAGCATAACCAATAGTGCTACGATGAATTGATGAAGACAGGCCTAGAGAGTCTCACAGTACTGCATAAGGTCACCCAGTTTTGAGTGGTAGAGAGGATCCAGATCTCCTGCCACCTGTTACAGTGTTCCTGCCCCTCCATCATGATGACACACTGCCTTATTATCTCATTTGTATTTGCTTTCTTTATTTAAAATCTTAGAAACACCTTCTTCATGTGGCTTCAAAATGTTACACATCTATACTGTGGGTTATGATTCTCACACCAAAAACTGGGAAGAAATCTGAGTGTTAGTGCTGGTCCCTTTCTGTGGCCTCAGATAAGATTCTGAGCCTCAATTTCTTCTTCTGTGAAATAAGTAGTTTGAATTAGATGGTCTCCAAAAGTCCCTCCTAGTTTCAGGAAAAAAGAAGAGAAAAAAATTGCCATCGAGTCAACTTGAACTCATAGGACTCTATAGGACAAAGTAGAATTGCCTTTAGAGTTTCCAGGGATCGCCTGTTAGATTCGAACAGCTGACTTCGGATGAACGGCCTTAGTACTGGCCCAGCATGCCCCCAGGATTTCCAAATCCCTTGTCATGGGGTCAGCATTTCCCAGGCCTGTCCCCTAAGGCTGTGCCTGAGGCATTTCCATGAGGCAGTGAAGTGCTCAAATGTGCCACCCGGAGGCCTGCTTATTCTGCTTCATAAACAAACAAACCAAAAAAAAAAAAAAAAAACCACTGCTGCCGAGTCGATTCAGACTCAGAGCCACCCCATAGGACAGGGTAGATATACCCTACTGAGTGCCCAAGGAGCACCTCTGGAGTCAAACCGCCAATCTTTTGATTAGCAGACGCAGCACTTCATCGCTGCTTCAGCAGAGCCTGTGACTATGTGGGCTCGGTGCCTACGTTTTCCCGAAGCATCTCTACCACCGAGGGTGAGAAGAAGGCTAGCAGTTTGGTCAACGCACGCAGAGCTAGATACCCAAATTCATCCTCTTGGTCCTGCAACTTCATCCGGACTCGACAAAGTTACAAACCTATGATTACGGCTCTGTACCCACAAGTGGTAAGCACAGCCAAAAAGCTTTATTAATAAAATCATAAAGATACAGGAAGGGTGTAAATGGTAGTTTACAAATATAGAATTCAGGAGCAAAACTTCTGAAAACATAAGTGCTCAAAGCCTGTCCCCATCACCTGAACTGAAATCTGTAAGGTGAGCCACAGGAATCCGAACTTTTGACAAAACTCCTCAGTGATTTTCATAACCAACCATCGTTTTCAGATGCAAAGTTGGTGTTAATCTGTAGGCTACTGTCATCATGTGAATTATCTAAGAAGCTTGTTAAAAATTTCTGACAGTGTGGTGCTAGATTGTACATTTTAACAATTATTTCAGTGATTCCTATAAATACCAGCATCATCCATATAGTAGTTTATACATCCTGACAAATGAAATTTTTATATGGACAAACACTCAAGGTCTACCAAACGGTATAGCAAATGTAAGAACCGATTGTGAACACAGGTTTATTTCATTATTGTTCCATTGTTTTATTTAATCAGACATTATTGTCCTTATTTTACAGTCAATCTGAAGCATTAGAGTTTAAGTCATGTCCTCCAAATCACAAAATTAATGAATTAATGTACTGGAACTGAAAACTAATGCCACCTATCTAGTAAAGCCCACTTTTCCACAGAAAGTATAACAAGAGTTTATTACACCCTTTAATTAATTAGCTGAGACTGTATCTGCAGAAATGCCTCAGCTCTTGTTGGTTTTATTAGCTACCACATAAATGTTAATGTCATTATAAAAATCTTAGATTAGCTAAGACAAAGTGACAATTTACTTCTAAGCAACCATGTTTCAGAGATTTCCTGGAATCATAAAGTGGTCTCAGGCAATTGTCATTCCTAGTCAACAACCTTCAAATACAAATATTTACAGCTGAGAAGCTCAGAAATATGCTGTCCAAGGTCTCAGCTAGTGAGACGCTCAACCAGCTCCAAACCTTAGTACCTGGCTCTGCTTCGTGGTCCATTTTGACACTATCAGCTCTTGACCCTGTGCCTTTACTTGTGACAGTTATTTGCTTTAGTGCTCAAAAAGGACTTCATGAGACCTGAAATTTTCTTTCAGGGGATAAAATTAAAAAGGCATTTTCTGGACAAATCTCTCTTCTCACTGGCTCTGCTATAATTTGTTTAATAAAATACCTCTTTGTGAAAAGGTGTGCTTGTCTTGACCTCTTGATAAACTGAAATAGGCAGTTTCCACTTATCTTTGAGTTGACCAGTGTTGGGTATAGCATAGTAATAGGCATTTCATAAATATAGTAAAACTAAATGGCATTAGCTATTATGAGACGTTGTTTTCATTTTTTTATTTACTAAAAATGTTAATGAAAAAATATTAAACTTGACCAAATCAATATAACTTTTAACAAAACACAAATTCTTTCTTTCCTGTGTTCCCATTCTGTACTTTTTCTCTTCCTTCCCACTGGTGTTACTTACTTTAACAGGATATCTTTTCAAAAAGTGAGAAAAAAATAAAACATGATCAAGAAGATTAAACTGCTGAAAAATAAAATACTCCTTAGATGTAGATAGAGTTGGTGAAAGTTTTATTTGAAGTTTCAATCAGCTTTGTTCTTTGAGAGGTGGCTGACTTTCGTGTACATTTTATTCCTACTCAGATTTTGTAACAACTCAGATTGTACAATTATATCCTGTGGAGAATCAATACCTGATTTCCCAAATAAAGAAGAAAAGTATACTTACAAATCTCCTGTAGTATCTGTTACTATTTCTAAGACAGGTTTGGGAAGAGATTTTGATAAACTTTCTTTCCTGTAAATTAAAAGGAAAACAAAACCTATGAAGAACTAGAAAAGCTGAAAAATCTGTTAAGCTAATCAAATTTTAACTATCTTGGCTGTTTTTGAAAATTTAGTTTTAACTGGTAAACACCATGACTTACCTGATTTTCTTGAGAAGAGTAGAACTTCCAACATAACAATAAACTGTCTTTTAAAAACCAAAAAGGTTTCATTTCAAGCAACAGATATTAGTGTCTAATACTGCCTGCTACAAAGTCCAGTGGGTAATTACAACATTATTTTCTAAGGATCAATGGCAAGCTGAGAAAATCCTCATCTCATTTAAAAAATAACTGACCATTAGAATAATGGTAGGCACAAAGAAATAACCAAGAAAATATTCGGTATAACTACGCTTTGGGGAAGAGCCCTGATGACACAGTAGTTAAGAGCTCAGCAGCTAACCAGAAGGTGGGCAGTCTGAATGCACCAGCCACTCCTTGGGAATCCTATGGGGCAGCTCTATTCAGTCCTACAGGTTCACTGTGAGTCAAAATCAACTCAGCAGCAATGGTTTTTTATCACATCTTTGGGATGCTGCAGAAAAATGCACCTTTTGTGGAATATGACTTCGGAAAATCTTCTACATCTTTTCCAACTGCCCTGAGGTGCTGTAACAATATTCTCAGTATCCACACGGGATGTTGTACAACTAACGCTCCTAGAATTATATACATATAATAAACTAAAACCTGTTGCTGTTGAGTCAATTCCAAGTCACAGTAACCCCATGCATATAATTCCTGTTCACAGAGGTAACCCTGTGGCATTGTTGTTGTTGTTGTTGTTGCCAGGGGCCACAGAGTCAGTGCCAACTCATAGGAGCCTCACGCACAACAGACGCAAACACGGCCCAGTCCTGCGCCATGCCTGGAATTCTTTTTAAGCTTCAGCCCATCATTGCAGCCACTAACTATGTCAACCCATCTTGGTGAAGGTCTTCCTCTTTTTCACTGACCCTCCACTCCACGAAGCATGATGTCCTTCCTTAGGGACTGATCCCTCCTGACAACGTGTCCAATGTATGTGAGAGGCAGACTTGTCATCTTTGCTTCCAAGAAGCACTCTGATTGCACGTTTTCCTGAACAGATCTGTTTGTTCTATGACAGTTAAATTCAATATATCTGAATCATAACAATTCAGAGAATGGGAATTTCAGAACATTTCACTGTGCCCCTGGGGAATCTGTACATGGATCAAGAGGCAGTCATGAAAAGAGAACAAGGGGACACTGAATAGTTTAAGTCAGGCAAGGTGTGCATCAGGGTTGTTCTCTTTCACCATACCTTTTCAATTTTCATTACAAGAAAATAATCAAAGTTGGACTACAATAAGAATGAGGCATTAGGATTGGAGGAAGATTTCATGAACAATGTACATTATGCAGAAAACACACCCTGACTGCTGGAAGTGAAGAGGATTTGAAACACTGATGAAGATTAAAGACTCCAGCCTTCAGTACGGATTGTGACTCAATATAAGGAAAACAAAAATCCTCACAATGGGACCAGTAAGCAGCATCATAATAAATGGTTGTCACGGATTTTATTTTATTTGGTTCCACAGCAATGCCCACAGAAGCAACAGTCAAGAAATCAAAAGATGCATTGCACTGGTAAAATCTGCTGCAAAAGGCCTCTTTAAACTGTTGAAAAGTAAAAATGTCACCTTGAAGACTAAGGTACACCTGACCCAAGCCATGCTATTTTCAATTGCATCATATGCATGCAAAAGCTGGACAATGAATAAGGAAGACAGAAGAACTGATGCCTCTGAATCGTGGAGCTGGAGGGCCCTATAACATAGCATATAACAAAACACCTGACACAAGAAGGGAGAAAAATAACAGGAGTATAAACCACTGGTATTCACGTTAGCTATTCATGGCAACAAGGCACTTTGCCAATTCCCTCACCACGTGCTCACTGTCCTAATCCAACCTACCATCCATACTTCCCAGACTAATGCAACAGCTCCCTCATACTCCTTGATTTTCTTGTATTCATTCTTACTTTCTGCAAATCCATTCTTTACAGAGAGTTTAGGCAGAATTCCTTCAAATTGAATATGCACATGACCATGCTATGAGTAACCCTTGACAGCCTTCCCATCACCTATGAGATCACCTGGCACCTGACGCCCTGTAAAAGCTGGCACCGGTCTCTCTCCCCTTCGTTTCACCCATGACCATCCTGCACCAACCCTACAGCTCCCCAGTCACACCCAGTAGCTGACATTGCTGTGCCTTGTTGCCAGTACCGAGTTTCTTTGCCCCCAGTACCATCTCCATCCCTTGAGAAGTTCTATTCATCCTTTCAGCATCATCTTAGGCACCTTTCTGGCCCCCTCCGGCTAGGCATGTCCCCTCCTACTTGCTCTCAAACACTGACTTATCTCTACCCTTGCACTTATCACATGCACAGTAAATTTCCCAGCAGTGTCTTGCCTTCCCTTCCCCACTTCACACAAGTTTTTTTAAAAGCCTTTTGAGGACGCAGACTGTGACTCATTCACCTTGTCTCTAGCACAGTGTTTCACACATGGTAAGAGAAATGCAAAAAATATCAGTCGACTATCCAGGTGCAGGAGGTGCTTTTTAGACCACAGCTGCCTGAAAGCATAATGTGTCATCTTGTAAGACTTTAAAAATCAACAGAGGACATCTTTTAACCTCATTCTATACCTAGCTTACCACGTGGGGTTTGCTGTTCCCCTCACTCTGTGTCTGGGACTGTTTTCCTCTTATTGAGTCTTATATATGCAGGCAGACTATGAGGAACTGAGAAGAGGAACAGAAAAGTAAATGAAGAAATATCATATGGGAAGCAGTAATAAGTGAACATCTAAAAACAAATTTTATATAACATAATCAAAATAACTCATTCTTGAAAGTAAACTTTTTTAATCCCAATTTTTTCAACTAGTTACATATAACTTCTAGCAAAAATCTAGTAGAAACTACAAACAGATGCCCAGTTAAGTCGTAAAAATTAAACACTATAATATCCTTCTATAAAGTACAGGTTCAAACATCCTATTATAAGTATTTTTATACTTTCCTTGATTAAATGTTTGTTATTTTATGAATTCCCACCCATTTCTGTCATTTCCAAAAGAAGAAGAAGAAATACAGGCGTACTGAAATAATTATTTTTTCCTTTCCCACTTTTTTGAGCTTATGATACATTCAGATATACTGATACAATGAACTTTGATAATAGTATTTCCTGTGTGGTGATGATTTCTCATACACATCACAATTCAGATTTACATGAGATACTCTAAACACGAATGCTCTATAGCAAGGAGACTAAGAAAGTCTCTCCTGATGCTTAAGTTTTCACTTATCAAAATTTTTACTAACAGAAGTATAGTGATTATTGAAGAGGTTTCAATACTGAGATGCTCTTAACCAAAGATGGCAGAAAAAAGAAAACTTGTGTGCACACATTCTCAATATATGTCTATTTTTGTAAGTCAGAAGTACTAGTATACTGATAGAATTTGCACGCTATAAAATGCATTGACAGAAGTTAAAAGTCAGATAAAAATAAATATAATGTATAACAGGTATTCTAATATGTCCACCCTAAGTGTAAATATAAGAAACAGAACTTGTAAGATTTTGTGACCATACAAAGGTCTAATTATGTAATGTCTATCGGATCCTCAATTAAATCCAGAGAAAACCTGAGAATATTTGTAGAAGGTAAGAGATATCAGGAGTCCTAGTGACATAGTGGTTAAGTGCTTGTCTACTAACCTAAAAGTCAGAGGTTCAAATCCACCAGCTGCTACATGGGAGAATAGACCTAGTGATGTACTCCCATGAAGACTGCAGCCTAGGAAATTCCATGGGGCAGATCTACTCTGTGACGTATGTTTGCTATTAGTTGGAATCAATTTGATAGCAGCTGCAAGAGATACCAAAGGAAAAAAGCCAGTAGTCTCACCAAAGGGAGCAGATCAAAACAGTGGGTGAATTACAGAAATTGATCATATTAGAAATACATAAACACTGAAAATTGAGAATTAGCAGAAATCTTGAAAATCATCTAATCTGATGGTTTCAAAGAACATTTTGGCAGATAGTCAAAATAAAAATCAACTGTACCAGCTACTTAGATTTCATGTCAAATACTCTACTTTCTCTTCCTCATCCCCTTCTTCTCCAGGGATGTAGTGTTAATACTGCCATACAGCCCATTTCAGAGATGAGGCTAACAGCCTGCAGAGAGATTACTCCATCTCCAGCAGCCATTTCAACACCATGATAAGGTAGCTAAAATGATCAGTTCTAGCTAGTCCTCTGTCTTCTCTTTGAGTGGCTTCCCTATGTGTCCCAATATGATCTCAGTCATAAATGTATATAATAATTAAAATAACAGCAGGTTTCCCTGGGTGATGCTTGACCACTAGCAGAAAAAGTAGTAGTTTTAACCTACCCAGAGATGTCTTGTGAGACAGGCCTGGTAATCTGCTTCTGAAAGATCACAGCCCTGAAACCTCTATGGACCAGAGTTCTCATGCACACACAGGGTTTGCATAAGTTGAAACTGACTGGACGGCAACTAACAACCAACAACAACAAAACATAAGCTGATAGAATTTAAGGTAATTTTTGTTTCCAGTGTTTGATAAAGCAATGAATCCTTATTTTTTTCTATAAATATATGTATTTTCTAACTTGAAAGTTTTATTTACTGAACAAGGAGCAATGTTAATGTACAATAATTTGCATAAAGAAGAAGGATCTGGCTTACCTCAGGCACAGAATCTCAAGAGGATTCCAAAACCTCAGATATCAAGCTAAATATTTAATGCATTATTTAAGAAAATAAAATTAATGCCAAAAAATGATGAATAAAATATCAAAATTTTAAGTAAAGATGAGATTGACCCAGCTATTGCACAATTTAGAGGAGAAAGATGTGGCAATCTGCTTTGACAAAGATTGGCAGCCTTGAAAGCCGCATGGGGCAGCTCTCTTTTGTCCTATAGGGTCACTATGAGTCAGAATCAACTCAGTGACAGTGGGTTTGGTTTGGCATTTTTGCACAACTTTGCCTTGCGTGCTTCATCCTAGCCTTGGCCATGGTTCAGAGACTTTTCTGAAATGAGGAAGAGTGAAATTAATTAAAAGCTATTTCAGGTTAGCTATATTACATAAATTTCTACCTCTGTAACACTTAAGATTGTAAAAGAAGGAAATGCAGCTCTGAGGACAAAGTCCAGTCAAAAGTATGTTGGCAGATGCAGAACTTTCCACCTTAACCTATAAGCCTGGGAATTAGGAGGTTATTTCATAACAAATAAACAACTAGAGGGCTATAATACAAAAGGGATTTAGTCCAGGCCTGCTTTTGAATTATTTTACCCATGTAATAAGCTACTAAATGGGGCAATTCTACTCTGTCCTACAGGGTCGCTATGAGTTGAAATTGACTCGACAGCACTGGGGGTAAATTAGTTATAGCTGCTTCAGTAGGCATTCTTTTCCATTTGTTTTGTTTTGTTTTTAAAAGCGAGTCATAGTATCAAATGTATAAAAACCTGAAATTGGAAATATGCTAGGTGAACATGGTCTTGACTCTGAAAAGCAAACCAACCACTTCAACTGCAAGACATAGTTTTAAAAGCTGTTCTTAAAAGGATTTATTTAACCTCTTAAGGACATCAAAGCCATTGAAGACACAAATCATTGTGACATTAGAGAGCATGTGCACTTGTGAGGACTTTTTCTATCCACAGGACCCAAATGAACTCATTTAGGAAATCAAATAACTCCATCCCTAACACATAGTAGGCACTTAACACGTACTTATTGAATGAATGAATGGAAAAGCTGGAAAAAAGGTAAAACAGGACCAGATTACAAAGTTTTGAAAAAGAGACTTTAAGGTGTAGGCTTTTTCAACAGAGATTTAGCCAATCCAAAACAAAATAGAAAGAGATTCTTCAAAAGAGCGGAGTGACTCAAAAGAGAGAAAACAGCAGATCTAGCTAAAAGCCTCTTGAAATACTTCTGATGATGGACAAGAAAGACCCAAGAAGGGTGAAGACAGTGAGAATAGAGTATGGAAATGTGTCTCAAATAGCTCTTTCCTCCTTCTTCTACTGAAATAGAAATCTTAGCTAGGACAATAGCTCGGAACTGCATTACCAAGCCTCCCATGCACTATATACAATTGTACAACTAGATTTTGTCATTCAAACATGAGCTATGAGTAGAAATGGTGTATTAATAAGAGGAGAGCACAGGACCCAAATGAACGCATTTAGGAAATCATAGTAGGCACTTAACACATATTTATTGAATGAATGAATGGAAAAGCTGGAGACAAAGTAGAAAAGGACCAGATTATAAAGTTCTGAAAAAGAAACTTTCACTTCTTTTCTCCTTTTCCCCTCTTTTCCCCCTTCCAAAACCTGGAAACTCAGTTTAACATTCACCCAGAGGATAAGAACAACACCTTACGGATGGTAGAGCAACAAGAGGGATTCTTATAGAGTCTGACAGAGTCAATCCATTATACCAGCCCTATGCTGCCCATGTGGACTGTCCCTGAGATGGAACCAAACTTACATTAAATTAAAAAAAAAAACAAAAAACAAGCCCATTGCTACCAAGTAAATTCTGACTCATAGCAAGCCTATGGGAGAAGGAGGACCTGGTAGAGTCAAACCACCAACATTTGTTTAACAGCCAAGCTCTTAACCACTGTGCCACCAGATCTTCCACATTCTATTTAATCCACTGTTATTTATGGACATAGCCAACTTTCAGACTCACGTCTTAACTAATACAGACTAATATAAAAATCTTTCCAAAGTAGAAGGATCTAGGATGTGAGGTGACAGGCTCTAGTAAATACGACAGAGAGGTAAACTGAGATAATCCCACGTTTTCATGTATAAGTACTCTTTGCTGTCAGGTTGACTTTAACTCATGAAGACCTCATGACTGTCACAGTAGCACTGTGCTCCACAGAGTTCAGTGGCTGATGTTTTGGAAACAGCTCACCAGGCCTTTCTCATGGGGGGTCTCCGGGTGAACTCAAACCTCCGACCTTTCAGTTAGCAGCCAAGAATATTAACTATTCATAGCACCCAAAGTTTCCACGTATAGGGAATTAGGAAAACAGTGGAACCACTAACAAAACAACAAGTGAGAGGGATGACAGCAAAAGAGATGAGGGGAAAAGCAATAAAGTAACTAACTAAAACTATAGGAATTAGATAGCCAAAGGGAGTAAATTAAAAATGTGAAAAATCCAGTGATTTTTGTATAGCATACCAAACAAAAGCCACTGCCATTGAATCAACACTGACTCATAGGAACTCTTTAGGACAGAGTAGAACTGCTCCATAGAGTGTCCAAGGAGCATCTAGTCGATTTGACCTGCTGACCTTTTTGTTAGCAGACACAGCATTTAACCACTAGACCACCAGGACTGTGTAGTGTAAACAGGTGAAAATAAAAGAACTGATGAAATCTAAGATTAAGATGGGAGCTCTGGTGGCATGGTGGTGAAGAACTCAACTGCCAGCCAAAAGGTCAGCAGTTTGAATTCACCGGCCTCTCCTGGAAAACCCTGAGAGGCAGTTTTACTCTGTCCCATTGGGTTTCAATGAGTCAGAATCAACTAAATGGCAACAGGCAGACTAAGATCAGAGTATGCCAATGTAACTGAATGATAGGATGCTCTCACAAAAGGAAGGAGGAAAATATAAAAGTAATCCGCAAGGTAAAAAAAAAGTTATTACCTTACATAAACCAAAAACCAAACCCATGGCCATTGAGACAATTCTGACTCATAGAGACCCTATAGGACAGAGCTGAACTGCCTTACAGAGTTCCCAAGGCATGTCTGGCAGGTCTGAATTGCCAAACTTTTGGTTAGCAGCTGTGGCACTTAACCATTGAGCCACCAGGGTTTAAAAAACCAAACCCAACCTAGTGCTGTCTAGTCAATTCCAACATACAGCGACCCTATAGGGCACAGTAGAACTGCTCATAGAGTTTCCAAAGAGCAGTTGGCAGACTCAAACTGTTGATCTTTAAGTTAGCAGACATAACACTTATCCACCACGCCACCAGGGTTTCTATATGAGGTAAATGAAAATACCATGGCTAGGGTCAGGGGCATTTTAATCTTCTACACTGGTGGCATAGTAGGTTAAGTGCTATGTCCGCTTAGCAGTTCAAATATGCCAGGCTTTCCTTGGAAACTCTCAGGCAGTTCTACTCTGACCTCTAGGGTCGCTAGGAGTCGGACCCAACTCGACAGCAGTGTGTTTGTTTTTTTGTTTTGCTTTTTAACACTGATTTAAAAAGGTCTTTTTGTAGCAGAAGAAACTCTGGTGCTATAGTAGTTAAGTACTCTTTATCCTTAAGTTCTTCTGGATATTTATCCTTAAGTCTTTTAACATGCAAGGTTGTGTCATATGTATATCACAGGCTATTCTTCAGACAGCCTGGCTTTTCAGTTCATTTGCTCAGCAAATAGGCCGTGTACAGTAAAATGCTACAACACTGATACACACCTTTTAAACTACACAGATTCTCCCTTGTTCTGTTCCAACAACTGTCTCTTTGTAAGTGTGCAGATCCTATATGAGCTTAATTCTCACAATGAGAGTTCTGTGATTCTCATTGTCCACAATGTTATCCATAATGTGTTATGATTCATAGAGACAAATGCTTTCACATAGTCAATAAATACAGGTAAATATTTGTCTGATATTGTCTACTTTCGGCCAAGATCCGTCTGACATCAGAAAGGATGTTCCTCATTTCACATCTTCTGACTTCAGCTTGAATTCCTGGCAGTTCCCTGTTGATGTACTGCTACAACCATTTCTTAGTTGTCTTCCACAAAATTTACTTGCATGTGATATTAGTGACACTGTTGCATAATTTCCTCATATTGTTGAATCATTATTCATTGGGTGGGGCAAAAATACGGATCTCTTCCAGGTAGCTGTCTTCGATGAAAACATGGAGTAATAGAATCAATCCTGATACAAGCTGACAAACAAATTAAAAAGGAATTTGATGTGGTCTGAATATTTTAAATCCATTTAAAGTTCTTATGAAAAATTAAAGCAATCATTTCTTGAAAAGGAAAAGGATTAATGAGGACTTTGAACAAGCCAGGTCTCAAGCTTTAGTTGCAATTCAAATTTCCAAATTCCAAGAGGGAAAAGAACAAACAACAGATAATTCTATCATTCCTCCTAGCTCCTTCCCTTCCCTTTCTCTCTTTTTTTGAACTTTTCACAATGAAAGAGGAAATGAGGTTTGAAGAATATCAGGAAATGGAAGCAGAAGCGGTTTTGCTGTTGTCTTCATCCTTTCTGGAAGCCGATGTTTGTAAGTGGAAATGACAAACTGAAATAAAAGTCTCTTCCCCAACTTTTATTAATCTTCATTTAGAGATACCGTGGATCTAAATTCAACATTAAAGTCTTGAAGTTAATATAAGGTTTGCAGAATGGGTGTCAACTATTACACAAAAGAAGCAAGAGTTTGAGAATCTGTATCACTTGCCAGAGGTATTCAATTTCCAGTTACTGAAATGTCACTGACACTCTAGAACATTCAAAGCAACATTATAATATGATCCCCAGCAGCTCTTCTCTAGCTGGTGTGGATCATCTAACTGTGAGGGCATTTTTTAGGAAGGACTCAGACCAAGACTTCTGTTTTTTATTCCACAATCCATGCTGGTTGATGAAAGCTCATCATACTAGCTTTCCTTGCAGATTTTCTCCCTAGCTTTTAGCCTGTACAAAGTACATTATAGCTGCCCAAGGGACAGCAGGGAAGATTCCAGGATTCTGTGCCACTGCACAGTCACTGAAGTCAATTATGCTAATTCACTTTAGCTGAGAAAGTGGTATTTCCCTCTTCACTTTGAAGAGAAGTCTGTTACTAATCTTTTCCTCTTCACATCATCCTTTCATTATCCATGGTCTTTCTAATTGTTTGCAGCATACTTTTTCTTATTCCTGTTTCTACTGTTATGCTTGAGTTTCATAATCAGTCTTCCTCTAAGTTCTTAATAAAAAAACCCCACTCACTAACACTGAGTCTATTTCAACTCATAGTGATCCTATAGGACAGACTAGAACTGCTCCATAAAGTTTCCAAGGAGCTCCTGGTAGATTCGAACGGCTGACCTTTTGGTTAGCAGGCATAGCACTTAACTACCAGGGTTTGCAAGTTCTTAACAGTAGCTCAAATTTTGAGATTGCACTTCTATACTTTTATTTTATTTTATTTTTTGAACACAGTGACCAGACGTCACTTTTTGCTCCTCCAAGTGGATGAGGGCGGGAAAGCCTTAATAATATTTTCTTTCTTAATGCTTACAAAACATCTGAACAAATTTTGCCGTATGCCATCATGTTACCCTGGGTGAGAAGTGGCTTTTTTTTTCCTTATTCCTAATTGGTATTCGGGAAGGAAGAGCACTAGTGGTGCAGTGGTTAAGCGTTTGACTGCTAGACAAAAGTTTGGTGGTTTGAACCCAGCAGCCGCTCTGTGGGAGAAAGATGGGGCAACCTGCTTCTGTAAAGATTACAGCCCTGGAAAGCTCCTGGGGCTAGGTCACTTCTGTCCTGTAGAGTGAGTATGAGCTGCAATCTACTTGCAGCAACACTTTTTTCAATAAAGGAAGGCTATGTAGTGTCACTGTGGGTTAGACCCAACTCAACAGCAGTGGGTAGTGCATGTGTAACGTAGGTAGCAAAGTTGTGTTACTTCGAACTCAGCATTCAACATCAAAAATTACCATTGCTTTACTTCCATCTTTTCTGTGCATGCCCTGAGGTGTGGCTTATTTGGTTCTAGAATTTCAAGCGTGTAACACACAACCCGGTTATGAAGTGTTTAAAGTAATCGACTGCTAAATGAAAGGTCAGCAGTTCAATACCATCAGCTACTCCACAGGAGAAAGAGTTGGCAGTCTGCTTCTGTAGTGATTTACAGCCTTAGAAACCTTACGGGATCATTACAAGTCAGAATAGACTGATGGCAGTGGGTTTAGTTTTGGTTTTTAACATACAACCTGAAAGCCACTCAGGTTACTCAGAAAAGCCCTTTTCCTTACCCTTTTTATTGTATGCCACATAAAAACCACAAAATCAAACCAGCAAACTCACATTTAAAATGCTCACTGATCTAGATAGTTAACGTTTGCTTGCAAAGCTTAAAAAAAAGAAGTAACTTTTAAATCATTTCAACAATCTTACGGTTGTTAGCCTACATCAATTATTTGCTTGTATCATAATCTTCAGACACCAGGAAATTAACCAGTATTCCATATAAATTACAATAGGCTAATAGACATATATGGGATTACTGACGAAACTGTTCATCTCAATTAATAATCTTGATGTCAATAACAAAACATACTGATACGAAACTTTAACTCTAACTCCAATAATGTTATTTCTATACTAGCAGATTTACATCCGACAGTCAAACATTTATGTTCACAAAAGAAAGGCAGTGAGTTCTAAGTTTCATGTTAAAGTGAGTACAGTAACTCCTCAGGAGGGAAGGGAGCTAACTATTTCAGAGCGTCCATGATTGGCCAGATGCTTTAAACTTTCTCCCATTGAACCCTTACAAGAGAAAGAAATGATTCCATCAGACGTGCGAGGGAGCCTGAAGTAATGACAGAGTCAGTGCTGAACAAAGTCCAGATTGGAACCCAGATTCTGGCACAAAGACACACTGACTTAATAATAGTAGTAGTTGATTTCAGTCAACACACAGAAATAGCAAAGTAGAAGAATATGGAAAATTGAGTTGAAAACTTAAATCAGTTTGGATACACCCAGTTGTTTAAGGCAAAAAATGTTGTTTTAACAGAAATACCAGAAATGGATGGCTTTAAAAAGAGGAATTTTATTTGTCACAGTCCAGAAAGTCAAAAGTCCAAATTCAGGACGTCAGCTCCAGGGAAGGCTCTCTCTGCAGGCTTTCGAGGAAGTCTTTGTCTTCAACCTAACCCTGGACTGGAGCTTCTGAGGCACAGGGACCTTGTCCTTTACAAAGGATACGCTCAGCTCCTGGGACTGCTTTTTGTTGGTACGAGGTTCCCAAATCTCAGCTTGCCTCCTCTTCTTTCATATCCCAACAGGCCGCCTCAGGCACAAACCAGTCTTACACACTGCATCTTTTTCCACCAACGCAAGGCTGCCCATCCATTCGCATTAACATCACAGAGGCAGGAATTCCAGCACGGAGGAACATCACCCGGTAGCGGGAACTATGGCCCAGCCAAACTGCTACAGACTTTTTGGGAACACAGTTCAATCCATGACACCCATGTTTTTTCAATTGGTTTATTTAAAACATCCTGTTATACTATTGTTTAGTAACAGTTGATCCATTTCTACTTCAGTATGATCAAAAATCTGTTCAGTGGAGCTCTATCTGTTTCAAAGAAAAGCAGCAATGTGTCTGTGAAGACAGTTCAAGATTAACATTAAATATGTCACGGTCTTTCATACCTACTGGAAAGTGGCCTGGTAGACTCTCCAAGTGACAGAGATGAGGTTTGGTGTAAAGAGCACAAGATTGCAATAGATCCCCTATTTTAAAAAACTGTTTTTGAAATTAGGTGTTCTAATTTGGTCCCCTGGAGTTTGGTAAGATGTTCTTACAAAATGGACCTAATTTTGGTTTGACACTGAACAAAACATTAAACCCTTTAGACTTTGGTATGTGCATCTGAATAGGAAGAATATTAACACTTTAAAGGCCTTTACAATGTTAACTTTCTTAGTTTTGTTAAAAAGCAGCCTCAACGATGAGAAAACACAACAAAGGAAGGAGAAAATGACACCTGTTTGGTGACAGACGGTTAAAACTGGAAGGAGCTTTAACACTAAGAACAATATGCTATTAACATGAGCTTTGAGTCAGGCTGGCTCTAGAACAACTTAACAGTTGTGTGATTTGGGCAACTTCAGCCCAACTTTGCTAATCTATAATGCGGAAATAAGACTTGCTCTTCACAAAGTGTGGTTAAGATTCAATGAAATAATGCCTGAAACATAGTTAATATTAACACCTAACACATTATAGCCAAGTGCCGTCGAGTCGGATCCGACAATTGGGAGGTGTTATTACAACTGTTCTTGTGCAGAAGGTGAAACCGTATTCTAGAAGGCCAAATGGCACAACTTCGTGGGCCATTTCTGTATTGGAAAAGTGGTGCATAACTTCAATTTCATTTAAAATTAAACTGCCTTAAATAACTGGTTACCAACATAGGGACAGAAAGGCCTGGAAATTTCAAATGCATATCAATTATGCTTTTAAAAAAATCAGTTAAACCAACTTTGTAACCAACAGTATTTCCTCTTCCTGACCTCCATTTTTTTAAAAAACTAACTCTGTATGAATTCTTGTGTGACTTTGATCCCACTCTTTCTTGGGATGGAAATCTCTCTCTTAAATCCGCTTTGTCCTGATATTTTCAATTCGAATCCACTCAGTGGTAATGGGTTTGGCTGCTTGTTTTTTTGTTTGTTTGTTTGTTTTTATAGTGTAGAGAAAGCACATAAAAAAGCAGAATGTACTACAGAAATCTTACCCAGAGCTGTGTCTTCACTAACTACTTAACATGCTGCACATTTAGATGTTTCTGTCTAAATAAGATACAGGTTGCTATTTAGTATGGCATTAACAGAAAAAATCTGAAACAGCCTTTTGAAATAAATTCTTTCTTAAAGGGCTTTCTGAGGAGTGTCTCTTGGGCACTATCTGTAAGAACAATTTTTGACAAGTAAACTGACTAAATTAAGCTTCATATTTAGCTTATCATTAGAGAGACAGGCTCATTTCCGGTCTTCTTTACTATGGGATGAAGCCTAGTCTAGCTTCTTTTTGTTGCTGTTGTTATTGTTGTTTGGAGATTCTTTTTTTTAACTAGATATCTAGGTCAACTACAAAAAAAAGAAAAAGATTAGCTTTTCCAGTTCATGCTCTCTCTCAGACTCGAGAAGCACTTGTAGCAGGCCACTGCATTAGGCTGCACCGTGTGCACTCTATGGCTTCTACATGTACTACAGTCTAAGCAACACTCATAGCTAAATTTAAAAAAACTGTTGATGTCATGAAAGTCTACACTGGCAATAAAATTCTTCATATATTTTACAAAGAGATGGATTATTCCCTACAGTGGTGTTTAGTCAGTATCCTAAATGCTAAACATTATCATAAATATATTTGCTTTTTAGAAAATGAATTAACTTATTTAGATATTTCACTTTAAGACACTAAATTCAAGGGAAGAAAGGAATGGACAAGACAAAAAAAAAAAACAAAACACAAAACTCGGTAAAAATCCATTGATGTCCACAAAACAACAAATGCTGGAGAGGCTGTGGAGAAAGTGGAACCCTCCTACACTGTTGGTGGGGTTGCAAAATGGTCCAGCCTCTTTGGAAGTCAATCTGGTGCTTCCTTAAAAAAATGGATATTGATATACCATTTGACCCAGCAATTCCACTACTTGGAATATATCCTACAGATTCAAGGCCTTTCACACCAACGGACACATGCACCAGAATGTTTATCGTGGCACAGTCCACAATAGCAAAAAGGTGGAATCAACCCAGATGCCCAACAACAGAAGAATGGATAGGTAAACTGTGGTACATATACTCAAAGGAACACTACGCAATGATAAAGAATAACGATGATTCCAGGAAACATCTCCTAACCTGGTTTCAACTGGAAGACATTATGTTGAGTGAAAGTAGTCAGCGACCAAAGGACAAATACTATATGAGACCTCTACGATAAGATCTCAAAAACAGACTTGTGTATAGAAGAAAAGACTCTTTGACAGCTGCAAGGGAGGGGAGGGAGAGAGGAAGGGTTGGGGGGGAGGGTTTAGTTTAGGTAGTTACTAGAAATCTAGTTGGGAGAAAGCGGTGACAGCACACATTAGGAACAAGAACAACATTAAGTGGACTTCAGCATAACTTGAGTACTCCTTCCATCTTAACTCAATACTGCAAGGTAGAGTAGCTGGGGCGGGGGGCATGGGACCATGTTCTTAGGGGAATTCCAGGCCAATTGGCACAACTAGCGTTTTGCTAAGAGAGCTCTCTGCACCCCACATTGGTGAGTGGCGTCTGGGGTCTTAAAAGCTGCCAAGCTGCCATCCGAGGACACAGCAAATGGTCCTAACTCAGCAGGAACAGATGCTCACCGAGGGCCAAAATGGCATGCGGTAAAGACAACTGAGAAGACAGAGAGACCCACAAGAGTGGGTGCCTACATCGATCTGGGACCGGAAGAACCAGATGGTGCCCGGCCACCACCAGTGATAGCCATAACGGAGCTCACAGAGAGGAGCCTCACTGGCAACACAAGAATAAAAAGAGGTGCATCATGAGATCTCCACTAAAAGACCTCAATTGATGGTCCAGCGGTTTGGGGGTTCCTCTGAGAGCATGGCCCCCGGCCCTGATGCTGCCCATTCCCATAAATTATAACAAAGGTCCACTCTTTGGACAGGAATGGAATGGACTTGGCAATGCAGACTAACCATATATTGGAAGCACTTTATGGTTCTATACATCTATAGGATATCATCTTGCTGACCTCTGGCTGGAGGAAGGGGAGTGGACGGAGAGGAGGGGAAAGGAGACTGTTGGGAGGATGAGACATGTATGGAGCAGAGAGGAATAGTGTGCAGTCACCGGACAGGAAGAGAAGTGGAAGCTGCATATAGGGGGGCATGTAAATTTACATGTGAATGTACATTTTCACTCAGTTATGTTAAATAAAAATAAAAATAAATCCATTGATGTTATAACTATCTTCTTTCTTAAATTCGAACATGACTGCACGCTTCATACCTAACCCAATGACATTCCTTATTGGCTGAACTTACACTTCCCACAAGAATACCTTGCTCCTGTCAAGATTTATCTGGATCAGAGAACAAGGGCAGCTGCAGTGATGATTCACTCCAAACAATTCTGGACGAAGCAGCTGCCGACGAAAGCTGTACTCCAAACATCAATCATGCTTATTGTTGCAGCTAGGTCGGTCACGTCGTATGCACAGTCTACTGACTTTGCGGCTTCTCAATATTCACATTCATTGCAGTATTACTGCTGTCATATCATATTCAAGTAGTTGAAACAGCATCACCACGTAGACATCCAAACATCAGAAAATCCACACCATCATGAAAATGCAACCGCTTGTGAAGGAGGAGGTGAAAAGAATGTTCATTCTAAGTGCTAAGGAGCAACTGATTTTCAGTAGACTGACATTCCACATACCTCTGTACTTCTCTGAGATGTTAGCTCGGTCACTCACACTCCAGCAATGTCACAAATACTAGGCTTAGGGATGGTGACAGAATATCAACAGCTCCTAGCAGACATGAGTATAAACTGTGCTGACCCAGAAAACCAGTTATTTGATAGACTTTTCTTTCAGGACAGATTTTCCCAGATTAGTAGTTTTTCTTAAATTGGACATTCATAAATGCGTAGAGCAGTCTCAGAACAGGCAAAATCAGGACCAGATTAATTGATTGTATATTAAAAATGACATAAAGACAGCTTCTGGTGAATTAAGAGTCTTTTAACAGTCTGTATTTCTAGCATGCTCAGATACCATGTTATGAACTCTGGATATCAACAGACATCAAGCTTTCATCACATTGTCTTCTGCCCAGAAATTCTAACACACTCAAAATAACAAAGAAATGCATTGGAATCACCTTTTTTGTTGTTAGGTGCCATCAAGTCAGATCCAGCACATAGACACTAACTACAACAGAAATGCTGCCTGGTCCTGCATCATCCTTGCAATCTTTGTTATGTTAAAGCCCATTTTTTCAGCCACTGTGTCTGTCTATCTTATTGAAGCTCTTCCTGTCCTTTGCTGTCCTCCTGCAGGGACTGGTCCATGCTGACAGCACGTCCAGAGTTAATGAGATGAAGTTTTGACATCTTTGCTTCCTAGGAGCATTATGGGTGCAATTCTTCCAGAAAAGATTGCTTCATTCTTCAGGCGGTACATGGTATAGTCAACATTCTACACCAATACTGTAATTCAAAGGCATCAGTTTTTCTTTAGTCTTCCTTATTCATTGCCCACCTTTCACATGCATGTGAGGTACAGTACCATGGCTTGGGTGAGGCACATCTTAGTCCTCTAGATGCTGCCTTTGCCTTTTAACACTTTTGAAGAGGTCTTTTGTGATAGATTTGCCCGATGCAATAAATCATTCAATTTCTTGACTGCTGTTTCCACAGGCAGAGATTGTAGATCCAAGCAAAATGAAATCTTTGACAATTTCAATGTTTTCTCCATTTTTTATGATATTATTCAGTGGTCCAGTTGTGAGGATTTTAGCTTTCTTGACATTGAGGTGTAATCCATACTGAAGGCCATGGACTTTGGTCTTCATCAGTAAGTGTTTAAGTCCCCTTGGCCTTCAGCAAAGAAGATTGTGTCATGTGTGCATTATGGGCTCTTAATGACTCTTACTCCAGTCCTGATGCTGAGCTCTTCATATACTCCAGCTTCTTGGATTATTTGATCAGCACATAGAGTAAGTATGGTAAAGCAATACAACCCTGACACTCCACTTTCTTGATTTTAAACCATGCAGTATGTTCTTGTTCTGTAAGAACAACTGTCTATGTACAGGTTCTGCACAAGCACAGTTAAGTGTTCTGGAACCCCCATTCTTTACAAACTTAATTTGTTAGGATTCACACAGTTGAATACTTTTGTATAGTTATTAAAATACAGACAAACATCTTTCTGGTATTCTCTACTTTCAACCAAGATCCATCTGACATCAGAAATAGTATTCCTTTTCCATATCCTCTTCTGAATCTGGCTTGAATTTCTGGCAATTCCTTGTTGAAGTACTGCTGCAGCCACTTCGAATGCTCTACAGCATAATTTTATTAGTATGTAGTATTAATGATATTGTTCAATAATTTCCATGTTCTGTTGAATCACTTTTCTTTAGAATATGCATGTAAATAGATCTCTTCCAGTTGGTTGGCCAGGAATCTGTCTTCCAAGTTTCTAGGCAAAGACAATTGAACGTTTCCAGAATTGCATTTGTTTGTTGAAACATCTCAGTAGGTATTCTGTCACTTCTGGAGCCTTGCATTTTGACAGCGCTTTCAGTGTAGCCTGAGTTTCTTCCTTCAGAGCCATCGGTACTTGATCATACAGTACCTCCTGAAATGGTTGAATATCAACCAATTATTTTTGGCACAGTGACTCTGTGTATTCCTTCTGTCTTCTTTTCATGTTTCATGTGTCATTTCGACCCATAGAATCCTTCAGTATTGAAATTCGGGGCCTGAATTTTTTCCTGAGTTCTCGCAGCTCAAGAAATGATGAATGTGTTCTTTCTTTTTATTTTTTATAACTTATGGCCTTTGTGCATGTCATGATAATACTTTGTCTTCTTGAGCCAACCTTTCAAATCTTCTGTTCAGCTTCCGTACTTTGCCATCTTTTCCTTTTAATTAAATATCTACTCTGCTTTCAAGAGTAAAATTCAGAGTCCCTTCTGACATCTTTTTTGATCTTTTGTTTTCTTTTCTGTCTTGTTAATGATTTTTTACTTGCTCTTCTTGTATGTCACTCATGTCATCTCACAACTCATTTAGTCTTTGATCATTAATGTTCAGTGCATCAAATCCATTCTTAAGATGGTCTCTAAACTCAGGACGGATATACTCAAGTTCTCACGGACTTGTTTCAGTTTCCCTCAGCTTCAGCTTGAACTTGCATAACAGCAGTTGATGGTATGCTTTGCAGTCAGCCCATGGACTTCTTATGACTGATGATTGAGTTCCTCCGTTATCTCTTTCCACAGATGTAGCCAATTTGATCTAGTTCATTATATCCAGTGAAGTCCATGTATGTAATCACTGTTTATGTTGCTGAAAAAAAGATATTTCCAGTGAATAGATCCTTGGTCTTACAAAATTCTATCATGCAATCTCTAGTATCATTTCTATCACCAAGGCCTCATTTTCCAACTACTGATCTCTTTTTGATGTTTCCTATTTTCCTAGTCCAATCACCAGTAATTATCAATGCATCTTGATTGCATGTTTGGTCTGTTTCAGACTAAAGAACTTGGCAAAAATCCTCAATGCATCTTTGACACTAGTGGTTGGTGTGTAAATTTGAAGAATAGTCATGTTAACTGTTCTTCCTTATGAGCATGTGGACATTATCTTGTCACTCACAGGACTGTATTTTAGGCTAGATCTTAAAATGTTCATTTTTTTTTCTTATTTTGAATTTCTGTTTGTTGTGCTTTAAGTGCAAGTTTATAATTCAAGTTAGTTTCTTATACGAAAGTTCATGCACATATCATCATGCAACCCTTGTTCTCCCTATAACTTGACAGCCCACTCCTCCCCAACCCTATATTTCCTGTGTCCATTCCAAAACTCCTGCCCCTTTCTACCTTCTTATTTCGCCTCCAGAGAGGAGCTATCTAGCTAGTGTGATGTATCTACCTGAGCTAAGAAGCACACTCTTCACAAGTACCATTTTATGTTTTATAGTCTAGTCTAATCTTTGAAGAGTTGGCTTTGGCAATGGCATTAGTTTGGGGCTAACAGAGAGTTTAGGGGCCAGTCTCAATTGCACCATTAAGTCTGGTCTTTTTAACTGAATTTGATTCTGCCTCCCACTTTTCTCCTGCTCCATCAAGGACTCTCTGTTGTATGTCCTGTCAGGGTGGTCACTGTTGGCTGGTAGCTGGGCACCATCTAGTTCTTCTGATCTCAGGCTGATGGAGTCTCTGGTTTATGTGATCCTTTGTGTCTCTTGAACTCATATATTCCTGTGTATTTGGTGTTCTTCATTCTCCAGGTGGGTTGGGATCAATCGATGTTTCTCAGATGGCCACTTACTAGCTTTTAAGACCCCAGATGACACTCACCAAAGTGGGATGTCGAACATTTTCTTAAAAAACTTTGTTATGTCAGTTGACCTAAATGTCACCTGAAACCAGGGTCCCTAGGGCCCCTAGACCCTGCTACTCTGTTGTTCAAAGTAGTTGGATATATTCAGGAAACTTCTTAGCTTTTGGTTTACTCTGGTTATGTTGACTTCCCCTGTAGTATGAGTTGTTCTTCCCTTCACCTAAAATAATTCTTGTGTGCTATCTAGTAAGTGAATACCACTCTCCCTCCCTCTATATGCATATAACTATCAAAGAATGTTTTCTTGAGTTCTCATAATAGTGATATCATACAACATTCGTCCTTTTGCAATTGACTAATTTCACTCAGTATGATGCCTTCCATATTAAATGATGTTATATTTTTTGTTATTGTATAGAATTTCGTTGTGTGAATATACCAGAATTTGTCCATCTATTCATCTGTTGATAGGCATCTAGGTTGATACCATCTTTTTGCTATCGTTAATAGTACTGCAATGAACATGGGTGTGCATATACATATTCATGTGAGGACTTCTATTTCTCTAGGATATATTCTAAGGAGTGGAATTGTTGGATCCTATGGTCCTTCTATTTCCAGTTTTTTGAGGAAGCGGCAAATCTATTTCCAAAGTATTTATACCATTTTACGTTCCCACCAGCAGTGTTCTAATCCTTCCACAGCCTCTCCAACATTTATTATTTTGTGTTTTATGAATTAATGCTAGCCTTGTTGGGGTGAGAAGGCATCTCACTGTAGTTTGATTTGGATTCCTCTAATGGCTGATAATCACAAGCATTTCTCCATTTATCTGTTAGTCAACTCAATATCTCCTTTTGGCAAGTGCCTGTTTATATCTTTCACCCATTTTATAATTGGATTGTCTTCTCATTGTTGAAGTTTTGCAGTATCTTGTAGATTTTAGAGATTAGACCCTGTCGTGAATTGAACTGTGTTCCCCCCCAAAATCTGTAGCAATTTGGCTGGGCCAGGATTCCTGGTGTTGTGTGATGTTCTTCCAGGCTGGAGTTCCTGCCTGTATGATGTTAATGAGGGTGGATGGGCTGCAGTTGAGTTGGTGGGCAGAATTGAATGTGTGGGATTGTATTGTGGCTTCTGGAATCCCCTTGGGATACAAAAGAAAGGGCGGCAAGCTGAAATTTGGGAACCTCATATCACCAAGAAAGCAGCACCAAGAGAAGGCCGCATCCTTTGGACCTGAGGTTCCTGCGCCAGGATGTTCTCAAATTGAACTTGGACTTTTAGCCTACTGGGCTTTATAATTTCTCATATTACATTTGAATTTGTAGTTTACTGGACTGTGACAAAATAAAATTTCTCTTTTTAAAGCCATCCACTTGTCATATTATTCTTAAAGCAGCACTAGATAACTAAAACAGACCCTGAGTAGATTTGTAATAGACTAACATTTTCCCTAGTCTGTAGGTTGTCTTTTGATGAGCATAAATTTCAAGGATCTCTCAGTTATCTAGTTTCTTTTATGGTGTTTGTACATCGTTAGTACTCTCTTATATTCTGATTATGTCACATATTAGGGCTCCAAGCATTGTCCCTATTTTTTCCTTCCATGAGAAATGATCTTCCTGATGATGAATATGATGTCATTCCTCATCAATTTGTCATTTCTAGCATAGTAAACCATATGATTATTTCATTCAAAATGGCCAATATCAGTCTCTTTCACTTCACTAATGCCTGGGATATAAATCTTCAAATGTTGTATTTCATTTTCTACATCGAATTTTCCTACATTCATACTTTGTACATTCTACATTCTAATTATTAATGTATGCTTACAGTTGGTTCTTCTCATTTTGAATGGAACACAAACAAAGGTCTCAAAAGCTTTACTCCATTCATATTACTAAGGTCAACCCTATTTTGACAAGGTAGCTCTTCACCAGTCATATTTTGAGTGCCTCTAACCTGAGGTGCTCATGTTCTGGCACTGTATCAAACAGTATTCTGATGCTATCCATAACGTTATCACTGTCCACTCTTTTCAGAAGTAGATTGCTAGGTCCTTTGTAGACTGGACTTACTCTGGAAGCTCTATTGAAATCTGTCCATTAGGGATGACCGTGCTGGTATTTGAAATACCAGTGGCAAACCTTGCAGCATCACATCAACAGGCAGCTACTACAGCATCACAAATGGGAAATGAGAGCTAGAATCCCTAGAGTACCTGCTTCTGTGGAGTGTTCCAAACTTCAGGGTATGTAGAAGAAATCGTATAACCGTGACATGAGAAATATTAAAGACAGGCCTAAGAGACTGTGCCATTAAACTGCTGTTGTTTGAAGGTGCTATAGAGTTGTTTCTTACTCATAGCTACCCTATGTACAACAAAACAAACAGTGCCCAGCCCTGAACCATCCTCACAATCAGTATGCTTGAGCCCACTATTGCAGCCACTGTTGTTTATTGACCTCACCGGGGGGTAGGTTCTCTTTTTCACTGACACTCTATCTTTTCACTGACCCTCTAACTTTAAAGACTTAGTCATTAAACTAAGTCTTCACAATAATTTGCTTAAAATTTTATCATGAAAGGCAGCATAACCCAGTTGATTGCAATCAGATATCCTTGAGTGATCATGCTAGTCAAACCACTAATTAATTCTGTATCTTTGGCAAGTTACAGGTCCATTTTAAACTTCAGTTTACGTATTAGCAAAATGAGACTAGTAAACCTCATAACGTTGTAGGAAAAGTATTTAGTAATTCTTAGCAATTATTGTTGTTACTAATCTCAGTGTGGTAATCCTGACTTTAAACTTGCCTGTTCACTCATGAAAGAAGTGTTCACCTGGGCTTCTACTTTCTGTTTTTAAAGGAGAAATAAATACAGCCAGCTTCCAAATGGCTCATCTCCAAAACATATGCATAACCAAAACTAAACTCAATGTCACTGACTCAATTACTTTTCACGACAACTCCATGTGTTTTTTTCACCAGATTTTTTTTTTTTTTTTGGCTCATTGTGTTTTAAGCAAAAGTTTACAGTAAATCAGGGCTTTCTGTGGCCATCAGGTAGGTTCAAACAACCAAACTTTAGGTTAGTAATCTAGTGTAAGCTGTGTTCCACCCAGGGATCCTCTAAAGTAATTAGAAATGTTTACGTATGAATATCTAATTTATACATATAAATATAACTGCATTGTACATAGAAAGATTTATAAAATAGATAAATTTTTAAATGAATGGCAAAATTGATTGCAAGATATCAATATGGGAGTTTCACTTCTATTTATAATTTAGTATCAAAACTGTTTTTCTGAAGAAATCATACATCTCCATACAAGCATATCCTCCCTTTGATCAGTTAATAGTAGAATAAAAAAATGACAATAGAATCATCTTTTAGGCCATAAAATGTCATAAAGAAATTGTCTCCTCTTAATCTAGCGGAGAGTTTTTGCTTGATAGCTCATGAACTTCTTAGTGTAATTAGCCATGTACTTCTTTAGTTCTAAGATATTCATGCTTTTTGTGTTTTTCAGAGATTACCATTATAAATATATAGTAAACTCTCTTGGCTTGAGGTCTAAGAAAGGAGAAAGTATCTCCATCTGTGTTTGAGTTTGTTACGAGGACAGATCACAAAGCTACACTATGATGGAGTTGGAAGAGACTCCAGAAAATAATATATTTAACTCTTGAATCTCAATCTTTTAATTTCAGAAAGAGGTGCTATCTGTATTGGCCTCTGAATGAGATGCCAAGATGAACAGTGAGGCAAGGTTAGAACCCAGCTCTTCCGAGATCCAGCTCAGTGTTCTTTCTACCACACAGTATTGTTTTTCAATCAATAGGGCAACATAGGGTTTCTGTTCTTGACCCAGTTGTCAACACTAATGAATGTACATGAGTATGGGAATACCAACACATTTTGTTATACTTTTGTTATGCATGTCAGAACCCTCCAGGCTCTGCTGTGTTCAGAAAACACCTGCAAATGATTCGGGACTTAGCCAAATTCATCTAGAAATTTGTGTGACATTTTCAACTCACTTGTAAAGACAAACTAGATAATTAACTTTCATGTTCTTTCAGAATATTTCAATATCATGCTGTACAGGATGTTTCCATGTTTTCCTTTTCTTTTGTGTACCTTGTTCTATTATTGTCTGTCATTCTTTTTAATAGAAGTTTTTTTTGTAGTCTTTCCATTGTGTTCTGTAAAGAAAGTATGAACAGAAATCTATCTGCTAATAGATAATCCAACTACTTTACTCTTAGATCTACCAGTGTCCCTCATGCTACTTTGTTAAATAAACACTAGCTGCAAATGGATACACCACTGTAAGTACTCACTTGTCTATGCCAAGAAATTTTGCAGACAGCTACCCAGCCAACTGAAAGAGATTTATATTTCTGATGCTTCCCAAGAAAAGTGATCCAACTGAATGCAGAAATTATTGAACAACATCCTTAATATCACATGTGAGTAAAATTTTGCTAAAGAGCACTCAAAAGTGGCTGCAGCAATGTATGGATAGGAACTGACAGAAAGCCATACTGGATACAGAAGAGGACATGGAAGCAGGGATATCATTCTGATGTCAGATGGATCTTAGCTGAAAGCAGAGACTATCAGAAAGATGTTCACTTGTGTTTTATTCACTATGCAAAGGCATTCAGCTGTGTGGGTTATAACAAATTCTGGAAAACATTGCAGAGAATGATAATTTCAGAACACTTAACTGTGCTGATGAGGAATCTGAACAGGGATCAACAGACAGTCATTGGAACAGAGAACACTGCATAATCTAAAGTCAGAAAAGATGTACATCAGGGTTTTATCTTTTCACCATACATTTTCAGTCTATATGGCAAACAAATAATCTGACAAGGTGCACTACATGAAGACGGATGGGGCATCAGGAAGACTCACTAATATCCTGCACTATGCAGATGACATAACCTTGCTTGCTGAAAGTGAAGAGGATTTGAAACACTTACTGATGAAGATCAAAGACCACAGCCTTCAATGTAGATCATACCTCAACATCAAGAAAACAAAATCCTCACCACTGGACCAATAAGCAACATGATAAACGGAGAAAAAAATTGAGGCTGTCAAGGATTTCATTTTACTTGGATCCACAGCCAACATTCATGGAAGCAGCAGCCAAGAAATCAAAAGACACATTGCATTGGGAAAATGTGCTGCCAAATACCTCTAAATTGTTGAAAAGCAAAGGTGTCATCTTGAAGACTAAGGTGCACCTGACCCAAGCCATGGTATTTTCAATTGCATGATATGCACACAAAAGCTGAACAATGAATGAGGAAGCCAGTAGAAGAAGTGATGCCTTTGAATTGCTGTGTTGTAGACTACTGAATATACCATGGATGGCCAAAAGAATGAACAGATCTGTCTTGGAAGAAGTACAAATCAATGTGCTCCTTATAAACAAGGATGTCAAAACCATGTCTTACGTATTTTGGACATGCTGTCAGGAAGGATCAACCCCTGGAGAAGAGCACTATGTTTGATAAACTAGAGGGTCACCAAAAAATTGGAAGACCCTTAAGCTGGATTGACACAGAGGCTGTAACAGTGAGCTCAAATATACTCATGCTTTGGAGCATGGTGCAGGACTGGGCAGTGTTTCATTCTGTTGTACACAGGGTCGCTATGAGTCAGAATAGACTTGAAGGCACCTAGCAACAAAAACAGTCACAAACATAAGCAACTTGACCCCAAAAAGTTTGAGACTGAGAGTTTAAGTTAGAATTTTAAAGGCTAGTTGATGACATTCCTGGTTTACGCAGCTCCTTCTATCACTTGGGCCCATATTTCCCTTGTGCCTTTCAGGTTCTTCATTATCCTTTGCTCCATAAGAGTTGGGACCAATAGATGCTTCTTAGAAGCCCTATTTCTAGCTTTTAAGACCCCAAATGCCATTCACCAAAGTGGGATACAGAACATTTTCTTAACAAACTTTGTTATGCCAATTGACATAGATGTCCCCTAAAATCATGATCCCAAGACACACTCCCTTCTACTCTATTCCTCAAAGTATTTGGATGTATTCAGGAAACTTCTTAGTTTGTAGTTCAGTCCAGTTGTGCAGATTTCCCTTGTATTATGTTTTTTTCCTTTCCTTCACCTAAAATAATACTTATCTACCATGTAGTTAGTGAATACCTCTCTGCCTTCTTCCCCAACATCAAAAAATGTTTCTTCTGTGTTTAGACCTTTTCCTGAGTTCTCATAATAATGGTCTCATACAATATTTGTCCTTTTGTGACTGACTTATTTCATTCAGCTATATAGACCCCCTTCAGATTCATCCATGTTATGAGATATTTTGCAGATCATTGTTCATTATCATTGCTTAGTATTCCATTGTGTGAATATACCATAATTTGTTTATCTACTCACCCACTGACAGACATCCAGATTGTTAGAAACTTTTTGCTATCATCGACTGTGCTGCAATGAACATGGGTGCACATGTATCTATTCATGTGAGGGCACTTATTTCTGTAGGATATATTCCAAGAAGTGGAATTGCTGGATCTTATGGTACTTCTATTTCTAGCTATTTAAGGGAGTGTCAAATCAATTTTCAAAATGGTTGTACATGTTACATTGCCACCAGCAGAGTATAAATGTTCCAGCTTATGTACAGCCTCTTCAACATTTATTATTTTGTGGGTTTTGGATTAATGCTAGCCTTGTTGAGGTGAGATGGTATCTCATCGTAGTTTTGATTTGGATTTCTCTAATGGCTAATGATCATGAACTTTTCCTCATTCATGTATCTGCTAGCAAACTGGATGTATTCCCTGGACGGCACTTGGCTTGGCTGGCTTAGATTTTAGAGGTGCTAATCGGATTTGTCGCATCCATTTTTTACCCCCTAGTCTGTTGGTGGTCTTTTTACTTTTCTGATGAAGTATTTGGATGACCGTAATTGGTGGATTTTTAGGAGTACCCAGTTACCTATTTTCTCTTCAGGTCTTTGTGTACTGTTGGTAATGTTTTGTACTCTATTTATGTCATACACTAGAGCTCGTAACACTGTCCCCATTTTTTCTTCCATAATCTTTTTAAAAAAATATTTCATTGTACAAGTTTAGTGCTCTAATTTTGATACCTCTTTTTTTCTGCATTATTGATGGTTTCTTTCTTCAACTAATTTCCTTGGTGAGTCATTTTTCCTTATCATCTTGTACATTAGTATTGACTTTTTATTTTCTGAATCTTTGTGTTTTCCTCCTTTTTTTATTTTGACGTGTAGGATTGTTAATTTCTTCTGTGGTTACCTTAATATTTATGCCTATTGTTCTAAGTTTAAACCAGTCTTTAATTTGTTTATATTGCCTTGACTTCCTCTGTATAGAAAACATCTATTACTACATATTTTCAGTCCCTCTTTTTTGTTATAATGTTGTCATCTTTTACATAATGACATCTCTGTTTCCCTATTCTCAGTGTTTTAGCTTTGATTTATTTTTGTGATTTGCCTATCTGGGTTGATATCTGTCTGGTTGCTTGGTCTTACATTCAGTGTAGTCTTGAGTTATTATCCAATGTTACTGATTTTCGAACCAAAGGACTCTCTTTAAGTGTTCTTGTAATTTTGGTTTTAGTCTTTGCAAATTCTGTAAACTTCTATTTATCTAGAAATGTACTAATTTTGTGATCAGATTTGAGAGATAGCTGGTAAGTTTTTTTCCATCAAAGCTTTGTATCTATTATCCCATTGTCTTCTGGCTTGCATGGTTTCTGCTGTATACTCCAAGTTACTCTTACTGGCTTTCCTGTGTTGTTTGTTTTTCATTTATCCATAATTGCTCTTAAAATTCTTTCTTTATCCTTGGTTTTGGCAAGTTTGATTATCATATGTTATGGTGACCTTCTTTGGGACCCTCCCTATGTAGAGTTTGATGAGCATCTTGGATAGATATCTTCTCATCTTTCATGATATCAAGGGAGTTCATTGCGAACAAATTTTTAACAATTCTCTCTGTATTATTTGTTATACCCAGTGTTGTGTCAATTCAGTAGCTAGTAGGTTATTCCTCTTTTAGAGTTCCACATAATTCTTAGGGTTTATTCTTTTTTTTAATTATTTTGTCTGATTTTTTCTCAAATATTGTTGGCATTGAGTGCTTTATCTTCAATCTTCCTAATTCTGATTTCCATTGCTTCAGTTCTGCTTCTTTGACTCTCTCATGAATTCTGAAATTTTATTGTAAGTGTTTTGAATTTCTCTGAGTTGTCTCTTTAAGGTTTCTTACAGCATGTTAAGTTTGTCATTGTGCTCCTTTTTAAACTTCTTAAGTTCCTCAGCTGGTATGTTTGTGTATTTCTTGGCTTGTTCTGTGTTTTGACTGATATCTTTCCTGGTATCTTGAAGAGTTCTGTACATTAATCTTTTGTATTCCACATTTAGTAGTTATCTTCAGCAGGAAGACTGCTTGATTTCTTGTTTTAGGGGCTTGCTGAAGCTATTGCTACCTGCTCTTTTATGGGATTTGATACTGACTGTTGTCGTCAAGCCATCAATAAATTATTTTATTTATTAGTTTTATGTTTAGTTGTTGTATGCTAGCTTCTTATTTTATTTTGATATCCCCAAATAGACTGCTTATGGGTTCCAGTTTGATTATTGGGGCCTTTGAAATTCTAATGTTCTGTCACCAGGTGTATAGACCTGTTACTAGGTACGTGAATTCAGAAGTCTGTTTACTTTTCTTGCATGGATTTAGCTCAGGTGTCCAGGTAGTTGGTTACCAAGTGTGCGATGCAGGCTCTCATGCATCATCCTAGATGGAGAAGTGTGGTTGGTATAGTCACAGATATCTGGCTGCCAAAGGGAGTCACACAGTGAGCAAGACAGGTGTTGAAAGCCACCCCCAAGTGTGAGGAAAGCATGTCCCTGTTCCCTACAGCACATAGGCCAGTGGGTTTTGCAGCTGGTCTATAGGCACCTGGAGCTGTTGGCTGTAAAGACTGGGAGGCATCACTTATTCTTGGACCCCTGTCATGGGTGGCTAAATGGCACTGATGGAGCCACCACTCCTCAGGTCCCTGACATGTGTAGGTGAGGACACTGTTGGATAGGCAGAGTGGTGTAAAACATCACAAACAAGCCTCTCCACCAAATAGCTTAAACAATTGAGGTTACTGAGATTACACTTTGGGTATATACCCTGTTGTGCTGTGCTAATGAGGGCCTACACTGTTGGAATGGGCCTATACAGGTTTACACAGACCCTATGCCCAGGCAAAGGGCCTGTTACTGCCTGGTCTTCCTAGCTTAGGGGAGTCAACAGATTATAATTCCCTGCTAATTTTTCCCTTTTGAAGGCCAGGAGAATGGCTCAGGGCATATGTTGGGTCCTAATTCCAGTCCAGGGGACACAGTAATATCTGAAGCCAGCTCAGATTCAGTGTAGAGCAGGCAGGGGGTATGTAAATAAGAGTTTTTGTTTTTGTTTCAAGCAGTATTTTTGGTCTGTATAGTAGAATAGACACAAGTTACTTACCTTCTATTGACTGAGTGCCACTTTTCACTGATTCTAGAGGTGTGAGTGGACGCTGATACCCAGTCTCTCTCGATGTAGAAAACACAACCTAAACACTGCTGCTTGCCTCACTTTGTTGGAACCTTGGAACCAGTGGATCTGCATGTGGAGTGCTAATTCCTGAGGGGTCAGGTCTCTTTCAACTCTTCGCTGCTTTTGAAGCATTTCTCCTTCCTTCTGCTGCTCAGTTTGATTCTTTAATTTTGTCTCTGTTGTTAAGGCTTTTGTTGGCATATATAATTGATTCATTTGTTTTTTCAGGTCTTTGTTGTAAGAGGGACCACAGGAAGTATCTTACTGCTCTCCCATCTTGGCTCCACCTCCTGTGACTGTTTTTAATTAAGGACTCAGGTTGGTTCCCAGACAAGAAATCTGTTAATGCTTACTTCCTTTTTTTGGTTTGTTTTTACTCTATCTTCTCAAGAAGTATAAATTCATCTGTTTGCTTTTAGTATTTTAATGCCTTCTGTTTGTGATGCTACATTGTCCACATTTTGTCACATTCAAAGTGGACCAAATCCATTCACAGGAATAGATTTTCACAACTTTTGCAAGGCATCAAAGCTGTGTTTGCTTATTTTTTGATGACATGAAGGGGCAAAAGTTATAATTTGAAGCAATGCTGAGATCTTTTCTATTAAAAAGATCCATTTTCTCATGATTCCATGTATTCTGACTCCCAATTCAGATTTAAAGTAAGAAGATGCAGTGCCAGCAATGGTCCCAAGTCAGATCTGCTGCTGCCAAGAACATCAGACTTTCTTTCAGTCTTAATTCAGAAACAGCTCATTCAGAGGAGATCCTTGATACTAAGAAAAAGTTGAGCATGCATTCCAATCCTGTGAAACTTCCTTAGTGACATGTGTAGTCATAAATCAAAACTCGAAAACTGGAAAAATCAGCACATAAGTCAAAAGGGCAATTTTCAAATCAAATCTGACCCATTGTTTAGTAAGAATCACTCAATTATCATAATTAGGTAATAATTAATCCAGTGTTCTCAAGTTCACATGATCTTGTCAAAGCATAATATAATGCTTGGCCCAAATCCCTTTGGCACACCTATATCTGATATTTACTACTAATTTGTCCATAACTACCACCAAACCAACTTATTTCTAAAAAAAAATTATGCCCCTGGAAGACTACAAGTATGGAATAAATTTTTATTATCCTCAATTAACAAACTACAACTTTAGGAAGTTTTTCTGAAATATGCATAAAATATTGGTAAGTTTAGTTTTAATGTAGATACTAATCAACACAATATGAAGAGTTTAGACCAGTAGCTTAATCCACTAGTACAGAATTGGAATTTGTGTGTTTCTTTAAAGTTACCATATACACCACCATTTGTCTGGTATTTCACCGAACCCTTATCTCTAGTTATGTCTCTTAGTTTCTTCAGCAAGAGCTGCATGGTTCTCATGTTCACAAGGCTGGGCTAAGAGAACTTTTATTGTTTGTGTGAGTACATTAAAATGTGGCTGAAGGCCAGTGTTCTGGTTGAATTATTCCCTGATCTTTCAAAGGTTAAAAACGTACAGTTAAAAAAGCTCCACAAATGTCAATATAGTTTGCTGGAAACATCAATGTAGAAGAGACTCCAAGAAATTCTTGCTCAGCTTGCAGCACTGTAGATATTTCCAAAATAAGGGGCCATACAAATACTTCCCTAATCATTCACTCATAAATTTCCTTCACTCTCAACTTTTACATATTACACCCAAAAATAAGGCCAAATTTTTCTCAGAAATATCATCTGAACACCAGTCATCATTGTTAACAAAAATAATGAATAAATATAATAAACAAATGCTGGTTAGGATGACTAGCTGCATTTTTGGCATATACAATCATCAACACCTACTGAAAACCCACTGAAAACAGAATGTAGGGTTCAGCTTTAATCTGGAACCTCACTCTTTGAAAAAAAGTAGACATACCTAAACATTTATGTGATGCTCATGCAAGCTCCAAATGAATCTGTATCCAAGAGAGGCAGTTTTAGCCTCAAGTTTCATTGGATAAAATGCAAAGCTGAGAGTATCCAGCGGAACACTTTGTTACTCATTCATTTAACACACATTTATTGAACAACTGAAAACTAGCTGTAGATAACGTGGTAAACAAGAATGACAATGTCCTGAAGACTAAGCAGAATATAAATACTTAATTTACAACTTTGGTAAAGTGCTATGAAGGAAAAGTAGATTGTGAGAGAACAAGAACGCAGAGGAGGACTTAAATTTGATTGGAGACGAGCAACAATTTATAAGCTGTTCACTGACATTGGTTACAGTCTTCACAATGTAAGAACATCTCAGTTTTTTCCATTCTTATTAATCAATTTCCACTAATCTGGTTTCCCTGCCCCCTTACAGTCTTTGTTTTGAAGTAATTGTTGAATGTTTGGTCTCTCCAGCAAACTACTTTTTATTTATAACACTCATTACAATAAGTAGCTGTGTATTTGTGTAGTTGTTTATGTATAGATGTAGACAGGATTCTTTACTAGATTGTTGCCTTCTTGATGCGAATACTATTGCCACTTTTGTTGCCTATTCTTAGACTCTCATAGGCTCTCAATAAATTTTTACTGAGTGAAAGGATGTTTACGACGATAAAGAGACTATAAGGTACTATTTAGAAGACTTACAGATTCCTGGGTAGGAACTGAAATCCAAGAGAGAATACAACAAGGCCCAAAATAATTTAACAAATTTCCTACCACATCAATAGTACTAAAGAGGTAAACAAACAGGAGCTATCTTTGTTCCATGCATGCAAAAAATAAATCCAAAGAATATAGAAGATGTCACAATTTCTCTCCCCAATACTAAAAATCAGAGAGAGTATGGAAACAAAAAGATAGTGTAATGTATTTGAAAAGATTCAGAGTAAATCAATAAAGAGAAACATAATGAGTAATGACTTGGTACAGGCTTGTATATGCTTGAAGAATCTCAAAATACCAGTTTAATTCTTTAATTAAAATCTGCACTCACACAACAATGTTGGTAGCATTTGTGATCTTCCTTGGCCTTGGTTCATAATCCTGAACATAGGAGGCTTTCAATAAGAGTATATTATTAATAATATAAACTATATTCTAGGAGGTACATGACAGCCAATGAGTTCACCTTCAGATGAAAACTATGGAAGCAAAGGTGAAGAATTAGAGGAAATAGTAGGAACAAAAGTGAGGTAAATCTCATCTCTGGCCTAAATACTCACAGATTTTGATGCTCAGAAAGTGGAAGACGGTATAGCAGGGAAAATACATTTTGTTAAATATGTACCCTGTACCATGCATTTCAGACTCACACAATTATTCCAACTCTCACAATAACACTGTGAATTATCTGCATTTTGTTTATAAAGAAAACTAACATTCAGAATACACAATCCTTTGGAGATAATAAAAATTCAAACTGTGGTCTGATGCTACATCACGCTGCCAGAGCAGAAGATAAGATTAGGGCTTGGCAGATGGTCCCGATTCAGCAGGAATGGATGTTCACCGAGGAGGAAAATGACATGGGGTAAAGACAACCCAGAAGATAGAGAGACCTCCATGAGTGGGTACCTACATCGACTTGGGGCCAGAAGAACCGGATGGTGCCCGGCCCGGCCACCACCAGTGATAGCCGAGATGGAGCTCACTAAGTTGAGTCTCACTGGCAACACAAGAATAAAAAGGGGTGCACCCTGAGATCTCCACTAAAAGAGCTCAATTTGATGGTCCAGCGGTTTTGGGGTTCCCCCGGGAGCATGGCCCTTGACCCTGATGCTACCCTTGCCCATAAATCATAACGAAGGTCCACTCTTTGAACATGAATGGATTGGACATGGCAATGTAGAGTGACCATATATTGGATGCACTTTATGGTCTATACATCTATAGGATATCATCCTGCTGACCTCTGGCTGGAGGAAGGAGAGTGGGTGGAGAGGAAGTGAAAGGAGACTGTTGGGAGGATGAGACATGTACGGAGCAGAGAGGAATGGTTTGCTGTCACTGGACAGGAAGAGCAGTGGAAGCTGCATATAGGTGGGCATGTAAATTTATACAGGAATGTACATTTTCACTCAGTCACATTAAATAAAAAATAAAATAAAAAATAAATGATGTTTTAGTGAACATTCTGGGATGTAATTCATTGGACTTATCTCAAATTCAGATCTATGTGTCTAGAATAAAATTTAGAAATCAAAAAAAAAGAAGATTAGTGCTTGGGAGAAAATAGGAAGGGCAAAAGACAGAATGTGAATAGTACATCTACTGTGGAAAACAGTTTGGCAATTCCTCAAAAAGTTTAACATAGAATTATCAAATGATCAAAAATTCCACTTGTAGGAATATGCTCAAAAGAACTGAAAGGAGGAACACAGACACCAACATTTATTACGGGTACACAGTGTGACCCACAAGGAGGTGCACTACATATTATAAGAACTGCATGCTTTTTCTCCAATTTCTACTGACAAAAACTCAGGGAACTGATGCAGGAATGAAAATGATGTGTGTGAGACAATGGTGGAAGGAATATAAATTTGATTCAGGCAGAATTTATTGTTATGGTCATAAGAAGCAGAGAATCTAGATTCAGTGTTTTAACTCAAGGGTCTATAAAGAGCCCTAATTGTACAGTTCATTGGGTAAAACATGGACCAAAATGTGGACTACCCTAAATGAAGTTGAATGGCCAAATTGACTACATTGCTGTACTTCAGAAGAAGTCATCCCCCAAAAGAATAAAAATAAAAAACAACAGATGCTGCTCCAAAACAACAATATTCTTTAATTTTAATATTTATATTACTATCAAGTGACTATTTGTTGTGTGATAAAAATGTTTAGGTATGCACTTTGTTTAAAGACTTAATTATCAACTCATTCATAACCAAGAAGATAATAAAATACTGTGAAATACTTTAAAAAAAGAAGTTATCCAAGAACTTAAGGTGACTGGAATGTTAAAATAGATTTATCATATAAGATCTGTTCATCTATGCTAGGAAAGTCCAGAGAAATTACCTTTCAAAATTATTAAAAGAAATAAATTTTAGGAAGGCCCAGAGGTCTGTGGTCAGATATTCCTCTGTGGATCAGATATTAGAGTGAGTATTGCTTTCACAGAACTTCAATGAGAATAATAAGATCCCAGAATATAGGGGTCAAGCAGCAGTGCCTAATCTCAAAAGACTAGACTGGTGTGGTTACCATAATGAAATCAAAGCAGAAATAAGAACAATTAGACTTACAGCAGCCTATGGTGTTGGCTACTTGATCACGGTGATTCTAGAAAATAGTAGATGGGCAATCTACTAAATTCTTTCTGGATCTGTTTAAGTGGAAGATTTCTAGATTGAGTGTATAGTGGCCTAGCTTGAATCAGATCCCTTTCAATAAAGGGAGCCTAGGTTCCACTCAGAAATCCTGGTGAGATAGTGGTTAAGTGCTAGGGCTGCTATCCAAAAGGTCAGCAGTTCAAATCCACCAGGTACTCCTTGGAAACTCTAGAGAGCAGTTCTACCCTATAGGGTTGCTATGAGTAGGAATCAACTCAATGACAAAGGATTGGGTTGGGTTGGGTTGGGTTTGGGCTCCATTCAGGAAAGATCACACCACACAACCAAAAACTTATATTGTTAGTGTTTATCCTAGCCTTACTCAAAGGTCATTTACCAAGGTGATTCTAAACTGGGAAAAGGAAAATAATCAGACATTTCTGGAAATTACACAGTTCTGAACTCTCTCTAATTTCAGGAGAACAAAATGTTACTGTCATACCAGGAGCTTATCGAAGTGATGCGATCAACGGAGTTACAGCTCAAGTCCAGTCACACAGTGGATCCAGTGTGTCCCCGAATCCACCCTGTGGTTATTTCCCCAATTCTCACTTACATAGTTATAAAAAGCACATACTCAGAAACTGGCAGAATTCCACATTGCCTCCCAGACTTACAGAGTAAGAGCTACTATAATAAGAATGGTCAAAAACTATTCTACCTAGAAAAACAGTAAACCTAAGGTAATATCTCATTCTATCAAGCACATGAAAGATGCAGAAATGGTGATTCCCACCACATCCTCATCCAGCTATTCTATTTGGCCTTTGCAGAAAACAGATAAATCTTAGAATAACAATGGATAACCATAAACTAAACCAGATGGTATCTCCAGTTGCAGCTTCTGTTCCACATTTAATTTTGTTGCTTGAGCAAAATCACATGTCTCCTAGTACCTAGCATGCAACTACTGATTTAGCAAGTTGTTTTTTTCAACATATTCTGTAAAGACCACCAGAAACAGTTCACTTTCAACTGGCAAGGTCAGCAACACAACTGAACTGTCACATATCAAGGGTACATCAACTTTCTAGCCTTGTGTCATATTGTAGTTTGCAGAGAACTTTATCACTTCTGTCTTCCACCAGACATCATGACAGTCCATTACACTGATGATACTATGCTGACTGGACCTACTGAGCAAGAAGTAACAACTTGTCTGCACATACTGGTAAGACATTTATGTGTCAGAGCACAGAAAATAAATCTAAGAAAAATTCAAGAATCTTCCAAATCAGTGAAGTTTCTATGGGTACAGTAATGTGGAGCATGTCAAGACATTCCTTCAAAGAATAAGTTGTTGCATCTGTCTCCAGCTATAACCAAAAAGGAGATACAGTGTCTGATGGGCTTCTAATTTTGGAGGCAGTATATTTTTCATTAGGTATACTCATGTAGCTCATTTACTGAGTGACCCAAAAATCTGCTAATTTTGAGAATTAGTAAAGACTGTATGCTTAATTATGGGTCACCAGATTAACATGCAACCTGAGCTGCCCATCATGAACTGGGTGTTATATAACCTACCAGGTCATAAATTTGGCCATGACCTACTAATCTATTACCACTGAGTTGATCCCAATTCATAGAAACCTTGTAAGGCAAAGTAGATCTGCCTCACAGAGTTTCCAAGGAGCTCTTGGTGGATTCATACTGCCAATCTTTTGATTAGCATTATACTACCAGGGTTTCCTGGGCATGCACAGCAGTATTCAATAATCAAAGGGAAGTAGTATATACAAGATTGAGATTGAGTAGGGCCTTGATGGTACAAGTAAGTTACAGGAGGAATAGTCCAAATGCTACATTGTTTTCTCTCTCCTGGCTCATGTCTATGGACTCACAGGGAGTTCATTACCACCAGTTGGCTGAGGAATAGAAAACTGCATCCTGATTTATACATGGTTTTCAACAATATGCAGGTACCACCTGAATGTAGTTAGATGCTTCACAATGTCTTTTTTTTTTTTTTTAATACATCTCTCAAAAAAACCTCTTAGTGAGCAGAACTTTGAGAAATGGCCATATGTGCAAATGTGTACTGATTCATGGTCTGTGATCAGTGATTTGGCTGGATGGTCAGAAACCTGAAAGGATCAAGACTGGAAAAACGCTGATGAGGTGGTCTGGGTAAGAAATTCATGAATAGACTTCTCTGAGTGAGCATAGTGTGTTTGACGTGAATGTTCACCAAAGGGTGATCTCAAGAGAGAAGAATTCTATTATTTAAGTAGGTAGAATGACCTGTCCCATGGATACCAGTTACCCTCCTTCCTCAGCCACTCTTATTATTGTCCAGCAGGCTCATAAACAACATAGTCCAGAGTAGCAAGGATGGAGGTTATGCACAGGCTCAGTAACATGGAATTCCACTCACTTAAGCTGACCTGACTCCAGCCATTGCAGACCACTCAATCTACCAGCAACAGAGACCAACACTAAATCATCAATAAGGCACCATTTCCTGGGTGATTAGTCAACTATCTGATGGCAGGTTGATTATATTGCACTGCTTTCATCATCACCTTCCTTGCTTGTGCAAAGCAAAGAGGACTTACTGATGAAGATCAAAGACTACAGCTTTTAGTATGGATTATATCTCAACATAAAACAAAAATTCTCACAACTGGAAAAATAAGGAATATCATTATAAATGAAGAAAAGATTGAAGTTGTAAAGGATTTCACTTGACTCCATAATCAATGCCCATGGAAGCAGCAGTCAAGAAATGAAACAAGGTAGGGCTAAGAAAGTGGACTAGTAAGATGCTTCCTGTGATCTCTCTAACAACAAAGATCCAGAAATACAAATCAGTTGATTATATATGACATTCTAGGAGCTCTGAAAATCAAAAGGAAAGTTGAGAAATCAGACTAAGCAACAGAGAAGAGAGAGTAGGTCCAGAACTACTTAAGACTGGCCAGGCCCGATAAAATGGGAACCCACACCTGCAGGAGGATCTACAAATACCAGCTTGGGGAGCAAAGAAGTGGTGTTTGGAGACCATCTTTCTCTGTGGGAGAAGCTTTGTAGCAGACATTCACACCCCCAGAGTCAGCAAAGAGCAATATTCCATCATTGAAAGCTAAGTGGCTTGCCTCTAACCTACCATGTGAGGATCTAAAACTTTCAGGCTACACCTCCCTCTCTTTTACCAGTGCTCCCCCTCCCATCTCTGTACTGCATTGGGCTCCAAATTCTAATGTTCTATCTCAGTCAGAAGTAGGACTCCTTACACATGCCCTCAGCTATTCTTCTAGACACACAGAGAGAACAATTTAACAAATGGAGGAAAAACAAATTACTAGCTCCCCTAAGACAGGAACTCAGGCAGAAATAGGACCTTTGCCTAGGTGCAGGCATAGGGGATCCATGGACCTTAATGGCATTTTAACAGTAAATACAGCTTCCACTGCACAAATGGTCCTGCAGCAAAAGCTATCTACCAGCTTGCATTAAGGAACAGGGAAAAGCCTTCCTCATAGATACTCAAAGAGAGCTATCACCCCCTCTTCCTTTCTCAGTGTGTGTAGTCAGCTACATGTGTCTATACCAGTCAACCTTGACTGTCTAGGACTGTAGGGAAGAGCCACACCATACACTGGCAACCGACTACATGGGCACCTGAGATGAATACATGCAAGGAAAGTAAACGGACTCTTGGGCCCACATTTCTAATAACAGCTCTAGCCACCTGGTGACAGGATGTTAGAATTTTTAAGGCAACAATAATCAAATTAGCTCACACAACCAGCCTATTTGGGCATTTCAAAACAAAATAAGAAGTTAGAACACAGTAAGCAAACATAAATAAATACAACCACTTTCTCATGGCTCAGAGACAACTGCTAACATCAAATTACTGAAGGAGGTAGACCACTATGGTTTCAGAAAACTCCCCAAACAATCAAAAAATTTTCAGATGAAAGTAGAAAACCAAAGTTTAATATTCAGAACTCTCCAAGAGTTCAGGAAGGAGATCAAAGAGCACGAGAGCATAATGACAAATTGAATAGGCTGCAAGAAATTCTTAAGCAACAACTATCTGAAATTCAGCAGATTAACAATAACATGACAGAATTAGACAACTCAGTAGAAAAGCAAAGGACTGGAACTGAGGCAATGGAAGGGTGAATTAGTGAAACTAAAGACAAAGCAATTGATGTCAACATATTCATGTAGAAAAATCTGATAAAATAATTTAAACAAATGAAGAAACAATAAAAGTCATGTGAGACTCTACCAAGAGTAATAACTGACAAGTGATTAGAGTACCAGGACACGTGTGAATAACAGAAAATACAGAAAGAATTGTTGAGTATCTGATGACAGAAACTTTCCTGATGTCATGAGAGAAGATATTTATCCAAGAGATGCTCATCAAACTCCATCATGAAGGACATCCCAAAAGAAAGACACCAAAATATATTATAATCAAACTTGACAAAATTAAGGATAAGGAAATGTTTTTAAAGGCAGCTAGGGTTAAAAAAAAAAAAAAATCTACACAGGAGAGTCAACAAGACTAAGCCTAAACAATTCAGCAGAAACCACGTAGGCAAGAAGGTGATGGGATGACATACAGAAAGTCTTAAAGGAAAAAAAAAAAAAAAAACCTGCCTGCCAAGAATTACGTATCCTGCAAAACTGTCTCTCCGATATGATGGCAAAATCTGGACATTTCCAGATAAACAGAAGTTCAGAGAATGTGCAAAAACCAAACCAAAATTACAAGAAAAACTATAGGCAGTTCTTCAATTAGCAAATCAATAACTTTGGCAACCAGTTATCAATCTAGATAGAGAAACCACAAAAGTAAAGTTAAAACACTGAAAATAGGAAACAGAGATGTCAGTATGTAAAAGATGACATTACATCAAAAAGACGGACTACATAAAGCAGTCATAGATCTTTCATATGGAGAAGAAGTTGAGAAATTAAAGACTGGTTTAAATTTAGAACCATAGGGGTAGATACTTAGGTAACCCCAAAGGAAATGAACAATCCTACGTATCAAAATAAGAAACAAATTCATGAAGTCTCAGGAAATTCAAAACTGAAAAAGATGAAAATGAATAAATAAAATATAAAGAAATAAAGAAAAATGACTCAGCACAGAAAATTAAGTGGAATAAAGAAACTACAGAATTAAACAACTCTAAGAAAGTAAAAAATGAGAGCACCAAATTCACACCTATCAACAATTATGCTGAGTGTAAATGGATTAAATTTACCAACAAACAGAAAGTGGCAGAATGGATAAAAAAAAAAACCTATATATGCTGCCTACAAAAGACTACTTAGAGACACAAAGAAACTATAATTCAAAGGACAGAAAAAATAAACACCAAGCAAATAACATTTAAAAAGAGTAGGAGTCACAGTGTGAATTTCTGATAAACTAGACTTTAAAGTAAAAATCCAGTACAAGGAGATCACTATATAATGACTAAAGGATCAATAAATCAGGAGGACACAATTATATTAAATATTAACACAGACAATGATAGGTTCCCTAAGTATACCAAACAAACTCTAACAGCACTGAAAAGTGAAATAGACAGCTTCATAATAATAGTAGGAGATTTGAACACAACACGGTGAAGGACAGAACATCCAGAAAGAAGCTCGATAAAGACAACCCAAACCAAACCCACTGCTGTCAAGTTGCTTACAACTCATAGCAACACTGCAGGATACACTAAAACTGCCCCATAGAATTTTATAGGGGATTCCAACTGCTGACTTTTTGGTTAGCAGACACAGTACTTAGCCACTACACTACCAGCGTTGGAAGAATTAAATGCCACAGTCAGCCAATTTGACCTCATAGACATATACAGAACACTCCACTCAATAACACTGAAATATTGCAAAGCATCTTTTCAGACCATAAAGCTACAGAAGTAAAAATCAACAGCAGCTAAAGTAAGGGAAAAACATCAAACACATGGAAACTAAACAACATTTTGCTCAAAAACTACTAGGTTATAGAACAAATCAAAGATGGAATGAGGATATTCAGAGAAATAAATGAGAATAAAAACACTTCATATCAGAACCTTTGGGAAAGCAAAAGCAGTGCTCAGAGGTAAATTTATTTCAATAAATGCATACATCCAAAAAGAAGAAAGGGCCCAAATCAAAGCATCGACTCTATAACAAAAAAAAAAATTAGAAAGGCAGCAGCAAAAGAACCCCTTGGGTAGAACTAAATCAGAGTAGAACTAAATCAGAGAAAATAAACATGATAAAGAGTTAACAAGACAAAAAGCTGGTTCTTTGAAGAGATCAAAAAAATCAATAAACCACTGGTCAAACTGACAGCAGAAAATCAGGAGAAAAATTAAATAAAACAAATTGGAAATGAAATGGGTGACATCACAACAGATTCAACTGAAATTAAACCAGTCATAATGAAATACTAGGAAAAATTGTACTCTAATAAATTTGAAAACCTAGAGGAAATGGAAAAATTTCTAGAAACATACTACTTACCTAAACTAACACAAACAGAGGTAGAACAACTAAAAAATTCTATAATGAAAGAAGATATTGAAAAGGTAACGTTAAAACTCCAAACAAACAAAAAAAGCCCTGGCCCAGATGGCTTCACTGTAGAATTTTACCAAACTTTCAGAGAAGAGTTGACACCATTATTACTAAAGGTATCTCAGAGCATAGAGAAGGACAGAATACTCCCAAATTCATTCTATGAAACCAGCATAACCTGATACTGAAACCAGGTAAAGACACCACAAAAAAAGAACTACAGACCAGTATCTCTCATGAACTTAGATACAAAAATCTTCAACACAATTCTAGCCAATAGAATTCAACAACATATTAAAAAAATAATCACTATAACCAAGCAGAATTCATACCAGGGATGCAAGGATGGTTCAACACTAGGAAAAAAAAAAAATCAAAGTAATGGATCACATAAGTAAAACAAAAGAGAAGAACCATATGACTTTATGGATTGATGTAGAAAAGTCCAACATCCATTCATGCTAAAAGTTCTCAGCAAAATAGGAGAAGGGAAATTCCTCAACATAACAAAGGGACATCTATGCAAAGCTAACAGCTAATATCATCCTAAATGGAGAGAGTCTGAAAGCATTACTTTTGAGAACAGAAACCGGACTAAGATGCTCACTGCAACAGGCAAGATAAAGAAATAAAGGGCATCCAGACAGGTAAGGAAGTAGTAAAAGTATCACTATTGATAGATGATATGATCTTATGCATAGAAAACCCTAAAAGAACCCCAAAATTTACTAGAACTAATAGAAGAATTCAGCAAGGGATCAGGATACAAGATAGACATACAAAAATCAGTGAGATTCCTCTACACCAACAAACATCAAAGAAGAAATCACTGAACCAATACCATATACAATAGCTCCCAAGAAGATAAAATACTTAAAAATAAATCTAATCAGAGATGTAAAAGTTCTATACAAAGAATACTGCAAGACACTACTGCAAGAAACCAAAAGAGACCTACAAAAATGGAGAAACTTATCTTGCTCGTGGATAGGAAGACTCAACATTATGAAAATGTCAGTTCTACCCAAAGTGATCTATAGATACAATGCAATCCCAATACAAATTCCAATGGCACTTTTTTAATGAGATTAAGAAACAAATCACCAACTTCACATGAAAAGAGAAAAGCCTCGGATAAGTAAAGCATTACTGGAGAAGAACAAAGTAGGAGACCTTACGCTACCTGACTTTATATTACACTGCTATGGTATCCAAAACAGCCAGTTACTGGCAGGCACAACAATAGACACATAGACCAATGGAACAGAATTAAGAATTCAGATATAAAATCATTCAACTATGACCGGCTGATATTCAACACAAGCCCAAAGTATATAAATTGAGGAAAAGACAGTCTCTTCAACAAATGGTGCTGGCATAGCTGGACATCCATCTGCAGAAACTCAAGACCCATACATCACATCATGCACAAAAACTAATTCAAGATGGATCAAAGACCTAAACATAAAATGATAAAAATAACGGAAAACAAAGTAGGGACAGTGCAGGGAGCCCTAATACAAGGCCTAAACGGATTACAAAACACTAAAAACAATGCAGAAATACCAGAAATAAAAACAGATAACTGGGAACTCCTGCAAATCAAACATTTATGCTCATCCAAAGATCTCACCAAAAGAGTAAAATGACTACTTCAGATTGGAAACAAATTTTTGGTTACCAAAATCTGATCAGCGTCTAATCTCTAAAAGCTACAAGATTCTGCAAAAGCTCAACAACAAAAAGACAAACAATTCAATTAAAAAATGGGCAAAGGTATGAAAAGGCACTTCACCAAAGACATTCAGGTGGCTAACAGACACATGAGAAAATGCTACAATCAGTAGCATTAGAGAAGTGCAAATTAAAACAACAATAATACAGCATCTCAACCCAACAAGCCTGGCATTAATCCAAAAAACACAAAATAATAAATGCTAGAGAGGACGTAGAGAGACTAGAACACATATTCTTTGCTGGTATAATTGTAAAATGTAGAATTACCTTGGAAACTGACTTAGCACTTTCTTTAAAAGCTAGAAATAGAAATAGCGTACTATCCAGCAATTTCACCTCTTAGAATATATCCTAGAGAAATAAGAGCTGACACAGAAATAGATATACGCACACCAACATTCACCACAGTGCTGTCCATAATGGCAAAAAGACAGAATCAACCAGGTGCCTGTCAGTGGAAGGATGGACAACAAACTATGGCATATTCACACAATAGAATATTATGCAATGATAAAGAATGATAAATTTGGGAAACATCTAAAATGGAAGAATTTGGAAGGCATTATGATGAGAGAAATCAGTCAGTTGTAAAGGTCAAATACTGTATGAGAACACTATTATTTAAGGATTCAAGAATTGGTTTAAATATAGAAGAAAACATTCTTTAATGCTTACAAGGGGTTGAGAGGGAGAGGGATATCCACTAATTAGATAATTGACAAGAATTATTTTAGATGAAGGGGGAGACAACACACAACAAAGGAAACATCAACACAAGTGGACTAAATCCAATGCTCAGAAGTAGTCTAAATAAAACCAAACACTTCCAGGGACAGAGTACTAGGGTCAGGGCGTTGAGAACCATAGTTTCAGGGTACTTCTAGGTCAATTGGTGTAACAAAATTTTTAAAGCAAGTGTTCTGCGTACCATTTTGGTGAGTCACATTTGGGGTCTTAAAAGCTAGCAAACAGCCATCAGAGAAGCGTTAATTGGTCTCAACCCACCCGAACCAAACAAGGAAGAAAACATCAAAGACACAAAAAAAGTATGAACCCAAGAGACAGAAAGGATCACATACAGCAGAGACTACATCAACATGAGACCAGAAGAACTAGACGGTACCCGGCTACCACCAAAGAATGCTCTTACAGGAAACTCAACGGAGTCCCTGATGGAGCAGGGGAAATATGGGGTGCAGAACTTGAACTCTAGTAAAAAAAGACCAGGCTTAGTGGTCTATCAGACTGAAGCATTCCTGGGAGAAGTGGCCCCCAGGTTCTCTGTTAGCTGCCAACTGAAACCATTCTAGAAGTCAACTCTTTAGACAAAGATTGAACTGGTGTGTAAGACATTAAATGATACTGGTGAAGAGTGTGTTTCCTGGCTTGAGCAGGTACGGAAGACTAACTAGGTATTTCCTGTTCAGAGGCAAGAAGAGATGACAGAGGGGGACAGGAGCTGGTTAAATGGACAGAGGAATGTGGGGTAGAGAGGAGGAGTGTACTGTCACAGTGTGGGGAGAGAAGCTAGGGTTGCATGGCAAAATGTGTGTAAGTTTTTGTATAAGAAACTGTAATTTTAAACTTTCACTTAAAACACAATGAAAAAAATAAAAATTTATAAAAAAGAAATCAGGCTACACACTGCACTGGGCAAACCTGCTGTAAAAGACCTCTTAAAGGTGTTAAGAAGCAAAGACATCACTTGGACGACTAAGGTGGTATTTTCAGTCACCTCCTATGCATGTGAAAGCTGAACAACGAATAAGGAAGACCAAAGAAGAACTGATACCTTTGACTACGGTGTAAGCACAGAATATTGTGTATAGTATGGACTGCCAGAAGAACAAACCTATCTTAGAAGTATAGCCAGAATTCTCCTATGAAGCAAGAATGGTGAGGCTTCATCTTATGTGCACTGGACATGTTATCAAGAGGAACCAACCCCTGGAGAAGTGTATCATGCTTGGTAAAGTAGAGGATTAGCGAAAGAGAGGAAGTCCCTCAACGAGATGGACTGACACGGGTGGCTACAACCATGGGCTCCAGCATACAAAGATGATGAGAATGGTGCAGGCTGGCAGTGTTTCATTCTGATGAACGTAGGGTCATTGTGAGTCAGAACCAACTCAAAGGCAACTAAAAACAATAACAACTTCCACTAGGGAAGAAGCATTTTGTTCTTACTGGCATAGACAGTTATCCTGGATATTTTTTCCCACACGCAATACTTCTGCCAAGACTATCATTTGTGAAGTCACAAACGCCTTATCCATTGGTATGGTATCCCACACAGTATTTCTCCTGACCAAGGAACTCAGTTCACAGCACATAGTGTGCGAATGTGCCAGGTAGAATGAACGTTCATGGAATGGAGGAATTTTACCACATTCCCATTGTCCTGAAGTAGCTGCTCAGTAGAACAATGGAAGAACCTTTGAAAGACTCAGTTATAGAACCAGCTAGATGGCATTTTCTTGCAGTGCTGGAGTATTCTCCAGAAGACAGTATGTGCATTAAATCGTCATCCAATACAAGGTGCTGTTTCTCTTGTAGCCAAGAGTCATGGGTCCGGGAGTCAAGGAGTAAAAATGAGAATGATATCACTATTAATCCTAGCAATCTACCAGTAAAATCTTCATTTCTTATACCTAGGACCTTATGCTCCGCTGGTCTAGAGGACTTGTTTCCAAGGCACAAATGCTTCCACCAGGAGACACAAGAATGATTTCCTTGAACTTGGTCCACTTTGGGCTCGTCATGCCTCTGAATCAAGACGCAAAGAAGACATTACTACCGTGGTGGCTTGAGTGATTCATACTGATTAGAAAGAGGAAACTGAACCATTACTACACACTACAAACATGCATGACTGTGTGGCCGGAACACAGAAGATTCTAAAGCGAGTCTCTTAGGATCACCATGTCTCATGAAAAAAGGCAGGTTCGGGTCACCTTTCAAGGCAAAGAACCATGATTAGCTGAGGTGTTTGCTGAGGACAAAAGGAATTACAATGAGTAGTGGAAGAAAGGACTGTAATAGGAGTATTCCTTCCTTATTTTGGTATGAAGCTACTTTATGTATGTATGTGTGTGTGTACACATATACAAAACATGTTTGTTTAACTTCTGATCCCCTTATCATATAACATACTGTTGTTATTGTTTGCCACTGAATCGGTCCCAACTCATCTCAATCCCATGTGACAAAGCAGCACTGCACCTGTAGAGTTTTCTTTGTTATAAATCTTTATGATCACAGACTGCTAGGTCTTTCTCCCATAGAGTCATTGGGTGAATTCAAACTGGCAACATTCCACTTAGTAGCTGAGCACTTAACCATTACACCACCAGGGCTCTTGTTATATCATCTGACATAATATGTACCTTTGCCTCACAGTATTTAAGTTTCAGGAAATCAAGGAGAAGAGTGAACATAGCCCAAGGACTTTGCATTCTCTTTTGGGGAAAAGAGTTGGCATATTTTTTGTTTCACAGAGGATAGTTTTATTATGTTGGGTGGGTGAAGTTATGGCTTTGTTATTGTCTTGATCTGGTGATTAAATATGGTTTAAGGAGATGTGTACACGTGCCAAGGTGGCAAAGGGTAGACTCTGATGGTAAGATTTATGTGTTAAATTGATTATAAGACCCTAATTATTCAATCAAAAATCTAGTTGTTGCTGTAAATGAATTTTGTAGATGTGATTAACATTTACAATCAGCTGACTTTAAACAAACATTATCATGGATAATAGCATCCTTGGATGGTCCAAAGCATTTGTGCTCAGCTACTAACTTAAAGGTTGGCAATCTATAAAGATTACTGTCAAGAAAATCCTATGCAGCAGTTGTCCTCTGTATCTAACATGTAAGGTCACCATAAGTTGGAATCTGGAGTTGTGCCTGCTCCAATCAGCTGAAAGGCCTTAAAAGCAGAACTGAGATTTCCCTCAGCAGGAAGAAATTCTACTTGTGGATAACTGTGTTAGCTCTTGTGAGTTTTCAGCTTACTGTATCAATTTTAGACTCACCTAGCCAGATTCCAAAAGGAGTTAAGCAAATTATTTACAGTAAATCTCTTAATATACTTCCCATAGGGTTTTCCAAGGTTATAATGTTTATACAAGCAGATGACCACATCTTTATCAAAGGGAGCAGCTGATGTATTTGAACAGTCAACCTTGCTGTTAGCACCAAGCATTTAACCATTGTGCCACCACAGCTCCTTAAATTTCATGATAGTAAAATTTATTCTTATATACTTACATTGACTGTAATTTGATAAATGAATGCATAGTTTCTCTAGTTCACTATTAAAATGAAAGTTTATTTAAAAAATCATGGATTTTTCTCCATTAAAAACAGTACTTAGACAAATAAGCAATGATTAAGCTTTAGAATTCCATAATAACCTAGTAAAATTTAAAGAAAAGGTGGACATCAATCTAAAATTCAGTTCAAATTATAAGACAAGTGAATGCTTAAATTTTCATTTGAGAGTTTTTTCCTTCTTTAATTACAAATACGTAAGCAGGCTTGAGATTTAAGATGAACGTCAGAAGGACATTAAATTAAAAGACTCAGGCAAATGAGTCAATGTCCAATTTTCTCTCTCAGTCCATGAAGGTGATGATCCTGATTTGATGAAGAGCATTCTCAAGTAACCTAACTGGGCCTCACATTCCATTAAATATTGGTTGCCAGAAAAAGGGCCAGTTAATACTCCATGCCATGGTAAGGAAATTAATTTCAACAACCTCCACAGGATGTCCTGCTCCACTTCAGTCAAGCTTCTACCTGAAATAGCCAGCTACTTTCTAATCCTTTCATTTTATAATCCCTCTCAGAGACATGAAGTCTTGAAGGCTAAATCCTAGAAGAGTAAGGAATAGCAACATCTCTGTCTCACATGCTTCACTTAACCTGGGCCCCAGGTGAGCATTTTCAATTACACGGAACACAGTCTGATCAGAAGGTTATAGCTAGTTTACAAAAAAAAAGGCAAGACAGGATTAGAGTTGCCTTCTTAATCTTCCTCATTAACAACAAAGTAAAGCAGAGTTTAATAATTAATGCATTTGAGTTTTCAGCTTCAGAAGATATTCACATGAGTCTACACTAAAGAATATCAAAGTCAGTATCTATAAAGACCTGTCTGGCAGTATCACTCCAATCTATACACAGTCAAAACCGAGGCTGTAATATTTATGGAAGCAGTCACATCTTTCTCCCAAGGAGCAGCCATAGGTTTGAACCACTTATGTTTTGGTTTGCAAATGAGCATTTAACTACTGTGCCATCAAAAAAAACCTTTGGCATTGAGTTGGTTCTGACTCACAGTGATCTAAATAGTATCCTGCTTCCTCCAAAACTGTGCCTCGGCCTTAATCTGATCAGTTTTCCAGAGCCCCAGCCCCACCCAGAGGCCCCACCCTCAGTGATCAGACTTTTCTGTTTATCAGCCTGGATAGCTTCTGTTTCTAGACTCTGTGTCACCACAGCCCGCCCACCTGCTGGGACACCATCTGCTGTACCTTGCTGGTTTTCCCAAGTCTCCGATCGCTTGCCTGCCAAGACTGCCTCCTGTTGCTATCTTCATTCTCTCTGGATCATGAACCCACAGGCTTGGCTGGACTTCCTCCCATCACTTGAAACTAGCTCCAGTTCCAGTGGTGTCTCTTTCACCCTGGTGGGCATGTCTTGTCTAAAAACAAACTAATGTATCCTTCTACCACCAGTTTGCACCCTGACAAGGTTAGGCTGATCTATACCTAACAAAGATGTTCCAATATAACAGGTTTAAAGAATAATTAACAGTGACCCAGGGCTGGTTAATTAACTAAGTTATGAGTGTGTGGACAAGCCTGGAAAAATAGAAGTCATGCGTGTACTGAAGAAACTTGATAAGCAAGGAGATATTTTCCCTGACAGCAAAAAGGTGAAAAGCAGTCATCAAATAGTTTTCCAAACAGCTTGCCATCCAACATAGTCCATTTATAAAGACAGAAACAGAAAAACGAAATCAATGCCATTAAGCCTTTAGAAGGTAAACAAAATGCCTACCTAATGCAAAAACAAGTCCCAAACCCAGTTACAGGGGCCGTCACAGTCCAAACAACTACAAGATATATAGATATTCTGAGGAACTTTTAAAGCAGTTTCTTACTTCTACAAATGTGTCTGGATTAAAAGCAAGTGATTAAAAAGGAATCATCAACGTTAGATTATAACATTTAACATGCTGCATACAATGTTTTTACTAGCATTTAAGTTTAATAGGGGAAACCTTGGTGGTATAGTAGTTAAGTGCTATGTCTGCTAACTGAACCTCCAGCAGTTCAAAACCACCAGGTGCGCCTTGGAAATTCTATGGGAGTTTAGCCACCCTACTCTGACTTATAGAGCTGCAATGAGCTGGAATCGACTAGACGGCAGTGGGTTTTCTTTTTTTAAGTTTAATAGGTTAAATGTGTGTTGAAAACAAAAGTGAGAAACAGAGACTTAAAAGGATGCAGCCTTCCAGGTGAAAATACACTTAAAGACATCAAATTCAATAAAGTCCAAATACATTAAAATTTTATTGAAAAATCAGATATACAGGCACTATTATAGATGATTTACCACTATCAGTTGATTGATTTCATCTCAGTTACCCTATGTTTTAGTTATCTAGTGCTGCTCTAACAGAGATACCACAAGTGGATGGCTTTAAAAAGACAAATTTTATTTGCCACAGTCCAGTAAGCTAAATTCAGGGTGTCCGCTCCCCAGGAAGACTATCTGTGCTAGCACTGAAGGAAAGTCCTTGTTACCGGTCATACCCCGGACTTCTGAGGCGCAGGGACCAGGATCCTTCCAAAGGACATGCTAAAGTCCTCAAATCTTAGCTTGTCTCCCTTTCTTTTCAATATTCTGAGAGATAGCCTCAAGGCACGAAACGAACCTGCACACTGACTCCTGCTCTGCCAATCCAGCTGCTGCCCATAGACCGTCATTAATGTCACAGAGCCAGAAATTCCAGCAGGCAGGGACACCACATAACACAAGGAATCGTGTCCCAGGCAAACAGCTACAAACTTTTTAGGGAACACAGTTCAATCCCTGACACCACATGAGGTAAGTACTATTATCATTTCCATTTTACAGATGAGGACACTGACACACAAAGGTTATGTAATTTACCCCAGGCCATACAGCTAATAAATGGCACAAGTGGGATTCAATCCAGCAAGTAATGATTCAATCCCCTTTATGAAGCTGTGTCTCTGAATGATTCACTGAGAAGCACACATTTAGACAGTGATAATGCAACACTTAAGACAGAGGTCTGACTTCCAATATTCAGCATTTTTTCCGCCAAATCATTCATGCAGTTCAGAGGGTCACCTTGTATGGTAAAGACTATGAAATCCCCCTCAGGATTTGTAGAGTAACATTGAAAATACAACTTTACAACTTTACAAGATGTGATTCAGCTATGGTAAGCATTTAAATACTAATGACAGACCTCAAAAAAATTAGCACATGCAGTATATAATTTTGAGGGAAATGGTTTATTTGGATGACCTCCTAGCTGTCAGTTCATAAAGCTCAGCCATGGCCTAGTTGTTATTTCCAGTTGTCATCAAGTCGATTCTGACTCATGGCCACTGCACATATTACAGGGTAGAACTGTGCTTCATTGAGTTTTCAAGAAACCAGTCTTCCCTAAGTACCTCTGGGTGAGTTTAAACCACCAGTCTTTCCATTCATAGTGAAACACTTCACCATACGTGCCTCCCAGGGGCCACAAATAATGATAGAACGGCTAACTAAATTAAGCCAAACAACAGCCTTTACAGAGATGTAGTTTGGAAATGACTGACAGACACATTTTGTGGCCACAGTGTCCTATAAATACCATCAGCAGCAGCTATGTCCATACTTAAAGGACTGTGACACACTGTGAAGAACTAAATACCTTGTAAGTTAAATATTCAAGACATCTTTAAGTAATCAGAAGACATCCTGTGAGACAAATAACAATCAACTCACATGCAGCTTTTGGACAAAGACTTCATCTTTTAAAAAACTATTTCCTAGACCTTTTAGAGTTGTTTAAAAAAATACTTATAAGCAGTTATGCTTCCCTTGCCATGGGATTTGTTTTCTTATAATTACAGTTACAATGTCTATGATACTTCCAATATAGGACAATAAGCTAATATAGTATTAAATCAACCAACAATATTGTGTTCTCAATCATCTGTAATTAAAATTTTATAGTAGATGCTTATTTGTAAAAAATAAATTTGTCACAATTTTACTTAAATGTAATCAGGTAGAACTTGCTATTTAACGTATGACACATCTGCACTTTCAATGCATCATTTAACTGTATTGTAAAGAGTATTTTAGCAATGTTTTTCTGTCTACCAAGTAGTCAAGAATATTTATTTTAATTATTTTATAAATGCATAAAGTACCTTGGAGAAGCAGAAACAAACATGAAATGTATAAAATTTGAAAACTGATTGCAAGTCTTTTAATCCTAGGACTATATTAATTCCAGAAGTTTAGAATAAAATACAATGAGGAATTATTTGTTCTAACGCCGTGCAACAGAAGTACCTTCTTACCACGAAGAACACTTGAGACTGGGTGGGTTAAAGGAAACTGCAGATCTAAGTTAGAAGTGAAAACACTTGGTTTTCAGGCTGTGGCTTAACTAGTGAGTCACATTCTGTCTTCAGCATAACCTTGCACACATTCATTCACTAGCCACAAATCAAGACAACTGTGTAGGGCAAAGCTAAACCAAGCAGTAACTAGAATAGAGATGACTTCCAATGACCAGTAGAACCTGATGTACCTTGCCACACTGCCCTACCTGTGCTGTAATCAGCAAACAGAGGCAGTAGTCAGGTTTACCTGGGCAGGGGAGGAAGAAAGCAAGGGAAAAAAAAAGTTTAAACCTATCCTGTAACCAGCCATTCTGAAGGCAGTGTACAGTCATTCACCTGATAAAGTGGCCCTAACAACCCATTAGCTTGCTTCCCTATATCATTTTTAAACATAAGAGGCAGCACATAACAACAGACTGTGAAGTTTTCTCTATCTTATATCATGCAATAGCTCAATTCTGAGAGGTGGACTGGGGATTTCCAGGACCGCCAGTAACTACCTATGTAACTCAGAAAGTCACTTAACCTCTGTGGCCTAGTTTTCCTTACATGTAGATTGATTTGCCATTCTGGGAAAGCCCTAGTTTATTCGTGTTTTCCTGACTTCATATCCGGCCTGGTTTTCATCATTTTCAAAAGGCCCCAGTGTCAATAATACACAAAGATGAAAATTAGAATGACGCGTTCTCTCCTAAATCCTCTAGCAATAACATCCTGTTATAGATTCAATCTGGGAGTAAGGAAGGCCACTACACATGCGATAGCAGATGTCTTATTAAGTAAAACACAAAATTAACAAGAGCTAGTGCCTAGAACTACAACTACTTACATCTCAAAAACACAATTCTGTAAAAAGCAGTGTGAGAACTATTTTTGTAAATTTTAAAAACATAAACCAAGTCTAAATATCAACAATGATTCCATAAATACATGGGTGAAAGTATTGAATGGGTTGGAATAATATACACTGATTCATAGGTGTTTCTGAGAGGAGATGTTAATGACAACATTTCTGAGGGGAGACTTTCATGACAACATGTTATTTCTTTAAAAAGAAACACTTCACACAAATATTACAAAGTGATAAGTATCCATTGTGGTGGGGGTTGGTTACATTTCTTGTTCTTCTCTGCCTTGTTTAAATGTCTCAATACATAAATCATAATACTAAGAAAGAGAACAAATAAGGCTATCAGGACTACCAAACAAAGATGGAACTAATCAAAGACAGGCCTGGAACAGTCAGTGAAGCATAGAGAGATGGATCATTTGCTGTGGCTACTAAGTATGTCTCAGAATCTATCACAGACTGTTGAGCTGAAGCTGTTAGAGATAATCACTAATTGCTTTATTCAGCTAATGTTGGCATAACCTGACTGTAACACAGTCACCTGAGTCCATATGGTCTTCTTAATGGCAACTTCAAATTATTCAATGATTGATACAAACAACATGACTGAAAACCAGGAATCGATTGCAACACAGGTACTTAGCTACAACCAAAGCCCCTGCAACTTTCAAACACATTCAACATGCTTGAGCAGGCTCTTTGAACTGATCACAACACGCTGTCCAAGATGTTTCTGATCTGAGGGTCTGAGGCTGACAACATGGGTCCCTTGCACAGTGTCAGATTATCCAATTAAGTAAAGTAAGCACAGGCTTAGTTGTGGTTTTTTACTACTGTGTAGTGAGTAATTTCACATTTCTATACCGCATCAGAGATTCTGCTGCCAGGTATGGCTGGCATCGGTTTCACAACCCCACGGAGCCTTTCTATAAAATCAAAGGCACTTTTCAAGTCATTTCAAATGTGCTATCCCTGAAAGGGATGGATTATCCAGTAAGTAAGGGAAGCATGATCTTATTTTGGCTTACTTAACTAATGTATAGTGAACAATTTCACACGGGTTTAACCAAAATGTCAACAAGTATGTCCCTACCTTTCTTGTTGGGTAAGAACAGACAATTTATGAGCAAATAAAACAAAATTAAACAATAATCCTGATGGGTTTTCTGGTATACTTTAGGAAGAAATTCTTGATTTTGCTTTTATAAACCCCAAGGTGAGAGGAACTTTCTACATTTATGGATACCGTTCTAACTTTCTGAATTGCTTAAGGCAGTCTCAGTGTTTCCCAATTGAGACTCTAGTTTCCTAATAATTATAATACAATTATTAAAGGCCTACCATATGTCAAACATTTTTAATTAGCTCATTTACACACGTTAGTTACTCACTACAGTCCTACCAGACAATCTGTAATTCTCTGATGTAGAAATTAAGGTCCAGGGGAAAAATTTGGTCAAGATCTATGAGTCAAGTGGCAAAGCTGGCAGGCTGACTTTAAGGCAGCCCCGTAGTCCCTCACTGCATTGACTTCAGAGGAAGTCCCTCCCATACCTGCAATTTCAGTAACAAGTTTTGAAACTTTGACCTTGGATATGAGTTAATCATCTATCTCCACTTCCGTCCCATCCCCACCATACCATATCTGAATCTCTCACACCAGGTCACTTCCTAATGGTGTTCATTTTCTGGACTCACATCTTAATTACCAAAGGTGGCTTGTCACAATTTCAAGTGATCTTTCCTTTTGAAAATCCCGGAGGCACAGTGGTTCAGTGCTACCGCTGCTTACCAGAAGGCCGGCAGTTCCAATCCACCAGGAGATCCTTGGAAACTATGTGGGGGCAGTCCTGCTCTGTCCTATAGGGTTGCTATGAGTCAGGATTGAGTCGATGGCACTGGCTTTGGTTTTCCTTTGATTAGTGGAAAATTTATCTTCTTCTAATTCCTATCTGCTACATCTATTTTTTGTCTACTCAGTCACACAGAGCAAACTGAATTTCTTTTGTACATGCTATTCTCATAACTGAAGAAAATTAGCACCTTGTGCCTAGGACTTCCCTAGAGTAAAGCAACAGCCACTCCTGAGATGACGCTCTTTTGAGTCTGCTCAGTTTTTCTCTACATAAACATTTCCAGTCTGGTGGTTCACAAACACTGGGGAAACTTCAGTGTCTTGAATCCTGAATCCCCAGATGCTCACATGAATGCCTGGCACCGGGTAATGGGGTACCTGCTCAATAAATACTCATTGGATGAAGCATTTCAATGAGCTTTGCAAACACTACAAGTATTAAGTGACAATTATTTTGATCACTAATAATTACTGTTTAAACGGTCACTGACCACCTCCATTCTTTCTGCCATATTCCCGTAGATCCGGCTCCTTTACAATGGTATCTATTCTGCTCTTTTGTTTGTTTTTCGTTTGTTTGCTGCTGCTGTTTTGTTTTTTGTCATTTTGTCCTCTGTAACACACTGCTTACAATTAGCTTTTAAACAGTTGTCAAAAGTGACAATCTTGCTAGCAAAAGAATTAACATGATTTATCTTTAGAGTTGTGCTTGATTTTGTTATGCTTGTTTTAAAACAAAATAGCTAAGACTTGTTTTTTTCTCAAAAAGAAAACATTTTATATACTTCCCTTTATTGTACACACATGCACCCACTAAATATATTCTAAGTACGTGTATTCGGCAACAAATAAAGATACGTTTCAAAATATTTGTTTAGCAGATGTACTAGAGCTAATGTCTAAGCTGCTTTTTTTTTTTTTTTTTTTTTTAGATTTAGATATATCCAGGCATACTAGGGACATAATTCCATGAGCACCTAAGGGTTTTGTAGAAAGGACACTGATGATGGCTGCTGGCCAATCCTCAGGGTCAAGATGCCTAATAGGTGGATGGAGAAAAGCCACCTATTAGTATCCTCAGTCCTTCTGTCAGAATAAGAAACTCTCTAGTGTTGGTGCTGAAAAAAACTGAAGTAACAAACTTGATCCAGGGACCATGCTCAGAGTCACTTTTCCTCTACATCCGTATTTCCAATCTGGTGATTCACAAACACCAAAGAACTGCAGTGTAAACAACACAGCAATGTAGAAAGAGGGTCATTTCAGCTGAAGGGCTACTAGCAGATAGATATGAAGGAGAAGGAGTAACCTCACGTGGACTAGCAGTGGCCAGAAGTCAATGCATTGACCAGGGACACAGAGAAGGACTAGATGCGAACAGCAAGATTAGGAGGTTAATGAGCCCACCAGCTCCTCTTCCCAGGAGGTACTTGGGACTAGAAGTCCAGTAATTATTATGCTGTTATGACCTGGAACAAAGAACAGCTGTTTTGTTAGTGTTAGCGTGGATTATTTGTTGTTGTACAGCTTGATTATCACCTGAGATATTTTACTTAAATTACAATTTATTTCCTTTTTCCATTGCTCAGTGATCATTATTTTACTTTCACACTGGTATTGGGGCCTCAGTTTTGAAAAAGCAAAACAACTCTGGGGAAAGGTGAGGAAAAATGGTGCTTCTTCTGGCATGTTCTACTATAAAACAGAAAAAAGTTTCTCTCCAAATTTTATCATCATGCCAATCTCCTGAATGATCCACTGCATAGTTCAAGATAAAAAGTTAGAATTATTTCACTTTTATTAGAGATAATTTGCCTTTTAACATGTTCATCACATCAGACTTTATTTGAGGTATTGTAAATAACTTTGTTGATATAAAATGCCATGGCACATGTAAGAATTATAAAACTGCCTATTTTGAAATCCCCTGATTTCTTAGCTATTATAATGCAAATTTAGGTGAAAAATTCTGCTTTCCATATCATCCATTTGTCTTTTCTGGAATTCCATCTTTATTCTTAGCTAACACATGCAATATAATCATCCTACAAAATATCCACAATGCTCGGTGCATATGTGGAGAACAATGCCAAATTAGTTCTAGACTCGACTGGCCTCTTGCTTACTAAGACTTCAAGCAGGGTTGTGTTTGAACATATTAGCCCAAGCTCATCAATTCAATATGTTAACTCTGTTCAAAAAAATCTAGAGAAAGGAATTTTTGAACACACTGTTAAACTTATGCTGTTCGAATGTCCTCTCTTTTTACCATATAGAGAAAATCAGATATATCTGTAGTTGAGTCTATCAATCTTCTGTTATCATTACTGCCTTTGATATCATGTTAGATAAGATTATAAAAATATTTATCATCTATTTTCCACAAGTATATTACATCTCACTTTGTTAAATCTATGTGTTATTTATTGAAATATTATATGAATGGAGACCACTTTTATATTTTTTCCTAATGTGAAGTAATTATTGCAGTTGTGCTCATTGAACAGTCTGTACTCTCTCCATCAAACTGAAACGCTGTCCTTATCATACATTATTTTCAAAGTGAGTTGGTTAGTCTGTCTCCATTTTAGTTAAAAAAAAAAAAAAAGAATGCCATCCTGCCTTAATAATTCTAACTGTATAGTAAAAACAGGAACTTCTTTCATCTTCCTTTTCCCACTCCTCATCACCAAATTTGTTTTTCCTGGCTGTTCATCTTTCCAGGCAAAATTTAATTATTACTCAGCTCTATCCCAAAATTTCTTGGAGGTTTTAATTGGGGTTGGATTAACTTTATTAATTAATTTGGGGAAGCCAACATCTTTACAGCACCTATTCTTCACATCCAGCAATATGATTTAAATTTCCATTAACGTTAATCTTAATTTTGTGTTATTCAGTAGAATTTATTATTTTCTTCATTTAAGTCTCACATATTTCTTATCTGGCTTATTGACACATGTATAATACTCGGTTGCTATTGTGAGTGGATTTTTTTGTTTTCTGTCATGTTTTCCATTTGCTGTTGTTACAGAAAAGTAACCACAGAAAATAAGCACGCTTTCCATAACTTCTCATACAGTTATCATGACCATTAAACGAGATTATGTTTATAAATCACTATACACTCAACCCTCAAAAAAAACTATTGCTGTGGAGTTGATTCCAGCTCATAGTAACCTTATAAGACAGAGTACAACTGCCCCACCAGGTTTTCAAGGAGCAGCTGGTAGATTTGAACTGCCATCCTTTATCATCAAACAATTGCTGTGCCACCAGGGCCCCACCTACCTGTAAGTAGGGCTCAGCAAATTAGGTACTATATGTTAGTTTTAATTTTCCTTAAATAAAAAAAGAAAATATATCTCTAGTTCTAGTCTTTCCTAGTACGGAGGTGCTAGTTGTTTATATAGAAATACAAAAGCTCTTGATCAAATCATTTGTGTGAAATTGCTTCATAACAAAAGGTAGATCTCAGTTAAGAGACACAGTTCTCTGTGGACATAAATTTAAATTTTGACATTAGGTAAGAATTCTCTGATGAGAGATGCAAATGAACCTAGTGCCGATGTCTACCTGATATCACAGTGGGTTAACAGTAAAGTTGTGCAAGTTTTTGAAAACCAGGCAATGAGCCTAAACCAAATGTAATCCCTTTCTCTCTTTCCTGTTGCCTTGGAGGTTGTTCTCATGAGAATCTGAGAGTGGGAGGAGAACAGTAAGAGTTGTCACACAGGCTGAGGCTTCCTCTGTGTTCTCCTGATCCACCGTCTAAGTCACAATACAGGAACACAGCTCTCACTTGCAATTTTGTGAAATATTATTAAGACTACAACAGATAATGGCCTCAATTTTAAGAGAACATTCTACTTGTGAAAGTGAATATGAGTATATACAGATATGAATATAGAGTATTAAAGTTCACCTCCTCAACTTGCATGTTCTTTAAAGGTAATACATACACACGTAACACCACCAGCACACAGAAACTGTTTCTCAAACAAGTATTAAAGTTTATTTCCATCAAATAGTTCCATCAAGAATATATACTTGTATCTGTTGACTATTAACCCAGAAAACTATGGTCTCTGAGTAGAGTAGTGTAGATTTGTGAGACTCAGTTCCTCTCTTGTTTTAAAGCTTAGCCAAGCCAGCGAAGTGTCGTAGAATCAGATCCAACTCATCAGTTTTAAAGCCTATACATTTAAAATATGGTGGTGGAAGACTAGCTGCCTCTACTGAGAACAATCTAAATAAGCAGAGCTGCCAGTGGCAACATCAACACAAGTTCAGTCTTTCCACTAATCACTCACTGGTCCCTGGCAGACACAGGATAGCTATTCAAATCTCAAGCTCTCAGTAAGTATTATTTGTGATTACTCTGACACTATTAATAGATTTTGTTAAGTATCGATGCAACTATATTGATTTGTTTTCTGAAGTGAAGACCTCCCACTATACATTTGCTGTGTCCTGGCTTTACAGAAACAAAAACAACTCAAGGGCATTCTCAATACTGTGATCAACAGAACAAAACTAAACCTACCTCTAACTTTGCTGCAGCTCTGTTTGGTCTCAATGTCTTGACTCCAGTTTCCCTAGATTTCTCTTGATCAAGTTCTTTTTCAGTGTACCATGACCCCTGAAGGAAACAAAAGGGGGAAAAGGATTTATTCAGAGAAACATCTCTAGTTCCTTGTCTCTTAAAGATAAGAACAAATGGTTCCTTGGGCAATAACATCTAATTTAACGACCAAATGCCATAAAATTTTAAAAGCAGCCTTTATTTTTATTTGTTCCTTCCTTATCCTAATGTTTTAGTTTGTTTGGACTTCTCTGATTATAACAGGACAAATTTCCTAAAGTAAGCAGCACAACAGTCCCTTATAAATGAGAGGGTTTTCATTTATTTATTTGTGACTATTTTTTTCACCTTTCAAACCAATCAATTATATTCTGAACAATCTTCCTCTGCTTTTCTCCAAAACTGTGTTAACATGAGCAGTCAGAGACATTTGTACTAAAGAGTAAAATTAACAAGACATATATTTTTCTTCACACAGTTTTACTGGCTGAGTAGCAACATTTTCCAAATATGTGATTTAAAAAGCAGTATATTCCTGCAGCAGATAATCTTTGAATTTCAAGGTCAAAAAACAAGGACACTGTTTTCCTCAACCCGTTGATATAGTAACTGTCATTCTGAAAGAGAAAACAAACCTAGTGACATCCAGCCCAGGCATAGTACCTCTACATGGAGAGGTAACCTGAAAATCTGCTATGAAGAGGTATCTTAACTACTTGAATATTTTTTCTGCTCATGTCCCATTCATGTTTACATATCAAAAGCTCCATTATAGAACAACTACTACTGAAAACAACTATTTTCCTTTCCATCTATTTGACTGATATTGGTGGTTACGACTGATCACCGAGTTAAGTGGCCCGCTTTCAGCCAGAAAGTCTATACTCTGGAGCAAACATGTAGTAGTTGCTTAGCTGCCCAAGATGGGCCATGTTCTTTCATTTTAGGGGGATCACCTCTTTCTTTTATATCTTAAGTGTGAGGTCAGTTACATCAATACTGCTGTGTTAGCATGCACTGTCTATCTTAACTACGAGGGTTTTTCAGAGCAGAGGGTCCAAGTTTACATTACGTAATTACAGAGCACTGCTGGCTTTCTCTCTCTCTTTTTTCTTCCTAATAAACCACCTAACCTTATAAATTCTACCTTCATAATGTTCCTCTTCCAGTTCACTCCTCCAACTCAATTCCTGCAGCCACTATTATTTTGACCTTTCCACCCACAGGTTCCTCCCTCCCATCAGTTTCTGCAGAAATTATTAAATCTCCCCCAGTTTGAACCATCCATTCTTCACAGGCCATTTGCTTTTTACAGCAACCAAGATTTTAATTTGAAAAAAGTCCAAGAATCACAAGGTCAAAATATTTCTTGAATTAGAAATCTAGTATCTTCTTAGCCATTTTTAAGTGATTCATCAAATAATTTTATTGCTATCTTCTTTCTCAAATAATTTTATTACTCTCCTCTTTCTCATTTTTTTTTCACAGTTAACAGTAAGGCAGTAAAAGAAAATCCTACAGGCACTGTAATATAGAGGCAGACACATTGACCTTAGTTCTAGTTCCAACTCATTTATCAGTTGTTGACTTTGAGGGTTCATTTCCTTTCTTGTGGGTAAACGACAGAGCCTTACTCATCAAATGGGGATACATTTATTCTGTTTATCTCTCCAGGTTGCTCTGGGAGTCAAGAAAGAACATGTATAATAAAAGGCTAAATGTGCAGTGTTGTTATTACTGTCCCTAAAGAAATACAGAAGTAAAAATTGTGCTTCTTGTGTTTAACACTAGATTCAGAATGGGATCCTAGAAAGGTTGCTGTGATCACACTCCTAAGTCTTACAGCTTTCTTTGGGAATGTGATGTTCTAAGGAGTTTTGTTTTGGCCTCCAAAGAAAAAGCACACCAAATGAATCAAACCCTGATACAACCGTATTTCTAAGACATGCTGAACCTAAAAGGGAAAGAAAAGGAAAAGAGGCTCCCAAGAGTGAGAAATCTTAATTGGGTGAGCCTACCATTTAATGCAGAGAACCCAATGGCAATTTGTTGTACAAATATGAATGCAATCTCCTTGAAACTCAGCGAACAACTACAAATATGACTGGACACTTTCAAAGGGGAAAGGTACAATTAGGGCAATTGTTATGGAAATGAAAGTCCTCTATTACTGTGTTACAAGCTTTAACTGAAGAATATGTCCTTGTTGTTAGGTGCTGTCACATCAGTTTCAAGTGATAAGTGTCCCATGAACAATAGAATGAAACACTGCCCATTCCTGTGCCAGGCCCACAATCGTTTTTATGCTTAAGCCCATTGTTGCAACCACTGACTCAATCCATCTTGTTGAAGGGTTTTCCTCTTTTTCACTGTCTGACCATTTCACTAAGCACGATGTCCTTTTCCAGGGATTGATAGCTCCTTCTTGACATGTCCAGAGTACATCAGACAGAATCTTACCATCTTTCATTTTAAAGAGCATTCTGGTTGTAATTTTACAGAACAGATTTGTTTGCTCTTTTGGCAGTCCATGGTATATTCAATATTCTTCTCTAATACCACTATTCAAAGGTGTCAATTCCTACCCTGTCTTCCATATACACTGACCAGCTTTCACATGCATGTGACTGAGACTACTATGCTTGGGTCAGGCGTACATTAGTCTTCAAGATGACATCTTTACTTTTCAACACTTCAAAGAAAAATGAAATCCTTGACAACCTCAGTCTTTTCTCCACTTATTATGATGTTGCTTACTGGTCGAGTTGTGGGGATTTTTATTTTATGATTTAATTTTTTATTATTATTATTTTTATTGAGATATAACACATACCAAAGGCTGTGGTTTTTGATCTTCATCAGTGTTTCAAATCCTCTTCACTTTCAGCATGCAAGGCTATGCTATCTGCATAACACAGGTTGTTAGTGAGTCATCTTCCAATCCTAGCACCTCATGTTTCTTGGATTATTTGCTCAGCATACAGATTCGAAAGGTATGGTAAAAAGACACAACCCTGACACACAACCTTCCTTACATTCAGCTATGCAGTGTCCCCTTGTTCTGTTTGAACAACTGCCTCTTGATACGTGTACAAATTCCTCATGAGTACAATTAAGTGTTCTGGAATTCCCACTCTCCCCAGTGTTAGTTATGATCCACACAGTCAAATGCCTTTGCATAGTCAATAGAACATACGTGAACATCTTTCTGGTATTCTCTGTTTTCAGTGGAGAGCCATCCGACATCAGCGATGATATCCTTGGTTCCATGTCCTCTTTTGAATCTGGCTTGAATTTCTGGCAGTTCTCTGTCAATTGCTGCAGTCACTTTTCAATGATCTTTAGCAAAATTTTACTTGCATGTGATATTAATGATATTTTTCAATCATTTCTGCCTTTGGTTGGATCACCTTTCTTGGGAATAGCCATAAACATGGATCTATTTCAGTCAATTCACCAGGTAGCTGCCCTCTAAATTTCTTGGCATAAATGAGCGAGCACTTTCAGTACTACATCCATTTGTTAAAACATCTCAGTTGGTATTCCATCTGTTTCTGGAGCTTTGTTTTTTTGCCAATGCCTTCACTGCAGCTTTGACTTCTTCTTTTAGTACCATGGCTACTGATGATATGCTGCCTCTTAAATGGTTGACCATCGACCAGTTCTGTGTATTTCTTTCATCTTCTTTTGATGCTTCCTCTGCCATTTAATGTTCTCCATGTAGAAACTTCCACTATTGCAAATCAAGACTTGAATTTTTTCTTCACTTCTTTCAGCTTGAGAAATGCTGAGTGTGCTCTTCCCTTTGGGTTTTCTATCTCCAGCTCTTTGCAAATGTCATTATAATACTTTGTCTTCTCGATCTGCCCTTTGAAACCTTCTGTTCAGTTTTTCTACTTCATTACTTTCTTTTTCTTTAGCTAATCAAAATTCAAGAGCAAGTTTCAGAGTCTCTTCAGACATCCAATTTGGTCTTTTCTTTCTTTCCTGTATTTTTAATGATCTCTTACTTTCTTCATGTCAGGTATCTGATGCCATTCTACAACTCATCTGGCCTTTGGTCATTAGTGTTCAGTATATCAAATCTGTTCTTGAGGTGGTCTCTAAACTCAGGTGGGTTATACTCAAAGTTGTACTTTGAATGTCGAATGTGTATAGTAGGATGAGTTTGTATGTTTTGTTGCTCAAGATGAAATAAAAGGTATCTAACCTTTTGGTTAGCAGACACAGCATTAACCCACTATGCCGCCATGGTTTCCAAATGAACAATGTCAAAAGAACAGCACAAATAAGTCACATAAGAAACAGCCTGATGCAGCACATCTTTGTACTCACTGACAGGTTCTGCGCCATCCTTAAAGGTTCAGCGCAAATGCTGTTTCTTTTGTGAATCTTTTTGGAATTCTTTGGGTTCATTGTGGACATGCTTGGTATTAATCATAATCACTGTCCCTAGGTAACTTTGTTTTAAATTTCTTGATGTACTTACCGTAGTCTGCTCTGTATTATAGATGTGTGTGGTTGGTCTGACCCAGGAGCCTGTGAACACCCTAAATAACAATGTTTTAATTCATCTACCTATAGGGCTTAGCATGATATACTATAGGTGCTCAGTAGCACTGAATGAATAGAAAGTTCTTACATCTTTATTTGCAGGTATCACAGTTTAACACAAGAATGATTTGAAAATGTGTTGAACGTTCCTATTCCATATGAAAGAATGAAGATATACCTTTGTCAAAACATGGAAAACTCAAGAGCATTTATCCATAAAAGTGTTCACAAAATTAGCATTATTTTCGTTAATTTTTCTTACTTACATATTCCTAAGCTATTGGACCATGACCAAAGAAGACAGAAAAAGAATTGATGCCTTTGAATTGTGGTGTTGGAGAAGAATGTTGAATGTTCCATGGACTGCCAAAAGAACAAACAGATCTGTTCTGGAAGAAGTACAACCAGAGTGTTCCTTGGAAGCAAAGATGGCAAGATTGTGTCTTACATACTTGGGACATATTGTCAGGAAAGATCAGCCACTGGAGAAGGACATCATGCTTGGTAGAGTGGAGGGTCAGACTCTTAAAGAGATAGTTTGACACGGTGGACACAACAATGGGCTCAAGCATACAAATGATTGTGGACACAGTGCAAGACAGAGCAGTGTTTCGTTCTGTTGTTCGTAAGGTCGCTATGAGTCAGAACTGACTCAACAGCACCTAACAACAACACGCTTCTTGTTCATGGACTCTTATCTTACTCTCTCTTCTATTTTTTTCCTACTATATGCTTAGTTTCTACCACTGTGACAGTTTTTAAACTAATCTACTAAATAATTACTTGGAAATTGCTGCATTTTCAAAAGCATTCGGTTATTTTATGGACACATAATTAAAAAACCTATTTCATCTATCCATTCAGTCAGTAATGATTGTTATTATCTGTCATATTGAAAGTAACTTGAAGCCAATACAGACCCTGCATTTGGGGACTTCTCTGCACATGTTATGAAATCATCAGTACAACTTTTAAGATCTCCATTTTACAGACGGCAAAACAAGCTCAGAATAGTTGATACTAAATACAAGTGATCAAAATCAAAATTACATTAAATGTCATACTTCTAATTTTTCTGAAATTTTTAATTCAAATATGAAAATCTTTAGCAGCTAAAGAATGAACTAAGAGGAACTGATAAAAATGACTACAAATAAGTCAGGGAAATAGTCATGTTTCAGAAATCACTTAATACAAATAGTTAAACACCCAGGCTAATTGTCTTCTTAGACCCAAGCCAATATTATAAAACAATATTATGAAGTAAATTATACATTCTAATTAGGAAAAGAAATGTAAAATTTTGCATTACATAGCAGCTTTTATATAGCATTTTGGCAAGGTTAATCCCGAGTCTTAAAAACATCTTTGAAAAACTCTGACAAAGTAATTTCACTGTGAAAAGTTTATTAATTATGATAACTGAAAGAGTTAAGAGGTATAGTGTCTTGTAAGGGTCATGGTAAAGAAACTATGAACTGCTTTTCCAATTCTAAAGATGGTAAGAGACGTCCCTCAGGTCATACAGTTAGCAAGTCACAGAGAGACAAGATTCAAATTCAGGTGTCTGATTTTAAGCTCATACTTGATCCTCACAATATTCTTGGACCATCAGTTAGGCTTTTATATATAACTTTTATCCTATATGCTTTTTCTTATGACTAAATGGAAGCTGCTTAACACTTATTATTTTGATTTATATCTCAAAACTCTAAGAAATGTGAATTTGCTGGAGAACTGACTCAAAAAATGTATTTACCACTTTCTCTTCCTAGATGGCAAAACATGACTTCATATTTCATTCTAGAGAAAAACAACTTTGGAGTGCTAAATGCCTGTTGAATTTATTTTTCATGTTTATATAAGTTGGAAGAATATAAAGAAACCTGATTAAAAAGGCTTCTTGCTGTGGGCTATAGGCCTAAAGAACAAAGTAAGCAAACCTAATTACCTAACAGACTTTGTAATTTGCACTCTTTCATTACATTATTATAGCTCAAAAACAGGTCTGATATGAATATTGAGTTGACCTAGTAAAATATATGATATTTACACTGTATTACAATGATTTAGCATGTGAACCCTGAAGACACAGTTTCATTTCTTAACTCTTTTGGGCTAACCTAGTGCTGCTATAACAGAAACAGCATAAATGGAAGGCTTTAACAAAATTTTTTTGTCTCCCACAGCCTTGGAGGCTAAAAGTACAAATTTAGGGTGCCAGCTCAAGAGAAGGCTTTCTCTCTCTGTTGGCTCTGGAGGAAGGTCCCTGTCACAAATCTTCAACTGTTTTAGGACCTTCTCAGTACAGGGACCTCAGGTCCAAATGATGTGATTTCTTTATTTGCTTCTTTTTCTTTTTTATCTCTTATAAAAGATGATGCTGGCTACATGCCAGGGAAATTTCCCTTACATAGGCCAAAAGGCTGTAACCTGAGCAAGTGTGTTGCATCCTACTCCACTCCTCTGTAACATAACCTAATATTGCTCCATTAACCACAAGCAGAGATTAGGATCTACAATATATAAGGAAAAATACATCAGATCTCAAAACGGAAGATAACTATCTAATACTGGGAATTCTGGCCTAGCCAAGTTGACACACATTTTGGGGAACATTTAATCTGCAACACTCAGGATTCCCTTTATGTAAAATATCCATAATAATAGTATTTATCACATAGCAAAGATGTTACTTGGAGGACTAAAGTGTGCCTAATCCAAGCCATGGCATTTGCAATCACCTTATATGTGTGGGAAAGCTGGGCGATGAAAAAGGAAGATCAAAGAAGAACTGATGCCTTTGAATCACAGTGCTGGTGAACAATATTGAATATACCACGGGATATCACAAGGAGAAACAAAGCTGTCTTGGAAGAAGTATAGCTAGAATGATGCACCGAAGTGAGGACAGCAGACTTTGTCTCGTATACTTTGGACATGTTGTCAGGAGAGACCAGTCCCTGCGGGAGCATATCATTCTCGGTAGAGCACAGGGTCAGTGGAGAAGAGAAAGACCCTCAAGGAGGTAGACTGACACAGTGTCTGCAGCAATGAGCTCCAGTATAACAACGATCATGAGGATGGCACAGGACTGGGCAGCATTTCTTCCTGTTGTACACAGAGTCACTGTGATCGGAAGCAACTTGATCGAGCCTAACAATAATAATCACGTGGAATTGTTGGGAGGTTTCAGTGGCATACTGAATTTAAGTCACATATTATACTTACTGTGCTTTAACTTTATTAATACTCTTAGATAACAGAGAGAAAAATAATTCTGAAAATAATATGATACAAACATTGAAAATATAGTTTTTTTTAAATTTACAGAGCTCTTAATAAGCCATCTTAGAAAAAGGCTTAATTTTTCACCTGCTGTCAATTGCCATAGAGTCCATCCCAACTTGTGGTAACATCATGTATAACAAAATGAAATGTTGCTGCATCCTGTGCCATCCTTGTGGTGGTTGGTACATGTGAGTCCCTTGATAACTGGCTACAGTAATTGTTCTATTACTATTTATATAATACCTCAGTAGTACTCTAAAAGAATGGCCTCCGATACACTACTCTGTGTGTGCACATGTGCGTGCATAAGCATGCACATATATAAACAACTTATTTCAAGGCTTGAGCAGAATTATTTAATTTTTAAGTATTTTTTTAAAAGAGAACATAGGCCTGAAGAGACTGGGGACCCCAGAGCCAAGTGTTGCCTCCTGAACTTTCTGGATCAGGAGTCAGTCACAGCCCAAGGCCAGAGGCAATGGATGAAAAAGTGGTGGGAGGGAGGGAGGAAGATACGGAAAGTTTGTATTACTTCTCTGTAGTCGGCCACTGTTATTTATTTCTCAAGTCTGATGGTTGTTTGTTCCTCTAGGTCACACTTTTGCTTCTGATACAATGGTAGGCTATTCCAAGCTGCTGAAAGAGCTGTATCTTGGCCTTTAAAATATGAGCTTGGATTTGGAAGAGAAGTAGTCACTCAAATTGGGCAACCATAAAACCTACAAGTAGAATTCAGCCTTCTTACGAGATATAAGTCATTTCAAATTTATCAATTCTCTTGAAGAGTCATTTAATTACTGTGTCAAATATTAAAAATAAAATAACATGTGGTCCAGGACCAGTAGTTAATCTTCACTTTTCTATATAGGAAGAAAACTCAAGACAGTATCTCAGATACAAGGGGCAAGTTATTTCGATGATACTGAGGCAAGTACTTTGCTGTCAAGCCCACTTAATCAGAGCAGAAGAGATTAGCTTGCTGGTTTTTCTCAAATGTAAATATTTGCTTTGGCTAAATAATGCAATGGAAATTTTTTTAATGGCATATTGTATGCAGCATAAAGAAAAAATTGTTTCCCATTGATCCAGAAATCTCACGTTACATCTGAAAGAGAAGCAAACCAGGAAGTATTTGAAAGGAGAATTCTCACTGCCACAGCCTATCATCCTGACCTAAGTTCATGTTTAATTAAATTTATATCAATAATTACCCAAATTACTTGCATGTTCATAGGATACAAGTTATCTTCTTTGATAATGAGGTCAAGTACTTACTGCTAACAATTCTTACATCTCTGAGGGAGACCTGGTCCTCTGCCAAACATACTGTATCTCCCCTGATGGCAGGGCCACCACTACTGTAAAACTCTGTGGGGACTGATGCTCTACCACTGAACACACCCTCCCACCTGGTTGCTCAGCAACAGCCCCTTATGACTGCTCCTCAGGGACTGCTAGGCAACAGCACTGAGTCTGACCCAGCTGCTCCCAGTGCATCCCCAGCTCTCCACCTCTCCAGAGGGCCAGATGAGCAGCAGACCAGGGACTCTGCATGGCTAGTTATATAATGCACACACACATTTCTCAGAATGTCCTCCAACTGTTGTGAAATAGAAATTTGAGAAGAACTAGTATCCTTACATTAAACTCCATCCTTGGATCTTTCCAGAATCTGACAGGAAAACTTATGCATCAGAGCCCAAATCTGTAGTAGACAAAGGAAATCTACATACTAAAAAAAAACACACTGAGACCTTGTTTTAATGACATGTGAGATATGACCTTCAAAGTTTTCAGAATTTCAAAGAATTTTATTATTTAGATACTTTCTGTCAGCAGATCAAAAGACTGGTGAAAATATAGCAACACTGCTATATTCCTTACATAGATAGTACACTGGATTAAGAGTTGCTAACATGAATGGGAAATTATTTTTCAACAGACTGGATCCAGACAAGCTTTTGGTGATTTGGTTATTTGATCACGTAACTCCTTTGAATTTCGTATTATTATAATTACAGTAGAACGGGCATGGGTAATCTAATTATTTTAGCCTTATTACTTGCTAAATTGGATGACTGCAGGAGTGTCTGTTTGTTTACCCTACAGTGATTCATCATAGTTTAGGCAGAATGCAAACCTAAAAGTCATAAGAGAAATGATTTCTTTTGTTTGGTGGTAAGTTATTTCATTACTCATCCCTGATGTTATAGGTCAATGGGTTTCTAGGAAATTAAAGAGGTTAAGAGAAAAGAAAACCAATGCTCATGTATTTTACAGTTTTGGCTAAGCTAGTATTCTCTAATCATTAACAAATTATAGTATGAAAACCTAGTGAGTGCTAAAGGACGTGCCTGACACCAAAGAAGCCATGTGGGAGAGAATGAGGCTCTGGCCCTTGAAGAGCCCTTAGCTAACTTTGGCTGGTAAACTACTTGAAAACAACATGAATGATGCCACAGTAGCAGAATTAATGAAATATAAAGAAACTCAGTGGTGCTTGTGAGCAATTTTAAAACAAAGGATAGTTTCTCAGAGGAGGTGCCAGTTTTCCTAGATCTTGAAAGATATCCAGTGGTGTGCCAAGCAAAGGGAAGACAAAATATGTAGTCTAGGACAAGGAAAGAAAGTGTTCAGTGTGGTTCTAAAACCAAACCAAAACCATAGATATTGAGTTGATTCTAACTCATAGTGACCCTATAGAGCAAAGCAAAATATCCCCATAGGGGTTCCAGGACTGTAAGTCTTTACAGAAGCTGACTGCTACATGGTTGTCACGTGGGACAGCTGGTGAGCTCAAACTGCCAACTTTTTGGTTAGCAGTTGAGCACTTATCCACTGATCCACCAGGGCTCCTATCCATGTGGTTAGTCAATTATTATTAATTTACTATAGTGGAGCATATACTTTACAGGACAACAGAAAGAAACGTGGCTGAAAATTAAACAGGAAATTCAGAAGTGTATTGCATACTATGTTAATAGCTTTACTGGACTAAAGGTTTTGAATTAAGGGTGTGATAGAATCCCATTTGTATGGTGGTATACTGGTTTCAGGAAGCCCTCATGCCTCAGTGGTTCAAGAACTCAGCTACTCATCTACTTCTGCTGCATCAGACAGAGATGTGGTGGTGTGCTTCCATAAAGGTTTACAGCTTTGGAAACTTGATAAGGCAGTTCAATTCTGTTTTATAGGGTCACTATGAGTCTGAATCAACTTGATAGCAGTGAGTTGAGTTTGGTTTGGTACAGCTTTAAGCCCATGTCTCTTGGAGTACATGCTTCTTCTTCTTCTGTAACACAGGGGCAAGGTACATTAGAGGCAATAGGAGCAGGCCTGGACTCATGTTTCCATAACTGAGTAAGTCTCTAGCCTGGTTGACTGGATGGCTGCTGTTATCTTAAGAAGTAGGTCAGATGCAGATTTAAAAAAAAAAAAAGAGACTTCATAATTTAGATTTGAGTTTGAATTAAGAGTCTGGAACTCAGGAGACATTGAGATTAAAGAGTAAATGTGTCTAACCCTTGATAGGAACTGAAGTCGTTTTCTAGAAACTGTTGTTCTATAATTGCTAATTTTATGTTAAAATATTTTGGGAACAAGCTTGCCATAAAAGCACTGTAACTGCTAAGTTAAACTCATAACCATACATATGAAATTAAGAAGTTACAGAGAAAGCATAAAAAGCATTATATACTCAAACCAGTGTACCACCATTCATCTGTCACTTTGTCATATTATGGTAGCTTTTGTATTGCTAACATGCTGGAAGATATGCCACCAATATTTTAGATACCAGGAGGGTCACCCATGGTGGAGAGGTTTCTAAAGAGCTTCCAGACTAAAATTAGGAATACAGGCCCATCAGTCTACTCCAAAAAACTAGTCAATGAAGAGCTTACGGCCCACAACAGAAGTGTATATGATACACTGCTGGAAGATGAACCCACAGGGTGGGAGGCTGTACCAACAGAGTTCAGGAACTAACAATGACAGACTAGTTCATGAAGAAACCTTTGGTGCAATTAAACAGAAGAAATGAATAGAAAACAAAAACTAATTAATCTAGGTCTACAGAAAAAGGAAGGAAAATATTCACATTTTAAGGCCCTCTAAATAGTAATTCACAAGACAACATCTACTCAACAATTGCCTCCCTCAAAGCACTAACTGGAAAACTAAACAGCAACTGAGCAAACAACACACAAAAGCCTACAAATACAGAAGCCAAATGTAATATCCCACAGCCGTTCAACTTCTTTCCTAGTCACCTCAGGAACTAGAGATAGAAGCCTCCATTTTCAAACAAGGAATGCTTTTTACGCTTTCTCTATTCTTGGAAATCAGAATGTTCCATAGAACCAAGGAGGGCGAGACTACGTCTCACATTCTTTAAACATGTTACCAGGAGGCATTATTCTTCGGAGAAGGACATCATGTTTGGAAAAGTAGGAGTCAGTGAAAGAAGGAAGAACCTCAATGAGATGGAGTGAGACAACGGCTGCAACAGTGGGTTCGAGTACAGTAGTGACTGTGAGAACAGTGCAGCACGTGGCAGTGTTTCCTGCTGTAGTGTGTATGGTTGCTATGAGTCAGAATCAACTTGAGGGCACCTATAACTTCTTAATTTCTTGTGTATGCCTATGCAACTATATTGCCAAGTATTTTAATGGTAGCAGTAATATGATTGCCTGAGTCAAATCATGCAACAAAAATCCTAATCCATGGATACCTGTTAGTTCACTTGTGTTAAGTGACAGAATCTTAGTGTATCACAAACTTGGGAGTTCCATAGACTGCTAAAGCTGTGTTTCTGCAACTGGAAACCTCTACCCTTGGGGATAGCAGACTGTATGCCAGAAAGTACTCAGAAGCCACATGATAAACTTTGTACATCTAGGCACTTTTACTTGATGGTAAATATCTTAAAGTATGACTTATGTATTAAAATACCCATACTACAAAGTACAAAGAAATATTTGTAAACAAAATTATAAAGTGCATATGAAATATGGAGCACGTCTAATACCTCTGTATTTCTGGCAACTTTTTGGTAGAAGGTAATAAGCCCTTTTCTCGAGGAGTCAGGCCTAGATTATGTTGGCAGGGAGATATCTCACTTTCACATATAAGATGTATTTTCCACAAGGACAAATATTGTATGAGACCCCGATTATAAGGACTTAAAAACAGACTCATGTATAGAAAAAAAAAAAGACTCTTTGATGGCTTCAAAGGAGGGGAGGGAGGGAGAAGGCTGTTTACAGATTAGGTAGTTGACAGAAATGTGGTTGGGTGAAACCAGTGACAGAACACATTAGAAAGAAGGTCAGTTTAGCTGGACTTCAACATAACCTGAAAACTCTTTCAATCTTAACCCAATATTGCAAGGACAGAGTAGCAGGGGCAGCGGTCCAGGGACCATGTTCTCGGGGGACATTGAGGCCAACTGACGTAACTAGCCTATTGCTAAGAGAGTCTTCTGTACTCCATTTTGGTGAGTGGCATCTGGGTTCTTAAAAGCTAGCAAGCTGCCATCTGAGGTACACCATGGTCCCAACTCAGCTGGAACAGATGATCACCCAGGACAACAATGGCATGAGGGAAAAAAAGCCCAGACGACAGAAGGACCCACATGAATGAGTGGCTGTATCAACATGGGACCAGAAGAACCAGATGGTGCTCAGCCACCACCAATGACAGCTGTGAAGGGGCTCACAGTGTTGAGTTCCAGTGGCAACAAGAGAAAAAAAGGGGTCCACCCTAAGAACTTCTCTGAAAGACCACAGTTGATGGTCCAAAGGCCTGAGAGTTCCCCTGACAGCATGGCCCCTGGACTTGATGCTGCCCTTGATCATAGATCATTAGTGAGTTCAACTCTTCAGATAGGAATAGATTGGACTCAGGGACGCTGAGTGACCATATCATGTGTACACTTTATGGTTCTACGCATCTGTAGGATGTCACCCCACTGGCCTCTTACTATTGGTAATGGAGAAGGTGGAGATGAGGGATGGGAAATTGTTAAGAAGATATGATGGGTATGGAACGGAAAGGAGGAGTGTGCTGTCACGGGACAAGGAAAGCAGAGGGAGCTGCAGATAGATGGGCACGCAAATTTGAATTGTATTGTAAACTTTCACTCAATCACAATTAAAAAAAAAAAAAGAATTGTTAATAAAAACCAAACAGAAAGCAAGCAAACAAACAAAAGAGTCTATCTGGGAAAAGAAAAAAAAAAAGATGTATATCTTTGGCTCCAGCACACTAGCACCCCTACTGAGGTCAGAGAGTGCCACCTGCTTAGACAAAGCATTGCTTTTTCTTTCACCTTAAACCCTTCTAATGTCATTTTTTATTTTGAGGTAAAAGACTCTCCAGTATTAGTCGTAAATGTTCCTGCAGGTGTTTCACAAGACCAGTCTATGTCTCTGTATTTGAAGACATAATGGCCACAAGTCAGAGATGAGCTGGGTGCCAGGACATGGGCTGGACACTTGGCAGTCACACACCATAACAATAAAACCATAAGTAAATAGTATCATCTCTAAACCCATTGCTGTCAAGTTGATGCTAACTCATCTCTCTGTGACAAAAAGAGAAGCTAAGATTGCAAAAGAGAAAGTAGCTTGCCCAAGTTAATAGCAGATAGTAGAGCTGAGATTTAATTCTAGTTCTAATTGCAAAATCCTGCTTGTTTCTTTCTTCCTTTTTTTTTTTTTTGGCACATCGTGTTATGCTACATGTCCATGCCTTCTTATCTTCTTATCTAAGTGTTCATTTCTCCGGACTAAATACATCCACTTTATGACTGACTATTCCTTGTACAACTTCATCAATAATTTACCATTCTGATTAATTCTATGTATGTATATACGAGGACTAACAAATTCGTGAACTTACCCTAGAAAAAGTGCTACATATCTCATTGCTGAATATCACTATGGTCACCTTGGAAGTATGCCCTTGGGAAGCCATGAACTGACACTAGTGCCTAGTCTACCTTCAAAGCAATTTTGAAATTCTTTTTCTGGACTGGCCACCAGAGCTTTCATCCTATTACTCTTGATGTCCTGAAGGTCATCCAAATGTTTTTCTTTCAATATTTCATTTATCTTCAGGTAAAGAAAAAAGTCACTGGTGGCCAGACCAGGTGAATTGGAAGGGGGGTATTTCCAATACAGTTATTTGTTTACTGGCTAAAGTCTCCCTCACAGACAACCATACAATGAAGTTCATGAGCTCGCTACCATGCCTCTATGCACAATGGCTATTCCAAAAGAAGTTCCAAAATTGCTCCAAAAGGTAGACTAGGTGCTGGCATCAGTGCATAGCTTCCCAAGGGGAGTACTTCCAAGGTGACCATAGTGATATTCAGCAGTGAGGTATGTAGCTCTTAGAACAATTAAGTAAGTTCACAGACTTAATTGTCAGATCTTGTGTGTGTGTGTGTGTGTGTGTGTGTGTGTGTGTGTGCGTGTGTGTGACTGTTGGACAACCACTTGATATTATCAACTTGTACTGAATACATTGTAAACCATATTTTTAATCGATTTTGTTATGTTCTCTACCTTGTTTCCTTAAAAATGTATATAGCTTTTGCTTTTATCTACAGCTGTTTAAATCTGGGAAAATAATTTTTGAATCATAGAGTGCAATGCTGATTACATGCCTCTCTATTCAAAAACTTCCCAAGATGCCTATTAACTACAAATTTAAATCCAAATTTTTCATCTAAGCATTTAAGAATCTCTACTACAGAAGATAAAAGCCCACAGCCTTCAGTATGGGTTGCACCTCAATATCAAGAAAACACAAATCCTCACAACTGGTCAGGAAAGCAGCACCATGATAAATGGAGAAAGGATTGAGGTTGTCAAGGATTTCCTTTTACTTGACTCCACAATCAACACACATGGAAGGAGCAGTCAAGAAATCAAAAGATGCATTGCTTTGAGAAAATCTGCTGCAAAAGACATCCTTAAGGTGTTGAAAAGTAAAGATATCACCTGAAAAACTAAGGTGTACCTGACCCAAGCCATGGTATTTTCAATTGCATCATATGCATGCAAAAGCCATACAATGAGTAAAAAAAACAGAAGAAGAACTCATGCCTTTGAATCATGGTATTGGAAAAGAATATTGAGCACACCATGGACTGCCAAAAGAACAAACATCTATTCTGGAAGAAGTACAACCAGAATGCTCTTTGGAAGCAAGGACAGTGAGACTGCATCTTACATCCTTTAGACACTTTGTTGAGAATGATCCATCCCTGGAGAAGGACATCATGCTTGATAAAGCAGAGGGTCAGCAAAAGGGAGGAATCTTAAGGGAATGGTTTGACACAGTGGCTGCAACAATGGGTTTAAACAAAAAATGACTTGAGGCATGGCACAGCACCAGGCAGTGTTTCATTCTGTTGTACATAGGGTATCTGTGAGTCAAAATCAACTTGATGGCACCTAAGAGCAATAACACTAAAACCTCAACCTATCTTTCCACTCTTAACTTCTTCCAGTCCCTTAAACTTTACACAGTTCTACCTCCTTCTGTATCTATATCTTTGTTCATACTGTTCTTTTAGTCAGGAATGTTTCATAATGCATTGAAATTCCACCCAGCCCTCAAAGATCATCCCATTTATTACATTCTCCATTGTAAAGACCTTGAAACTAGTCTCAAATTTTTACTTTCTTTTCTTTGAAATTCTATAGTACTTTTCAGTTCTTTCATGGTGTATTTGCAGTCAGCTACACAAGACTGTTATATGTATTTCCTTTCCTCACCTTCCCCAAACACACGGAATTCTAAGCTTTATAGAAAGAATAGTATCAATAGTCTTCCTGTATATACATCAGTAAAAGCAAGTACTTTACATCAAGGAGAGTGTGTGTATTCTTGCCTGTCTTGCAGGTACTTGTTTCTATTAAGCCTAAGGATTCAGCTCCTAGATGAATGTATTAAGTGACAGAAGTCATCACAAACTTAAAGGGCATCTATAACCACCCTTAGACATGAAATTAAAAATAAATGGATACATATAGCACTGAAATATGGATTTCTAGACGCTTGTGAATAACAAAGGTACTATTTTCAATGATGAAGAACCAAAATTGTATTGCTCATATTGGTAACCATATGGACAAAAACCTGAAAATCACAGGAGATTAATGACTGTTCCAAGGTTATGTGGCTAATTCAAAAGTTGTGCTGGCCCTACCAATAAGGCTTTTTTTGTTTTTGTTTTTTATTACCAGCTTGGTGGTTTTTCCACTATTATTTCCTAACTCATTTGCCAAGGTGTTTTCGTTCAGCTTAGCTACAAAATAATTATGTAGTTGAGGAAAATGCCCTTATTATTTCCACTCAAAATGTGCGAATAGAGGGAATTTAAAACAAAACAATTACTGATGGAGATTATATTGAACAAAAATTATGTGTAAGCCAACAAGCCAAGTGCCATCAAGTCAGATTCTGGTGCCGCCATGAAAATTATGTATATACAGTTCATTTTTTGGCAACTTCAGCTATCAAGAATGTAGTCAAGAATCAAGATATTAAAAATACTTCTGTTCAGGGTTGAAAATCCTGATATAACATCATATACCTATGAGTAGCTGATATTTAACAAAGGCCCAAAGTCTGTAAACTGTGGAAAAGATAGTCTCTTTTGCAAACAGTATTGGAATAACTGAATATCCATCTGCAGAAAAAAAGAAAAAAAAATGAAAACAAGACCCATATCTCACATCATGTACAAAAACTAACTTAAAATGGATCAAAGACTGTAATATAAAATCCAACACAATAAAGATCGTGGAAGGAAAAATAGGGACAAAGCTGGCAGCCCATTTATGTGGCATAAACAGACTACAAAACATTATTAACAATGTACAAATGCTAGAAGAGAAAATAGATAAATGTGAACTCCTAAAAATCAAACACTTAAGCTCATCCAATGACTTCACCAGAAGAGTTAAAAGCCAGCCTACAGACTGAGAGAAAATTTTTGGCTACCATGAATCTGACTGGCATCTAATCTCCGTAATCTAAAAGATACAAAATCTCCGCTACCAAAAAACAAGCAAGCCAATTAAAAAATGAGCAAAGGATGTGAACAAGCACTTCACCAAGGAAGATATGTAGGGAGCTAACAGATACATGAGGAAATGCTCATGATCTTTAGTCATCAGAGAAATCCAAATCAAACTACAAGGGAAAAATGGGTATGCAGAACTAGAACACTATTAGAAGACCAGACTTGATGATCTGACATAATGGAGGGTCCCTGGAACATGCAGCCCTTGAACTCTGTTTGCCCTGAACTGAGAAAAGTCCGAAGCCAACTCTTCAGAAAAAGATTGGACTAGATTATAAGACATAAAAATGGTACTGGCAAAGAGTGTGCTTCTTGGTTTAAGTATATACATGAGGCTAACTAAGCAGCTCCTGTCCAGAGGTGAGATGAGAAGGTGGAGGGGGACAGGACCTGGTTAACACAGGACAAACAAGGTGGAAAGGAAGAGTGTGCTGTCACAGAGTGAGGAGAGCAGCTAGTCACATACCAGTGTGTGTGTGTGTCTGTCTGTCTGCATGTGTCTGTGTCTGTGTGTGTCTGTGTGTCTGTGTGCATCCAAGATTTTGTATGACAAACTGACTTGGATTGTAAACTTACACTTGAAGCATGCCGAAATATTAAAAAAAAAAAATACTGCTCTTCATAAGTCATAAAGCCCTATATACTAATAATATTCATAGTGCTAACTAATAAAACAGCCCAACAGATGTCATCACAGCCTGTTTATGCTTCTTTCCTTCTTTTTAATCTGTTCTTTCACAAGCTTAAAGGGCAATACAATACATATTTTGCTTTTGCCTGTCCAGTATCTAATTCCATTTGGAAGAAGATTCCTTCCTTTTACTCTCATGCCATGTGATGCCCATGGTTTCCAAGGGTGAAGATGAGACTCAGACCTGAAACATCAGAGCTCCAAGTGTTCCCAGACACAATGCCTTGTTTGGAAGGGGCCTGTGACTCAAACCTAGCCCAGCAGGCTCATTACATTCTCCTAACCATGTGACTACTTCAAAAATGTGCCTGAGGTGCAAGCTGATCCACCCTAGATCTTGTGCCAAAGCTACTGAGCATAACATAGATATACATTTTTTTTTTCCTTTTGAATTTCAGCTTCAGAAGCTAGCCCTGGAGTGGTTGATAACCACTGTATCACAAAGCAGAGTCTGAGAATGAAGCCAAGCTGAAGGACTTAGAGTCATGAGGTGCAAGGAAATTGAGTCCTTACAAAATTATTTGAGCTCCAGATCAAGCTGTGACTGAAGGTAGGTGTTTTAATTACATAACTCTGATCAATTCCTCTTTCTTTTATGTCAATTTGATGTGAATTTTCTGTAAGTGTGTCTACAATAGTCCTAACTAATGCACTTAATTATCTGAGCTACTTAATCCATAATAAGTTATAAAGAGAGGGAATAGTAATGACCAGCATTTACTTTTAAATAACAGCTTATGGTTTGAAAATGAGTATGAATGGAAATAGGTGATATAAAAGAAAAAAAGAAGTGAAAAATTTCACAAGTATGAAGTCTTTAAGTCAAGAACTAACTACACGTAGCATCCTGGAAAACATCTTAGTCTAGGCAAATGAGCACAATTGATCATCCTGCTTGGAAATTCAAGTCTTCTTTTGTAAAAACAAAAGAGAGCATCATTATGGTCCGGTAGACTCAAGGCAAGCGGTGGTGGTGGAGCTCTGAGGCTATGGTTGAGGGATGAGAGGAAGCAAGTAAGAGACTAGCCAGACACACATAGAGGTCTTCGGTTTTCCTTTGTTAAGTTTCTGCTAATGCAATATGCAGTCCAGTGAAAGACATCTTCCTCCAAGCACTGAGAGCATAGAGACCTGAACAGATGTGAAAAGAACATAGGATAATAGGCCAGAGAGGAGCCCTAGCGGCACAGTGGTTAAGAGCTCAGTTGCTAACCAAAAGGTTGGCAGATTAAATCTACCAGATGCTCCCTGGAAAACTCATGGGGCAGTTCTATACTGTCCTATAGGGTCACTATGAGTCAGAATCAATCTGTTGGCAATGAGTTTGGTTTGATTTATGACCAGAGCATTTCTGAATTAGAGGATTTAGGACAGAAACATTCCACATGATAATAAGTTGCTATCTGTAAGTAAAAAAATGCTTTGTTTTTTCTTATTTTTCAGTAGTCATGGAATTATTTTCAGATAATTATTTTGTCCTCTCAAAGTATTCAAATATAGGATCCAATACATGGATGTTTTAGATCTGGAACAAGCTATTCTGGGTTTTAATTTGAGCTAATATTCCTTGGTGAAAGTCCACAAACATTCCAGGGAGCTGAGCCCCATCTACTCTATCAGCAAAATACTTCTGCACTTCCCCAGAAAACTGCCTACTGCCCCTCCCTGAGATAAAAAATATTAACTGCTCCCATTTCTACACTGTTAAATTCATATTAAAAAAAAAAAAAAAAAAAACAGTGCTGTTGAGGAAATGTCCACTCATAGCAACCCTATCAGTCACAGCAGAACTGCCCCATAGAGTTTCCAAAGGGTGCCTGACAGATTTGAATTGCCAGCCTTTTGGTTAGCAGACTTAGCACTTAACCACTATGCCACCATAGCAGTAATGAATGGAAAATTTGAAATAACATGAGTTAATGTCACTGGTATAGGACTTTGACCATGTAAGGATATAGTAGATGTATCACCCAAGTTATCACATTGTTTTCTTTCTATCAGTCTTTACAACTCATACTGACGACAAAGGCTGGGTGTGTGCCATGCTCAGCAGTGACTCTTAACAATACCCAGTATGAATGAACCAGATGAGTGTATTACTGTGTTCAAGTTAAAACGAGACAAAGGTTGTAGATTCAGGTACCATTCAAATCTGGTTTATAACCTCAGTTCTGCCACTTACTATGAAATGACTGGATAGGAACTCTCCCCACCTACTTATCTAGAGGACAGAGTCATGACGCTGACTCTGTGGGCTGGAGAATAAATGCAATCTGTGTAAAAGCACCTAGCTTAGAGTCTGACATGTGGTAAGTACTTAACATATTCTTGTCTCCCTTCTTTTGATGTATACAGTCATTTCCACAGAAAAACTATTCTCAGAAAACTTTTAAATCTCCTATTATGGATTAAGAACATATACTGTTCAAAGCCACCATCTTCATCCTTAACCATCCAACCCTCTCCTTTGGACATCAGCTTTCTGATTTATAACCTATCTTTTCTGTACCTCAGCCTTTTCCCACAGTGTTTTCTACCTGATGTTTAACAAGAAAGCTTTCCTTGAAATATTAAATAAAAAGTAACCTTACCTCTGTACCCACCCAACTTTTTCCTCCTCCCTCATTCATGTATAACCTTGGAATGTATACACAACACTGGCTAGCCTCATTACTTTCCAATTTCTTCTGACCCAGTGTAACCTGGTTTTCCATCTCATAACCTAAGTTCATTAATCTTTTACTTATCAAATCAAAAGTCCATTCAGCCTTTCTATTAGACCTTCTAATGCCTAAACCTGTTAATCATGCCATACATTTTGGAACTTCGATACCCTTGTTTTTACAACAATGCTCTTTCCAGCTTTTCTTCTTGGGGTCCCAGAGGAACTTCTCTTACTCCCCAGGTCTCCACATTATATTAATTTCTCTTCTTATAACACATACTCTCCATAGAAGTTCTCATCATTATATTTACTGCCTAGATGCTCATATCTATCAAATCTACATCTCCTGATTGTGTTACACAACAGCCTTCATTTCTGATTCATCTTTTATTTACCATCTTTACACATACCCACCAATCAGCCCCCATTATATGCCTGTCTTGGGAAATAGTGGCACTTCCAAACCTCGAACCAAAAATCTGAGAAGTATTCCTGATTCCAACCCTTTTCTAACTCCTGATCCAAACAATCAAGTCCAATAGTCTTGACTTCCAACATTTCTAGATGCTAAATACTCTTCTTCATCTCTAATTCTAGTGGCCGACTTTACCATCTTTTGCTTGGGCTACTACAACTGTCTATCCAACATCCCTCAAACCTAACTTTTCAGAGCTACAAAACTATATAGACATACACATAGATTCATGGCATGTTACAAAGATACAGACAGGACTATTTTCACTATAACTTCACTACGGTAAAGAGATCTACTACTTCACTGCAATGTACAGAATTACAATAGACATACTTCCTCAGGGGTGGAGAAAATAAGAGGCAGAATGATTTATGTGGAAGCCCTGACCTTTATATCTTCTTCTTTGGGCTTGGAAGACCATTTACAAACTTTCAGAGTGTGGCACAATCCACCATATGTATTATCAAGCTTTTTATTATATTTCTTGGCCTCTTCAAGAACAGCAAACAAGACAGGCTCATTTCAATGTTCTGAGATTTAATATTGTACCTGGCTCCAAATCTCCACAGTAGAAGCTCTTATTCCCATTTTTAAAACAAATAAACATAACAAGCTAATGTAATTGCATAAACTGTAAGACATTCTTATTTAAACACACACACACACACACACACACACACACACACAGTCTTATTTGAAGAAAGGTGTTTTCTTCTTCTGAAACAAATCAGCCTAGCCCAGGAAGATTAAAATGAAAAAATCAAACACTGCCATCAAGCCAATTTTGACTCACAGTGACACCACAGGGTATGGCAGAACTGACCCATAAGCTTTCCAAGGCTAAAATTTTCATGCAAGCAGACTGTGACATCTTTATTCCATCGAGCCGCTGGTGGGTACAAACTGCCCATCTTCCTCTTAGCAGTAAAGCTCCTTAACCACCGTGTCACTAGAGCGCCCTCATAAAGACTAGAACAGATTTACCATGTCTCAAGTAAGGGAGAATGAGGAAAACCAAAGGCACAAGGGAAAGATTAGCCCAAAGGGTTAACAAACCACAACTACCACAGCCTCCTTCAGGCTGAGTCCAGCACAACTAGATGGTGCCCGGCCACCACCAGTCCGTGTTCTGATAGGGATCACAGGAGGAGAGCCTGGACAGAGCTGGAGAAAAATGGAGAACAAAATTCTCTCTCTTTTTCACACACACACACACACACACACAAAAAAAAAAAAACACCAGACTTACTGGTTTGACAGAGATCGAAGAAACCGCTAGAGAAGAGCCTCTGACACCATTATGGTGCAGTAAGCAAGGTACTGCTGAGGTTCACGCTTCACTCGAAGATTAGACAGGCCCACGGAACAAAAGGAGACTACCTGGGCACACCAGGCCAGGGGCAAGGACAAGGGAGCAGGAAGAGACAGGCAAGTGGGTAACGGGGAACCTAAGGTCAAGAAAGGGTGAGTGCTGACACGGCATGAGGTTGGCAACCAGTGTCAGAAAACAGAAGGGGTATTAGTTGCTTAATGAGAAACCAGTTTGCTTTGTAAACTTTCATTTAAAGTATAACAAAATTTTTAAAAAAAAAAAGATTATACCATAAACAAATCATTTTATGAACACTAAAACATAAGCATTCTTAGGAAGGATGCCTAACACTCTCCTGTCTGCCATGATTTTACTCCTAAAGCTCCCACACTAGCCTTCAGCTCTCCCCTTCATCTCACTCCCAAAACGAAAGCCAAAGCCAAGTGCCAAGTGCCGTCGAGTCGGATCTGACTCATAATAGTTAATCTTGCTAAACTGACGTCCCCATATATATGTTCTTTTTCATCAATGTAGCAGATCTCAAGGCTTATAAGGAAGTAGAGGCCAGGCAGTCAGAGGAAAGCATTTGGCTTTGCACTTTGAATCCACTCCTTGGAAACTCTGTGGGACAGTTCCACCCGGCCCCATATGGTCACTGTGAGTCAGAATTGACTTGATGGCAATGTGTTTTTTTCCCCCCTTGTTGTTGTTATGCATATATAGATAGATAGATGCTTTTATTGGTCATAATGAGTGAGAACTGAGTCAAAAGCAGCAGGTTTGGTGATTTGGTACAGATAGGTTGCTGTTTCTCCCCCAAGCATTCAAACCGTCTTGTATCCAGACCCCATGGTCTTAAGTATCTTGGGCCCCTTAACCTTTTTTCCAGTCTAAGAAATTCTATTCTAAATGATCCAGGATTCTAGGTGGATTTATCTCCTCTGCTCAGTAATATATGTAAATCCAAATTACTTTATACTTATCTAAACTTCCCTAAACTCTCTTCTCCAACCAAGCAGCAAACTCCTAAATATCATTATATTTTAAAAATACAGTGAGTGGAGGACACAAACTCACTCTGCTCTATTAAGTTCCTAGCATGCACCATTCCTGGGCAGATGCAAAAAACTGATGTTTGGCATTGAGAGTTAAAATGAAAAACATGTACCACTTGAGGTTAAAAGCAGAGCATCTGTTCGACTCCTCAAAATCAGTTGCAGTGCTAATAAAAAGGCGAGAAAAGCTTTTGATTTTCTGGGTACATTCAAATGCTTATTTTGAAGTTCTTTTTTATGTCACTACTGATAGCCAAGCCTGATAATAACTTATAAAAATACGTGGAGCCTGTTAATATGCAAATATCTTACGCCAACAGGAAAGAGTACCGTGTTACTAACATAAAAAGTTTCAAAACAAGAAGGCGTGGTTTATCCACATGTAAGTCACTTAATCTAGGGCCTTAGATTTTCATGTACAATAAAGAGAATACACTAATTATTACTTAAAATAATTTTTTCTAACTAAATTAAAATCTTACATGGAAAGAACGGAAGATCACTGAACTTGTTGCCAGGCTGAGTCTCACCAACACCTTAAAATACAATTTTCAAACAGCCTTCTTTCTTATTTTCAAGGGACACTGCAGGGAATTTAGTCTGCATTATGCCTGATTTACTCTTATTTAGCATTAAAAAAAAATTTTTAAGCAAGCTTTTACGATACTGCAACATTTTCTTAAAATTATTTGCTATATTTCAGTTTAAACTTTGAAGGGAAGTAAAATTTTCTTCTCCCAGCTCTCTCTACATAGAGAATCATATTAGATACAGTGAAAAACCACTACTTTTTCCAGAATTTTCTACACATTTGTGAACATACAACATAAAATTTATTCTATAACTCTCTTTAAAAAGTTGACCATACATTTATCATACAACCCAGCAACTCCATTGCTAGCTGTCTACCCAAAATAAATGAAAGCATGTGAACTTAAAGATTTGAACGTGAGTATTCATGGCATGTTCATAATAGCCCCAAATTAGAAGCCACCCAAATATCCTCCAGCTGATAAATGGGTAAACAAATTGTAGTAGAGCCACACAATGGAAAACTATTCAGCAGTAAAAAGAGTGAAATACTAATAAATGCAACAACACGAATGAATCTCAAAAACATTATACTAAGTGAAAAGGGGCATAAATAAATAACTACATATTGTTTGACTTCATTTACATGATCTATTCAGAAAAGGTCAGTCTATAAAGACAGAAAGTGGATTAGTGGTGGCTGGCACTGGGCTGGGAACAGAGACTACCTTTAGATGGGCATGAGGGGCCGTACTGGGTGATGAAATGTTCTAGACCTGGATTATGGTGATGGGTACAACAACTGGTAAAATTTCTAAAAATTTTTGAAAGGGATAGAGTTCTAAATATCATGCAGTCCTGAAAGGAATAAACTTTATTATATGCAAATTCTGTCTCAGTGAAATGAAAAAACTGGGTGGGGGTTTAAGTAATTAAAAGAATTCTGAGGAAAATTAAATTGATCTACCATTGACATAAAATATGCTAAAATTAGTTAAAGAAGAAGAAAAATGATACTTGACTTTTTTTAAATAACATAAAATCACCTAGTCCTTGACATTTTAGTAAAGAAAGCTGTGGTAAAGATGACACTAGAAGGTCAATTACCAGGAACTCCTCCACCACCTAATTTTTTTCTTCAGAAGTTTATTTTGATTCAAAATTGAATCACTTGGCCTACCAAAACATCCTGGTTGAAAAACTAGGTTTCTTGAGCCAGTGTCAGCCGTTTGGGCGGGGACACTGACCAGCACAGGGTACCGTAAGAGGAAACAAGGAAGGTTTTCAAAATGGTGATCTAACCAACGTCAGTCCAGAATTAGCTGTATCAAAGTCCTTTCTCTGAGCTTTAGGGCACTCAGTTTTCGTTTTCATAAACCAAATCCTGAGTTTTCGTAATATTAAATCTCAGGAGAGATTGGAAGAATGAGTGTGGTAATATCAGTAAGGAAGGCTTCTGATGAAAACATAAAGTGGACAGACTGGTGGGTTTTGAAGCTACCTATACGTAAAAGGCAATGAAATAATGAGAATAATCCGAATACATCACCACTCTTGTCAGTATACAAAACATTTTGACTAGAGTGTTTCAGGTTAGTTTGTTTTACCACCCCCTACCCCAGGTGAACGATTAGGTGGTAAACTGTCTCCTATCTCCAGCTTCTAGTCCTGCACAGACGTGAGCTAATAACAACAAAACCCAACACCTTCGCCATATTTCATGTCAAGCTCGTGCCAAGTACTTTTCTAAAGAAGCCTAGTTCAGCTCCACTCGCTCCCTGAGACGAGCTCAGTGACAGTGGACTGCCTGGGCCATCTCAGCCTCACTCGGCTGGAGCTTGCACTCTCCTTCACTGCCCCAGCCGAGGTAGCGGGTGAGACAGGGTCCTCTATCTACCCGGGCGCGCATCATGTCTACCGAGGTTTCCCCAAGGGGGTGCAGCAACAGCCACCAGGATGCACTTACTCCTTTCCCTTCCGTCCTCAATCGTGAGATCACCTGTCACTCCTGTCCTGCCCCAGGTGACAGCTAGGGGGTGGGGGAGCTAGGGGAAGGGAAAATTCAACAGCTACAGGGGACATTTGGAGTCATCCCCATATTTTATCAAAGAGTGGACGGAGACCAGAGAAGAGAGTTGGCTAAAGGCACGTAATTCAGAGCCGATAGAGCGGGTCCCTGCCAGTCAGGTGGTTGCACACAGCTGCCTGGAGCTTGGAGAGCGGTGCCCAAAGAAAAATACGTGGCATTGCTGGCGCGAGTGACAGAAGGCTTAGCAACTTGGGACAGCAGGTCAGCAGTGCTCGTCTCCACGGCAGAGGATGCATACAGCAGCCGACTACACCTCGAGGATAAAGCCTGCAGACCTGAGCACCCTTTTTCACTCTTTGAGTCATCTGGTTTGCATAATAAATGGTGTGATCTTCTTAGCAAAAGGGGCAAGAGTTTCGAATTACACCCCCTGCCCCACCCCATGTTTATCCATACTGAGAGGAAAACGGGAAAGTTGCATTTACCAAGTCTTCAGGGGCTCGGTCTCCCCAACTCTCCAAGTGCCTTCCTCCATCCCCACTAGCAACACCTGCTTCAGCCCTCCCTCCAGCAGGTACCTACCGGTGGCTAGCAGAGCAGCCCGCCGAGCCAGACCCGGTCCCAGCGCGCTTCTGCTGGCCCGGCCTCCCTGCGGCCCGGCGCTGCGACGCCGGCTTCCAACTCGCCGTCACCTCTACAGCCCGAGCGGGCACGGCCACATTGGAGCGGCGGGGCTGAGGCGCAGCCGGGCGGTGGCGGCGACGCGGGGGGCGGAGGGAGCGGCCTTGGGGACCCGCCCCCGGCGCGACCGCGGACGGGCAGTGCGGCGCTCCCGGTGCCGCGCTAGGACAGCGCCACACAGGCTCTCCCCGGCTGCCGCCCCAGCAGGTTTTTTTTTTTTTTTTTCCTGTGAGCACGTCGACAGACACCCAATCGTTGGTGATCAGCACAGAATCTCTGTCCTCCCCTCCTGCCATCCCCAGACCCCGCTGGGCGACTACTGAGGTTCTGTTAAAATTTGCTTCAAGTAACTGAGGGGAATTCGCTTGTCTCCTTTCCCTTCGACCTATCCACGCACAATGCAAATTGTTGTCCGTCTAGCCCATGCGTGCACACCGAGAGGGTCTGTGTTCCAGGGGTCGTAAGATGACCCTTGGATCTAGTCTTGCCCGATTGGAGAAGGTAGGAAAGTGCTCGTTTTCTGTATCTGCATCCAGAATCCAGGTCTTTGAGTTTCCTAATAGATTATTTTAAGCAGTTTAAGGAAACAGTCTGCAATGCCTACAATTTTATGTGCAAAGGAAAGCACAAAACAATGTATATCATATTTCACTTTCAGGTCCACCTAGGAAAACGAAGTCATTGCTGTTAAGGTCTCTTGCGTCCTTTAAATACCTTACTAAGTGGATGATGATATTGCTAACAAAATAAAAGAGCTCTTCTCAGCTTCCTGAGAAAATGGTTTTTCCACAAGAAAGTTCTAAATTCTCCTTCTGGTTTCCCTAACAGTCCTCAGCTAGTGTTTGTCTTAGTCACTTAGTGCTGCTCCAGCAGAAATACCACAAATGGATGGCATTAACAAAAAAAAATTGTATTTTCTCACAGAAAAGTAGGCTAGAAGCCCAAATTCACGGCATCAGTCTTTCTCTGTTGGCTCTGAAAGAAGGTTCTTATCTCCCATCTTCCCCAGGACTGGGAGCATCTGAGGTGCAGGAACCGGTTGGAAAGGATACGGCTGAGCTGAGGACACTGTATCTTTCCTGACGGTGTGAGGTCCACCCGCTCCATTTGCCTTCCTTTCCTGTCCATCCGAAGAGATTGTCACAAGACACAATATACTCTTGAGACAGGCCCGTCAAGGGCCAGCCTAACACATCCTGGAACATTCTGGAGTGAGGAGCAATTTGTTTTACCACCCATACCTGAGGGTGTTGCTTAAATTATCCCTAAAGTTGTTTTTCAGAAAAAAACAGTTTAGACCAAATTCAGAGGCATGTAAAGAGGAGACAGAGGATAATGCTACGTGTCCTTCTAGCAGGGGCACCAGAGAGCTACAAACCAAGCCTTGGGAATCAAACCAGGGGAGAAAAACTGTGCAAGAGCAACATTTCTTAGTCCGGCTACTAGTCCCAGAAGCCCCCTTTTGCAGAAACCATCTTGAAGTTGCTTGTGCATACACCTCTCTACCCTAGTCCCATCTCCCCAACTTCCACACCTTGTAATGAATAGAACATGAGATCCTGTCTGTCTAAAATCCTTTATAACCATAAGTGAAGCCGTTGGGGGGCAGGGATCAGTGGTGGGAGTGGGTATGGGGAGATGCCCAGAAGTATATGCAGGTAAGCATTGCCTAGGCCCTCCTGCTCTCCAATTACAAGCTCTTTTCTAATAAATATTAGCTAGTAAGTGCTATAGCTGCTAACAAAAGTCAGCAGTTCAAATCCACCAGGCACTCCTTGGAAGCTCTATGGGGCAGTTCTACTCTGCCCTATAGGGTCACTATGAGTCAAAATCAATTTGATGGCAACAGATTTGATTTTTGGTTTAGAGTGTGGAACTGTGAATTCTCTTGTGGTTATTCTTACTCTGTAGAGAGCAAGAACTCTATTTTGGGGTCAGAGCAGCCTAGGCTGCCTTACTAACACTTACCAGTGGAATCCTGCCTCACTAACACAACCACTGCCCATCCTCCCTTATCAACACCATAGAAGCAGAATTTTCAAAATCCTGGAACATCGTACAATACCAGAAATCATGCCCCAGCCAAACTAATTTACACATGTTGAGGGGGGAACATAACTCAATCCATGACAGTGTTTAGTCTGCTCAACCCAAATCTTTTCATTGAAACTGTGTTCTAGCATTTTACCCAAGGCCTACCTGCGACTTCACTACTGACGAGGAACAAATTCCCTTTATAAGCACAGAAAAAAAAAAACACAAATAAAAACAAACAAACCACTGCTGTCAAGTTGATTCTGACTTGTAGCAGCCCCATAGGAATAGGCTATGTGAAAACAAAAATATGATCAGGCAAATATTTTACATGTGTGCTAACGACAACACAATTAAGCTCTTTCAATTATTCAGTATTCATACTCAATGTAGTAATAATCATTCATGTTTGGGAGGTCAGGAGCCCCTGATTGCACAATGGTTAAAAGCTGCTAACTGAAAGATTGGCTATATGAGTCAGCTGGCACAAAGAACAGTATTTTGCAGATTAAAAAAATAAAAAGTTAAATAGCTAGGAAGAATCCAAACCAGTTTTTTTTAACTCAATCAAGGTTGATGGACAAAAATTACACACTGTGAAGTAAGCTGGAGACCTGCTGGCTCAGTGGGTGAGTGCTCAGCTGCCAGCCCAAAGGTCAGCGATTCAAGCACCCTATGGGGGCAGTTTCTACTCTGTCCCACAGGGTTGCCGTGAATCAGAGTCGACTCGAGGGCAACATGGTTGGCTTTCGTTTTCAGCAAGGCTTGTGATTTTTCTAAATGCCATAAGGTACATTTTGTTTTCTAAGAACTTAGTTATTTTTGTGGTTGTACCAAAAAAAAGGATAAAGAGATTGAGAGTTGTTTCTATCTTTAGTGTTACTTCAAAACTTATTTGGATTTAACAAACTTATTCTCAGTTTCATTTATTTTAAGGAGCCTATTACACAGAGTAGAAACCCTGGTGGTGCAGTGGTTAAGTGCTACATCTGCTAACCAAAAGGTTTCAGCAATTCAAATACTCCAGGCACTTCTTGGAAATTCAACAGGGCAGTTCTAGTCTGTTCTACAGGGTCACTAAGTGGGAATCGACTTGACGGCACTGGGCTGGGGCTGGGCTGTTACACAGACTAGTGCTAAATGGTTCGGACTTAAGAGTTATGATTCTGTGGCTTACGCTCACAAAATTTTGTGACACAACTTTAAGCCACGTATTTGAAATCCTTAGGACTACTAAGTCCTCTATGAGGGCTATATCTTCAGTAACTATAGTAGTAACTTACAAGCAGTTTTCTTTTTTAAAGATAAACAATAACTTTATTTTATCAATTTAGGCAAAAATAACGTTTTAAGAACATACTACTTATAGAATGACTTTGCCTGTACAGAGTGGATTGAAAGTCTGTGATGGCCTCTCATTTTTACTAGGAAAGAGCAGAGGTGGTACAGTCAGGTAGATGGCTAAAATGTTTGTAATACGTGCTGTTGGGAATGGTAGAGAGAACCCAAAGTATAAATCCAAAGTATTTTTGAGGCTGAATAATGGGTGGTACTAGTATATCTTAGTTTCTCAGTGCTGCTGTAACAGAAATACCATAAAAGTGAATGTCTTTGATATACAAAAATTTATTTTCTCTCTGTTTTGGAGCTCCAAGTCAGAATTCAGGGCACTGGTGCTAGAGAAAGACTGTGTCTCTGTGTGTGTCCTGGAAGAAAGATCTTTTTCATTTCACTGTCTGTTCCTCAGTTCCCTGTTGATTTTTATGTAGTGTAATGTCTATCTTCCCTTATCTGTGTTTCCTTGTTTCTGTGCCTAATTTGCTCCTTTTATATCTCAAAAGTGATGTGGTTAAACCAACCCTACACTTATATGGCCTCCTTAACATAACAAGGAAACCCTATTCACCAGTACAGGGATTATGATTTACAACACATTTGGGGGGGGGTACAATTAAATCTATAACATCATACTTCCAAACTATCTGTGAATTTATATTAAATATATGGTGTGCCTTATGGCAGAAAGTTGAAACAATCTAAGTTTGGGTTTTTGCCAAATGATCTGGTGAAAAGACAAGGGAAAAGCTTGGATGCCATTCAAAGAGTCATCAAAGGACAAGGCTATGAGGTTAATTTAAGACTACATAGGAAAATAAACGAAGACGTTAAAGGGTAGAGACAAAGGAGAAGTCAAGGAACTGCAAGTCGCAATCAAATGAGTGAGAAAGAATGATAAGGAGTTGTGCTTAGGAGATGGATGGTTTTCTTTAAGGCTTCAGCAGTAGAGCAATAGTGTGGTTTATAGAGTAGCTGCAGGTGTAATTCGCTAATATGGAATAGAGATCGACACACTAGAGACTATAGTATTGAAGCAGTTATCCACAAGGACACCAAAACCACTAAATGTGATGTCAGGACATGGGATAGAGAAGGATGCTACGAGTCCTAAACCAAAGGCTTCCTCCACGAATATGGTGAAATGATAGAGAACTGAGTAGATGATCACACAGAATTAGAGCAGAGAGCACATATTTAGGAAGGAGAAGTTTAAATGGCATCAAGGAGTGGCATAAGAGATGTTTAAGGGTTTGTAGTGCAAACGTTTTACACTCAACCGCTAACCTAACGGTTGGTGATTCAAACCTACACCACAGCATTGCAGGAGAAAGGCTTACCGATTTTTTTCTACAGCCAAGAAAACCCAATAGAGCTGTTCTGTAACACTTGGGGTGACCATGTTGGAAATGCCTTGACGACAGTAGGTTTGGACTTTGTTTCTCTGTTTTTAAGCGTTCAAGAGCAATACAGGGAAGCGATGAGATGCCAGTGTTGCTGCCCATGGTCCTAGGAATTTAGATAATGAGCGTTCTACATTGAAGAGAGATCTAAGGCAACTATTCTCAGGAGAAAGATGATTTTTATTTAAAGAAAACAAGGGGGATAAAAAGGATGCAGGTTGCATGAATGCAGGTTACGGATATAGTGTGAGTTTTCAATATTGAATGAAGATTCTGCAAGATGAAAGTAGTGAGATTTAGAAGGTAGGTCTGATTTCATAGGTGGTGTATGGTTTGTATAGTCTCACAGATCCCACATTTGCCTCGGAAACTCTGGTGGCGTAGTGGTTAAGAGCTACACCTGCTAACCAAAAGGTAGGCAGTTCAAGTCTGTCAGGACCTTCTTGGAATCTCTGTGGGACAGTTCTACTCTGTCCTATAGGGTTGTTCTGAGTTGGAATCAACCCAATGGCAGTGGGTTTTTTGTTGTTATTTACTTGCTTTTTTTTATACTTGACTTAATACTCTGTTGTCTCTGCCTTGAGGTTTCCAACACTTTTTGAATTAGGGGCCCTACATTTTCATTATGCATTGGGCCATACAAATTATGTAGGCAATTCTGTTAGGAGACAGTGCAGAAATGTGACTGTAATGAAGCAAGAAGCAACACAAATCTTCTGAGGATTAAAGTATAGGACAGACTCGTGGAGGAAACAACATTTGGAGGGGAGGCTAAGAATGGCAGAGAGATGCAACTGTGGTTACATGACTCAAGTGAGATCTAGTTTCACTTGAACCTCTTCAGGGCCAGGTTGGCTGAGACCCGGGCATAGGAGCAGCAGATAGGTGTCACCATCCGTTTATTTCATTTCTATAGGCCATATCAGCGGAGGCCATGAGAACAGCAAGGCTAGATGACAGCTTTTTACGTCTATTTGACAAACCAAAAGATCTATAATAATATGGAACTTATCAATATTCATAAAGCATTCTAATTAAAAAATGTAAGACGTGTAAAATTAACAAGCTTAAAACTGCCCAGAAAGACTTTACACTGATAGCTATCTGTGCTTGGGGACAAAGGGCATTAGAAAGAGGAATCTTGTGCTGAGATAATGACAAGTCTGATTGCAGGGAAGTGAAGAAGTAGGATTCTCTGCTCTTCCTCCTCACCCACCCTCTATTTCTGAGGACATGTAGTTCCTGGTACCAAAGGAGGCACCATGGGATAACCACATTTCATTATTCCCCACAGACATGAAACTATGAAGAACTCAAGTTGTGTCCTTGTGCTTCTGTGATAAAGGCTATCAAGGACTGAATTGTGTTCCCCCCAAAATCTGTGTAGCAATTTAGCTAGGCCATGATTTCTAGTATTGTGTGATGTTCCTACATGTTGTAAATCCTATCTCTATGATGTTAATGACAGACGACGGGCTGCAGTTGTCTTGGTGGCGCAGGACTCAATGTGTAAGACTGTTTTGTACCTTGAGGTAGTCCTTTGTGATAAAGAAGCTAGCAGAGAGATTTGATGACCTCATACCATCAAGAAAGAAACAGCTGAAAGCAGAGTACATCCTTTGGAAAGGACCAGGGCCCCTGCACCTCAGAAACTTCTAGTCTGAGAGAAGGTTAACAACAAGGACCTTCCTCCAGATCCAGCAAAGAAAGCCTTCCCCTGAAGCTGACATCCTGAATTTGGACTTTTAGCCTTCTGGACTGTGACAAAATAAAATTTCTCTTTTTAAAGCCATCCACTTGTGGTACTTGCGGTACTTGTGGTCAAAGCAGCATTAGATGACTAAGACAGAGAATAAGCTAGTTTTCCAAGCCATGCCTTATAGAGGCCAAGCTTTAAAAGCCTCAGAGAGGAGATAACGAAATGTTGATGCCAATGCTAACTGCACTACCCCATCCACCTCCCCCAGCTAACAGGCACACCACGAGCTAGCTGAGCAGCTGCCAGAGCCAAATGGAGCTCCCCATATAAAGTATAACACTCTTGGGTCCTTTCTTCCTCCTACTCAGGGAAGAATAAGACTTATACGTTACACTAAAGATTCCATTCATCATTCATGTGGCCGCAGTACAACCTCGCTGAAGTATGGAGCAGAGTAAAGAAGTATCCGTCTTTCAGTGGCCTCTAAGGAAGGAGCCCAGAGTCCAAGCTCAGATGATCAAGCAGTGTAAGGCAGAGGGCGCAGGGTCTGATCTACCAGCTGGTGACCCTGCTCCTGCTGTGTAGCCCAAATGATGGCAGCGATCCAGATCCATCAAGGGAGAGACTGGACAGTGAAAAGTTTGGGGCATGATTCACTTTGAGAAAGTCAAAGAAAGGCAGAGGAAAGAGAAAGATCTTTTTACTATGTAAGGTATACATTTCCTAAGAAAATATTTCCCGTATTATCATTGTAGTCATGTGTCACTCTTGGTCAACTGGTCTTCAGTTTGCATAGTAAACCTGAAGTATATGAAAAGAACACTGAAAATAGGAAATCTTAGGTTCTAATAAAGATAAAGCTACTCATGGCTGTGTCATATCAGTCAAATCAGTTTGCTTATCACTGAAGAAAAGTGAAGGACTGATTATCCTCTAAACTTCTGTAAGTTCCTGCACCAGCTTCCTGATTAAATCCAAACTCCTCACTCCAACATTTAGAACACTTTTTTAACCACTCCATCTCACTTTAATTCTTATCTTTCCCCCAAACAAATTCTGTTTTCTGTATAAGTGAATCAACTCGCTACTCCATTTGGCTTTTTATTCCAACATTCACAACTGGTGCAGAGTGAGCAATGTGCTCATTCTTACTACCACAGCAATAACAAATCAAAAGAAATTAAATCTAAAACACAGCAGAGATGCCTTTGTGATTCATCATTATGTGGTAATTGTTTTGATTAATAAGCTTTGTTTTTAATAATACATGTGTGAAACAGCTGAAAAGTTTTCAATATACTTTGGTATCAGTTGCTTCTGTAGAAAGATTTACAAAATCATAGATGAGAGCTTGAAGATCAGATGATCAATTTAATAAAAAATTAACTTCTAACAAATATCTCTAGAATTTTCTCTCATTATGATAAGAAATACATTTTATCAGAACTCCAATGTTGTATCACATTATTCATAAAACCAAAAAGACAAACCTACTGCCTTCAAATTGATTCTAAGTCACAGTGACCCTGTAAGACAGAGTAATTGCCCCATAACATTTCAAAGGAGTTGCTGCTGGATTTGAACTTCTGACCTCTCAGTTACCAGCTGAGTTCTTAAATACTGCACCACCAGGGGTCCATGTTATCACTCATAGTAGGCATTATTTATTATGGTTCTGAGTGACTTGATCAGAATATGTAACCACAATAAACCATAAGTTGTTTTAACAAATTAGTCAGGTCTTTGGATTTAGGCAAACTGACTCAGAACTCAAACATCACTGATAGAACTTGGGCAGAGTGTCTTAAGGAAGAGAAGTCTCTGAGATGATCTTGAGGCACAGGACTCAGTGAGCAATCTCATTAAAAATTTTATTTAGTTATCTAGAATTTAAACTTAAGCCAAATGGGATACTTCCTTTGGAGTTTTCTCTTTTACTTCATAAAACCCACTGCCGTCTACTTGGGACTGACTCATAGTGATTTAGAGGTCAGAGTAGAACTGCCCCATAGAGTTTCTAAGGAGCGCCTGGTGAATTTGCACTGCCAGCCTTTTGGTTAGCAGATGTAGCACTTAACCCACTATGCCACCAGGGTTTCCCTTTTTACTTCATAAAGGTAAAAAAAAAAAAGAGAGAGCTGTAAGTTTGAAGTAACCTATAAACACCATGCAAAAAATAACAAAAAGTTGTATTACTAAATTTAAAGTATCCTAACAATTTACATATAGTCTTTATCATTAAGATTTCTCTGGGCTTCTTGGGCAAGACACATCCCGTCAATGATTCTCCTTGTTAGCTGTAGCCCTTGAAATATTTTTGAAAAAAGCTTAGCCTTTTCCTTTATCATTTCTGGATGTTTTCTTATTCTGACCACTTGACATTTCCCTATAAGTCATGAGTGATTTTATACAATATACTAATGCTTAAAACACTGAGTGTGAATTCTATTAAACTGTCATCGCAGAAGAGAAATTTAGGACCACAGTAATGTCTGAAACAAGGAAACTTGTAATAGAGTTTACAGACCTGGGAAGGGACATTGTCCTTCATAAAGTCAGACCTGAGAATTACCAATTAATAAGTATGCATCAGTTAATGCTTAACTAATTGCCTAATGATGAAGAAAAGGAAGAATTCGAAAGTGATTGTTACCAATTGCTTAGATGATTTATAAGCAATGCCCATACTTACCCAAACAGTTCTAACCCACTTGATGAAGATCCTTGTTTTGAGTAATAAGGAAAACTTTGGCACGGAATTCTCAACTTACAAGCTTGTCGTTCCACCCCCATTCCCCCCAATACTTTAGAGTTTTCCATGGTCTCCTGGTTTACCTTGTTTCTGATGAAAATGAGCTGTCATTTTTATTTTGTGTCCCATGTACATAGTGTGGAAATTCTGGTGGCATAGTGGCTGTTAACCAAAAGGCCAGCAGTTCAAATGTACCACACATTCCTTGGAAACCATATAGGGACGTTCTGCTATGTCTTATTGGGTCACTGTGCATTGAAACTGACTCAATGCAATGGACTTGGTACATAAAGTGCATATGTGCACATGCACGTGCGTGCGTGTGTGTGTGTGTGTGTGTGTGTGTGTGTGTTGGTCTGTTTTAAAGATTTATTGTAATCTTATTGTAATGTGCCTTGGAAAAGTTTTCTTCATATTTCATTCCCTTGAGTTCTATTGTTCTTCTTGAATTGGGAACATTTTAGTTATTTCTTCATAGTTTTCCTGCTCTTGCACATTTGGGGACTCCAATTACACATATGTAGATTGTTTGAAATTGTACCACAGATCACAGATGCTCTATTCATTTGGTTTTCTTTTTGTTACTCTCTGTGTCTCATTTTGCATAGTTTCTACCACAGCATCTTCATGTTCACCAATTTTTTACTCAGTAGTGTCTAGTAGGAAACCCTGGTGGCCTAGCGGCTAAGTGCTATGGCTGCTAGCCAAAAGATCAGTAGTTTGAATCCACCAGGTGTTCCTTGCCAACTCTATATGGCAGTTCTACTCTGTTTATAGGGTCACTATGAGTCAGAAGCAACTTGACAGCAATGGGTTTGGTTTTGGTTTAGTGTCTTATATTGCTATCAATTCTATACAGCATATATACAAGGGTCTTCCAATAAGGATGTCCTATTTTTGACAGCTTACAGCGGCGATATTTGTGAAGATATGGCATTCTTATTTAACACTTGTTTTGATTAGTCTTGGCAAATAGCCATGAAAGGTTACACAATTGCACAACACATAGAAATTATTAAAGTTTGTTATCAAAATGGGTGTTCCATTCACCAGTCTGTGTTTGCATGAAATTTATGACTTGCATAATTATCCCACCAAGAGAATAATTTGATGTTTAATCAAAAAATTTGAGACAACGGGGTCTGTTACCAACCAGACAAAGCTTATGTGTCAATGAACTGAGCATTCCAATGAAAACAGCACCACCGTTAATCAGAGTATACACCAGAATCCATCACCAATCAGTTTCTCACGGAGCACAGGAGCTGGGCCTTTCATGGACCACCATTTGGGGGATTTTGCATCTGGACTTGAAGCTTTACTCCTACAAGATTGTTTTAACTCAAGAACTGAAATCCAATCATAGACGGCATCATACATTTGCTGATGGGGCCCTGGAGCAATTGGAAGTTGGCCCTGCTTTGGGCCTAGAAATCATCTTCAGCAGTGAGGCCCACTTGGGGATTAATGGTTTTGTTAACAAACAGAACTGTCACATTTGGAGAGAAGAGAATCTAGATCCACTTCTTCTCCTAAAAGTTACCATTTCATGTGGATTTTGGTCTGGCTGAAATCATTGGCCCTTATTTTTTCCAAGATGAACTAGGAGAAACCGTGACTGTCAATGGCAAAAGATATCGGGCTCTGATAACTGGTTCTTTTGGGCCCCATTTGGAAGTTGCTATGGCAGCCATTTACCCAAAGTTCTTCTCCACACATAATGCCATCAAACGTACTTCAAAATAAGAAAACAGTTAAAACTGTATCATTTACACAGCTTGTTTTATTCAAGTTCAAAGACAGCACAACCTTATTAGTAAACCTTTTATATATTCATCTCAGCTATTGTATTTCATCTCCAGGAGTTTGATTTTGGTCTTTTTTGTATCTTCTGTGTCTCTATTAACATGCTCAATCTTCTTTTACTTCTACGAGCATATGACATACTGTTACAATCACCTTTTTAATGTTCTTATCTACTTATTCTAACATCTATGTCATTTTTGTGCATATATCAATTGCTTTTACTCTCATTGTGGGTCATTTTTCTCTGCTTCTTTTCATGCCCTGTAATTTTTTATTGGATGCAATGCTGTGCTTTTGGCATCTGTTGCATAGGTGATAGACATTTTTGTAACACTAAGATTCTTAAACTATCTACTCAAGCATAGTTGAGTTTCTTAGAATTTACTCTTTTGGGGCTTGCTTTAAAGATTCACGAGGTAAAGTCAGAGAATTTATTAGTCTAAGGTTTATATTGTTTCACTACTGAGGTAATGTCTTTGTGATGATAAGGCATAAAATCAAAGCAGACGCATGTGACCCATCCGTATAGTGACTGAGCTAATTCTAAGAGCTCCGTGTAATCTTTCACCTAGATTTTACATTTGCTGTGTAGAAGCTCCATGAAACCTTTTCCTCAGATTCTACCATTGCTGCCTAGGAACCAAGCCCTATTATTTAATAAGGACATTAGTTTCTTTGCAATCAGGCTAAAGAATCTGAATACCTAATGGAAACCCGTTGGTTCCCTGATGGAAACTTTTTTATTCCCAATCTCCTCCAGAGGTTGACACTCCGAGCAAGGTAACTTTTAATAGGCCCCTCCTGAAAATGTCCTTCATGTCATTATTTCATAACCACATGGAACCTCCTCTGTGATCCCATGTCTTACAATTATATCTTTGAGCCAGTCAATGAGTGTATTCCATTTGTACAACTGTAACCAATAATGGTAAAAGTGTACTTGACTTTGTCCTACCTTTGACCGTAATTACTGTAAACCAAACAGAATATTGTAAGCTTTTATTTCTCTGTGAAGCACTATAATTGCTCATGACTTTCATCTTCCCGTGGAGATTCGTGAGCTTCAGCCTGAGTTTTAATGGCCTCCCACTGTAATGGTATTCCAGTTTCAATAAGTCTTTTTCATTTTACTTCATGGAGTTGGAGAGCTTTACCTCTAGGACCCCAAATACCTAATGTTTCTTAAATTACGAAACTTTCCACTTTGACTGATGAGAGCATAAGTTTATTCCCAGCTTTAATGAAAAGTTGGTGACTTTTCCCTGTGTTTCCTTGGTGGTTCTTTACCAGATATTGGTAGTTCCTTCTGACCCATGTACTGATTCATACCTAGCTTAAGACAAACCTTCTGCAGGGTTCAGACACTATTTCTCTTTTCTTCTTTCTCTTTTTAGGAACTCTGAAACTCCTAGCCACCCTGGCTCCCTAGATGCTCAGCTCTATCTACTCAACTCTGGGAGTCTGCAAAGTTCTTCCTGGGTTCCACCTTCCAGGACAATAGCTTGGAAATTCTCTTCAGACAATAAAGCTGAAGCACTCATAGAACTAACTTCATTGTTTCCAGTTTCTTAGCAATCACAGTCCTGTGCTGCCTGTTGCTCAGTGTCTGAAAGCCATCACTGTATATATTTTGCTTGTTTTTTGTTGTTGTATGTGTTTTAGTTGTCTCATAAAGGAGAGTAAATCTGGACCCTGTTACTACAGTTTAACTGGAAGCAAAGGTAAATATATTAATGTTATTATTATTTTGCTATTTAGCTAATTTTTGTTTTGTTTTTTTAGTACAAATTCTTCTGTACAAAATAATTAGTAATAATAGTGCACTGCACACAATGTACTCTTGATAAATGTTTTGAACTGATAAAGGAAAGCATTTAAAGAAAATGGGAGGAATTGTGTTAATTTACATCATGCTCATAAGAAAAATTATTGGGAGACTTTGATGAAGGACCGAACTCTGAAGCAATCAGTTCTATTTTAATCTCTGTTCTTGACAACTTTTATGACTTTAACTTTTTATGCCAACACTTTTCAAATAAAATGGTAATGGATTTTGCCATTCTCTTTAAGACTAAGTAAAGATTTTTACATTAGATTTGAACGAGGGCAATCAACTAGAATTATACTAAAATTCCCTCTCTACTACCTTTTAACACTTTACCATTGTTAATATTATATGATTATACATTATTCATTGCCAGTAAGGGAGCTGAATGCCAGTGCTCTTAAAATCATCTGATAGTAAATTACCATCAACAGCAACACTGAGGCTGCATCTCAAGAGCAGAGAAAAATACTCATGAGTTCAAGGGTGATGATCATCAGAGCTCTTAACTAACTTAGTGAGTTTTTGTTAATGAATGTCACCATTTAAGAAAAAAAAAAACCCCACTTCTATAATGTTGACTTATAAATACCTTGTTAAATGTCTGCTATAGTGCAAAAGCAATTTTAAAGTGCAGAAATTGACTACAGCCAACCCCATTTCCCTGCTGCTGTCTTGTTCAGGTCAAGCCACCTAGCACATCCCAAATGAAGGAAGTAGCACAGGCACATAGAAGAATTCTGTGTTCTCCCCACACACATGCACAGCGATCTGTAGACTAGCTGGCCTAATATGTTAGAAGATATATTTTTAATTCCAGTAAGCAAATCCTCTTAGTAAATGGACAATTTATGGATGAAAAGATTAGGTTGGCACCACACACAAATACTTTGTTTATGAAAGTCTAGAAAATAAAGTGAAATCCAAAGATTTTTTAGATGTCATATCAAAAATGTTAGCCTACCCTGACCCCAAACATCAGTTATGTACATCATTGTGCCTCAAAACTGGAAACCAGCAGAACTGGCACTACCACAGAGCTTGTTAGAAATGTAAGATTTTAAGCTCTACCCGAGACCTACTGAATCACAGTCTGCATTGAACAAAATCCCAAGCAGACTGCTCACCAGTCAGCAGTGTATACATGGGCTTAAAAGAGAAAAAAAAAAAAAATACAAAAAACACTGCCATTGACTCAGGTCTCACTCATAGTGGCCTTAAAGGTCACATTAGGACTGCCCCATAGAGTTTCCAGGAGGCACTTGGCAGACTTCAAACTGTCGATCTTTTGGTTAGCAGACACAGCACTTAACCCACTACACCATTAGGGTTTCCACACATGGTCTTAATTGTTCTTATTTACTGATCTGTGGTACACAATTTCACCTGCTGATGTGGTGAAAAACAGGTGAAACTGTGCACTAGAGATTAGTAAGTATGCACAGTTAAGCCTGTGCATAGCTTGCTTATTGGCTGACGGATCCCTATTGTAAAGCCAGATAATATACATATATCTATCACAGCTGGTGTACCCTGCCTTCTACCCTTAACTCAGTGATTAACTTCTTGAGGACTTTCTCTAGATAAACTGTGATTCTTTTATTCTAAAAATGGCCATGATTCTCTTCATTGTACAATATCCAGATAATGTTTAATTTATCTGATTTCTGTGATGACAAATGCAATTTATAGACAGGGTTTCAGCTGAATGGGATAGGCAATGTGACAAACTACTCACACAAATTAAACAATAAAATAAGGATCTTTCTTTCCTGAAAACATGTCCCAGATCTTTTGACCCTGAACAATCACTGTATGTGACTATACAATATCAAAATGACAACTCTTTTCTTGTGTCTTTCAACAATGAGAAATTTCCAGAATTTATGCAAGCCCTAAATAAAATTAAACAAATTTTCATTGTACTGATGAAAAAGCTGGATATAGCTATTCATAACTCCAGTCATAATAAAAAAAATATACATCAAGAAGAAATTCAAGAGATTACTTGACTTATGTTGCATTTAAGAAGTGTTTTGCAAAAGATTGTAAACTTACTTGTTCCAAATATAACTGAGGCTATGCCAGCTTCCTGAAAGAATTGTTTATTATAAAAGACCACTTACATTCATAAAATATAATTAAATAAACATATCAATCACCTGAACTGCATTTACTTTAATTGTAGGTTAAATATGGTTCTTCACTTCTTGGAAATTAACATAGCAAGTTAGAATTTACAATCCCAGGTATAGACTCCTAACTGAGTATATTAATAAACACATAGTTCACTTTGCTTTTTAAAAACTTATTTTGCAGGTAATCAGTCTGAACTAAATTTTATCTGAAGGGCTATATTTCTACAGTAACTGAAAGATGCTTAAATTTGAATGAGCATCATTATAACTTAATTAGCTGTTGAACAAAGTCTAATACACAAGAAAAGTTCCACCATTCACATCAACTGATACATGCATACAAATGTTTATTGCAGCACTGTCCACAACAGCAAAAAGATGGAATCAATCCAGATGCCCAACAACAGAGGAATGGATAGGTAAACTATGGTATATATACTCAATGGAGCACTACACAATGATAAAGAACAACGATGATTTTAGGAAACATCTCATGACCTGCTTCCAATTGAAGGACGTTATATTGAGTGAAAACAGTCAGCAACAAAAGAGCAAATATTGTATAAGACCCCTATGATAAGAACTTAAAAACAGACTCATGCATAGAAGAAAAGACTCTGATGGCTGCAGGGCTGGGGAAGGACGGAGGGCAGGGAAGGGTTTAGATCAGATAGTTGACAGAAATTTGGTTGGGTGAAATCTGTGACAGTGCACATTTGAAAGAAGATCAGTATTAACTGGACTTCAACATAACATGCTTATTCCTTCTATCTTAATCCAATATTACAAGGACAGAGTAGCAAGGGCAGGGGGCATGGGACAATGCTCTCAGGGGAAATCAAGGCCAATTGGCACAACTAGCATTTTGCTAGGTGAGCCTTCTGCCTCCCACACTGGTGAGTGGCATCTGGGGTCTTAAGAGCTGCCAAGCTGCCATCTGGTGGCACAGCAAATGGCCTCAACACAGCAGGAAAGGATGATCATCAGGGACCAAAACACCTTAGGGGAAGAGAACCCAGAAGACAGGGAGACCCACGTGAGTGCATGAATACATCGACTCATGACTGGAAGAACCAGATGGTGACTGGCCACCACTAGTGATAGCTGTGATGGAGCTCACAAAGTTGAGTCTCACTGGCAACATAAGAATAAGAAGGGATGGACCCTGAGATCTCCATTAAAAGATCACAATTGATGGTCCATGGGCCTCAGAGTTCCCCTGGGAGCATGGCCCCTGACCCTGATGCTGCCCCTATCCATTTATAATAATGGAGGTCAACTCTTCATACAGGAATGGATTGGACTTGGTGACACAGAGTGACCCTATCATGTGTGCACTTTATGGTTCTATGCATCTATAAGATGTCATCCTGCTGACCTCTTACTAGAGGAAGGAGAGTGGGTGGAGAGGAGGGGATAGGAGACTGTTGAAAGGATATGACATGTATGGAGGGGAGAGGAAGAGTGCGCTGTCACCGGGCAGGGAGAGCAGTGGGAGCTGCATATAAGTGTGCATGCAAATTTATATGGGAATGTACATTTTCATTCAATCATAATAAAAAAAAGAGAAATTTCATTAAATCTTGAATAAATGAAAATTATAAGAACAGAGATCAGTTTTTAAAAAGCAAAAAAAAAGTAGTGACTACCCAGGGTATGATATAACTGTGTTAGCTGGGGAAAAGCTCTGGTTAGATAACCATGAAACAATTGGTGTTAAGAAAAAATTTTTTTTTCCTATATAAATATTCAGTCCTTCCCCAAGTAAAAGTGCTTTTAGAAGCAACAATTTTCATGTACATATTTTTGGCTTATTTTATGGCAGTGTTGGCACTAAGACCAAAAACAGACTATTAAGTTTTTATATTTATTTTCAACTACCACAATGACAATGGACTGTTAATAAGTTCAAATCTATCAAGAGTTATTATATAAAAGATGATGAATGAATATATTCCATCTCTAGTCTCTTGATGCAAAGATAATAATACTGAAAAGCAATAATTTCCAGTAACCCTTCAGTTGTTCAAAAGAAAAATGTTATTATCGTTAAAAGTTTCTCTAACCCAGCAGTGTGCCTATGAGTGTATATGTTTGTGTGTGTGTACACGCCTTGAGAGATATGAATTAAATAAAAAGAAACTTTCCTAAATATAGATTTAACAAGGCAAAACTGGAGCTCATGGGAATAACTTTAAGTGATGGATAAACCATAATCTGCCCAGATGACTGAGATTCACGTTTTTAAAAGTCAAGTTTTTGATAAATACTTCCCATGAAGGGCAGAACACTTCTAAAGGAAACAGAATTGTGGAGCAGTGTACTCTTATCTGCCTCCATCTATTTTTCTGGAAATTCTTATCAATAGAAGTCAGTTAGCATCCAAAATACTGATAGGGTCATTGTTTTGTTCTGTTGTACATAGACAGTATCACTGTTGGTTAGAACTGACTTGATGGTACCTAGCAACAACTGTGGTGAAGTAGTGGGTAAGTGCTATGTCTGCTCATCAAAAGGTTGGCCATTTAAATCCACCAGGTGCTCCTTGAAAACTCTATAGGGCAGTTCTACTCTGACCTATAGAGTCGCTATGAGTCAGAATCAACTTGATGGCAGTGGGTTTTTCTTTAAAAAACAAAACATATACTTAAACATTCTCATTTATTCTGATTCTTTGTTTTACTTAGTTTTTAAAAATTTCCATTGAAGTCAGAAGACACGTAATGGTTAATTCAAAAGTAACGAAAGGTAGAATGTTCCAGAATCATCAAACTCTGACAATTCTGATCTTTTCAGGAAATAATAGTACAGTGAATCTCGTGAATCATTATTTAAACCTGAAGATAAATCAGCTTAATTAAGTTGACTCTGTTGACCTTATTTTCTGTTACTTTCATGGTTGCCGACTCAACGGCACTTGGCTTGGCATAATAATTTAATGCCAATAACTTGTTTGTTACCCCTGTTGCACTATCTAGAGCTAGCGTAAGATAATGTGAAAACAGAGACATACCTTTTCTTGGATTATGTGCTTTAGAAACCCATTTTTTGTATTATTAAAGTATTTCATTAATACATTTTCTTTCTTAAAAATTAAAAACCTAGATATGAAATTGAGCCTGTTTTGAACGCCACTTTCAACTTTTAGTCCCCTCATCTGATTAGGTAATTATATTTAAAAATTAACACATTTATTCTCCTCCCTTTTTAATCATTTTACATACAGATCAGATGTATCCAGAAAACCAATACTACATTTTATGTGTGTGTATTCTGCAATTTTCATTTTTTATTATACAACCTATGTTTATTGTTAAACATAGGTCTGATTCATACCTTTTTACTATCAAATAGTATTTCATAAAATAAAATATCAAGATTTATTTAAAGTCATTCCCCTGCTCAAAAACACTGAGATTGTTGCCAGGTTTTTACTTTTATAAACACTGTCACTATAAATGTACATTTTTAAATGAATCCATATGTGCATATATTACTTTAGTGTGGTTACAAGGAAACAGAATTCCTGGGTAATGGCATATGGTTTAGTCTAAGAGAGATTTCTGTTCCAGGAGATTATTTTAAAGTGATAAAACTTCAAGCACTAAAATGAGAACCTCCTCCATCTTAGAGTCAAGAGATTAAAAAAAAAAAAAATTATTAGAATTTAGCAGCAGCTGTACTCTTCCCAACTGAAGAAAGGACACTGTAGTGAAAATTCAAAAGAAGCTGGACATTCACCCTTCTCTGCTGCTCATTAGAAAGTTACTCAGCTTCTCTAGACTTTTGTTTCCTCATCTACTATATTAGGGAAAAGGGCTAGAGATTTCTCAGAATTTTTCCAGCTCTAAATGCTGTATTACTGTTCTTCAATTCTTCATTTATTTAACAATCTTATACCAGGCACGTATAAGAAACTACAATGTTTTAATAAGGGCATAATAAGAAATAATGCCAGGAAACAAAGCAATGTAACTAGATGACATTTTGACAAATTTGTCTAGAATATGCTTTCAAAAACAAAACAAAAAAAAAGCACATTTACCACTTATTTAGTTTACTTTGTATGTCTGAACAGAACAGCTGCATGGTACACTTTTAATCAGCAAACAATAAATTCTGGAATGAAGTTACTGTCCTCTCCCACCACAGCAATCATGTGGAGACAGAAGGGACTTTTTCCTGCCAGGCACTTACGAGTTTCCTGGGGTCCCAAAGCAATAATTGCCTGGTCTTCCTCTGCTGTGTCCTCTACTGAGACTTGGAGTTCTGTAGCTCTTTCTCATTGTCTCCCAATTCCCTGCTTCCCAAATTCTGCCTCAAGACCCAGCTGCCGGACTGTTCTCTTTAAACACAAATCCTCTGTGACTTCATCTACTGCACATAGTACCTATACATGGTGAATAAGAAAGGAGGCACAGTAGGGTCAGCACAGAAGAAGGGCTTTCGGAGGAAGAGAACTCTTTAAATTTAATACTCACTAAAGACTTAAAGGAGCCCAGCAGGAACAGTGGGTTTTTAAAAAAGCTTGTCTGCTAATCAAAAAGTCAGCAGTTAGCATCCATCAGCCACTCCTTGGAAACCCTATGTGGTAACGCCTTTACGTTGGCACTGAGCCCACATATCTCTTCATTTGTTTAAGCCTTCTTTGAAGTTGGAGTACCTTCAAGGGCAAAAAGATCTACATGAGGACCCTAAAACAAAGATAAGCCAAAATACAAACAACCTAAAGTAACTCGTAACAGTGAACTGTTGAAGATGCCTGAGAGGACTGCTAGAAGTCAATGACCTTACCTGTGTTGTTGTTGTGTGCCTGTGAGGTGATTCTGACATAGCAACCCTATAGGACAGAACAGAACTGCTCCTAGGCTGCAAATCTTCCTGGGCGCAGATCACCAATGATTTTCTCCAGTGATTCCAACAGCAGACCTTTTCATTAACAGCCAAGTATTCAACTATTATGTCACCAGGGATCTTTTATATAAACTATACTTACATTAAAATGGGAAACCATGGTGGCATGATGATCAACTGCTACACCTGTTAACCAAAGGATTGGCAGATTGAATCTGCCAGGCACTCCTGGGGAGCAGTTCTACTCTGTCCTATGGGGTTGCTATGAATCAGAATTGACTCAGTGGCAGTGAGTTTGGTTTTTTGGGTAGTTATATTAAAATGAGAAAAACATATGATACTATCAAGAATGTATTTTACAGTTACAACACAAATAATCAAAAAGCTAACCAGGACCAACGCCCCCCCCAAAAAAACCTGTTGCCATTGAGTCGATTCAAATTCGTAACCATAAATAAGTTCCTGCTTGACAATAACATCACAGTTTAATAGATTATATGTGTAGACTATGTTCTACACATATAATATGGAAAACTAAAGCACCTTCTGAGTAGGTGATTTTAAAGCCAGATCTCTTACAGCAATAGATGTCCACGGAAGCAGCAGTCAAAAAAATCAAAAGACACATTGCACTGGGAAAACCTGCTGCAAAGAACTTCTTTAAAGTATTAAAAAGTAAAGATGTCACCTTGAAAGCTAAGGTGCACCTGACCCACGCCATGGTATTTTCAGTTGTGTCACGTGTATGCAAAATGTGGACAACAAATAAGGAAGACACAAAAATCAATTGCGGTGCTGGACAAAAGAACAAACAGATTTCTTCTGGAAGAAGTACAACCAGAGTGCTCCTTGGAAGCAAGGATGGCAAGACTATGTCTTACATACTTTGGACATGTTGTCAGGAGGGATCAGTCACTGGAGAAGGACATTATGCTTGGTAGAGTGGTGGGTCAGCCAAAAAGAGGAAGAACGTCAACAAGATGAATTGATGCATTGGCTACAAGATTGAGCTGACACATAAAAATGATTGTGGGCATGATGCAATACCAGGCCATGTTTTATTCTGTTGTGCATGGGGTCGCTATGAGTTGGAACCAACTTGACAGCACCTAACAACAACACCATGTCAATTATGTCCATTTGGTTATCCTCATGTACAGTTCAGAGAACCCTTAATTATTTACCAGATAATCTATTAGTTGCTAGGCATATAAACATGATAAAACTTAATATCTACCACAATGACATTGCCTTCTATTGGAAGTATTTCAAAAGTATCGAATCTCAAAACCAAGTTAATTGTATAACTTGTCATTTTTAAAGAAAAACAAAGCAGTGCACACATTTTGCAAAGACTCAGCAAGATTAACATGGCAAAGGAAGCAGTAACAACTGCAAAAAGTCTAGGAATAACTGTTTGTATAATTCAAAATATATAGATTTTTGTCCGATTTTAACGATTTTGTAAGAAAGTACTTAGGGGAAGCAGGGTAATAGCATGAAAACAACACAGTTAAGAAAATGGGTTTTAGATACTCTTCATTCCTTAACCAGCAGTTGTCCTACAGTAAAACTCTCAGACTCTCTTCAAGTGAGAGATTTATTGAAAGAATAAGAAACATTTGAATGAGGAGACAGTAGCCCACACAAAGTGAAGACCAGTGAATCCAAGGGGTGGCTGCTTCCAGGGAAAGATACAGGGTGAAACCAGGCACTAGGTTACAACACATCTTCTCATCAGAAGGTACAAGGTCAGGATGCAGGACAACTGGGAGTGGGGGAGAAGATTTACTGAGATTGGTCAGAAACAGATTATGAGCTATTTGGATTGGTTAGTTTGACTATGTGACTAAAGGAGTTTTATAGGACTGAGTATAAGGTAATCATATTAAACATTTCCTGAAGGCTACTGAGGGGACATCTGATAAGGATCTTGTGTCTCAAGAGTCTCCCTTAAGAACATTAAAAATATCTCTTTTGTTGTGTTCTTAAATTGGCCTAAGGATTTGACTGTTGTCTGATGCGAGGATGGGGAGAGTTATTTAATATGGGCTTAAATCAGCTGGCATCAGGATCTTCTCTTGGCTCAAAGAGAAAACAGTTTTTTAGCCACAAGCTTCTAATTCTGCATTAAGTCACTGATTATCAATGTGAGTTAAGACGGCAATATGAACTCAGGTCCAGACTAGACATTTTACTTTAGCTAAATGCTTTGATTTTTAGGGCTCCTGAACATTACATCCTAGGAAACGCAGAATCAGGATCTTGTAACAAAATGGAATTGGCCCTGCTTCTACACCCAAACCCCAAACCAAACCCGTTGCTGTCAAGTCAACTTCAACACCTATTGAGCCTATAGGACAGAGGAGAACCATCACAGAGAGTGTCCAAGGGGTGGGCAGTGGATTTGAATTGTTTAACTTTTGGTTAGCAGTGAACTTGTTAATCACTGCACCACCATGGCTCCACTGCTAGACCAGCCAACCTAAACATGCTTGGCACCTCTGTTCTGAGGCTCCTACTTAGGCTGTGTACTTGTTGGCGTCGTTCTTCATTGTCACCAGTTCTGGAGCACAGCCACCCTACATACAAAGAAGCGAAACACTGCCCTGTCCTGTGCCATCCTCACAGTCATGGTTATGCTTGAGCCCATTGTTGAAGCCACTTTGTCAATCCATCTCCTTGAAGGTCATCTGCTTTTTCACTGACCCTATACTTTATCAGGTATAATATCCTTCTCCAGGGACTGATCCCTCCTGAAAATATGTTCAAAGTATGTGAGACAGGCTCGTCATCTTTGCTTCTAAGAAACACCCTGGTTGTACTTCTTCCAAAACAGATTCATTCATTTCTTTGGCAGTCATGATATGTTCAATATTCACCTCCAACCACACAATTCAAAAGCTTCAATAGTTCATTGGGCTTCCTTATTTACTATCCAGCTTTCATGCATAGTAGGTGACGGAAAACACCATGGCTTCAGTCAGGCTTACCTCAGTCTTCAAGGTGGTATCTTTGCTTTTTCAATTTATTTGCCCCATGCAGTGCATCATTTGATTTCTTGAATGTGGCCTTCATGAGTGTTGATTGTAACATCAATCTGTTCTCCATTTATCATGATTTTGTTCATTGGGCCAGTTTGTAAGGATTTTATTTTCTTTATATTGATATGCAGTCCATGCTGAAAGTTGTACTCTGATCATCATTGGCAAGTACTCCAAGTCCTCTTTACTTTCAGGAAGCAAGCTCTGTCATCTGTATAATACAGGTTGTTTGGGTTTTCTTCCAGTCCTAATGCCCTGTTCTTCTTCTTAGAGTCCAGCTTCTTGGATTACTTGCTCAGCATACACATTGAATAGGTATGGTGAAAGGCTATGACACGGACATACATCTTCCCTGACTTTAAATCATGCAGTATCCCCTTGTCCTGTTTGAATGACTGCCTTTTGATTTGATCTATGTACACGTTCCTCATGAGCACAGTTAAGTGTCCTGGAATTCCTGTTCTTCTAAAAGTTATCCATAATTTATTGTGATCCACTCAGTCTGATGCCTTTACATAGTCAATAAAACACAGGCAAACATCTTTCTGCTGTTCTCTGCTTTCAGCTAAAATCCATCTGACACCAGCAATGATACTGCTGGCTCCATGTATGAACAAACCAATCTTGAATTTCTGGCACTTCCCTGTCAACGTACTGCTGTGTCCACTTTTGAATGATCTTCGGCAAAATTTTACCAGTGTGTGATATTAATGACATTGTTCAATAATTTCTGCACTGAGTTGGATCACCTTTCTGGGAAACAGGCACAAATATCAATCTCTGCTAGTCAGTTTACCAGGCATCTATCTTCCAAATGCATTGGCATAGACAGGTGAATACTTTCAGAGCTGCAGACACTTGTTGAAACATTTCAAATAGTATTCCATCACTTCCTGGGACCTTGCTTTTCTCTAATGTCTTCAGTGCAGGTTGGACTCTTTAGTACTATCAATTCCCGATCATATGCTGCCTCCTGAAATGACCAGTTCTTTTTGATATAGTGACTTTGTGTATTCCTTTCATTTTCTTTTGACATTTCCTGTGCTGTTTAATATTTTCCCTCTAGAATTCTTTACGATGACAACTTGAGGTTTAATTTTTTTTCTTCAGTTCTTTCAGCTTGAGAAATGCCTAGTATGATTTTTTTCCTTTTGGTTTTCTCTCTGCAGATCTTTGCATATGTCATTACAATACTTGACTTTGTCTACTTGAATCATCCTTTGAAATCTTTTGTTCAGCCCTTTTACTTCTTTATTTCTTTTGCATTAGCTACGTGACATTTAAAAGTAAGTTTCAAAATCTGTTCTGATATCCATTTAGGTCTTTTCTATCTTTTTAATGACCTTTTGCTTTCTTCATGTATAATGTCCTTGATTTCATTCCATAATCTGTCTTACCTTCAGTCAGTATGTTCAATGCACCAAATCTGTTCTTGAGATAGTCTATAAATTCTGGTGGAATATACTTGAGATCATAGTTTGGCTATCATGGGCTTATTCTAATTTTCATCAGTTTCAACTTGAACTTGCATATGAGAAAACTGATGGTGTGTTCTGCAGTCAGGCCCTAGCCTTGTTATGACTGATGATATTCAGTTTTCTATCGTATCTTTCCACAGATGTGTACTTATATAATTTAATTTCACCTTTATACACTCCTTTGAGAATGGAAGAGAATTATATAATCTATGGCCTCTTTCAGTAGTAACCCAAACAACTGAGTTAGTTATGGATTTCCAAATATTTGTTTAGACAAGTAACAGGTAAAGGTAACCCAGACAGGTCTGTGTTATGAAGGCCAATTTCAATCACTCAGTAGATCATCTATTGCTCTTTTTATACTCCACCTCACCATAGAGCGTAAGTACTCTTCTACTGATCACAACTCTTGGAGAACAGGCAATTTTGTGAATTTAACTTTATTTTTGTTTGTATTTTTGGATAACAGTAAATTAACAAAGAATTCCAGGCCTAGTTCCAAACTCCAATTTTAAAACATTTTCTTAATCAACTGAGGCCACATTTCTACCTATGAATACAGAATATGGTGAATGCAATTTACCTTGCTTAACTATATTCAAGCTAAAACTATATTCAAGCCACTATAACTTAACAGTTAATAATGTGAGATTTTTTTATTTAATAGTTTGTATCTCTCTTCTAAGTGTGAAATGAAACAAGAAAAATCTCCCTAGATCATTAATGAGAACGTCAAAGGTCCCTAACTTCGTGTTATATTATCTACACAATGAATTCATTTATGCAAAACAAGACACTGTGTTAGACTTTCTTCATATTTGATCCAATCTAGAATTTAGTATAATTTCCAACTAGTATTTCAATTTTGTTTGAACATATTTAACCACTGGTTTACAAACATATATTTTAAATTATTGTATTCATTTGAAATTCCCATGGGATTAAAGAAAAAGATATATATTGGGGGAAATATATAACAATAAGATAAGGAAACTACCCTGATACTTTTTACCATGTTCAATCATCTAATCAATTTTGTATTTTCCCTTTTCTAAAATATTTTCTTGAGTACTATGTATTAGAACTATGCATGTTTTAATTAGATATTCCTTCCTACTTACTGTCAATTTTTACAGAGCCATTTGTTACACTCTCAATCATTAATGATGTTACAGGTAATCTCTTATAAGTAAAACTGGACCTATTCAGCCTTAATTTTGTATATACTTTGTTTGCTGAGTGCTAAGAATTGGGTTGTGTCCCCCTAAAATGTGTCTTGAAGTCTTAACCCCTATTCCTGTGAATGTGACTATGTTTGAAGAAATAAGATCTTTCTAGGAAAATACTATTAGATAAGTCATACTGGGCAGGGTGAATTCTAATACCTTTCAACTGTCTTTTGAAAGGGAAGAACAGATAAGAAAACAAACATATAGAGAAAGACAGGCATGATATGCCAACAGAGACAGATACAGCTAGACATTGTGAAGAAATGACAAAAATTGCCAGAAGCCATTAGTGACTAGAAGAAAGGCAAAAAGACAGCTCTTCATTCAAACCCTTCAGAATGAATCAGCATAGTCAATACCCTGATTTGGACTTACAGCCTCTAAAACTGTAAACTAATGAATTTCTATTCTTTAAAGACAGCCATTAGCCCTAGGAAATTAAGAGACTGAGTGAACCTGTGACATGGTCCCTCACATTCCAGACTTAAGAAGAATTCCACTAAAAGTCATCCATTTCTAACTTCATTGTAAGGCCAACACTTTACACTCCAGTGAGTGTATATTCACCACTTAAAGGCTCATCTTGGGTACACAAGAAAGGAAGCACAAACAGGCCAATGCAAAAATTGAACCCTAGGCTCTGACCAGGGCAGGCATGGATGCGGTGGTGATTCTTAGATCTACTCCCGCAGGACTACCATTTCTTCTTTGGTTTCTCCAACTTCCAAAGAATCCTCTAGCCAAGTAAGAAAGGTTTAGGCTTAGCTGGCGCCTTTCCTAGTGCTTCAGCCAATACACTCAACTACATTTCAACAACAACAAAAAACAAGCAAAAAGACTCCCAGATAAATAAATAGATAAGGCCTTCCTTCATTGTGCCATGACTTCCCAAGTGGAGGATCTCTCATACTGAAAAAACTCTAAATGCTAACTCTTCAGCTCATTAGTCAACTGAAACTACCAAAAGGAAGGCAGAGTAAGGGAAAGCAGGAAGTCTGACAAGCCTAATCACTGGCTTTTCTGCTCTATTCTCACAGATCTCAGAGGGTCCTAAGGAACTATTTACCTCTCAAGCCAAGAAGCAATAATTTAAGTTTATGAAAATAATTAAACTAACCCAAGATGGATTACTGTAATTGTTAGTAATACCATCATTGTGATTAATGCTGTTCATTACACTTGGTATTTATACCTAGAAGAAAACTGAAAAAATACACCAGGATTAACATTGCAGAATCCTTAAGTGTTTGCGAGTGTGTGTGTGTATGTGTGTGTGTGTAAGTACATGGTAGAAAGGGATGTGATACCAAGGTACAATTCTAAAGTAGAAGCAGGAAAAATGTAATTGAAAAACCTAGTAAGCATCAAGAATGTCATAGAAGTATTCAGAGACTCATTCATGCATTATTGTATTTTGCATAACAAATTATGAGTTTTACTTCTAATATGTGCCATACTGGTGTATGACTCATGTCATTATTGAAATAAAAATTCCTTATTCTAGGAATGGAAACCCTGGTGCCTAGTGGTTGCGTACTTCAGCTGCTAACCAAATTTTGGCAGTTCGACTTCACCAGGTGCTCCTTGGAAACTCTAGGAGGCAGTTCTACTCAGTACTATAGGGTCACTATGAGTTGGAATTAACTCCACAGCAAGGGTTATTCTGAAAACAATTGGCTATTACCATTAAGAATGTGCACATAGTGGTTAGAACTACAGCTCCTGAAGAAAAGTTTGTCGGTGCAAATCTACCAGGTGCTCCCTGGAAACCCCGTGGGGCAGGTCCACTCTGTGCTATTAGCAGAACTGTGAGTTGGAATCTATTTGACAGCAGTGAGTGAACTAAGGATGTGTAAGCCCATCCACAGAGGTGCTTTGCATGCCTGGTTGAGAAGTTCTGTCTCATCATTTGCTGTTCGTGTAACATAGAATTCTGACAACTTAGTCTGCAAACTTAATTATTCTAAGTGCTACATACCTCCTTGTTAATATTACTATGGTCACCTTCAAAGTACTCCCCTTGGGAAGCTATGCACTGATATCAGAGCCTCACATACCACTCAAAGCAATTTGGAAGCTTTCTGGAATAGACACTGAGCACAGTGGCAATTTTGCAAACTTGCAGTTGTCTGTGAGGGAGTTTTTAGCCAGTAAACAAACAATTGTATTGGAACATCCTCCCTACTCATCTGATCTGGCCCCCAATGACTTTTCTTTACCTGAAGCTAAAGGAAATATTAAAAGCAAGACATTTCAATAACATTCAGGACATTAAGGGTAATACGACAACTGCCATTCCAGGAAGAGTTCCAAAATTGCTTTGAAGGGTGGACTAGGCACTGGCATGGATGCATAACTTCCAAGAGAGTACTTCGAAGGTGGCCATTGTGATAGTCAGCAATGAGGTAAGAACAACTTTTTCTAGGATGAGTTTGTGAACTTAATTGGCAGTCCTTGTAGAATATATTATTAATATTTTTATTTTAGGGGAGTAATAAAATATGCCTTTAAAGTATATTTTTCAAATAAAATTATTAAATCTATACAAAATAATCTTCATCAAAGCTTAGTTTATTTGGTTTCCACAGTGTACTCTGCTTTACAAAAATCAAAACAGCCATGCAGACAGACACCTTTCTTGCAATGGAAATGTTTTTCCCTCTTGATTGCTGAAACTATTCTATATATCATATCTTTTCTTATTACTCAACAGTAATACTCAGTACATGGCTACAAAAACAGGGAAAACATGCAACCTGCATAGTCAAAGACAACAAAATACAAGAATAATATGTCCTATTTCTAATCTTTTCTTCAATCACTTCTTCCTTAGTGATGACTGTGTTAGCAACTATTACCTACCATGTGTCAGCAACCATTTTAGATCTTAGAATACCTAAAAACCAAACAAACCACTGCCATCAAGATGATTCCCACTCACAGCGACCTGTAAGGCATATTAAAACTGCCCCACAGAATTTCCAAGGAATGCCCAGTGGACTCAAACTGCCAACTCTTTGGTTAGCAGATAGAACACTTAATTACTATACCACCAGAGTTTCCTTGGAATACATATAACAGGGGGGAAAAAAGAGAGATAAAATTCCCATTCTTGTAGAGCTGATATCCTAGTACCTATTTAAAGATGCTTATATACAATAATATATTAATATAGTTCTCATTCCCTTCTGTTATCACAGGCAGCACATAGGAGCTGTACTATTGATAAATACCATCCATAACCACAGAGAAAGTGGCTACTGTTTCAGCAGCAGAGGACAGAAAAGACAACTGGTCACATATTTGCCTGTTTAGCCCTCTCCAGCAGATAATGCCATCCCAGTTTCAACATTTTTGAATGACAATTTCAGGTGAAAACACACTTTGTATTCAGAATCTGTTTAACAATAATATAAACCAATGTAAAAATGCCTTCTGGTCTTTGGAATAAGTCCCAATCATTCTAAACTGAATGAATGCCACTAGCCAACAAGCAGGTGGGTCATTAAACAGTAATCGCCTCTTCTTATTCCTCTTTCATATTCTCTCTTTCAGTTGCAAATATGAGAAGTAAAAAGAAGCCCAGTGGAGTGACTGACACATTCTACCTAGGGAAGAGCAACCACTAACTTCTGTCTGATGAGACACATTAAGGTTGTTCCAGGATGATCTGGTTAATTTTAAGACTTTTAGCTTTTTTTCCTAAGGATGTAACTTGTACCATATTAATTCCACAGAAATGTCAATAAGGAAACAACTACAAAAAGATTCCTCTCTTATATCATCAAAAGACCTCAAACAATTTTTGAGCAACTACTGCGTATGAATCATGAACCATACATTATATAGTTATAAAAGATCATTTCTGATGTTACATCTATAGTAATTATTGTTAGGTGCCACTGAGTTGGCTCTGACTCACTTTAAGTACAACAAAATACTGCCCAATTCTGCACCATCCTCACAGTTCTTGCTCTGCTGAAGCTCATTGTTGCAGCCACTGTGTCAGTACATCTTGATGAGAGTCTTCCACTTTTTCACTGGCCCTGTACTTTACCAAGCAGGATGCCCTCCTCCAGGGATTGTTCCCTCCTGAAAACATGTCCGAAGTATGTGAGATGAGTCTTTCCATCCTTGCTTCTAAGGAACATTCTGGCTGTACTTCTTCCAAGACAGATCTGTTCATTCTTTGGGCAGTCCATGGTATATTCAATATTCTTAGTAACACCACAATTCAAAGGCATCAATTTTTCTGACATATATACATATATGTATACATATGTAAGTTAGATAGATAGATAGATGATAGATAGGTAGGTAGATGATGGCACCCAGGTGATGTACTGGTTAAAATTTCAGCTGCTAATCAAAAGGTTGGCAGTTGAAACCCACCAGCTGCTCTTTGGAAACCCTATAGGGCAGTTCTACCCTGTCCTATAGTGTAGCTACAAATCAGAATCAACTCAACAGCAATAACTTTGGTTTTGTTTTTGATATATATGCATACATTCACATATACCTCCCCCCCACATGTTGTAAGAGAAGGGCATAAATATCAAATAATTACAAAATGATTTCATCCTACACCTATTTCTACCCCTCCATTCAGTCCATCCTTGCCCATGAAGGTAGAAAACTAAAACAGAAACTTTAAAGCTGTAGTGTACAAAAAGCTGGCAACCATGAAGACATGGCCTCATGGCTCAATCAACTAATATCACTCAGTATTCAGAGACATCTGGTGCAATTAAGATTTGCAGTGGTCCCTACCCACAGAGGATATTAAGATATAATAAGGAAGATAAATAGAAAAAGTACTATAAACACAAAGGTACACAGACAGATTACCAAATTACAAGAACAGAGCACTCTGCAAAGGAAGACTGTATTTGCATAAAAGATAAATGAATTTCTTTTAAACATTTAACTTTGGTTCTTGAAAATTTAAAGTTTGGTGATTGTTTTTTCAACATTTATATGGTAAGTTATTTCAGTTTAACGTTGTCTAGCTGTTGTCAATTTCTGAATCTACTTAAGTCTTTTGTGAGGCTCTCTGACCAAGAAGTCTGCATTATTTCTTTTCTGTTCAGCTTTTCATGCTCAACAATGCCTAGTTTTGATAATAACCAGCAATCATAAATCAAGATGAAAAAGAAAATCTTGCACGGTAAAAGAACTGTTATAACAAAAACAACTCTGAGATGAATGATAAAGGCAGAGAAAATTCTTTACAGAGAAACTACCATTTCCCAGAAGATATTAAATTTCAACACCAAGAAAACATTTTAGACTTGACAGGTCTATTCTATCCTCTATAGAAAATTTATGATAGGATTATAATGCTTAAATTCTTCCAAATCACAAAGTGATACAGCACTTAAATTTTTATTTCCATAAAATTATTATGGCTGTTTGTACAGCGAGTTGATGCCCAGCTTGTGCAATAATCAAAGTCTCTGCCTCACATTTGACTGGAGGTATATCTCAAGCCTGTGATTGATAGCAGACACTATGGATTTGGAAAGCTAGAGTCCATAATATAGAACCAGGGACATCTACTTAATGGTGACCCGGACAACAAGAATTGATGATAATGAGTATTTCTCAATCAGCTGCAATTCCTGTGTTTTCCAGAAGATATTCAGCACAGTTCAGTAAAAATAAGTAAACAAACCTTCTAATTCTATTTCATTCATTAACTTATCCTTTTGGAGGCTTACCAAAAGAGATTAAATCCAAAAAATAATTCAAGTTGGTGTGCTAGGCCCCCAAAGGTAACAAACTACACACTCTCTGCTGCTTGCAGTGTGTGGTGCATGCAGGCATGCCACAGGAAAAGTCTAGCCTCGGTGCTTCAGCGACAGGAAAAGGACAGAGGCCTGACACCTACTCCTGGACTGGGCCCCAGAAAACAATTCAGTTTACAGAATGCTAGAGAAAAAAGCCAGTTAACTTTCAAAGATGGAAATGGAGTAAAAGAAAACATAGAAGAAATATATTTCTAACCTACTTAACGAACAACACAAATAATGGCAATAGGCTTATGAATTACTCTAACAGAATAAAAATAAATAACATCATTAGATACCAAGGTCAATTAGGAATCCTGGCTCCTAACTTCCCATCAAAATCAACTACATTCCAGTTTCTAGAACTTTGTCTATTTTCTGTGGCTTACAATTAAAGATAGTAGAATACTTTTCCATGCTTAAAATTCACATGAACCATCTCAAACTAAAGAAGAATCTTCAACAATGAGTTTACCCTTTCAGTTTAACTCCATGCATACAGAACCCCTATTTATGTTCAAAGAGGGACAAATTTTAAATCTTTAGTAGTACTGGACTAGTAAACTAGGCAAACATAACAAAGTTGGTAAATAATTTCAGTTTAACTTTATTGAAAAAGACTTATGTATGTTAAAATTTTAAATACAAGATGTGTACGTATTTTATGAATAGAAAACACTCTGAAATGTGTGCTTTTAAATAATCCCAGAACAAGGTTGATTGTACCTGTCTATGCACAATCTTCTTCTCTCCTTTTCACCTAAATTTGAATGACAAGTAGCTGGTTGTGTGTAACACTTATCATTTATTTGGTATGTGTATTTGTATGACAGTAATCCAGGTATCCTCAAACTGAATTATGGAAAGATTGCCACTTTATTTTTTAATGATACTTATCATGTACAATGTGATCTTGCTAGATGGGAAGGAAAAATACTAAAAGACAATTCCTACTTTGCAGCACAGAGTTTTTCATTAAGAATTGACATAGCTTCAGTTGTTTGAATTAATGAACACTTAAATGCATCATATTTTCATAAACAGCACTTTGCTTTGATATTATTAATGCTTACTCACTTGAACAGATATTTATTAAGTACCTAACATTATGTAACATAAAGAGTTACAAAGATGCATAATACACAGAAATGTACATGCTCTGGGAAAGCTTGTAAATCAGTATGGAAAATCGGTAATCTCCAATTTGAACCAGCAGATTTCAAGGTACTAGAAATATATCAACAAGAGGTAAAAAGAACTCTCTGTATTTTTTTTTCTTAATGCCAGGAGGAACCTCACCACCTTGAAATATTGTAAATGTTGCTAACTCTGCCAAAGTCTGTCAAATGTCCTAGTTGAACCTGTATTTTTGGCCGTAGCTCCCAGTGTCCTTTTACTCACATCTGAAGTACAATCCATCTTCCTTGTCCTCATCATCTCTGTGCACATTTCCTTCTAATTCAACCAGTTCTCATTAATTTCTTATCAATCACATTCCTTCTCTCTTCTAACATCATCCTAAAGAAAAAAATCCTGGTAAATTTTCCACTTTTGCCCTAAGTGATGGAAAGAAATTATTTTCCTCCACCTAACAATACTTTTCTCTGTTTCAGTCCAGTTAATGTGTTTTAAATAAATGTGTGAAGTTTGACACTTGAGTCTGTGAACTTTATTATCCTAAGTGTTACATACCTCATTGCTGAATATCGCTATGGTCACCTTGGAAGTACTCCTCTTGGAAACCTATGCACTGATTCCATAGCCTAGTTCACCCTTCAAAGCAATTTTGGAACACGTTCTGGAACGGCCATCGCACAGAGTGGCAAGACGGTGAGCTACTGAACTTAATTGTATAGTAGTCTGTACGGGAGTTTTTAGCCAATAAACAAATAACCGTATTCAAATACCCTTCCTATTCACCTGATTTGGCCCCCAATGACATTTTCTATACCTGAAGGTATAGGAAATATTGAAAGAAAGACATTTTGATGTCATTCAGGACATCAAGGGGTAATACGACGACAGCTCTGATGGCCGTTCCGGTAAAAGAGTTCCAGAATCGTTTTGACTGGTGGACTAGGCAGCGGCATTGGTGCACAACTTCCCAAGGGGAGTACTCTGAAGGTGACTGCAGAGATATTCAGCAATGAGGTATGTAGCGCTTTTTTTAGGGTGAGTTCTCAAACTTAATTGAGAACAATTCTGTTTTTCCTCAGTAACATCTTCTGTACCTTCTTCTTCATGGACATTTGAAAGCAAAGAGGAGTATTTAATGAACTCTCAAATCCTGATTCATATCCCTTATAAAAAAATTGTAATAGTAAGTCATTCTAGTGAATTACTGAACCCAACAGTGTAGTAGGAGACAGTAGGTTAGAAACGACATAACTGGGAAGCTCTGAGCTTGCAGCTGGTATCTCAAAGGATGGACAAACAACAGCAACAACAACAACAACAACTAAACACCATGCTATTGAGTCAGTTCTTTCCAAGTCATAGTGACCCTACAGAGTAGGATACAACTGCCCCATACAGTTCCTAAGGAATACCTGGTGGATTTGAACTGCTGACCTTTTGGTTAGCAGCTTAACACTTAACCACTATGCCACCAGGGTATCCCAAGGGGTGGAGGAAACCCCCAAATTTACAACCAGTGGATCAGAAGTGAGAGTTTCTCTTAGGACTCACAAGCCTGTGCCTGGCACCTGAAGTCTTGGGCCAGTGGTAATCTGGAAGACTGTTAAAGCTTTCACTTGTGAGCTCTGACCTAGCTCTGTGTAGTTAAGATCAGAAGTACTACAAATGCAGCTGAGTCAGAACGGAGAAATGGAAAGTGAGGATTTTGATTTATATTGATTATTACCCTAAAAATGTTATAAAAAGTGGACTTGATTGATTCACGCATTGGCTAAGTGCCTTCCCTAACTAAGCTGTAAGCCACTCTTGGCTAAGTGTATTCACATGTTTCAGTGTAGTTATTGTTTGTCTTTCCATCATGTTGTGAGATCCTTAAAGACAGAGACCATCCGTAATTCTTGCACGCTTCGTGTCAAGCACAGTATCTCACACACAGTAAGTCGTCAAATGTTTGGCTAATGCACACATTAACAAATGAATTCATAAATGTTGGAGACAGAACTAATGGCTACTCTGGGATCCTTTCGAAACACCATGCTGAAAGTGGCATATGTTTCCTTGATTCTCTGTCCTGGTTGTTTTTAATTTGTTTGCTAACAAAGTCAAGCCAACTAGAATTAATTTAAAAATTTATGAGACAGTATGTCATACGCTTAACAAAATTCGCATGTGATGTTAAATGCATCCTATCAAACAAATTTTGTCAGTAGTAGTTTCATACTTTCAATTATGTTCTTTCCATTATATTACCTTTATAATCATTTTGATTATTAATGATGTTTGTAGTAGAACACTTGGAAAATACCAAAAAGCTTAAAGAAGAAAAAGTTATTCATAATATTACTGACTAGAAATAAACAGTGTTGATGTTTTGGTGAATATTATGCATATTTTTAATTTAACACTTGGAACCATAATTGGTAAACAGTTTTGTACTCTGATCTAATGTTTTCATTTAACCTCACACTGTGAATAATTATTTTTCATTACAAATTCTAAGAAGCTTATTAATGGCCACATACTATTGTATTTGATGAGAATACCAGAATGCTTTTTGCCTATCTTCCTATTAATTGGGTATTTGGACAATGTATACATTTATAAGATTATATTTAGCACTACAAGAAGCATCTCTGTAATAAAATACCTATTAGGTAATTTTGAATGGTTAACTCCATGCCATCAAAAAGACAAACATAATTATCCACATCTTCACAGATGAAGGAATAGGCTGAGGGATAAGGAAAAAAATAACTCACCCAAAGTCACACAATCAGTAAGAAGTACAGAAGGGATCTGCATTAAGACCTACTCTGGTACATAAAGCAACAACTCTGAGCTTTGATGGTTAACTCCCAGAAGACAAATCACTAAATCAGAAGGGGCTAATGTTCTAAAATGCTGTGCACACATATGAGAATGTGCATGTCACACTGCATTCTAATGAGTGTTAAGAATTATTAACTTTTAAATTTCTGCCATTTTTAGAGGTGAAAATTGTAACCATTGTTTATTTTGCTTTTATTGAATACTAGTGCAGTTAACTAGTAGTTAACTAGTGTCACGGTTCTTCAGACAAATAGAACCAGACAAATTTGTCTCCAGACAAATATGATATATATATATGTATATATATATATATTTATTTGAATTCAAACACACACACATACACACACACACAAGGAGAGAGAAAGAGAGATTTCAAGGAATTGGCTCACATGATTGTCAGGATTAGCAAATGCAAAATCTGTGAAGCCGACCAGAAGGCTGGAAACTCCTATGTAGAAGATGAAGTTGTGGTCTTGGGGAAGAATTTCTTCTTCCTTAGGGAAACTTCAGTCTTGTTTTTACGCTCTTACAGCTCAATAAATGGCCAGCCCATGGTATCAATAATAATCTCCTTTCCTTAAAGTCAACTAACTGTAGATGTTAACCTCACCTACAAAACACCTTCACCTAGGTTAGAGTTGGACTGAACACCTGGGTGCAATAGACTTAGTCAAGTTGACCCATAAAATTGTTATTAGTTTCTTATGTACTGTAGCCATTTTTATCTACTCTGAGAATTGTGTGTTGATATGGTTTTGCCACTTTTCTATCAAGGGCCTTAATTGTTTTTCTTACCAATTTGTGTGAGATGTATATAGTAAGACTACAACATTCTTCATATTTGTGGTAGTTACACAATTTAGACATTCAAAAATTCTGACATTCAAAAATTCAAATTTTCATGGAGTTAACCCTATCAGAGTTTTATTTTTAATTTTTATCTTCTGTATTTGTAATTTTTAATTTAGATATCTCATGAACATTTTTTTACAAACATCAAACTATAAGTGGTTTTATTTTTACATGTTTGATTATTTAGGTAACAGTTTTAGTAATGATGTTTCAGACATGAAAAAGCCATACAGAATGATATAGCTTTGTAGGGCTATACCCCAACTTATGAAATAAAACATTGCCATCACAACTGTGGCTCTAGGGTGACTCTATCAAATCACATTCCCCTCCTTTCCCTCTGGTAATTACTACAATTCTAAATATTGATTTATTCCTTCCAGACATATTAGGCAATTTTGCATATGGAATATTATTTGTATACATCATTATTTTCATGAGTTTTTAAATAAATACTATCCTACCTATGAATTTTCTGAATATCATCATTCTCATTTAACAATAATTTGAGACAGTCTATGTTGATGAAAAAATTTGGTGATACATTTTCTATTGAATTATACAATTTAAAAAGTAAGTGACGATAACAAATGCTGGTGTTTTCGCTTGAATTGTCTCAGAAGCAGACCTTATAATGAGGTTTCAAATATAAGTATTTTGTTTGTGAGGGGCAGGGAACCCATATAGAGGACTGAGGAGAGACAGAGAAGGAAAGATCCCTAATATAGAGTGTGTTATGTGGGCATGTCCCCATGGCCTCCCATAGTATGGCATGTGAGAGCTAATTGTAGCCCAGAGCCATTTCCTGGCCGTCTTGCCCATAGGCTGCAGATGTGGAAGCAGATTGCACAGCAGGAAAACAACAACAAAAACAAAACAAAAAAAAAATGTTATGAAGCCAACTACCACAGGGGGCAACTGGAGTTTCATCCTGCTAAAGAACAGTGTAAATGCAGGCTGCAAAGACATTTACTCACTCACTGATGTCATTCACTGTTGGAAGGTTGCTCCTGGGATGCACAGTTACCTAGTCTTGCTGGTCTGCAGCACATACAGATGCCTCCTGAATTACAGGAGCACAGAGCTACAAACGCCAATAGTTAGATTGAGCATGCTGAAGTGGTACAGCCCAACAGATATTACAAAAGAATGAGAGTGTCTCCCTTAGCCAGTGATGAGGTAGTGAAACTTGGACCAACATATGTTGTCTAGGGACATCGTAAATTGTCACTTTAATTGGGAAAGATATTTGATGCTGTATATCATGAGCCTTAGAAATGTTCATACTAAGAGTAACTCCATTAAAATAATTACATAAGTGTTTATCTTCATAATGAGCATCTGTTGTGTTTGCTTGCTCAGTCTCTTCTGCAATTATTGAATTTCTTCTTTTCCTTTCTAGAATGTCCTCATCACCGTTCTCTAGGCTTGAGTTAACTCAAGTCTGCCCAGTTAGAGTTCAAAACAACTGGTTCAGGGCTAGGTATGTTACCCGATTTAGTCTAGTCAAAGTCTGCCCAGGACTCTGCTGGGACTTTTGGAAAAAAGATGGCTTTTCCCATTTGGAGTATGAAGCTGGAAGAAGAAAAGCCAGAAGTTGTCTGGGACTATGTTAGCTCATAGAAAAGCCTACCTTAGAGGGAAGACAGAGCTAGAAATGGGGAGACAGCGATGCCTGATAATATTGATAACACTGGCATGCCCAGTGGTACATACTGTAAACATGAACTTTTTCAGCCTCTGGGGTTTACTGGTAAGCCGCTGTACCACTGACAGACTGTGCAGCCACAAGGCAAGGGTCGTTATGACTATTTGAAACTAAAGAAATGTATGTGTGCCACAAATTACTTTTTTTTACAGGATATTGTATGAGGTGTCTGAATTCTGGGTAGGAAAACTAGAAACTTTGAAAATTTTTCAGTTGTAACACATAGGTATGAACAGACCCCAGCAGGGACTCAGTTATAATTAGTGGTCCTTCATATGTATCACTAAACACTTAGGGTAACAATAACAACAAAAACTCCTATTAGAAAAAGCTGGCACCACCAGTGACAGCCGTGTGGGGCTTACAACGTTGAGTCCCACTGGCAACACAAAAATAAAAAGGGGTGTACCCTGAGATCCGCACTAAAAGACCGCAGTTGATGGTCCAGGGGCCTCCGGGTTCCCCTGGGAGTATGGCCTCTGTCCCTGATGCTGCCCCTGTCCATAAATCACAATGGAGGTCAACTCTTTAGACAGAAAAGGACTGGCCTTGGTCACGCACAGTGACCATATCATGTGTGCACTTTATGGTTCTATGCATGTATAAGATGTCATCCAGCTGACCTCTTACTGGACGCAAGGGAGAGGGTGGAGAGGAGGGGATAGGAGATTGTTAGGAGGATATGACATGTATAGAACGGAGAGAAGGAGTGTGCTGTCACTGGGCAGGGAGAACAGTAGGAACCGCTCATTGGTGGGTATACAAATTTATATAGGACTTTTTATTTTTACTCAATCATCATCATCATCATAATAATAATAAATGCTTTAAAAAAAGAAAAAGAAAAAGCTGAATATGATTTTCAATCCCTCCCCAAGAATCTAGTGTGCTATTCTTTGCCCAAAGAAAGTGTTAGAATATTTTTAAGTGAAAGTGATATAAATACCAGTCTGATTATCAATGAAATGACAGTCAAAAGTACTTTCCATTATCATGTCAACTATGCATACACCCACCAAACCCAAACCCATTGCTGTCAAGTGGTTCTGAGTTATACAGACCTTATAGGACAGAGCAGAAATGGTCTATAGAGTTTCCAAGGAGCTCCCAGTGGATTTGAACAGCCAAATTTTGGGTTAACTACTATGCTACTGGGGTTTCCAATTAGAGATGCTGGAAGAATAAATTGTGATTCCTAATCCCAACCAATTCTTTTGCACCATCATAATAAACTTTTAAGCCTTTAACCTCAGAGCTCAAGAATGAGTAGCATGCACTGAGGCTTGATGCTAGAGACAGAAACCACAGCCTTGGACTTATACCAATCACGTATCAACAAGATCTTAGGTTCTTATTACAAACTGACAGCTTAACCAGATGCTAATGAACTGAATGCCTACTAAGGTTTCAAAAAGTCATGTTTCCCGAGAAACACCAAACTTGACATGCAAATGCTCCAACGTACTCAGTCTCTAAGCATTCCCCATGTTATCGAAATTGCACTGATAGTAAGTCAGTTGCTAAGATACGACAGCCACCCAAATAAATGCCTTCTTTCCATATTGGTATCAAATGTGGCCACAAGAAGACAATCAAGAAGTAAACACTATAAAACATCTAGCAGATAATAAAGGATAAAATTTATGTGACCTTGGATTTGACAATGACTATCTATAGTTAACACTACAAGTACGATCCATAAAAGAAAATATTAGTAAGTTAAATTCCATTAAATTAAAAACTTTTGCTCTGTAAAATACACTGTTAACAGAAACACAGCCAGAGGCTGGGAGAAAATATTTGTAGAACACATCTCTGATAAAGGATTCCTATCCAAAATCTACAAAAAGAAACAAAAACATTTTTTTTTTTTAATTCAACAATAAGAAAAGCAACAACACAATTACTTGGGCAATTACTGGGCAAAATACTTGAATATAAGAGAACATACACAAACAACAAACAAGAGTATGAAAATACATTCAACATAATAAGTCACTAGACAATTGCAAAATCAAACAACAATGGAACACCACTACATACCTGTTTCAGAGGCTAAAATCCAAGACAATGTCAACACCAAATGCTGGCAAGGATGTGGAACAACAGGCATCCTCATTCATTGCTGACAGGAATCCAAAATGGCACAGTTGTTTTGGAAGACAGCATGGCAGTTTCTTTTTTATTTTTTAATTAACATAATGTTTGCCCTTTGTCAACAAGACATTGATATAAATTATACTGACAGTAATAGTAATGATTCTGCAGATTTTATTTTATACTTTCTACTATTTTGAAAAAAAATTACTGTGTCTTAGGTGAAAGTTTGGTAGTTTCTTAAAGGCTAAAGATAAGCTTACCAAAGATTCACCAATCATGCTTTTAGGTATTTACCCAAATGAGTTGAAAACAAGTGTGTACAAAAAGAAAAAAAAAAAAAGAAAGAAAAGGAAAGAAATAACACATAAACATTTATAGTAGCTTTATACATAGTGGAAATCCTGGTGGCATAATGGTTAAGTGCTATGGCTACTAACCAAAAGGTTGATAGTTTGAATCTGCCAAGGGCTCCTTGGAAACCATGGAGCAGTTCTCCTCTGCCCTATTGGGTCACTGTGAGTTGGAACTGAGTCTACAGCAGTGGGTTTGGGTTATTCATAACTGCCAAAAATTGGAAGCAATCAAGACATCCTTGATAGATGAACGGATAAACAAACTGAAGTACATATATGCACACAATAAGATGTTACACAGCAACTGAAAAAAAAAAAACTGCAAAATGCTGGTGGTGTAGTGTTTAACAGTTACTGCTGCTAACCAAAAGGTCAGAAGTTTGAACCCATGAGGTGCTCCTTGCAAACTCTATGGGGCAGTTCTGCTCTGTCTTATAGGCCTATTGTGAGCAAGCACCAACTCAAGGACAGTGGGTTTTTTGTTGTTACTTTATTTCCTTTTGTTTTAAATCAAGCTATGAAATGACTTGGAAGAACCTTAAATACATGTTGCTCAATTAAAGAAGTCAGTCTGAAAAAGCAAGGTATCTATGATTCAAATTCTATGATTTTCTAGAAAACGCAAAACTATAGAGATAATAAAAACGTCAGTGGTTGTTAGGAAGAGGGTGAAGAGATGAAAAGGCAGAACACGGGGTATTTTTAGGGCAGTGAAACCATTCCGTATGAGACTATAGTGGTAGATACATGAAATTACACATTTGCCAAAACCTATAGGACTGTACAGCACATGTAAACTATGGATTTAATAATAATACATCTATACCTATTTATCAAATGTAACAAATGAATCACAGAAATTTGGGATGGTAATAACAGTATAAACAGGGTGCATGGTGTGAGGAGGTGGAGGGAAACCTCAGAGAGCCAGAACCCGTACACGGTGGAGAAGTGTGCCCCAACACATCACTATACGTTTTCTCCTTTTCCAAATGAGTGACTGAAAGCTTAACTAATACCATGATGACACTCTAATAATTTATAAACATTTTTTATTGTACCAATTACACTGCCTCTTCCAAAGAGATGTGGAGCTCCCTCAGCTGCTGTGGCCTTGGCGTCTCTCTCCTGCTCTTGTTACTCTAGGTATACAGCATCCAGCTGGCTAGATGGCAGTTAGACCTCAGCGAGGGAGGCTCCCTGATACTTCTGATCTACAGCTTTCCTCCCTGCTCCTTGTCCTGCTCAGGGTGAACTTGCAGGCCAGTTCCACTAATTAAAAGGTTTTCATGTAAGTTTTTTATTTCCCATTTGGTTAGAAACATCCAGATTAGAGTCCAGGTGTCTGACATGCATATCCGTAGATTAATAAAGAGTTGCTGTGATTGTTTTGTAATGTATGGGCTACCATCTATGGGCTACTTGCTTAAAAACATTAGGTAATCCTTGCCAAAATTATAAACTCTGATGTAAAATTTATCTTTTGAAAGAGAGAACAAAGAGAACAGCCTGCATTGTTTTTTAGCTTTTGTTACTATCATCTCCTAATAAACCTTCTCTTTCTTTCCAACTTGGAGTATGTGTCATGGGATCAACTCCTCCAGAACATGGACACTAATCAGGTAACACTAATCAGATAACTCAAGTTTTTCACTAAAACAAGGAATGGAAAAATTGTAGGACTGCACCTTGTCAAAGGCAGAGACCTTTCAAGAACTAGAAAAGCAAGGCAGTCTCATCAAGCTCTGATTCTCACAAGTTTTACTGTAAATGGAACTCTCTTAATTTATATATAATTTCTGTATAAACTAAAAATTGCCTTAAAACAAAAGTCTATTAAAAAACACTGTATGCATTTGCTGGACAACTGAAATATAATGGACATGTACTGATTTTGCCTACCATGCATCCCTGGCAACAGAGACTTGCTCTTCCTTTTGGACTCCTCCATTTGGCTTTTCTATTTTTCTGTTTGGCTGTCCCAGTTTTAGGGATGTGCCCTGATTTCATCTTCACCAATCAGAATCCAAATGACTGCACAAAGCATGGGCACATGACCCAAAGTACATCAGCGAAAACCAGCCTGAAGACTTTAGCAAAAGTACTGGGTAAAGGGCCCTCGTGTTCCACTGGCATTGCTAAGCTGGTAGAATATAAACCTGGAACTTCCAGTGTTCATTCTTGCTATTACTTACACAGCTTCTGTGATTACAAACAGCCAAGCAAGCAGAACTGAGAGATGCAGAGATTCTTGATAACATTATTTGAGTATCTGAATTCAGCCCTGCCTGACGTCTATATATATAATTCTCACTTCTTAGTTATTTGAACATTAAATTCTCTTTTTCTGCCTCAGTAAGTTCAAAATACATTTCTGATGCTCAGAGTCCCAACAAACATAAATGTAGTTCACCTTACTCTGCTTTTTAATGATTTGAACTTGTAATTCTTTCTTATTTGTAATCTTTATTAAATTTGTTAAGAAAACTCACACAGAAAAACTTCTTGATCTATCAAAATTCTGAAAAAGTCCTCTACATTTTGTCTTAGTATTATTAGGATTTCCAAGAAAATCAAGAGCTTGGAGGACTTGTACATCAGGGGATTCATTTACAGAAGTAGAGTGCTATGAGATAAGGGATTTATCGTAGGAAGTAGATGTTGCACAATTGTGGGTGAAGCACTGGTGCAAGCGGAAGAGCCAGTGCTTGTAGGGGGAACCTGTGTGGTATCTATGGGAGGCTACCTATGGCACCTGTGGGCTTGCAGCCATGCATGTGGTAATGAACTGAACTGCACTTACTCACCAGAGAGCAATTAGGAAGAGGAGCTCTTTCTCTCAGTCACCTTGTTGACAACAAAGACCTTCAGAGTATAAGGCTGCTGAATTATAAACGTGCCTTCCAAATTTAACACAAGTTCCTCTTTTGGCCGATTTTAACCTAAAACCTTATAAGAAAGCAGATTCTGGAAATTTTAAGGTTAGCAGCTTAATGACACTGATACAGCACAATCCAAAACAGTCCTTTCTTGATCAAGCTGGTATCCATGCACGATTTAAACCATATTCCAGATAACACAACATAAAAGCCATGTATCTGCCTAAAATGATGCAAACATTCCATGCATAACTGAAAGCATGTTCTCGCTCTCTACAAAAGAGATACACAAAATAACACTGCAGCATGATTTCTCTTCTGAGAAATCCTTTTTTGATAACTCTTTTGTAATTAAATACTGAGCTACCATTTAACACTATAAACACATCTTATTTAGATAGGAGGATAAGACAAGGAAAACAGTCTTCATTTCTATAACTAGTCAAGTGGTTATGGCTGCTGTTTATAACTTTCTTCTCCTACTACTCATGTCAGACTCCCTTTACTTTTAGTAGGAGTTTCTTACCTGGTGTGGCAATCAAAACCTTCATTCTAAAGTATTTGCAGCTTTACCAGTCCTACTCTTATTGGTCAGCTGCAGTTTTACATTAAATATTCTCAGGGAACATGAGAACACGGGGTTACTAGCAGCACCTCAAAGTATCTCCAGCATTCCAGACATACTTCTCTGTCTCCAGTGTATAAAAACAACCTAATTTTCGCTAATCATAATCAGGACAAATCACTCCAAAAATTAAGTTAACTTCTTCTTCTGCCTATTAGCCCAGTAGCACGAGGGAATTAAAGAAGGCAGGGGTCAGCCTCAATCAGTTTAGTGAAACCATTACTGTGTCCACTGGTGAAATTATTCCTCCTTTGGGAACTAAGGAATTCCAAACCAGCTGGGCCAAAAATTGCAGGGATAGGAAAAAATTGCTGCTAGTGCATCATTTAGGCTAACAAACAGTAACTCCTATTTCTAATCCCTGAGTCTTAGCTGCAGAAGAAACAGGACCACGCATTAGTCTCAGACTAATACCTATAACCCCAGAAGATATTACTCCAGTGTCTGAATGTGTTATTATCCAGCTGACATTATAACTGAGTTTTCAGAAGGTTATTCCACAGTTCTATCAGATCATCTGCATCAGGGTGCTGGACCAGTGAATTTTATAAACATGAGCCCACATTCATACTTCATTTGTTGAAAATAAGTTCATTGGCTAGTGGTAATATGTACAGAGCTCTGAAATGTTGAATAGGGCATTCTCATGATATTTTTGGCAAAGGCATTGCAGGCAGGGAAGAAAGATCTGTGTCTACAGATGTGTCTATTCTAATGAAAATAAATCACCTACGCTTCCATGATGGAAGTGGTACAGTGTAATCACTTTGCTAGCAGGTGGCTGGCAACACTCCATGGGGAGTGGTGCTGTATCAGTGGCTCAGTTTTTATCTCTGCTGTTGATAAATTGGACAGATTGAGCCCATATATAACCTCCCTGCTGCTTTCATGGCCACATTCAGTAGGCATTTGGATAGAACAATAATAGCTTGGACAAGATACTAAGTGATGTCCACAGAATAGCATCTTTACACATTATCAAAAACCTCCTCTGTTCTGATGTTACTCTTTGGGGAGCATTTCCATGGATCACCTGTATCTTCAGACTCTATATTTATTCAGTAAGGCCAATCCACATAGCTCTTTCCTAAACCATCATCAGATTGCTGATTACATTCCTTTCAAGTTTCTATGTTAAGATTTGCACATAGACCAGGATAGCCCGTGTTTCTGGTCATTTCTTCTTCTAGGAAAAATGAACAACTAGGTGCACTGGTCTAAATTCTGCCCTTTGGAAGGATTTCCTTTTACCACTGATCTTTAGGAATGTCCTTGACTAAAGCCATGCTCCTTCAGTTTTTCCCTTTCGAGTGGTGCTACCACAGTGTGCCATGTCATTTGTAAACCAGATGCAAATTTTTCTTCCTTAGTTAGTTGGTCATAGGTAGATCCCATGATGTCAGAGATACAGATTGAGAGATAGGCAGCAATGATGCAGAAATATGGGCCATGAGTATCTGTGGCACTTAGTCATGCAACTACCTTTTGCTTTCAGGACCTGTTTGAGCTCAAATATTGCATTTCATGATGGAATACTGTGTACATACCTGAAGTTTTCGCTTGATATGACAGATAAAAGTTAGTGATGAGCACTTCCAGTAGTAAGCTAATAGCTACTGGTCAAGCTTTCAATTACTTGTGGCTTTCCTGGTGGCAAGCTAGAAGAAGAGTTTGCTGCAGAAGATAGCGAAGCTTTGATCCAAAAATTATTAAAGATCTGTACTATGATTTATTTCTAGGTACCTGCCAAAGGATCCATACAGCATTCCTGTCTACTTGGTACTTCAAGCACTATCAGATGTGCTTGGCCACATGACCAAAATAGTGGAATAGCTTACATGGCAACCTGACCGAATACAGAGTTTTCTCTTGATCTAGTCCGACTCAAAACTGGCAACCTTTAGAGACACTCAGTAAACAGGTTGAAATAGCATGGGCAAATTAGATATATGTGGTCTCCAGAAATTCAAAGAGGCCAAGAAGGTCACAAAGGCATTGTCTTAGTGTTAGATGGAACCAGATATTATACTTTGTTTTTCATCTTAGAGGGTGTCTTAGTCAATGTAGAGAAAAAGTCTCAACAAATTTTTTTTTATAGGGAAACATAATTGGTATAACATAGTCTATAAAGAAAATGTTCTACATTCTACTTTGGTAGTGTTTGAAGGGGACTTAAAAGTCTGTGAGTAGCCATCTAGGATACTGCCCTGGCCTCACCCCTTCAGGAGCAAGAAGGAATGAAGAAAATCAAAGATACAAGGGAAAGATTAGCCCACAGGACTAATGGGCCACATCTACAATGGCCTCCACCAGACCGAGCCCAGGGCAGCTAGATGGTGCCCAGCTACCACCACTGACTGCTCTGACAAGGATCACAACAGAGGTCTCGGACAGAGCTGGGGAGAAAAAAAAGTAAAACAAAATTCTAACCCAAAAAGAAAGACCAGATTTGCTGGCCTAACAGAGAGTAAAGAAATGCAGAGAGAGTGGCCCCTGAATATTCTTCCAGTTCAGTAATGAAGTCTCTCTTGAGGATCACCTTTCAGTCAAAGATTGGGCAGTCTCATAAAACACAATGAGACTGAAGGGGCATACCAGTCCAGGGTCAAGGACTAGAAGGCAGGAGAGGATAGGAAAGCTGGTAATAGGGAATTCGAGTTAAAGAAGAGTGTTGACCTGTTGTGGGGTTGTTAACCAATGTCACAAAGCAATGTGTATCCTGTTTAATGAGAAGCTGTATTGTTCCATAAACCTTCATCTAAAGTATAATAATAATAGTAATAAGATATTTACATAGGGAGACATAATTTTTTTTTAGGAATTGGCCCACAATTGCAGAGGTTGGCAAAGTCAAAATCTTAAGTCATGACTGCAGCAGGCTGACGATTTTCGCAGTCTTGTTTCCCAAAATAAGTACGTCAGGCAGTACAGGAGAGGGAGGAACTCATCAGAATGTCTATCCAAAATCCGGATGTAGAATCTTTCCTCTATAAGCCTGCAAATTTGCTTTTAGGGCCTTCAACTGATTGGATAATGCCCATCCACATTATAGGGGACAATCTGCTTTACTTAAAACAAACTTATTCAAGTGTTAATCACAGGTGAATGATTCATGTTAATGTCTAGACTGGTGTTTGATGAAACAGCTGAGCACCATAATCCAGCCAAGTCAAAATGGATATGTCAGTGTGCCCCATATCACTAGACCTCCAGAAGTTTCTCTAAGGTAGCAGGCTCCTGAACTTTTAAGCAGTATTTCTGTGTTAAATATATCCTTACATTTCCAAGGTGATGTGTCTTCTCTTCCATGTTACAAGGACTTCCAATTAAGTTCATGAACTCATCCTAGAAAAAGTACTACATACCTCATTGCTGAATATCACTATGGTCATTTTCAAAGTACTCCCATTGGGAAGCTACATATGAAACTAACCTCTTCAGAACTGTCAGCACCCATAGGAAGAAATACATGATAGTCAACAGGATCTTCAAACCAGCTATCAAGCAATGTTCTGAAAGAAAACAGCACACTAAGAAATGGAACCAAAAGTTAAAGGCCTAATGGCAAGTTGAAAGGAAAGGCCTTCAGTGTGGAAATTACAAAATTAGAATATGAAATCATTCCTACACATCCAAGGGAGAATGATACATTCAAGTTAGTTTTGTGTCACCTCTAACTTTTTCTCTATGTTCCTTTCTACCATTTATCACTTATCTCTTCTAGTCTCAATTTAAATGCTTAGTTTTTATTAATTTGTCCCACTACATTCTCTTAAGTTCCAATGCCCCCCTGCCGCCTACAAAATAAAAAAGTAAACAATCCAGAGCCTAAAGGTTCCTTCTGTATGGCCCCTATGTATCTTTCTAGTCTTGGATCTCAACATTTCACCCCATGCAACTTATTCTCAAAACCAAAAACCAAACCCACTGCCATCAAGTCAATTCCAACTCATAGCAACCCTTTCGGACAGAATAGAACTGCCACATAGTTTTCAAGGAGTGCCTGTGGATTTGCACTGCTGACCTTTTGGTTAGCAGCCATAGCACTTAACCACTATACCATGAGGGTTTCCACCTACTCTCAAGCCATGCTGAATTCTGGACATTTCTCAGAATACATTATGTTTTTACAACTTTCAGTCTTTGCACATACATGTCCTTCTGCTGTGAAATCCCTGGTGGCATAGTGGTTAAGAGCTATGACTGTTAACCAAAAAGATGGCAGTTCAAAGCTACCAGTTGCCCTTAGGAGACCCTATGGAGCAATTCTACTCTGCCCTATGAGTCAGAATTGACTATGAGTCAGAATTGACTCAACAGCAATGGGTTTGAGTTTTTTTTTTGGCTTGGTCCCTCTGCTATGAATGACTATCCCCCTCTTCTTTTCTGGTATTTCTTAATTCATCCTCTAGACTCAAATATCTTCTTTGCTTTCCCTGATTACTTCAAAGAAGTGGTTCTCCCATCACCTGGCTCCTAATTCTTAGAGTAGTTACCACAAGAGGTCATTGTTTGTTAATCTGTATGACTCTGAGTGACTAAAAGAAAGGAAAACAAAAACAATCCTGTTGCAACTGAGTCAACTCCAACTAACAGTGACCACACAGTAGAACTACCCACTAAGGTTCCAGGGAGTGGCTGGTGGGACCAAATTGTCAACCTTTTTGATTAGCAGCTCTGCTCTTAACCACTATGCCTCCAGAACAATAAATATTTGATCAGTGAATGAATGGATGGATTTATTACCCCCACTCTGAGTTGGGAAACCCTGGTGGCTTACTGGTTAACTGCTATGGCTGCTAACCAAAAAGGTCAGTAGTTCACATTGGCCAGGCACTCCTTGGAAACTCTATGGGGCAGTTCTACTCTGACCTACAGGGTTATTATGAGTCAGAATCAACTCGATGGCAGTGGTTTTACTCTGAGTTGCTCAGATCCTCAGATTAGGTAGTGCCCAACCTCTTTACCTGAAAATTGCTATTATTGACTTTTATTTTTTCATATATATATATAGTTTATTTTATTGTTGTTGAGACTACACACAGCAGAACATATACCAATCTGGCAATTTTTACACATACATTTCAGTGACATTGATTACATTCAACTTGCCACAGACTTTATTTGAAACATTTTAGAGGAAATTTATTTTCACAAAACATTTGTGTAAGCAATTATCTAAAGTCACTAACAGATTGTTTCTTTGAGTTGATTTGTTTAGCAGTCACTTAGAAAAGTTAGTGACTCAGAGTTTAATTAATTGCTTGGTGACCAAGCCTTGCATGAATCTATATGCAATAAAGAGAAAGAAACGACCAGTTGATGTCAATCTTATTATTGCATGTTCTGTAAAAGTGATGTACTTATCCCAAAATGGTGTCCAGAGCCTTCAAGTGCTTGTTTTCCAGCTTCCTAGGTGTGTGACTTCTGATAGAAAACCCCTCCAGTGTTCATTTATCATTCCACTGTAAAATGAACTTAATGATTCCTATCAACTTCAGAGGCTTATTGTAAATATTGGTTAATAATGTAAGAGTCTCATTCAAATGTAAGCACTATGATTATTTTTTAAATCTAATAAACGTTTCACAACATTTAATAGGTTCTAGGAAAAGGGTTTGAGCTAAGCAAAGTGATTTTGAGGCTGAAAATGAGGAAATTATTGGCTTACATGTGGTGGAAACATGTGACCAGAACAGAGTCTTCCCATAGTGTTGAGGACATTAATAATGATGACCAACATTTCTGGAGCCGTTGCCAGATGAAAGTCACCGTGCCAAGTGCTTTACAGTTGTAACAGTGTATAACAGAACCCTTCCTGTCCGTTTTTCTCTTAGTTGCCAATACAGTGGCTATCTGGTACCAGTACATGTACAAGCTGCTCGGGGAAGGGTGGGGATGGCCGTCGTGACTCTTGAATCTTTTCCTCCACTTGGAGACTATAAAAACTGTCAGGGTTATTTGTGCAAGGAATGATGACAAGATGCCTCCAGGCTTTATGAGGGGTGACTAAGAGAACCCCAGGGAGAGCTCTCAAATGGATTACCTTCAGGTGGGAGACAGAGCAGTGGTGAGTTGGCCTTATGTTGCTATCCATTCCATGGATAAACTCCATTTTGTTTAACTTTATGAAACAGAAACCTAACATATACTTAGGTATTTGCATTAAAACAAAAATCATTAAGAAAATACCTAGAAGATCAGCACTGGGTGGCACCAAGAGTTAAGTGCTCAAAAGTTGACACAGCACTGCTAGCTAAATGGTCGACAGTTTGAGCCCACCCGGTGGTGCCGTGGAAACCCTGGTGGCTAGTGGTTAACTACTATGTCTGCTAACCAAAAGTTCAATTTGAATCCACCAGCTGCTCCTTGAAAACTCGATTGAGCAGTTCTACTCTGTCCTATAGTGTCACTATCAGTTGGAATAGACTCGATGGCAATGGGTTTGGTTTTTGGTTTAGTGGCACAGTGGCTAAATGCTACAGCTGCTATCCACACACACACACACACAAATCAGCAATTCAGGTCTGCCAGGTGTTCCTTGGAAACTCTATGGAGTAGCTCTACTCCGTCTATAAGGTTGCCATGAGTCAGAATGGTAGTGAGTTAGGCTTTGGTTTGAGAAACACTTTCAGACGCAGGACTGGTGATCTACTTCTAAAAGGTTAGAACCTTAAAAATTCTCAGGAACAGTTCTACTATACACAGACAGGGGCACCATGATTCAGAATTGACTTAACCATAACTAACAACTACTAGCCTTCCAAGCTATAAAAATCTACATCGTCAAAATATATGTTGATGGGGTCCAAAGCCTCCTCTCTCAGTCATGCCAAGAAAATGCCTGTAAAATTCAGGAATCTTCACTTCTCAGCTGAAGTTGACAGTTTTTTTCTGTCGTTACTGTAGGCTAGTAAAACAAAACTTCATCAAAAAGGAATAAACAGTGGTAGTGTCTAGTTTCAATTGCAGACCAGATGAATCCAGATCATTAGCACAGAGTTTTAAACTGGCAAATTTAAAGCACCTATACAATACTAATTTCTGAATTTTTTAAGATCTATAAATTTTTGCTAATCTCTGTTGATCCATAAAGACAGAGTGCCTCAGTGTCTCCTAAATTAAAAGCACCTGTGTCACTGTGCAGACCTGTGTGAGGTATGAAGAGCTCCAAGCTCAAGTTGGTGTGGCAGTTGCCTTGACATAGCAGAACAGTATAGCTGTAACTGCGGCCACAGCTGTGGAAACTGGACTATACACCAAGGAAGAATCATTCTACCATTTAATATTTTTCCCTCTCCTGAGATTTCTCTTTTACCTTGGTTTATATTCACGACTCAATTCTCTCTGATAAAAACTGCAAATTAGACTCCTTAAAAAATTAAACAGGTTCATTCATTTCACAAAGGGTTACTGAGTTCTTATATCTGATGAAAAGTTCAGGTAACATAAAGAAGAAAAAGAGCTCCCTGTAAACTCAAGGAGACAGACCTGGGAGTATCATGTGTCCTAAGGGGATGAGAGATAAAAGCAACTAACTTCGTGAGAGAGAAAGGTCAGGAAAGGCTTTCCAAAAGAGGCAGCATTTGAGCAATCTTGAGGGATGAGTGCCCCCCGTTGATAAGTTAAGATATTCTGTGAGTAAGGAAACAACTACACGTACTCAAGGCCCAGTAGTAGCAGCTTGCTTTGTGAGTCCTGAAAACCACAGTGTAGAACTCTTTAAAAAACTGAGTGCTTAGAAATGAAGAAAAGAATATAGAGTTGTTAGGGCAACCAGATCAACAGGGGCAGATCAAGGAGAGGATCACATATCATGCTATTGTCCTATGGGTGACAGACAATCTATCAAGGGCTGTAAGTACAGATGTGACTATATTCAAATCAAAAACCAAACCAGCCACTACTGAGTCAATGCCAACTCATAGTGACCCTAAAGGACAGAGCAGAACTGCTCCACAGGGTTTCCAAAGAGCAGCTGATGGATTTGAACTTTTAGTTACCAGGTAAACTCTTCACCACTGCACCTATCAGCGCCTGTGACTGTATCAGTTGGGGACAAATCACAGTAATTTGCACAGGCAAGTGTAACATTAAGAATTACTACCTATCATAAGGCATTAATTACAAATTAGCTAGTAAGAAATAAAAAGGACTCTTAATAATCATATCTACCACCTGTCTGTCAGTTTGTCATACTGTGGTGGCATACATGTTGCTATGATGCTGGGAGCTATGCCACCAGTATTTTAAACACTAGAAGAGTCACCCATGGTGAAGTTTCTGCAGAGCTTTCAGACTAAGACAAAGAAAGGCTTGACAATCTACTTCCAAAAACTAGCCAGTGAAAATCCTATGGATTACAACAGAATGCAGAGCTAGAAGATGAGCCCCGTAGGTTGCCAGGTGCTACACAATAACCACAACAATAGACTTAAACATATCAATGATTATGAAGACACTGCAGGACCAGGCAATGTTTCATTCTGTTACACACAAGGATGCCATGAGTCAGAGATGACTTGATGGCAAAAACAAGAAAAAATAATGCACAAATAAAAACATCAGGATTAGCCATTACGCCTAGGCATGAGAGAGATCCCAAGGATGACCCTATTTCTACCTCCCGAAAGCTGAAATCCAGATCTTTATGGAAAGAGCACAGAAGTGGTTCACCAAACCTAGAGAAGACAATGTAGGCCACACTGGTGGAATTTGCTGGAAACGTATCCTCTAGGGTCCTGGGGAAAACTACACATGAGAAGTGCTCACTATGGTCACTTTGTTATAAAACTGCCTGAGGAGACAGCAGCTAGGAGAAGCTGCTGGCTGCTGGGTAGTACTGCCCAGCACGACCACACAAGCCAGACACTGGAGAAACTGCCTGTATTGCAGAAACCTAGTGCTGTAGAAACCACTCATGCTGCAGGACTTTACCGAAAGGAACCCTCTGGAACCAGACAGGAAAGCTTCTTTCTCCTGCAATGTCTCTCCTGCACTCTCCACTGATGAAATGTAACATCATGTCTATTGCAAAAGAAATGATTTAGAGGCCCATCTCCATTTTCCCTCAGCAGGTAAAAAAGTGAATTTAAAGCTGAGAGGCAGTAGTCTAGAGAGCAACAAATGTACACTGTTTACATCAAGGATGTACAAGGTGCTCAGGGACTGGCCTCACATTGAGAACTGGCAGCAAAGGCAGAGGTCAAAAAAGGAGAGTTGGTGGAAAGCTGCTTAATAAATAATAAGAGCCATGGATTCCATCTACCACTGTGATTGGGTCACTTCCTTTAACTAGCAAAAGACCGTAATTTCTTTCTTAGAAAATGAAACAGAACATTTAGGACTGAGGAATGACAAACACAGTGTGAAAATTAATCAACTACGTGAACACAGGTATACTGAATGCTGAATACTGAATTGTGAGTCTGTCCTGCTTTTCTCTCTTGGCTTTTAGAAGGCTGGCTCCTGGGCCTTTTATTCTAGGAAGGAGATGGAAAGAATCTTTTCTGGTAAATATGATGGTTCCCCAAAGCCAACAATTTTGTTAGCTATGGACATCATAGGTTCTCCCAACAAACTTCCCAGCCAGATGATTTCATAGCCAATCTCAATGCCAACAGCTTTTTATTTTGCTACTCTTAAAGTGAAATGACAACAATAATGGGGCATCTGAAGAAGCCCCTAATATGAAAAACAGACAAAAGACAAAGACACTGGAAGGAGAACAATTTCAAATGTCCTTAAGAAAATACTGTATTCATTAGAAAACTAAACTGACAACCAAAAATAAAACCAGGATGCTAAACAAAAGGGAACATTCAGGAATCAAAAAAGAACATGACAAAAAAACATGATAGCAGAGATGAAAAACAAAATAGAAAGGATGAAATATAATTTTAAGGAAATCATCCAGAAATTAGAGCATGACAACAGAGAGATGACAAATAAGGAAGAAAAAGAAGATTATCTAAGAGGGCTGGTATTTGAATAACACAACCAGTAAAAAGAGAAATCAAATAGAAATCAAAAAAAACCATCAACAAAATGATTTATAAAAAATTTTCAAGACTAAAAAACATAACTTTCCACACAAAAATTAATGGCATCACAAAAGATGAAAAATAGATCCAAGCTTATAAGTGAAATTTCAAAACAACAGAAAAAAGTTTCTAAAGAGAGGAAAAAGAAGCTAGCAAACCACATAAAAATCAAAATAATTGTTTTGTTGTTGTTGTTAGGTTCCCTTGAGTCACTTCTGACTCTTAGTAACCCTACGCACAACTAAACACTCCTCAGTCCTCTGCCATCCATACAGTTGCTGCTATGTTTGAGCCCACTGTTGCAGCCACTGTGTCAACTCATCTTATTGAAGGTTTTCTTAGTTATCTAGGGATCCTATAACAGAAATACTCCAAGTGGATGGCTTTAACCTTACTCTCTCACAGTCTAAGGGCCTAGAAGTTCAAACTCAGAGGGCCAGCTTCAAAGAAAAGCTTTTGTTCTCTCCTGGCTCTGGAGGAAGCTCCTCTTCATCAGTCTTCTCACATTTTAGGAGATTCTCTTTGCAGGAACCCCTGGCCCAAATGACATTCTTTTCTTGGTGTTACGAGGCCTCCGTGTTTCTCATCTGGTTTCTCTCTTTTATATCTCAGAAACACTGGTTTAACACACAACCTTGTAGACTAAGTCCTGCCTCATTTTCATAATTGCCACTAAACCCATCTCACTAACATCATACAGATTGACAGTACACCGTAAAATCACATCAGATGACAAAACAGTAGGCAATCATACAATATGGGGACTTACAGCCTAGCTAAGCAGATAGTTTCAGGGGATACAATTCAATCCACAACAAGGGCCTTCCTCTTTTTTGCTGTCCCTCTATTTTACCAAGCATGATATCCTCTTCCAGGGACCATTCCCTCCTAGAAACATGCCTAAAGTATATGAGATGAAGTCTTACTATCCTCACCTCTAAGGAATATTCTGGCTATACTTTTTCCAAGACAGATTCATTTGTTCTTCTGGCAGGCCATGATATACTCAATATTCTTTGCTAGCACTACAATACAAAGGCATCAGTTCTTCTTCAGTCTTCCTTATTTATTGTCCAGCTTCCACACATGTGTATTACTTTTGTTGTTAGGTATGTTGAGTCATTTTCAACTCATAGTGACCCTACATACAACAGAATGAAACACCTGCTGGTCTTGTGCCATCTTTACAATGCTTGCTATGCTTAAAGCCATTGTTGCAGCCACTGTGTCATTTTATCTCATTGAAGGTCTTCTTCTTTTGCGGTGAGCCTCTACTTCACGGAGTATGATGTCCTTCTCCAGGACTTGTCCTTCCTGACAACATGTCCAAAGCATATGGGGTACAGTCTTGTCTTTTAAGCATCATTGCTTTTAAGCATCATCCTGGTTGCACTTCTCCGAAGACAGATTGTTCATTCTTTTGGCAATTCACGTATATGAGATAACTGAAAATACCATGGCATGTGTCAAGCACATCTCAGTCCTCAAAGTGGCATCTTTCCTTTTTACCACTTTAAAGAGTTCTTTTGCAGCAGATTTACTCAGTGCAACACCTCAGCCGATTTCTTGACTGCTGCTTCCACTGGGATTGATTGTAGATGTTTAGCAAAATGAAATCCCTGAGAATTTCACTATTTTCTCCGTTTATCATGACCTTGTCTATTGATCTAGTTGTAAGAACTTTGGTTTTCTGTACGTTGTGGCGCAATCCATAGTGACGCTGTAGTGCTTAATCTCTGAGGAAGTGCTGCAAGTCTTCTTCACTCTCAGTAAAGTTGCCATCCTCTTCATCACAGTTCTCAGATTATTTGCTCTGCACACAGACTGAATAAGCATGGCAAAAGGATAGAAATCTAACACATACATCTCCTGATTTTAAAATATACAGTATATCCTTGTCCTGTTTAGAATGACTGCTTCTTAGACTATGAACAGGTTCTGCATGAGCACAGTGAGGTGTTCTGGAATTTTCATTTTTTCTAATGTTATCCATAATTTTTTATGATCCACACAGTCAAACGCCTTTCCATAGTCTATAAAACCCAGGGTTAAAATCTCTCTGGTATTCTCTGCTTTCAGCCAAGATCCATCTGACATCATCAGCGATATCCCTGGTTCCACATCCTTTCCTGAATCTGGTGTGAATTTCTGGCAGTTCACTGTTGGTGTAATACTGCAACCATTTTTGAATTATTTTCAGCAAAATTCTACTTTCACCTGATGTTAATGATATTGTTTGATAATTTTTGCATTCAGTCAGATCACCTCTCTAGAGAATGGGCACAAACATGGATCTCTTGCAGTTGGTTGGCTAAGTGCTGTCTTTCAAATTTTTTGGTTAGATTAGTGAGCTCTTTCAGTATTACCTCCATTTGTTCAAACATCTTAAGTGGTATTCCATCAGTTCTGGAGGCTTGTTTTTCGTCAAAGCCTTCAGTAAGGGTAGGAATTCTTCCTTCAGTATCATCAGTTTTTGGTATACTACCTCCTGAAATGACTCCAAATCAACTAATTCTTTTTGGTACATTGACTCCTTAAACTCTTTCCATCGTCCTTTGATGCTTCTTGCATCATTCAACATCTTGCCCATAGACTCCTTCAATAACACAACTCAAAGTTTAAATGTTTTCTTCAGTCCTTTTGCTTCACAAATGCCAAACATGCTCTTCCTTTCTGGCTTTCTATTTCCAGTTTTTGCACATGTCATTATAATACTGTATTTTGTCTTCTCAAGCCACCCTTTGAAATTTTCTTGTCAGCTCCTTTACTTCATCAATTCTTTTATTTGCTCTTGCTACTCTGTGGTTAAGTTCTATGTCTGCTACACAAAAGTAGCAGTTCAATTCTACCAGGCACTCCTTGGAAACTCTATGGGGCAATTCTACTCCATCTTACAGTGTCACTATCAGTCAGAATTGACTCAATGGCAGTGGATTTGGTTTTGGCTTACTCTGTATTCCACACCAACTTTCAGAGACTCTTCTGACACCCAGTTTGGTCTTTGCTTTCTTGTCATTTAAATTATCTCATGTTTTCTTCATGGATGATGTCCTCGATGTCATTCCACAATTCATCTGGTGGTAGGTAATTAGTGTTTAGTGTGTCAAATCTGTTCTTGAGATTGTCTTCGAATTCAGTTAGGTTATACCCGAGATTGTACTTTGGCTCTCGTGGTCTTGTTTTAAATTTCTTCAGCTTCATCTTGATCTTGTGTATGAGTAACCGATGATCTATTCTGCAGTCAGCCCTTTGCCTCTTTCTGACAATATTGAGCTTCTCCAGCATCTCTTTCTACAGATTTACTCGATGCGATTCTTCTGTATTTCATCAGGTGAGGTCCATGTGTACAGTCATCATTTATGTTATTAAAAAAAGGTATTTAGTATGAATAAGTCATTGGTCTTGCCAAATTCTATCACATGATCTCCAGCATCATTTCTGTCACCAAGGCTGTATTTTCCAACTATCATTCTTTCTTTGTTTCCACGTTTGGAATTCCAATTACCAGGGATTACCAATACATATGGATTGCACGTTCTATCAATTTCAGACTTCAGATGTTGGTGAAAATCTTCAATTACTTCATCTTTGGGAATAGTGGTTAGTGTGTATATTTGAATAGTCATATTAACTATTCTTCCTTGCAGGCATATGGATATTATCCCATCACCAACAGAGCTGTACTTCAAAGTAGATACTGAAATCTTTTTTGATGATGAATGCAAACTGTTTCTCTTCATTTTATCATTCCCAGCAGAGCAAACCATACCAGTCCATTTCAGCTCTCTAATGCCTAGCATCTATCTTCAAGCATTCCATTTCATGTCTGATGAGTTCCAATTTTCCTAGATTCTTATTTTCTACATTCCACATTCTGATGATTAATGTATGCTTGCAGAGCTGCTTCTTCTCATTTTGAATCATGGCACAACAGCAAATGGAAGGCCCCCAAAGCTCAGTTCCATCCACATTGTTAAGGTCAACTTTACCTTAAGGAGGCAGCTTTTTCTCAGACACATTATGAGTGTCTTGTAATCTGAGGGGCTTCTCTTCTGGTACTATATCAGTGTTCTGCTGTTCTGCTCACAATTTTTTTAGAAGTAGAATGGCAGATCATTACTCCTAGTCTGTGATAGTCTGGAAGCTCAGATAAATCCTGTTTGCCATGGGTCAGTCACCCTACTAGTATTTGAAATAACAGTAGCATAGCTCTAGCTTTACAGTGACATGCAAGCCACCACAGTCCCACAGACTGATAGATGAGTAGTGGCTTCTCAAAATCAACAGTAGGTTCTAGAAGAGAATGGAACAGACCTTCAAAATTCTAAAGAAAAATTCTTTCCCAATATAAAAATTGACGCTCAGCTTATCAGTGTAAGGGCAACATACATTTTCATGTATGAAAATTCTCAAATATTGCATTCCTCATGTAATATTTTATAGTATATGTTATAGGAAAACAACGGTGTCAACTAGTAAGTAGAAAAGGAAAATCAGTGAGACAAGATACCCAGATTGGAGGGAAAAGACGAAGATTCTTAGCATGACAAACAAATTTCTAGACAAATGCTTTACAATACTCTTAAAGAGCAATCAGTTCAAATAGAAAAATATGTAGGTCTCCAGATATATAACTTTATTTAAAAACAGATTGTAACTGATAGTTGGCATGATAAAAATGATGTTAGCAAAAATGATACTAAAAGGATGTTGGAAGTTTCACGAAAAATTATCAAAAGGTTTGTACGAAATAAATCTGATAAAAAAAATTAAGGCTGCTATTAATTCCAGAAAAATTAAAAGTACAAAAGGAAATGTAATTTTTGGGCAGTCTTAAAATGCTCAGTTTCTTAGTTTCTTGGCACTGCTCAACAGAAATGGCACAAGTGATTGATTTTGAAGTACAGAATTTTCTTTTTTCATGGTTCAGAAGGCTAGGTGTCTGAATTTAGGGCCCCAGCTCTGGAGGAAGGCTGTCTCTGTCAGTTCTGGGAGAATATACTTGTTTCAGCTTGTGTAATCCTGGTATGTCTGTGTCACTTGGTGATCATCACATGGCATCTACCTTTTCTACATTTGTACTTGCTTGTCTCTGTGTCTCTACTGCTCTATTTTTATAACTCAAAAATCATTATGTTAAAGACAGACCCTACACACCTACGGTCTCATTAACAAAACAAAACCCTGTTCTCAAATGGGATTATGTAGTTTTACATAAATAATACACATGTTTCGTGCTCTTTTATCAGTCTCTCCCTAACCTCCTCCATTCCAGTAAGGCATTTTCCTCACCACACTACAGCACAGCATGCTTAGGAAAATACTGGAGGATGGAGAGGTTGGCAAAAAAAACCACAGAACTAGCACAATATTTGCATCAAAATACAGTATATCCACAGATAAATTCCAACCCATTTTTGTAGAGTTGATTCTGACTCATAGCGACTTCAAAGACTGAAAATCTTTAGGAAGTTGACTGCTGTATCTTACTGTTGAGGAGTAGCCGGTGGATTTCAAACACCAACCCTTGGGTGTTAGCATCTGAGTGCTAAGCCACTGCAGTACTACCACATTTTGATGATTCAATTTTCAATGCTATCTCTTGACTTTCTAATATGGCAATTGGGGATTAGTTCCCCAAACATCTGTCTCTTCTCCTTCACCTTCCATTTCCCACTCCAGGTTATATCGGAGATTTATTTAAAATCCATATTCACTGGTTATATTATCTTGACTATGTACATAATGCTTTTGGCTGAATTCTGTGGATTGAATTGAGGAATTATGTGTTGGAATCCTAACCTCTTATCTGTGGATGATTGTTATGGATAGATTTATGGAAATATGTATTGGAATCCTAAACCTCATACAACCCATAGGTACAGGGGTTAGGATTCCAACACATATTTCAACATTTCAGTCTATAACACTTAGCTACAACTGTTATTTACATAGGGAAAATAACATAAGCAGTGAATAAAGATTTAAACAAACTTTTACTGTAAGTCCACAGTGGAAATCGGATGTGAAGCTGAAGAGATGGAGAAAGTCAGGAGATAACACTGAAAATTAAACCATTGAAATACAGCAGTATACAAATTTGAGAAATACACATATGTAAAGAAAAAAACCTTTAAGGGTGCCAGAAATGACTGCCTCTGTGAAAGGTCAATGAAGAAAAGCTGGACAGGAAATTACCATTTTTTATATACGATTTTACCCTATTTAACTTACACACTATGTGCATATATTATTTTGAAAAAATATTAAAAAATAATTATGTTGAGTAGCAATGTTTTCATATCCATATACACAGAACAAAAATATTAAGAATTTACTATATATCCAGCTCAATGATATCCACTCAGAGATAAAACTGGAATAAGATAGGATTCCTAATCTCAAAATGCTCCCAAAGCTAGAGGATTACAGACAGGTGATGAGAAAGACGTTAAAAGAACAGATCAGAAGGCAATGTATGTGGTAGATGACATGAACTGCATGCACTGTTTGGAAAATTTAATTGTCTAAAAGAAATACAAGAAAACAAATTTCCAGAAAATAAGTATTTTTACAGTTAAGAAGAGGTTGCTCAAACAAGTTAAAGGAGCACTGCATTAATAATAGTAGCAGCGACATTGCTATTTTTTCATACATATAAACCACTCTTCTTTTATCTGTTAGTTGTCTTGTAGATTCTGACTCAAGGGGTGCCCATGTGGGCTGGAGTAGAACTGAACTCCACAGGGTTTTCAAGTCTGTGACCTTTCAGAAGCAGGTGGCCAGGCCTGACACCCAAAGAGCCTCTGGAAGGGTGCAAACCACCAACCTCTTAGTCATTTAGTGAGCACTTAACTGTTTTCATCACCCCAGACTCCTGGTCTTCCACCTCCATCCTTTGATTCAATCTCCCTAACTCTAGAAGCAAATCTTCTAACTGTAGTCTCACTCTACACATGAGATGAGACACTTAAAGAAGAGTGTCACACATGTGCTGACAGCTGGCATGTGAACACGCCGCAAAGGGAGCGAAGGAACTAGATTCTTTTCCTGGCTCATTTCAGGTACTGTTATGGCACAATATATGTCTTTCAGTGGCTGTAGCCATGAAAAGGTAGAAAGTCACTGTTGTATGTTATCAGAACCTCAAATTTTGAAATGTACTCGTGTTCTTGAAAACGGAGAGGTCTTCATTATGGGGTGCCCTCATTTAAGACATGGACTTTAACAATTTATCTATATGAGTATGTATAGTTACCAAAGAAAATACTTCTCTTTTCTTAAACTTTTTAAAATTTCTATGTTAACAAATTCAAAGCACAACAAAAATATACTTGTGTTCTGTTCTTTTGTAATTCATCAAATGCTAGTATTATTAATTGTACTCATAATAGATTATGAATAATGTAATTTAAACTTTATTTAACTCCATTTTCTTTGCAACTATGCATCTGCCTTATCTGTCTGTCTTTGTAACAGGGATGAAAACCGGATAACAGAATGGTTAACTCTATTTTTGAAACATTCAGCTATCTTATTTTTGAAGTACTTTAAATGGTATCTAAATGTAACCTGTATAACTATTACAATGCTTAATTCTGAATTGAAGTAAAATGAAAGTCTAAATATTTGATGTCCTTTCTCCCTATTATTTTCTACGTATGCTTTCCATCTTGGTGTCAGATGACTATTTTGAAACAAGTAGGCTGAGATTCTGTATTTGCCAAGAGATTTATTTATCTATTTTTGTGATGATTTAGAAACACTCAGGAAGAATTCAGCTGTTGAAAATCTACAAACCAACCATTGGTTCAGTTATAGAAGCTTTTATAATCCTTGCCACAGACGTCTCATAAAATGTTATTTTTGCCTTTAAAACTCACTGTGAGTTTATTTTTGATCAGAAAATGAGTTGAAAATTTCTTTAGGCTACTGTAGTTCCCAGATGTGTTTCAAATTAATTACAGTCATGTCAAAACAGGTCTGTTAAAATTTAATTACCTTTGCCTCTTCCTTTACAACACATTTCCAAATCTGGAAGGAAAGAGATTCGATAAAATACCAGCAACAAAGCTCCTATTCTCTAAAATACATAAGGTAAATAAAACATTCTACAGGTACACATAGATCTATTTTGTAGATTTGGCTTTGTTACTCAATAGTCCAAAGCAAACTGGTATCCATAAAAGGTAAATAACAATTGACACGAGACAGTAGCCATCATCCTTTTTCCCTATATCTTTTCAGCATTTAAATTATTTCCATAGTACCTGGCTCTGATTTTGCATTTCTTAAGTACTCAATGCACTAATTTTATTTGTACACATTTAACAGTATCTGTCCATTAGGAAATATTTCAAAAACACAGTAAAGTAAAAAATAAGATCAAATGAACTAGTTTTCTCACCCAAATAACCTAAAGCTCATGTTTTAAAATACTTCCCCTCCTTCACTTTTTTCACATTTGTAATTTTTATATGGTCATAAGCATGATGTCTGCATACTTTGTATATAAAGTTAGATTTTATAGTAGAGCATTCTCATGTATTTCAAAATCATAGTAAACAGTTAAGTAGCTATATGATATTTTATTAATGGATACCATATAATATTATTCATGATTCTTTCATTCTGAGGCATAGACCGTTGTAAACTAAGCTGCTAAATCCAAGGTTTTTCAAAACATTTTGCATCATTTTGATGATAAAAGTAAAACTAGTGATCTAGTGATGAGATCTCATTTCCAGGTGAAGATTTTAGGATGTGTTGTGTCTAACTAAGCAACTGCTTGTGCTATCCACTGCTCTGAAGCGTGAGATCCTGGGGCCTGTCAGACATTACTGGCAGAGTTTTTCCCTCCTTTTCTACCTTGACCACCCAAATAGCCCTCTCAGAAAGATTCATTAAACACAGATCTTCACACCAAGATTAAAAAAAGAAAAAAGGAAAAGAAAACTTGCCAAACATTTACTGAAAGAGAAAGAAAGAATCAGAGAGGCCTGGCTGAGTCAAATCTACAAAGAAAAATAAGAAACTTGTTGATAGTATTCTAAAATTATCTCTAAAGCCCAAGATGTATCTGCTTTCACTAAGAGCACAGGTGATCATTACAAATGCTATGACTTTTTGTATGAGGTAGTATATATGAGTTTAGAGAAATCTAGAGAAAATATGAATGTTCACTGGTCCTGGGCTTTACTTTCTATTAATCTCACACGTAGAATATCAGTAATTTTGATGGAAAGTTACCATTTCCAAAATATTTCCCCTATTTAAAAATGACTGTATTAGTACACAGGTGTAATTTCTATGATACATCTATAATATTGATGTATATATAAAATTTACCTGAACCTGGACATAGAGAAGATTATCAGTGAATACTATTATCATTGTGGTTATTATTAACATAAAAGAATTTCATTTTAATATAAGAAATCACATTACAGAGATGAAGTCACATATAAGGGTAGATGGAAGAGTGAGGAGGTAAATGATTGGGGATCGACAGGATAATAGATAAAAGGGACAGAGACTGAGAAGTGAAGATGTAGGAAGGATAAGAAATAAGCACAGGAAGATGTGAGTGGCCTATAATACTAATAAAACTTTATAGGTATACTAATTGACAGACAGTAGTAAGAAAATGTGACAAACACATGAGAAAGGATGCAGAATTGAGACATTATCTTAACATGATCAGGTAGTATTTCTGAGTTAGTCTTTTAGCTATCAATTGTTTTTGTTACTTGAGTAATCAAAATAAACACAGCTTAAAATATGGCTATGGTTCTCTAAAGGATTTTAAAACACAGGCACCAAAATTCTACAAATAAAACAGTGTGTGAAGTCTCTTATACTCTGAAGAACATAATGTATTGCAATGTGAGAGAACAGAGAAACCATTTTTTCTCCTTTGCTAAACATTTATTTTGACTTGCCAAATGTAAGTAAAAAATTATTAGATGTATAAACAAGCCCCCCAAAAGTGATCCATATCAAGAGAAAAATAAATCAAAAAAAATTGAAAATTCATAGAGATAAAAAAATTAGTGACAAGGACTTTAAAAGAACTTTAAGACCACAATTGACGGTCTGACAACCTGAGGCATAGTCCCCAGACCTGCTGTTGCCCCTGTCCAGAAAATACTACTAAGGTCAACTCTTCATACAAAAATGAACTGGACTCAGGGATACAGTGTGACCATGTGGTGTGTGTACTTTAAAGTTCTATGCATTTATAGGATGCTGTCCTATTGGTCTCTTTCTAGATGGGAGAAAGGGTGTAGAAGAGGGGACAGGAGATTGTTAAGAGGATACAACAATTATAGAATGATAAGGAGGGGATGGAGAGAGAAAAACACAGGCGACAGAAGGAGAGGAGGTGAGAAGAATTATAACCAGTTTACACGCAATTTCTTAAGACTCCTTTCATAAAAGCAGAACAGTTAATTGAAATATATTCTTCAAGAAACAGAAACTTCCATCTTAAAATGGATGATTGTCTAACTTTTGCAAGCTACACGCTTCAGTTTTATTTGTTTAGCAGATACTGTGAGTTGTTGTTAAGATCAAAAGATGCTTGGAAAGTGCTTTAGGAACTATTAAGTATCATGATGAGCATGATTATGACATTGCTAATGAGTACAATTTATGATGATAATGAAAAGAAGGAAGAAACAAGGTGGGATTGAAATGGACTATCCTAATCAATGCATCCCTTTCAACGTGTTGTAACAATATTCAACATGCATAGTATATATTACAATCTATACAGTGACAAAATAGTTTGCCAGAAATCAAACCAAATTTTCTCACTCAAGTCTAATTTGGCCAAAGTCATGTAGTCATTATCCAGTTAATTTTCTTTTAGGACTGTAAGTGTCATTGTATTTACCTTGGTGATACGAAAGATAAGAAAGTGATAAGAGAACTGACTTGGCAAAAACATACAATTTGGAAGTAATCACTTAGCTTCCCAACTCAGGATATGTTGCTTAAACCAGCAGGCAGCAAACATATCTTTAGTTTTTCCATTTAACATTAGCTGACTGTTATTAGCAACTTGAAAATAAAAAAGTATATCTTACAGATACCATTCACTTCCTACAGTTTACCTGCCAGCTATATAAGTATTCAATATGTGCAGTTACTTATTCCCATAACAAACATTTATGGAAGCATCGATCTAATTTTAGAGATGAGAAAGCTGAAGGACAGAAAAATTTAGTAACCCAGGATCACTGAATTACAAAACAGGTAAGTAATCCTGCACTGTAGAGTTGCCAAATGGAGTAGCAGGATTTAAACTCAGATTTGTCTTCTTGTTTCTTTTCATTCAAAAAGCATTTATTAAACTAGTATGCACCAAGCACAAAACTGGGTGCTAAAGGCACAAAGAGTAATAATAATAATAATAATTCCCAGCCTGTAGCAGTTCACAACTTAGTACGGGAAATAAACGAGAAAAAGATAATTGAGAGACAGTGTGTTAAGTTTTTATTTATGGAGAAAACAGAAGATGTGTCTAATTTGTTCTCAGAAAAGAGCAGAAGGTGGTAGAGGCAGGAAATCTGGAATAAATTGTAAAAGCAAAGTAGGCATTAACCAGGAAAAGACAGACAAAGAAGATGGATTAGATTTGTCTCATGTACAGAGGAATAAAGAATAATTGTGGCACAAACAAATTCTTCAAGTAGCCACCAGTAGATAGTTTTCAGGTGAGAAAGTGAAGAATTAAGTCTGAATACGAGAACTCTGTTTATATTTAGGACATCTGAAGATTTCTTTCCTATGTAATAAAATGGACATTTAGCAGACAATAATAATTATTCTAGTCAATACTGTTTAATAAGGAAGACTATAGCAGAAGTGATGCTTTTGAATTATAGTGTTGGCAAAGAATATTGAATCTACTGTGGTGGCATAGTGGTTAAGTGCTATGTCTGCCAACCAAAAGGTTGGCTGTTCTAATCCACCAGGCACTCCTAGGAAGTTCCATGGGGGCACTTCTGACCTATAGAGTTTCTACAAGTCAGAATTGACTTGATGACAGTGGCTTTGGATAGGCCAAAGAACAAACAGATCTGGCTTGAAAGTACTGCCAGATGCTTCTTAGAGGAAAATATGGCAAGACTACATCTCATATACTTTGAACATATTATCAACAGGGACAAGTCCCTGGAGAAGGACATCATGCTTGGTAAAGTAGAGGGTAGGCACAAAAAAAGAGGAAGATTCTCAGTGAGATGGACTGACACAATGGCTGCCAATCATGAACTTCAGCATAACAGTGATTGTGAGGACAGCGCAGGACCAGGTAGCTATTCGTTCTGTTGTACATTGGGTAGCTGTGGGTCACAACAGCACCTAGCAACAACACTGCTCTTTGTGTGACAAAGGTTTCAAAACATTTTATAAGAATCATGGAGCAGTCCAACCATTGGGTAATACCATGCTTTCCAGTTTGGTGTACATGGATTTGATCAGATAACAAAGGCTGGCAATTTTTCATTTACAGAAAATCTATCTTTCAAAAAAAATTCAGATGTGTTTTTTTTTGTGAGGTTACAGAGAAAATAAGCCAAGCTTTATAAAGATTCTCTACAACATTTAAATGTTTTTCTAGGGAAGTAGGTTACACAAAAATTACTTACTCCTACTCAGGACAGTATTTACTTGAAGACAAAATATGATGGAAAACTTGAGTCTTAGGCCTAAGGACAAGTTTTATCTCAAATTCCAAAAAACAGAGAAAAAGACTGTGATAACTGTGTATCCACTTTCTAACAAGCAATTAGTGGTTGAACAATGTTTTGAAAGTGGATATGAAACTCACGGAAAAGCATGTTGATGGGACAGCCTATGTTATGGCCCACCTGGGAAACCCCAGGACGCTGGCTCTGCTGGTGTTGACTGAAGAAGTTCCTAAATCTAAGTGAGTGACAGTGGATGGCAGTTTCACTCTAATAACATGTACGTTCTTTTTCACGCCAACCACATCTATTTCATAAGCATGCTAAGCTAATTTTTAACATGTTCCTTTTTGGGGAAAAAAAAAGCATAGCATGCTTATGAGAACACCTAGGAGTTCGGGTGGAGTGGCTGGCAAAAAGCACATGTGTTACATGCATGGAAGTACAAGAGTAGTCACAAGGGTAATGGATCCTTTCTGCTTACACGTTTTGTATTTCTGTAGAAAGATTTTCACTGACTTTCTTCATGAAGTTGAAATAGTCTGAGGAAAGTAGTCACCCCAATACTGGGAATCTAATACAGAAGGTGCTGCATCTAAAGAACAAGTCAGAGGAACAATGACCCCTAGCAGTGGGGGGGGGGGTCTAACATCATCACATGGGGATGACCCAGATGGGAAAATGCACTACACGTAGCTACCTGCTAATGATCTCAATTTAAACCTGTCTGAGAATGGGCCCTGTGGTGAATGTGGACCACTGACATTTAGGAGGCTGCTTCTCAGGAGACACATTAATGACTTGTTGTAGAAGTTTCCTATATCAAGTCAGACCATTAAAAAAAAAAAAAAAGCCACAAAGCCAGGCAGCATAACTCACATTATTTATTCTATAAAAATCCCGTTGCTGTTGGGTCAATTCCAACTCAAGACCCTATAGGACAGAGGAGAATTGCCCCCATAGAGTTTCCAAGGAGCACCTGGTGGATCTGAACTGCTGACCTTTAAGGTTCTTTAGTTATAGCACTTAACCCTATACCAACAGGGATTTCCTTTATTCTGCAGGCTTATCAACCTTACAGAGCATCAGCAAACATCTAACGGGCATCTACAGCTGTGTCAGGGACATGATGGCAAACAACCAAAAAACCGGCTCTTTTTCTTTTGGTACTTACTGTCCGGTTGAAGAAAGGGAGCTATAAACTGATCATTTCAGTGTAACAGTAAGTGCTGTGATAAGTGCTGGGCCCAGCCTGTACACTCAGGGAAGCCTTCTTGGAACTGATGCTCAACCTTATCCTGACGGACAAATAACACATGACTAAGAATATTAAGATGCTTTGGTAATGACATGCATTGAAGGCAGAGAGAATTTTGGGGATGTGGGAAACTGCATAGTGAGGAAAATGCAACCAGTTAAGTGCAAGAGTAGAGAGAGAAGAGAGTCTACGATGGGCCTAATGAGCCACGCTAATGTAAGGTCCTCCGCTTACACAGAAAGGTCTCTAGCCTCTGTGAGAAGTGTTTTTGAGGACATTATTTACTCTGCTGTTTAAATCAAAACCAAACCTGTTGCTGTCAAGTCAATTCCAACTCACAGTAACCCTATAGGACAGGGTAGATCTGCCTTATAGGGTTTCCAAGAATAGATGGTGGATTGGAACTGCCTACCTTTTAGTTACCACCCAAACCTTTAACACTGCACCACTAAAGCTCTACTATGCTGTCATGAGTTTTTATATAAAGATTCAAGAGAACACAGAAGAAGGAAAAAACCTGGTGCCTCTTCTTAGTTCAGAGAATTAGGAAAAGACGTTACTTCTGCTGAACCTGGATTTTGTCTTTTATTGGTTAGTGAGGGTAGAGGCCCATCTATGAAAAATAGCTGCTAGGATAATTAGTGTTAAGTTGCTGAATGATGTCTCCCAGTAGGCAATGGAAAATGTGATAGCCAATAGAAACTGCTCAATGAAACTCTACCTTAAGCAGCCTGCAGGGCACACACCCTACCAAGTATACCTTAGTTAATGCCTTGAAGTTGGGCTACATTTTAACCTATTGTGTTTTCCTCTTTGTCCTGGTTTTTAAAAAAGTTAAAACTGCTTTTCACTTATTTGTTAAGGTTGTATGACCTGAAACACTTTCTCTCTCTCTTCCCTTGCTCTTCCAAACTAATCCTTTTTCTTTTTATTCACACTTGTATTGTATACCATTATCTTCTTCTACTAAAAGGTAAGTTCCTTCAACTCATGTTATCTTTTTATGCCATCTTAGTATGTCCATCATATAATAAGGTGATTGGCATGTAGTAGATCCTTGGTATGTATCTGAATGAATGATTCGTTTTTTTTTATATCATTATATTTTACATGATACTTTTAAATAAAGTAGATGACTTGATGGAAACCCCGGTGGCATGGTGGTTAAGTGCTGCGGCTGCTAACCAACGGTCAACAGCACAAATCCATCAGGCGCTCCTTGGAAACCCTATGAGGAAATTCTACTTTTTCCTATAAGGCTGTTATGGGTTGGAATCGACTCAGCAGCAACAGGTTTGCTTATTTTTTTAGTTAGGTGACTTGGTGATAGATTTAAATAACCAAGCCACTGAGTCATTTACATACAGTAACTACTGATCTGTCTTATCTTCAAGCAACATTCCTGAAAGTATTAAGAAATATTTTGCTTTTCAAGTTTCTGTATTGTATTCGAAAGTATGAAAAGACCATGTCTTTACTGTTAAGTGTTACTTAATTTCAATTTTCTCTTATCTAGACTATCTTGATCTCATGAGTCTGAATAATTTTTCTGCTAACAACAAAAATTCTTTATAAAAGTCAGATTTTCTGACAACAGTGTAATAAAACTGGAATTTAATGACAATGGCTTAAACAAAAAGGCTCACTTTTTTTGAAAATAGAAAATACAGTCTAAATAATTGTTTGGTTAAAGAAAACCAAAACTGTTACTACAGAACATTTGTAGAAAACAAGACAATAACTCTATCAAAATGTATAACATATGACAAAGTTACACTCAGAAAACTCATGACCTATTTTGTAAATTATTTAATAATAATAGTAAGCCAGACCTGTTGCTGTGGAGTAAATTTCGATTGACGAAAAAAGAACACTACTGTTAACAGTAGTTATTTAAATAAGTCAAAATTTCCCATTTCAGATCTTGTTTACTAAAAATTTTGCAAATTGTTTTCCTATAAGTTTTGTTGATTATGTTTCGTATTTGAAACCATTATTAAATAAGGAGCTCTAATGACTAGTATGTTCTCTGTTCTCTCTAGAACCCTATAATAAAACTTAATATTCTACAGTGTTGTTGTTGTTATCTACCACCAAGTCACCTAACAAAAAATATAAGCAAACCTGTTGCTGTTGCTATGGTAGCAGTTACCATAAAATATAAGATGTTCAACTACTGTTTAGCTAAAAGCAAAATATAAGATGCTAAACCCACTGCTGTCAAGTAAGATGCTAGAGCAATAAAAATGATAAAAGTTCAACTAGAAACTAAGGGGAAATGTTGATTCATAAAAACAAAAGCTGGTTCTCTGATGGGAAGGAGTTTTGAAAGAATAGTATCTTTGGATCCCTTAATCTGGCCTAGGAATCAGTGCAAAAGAGATATAAATTTATTTCTGGAAAAGTTAATGAGGCCATCTCTGGGTCCATATTATTCCACGGTTCCTCAAGAGAAAGGCTGATTTGAAGACCCCAAGAGACTAAGTCATACGTCTAGAAGAAGCACACTTTCCCCAGCAAGCTCATGGCTTCCCTATAGCCTATAAATACAGATAATTACCTTCTTACTACTATTTACAAATAGATACATCTATCTTGCCTGTAGACAGATAAACTTAGAGGGTCAGAGATCTCCAAGTCCAGAATCACCTTCCTCACTAAATTTTACTTACAAACCCTAGTGGAATAGTGGGTAAGTGCTACAGCTGCTAACCAGAAGGTCGGCAGTTCAAATTCGCCAGCACTCCTTAGAAACTATGGAGTATTTCTACTCCGTCCTAAAGAGTCCTTATGAATCGGAGCCGACCTGACGGCAGTGTGTTTGATCTGGTTTGGGTTTGTATAGCCAGGGCACTGCTCTGGTGGCCCTCTGCCGCCCCCTCTTGGTTCTAGGCAGTACTCTCTCAGGCTCAGGGACAACCCGGTTAAACTGGTAAATGGAAACCTCCAACAGTTTCAGAAAAAAACACTGCACACTTGGTGGGCATTAGTTTTTAATAACAGAATAGCATTGCAAAGGGATTGTGGTGCTCATAATGAAACAAAATGTATCAGTAGCTGTATAAACTATGTATTTATTTCCATCAAGTAGCTTACAAATTAACTTCAGTTCAAATCTTTCTAGATTAACACAGGTTTTCTCGGCAAAATGTTAAAATATCTTAAGTAATTAACTTTTCTAACAGTTCATAAACTGTTGATATTTTAAAGTCATGAACAACTTTGAAGTCTGATGAAAACTACATCCCAGGGGGGAAAAAAAAAACATACAACTGAGGCTGCAGCTGGGCTTGCATCACACTACAACTTCTCCCTCGGCCCACTCCTATTTTCGTCTCCCTGTTGCAGATACTCGTCCCAAGGGCATCATTCCATAAACATCCTCATGCTAAGCATCATCTCACAGGCCCCTTTCTGGAAAATTCAACATGTGACAACTATGAACATGGCTATATAAAGCAGCATGTCCTCTTCTCTGAAAATTATTCAAAAACTATACTAAGTTTCTGTAGGTTCACAAGCCATTTTTGCTGAACTTAGAGACAGGTGTAACTTAGAATCATTTTACATCAAACACTGCTAAAAGCAGATTAACAGTCAATGGAAACACACACAGAGAGAGAGAGACAGAGACAGAGACTGAGAAATGGAAAGAAGCAGCCCTGAGAGAGGAATCTCAATAGCAAGGAGCCCAGTGAAAACAGACCTCAAAAAAACACCAGCAAACATATACTTTCTGAAAGCAGGGGAATAATCTGGGGGAAAAAATGCATATTGTTTGTTTATGATCATTAGAGAAACACTGGTGGCTAGTAGTCAAATAAGGCTGGTAATCAAAAGATCAGCAATTAGAACCCACCAGGTGCTCGTTTGAAACTATGCTGTAGTTCTACTCTGTCCTAAGGGTCACTCTGAGGCAGAATCAACCCGATGGCAATGAATTTCTGATCACTGGTGAAAAGACTGGATAAACTGAGTTGCAGTGTTGTTTTCCTAACAAAGGGCTACGATCACAAAATGAATCAGACAGAAAAGGCATGTTTGCAGGAAGCACTGTGGCTCTAACAGTACCGGAAAAAGCCTTTGCACTATAAAAATATTTAGGTTGGAACTTTACCTTGGCTTCTTCCCCCAAAAGGAACCTCTCATAAGTGAGTGGTCTAGGAAAACCTAACTTATTCTATGGTTAGTACTATTTTAAAAGGACATAATTGGTTAAAATACAGGTAGTCCCCAGGTTACAAATGAGATTCACTTCTGTGTGCTTATATTAGTAAGTCAAATTTGTATGTAAGTTAGATGTAGATGGTTCTTATTTAGCCTTACTTCAGTAGTTAAGGGAAACCCCTGTGGCATAATAGTTACAAGTTCAGCACTAACAAAGTTTAGCAGTTCGAGTCCACTAGTTCTACTCTGTCTTTCAGGGTCACTATGGGTCAGAATCAACTCAACAGCAACAGATTTGCTTTGGTTTCCTTTCAGTGGTTAAGAGTTTGGCTGCTAACCAAAAAGGTTGGCAGTTCGAATCCACCAACCACTCCTTGCAAACCCTCTAGCGCAGTTCTACTCATAGGGTCACTGGGAGTCAGAATCCACTCAATAGCAATGGGTTTGAAAGGAGCACCTTAAGCAGGGGGTTGTAGGGTCCTAAAATCCTGGGTATTGTAGTATTGTTTCTGTATTGCTTACATGTGGTTAACTTTTGTATACTCTAGTGATTCTGTGATTTATCAGTTTACTCTCCTCCATGTTCCATGAGGTTTAAAATTAACTTATGTTCCTCTTACAATAGTAGAGCAGCAACCAATAAGACCTGGAGTGAGACAGTCAGATACTGGAGGCTCACTTTGGGACTGAAACCAGGGTGGTGCCAATAGATCCTGAAAGAATACCTCCAGGAGGTCCACCTGCCCACCTGAAAGAGGAAATAACATTCTTCAAATTCATCAAGCTTAAGCCCTAACTCTAAAAATTCTTCTGGTCAGTCTCCAACAGGTAGACAGATTTTTGAAGGAGTCCATTCCCCTCTGTTTCTTGTATGCTGGTATATAATAAAGCCCACTAGCTACTTATCTGACCACTGTCTTAACACTAGCTTTGCAGCAGGCAGCTCAAATATGTGTTTTACAGTTAGAGGTTTGTTTGTGTTTTCATTTTAGTGCAAGAAAAGTCTCCAAGCCTCTCCAGTGATTTAAAAGCTGCCTGTACAGCAAGTGAAGGTGATTGTGATGATGATGATGAATTTGTTTCAAGTAAGAGCTGGTTCAATCATTTCAAAATGAGGGTTTATTTACATAATATTCAAGGCCAAGTAAGACTTGTCTGTAAATTGGATGTTCATAATCTGGGTACTGCTCATGTGTGTGTCTCTGTGTATATACTTTAGAAGCTTCTTCCTCTTTTTTCCCTTTATATATATATATATATACACTGATTTCTTTCCCTTCCTTTCCTTTGAGGCAGCCAAGGCCAGGGTTTCTGTAGGGTAAGGGCTGTGGAGGTTGGTCAGCATTTAAAATAACTAGCTGGACTACAAGTTAATTACAAGACAGTCAGCAAACAGGTAAATAAATTTAGAATAACAAGAACCAGGTTTTTCAAAATTGGATAAAGGGCTATAAATATAAAAAGAATAGAGGCCAGAATCAGTTCTGTCATGTTGAATTGCAATTTGAGTTTCAGTGTGAAAATATAGTTTCTAACATATATAAATAGATGTAAATATTTGCATGTATAAGTTTGTATGTGAACACCAGACGAGAAAAAAGGAGGCCAGAAAGACAGATGAATTTCCTAATTCCCTGCCTCTGGTTGATGGGATAGCCTAGAAGCATTTGTATCCCAGGATCACAGACTTAGTGCCCAGGTCTTGGTGTCTACATACCATTTTCTACTACATGGAAGCCAGAATGCTCCTTACAAGCAACGGTGGTAAGACTTCTTCTTGCATACTTTGGACGTATTATAAGCAGGAACCAGTCCCTGGAGAAGAAAACCATGCTTGGTAGAAGATCAACAAAAAGAGGAAGCTCCTCACCAAGATGAACTGACAGAATGGCTGCAAGCATGGCTTGAAACATAGCAATGATTAGAAGATGGTAATGTTTCAATCTGTTGTACACAAGGTCACCATGAGTCAGAACTAACTTAACAGCACTCACAACAATCTTTACAGAGGCAGATGGCCACATTAACTCCCTTGGAGCAGCTAGTGGGTTTCATAATTGTTGATCTTTCAGTTATCAGTGAGCATTTAAACACAGCACCACCAAGGCTCCTTGACCAGCAATTACCACCATGGTAAAAGAGAAAAGGCAAGATACTGGACAATATTTTGTCATATTGAATCAACTCTTACCATTAAGCACAGTTAGTATAAATTCACAATAAAGGAGGCACTTAAGTTTCTAATCCCATGCACTCTTCAGTCTGCTAATGATTTCTATTGCTATTCTTTGGGTTATGAACTTGAACGTCTTTACCTTGTATTCTAAATAACACCATTAAACTAGCAATACTTACCTGACTCTTCTTTCTTCTGGCTTTGACTTGGAAATGTATTTCCCACTTTCCCTCGTTCCTTAGGTTGTTTCCTGTTTGTGACGCGTGCTTTCTTTGGGTCTTAGTTTTAGTATTCCAGTCAGAGCCTACTGGTCTCATCCTGACTCTTATTGTATCTGAGAATTTAATGTTGTTTCCATTGTTGATACATCTGCCTTTTACCTAAAGAATGATGCTAATTAGACACATTAATTCTAATATTTTAACACTAAAACGTCAAAGGAAATACTTTATAGATCACTACCTGTTCTGTTTTTAAAATGAGAGTCTAATCTCTTGGGGGCAAATAATTTCAATGTACAAATTCTTACTTAGACTGGTTACATATATCCCATGTAATAGGTTACTCTCATTTTCTTATTTTGTCTTTTTTTGTTTGTTTGTTTTTATTCTCAGTGGAAATACAGACTACCTGGATACCACATTGTGAATAAATATATTTTAACAATTCTTCAAGTGTGGAACATCTGTGGGATGTGATATATATCAATTATCTTGCTTTGTTTTTTTAAGAGAATGTCCTAGGTCACACAGATTCAAGAAACATTGGATTAAACCAACATTAAATAGGCTTTTGTCTTTCTGTTTTTTTAATGACAGGCTTTCTCAAAATCTTTAAAATGTAACATGGTGGTGAGTCTACCTGAAAACAATTCCTTCACTTTGGAATAGCCCCTTTGTATTTCAAGATTTCCATCTTTAATAGAGATAAATGGTAACAGTTCTTCATAGAATATATTTTTCAAAGATTAAATCACATCTGTTCCTTGTGGTGATCCATGCCTTAACAGCTGATGCGAGCAGTTCTCAGTTAAATAGCAAAATGGGCTCTGATTTCTAAGGCAACACCCCACTTCATACGAACCAGGTAACTTTGAGTATCTCTGATGACTGGTTTGGGGAATGTGTGACAAGTAACTACCCACTGGACAGAAGTCTTAGCATAAAACGGGAGGGCAAAGAGAAGTCAGAGTCTGGTCAATGTGTCAATGTGATTTTAGTATTATATAAAAAGCTAGGCAAGAAGGTGCAGAAAAATAGCTAAACCTGAATAAAAAGCATTGTTTTTCTCATCTTTGTTCTATGATGTGTATTAAACATACAGAGCTGGTCTGACTAGAAAGAAAATCCTTGATTTTCACCGACAAAAATAAAGCATATGGTTATAATGCTGTATGTTGTTTCTCTAAGTAATTCAGTTAAGGGTGGGTTAGAAAATAAGCTTTATAACTTCTCCTACTTGCCAACTCTAACAGCCTGAAAATTCTAATAGAGGCAGCACTATCCCTGGGTCTACAGCAGGGAAGAAGGGAATTTGGGTGAAAGCTAGTTTTAGGAATTGCCATGGATTGAACTGTGTCCTCCCAAGAATGCGTGTAGTCATGTCAGTGGGCCATGATTCCCCATATCTTATGACTGTCCCCTTTGTGATTTTCCTGTGGTGTATGTTAAAGGATTAGGGTGAGACTGTAAATCCCTTCATAGGATTAACTCCCTGCCCTACAGTAAAAGGAGTTTCCCTGGAGTATGGCTTGCCCCACCCTTAATCCTTTCATCCTGGAAGAGAGAGGGAAAGGGAAGCAAGCAGAGAATTGGGAACCTCACAGTATCAAGAAAGCAGTACCAGAAGAGCGTATCCTTTGCCAAAATGTTCCCTGGACAAAGACTGATGCAATACAGGACTTTTCTTCAGAGCCAACAGGGGGGAAAGCCTTCCCCTGGAGCAGACATCCTGAATTTGGACTTGTAGCCTACCAGACTGTGTAAGAATAAACTTTTCTTTGTTAAAGCCATCCACTCTGTGTTATTTTCTGTTAGAGTAACACTAGCTAACTAAAACAGAGATTGAGATGTAAGGGTAAATAAAATGTGTTAAATTATTTTCCAAGAATCTTCATAAAGCAAAATCTAGTTAAGTTAAACATCAAAGTCAACTTTTACAGGGAGAGGAAAAACAAAAGCAAAAAACCACAAACAAAAGGGAAAATAAAATTATTCAAGCAAAACAACCATGGAATTATAAAACCTGTACGACCCTCAGGTTCTTTTCTGGCTCTTAGGACACATCCTTTCTTCCTCCATTCATTCCTCAACAATAGCAACCAGAACACCAATCTATAACTGGCCTGGCAGGCAGCTATTACTCGTGACACGATTTGAAAACAGGAGGGTCAGGGAGCCCTTCTCTGCTGATGCCTCTAAGAATATGCTACTTTACCTGTGTTGCGACCAGAGAGTTTCTGCAGCAACTGTTGGATTCAGGAATACTAAGTATTACCTGTAACTCTGAGATCAGCAAACTGCTAAAACTGTCCCTTGAACACAACACCTTAGCTGCAATTGGTGAACAGGATGTGTGTTACCTCTACTCACGGTGTTCTCTAGTACACAACTATGCCAAGACACCACCAGAAGTCTTGGTTTCTAGGCTAAACTGTGCAAGCTAGATAGGCACAAATGAGTGAATCTCTTCCGAGCATGCATTCAAACACTTGAAACTTGGATCAGAATGCCTTTTAAGTCTAAGAACGTGATTTCGTTTGGTAGGATTATTGATTATGTCATGTGGTAATAGAGAAATATATGGAGTCTAAAATAGCCCATACTTTCAAACATTGTTTGCACCAACACCATATCCATTGCCATCTAGTTGACTGTGACTCATAGTGACCCTGTAAGACAGAGTAGAACTGTCCAGAAGGATTTCCAAGGCTGAAATCTCCATGGAAGCAGAGTACCACATCTTTCTCCCTTGGGAGGCTGATGAGTTCCAACTGCCCAACTTGTAATTAGCTGGGCAGTTGGAACTCATCAGCCTCCCAAGGGAGAAAACAAAATTTGAATGTTTTGAAATGCTTACCTGGAATTGAACTAGCAATTCAAGGATAAATATATACAGACTCAACAATCTATTTTCAGAAGAGAGTAAGGTGTTCTACTTTCTCTAACAAAACATTGGTTTTATTTACTGAAAAACTACCATATTTATTGGTTGTCATAAATAATGCCTAACAAATTTCTCAAGCATTTTAATGCCTGTTTTTCCTGAAGCCTACATTCTGACTTTAAATGTGAGAGGGAGTTCAAGCTGTGAAAGCCAAAAGAATTTATGACATTGTTCCAAGTCCAGGGCCTTGAATAAGGGTTGTTACTGAAGAAGCAAGGAAGAACTGTTAAAGCATCAAAAAGCAATGAATTTGCAACTAACATTTAGCTGCAATTTTTGAAGAGATAACAAATATATCAGAAAAAAAATATTTTTACTGACTTTTTTTTTACTTTAAAATTCACCTGGGAGTCTTGGAATAACAAATGACAAATAACATGCACACATAATGATGTAATTATTTGTTATCACACTACGGGTGAGGTATTTAATTTTTATTGTCTTATACAATATGCAAAAACAAGCTTTACCTTTTACTTCAGTTTATTTTTCAGCTTCTATTTCCAATGACTGAAAGCATAATACAAGTTTTGTTGTTGAAAGCAGCCGTACTTTCTACAAGACTTACTTCTTTTTCCATGCCTTTAATTTCAAATTTCCAAGGCAAGTCTGAATCTGAAATAGAGAATGGTTTACATGCCCTGAAACCTTAAAATTAAATTTGACAGTTATATCCAAAAAGAGGATAAACTATAAATGCTTTAAGGTTACAAGGTATTTCTTAGCTATAACTCTTAGCAACGAGTTTTTTTTTTTTTTTAATTAAATTCTAAGACAAAACACAGCTTCATGCTTCATTTCTAGGACAGCCACTTATTTTACTTATTTACATAAAAAACACGGCAAATGTTTTCAAGTCCATTCATTGGTCAAGTGTGGCTTTGTTTAGATACTTGTAATAGAATGCAACTACCAAAATAACAGCTGCAAGCATTCATTAATAACTGGTACATGGAATGTATGAAATATGAATCTAGGAAAATTGTAAATCATCAAAAATGAAATATAACACATAAACACTGGCATCCTAGGCATTAGTGAACTAAAATTGATGTACTGGCCATTCTGACTGAAACAATTTACCTTACTTATTCTTTCTGATGTTGAGGAAGAAACAGAATATGGTATTTTGCTTTGCAGGAGAGAGAAGTTTCATACTGTTTTGCATTAAAGCCTCTCTATTTTGCTGAAATTTGGGAGCAGGAGGTAGAAAGAGATTTCCTCACTAGATGACATCTTAGATGACTTTTCTCTAGACTTACTGGTGTTTGTTATGGATTGACCGCCCCCCCACCCACCCCACTTGCCTGTCAGTTTTCCATACTGTGGGTGTTTGAGTTTTGCTGTAATGCTGAAAGCTATGTCACTGGTATTCACATACCAGCAGGGTCAAGTATGGGGGACAGATTTCAACTGAGCATCCAGACTAAGACAGACTGGAAGAAGGAACCAGAAGTCTATTTCTGAGAAGAATTAGTCAGTGACAACCATAAAAATAGCAGTAGAACATTGCCCGATATGGTGCCAAAAGATGAACCCTCTAGGTCAAAAGACACTCTAAAGACAACTGTAGAAGAACTGACTCCTCAAAGTAGACTTGACCTTAATGATGAGGGTTGAGTCAAGCTTTTAGGACTTTCATGTGCTGGTATGGCACAAGTCAAAATGAGGTGAAACAGCTGCAAGCATTCATTAATAACTGGTACACGGAATGTACGAAATATGAATCTAGGAAAATTGTAAATCATCAAAAATGAAATATAACACATAAACACTGACATCCTAGGCATTAGTGAACTAAAATTGATGTACTGGCCATTCTGACTGAGACAATCACATACATGGTCTACTATGCCAGGAATGAAAATTTGAAGAGGAATTTTGTTGCATTCACTGTCACAAAGAATATTTCAAGATCTGTCCTGAAGTACAGTGCTGTCAGTGACAGCATAATATCCATTTGCCTACAAAGAAGGACAGTTAACTTGATTATCACTCAAATTTACACACAACCACTGAGGCCAAAGATGAAGAAATTGAAGATTTTTATCAACTTCTGCAGTCTGAAATCCACTGAACATGCAATTAGGATGCATTGATTATTATTGTTGATTGGAATGCAAAAGTGGGAAACAAAAGGAGTAGCTGGATACTGCCTTGGTGACAGAAATGATGTCAGAGATCGCATGACAGAATTTTGCAAGAAGACTGACTTCCTCACTGCAAATACATTTTTCACCAACATAAATGGTGACTACACACATGGACCTAACCAGAAGGAATACACAGTAATCAGATTGACTACATCTGTGGGAAAAGATGCTGGAAAAGCTCAATATCATCAGTCAGAACAAGAACAGGTGCTGACTGCAATACAGGCTATCAATTGTTGATGTACACGCTCAAATTGAAACCAAAGAAAATTAGAAAAAGTCCATGAGAGACAAAGCATGACCTTGAATATATCCCACCTGAGTTTAGAGACCATCTCAAGAATAGCTTTGATGCAGTGAACACTGATGACCAACGACCAGATGGATTGTGGAATGGCATCAAAGACATTATCCATGAAGAAAGTAAGAAGTCATTAAAAAGACAGGAAAGAAAAGATCTAATGAGATGTCAGAAGAGACTATGAAACTTGCTCTTGAATGTCAAGTAGCTAAAGTAAAAGGAAGAAATGATGCAGTAAAAGAAATAAACAGAAGATTTCAAAGGGTAGCTCAAGAAGATAAAGTATTACAATGACATGTGCAAAGAGCTGGAGGTAGAAAACCAAGCTGAAAGAACTGAAGAAAAAGTTCAAGCCACAAATTGCAATGGTGAAGGATTCTACAGGGAGATAATAAACGACACAGGAAGCTTCAAAAAAACAAAAAAGGAAGGAATATACAGAGTCATTATACTAGAAAGAACAGGTCAACATACAACCCTTTCAAGAAGTAGCACATGATCAGGAACTGACGGTACTGAAGGAAGAAGTTGAAACTGCATTGAAGGCACTGGCAAAAAACAAGTCTCCAGGAATTGAAGGAATATCAACAAACAGATGTAGCATTAGAAGTGCCCATTCATCTATGCCAAGAAATTTGAAGGATAGCTCCCTGGGCAACCCACTGGGAGAGATTCTTATTTATGACAATTCCCATGAAAGGTAACCTAATGAAATGTGGAAATAATTGCATCACATGCATGTGAAAGCTGGACAATGAATAGGAAAGACAGAAGAACTGACACTTTTGAATTTTGGTGTTGGAAAAGAATATTGAATGTACCTTGGACCACAAAAAGATAAACAGATCTGTTCCAGAAGAAGTACAACCAGAGTGCTCCTTGGAAGCAAGGATGGCAAGACTACATGTATACCATACTTTGGACATGTTGTCAGGAGGGATCAGTCCCTGGAGAAGGGCATCACATTTGGTAAAATAGAAGGTCAGCAAAAACAGAGGAAGACTTTCAACAAGACAGACTGACACAATGACAGCAACAATGGGCTCAAGCCTAACAACGAGAATGTGAGAATAACTCAGGACCATGAAGGGTTTTGTTCTACTGTACAGAGTCATTGTGAGTTAGAATTGACTCAATGGTATCTAATAACAACATCAAAAGAATATACAAATGAAAACTGTGAGAGACAGAGCTTAACAGGACTGCCTTGGTTTTCCAGGTCTTGAAAGCTCTCTTTGACAGGGATCAGTCTTACTACTTTTCTACTTCCTTCTATTAGTGGAAAATATTTGCATTCTTTTTCTCTGACAGGTTTCTACCTTATGCAGTTTCCAGTTTTTTCAGGTTTCACTGTTTGATTGATTTTGTTATATGTTTTACTTGGTTAAACAATAAAATGTGTTCTTTTACATTTACTATGCATCAACAACAGTTCAGCTAGTACCATCTTCTACTCAAAACAAACAAAAAATAAATTATTATATAATGGTCTTATTTTTTTCTTGCTATCTTTATTTTCAAAGACTTTATAGACTAATTAAGCAAATAAGCTCAGTGCATTTTTACTCACGCACAACTGAAGAATATGTAAGTCAGGGATGTATTTGACGAGGTGTTGAAAGTGAAATGTTGTACCTTTTAGCTTTCTGTTAAGATATCTAGACTATATTACTTGATTTTTTAATTGCTGAGAAGCTAAATTTTAGTTATTCATTGCAGAAAGAATAACAGAACATTTCTCTGATATCACAGAACAAGAATCATCAGGTAAGATCAAACAGCAGTAACTGTTACGGATGAGGATACAAAATACAGAAAAAGCACTACTTGTTGACAGGTCACAGGTGTAGCGTGGATTACTGGCAGCCACAAAAATCACACTTCAACTTGAATGGCTATAGAAATCTCTGAAAAAAATTGATTGACTCATTGTAATACTAATCACATAAACCTATTTTTCCTGAGCTGAATCACAAATTTTTTATAAATTTATAAATTTATTATTTATCAAATTTTATAAAAACTACTAACTATAAATTAATGTATTATTTTATATTTAGCAATGTGATGGTACTCACTTGCAGTTAATATACTGAAATTTTGAGTTTTTTTATAGGTGATGCATTTATTGTTCATTCAACTAACTTGACTAATCATCTATCATAGGCCTAACATTTTTCTACCCTGAGAACACAAAACTGCATAAGACAAAGCAAAGTTACTGCTCTCTAGAGTGGAAACATAACAAAAGAACAGTACAATGAGCTCACTGATGTAAAACTGTACAGGGCACATGGAAAAGGGGAAAGTAATGACTCAATCTCAAGAGACACAGGAGAATGAGAAACCAGGAACAGCAATGTAAGTATTGTACAAAGGGATATTTAAGGTAAAAAAGAAGAATAAAAAAGGATATAGTGTAATAATAAAAGGTATAATTGAAGAAATTAGTATAATCATAAACCCAAACACATCAAAGAAATAGCTACTAAATACAAAGCAAACAGTATTAAAACATGCAAAAATATGATCTTAAAACTGACTTACGGTGGCATGTTAAACAGACCACATTTATAACTAAAAACAGAAAATAAGGACAATGAAATTGGAGAAATAAGTCAAATTCACCAAATAAAAAACAACAACAATGACTTTGAGTCAATTCTGAGTCATAGCAACCCTGTAGGATAAAATAGAACTGCTCTATAGAGTTTCCAAGAGCTCCTGGCAGATCTGAACTACCAAGTTTTGGTTACCAGATGTAGCACTTAACCACTACACTGCCAGGGTTCCAAGGACAGCAAAATTGAATAAGATAATTACCAAACCTAAATTAATAAATTTATGTATCATTACATTCCCCGACTAGATGTTATCATCATTGGCTGTCACTGAGTCAGCTCTGATTCACTGCAACCTAATGTATAAGAAAATGAAATGCTGCATAGTCCTGACACTTTTTCCTTTTTGTTTTGGCCAGTGTAACATCTAGAAAACCCAATCATTCACTTGGTCACAAACTGACAAAATAGGAGATGCTATAGCATTTCTTGAGTAGCTAAAGCAAATGTTGGAATGACGAAGTAAAAGAACGAAACAGAAGATTTCAAAGAGTGACTCAAGAAGACAAAGTATTATAGCGACATGTACAAACAGCTAGAAATAGAAAACCAAAAGGAAAGAACAGGCTCTGCATTTCTCAAGCTGAAAGAACTGAAGAAAAAGCAAGCCTCGAGCTGCAATACTGAAGGATTCTACAGTGCAAATACTAAACAACTTAGGAAGCATCAAAAGAAGACAGAAAGGAAACACAGAGTCATTATATCGGAAAGAACTGGCCAACATTCAACCATTTCAAGAGGTAACATATAATCTGGAACTGATGGTACTGAAGGAAGAAGTCGAAGCTGCACTGAAGGCATTGGTGGAAAACAAGTCTCCAGGAATTGATAGAATATCAATTGAGAAGTTTCAACAAATGGAGGCAGCACTGGAAGCGCTCACTCATCTATGCCAAGGAATCTGGAAGACAGCTACCTGGTCAACTAACCACAAGAGATTCATATTTATGCCTGTTCTCAAGAAACGTGATCCAACTGATTGTGGAAATTAATGAACAATATCATTAATACCACAGGCAAGTAAAATTTTGCTCAAGACCATTCCAAAGTAGCTGCAACCATTTACTGACAGGGAACTGCCAGAAATTCAAGCCAGATTCAGAAGAGGACATGGAACCAGGCATATCATTGCTGACGTCAGATGGATCTTAGCTGAAAGCAGGGACTACTAGAAAGATGTTTACCCGGGTTTCATTGATTATGCAAAGGCATTCGACTGTGTGGATCATAATACATTATGGTGTACATTGTGGAAAATAGGAATTCCAGAACATTTAACTGTGCTTGGGAATAATCTGTATATGGATTAAGAGGCACTAGTGTGAACAGAATGAGGGGACACTGCATGGTTTAAAGTCAGGAAAGGTGCGCATTAAGGTTGTATCTTTTTACCGTAACTTTTTAATTTGTATACCAAGAAAATAATCTCAGAGGCTGGATAATACAAAGAAGAACAAAGCATCAGGATTGGAGGAAGACTCATGAACCTGAGTTATGCAGACAACACAATCCCACTTGCTTGAAGTCAAGAGGATTTGAAACACTTACTGATGAAGATCAAAGACCCTCATCAGACTTCAGTATGTATTGTACTTCAATATCAAGAAAACAAAAATCCTCACAATTGGACCAGTAAGCAACATCATAATAAATGATGAAAGCATTGAGGTTGCCAAGGATTTCATTTTACTTGGTTCCCTAATCAATATCCATACAAGCAGAGTGAAGAAATTAAAAGGTGCTTTGCACTGGGAAAATCTGCTGCCAAGGATCTTTTTAAAGTATTGAAGAGTAAAGATGTCACCTTGGAGACTAAGGTGCACCTGACCCAAGCCATGATATTTTCAATTGCATCATATGCATGGGAAAATTGAACATTGAATAAGGTAGACAGAAGAAGAATAGAGACCTTTGAATTGTGCTGTTGGAGATGAACACTGAATGTACCATGGATTGCCAAAAGAACAACGGATCTGTTGTGGAAGAAGTACAATCAGAGTGCTCCTTGAAAGCAAGGATGGCAAGACTGCATCTTACATACTTTGGACATGTTGTAAGGAGGGACCAGTCACTGAAGAAGGACATCATGCTTGGTAGAGCGGAGGGTCAGTGGAAATGAGAACAACATGATGAACTGACACAGCGGTTGGAAGAACCAGCTTACGCATAAAAATGCTGTGGGCATGGCGCAGCACTGGTCAGTGTTTAGCTCTGTTGCAGATAGGGTTGCTGTGAGTTGGAACAGACTTGATGGGACCTAACAACAACGACAAAAATATAGTATTTCTCTGGTCGTAACCCAGTAAGATTAGAAAAGTCTTTAGTTTGGAAGTTAGAAATATACTGTTGATGATGCTCATATCATAAAATGAATTTTAAAGACAATTATAGTCTGGTAGAAAACAATGTAAAGGAGAATTTTTCATATTAATTTCAACAGAAAATGAGAAAAGCTACTGATACAAGAAAATCCATTGGCCTTAAATGTCTTTGCTATTAAAATTAAGTGAAGGTATTCACATACAGAAATGAAAAAAAACTTGTGAAAAGTGATTGAAAAATGAATATTTAAAAAAATCACTTAACTATATACCTGAAGTAACTGCCACAGGTTTAAAACCATTTTTTTACTGAAATAATCAAATAATTATGCCAATAAAAGCATGTCTGCTTGTTTGTTGAACTGTATGATAAGAATAATCGTCTCGACCTGGGACCGGAAGAACCAGATGGTGCCCGGCCATCACCAGTGATAGCCATGACGGAGCTCACAGAGAGGAGCCTCACTGGCAACACAAGAATAAAAAGAGGTGCATCATGAGATCTCCACTAAAAGACCTCAATTGATGGTCCAGCGGTTTTGGGGTTCCTCTGAGAGCATGGCCCCCGGCCCTGATGCTACCCGTTCCCATAAATTATAACAAAGGTCCACTCTTTGGACAGGAATGGAATGGACTTGGCAATGCAGAGTAACCATATGTTGGAAGCACTTTATGGTTCTATACATCTATAGGATATCATCTTGCTGACCTCTGGCTGAAGGAAGGGGAGTGGAAGGAGAGGAGGGGAAAGGAGACTGTTGGGAGGATGAGACATGTATGGAGCAGAGAGGAATAGTGTGCAGTCACCGGACAGGGAGAGCAGCCGAAGCTGCATATAGGTGGGCATGTAAATTTACATGTGAATGTACATTTTCACTCAGTTATGTTAAATAAAAATAAATAAATAAATAAATAAAAGAATAATCATCTCAATTTTCTACTCTAGCACTTAGACCTGCAATGATGTTGAAAATGGCAGCCACTAGCCACTTGTGGTTATTGTCATGTGGCTGACCCTAACTGAGATGTGTTGTAAGGGTATAATATAAACCTGAATTCAAGACTTAGTGACAAAAGAAAGTAAAACATCTCATCAAAACCAATTTTTTATATTAACGCCACAATGAAGTAACATTTTGAATATAAAAAAACGCAGTGCCATTTAGTCAGTTCCAACTCATGGCAATTCTATAGGACAGGATAGAACTGCTCCATAGAGTTTCCAAGGAGCGCCTGGTGGATCTGAACTGCCGACCTTTTGGTTAGCAGATGTAGCACTTAACCCCTGTGCCACCAGAGTTTCCATTTTGAATATGGTGGGTTAAATTAAAATTTTTATTAAAATTAATTTCACCTGTCCCTCTTTTTAATGTCATTACTAGATAACATTAAATTACATATGTGGCTCATACAGTATTTCTAATAAAAAGCACTGATATAGATACTCCATTATTAACACATTTAATAAGAATTCCAAAATCTGATGATTGCCAATAGTAGTAGGCTCCTTTCTGTAGAATAGTATTTTTGCTAAATAACTAGTGTGTGTGTGCACACGTGTGCATGCCTGCCTGTGTGTGTGTGGTACTTCTACATTTTGTCAACTCCTGTGTGAAGCCAATAAATCTTAGACATCTTTTAGCTAACTGTCCCTGTCATGCGCAATGTTTTAAAAATGCCATTATCATTTCCCTAGTCACTCCTTTATCAATTATTATAAAACAGTGCATTGAAACAGAATCTCATACAATGTTTTTTACTCGCTTCATTATTTACATTGTGAATATTTACTTTTTCTCTAAGTTTATACGTTCTGCGTGAAATAAATTTATGTTTCTGTACACACCTACTTCTGCAGTATAAACATATCCAGTTGTCCTTGAAATTACTGGCTTAGAACTAGACAAAAGAAGAAAATCTGTATGGAAAGAACATTGTTCACTTGATGCTTTAGTGTTAAAGTAATAATTTTCCAAAGATTTCATTTTCCTTGGATCCATAATCAATGTTCATGGAAACAGCATTCAAGAAATCAAACGACACATTGCATTATGCAGCTCTGATGCAAAGATCTCCTTAAAGCAGTAACAAGCAAAGATGTCACTTTGAGGACTAAGGTGTGCCTGACCCAAGCCAAGGTACTTTTGGTCACCTCATATGCATTCAAAAGCTGGAGAAGACCATAGAAGAATTGATGCCTTTGAATTACAGTGTTAGCCAAACAGACTTACTATACCATGGACTTCCAGAAGAACAAATAAATCTGTCTTTGGAGAAGTACATCCAGAGTGAGTCTTAGTAGTGATGACATGGAGACTTTGTCTCACTTACTTTGGAGATATTATCGGAGGGACCAGTCCTTGGCAGGGACCAGTCATGCTTGGCAGAGGGTCAGCATAAAGGAAGGCCCTCAGTGAGATGGCTGGACACAGTCGCTGCAACAATGGTTTGAAGCATAACTCATTTGTGAGCCTGGTGTTGGACTGGGCAGTGTTTTCTTCTGTTGTACACAGGGTCACTATGAATAGAAATAGACTTGATGGCACCGAATAATGGCAAATTTAGGAGGGTTTTTATACATTCACCTGGTATACCTTTAACCTTGTATCTCATTTCTGAATAATTTTTAAAAATTCAAAATCTTTCTTCACATGCAAAAGCATATCAGTAAAACATCAGGAAATGGTTTCTCCCAATTCTAAGTTTATACTGACCCCTATGGGTTGTTATATCCTAATCTATTTCTGGCTAATGCTCACAGAAATAGATGACGAAATACTTAGTTTTATATTGAGGATTTAACTATTTCAAGTTTAAAGTCATATAATGCTTTTCATAGGCCCCTTTCTTCATGGATTGTACAGTATAACCTATGCAGAAATTTTATTTATTCTTTTAGAAAATTTATTGAGGGATGAAAGATGTTTTAACTCTTATTAGTTTCAGCATTTGTCTACTGAGACATGAAACCAAGCTGCATAATCCATAATTTCCAACAACATATACCCTGACTATATTGCTCAAAAGCTGTTCCTTCCTCATTATGTTTCATAGACATAATACCCATTGCTGTAGAGTCCATTCCAAGCCATAGCGACCCTATAGGACAGAGTAGAACTGCCCCATCTGGTTTCCGAGGAGTGTCTGGCCCATCCAAACTGCCAACTTTTTGGCTAGCAGCCACATCTTTTAACTACTATACCATAAAGATTTCCTCCATAGACATAGTCCACTAAAATTAACTTGGAAGTTTACACAGAAACATGTATAAAGATAGGAGGGACTGACTTGACAGCAAACAACAGGATTCAACTTGATAGCTTTGCTTTCCATTCTTCTTAGCCTAAAAGGATCATAACTGTGCCCTAACAGGGACTTCAGTTCATTTATCCATGTGTAGAATGAATCCAGACTGTTTTCTAATGAAAACCTCATGCCTGCCCTCTAGACTCCAGAATCCCCCAGCTCGTTTCTGTGCATGTCAATTCTTACACATATCTTGATTTAACTTCCTGAATTTCTCTAAGAGTTGATTGATTTTACATCTCATTTGTTTACTAAAGGTTATACCTTGTCCTTAACTGGCAACATAGAGCATTCATGCTTGGTCTCTTGCTGAGGAATAAAATCTTGAGTTCTCTGAAGCCCACTCTGATCAAAAGATCAGTTATGAAACATCTCATTCTAGGAGGATTGCCAGAAGGCTATGCAGTCCATGCTTTCCTCCATCAGTATTTCTTAAATCATGTTTCATTTTGGGTGGCTTCCTACTAATGTCTCCAAAAAAAAAAAAAAAAAAAAAAAAAAAAAAAACACTATGTGAAACAGGATATGGACAATGGGCCCATTTGTTTTAATATCCCTGAATCAGATCAGGCCATAAGAGATCTGAGAATTTAGATGACATTTTTCCTAATTAATTTATTTTTATTAATTTGTGCTTTGGCATTGTGACCCTGACTTATGCTTTAAAAATTAGCTTCAAAAAACAGTGTCCCGATGCTCACCGAGGGCCAAAATGGCATGCGGTAAAGACAACCGAGAAGACAGAGAGACCCACAAGAGTGGGTGCCTACATCGACCTGGGACCGGAAGAACCAGATGGTGCCCGGCCATCACCAGTGATAGCCATGACGGAGCTCACAGAGAGGAGCCTCACTGGCAACACAAGAATAAAAAGAGGTACATCATGAGATCTCCACTAAAAGACCTCAATTGATGGTCCAGCGGTTTTGGGGTTCCTCTGAGAGCATGGCCCCCGGCCCTGATGCTACCCGTTCCCATAAATTATAACAAAGGTCCACTCTTTGGACAGGAATGGAATGGACTTGGCAATGCAGAGTAACCATATATTGGAAGCACTTTATGGTTCTATACATCTATAGGATATCATCTTGCTGACCTCTGGCTGGAGGAAGGGGAATGGACGGAGAGGAGGGGAAAGGAGACTGTTGGGAGGATGAGACATGTATGGAACAGAGAGGAACAGGGAGAGCAGTGGAAGCTGCTTATAGGGCGGCATGTAAATTTACATGTGAATGTACATTTTCTCAGTTATGTTAAATAAAAATAAATAAATAAATAAATAAAAAACCAGTGTCCCACATATTTTTAGAAAAAATGTGTTTGAGTTCAAATCTGAAAAGTCACCATTTTAATTTTCTTTCATAGCTGGCAAGGTAAAAAAAAAAGTCTCCGTAATTTATACACTGTTGGTTCCAATTGGTATTACATATGTAACAGCTTATGTGAATTAATTCTACTTGCTGTGGCACCAATCATTTGCACCTGGATACTAAACAAAAAGTGGGTCGTTCAATCCCAACCAACAACAGCATTGTGAAAGAAGGGTCTGGCTATCTGCTTCTGTAAAGAGTGTAGGCAAGAAAACCACATGGAGTAGTTTCACTTTGTAACACATGCAGTTGTCATGAGTCAGAATCAACTTGGTGGCAACAAGTTTGGCTTTTTTTTATTTAGTGGTTAAAGCACATGGCTACTAACCCAAAGACAACTGGTTTAACCCCACCAGGAGAAAGATATGGTAGTCTGCTTCCATAAAGATTTACAGCCTTGGAGACACAGGGTGACTACAAATATGACTTGACTCATTGGGAATGAGTATAGGTTAAAACATTTTATATGCTTTGAGGCTTGAAAGTAACATTCCACAGAATCAGTCAAGACTTTATACTTAGTGCTGCATTAATGTTCCATGAAAAATCTGTAAGGAGCCTGCGTGGCACAGTAGTTAAAGCAATGAGCTACTACCTAAAAGGTTAGCAGTTCAAAACCACCAGTGGCTACAGGTGAGACAGATGTGGCAGGCTGCTTCCATAGAGATTGATAGCTTTGGGAACCCTATGGGGTCACTACGAGGCAGAATCAACTCGATGGCAATGGGTTTCATTATACTGAATAGTGCAAGAACTTCTGAATATCTCAGGAAACATCTTAAATACAGCAAATGACAAGCAAGAGTCTGTAAAAATTTAAGTTTTAAAGACCCATCATCCATCTGCCTAGTTAACTTATTCTGTATGATCCTAAAGATACCAGCATGTAAATGTTTTCTACTCTTTCTTATGATACTTTGAACATTTTAAGTATTTGACATAATAAGATTCATTTCTCCCATGTTTAACAAATGTCACTAATTTTAAGCACAGTAGAATTAAATATATCTTTAGGTTTGTGTTATGGACTGAATTACATCACCTCAGAAAATGTATGTCAACTATGCTAGCCCATGATTTCCTCCCAAAAACCCAAACCAACTGCTGTCCAGTTAATTCTGACTCACAGGAACCATGGATGACACAGCAGAACTGCCCCATAGTTAAGAGATACCTGATGGATTCACACAGCTGACCTTTTTGGTTAGCAACTGTAGCACTTAACCACCACGTCACCAGAGTTTCTCCACGATTCACTATTTTGTGATCTGATATATTTGTCCTATGTGTTGTAAATCTTCTCTGTGATGTTCATGGAAAATGCTAGTGGTATAATGGTTAAGTGCTAAAGCTGCTAACCAAAAGGTTGGCTGTTCGAATCTACCAGGTGCTCCTCGGAAACTCTATGGAGCAGTTCAACTCTGTCCTATTGGGTTGATGAGTCAGAATTAACTGGACAGAAATGTGTTTTATGATGTTAATGAGATTAGGGGCAGCTATGCCAATGAGTCAGGACTCAATATGTCTCAGATAAGATTGTATCTTAAGCCATTTTCTTTTGAGATATAAAAGACAGAATCAGCACAGACACACAAACACCTCATGCCACCAAGAAAGAAGCACGGGGAGCACATCCGTCGGGCCCAGGACCCCTGCACAGAAAAGCTCCTAATTCAGGGGAAGATTAATGACAAGTACTTTCCTGCAGAGCTGACGAAGAAAGAAGGACCTCCCTTGGGGCTGATGCTGTGATTCTGGACTTCTAGCTTACTGAACCATGAGAGAAAAAAAAAAAACTTTTGCTTATTGAAGCCATTAGTTTGTGGTATTTCTGTCACACTAGCACTAGATAACTAAGGCAGTTTGCAATTTCCATTTCTATTTTTTTCTTACCTTATAAACACTCTAAATTATAGCCAGTAATTCCTTCTTTCTTTGATTTACCACTGGTTTCTAATAAATGTTTATTTTATTCCACAGGAATTACCAAAGTAATTAGGAGAGGGGGAAGTTTCTGACATTAAGTGATGGTCAAGAACACTAATCAATCTGCCTAGCAAATCACAATCCCACATCATATTGTCCAGCCCAAGATGCCAATAATGTCTTCATTGAGAAACATTCTCACCATTAAGAAACTTACTGTCAAGTTTATGACATACCTCTAAAATATCAACAGAGCTTTCTAGTTAGTGATGACATACTTTATTACCCAATTTGACATTCTGATTCTATATACAGAAGAGCAAAGAGAAGCCGGCACAAGTTCAAAGATAAGAATAAAGGTAACTCACCCTACCAAACAGCAAGGCTTATTTTAAAGCAATTATAACTAAAATTGCATATTGGAGACATAAGGATAGACAATTCAATCCACAAAACAGGATGAGTCTAGAAACAGACAGTGGTGTGTATGCAAGTGGGACACAGAACAGTGGTATCACAGATGAGAGAAGACAGACTATTCTCTAATTCATGCTAGGAGAATTGGTCATCACATGAAAAACTAAAATATAACTGGGACTAGTGGTGTGCTAGCAGCTGGTCAAACGGTCCAACTGTTAAATACTCAAGACTCTCACAGAGGTGCCGTTAGGCCACTGTTGTTGTTGTCAACTGCTGTCTAATCCATTCTGACTCAGGGTGAAACCAAGTGTGCAGAGTACAACTGCTCCACAGGGCTTTCAAGGCTATGACCTTCTGCAAGCAGATCACCAGGCCTTATTCCCAAGGTACTTATCATTTGAGACACCTAAGACTCCTGTTAAACCAATGGTAGCTTGAAACTGACCATACTGGGAGTATTTACACATGGAAATCAACAAATGTTATGTATCACAGTTCCTTTTTTTTTTTCTTCCTGGAGAGCCAGTTTACCAACTTATCTCTGGATTAGATGTCTACTTCATACTGTAAACAAAACCACTTCTAAGCAGATTGAAAACCTAGGTGTGAAGAGTAAAACTTAAAACCTAAAAGAAAAACTAAGAGAAACATATAGAGAAAAATCAACTCTTGGGACTAGGAAAGAGTTCTCATCAACATGTAATGCAACTTAACAGTTAAGTTTGCTGAATTGAAGACTATAATATTACTACACTGGAGTTTCACCAAAAACACCATCAGTGAGTGAAAGACCAGACTGAGACAACAATTGCTATAAACATTAACAATACCTTATTGAAATCAATAAGGAAAAAGATGACTCAAAAGATGAACGGGCACTTCTACAGACGAAGCTATCCCAGTGGCCAATTTTCTTGGTAATACAGTGCTGTTATGATAAAAGTATCACAGTGGTGGCTTTGATAAACAGAAATGTATTTTGTCATAGTTTAGGAGGCTAGAAATCAGAATTGGGGCTGTTGGCTCCAGGGACAAAGGCTTTCTTTCCACTTGAAGGGAAAATTGTTGTCTGAGCTTCTTTAGTAATCTCAGCTTTTCTTGGAGATCCCCACATGATATCTATCTTTTCTCCTGTTGTTCTTACCCCTTTGTGCCTAATCTGCCTTTTTTTGTTGTTGTTGTTCAATCTTGAAAAGTGAATAGATTTAAGATATACCCTATACTTTTAGGAAACCCTGGTGGTCTAGTGGTTAAGTGCTATGTCTGCTAACCAAAAGGTCAGCAGTTTGAATCCACCAGGCACTCCTTAGAAACTCTATGGAGCAGTTCTAGCCCGCCCTATAGGGGTTACTGTAAGTCAGAATTGACTCAAGGGGAGTGGGTTTAATTTGGTTCCACACTTACATGACCTAACAAGCATAACAAAGAAAGCCCCATTTCCAAATGGTATTACATCCACAGGTATGTCCGTGCTGTTAGGTGCCCTTGAGTTAGTTCTGAATCATACAAATCTCATGTGCAACAGAAAAGAGCAATGCTTCATCCTGTGTCATCCTCACAATTGCTATCGTTGAGCCCATTGTTTCAGCCACTGTGTCAATTCATCTTGTTGAGGATCTTGTTTTTTTTTTGCCGATTCTCTACTTTACCAAGAGTGATATCCGTCTCCAGTGATTGGTCCCTCCTGATAAAATGTCCAAAGTAAGTGAGATGAAGTCTCACTGTCCTTTCTCCTGTGGAATATCTGGCTATACTTCTTCCAAGACAGATTTGTTCACTCTTCTAGCAGTTGAAATATTCAATATCCTCTGTCAAAACCATAATTCAAAGGCATCAATTCTTCTCTGGTCTTCTCTAGTCATTGCCCAGCTTTTGCATGTATATGGGGATTTTAGAGGTTAGGATTACAACACACATTTTTGAGGGCACAAATTCCATCCATAACACCAATAAACAAGTTCTCAACTTTCTAGTTATCAGGGAAATTGGGGAGACCTTTCATTTCTACCACGTTGACCAAATTAAAATGTGGCAAACACAGGAAAGGTGTGTGTCACTGTTGCAGCTTTTCACCATACTTATTCAATCTGTATGCTAAACCGAAAAATCCAAGAAGCTGTACTACATAAAGACGAATGGGGCATCAGGATTGGTGGAGGACTGATTAACCACCTGAGATACACAGATAACACAACCTTCCTGACTAAACACTGGGACGACTTGATGTACTTACTGATGAAGATCAAAAACTAAAGCCTTCATTATAGATTATACCTCAATGTAACTAAAACAAAAGTTCTGATAACTGGGCCAGTAAGGAACATCGTGAGAAACAGAGAAATGATTCAAATCGTCAAGGATTTCATTTTACTTGAACCCACAATCAACAACTATGGCACCAAGTCAGGAAACCAAATGAGGTATTTGCATTCTGCAAATCTGTTGCAGAAGACCTCGTCAGAGTGTTAAAAAGCAAAGATATCACTTTGGGGACTAAGGGGAGCCTGACCCAAGCCATGATATTTTCAGTTGCCCCATATGCATGTAAGAACTGGACAGTGAATATGGAAATTGAAGAACTGATCCCTCTGAATTATGGTGTTGACAGAGAATACTGAATATACAAGCGACTGCCGGAAGAAGTACAGCCAGCGTGCTCCTTGAAAGTGAGAATGGAAAGAGTATGTCTCACATATTTTGGACATGTTATTAGAAAGGACAGCCCTTAGACAGCCCTTACTGAGCCCTTGACCCAGCACTCAGTAAGGTGAAAAAGTGAAAGCCCCTCAACAGGATGGACACATTGGCTTCAACAACAGGCTCAAACATAAAACGCAATTACGAGGATGCTACAGGAGAAAGCATTGTTTCCTTCCATTGTAAAAAAGGTCTCTGTGAATTGAAACTGAGTTGACAACATCAAACAACAAACTCAGCTGCTGACAGGGATATGGAATGACTCTCCCATACTGCTGAAAAAAGTGTATATTGGCAATAACTATTTGAAGAGAAATTTTGGCAACAATCAATAAATTGAAGGTCCTGTAGTACAGATTTGTTCCAGTCATTCACTATGATCACCTTTACGGGAGGAAAAGGAACAATGCAGCTGGGAGCATTCTGAACTGTAATGGTTCATTTCTTGATGACAGCGCTTCCCCTTTTTGTAGCCTTAAAACATTTAAAATTTTTAAAGCATTTACAGGTTGATACATACTTCACTTCTGGACATACTGTTTTGGATGCAAGCATCCAGATGGATCCCAGAATGAAGATTAAAGTAAGAATCTGGAACTTCTTCTTTATTTATGTACAACCCTCCTTAAGTGGCTTTGCCAAGTCTTCTTCTAATTTGTCTTTACAAAGCTTGTGATGGAACACACCTGTACGAAAGCAATGATCTTCAGTTAGGATTTTCTTAAATCAGTATTCAAGAGCTAGATCTCGTATAAATTACTATAAGTCTGTTCAAGTAAAAGCCCTGTCTCCCAGATCAGAAACTCCAGTTGAATAGTTTGGTTTTAGATCTATAGATGATTAATCAATTTATTGATTGTTGCCAAAATTGCTCTTCAAATAGTTGTTTTACCAATGCACACTTTTTTCAGTAGTATGTGAGAGTCACTCCAGATCCTTGTCAACACTTGGGTTTGTTGTTGTTTGATGCTGTCAACTAAACTTTGACTCTTAATGACCATTTGTGTAACAGAAGGAAACACTGCCTTGCCAGTATCAAGGTGTCTGGGAAGCAAACATTACCTTGTTGGGGGGCAGAAGATGGTTCCTTCTCAAGGATGTAGATGAGGAAATGTTAGGGAATATGTAGAAATATTCTGAGAAACTGAGCAGCCTTTTAGGTCTAACCTGTTTCTACTCTGCGCTGGCAAATCACAGAAGTTAGTGAGTCTTGGTAGAGAAAAAAACAGAACTAGCTTGTATTGATTGCCTGCCTTATGCACAGTGCTATCATTTGTAAGAGCATGTCATACAATTTAATCCTCAAAACTTGTAAGGTACATAAACTAAGAGTCAACTACTTTGCTAAAAGGTATTTTCACAAGTTATACCAGGCAATGGGGAAGTATTTGGGGAGGGGGCAGTAGAGGAGTGAAGTTGAAGGAGTGGAGACTGTAGACATGATATTAACAACCTAAGTAAGAAAGCAAAAACTAAGTCAATAGCTTCTATCAATTTCACAGTCTTTCTTACACTGTTAAAACTTTTTAGTTTCACACTAAGGCCTCTTGTAACTTCACAACATTTCTCTTTGGTTACCTTCATCAACCCTGCATCTTCGACTATAACTTTAATGTGAATTACTTTAAATTTCATATCCTATTAACTCCTAGTCTTTAAGCTTGCATTTTTAATTGCTCAGGGTAGCATTTCAGAGACATCCAATTCAACATTCCCAAACTAATGTTGTATGCAAATGTATTCCTTCCTTTTTGCTTTCTATCAGTTCACAGTCTTAGTTTTTCCAGTTTCCTCGGTGTTATCCATCTCCACCTATCCAGTCTTTGTAGACTGTTACAAGACACTATCTTAGTAGTTATGGCAATGTCAGTTTAAGTCAATAAAAAGTTACTTTCTCCCAGAGTACTTCTAGGGACCACTCAATATAAAAAATAAAAATTGTGACTTTTCTATTCACACATTCCCTGCAGGTGTCCATTATTAGCTTAGCACCTAAAAACAAGGGTTTCAAATATCTTTTTAACATTTCATAAAATCAATGCTTCAGCTTCTATAATTAGCATAGTTTCTTATCTACTTTAAACTTTGGGACCAGCAAGTTTCTTGTAACATCTTAATAAGATGCAAAATTGAAGGGTGCGTCAACATCCATCAAAAACGATATTAGAATCGAAAATACTCTCATGAATAGAAATATCTCAACAAAACTAGTCTCGGGTAGTGAGATGCAGGAATAAATTCAGAATGTAAGTAGGAACATAGACGCAAAAAGGGAAAAATGAGAAATAGATGGAGGAGGTGGCAAGGACGAACACCGAGAAAAAGAACGCAATCCTCAAAGAGCAAGTAACAGAAGATAGGTTCCTCTGACGTAGGTGAACAAAAACATCATCCACCATCTCAGGTCTATCTTCAAATAATGCCCATATTCAAGCAAACGGTAAGGTAGGTTTTCCTCACATGTTGGTTTTTTTCACTGGGCAAACTGCGGCCAGCCCTGTGACAGCCAGACGCTTTTGGTCCGCGGTCGGCTGGAGGAAGATTCCTCACGGGAAGAACCCGTCTAGCGGTCCCAGAACGCCAGGAAGTAACCGCAGCGCGACGGCCTCGCCCCGCCCTGCCACGCCCACCCGAGCCCTGAAGGAAGTGACGACATGAAGGGCGGGGCGAACTCTGCGCCGGAACTGTCTGACGGATAGTAAATAAGTCCCAAAAGGCAAGGAAGGCGCTGTCTCCATCTTGTCGGGGCCTGCGGTTGTTACGACGTTGTGGAGATGGGGAGCGTCCTGGGGCTGTGCTCCATGGCGAGCTGGGTAAGGTTTCTTTATCGACTTCTGGAGATCTAGCTCGAGAGAAAGAAAAGAAAGGGATCCAAGGGAGATTGCGTGAGACCTGGTTGAGACCACACCCGATCGGGATTACTTTCTATTCCTTGACTGTGTCCCTTGGTCACGCTGAGTCGGTTTCGGCGCTCTGAGACTGCCGAAAAATTGACCGTGAGGTGCAGTGGGGGTGGGAGGATAACCTCAGTGGAAGAAGGGACGAGAACTGCAACCCCTCTCCCAGCCCCTTCCTTGAGTGGCGCCCGCCTTTCTTTCAGGCCCCGTTTGTTCTTGTGTCTCACTAGGTCTTCTCTACAAAGCTCTAGTTCCCCTTTTTTTTTCTGCGGGGTAACCGATCTATTTTCGTCACGTCTTCCCATTGGCTTCAGGCTGCAGCACTGTCATCGTGGAGGCCTGTCAGCCTCTTTGTTCCCTCATGCCAGCGGTTTCGACTTAGATTTTGTTATTTGGGACAGCCTTGGAGCAATAATTTTTGCCTCAAGGGCAATTCCAGGAAAGTAGAAAATGTTTTAAGGAATTTTTTTTATACGTGTATACGTGTTTTAAATCAGAAAGAAAATAGCACTAGCGAACACCATTGAGAAAATGCTGTTTCTTTTAATATTTTTACAGCTAAACAGCCACATTTGTGGGCTGTTTTAGGTAAATAATGCTGGCTCTGCGACTGAATGCCTTAACGGTATGAGGGAATTACTGTATTATTTCAAGTAATTGTGTACTGGGAAAAGCTGATCAGTTCCCGGGGTTTTAAATGTTCACTATTTTTTACGTAAAATATGCTTGCATGTCAGATTTCATTTAAGTAGAGTTGTTAAGGTGAAACAGTTTATTTCGGGGGCAGAATTTCTTGATTTGTGTGGCACAAATAAACCAGTTTATTTAAGAAAACCACTCCCCTTTCCATTATAGTTAATATTTGTAATTTGAGGCAGAGTTATTTGAGTTCATAAGTTTCTTTAACCTGTGATTTCTAAATTTCACATCTAACAGTTGCTTTCTTGATTTCCCAAATCCATTATATATCTTAATCACCATAATGATTATTTTACATACTTTTCCAGTTTTCAAAAAGATTTGGCTTCAGCTATAAATGTTAACATCTGATAAAATGGTGTGTGTAGGTTCTTACTCTTACCCCAGGCGATTTTCGCAGTTATATTTTTTCCTTGCAGTTAGATGTGGAAACCTGATGTATTTTATCTCAGTAAAATATTAGTGCATCTTCTTGAGTGCCAAGTAGGTGACTGTTTTTATCGAGAGTCATCCTTAGCGTAAACCCTCCAGTCGATTCTGGTTCAGTGACCTTCCAGGATACTGTAGAACTAACTGCCCCAAGAAATGACTGGTGGGTGTAAGAAATATGAAAATACTACAGAATTATAAATAATTGTCATAGATTATTCGTCCTGATTTTTCTGGAAGCTTTTGTGTAATAGCCAAAAAAAAAAAAAAAAAGCCAAGTGCCGTCGAGTCGGAGCCGACTCATGGTGATTAGTTTTAAATGTCAAGACTTTGTCCAGTTACCAAGTGGACATGCTGCAGTTTTATGAGAAGGAATATATATTCTCCATTTTATTCTCAATCTCTAGATCAGCGATGAGCAACATTTTTTTTCTTTTTATGGCCTCAGTACAATTATGGTAAAATACAAAATGCAAGGATTTTTTAAGTATATATACATGTTTTCATTCAGAAAGAAAACAGCTTTAATGAACACTGGAGAAAATGCTATTCCTGTTAATGTTTTTACAGTCTAAATACTTGGATTTATGGAGTAGAAGAATGTTAGTGACACAGTTGCTTCTGCTGTTCAGTCACTCTGTTAATATCAAGTTATATTAGAAACTGAGAACAATATCTGTCAATCAGGTATTGTTTTGTAATACTTGTGTATTGTTAGGATTCTCTGGATGATGCGAACAGTGAGCAAGCTGTTAAAAGATTGACAGCTCCAGGCCACCGAAAGGTACCTTGGAAGAAAGGCCCAGTGATAAGAAAAAAAGCTGCTATTGAAAACCTTGGGGAGCATAGCTGTCTTTTGACACACATAGGATCACTACGAGTCAAAGACAGCCAGTTTTTAGTAACAAGAAGGTGGCTGATCTTCCAATAATTAGACCTATGGCAGATAGGGGCCCGAGGACAATAGACAGGAAAGGTGACCCAAATTGCACACTATAAAATCAATTCCTAAACCAGCCATAATGATCTAGAGCAGTCATGAGCAACCCCAGCCTCGTAGCTTTTCTGTCTCTTTTCCTAAATTTGTTAATTGTAGTGCAGGTGGATAACAAGAGGAAGAAACATTTGCCCTTTTGAGGCATTCTTAATCGGTATGCTTATTTACTGAGAGCTTTTGATAAAGTTTATTCAGATTTTCAGAATAGCATCTATGTCATTAAATTAGGTAAGGTACACCAAAATCACACACACACACACACACACACAAACCCAGCTGAACAAAAAAGCTACCACAGTCTTCTGTAGCTCGAAAATGTGGAGCTTAAAACAGTTGTTGGGAGTTTTTTGTTTTAGTTGATAAAGCAATTGTAGAACTATGAAAAAATATAGAGAGCAAAAATGGCATGTGATACTGTTGTGTAGGGATTGCAGTGTTAAATTGTTGCATTTTTATTTTTATTTTTTTCTTCTGCTGTCAAGAGGTATAGAATTAGGTTAGTCATAATCCTTGGCTCATGGCACTATCATACTGATTTATTTATGGCTGTCTCTTTTTGATTGGTAATTAAACACCATCATAAACATCTGTGGACCTCCTACCTACTCCTGTATTAGAAGCAGTTTTTATCTACCCACACAGTTGTATACATTCCAGTCACCACAATGGTGTTAGATGGTGAGTAGGTTTTTAAAATGCTTGGATTTTTTTTTTGTTGTTGTTAATAATGTCGTATACAGTGTCATTTCTTAGCCCAAGGTATGTAGTGTAGCTAAGTAGTTAGGAAAAAAGAGCAAGTGATTACTGAGTACCTATTTTGTGGCAGGCTTTGCTAGATTTTATTTTTTTAATACAATACGTTGTATTATAGAAATGATTCATATCTGCTGTGAACTGTCAGCAGTGCAGAGTACTAAGAAAATAAAAATGTCACACAAAATTCCACCACCAGTAACATTCTTTCTTTCTCAGTGCATGTACACAAATGGATGAATAATCAAAAATACTTTTGTAGGAATAGGAAGATTCTAAACATGTATTTTTAAGCAGAGCATTAAATTTAATTTTTCTTTTATTTAATAAAACTAAAAGAACTCTGAATGTTAAGTGAATGATTCTTCATGAGGAGAGTTTCCTAAAAGGATTCCTCTAGAGAGGTGACTATTCAGCTGAGGTTCTCCACTATGCAGTTTCTCCACAACCCAGGGGGTGGTTGTTAGTGTCTAGAAACATTTTCGGTTGTCACACCCAGGGTGGGAGTACTGCTAGCATCCAGGGGTAGAGGCCAGAGATGTTGCTAAATATTCAGTGGGCAGGACCACCACACAACTAAAAGAAAGTTATTGAGCCCAAAATGTCTGTAATGCCAGGATGGAGATACTCTACTCTGAGTTTAGGAAAAAATTGTATAAATGTTAAAGTTAGAGTAATTTTTTTAGGACATTTTAATTTTAGATTCAGTCCTTTGAAACATGAAAAATTAGCATTTACTACCCATCTGTCTGCACCAAAGTTCTTGTTAATTGTGTTTTTAAATTTTTAATAATAAAATCCATGCACATAGTTCTCTGTGGCTTATTATGAAAAACAGTATAGCATTCCATTTCTACTTTGTGGAGTAAGTCTTTAGTCAGTGTTGATTACTTCCATATTCAAAATAGGCTTGTACTGTATTTTGTATATATTATTAAATAGACTCCATGGCAGCTAATAGCAGTATTCATTTTCACCAATATTACTCCCCCAAGTCAGAAGAGGGAAAAAAATAAGGATAATGGCACTTTTCTTTTTAGGAGGTATTTGAGAATTTTTAGCATTTTGTGGATTTCTGGGGATTGGAGGTTGGGCTTAGCAACTTGCTACTCGTGAGTGTTTTATTTCTCTTCTTAAGTTATTTTTGGTTGCTGCTAGTGATATATTTACCCTTTGTTTTAACTAGTTTTATTTGTTTTGTTTTATACAGAAGGCAAGGGCTTGTTTTTCTGATTTTTCACATCTTTTGTTTTCCTGTTAACACACAGAGTTGAGTTGTTACTGTATGATTTTAAAACTGTACTGATTTTTTAATAATACTGTTTGTCCTAGATCCCATGTCTGTGTGGTAGTGCCCCATGTTTGCTGTGCCGATGCTGTCCTAGTGGAAACAACTCTACTGTAACTAGATTGATCTATGCACTTTTCCTGTTGGTTGGTGTGTGCGTAGCTTGTGTAATGTTAATTCCGGGAATGGAGGAACAACTGAATAAGGTTAGTTTTTTTCTTAACCTGAAGTGTGTTTGTGCAAAAAACTGTGTACCTGATATATTGGCAGTAGAATAATGTACAAAGTAAGAACATGTAATCTCATTGTAGTAGCTTATAATCTTTTGAGAAAACCAACAAAACAGTATTAAGGCAGCGTATTAAGTTGTGTGATTGTGGTATGGAAGATGTGCTGCTATAGTGCATGAGGAAATAAGTAATTAATTAATTAACTAGGTAAATGTCAGAATCTCAGTGGGCTCATGGAAAAGGACATACTAAGTAAAACGTACATAGAGATTGAAAAACAGGGATGTATAATGGAGATGAAGCCAGAAAGTAAGGGTGGGATCATGTTGTAAAGGGTCTTGAATGTCTTGCTATGGAATTTTCCCTTTTTCAGCAGAGTATCTGAGCTTTAGGAAGATTGATTTGGTAATTAACAAAGACTGAAAGTCAAGTAGATAAGTATGGAGTGGTGGTATATCAGAAAGTGGTATGCAGTGGCATACCAGGAAGTGTAGAGGCCCTGAAATAGGTTTTATGAATGTAAGACATGACTGTGCCTGACATTCAAATGCTTGCAGTAATGAAATCATAAATAAGTAGGTTCTGATCATAGACAACTGGGAGGAAATTATTGCTCTTAACCCAGAAATGAAAATAAGAATTTTTTTTTTATTTTATCGTTGGTTTGTTTAGGGGACTGAGAGGAGTAGAAAGAAATGGTGTAAGTGGAATATATCTGATTTGTAACATGTTGACTTGGGGGTTACTGTATTACATATTTACATATCAAGCAAGAAGCAGAAAATGTGAGTGTAACTCAAAAGATATAGAGACTGTCTAGTAGATTTATGTTTACGTATATGTAAAGATGAAAGTTGGAACCATGGCAGCATTTAGAGTGAGTAGAGCTGGAGCTTTGTTAAAAGCTCTCATTTAAGGGGAAACCAAAAGAATAATGAGAAAAGGAGAACAAAGAGAATATTGTTATGATCAGAATTGACTTAATAGCAGTGGGTGGGTGTATTGTGCAAGTCTTAGGAGAGTTTTAAGAATGTGGGGAGGATGTATATAAAAAGAGACGCAGGAACATGTGATTTAAGTAATCTTTGAATCTGGCAACTACTACATGACTACTGTCGTTGGGTGCTATTGAATCGATTTTTGACTCAGCAACCCCTTGTGACAGTAGAATTGCCTCATAGAGTTTTCTAGGCTGTAGCTGTCATGGTAGCAGATCTGTAGATCTCTTTCCTGTGGAGCCACTGGGCAATTTAGAACCACCAACCTTTTGTTAGTAGCCAAGTACTTAACCATTGCACTACCCCGGCTCCTTAGTACCTGAATAAAGTATTCAACAAGAGGGGTTTTTCAGGAGTCCTGGGGATTTAAGGAGAGAGAGCGAAAAAATCACATAGCCTTGAGGAAATATATCTGATGGATATGAACCGTAAATTTGAGAATTTTGTGATGAAAATGGTAGCTTTAGAGGAAAGCTGGGTTACATAAGGAATTTTTAGGATAGAGAAGGGTAGAGAAATCTGTATTACAGGAGTAGTAATCAGAGAAGAGATCCGATCTGTGACACAAGGTGATCAAGAAGAGTATAGATGTTAGTTTTCTGCCAGGTCAGCATGAGTTTTCTTCCAGGGAAATACAGACGATAAATACAGAGAATTCAAGAGCATATTTATGTCAGATGAACTCATCTTGTTAAAGTAGAAAGCACCAATCATCTGTTTGTTCTTGTCTTAGGGATAAATGGTAAACATTTGGAGTGATGATTGTGAGTGTGAAAAGAGTTAACATACTACATGGGTAGGTGCTCGGTAAATGTTCTTCAAATCCCAGGTTTGAGCAAAAGGATGTTAACATGGTTTTCTCATTAATCCAGTTGATCATGTTTGTGAAAAACATAGTTGGTAGATGTTAGTTCTTATCACAAAATATTTGTGCTGCTTTGCTTTCCGAGGTCTTCGAAGAATAGCTGGTGATGTGTATGGCCATGTCACTGGTTCTGGTTGATGAGTTGTGAGTGATGTACTCACTGATGTAGGACCTTCTTTTCTTTCTGTCACAACCTAGACATCACTGGAGGTAGTGGCTTTTCCATTAGCATAGCTTCCTGAGTGACTGATGGTGACCAACGATGTACATGCAGCATGAGCAAAAATAGACTATCTTAAGCCACTGAAATACAGGGGCTGTTCATTACTGCAACCTAACTGATACAGATGGTTGAATTAATTTAGGGCTGGGAATTTGCAAAATAATGTGCTCCTACATATAAGGGAATAGGATAAAAGATGCTGGTGAGCGTGTGGTCCAGATGAGTATAGCTAAGTACATACTGTCATAAGCTTTACACTGTGTCGGGAAGGTAGGATTTAAGTGAGATCAAGAAAGGGTTTTGTAGACTTTGTTGGAAATAGGGGGAAAAAAAAACCCAAAACATAGCAACTAACCAAAATATAATTTAAATGTTTGGTTTTTAAAAAGCAAATTAAGTTACATGTTAGTATATTGGTTTGCTTCACTGTTACCCAGAAGAAATAATTCATTGTAATGCATATGAAAATAACATATGATGTTCTGACCAGTACTCCCACTTTACTGAAAAATAGATTTTTGTCCTCTGATTCCAGTGTGTTTTTCTCTAATGTTTATCAGTCTTTTCAAGATTCTAAGTGAAAAAACAAAACCACTGCTGGCTTATTACACCAGATCTCTTCATGATTAAAAATAGCACTTTTTAGAAAAAGGGGTTGAAACTAAAATTAGGTTTAAGTAGCATTGGCTTTGAAAAGCCATTATTATTCTGTTTTGTACTTAGGGACAGACTTAATTAATTACTCTGATTTCTTATGCCTTTTTTTTTTTCCATTTTTCTCTTGTATATGTAATTCAGTATATCACCATAGAATGCAAGTTTTAAAAGTTTAGAATATGTTAACGAGTCAAAAACATTTACATAAACAGTTTAGGAATGTCATTGGTTATTATTTGCTCACATGGATGTTTAATTTTTTTTCACTTTAGTGAAATTTACCAGACTTGTCTTGATTACATACTTACTGTAAAGCAAATGTTAGTTTTCCAAACGTTTACTGAAAAGATTTGATTGCATAGAATTTTTGTTTTTACTTGCTGAAAAAATTGTGGATCACAAACTCTTGTTTTTTTTCTAGATTCCTGGGTTTTGTGAGAATGAGAAAGGTGTCGTCCCTTGTAATATTCTTGTTGGCTATAAAGCTGTGTATCGTTTGTGCTTTGGTTTGGCTATGTTCTATCTTCTCTTTTCCTTGCTAATGATCAAAGTGAAGAGCAGCAGTGATCCTCGAGCTGCTGTGCATAATGGGTAAGTTTCAGAGTTTTGGTAGTCTCTTAGTAATTTTGAGTCTGGCTATGGAAACAGCAAAATAAAATTTCAAAATTTGCAGAATTATTTTGCCCATTCATGAATAATAAGGTGAGAAAATCTTCGTTTTTACTAGAGAACATCAGGCTTGGGAAATGGAAATATTAATAGCTTTGAGTCATTTCTTGGCATTATCTCTTAATTTATAGTATTTTGTATTTTCATCCTAAAAAGATCTATCACATTTGTGACTATTAATGAAGAGCTGTTCTTCCTCTTCCTCTTCTACCTCTAAACTTTAGATAGACAAGTCGCACTCCACTCTACTGAGTTCAGTTTCTTAGACCATTAGTACAGCCAAATGAAAACTCAGCTACTAACCAGGGAGATTGATTTTTTAAATTGTTGCTTGTACTGGACAATCTAGAAATAACCTCGGCATCGTATTTTCAGTCTCTCTTAATACAAACACTACTTCTGATACTGGTGATTTAAGTGTTACCTAATTTTATTATTTCTGTCCCCGCCCCCCCCCCCCCACAGATTAGGAGAAAATATTCTAAGTTATCTGTTAGCATACACTACCAACAAAAGGAAGAATGAACAAGTGGAATATAAATATTACTAAACAGGTTGATTTGATTTGTTTTGTGCTTTCAGTCATTATTATTTTAAATTTCCATCAGTTTTGAATGGAGGTATTTATCGTTTTTTAAAGAATATTTCAGTATCTGTACAGTGTACCTTATACTTTTACATATTACCCCCTATGTTGTGTAGACTAAACCTGTGAAGTGGAACTTATGTATTTATATTACATTACAAATGACAGATATATTTCTGTAAGTGTCAAGCAGTTTACTTAAGTTTTCCTAGTTTCAAAATAGATTATCTTGAAAAAGAACAATCACAGAAGTATGACTTCCTTTAAGATGCTCCTAAAAGATTTCGTATATGAAATTGTTGAATACTATTTAGTAATTAAAAAATTGTGTTCTTTTCATTTTAGTTTCTGGTTCTTTAAATTTGCTGCAGCAGTAGCAATCATTATAGGGGCATTCTTTATCCCAGAAGGAACTTTTACAACTGGTAAGTTTTTTTTTTTTTAATTTGTGAAGTTGATTTTTTGTAAAGAAACTAAAATAATGGCAGCTTGGAATTATAACAGAACTTGTTCTTTGAATTTCCTAGTTGACAAAATTGTTTATATGACAGTATTTTTTCCTTTTTTGTATAGTATCTGTGAAAAGGAAATAAAAACTGAACCAACTACTTGTATTTATGCTTTCTGTTTTTTTTTCAGTGTGGTTTTATGTAGGCATGGCAGGTGCCTTTTGCTTCATACTCATACAGCTGGTCTTACTTATTGACTTTGCTCATTCTTGGAATGAATCCTGGGTTGAAAAAATGGAAGAAGGGAATTCAAGATGTTGGTATGCAGGTAAGCTATTATCTCCCAGAATATCTGCTAGATAGTTGAACTTTGAAGGTGAGAGCAGATATGTGGACTGTAGGGAAATCAATTACAGTTTTTATGATCTAATTTCCTTAGAACAGATTTTTAAGTGTAAAACTGTATGAGTGGCATCATGTCATCCGGTGTCAATAACTTGTTGAAAGACTTTTTGTGACAGACCTATTGAAAACATGTTCAAGAACCAAGAAATCCAAGAAGAACTTGAATACCTAAACCAGGTGTTCTAAAACCTGTGGTTGAAAGCATGTGCATTTTACAATTTTTCATTACCCATTTTTTTTCATTTTAGATGAATTTATTACAGTCTAATTACCTAGCCTGTAGCAGGTTACCAGTAAAATATTAAAGGGATGAGCACTGCTAGAAATAAACATATAGTGATATAGTTTATAAACAGAAGGAAACAAAAAACTGAAAAGCAACTCTGAGACTTTTTGGGTAAGTGCAAAAGATTCCTTTATATGTATCTGTACTGCCTAAGGGAACCCCTATTGTATAATTACTGTTTATTTGTTTATAGCGATGAGCTTGAGTCCTGTGATAATTCTGTTAAACAGGATGAAAACTAACATGTTTACAGGACCTAAACATGTAACAAAGATGAGAGAAGGAGGACAAGGATTAAGTGTATAGTCAGTCTTTCTGCAAATAGCAGGAACCTGGATGAACTGATTAGTGAATGGCCCACATCAGGTGCACAGCTGCTGCTCAGCTCCACCTGTTGGTGGCATTGTGGGAATGTGGACCATGTATTGCTTGATTTTTTTTTTTTCCCCCCATAAGAAGCTAGAAATCTGGATTTTATGTGGAACGTTCTGAGTTTCAGCTAAATCAGGGTATACTCCAAATCCAGCATACCTGCTGGTCTATATACACAACTGATTGTGGTGCTTGGTATAAGTAGTTGAAGTAAAAACAAAAGAGTATTTGTTATTTAGAAAAGTACTTACACAGAATATGTCATTCTTTAATGCAAGATTTAATGCAGGGGTTTCAGTCTTTTTGTTGTCTGTTGTATCAGCAGAGCGGGAACATTGTAGGTGCTGAATAAGTATTTGTCAGATAGATCCCTTCACTGAGGGAAATCTAGATAAATATATTGAACACGTGTTATCTCAAAGACAAACGTGTATGTTGAAATTTACATTTGGAGAAAGTTAGATTGTCTTATTAAGTAATGATGACTCAGCCTTGCTTAATTTTAGTTGATTTTAGTAAAAGAGAAAAAAACATCATTTTGTGAGTTTAATGTTTAGAAATGAAAATCAAGATTTTATGTTTCTTAATGCCCTTGTTTAATGGAATGATTATGGTTCTTTATAAAAGCTCTAATACTCTTAGTTATTTTTCAGTAATGTCTAATGTAAGTGAAAGTGTTGTGAGCTGTAATAAAAATTTTACTGGTAATGTAAATCTTACTGATATGTTACTAACTTAACTATCCTTGATAATAGTGAGCAGTGTGTAAAGACTGACATTCTTCAGTTATAAGTTTAGAGTTAGTTTTCTTTCCTGCTTCTGTAGTCTGCATAATGCTGACAGTATTAGTTGCTTAAAATATTTTTATTTTTAAAATAAGTACACGCTTAATTCCTAATATTTCTGACAGAGTCTAATTGTCCAATTATATTTTTTTCACAGCTTTGTTATCGGCTACAGCTCTGAATTATCTGCTGTCTTTAGTTGCTATAGTCCTGTTTTTTGTCTACTACACTCATCCAGACAGTTGTGCAGAGAATAAGGCGTTCGTCAGTGTGAACATGCTGCTATGCATTGGTGCTTCTGTAATGTCTATATTGCCCAAAATCCAAGTATGCTTTTTATATAGTTTTTTTTGAAGCTTCTATGTTGGTAAATTTATATAAATCTTAAATGATAGCAGAATATTTTATCTGTGTTGCTCAATTTTTTTTTCTGTAGGAATCACAACCAAGATCTGGTTTGTTACAATCTTCAGTAATTACAATCTACACAATGTATTTGACATGGTCAGCTATGACCAACGAACCAGGTATGCTTTTTGTTGTATTTCTTTTTCAATGACTCCTGCAGTTGTCCTTTTCTTTTTTCAAAGATTCTTTTGTAAGATTAAGCTATTTAAAAATCAAGCTCTTAGAGGAATAAAAAAGATGGTAATATCCCTTTGATTGTTGATGTATCAATTATATTTTTTTCATTTAGTGCTTTCCTTTGCGAAGTTACGAGAGTTATAAGAAATTACTTGAAAATAAAAGTGATATAACTGTTTTGCACTGTGTATATAGTAAGTTACATATAGAAAGAAAGAAAAGCTGTTGAGATGTTCATCCAACTATAAACAGTATCATTTTCTCATTAAATTATTCTTACAGAATAATTTGACTTACAGGTCTCTTACATTGCATTCCATGGGAAGAGAAACCAAATGTGTCTTTTGAAGGTGGAGACGAATTCATGAGAAATTAGTTACTGTTTTTTAAAAGGACAAATAGCCTGTCTTTGTGAAAAAATGAAACTTAACCTGAATCTCATACTGCGTTTATAAATTTTGCAGCTGCTTTGTGACTAATTGGAGAAAGACTTCTGTTCAGTATATTAGAAAAGCTTCTCTAGTGTTTTTTTTTTTTTTTTTCCCCCAGCTAATTGTTTAAGAAAAAATATTTGTAATTTGCTTTGGAGATAATGTATCAGGTTTTAAAATAAAAATCATTTTTAATAAGATAGTGATTGACATATTTGGCATTGTGGGAGGAAAAACTCTTTTTGGACACTTGAGTGAATACCAACCATATTTTAATTCTTACAAATCAGTAAGAAAACTGAATAAGCATTAGGTCATTATGCTTGGTGGTTTCCACAAAGCATTTGCTAGGATTCTAAACATGGGATTTTTGTGTGTCTCTCTCTGTGTGTGTAAGTTTTCTTACTGTGTATTACCATGTACTTTTGCGAATTAATAAATTTCACTGAGTAAATATTGTAATCTCAGAATATGTAGTAGAAAAGCCAGTGCATTGTGGTTTGGGGTGTCTGGATTTTATTCCTAACTCCCATTAGAATTTTGCCAACTTTATGTGAATGTCACCTGTTTTCTTTCTTTCTGCCTGCCTTCTGGCTGATTGCTGAGCACCTGACCATGGCGCCGTCAGGGCTCTTTCCGTATCTGTAAGGAGGTTATACCTCAGCTACTGCACAGGATTGAAAATTAAAATGATTAAACTTTGTCAAGCACTTCTATAAAATTAGCACCATCAGACTTTTTAAAAGGTCTCATTATTAATAAATACTAATTGTTTTCAATTTTTCTTGGTATTTTTCACTTTTTTCAGCAAAACTTTTTGAATTTTGAAGGATGTTATTGGTAAAGAGAACTCCATTTATGCCCTGGAAGACAAGCTATTTTCCACATTATATTAACAACTTTACTTTTATTTTGTGTCATAGAAACAATCTGCAACCCAAGTCTCCTAAGCATAATTGGCTACAATACAACAAGCACCATTCCAAAGGATGGGCAGTCTGTCCAGTGGTGGCATGCTCAAGGAATTATAGGACTAATTCTCTTTTTATTATGTGTGTTTTATTCAAGGTAAGGAAAGTGAGGGAATTTTTACAATTTTAACAGGAACTCTCTATTTTTAGATTGTTTCTTAAAGAAATTGTCATTTTTTCTTTCTCTCTTCCTAAACCTTGTCTTTCAAACAGCATCCGTACTTCAAACAATAGTCAAGTTAATAAACTGACTCTAACAAGTGATGAATCCACCTTAATAGAAGATGGTGCAGCCAGAAGTGATGGACTGGAGGATGGAGATGATGTTCATCGAGCTGTAGATAATGAAAGGGATGGTGTCACTTACAGTTACTCCTTCTTTCACTTCATGCTTTTCCTGGCTTCCCTTTATATCATGATGACTCTTACCAACTGGTACAGGTACTTAATTTCATGAAAATTTGAATGTTGGAACTCTCATGGCTTTTTCATTGAAATATGATGGGATAATACTGTTTGTTCTCCAAAGAATTTCACATACAGCTAAGTGAATAGTTAGATCAGTGTGAGAAAAACAAACTTGAGTTCCTTGCTTTCGTCAAATACTTCCAAATCCTGAAAAAGTTAAAATAAGACTATTATGGACACTTGTCGTACAGAAATGCATGTTCATAGATTATCCAACACAACATGTTTAAGTTTTTAAATTTGCTTTTATTACTATAATCAGTTCCTGACATAGTTCTGTGAATGATACTGCCTTTCTTCTTTGTTTGAACATGGGCATTGAAAGTTCTGGAGACTTCAAAATTGAGGTGTCTTCTTAGAGTTCTTCATGTTACTGTATTTTTAAAATCACTTCAAAACTAATCCATAAATCTTACGCTAGCAAGAGTAAGGTAGTAATTTACATTATTAATTTTTTAAAAAATTCTGATTTTGTCTAAATGACAACTGAAAGATTTAGTTTAAGAGTCAGAGATTTGGTTTAAGTGTGTGATTTGGTCATTTTTGTTTTTAATAATTTGGAATGTATATACTATCCTTATAGTTTATAAGGCTTTCAGTATGAGCAGACTGTAGGGAAGAAAGATGATTCTTGACCTCCTTTCTCTGAAATCAGCCTTTACTAATACTATTTGAAAAACTATTTTTAGAAATCTCTATACTGAAACAAATTTAGCTATAGGAATCTAAATAGTTCTCAGTAGTGTAAGTCTTTCTCTGTCAGGTAATACTACATTTTAAGACCTTAGATTAGAAAGATTTTGATATGTTTCATTAAATAATAGCTAAATTTGGATGTATTTTCTTCCTGTTGTACATCTGAGTTTAGGGGGTGGGGCAGAGGTTATATACAGTTAAACAAGGCCACTGGTTATAATCTTTGAAACACACTGAGATTGATTAGATTTATGTAATAGTAACATGAATCCAGAGGCCACATTTCATTTCTATGCTACTTAATAAACAACTATTAATCCTGAAATACATAAAAAGCCTCTGAGTGTTATTATATAAAAGTTATTTCAGAGGCTTATGTACTTCAGTACAGAAGATGACTGATTGTTTGCCTTCACACCAGCTATTAAAGTAGTATGTAAAGGAAGGCAGCAGATGTGAAGTAACAACTGTGATCTGTTACAAGAAATTACATACGAGGAACACTCTTGAAGTAATGAAGTTTACTTAATAGCTTGATGACTGGTAATCTACCACTACCACTACCTGCCTGTTTTGTTTCCTTAAAAACTAGGTATGAGCCTTCTCGTGAGATGAAAAGTCAGTGGACAGCTGTCTGGGTGAAAATTTCTTCCAGCTGGATTGGCATTGTACTCTATGTTTGGACACTGGTGGCACCACTTGTTCTTACAAATCGTGATTTTGATTGAACAGGACTTTTGGCATGCAAGTCCCACTTTCACCATTGCTTATTTGAAATTAACAGTATTCCCAACTTTATAAAGTGTGTGTGCGCGTGCGTGTGCGTGTGTGCTTCTCATGCAACTTCAGTGGTTTTCTGGCATGAATTAGATCTTACTGTTTACCATTTGAGTCATTATTTTCTTGCCAAGCCCATTGATATATGTGTTTGAATGAACTGCAGGGGAGAATTGTGACTGTGGTGGTGTGCTAGGAAAAAAGTGTACATTAGGTTTATCCTGTGCTATGTACCTGTGAAATTATGCTAAAAGTGAAAATGTTGGCTTGACAGGTTAATTTTAAAACTATATTAGAACTTAAGCTGTTTTAGAAAGTAACAATTGAAATGTATGACTGCCTTTTGAAATTTTGATGCCTTGCGTTCCCAGGAGACTGCAGATAATTTGGCTATTCTAAGATTGCATAACCAAGTCACTTAAATGCCAGCTGTCTGAAAATTCCTGTCAGGTTTTCCCCTTGATGTGAAGATAGCAAACTTACACAGATAGAGACAGTTTAATGGACAACAGTGTAGGTTTTGCATGGAAGTTGCAGCATAGAGCCTTCTAAGAAAGTCAGATTGGCAGTGGTGGGTACTAAATTGAATACTAAATTAGATTGTAATCTTCCTGAGTAGGGATGGCCTTCTTCCATAGTTAAATGCAGTGAACTTTGGTTTAGTCATGATAAATACATGCAGAACTGGTTCAATGGAGATGTTAAGTACGCTGAAGGCTTTGACAGAGGTTTTGAAAAGGAAAAGCATGGGTTAGACGGAAGTTAATGTGAAAAAAAAGACTTTGGGAGATACTTTTGAAAAACAGATGGTGAACTTTTGACTGGAAAGGAAGAAATGACAAAATATTGGGATTTAGTAGGTAGTTTGGCAAAATAGAGGCCAATTATCATTTTAAAAAATGAACTGAAGCACAGACTTAAGTAGCTAATGTAGGTGATTAGTGGCTAAGCTGGAAAATTCCAATAACTGTCATTCTTTCTGGCATTCAGAAATAGTTTCTATTGAAAATGCATGCTAAGATACTACACCTCATTAGTGGTGGATAATTTACAGGATTTGGGTTGCTGGTAGCCAACATATTTTGTACTTGGAAACCCAGGCCAGACGAATGATGAAATGCTGTAGAATAAAATTCTGCTTATAGTATACTGTACAGTTCATGGGTTTAAGATGCTTTTGTATTTGCTGCCATGTAATTGAAATATGTAAGTTATAATCTTTCAGCCTGAAAATCAAGCACTCTGACAGTTAACTTAGAAACACTAGTATGTGTCATTAGTCTTAATGAAGCTTTTAAACACTGCATTTGCCTCTTATAAAAATATTTATTGTATAAGTGGAATATAACACTTCAGCCTAATTCCCTAACCATGTTGTGTGTATTGATACTGTGTTCCAAGTTTTTGAACTGTGTTAATATCTATAAATAAATGAATTCAGACAAAGTGTGTTAATTTTTTATCAGCTCAAATTTAGTTGGCTATAGTAACTGCTTTTCCTCCTCTAAAAAACCTAGCACTAGAGGATTAAGCAAGCCCATCTGGTCTTGAAAATTTAATCGGTGGTTTATAAGTAACCCCTGGTGATTTCAGTGGTGCTCCCCTCCCCCTAATCCTTCCCCACTCCCAGCAGCGTTCAGTATGTTGACAGTGTAGTTGGAGAACGTTTTTCATTCAGTCAGTAAGGTAGTTTACACTGTGTCCTTCAGGCATTTTTTTCCCTATTTGCTGGCTAATGTTTTTTTTTCCTAATCAAAACATAATATGAAAAAATTCCCTTTCATTAAAAAAAAAAATCTTGGTAGAAACATTCTGCTTCATATAAGAATTACCAAGTCTTAGTATGTTTCATTCATTGTTTCATTTGACATACGAGTTTGCTGATAAATGACAATGATAATGCTGACATGATAATGACAGTGCTGATTCCCCCCTGCTCCCGAACAGAAGTTCTCCAATTCTGTTTGCTTTAAAGTGAAGAGGAAAATGAATCACCAGACAGTTATGTGTGTTACACAAAATATCAAGGATATTAATGCTGGGGTTGCAATTACAGAGGAGTAGGAAAAGGTTTTCTGAACATGACTTCAGAAAAACAATCTAAATGTTGATTTGTTTGCCTCATTCCTGATTTCAGATACTTGATTCATGGCATATTCTTGTTTAAAGGGCTGGAAAAAAGCTGTTGTCTTTCAAATAAAAGTGTAGAAATGTCAAAAAGTTTTGACTATTAGGAGGGTTATACCTTAGGCTTCTTGGAATCTAAATTTTTTGCTTGCTAGTTTATATATGTCTGCCTTTATGTGGCAGTACATAAAGAACACTGACAGTAGGATTTGTTCCTACTCCAGTTGTAACCTATTTGTCATAGGCATACAGTCTCACCGTTAAGAGTTTGTAGATTTATCAGCACTTAACTCTGTACATATACTACATGATAATAGGACAGTTCTTGTCCTTTAGCAATGTAATTAGATAAAAAGTAACAACAGTGAGAGAAATCCTTTTGGTCGGTGAAATTTTCAAATTTTTCACAGAGGTTCCTAAACTATAGGGTTGGAATTTAATAGCTGCAGCGAGAGGGGCCTGAGCAGATTCCTGGAATAAGGTATTTCTGGAGCTAAGCATTGGAAACAAGGAGGTATCAATAGCAGGTGGGGTGGCAAACTAGAAATTCTGGAAAAATAAAACTGCTGTACTTGCAAGAAAGTAAGAAGCCAAAGGCAAAATGGAAAGAAGAACCAGTGTGAAGTGGGTATTGATCACACTGACATCCTGTAGGAATACTCTGGTTTCAACAAAAGACCTGGGTTTTTTTGGTCTAAAAAAGCCCAAACACCTGTAGGATAAGAAAAGAGTTTGTTGTCCTGAGTTGGCAAGTGGTGTGACAGTAGCAAAGACAAGGGCTATGAGCTCAGTGAAAAGTACACTAGGAAAACATCAGCAAAACTAGAAAAAAGGAAATTAGCCTTTTTTGTGTGTGTGTGGTTGGAAACAGTCTACCTAAAATTTAATCACAGACTTGCTCTCAGATTGGCAGTTTGAATTTTTAATACCTACATGATCCTAGACTCCCCAAGGGGAGATACTAACTAGAAAAGGGGTCCCAGTCAGGTAATACCCTTGGAGCACATAGTAGCATCAGAACAAATCTTGAATGCTGCACTCATAACTCCTGTCACACACCATTTCCACCTCACAATTCATAGCTTTAAAAACTTTTTTTTTTTAACCACAAGAAAATAGAAAAAGAGAATTGGAACACCAAAACTTCAGATATAAAAAGTTTAAAATGATTCAATAAAAGGAACAAAATAAAACAGAAAATATAAAATAGAAAGCAACAGTATTCTTGGAAAAACATCAAGGTTTAAAAAACATCCAAATAAGACTACCAGTAAAACAGTTATTGAAATCTATTAAATGGATATTCTAAAGACCTAACAGAAGAATCTGTATAAATAATAAATCTGAGAAAATAATAAAACATGCAAAGAATTACAAGGAATGCAAAGAATTCCTTGAGCAAGAACTATAAGGAAATAAAGATCGAAAACATTAAAGTGGTAAGAATCAAGGAAGAATGTAAACATCTCAGTTCTAATGTGAACCAGAAGTTAGAGAAAAGATGTGTTAATGTTTTACAAAACTTCCATAATTTAAGAAAAACACTTCATCGTGGATTGCAAGCAGATCAGTACAAACAAAATCCATATTTAGCCTTCAGACAGCAAACCTGGAGAAGTGAAGATCTCAAAAGCAATGAAGGTCATGCAGATCATTGCTCTCACTACAAAAAAACAAAACTACAACAACAAAAAGCCAGCTACACAGGAAAATCATTTTTAAAAATCGATCAAAGACTGGAAGTCTAAAGGAATTGCTAAAGAAGGAAGAACTCTTTCTAGGAGAGCAGAAATTGGTGACATTTTCCTGGGGGCTGGTTTGCCTAATCCATGCAGACAAGGGCAGGTGCAGAATCTGACTTACTAGAGACAACAGAGCTCTACTGGGAGCAGGAGAGACCAGTAGAGGTTTGGGGGCCACATGACTTAAGAGTGATGGAGTATGTATAAACAAAAGCATATCTTCTGGCCAATTTTCCTCATTAGAAATGCTGAGTGATACATGGTATGGGATGTTGGGGACTGACTGGAAAAGTTTTTGCAGCTTCAGTATGTTTGAGTGTCTTGCCAGAGGAAAGGACCAGCAGTTAACACTGGTACTGCCATCAAATCTGGAATTCAGTTCATTTTTCAGTTGGAGCAAAGCAACTGACTTCTCACCCTAGCATCCTGGCAGAGGAAATAACTCAAATAATATTAATTTCAATCACTGTGGTTCTTTCATCACAATGTCTGACAAAATCAAAATTTACAAGATACAAGAAAAAGTAGGAAAATGTGAACTATAATTATTAAAAAAAAAAAGTGAATAAAAGCAGTCCCACGGAAAGCCCAGATATTAGAAGGAAATGACTTTAAAACACGTAATACAAAGCTTTTAAAGGAAACAGAAAAAAAGCAGGTAAAAAGGATAAGATGGAAAGTTCATGCAACCTTTCTGGGAAAGCAATCTGGCGCTTCCTTACAAAACTGCAAATAGATATACCATTTGACCCAGCAATCCCACTGCTTGGAATATATCCTACAGAATCAAGGCCATTCACACCAACTGATACATGCACCAGAATGTTTATTGCAGCACAGTCCACAACAGCAAAAAGATGGAATCAATCCAGATGCCCAACAACAGAGGAATGGATAGGTAAACTAAGGTATATATACTCAATGGAACACTATGCATTGATGATGATTTTAGGAAGCATCTCATAACCTGGTTTCAGTGGGAGGAGCGGCAAAAGGACAAATATTGTATGAGACTCCTACTATAAGAACTTAACAGCAGACTCCCGCTGCAAGAGTGGAGAGGGAGGGAGGAAGAGGGTAGGGTATTGATTAGATAGTTGATAGAAATTTGGTTGGATGAAATCTGTGACAGCACACATTATAAAGATCAATTTTACCTGGACTTTAACATGATTACTTCTCCCATCTTAACCCAATACTGCAAGGATGGAGTAGTTGGGGTGGAGGTCTGGGGACCATGCTCTCAGGGGACATCAAAGCCAATAGGCATAACTAGCCTATTGCTAAGAGATTCTTCTGCACCCCAAATTGGTGAGTGGCATCTGGGTTCTTAAAAGCTGCCAAGCAATCTGAGGTATACCAAATGGTCCCAATTCAGCAGGAACAGATGATCTCCAAGGACCAAAACAACATGGGGCAAAGAACCCAGAGACCCACATGAATGGGTGACTACATTGACATGTGACCGCAAAAATTGCATGGTGCCCGGCCACCACCAGTGGTAGCCGTGATGGGGCTCACAAAGTTGAGTCTCACTGCCAACACGAAAATAAAAAGGGTGTACCCTGAGACCTCTACTAAAAGACCACAACTGATGGTCCAGAGTCCTCGGGGTTCCCATGGGTGCATGTCCTCTGGCCCTGATGCTGCCCTTGTCCATAAAAAATCATAATGGAGGTCAACTCTTTGGACAGAAATGGATTGGACTTGGTGACAGAGCGCAATTGTATCATGTGTGCAGTTTATGGTTCTATGCATCTATAGGATGTCATCCGGCTGACCTCTTCTTACTTGACATGGGGGGGAGGGCGAGGGGGGAAGAGATTGTTAGGAGAATATGACATGTACAGAATGGAGAGGAGGAGTGTGCTGTCACCGGGCAGGGAGAGCAGTGGGAGCCGCTCATTGGTAGGTATGCAAATTCAGGATTGTACATTTTCAATGGGATTGTGTCTTTTCACTCAATCAATAAAAAGTCCAACTGAAATTCAACTGCTAAAAAAGAAACAAATGGACATTTTAGAACTGAAAAATGTTCGAAGTTAGAAAAAGAATAGCAATAAGATTATCTGTTATCACAAGTCCTTTTGAATATAGTTCTGGAAGTCCTAGTCAGACAAGTTTTATTTTTTTAAAAAAAGAAAGGTATAAAGTTAGAAGGAAATTCAAGAAATTTACACCTGCTTAAAAAAATTCAAGTGCACTTAATAGTCAAATAATTAGTCAGTGTTCTTTAAACTGGCTGGGGTATAACGAACAGCCTACAAAATAGGTAACATTTTCTCATTTAATCCTCACAAAGGAAAATGTAGTATTATGATGTCCATTACACAGAGAAGGAAACCAAACCACAATGTAGTGAGGTAATCTGCTCAAAGAACTGTCTCATTAGCATCTGTAGCTCCTCCTTTTGGGGTAGGTTTTACTACTGTAAAACCATACACAACCTACCTCTTGCCCACACATTCCTTTTTTCCCTATGTGCCTATCGTTCAATGTCCTTGGTTACACCCATCATGCCGAGCCCATCTATATATGGTACCACCTTTCCCATTTGTATAAAAAAGAGACTACAACAGAGAGTATCTCTCCCCCTTTGCCCAACCCCACCCTTGTAACCACTCACGAACATTAATTTCTATGTATTTACCTATCCATGTCATTTCATAAAAATGAGCCCATATTTTTGGGTAGTTAACGTACTGAGTTACTTTGCTCAGCAGTGTTCTACCTCCAGGTTCATCCATGTTGTAAGATGTTTTTTGGAAACTCATTTTTGTTTATGGTTTAGTAATAGTCCATTGTATGTAGCATATTTTACTTTATTTATCCGTTGGTGGGTACTTGTTTCCATCCCTTTATTCCATCTTTTTGCTATTGTGAATAGTGCTGCGTATGTCTGTTAGTGTCACTTCTATTAGCTTCCTAGGGTATATACCTAGAAGTGGAACTGCTGGGTCAAATATTCATAGGAATTTTAACGGCTGAATTTTTGGAATTAGATCTCCAGGTCTTTCTTCCAAGGCATGTGGAGGTAGAGTTACACCTTCCACTCTCACCCTGTTAGTTAGCAGTCAAGCTTGTTAACAGTTTGCATCACCACCCAGGGACTCCTCTCTAGCTCATACAATATACTAATACTCAATTCCAAGTAGATTAAATACCTAAATGTGAAAAAACAAACTTTAAAACTGTTTAGATGAAAATACAGGGCAGGATGAATAAGTGAATAAATGCACAGTAGGAAACCTTAAACAAGATACCAAAAAAAAAAAAAAAAGCCAAAACAATAAGATTGATGTATCCTCCTATATTGAAAAAAAAAACCATAAGATACAATTTAAAAATACTAAAATACAAACCACACATATAGCCAAATTCCTATGAATACATATACATATGTGTATATATATGAATAATAAGATAGATATATTACAATAATAATAGTAAATACCACTAAATAGGGAGTTATAAACAAGGAATTCACAGAAGAACCACAAATTACACATAAAAAGATGCTCAGTCACATTTAGAGAACAGAAAATTAAAAACAATGGGCCTTTTCCGGGACAATACTTTGTCCAAAAGCCGTTAGCTGAGGCCAAGCAAGGCAGGAGTCTATACCAAAGTGGATGGAGAGCTGCAGTGTCCAGAGTGAGGTGGCAAAACCGGGCTGGTGTGAGAAGTCTCATGTCCACACTGGGTATGGGGTGGTAGCCTAGAGTGACATGGATATTCATATTAGTCGTTGGGGTAATGAGGTACAAGATGTCAGAGCAACTGAATTGACGTCATCTGTATAGGCAAGTGTTCTTATGATGAACTAAGTGGGGGGTTAGTCTGCCACAGGACGCTGGCATCTAAAGGAGGTAAACAGGCATCCCATGGAGAGGCAGCTCAGCAAGGGGCACTGGAGTCTAGAGGAGTTAAGGAGGGCAGCTATACAGGGTACAAATGGATATGATGGAGGATTGGCAACATACAGATTATTAATTAAAGACAATGGGATCAAGGTTTTTGTTAGAAAGGGAGTCACACCTTTGGACACAGACAAAACCTAAAAGAACTCCATGATGCTGAATTGGATTTAGAGGCATTTTCTATGAATTGGAGTTTTCAAAATACATAGATGCATAAATACAAGTGTGTGTTCCCTAGTAATGGCCTCCCTTACTCCTTGCACACAGAATGGATGTGGCAAAGGCAAAGACCAAACATTCCATGGAGAAAAACTAGCTTTCAAGAAAGCCCCAGTCGTTAGGTTTCTACTCTCTCACTGGCCCGAGCTGGGTCTCAAGTCAACCCTACCTATACACTCTAGAAAAGTATGTTTAACTGAGCATACAGCTGTACCAAAATTAGATTCAAATAAAGAAGATATTAGGTAGTCAACTAACCTTCTCTGCCACTAATACTAAAACCAAACTTCCACAAAATTTTACTTGATACTGTACCTCCATAACTAAATTCACTTTTCCAAATAAAAAAACTAAAAATTAACTGAACATTCAAGATGTAAAGTGTTAAGCACAATATTGTTCAGAGAAATTTCTATCTTTTGATCTAGACCTTTAGAGGTTGCTCCTTTTTGTAGACTACAAAGCTATCCTTAATGATGAAGCATTAACTCCAACCGCAATCAAGGGAATTTCATCCTTCTAGTGCCAAACAAAGTAACTTTGTAATGCAGTTTGACAAAGGCTCATTTTTGTTGATGACAAATGGCATTTGATGTCGACAGAGCCCTACTATTAAAAAATAAGCAACCAGTATTATGTCTTCCTTGGAAATTACTACATTATTTCTAAGTATGGCTTCTAACAACTGAAGATACTAACAGTGCACAGGATACAGTGAACAATTGGGGCTCTGAGACAAATTACTAAATGGACAGAAGCTTATAGATTTTAAACTGAGCCACTGACAAGTTGGCTATTAATGCATCACTTAAAACACATTTCTTAAGTTCTCCAATGTAGTTACTACTCTAAGATTTATGACAAGTTGGAAGTGGTATTACAGAAATTTGAACTTCTATGTATCATCTGGTGAAATGTCTGTTCATGTCTTTTGACGATTTTCTAATCACATTTGTCGTTTCACTGTTGTTGTGAGGGTTAATATACTCTCCAAGTCGTTATTGCAAGCTGCCATGTCTCTTCTGTTTCACAGTGACCCTGTAAGACAGAGCAGAACTGCCCTATATGGTTTCCTAGGCTGCAATCTTTACGGGAGTAGATTGCCAAGTCTCTCTTCCCATGGAGCTGCTAGTGGTTTGAAACTCCAACCTTTTGGCTTGCAGCCAAATGGTCTAACCATTGTGATACCGGGACTCCTAATCCAAACCAACCAAACCTACTGCCATCATGGTGACTCTGACTTACAGCAACCCTGTAAGACAGACCAGGACTCCCCAAAGGACTTCCGAAGAGCGGCTGTTGGATTCAAACTACCAGCATTTTTCATTTGCAGTCAACCTTTTAATCACCATACCACCAGGGCCTCAGGACTCCTAACACAAGTCCTTTTTGGTTATGGTTTCCAAATATTTTCTCCCAGTCTGTAGCTTGTCTTTTCATTCTCCTAAAGGGGTCTTTCACAGAGCAAAAGTGTTAATTTGCTTAGGTCCAACTTAGCAATTTTTAAAAGACCTTGTTTAAATTAATCATCTCTCTCACTCCGTTTTCTCCTGTGTTTGACCTGACAGCTGGCCTTGTTGCAGTCTTCTTCAGTACTACTCCACAACAGTTCTAAAAGCATCCTGTTTTGTGGTAGTGTCTCAGACCTCTTTTGATTTTCTGTGCTCTGAGAGGCACTTTGGCTCCTTTTTCAATGAGTACAGTATTAGTGATTTGTGTGTAGACAGGGTGGTATCCCAGGATACTTGGGATGCTTCTGTGATGGCATGAAGGATACAGTCCTGTCATGGGCTCAAAGAAGTATTTCAACTGACAGTCCAATATACTACATCCTTTGTTTTACTTTAACAGAAAATACTTCATGTCTACTTTCTTTCCTACTCTATACGCCCCTCCATTCTGTCGTGTACATCATCTCATGAATTTTGATATTGTGACATACAGTATGGCATCAAACATATGATTAAATTCCAGTGTTAGCAGTTTTAGAAATGTCAATTTTAAAAAAAGTATTATCATTCACATGTCTTAAAATGTAATGCCAATATGACATCAGTATTTCAACATTCTAGCTGGATTCTGAAAGAATGCAAGAACACAGAGATATACATGGAAAGAGAGTGCCAATCTTTGTTTTTTCTTGTTGACACTCAGTCCATATATTTTGGAATAACATATAAATCCAGATGACTCTGTCAATATTAACCAAAACAAAGAAAAAGAGAAAAAGAAAACTAACTCGCTCATTTGAAAAAGAAAAATCCAAATTTCTTTGAAGAGACAGTCTGTTAGAATACAGAACCCCTGAGGATCCAACAAAGGGATAACATACAGGTGTTGATGCTATTGTCTAGATTCTCATCTTGCACTTCATCCCTAAGGACCAAAATACAGACTTTGCTCTTCTTATTTTGCTATTTGACTCTATTTTTCTTCACATTTCACCTTCATTGGCGACAGTTTCAAACTTCAATTTGCTGTGTCCTTTACTAATCTAAATCAACAATATTTTAAAACACAAATTATTAAATGGCAAATTTACCCTTCATAAGTGAAATGTCAGTGTTTCCAAATAACCCTTATTAATAAAAAATGAGACTATAGAAAAATTGATACTAAATGAAAAAATCCAAACCCTGTTTATTCCATTAGAAGATGTATTTCTGATAAAATTTTACTTTTTATGTTTAATATCTGCTTATCAAGATGTATTGGTAAACACTAAAAGCTATAATAAATAAACTCCCCAAACGCAGACAGAACCCTTCTCATTTTAAGTTTAAAACAGATGTGCAGGATTGATGGGTAGCTCTCCTCTAAGCGGTGATTCAGAAGGCCAGGTTTCCTCTTGAGCAGACAATTCAGAAGTCACACCCTAATCTGTATCAAGCCAGAACAAGGGTAAGGGGCATGGAGGGTTGCACGTGGGAGGGTTTCACAGACTGGACCTGAAAGTACTGTATATCACCTGCCCTATTTTATTTATTAGAACTCAGTCACATGGCTGCCCTAATTCCAAGGAGGGCCAAAATAATCTAAGCTGCATGACAGGAAGAGGAAACTGTTTACACCCTCTGCTGTTATAAAGTATAATTTTTGATCAACTGTGTATTTACAGGATTGCTACCAATCAGAATCGACTCAATGGCAGTTGGTTTATGTATTTATAATTAGAGTAGAACTTAATACTTAGAGTCTTAAGGTTACAAGAAACAATTTCAAATTTAGTTGCAAAGAAGTGTTGACAGGATCATGAATAATAAAAGCAGGATAAAATCCTTCAGTGGAACTAGAATAGATGGTGACAGGTATCATATTATTTCAGTATAATAATCCACCCACTGCCACTGAGTCAGGTCTGAATGATAGCGACTCTACAGGTGAGAGCAGAACTGCCCCACAGAAGTTCCAAGGAGTGCCTGGTGGATTTGAACTGCTGACCTTTTGGTTGGCAGATGTAGCATTTAACCAGGGTTTCCTCAGTATAACAAGTATATTTTAAAATGTCAGTATTAACAATATCCCAAACTCTTTCCAACAAAGTAAGTGTAAGATGAAAAATTTTAAGTAAAACAAAACCCACTGCTGTCAACTTGGGCCTGACTCATAGATCAGAATAGAACTGCCCGATTTAGTTTCCAAGGAGCACCTGGCAGATCTGAACTGTCAACCTTACGGTTAGCAGATGTAGCTCTTAACCCATTACGAAAATTTTAAATGCTGACTTAAAAACAGGAATATGAAGCTTTTCAAAATTACTTCTGGAGTGTTTGTTTCTCAAGCATCACAGCTACCGAATTATAATCCGTTATGAGCTCCAACATGCTCCAGGAGAAACTTGGTCATACTCTACACTGAGAAAGAGAATGGAAAGAAAAAAATCCTAAAAAACATTTCTTCTCTGCCTCTAAAACTCTTCTCACCTTAACCTCTAGGAAAGGAATTTCTACAGCTCATGTAGAAAATTGTGTCAGAGGTCTCAAAATCCTTCACTAGGATTGTATTGTCACAGTCAAGTATTTTAAACTCTGCATCAAAAGGAATGGCTTCCTAACCTTCACTGCTAGGCCTATTTTGCATCTTTACATCATAGTAAGAGAAATTTCAAGACATCAAGAGACAGAATAACACCAACAGGAAGTCCTTTGTTGTAATTCTGTATCAAATGTTGTTGCTGGGTGCTGTTTAGTCAATTGTGACTTACAGTGACTCCATGTGGCAGAGCGGGACTACCCCACACGGTTATCTTGACTGTAGTCTTTACAGAAGGAGACTGGCATGGCTTTCTCCCACAGAAGCACTGGGTGGGTTTGAATGGCCAACCTTCTGTTTAGCAACTTAACCATTGTGCCACCTCATACAATAGTTATGTATGGCTCCACAGGATAAGCAGACATTAAGTGTGTTCCTTCCAGCCCTATGCCTGAAGGTGAAATTCTTCAAGTGAGAAACAAGGTACCCTGGCTTTGCTTACACTCTCTGCAATCCTAGAAGCAGCTGATGAAAAAGGAGATGATGTGATTACCTTCTCCTATCTGTCTAAGGGCAAAAACTGTAGACCCTTGGTGATATCCAGTGATGACGCCTAAGCTCATTTGTTCTAACTACACTCAGTTCATTACTATAAACACAGAAAGTCAATGCAATTTTTCAACAAAGACAACTTTAAAAAGTAACATTGAAAGACATTATTTATTATTTCCTTCTAATACGTAGCCTATATTTTCAGACGAGAAAAGATCTTGGTATGACTCAAAAACAGAATAATGAACAACACAGTCCTAAGTCCATCTGCTTCTCATTTATGAGAAGAAAAAATTATTACAGGTGCATGTTATCTCTAAAGAAGAGACATAATCAGTACCGGTACTCAACATTCATTATATTTATTTTACTAAACAGTACGATTCAGTAAAACACAAACAAACCAGAAAGTTTTTACTTTAAACTAGTCCAGCTGAGAGGATGGGTTGACGTCACCCCATCCCTTCTCCCCTCCATGCATGAGAAGCCGGAGCCATCATCAGGCAGTGAGCACGCATGTACACCTTGCCTTTCCTGCTGAACAGGAACGAACTTCTCGGAACATAAATGAACTTCTCCGAACCAAGAAAGACAAACAAAAGTTTTACAAGTACAGGCACTTTATGTTCCTGGTTTAAAAATATGCAACATGAAAAATATTTGATAAAAGTAACTCGAATGGAGAAAGCTTTAAGAGTTCGACTATTAGTTCTAGTGACTTACACGCAATGCAATCAGACGTTATCAAACAAGTAAAACAAACAAGTAAAAGTTTAACCAGTTAACAGGTTTATATGTAAAAAAGAAATCCAATTTACTGCAATTTGAGAAAAATGGTCGTTTGAATCCAACATAAAGATATGCCAATAATGTGCACTGAATCTTCTGTACTTATGCAGCTGAGTAACACCTGAAAGCTTTGCCGAAGTGTGTGGTTAGTGAGGAAAGCATAAGGTGCTTTAGATTCCACAGTATCTGATTAAATGAAACAAAGCAATTTACAAAAAAAAGTACCAAATGATACTTTAAAATAAATAATTCATCATTTTGATGAATATATACATGTAGAGTCCACTTCTTGGGAGTTTAGCTATCTAAAAGTGGCATGTCACTATCCAGAGGTGCAGGAGCAAGTTCACATAAATAAAACAGTGTGGCTTCACTAGCTTCAGCTTCAGTCAATGGCTCCAGGCGAACAAGCTTACTTTGGGTTGGTTCTGGATCCAGGCTACTATCCAGAAGCTCATCAACTTCTATGGGTTTATCTACTGAAGACATAACTTCTGATGATGTTGTATTCCCCTGTTCCACAGCAGAAGCAGGGTTCCCATCAAGGAATGCAAGAAGTGGAAAGGCAGTGTACTGGATAAGTTGCTTATCTATGAAGATTAGAAAAACAGTCTTTTACTACCAGTTTATACAGAGTTCAAGCTGGGGGTAGCGGGGAGGTGGATACAGATGTACAGGCATCACTGTCATTATATGCCAAACAAGAAACTGTGATAGTTTGCACTAACAAATTAAAAATATGCAACTCTAAAAGTTAATCCTCTTGTTTAGCAATTAAAAAGTAGTGTGATTTTCCCAAAGTTAAATGGAAAAAGAAAAATATTCTCAACTTAAAGAATTGTTCCCTCTCTAGTTCACTTCTATCTACATGCTGGCACCTTGATGCCACGTACAGAACTGAGGCCAGTATACTCTGTGTTTAGTTGTTAAGCATGGCAAGGCTTTTCTTGGCTCACATTTGTTCCTATGTAGAATTTTTAACAAATCTACAGAAAATAATATCACATCTATACATACCTGGTTTGGGTTTAGATTTTCTTCCTTCTTCTGAAACTGGCTGAACTATGTTGTTCTTGGTAGTTTCTAATCCTTTATTCTCTGACTAAAAGAGAAAAATATAAATATACCCGTATGTTTCATATTTTAGTTTCTGAAACATTGTATAAAAAAGGTATAGAATATAAATACTGGTACACCATGTCAAATATACAGGAAAAGGGGTACATCTGGAAAGATGAATCAGAGAGAGAAAGAGATTTAAGTAGAGCTAGCAATGCTGGTTAAGAAACTACTGTTGCCATCAAGGGGAGGAAACGCAGAACCTGCACTAGGATGCTAAGTATGAAGAGCAGAGGGCATCTGAACAGAAGAATACACAGGATTTGTTGAGGGTAAAAGATAAGAATGCCACAAAGATGACTGGTTTGAAAATGCTAATTGATTGATATTTTACACATTGATTTAAATATTTTATTAAAAATGTATTTGACACTTCCCTGTGTTCTTAAACAAAAATTTTAACATAAATGAACATCTTTTGGAATAACTGAGAATTAGCTGTATGGTGGTAACTTTAAAACTATCCTCATACTGAAAGCCTCAAAGCTGAGGTAGTGTGTTTCCCTTTTGTTGCTCTCACTTCTTTCTGTCATTTAACTTGCTTCTACTTGCTTCTTTCAACCACTATATTGTCTCCTTACACTTGACTGTGGTATATGGGGACTGAATCTTTAACGTAGTTAAGTTTTTCAGTGCTCCTTTCTAGTGATGATCAAGCTTTGAGATTAGGTGATTCACAATTTTTCCTCCATAGATAGATGCATGCTAGTTATGCACATGTGGTGTAACAAATATCTGTATACTAATTCCTATAATCCCCCTGAAATTCATCATTAACTCAGTAGTGGAAGTTTCTAGGATTCAGAGAATGGCCCAAAGATAAACATAATAAAACCACTTAACCAAAAAAATCAAACTCACTGCCACTGAGTCGATGCCGACTCATAGAAACCTTAGAAGACTGAGCAGAACTGCTTCACAGATTCCAAGGAGTGCCTAGTGGATTCAAACTGTCAACCTCTTGGTTAGCAGATGTAGCACTTAACCACTACACAATCATGCTTTCCAACACCACTTAGTCCTTAAAAAATACATACAAAGTATTTTTTCATTTGGCATTCATAATACATAAAATACTAATGCAATAATACCATCTTTATTCTTACTGTCCTAAAATAGGCAATTCCTGTAATTTCTAAAATAGGTAATACCCAAGGATGTCTGTCACTTTCGTTCTAACACAGATGAGAACCAGGTAACAAAGGAGCTTCATTTCCCATGCACACTCTTAGTCATTTATAGTGGCCACACAGACTGCTATACTGAGCAGTGTAAGGAATCAAGATTTATTAGGACATACTGCTGTATGGTATACATCTGTCATGGGCCTGAGAATGGCAGCTGATGTGTCAACGATTTAAAAACACTAATTTGGACTCTAGGACAAACTATACAGACAAGTTACTCTGAAATTTAATTTTTTCATTGTAGAACAACATGCAATTCTCTGTTTGGCTGCTATTTCTAAACCTGCAGCCCTGCTCTTGGTTTTCTGGAATAAGGAAGATGATACAAGAATAAAGAATCACTTAATGTCTAGCAACAAACAAAGAGGAAAGCATAGTCATTAAATGGATATATGATATGGGTGCATTCAACTTAGCAGTAACACTCAGTAATATGATCATTATTCATATGACAAGTATATGAAACATAAAACTAAGGTGGTCCAAAGAATCATAAATGTAAATCTTGACAAACTATGGTCCACAGGAGCCAAATACAGTATGCTGCTATTTTTATAAATATAATATTATTAGAACACAGTCACACTCTTTCACTGATTGTTCCTTTTGCACTAAGACAACACAGTTGAGTAGTTGTAACCAAGAACATATGGCCCACAAAACTGAAAATCTTTACTAGCTGGCCCGTTACAAAAAATATGCCAACTCCTGATATTAAACCACCCAAACACTAAATGTATAATCACCTTCCTAGCCTGCAATTACTTAAGCTCTAAGTTATCCAGGCTGTAACTTTAAAAATGCAGAAAATTTACTCAGGCTATCCTCATATACGACAACAGTCAGAAAAGCATCTCCAAACCCTAATAACTTATTTGAAATGTGGTCATTTTTAGATTACAAGAGTAAGAAACAGATAAATTTGGCTCCCCTAATCTGGAATTTACACATATTCTAGAAGACTTGATTTACCTTTACATTCAATGAAACACAAAAGTCACTAAACAACCTGTGTTTATATCTGTGTGTCGGATCTGACTCAATGGCACTTGGCTTGGCTATACATAGGTATACACACACACAGAAAACAGACGGAGTATACCTCTTCAAGACAATAAATTATACAAAGTAATAATATATTCATAAATATTTGCTCTTTTAATTTCAAGCTGCCCTTACTACTCATAAAAGACCAGTTCTAAAGAATCTCTTGTCAGTACCTCAGTACTTGGTATGTCCTTTACATTTTTTTGGTAGGTTTCTATATATTTAAAATATAACAAAAACTATATTATTTTAAAAACAAAGAACAATATCCTCAATTCACTGTTTCCACTTGCCTTACCTCCAGCGACTGTGTATTCCTGAACTTTTACTACACTGACAGACGGAAGTCGATGGGCACCAGTAAATTTTAATAGAAAAAATGCTGAAAATCCGTTAATGGAAGGTTGTAAGAATATAAAAACACAGCACATAAAACATGAAATCGTATTTTGGTAATTAATCTCAATGATATACCTCAACATGCCCAAGTTTAGTCAGATGACCTTTCAGCACAAACAGACGGAGGGACAATTTTATACTGGTAGTTATTGCCACAAGCATCAGGAAAACTGGGTAATGATTTATCCCATCACCGAAAGCTAATTTTCATCTAGAATGTTACTATCTCAATCACACATAGTTGACAGGAAAATACACTTTTTTGTAACTGGGAGTGATTTTGCTCTCTACTTGGTAGGATTTTTTTTTTTTTTTCCAAATTCTTACAGCTATGGGTCCTGAGCAACATGAATTAAAACTTACTTTTGTATTATTGATGTAATCTGTGGGATTCATCTGCACAGAACTAGAGAAAAGCTGAAAGACCAAACAAGAAAGATCATAAGTTTAAAGTTTAAAAAATATTTTAAAAGAATTGTGTGTTCATAAATTTTCAAATAGCCATGTTGGGTGAAGAGATGAAGCTCCTGCACTAGGGAAGTTTCCATAGAGTAAAACAAGTTTCAAAGAGAAAAGCTGGAAAGCAGAAAGAAACACAAACAAACAAACAAACAAAGAAAAGTAAGCTAGTCTTTGCATTAGACAGAATTTCATACTGAAAGAATCTCTCTATAAAAGAGTGGAGTAAATCACGTGAGACACACAGTAGTTCCTCCCGTTTCTCCTATCCTTCCTTCAGTTTCATTTCCTTTTATTTTTTGCTCCCTAAATGGCTTTGAACATAAGTGGTGCCCAAAGAAGTAGCTGAGTTCCCTGCCCTGATATCAAGCCTTCAATGAATAGCTGCTGCTTAGGTGACAAATTTACAGTCTCCTCTATGACAGTGGCTCCTGAACCACAGCTCAAGTAGTGCCTTGACAAGATGGCAAGCTGGTTCTTTCCACCTCACCTACCAAAGGACTTAAGTCTTTAAGTACTAAGACCACTGCTTACTGCACAATTCAATCCAGTCAGTTTATATGTAACTTTTCTTTAAATCATAAACTTCAAATTCCCTTACTCCAGAGAGATTTGTGAGTATTTAAGAAATAAATGACATCACAAAGAATACAAGAAATACAAGATCAAGACACTATTCCTGTCTTTAGGGGGTTACAATCTATAAGACAACACACACCAACATCAAATATCAACGCATGATCAAATACAATGCAGTATGTAAGAATGGATGGTGGGGCTCCCAAGTACTAAGGAATAAGGAGAAGGAAGCAAAACACACAGACACAGACACACACTCCACACACAAATGAACAGGAAGGTCATGATGAAGCTATGCAACTGATGTGTCAATCCCTGAAGAACGGTTAGGAGTTAGAGAGGAGGAAGGGTCAGCATTAAAAACAGCAACAAAGAAGATGGAATGGTGGCTGGGCATGTTAAATAAATACATTAATGAAGAAAATTCCCAGTTGGATAGTAAGTTGTATACTTAAGGTTCAAAAAGTTGAATGAGGCCAGTCAGTGCACGAGGCCACATTCTGTCTGCAGTAAGAGCCTTGAAAAAATGGCCTAATTGCTGAAATATAGCAATTAACATTTTAAGAGAAAGCACATACCAAATAGTTCACAAGACTGAATGAAAAATGTAAGAAGACTGGAGAGAGATAGTTCTTGTGTCTTTCTTTCATGCCCTTACTCTCTTTTCACAGCTACACATCATCACTAATCTTTGCCAGTTTGGCCTGCTACCATCTCAGAGGTCTGACCAAGTATCATCCCCACTGAGAGTGTCAGGAAATGATAGTGGTGTAGTGTTTAAGAGCTCTGGCTGCTAACCAAAGGCTGGCAGTCAGAATCCACCAGCTGCTCCTTGAAAACCCTATGGGGAAGTTCTACTATCTTAGAGGGTCATTGTAAGTTGGAATCAACTTAATGGCAACAAGTCTGATTCTTCGCTTTTTTTAGTTTGAGGATGGTAATCTGAGAGGAGGACCAGCAGTGGTAGCTCTTTCCCTCTTTACCCCATATCCTCTACCATTTAGGTAGGATGCCTTACATGTATTCCCAGCAGGCAAAGGGTGAAGTAGGAAAAAGGATACCATGTAAAAGGAGCTGACAACCCTGCTGCTGACTCTAACCTGGGTTCTCCAGTACTGAAGTCTGCAGAGAAAACCCATGAACTCCTCAGCACATTTATTCATGACCTTACCATGTGTGCCATCTCACAGGGAAGACAACCCACAGGTAGATTTTTCAGTTATGATACTACACTATAATTCAGGCATAAAATAAGGGAGGTCTTGACTGAGAAAGGAAATAATGGAAATAAAAAGCAGGAGTGGTTTGTAAGTGCTATCTTAGATAATACATAAGACTCGGTGAGTGATAAAGAAGATGAGGAAACCAAGGTGATCCTGTGATAAATACATTGAGAAAAGTAGGATACCACTATAAAAATAAGAAAAGAGTACTTAGTTTACAGAGCTGAGTAGTTTGGTGTTAAACACAAATAATCTAAGGCAAGATCTAACTGTTGCTTCTGAGGCTATGCAATTAGGAGCCAAGTAAAGTTTATTAAAAAAAAAAAACTAAGAGCTGGAGACATAATTTGAGACTCTGCAAGCTAAAATCTCTTCAGAAAGGAAGAACAGAAAAAGACAGGTAGAGAAAATAAAGAAGGGTGACAGACTAGGTGCTTTGAAGAGTATCTCCAAGCAGTACATAGTAGAAAAAGAAAAGACCTTTCAAGGTGGTTAGTAAGACAGGAAGAGAATGAAGAGATCAAGTGCCTCTAAAATTAACAGGAAAAAAGTTCAGTTTTTTTTTTTATGTTAATTCTGTCAGTTACATTAATAATTGTGTCAATAATTGTGTTAGTTAATAACAATAATCTTTGCAAGACTCATTCATGTTAGGCGCCAGCCACATCTGACAGGTGGAGAGGCTGAGTAAGATAAGCTAATTTCTTCCCACCATTATTATAGCTGGTAATATAAGTCAATTACACAACCTAGATCTGTCTGACTCAAAGCAAACCTTCTTCCACTAGCCTGGTGACTTGATTAGTTACAAGAAAAAAAAATCACATAGCTTGCTTACAATGAATAAACTAAGACAGTACAGATAGCTCAGGGTTACAGTGAATAACCAAGATGATACACGGTTTCAGAAGAAATAACAGAATTAAAAAAACAGTAACAAACATAGCCAGTCATTTCTAAAGTTTTGTAATTAAAGAAGAAGGATGGTAAAATCTGAAAATATTTGTTTTATGGGAAATATAAGTACTTACTGAAGGCTGCTGGGAAACATCAAGGACACACATACAAAAACCAGAGAGGCAGAGGATAGGTATACAAATTAGCTTTAAAGAGGAAGTGAGGACCATTCTAAGGAAGAACAACAGGAGATTAAAGGCAGTTACAGGTTATGAGAAGACCACTGTGAAAACACAGGAGTAGTCTGGATGAGGTCTTAAGGACAAATACGACAAATATTCCAAGGTTGAATTAAAGGACAAAAAAAGAACCTAGTTGAACACTTCACACATTTGTAGAGGGCCAGAATCATAGGATTTTATTTTATTCTCAGTGACTGAAGGGGCAGATGATAATTCTGAAAGGTTCCCAGATTCAGAGCGGAGGTAAAGAATCAAAAAATCAAGAAAGGTTGTCAAGTTTCTGTCAACAAGTTGAAATATGTCAGCAGTAAAGATGCTAATTCACTTAAGATGGCAACTTAGGTGAGACTGAAAAGAACATGTCCAAAAACAGTAAGAATCCATCCTGACAGGTACCAATGATACAGATAGGGTAATAAAGCCACATGACACTGGCAAAGACTGAAAGGAGTAGACACTGTGTCCCCTCTGCAAAACATGTGCAGCAATTTGGCTAGGCCATGATTTCTGGTTTTGTCTAATGTTCCTCCATGCTGTGTATACACTGACCCATGACGTTAATGAGGGATGATGGACAGCAGTTGTGTTGCTGGAGCAGAACTGTAAGACTACACCATACCTTGAGGAAATCTCCTGAGATATGAAAGAGAGGCGCTAGCAGACAGATTTGGAGATCACATAGTACCAGAAAGTAATGCCAGGAGCACAGCATGTCCTTTGTAAAGGACTTTGGATCCCTGCACTAGAAGCTCCCAGTCCAGGGGAAGACTGATGACAAGGACCTTCTTCCAGAGCCAGCAGAGAAAGCCTTCCCCTGGAGCCAACACCATGAACTTGAACCTTCAGCCTACTGGACTGTGGCAAAACAGAATTTCTCTTTTTCAAGGCATCCACTTGTGGTACCTGTTAAAGCAGCACTAGATGACTAAGACAAGGGGTAATGTGGTAAATCAGTGGACTGGAAATAACATTAAAGAGTATGATCAAGATTACCTTTTGGCCTCACTGAGAGGCTCTTAAAAGGGCAATAATCTTTTGATGTAAGAGATGCTGCATTTTAAGGCAAGACATGCAGATAAAGGAGCAACAAAACCTGTAGGGATAAAGAGAGAAATTTGTTCACAACAGGGAATGGGAGTAGAAAGAGACTCAGTTGAGGGAGACCAGGCCATACTGGAAGCTTTAGGTAAGGGAGCAGTGGCAGAAACAAGAGGGAAGATAGCAAGAAGAGTATGTCAGTGCTAGAAACAGCAGATAAAAATACACAGTCCAGACAATAATGGGGGCAAGTTCAGAGAAATGATTTAGAGCAGAGGAACCTTGTTACTCAGGACATAAAAACAGAAAATACAGCAAATAATACATTTGAAAGAAAAGCATTAATTCTCAAAGTATTAAGTATTTCCATGCTATCTGCTAGCTAAGAGCCCATACTGCTAATTCCCAGATTTCTATTCAGTGGCAACTTACTCTAGAGTGAAACACAGAACAGCAGGAAGTCCAGAAAAGATCTGAATTTGACAGATTTGGTATGTTGTTACATGGGATTAACTGAACTGTTACTCATAAGTGAGTACTGATGTGCCTTCTTCAGTGTCCTGAAGACATCTGTTCATGCTTTCTGATACACAAATCATTTAAAAAACAAAAACAAAACAGTGTAGAATACAACAAGAGAAAATGCTGCATTGATTTATAAATTGTATACATAAACACAAAAATTACCAGTACAGCAAAGATTATTTAAAGTACCTACATCAACCAGCAGATCTGGGTCTATGCTAAATTGTCTTCCTGATAACATGGCCTGGAAGTCCTCTAAACTGCAGTCAATACTGTCAAGATAATCCAACAGCTCAACTCTAAAAAAAAAAAACATTGGGGAAAAAAAAATCATGTATTAGGTTTCCTTACTTTTATGTTTAAAATCACATAACAATATGCTCCTAGCAAGTGCTGAATCTTTGCTAGCTCTTAAGGACTCCTATCCATGATATGGAATTCCTGAATTTTTCTTTTTAACGAAAATTCACAGCATATATGTAAAAACTAAGCATTTATGGAAAAACAGGTTAGGCAAAAGCAGTCTCATTTCCTGTTTTCCTCTATACTCTACATTATAAAATACAGTTTTCTCCCCTCATGCTTTAAAATTGTAAGTCCCTTATCAAGAAAATCATCATTCCATACAAATACAGACATACACTTTACAGACATTCAAAAAAATATTTCATTAAAGAAATCTGAAGAACTACCAAAAAGATCCGCCAAACTGCTCTTAGGATGATTAAATTCTTCTCAAAACACCACTTGCACAGCTCAACTCTAACCAAAACAGAAGATACACTACCTGGGTTCATCATTTGAAACAAAGATCACTCGTGGACAAAGTATATGAGAAGTGAAGGAAAAAAGTAAATCCTTTTAGACAAAATCCAGATAAGCACTCACTTTCCCAAAAGATTGATGTTATCATTCAAAATAGAATCCATCATGGTCACAGGGTCTTCTGTGGTCAAACTGGAGGAGCCATTTAGCTGCACAGCACTAGACATGAGTGGGCTGTTGCCATCACTGCCTGAACTCAGGGGTTCTCTGGCTGGTTCACTCTGATCCCCACTCTGAATGACAGGTACATACTCGTCTTCATTGTCGTCTTCAACAATGACAATATCAGGGTACTGGCTACAGCTACTGATCAGCAATATGGGAAAGAAGTACAGTTACATTTTCATACAAATTCAAGAAACTCATTTTATTCTTTCTCCAGAAAACTCTTCCCCAAATCATATGTCCCTTCTTAAGTTGCTTACTCATATATATTGACAGTTCATAGGATACAAGAGCACAAAAATATCAATTGGAGGAGTTTAACTCAAAAATTAAAAAATATATATGTATCAGATTTAATTCTCATTACTTTTGCATTGGAAGGTCTTTATTTGGTTGAGTAGCTTAGCTTACTTAATTATTCAATTTAACCACCCAAATGTGAGTTAGGTATCAGTCTGTCAAAAAAAAGAAATTGTTTTGAATTTAAATCTTTGATAAGAAAAGTGACCAGCATTTTCATAAATTTTATCTTATAATCTCCTTACTTGGAGGGATCAGATATAACATCTTCGTTTGTTTCTGGAATAACTGGGATATTTTCTTCATCTGCATTATCATCAGTAACATCATAAATAATGATGTCATCTGAAATTCTCTCCCTTTGTTTTAAACCTTCAGTTCTACTATGTGGAACCTAAAAGATTAGGGAGAAAAATACACTGAAAAATTAACATTATCATGACTAGCAGACAACGTATTCAGAAATACTGAACACCTGCTATTTATTAATGTTGGGGATACATGAATGCAAAAGCCAGCCAAGTGCCATCGAGTCGGATCCGACTCATGCTTTTTGCCCTTATAGGCCTTATATACCAATTGGTGTTAATTGTACCAATTCCCACAGATATTCAGTATATTATCTGCATAGGCAACTATTTCTTTACCATACCAAACCAAAACCAAAACCATTGCCATAGAGTTGATTTCAACTCACAGCAACCATGTAAGACAGAGTAGAACTGACCAACAGCATTTCCAAGAAGCACCTGGTGGATTTGAACTGCCAACGTTTTGATCAGCAGCCACAGCACTTAACCACTAAGCCACCAGGGTTTTCCTCAAGGGACCCGGAAAGATTAAATGCATCAGAATGTTTCCACAGAAAGGTTTTCAAATTTTAGGGCAATTTTTACAGTGAAAGGGCAACAGAAAATCTGAAGACTTGACCAGAAATTTCAAGCATAACTAGATGGCACTATGCTGACGAGGATTATCTAATCTCTAGCTACACTAATACAAAACAAACACCTCATCTACTCCACAGTTAAATGTCGCCCTGGTTTCTTGGCAGTAATTTCTTTCTTAAAGCTATAGATACATCTAGCCCACATATACTGTAATAAAAAAGCACTTGGCTTGGCTGGCTTAGTTCTCTTAATAAGGTGATTATAATGGAGGAAAAAAAATCCACAAGAAACCTGTAAATTTCAACAGTAAGACAAAAGATGTGAACTACTTTAAATATGTTAATCCAGAAATTTTTTTAAATCTATTTACACGAGTGTTTAATCCTGAAAACAAAACATTTTAAGTTTGCATGATTAGTCAGAAACAGTTGTGAATAGAGGAATTACATATATTACACTAGCCAAATCTCTAATGCCAGAGAACAGAAATCTAATACTTTAAAATGAATAAACCTACACTTTTAACAAATAAATCTGAAAGGCAGTATCAAGTGGAAAAACGCCACACAGCAAAACACGTACAGAATGATTTTATACAAAGTTTGGACATATGCAAAATATCACATATTATTCATGGATACACACACATGAAATGGCCATGGGAAAGGTAAGTATTGAATTCACGATAGTAACTGATACCTTTAGGGGTTAAGGGGGAGGAACAATGACAAGCTTGTGAAGGGGCAACTGGGACAATTACACCTATAATGGTTTATTTCTTAAAATAGTCTAAAGCAAAAAATACCATGATTTAATAAAACTGGAAGATAAGCACCTAAATTATTATTCTCTTTACGTATGAAACAGTGTTATAATCTAGTGTGAAATATATAAATTAATAAATATAAATCAGAAATTAATAAAAAATACTTTATGATGATGATTATCAGCTGGTTCTTTGACTATGTGCTGAAATAGATTCTTCTTCTGGGCTCCATTAGTATTTAGAAGTAAAGGCCTGAAAGTCAAAAGCAAATTCATGCAATTCAGCAATGCAAACATACAAAGAATTTAAACTGCTTTAATAAATTATCCCCACACAAACACATTTTGTTTAATAATGTGTAAAATGTTTTAGTAAAGATACATAAATAACTCTTTTAAAAGGTTTTAGGAGTTGAAACTGGAGAGTGAGTGTATCTAAAAACTTTTCTCTATTCTTCATAAACTATTTATTATAATAAACACAACAAGTTGCTCTCTCCATATATACTTTATTGTTCACTGATCTATACAACTCTTTATAAATCCTAATTACATTGTTTTAAAAAAAGGAATATTCTAAGAACTAGCAGAAATAGAATGAAAGCTACCAAGATCTGATCATAATCAAGCCTTGATCAAGTTTAGGCTTATAAATAAACTTTTTCTTCTTTGAAATATTTCTTTTACCCATTATTCTTCCTAATAAGCTCTAGGTGTGACAACAGTAGCTACTGATATATACAAGTATCACAACCCATGGTTCAATATACAGGTTTAAAAAGACTTTTATGAGTGAATTAATCATAAGATACTTTATTCAACAGATGTCCTTTGTATTTTAAAGAATTCTCTTCATTCAGGTCTTCTAATCCTCTATTAAATTTTTAACCTGGATGAAAAATGGATTCTTTAACTCTGCGTCCATTTAGGCTACGCTTACCATTCAAAAACATCAGTAGGATGACAGCAACAGGAAAAGAACATCACTCTCAAGATGCTGAGAGCACAGCTTAACAATGGAGGTCTGTTCAACTGGGACAATACGCATACATAACACAAACGCAGACCACTCATGGGTAAACAGTACAATGTTTGGCTGCCTATGCATAGGCCAAAATATTTTAGCATAAAAACTTACCTTTTACGTTTTAAACTCACAAGTTGATTATTCTGAACCAACGTAACAATAAACTGGACAATCTAAAATGAAAATATAAATAAATAAAAATCTTTCCATTTTAGACACCTAATTCTTTAATTCACAGTACCAAGTCTTCCAACATATAAAGAAACACATCAGCTTTCAGGTAGAAGAATAAAGTGACAATGTTGTTGCTGTGTACAGACACAGAAATGCCTATAACATCTACCTATTTATACAATTTTCACTTCAGCTATGTTTTAGTGATAAAATATAAACCAAACTTGCCTAGATGTACACTCCATTTTTTTTTTTTTTTTTACTTAAGTAACCTCAAGAAGACTATGTCATAATGCAAAAGACAAGCAAGTGTTTAATAGCCAACATTTTTCTTACACTGGGTTATACAATTACAACGTGAAAGAAATTGTCAACTCACTAGATCATGAAGCTTTCATGTTAGAAAAAGGTAACTGATTCATACAACATTACTGTTGAAGCATTGAACATTTGCCAGTCAATGCTTTCTGCTGACATTTGAGAAGCTGTCTCAACTAACAAAAATAAAATTATCAGAAGAATGATTACTTCAACAGATTAAAGACTTACAAACAAAGCTTCATATTTTATGGTAGTGATTCTTAAAACGTGCTCAGTTAGCACTGGCACAGGAACTACACATGCAAATTCTCAGTCCCACTTCAGAAGTACTGAATCTGAAATTCTGACAACAGGGCCCAGATGTGTTTTAGCAAGGCTCCCAGGCAACTGATGCGAGTTTAAACGTGAAAAGCATGGGTTTGGAATATACCTTTAAATTATATTTTCAACTTCCTAAAGATGCCAAAAAGGTCAAGCTTATACAGGAACCATGAAAAATAGTGTATCACTGAGGGGCTATGAATAAAGAAGGCCCCAAAGTAACCAAACGACAAGACCTTCTTGTAAACTTTGTGAAATGTACTTAGCATGATTAAAATAGGGTGCTGTCAACTAAAAATAGATATGATATAGCTTTAATATTTTGCTTTTCCTCAAAATGAGATTACTAAATAGCTTGCCTTACATTTCATACCATCTTTTAATAGAGAAAAACACAGATGTTTAAACTGAAGAGTTAGACAGCATTAGAGTTTATGAAAATGAGCTTAGCCACTCAGTTTATGATAAGGAGCTTAGGTAACACTTAAACCTAAAGATACCTACAGGAAAACTCAACTTCAACTGTTTTTGTTAGTTTATAAATAAATCGTATGGGAAAATAATACAAAATAAGAGTGGCTGACTTTATAATAACATGAACAACTGACTCAATTTTTCCTGAAATTGATTCTGCATCTTAGGTCTGTTTTGGCATTACTGCATAATGTTGTAAGAATTTTTCCTGAAGGTGAAGACGAGGCATCTAACAGGACAGCATCTAACTTCCATACTGCACAAGTCCTATTAACAGGCACTTCAACCCACTTTTGCTGTTAATTCAAGGCCAAAAAGTAAATAAACCAATTCTAGAAATGAAATAAAAATGGTTGGCTGTCTTCATGCCTTACGTAAACTCTTCAATTCCACTAAAAAACATACATGCAGACTCAAATTTTAGCTGATAATATGCTAGCTTTCATGAAAAATTGAAATTCCAATGTAATATACCTATTTTTCCAACTATTGTTGCTTTTAGGAAAAATACAGTTTATACAGATTTTCTTGTATCATAAATACTTAACAAACCATTCTCTAAAAAGATCAAGTTTTTCTTTTTCTTTCTTCCTTTTTCTTATATAAAGCACAGGTCAAGGCAAAGTCATCATTTGAAAGCAGATATTCTTAACAGGGTTGTACAGTGGGAATTACTTCTGAAGTTTTGAAAATGTGTGCACTTGGATTAAACACAGAAATGAATTCTACCATCTCCAAACCTAACTTGTATTCAGCTTAAAACAAAACAAAACAAAAAAACAGTGTATCTATTTTGACTACAGGCCAAAGATACCAAATGTCATTCATCACTGTTTTAAGCCTGCTCTACTAGAAGGATCCCGTCACTCATAACCCTATTTTTAGCTCAAAGCCTTTCTGAGCAGAACGGGCTGGTGCTCTCTGTACCCCCTGCCCCAGCACCCCCCCCAAAACCCACTGTTTAAACTTAGACTTCCACTTACTCATAAGCAAAAAATAGCCAGGTTAACTACTTTTATGTTTCACCTTTTAATAACATGGACATCTATACTCAAAGATGAAATCACAAGGATAGATTTTCAATTCCTACCAGTCAACTTCAACTAGACATTAAAATCTAGAATTCATTTTATAATACCATACAACCGCTTTTCTGCACATACTAACAAATGACATATACTAATAAAGCATTTTCAAAAAAATTTGTAATTTGGTCAATGGATTTGAAACTACTTATCTAAAGAGACCTTAGTTAGATCTTTTGTAGTAAAAAAAACATAGTAGAGCTGTGTCTTTTATAATAAACAACGTGAAGACACTGGTAGTGTCACACTCCCAGGGAATAAAATATCTCAAAGTTGTTATATGAGGCGAAAGACCATTTACTCAGCTTCTGAGACATTTATCTGTAAAGATCTGTAATGAATGAGTAATATTTTTTATTAGTAAGGGTATATGTAACACTTCACTTAATTTGACTTCACAGTTTTACTTTTCTTTGTGCATCTAAAATACAAGAAACTGAGATCGATCGCTAACAAATGGACACTTTTTGGTCATAAGCAGTCTTGTTAAAAATATACAGATTATGGTCATGGGAAAAAAGCATCTTACCTTTCGAATAACTTGTTGTTGTTGTGCATGTTTTGCTCGTAATTCTGACACTTCCTTCCAAAGGGACTCATTCTCACTGTGTTGTCATTTATGAAAACAAAACAAAAAAAACCACAACTGAACCTGGAAACCAGACTTTAGTATCCCTAGTTAAGAACATAGTAAGTCCCTGATTTACAAATGACTCAGAACTTCATTTTGCCCTTTAATGTTATACTAATGTGCCCGCCCCTTCCAAATGACTAAACCAACCCCTATGCACAACAAGTTCTTCATCATAATCATCACCTTCACTTGCACATGCAGTTTTTAACTCATGGAAAAGGTTTTAAGCCTTTTCTTGCACTAAAATGAAACAAAACCACTGCTAGATTCAGACTGAGTTGATCCCAGAGGACCGAACAGGGTAAGCAGACTGCCACATCTTTCTCCTGCAGAGCAGCCTGTGGAGCAGCTGGTGCAGGAATGAATTAACCAGTAAGCACGATATGCAGCAGCTTACAGTAGGTGAGATACACAGGAGTTTTAAATCAAAGATGTGAAATTGTGTACTACAGATCAGTAAGTAAAGACAGTTAAGTCTGCATCTACCTTGCTTATTGGGTAAACTGTCCCTAAGCTGGCAGATAATACTAACCATTGACTTTTCAGTTAGTAGTCTAATGCTTATTCTGGCACTAAAATAAGGTTAAATACAAACTGTGTGCATTTGTTCCAACTTATCTACAAATTTGACTTAAGATAGACTCAGCAATGATCTCATTCATAATCTGGGGATTACCTATATACTTCCTTTTTACTATATATATTTTAGTAAGACTACTTTGGTTCAATAACACAGTAATGGTAGCTACTGCTGCATACTTCCAAATCATTCCTTCATAATTATAGCATTTGCTACTCATGGTAATAGCAATATATAAAGAGTCATACTACATCCATACAATAGCAGACAACTGACTTCTTCGACAATCTTTTTCATTACTTTTTACTTAAAAAAACAAATAAGCTATCCTTTCAACTGTGCCTACCTAGTGAATTTAGGCCTTGTTTTCAATTTTAATTTTCTTATTATCCTTTAGGTCAAAGTTTAGAGTTCAAATTAATTTCTCATTAAAAAATTTATAAACATATATTGTCTTGTGACATTAGGTGCAATCCTCACAATGTGACAACCCTGGGTTCCCCGTGTTCATTCCACCGGTTCTTGTTCCTTCCTGCTTTCTCATCCTGCTGTTAGACAGTAGCTGCCCATTTAGTCTCACATATCTGACTAAACTAAGAAACATATTTCTAGTATATGCTGCTTTTTTGTGTGTTTTCTAGCCTTGTCTAGTCCTCGAAGAGTGGATTTCAGTTCTGGGTTAAGGGTGCATCTGGAAAATCATGTTTTAAGGAAATAACATTCCCTGACACTTGTTAAGCTCCATGTACTAAGCTCAATTATTTTGTGCATATTATTTATTTAAACTTCTATCAATTTTGGGAAAATTCATCAAGATGGGAGTTATCATCCCTATTTTATAGGTAAGGATGCTGAGGTTTGGAGAAATGAGAGAACCTGCCCAAGAACATACCATTTGGTAAGAGATGAAGTCAAACGCAAGTCTAACACTAAAAGTGCATGTCTTAAGATCTATCTCTTACACATGCATTCACAAACACTAAACATGTTTATTGCTTTAAAAAGTATGATCATTAGTATGACAAATAACTTGCACAATACCAATACTATCATTTCATTCATTCATTTATTCATTTTGTAACTTAAACTGCATGTTGACAGGCAGTAATATAATCTGCATACTAAATGCCTTAATTTTCACTCTTTTGGCAATCCCCAAAAAGCCACCTTCCTCAGTCCAAATCATTACAAAAGATCTGTGGGTTTACATCAAAAACAAAGCAAAACACACCAAACCAGTTGTACACCAGTTGATTCCACCTCATAATAATGACCCCATGTATTTTAGAGTAGAATTGCAGTCCACAGGTTTCAAGGGCTGTAATCTTTGAGAGGTAGATAGCCAGGTCTTTCTTCTGCAGTGCCTCTAGGTAGGTTCTAAATGCCAACCTTTCACTTAGCAGCCTAGTGCTTAACTGTTGGTATCACCTAAGAATTCCTGGGTTTACACAGAGTTAATGAAAAGGAGACTTTAATACTTACTGAACAATTACTATACTTTTCAGAACGCTAAAGCTGCAGTCATCTGCCTATTAATGATAAGGAGGAAAATGGCAACTCTAAGACTTAGAAGATGATCTTGAGATCACCTTATTTAAGGACTAAACCTCAGCTCCAAAGAAGTGGGTCAAAGGGCACCTCAGCTGATGCAAAATACATACAATAAGCAGTACTAGTTACTATTATGATGTGAAAAACAGAACAACTTAAGGCTTTCATCGAAAATGGAGTAAAAGTCCAAGGTTACCCTTTTAATGAAGACACTGAGCTAAAAAGAACTACACAAACCTTCCACACCTGAAGAGGAGAAAAAAATATACAAATCTCCTTAGTCATTGATTTCTGCTGCCGTCAAGTACATTCCAATTCATTACCCACCATATAGGACAGAATAAGCCACTGATTAGGATAAGGAAAAATCCCAGCTACTAATTAAAAATGGAAGTACACATTTATTCTATAGAGAAGTTATTATTGTGGCAAGTTAGGTTAATGGTTCTGTAGGACTTATAGTGAAACAAAGTATCTTTCTGTAGATAAAAGGTTTGAATAACACTTTCCAAGTTTATGTAAAATAAATGTCAAGTAGGGCAATTCTCTTATGGAATAGTCCTATTTTTTCCTATGAGACAAATCACAGAGAAGTCTTGAGAAACTGTCATAAAAAATGGGTAGCATATGCAGAATCTGTTTATGCATCTTCATTTGTGTGTGCAGATCCTATGACAGTTAACCTACGTAGAACTGTATTTCCAACATCTACTCAAAGATGTCTGGTTTTGATTAGCAAGATGTGTGCATCAAACTGTTCTGATGTGCCTAGGTTTAGACATTCTTTTGACTAACATCATCAAAATGTTAATATTCAGAAAAGTCTATGGCCACAAATAAAAGAAAAAAAAGAATTGATACTTGCAGAGCAGCAACCTTTGACCTTGGCTTCAGCAGAGTGATCTCTACAACAGTACCAACTAGTGACTTTCAACTGATTTCCGACTCATGGAGATGCCATGCGTGTCTGACTAGAACTGTGGTCCCTAGGGGTTACCAGCCATTTCTTCTGAGGTATCTGTAAGTAGACTCAAACTTCCAACTTTTCAGTTAGCAGCCAAGAGTGTTAACCATCTGTATCATTCAGTGATCTAAGTACTTAAAACAACAGACAACTTCTACCCTCCAACACACACATACACACCTGAAATCCCCTATAGGATTATATGTGTAAGTAATACTTTACCTTTTTAATTCAGAAAGCCTGGACTCAATAGTTTCTTGTTTTATTTGAACCTTCTGAGCACTACTCATAATTTTTGTTAAATCCTCCTGACGAATTTTATTTTCTTCTGGTTTTGTAGATGAAACCTTTTCAAAAAGCAAATTTAGAAAATAAAATACCAAACACCATGGCTGTAAACAAAACTTCCCTATTATAACAAGTTTCTATAGCCAGTTCAGAAAGAGATCTGTTTCCAAAAGCCCAGTACAGGATTCTAGGGAAAGAATAAACTTCATAGTTTAAAGGGGATGAAGCAAATACATATATACACACACATATACACATACACTTACAAATACATACTCTTTCTATATAAGCATGTATCTTTTTTTTTTTAACATGGAGAGCTTTCCACAAGCAGGAACAGCTTAATGACTTTTTTCCCTGCTTTGCTACTAAACTTATAACTTCCCCAAGTCACTTGATTACCACAATCCATACTTAATTAAATTCATGCAGCAATAACTGCATTCTGTACTACTTGCTTTTCATGGTCTACTATCCTTTCTACCTCCTTTTTAAGAATTCAGTAAAACAATCTTATTTCAGCAAAATACAACATTCATTCAAAAGTACATTACTGAATGCCTACTATGGGCCAGGAATTTACGGTGGGACCTGGTCACACAGCAAGCAACTACAGATTTCAATTCTAGCAATACCTTAATTCATGTTATTGTCACTCACCTTTCTTTTAATATTCTCTAACAAGTCATCCTGGCCTTGTTTAAAATAAGGATGCTGAAATTCTACAGGACCATCTCGTTCCTGTTTTATAATTCCAGAGTCAATGTGTACTACTTTACGAAAACCATCTGAAAAAAGAATCAAAATTCAAACAACTGAAATGGACTAAAGTAAAAACTTAACAGCGCTAATATGCAAGGTATTTTCCTTCGTCATTGTAGTAGAAAAAAATGGGTTTCATCTCTGGTTGACAAAAGCACTCTAAACAAACTGGTGTCCATCCATACTCACACATATTCAGTTGCCTCACGAAGCTTGCCATGTTATTGTGCTTGAAGTATTTGGGAAGAATTTCTTTTGCAAATCTTTGTTCATCCAAAACCAGAAAACTCTGACCATTCTGAAACAAAACCATAAAAAGTCAGTCAGTGAAGGGACTGTGACATGTGGTGATACGAAGTCAAAAACTATCTGGGGCAGTCCTGCCACAATGCCTTTAGAGCAATATTCTACTCCTGTTAATGTCAATAAGAAAGAACACCAAACTACAGCTGAGCTTCTTTGTCAACTTCAAAACTGTAGGAGTACATCTCAGAACCAATGCTAGCACTACACTTATAACAAAATGTTAAGAATTTACATAAATCAGAAAGAAAAATAAATTATGTAGCCAGTATAATCATTGAACACTATTTTATAGTCAACACAATTACATATCAAGATAAATTCTGAAAGGAAGCATTTTATTATAAGCTGCAATGGACATAATTGTGTCTTTGTACAATCAACTGAAAAACTGTAAGAGAATTCAGTAGGACAGCTGGTTGTTAAATCTGTATGAAGTCATTAGTGTTCCTTCATACAATATAAACAATGTGAAACTAAAATGGATTTAAAAAGATCCCACTCATAACAGAAAAATATTACACATCTGAACATAAATTTTAAAAATATAAAGCACCTTTAAGAAAATAAAACAACAGAGGGACACGAGGAAGACAAGTGCAGTTTTATAAAGCTGTTTATTTCCCCCTTTAATTAACTGTTATGGATTGCAGTTGTGGTCCTCAAAAAGGTATGTTCAAGTCTTAACCCTCTACCTGTTTGGGAATAAGGGTTTCTTTTGTTATGTTAAAGTTTTATCATAGTAGAGTGGGTCCTAAAACTAATCCCTTCTGAGTGGTTACTTATAAAAGAGAAGACAGCAAACATGGCTAGAGATACATACACAGGAGAGACACTGTGTCGTGACATAAGCCATATGCATCTATAAGCAGCAAAGAAACACCAAGGAGTGTCAGGAGCCATGAGAAACTAGGCAGGAAGTCTCCAGAAAGAACAGACATGGCTGAGACCCTGATTCAGAATTCTGGCCTTCAGAAATGTGAGAAAATAAATTTCTGTTGTTTAAAGCCACTCTGTTATACAGTCCCAGGAAAATAACACATTAACCTCAATATTCAATCCTTTCAACCAAAAGGAAAAAAAAAAAAAGCCTTGACAATTGCCAAGAAACTACTGAAAATGACAGAGGTAGGGATTAGCCCTACCTTACCCTATACAGTTCACAACAATCATAGTGTTTAGATGAGTTTGGTACTAAATAAGAGCAAAACCTGAACAGAAAAACCACACGGAACACAAAAAGAAGAAAATCTATTTGAGACTTTAATAGCTAGTAATAAAGATGGCATTTGCAATCAGGAGGCATTCCAAGAGGAAAACGCATTATTTAATAAACTTTCCATGGGGGGGGGGCGGGAGGAACCAAAAGCTGAAGGCTAATTCATTGCTACCTCACTCTTTAAAACCAAATTCCTGGAAACATGAAGCCATACAGGTAAAAGTTTACAAATTTATTCATGAAATCTCTTAGCTGCCTATCATATCTACAGTTTTCTCTACGTCTTTACTAACAAAAATAATTTTTCCTGGTGCTATCTATAACTACACTTACCAGGTTCCCTTGCGAACACAACAGCTGCCTTTGTATTGACACTGACTCACAGTGCGCCTATGTGTGTCTGAGTAAACGCTTTGTGTTGTGCTCTACAGGGTTTTCAATGGATGACTTTCTGGAAGTAGAATGTCAAGCCTTTTTCCAAAGTGCCCCTGGGTGGCCTTGAACCTCCAACCTTTTGGTAGCAGTCAAACAGATTAACTGCTTGCACCACCCTAGATTATCCCTGGGCAAATAAAATCAAACTAAATTCACTGCAGATTCATAGTGCCCTTAAAGGACAGAGCGGAACTGCCCCATATGGTTTCGAAGGCTGTAATCTTTACAGACACAGAATACTACATCTTTCTCCCATGGAGTGGTTCATTGGTTCAAATTTCCAAGCTTGTGGTTAGCAGCCAAGCACTTATTCACTGCCCCCTCAAAAAACTGTTGTAAAAACTCGAAGCCACTGCTGCTGGTTAAAGCCTGTATACCGCAAATGGAGGTGGCCAAGTGACACATTTGGCAAGTAAGATTTAAACAGAATGTACTGAGTAGGGCTTCCAGAAAAGCTCCTGGAGAGGGAGGGTCAAAGTGTCAAGTCACCACTCCCAATTTTTCTCCTTGGAACTAGCCAATGCCTAGAACTCTACCTTCCATTTGTGAGGTGCAGGAACTATGCCTGGCTGAACAAGTTAGAAGCTACCTGGAGATCTTCAGGTGTAAGTGACAGAAAAAACATGTCTATCTTGCTTAAGGAAACCCTGGTGGTATAATGGTTAAATGCTATGGCTGCTAACCAAAGAGCAGCATTCGAATCTACTAGGCACTCCTTGGAAACTCCATGGGGCAATTCCACTCATCTATGCCAAAATCAAAACCAAACCCACTGCCGTCAAGTAGATGCTGACTCATAGCAACCCTGAAGGACTATAAATTGACATCAATTCCATGATAACATATTTCAGTTTGGGGGTTATTTTGTTTAAGACACTATTACTAGGATTTCTACCACCTGGGTCTGCATCAATCTTACCTGCTAATAGAATATTAAAAAAAAAAAAATTCACTGATGTTGAGACTATTAGCATAATGGGAAGACATCTTTGTGACAAGGTGTTAACTGTATTAAAAACTTTCAACAACTCAGTTATGTGGAAAATTTAGAAAATACTCCATCTCATTCTAACTAAATAAATGTACACCAAACCAAATAATAGCAAAATTTTAACACATCTGAAAATAGCCAGTGCTGACAATTAGGTATTAACTATTAACATGTAAAATGCATATATCTTCTATTCAGGTAATTCCACTGCAAGGAACTTAAGAACACACTTACATAAATGTTTTAAAAAAAAGTAAATTCATTTTAACTGTATATAACAGCAACAAAAGCAAACAAAAACAACATATGTCACTGAGCTAAAACGACTGCAATTTACATACTAAACCATCCATACTGTGCCAGCCAGCCAGGCCAAGTGCCGATACTGTGCATACACAGAAAATACCAAGAAATAGTTCACCAAAAAAAAAAAAAAAAAAAGGCCCAAACTCTCTAATAAGTAGGTTTTGGATTAAATAAGTGTGTCCCCCACAACAGGTATGACCATGATGAGGCCATGATACCCAGTACTGTGTGGTTGTCCAACATTGTATGATCTGATGTGATTATTCCACAGGTTGTAAATTTAAGAGTGTAGCTGCTAACCAAATGTCAGCAGTTCAAATCCACCCTGGACATGACACAGGACAGTTTTACTGTGTACTACACTGGGTTGCAGAATCAGAATCTACTTGACAGTAACAAACAACAAGAGTATGTATAATATTAAAGAGGCAGGACCAGAGGCAGTTACGTTAATACGGCAGGACACAATTTATAGGATTAGATTGAATCTACAGTCAGTTTCTCTTCAGATGCGAAAGGGAGAAGTGAGCAGTGTGGAATGGGACCTCCTACCAGTAAGAAAGAAGCACAGATGAAGTGCATTCTTTGAATCTAAGGTACCTGTATTGAGAAGCTCTTAGACCAGGGAGAGATTGATGACAAGGACCTTCCCTAAGCGCCGACAGAGAAAGCCTTCCCCAAGAGCTGCTGCCCTTAATTTAAATTTATAGCCTCCTAGATTACGAATGAATCAATTTATTTGTTACAGCCATCTACTTGTAGTATTTCTCTTATAGCAGCACTAGATAACTAATGAAGAATTTAGTACCAGAAGACTAGGGTGTTGCTTTAAGAGAAAGCTAAATTTTGAGGCAATTTTAAAATTGAAGGGGTAAAGGCTGGAGTACCTACCTTGGTCTCAAGGAGGTAAACAGCCTAATGGGTCTCAAAGGATGTGGCCACAGCCTCCTAGGTTTCAGAGAGTCAGATCTTCACTAACTTGGTTCTGGAGTGTGGGTTGCCAGTGGGATGGGGCTGGATCCACTACCCAAAGCTGAAGGGCAGGCTGCCACCACCAAGAGGCAGACGGGGGACAAGAGGGTATGGTCACTGCTCAGATGGACTGGGAAAATGTAGCCAAAGCCAAGGGAACAGAACTGTCTTTCTAGTACCATAGAAGGCAGAGCTGAAGCTCAGGGCTGAGGGGCTTCCATGAAGATTTGGAGAGTGTGGCCAATACCCTGAATCTGGAGAGCAGGACCATTTCTCAGACATCAGTGGATGATTTTTTCAAGCCTTGAGAGCTAACGTTCATATATTCTGCTAACTTGCATGGTACTTGTTATCCCTTTCTTTCTCTCCAATTTCTCCCACTTGTAATGGAATACCTATTACTTTGTACCTACTGTATCATTTTACTTTAGAAAGAGGTGACTTGTATTCTTCTTTTTATAGATGAAGAGGAATCTTTCTCCAGGATGGAATTTGAATGCACAGGTAAGATTCTTGTGATGTCATGGGTGAGTATGCTTTACATGTGGTAAGGACATGAATTTGTACTACATACAGTGCTGCAGCACATACAGAAAGAGTAGAATGTTATAAATTGAACTGTGTCCCTCAAAAATGTGTAGCAATATGACTAGGCCATGATTCCCAGTATTGCGTACTTGTTCACTATTTTGTAATTTGATGTGATTATTCTATGTGTTGCAAGCCCTAACCTATACATACAGTTGCTATAACTCAGAAATCGGTTTGGTTTTTGGTTTATGATGTCAATGAGACATGATTAGCGGCAGTTACATTAATGAGGCAGGACTCAATCAAGACAGCACCAGGAGTCAAGTGTTTCCTTTAGACCTTCTCCTTGTCCTCACAAGAGCCTAGACTAGCGGGGAGATTGATGACAAGGACCTTCCCCCGGAGCCAACACGAAGAAAGCCTTCCCTGGCCACTGTCATCCTAATTTGGACTACTAGCCTCCTAGACTGTTGAGAGAATTTGTTTATTAAAGCCATCCATTTGTGCTATTTCTATTGTAGCAGCACTAGCTAAGTGGGAATGGCAAATGGAAGAGGAAGAGATATTTTTACATTCTTCCTTACATTCCATTATATTATTTGAATTGTTACTCAGAAGAATAAATCACTTTCCTATTTCTTACTTAGTTTATGAGGCATACACATAGTAACATGATGGTTTTATCCTATAGCCCAGTGTGAATCTATCAAAACTATTTTTAAAAATTACTTTCACTTGCATCAACATAGTCCCTGGGATGGCAAGTTTCACTAATTTAGCAAGAGCCATAAAAACGTAAGTAGTCTCCTACTTACAGTGTGAGTTATGACAAAACATACTTATGACTGTTCTTACATATACCATTAGTATATGTACTACATACAGTGTTGCAGCACATAATTTGCTGATGTCATCACATCTGTAAGTTTATAGATTAAAAAACGACTGCTGTCGAGTTGATTCTGACTCATTGTGACCCTACAGGACTGAGTAGAACTGCCACAAACAGTTTCGGAGGAGTACCTTGAGGATTTGAACTGCTGACCTTTGGTTACCAGACATAACACTTAATCACTGTGTCACTAGGATTTCCAATATTATATATAATATTTCCAAATCCCAAAGGCAAATACAGATTGGATTTATAAGGATTTGATAATAAAAGGCAATAACAATGAAAAAAATAGACATAAAAAAGGAAGTATTCAACTTAAGTCAGAACCGACTTAACATCACAGTCATCTGCAGAAGCCCATCCTTAGTTGGGGACTACCTGTATTGAATCAGCCTGGAGCAGCATGGTGCAGTTTAATCCCAGTGTGGTGCAAGTGGAAATCTACTTCAAAAAAATGAGCCATGGAAAATCCCATGGAAAACAATCCCACCATGCACACATGAAGTCACCCTGAGTCAAAGCTGACTCAAAGGTAACTGACGCTAATATGGTGTGTAGTTGAAAGGAGCTGGGATGAGTTTCAGAAGACCAGAGGTACCAACAGCCCTGAGAAACTGGCAACAGTATATGCTCTTCACGCCTGAGTATCATTGCCTGTTCCACAGGAGAGCCGAAATGGTCTCTAAAATTGCTTCTAATTCTTATATTTCTTGAGTCTGTAATTTAATGTATTGATCATAACACATTTAAGCCTTTGTCAGATTACTCAAGTTCCTTCTTTGTCACTTTAGTTATTTTTCTGTGAAAAGACTGGCCCATGATACAACATTACACTCTTGGATCTCAAAACTCTTCGAAAGGTTACATGTCACAGTTATTTATCTACATTTAATCTATTTATTTTGTAGTAAGTATATCATTTTTTTGTGATGTATAAAAGTTAGTTCATTCCTTAGCCAGACTTTCAATACTGTTACTCATTTGTTTTACTCAGTGACCAAGTGACAGTTTTAAACTCTTGTACATCTCAAGGCATCAAAAACACTTTGGTCCTTTATTCTTGGCAAGTTAATACAGAGTACAAATCGACTGAAGACTAGCCTAGCAAAACTTTATCTTTGTTTTAAATTTTCTACAAAATACTCCCCCACATCCCTAATTCTCCTGGTTACTTCCACTCCCTAACTGCGCTCTCTCTTCTTAGCCTACAGCTACACTTGCTCGTCGCTCTTCTAGGAAGAATTTCTCTCTACTCTGCTTCCCAACTTATACCTACATTCCACATTTGTTATTTCCTTTATGGCAAAACTGAACAAGCAGATAGTTTATACTCCCCTTCTTCAATCATGACCATCTACTTACTTCTACTAAAAAGTAGTTTGTTATTCCTCATGCTACTGAAACAACTTTCCCAAAATACCAATGACAAACGCAATGCCATCTTTCTGTCATGATATTCTTAAACTTCTGTGTGTCATTTCACTTGGCACAAATGATAATCCCATGTCTCCTTAAAATGCTGTACTTTCTTGGCTTTGACATGATATTCTATTGGGTCTCCTATCTCTCATACTTCTTTCAATTTTCTTCCAGCTATCAATAAAAGGTAGGTGTGTTTTCCAGTTTTCAATTGCTAAACCATCACATCTTTTAATCTTTTCTTAAGGAATCTCACCCATATCAGTTCACCTGATTAACAATTTTATGCATAAAGACTATACACCTATATCTTTGCCCCAACAGCCTCAAATTTCAGACCTCAATTTACACATATTAACATTTTTACAGTGCTTTTTAGCTCAATATGTACTCAACTCACTTTCTATTTTAAATCCTTTCCCACTCCATCAAAATCAAACTTCCTTCACCCTCGCAGTCCCTACTCTCCTTTACTCATTTCTGTCAAGTAAATTGTAACTCACAGCAATTCTACAGGACAGAAGAAAACTGCCCCACAGAGTTTCCAAGAAGTGCCCAGTGGATTTGAACTTCTGACCTTTAGGTCAGCATCTTCAACACTTGACCACTATGCCATCAGGGTCCTTCTCTAGGTTATCCATTTAAATGTGACATCAAAAGCAAAAAGATAAAAATTTTTAGTTCAGTCAGCTAGCAACTTAAGGGGAAAATATTTAAAATGTTCCTTTTAAAATTAAGAAAGAGGTATGAATTCCAGGATCATTATTTCTATTCAACATTTTAACTGAGGTCCTATACCAAAAACAGTTGTCAAAGTTAATTCTGAATCATAGAAACCTTATAGGACACAAAAGAACTCCCCCATAGGGATTCCAAGGAGAAGCTAGTGGATTTGAACTGCTGAAATTTTGGTTAGCAGCAGTAGCTCTTAAACACTGTGCCACCAGGGTTTCCTAATTGAGGTCCTAGCCACTGCAAAAAAACCAAAAAACAAAAAAAGAAAAGTTGAAAGGAAGAACAAAATGAAACAAAAGTCTCACAGATGTTATGGTAGTACATGTAGAAAATCCAAACAAGTAAAATGATTAGCTTACTCATTTATGATCAATATAAAGAAGCTGACTGCTGATTTTTAGTTACCAACAAAAGGTAGAAAAATGTAACTCTTAAAAAAAAAGAATCATGTACAACATCTGTAAGATACCCAAGAAGAAAGGTAACAAACACTATGTAATGTATCTTGTTTATGCAAACACTCAGTATTTTAAAAACTGGCATTCTCCCTATAGTTTCACTGCAAATCTCTCATTTTCCTTTTTTTAATGGAACTTAGTTTTAAAATATATGTGGAAGAGCGAAGACAATAAGTCAAGGCATTCCTGAAGAATAAGTTGCTCTATCAAAATAGACACTTCATAAAGATGTAATAATTAATTACAGCTTCCTCATGAGCACAATTTACTGTTCTGGATTTCCCATTCTCACAATTTTATCAATAATTTGTTACGATTCATACAGTCAAATACCCCCACATACTCAGTAAAAGATAGGTAAAAATCTTTCTGGTATTGTCTGCTTTCAGACAGGATCCATCTGACATCAGCAATGATACCCTTTACAGTGTGTCTTCTAGATTTGGCTCAAGTTTCTGACAGTTTCCTGTCAATGTACTGCTGGCAACCTCTTTTGCATGATCATCAACAAAATTTTACATCTGTGTGATACTCATATTGTTTGATAACTTTCATATTATGTTGGATCACCTTTTTTTGGAATGGATAGATCTCTTCCAGTCAGTTGGCCAGGTAGATGTCTTCCAAATTTCTTGGCATAAATGAGTAAGCAGGCACCTACAGCACCATATCCATTTGTTAATATTCCATTAATTTCTAGAGCCCTGTTTCAGTGAAAGCTGAACTTCTTTTTTCAGTACCATCTATTCTTTACCATATGCTACCTCCTGAATATCAGCCAATTGATACTGGATGAATATTAACGAATTCTTTTTGGTGCAGTGACTCTGTATATCCCTTCCATCTTCTTTTGATGCTTCCTGCAAACGTCAATATTTTTCCCATAGAATCCTTCAATATTACAGCTTGAGGTCTTAATTTTTTTCTTCAGTACCTTCAGCTTGAGAAATGCCCAGTGTGTTCTTCCTGTTTGGTTTTTCTAACTCCAAGTCTTTGCATATTTCATTATAATACAAGACATAGTAATTCAAACAGAGCAAGAGGATACTGTTGCTGTTGTTGCTGTTAGGTGCCGTCAAGGTGGTTCTGACTCATAGTGACCCTATGAACAAACAATGAAACACTGCCTGGTCCTATGCCGTGTCCACAATTGTTTCTGTGCTTAAGCCCACTGTTGTGGCCACTGTGTCAATCCATCTCATGAAGGATCTTCCTCTTTTTTGCTGATCCTTCATTTTACCAAGCATAATATCCTTCTCCAGGAACTGATTGTTCCTGACAACATGTCCAAAGTATGTAAGATGTAGTCCTGCCATCTTTGCTTCTAAGGAGCACTCTGGTTCTACTTCTGCCAGAACACATCTGTTTGTTCTTTTGGTGGTCCATGGTACATTCAACATACTTCTCTAACACCAAAATTCAAAGGCATCGGTTCTTCTTCTGTCTTCTTTGTTCACTGTCCAGCTTTCACATACATGTAATGCAACTGAAAATACCATGGCTTGGGTCAGGCACACCTTAATCTTCAAAGTGACTCTTTACTTTTCAATATTTGACAGAAGTCTTTGGTAGCAGATTCTCCCAATGTAATGCGTCTCTTGATTTCTTGACTACTGCTTCCACAGGCACTGACTGTGGACCAAAGTAAAATGAAATACCTGACAGTCTCAATCCTTTCTCCATTTATCATGATGTTACTTACTGGTACAGTTGTCAGGATTTTTGTTTTCCTGATGTTGAGATATAGTCCATAATGAAGAATGTGGTCCTTGATCTTTATCAGTGTTTCAAATCTTCTTCCCTCCCAGCAAGTAAGGTGGTGTCGTCTGTATAACGCAGGTTGTTAATGAGTTACCTTCCAATGCTGATGCCTTGTTCTTCTTCGTAGAAGATACTGCATGGTTTAAAATCAGGAAAGGCGTGTGTCAGGGTTGTAACTGTTGATGTCCTTTGCCCATATGTAGTCTGTAGGCTCAGCAAATAATACAAGAAGTTGGCTATATGAAAGATGTGACCCCAGAATTGGAAAAAGGCTCATTAACAACCTGTGACATGCAGATGACACAACCTTGCTCGATGAAAGCAAACTTTAAGCACTCTCTGATAAAGAATAAAGACTACAGCCTTCAGTAGGTGTCGGGAAAGGGCCCCCTTCTCCCAACATGAGGATCAAGGAGGTGCCTCCCAAGAGTAGCTTCACAACCCCCTCGGTTTATGGAATTATACTGGGAAAATCTGACCAGGAACTTCTGGGGTATAGAGATCAGAGGAATGGATTTCAATGCAGCATGCCTAATAGCACTGAGGCCTGCCCAGCTTCACTGGCTTCCCCCTAATTGCATTCCCCCCTCCTTTTTCTCCACATACACAGGTTTACAAGCTAACCCTTGAAAAGCTCTCAAGGACAGTTCTCCACATAGCCATTAAAACTACACAAGCATCTCACTCAGTACAGCAAGAAAGAACAAATAACCTTTTAGGTTCTTTATAGTTGGTATGGCAAATTGATAAACACTGAAGAAACATCTTTCTTAGAGCAGCTGGCTTAATTAGGGAATGGCAGGCTCTTACTATCTGCACAGGAAGATATAAATAAAAACTTAGAGAAACAAATGGAGACAGCCAAATGGTGAAGCCTTGAGAAGTTTACCCCTCAGCACCTTCCACTTTGAGGTACGAATAAAACCATTCATTGTGGTCACTGACATTTAACACCTGGTTCAAACCATTATCCAAAAAGCCTTGGCAATTAAGTAGAAGAAAAAGACCACAAGGGGTCACTTTCTTGTTAGCCAATAATGTTGGGTCAGTTTCTTGTTAACCAATAGTTTATATGATGAAGAAAATAGGGTGAATACTACGTCACCTCACCTATAAAGAATAAAGACGGACAGCTCTCGACACACAGATCTCTTGCTCTCTGGGTCGGGCTGCCTTAAACCAGAAAAGTCTTTCCTGTCTCCTTTATTCATTTCCCGCCATCGCCTTCCCTCCCTCTGTGTGGGACCCTGAAAAGTGTTGGGGCTGGCCCTCGGCAAGTATGGATAGCATTTCAACCTAAGAAAAACAACCTCACAAGTGGACAAATAGTCAACATCATGATAAATGCAGAAACACTGAAGCTAGAAGGTGGGGCTAAGGTAGCAGAGTAACCACAAGTATTTTCTGATCCCTCTAAGACAAAAGAAGCAGAAAACCAACTGAACAGATTATACAAGACATTCTAGGAGACCTAAATATCACACACAAAGTTGAGAGACTGGAGTAGGTGGTGGGGAGGAGAAAGCAAGTCCAGAAGCAACTAGTTTGGCCAGACTTAAATTCACATTCCAGAAAGAGACCTGTTTCAGCTGGCCAAGCAGAGCCATGGAACTGCAGTGGCTGGTGGCTGAATGTAGCAGCAATGCTACGAGGGGAGCACATCTTTCTCAGCATGGAAGCTGAGCTTCAGACCACTATACTTAACAGAACCTCAGAGGACTTTCACCTGAACATCATAAACTAAGTCTCTTGAGAACTCTTGCAGATTCTAACTTTTTCATGTGCACTAATTTCTCTCCCTTTCCCAAGCACTTTCCTTTCCATTCCCTGCTGAGCATTCCCCATTGGAGCTAAACTCTGATGCACTATGTGGGCCGCAAATGGAAATATTACATGTATGCCCTGAGCTATTCTCCCACACTTCGAGAGGGAAACAAAGGGAGGGTAAGAAAGAAATGCTCTGCCTACTCCCTGAGCCAGCAAATCTCCCTGCCTTTCTCAGTGGGCATCCAATGACAGGACACTGAAGTTGTAAAGGCTGCTATAATTAATCTAGCTCACATGACCAGGATATTTGGACACTCAAAAACTATACCTATATATAATAAATATTTATACATGTATACACATATATGTATGTTAGAAGAAAACCTAGTTGAGCAGTGGTTAAGTGCTATCGCTGCTAGTCAAAAGGTCAGCAATTCAAATCTGCTAGGCACTCCTTGGAAATTCCACGGTGTAGATCTACTCTGTATAGGGTCACTATGAGTTGGTAGTGACTCAACTGCACTGGCTCTGATATATACATGTGCATATATGATCAGACACTAAGCAAACAAATAATTGCAACTTCTGATGGCTTCGAGACAATAATCAATTTCTAATCCTTAAAAGAAGCAGACCACCATGGATTCAAAAAACTCCAAAAACATAGAAAAAAAAATTCCAGAAGAACATCATTTCCTGCAGTTATTGGAGATAGAATATAAAAGAGTCATGCACAGGTATCTTCAAGACATCAGGAAGGAGATGAGAAAAAGTGCAGCAGAGCATAATGGACAATAGGCTGTAAGAAATACTTGAGCAGCAATAATCTGAAATTCAGATTAACAATAAAATCATACAATTAGACAATTCAATAAAAAGTCAAAGGGGTAGGACTGGCACAATGGTATGCAGAATTAGTGAGATTGAGATAAAGCCACTGATGCCAGCTTAAATGAGCAAAAACACAGATATAATTCTTTTAAGAAAATGAAAAACCACCGTTTTGCATCCCATATTGGTGAGTGGTTCCTGGGAAGGTGACAAACCAGTAAGCTGCCATCTAAGGAACACCACCTGGTCCAGTCTACCTGGAGCAGATGAAAACCAAGAGCATCAAAGACACGAGGAAAATATGAGCCCAGGAAACAGATGGATGCATATGGTTGGGACACTACATCAGCATCAGACCAGAAGAATTAGATGATGTCTGGCCGCCACCAAAGACAGTCCTGACAGGGAAAATGTAGAGTCCCTGATGTACCAAAAGAAAAAGGGGAGTACAGCTCTAAAACTCTGTTAAAAGACCAAAAACTTCATGGTCGGACAACCTGGAGGGTCCTGTGAGAATATGGTACCTTAACTTGCTGCTAGCCTAGAGTTGAAACCAGTATATAGCCAACAATTCAGACAAAAAGTGGACTGGACTATGAGGCAAAGAGTAATGCAGGTGGTATGGGTACTTTATGGTTTCATAAATAAATGAGGTTTCTATTCAGAGGGGAGAAGAAAGGCTGGAGGAGGTGACAAATGTTGGCTGAGCCGATACTGGAAGCAAACAGTGGCAAGGAAGGGTGTGCTGTTACAGGGAGAGGTGAACACACAGAGTTGCAAAGAGGTAGGTGCTCAATCCAATTTTACTGACTTGAATTGTAAACTTTCACTTTAATCACCATAAAAAAATTGAAAACTTACTAGGAGTTACGTGGGACACTATAAAAAGGAAAGTTTCCAAATGACTAGAATATCAGAATGTGGGGGGTGATAAAAGAAAATACAGAAAATTGTTGACAATATGTCAACAGAAAACTTCCCCGGTATCATGAAAATTGAGAAGGTATCTATCCAAGATGTTCACCAAACTTCACACAAGGCAGATCCCAAAGGAAAAACACCAAAACATATTACCATGAAACTTACCAAATTAAATATAAACAGATACTTTTAAAGGCACCTAGGTGTTAAAAACAAAAAGATAACCTGTAAAGGAGAATCACTGAGCTCAGATTACTCAGTAGAAATTGTGCTGGCAGGAAGGCAATAGAATGACACATACAAAGCCTTGAAGGGTAAAAACAGCCAACAAAGAATTATATATCCTGCAAAATTGTTTCTCAACATGACTGCAAAAATTAGGACATTCCCAGATAAACAGAAGTTTATAAAATTTGGAAAACTAAACCAAAATCACACTAAAAATAGGGAAACTGAGATCTCAGTATATAAATGGTGACAGCAATATACCAAACAGGGACAAATGAATGTATTCATAGATCTTTCAAATAGAGAGGAAGTCAAATTAATACAAAGAAATTAAAGGCTGGCTTACATTTTGAACATCTGGGGTAAATTAAGGTAACCACACAGGAAATTAATAATCCCACATAGCAAAACAAGAAACAAAACAATCTCAGCAGGTATAAAACTAACAACAATGAAAAGAAAACCCACAAAGAAAACTGAAAGCACAGAAAATTAAGTGGAACAAAGAAACTATCAGCAACACACAAAGAAGGCCAAAATGACAGCACTAAATTTGTACTTATCAATAATTATACTAAACGTAAATGGGTTAAATATACCAATAAAGAGATCAAGAGTAGCACAATGGATTGAAAAACCATGATCTGTCTAGATGCTGCTGACAAGAGACACATTTTAAACATACAAACTGAAACTCAAAGGACAGAAAAATATACACCATGGTGGACAAGGAAGGTCACTATACATTGCTTAAAGGGTCAATATACCAGGAGGACATAGCTATATTAAATATTAATGCACCCAATAACAGAAATTCTAAGTATGTCACACAAACTCTAAAAGCTTTGAAAAGTAAGGCTGACAGCTATACACTCAAAGTAGGAGACTTCAACACACCACTTTTGGTGATGGACAGGACATCCAGAAGAAAGCTCAATAAAGACATGGAAGATGTAAATGCGACATCAACAACTTTGACTTCACTGACATACAGAACACTCCACCCAACAGACGAGTATGCCTTCCTTTCCACTGCACATGGAAAATTCTCCAGAATAGACTACCTATTAGTCCATAAAGTAAGTCTTAACAAAATTCAAAACACTGAAATACTGCAAAGCATCTTTGCAGATCATAAAACCATGAAAGTCACAATCAACAAGAGAAAAAGGAAGGGCAAAAAATCAAACACAAGGAAACTGAACACCACCTTGCTCAAAAACTTTTGGCTTACTGAAAAAATCAAAGATGGAAGAAAGAACGTCAGAAACTCAAATGAGAATACATCCTATCACAACTTATGGGAGACAATAAAAGCAGTGCCCAGAGGTCAATCTGTCTCAACAAATACCCCCCAAAACAAAACCAAACCCAGTGCCATCAAGTGGATTCTGACTCACAGTGACCTCACAGGACAGAGGAGAACTGCCTCACAGGGTTTGCAAGGAGTGCCTGGTGTATTCAAACTGTCGACCTTTTGGCTAGCAGCCACACACACATCCAAGAGTTAAAATGGCACAAATCAAAGAATTATTCTACAATCAAACAAACAGAAAGAGAGCAACAAAAGAAGCCCTCAAGCAGCAGAAGAAAACAGATAATACAAAAGTCAGGGCAGAAGTATATGAATTAGAGAAAGCAAAAACAATTGAAAGAGTTTACAAGATCAAAGTTGTTTTTTTTTTTGAAAGATCAGCAAAGTTATTAAGTCACCGGTCAAACTGACAAAAAACAAAACAAAACTGGAGAGACAGTAACTTGAGTAAGAAATGAGATGGGTGATACCACAACAGACCCAACTGATATTAAAAGAATCATTAACAGAATACTATTAAAAACTGTTCTTCAATAAATTTGAAAAACTAGAAACTGACAAATTTACAGAAACATACTACCTACCAAAACTAACACAGACAGAAGCAGAACAACATAATGAACCCATCACAAAAGAAGAGATTGAGAAAGCAATTAAAAACTTCCCAACTAAAACAAGTTCTGGCCCAGACGGCATCACTGGAGAACTCTGCCAGACTTTAAGAAAAGAGTTAGCCTCACTATTATTAATGGTATTTCACAGCATAGAAAAGGATGTGATAACTCCAAAATTCATTTTATGAAGCCAGTATAACCCTGATACCCAAACTGGGGAAAGACAGCACAAAGAAGGAAAATTATAGACCAGTATCTCCTATGAACTTAGATGCAAAAATCCTCAACAAACTTCTAGCCAATGGAATTCGACAATGTATCAAAAAAATTATTCACCATGGCCAAGTAGAATTTATAACAGGGATGCAAGTATGGTTCAAAAGTAGAAAAACAATTAATGTAGTAAATCACAAAAATGAGTCTACAGATAGAAATCACTTGATTTTATAAACTGATACAGAAAAGACATTTATTTGACGAAGTCCAACACCCATTCATGTTAAAAACCCTCAACGGAAAAGGAATACAAGGGAAATTCCTCAACATAATAACAGGAATCTACGCAAAGCCAACAGCCACCATCATCCTGAATGGACACAGCCTGAAAGCATTTCCCTTGAGAACAGAAGCCAGACAAGAAGTCCATTGTCACTACTTTTTCTCAATATTGTGCTAGAGGTTCTAGCTAGAGCAATAAGGCTAGAGGAAGAACTAAAGGACATTCAAATTGGTGAGGAAGAAGTACAAGTCATGTCTAGTTGTAGATGATATAACTGTATACACAGAATACTGCAAAAAATCCACAAAACGAAAAATTCTGGAACTAATAGAAGAGTTCAGCAGAGTATGAGGATATAAGATAGACATAAATAAACCAGCTGAATTCCTTTACACCAAAAAAGAGACCATCAAACAGGAAATCACCAATCAATACCATTTACAGTAGCCCCCAAGAAGATAAAATACTTAATAATTAATCTAACCAGAGATGTAAAAGACCTACACAAAGAAAAATACAAGACTCTATTGCAAGAAGCCAAGAGAGACCTACATCAGTGGAGAAACCTGCCCCGCTCACGCATAGGAAAACTTAACACCATGAAAAATAACTATGTTCGTATCTATAATTTATTATTACACAGATATAATTTACTTATACCTATAGATATAATGCAATTTCAATACAAATGCCAATAGTGTTTTTTAGTGAGATGGAGAAACAAATCACCAGTTTCATACAGAAAAAGCAGCAGCCCTGGAAGAACAACAACTGAAAAACAACAATGAAGTGGGAAGCCTCACATTACCTGACTTTAGAACCTACTACAGGGCTACGGTAGTCAAAATAGACTGGTACTGTTACAAAAACAAATACAGAGGGCAATGGAACACAAAAGAGAATCCAGATATAACACCATCAACCTCCGAGCACCTGGTGTTTGACAAAGGCCTAAAGTCTGTGATCTGGGGAGAAAACAGTCTCTTCAACAAATGGTGTTGACAAAACTGGATATACACCTGCAAAAAAAGGAAACAAGATCTGAATCTCGCACTGTGCACAAAAACTAACTCAAAATGGATAAAAGACCTAAAAATGAAATTTAAAATGATGAAGATCATGGAAGAAAAAACAGGTAGAATGCCGGAAGCGCTAAAACACAGCATAAACAGACTACAAAATTACTACTAACAATGCACCAACACTACACACACACACACACACACACACACATACAAACACAGACAAATGGTAACTCCTAAAAACAGTCATCCAAAGACTTTATCAAAAGAGTAAAAAGAATATCCACAGATTAGGTAAAAAAAAATACGGCAACCACATATCTGATCAGTGTCTAATCTTCATAATCGACAAGAAAAAGACAAATAACCGAACTAAAAAATGGGTAAATGAGATGATCAGGAACGTCTCCAAAGAAGACATCCAGGATGCCAACAGATATACAAGGAAATGCTCAAAATCACTATCCATTTGAAAAACCCAAATCAAAACTGCAATGATACATCTGACCCCAACAAGGCAAGAATTAATCCAAAAAACACAAAATAATAAATGTTGGAGAGGTTGTGGAGAGGATGGAACTCTTCTACACTGCTGGTGGGAATGTAAAGTGGAACAACCAATTTGGAAATTGATTGGGCACTTTCTTAAAAAGCAAGAAACAGAAATAGCATATGGCCCAGTAATCCTACTGCTTGGAATATATCACAGAGCTTAAATAAGGGCTGTTACACAAATAGATATATATACACACCAGTGTTTACTGCAGCATTGTCCACAACAAAAAGATGGAATCAACCTAGATGCCCATCAACAGATGAATGAATAAACTATGGTATAGTCACACAATGGAGTACTATGCAATGATTAAGAACAATGACGATCTTGGGAAATATCTGAAAATATGGAGGAACCTGGAAAGCATTATGCTGAGTGAAGTCAGCTGGAAAAGGACAGAGCATAAATCTGTACCAAAGTCAACTCTCCAAACAAAAACTGGACTGGGCTATACGACAGAGTGATGCTGCTGAAGTGTGTGCTTCTTGGCTTAAACATAAACATGAGGCTGTAAGAGCAGTTCCTCTCTAAAGGCAAGATGGGAGGGTGGAGAGAGGGGGCAGGAGTTGGCTGAATGAATATGGGAAGCAAATGGTGGCAAAGAATATTGACTACCCCATGAACTGCCAAAACAACAAACAAATCTCTCTTGGAAGAACAAGAGTGCTCCTTAGAAGAATGGCAAAACTTTATTTCATGTACTTTGGATATGTTATGGGGGGACCAGTCCCTAGAGAACCATATCATGCTTGGTAGATTCAGCTAACAAATGAGTGAAGCTAACAAATGAGTAAGACCCTCAATAATATAGACTGACACAGTGGCTGTGACACAATGGCTGTGACACAGTGGCTAAAGCAATGCACCCATGCACAACAACTGTAGGGACTGCACCAGACTAAACAGTGTTTTGTTCTGCTGTGCACAGGGTTGCTACGAGTCGAAACTGACTCAACAGTACCTAACAACAACACAGTAATTAAGGAAGTATTTAAGTAGCATAAATGGCTAAGCTGTTGACTATGAGCTGAAAGCCTGGCAGTTCAAACTTATCCAGAGGTACCAAAGAAGACAGTTTTGGTCATTTGCTTCTGAAAGATCACGACATTGAAAATCCCAGGGAAACAGTTCTATTCTGCACATAGGGCGTCACCATGTGTTGTAACCAACTCAAAGGCATCTGACAACAACACAATAGTTACGACAGTTTGATACCAGCACAAGGATAAACTGCCCAATGGAACAGAATAAGAAAAAATAAAAATCACAACAGCAACATGAAATTTTTATATAAGATAGGTAGGAATATACATCACTAGAAAAGAAAGAACTAGTCAATAAATGGGGTGGGTCAACTGTTTATATGGAATACATAAAATTGGATCTCTTCTCCCACATTAAAATAAAACAAATCAATTCTGGGCAGATTAAACTTATATGTGAAGTATAAATTTTAAAAAATTTCAGGAAAAGAGGTAGATGGAAAAGTATCTTTCCTTGCAATGAGGAAAAACAAAAAGGAGGTATCACAAAAAAGACTGATACAATATTATGTAATAATAAAATTAAGAACTACTTTTCAAAAGGACAGTTAAAAGACACAAACTAGAAAAACATACAACACATGAAAAAAAAAATCCAGAATATGTAAGGAATTCCTAAAAAAGAAAGGAAAAAGACATACAGTTCACAGAATGGCCAATAAACATGAAAAGTTGTTTTTTACACATAACAACCAGGGAAATAAAGACTTTATTTAGCTAATCCTGTACACCTGCTAAACTGGTAAAAGTTAAGAGGAAAAAATTAAGAAGAAGAATGTATGCAATAACATCAAAATCAAAGAAATGGATTAATGAAAAAATCTCATGTGTGACTAATGAGAGTATAAACTATGTGCAATATCATGAGTTTGGACATGTCATACTTTTGTTCTCCCTCCAGCACATCCACATTTGCATGTGGGTATATACACCTTACACAGATCAGGAGAGGTGTGCAAGAGGTTCCCAGCAGCAGCACTCACATTTGCGGGGGGAGGCGGGGATGGGGGAGTAAACAACTAAAACATCATCAACAGAGAATAATCTTGTTCTAGACTTGGGAGGTGAACAGATAGATAGTAGTTACATCATACCTCTTAAAATATGTAAGTGACATTATTCCTTTGTATCCATCATATTTTTAAAATAATAAAAGAAAATTACTTCATGTTTAATGGATGTTTCATGAGTCTTAACTTCATGTGATTACGGTGACATTTAACAATGTTTATATCCTCCATTATGATACCCCAGAACATTGTTTTCTCCTAGTTTCTTTTCTTTCTCCTCCTCCTCTTCCACTGCCTACCCTTTAAATGTTGCTATTTTCCAAGGTTCTATTATGCTACTAAAACCTGTTGCCACTGAGGGAATTCTGACTCTTAGTGACCCCAGAAGAAAGAATACAACTATCTCATAGTTTCCAAGGCTATAATTATAACCTTCAGAGAAACAGACTGCCACATCTTTGTGCTGCACAGCAGCTGGCAGGCTTGAACTACCAACCTTTGGTTAGCAGTCTAGTAGTTAACCAGGGTGCCAGCAAGGCTCCTATCATATTACTACCTGTGGGAGATTTCTTCATGGGTTCACTGGATCTTCATATTCAACTTACTGCAAACTGAAGTCAACTTCTCTTCGCTTTTTATTCTTGACCTCTACACGTAGTGTCAATTCCTCGCCTCCTCCCCTATTTACTCAAGTCAAACACCTGAGTATCATCTCTGATTCTTCTCTTCCCTCCCTCCACAATACTCAATTGATCCTGTTTGCCATCTGTTCTTACTACTTCCACTGCCCTGATGAAATTCAGGCAACCTGGACATGTCAAAGCCTCCTAAGCAGACTGCTGGATGTCAACGTCTTGTATCTGCATTCTAGATTAGGGTTAGCTCACTAAAAACCAGGGTGGATAAAATCCCTCTCTTCTTGCTGCAGTGGTTCTCCAAAACCTGTATGACAGAGTTCAAATTTCTTGGAATGGAACTGAAGACAATCCATGGTTTCACTTTTTTGAGACTGCTCTCCATCATATAATCAATTACCTAATGGCACCACACTTAACTACTCAGCAGCATTTGACACCCTCTAGTCCAATTTTTTCCTTTAACTTCAACCTCAGTCTCTTGGTTTTCACCCTTTCTCCGTGTTCCTTCTCAGTTTCCCTGACTTGCTTTCCCTTCTTTATCATACTGTCTAAATTTAGAGTATTTCATTATCTCTCAGTTCCCTCTGTCTTCATCTGTCTCTCCGGATGATCTCATCCAGCCCCATAGCTTTGGTACTCACAAATTTTTATTTCTAGTTCCAACTGCCACCCAGCTTAATGCTAAAGTCCTACATCTAACACCCTAGTCAACATTTCCACTTGGGCATTTTAGAGTGTAGAAGTCATTCAGGCTGTTCAGTAACATTCTTGTTCTTCTTAGCACTGTACTTCCCTATCCTTTTTCAAGCTGGGTGTGGACATGTGACTAAGTATGGTCAAAAAAAAAAATGTAGGCAGAATAAAACAATTTAAAAATAATGCTAGTTATTCACTTTCAATCTCAAAGTTAGTATGACTTAAACAGAACCTAAACTTGCATTTCTCCTAATCTTCTACCTCAGGAAATGGTACCATCACTCATGATATTGCTCACGTCAAATTTCAGAATCATCCTTAGTTTCTCTCTGTGTCCCCAACTACAGTCAATGTGTCAGCAAGTCCTACTGGATTTGGAGACCTTCAAAGTAATTATCAAATCTGACTGTCCTTCACCACTCCACTACCACTACCCCAGGCCCAGCGACCACCACATTCAGTATCATTTGGAAATCTGCGACAGTCTTCGCTTTCCCCATTTCCAGTCTTATCAATCACAATCCCAAGGCCCTATGCCATCTGCCGCTAACCTCAGTGACATAGTATTTCTTCTGTTCACTAAAGATAGCCCTACCACATGGGCCTTTTTACTTCCGTTAACATGTACATTCAAAGGCTTTGTAATCTGGTTTGTTTGGGCCATTCTTTCTAATTGCTCAGGTCTTTGTCAGTGTATATGCCACTTACCAATTTATTACTCCAGATTGTATGTTTTATAATAGTGGAGCTGGGTCCTTTAAATGTATTTCCTTGCCTAGCCGGCACAATGTTAAATTTTGTCAGTTAAGGACATCAGAAGATACTGCTAGAGGAAGGGGCTTTCCTTCCAGGTTTCGGGGTATCCGTAGCAGGCTTCTGCAGTGCAGTCAGCTTCTCTAGTGCCCAGCTCCACCTGCAGTGTGTGGTGGTTAGCAGCTTACCCTGTTATCTGCTCATTCCCCAGGGGATAACAGCTCCCCTTAAAACAGCTTCCTGTGGCATGGCACTATACAACTCAGGCTCACAAACTCTTTCTTAAAGGGTAAAATAATAAATATTTCAGGCTTGTGGGTAACAAGGTCATAGTTCTACCTTTATGGTACAGAAACAACTATAGACAATATATAAACAAATGGACATGGCTGTGTTCCAATTTAACTTTTAGTTCCACAAGCTCAGCACCACAGTGACGTCTCTGCTATTCAGTGAGCCACAGACCTTCTCAAGCAAGAATCTTTCCCGTACAGGAAGACTCTTACTTCAGCACATTATCTTAGACTCTGCAGTAGCAGCTGCTCCTTATATACTACTTTTAATAGTCTCTAAAACAAACAAACCAACCAACAACCTGTTCTTGTTCGGTCAATTCTAAGTCATGGCAAGCCCATGTGTTCAAGCAAAGAACTATGCTCCACAGGTTTTCAATGTCTGTGATCATTCAGAAACAGACTGCCTGTCCTTTTCTCTCAGGATCCTCTGGGTAGATTCGAATTGCCAGTCTTTCAGCTAAATAATCAAGCGCTTAAACATCTGCATCACCTAGAGACTTCCTGTCTTCTTTAATGCTGTTCTATACGCCAATTCTCCTGTTACAGTCACTAATTCTACTAAACTTTTTCTGTTCAAAATACTGTGTGGTTTGTCTCCTGACTGGACCATGACAGACATATCCTCTTTCTATTCTGCATAGTTTTCTTTACGTTGATGGTTGTCAGGTGCCATCAAGTCAGTTCCAACTCACTGAGACACTACATGTGAAAAACCAAAATGATGCCAGGTCCTGTGCTATCCTCACCATTGCTGCTAAGTTTGAGCCTACTGTTGCAGCCACTCTGTCAATCACCTTGCTAAGGTTCTTTCTATCATTAAGTGAAATATACCATTTGTATTCAATTACTAGTGAATGATCAGCACCCTCCCTCCACTGGACATGAGCTCCATAAAGGCAGACTCTGGCTCACTACTGAATGAATTTCCAGCACCAAGCACAGTAACTAGTCATGACAGACTGACAGCAAATATGTGCAGCTGACCAAATAAATGATTTTTGGTCACAGTGGACTAAATTATATTTTCAGAATTTCAACTCTTGGGTTATATCAAGTGAAGAGATACGTGTCTTGCAGATACGTGTCTCTAACACACAGACCTACACCCTTGCTCATACCATCCGACATCTCTCATCACAGTATTCCTTAAGGCTCCACTCCAAAATTAGTAAATAACCATTTGAGTGTGAAAATTCCACCTTACTATCATTTAAACCTATGAGGTTCAAGTAAAACAACAAAAAACTCTCCCTATTCCATAAACATTTTTACAAGGAGCAGAAAGCCATGACTGAGTGGGGTGGGAGACATGGGTAGCTCTCCTCATGCCTTACCCACAAATGCTGGCAAGGTTCCAAAGAATACTAACAGCTGTCACTGCCCAAACTAAACTTTTGGCACCTGTGGTTTAAAACCTCAAAATATTCTTTAATACTAATAATCTAATACTTAATATACTGGAATAGAAAACTGTTAACACTTTCTGTTATAACCAGTCTAACTTCTTAGTGTTCATCAACCATTCCACCAGTGTCTCTAGCTACTTCTCTGATGTCTATACACAAAAATATTTCCCACCAAATCTCTTCCAACTTTTGTGTAAGTCCATGTCTTACTCATCTATTGCTATTCTAACAGAAATAGCGCAAGTGTATGGCTTTAACAAGATAAACGTTATTCTGTCACAGCCCTGTAAGCTCTGAGTCCCAACTCAGGGTGTCAGCTCCAGAGCAGGGCTTTCTCTTATTATTGGCTGTGGAGGAAGGTCCTTGACATCAAGGACTAGGAGTTTCAGAGGCACACAGACTCCTGGTCCTTTCCAAAGGACTGCTCTGCTCCTGGCACCACTTTCTCAGTGGTATGAGGTCCCCACCTCTCTGCTCTTTTCTCTTTTCTTTATACCGAAGAGATTGCCTCAAGGTACAATACAACCTTGCACATTGAGACTACACCAACAACAGAACTACCAACCCTGCTCGCTCATTAACATCATGGAGGCAGAGTTTACAGCATACAGCAACATCACACAATACCTGTAATCACAGCCTAGTCAAATGGTTACAACATAAGTTAGATTTTGTCCTATTTTGCCACATGTTGTGGTCTTTCTTATCTTCACCTGGGAATACTGTAATAATGTAGTGGGTCTTTGAAAGTTAAAAAAGATGATTCGTACACTGGGAAGTCTATGGGTCTTTTGCTTGAATTTATATAAAATTGCTTAGAAAACAGTCAAATTCTGTTTTGGTTCCCTCTCCCCACATATTTTCTGATTTGTCTCTGTTCATTTGAGAGATATTAGAGAATGCCAAAGGGCACAAAAAGATGATTATGAGGTTTTTAGGGGACATCTCTGTCTTCTTAAGTAATCTGTGATAAAGGTTAAGAAAACTGAAGAACAGAGAAAAATATAGTGGAAAAACAATGACATTCCAGTTCCTTCCTGCTTTTATACTGTTTAACTTGAACATGCACTCAGTATCAAATTTCAGTGATCAGTGAAGACTGTTCTTCACTACCAATGGCAAGAACTTCCATTTAACCTCCACAACCTCTTGTCCTTGAATATCAAGTTTCCCCAGTTGCTTTAAAGCTAAACTGTGCCCTGTCTTTAGGACCTTGTTATATTTAAAACCGCTTTAGGTTAACTGACAATATTATCTCTGTCCTTGATTTTAGCATCAAGCTGTCTACCAGTGCCAAGAGTAGCTATTTAAAATTCTGAAGCTATTGGAAATGCCAACCCCAAAGGAAATTCCACGGGTGAGAATATGAGAAAAATTGCTATACGTACAATTTTTTTTACAAGATACTCTAAGTCTAAAGATGTTTCTACTTTTTTTCAGAATCATAACACTTTTAGTGTAATTTTGATTTCTTAGCTACTATATTTCTATATTTAATGAGAATGATGTGTTTTCACTTTTGTCATAGGACATGCTTCAATGAAAACTAAAGTTACATATATCTTCAGGAATATTAAGCCAAGTTTTACAAAATTCAGTAAGAATCGTGTCCCCTTAACTTACACCTAACTAGAGGAGTAAATTATTTTCTAGGAGTGAAAATAAAATGCATAAAAGGCTGCCTGGTTCCCCAAACATCTGTTGCTTCTAAAAGGGCTTAATATGATTTTAACTAAGATAATATAAAAGTTAAATTACTTCTACAGTAAATGTAGCAAAACAAACTTGAAGGAAAACAGAAACCACCACAAACAGTAACTTTCAAAAGATGAGAGTAATTTTCTTCCCTAACATTGTTGTTTAGTTTTACCCTTCAGTATTAACAATGCCTTTACAAAAATCTGTGGTAAAGCAAGAGACACAGCTGCCCTAAGCATTTATGTTTAGCCCTACACAGCTTTTATCCACAAATAAATATACAACACAGGCAACATTTGGGGCATAAACCTAAACATGGTGTGAACCTGCATTACATTTAGTGCTGTCAACGGAAGGCTGATCAAACTGAGAAACGTTTGTTTGGGTCCCACCTCCAATGTTGACTGGCTCTGTAGTTATTACCAAGCAACCTAAGACTCAAATCCTCATCCATTGGAGAACAGTGCTAAACTAACTGATCTTTTCCAGGCATTCTATCATTAATACTCCTGCCATTTCCATTAAGTCTTCCAGGGATTTCACTGATTCTTCCAACACTTATTAAGCACCTACTGTGCCCCAGGCACAGACACTGTCTTCTGCCTTCAATGGGCTTATATTTCAGTTGTCCCTTTGGTATACCAGAAAATGACTATTACAGTGCTTAAAGCATAAGCTTAGACTTAATATCAGGATAAAAACAAATAATTACTTTTAAGTGGCTTATTTGGCTTAGGATTCATGAAATAATGCATTTATGAATTGGTATGAAACTCTACACATTTGATATTGTCCATAAAAGAGGAATGTGGTTCAACTATTTTTGCTGGTAAAGATATATTAGACCCTGCACTGTCACAATGCCTTTTAATTAAAATCAATTACCGCCATATTTAGGTACCTTTTCTAGGCAGTAAAAATAAGACAGCTCATCCACACCAAAAAGGTACAATAAAATCAAGTTGGGTGGAGGCAGACCTCAGTCCAGGCTCTAACATAAACACATGGCTGAGTAACAGCAGTTTGCGATGATCCATTCTTGTGAACTTTTAATCCTTCTGAGATGAAAAGTATGACACATCTGTTTATTTTTAAGTATATGCTGGCTTATTTTCACTTTTCTTTGTATAACTGTACATAATTCATTATATGCTTATGAATAGACATACAATAAAAACCCAAGCTCCCCGAAAAGACGACTCCGTTGATTATAATGACCTCAAAAAAATTAATCCTAGAAAAGAGATAAATGACAGTAATGGAAGATAGAAAATAGTCTTAGAGTAGCCCAAACTTTATATGCTCAATATGGTGTTTCCTTTCACTAGAAGTAAATAAAAGCAGGAGTTTCTATTAATAGGGAAGGAATAGAGAGGAGAGAAGAGACCAACTCCCACTGTTGATGAGCAGATTCCAACTTATAGCAACCCTATAGGATAAAGGAGAACTACCCCATAGAGTCTCTAAGGAGTGCCTGGTGGATTCGCACTGTCAACCTTTTGGTTAGCAACTATAGCACTCAAACGCTAGGCCACCAGGGTTTCCAAGGAAGAAAAATAGTAACAATTACTCAGCAACTTACAGGTGTCAGGCACTGCTTAAGTAGTTTTCCCTTATGCTTATCAAGAACTCTACATCTGAAAATATCCCAACTAGGGTGGACATCTACAATGAGAGAAATTCACTCTCCTTCACAAAACGTTTTCAGCAGCCTAGGTGTATATTCCAGGGTAATGCACTGTTGATGTAAATATTTAATCAGTCTTCTTAGAATCTTAGTGTCTGGAGCTAGAAAGGGTCTTCGCCATCTAGGAAATCTATTCACTTTATAAACAATGAAACTTAAGCCAGACAAGATAATGGGCTCGACTAAGGTCATCTGTGTTTAATGGAAGAGCAGGGATCAAACCAATAATAAAGGCATCCCTAGATCACCAAGCTGGAAAACGTTTAGTGAAATGTAGTGATTCAATTTTACTCCTCACTCAGTTACCGAGCACTAGTTATTTCTATTAAAATTATCATAAAACACCAATCACACAAATGGCCCAGAATCCCAAGAATTATTGCGACTTTCTATGTAATAATTTAAATCTATTGATAATCAGTAATCTCTATTTGAATATTTGCCTACTTCCCTAACTGCAGTCCTCTTAACGATACCAGACGCAAAGTGGGGTTTTGTGTGTCTGTCTGTCTGGCTGGCTCTGTCTCCCCCTCACCGTGCGCGCGTGTGTGCGTTATGTGTGTCTATCTGGGTATTGAGGGAATCAGATCGCTAAAGTACAGATCTCCGCTGATAACCCTCGCGTAGACGATCCCAACCCAGTCTCCCGGTTCCCTGTACAATTCGTAACCCGCGACACAGGCAGGAGGACGAAGGATGAGTATGCAGTAATGTGGATCCCGCACCCTCGGGTAATTGGCTGCCCTCACGCGCCGGTGCCAGTTCCGAACGCCGGCTGGGCCAGTCCGTTACGGGGCAGCGGGCCCCGCGCGGCCTGCCCCTCCCCCACCGCGGCCTGCCGGGCCGCCGCGGCTCCCAGGCGAACAATACAGGGGGTCCCAGCGTAGCCGAACGCCGACAGCACGAGCCGCACCGCCCCCCCTCCCCGCGCCGCGGGCCTCCCAGAGAGGAGCGGAGCGGCAGGCCGAAGGAGACAACCGCGCGAGAAGCAGCGAGGGAGGGAGAAAGAAACGGACAAGGGAGAGAAAGAGAGAAGGCGGTTAGTGTCTAGGGGCTGCAGGCCGCCGTCCCCTGACCTGTACCTGGCTCCAGGTGATGAACTCGTTGGTGTGGGCCTCCTCCACAAGAGTCCACAGCTTGCTGAGGAAAGCCGGCACATTCGAACTCTGCTTCATTGTTAATGAGGCACACGGATTCCAAATTCTACACCCGAACGAGGTGCTAGCAGCGGCGGTGGCAGCTGCTCCCCGAGAACGTCCACAACGCAGGCGCAGCAGCTCTAGGGCCCCGCCCCTCCTCCCAGCTCCAGCAGGCGCGCAGCGATGCTGGGAGGCCCGGCCGCCGCACGTGACGGACAAGTCTCCGCGCCTGGTCCGCGCGCGCTTCTCCCGCGCAGGGCCCTTTTCTGGCCAATCACAGGGGCCGGTCCGTAAACGGAGGAAAGCGATTGGATGCTGCAGACATGAGGGAGGTGGGAGCTTAAGGGGGCGCGGCCATCTCATTTTGCGTTTTGTGTTGGGGGGGGTCTATGTGTAGAGAACCTCGGGTTTGGGGGACAGTGTTTTGTTATTTCACTTGGAAGCCGCTTTAGGTTCAAGAGTTGTTGTTTAGAGGCTGCAAAAAGCCCTTTGGGCCTTTGAGTCTTGAGTTTGTCGGGCCAAGTGTGGTTTCCACCAGTCTAAAGGTAGGAGTGGAATATAATAATTCACATGGAGGGAAAAATAGCAGCTTCACGCATTAAGCATTATGCCCCAAGTTGAAAATGCCTTAATAATGAGTATTGTTCTTATCTTAATTTTCCATTAGGAAGAAATGTTTCCTTTAAAATATGCTTACCAAAAAAAGAAATTTAAACAATACCTCTTTATTAAGAAATTGTAAGAGGGTCTCTGTCAGTCGCGATCAACTCTACTACACCGGTTTTTGTTTTTGTTTGTTGTTTGTTGTTGTTTTAAATTGTGAGTCCAGGAACTGTAATAGGCACGTTACAGGTTTTTTCTCATTCAACATACTTTAAAAAACAACAATAAAGAAAAAAACCTATTGCATTCAATTGAAATAACTGCTCCTGTGCATATTTTACAGTTATAATCTTTATTTGCCTGAGATAATGTGCTAGAGTGGAAAAAAAAAAAACATTGCTGAGAAGGAGTTAACAGATTTGAGTTTAGACCCAGCGTTGTGTACACATTACCCAAAACCAAACGCCCTGCCATCTAGTCAATTCTAGCTCATAATTATGCTACGGAACAGAGTAGAAAGGCTCTATGGAGTTTCCAAGGAGCATCTGGCGGATTCGAACCTGCAGAGCTTTCTGGTAGCAGATGTAACACTTAACCACTACGCCACCAGGGTTTATTAGTATACTTATTTATACTCGTACTGTGTTATTTAGAGCAGTCTCTGCATCTGCATCTATATATGCTGGTCTTCCTCTTGTCTTCATTGAGAATATGTGTCTTCTCAACTGTGTAAAAGTTACTGTTTTTAGGTGACGTTGAGTCACTTCAGACTTTGACTGACCCTATGCACAACAGAATGAAACACTACCCAGTCATGCACCTTGCCTGCAGTCGTGTTTATGTTTAAGCCCATCGTTGTAGCCACTATGTCAATCCATCTCCTTGAGGGTCTTCTCTTTTTTGTTGACCCTCCACTCTAGCAAGCATGATGTCCTTTTCCAGGCACTGATCTGTCCTGACAACATGTCCAAAGTATGAGATGCAGTCTCACCATCTTTGCTTCCACGGAGCACTCTTGTACTTCTTTCAGAACAGATCTGTTTTTCTTTTGGTGGTCCATGGTACGTTCAACATTCTTCTCGAACACCACAATTCAAAGGCATCCATTCTTCTGTCTTCCTTAGTCATTGTACAGCTTTCACACAGACATGGTACAATTGAAAATGCCATGACTTGGGTGAGGCACACTTTAGTCTTCAGGGTGACATCTCTACTTTTCAAAGAGGCTCTTGGTAGGAGATTCAATGCAATGTGTCTTTTGATTTATTGACGGCTACTTTCATAGGCATTGACTGTGGAGCCAAGTGAAATGAAATTCTTGACAACCTCAATCGTTTCTCCATTTATCACGATGTTGCTTACTGGTCCAGTTGCAAGAATTCTTGTTTTCTTGATGTTGAGTTTCAATCTGTATTTAAGGCAGGGGGTTTCGATTTTCGTCAGTAAGTATTTCGAACCCGCGTAGTGGATTAAGTGCTGCGTTTGCTAACCAAATGTGGGCAGTTCAAATCCACCAGGCGCTCCTTGGAAACCCTAGGGGGCAGTTCTACTCTGACCTCTAGGGTTGCTCTGAGTCAGACTCAACTCGGTGGCAGTGGGTGTGGTTTTCATCTTCAGTTCCAGTAAAAGTCGAGTGCCATAGAGTGAAGGAGGGTTGTATTATCTGCATAACGCAGGTTGTTAATGAGTCTTCCTCCAATCCTGATGCCTCATTCTTCTACATATAGTCCGCTTTATTTGCTCAGCATACAGATTGAAGCATACAGCTTTAGTAAAAGGATAGATGCAAAATGTTTTGAAAATATGAAGTATTCTATAAAATTAAACTTTCAAGTCTGATGAAAATAAGTGACACTTCCCCTCAGAGGCTACCTCTCTGACCTTCTGATCTGTTTTCCTCCACAGACAGGCAATGCTCTTTTGATCCCTTTAGTCATTTCTCATCTGTTGACTTCCTGCCTTTAATCATCCAAATGTATTTGTACTTCAAGAAACAATGTAAGGTCATCATCCTTCAAGAAGTCTTCCCTTACCACCGTAATTCACTAATCTCTGTCTCTTCAAACTTTTCTAGTACTTGTTTTATACCATAAAATTCTGTACCCTCTCTTTTTTTAATATTAGTGTATTAATTTCCATCTTAGAAAACAGCTGTGATTACAGGCAAGCAGAACCTTTTGTAGAGCTTCCAGCAGAGTCCAGTGGCTTGGGCATGTGACTTTTGAAGTCCCAGGGGCATCTTACTTGGTAGGGACCTACACTTGGCTGTCACTTGTCACTGACGTTTATCACTGTCCTGAATTTTTAAATAATTTTTGTTAACAAGGTACCGTGCATGTGTACTGTGCCCTGTAAATGATGTATCCAGCACTATGTCTAATGCATTACAGCTTATAGGCCAATGCCTCTCAAACATCAAGGAGGGTGAGACTACCAGTGGACGAATCAGTGAACATGTATCATTTATAAGGTACTAAAGATACTCATGAAGCCAGCCAAGAGACTATGTTATTAACCAGATAAAGAAACCATGGTACCTGGGAATTAAATGACATGTCCACAATGACAAGGGTGGTGTTGAAATTGGAAGTATGTCTTCTGAGTCAAAGAGTATGGTTTTTATCTTTACAACAGTAGGTCTTAAACTTTAGTCTACATCAGAATCACCTAGAGGACTTTTTAAAAAACAGATTGCTGATGGCCCTCCTCCCCCACTGCCTTCCATCTGCCCCCTCCCTCAGTCCCCAGTGTCTAATTTTGTGAGTATGAAATTCAACCTGAAAATTTGCATTTCTGACAAATTTCCAGATGATGCAGGTGCTGATGCACTGGGACAACAATTGGAGCTATTGTTAAAGATGAAAAATTAGTAAACTGACTTGCTAACATGTACAGACTTGTTGGCTGGCCTTCACCACTTAACAGAATCCACACATGCCAGGCATAAATTAAGCCACTGGGTTTTCTTTTTCAATGAATATAATCCTTAACATTTATTCAGATTACTAACAGTGTGTCAAAGCTTTAAGTAGTGTCTAGAATTTTTGACTTCTTTGCACTTATTTATAAAACTAAGGGAAGAAAAACAAATCAAGCCTTTTGTCTCAGAATTATTTGCCACTTGTAATATTCCACAAGAAGAAGCAGATTTCAGCTAGTGTCAACAGTTTTGTTTACAATATTAGAGGATAATAATGTCAGTTTCTTAAAGTGAAGTTGCCTCTTTCTTACTCCAAATTTAAAAAGTTGGAATATTTCCACGGGTCATTTGAAGCCTGGAGTGTAAGATCAGAAGCTTTAAAACAACATTTAGAAAACACAAGTGACTCAGGCCTTTGCCTAGGAAAGAGAAAAAACACCTTGTGAAGCGATTTGGAGCTTCAATTCAGCTGAGTCTACTTGCCACAAATTTTGTCCAGCCTAACTTAATTGGAATGAGCAGTGCAGACAGTACTAAAAGTTTGTTTTAAATGCTAAAATGGCTGAAGTCAAAGACGAGCTCCTCACAGGTTTCTGCATGGACCATGTGGTGATTTTCTTCAATTTTGGAATGACTTAAGAGACCTCACCTAAGTCACGTAACGTCATCTCGGAGCCCTGGGTCCTCATAAGTGGTTTTTGTTGTTGCTGGGTGCCATAGAGTTGCTTTAGACTGACAGTAACTTCGTGTCACAGAGAACAGCTGCCTTGTAGGGCTTTTGTAGGCTATAATCTTTACGGAAGCAGGTTGCTAAGCCTTTCTCCTGAAGAGTCAATGGATAGACAGGTTCTAACTGCCAGTCTTTCAGTTACCAAATGAGTGCTGAACCATTTGTGCTACCGAGGTTCCTTTTTCTCTATATTAACTGTAAACAAAAATACCTACTGTACTGTGCAGAGTGATTGCGAAGATCAAACAAACTACTGCTTCTTCTAGTCAAACTTCACTATCTTTCCAAAACAAAAATCTGAAAAGGTCACTTCCTAACCAAAAACTCTTCAGTAAGTTTCCATAATTTTCATGATAAATCCAGACCTCTTAGGATGGTGTAATACAGCTATATTTTTGTTTTAATTGTGTTGACAAACAGCACACTAAAACTTTGTCAACGTAAGAATTTCTACATTTGCATCTCAGTGACATTGATTATGTTTTTCCTGTTGTGTCAACATTATCACTATCTTTTTGCAAAAGAGTCCACCACCATTAAAATAAGCTTGATGTCACTTAAAAGCTTCCCCATCCTACCCCTGGTAATCATTAATAATCTTCGGTTTCTGTATGTTTGCTTCTTTCAGGGAAGTGAGATCTTAAACAGTATTTCTCCTTGTGTGACTGACTGGCTTTGCTCAGCATAACATTTTCAAAGTTCACCCATGTTGTGGCATGCACAGGAACTTCATTTCTTTTTACAGCTGTCTAATATTCCACTGTATGTATATATCACATTTGTTCATCCATCTGTCAATGGACAGACATTTCAGCTCTTTCTGCCTTTTGCTTATTGTGCTGCAGCAAACATTGGTGTGTTTCAGTGAACATTGGTGTACAGGTTTCTGTTTGTGTTCTTGCCTCCACTTCTTCTGGATATATGCCAGGAATTGGCATTGCTAGATCATTCACATAGTAATTCGATGTTCAACTTTTAGAGGAACCACCAAATTGTTTTCCAAAGTGACTATACCATTCCACATTCACACCAACAATGGATGAAGGTTCCAGTTTCCCCATTACCTTGCCATTGCCAGTTGTTTTCCTTTTTTTGGTCATTGCCATTCTAATGGGGGTGCCGTGATATCTCACTGTGGTTTTGGTAGTGCAGTGGTTAAGTGCTTGGCTGCTTACAAAGGGTTGGCAGTTCAAACACCCGGTCACTCCATGGGAGAAAGATGTGGCAGTCTGCTTCCATAAGGAGTACAGCCTTGAGAACCCTATGGGGCACTTCTACCGTATCCTATATATGTAGGGCCACTATGAGCCAGAATCAATTTGACAGCAGTGTTTTTTTGTTTTTTTTTTAATGGCTGGTTATGTTGAGCATGTTTTCTTGTGTTTGTTGTCCACATGGATAGCCTCTTTGGTGAACTGTCTGTCGATTTTGTTGTTGTTGTTAAGTTGTAGAAGTTGTGTACATATATATGTACATATACATACACACACATATATATGCACATTTATATGTGGTTAAGTACTTGGTTGTCAACCAAAAGGTTGGCAGTTTGAACCAATCAGTTGCTCCACAGAAGAGAAGACTTGGCTATCTGCTCCAGTAAAGTTTATAGCCTAGGAGACCCTGTAGGGTAGTCATTCTCAGGGTGTTTTGGTTTTGCTTCTGGATCCGACTCGAGCACTTGGCCTTGGCTGGCTCAGGATTGCCATGAGTTAGAATCAACTTACTGGTAACCAACAGTGACATTTGATGTATAATTCCCAATGTTTTTCTCCTGATCTGCAGATTGCCTTTTCATTTTGTTGGTAAGGTCCTTTGACATACAAAGCCATTTAATTTTTATAAGGTCCCATTTGTCTATTTTGTCTTTTGCTGCTCAAGTTTTTGTTTTTGTATCTAATAATCTATTATTAAACACTAGGCAACACAACCTTGTGCCCGCTTTTTCTTGTAAGAATTTTATGGTTTGGGTTTTCACATTTACGTACTTAATATATGTGTATATATATTTATTTAAAATAATATTGTGTTTTAGGTGAAAGTTTAGTAAATTAGGTTCCCCTCTAATAGTTTTTATACAGATTGTTGCATGCTGTTAGCTAGTTTTTCACAATGTGCCAGCATTCTGTGTTTGTACTGTCTCCACCGATACAGTTTCTGTCCTTTGCTTCCCCATCTTGCCTTTGGGTAACTGTTGACAGTTTGTTCTCATTCAGTTAATTGTTTAAGGAGTGCATTATTCACAGGGGATATGGTTTATTTTATAAACCAGCACATTATCTGGCTGAAAGATGACCTACAGAAATAGCTTCAATTTCAAGTTCATAGAGTATTTTGGCTGATAATCTCAGACATTGCTGTAGTCTCTTTTGGTCCCAGAGGTCTGGCCTTTTTTTTAGCAACTTGAGTTTTGTTCAAAATGTTTCTACTGTTCTATCTAGGACCTTCTATCACATCCGTGGTCAGGGTAGTTGATAGTGATAACTGGGGACCATCTACTTCTTCTAGTTTCAGGTTTGAAGATGTGGTTCTTGTGAGCTGTTAGTCTTGTGGACTGGTTCCTTCAGGCTTTGTTTTCCTTCATTCTCTTTTGCTCCATGTGAATAGAGACTAATACGTATATCTTAGATGGCCACTCACAAGCTTCAAGACCGCAAACTCTACTCACCAGACTCACGAAGATGTAGAACTTTCTCTTTGTAAGTTATGCTATGCCAATTGACTTTTTGTCTACTGGGGCTATGGTCTCAAACATTTGACCCAGTAAGCTAACCCCACAAGTTGTTTGGATATGTGTGTGAAGCCCCTTGATCCATTTTGAATTGGTTTATATGTATAATGCGAAGCACAGATCCTGATTCACTTAAACTATTGTTATCTGATTCCGCCTGCCGTTCTAGTATTGTCTGCCATCTCTTACAAACACCATGTAGTTGGCCACACACAATTGCTTGTTGTATTCCTTCACGCATTCTGTGTTTCCACAAGTGTTTGTGTCTGCCTGGACAGGCTTTCCTCTTCTCACTTATCCCCCAAATGTCTCTGTAATTTTCAAAGGCAAGTATAGTTCCATACAGAGATAATCTCTTGTGAACCTTCACTGATGACTAATGGCATCTCTAAGGTTAGTGTTACCCAGTGAGGCAACTCCTGGAGTGCTCCTCTACCCACTCGCAGGGTGAATGGGGCCAGCTGGTGAACCTAGCCCTACCCTCTGAGGGTCCCTGCAGCGCTTCCTTTCTTCCATGGTTAAAGTAGAAACTTTCCTCTGCACCTCTATTCTTGTGTTGCCAGTGAGACTCAACTTCATGAGCTCCATCATGGCTATCACTGGTGGTGGTTAGTAATCGTCTGGTTCTTCTGGTCACGAGTTGATGTAGACCCCCACCCACGTGGACCTCTCTGTCTTCTGAGTTCTCTTTCCTCCATGTTGTTATGGACCTCGGTGATCATCCATTCCTGCTGAGTTGAGACCATTTGCTGTACCCTCAGATGGCAGCTTGGCAGCTTTAAAGAACCCAGATGCCACTCCCCAATGTAGGGTGCAGAGAGGCCTCATTAGCAAAATGCTACTTATGCCAATTGGCCTCAATTTCCTCTGACAGCATGGTACCCAGCCCCCGGCCAGATACTCTGTCCTGGAAATATTAGGTTAAGATGGGAGGAGTACTCAAGTTGTGTTGAAGACTAGTTAATATTGATCTTCTTACTAGTGTGTGCTGTCACAGATTTCACCCAACCAAATTTCTAACAACTATCTAATCTAAACCCTCGCCCATTGGCCTCCCACCCTCCGAACCTTTGCAGCCATCAAAAAGTCTTGTATGCATGAGTCTGCTTTTAAGTTCTTATCATAGAAGTCTTGTACAATATTTGTCCTTTTGTCCCTGACTGCTTTCACTCAACATAAGGTCCTCCAGTTGAAACCAGGTTAAGAAATGCTTCCTGCAATCATTGTCATTCTTTATCATCGTATAGTGTTCCATTGAGTATATATACCGTAGTTTACCTATCCATTCCTCTGTTGTTGGGCATCTGGGTTGATTCCATTTTTTTGCTATTGTGGACTGTGCTGTGATAAGTATTCATGTGTATGTGTCAGTTGGTGTGAATGGCCTTGATTCTGTAGACTGTATGCCAAGCAGTGGAATTACTGGATCAAATGGTGTATCTGTATCTGTTATTTTAAGGGAGTGCCAGATTGCTTTCCAAAGAGGTTGCACCATTTTGCAGTCCCACCAACAGGGTAGAAGAGTTCCAATTTCTCCACAGCCTCTCCAGCATTTGTTGTTTTGTGTTTTTTTGGATCATGGTCAACCCTGTTGGGGTGAGATGGTATCTCATTGTAGTTTCGATATGAATTTCTTTAATAGCTAATGATCGTGATCATGTCCGCATGTGCTTTTGGCTGCCTGGATCTCCTCTTTAGAGAAGTGTCTGTCCATCTCCTTTGCCCATTGCTTAATTGGATGATTTATCTTTTTCCTATTGCTATTTTGTAGTACCTTATAGATTATGGAGATCAGGCATCAGTCTGACATATAGTTGACAAATATTTGTTTCCCATTCTGTAGGTGGCCTTTTAATTCTGTTAATAAAGTCTTTGGATGAGCAAAAGTGTTTGATTCTAAATAGTTCCCATTTATCTATTTTCTCTTCTGTTGTCTCTGGTTTGTTTGACAGATTTTGGAGTCTGTCTATGTTGAATCTCTCTACATTTTCTTGGATGGGCTTTATCGTTTTATCTTTGATATTTAGGTCTTTTATCCAGTTTGAGTTGGTTTTTGTATAAGGTGTAAGATACGGGTCTTGTTTCAATTTACTGCAGATGGGTATCTGCAGTACCGTTTGTTGAAGAGATTGTTTTTACCCCAGTTTAATGTCTTAGAGCCTTTGTTGAACATCAACTGTTCATAGGCAGATGGTGTCATCTCTGGGGTCTCAGTTCTGTTCCATTGATATATCTGTCTCTTTTTGTAACAGTAACAGGCTGTTTTGACTACTGTGGCAGTGTAATGGGTTCTAAAGTTGGGTAATGAGAGGCCTCCCAGTGTGTTCTTCTTTAGTAGTGCTTTACTTATTTGAGGCTTCTTCCCTTTCCAGACAAGGTTGGTAATTTGTTTCTCCATCTCATTAAAAAATATCACTGGAACTTGTGTTGGGATTGGATTATATAAGTAGATTGCTTTGGGTAAAATAGACAGTTTCACAATGTTAAGTCTTCCTATCCATGAGCAGGGTATATTTCCCTATTTATGTAAGTCTCTTTTAGTTTCTTGTAGTAAGGACTTGTAGTTCTCTTTGTGATGGTCTGTTATTTCTCTGGTTAGATTTATTCCTAGGTACTTTATCTTCGTAGGGGCTATAGTAAATGGTATTGACTTGGTGATTTCCTCCTTAGTAATCCGTTGTTGTTATAAAGGAATCCTACTGATTTACTTATGTTTATCTTGTATCCTGAGACTTTGCTAAACTCTTCTATCAGTTTGAGTAGTTTGCTTAATGGATTCTTTGAGATTCTCTGCATATACAAGCATATCATCTGCAAATAAGGGGATTTTTACTTTGTCTTTGCCAATACAGATGGCCTTTATTTCTTGGTCTTGTGTAATTGCTCCGGCTAGAATTTGTAGTACAATGTTGAATAGGAGAGGTGAGAGTGGGCATCTTTGTCTAGTTCCTGTTCTCAAGGGAAACTTCTTCAGTCTCTCTCCATTCAGGATGACGTAGGCAATTGGCTTTCATAAAAGGCCCTCATTGCTTTGAGGAATTGGCCATCTATTCCTATTTTGCTGAGAGTTTTTAGCATGAATGGGTGTTGGACTTTATCAAATGTCTTTTCTGCGTCAATAGACAAGGTCAGGTGATTCTTGTCTTTTGTGGTATTTATGTGGCTGATCGCATTAATTGTTTTTCTGATGTTGAACCAGCCATGCATCCCTGGTATGAATCCCACTTGGTCATGATGGATTATTTTCTTGATATGTTGGTGTATTCTATGGGCAAGAATTTTGTTGAAGATTTTGCATCTAGTTTCATGAATGATATAGGTCTGTAGTTCTCCTTTTTGGTTGGGTCTTTTCCTGGCCTTGGTCTCAGGGTTATGCTGGCTTCATAGAATGAGTTTGGGAGTACTCCATCCCTTTCTATACTGTGAAATAGTCTCAGTAGTACTGGAGATAACTCTTCTCTAAAAGTTTGATAGAATTCTGTGGTGAGGCCATCTGGGCCCAGACTTTTTTTTGGTTGGCAGTTTTTTGATGACCTTTTCAATCTCTTCCTTTGTGATGGGTTTATTAAGTTGTTCTGCATCACCTTGTGATAATTTGGGTAGGTGATATGAATCAAGAAATTTGTTCATTTCCTCTAGGTTTTCGAATTTGTTAGAGTACAGTCTTTTCATAGCATTCTGTTATGATATTTTTGATTTCTGTTGGATCTGTTGTGACAACTCCCCTCTCATTTCTTATTTGGGCTGTTTGTTTCCTTTCCTGTTTTCCTTTAGTAAGTTTAGCCAGTGATTTGTCAATTTTGTTGATCTTTTCAATAAACCACCTTTTGGTCTTTTCAGTTTTTTCAGTGGTTCTTCTGTTCTCTGATTCATTTAGTTCTGCTCTGATCTCTGTGATCTGTTTTCTTCTGGTACCTGAGGGGTTCCTCTGTTGTTCTCTCTCTACTTGTTCAAGCTGTAGGATCAGTTCTTTGATTTGGTTTCTTTTCTTCCAGATATGTGCGCTTATGGTGATAAACTGACCTCTGAGTACCTCTTTGGCTGTATCCCATAGGTTCTGGGAGAAAGTGATTTCGTTCCTATTGGAATCCATAAATTTCTTTATTTTGTCCTCGATTTCTTCTATAACTCATGGTTTTTTGAGCAGGGTGTTGTTCAGTTTCTGTGAGTTCTTTTTTCTGTCTATGTTTCTTCTGCTATTGATTTTGACTTTTATGGCTTTATGATCAGAGAAGATGCTTTGGATTAATTCAGTGGTATGGATTTTGTTGAGAATTGCATTATGTCCTAACACATGGTCTATCTGGAGAACGTTCCATGGGCACTGGAGAAGAAGGTGTAGTTGTCTGCTGATGGATAGAAAGTTCTGTCTGTGTTGATGAGGTCTAGATGGTTAATTGTGGCAATAATGTCTTCTGTGTCTTTATTGAGCTTTTTTTCTAGATGATCTGGCCAACATTGAGAGTGGAGTGTTGAAGTCTCCTACTATTATTGTGGAGTGATCTGTCTCCTTTTTGAGTGTAGTCAGTGTTTCTTTGACATATTTAGATGCTCTAATATTAGGTGCATAAATATTTAATATTCTTAAGTCCTGTTTGTGTGGTGAACCTTTCAGCAATAAATAGTGTCCATCCTTCTCCACGATGGTGCATTTTACATTAAAATCAATTTTACCTGAGATTAGAATTGCCACACCTGCTCTTCTTTGTTCACTGTTAGCTTGATATATATTCTTCCTTTAATTTTCAGTTTGTTTCTATCTTTAAGTCTAAGGTGAGTTTCTGGTAGGCAACATATGGATGAGTTATGTCTTTTGATCCAAGATGTTGCTTTACTGGAGCATTTAGTCGATTCACATTCAATGTAGTTATTGATAGGTATGTGTTCAGCACTGCCATTGTGATATGTTTAGTTTTGTGTTCGTATTTTCTCTGTTGTTCTTATTAATCTGTTCTGAGACATTCTTTGAGAGTTGAGTTTTCACCTTCTTCTGGGTTGGTTTTGTGGTTATTGAGACTACTGTATTACATTTCTTGATATGGTATATTGCTTCTTTACTGTGCTTTATGGCTGCACCTATGATCCCACTTAATATAAAGTCAATTTTAATTACTACCAGTCTTGTCAAGTTCTTTTCCATCTCAAAGGCCTATAACAACAGCATTGCATCCCTCTTTTTAATATGATGATATCATAATTTTCATAATATGATCAATGGATAATTTCTTTCACTATTATAACTTTGATTGCATTTAGAGCCCCCCTAACTGAGTAGGATTCTGGATAGTGTGTCCTTCTAAAATATAAAGTTTGTGGTTTGTTCTTCTAAGCCAAAGCCAAGAGATTCTTTCAGAATTTCTTGTAACTTTGGTTTGGTGTTTACAAAGTCTGAGTTTCTGTTTATCTGCAAATGTCTTCATTTCATTTTCGTATTTGAAAGATAGTTTTACATGATATATAATTCTTGGTTGGAAATTCTACTCCTTCAAGGCTTTGAATGTGTCATGCCACTGTCTCCATCACAGCATTGTTTTGACTGAGAAATCTGTGAGAATCTGAAGAAAGCCTACAGGGTTTCCCTGTGAATGTTAGCTTTGCTTTGAGTCTTGCTGCCTTTAAGAGTTTCTGCTTATGTTTCATTTTGTTGAGCTTGATTATAATATGTCTTGGAGTCTTTCTATTGAGATCTATATTTAGTGGTGTTTGATACATATGTTGGATATCTATATTCTCTTTTTTCATAATTTCTGGGAAGTTTTCTGTCAGCAGCTCAGCCACAATACTTTCTGTGTTCTCAGGTGTCTCACCCTGTTCAGGAAGTCCAGTTAATCGTAGATTGTTCTTCTTAATAGAGTCCCACATGTTTCTTAATGCTTCTTCATTTTTCTTGTTTCTTTTTTCTGATTTCTCCTCATAGATGCTGGAATCAGTGACTTTATTTTCCAAATCAGAAATTCTCTTTTCCATTTGTTCCATTCTGTTTTCTTGGCTTTCAATTGAAATTTCTATATCTTTGATTTTGTTCTTGATGTGTTGGATTTCTGAGTACTGATATTCTATCAGATTGAACAGCTTGCTTAATTTTTTGTTTTACTGTGCTGCATTTTGTTTAAGTTCTAGGAGGGCTCTCTATATAATCCTTTTGTATTCACCTTCTGATGGTTTCAGAAAATCTTCTTCCTCTAGGAAATTCTGAAGTAGTTTCTTTTGGGGGCCTTCTGATGCCATGTGTGCCTTCCGGGTTACCATCGTCTCCAACGTTTGTTGCTTTTTGGGCTTCATGTGGGTCAAATAGAGGCTAGGTGAGATGCTGTGAAGATGGACCACAGTTGTTTGTCTAACCAAAAGCTAAGTGCTGTCCAGTCGGATTCTCTAGGCCATCTTAAAATGAGAAGTAAAAAGTATTTGACAGCTTCCAAATTCAGTCAGGTTTTCAGGTGTATGTGTCCCTCTTCCCAGCTGGCAAAGTAGGCACCTCTATGTTGAACACCAGATGTTATAAACTAGCTCAAAATACAGAAAGGCTACTGGCCTGCTGGCCTCTGCTGTTGGGCCCCAGCTATAGGTGATACTGTGTAGAACTCTGCTTTTCTGTTGGAAAAGCAGTGTCTGCTGGGTAGCAACTGCCTCCCAGCCCAGGAATTCGGTCCAGCTGAGGCTTCCGTATGGATGACCCTGCCTCCCAGCAAAATGAGATGGTGTCCCACTTAAGCCCCAGCTGGCTGGGACCAGGCTCCTAGCGGAATGAGAGGCCAAGAGTACCGAAATGCTCAGAGTCTACCACCTCCACTGCTGTGCCCCAGTCCCAGGTGACACTGTGCAAAATACCACCTCCCTGCTATTAAAGTGCTCTCCCCCCAGCAGGAGCTATCTCCCAGCCTAAGAACCAAGTCCAACCAGGGCCTCTTACTGGGCTTATCTGTTTCCCAATAGGCCAGAAGAGCCCAGGTGTATAGAGTCCAAAGCCAGGGTCTCAGAACCTGGCAATTACACTTGCTGGTCCCACCAGCAGTGCGTCTGAGACCAACAGCTAGTCAAGTCCTAGTTCTGCCTACTGGCCAAGACAGAGGAAAAAAAATATCAAAATAGTGAGTTACCTTCGGTCTGTGCATGGCTGTGCTCACTGAGAGAGGGGTCTGTGAGAAGGAGGGGGTTTTGCATTCAGTGGTATGAAGCCCAAATTAACAGCATTATGCTGCTTCCCAGGGCTCACTAGGTGTCCAGAAGGCTCTGTTTAATTATCATTTCAGGTCTTGGTTTCCAAAGGGATTTAGGGAGATGTTCATTTAGTCTGCTGTCTTGACTCCACCCCCTGTCCTCTGCAGTTTTGCTTTTGTCATGTGGGTCAGTAATTTGTTGATTTTGTTAACCTTTTCTAAAAGCTGACTTTTGATCTTGCTAATTCCTGATTTCAGTTCTCTATTTTATTAATTTCTACTTGAGTCTTTTTTTACTTCCTTTCTTCTTCTGCCTGTTGGCCTCCTTATTTTTCTTTTCTATTCTCCTGAGTTGAAGGTGCAATATCTTGATATTTACCCATTCTTCTTTTGTGATATGTGCATTTACTGGTATAAATTGATCTCTGAGGACAGCCTTTGCTGTATCCCAAAGATTTTGATACGATGGGTTTTCATTCTTATTGTTTCTAGGAGTTTTTTTGATTCCGTCTTTTATTTCTCCCATTACCCAGTTGTATTCAGGCAAGCTATTATTAAGTTTCTATGTACTTGGCTTTGGCCTATGTATTTGATTTTTTCCCCCTTGCTATTTCTGTTACTGATTTCTGCTTTTATGATCTTGTGATCATAGAGAGTGTTTTGTGTTATTTGGATTGTTTAGATTTTATTGAGGGTTGTATGTAGAATTTGATCTATTCTGGAGAATATTCTGTGTATGTTGGAAGAAAAATTTTGGTGCTGTTGCGTGGAGTGTTCTATATATGTCTGTGAGGTCACGTTGGTTGATTTTGGCCTTTAACTCTTCTGTATGTCTATTAAGTTTCTTTCTAAATGTTCTTTTTTTTTTTTTTTTAACTGAGATTGGTGTGTTGAAGTCTACTTTTATTGTGGAACTAGTTACCATTTCAGTGCTGATAGTGTTTGTTTTTGTGTTTTGGAGCCCTGCCTTTGGATACATAGATACTTATTGAGCTTACCACTTCTTGGTGTATTTTCCCTTTAATCACCTACCGCTTTCCTTGTTTTTCCTGGTGGCTTTTGCCTTAAAGTGTGTTTTTTATTTAACATTGTTGTTGGCACTCCTATCATTTTGTGGTTACTGTTTGTTTGATATATCTTTTCCTTACCCTTTGATTTTTAAAATATATTTATTTCTTTGTATATAAGGTGTTTCTCTTGAAGTCAGCATATTGTTGGGTCATTTTTTTTTAAATCCATTCTACCACTCTTTACAGGTACATTTAAGCAATTTATATTCATTGTGATTATCAATAGATACGAGGTTATTGCTGTGTTGTTTTCTTTGTTCCTCTTACTTTCCTGTGCTGAGTTCCTTTTGTTTGTGAATTTGCTTTTCTCTTTTTTAGTTACCATGAATTTTGTGTTACTAAGGCTGTTATTCTTCTTTTCTGTTATGATGATTAGGTTTGTTAACTATCCTCATTTTTACCTTGACATTTACTTTTATCTTCCTATGTTTAGGACAGTCTTTTGTTACTTGGTATCACTTTCATTCTCTCTACTAGAAAAGTTTCTACTTGTACTACCTGTACTGTTTATTCCACATTTTATTATTCTGAAATTTTCATTTACCAATTGATTTATCTGTGTCCCTAGTTTAAGTCTCTTGGCTTTGTTTCACTGTTGAGAGGTCTTTACCTAAGTTCATATCTGGCTGATGCTCTCCTGTATTCCAGACTCCAGTTGCTGTCTGATGTTGATTCTCTAACTGAAAGATACCTTTAATATTTCTTGTAAGTTTGGTTTGATTTTTATGAATTCACTTAATTTTATCTGGACATGTCCTAGTTTTGCCATCATATTTGAGAAAAAGTTTTAGAGGATATATTAGACTTGGTTGGAAATTTTTGTCTTTTTTTTTTTCTTTCAAGGTTTTATATCTATGTCGCGCCATTGTCTTCTTGCCTGCATAGTTTCCGCTGAGTAATCAGAGTGTAGTCTTATTGTTTTCAATGTGTAAGTGACTTTGATTTTTCTCCAGCTGCTCTCAGGATTCTTTTTATGTCTTCAGTTTAAGTCTGATTATGATATGTCTTTGTGACTTTCTTTTGAGGTTTATCTAAATGGAGCATGTTAAGCTTTGTGGATAGTTGCTTTTCGCCTTTCATGGTGTTAGGAAAGTTTTCTGCCAGCAAATCTTCAGCGATCCTCTCTGTGTTTTCCACTTTTTCCCCTTTCTGGAACTCTAATCATGTACGGATTTTTACTTTTGATTGCGTCCTATGTAATTCTTAGGTTTTCTTCATTCTTTTCTCTCATTTTTCTGCAAAGTGGCGTCAATAAATTTGTCTTCAATCTTTCAGATTATGTCTTTCCATGTTTCAAATTTGCTTCTAAAAATTTCTGTTGAGTTGTCCATTTCTGAAACTTTGTTGTATCTTTTGGATTTCTGATTGTTAGTTTTATACAAATTCTAATTATTTATTTTGATGTTTTATTCTTGCTTTATTTTCCTGAGTTATTCTATTGCTTTGTCTGTTTTCCTTGATTTTGTCAGTGTTTTCACTGGTTTTGTCTGTTTGCCTTGATTTTGCCTATTTTTGCCTTGGTTTTTGTATGTGTTTATTTTGACCTCTCCTAATCTCTTGAAGACCCCTAAATATTGGTCTTTTGAATTCCATATCTATAGTAGTATTGTTTTCTATTGTACTGGAAGATCATCTGTTTATTTTGTTCACTAGCTGTAGCCATCTTGTCCTGCTTTTCATTCTTAAATATGTTTTGATATTATCTGCTACCTCAGAGGCATGAGGATATTATTTTCTTTATTTGTTAATGGTGTGTTCATTTGTTTCATCCTGATTTTTGCTTTGTTTTGAAATGTCAGGGAAGGTAGAATAGGCATGCTTCGCTGCTTGCTTATCTGTGTGAATAGTAGCTCTCACCACCTTGTCCAGGTAGGAAGGCAGCAGTAGGCAGAGCAAGTCTGCTTTGCTGTATACTGATTTGATTACGTAGCTAAGGGAGAACTGGGTGGGTGTTCTGTGGCTCCTAATGTTGGGCCTACTGTTTGGGGAGCATCCATATCCACTGTCAGATAGGGAACAGTACAGGCTCAGTTGCCATTGCTCAGTACCTGGTTTAGTGGTGGCAGTAAAGGGGCAGTTGCATGGTGACAGCCTGTGGAGACAAGGAAGCGGCATACAGGGCTATGTAGAAAAAGAAAAGAGATAGAAAAAAAGTAGCTTGTGGGTGGGTTTTCAGCAGGTTTGGAGGCTGGAGGGAAGCAGGTGAAGTGTACAGTGCTAGATAGGAGGGAGAAGGAAAAGTAAGAAGGGGAAAAAAGGGAAAATGGTATAATGGAAGCCTGTGGTTGAGGATTGGGTTAACTTGGGTGGGAGCAAGCTGGTGGCTCTTTAGCTTTCAGTGGTGTAATATTTCTTGGTGGGAGGGGGTAGAGATGGTGTGTGGAGCTAGGTGAGAGGGAGAAAGAAAAGAACAAAGTGGAAAAAGAAAAGAATAAAATGCATTGTGGTTTTGGTTTTTAGTTTTCTCACTCTGAAGTCTCTTCATGAGAGGCCACAGCATGCCCCTCAGCAAGATAGCCATGGGCCTGCCATTAGATTGAATCTACCCTGCCCCTACCATTGGCTTCTACCACACCATTTTTTCCCTCACTTTGAGGATATAGTCTAAAGTATGTTATTAAACATTCTTGCTAATAAAGACCTCCCTCCCATTATTCTGTGGCCAACTCTGATTGCCTAGATAAAAGGTCTGTGTCATTTATTCTTTTGATCCACTTGACCCACACAAAGCAATTCATTTTGACAACCTAGTGGCACCTTCACAAATTTTCTCTGTAATTGACAAACGTATGCTGGATCACAATCAGCTGCTAACCACAAGGCTGGTAGCTTGAACCTACCTAGTGGCTGTGTGGAGGAAAAAGACTTACTGATCCACTGCTATAAATATTACAGCCAATAAACCCTGTATGGTAGTCCTACTGTGTCATATGGAGGATCGTTATGAGTTGAAATCAACTCAGTGGCACTTAACAACAGCTCTGGATCACATATAAGCCATATTCATATATATGGAAAGTTCATTGACATTGTTTTTCTACTTTTATGTGTTTTGCATTTCTCATTTGCTAGTACTAAAAACCAAACCAAACCCATTGCAGTCAAGTGATTCTAACTCATAGCTACCCTATAAAACAAAGTAGAACTGCATTTGTCAATACATAATGGAAATTCTTTTCAAGCCAACTGGCCCAGATATGATTTACTTCTTTTAATGGCTCTGTGGTATTCCATGATGTGTGTGCATTATAATATATTCAGCCATCTGCTACTGATGGGCATCTGCTTTGTTTAAAGACTATTATCTTTTTCACTCTGAATAATGCTGCAAAAAAACAAAACAAATTAAAAAAAAACACCCTTAAACACAAGTATTTAGTTACCAGTGTTTTTATTTCTCTGGATAAGTGAATTCTGATTTTCACATGTGATTTGTGTAGTTAAAGCTATACTGCTTTTGTTGTGCTGGCATATAAAAAGAAAGTCTTACTGATTAAAAAGCCCTACATCTGAGCTAATAGGAAGTTCTCGTATACATACCCAACACAATTCTCCTGGCAACCCGAAATGTCAACATCATGCTTCTATGGCAATAGCAAATGTTTGACAGAGAACAGTCTAATATTGGATACTCAGAGGAGTGTTAACCAGTAGGTAGAAATAAAAGGAGATGTGGTTTTGTTTGTATTTTCATAATGCCTTAATGTAAAGGTAGGACACCATAGATATTATTATATGTGAACTTACAGACAGCTGAAGATGTACTTTATGATATTTTTGGTTCTGTTTGCTTCTGGTTTACTTTTCACTGAGTTTAAGCTTATAATTGTCATTAACTGTCTCCTCTGGTTTTACTCAGTTTTGTGAAGATAAGAGAAAAAAACTATTATTTACTGAGATACTTACTTAAATTGAGGCCCAGTAAAGTTGAATCACATTCTTATAAAATTCATGCTTAGTATGTTATATGTAAATTGTGTTTTGATTCAGAATGTTTCTACTTTAAAACCTATATCTTCACATGCTTTGTTCAGGTTTGACCCTATTAGGCCCCTGAAAGAATCCTAGCCAAAACAGGCATCCATAGTGCTGTATCTAGTATACTTGGGGTGCATGTTGTGCATCCTCACATCCTAAGTGTCAGCCTTCCTTTTGAATACTTTCTGCAGTCATAGTTTCCTGATTTGCCTTCCATCACTGTGCTAAATCCAGGATCCTGCCTTGACTGCTTCCCTCTTGGCTGGACTACACCCATCATCTGCTACCTGAGGGATGTGTTTCCAGTCCTTGATCTGGTTAAGACTATTAGAGACCAGTAAACAATACTCTATCATGGCAAGTCTAAGAAAATGCATTGAAGTTATGCTTTATTTATTTTTTGATTTTTTTCTTTTTTTATTATGATTGAATGAAAATGTACATTCCCATATAACTTACATATCCAGCTATATGCAGCTCCTACTGCTCTCCCTGCCTGGAGACAGTACACTCCTCTTTTTTGCTCTGACATGTCTTGTCCTCCGAACAATCTCCTATCTCCTCCTCTCCACCCACTCCTCTTCCTCCTGTAAGAGGTCAACAGGACGACATCCTATAGATGCATAGAACCATAAAGTGCACACATACTGTGGTCACTCTGTGTTGTCACGTCCAATGTGCTTTATTTTTTTTTGATGATGGCTGCTTTAATACGTTTTGGAAATAGCAAGATCTTCAGTTAACCACAGCATCATCAACAACAACAACACAAACACACACCCCCACACCCACCCACATACCCATGTGTTATTTTTAATTTCCAGTGCTTAGTTGAGTAATTGGGTGTTCTGACTCTGAATCTTGCTTCAACCCAGTAAATAATTTGGCTCCTGATGAGGAGTGAGCATTGTAGCAGCCAAGCTATTCCTTGACTTACCTTTCTTGAATATTAGTGCTGGCCCAGGTAGGAAAGTAGATCACTGTATGCACCAAATACCACTGCTGGCCACACCATTCCCATCAGGTTTACAACTAGGCTCTTTCTGGTTGCCCCATTTATGCTTCCTCACTAGCACGCTGGCACTGCTGGAAATCTTGCAGCAGAGTCTGCTAACCTTCAACTACACAAAAACCTTGGTCATCCAAAAACCCCAACTACTCTGTACATTAAAGCAAGTTAATCTAAGTGTTTGCCACCTTGGTTGATTTAAACTGTTAGACACCTTTTGGGTTGTTTTGATAGTTGTTAGTTGCTGTCAAGTCAATAACAACTCATAGTGACACTATGTGTTCAAAGTAGACCTGCTCTGTAGAGTTTTTGAGGTTGTGACCTTTTGTAAGCAGACTGCCATGCCTGTCTGTGAGGCATCTTTGGGTGAGTTTGGACACCCTAGCCTTTTGGCTACCATCCAGGGACTATTGATAACTATTATTTGAGTAACGAAAAGTCAATGGTAAGGCGCTAAGGCATTTTTAAGCCTACGTGAAGTTATTTTTATATTAAAATTAAATCTATGATATTTGTAATTATCTAGGAAAGGTTTAATGAATTTGCAGTAGTTGACACCTAGGAAGAAAACAAAATTGACCATTGATTTTTTGGGCATTGTCAAACCTTTGCCCTCCTTTGCTAACCTCTAGCTTTTAAACTATGCTTTAACATGTCATTCCATACCTTTACGTTATTCATTTTTGACTGCAAATATATGTTAGAACATTTCACTTTTCTGCTCAAAACTCTACACGTGTTTCCCATCTCTCTCTGAGTAAAAGTCAAAACACTTCCAGTGCTTACAGGTGGCTAGGTAACTGATACCTCCTTCTCAATCTTCCTTCCATCACTGCCCAATGTCTCTATGGTTTTAATTTTTTTCTAGATGTACTGGACTCCTTATCATCTTCAGACATTTCAGGAACACTTGACTTTAGGTACTTTGCCTGGACTGTTTCCTCTGCCTGGAATGCTCTTTCCATAGTTCTCCTCAGAGCTAACTCCTTCTCTCTTCTCTTTGCTCAAATATCGTATTTTCTATGAGGTCTGTCTGACCAGCCTATTTGAAATTGTAACCATATGCAATTTTAAATTGCATACACTCATATACCCTAAATACTTTCTTTTTTTCCCCCCTGCAAGGGCAGGGATCTTTGCTTTTCTTAACCTATAAATCCCCTAAATTTATAATTTTTACTTTCTGTTAAGGAGCATGTAAGTTTATATTAGTAGAATGGGTCCTAATCCTGAATCCTTCCAAAGGGTACCTTATAAAAAGGGAGAAGAGACATAGACAGCCAGAGTCACACAGTAGGGGACAATAGTGTGTGAAGGTTCACGCACGGAACAGAATGCCTAGGGCTACCAGAAGCTGAAAGAGACAAGTCTCTTCCCCTAGAGTTGACACACTGAGAGCAAAAATCTGACAGTACCCTAATTCATACTTCTAATGTCCGAAACTGTCAGACAATACATTCTGTTCTTCAAAGCTGCCCACTTGATGGCATTTTGTTATAGCAGCTGTAGGGAATTAACATTTGGGTTCTGAGAGTGGGATGAAGCAGCTTTCTTAATAAATGTGAAAAGAGAGAGAAAAAGAGTTGAGAGAAAAAGAGTTTTGAGATGATGGCTGCTGTTAATTGAATTGTGTCCCCCACCAAAATGTGTGTAGCAATTTGACTGAACAGTGATTCCTAGTATAGTGTAAAGTTCCTATATGCCTTAAACCCTGCCTCTGTGATGTTAATGAGGGAGGGTGGGCAGCTTTTCTGTTGGTGGCTGGACTAGATGTGTAAGATTGTATTGTGGCTGGAGGCAGCCACTTGAAATGGAAAGAAAGAAAAGAGCAGAGAGAGTTGGGTACCTTATACCACCAAGAAGCAGTGCTGGGAGCAAAGCATGTCCTTTGGAAAGGACCAGGGGTCCCTGTACCTCAGAAACTCTGTCCAAGGGCAGACTGATGACCTTCCTCCACAGCCAGCAAAGAAAGACTTTCCCTGGAGCTTATACCCTTAATTTGGACTTGTAGCCTGTTAGATGTGATGAAATAAAGTTTCTTTTTTAAAGCCACCTACTGATGGCATCTATTCTGGCAGCACTAGATGACTAAGACAATGGCTCACATACAGAAGAAAAACATGGGTGGAAGAAAAAAGATGAGTGAGAAAAAAAAGGACTAAATTATTAAAAAAAAGAAACTAATGAAAAAGAACAGAATTTAGGATAAAATATGATTGGAACAAGCAGTATAATAAGAAAGAACAAATAGGAGATATTTGGAAGAAAAAGAGCTGTGGAAATGAAAGAAAAATGATTGGTGAATAAAATACAAGGGAAAGCAAATATATGAACACGCAAAGAAATGAGAAAATGTAGACCAATAGAAAAGACAGTAATAAATAAGGATAGAAATGTCCCATTTGTTCCCAGCTCTCTGAACAATCCTGTAACTGGGCCATGTTAGCAAGTCCTTAGCGGAAGTAGCAAGACTGGGGTGATTTTCTCTCTCTCTCTCTCTCTCTTTTTTTTTTTTTTTTTGGCCTTACCCTAATCCATAGGAAGTCTTCACATAAGAAGCCCAGATTCTGAGCACTGAGTGATGGCATCATGAAGATGCCTGACTACTGGATGATGACATTGTTACCAAAACATTTAAAAATGAACTGACAATGTGAATTGACATTTGCCCAAGAAATAATGTTTGGCAAGAATGAGCAGCAATAAGGAGCTTGACATTTCATAGCATTTTCTAAGAATAGTAAACAACAACAAAAAAATCTTGCGACTTACTTGGTTGATCTGCTTTGTTTAACATCACCATGAGAAGTTTTGCCTGTGTGTGGCTGAAAGTTCTAATAAGACAGAACTATTATATAGTCTTAGTGACGTTCACCTGCTGGCTTGCTTCTCTACCTCCCTCTGCTGTTCATTTTTTGTTACTACTGCAACCTGTAAAGGCATACGCGTGTTCTGGCTGACAATTTAAACACAGACAAGTAACAGGGAAAGATCACGTGTAAAAGAAATGTCAATTATAGAAATTTGAGACTCATTTCCAGAGACCTTCAAATGATGTTTAATATGATTAATTTCCTAGGTTCCACTCTCCTGACATTCTTGCTAGAACTGCTTATTCTAGCAAAATTACATCGTTGACTATACTTCAAAGAGAGTTATAAAGATCAGATATACCGTAGCCATCACAGTGACATCTTTGCATTTGAAAACTTTAACAAGATCCTCTGTAGCAGATCTGCCCAGTGAAATATCTTGTTTGATTTCTTGATTGCTGCTTCCGTGGTTCTTGAGTTTTGATTGAAGTAGGAATGAAATTGACAACTTTAATTTCTTCTTCACAGCACCTTTCTAAAGAAATCAAGCAAGAAGGGTTGTCATGGATTGATTGTGTCCCCCCAAAAGTATGTATAGAAATTTGGCTGGGACATGATTATGGTACTGTGTGATTCCCCTCCATTTGTAATGTACCTATGCTTGTAAATCCTAATCTATGCCTGTGGGTGATAGATAGGATTATGTTAATAGTAAGGGTGGGCCTGCAACACCCTTACCAAGGGAGTTCACCTGGAGTGTGTCTTATACCACCTTTTATTTTTTCATCTACAAGAGATGAAAGAAGCAAGCAGAGAGTTGGGAATCTTGTATCATCGAGAAAGCAGCACTGGAAGTAGAGGGCATCCGTAAGTCCTGAGGTTCCTGTTCTAAGGTGGTCCCTGACCAAAGACATGCAAACACAAGGACCTTCCTCCAGAAATGACAGAGAGAAAGTGAGATCCACTGAAGCCAGTACTCTGAATTTGGATTTCCAGACTATGGGACTGTGTGAGAATAAAGTTTTCTTTGCTAAAGCCATCCACTCATGGTATTTTCTGTTAGGGCAGTGCCAGATAACTAAAACAGGGGTAAATAATGAAAATTTAGAGTTCTATGACTTTCTTTTGCCGTCTCTACCAGTATCAGTCACCAAGAAGCATCAAATGCATATTTTATTTTATTGGTATGTGGCACTCACAATATACTTAGCCACTATCATTAGAGACTTACATGCTCATTTAATCCTCATGACAGGCACTGTGAGGTATGTACTATTATCATTCTCCATGGAAAACACCATGAGGTATGTACCATTATTGTTTTCTTTTTATAGATCAGAAAACAGACACAACAGAGTAACTTGGCTGGTGTCATACAGCTGGTATATACCATTATTATTCTCTTTTTATGGATAAGAAAACAGAGACACAATAGGGTAAAGTAAGTTGGCTAGTGTCTTACAGCTGATAAAGTTCTGCAATATCTCCAAAATGTTTTTACATATCTTTGTACAGATTTATATATTTTAGATATGCTTAATTGAATTTTTGCTGTGATCGATGAAGATTCAAGTCACTTCCCCCAAGCTTTCCAATATATTCCTCACAATATATGTTCATCAAAAATTTTAACTTTAGTTCTTGTGATTTTAAGTTTTATAGTATGTTGTTGTGATGGTTAGTGTTATATGTCTACTTGGCTAGGCTGTGATTCTCAGTGGTGTGGCAAAACCTATGTAATCACTTTTTGTTTTGTGATCCGGAGTGAGCAGCCAGTCAGTTGAAAGGGGCATTTCCTAGGTGTGTCGTCTGCTTCCAGTATATCAATGAATGTTTCACGACGCTTCCTCTTTTTCTCAACCCTACACTCTCCTTGTCACCTAATCTCTGGTTCTTGAGACCTGCAGAAGTCTCTGGCCTACTGCCTAACCTGCAGGTTTTGAATTTGCCATGTATGATCCAGCAGAGGCCATCCTGTCAACTGACCAGTGGATGTGGGACTGGCCAACCTGCACAACTGTGGGAGACATATCCGCACAACTGCACGAACTTGAAGTAAATTTCTCTCTCTGTGTATCTATATGCACTTCACTGGTTTTGCTTCTGTAGAGAATCCAGACTAAGATAGCTAGTTTCTTGTTTCACTGGCTATAGAGAGTATCATTTGACTGCACTTCTAAAACAAAGACAATGCCCACTTTATTTTTTCTTTTTATTGTAGTTTAGATGACAATTTACAGAATAAACATTTAGTACACCTATTGTTTTATGACGTTGGTTAACAACCCCATAGCAGGTTAATACGTTCCCTTCTCCAAGTTAGGTTCCCTGTTAACAGCTTTCCTGTCTCCTGCTGTCTTCTAGTCCTTACCCCTGGACTGGTGTGCTTCTTAAGTCTCATTTTATTTTATAGGTGTGTCCAATCTTTGGCTGAAGGGTAAACCTCAAGAGTGACTTCATTACTGTGCTACACGGGTATCCAGGGACCATACTTTTGGGGTTTCTCTAGTTTCTGTCAGGCCAGAAAGTTTGGTCTTTCTTTTTGAGTTAGAATTTTGGTCTATATTTTTTTCCAGCTCAGCCTGGGACTTTAAGTTGTGATCCTTGTCAGAGCAGTCAATGGTGGTATCTCGGCACTATCTAGTTGTACTGAATTCAGTCTAGTAGAGGTCATTGTAGGTGTGGACCATTAGTCCTGTGGGCTAATCTTTCCCCTGTATCTTCAGTTATCTTCATTCTTCCTTGGTCCTAAAGAAGTGAAACCAGTGGGATATCTTGATGATTGTTCACAGGATTTAAGTCCCCCAATGTAGAGCTTTTCTTTTGGCAATGTAGAGCTTTTCTTTCTTGCTGAGTTTCTCATTGGTTTCTTTTTCTTTCTTTTTTCTTTTTCTTTTTTTGCATCATTTACCTTTATTATCTCTTCAGTTTTGTTCAAACTCCACATCATATAGTTTATGATACTGTGAACTTTTGTCCCATGGAGTTCTCTGGGTTGGTGTTCTCTGTTCTCCTAGAGCAAGTCTAAAATGATGACTGTTCTGATGCTCTGCTGTCGTCCTGGGACTCACCTTCACTGCTTCTGATTTGACTTACTGTTTGTGAGCATGCTGCGCTCTTGGATTATTCCTTCGTTTTGTTGGACTATGTCCTGAAAGATTTTCATCAGAAACCACTCTTTTTTGATTGTGGGTTGTAAGGGCCTGTCTGTCTGCATTGCATAGGCAAGCAGGCTGTACCTCCAATGTCTCTGCAGCCACAGGACTGCTAGGAATGAAGTGGATATACCCACTGGCAATCAGCCATTCTGTGGGTGTTATCTTCATCTGTGACTGAGCCAGACACACAAGCTACTTACACAGAGGTGGCAAAGTCAAAGCTTCTGGCTAGAGGTGAGATGAGAAGAAAGAAGAACACAGGAAGTAGTTGATTAGACATGGGAAATTTGGGATAGAGGGGAGAAACGTGCTGTCACAGTATAGAAGAGCAGCTAGGGTCACATAACAAAGGGCGTGCAAGTTTTTATATAAGAAACTGACTTGAATTGTTAAGCTTTCATTTAAAACACAGTAAAAAAAGTTAAAAAATTTAAATTTGGAAGGTTATAGTCTACATGTTAGTAGTACAGTAATGTATTGTCAATATAGATTCTTTATCCTCATTCAGTTATTTGTTGATAACACAAGATTACATTTAATTTTAAATGAATGTCTTTAAAATAAATAATGTTAAATACATTTGAATTAAATAAAAAAAATTCAAGTAATTGCAGCTGTAAGTACTGATGCTCAGAACTGCCTGTATGTGAACGAGTAGCACTTGATTCTGTTTGATATCTGACTTCTATTGGTATCTTAACTGGTCTGTTGTCAGATGCCATAAAATCAGTTCTGACACATAGAGACCTTGTGTACAACAGCACAAAACACTTCCTATCATGGGCCATTCTCACAGTCATTACTATGCGTGAGCCCACTGTTGCAGCCATTAGGTCAATTGGTGTTTTTCAGAGTCTTCCTCTTTTTTGCTGACCCTCTTCTTTACCAAGCATGATGTCCTTCTCCAGTGACTGGTCCCTCCTCACAAAATATCCAAAGTTCATAAGATGAAGTCTCACCATTCCTGCTTCTAATGAGCATTCTGTGTGTACTTTTTTCTGAGACACATTTGTTCATTCTTTTGGTAATGCAGGAAATATTCAGTATTCTTTGCAACACTATAATTCAAACGAATCTTTTCTTTAGTCTTCCTTATTCCTTGTCCAGCCTTTACATGCATATGAAGTGATTGAAAATACCCTGGCTTGGGTCAGACATCTCTTAGTCCACAAAGTGACATACTTCCTTTTATAACTTTAAAGAGAGGCTTTTTAATTTTTTTGTGTGTGTGCAGCATATTTGCTCAATGTGGTGTGTCATTTGGTTTCTTGACTGCTGTTTCCATGAGTACTGATTATAAATCCAAGTAAAGTGAAATCCTCAACAACTTCGGTATTTTCTGTATGTATAACGATGATGTTTATTGGTACAGTTGTGAGGATTTTGGTTTTCTTTTTGTGAAGGTGTAATCCATAACCAAAGGCTGTAGTCCTTGTTCTTTATCAGTAAGTACTTCAAGTCTTCTTCACTTTCAGCAAGCAAGGTTGTATTTTCTCTGTATCAGATTGTTAATGAGTCTTCCTTGAGTTCTGATGTTACACTCTTCTTTGTACAGTCTAGCTTCTTCAATTATTTGCTTATATACGTATTTAAAGAGTATGAGAGAATATAATCCTGACAAATACATTTTCTGATTTTAAACCATCCAGTATCCCTTTTATTCTGTTTGAATGACTGTCTCTTGTCTACGTAAAAGTTCTGTATGTGTACAATTAAGCATTCTAGAATCCCCATGCTTTGTAATGTTACGAATAATTTGTTATGAGCCATACAGGCAAATGCGTCCACATAGTAAAACATAGGTGGGTAAGCATCTTTCTGGTATTCTCTGCTTTCAGCCAAGATCCACCTGATGCCAGCTATGATACCTCTTGTTTTACATCTTCTTCTGAATTTGCCTTGCATTTCTGGCAGTTCCTTGTCAATGTACTGCTGCAACTGTTTTTTAATTCTCTTTAGGATAATTTTACTGACATGTAATATTAATGATATTGTTCAACAATGTCTCCATTGGATCATCTTTCTTTGGAGTGGGCATGTACATGGAACTCTTCCATTCTATTAGCCAAACAGATGTCTTTCAAATTTCTTGGTATAGACAAGGGAGTGCTTCCTAGTGTTACATTCTTTTTTTGAAGTATTTTAGTTGGTATCTGTCAACTTCTTGATTTTTCACCATTGCCCTCAGTGCAGCTTGGACTTCTTCCTTCAGTAGCATCAGTTCTTGATCATAAGCGACATCCTGATATGGTTGAACAGTGACCATTTCTTTTTGGTACATTGACTCTGTGTATTCTGTGCATCTTCTTTCACGCTTCTTTCGGTGTTCAGTGTTTTGCCTTTCCCAAACAAACCAAACCCATTGCTGTTAATTCCAACTCATGGTAACCCTGCAGGACAGAGAAGAACTACCTCACTGAGTTTCCAAGGAGCGCTTGGTATATTTGTACTACTGACCTTTCGGTTGGCAACTGTAGCACTTAACCACTAGGCCAGCAGTTTCCTTCAGTTCTTCCATCTTGAGAAATTTTGAACATATACTTCCATTTGGGTTTTCATTTCGTAATAATACTTTAGTTTTTTTTTAGATGTCTTGAAATTTTATGCTCAGCTTTTTTACTTCATGATTTCCATTTATTCTAGCTGCTCTTCAATTAAAAGCAAGTTTCAGAGTCTATCCTGACACCCATTTTGGTCTTTTCATTCTTTCTTATCTTTTTAATGAGCTTTTGCTTTCTTATGTTTCATGTCCTTGATGTCATCCTACAACTCAACTGGTCTCCGCTTATTAGTACACAATGTGTCAGATTTGGTTTTGAGATGGTGATATGGTATCTAAACTCAGGTGGAGTATACTCAAAGTTGTGCTTTCACTTCCATGAACTTGTAATTTTAGTCAGCTTCAGCTTGAACTTGCGTATTAGTAATTGATGGTCTTTCCCTAGGTTGGGCCCTGATCTTGTTCTGACTGATGACATTGAGCTTCTCCATCCTCTTTTTCCATAGATGTAGTCACTTTGATTGCTGTGTGTCCCATCCAGTGAGGTCCGTATACATAGTCACTGTTTATGTTGTTGAAAAAAGGTACTTTTGGTGGATAAATCATTGGTCTTGAAAAATTGTGTCATGCCATTCTTCATGGCATTTGTGTTACCAAGGTCACAGTTTTCGACAACTAGTCTTTTTTTGTTCCCAGTTTTTGCACTGTAATCACTAGGAATTATCAGTGTACCTTGATTGCATGTTTAATCCATTTCAGCCTGGGAAGCTGGTAAATAACTTCAGTTTCTTCATTTTTGGCTTTAGTAGTTGGTATTTACATTTCAATAATAATTGTGTATCAACTGGTTTTCCTTGTAGGAGCATAGATTTCATCCTATCTCTGACGGCATAGCATTTCAGAATAAATCTTGACATGTCTTTTTTGGCAATGAATATATTGCAGTGTTTGTCACATCCAGCATAATGGGACATATGACTGTGATTCAGAGTGGATGGTACCAGTCCATTTCAGCTATTGCCTAGGATATCGATCTTCATTCTCTTTCATTTTTGACAACTCCAGTTTTCCTTGATTCATACTTCATACATTCCATATTTCAATTAACAATGGATGCTTGCTGCTGCTCTTTCTCATTTTGAATTTCTTCCTATTTCTTCTCATTTTGAAAGTCCCAAAAGCTTTACTTCATCTGTGTCATTAAGGTAGACTATACTGTGAGGATGCAATTCCTTCTCTGTTGTATTTTGAATGCCTCTTAGTCTGAGGAGCTTGTCTTTTACCATTGCTTTGGACAGTGTTCCACTGCTATCTGTAAGATTTTCACTGGCTAATTTTTTTCTGAAATAATCTCCAAGTCTTTCTTCCCAGTCTGTCATAGTCTGGAAGCTCTGCTGAAGCATGAGTTTCACTGAAATGTAGACTCCACCATACCTGGACTATATGAAATCATATACATTATCTCAGACAGATGAACATAATTTCTTTTATAATTTTCATGATGAATTGTTCCATCTCTGTATATAACTAATACAACTGTTTATGTTCAATATAAATTTTACATAATTTCCTCTAGGTGGTGCACATGGTACAGTTATGCTGGAATATCGTTAGGAAATTCTTAATGCCTTTTTATATTTTATTCTGAATCTGAATAAACTAAATCTTCCATGAATCTACCATAATTTAATAATTGGTATTATAGTATGTAATTCTGGAAGATATTGGACGTATACAATAATTGCTTGAAGTACAGTAAAACATATGTATATTTTCCCTTTTTATTATTATAAAGGAAACCATGGTGGGATAGTGGGTTAAGTGCTACATTTGCTAACCAAAAGGTTGACAGTTGAAATCTGCCAGACGTTCCCTGGAAACTGTGGGGCAGTTTTACTCTGACCTCTAGGGTTACTATGAGTCGGACCCAACTCGATGGCAGTGGGTGGTAGTGATGACTATTATAAAATTAATTCTTAATCGTCAGTGCAGAAAATTTTGACACATTAAGTCTGTTTACTCTAGAAATTTTAAAAGAATAATAAAGTACCAAGACAATCATCATCTATATGCCTGTAAGGGTAGAATGGAAAAAAGTCCTGTATTCAGGTACTTCTGATTACATACATAGTCCTTGAGGGTATATATTCCAATCATGTACTTCAGATGCATTAAATAATCCCCTTCTTTTCCCAAACATCAATGAAAGATCAGAAGAATTAATGTAATGGCATATACACTTTAGATTATCTTTTCTGTACTGCAAGTGCTGCTGAGGACTGAAGCCACCACAAGAGTGCAGGGCAGGCTTTGTGCAAGAAATGATATGGCAGTGGGCAAATGAACACAGGCCTTCTATGCCTAAACAGAGTCACCTTTTAGGTATTATATAAGAGCTTTGTTTGCTTTTCTGAGTGAAGTAGCTATGTCCAAATAACCCCAAAGACTTCATTTTTTAGATTTGAATGCTTTTGTAATGTTGCCTTGTTTATTCTGACTAACCCAGATGTTATAGGAATGATCAAGGAAAATACGTACTGACCCAAAAGAATAGACTATATGCTTGTTTCTTGAAATATTACCTTATTTATTCTCACCTTGGTAACAGCAGATAATTTAGTGCAGGTATTTTTCAAGCAGTCTGTCTTTTGCAAAATCAAAGTATTTGTATCATCATGATAAACATTTCTTGAGAACCTATTACTACAGTATCTGATATTTCAAAAGAGACTTTCTCAGATACACAGTGTAAACAAAAAAAAAGAAAAATCTCTGGAGTTCAGAGTTAAGTTGAAACCTTATTTAGGAGGGGACGTGACAAAGTAGGCCTCAAGTAAATGGGATGAGCAAAACCTCAGAGGAGGAAATTTCTTCTCATTTTCCTTCCCTTTCCCCTTCAGGTTCTTCTTCTTCTTATACTCCTGACTGGCTTAAAATTATGTAAATATATGCCAATGCAGGAGAAAGTCAAATAATGCAGAAATGTATAATGCAAAAACCAAAATGTCCCTTTCCATGTCTCAGCTCTCCCAAACTCTAGAGGTAACCATTGTTAATAGGTATAAGTATTCTCAGATAGGTTAATCCAGAAATATTTGCATATTTTTACACAAATACAGTATAACTGTGCCATTGTACAGCTTGTGCTTTTTTTTTCATTTTTTACACATATTTATTAAGTTACGTGGGGTTATATTAATATGTTTTAATGACTTTAATCTTCTTTTTACAGTTTATATACCGTTAAACTACTAACATTTAGCCTTCTACGGCACTTGGTGGCTTGGCATTCCAGTAAGAGTTTCACAATATTACACTTTCTAGTGGATTGTCCTTTGTAGCATATTTTCTCAATGCAATGTGTCTTTTGATTTCTTGACTGCTGCTTCAGTGGGTGTTGATTGTAGACCCAAGTAAAATGAAATCCTTGACAAGCTCAGTCCTTTCTCCAATTATGACAATGTTGCTTACTGGTCCTTTTGTGAGAACTTTTGTTTTCTTGATGTTGAGGTGCAATCCATACTGAAGGCTGTGGTCGTTGATCTTCCTCAGTAAGTATTTCACATCTTCATGACTTCTAGAAGTAAGGTGATGTTGTCTGCATAATGCAGGTTGTTAATGAGTCATTCTCCAATCCTGATGCCTCGTTCTTTGTCTAATTCAGCTTCTTGGATTATTTGCTCAGCATATAGATTAAGAAGGTATGGTGAAAAGATACAACCCTGATGCACACGTTTCCTGACTTCAAACCACACAGTGTCCCCTTGTTCTGTTTGTACAACTACCTCTTGATCCACATACAGATTCCTTAAGAGCACAACTAGGTTTTCTGTAATTCCCATTCTCTGCAATGTTAACCATAATTTAGTATGATCTACACAGTCAACTGCTTTTGCATAGTAAATGAAACACAAGTAAACATCTTTATGTTACTCTCTTTCAACAAGAGCTGTCTGACATCAGCAGTGATATCCCTGGTTCCATGTCCTCTTCTGAATCTAGCTTGAATTTCTGGCAATTCCTTGTCAATATACTGTTACAGTCACTTTTGAATGATCCTGAGGAAAATTTTATTTGTGTGTGACATCAATGATATTGTTTGGTAATTTCCACCTTTGTTTGGATCGCCTTTCTTTGGAATGGACATAAATATGGATTTCTTCCAGTCACTTGGCCAGGTAGCTTTCCTCCACATTTCTTGGCATAGACAACTGAGTACTTCCAGAGCTGTAAAGGACCTCTTTAAAGTATTCAAAAGTAAGGTCACCTTGAAGACTAAAATGCACCTGACTCAAGCCATGGTATTTTCAGTCACATCACATGTGTGTGAAAGCTGAACACTGAACAAAGAAGACAGGAGGGATTGATGCCTTTGAATGGTGGTGTTGGAGAAGAATGTTGAATATATGATGGACCACCAAAAGAACGAAAGATCTGTTCTGGAAGAAGTACAACCAGAGTGCTCCTTGGAAGCAAAAAAGGCAAGACTGCATCTTACATACTTTGAGCATGTTGTCCAGAAAGATCAATCCCTGGAAAAGGATATCATGCTTGGTAGAGTGGAGGGTCAGCGAAAAAGAGAAAGATCCTTCATGACATGGATTGACACAGTGGCTGCAACAATGAGCTTAAGCATACAAATGATTGTGGACATGACACAAGGCCAGGCAGTGTTTCATTGTGTTGCTCATAGGGTCGCTATGAGTTGGAACTGACTCTACAGCACCTAACTACAACATAACAACTAGACTGTATTTCCTGTGAACACAGAGAGAATACCCTGTAACTAAACTATACAAAAAACTTTTTTTTTTATTTTGAAAAATTATGTGTTCACAGGAAGTTACAAAGCTATGTACAGGACAATCCTATGTGCTCTTCACCCAACCTCCTTTAGTGATCACATTTACAGTATCGAAAATTATGCTGCACCTCACTAATGACCTTAGACCAGATGAGTTGTGGAATGATATCAAGAACATGATACATAAAGGAAGCCAAAGGTCATTAAAAAGACTGGAAAGGAAGAAAAGAAAAAAATGGATGTCCAAAGAGACTTGAAACTTCATCTTGAGTGCTGAGTAGCTAAAGTGAAATAAATGATGAAGGATGAACTAAAAAACTGAACAGAAGATTTAAAGGGGCAGCTCGAGAAGACAAATGTGCAAAGATCTGGAGTTAAAAAAAAACATTTCTCAAGCTGAACGAACTGAAGAAAAATTTAAGCTGCAAGTTGCAACATTATAGGGTTCTGTGGGGAAAATATTGAATGAAGCAGGAAGCATCTAGAGAAGGTGGAAGGAATGTACAGATGCATTGTACCAAAAAGAACTGGTCAGCATTCAGCCACTTCAGAGATAGGATATGATCAAGAACCGATGCTACTGAAGGAAGTCCAAGCTGTACTGAAGGCATTGGCAAAAAAAAGAAAGGCTCCAGGAATTGACAGAATACCAATTCAGAATTCTCAACAAATGTACAGAGTGTTGGAGGTGCTCATTCATTTTTCAAGAAATTTGAAAGACAGTTGACTGGCCAAACATCTGGAAAGAGATCCAGTCTGAAGAACAGTGATCCAACAGAATATGGAAATTACCAAACATAATTATTAATGTCACACACAAGTAAAATTTTGCTGAAGATCATTCAAAAGCAGTTTACAGCAGTACACTGGCAAGGGAATTGCCAGAAATGTAAGCTGAATTCAGAAGAGAATGTGGAACAAGGGTTATAATTTCTGATGTCAGATAAATCTTGATTCAAAGCAGAGAAAATTGAAAGGATGTTTATCTGTATTTAATTGATGATGCAAAAGCATTTGACTGTGTGGATGATTGCAAATTACAGCTAATATTTCAAAGAATGAGAATTCTATAACACTTAGCAGTACTTATGAGGAACCTGCACATAGACCAATAAATAGTCATTTGGACAGAACAAGGGAATACTCTTGGTTTGAAGTCAGGAAAGGTGTGTGTCGGGATTGCATACTTGTGCCATTCTTATTCAACCTGTATGCTGAGCAAATTATCTGAGAAACTGCACTATCTGAAGACGAATGTGACATCAAGATTGTAGGAAGATCATAAACAACCTGCAAGATGCAGAAAACATAACCTTGCTTGCGGAAAGTGAAGAAGACTTGAAGCACTTACTGATGAAAATCAAAGGTGACAGTCTTCAGTATAGATTCTACTTCAACATAAAGCAAAGAAAAATCCTCATAAATGGACCAATAAGCAAGATCATGATAAATGGAGAAAAGATTAAAGTTCTCAAGGATTTTATCTTATTTGCTTCCACAGTTGAAATCCATGGAAGCTGTAGTTAAGAAATCAAATGATGTATTGGGTGAATCTGTTACAAATAAACCGTCTTTAATTAGTTAAAAAGCAAAGATGTCACTTTGAGGACTAAGGTGTGCATGACTCAAGCCATGGTATTTTCAATTACTTTTTATGCATGGAAAAGCAGGACAATGAATAAGGAAGACCAAAGATAAACTGATAATGCACATGGTGTTGTGATGGAGAAGATTATTGAATATACCATGAACTGCCAAAGAATGAAAAAGCCTGCATTGGAACAAATGCAGCCAGAATACTCCTCAGAAGCAAGAATTATGAGACTTAATCTCATGTATTTTGAACATGTATTCAGGAAGGATCAGTTCCTGGAAAGTGTCATCATGCTTGGTGCAGTAGCACCTTCTCATTGAGAAGGATTGACACAGTAGATAAAACAAAGGACTCAAACATAGCAATGCTTGTGAGGATGGCACAGAACCAGATGTTGGTTAATTTTTCTGTGTATAGGGCTGTTGTTAGTCAGAACTGATTCAGCAGGACCAAACAACATCGAAAACATGAAAGTGACATTGGTATAATCCATAGTTTATTCAGATTTCACCAGTTGTACATTTGTGTACGTGTGTGTGCAATTTGACCGTTATGTGTATCTTTCTGTAATTATCACCACTATGAAGATAGAGAACTGTAATGTCGCCACAGATTCTCTTTTGCTATCCCTTCATGTCCCCAATCTGTGTCCCTAAGCCCTGGCAATCTCTTCTTCATTTCTGTAACTTTGTTATTATGTGAATTTCTATAAATGAAATTATATAGTATGTAACCTTTTAAGATTGCTTTTTTTTTCCTTTTAACTCCTTGAGACTTGTCCAAGTTTTTGTGGCAACTTGCTATTTGCAGTTAACAATATACCATATACCATAAATATCTTCCATGTTAGTACATATAGATCAATCCATTTTTTAAAAAAACAAAAGCAAAGTATACCATTGTATAGATGTTAAATGAATAGTTTCTTCTATAGGGATCAGCACAAAGCTGGTTCCAGTGAGTCAGAGGTTAAAGCCGTCTCAAATATGTAACTTTTCCAAGCTGCAGTACCACTCTGTCGTCCTTAGCATCAGCTACTCCCTCCCATCTCAGTACTCTCCCACCTGTCTTTGGATTCCTAATTTCTTGAAATGTCTCGTGGAATTCGTAGACCATGTAAAGGGAATACCTCATGAGGCTTTGGAGGCTGGGAAGGCCCAGATTTGTGTGCCAGGTATAGACAACCTCTGACCCTCAATCTCTGCTAAAAAGCACTCAACTTTCGTACTTCGTGGGGCAAGAAGCGTACTGCACCGTTTCCTGTGGGTCTCCATCTTTGTTGGTGGTGAGCTAGCCTCTTTTCTCTGGAACTGGCTCTATTTTAAGGCAAAACTGACCAATTCCCCTGTCAGGCCACAATTACTCGTCACACAATCACCTGTGCAGGAGTTACAAGACTGGCTGTAAAGGCTACCACAATAGTAACTAATGTTCCACTGATGCTTTGTAATTTATTTAACTGTTTACTTACTTGACATGTGCATTGTCTAGGCAGTATTTTTAGTAGTATAACAATGTTTAGTAAATCAATACGTATAGGTATGTATATTTGCCTATAAATACCTATAGCATAAGTTCTTCATGCCATTTAAAATTTTGATAGAAATACTCTTGTAAACACTGAAATAATTTTTGTTGGCAGTGAATGAGAGTGCCTATTTTCCCACATCCTTGTTAACAGTGCCTTAGTCGTCTAGTGCTGCCCTCACAGAAATGCTACAAGTAAATGGCTTTAACAAAGAGAAATTGACTCTTGTATAGTCTAGGAAGATAGAAGTTCAAATTCAGGGTGCCAGGTCCCAAGAAAAGCTTTATCTCTCTGTTGGCTCTGGGGAAATGTCTTTGTCAAACCCGGGGTATTGTCATTCATTTAATTTTATCTTTGCTTATTTCACAGAGTACAAATTGCATTTTTTTGTTTTAGTTAATACATCTTTAATTGGGAGTGAAGGTGAGCCTTTATGCATTACTAATAGTATATATTTCCCTTTAGAGAAGTATGAACATATATTTATGGAACAATGAGTAAAGCAGTTTGGAGTTGTGTCTTTGATTATGTGTTTAGTACCATATCAAACTGTAGAAATAGGATCCACATTGTGACCAAAGAATGTTGACTTTACCCTGAAGATAATGGGGAACCATTGAAGTTTGTGTGAAGTTATATACATTGTGTAAAATTGATTGTAATTGTGAAAGTAGAATAATTCAAAGTGAAAATTATGAGGGTGTAGGCTAAGCATGCTAGTAGTCATGCAACCGAAAAGATTAATGGAAGAGATATTTTTTTTTAAAAAAATCAACATTGGATTCTAACTAAACAGATTACATGAAAGAGATTCAACTCTAGATTTACAGTGTGGACTAAGGAAAAATGTTATCCCTTACAGAGCGAGAAAATCTATAGAAAGTGATTTCGAGATGAAGGACAGAGATATATATATTTTAAAGACATTTATAGATCAACTGGGAAACCCTGGTGGTGTAGTGGGTTAAGTGCTACCACTGCTAACCACAAGGTCGGCAGTTCAAATCCACTAGGCACTCCTTGAATACTCTAGAGGGCAGTTCTACTCTGGCCTCTAGGGTCACCATGAGTCGGATCCAACTTGACGACACTTTGCTTGGCTTGGCATAGATTAACTATTTCTTGAGTACTCACAATGCTCGTACTGTATATGTACTTTTGTGTATTACAATGCTCTAAATGTTTGGAGATTCCTGTTCTTTACCATTACAAAGTATTGAAAAAACAGATTTTTGGAGGGTGCTGGGAAAAAAAGGGCAAGTTGGAGTTGTTTTATACACTAAACAAGATGTGAGAAGGTAAGGGCCTCAGGATGACCTGGATTTTAGTTCTAGATTTACTTCTTTCTGGCTTTATGACCTTGAGCAATGTTTATTTAATCCCTAAACGTTAGTTCTTTTGACTATAAAAAAGGGAGACCTGGTGGTGTGATAGTTAAGAGTTTGGCTGCTAACGAAAAGGTCAGCAGCTCAAATCCACCAACTGTTTCATAGAAATCCTATGGAGTAGTACCCTGCTGTCCTATAGGGTCATAATGAGTTGAATCTGCTCAACAGCGATGGGTTTGGTCTTTTTGGTTTTGGTGGTGCCGTGTTTGAGAGCTCAACTGCTAAGTGAAAGGTCAGCAATTTGAATCTGCCAGCCAGTCTTAGGTAAGAGAGATTAGAATATGTCCTTGTATGTAGTGAACATTCAGTATTTTAATTCTTATATTTATGATTGAATGAAATTATGTATGTTTTCTCATTCCTTTCCTTTCATCTTCCTTTAAAGGATTGTGTCTGTGATTGCTGATCCCTTTCCCATGCCATCTTTCAAAGGGGTTCTGACATTCCCAGAAAGGACATTTTGTTATTTGTGATGCCAAGTAGGAGGATAGGGACAGATATGGATAGCATAAAGCCAATGGGCTGATTCCTAGGGAAAAAATGTCACAAAGTTAAAGATGACGTCCCTTATGAAGTTAAGGATTGTGGAAGCATTGAGGAACATCAGGTGCAAAATAGAACATAGAAGAAAACCCAGGATGGGGAGGAGGCAACAAAAAGATCTCTAGGTTAAGAAATTGATGGTTTGGGAATTCAAGATGTGTTTGAGAACTTGAGATAGAAAGAAAATTGTGAAGGAAAAGTAAGGGGATTCCAATGTGTTGTGGATCAGACATATGATAAACATACATAAAGAATTTAGGTCACAAAAGTTACATTGTGCTGTATGTTGTATGCTACTGTTGCTGTAAGAGTTGACAGCTTTCTCTCCATTCTTGTTTGTTGTGCCATTAACTCATAACACAGTGCCTGGCACTAATTAGTATGTCTTCAGTAAATATTTGTGTAAAATGGAAAGGGTAGTGATATTAGGCCAAGCTGAGGTTTCTCGTTTCCTCATGTAACAGTAGCACCATCATTTTTAGGTTTCTCCTGGCCCCACTCCCTTCTCAAACACACAGACACATATACCTAAAACTTCTAGTGTCATCTGTGAAGTTTCCCTGCTTTTACCAATTGGGTATCAATTTATAACCGAATGCCATTTAGGTTTATTCAGTAAACTTTACTCTTGCTGTGATTACACTGGTCCATAACTCACATTTAGTTGCTAACACGAGTCAGGCAGGAACCATAAGTGAATAAATACCAGGTTTAAGGCAGTAGGTGTGGTTGGATTTTGATAGACCAGAGAGACGAAGCGCTTGGAGAAAAGCAGTACTCACTTTCCTCTGAACCCTTTCCTTTTACTTCTGATTCAGTTGGCTTAGACAAAGAACTCTAGCTGAGGGGGATCTAAATGTAAGTTTTGTTATTCCCAGAGGTTTTGGACACTAGTCTTGGGTGTGTGGCAAAGATACTGAATCCCATAAATACAAACTTTGTAAATAGGCAGAATTTCCCACCCAGGCTGTCTGGACTCCAGTAGGCCTCTGGTAGGATAGAATTGTGAAACTCCCATTGTGCTAAGGATAGAGGATAATGTGTTCTGAAAAGAGAGGAGGAGAGGAGAAGGAACTTAGCTCTGCTTGCCTAGTTCCCGCTCCCAGATTTGTCAATTGGATACTATGCTGAGTTTCTCGCCACCTCTATTAGCTACATTCCATGGATTATTATGGTTGTTTTTGTTCTTTTTAAACCATTGTGTTTAATCATTAAGTCAACAAGGATTATGGCTCTCCCTTCTAGGGGAGGAGATGAACTTTTTGAGGCAGTTTCCCTTTACATGTGGTCACTCCACTCCTTCAGTTATTGAGGCTTCCTGAAATGCTAGTTGTCAGTATAGGTTTAGCACCCAGAAGGCTCTGAAATAAGTCAGACAGTTTGCTAATTAAGTTAACGACCAACATTGTCCATAGTGACCAAAATCACTTGTGTGAGTTCCACAATAAGATTGAATGAAAACATTAAAATATAGAACATATTGGTATTAGAATAAATGTATTCTAATTAGAAAAAATTCAGGAACATTCCAAAAATGTAAAGTACAAAATCAAATTATATTGCTTAAGTTCAATTAAAAACAAAGGCCTCTAATGAGTCTTTCTCAGTAACCAGTTCTCTGCTACCTGTGTAGTCAGATTTTCTTTAGCTATCTGTGGCCTGAGGTTTCATTCACTAGAATAAATGTGATTTTTCTGGCTACATTTAAGTCAAATTTCCCATGAGCCTTGCATTTAAAATTTGTCTAAACAGTTACTAACCCATAGCTATCAAGTTGATTATGACTCACAGTAATATTATAGGGCAGAGAAGGACTTCCCCAGTAGAATTTCCAGAGTGGGTCATGGGTTTGAACAGCTGACCTTTGGGTTAACAGCTGTAGCACTTAACCACTGTACCTAAAGGGCTCTAAAGAGTTACTGGTACGAAAATATTACCTAAGCACCAATCTTACACTCATTCGGTGGAGATTTTCTTCTCTTTTCATAATAGCCATGATTCTAATCATAGTACATGAATGTAGTTATCTCAAATCCAGTACCAGTGGACTTAAAAGACTTAGATGTCTCCTGACAAAACTTAACTTTTTCATTATCCCACGACCAGAATTAGACAGCAGGATTTATTGTGTATGCTCTACTTTTTTACAGGTTTAGAAATTATGATGATGGCAGCTGCCAAAACATCTGTTTGTCAAATATGTCTTATCCAACCTAAACTTTTTTGAGATGAGTAATCCTACTCAAGAAATACTGTCTCCTTAGATTGGTATCTAATTCAAACTCAATCTGTTTTTTCTTGTGTGATTCCATTTTAATATGTCCTATCTGTGCTGTCATCCTTTAAAGCCTTAATTCTACCCCCCTAATAAATATTAAAGTATTTACTATGACACTATCATGGATTGAATTGTGTCCATCCAGAAATCTGTGTGTTCATTTGACTTGGCTATGAGTCCCAGGATGATGCCATTCCTCCCATGTATTGTGAATCCTCCCTCTGTGATGTTGATGGTGGAGAATGGGCTGCAGTTGTGTTAATGAGGCAGGATTCAACCTACAAGCTTGTGGGATATAAGGGAGAGAAGTGAAAGAGAAAGTTGGGACCCTTACACCACCAAGAAAGTAGCACTAAGAACAGAGCATGTCCTTTGGACCCGAGGTTCCTGTGCCAAGATGCTCTCACTGGATTTGGACTCAGCATATCAGACTGTGATAAATTTTCTTGCTGAATGGACTTACAATTTGTAAATGGATTTGTGGATTACTGGATTGTGACAATAAAATTTCTCTTCATGAAGCCTTCCATTTGTGGTATTTTCTGTTAGAGCAGTACCAGATGACTAAGACACCTTCTTTCTTGAAATCTAGGTAGACTTTAATTTTCTTTAACAACTTAGTATCGCTGTTCTAACCTTAAAGACTAGTTATCCAACTATTGGGCAAAACTAACCAGTGGTAAGGCTTCTACATCTTGCCAAAATGGAGTAATAGGAAATAGATTTAACTTTCTGCCTGTGTCAACTAAAATGCCATATAAAATACTGTTATGCTGTAACACTCATTTTCAAGACACGAAGCATAAAAAAACAAAGGAAAATAATCTCTGTCTAGACCTTCTTGAACCTCAGTTCTGTCTTAAAGGGTTATACCTAGGTTCCTCTTCCCTGAATTGAGGTATAAAAATTATCTCCAGGTATTAGTAGGGATCATCTTGTTTCTTTTATTTGAAACTGTTCATCTCTGGAAGAGTAGCATGCCATAGAGAAAAGTGCCTTTTATTTTGGAATTTGTCAGACTATCAGTAGTTATTTATTGAGCATTTATTATGTGCCTGTCACTGTTTTAAGATGTACTGTCTTAAGATGTACTGTGATGGAACATTAGTGTATTAAACTAGATTTTGTCCTCATGGAGGTAGCATCCAAGTGAATTAAGATGTTACTTGATCTGTGTACTCTAATTTTCTTTAAAATTAGGTCTCTAGGTCAGCAGTTTAAATCCACCAGGTGTTCCTTGGAAACTCTATAGAGCAGTTCTACTCTGTCCTATAGGGTTCCTATGAGTTGGAATGGACTTGATGGCAGTGGATTTGATTTGTTTTTTGGCGTGAGTTAATCAGGTAATGAATGGTAAGTTGCTGGCACATAGTACACTCCTGAAATGGGACCTATTATTATTATCTTAACAATGATTTAGTACTTGGTTATCAACCAAAGGTCGACGATTTAGACTCATCCAGAAAAACCTTAGAATAAAGGCTTGACAATCTTCCAAAAGGTCACAGCCCTGAAAACCCTGTGGAGTGCAGTTCTATTCTGCAAGATGTTGGTTGCCATGAGTTGAAATAGACTCAATGACAACTGGTTATCTTCTTTTTTAGTATATAACTAAGCTTTTTCATTTTCAAAATTTTCAAATTTACTAAATTCCAGCTAGGTTAGGCAGAAGTCTGAGGCGCCTTGTTACCATATACAGTTTTATGCTGCTCATTAGTAGTGATCTTGAGCCACCCAAGCAGGTAACTCAGAATTACCTCTGAAAGTTGATGATTGGCATTGTGTACAAGTTTGTTGAGACAAACATTTTTCTTCTGCAAGTATGAGAAACACCTTTATTTTACTGTACATATGATATCTTTGCCTTACTTGTCACATGCATGACTTTGAAAATGCTCCTGGTGTCTATATATAAATTAGTTGATAGAGCAGCTAGAAATTTGGTAGAATTCTAATTATAAGCCAGGGAATTTTGTACATTGTTTCTGTCTTGTGGTTAAGTTTCAGACCATGGGCTGTTGTGGACACATGGAGAATACACAGGAAGATATCAGCACAGAGCACATTTTTCTTTATTAATTTATATTAATTTTGTTTCCTAATAGCAAAATGATAGCCAAACAAAAATGATTTCTAATTGATTTGTGCAGTTCTTATGAATCAGTTTTCTTTTGACCTGAAGCCTTACAGCAGCCACCTGAGGTATGGTCTGTGATAACAACTAAGAAATGTGCTGCCTAGCAGGGGGCAATGCATAATAATCTATCTTTGTTATTTCACTCAGCAGCAATATGGTTTTTAGGGAGATAAACTTAATGCCAAATACTCCTGTCTGAACTAAAGTTCAGGGTCTTAAAGGGGTGGAACTCTCATTTTAAGATATTTTGATCCTTTAATGTTATCAGAGTTATTACCGTGTCAGTATGAGATAAAGGAGAAAATAACATTTTTATTCTGTTACGACAAATGAGAAAGTGACTCCGAATTGAAAGTAGATTATTTTTGTGTCATTTTTCTATTTGTTGATTAATGTTTTTGGTAACTGAATCTTTCACTGTATTTGTAACTAATGCTAACTCTTGAATTTTTTTTTTTATTATGACTGAGTGAAAATGTATATTCCCATATAAATTTACATGCCCACCTATATGCAGCTTCCACTGCTCTCCCTGCCTGGTGACAGCACACTCTTCCTCTCCGCTCCATACATGTCTCATTCTCCCAACAGTCTCCGCTCCCCTCCTCTCCACCCACTCCCCTTACTCCAGCCAGAGGTCAGCAGGATGATAGCCTATAGATGCATAGAACCATAAAGTGCATCCAGTATGTGCTCACTCTGCATTGCCAGGTCCAATCCACTTGTGTCTGAAAAGTGGACCTTCATTATGATTTATGGGCAAGGGCAGCGTCATGGCCAGGGACCGTTGTCCCAGGGGAAACCCGAAGCCACTGGATCATCAGTTGCAGTCTTTTAGTCGAGATCTCAGGGTGCACCTCTTTTGATTCTTGTGTTGCCAGTGAGACTCAAGTTAGTGAGCTCCATCGTGGCTATCACTGATGGTGGCCAGGCACCATCCGGTTCTTCCGGTCCCAAGTCTATGTAGGCACCCACTCATGTGGATCTCTCTATCTTCTGGATTGTCTTTATACCATGTCATTTTGGTCCTTTGTGAGCATCCATTCCTGCTGTAACTCTTAGATTTTTGAGGGGCCAGCAAGAGTTCATGGATTATTCAAGCCAAATTCTTCACTTGATAATAGACTGATTTAGTGAGACCAACATGACTTAGTTCTCTTTCTGTGTGTCAGAGGCTGAATTATGTAGCCTCTCGCACCACATATGTATAGCAATTTGGCTAGGTTATGATTCCCAATATTGTATGATTGTCCACCATTTTGTCACTTGATGGGATTTTTCTATATGTTATAAATCTTATCACTGTGATTTAATAAGATGGATTAGTGGCAGTTATATTGTTGAGGTCCACAAAATTGTTGTTGTTAGGTACCATAGAATCAGTTCCAACTCATAGTGACCCTATGAACAACGGAATGAAACATGGCCCAGTCTTGTGCCCTGTCCACAATTGTTTTTATGCTTAAGCCCATTGTTGCAGCTATTGTGTCAATCCATCTCATCAAGGGTCTTCCTCTTTTTCACTGACCTTCCACTCTACCAAGCATGATGTCCTTCGCCTGGGGCTGATCTTTCCGGACAACATGTCCAAAATATGTAAGACACGATCTTGTCATCTTTGCTTCCAAGGAGCACTCTGGTTGTACTTCTTCCAGAACAGATCTTCTTGTTCTTTTGGTGGTCCATTGTACATTCAGCATTCTTCTCCAGCACCATAATTCAAAGGCATCAGTTCTTCTTCTGTCTTCTGTGTTCATTGTCCAGTTGTCACATGCACATGATGCAATAGAAAATACCATGGCTTGGGTCAGGTGCATTTTAGTCTTCAAAGTGACATCTTTACTTTTGAATACTTTGAAGAGGTCATTTGCAGCACATTTTTCCAATGAAATGTGTCTTTTGATTTCTTGACTACTGCTTTCAAGGGTGTTGATTGTGGACCCAAGTAAAACGAAATCCTTGAAAACCTCAATCCTTTCTCAGTTTATGACAATGTTGTTTACTGGTCTAGTTGTGAGGGGTTTTGTTTTCCTGATGTTGAGGTGCAATCCATACTGAAGGCTGTGGTCCTCGATCTTCATCAGTAAGTGTCTCAAATCTTCATTGCCAGCAGGTAAGGTGGTGTTGTCTGTGTAATGCAAGGTGTTAATGAGTCGTCCTGCTATTCTTATGCCTCATTTTTCTTTGTATAATCCATCTTCTCGGATTATTTGCTCGGCATACAGATTAAAAAGATACAGTGAAAGGATACACACCTTTCCTGACTTTAAACCAGGCAGTGTCCGCTTGTTCTATTTGCACAACTGCCTTTTGATCTATATACAGATTCCTTAAGAGTGCAAGATTGGATAGTGTCTTAAGCCAATATCTTCAGATATAAAAAGAAGAAGTGAGTATAAAAGGGAGAAGTGAGTATGGACACCTCATGCCACAGAGAAAGCAGTCCTGGAAGCAGAGTGTCTCCTTTAGACTTGAAGTTCTTGCATTGAGATTCTCTCAGACCAAGGGATGTTTGCCAACAGGAACCTTCCTCCAGAGCTGACAGAGACAGAGAGCCTTTCTCTGGAGCTAGTTCCTTGAAATTGGACTTCTAGTCTACTAGATTGTGAGAGAATAAATTCCCTTTGTTAAAGCCATCCACTTGTGATATTTCTGTTACAGCAGAATCAGAGGACTAAGATGCTGTGTTAGTGTCACGTAGAAACACATTCTGATCCTTGGCCACAGGTTGTATTCATGGGTCTAGTTAGCTGTTCTCTACATACTTGTTCACAAGTGAAGGTTGGAATAAGTGTATCTGTTAAAGAAGATCAAGTTAAAGTTTCACCTTATGACAGCTGTAGAATATCATTGCTTAAATAATCTTATTATTTACTATTCCTTCTAGGAGGGAAATACTGGTGAAAATGAGGGAGTAATTAAAGTTATATGCACTGAACAGTCTAGAGATTTTTCTGAATTCCTTAGATGATTTTGTCTTTGTGCATCAGTGAAATTGTAATAGTATTCACAGTACTTCCAGAAGATAGCCTGATAAAATACATACCTATTTCTTCTCTACTCTTAAAAAAATATCTTTTGCTGTATTGTCAGTTTTGACTCATAATAATCTTATACAACATTGTGGAACTGCTCTATAGAATTTCCAAGAAGCACCTGGTGGATTCAAACTGCTGACATTTTGGTTAGTAGCCATAGCACTTAATCGTTTTGCCATCAGGATTTCCATTTTCTCTGTAGTCATCAGTAAATGCATTTAAATGATCGTATGTGATCTTTTTAATACATGAAATAAATCATTGCTCACTCCATATATTTGATTGATTACTTTTTGTTGCTAAAGGCAGCACTGTGGCATGGCAAGAAAATGGGCTTTAAAGTTAGAAAAATCAAGAATTGAATTCTTAAATTCTCATTGAATACTTGCCAGTTCATTCAGTGCTAAGCCCCTGGTAGACTCCTGTGTAATAAAAGGTCAGTAATATCTAATACTGCAGGTTGCTGTACATGTTGTATTCAATGTCCTTAGCACCAAAACAGGAACACAGTAGTTATTTGATAAGTTGTATTATTTTCCCTTCTGAGATTTGCAGAAGTATAGCAAGGGGCACTGACCTGTTACCAAGGTTTTGGCCATTACAATGAATATTTGTGAGACTACAACTGTAAGAAAAAATTCATCCATACTATTATAATTTGTTAGAGAAAAACATAAAATGGAGACACAAACATTTGTAATGTTTGATATAAATGAGAAATGCCTTCTTTTATTCTCAGTAACTCAGAAGTCTCCTTAAAGTAAAAAAGTGCAGAAGCCTTTTGATTGAAGTCTACTTTGTGAATATTCTAATGCCATTTTATAGGAAAGCTTGTCATTTATATGCCTAAATATTTTAAAGATGCACACACAAACAGCCACTATTCAGTATACCTGAGAAACCATGCAGGGCCTCTATGTTATCTTTCTTTTCTATTGATGCACTTCTCTTGACGTATTATGAGGTCAGATGTTCAAATTTTTGTTCTTCAGTTTCACTATTTATGGCTATTCTTTCTCTTCTGGTACTTGCTTTGGCAAATAGAAAAGGAGCAGGAAAGGAACATATATAAGACCAGCGTTCTGATTCTTCACTTTGGTACAAAACATTTGTTTTTACTATCTTTTGATTTATTTCCATGTTAGCAATCCAGCTAAATTTTTTCTTTTTCTTTTTTTGCACCCCAAACAGGCTAGCTTTGAAGAACTTAAATTGGTATTATGGTTACTGGGGGAGAAGGATGAAATTCATGTGGATTGTTGCCAGAACAAGATTTGCACTTGGGACTCTGAAATTCTGCTGTGACTTTTTTCTTTTCTTTTTTTGGTCCCCTTTTGGAGCAATTCTCAGGTTTGGGAATTTTCATTTTTTGGTTGTTTGTTTAATTTATCTTTACAGAGAATTGAAATCTGTCATCAAATGGGTTTTCAGCTTGTTAGGGCATTGATGTTGGTGATTTAGGACCCCAAATTATACTTTTGAAATTATATTGAGTCAGTACTATATAGTTACTTCTGTTCTCCTTGAAAAGTCTTCAAATTTTAAGTTTTTATAAAACCCTAGAAAGTTCGTTTAGATTGTACTAGTTTCCAGGAACAGGTGAAAAGTTAGAGTTAAGGCATGAGGTTCAAGAAAACTTAAACAGTTGAGGTAGCAGTCTACCTTATTCAGTCCCTTCCCTTGGGGAAGTTATGAGTCAGAATTGACTCAAAGGCACTGGGTACTGGGTTGCATACTTTTTTGTTAAAAAAATTGTGTTTTAAGTAAAAGTGTACAATTCAAGTTAGTTTCTCATACAAGAACGCATACACTTTGTTTATGTAACCCTAGCTGCTCTCTCCACACCGTGATGGCGCATTTCTCGTCTCCACCTGTATTTCTGTGTCAATTCAACCAGTTCCTGTTGCCCTCTGCCTTCTCATCTTACCTCCAGGCAGCACCTGCCCAGTTAGTTTTCTGTATCTGTGTAAGCCAGGAAACACTCTGCACCAGTATCATTTTATATACTGGTTTAGTCTTTGTCTGAGCAGTTGGCTTTGGAAGTAGTTTCAGTTCTGGTCGCCTGTCTTCTGGTGGCCCTCCAGTCTATCAGGTCTAGTCTTTTTTACTAGAGTTCTAGTTCTTCACTCCACATTTTTTCCCAGCTTATCAGAAACTCTTTGTTGAGTTCCCTGAAAGTGTAGTCATTGGTAGAAGCTGGGCATCACCTAGTTCTTTTTGTATCATGCTAAGGTAGTTTCTGGTTCAGGTGGCCCTTTCTGTCTCTTGGGTTATATCATTGGTGACCTTTATTCTCCTTTGCTCCTTATGGATTGGGACCAGCTGATGCTTCTTAAATGGTTACTTGCTAGCTTTTAAGACCCAGACAACAGTCATCAAAGTAGGATGTAGAACACTTTCTTAATAAACTTTTTTTCTATGACCTAGATGTCCCCTGAAACCATAGTCCCCAGTTTCCTGCCCCTTCTACTTTTTCCCTCAAAGTGTTCGGTTATATTTAGAAAACTTCTTAGCTTTTGATGTAGTCCAGTTGCGCTGACTTCTTTTCTGCTGTGTGTTGTCCCCCCCTTTCGCTTAAGTTACTTCCTGTCTACTATCTAATTACTGAATACCCTTTGCCCTTCCTCCCCACTCTGGTGACCGTCAAAGACTGTTTTCTTCCATGTTTAAGCCTTTCCTTGAGTTCTTACAATAGTGGTCTCATACAATAGTTGTACTTTTGCAGTTGACTAATTTCACTCAGCATAATGCCTTCCAGATTCTTCCATTTGTTTCCCAAATTCATTGTTCTTTATCATTGCATAGCATTACATTATTGTGAGAATGCACCGTAATCTGTTTATCCATTCATCCATTGATAGCTTGATTCCATCTTTTGCTATTGTGGACAGTGCTGCAGTGAACATTGGTGTGTATTTATCTATTTGTATGTCAATTCTTATTTCTCTACGATATATTTCAACAAGTAGGATTGCTGGATCATATGGTATTTCTTTTTTAGCTTTTTAAGATTGTGCCAAATATATTTCCAAAGTTTCTATACCATTTTACATTTCTTTCAGCAGGGTAGAAGTGTTCCAGTCTCTCCACGACCTCACCAACATTTATTATTTTGTGTTTTTTAGATTAGTGCCAGCCTTGTTGAAGTGAGATGGTATCTCACTGTAGCTTCGATTTGTGTTTCTCTAATGGCTAATTGGAAACCTTGGTGATGTGGTGGTTGAGTGCTATGTCTACTAACCAGAAGGTTGGCAGTTTGAATCTGCTATGTGCTCCTTGGAAACTCTGAGGAGCAGTTCTACTCTTTCTATGAGGTTGCTGTGAGTTGGAATCAACTCAGTGGTACTGGTTTGGTTTAGTTTAATGGCTAATAGGAAACCCTGGTGGCATAACGGTTGAGTGCAAGGGCTGCTAACCAAGAGGTTGACAGTTCCAGTCCACCAGGAGTTCCTTGAAAACTATGGGTAGTTTTACTCTGTCTTACAGGATTGCTATGAGTCAGAATTGACGTGACAACAATGGCTTAATGGCTAATGATTGTGTGTGTTTTCTTATGTCTCTGTTAACTGCCTGAATGTTTCCTTTGGTTAAGTGCCTGTTCATATCTTTTGCTCATTTTTTAATTGGCTTTTTTTTTGGTTGGAGGCTTACAGTATCTTGTAGATTTTAGAGATTAGACTGATTGGATTTGTCATATCCAGTCCCCACCTCCCCCAGTCTGTAGATTATCTTTTTTAAGTTTTTGAATGGGTCTTGTTTGATTTTTAGGCAAATAGATATCCAGTTATGACAGCATGATTTGTTAAAGAAACTTGCCTTATCCCCAATTAACAAACTTTAGGCGTTTGTCACATATCAGCCCTTGTGTACTTTTTATGTGGGCAAGAATGGCTTACAAGTGTATCTGACTGAAGAATTGAAAAGGGAAGTAATAAAGCAGGACTACATAATAGGCAGTATATATGGTGGCATAGTGGTTCATTGCCACAGATGTTAACAAAACAGTCAGCAGTTCAAATCTGCCAGGCACTCCTTAGAAAATCTATGAGGCAATTTTACTGTCTCCTATAGGGTTGTTGTGAAGTTGGACTCGACTCTAAAGCTCTGACTTTGGTTTTAGTTTACATAATAGGCATCAAATGCATTTAGGTAAAGCAGGCAGGTTAATCCTAACATAGAAATCAAACCATTTTTCTCTTTACCTTTATTGTTTTAATGAAAATTTCTTTCTTATACATCTTTGAATTTGGACATAGCTTGATTTCTAACGTCATGTTATGTTAGCAATTTGTAACTGATAATTATTTTTGTGCTACTTAATTCTTCAAATTCCTTCTGAGTTAGAATCTCCTAGTCTTTGATGCTTGAATTATGAACTAGAAATTTAACATTTCCACAAAAATGAAAAGATTCAGTTTTATGTAGTTTTTTCTCTTCAGTTGAGAGATAGATAGGAAAACTTGGTGGCATAGTGTTTAAGTGCTGCAGCTGCTAACCAAAGGTCAGCAGTTCGAATCTACCAGATACTCCTTGGAAACTCTATGACTCTGTTCTCCTCTGTTCTATATGGTTGCTGGGTCAAAATCAACTTGATGGCAGCAGAATTTTTTTTCTTTCAGTTTTTAGAGATAATTAAGAGATAAGGGAAAATACACAGAAGACTTTTATAAATGAAAAATGAAGAGAAAGATCCCTCTCGTAGGCAAAAATATCAAGTGAAGTATCTGTTTGCCTGCTTCAAGAGCATGTCATCACTTCGTAGGCTGAAGTCTCCTCTCTCCCACTCTGCAGTCCTTGCCTTGCTTATTTATTTTGGGTATCCAAGCTTAATGCTCAGGTATTATACTTCACCTCTCCCTTTCTCTGACGTTTTGTAGTGAGGCAGGTTCTAACCCCTACTGACCATCTACCTAAAATTTACCTAGAATCTGACTTATATTTTCAGGTCGGTTTCCATTTCTGCCACATCCTACCTGCATTCCTTAAATTATAATTGCTTTCTCGATATACTCTACTCCAAAGATCACTTTAAAGAATGTCTATGAAAAAAAGAATATGTTTTGAAAGAATCTGACTGTGAAATAAACTGTACTTATAAGCAAGTGTGGTACTTAATAATCTGTCTATATTTTATAAATCCAATATAAATGTAACATGTAACTATAATAAAAACTTGATCCACATATAATAAGCATAACCATACCAAGCAAATTTTTTCATTTAGCAGATTGTACAGTCTTATCTCCCACATGTCTGTCAATTTGTTGTACTGTGGGGGCTTGCATATTGCTGTGACACTGGAAGCTATGCCACTGGTATTCACATACCAGCAGTGCTACCCATGATGAACAGTTTTCATCTGAGCATCCAGACTCAGACTAGGAAGAAGGATTCAACAGTCTAGTTCTGAAAATGAATTAGTAAAGACCTTATGAATTGCAGCTGAATGTTATCTAATATAGTGCCAGAAGATGAGCCCCCCAGGTTGGAAGGCACTCGAAAGATGACTGGGGAGGAGCTGCTGCCTCAAAGTAGAGTCAACCTTAATGACACAGATGGAGTTAAGTTTTCAGGACCATCATTTGCTGATCTGTCAAAATGAGACGAAATGGCTATAAACTTCTATTAGTAATGGGAATATGTATGAAGTATGAATCTGGGAAAACTGAAAATCATCAAAACTGAAATAGAACACATAAGCATTGAATTCTAGGCATTAAAAAATAAACAAAAAAGCAAACCCACTGCCATCAAGTCAGTTCTGATTCATAGTGACCCTGTAGGACAGAGTGGAACAGTCCCACAGAGTTTCCAAGGAGTGCCTGGCTGATTCAAACTGCTGACGTTTTGGTTAGCAGACATAGCATTTAACCACCGTGCCACCAGGGTTTTCAGGGATTCCAGGCATTAGTGAACTGAAATGGACTGGTATTGACTATTATGAATATGACAATCATATGGTCTACCGTGCTGGGAATGACAACTGGGTGAGGAGTGGTGTTGCATTCATCATCAAAAAGAATATTTCAAGAGCTTTCTTGATGCAAAGTGCTGTTCATGACAGGATAATACCAATATGCTATAAGAAAAATCAGTTAATAATACTGTTATTCAAATTTATGCACCAACCACAAAGGCCAAAAATGAAGAAACTGAATATTTTTACCAACTTCTGCATTCTGAAATTGATCAAACACATAGTCAGAATGCACTGATAGTTATTGGTGATTACAGTGTCAAAGTTGGAAACAATGAAAAAGAATTGGTAGTTGGAAAATATACCTTAGTGATAGAAATGATATCAGCGTTAGCATGATTGAGTTTTGTAGGACCAATGACTTCTTCATTATAAATAACTTTTTTTCACCACAATAAATGGTGACTATACATATGTGCTTTGTTAGATGGTATACAGAGGAATCAAACTGGCTACATTTCTGGAAAGAGATGATGGAAAAGCCTAGTATTATCAGTCAGAATGAGGCCAGTGGCTGACCATGTAACAGACGATCAGTTGCTCACATGCAACTTCAGAGTGAAAGTAAAGAAAATTAAAAGTTGATGAAAGCTAAAGTGTGATCTTTTATATATCCCACCTGAGTTCAAGACCACCTCAAGATGCTCTTGAACATTTAATAACTAACGCAAAAGGAAGAAATAATGAAGTAAAAGAACTAAACAAAATTTCAAAGGGCAGCTCGAGAAGACAAACTATTATAATGGCATTAGCAAAGAACTGAAGATAGAAAATCAAAAAGTAAGAACATGCTTGGAATTTTGTAAGTTGAAGTAACAAAAACTGAAGCCTCAATCTGCAATAGTGAAGGATTATATAAGCAAAATATTAAAAAATGCAGAAAGTGTCAAAAAAAGATGGAAGAAATACACAGTCATTATACAAAAAGAATTGGTCAGTGTTCAACTATTTCTAGAGGTAGCATGTGACCAGGAACTGATGGCACTGAAGGAAGAAGTCCAAGCTGCACTGAGGGCTTTGGGAAAAAACAAGGCTCTGGGAATTGAGAGAATTTCATTTGAGGTGTTTCAAAAAACAGGTGTGGCACTAGAAGTGCTCATTCATCTAGCCTAAGAAATTTGGAAGATAGCTACTTGACCAACTGACTGGAAGAGATCCATATTCATGCCTATTCCCAAGAAAGGTGATCCAAGCAAATGTGGAATTTAGCAAACAATATTATTACTATCACAGGCAAATAAAAAATTGCTGAAGATAATTGTAAAGTTGCTGCAGCAGTATAGTGCCAGGGAACTACCAGAAATTCAGGCCAGATTCAGAAGCAAACGTTGAACCAGAGATGTCACTGCTGATGGCGATTGGATCCTGGCTGAAAGCAGAGAACACCAGAAAGATGTTTTCCTGTGTTTTATTGACTATGCTGAGACATTCAACTGTGTAGATCCTAACAAATAATAGGTAACATTTCAAAGAATGGTAATTCCAGAACACTTAATTGTGCTCATGAGAAACCTGTACATAGATCAACAATCAGTTATTTGGACAAACCAGGGGATGCTATGTGGTTTAAAGTCTGGAAAGGTGTGCATCAGGTTGTACCCTTTCACCTTACCTGTATAATCTGTATGTTGAGCAAATAATTTGAGAAGCTGGGCTATATGAGTAGGAACAGGGCATCAGGATTGGAAGAAGACTCATTAACAGCCTGATTTTGCAATGACACAATGTTACTTGCTAAAATTGAAGGAGATCTGAAGCACTTACTGATGAAAACCAAAGACAACAGTCTTTGGTATAGATTTCTTTATCTTTTCAAGCTAAAGAAAACAAAAATCCTCACAACTGGACCAGTAAGCAACATTGTGATAAACAAAAAATATTGACATTTTCAAGAATGTTATTTTGCTTGGCTCCATAATCAACATTTGTGGAAACAGCAGTCAAAGAAACAAAAGATGCATTGCTTTGGACAAATCTGCTGCGAATGATGTTTTTAAAGAGTTGAAAAGCAAAGATGTTACCTAATCACCACTGATCCAAGTCAAGGTGCTTTCAACTGCCTCCTATGCATGTGAAAGCAGGACAATAAATAAAGAAGACCACAGAAGAACTGACACGTTTGAATTGTGGTGCTGGTAGAAAATAATGTATGTACCATCTATTCCCAAATAAAGAACAAACCTGTTTTGAAAAAAGTATAGCCCGAACACTCCTTAGAATCAAAGATATGGAGACTATGTCTCACCTGTTTGGGGCATGTTGTCAGGAAGGCTAAAAATTCGGATAAGGACATCAAGCTTGGTAAAGTATAGGTTAGGGAAAGGAGGAAGACTCCCAAGGAGATGGATTAACACAGTGAATTAACACTGGGCTCAGCCAAGGTGGTGATTGTGAGGGTGGTGCAATCCTGGGCAGCGTTTTGTTCTGGTGTACGTAAGGTCACTGTGAATCAGAACCAGCTTGACAACACTTAATGATAAAATGTCATGACAAGTGGGACATGGAGAAGAGAATACATAGGTTAGGATCAAACAATGGGAGGATTTAGGAGAAGTGGTGACAGTAGAATTCTAAATGTTGTCTTACCCTGGAAACTTGTTATTCAAAATTGTTCACAATTCAGCCGTATTAGCATCACCTGGGAGCATATTAGAAATTCAGACCATCAGGCCCCACTCACTACTAAAAGAGTCAGTATCTGTATTTTAGAAGACCTCTAGGTGATTTGTTTGAGAAGCACTGACCTAGAACATTGCTTTATCTTAATACACAAATTTTGTGGTGTAGCTGGGACTTGATGCCCATGTAGATCTCTCTGAGTTAAATGGATGGGACTCATGATATCCAGCAGTAAAGGTGAGTTGACTAAATACTGGTGTGTTGTTGAGTAATATGTTCTGGTACTTGATGGTGGGAGTCTCTGAACTTGAATGAGTGAGTACAGTCTGTTATGTTGAGAATAGCTGGAATTTGCCTTAGGCTTTTTTGGGAGAGTCTCGTTTTATTTCCCCAATGGTTCCTTAGTGATTCAAGTGACAGCACTTTCATAACGGTGGGGATGGTGGAGATTTGAGCTCTCTGTGTGTTATAATATTTTTCTGATAATGAACTGTGTCTTAATAAGAATTGGGTGGAGATTAACCAAAGTAATCAAATTATGGATGAATCAGAGAGTTTTCCAGTGTCTGTTCGTGTCATTAGGATCTGTAAATTTTTTTTTTTTTACTTCAGATATATTATTGCTGGTTTTAAGTACTTCAAGACAGCAAAACAGTTGGCCATCTGGTTTTACTAAACACTTGCTCATGTACAAGGACAAGATGTATTACTTGGAACAGCTAGGAAGTGTACTGTTGAAAGAATGTAGGACATTTCTTTATACAAACTAATTTCTTGTTCTCAAGGTTCAAGAGCTAGGTCTGCATCGAAAATTAAAGGAATTTGTTGAGATACTTCTGATTCTTTCTGCACATGCTTCAGCTATCTGTAGCTGGTATGCCAAGTGCTTAGCTGGTGTACAAATGCACATTTACTTAGAGATGTTTATCTTACAGGTAGACCCATTCTTCCTCTCGTGAAATACAAAGCATTGATATCCAAGTTTTGTTAAACAACCTTATTTTTATTTTTCTTATCATTCAGGTTATTAAATCAGAGATGACATTTCACTAGACAAAATTCCACTGCCAAGCTAGAAAACAATCACATGTAACAAGAAGAAAAAAATTAAATCACATATTAAAAAAGACTAATGATAAATGTCTGTTAGAATATTAACCTTATTGTTCTGTAGAAAAAAAAACAACATAAAATAGTACAAAGTAACAAAATCCAGTGTATTGTGCTAAACATTTATTTACAAAGCTAACAAACTGAGCATAATCAAAACCTTTAAATCTTTATTAGTTGTACCAAAAAACCCAAACCAAACCCATTGCCTTTGAGTCAATTGTGACTCATAGTGACCCTACAGGACAGAATAGAGCTGCCCTGTAGAGTTTCCAGGGAGTGCCTGGTAGAGCTGAACTGCCAACTTTTTGGTTAGCAGCCAGAGCACTTAACCACTACACCACCAAGGTTTCCACTAATCTTAAAATAATTAAATTTATTTTCTTCCTGATTTGATCTAACTAGTCTCTAACAGACATTCAGTTTCCCAATGACCCCTGTATAATTAGCCATAGTCACAGTTAATGTTGTGTGCTGTCCAGTTGTTTCTAACTCATAGTGACCCTATGGTGCAGGGTGGAATTCCTTTATTGGGTTTCCTAAGCTGTAGACTTTACCAGAGCAGATCCTCAGGTCCTTTCTCCTAAAGAACAGTTGTAAGTTCAAACTGCTGATCTTCTAATTAGCAGCCAGCACTTAACCACTGCATCACCAGGGTTACTTATACAGCTAATAGAGACACAGAACATAAGGTCAAAATTACTTGTTTGTGTCTATGAAGACAGGTCTATTTGCATATCATCTGGCATATATTTTCTCAACAACAGTACAGATAACTCAGCAAGTACTTAGTAGGTTATGTTTTTTTCATTTTTATATCCAATTCAGCTGTCTGTTTAACTATCAGTTTTCTCATGAGGCAGCATTGTGCGCTTTTCAAATGCTGACCATTGTAAGGTATTGGTGAGATGCTGTATTTTAAGTGTAGTTAACAGGAGCAGGATGTTTAAACTGGTGACCAAGAGAGCTGATGAAAGCTGTAATACCCTTAAATTCACTAAGGTTGGAATAGATATATTTTAAAAGTATTTGTGGCTCCTTAGAATTTTCTTTGGAGAATTATTTTGTCAAGAACAAGGAAATACAAAAGTGGTAATAAAACATTTACAAAAAAGAACAAGTTGTTGCATATAGTACAGTCCTTAGATACCATGACTTGAGCAAGAAGGGTTGTAGACTTCCCTTACCCTGTGAACTTTCCCATCCCCACCCAGGATGGTCACTCCACCTCCTCCACAGGCTCCTCACCAGGTGCCAGGCCATCCTCAGGAACACTGACATTTCCTCCACATAATTCCAATACGCCCTTCAGATGTTCTGTTGGGTTGGTCTTAAGCCATGTGAGTAAGGGATGCTCATTTCTTGTGTAAATGGAACCATTCTTCTTGCTTCCATCATGAATCCCCTACTTGTCTTCTTTAATGAGGCAGAATGTGGAAGACTGGACTGCAGAGACACTGCAGTGATTACATTCTAAGAATTCAGTGATTTTGGCTTTGAGAGCTTAAGACACAGTTGGACGATATGTTGTTTTGTGTTTTATGTGATATAATTTTGAACAATAAGTTAAACAAGACCTATTATTAGTCACACGTCCTTGAATGTTCTGGATGAGTCTGCATTTGTGGGTGTCATTAATCTTCGAGAAGAATAGAAACAACCTTTGAGAGAGATATTGGAAACAAATTTGAAGGATAATTTAGTCTCAGGAGTAATTATGTAGTAACCAGCATTAATAGGGAACGACAGAAGAAGAAAATCTGTGTTGCTTCAATAGTCTCAAAAGAACCATGGCATTGTTAGAATAATATTTTCACAGTGGGAGATAGGAAATTAGTATGTTTGACAACAGAGAACACAAAGAGATGATTCCTAGACCGGTGTTCAATATTTGCTTTCTCAGGATTCCTTTCACCTAGGATGTGATCACCTGACTTAGGTTACACCAGTCAGATAAACATCCTTTTCTAACTTGGAATCAGATATAAAGGATCTGTCAATGAAGAAGATCTGCTTTGATGATGGTTGATGGTAGCAGTAGCAGCAGCAGTAATACCTAGCTTCTAGGGCCAGCAGTGACTTTCGGTGTCTAGTGTCAGAGAAACCCATGGCACCCAGCCTATTCTGTGGCAGCGGTGATATCTCCTCTGTATTAGTGGAATGAATTAGCCATAATTCCTTACACTTATTTTTATTTGGTCTCCAGCCTAGGGAGCAAACCTGTAACTTTTCAATGATTTCCTTTTCCTACGAAGTCAAGAGTGACTTCTGTTACTTGTAGCTATAGACCCTGACTGATGGATGCTCCATTCTCCTCTACTGTATTTTATTGCTATACTGGAGCTCTTCTCTAATTTCCTTTACTTTAAGGTCTCTCTGATGCCCTTTTCCTTCTGATGTCACCTGCATAGTTGTAATGGGAGATGGAAATAGTTAAAGTGATCAGCCTTGTTCTCATACATTTTACATAAAGAACCAGCTTTGTTGCCATTAGAAGTGACTCTTTCTGTACTACAGGTCACTGAATAACACATAGATCAAAAGCCACTACATCTACATAGATAAAGCATATCCACAAGTTTTGTGATATTGTGTTTTACTTATATTCTGCAGCTATTTAATTACTTGCTGTGTTGAGATTTTGCCATGCAAGTGGTCTGCATCTATTTTTAGGTAATTTCTTTTGCTGAAATTGTGCAACTTCAGCTATTTAAAGACATGCAATCCCAGATTGCTTTAATTTTTTTGACCTTTTTTTCCCCCAAACCTCGGGAAGGTTAAACATTTTTCATGTTAGGAGACTGCCTAACTTCTGATGCTTTTCATTTCAGGAATTGTACTGGTTTCTTCCAGGCAAAATTCTAACCAGTTAGAATTGTGGAAAACTTGTAATGCTGACATTTAAACTTATTTGGTGGTAACTGTGGCAGAGCTCTCTTTAAATAACACGAGGAGGGAAAATACTGACAGAAAGTCCTTTTTATGGCTTTTCAATGATCTTTTTTTTTAAAAAGCAGTGAATACTCCGGGGATCAGTTCTACCCTGGCCCCTAGGATCACCGTGAGTCAGATCCATCTTGAGACACTTGGCTTGGCAATGCAATACCCTGTGAACACTAAAAGAAGTCACATTTACAATTAATCTCTAGGCAATTAGTTTGAGTGGTGAATTTTGTTCTAAAATCAGAATACTTTTTAGTGTTTTTTTTTTTAATCAAACTATTGAGTTAATGCAGTGAACTGTAGCATACTGTTACATGCAGAATCACTTCCATATAAAATGCAATCTCCTTTAGTGTCTATACAGCCCAAAACTTGAAATGAAATAGCAATGCAGATAGGGACAAAAGCTTCACTCAAATATTTTCTATTTTCTTAAGAGACAGCAATGATGTTATAAGGTCCATTAAAGTTGATGCTTAATTTATCCAATGAGGAATATGCTAAGAAGGGTTTTTTAGTTTCTTTTGCTCCTGTAAAAATTACCATTAATTCAATGGCTTAAAGCAGCATAAATGGAGACTCAGTGGTACAAAAAGAACTTAAGTACTAACTGAAAGGTTGGCACTTCAGATACATTCACTGGCTCTGCAGAAGAAAGACCTGGTAATCTGCTTTTGTAAACATTACTTCAGAGAAGATCCTATGAGAAGTTCTATCACATGGGATCACTATGATTAAGAATCAAATAGATACCACCTAATACAACAACAATACTTCCTTGGTTAAAAGCACAACATGAGTCTTCTTGGACTAAAATCAGATCATCAACAGGACTGCATCCCCTTTTGGAAGATCTAGGAGAGAATTTCTTGCCTTTTCCTGCTTCTAGAGACTGTCCATATTATGTGGGTGTGTGTCCCATCCTTGATTTTCAAAGCCAGGAACGTTATATCTCTGTTAGCATTCTTCAGTAGTCAAATATCTCTGTGATTCTGGTGCCATTTTCCATTGTAATGGATCCTTGTGATTATACAGGGGACACGAATAATCCAAGACTATCTTTCTATTTTAAGGTCAGCTGATTAGCAACTTTAATTCCACCTTCAAACTTAAGTCCCCTTTGCCATATGTCCTAACATATTCACAGGCTCCAGGAATCAAGATGTAGATAGCTTTAAAAAAGTCCATTAATCTGCCTACCATGGAGGGAGATAATGATACGGAACCATAATAAAATAGATAGAAATTCTAGAGCCACAAGAAACATGATGTTCTGGGGAATCTTAAAAAACACTGTGTAGATGTCCTAGGGCCTGCTTCAAATGTCTAATCCATGGGTCAGAGCATGGTCAGCACCTGGGAGCTAGTTAGAAAGAAGACTCTTGGGCCTTACCACAGACTTAGTGAATCAGAAGTCTGCTGCACTTCAACAGGAGCCTCAGGTTAGATTCACACGCATAATAAGGCATGAGAAGCAAAGGTCTAGAAGAGGAGCTCTGTCCCTTCTTTCAGCTAGAGAACCTTCCATTGGATATCTTCCACTAAGTTTTCATTTGGATAAATGTGGGAATGGAAAGAAATTTGAAAACCACTGCACTGAAAGAGAAGTACTCTGTTTTAGCCATTTCTGGTTTCCCTGTAAATCTATGTTTACATTTGTCATTGTTGGGCTCCTTGCTATGGGAGTCAGAATCTTCTTTTGCTTTTGGGGTGGAGGGTGGGTGCAATGAAAAGGGAAGGAAAACAAGACAGTGTTAAAACTTTTCCAGAAAATGGAAAGGAGCATTTTTGAAATAAGGGACTTCAAAGCATAGCTCAATCCTTGGCAAAATTATAGAATAGGATAGTAACAAAAACTGTGATCACTTTGGAGAATATTGAAGAATTGTGACACTGCAAGGCTTCAGAATAGCTCACTGAGAGCTAGGCATAATAATCCTGTAGGAGGGTTTCCAACATGGTGTCTTAGTTGTCTGGTACTGTATAACAGAAATACAGGTGGATGACTTTAACAAAGGTGAATTGATTCTCTCACAATCTGCTAGGCTACAAGTTCAAGTTCCTGGCATCAGCTCCAGGTGAAGCCTCTCTCTGTCAGTTTTGGAAGAAGGTCTTTCTTGTCAGTTCTCCCCTGATCAATGAGCTTCTCAGGCACAGGGATCCTTGGTCCAAAGGACACACTGTCCATCTGGTGCTTCTTTTGGGGTCCCCACTCTGTGCTGGCTTCCCTTGCCTTTTATCTCTTATAAGATAAAAGGTGATGCAGGCCACACCCCAAGGAAATTCCCTTTACATTGGATTGGGGATGTGACCTTAGTAAGGGTGTTACAGTCTCCCTGTAATCTGGTTTAACATAATCCAATCTTGCTCTATTAGCCACAGGGTGAGATTAGGATTTACAACATATGGGGGAATTACAGTCACAAGATAGAGGACAACCACACAGTACTGGGAATCGTGGAACAGCCAAGTTGACATACACATTTTTGGAGGCATAGGGAGGTGCACAATTGAATCTACAATATATGATGTCAGGAAAGTATGTCCACAGTGTATTTTAATTTTAGCAAAGCATTCACTGTCTTTGTTGTAATTTTAATTTGTGAATTATAAAATGTAGAGTGAATGATAGAGGTAAATGAGTGTTAAATGTTTGCATAATAAAGAATTCTTGAATTATGTAAAAGCTAGCTTTCTGTTTTTTTTTTTTTTGGAGTAGTAGAAGCTGCAGTCTATAGAATGAGATGGCTCACATCCAAAATAGTGTGGCTGCTTCTGGGTACCGTATTTTTAGAGTTACATTGACAAAATACTATTCAGGGAAAAAAAAAAAGAAACTATATTGGAGACAAACTGGAAATTGTCTTTTATGGGGAATATTTTAGTTGAACCAAGAAGAGAAAGGGGTCATGTTTTAAATGCTGTTGCTGTTAGGTCCCGTTGAGTTGATTCCAACTCATAACGACCCTATGCACAGCAGAACAAAACACTGCCTGGTCTTGTGCCGTGTCTACAATCATTTTTATGATTAAGCCCATTGTTGTGGCCACTGTGTCAGTCCATTTTATTGAGAGCCTTCCTCTTTTCTGCTGGCCTTCAATTCCACCAAACATGATGTAGTTCTCCAGGCACTGATCCCTCCTGACAACATGTCCAAATTATGTAAGATGCAGTCTCACCATTTTGGCTTTCAAAGAGCACTCTGGTCGTACTTCTTCCAGAACAGGCCTGTTTATCCTTTTGGTAGTACGTGAAATACTTCTCCCACACCACAATTCAAAGGCATCAGTTCTTCTGTCTTCCTTATTCATCGTCTAGCTTTTGCATACATATGATGCAATTGAAAATACCATGGCTTGGATCAGGTGCATCTTAGTCTTCAAGCTAACATCTTTTCAATACTTTAAAGATGTGTTGGCAGCAAATTTTCCCAGTGCAATGTGTCTTTTTATTTCTTGACTGCTGATTCTATGGGTATTGATTGTGTAACCAAGTAAAATGAAATCCTTGAGAACTTCACTCCTTTCTCCATTTATGATGATGTTGCTTACTGATCCAGTAGTGAGGATGTTTGTTTACTTGATATTGAGGTGCTATCCATACTGAAGACTGTGGTCTTTGATCTGGATCAGTAAGTGTTTCAAATCCTCTTTACTTCCAGCAAGTAAAGTGGTGTCATCTATGTAACGCAGGTTGTTCATGAGTCATCCTCCAATACTGATGCCTTGTTCTTCTTCAGAAAAATCCTGCTTCTCAGATTATTTGCTTGGCATCCAGATTGAAAAGTTATGGTGAAAGGATATAACCCTAATGAACACTTTACTGACTTTAAACTACGCGGTGTACCCTTGTTCTGTATGCATGACTACCACTTGATTCGTGTAGATTCCTCATGAGCACAATTAAGTGTTCAGGAATTCCCATTCTCCATGGTGTTAGCCACAATTTGTTAAGATCCACACAGTGAAATGCCTTTGCATAGTCAATGAAATATAGGCAAACATCTTTCTGATATTCTCTGCTTTCAGCCAAGATCCATCTGACATCAGCAATGATATCCCTGGTTTCACATCCTCTTCTGAATCTGGCTTGAATTTCTAACACTTTCTTGTCAATGTGCTGCTGCAGTCACTTTTGAATGATGTTGAGCAAGATTTTACTTGCATACAATATTAAGGATGGTGTTTGGTAATTTCTGCTTTCAGTTAGATCACCTTACTTTGAAATAGACATAGATATGAATCTTTTCCAGTCAGTTGACCAGGTGGTTGTACTCCAAATTTCTTGGCAAGGACAAGTGAGTACTTCCAATGCTGTATCTGTTTGTTAAAATATTGCAATTGATATTCCACCAGTTCTGGAGCCGTGTTTCTTTTCCAGTGCCTTCAATGCAGCTTCGACTTCTTCTTTGAGTACTGTTGCTTCCTGATCATCTGTAACCTCTTCAAATGGTTGAACATTGACCAGTCCTTTCTGGTATAAACGACTCTGTGTTTTCCTTCCATCTTCTTTTGATGCTTTCTGAGTCATTTAATATTTTTCCCTGTAGAATCCTTCAGTATTGCGAGTTGAGGCTTGAATTTTTTTCTTCAGTTTTTTCAGCTTGAGAAATGCAGAGCATGTTCTTCCCTTTTGGTTTTCTATTTCTGGCTCTTTGCACATTTTATTGTAATACTTTATTTTGTCTTCTTGAGCTGCTCTTTGAAATCTTCTGTTCAGTTCTTTGTCATTCCTTCCTTTAGCTTTAGCTGCTTGACATTCAAGAGCAAGTATCAGAGTCTCTTCAGACATCCAGTTTGGTCTCTTCTTTCTTTCCTGTCTTTTAAATGATCTCTTGCTTACTTTATGGGTGATGTCTTTGGTGTCATTCCGCAGTTCATCTGGTGCTTGGTAGGTCGTGTTCAATACATCACATCTGTTCTGGAGATAGTCTCTAACCTTAGGTGGGATATACTCAAGGTCATACTTTGACTCTTGTGGGCTTGTTCTAATTGTCTTCAGTTTCAATTTGAATTTGCATATGAGTAAATGATGGCTTGTGCCACAGTAAGCACCTAATCTTGTTCTGATTGCTGATGTAGAGCTTTTCCATTGTCTTTTTCCACAAATGTAGTCGATTTGATTTTTATATATTCCATCTGGTGAGGTCCATGTGTACAGTTACTATTTGTATTGGTCAGAAAAAGTATTTGCAATGAACAAGTTATTAGTCTTGCAAAATTCTATCATGCAATCTCCAGCATCATTTCTGTACCCCAGGCTATATTTTCCAACTACTGATCCTTTTTCTTTGTTTACAATGTTGTTTCCGATTATTAGTGGATATTTGCAGCTCTTTTTTTTTTTTTTTTTTTTTCTCATTTCGAGTTATGCCACATCAGCAAATGAAGATCCTGGTCTTTATTCCACGTACATCATTAAGGTCAATTCTACTTTGAGAAGGCAGCTTTTCCCCAGTTGTCTTCTGAGTGCTGTCCATCCCAGGGGACTCATTTTCCAGCACTATATCTGGCAATGTTCCCCTGCTGTTCATAAGGTTTTTACTGGCTAATTCTTTTCAGAACTAGAATACTGTGTCTTTGCTCCTAGGCTGTCTTAGTCTGGAAGCTCAGTGAAACCTGTCCACCATAGGTAGCCCTGTTAGTATCAAAATACCAATGGCATGGCTTTTAGCATCACAGCAATACGCAAGCCCCCACAGTACCGCAAACTGACAGATAAGTGGGGGCGTTCTGTCTTACAATTGAATAAATTAAAAATTTAGATTTGTTAATCAAATAGAATATTCTCTGGATTTCCTTCACAAACTTCAGTAGATTTGTATTGCAGGAAAACATTTTGCTAAATTATTCAAGCATACTTCCTACTTTTAGGAGCAGAAATTAGAAAAACTGAGAAGATAAAGCTTAACACTTAGAGAGTTGCATATCAGTAATTCATATATGTAAGAATTATTGCCTTTTGAATTGTGCTGTTATCAAAAGATACAACTTCTGATGCAAGGTGATAGGTGCAAACATTACCTTCTGAAAAGAAAGGAGATGTGGATTCATAAAGAGACTGACAGAAATGGAGGTTAATGTTTATCCGTCTGCTTACATCTAAGAAGAAGGATGATAAACATTAGCTTAGGGGTGAAATCTGTGTTATAAGGAGATGGAAGTAAGAGGCTGAAGATTTCCTAGGCACACTGTAGTTTCTAATGACTTTCTTACTCAATCAAAGAGCAAAGATACCATAATCAGAAAATATAAAATTCTGGAAAAGTTTTCTGTGTCAGAATTCCTTTAAAAAAATACATAAAGGTGTCTTAAAAGCTTATGACTAACCATCTAAGATATGCCATTGATCACACCCCTTTTGGAGGAAAGGAGAATGAAGAAAATAGAAAAATACAAGGGAAAGATTAATCCAAGGGACTAATGAACCACAACTACCACAGCCTCCACCAAAATGAGTCCAACAGAAGTAGATAGTGCCCAGCTACCACTACTGACAGCTCTGACAGGGATTCTAATAGACAGTCCCGGACAGAGCTGGAGAAAAATGTAGACTTGAATTCTACCTCACAAAAAATAAAGGAAAACAAAGCAAAATGACAGACTTAATTGTCTGACAGAGACTGCAGAAACTAGGAGACGATGGCTCTTGGACACTTTTATCTCAGTACTAAAGTCACTCCTGAGATTTACCCTTCAGTCGAAGATTGGACAGGCCCATACAACAAAAGGAGACTAAATGGGCACACCAGCTCAGGGGCAAGAAGAAGAAGGCAGTAAAGGACAGGAAAGCTGATAATGAAGAACCCAAAATTATAAAGGGGAGAGTGTTGACGTGTCATGAGGTTGGCAAACAATGTCAGAAAACAATGTGTATGAGTTGTTTAATGAGAAACTGATTTGCTATGTAAACCTTCAACTAAAGTACAAGTAAAAAAAAAAATACGTGGAATATATAAACAAAAAATACAAGTTGATTTTTGTCTTAGTTTCTGTCCCCTTTGCTTGTCTCTGGTAAATTTGAAAACAAAACCGGTTTTCTGGTTAAACCAAGAGATTGTTCTGGACATGAGAATGTGAAATAAAAGATTTTCTGTTTAATTCTCCCCATGTGTTGGACAAGCTAAGTTTATTGTTCATAGTACTTTGATGAGAATAAAAAAGTTAATGAAGTAAAAACAAGTAATGAATTCAGTAAGTACATTGTAATTCTGAATCTCCCACTATTATATGGTCCTATTAGTTGTTATTAACATTATAATTTCTCTGATGTGGGAAATACAAATCATATTTTTTTGTATACCCAGGTTTTATTTTATTCTAAAAAGCAATTTATCAGACTGTCACATTTTGAACTTGTTTTCTTTTATTCCCATTAAAAAAATGTTTCTTGCCATAGAACATTAATATATACAGAACATGTGAAGGTGCTAAAGCATAATTACAAAACATATACCAAGGAACCCACCATTCAATTAAAAAAATATTAACAATGTTTTCCATATAAATCAGGTACTCCGTGCCTCATCCTCCTGACTCATAATTTCCTTGCTTTAAATTAAAAAAATAATATATAAAATTTTTATAGCTCAAAAGCAAGTAGAAGAAGTAGTATTTCTGTTTGTTTTTGAACTACAAAATTTGTGTTATACTGTATGTAGCCTCTGGGACTTTCTTTTTTCACTTAGCATTATGTTTTTAAGAAACAATTATGTTGTAAGTTGTAGTTTAGTTATTTACACTATTCTTTTTGTATTTCACTGTGTGAGCATATGACAATTTGTCTATTCTCTTTTAGATGGACATTGAGTATCTCCAGTTCTGCCTTAGTGTTACAAAGCAGTGAGCCTTTTAGAGGTGCACTTGTGCAAGAATTTCTCTAGGATGTATTTCTCTAGGAGTGAATGTTCTGGGTTATGGGATATATACATGTTCCACTTAATATGTTGAAATGGTAAACTGTTCTCCAAAGTGGTTGCTTCAATTTTCCTTTTCCTCACATTATACAATTAGTTGTACAGTTAGTCCTTATCTTCTTCAGCATTTCCTGTTGTCAGACTTCTCAGTTTTTGCCCCTGACAGTATCATAAACGAGATCATTATTGTAAGTGTGAAAATACATAATATTGTTTAAACCAAAGGAGATGTTAATGACAATCATTGAAAAATAGGTGCTGCTCATTCATTCAAAATGTATTTATTGAATGGTTACGAACTCCCTGCCACGCTGAAAGACACGTGAGTAAATTAAAAAAAAAAAAAATTGTTGTCACTCTTGGGAGATTATAATGGAGGTAAAATTGAAACATTCAAATGATAGTACAAGATAGTTATCCTTTTTCAATTTTCCCTCTATTTCCCTTTAATATCCTTGGCTTCTATGTCTTAAGACTTCCCAAGAGGGAAGCATAAGTTGTTTCTACTTTCAAAATGACCTTTCAGTCTACCCTCTCTGTTTTATCCTGTCATTTATTCTGTTAACTCACACTTGGATTTTCCCTTTCTTGCTGAAGGATGACCAAGATCTAAATGTGACAGAAAACTTGTTACAAACCTGTTGGCCTTTGAGTTGATTCCAACTCAAGCCTGCATTGCTTTGAAGGAGTGATTGGTAGATTCCAATTGCTGGCCTTTTGGGTAGCAGCCAGGCTCTTAACTACTGTGCTACTTGAGCTCCAGTGTGACAGAAGGGAGGGTTTAATCAGCAAACTGATTTTATGTGACTAAAAAGACATGTAGGAAAGTAGAAAAAAAGGAGAGTTAGTTGGAGCTGTCAATGCAGGGCTTTAAATGGCAAGATGGAGAGTTTGGACTTTATCCTGAAGATAATGGGGCAGATACAAAAAGCTACAGACAGTATTTTCTTAGTTCCTGATTTACTCTGAAGAGATTTGTTGAAGCCAAATACAAGGGGGGGAAAATAACAAAAGAAAAAACCACAGAGTAAATATGGAAATTTTTTTTCCTCATAAAGAAAGTGAAATACCAGATGGTGCCAAAGAAACAGTACTTAAGGGCAATCTCTACACTGGTATTTTCAACAAATACAGTAAATTTACCAGACCACATTGTCTTGGGGAGAAGAATGACATTCTTTTCTTCTTACCTGGCATAAATTAGTCTGGATAAGTTTAGTGTCTACCCCAGAGCAGTATTTCTTTTCCAAATAGTTTATTGGTGTATTTTTAAAGTTTTGTTTTGTATTGTTTTAATGTCAAACAAGATTAGCTACTTTCCTAATTTGTATATAACACAAATTCCTACCAAATCCTTTAGCTCAGTATTCACTGATTTAGACTCTTAGTTTACATAGTTAAACTTGTTTTCTGGAAAGACTATAAGACTGTGAAGTTCAACGTGAAGACATAGGGTCCAAATGAAATGTGGAATGGACGAAAATCAGGCAATGGGCTGAATCACATTGAAAGTGTTTTTTTTTCCCTCTTAGTACTTCTTTATAGCATAGTTTTTATGAGCCTATTCTCATAATAATCCTTTCTACTGAATTGTGATGGCGTGAGGAGAAAAAGTGTTATTAATAAAGATGAAAGAGAAATGTAATTGGTAAGCACATATAATTTTAAAAAACACAACTTTTCCAGGGATGTTTTGTGATCATATATGTATCCTATCGCTAACAGTGGAATTTCAAATTTGTGACTGCTAAGCAAAACTATCAAAAAGGACCTTTTTGTTATTCTCAAACTAAGCATTATTAATTTTTCCATAAGTAGGAGCTATTTGTGTGTTACTTATGTCTAGAAAGAAAACAACAAGAAAGACTGTTGTTCTTTACAATTATCGTTTGTACTCTATCCATGAAGGCCAATTCACAGAGGTAGATGTGTCTTTCAAATTTAACTGGAATGGCCATATGTAAATGGCCATATGTAAATTTAGTGTTAGTAGAATTCCTGTGATAAATGGATATAAAAAACAGCAGCATAATATTTTGGACCAGTTCTCTGTTTTTTGAGGTGCTTCTGCATCCCATTGACTTCCACAGACAGATCCACTGTGGTTCAGGGTTAGGGATCAGAAAAAGGAGAAGAAAATATTGTGCCACACACCAGTCTGGAAACTCTTTTGCCTTTAAATGGATTGTGGCATTGTCTTTTGCTCATATTATGAAGTTTGCACACTTTAATAAGTGGACATTAACTTTTCAGAAACACACAATAAAACCAAAAGACACATACAAAGTCTTGAAATTACAGTTTAGTTTGTTTAAATCAAGCCTGAGACATACTTGCGAATAATGGAAAGAAGTAAGCCTTTCTTAGAGCAGTTCATTTGTGTGTTTGACTAAATCCTCTGTTCTCTTATTCCCAAGTAGTAAACGACTCTTAAATGTTTGATGTGTATCTTTTGCATAGTATGCTTGAAAGATTTTTACAACTTTTGTTATTAAAATATATTTGGAAAACTAAACTAAGCTAAAATTTGTGTTTTACTCACTTTTTTCCATATTATTTTCAGTCTAAAAAAATAGCATTTTAGCCCTTGTTTGGTATATTTTTGTACAAAAATCTGGAAAGTACTAGTCACGATAAACTCAAAGTTAACATGCCTAATTCTATTGACCAGAGGTAAGCACTAACACATTGACTTATTTGTTTTCAATTTTTAAAAATTGTGGTTTAAAAATACAGTTGAGATTTTACTTTACAAGAAATTCTCTTTTTTTTAAATATATATAGCGTTATAACATAAGCACTTAAGTTTTTAAAAACAACTTCATTGACTACATACTGTTGTTATTGTTAGGTGCCGTTAAGTCAATTCTGACTCATCGTGAGCCTATCTGGAGAAGAGCACACAACACTGCCCAGTCCTGCACCATCCTCCCATTTGTTATGCTTGAGCCCATTATTGTAGCCACTGTATCAGTTCATCTCACTGAGGTTTGATTATGCCTCTCATACTTTGGATATGTAATCAGGAGGGGCCAGTCGCTAGAGAAGGATTTCACACTTGGTAGAGGATCAGTGAAAAAGACAAAAACTCTTAGTGACATGGACTGACACAGTGGCTGCCAACAATGGGCTCAAGCATAGAAATAATCAGGAGGATGGCCAGGACCAGGCTATGTTTCCCTTTGTTATTACTAGGATTGCTGTGCGTTGGAACTGACTGGACAGCACCTAACATCCAACAATAGGAATAATTTAGAGGGGCTTGTTAAAAATAAAGAATCCCTGGTGGCATAATGCGTAAGTGGTACAGCTGCTCGCCGAAAGGTCTGCAGTTCAAATTCACCAGGCACTCCTTGGATTGGAAACTCTATGGGACAGTTCTGCCTTTGTCCTGTACAGTCACTGTGAGTCAGCACTGACTTGACTGCAGTGGGTTTTTTGGTTTGTTAAAAATGAATATTTTTCTAAACTCACTGAGCATCAATTTCTTTATCAGTGAATCAGGGTCAAACAGAGTTATTGAAAGGGATCAGGTAAGATTTCTGATGAGTACTTACAAATGCCCTCATGTGGGGTAGAAACTCATTAGGTGAGTGTATTTTTTAGCTTAACAAGATTTCTAGATCAGCTTTACTACTTTTGTGTAATGTGATTGAAAAATGTTCAGAGTGGGAGTCTGGGGATAACTGAGGAGTCTAGGAGGAATTAATTTCTGATGAAAGACAGAAATAATTCAGTATTTACAACTGTGGTAAAGTTACTGCATAAACTTAAAAGGTTTAAAGTGGTGGTAGAAAGGAACATAGCTGAAGGGCGTAAAGAAGAAGGCACTGCTAACCAAAATGCAGAATAAAATAATTAGAGCATTTGATGTAAGTAGACAAAGGAAAGGAAAATTCTAACAGTGTCCCTAATAGACAGCAGGGGGGATTACTGGTCATCCCAATGAATGACCAGTGATTGGAAGAAACCCCAGTTACAAACAAACAAAAACCTGCTAAAAGACTGTTTCAACAACAGGAAAAAAACAAAAAAGTTGTTTTGTTGTTCTTTGTTGATACATAAAAAAAATATTAAAATGCCCAGAGAACTTTTTTTCTAAAGAGAAAAAGAAACAAAAGTTAAGGACTTGGTAAAAAATAGATGCCATCGGATTGATGTCTGAAGTAGAAATCCAAATCCTGAAATTATTATTTTCTTAAATGCCACCCAGAAAGTGATGAGCTGTGTCCATTTTTTAAAACATTTCTAGTGGCTTTATGAATTCATCAGATATTTCAACCACTAGTTACTATTTACTGCACTATTACCAATAGTACTTGGTACAGAGTGCTTGAATAAGGAAAAAAGAACAATAAAAAAAAACCCACTATTTTTGTGAAAGCTTGAGTAAAGTGGAGTGTATCTTGAGACAATAATCTGAATGGAATTTCATGAAAAAATAATTTATTTTGACGAATTGCTTATTCAAGACTTAGATATTATAGCTGAGGACCAGATATTCTTTCAGTTGAAAGTAGAAAACTCAAATGATCTCACCATCTGGTAAAAAGTAAAGGGTGAGTGGATTCTGACTCATAATGACCCTATAGGATAGATTTCTGAGGAATGCCTGGTGGACTCAAACTGCTGACCTTTTGGTTGGCAGCCAAGCTCTTAACCACTGTACCACCAGTGCAGCCTAGAAAACTATATCATGTACCAGTACTGTGTGAGCAAATCAGACTGTCAAAAGCCAGTCAGAACGCCTGCCCACAGCTCCTTCCTGAAGTCCCACCATTACAGAAAATCTTACCTTCATAAAACATTCACCAAACAAAGCCTGTCTTAAGACTTACTCTGTTCACTCTGTAAAAACATGCTCTCCTCTCAACCACCTTCCAGGCTGTACCAGAACTAATGTGACCATAGCTGGTTCCCTCACTAGAATATGCCTGAATAACAACCTTTGACTAATTCTATAAGTGGTCATCATCATTCTGTCTGTTTGAATAAGACTTCACTCTTAGCTTTAACTTACTTATGGCCACACTACTCTAATACACATAATATGTGGAGTCACTGTACCAAAAAGATTTGGTCAACTTTCAGCCATTTCGGGAGGCAGAATATTATCATGAGCTGATGGTACTGAAGAAAGACGTTCGAGATGCACTGAAAGCATTGGTGAAAAACCTTGAGGAACTGACCGAATACCAAGTGAGATATTTTAAGAAATGAATGCAGCACTGAAAGTGCCTACTCTTCTATGCCAAGAAAGTTGGAAGAGAGCTACCTGGTCAACCAACTGGAAGAGATCCATATTTATACTTATTCCCAAGAAAGGTGATCCAACTGAATGCAGAAATTATTGAATAATATAATTAGTGTCACACACAAGTAAAATTTTGCTAAAGATTATTCAGAAGCAGCTGCAACAGTATGTCCATGGGGAACCGCCAGAAATACAAGCTGGATTCAGAAAGGATGCAAAACAAGGGAGATCGTTGCTGATGTCAGTGGGATCTTGGCTGACAGCAAAGAATATCAGAAAGACGTCCATTTGTGTTTTGTTGCCTATCCAAAGGCATTTGACTGTGGAAATCATAAGAAGTTATAGATAATATTGCAAAGAACTTAATTGTGATCACGAACATGTGCATAGATCAAGAGGTAACCACTTGCACAGAACAAAGAGATACTGTGTGGTTTAAAATCAGGAGAGCTGGGAATCAAGGTTGTGTCCAAGAAGCTAGATTACATGGAGAAGAATATGACATCAGGATTGGAAGAAGATACAGTAACAACTTGAATTATGAAGATGATAAATCTTGCTTGCTCGCAGTAAAGTAGACTTGAAGTATTTACTGATGAAGATCAAACGATGGCCTAAAGCATGAATTTACACCTCAGTATAAAGAAAACAAAAATCCTCACAACTGGACCAATAAGCAACATCATAATAAACAGAGAAAAGTGCAGCATAGTCAAAGATCTCATCTTATTTAGAGCCGTGATCAACAACCAGGGAAGCAGCAATTAAGAAATCAAAAGACACATTGCATTGGGCAAATCTGCTGCAAAAGGCATTTTAGAAGTGTTAAAAAGTGGTGGTGCCCAGCTACCACCAATGACAGCTGTGACAGGTCTCACAATGTCAAGTCCCAGTTGCAACACAAGAAAAAACGGGATCCACCCTAAGAACTCCACTAAAAGACTGCAACTGATGGTCTGAAGGCCTGGTTGATGGTCTGAAGGCCTAGAAGTTCCCTTGGGAGCATGGCCCCTATACCAGATGCTGTCCCTAATCATAGATCATTACTGAGGTCAACTCTTTGGATAGGAATGGTTGGACTTGGGGTCACAGAGTGACCATATTGTGTGTACACGTTATGGTTCTGTGCATCTACAGGATGTTGCTCTACTGGCCTCTTACTAGAGGGGAGTGGAGGAGGTGAAGAGGAGGAGACAGGAAATTAAGAGGATATGACGTGTGGAATGGAAAGGAGGAGGGTGCTGTCACCGGGCAAGGAGAGCAGATGGAGGTGCAGATAGGTGGGCATGCTGGTTTGAATTGTATTGTAAACTTTCACTCAATCACAGTAAAAAAAAAAAATGTTGCCTTCAGGACTAAGGTGTGCCTGACCAAGCCATGGTGTTTTCTGTTGCCTCATATGCATGCAAAAGCTGCACAATAAATAAGGAAGCCTAAAAAAGGATTGTCACCTTTGAATTATGGCATTGGTGAAGAATATTGAATATACTATAGAGTGCCAAAAGAACAAATGAATTTGTTTTGGAAGAAGTACAACCAGAAGGCTCTTTAGAAGGAAGGATGATGAGACTGTGTCTTATGTAACTGGGACATGTTATTAGGAGGGATCAGTCCCTGGAGAAGGATATCATGTTTGGTGAAGGAGAGGGATGTAAAAATGAGGAAAGCCCTCAATACAATGGATTGACACAGTAGCTGCAGCAATGGGTACAAGCATAACAAGGATTATGAGGTTGGTGCAGGACCATGCAGTGTTTCGTCTCGTCATACATAGCATTGCTATGACTCAGAACCAACTTGATGGTACCTGCCAACAACTCCGATAGGGTTTTGAGATTACAGAACCTATACCATGGCCATGTAAGTGTAGACACATCACAAAACATGGATACAGCCTTTCTTTCTGATTAAAAGCAGAATATAAAATCCTCCAGTGTTTGTCTAAAAAAGAGAGCAGGAGAGAGAGAATCTCAGTGCTAGAGACTTGGTTCATTTGGACAGGTAGGTCAGTCTAGGCTGTTTCCCAGCTCTTGCCTGGCCATCCCTCAGGTCATAGAACCTATCCTCGTATCTTTTTTGTATATGTTTCAAAGAAACAGGCAGAAATCTTAGTTGGAAGAATAGATCTAGTTAAATACAGAGTAAAGCAGTAATCGAATGATTTGTACCTCACTGAGTTAGTATTTGCCTCGTATATTATAATGCATCGTATTTCTTAAATAAATTAGGCATTAATAAAGTGAATAGAAATCTTTTATGCTCAAAGGTCCCTGGCTCATGCAAATGGTTTGTGCCAGACTATCTACCTGAAGGTTACCATTTTGAACTCTCCCAGGAGTACCATGGAAGAAAGGCCTCATGGTCTGCTTGTGTAAGGAATAAAACCCAAAAGCTAAACTTGTGGCTGTCGAGTCAAGTCTGACTCAGAGATTACAGCCAAGAAAGCCCTATGGAGTAGTTCTACTTTGTAAACATGGAGTGACCATCAGTTCGAATCAAATTGGGTGGAACATGTTTGGTTTCCATTTATATGTTCAAATTAGGTTAACCTCCAGTGCTTCCAAAATGAGACAGAAGGTAGGATGGAAGTGCTGCAGAACCAACCTTATCCTTAAGTAAGCCAAACATGTGATGTAGTTTGGTAGGTTCCCAAAGTCTGCTCTCTCAGAATTTCTACCACACTGAGTGGCCATAGTGACATGAACTTTTAACATTAGAATAATAAACTTTTGGGGAATGCTTATGAATGAATTTTATCTATTTTGTTTTGTTTTGTGTCCTCTCAAGTTGATTCCAACCCATAGTGACCCAACGTCAGAGAGTAGAACTGTCCTGTAGAGTTTCCTAGGCTGTAATCTTTATGGGAGTGGATCACTAAGTGTTTTCTCCCAAAGAGCAGCTGATGGGTTTGAATCATACCAATCTTTTGGTTAGTAGCTGACAACCTAACCATTGTGCCACCAGAGTCCCTTACATCTACCATTAGGAGTCATTCTAAAGTGCCAGTATTTTATCTGGAAAGTAGGGCACGTTAGTTTGTTAGCACCCACTCATGCTTGAGTATCGGTTTGCTTATAGGAGTACAAGTTTCAAAGGGCATGATTCTGAGGCAATGAGAATGTTCATTCAAGGAAGAAGAAGAGTTCATAAAGAGCTGCAGGTAAGGATTGAAGGCAAAATTTACTCCCGTTGAAATTTTGCGTAGGACTGCCCACAACATTTCTATGTGCTGTTAATTATATTCAGTTCCCTTGCCCCCCGCCAGTTTCAAAAAATAGTTGGAATCTTCTTTCATTTTCCCTCCCTCCTCCCCTCCCTCCCTCCTTGTCCCTTTCTCTCCCTCCTTCTCCTTACTTCCCTCCTTTTTTCATCTTTTACTTTCATGTAAGAGTAGAATTTTACAATTAAAAATTGTGTTACAAGATAATTTGAAATGTCTATTTGCATGATCTTGCATCAGTTGATGTGATAGACCAAAACCGTTTTAAGAACTTTGGAAGACCTCACTTCACTTCCGGGAAAACGGATCACATCACCGTGAGCTGAGGGGATGAGCGAGCCCCACCCAGATCGCAGCAGGGCTGACTGCAGCCTGATTTACCGTGGCAAGAAAGACCTGTCTGGGACCTCAGATCAGGTCAGTGGTTATGGAGAGAAGAAACCAAAGGAAAGTACCTCGAGTTTTGAGTATGGTGTATAGGTTCTGGGAAAATGATGTAAGGGCATCCTAGAAGTAAAAATTTATTAACAACGGCTAACATTTATTAAACACTTGGCACTACTCCAAGTAGTGTTCTAAAGGTTTGCATGCCGTAAGTCATTCATCCTTTACAACAACTCTGTGAAGCAGGTGTTATTCTTATTCTGTAGATGAGTAAATTATGCTCATTTTCCAACACTGCTGCAGTTACTCTTGTGCTGGTGCTGTTTGTCTGAAGTGCTCTAGGGCACGTATTTGGGAGAGGAAATAGTGGATAACAGGGACTGTACATCTTTACCTTATGTTAGATCAAATTGGTCTCTAGAGCAGTTACACCATTTCACCCTCCTAACAATAATGCCATCTCTCATTGCTCCATGAAAAATCCAAACCTGTTGCCACTACAGTGACACTATAGGACAGAGTAGAACTGTCCTGTAAGGCTTCCAAGGTTGTATAATCTTTACAGAAGCAAATTGCCATATATATATATATATTTTTTTTTCCCCATGGAACAGATGGTGTGTTGGTTAGTAGCTGAATGCTTAACCGCTGTACCACCGGGGCTCCTCATTGTTCCACATCCTCGCAAATACTTGACAGTGATAAGCTTTTAAACTTTTGTCAATTTGAGGAGTATAAATTGTATATAACATAGAACTTTGCATCTCTCTGATTACTAATGCTTTGTCTCATTTTCATATTTACTGGCTATTTTATTTTCCTTTTCTAGGAATTTACTTTTCATTCTTTGCAAATAAATTTTTGTACTTTCTTATTGCTTGTATCTGGAAACCCTGGTGGTATAGTAGTAAGTGCTATGGCTGCTAACTAAAAGATTTGTAGTTCAAGTTTGTCAGGTGTTCCTTGGCAGCTGTATGGTACAGTCCTACTTTGTCTGTAGGGTCACTGTGAGTTGGAATCGGCTGGAAAGTGTTTTCTTTTTTATTTTTTTAATGTGGTTAGAGACTTTGGTTAATAATTTTCTCTTGGTTATATGCAGTGTAAATATGCTTTCCTAGTCTGTGACTGACTGGTGTCCCTTCTATTTTCTCCCTTCTTCCCTTTTGTCTCCCCTGCCTGCCTCCCTTACTCCCTCCCTCCTTTACATGGTACCTTGCTGTATATTAGTTTTAAATATTAATACTTGTTTCTCCACCTTTTCCTTTATAGTTCATTCTTCTTATTCCAAGGAGTTAAATATATTTTCCTATGTATAGTAGTACTGCCCTTGTTTTTTCCCAGGTTCTCATATGTTCATAGTCTGTTTCTGAGTTTTCTTTTATGGATTTTTTTTTTTTTTACTCCTTAAATTCCTTTGCCAATATAGCATTGTATTAATTTCTTTCACTTTATAGTTAGCCAAGATAGCAGTAGGGTGAGTCTCCATATTTCATTATTTTTCTTCAATATTATATGTTTCTTGAGTCATTATTTTTATTTAATATTATATTTAGTATTCTTGGGTCTTTGTATATTTTTATATATTTGAGAATAAGTTTTGTTAACTTCCATGAACTGACCTTCTGTGTGGATGAATGTAATTGAATGATGTAATAGATTAACTTGGGTGTAGTTTTCTATGTATTAGATTTTTAAAGATATTTTCTTTAATAATATTTATCATTCTTTATGATATCTTTTTTAGATTCATTCCTGGTGTATTATTACTGCTATTACAAATGACAATGTTGAAAAATTATGTTTTTCTGTTTGTTGTTGATGTAGGAGAATACAATTGTTTTTTAACATTGCTTTTTATACTGGTCGTATATCTAGCAATATTGCTGATATCTCTGAATACGAGGACTGCTAATTAAGTTCACAAACTCAGACTCATCCTAGAAAAAATGCTACTTACTTCATTGCTGAATATCACTGTGGTCACCTTCGAAGTATTCCCCTTAGGAAGCTATGCAGAGACATCAGTGCCTAGTCCACCCTTCAAAGCAATTTTGGAACTTTTTCTGGAATGGCCATTAGAACTATTGTCATATTACCCTTGATATCCTCAATATTATCAAAGTGTCTTCATTTCAATATTTCCTTTATCTTCAGGTAAGCCAGCCAAGTGCCGTCAAGTCGGATCCGACTCATTGGAAACCAGATCAGGTGAGTAAGGACGGTGTTCCATTATAGTTATTTGTTTACTGGCTAAAAATTCCCTCACAGGCTATACAGTTAAGTTTGTGAACTTGCCACTAGGCAACCAAGCACAATGATCATTCCAGAAAGAGTTCCATAATTGCTTTGAAGGGTGGACTGGGCACTGGCATCAGTGTATAGCTTCCCAAGGGGAGTACTTCAAAGGTGACTGTAGTGATATTCAGCAATTAAGTTGTGGACTTAATTGTCAGACCTTGTATGTAGACATTTGAGCTTCTGTTTGCAATATTGAAGTATTTGATGAGAAAATATTGTGACATAGGAAATGTCAAAAGAATTCAGAAGGAATGAATACACAGAGTCACTACACCTAAAAGAACTGGTCGACATTTCAGAAGGTAGTGTATGATAAGGAAGTGATGGTACTGAAGAAGGAGGTCCAAGCTGCACTGAAGACACTGATGATAAACACGGATCCAGAAATTAATGGTTGTTTCCACAAATGGATGCAGTGTTGGAGGTGCTCACTCATCTATGCCAAGAAACTTGGAGGACAGCTACGTTGCTAGCTTCCTGGGAGTGATCCATATTTATGCGTATTCCCAAGTGATTCAACCAAATGTGGAAATATCAAACAATAACATTAAAATAACTGGCAAGTAAAATTTAGCTGAAGATCATTCAAAAGTGGCTGCAGCAGTATATTGGTAAGATTCAAGCCAGATTCAGAAGAAACTGTGGAATGAGGGATAGCATTGCTGATATCAAATGCTTACTGGCTGAAAGCAAAGATTATCAGAAAGAGTTTTACGTGTATTTTTACTGCCTATGCAAAGGCCTTTGACTGTGTGGATCATAACATTGCGAAGAATCCTTAATTGTGCTCATGAGGCCAAGAGACAGTAATTAGAATAGAACAAGGAGAAACTATGTGGTTTAAAATCAGGAAAGGTGTGTCTGGACTGTATTCTTTAACCATACCTATTCAGTCTATTTCTGGAGCAAATAATCTCAGAAGCTGGACTCTGTGAAGAAAAGTGGGGCATCAAGATTGGAAGAAGACTTCTTAGCAATCTGTGTCATGTAGATGATGCAAGCTTGCTTGCTTTGCTTGGTGAAAGTGGAGAGGACCTGAAGCACCTGCTAGAGAAAATCAAAGACTATAGCCTTCAGTATGGATTAATCTCAACATAAGGAAAACAAAAATCCTCACAACTGGATCAACAAGCAGTATCATGATAAATGAAGACTGAGGTTGTTAAGGATTTCAGTTTACTTGGATCCACAATCAACATCCGTAGAAATAACAGTCAAAAGTTAAAGGAGGCATTACACTGGGCATATTTGCTGCAAAACACCTCTTTAAAGTGTTAAAAAGTAAAGATGTCACTTGAAGGACTAAGGTGCACCTGACCCAAGCCATACTGTTTTTATGTCACCTTATATATATGTAAAAGCTGAGCAGTAAATAAGGAAAATCAAAGAAGAACTGTTGACTTTGAATTGTGTCTATGAAGAATATTGAATATACCATGCACTACCAAAAGAATGAACAAATCTATCTTGAAAGAAATAACCCAGAATTAGCCTTAGAAGCAGGGATAGTAAGACTATCTCACACACTTTGGGCATGTTATCAGAAGGGATCAGTCCCTGGAGGAGACTGTCATGCTTGGTAAAGTAAAGGGTCAACAAAGAAGAGAAAGACCCTCTGTGAGATAGATTGACAAGTGGCTCCAACAATGGACTCAAGCATAACAATGATTATGAAGATGGTGCAGGATGGGGCAGTATTTCATTCTTTTGTACGTTGACTTTGTGAGTTGGAACCTACTGGATAGTATTAACAGCAGCATATATATGAATAGATGTATCTGCCTGTCGTTAAATCTATCATGTAAGTATCTTCTGATGTTATGCTAACAGTTAACTAGAATGTTCATTACAAATATTATATAGCACTGTTAACAGTAGATATCCTTTGCTTTATTCCAGGGAGCATAATTCTATTGTTACACTCTGTAGTATCATCTTTGTTTAGGGCAAACAGGAAATTTTATTCCGTATTAGGAGAGCCTCTGGTAATCTGTGGTGACAAGTGACCTTTTTTAAATTATTATTTAAAAAATATATTTTATTGTGCTTCAAGTGAAAATTTGCAGTCCAAGTCAATTTGGCATATAAAATCCTACAGTCACACGCACCTTATGCAACTCTAACTACTCTCCCTACCCTGTGAGAATATACTTCTCCTTTCCACCCTGTACTTACTATATTCATTCAACCAACCTCTGGCCTCCACCTCCACCCTCCCATCTAGCCTCTGGACAGTAGCTATTCTGACAGCCTCGCCAAGCCAAGTGCCGTCGAGTCGGATCCGACTCATCAGATATCTATTTAAGCCAAGAAGCACACGCTTCACTGGCATCCTTCTGTGACTTATACTCTAGTCCAGTCTTTGGAGAGTTGGCTTCAGTACTGGTTTCGGCTCTGGGCTAACATCAAATCCTGGGGCCATGTCCTCAGGGGACAATCCAGGATGTTAGACCATCAAGTCTGGTTTTAATAGAATTCTAGTTCTGCACTCCAATCCCTGCCCGCACCTCCAATAGATCAGAAACTCTGCATTGTGTTCCCTGTTAGGGCATTCGTTGGTGGTGGCTGCATACCATCAAATTCTTCTGTCTCAGGCTGATGTGGTCTTCCTGTCATATGGCTTCTTCTGTCTCTGTCTCCTGGGCTCATGTTTTCCTCATGTCTTTGATATACTTTGTTTTCCTATGCTCCAGGTGGCTTGGGACCAAATGATGCTCCTTAGATGGTAGCTTTCTGGCTTTTTGGACCCAAAATACTTACTACACACTAAAATTGAATGCAGAACATTTCTTTTTAAAAAGAAACTTAGTTATAGCAATTGACCTAGATGTCCCCTGACACCATGGTCCCTGGACCCTTTCCCCTTCTACTTTGACCTTTGAAATGCTGGGTTGTATTCAGGAAACTTCTTAGCTTTTGGTGTTGTCCAGCACTGTTAAGCTCCCTTCTACTGCCTGTTGTCATTTTCCTTCGCTTAATTCCTATCTACTGTTTTAATCTATGAATACTCATGTCCCTTTCAACCCTCCTTTGTAACCATCAAAGATTATTTTCTTCTGTGCTTAAACCTTTTCTTGAGTCCTTATAATGGAGCTCTCCTACCATATTTGTCCTTTTGCAACTGACTAATTTCAGCATAATGTCTTCCAGATTTCTACATGTTATGAGATGTTTCTCAAGATCATCGTCATTCTTTATCACTGCATACTATTCCATTGTGTGAATATACCATAGTTAGTTTATCTATTCATCTGTTGATGGGCATCTATCATTATTTTTCATCTGTTAATTTCATCTTTTTTTATTGTGGATAATGCTGTGATAAACATTGGTTACTATATATTTATCTGTGTGGCAGTACTTATTTCTCTAGGGCATATTCCAAGCAGTGAGATTGCGGGATCATGTGGTATTTCTATTTCTAGCTTTTTAAGAAAGCACCACGTAGATTTCCAACGTGATTGTAGTGTTGTGCATTGTCACCAGTAGTGTAGAAGTTACAGTCTGCACAACCTCTCCAACATTTATTTATTTTTTTTGATTAATGCCAGCTTTCTTGGGGTGAGATGGTATCTCACTATTATTTTGGTTTCGATGTCTCTAATGGCTAATAATAATGAGCATTTCCTCATGTATCTGTTAGCTTGTTGGATGTCTTCTTTGGTGAAGTGCCTGTTCGTACCTTTGCTCATTTTTTAATTGGGTTATTTGTCTTTTCCTTGTTGCAGGAGTATCTTATGGATTATGGAGATTAGACACCGATCATCTTTGTGGTTGCCAATATTTTTTCCCTGTTATGTAGATAGTCTTTTACCCTTTTGGTAAGGTCTTTGGATGAGTATAGGTGTTTAACTTTTAGGAGTTCCCAGATATCTATTTTCTCTTCTGGTGTTTGTGCATTGTTAGTAGCATTTTGCAGTCTATTTATGCCATGTATTAGGGCTCCTATTGTTCCTTTCATGATCTTTGTTCTTTTAGATTATATATTTAGGTCTTTGATCCATTTTTAGTTTTTGTGCAAGGTGTGAGATATGGATCTTGTTTCCTTTTTCTTTGCAGATGGACATCCAGCTTTGCTAGCACCATTTGTTGAAGAGACTCTTTTTCTCCCCAGGTCGCAGACTTTGGGCTTTTGTCAAATATCAGCTGCTCATAGGTGGGTGGTATTGTATCTGGATTCTGTCTGCTGTTCTGTTGGTCTGTGTGTCTGCTTTTGTACCACTGCCAGGCTGTTTTGACTACAGTGGCAGTATAATAGGCTTTCATGTCAGGTAGAGTGAGGCACTCTCTTCAGTAATGCTTTACTTGTTCGAGGTTTAGTCCCTTTTCATATGTAGTTCATGATTTGTTTCCCATCTCATTAAAAAAAATGCCATTGGAATTGTTATTTATTTTATTGTATTTGTTGTAATTGAGTGAAGGTGCACAATCCAATATAAATTTGCATGCTTACCTATGTGCAGCTCCCATTGCTCTTCCTGCCTGGTGACAGCACACTCCTCCTATCCATTCTGTACATGTCATATCGTCCTAACAATCTCCTGTCCTCTTCTCTTCACTTGCTTTGTATTGAGATTTTATTACATCTGTAGATCTTTTGGGGTAGGATAGACGTTTTTGTAATGTTAAGTCTTGCAATCCATGAGCAAGGTAGGTTTCTCCACTTTATGTAGGTCTCTGCTGGGTTTCTTGCAATACAGTCTTGTAATTTTTTTTTTTTTTTTTTTTTTTAGTATAGGTCTTTTATGACTCTGGTTAGATTAATTCCAAAATATTTTATCCTTTTAGGGGCTATTGTAAATGGCACTGACTTGGTCATTTCCTCTTTGATAGTCTTTTTGTTATTGTAAGGGAAGCCAACTGATTTATTTATGTTTATTTTATGTCCTGATACTTTACTGTACTCTTCTGTTAGTACCAGTAATTTTTTTTTTTTTTTTTTGTGGATTCTTTAGGGTTTTCTGTGTGTAAGGTCATATCATCTGCAATCGCCTGTTGTCAGACCTCTTACGTCTATAATGCTGAGCTGCTTGATTGTGGCATTAAGATCTTCTGTGTCTTCACTGAGCGTTTCTCTGGATGTTCTGTCCATTACCAAAAGTGGTGTGTTGAAGTCTTCTAATTTTAGAATGCAGCTGTCTGTCTTACTTTCTAATGCTGTCAAATTTCATGTGACATATTTAGAACCTCTGTCGTTGTGTGTTAAATTCTAACCAAAAGGTCTTCAGTTCACATCCTTCAAGCACTCTTTGGAAACTCTATGGGGCAGTCCTACTCTGACCTCTAGGGTCTCTATGAGTTAGATCCAACTTGATGGCAATGGCTATGGGTCGTTGTGTGTATAAATACAAGGTCAGACAAATAAGTCCGTGAACTTAATTGTTGTAAGTACTGCACACCTTCTTTGGTGAATATCACCATCCATCTTTGAAGTACTTCCCTTGGGAAGCTACTCACCAATGTCAGTACCTAGTCCATCCTTCAAAGTTATTTTGAAACTCTTTCTGGAATGGCCATTGTACATGGTGGCAAGGTGGCAAGTATGCAGATTTAATTGTATAGTTGCCTGTGAGGAAGTTTTTAGCCAAAAAAATAACTATTAGAATACCCTCCCTACTCACCTGATCTGGTGCCCACTGACTTTTTCTTTACCTGAAGATAAAGCAGATATCGAAAGGAAGAGATTTTAATGACATTGAGGACATCAAGGGTAATATGATGACAGCTCTGATGGCCATTTCAGTAAAAAAGCTTCAAAATTGCTTCAAAGGGTGGATTAGGCACTGGGATTGGTACATAGCTTCCCAAGGGTAGTACTTTGAAGGTGACCATAGTGATATTCAGAAATGAGATATATAGCACTTTTTCTAGGGTGAATTCATTAACTTAATTGGCAGTCCTCATCTTTAATATGGTTGATGTTTTGGTCTTTTAAACAATATATAGTGACCTTCCTTGTCCACTGAGGTGGATTTTACTTTAAAGCCTATTTTATCTGAGAATATTTCTACTCCTGCTCTTTTTGAATATTGTTAGCTTAGTATATATTTTTCCAACCTCTGTGTTTCAATTTGTTTGTATCTTGATGTTTAAGGTATGTGTCTTCTAGGTGTCCAATAGACAGGTCATTTTTTTTTTTCACCTATTCTGCTACTCTTTGTCTCCTTATTGGTGCAGTTACCCCATTTACGTTCAGTGTAATTGTTGATAGGTGTGGATTTAATGCTAACATTTTGATGCCTTATTTTGTATCTTGACAGTTTCTTTGTTGTACTTAATTTTCTGTGCCGTTGTTTTCCTTGATGGGTTTTCTTTTCATCATTGTTGGTTTTGTATCTTCTTGATTTTGTTTCTTGTTTTAATGTGTGGTACTGTTAACTTTTTTTGCAGTTACTTTAATGTTGATTCCTAATGTTCTAAGGTTAAGCCAATCTTTAATTTCTTTGTATTGCCTTGACTTTTCCGTCTGAAAAATTTATGAGTACAATAATTTATTCCTCTTTTTGGTATAACATTGTCTTCATTTATATACTGATATCTCTGTTTCCCTATTTTTAGTGTTTTAGCTTTTGTTTATTTTTATACTTTCTCTATCTGTATTGCTGTCTGGATACTCTGTCCTGCTTTGTACCTGTGAATGTTTATGTGATATTATTGGTTTTCTATTTGAGGTACTTATTTCAGTGTTTCTTGTAATTTTGGTTTGGTCTTTGCAAAAGTTTCTTGTAATTTTGGTTTGATCTTTGCAAATTCTCTAAACTTCTGTTTATTGGAAATGTTCTAATTTTGCCATCATATTTGAGAGACAATTTTTTTAGGATATATAATTCTTTGTTGCTAGATTTTTCCTTTAAGTCTTTGCATACATCATTGTATTACCTTCTTTCTAGCATGGTTTCTGCTGAGTAATCTGAGCTCAGTCTTAATGACTGTCATTAGTATGATTTTTGTTGTTGTTGTTTAAGCCTCGGTACCAGTAAAGAAATCTTCTTGTCTTTAGTTTTGGTAAGTTTGATGATAATGTGTCTTGATGTCTTTCTTCTAGCATTTACATCGTGTGTAGCTTCATGAACATCTTGGATGGATAACCTCTCATCTTTCACAATATCAGGGAATTTTTCTGTTAACATGTCTTCAACAATTCTCTCTGTATTTTCTGTTCTTCCCCACTTTACCCCCATTCTGGTACTCTAATCATTCACAAGTATTCTTCTTGGTACAGTTCCATATAACTCTTAATGATTGTTTATTTTTTAAAATTCATTTATCTGATTTTTCATTATATATTTTGGTGCTAATTGCTTTACCTTCAGTCTCACTAGTTCTGCATTCCACTGCTTCAATCCTACTCCTTTGACTTTGTATTGAATCATCTAATTCTATAATTTTATTATTAATCTCATAAATTTCAGATTGTTGTTGCTCAAGTATTTCTTGCAGCCTGTTTAATTTTTCATTATGCTCTGCTGCACTTTTCATTATCTCCTTCCTGATGGCTTGAAGAGCTCTAAACATTATTCTTTTGTATTCTGCCTCGTCTAACTGTAGGAATTCTTCATCTGGAAAATTTTTTGATTGTTTTGGGCATTTTCAGAAGCCATGGTGGTCTCCTTTTTTTAAATGATTAGAAACTGATTCTTGCTTCTGAGTCCTCAGAGAGTTTTTACAATTTATTTATGTTTAGCTTTTGTGTTCTAACACACACTAATAATCTCAAATTGCATTAATTTGTGTGTCAAAAGTCTGTTATTAGCATTTTTCAAGATTAGTCTAGGTCACTGTCTTAGTCATCTAGTGCTGCTATAACAGAAATGCCACAAGTTGATGACTTCAACAAAGAGATATTTGTTTTTTCACAGTCCAGTAGGTTATACGTCCAAATTCAGGTTGCTAGCTTCAGGGGAAAGCTTTCTCACTTTGGTGGCTCTGGAGAAATGTCTTCTGTGGGTCTGAGAACATCTTACTGTAGGAACCTCAAACCCCAAATTCATGCTTTGCTCCTGGCACTGCTTTTTTGGTAGTATGAGGCTCCCAACTCCCTGCTTGGTTCCCTTCCTTCTTTATCTCTTGAGAGATAAAAAATGGTACAAGCCATATTCCAGGGAAACCCCCTTTACTTTGTTTCAGAGATGTGACTTTAGTAAGAGTGTTGTAGTCCACCCTTGTTCTCTCTAACATAATTCACAGGCAGATTAGGATTTACAACATATATGAAATTACGAGCACAAAATAGAGGACAATCACACAATACTGGGAATCATGGCCCAGCCAAACTAATACACACATTTTTTAGGGGAACGTAGTTCAATCCATGACAGCCACCTTCTTTCTTTTGCAAGTAAACTTAAAGAGAATGGATTTCAGCTCACTTACTCTTTATAGTGGATAAAAATTTAGGAAATGTAGTACCATTGGTATATTTCCTTGTGAAGAAATGAGCTTCTCTCAGATTTACTTTTCAGTGTATCATAAACTTTGTGTTCTGTCTGCCATACCAGTAGGTAGTTCACTTACATGTGCAAGTATACATATGTTGTTGTTAGCTGCCGTTGAGTCTGACTCATGGCAACCTTATGAGTAACAGAGTGAAACATTTACTAGTCTTGCGTCATCTTTACAGTCATTATTAGGTTCAAGTCCTTCTCTGCCATTACTGTGCCACTCGTCTTACTGAGGGTCTTCCGCGTTCTTGGATCTCTGCTTCACCAAGCATGATGTCCTCCTTTACTTGTTGATCCCTCCTGATGACATGACTAAAACAAGTGAGTCAGACAGTATTCTGTTGTGATCCATAAGGTTTTCATTGGCTATTTTTCAGAAATAGACTGCCATACCATTCTTCATAGTCTGACTTAGTTTGGAAGCTTTAGTGAAACCTATTCATCACATGTGACCCAGTTGGCATTTGAAATACTCGTGGTATAGCTTCCAGCATCATACATGTCACCACAGTAAGAAAAACAGAGAGGTGGTGAATTTGTGTGTGTGTGTGTGAGAGAGAGAGTGTATGTATATGTGTGTGTGAATTACAGACACACACATACAGATATTTGTTAGTGTAACAAGCGTATTGGTGTTATTTAGAAAGAATGTTACAGCCAGAGAAGGTGCTCAGAACAAGTGGCAAGTAAGGAAATCTCATTTTAAGGAAAGGTAATGAAAAATATAGATGGGAAAAAGATGACTGGTTACCTATCCAATGTTCCTTTTCCTTTTCATGCTGAAAGAATTATGTAGTTTGGGGAATTTCAGTGTATCAGCCAAAACTGAAATGCCAGCTTCCTTTTCAAGTAACAGTAGTCATGTACACCAGTTACTTCTGGTGACTTTTAAGTGGAAACGAGGCTTTTGGAGAAATTTCTTACAAAGGTGCTAGATTTAGCTGGTGTATATCTTCTTGCCTTTCTACTTTTTGACTGAGATTTGAATTGGTCCCAGTTATGGAGCGTATATATTATGACCACAAGGTGACAATGTGGAAATAATCACAAAGAATACAGAGAATTGGGCCCTGACATCCTTGAACTGCAGCTACTACCTCTGGACATTTCATAATATGAAAAAACTACGACCTTTAATTTGTGTAGGCCAACATTTCAGAGGTTTTCTTATATTTGGTGGCTTTTTATTTTTTTAAGGGATGGTAGTTTCTATTTTTCTGTGTTGTTGGAAAGATTCAATAGGATAAGGAAACTGAGAAATAGTATGATATTCCAAAACCTGGTTGCTATAGAGTTAACTCATATTTATCCTGTGTGTTAGAGTAGAATCCTGCTCCATAGGATTTTCAGTGGCTGATTTTTCAAAAGTATAATATCAGGGATCTCTTCTCAGGTACCTCTAGGTGAACTCTTAATTTCTGTAGTAGTTCAAACCTGTGAAGGAGGAGGGTGCCTAAATCCTTTGACCTGACAAAATACATGTATCTTTTATGGCATTTGTGGGTAGCAATTGTGTGTATTGTGTGCTTGAAGCATTGTTTCCTAGAGCTGCCTAAGCCATAGCCGTTGAGTTGTTTCCAAGTCACAGTAACCATGTAGGACAGAATAGAACTGTCCCATAGAGTTTCCAAGGCTACAAACTTTACAGAGGCAGATTGCCAGATGTCCCTCCTGTGGAGTAGTTATGGGTTCAAGTGACAACCTTTTGGTTAGCAGAAAAACACTGTGCCATCTTATACTAGTCTAAGAACTCCTTAGCTAATATTCAGGCTTTGTTTCTACCACCAGTGAATTAAAACCAAAAAACAAGCAAACGAAAAAATCAAGCCTTTTGCCATTGAATCGATTCCAACTCATAGTGACTCTACAGGACAGAGTAGAACTACCTCATGGGGTTTCTAAGGAGTAGCTACGAGATTCAAATTGCCTGTCTTTTGGTTAGCAGCCATAGGTTTTAACTACTACACCACTAGGGCTCCACCAGTAAATTAGCATTCAGTAAACATTTTTATGAACTCATCTAAATTGCGTGTGAACAAGTTGAATCAATAAGGGTGAACATACTTTAAATTTAGACTCTTGCAGTTCGCATGCCTCGTCAAGAATGTTTTTATTATGGGAAATAAGGAATAGTGAATGCTCCCTGATGAGGAGGAAATAAAGGATCTCAGAATGGGATCCAGTGTGACTTTGCAGGAAGCACTGCAGGAAAATAAGAGCAACCACAGCTCTCACCACTGTCGCAAAGAAATGTTTGCAGACAGGAGGGGTGTGATGTAGGAAAATATAAAAGAATCAAATATGTCAAGGACCTCAAAGAACATATTCATGACAAAGTGGCAATGTTTTTAAGTTATGTTTAGTGTAAGAACTACTTACCCTAAAGTGTTGTTTATGCTGAGTAGCATAAATCATGCAGCAGGGATTTTTCTCTGGGGGTACTTGATTTTTCCTTACAAATGTTGGTAAGAGGGGCCTACAATTAAAAATGAGTCAGTGTATAAGAAAGTTCCTAACAGTTAAAAATTGTGCCTTGATCTAAAATTATAGCCTTGTTAATAATTTTAAAGGATAAAAGATGTGCTTGGCTATCACTCGTTATTAATCAAATCATTAGTACTTAGAACAAATTTATTTATTGAACCGCTACCATGTGCCAGACAGTGCCATGGGCTGGAAATGTAGCAAAGTATAAGTGGATTTTTTTTTAATCCCCTGCGGTTAATGTCTTTCAGGGAGGATAGACACTGAAGGGATAGTTACCATGAAAAGCGATTGGTCTTTGGATGGGAAAGTATAGAGATGATGGAAATTTACAGAAGGGAAAAACCTATCCCAAGCCAGACACTAGGCAATTCTAGGAAGGTAGAAGGGAACCAAAGCATAGTTAGTCCTGATCTGGAGGAATGATAAACTATGCCTCCAAAAGTAGTTTCTTGGATTTGAATTTAAAAACTATTATCAAGGTTCTGGAATTTTCCTCTTTAGCATATATTTGTGCTACATATTCTAAGTGAAAATGTCAAATTTTAAAATTTAAAACACTTAGAACTAGTATTCATGGTCTTATGAAATAATAAAATTAAATATTGTGAGCAAAATTGATAATTCAAAAGAATACAGTTCTATGCTTTGCTTCTTTCATTTTTCTTTCTCAAGCTATTACTTTATAAAAGCAACAGACATAAACAAAATAAGAATAACAAGCAAAACTGAAGCTTTTTTTGTAAAGTGATTTATATGATGTTTTTCCTTGCTGTGGAACTTTTTAAATATGACCACTTTTAAATTTTGGAAGGACTTGTTACTTCACTCTGTAAAAACCTCAGTGGATGATATTATTGTCAGCTTGATAAAATTAGAGTGATGTGCATAAGAAAACGTGTTTATCTAATTTCAAAATGAAATACCTTTTCTTCTGCAAAATATTTTTCATCAGCTATTTATTTTTTTTCATGTGCTGCTCACATGATTATATGCTTTATGAAGCAGTCAGTATCTTAAATTTCAGCCAGGTTAATTATGCAATGCTTAATTTCCAGAGGAAAAAAATGGAAATTTTAAATATAATCTGTCATATTTGGCATCAAAATTATGAAGTAAAGAGAAACATTTTTTAAGGATTCTGCAAACAAAACTGGAAGGACTGGGAGAGGAGGAGAAAGGAAGAAAGGAAATCTTTACTCACCAATATTATTATTTTTTTAATATTCTCACAGAAATGTCTAGATATCTCAAACTTTCACATTCACAGAGTGTATCTTGGAGTCTTGTTAAGATACCGATCCTGACCCAGTATGACAAGAGACAGAGACTGCATATGTCTAACAGTTCTATCAACTGCTGATCCATGGAATATCCAAAATATAGAGTTGTGATTCTGAATGTTGGCTCATGTTAGAAACACCTGGAGGGAAAAAAAAAAAAAAAAAAAAAAAAACGCCCAAAACCCTGATGCTCAAGCCATATCCCTGAAAAATTAAGTTAGAGTCTCTGGTGATGGAGCTGTCTTCGATGTTCTTTAAGTTTCCCCAAGATATACCCATGTGCCGACATGGTTGAGAAATCACTAGTGAGAATATTATTGTCCCTCATCATTCGTAGAAGCTGGTGGATTCATTCCAGTGGTACTTTGGAATCACTCATAAACTGAAAGTCTAATATTCCATTGCAATAGACTTCAGCTGAGAAAACAATGTGCACCGCATTATTTAAATAGAAACCCAGCACACATAGGATATGTTTGGCTTTGTAGATCCTCAGAAATGTTATTGTTTCTGTCCTTGCATAGTTTAGCTGTTGAATTCCTATGTATAAGTACATCTTGGGAGCAGTGGTTAAAATAAGAAAAACAAGCCATTATGTTTTTCCCTGCATGTGTGCTGGAATGATTGGAAGGCTCAGAATCTTCACATCAGATTGTCTGATCTTTTCAGCCATCACACAATTTCAGGTGCTAGAGCTTTGAGTGCTGGTACTAGCTGATTTTGGTCCATTCTCCACAGAGTAACTTTCCTTCTAGTATAGTTCTTCCTCTCTGCAGGATTACCTCTATTTCCTACATATAGAGAAAAGTATCAGCCTCAATTTTTAATGTATCAGTGACTCTTAGAATTGCTTTGCACAAACTAATTGCATTGGTCAATGCTCTTAATTATAATCAATAGGAAATAAATGTGTTTCAATTAAACAAAATAAGAGTTTATCTAAAAGGAAAGTAGGATGTTCACATGATCATTGAAGATACAGAGAACCAGGCTTAGTCAAGGCTAATCACACAAGAACAGTGCTGAAACCACCCTGCAGAAGTATCTGAAGGACAACTGCTGCTGCTGCTAGATGTTAGAATTTTCTCTTTTGTTACTTTGCACTTGACACTCAATACTGCGGCCACTTTGTGGCTAAAAGCTGGAACCCTGCCCCCGCCTCCACATTTACCAGAAAATAAATTCTGCTGCTTCTTCACATCTCTCATTGATGTCTCTTCCCAACATGTCTGATTAGGTTTTGGATGACTTCTAACTGCAGACAAAGTTTCTACTTTGGCCAGGTAATGCTTACATGGTGGGAAATTCCTGAATTATGGCAAAGATCTTGATAAGGCATTAAGGGTAATAGAGAAACATGGCAGATATTCACTAGACCACTGGAATCTTCATTTTATAATTCAAGTTAGTTTACCTAACAAAATCACAGCCTTTGAGTCAGTTCCAGCTCCTAGTAACCCTATAGGGCTGAGTGAACTGCACTTAGAGTTTCCTAGCAGAGCCTGGCAGATTTGAACTGCTGACTTTTTGGTTGGCAGACTTAGGACTTAATCATTACACACCAAGGTTTCCCAAGTTAGGTTAAGTCATGTCAGTTTTATTCTGCTTTAATAAGCAGTTATTTAGGGCCTGTTGTATACTCAAGATGGTATAGAAAGGCTTACAATTTGGTAGGGAAATGTTTTACATGGATTATTTAAGCACAGTGTTGTAAATGTCATGGATTAAAGTGTAAAAACGACGGGGGACTTTAGTGATGTGAACTATGCCGAGTATAAAATAGGAGAAAATAATGTACCGTTTTAAAGCTCCACTGCTGTGACGTAATCAGCTGTGGATATCTAGCATGTGTATTGTATTTGTGTTTTTTGGTATCTTATCAAAAGTCGTATGAACTCTTCAAGTCCGTCTATCTTCCTGTCTTTTTAATTTTAGTACTCTTCATAGTATCAAGCACATAACTACGCATAATTTGGTTAAATTATGTTGGGAAATATATAGCCACTGTACCTAAAAATATACCTAACAATTCTATGTAAAAGGAATTGTAGACAAAACTATTTCAAATAAAGTTGCTCCTTGAACACACTTACAATTAACCTTGCCAGGATGGCCATTAAAGGATTTAGGATTGTTATAGTTTTCAGGAGATTACAGCTTTCTAGCACAAATATAACTGGAAAAGATTCAAGTGAAAATAAATTTAAAAAATTGACATTAACAGTTGTGACAACAACTGCTTTGCTTACTGTTATTCCGGATTTAAAGGACGTGTATCCAAATGCCAGGTTTACATATGTGACCCGTTCATGAGTAGGAGAATGGGAGTGTCTTACATATTTTTTATGTGTATATAGGATGTCCATAGGTTGGGGAGACGATTGTGTATCTGAATAGGCAGAAGTTACAGTGTTCAGGAAACAATCTTTGCAAAGCAATAGAATTTACAAGTAATAGAAACCTACTGGAACTAGCTTAAACAAACAATACAACTTGCAAGTAATGGAAACCTACTGGAGCTGGTTAAGCAAACTATACAATTTGCAAGTGATAGAAACTTGCTGGAGCTAGTTTAAGCAAACAGATTAATTAGTATATGACCTCTTGTACTATCTAATGATAGAAAACTGGGATTTGTGAAAAAAATCTAGAATCTGGTTCAGGAACTCTCTAGAGAATTCAAGGAGTCCGTTCCGTTTCTCATCTCTGATTTCTAGATGTCTGCCTATAGATAGCATAATCAACTTGATGGCAAGAGTTTTATACAGACCCTGGTGGCATAGTGGTTAAGAGGTATGGCTGCTGACCAAACGGCTGGCAGTTTGAATCCAGCAGGTGCTCGTCAGAACCTCTATGGGTCAGTTTTCTACTCTATGCCATACGGTCACTGTGAATTGCAATCTAATAGATAACAATGTGTTTATGGGAGTCCTGGGAGCCCTGGTGGAAAAGTGGTTATGAGCTCAGGCTGCTAACTGAAAAGTAAGCAGTTTGAATCCACTTGCTGCTCTTTGGAAATGCTGTGGGCCAGTTCATCTCTGTCCTATAGGGTCACTGTAGGTTGGAACTGACTCCATGGCAATGGTTATACAGGTCCCTGATAGTGTCACACTTCAGTGATTTCAGTGTTTAGTTTGCTTGCTCACATTGAAAGTAATTCTTGTCTTTAGGGATAACTTGTTTTCTTCTTTGTTTTTAACAGCATAGTTTGACCAGTGGTTTGATAGTTGAAGTATGACTTCTTACTGTTTTATACTGAAGCTCATCGTCTCCTCAGCCTTGTCTGTAGTCCATGTTATAGCTCAGAAAGCAAGCACCTCTTTGCCTTTCCTTCTACTATTGATAGCCGTGAGTGTCTTTTACTGTAACTTTGGACTGTATTTGTACAATATATTTTATTCCAGTCATATTGTAATATGATTATTTAATTCAGTGTTATCTACCAATGAGACAATACTTAAATCAATTCTCAAGTGTGTTATTTTTTCAAAGTTCATTTTTATGTAAAAAAATACACCCTTTGCTTTTTGTTCATAAAGGATGTATTAATCTTTAAGTCAAACTTCACTATTTTGTAAGTTATAAAAGTAATGCATGCTTAAAAGTACAACATCTGAATACATGTAAAAAACATGCTAATCATGTTTCTTGAAGCCCTGGTGGCCCAGTGATTGAGAGCGTGCCTGCTAACCCAAAGGTTGGAAGTTCAAATCCACCAGCAGCTTCTTGGAAACTGTATGAGTTTCCTGTCTGTCCTGTGGGTCACTATAATAAGTTTTAATCATATTTCTTATGAAATCATGTTCCCTAAAAACTGTCCCCATTCCTTAAATCACCCCCTCATAATCAATTTTAATAGCAAAGTATATCATTTAATATCTTTCTTCTTGCTCATGAAAAAATTGTATATATTATTCAAATCCAATTAATCTTCCCCCCTCCCACCTTTTTCTCTAACAATACTATCAGGTAAATAGATATAGCTCTAATTTTGTTTTAAACTCCAGAATATCACTTTTTAAGGTAGTACTAAAACATGATCTATCTTCCTTTATTATGAGTATCAAGGTGGTTTTAATGTTTTTACAGTGAAAAATAATGTTACAGCTCTATGTACACATACCCACATATGCTACTTTTAACAGAAGTGTGATTACTGGATATAACACGGCATATAATGTTACTGTTCACAGTTCTTCCTCACTACCCTTCTCATTATCTTGAGAGGATTATACAACTCCACCTCCACCGTTACTGTGTGACTTACAGTGGATTTCTATATGGAGCCATGAAAATTATTGGCACAGAGTTGTCATATTACCTTATAATTTTAATATCTTCAAAATCTATAGTGGTGTCATTTATTTCTGATATTGAAGATTAGCACTTTTCCTTTCTGCTTCTTTTGGTTGTTTTATCACTTACCAATTTTTTTCCCCTTGCTTCTACTGAAAGGCAAGTCTTGTGATTTTTGATTACGTGCCAATTATTGTGCAAAGAAGAACAGTAGAAACCGAGGTAGATAACACTTATGCTTGGGAACTGACACACATTTTTTTCTCTCAGGCTGTTATTGTTAGGGCTCAATCTAATCAGTAGCTGATCTGGACTAAGGTTTTGCTGTAATTAAAAGCACCTTGAGCATCAAATTGCTCCACTGGTGACCTGCTCTTACTTTGTGCTTATTAGGGAGCTGGGGAACCATATAGTTTATATCAGTGTTTTCTCTCAACTCTAGTCTTTGAGGAGTCTGGTCCAGTGTTAATCTTAAGCAGAGTCTGTGTGCATGGTTATCAGTAGTAGTGCCTTCTCGGTACTCCTGCTCCTCCCTCTGTGACAGCCAGACTTTGGGATCTTGGGCAGAATAGAGCCTTCTTCCCCTTTCCTGGTAGTGGTAGACCTTTGTTTTGTATCAGCATAAGATAATGGGCTGAGATTTTTCTTTATCTCTTTTAGAATAGATGGCTTTTGTTTGCACCTTTTTTCTGGAAGCAGTTGGTTTGCATGGTTCTTTGGAGTGAAAGAGAAGGACATGTCATCATCCAGAAGCAATGAATTACTGCCTGAGTTGTGATACCAAGAATGTTTGCTGCCCTTCCTATCTTAGAGTTTTTGTCTAATACAGAACATACAGCAGCTAAGCACTCCCTGCATAACTTGCCTACTGGGAAGGATCTGTCTGGTCTTCTGCCTTTTTTTTATGAATATCTGGTTGAGGCCCATGGAAAAGAACTTGTTAAGTGTAAACATCTATTATGTTGAAACTCTCAATTATTCTAAACTGTTATCCTAGTTCAAATTTGACATGTAGGAATTTTGGAAAGTTTCAGATGACTTATTCTTACCTACTTTACCACTTCTTCCTGTGGTCCGGGAGAGATGAAAAAAATCTGTGTCCAATTTCCATTTCTAGATTGTGACTTAATTTTGTATGAAGGAATTTATTTTGAATTTTCATTTGTGTTAGCTGTTTCATTTGTCTTAGCTTAGCTGTTTGTTTTTCTACCTTTTTTTTTTTTTCCTAATAACATTGTCAGGTAAGTAAATATAGATGTAGAATATCACTTTTACTGCTGTTGCAGTAGGCTAGGACTGAAAGATAATCTCTGTCCCTACTGGTATTTCCTCTGACTCCCAGTGGTCTGTGTTAGTGTTGCAGGGTCTTACTCACTGACACATGTGTGCAGGTGTGTGTGGCAGAAGTGACCATCTCTTTATTGTTCTAGCAGTGATTCCAATGTTCCCCAAATCATGGCTCCTTTGGTACTGGCAGATTTCTGCTGCTGCTTTGCCATATCTGGGGCATGGGACTCATGTAAGACTATCCATGCCCTGCCTGCCTGGATGTACCATGAAGCTGTTTCTTTCTTGGGTCATGTTTACTTTATGTCTGGAGTACTATCATAAAACAGGATACTTTCTCTCTTCACTTTCAGGACCCCAGAACTTCTGTTTCTTGTTTTTCTTTTCTTTTTTTCCCATGTAGGTAGAGGCTAAATATCTTCTGTTCAAAATCAGCATTAGATTGGAAGATTTAACAGTGGCAGTGGGAAAGGGAGGTTGTAGTGGTAGTTCATAAAGCACGTCTTTCTCTTCTTCCAAGCCATTTGCATTTTAACTCATTCTGCTCTGGTTAACCACATTTTGGACCAACCTATGGTTACATGAGAACGGACAACTGGACACCTTAGAGGTGAGATGTTGCTCCTGCTCAGCAACTGGTAAAAGGGAAATAAAGAGAAATGGAAGAGGAAACTTTCTGGAATGGGAGTTGTGGTGTTAAGTAGGATTCAGTGGTTTCCTTTGTATTTAAATATGCATATGTAATACATAACAGAAACCTGTTACAGCTTGAATTCTAACATACGATAGATAACTCCTTGAAGTATGTCTGTAAATTATAAAACCTGGTAAGTGGTAGTTAAGAAATAGCACACCAAATATTCATGTGCTTCTCCACATTTTTTAGCCCTTTTTCAGTTAGTGGGGGCTATGTGTCAAATTCTGACCAGTGGACTGTGAGTAGAAATGATGTACGCTACCTATAGGTCTGACTATGAGCACTTGTGCAGGGCCATCTACCTACATTCTCTGCTTCCAAGGAAACCTTTAAAGTCGTGAGTTTAGATGGAGAGAGCTTGAGTTGCCATGTGAAGGAGAGATGCTTTGAAGGGCTCACTAACTAGTATCAAGAAGGAATAAATTTGGGGATGTATCTGCTATTATAGCATAACACACTGCCATTGAGTCAAATCTGACTCATAGCAATCCTGCAAGACAGAATAGAGCTGCCTGGTTAGGGTTTCTAGGGCTGTAAATCCTTAAAAAAGCAGACTGCCCTACCTTTCTCCAGCAGAATGGATGGTGGGTTCAAACTGCCTGCCTCTTGGTTAGCAGCCAAGTATTTAACTACAGTGGAACCAGGCCACGGAACCCTCAGAACTCCTTGTTGTAGCATGTTATTGTTGTTGTTAGGTGCCATTGTGTTAGTTTTGACTCATAGCTACCCTATAGCACAGAGAAAAACTGCCTCTTGAGGTTTCCAAGGAGTGGCTGGTGGATTTGAACTGCTGACCTTTTTGTTAGCAGCCCAGCTCTTAACCACTACACACCATCAGGACTATCATAGCATAAAACCAAAACCAAACACAGTGCCATTGAATTGATGCTGACTCATAGCAACCCTGCAGACAGAGTAGAACTACCCCATGGAATTTCCAAGGAGCACCAGGTGGATTTGAACTGCTGACCTTTTGGTTGTCAGCCATAGCACCTAACCGCTACGCCACTAGGGTTTCCGATAGAAATGTGCCATAGAGTTTTCTAGGAGTGCTTGGCAGATTCAAGCTGCCAACCTTCTGGTTAGCAGATGAAGAACTTAACTGCTATGCCAGCAGGGTTCCATAGCATAGTCTACCTACCTGTTTTTAGCTAGTACAGTTTGGAAGCCATCAGGAATATTCTTTTGAATTGTCTTTCCATTACATGAGTCTGTATGTCATAAAAATATTCAGCTTTCCCTTAAAAAGTATTATCTGTTGGTCCTTTTGTTTTAACGTTTTACTATTTACTGTTGGACAAACTTTTGACAAAGAAACTGAAGGCGAAGTTGTTTAACATTTCTACCAGTTGAACAATGACTTGGGATGAAGATAAAGCATGACAGAAATTAGAAGTTAATGGGAAAATATGATTTCAATAGAAACAAGGAAAAGATGTATGAGCAAATTTTGATGCCATGTCTACTCCATAAAATGAGGTTTACTTAAGAGCTGGAGATCATTCAGACAGAGATAGTTTCTTGTCAGTAAAAATTGATTTACATGCTCTCTATTTTTTCAGTAAAATTTAGCCTCTGTAATAGGGAAGTCTTAACATGAAAGCTTGGCATTTAATTTTTCTTTTAAGTGCAACTATTGCCCCAACTCTGACTAATACAAGTTTAGGAGGACATAATGTTTTCAAATGTAGAAGGCCTTAACCTCGTTAATCTGTTTATAAGTAATAAGTATTAGATTTACATAGTCAACATTTTTCTCTGAATAAGAGTTTAGACTCTGTTTACTCCCCTTTTCCCTCCCTCTATTCATTTTCTCTGAAACCCTGGTCACATAGTGGGTTAAGTGTTGCATCTGCTAACCAAAATGTGGAGAATTCAAATCCTCTAGGCGCTCCTTGAAAGCTCTATGGTGCAGTTCTACTCTGACTTCTAGGGTGGCTGTGAGTCAGATCTGACTCAACGGCAGTGGGTTTTGGGGGGGAGATTAATTCATTCTCCATTTTATTCCTGTGGATCTATAATAGATTGTTCTTTATTTTCATAATCATTTGAAAGGAAGGTTCTATAAAGTATTCTTTAAAAAAAAAATCTCAGTGTTTATTGTAAAAACACTATCTCTGTAGCTACTTCCATCAGGTAGTATCTGGAACAAATTCTGAAGTTTTTTCCCAGACTTTGCATACTAACCAAATATGGAATCTATTTTGCTGTAAAATACTTATAAAGAATTTGGCACAATCTTTGTAAATTCATTTTTTCTATCTCTTTTGAAATCATTTCCACACTATTTAGTACTTCCATGATGTTATCAACGGCACATGGCTGGCTGGCTTCAAGTGTATCACACTGTTGTTGCAGGTGGTCCTCAACTTGCATCATATCTGAGGTATGAAAATCTGCACTTATAACTGTCCATGTTTTCTTCTTTATATACATCTTATCATTGGTAACGTATACTATGTACAGTATTGCAACATGTAATTTGCTGATGTTATCATTATAAGTTTACATGTAATGGTTTTAGTCCCTAAAGACAAATAAAGATGTAACTTATTAAGATATTGACAATAAAAGGCAATAATAACGAAAAACAAACAAAAAAAGTTAAATTTGATTTCTATCAGAATTGGGACAGAATGAGTCATGGAAACAGAATCACATTGTAAATCGGAAACTTTCTTTGTACTCCTCTGAGTTTTGTCTTACTCACAAAGCAATTTATTTATTTAGAACTTTCTTTGGCAATTGACCTGTGTTATTCTTACATTACTAAAATCATATTATTTTCTCCATGTATTATATGTAACAAAACCTTATAATTTATACAGATATTTAGGGCAAACTGGAAAACATGACCTTAAGATTCATTCTTTAAAAGGCACTGTAGCTGTGTTTTTACAAATGTTGTAATTAGAATTTTGGAAATCCATACTGGTGAGGGGGACTTTAAGGAAACAAAAGGTGTGACAGCTGTGTGGGGGTGAACTAAGATAACTGCTGGTGACAAAATACAGTTTAGTTCCAGAATTCAAAATTTCCATACTTATAACTTAGTTAGCATATTTTGCCATCTACTGGTACAGATCCAATAGGCATATTAGTAGGAGGAGGTGGTGTTGCTTGAAGGAGGACATTAGGTTCTGAAGTTAGCCTTTAAAGTAAAACTCAAATCTATTCATGATTACCTCTAAATGTACGTAAATCATCAGGACAATTTATGTTGTTTTTCTTTGTATTTCACATGAATTCTTTTTCCCTAGGACAGTGGAGGACAAGGTTTTGTTTAGGTTGGGTGCTGGGGCTAGTTCAGTAGTGGTCTCTGTCTCTCTTTTACACATACACACACACACACACACACACACACAAACACACATGCATGCTTTCTTTTTCAGATACACATAGTTTTGTCTAACGTTCTGTACTACGGAACAGCATTTCAATGTCAACACAAAGACCAATATCTAGGCAGCATCAAGAGAAATTTCACATATATGACTTAATATCCACTGCATTTTCGATAGCACTTGGCTTGGCCACTGCTTTTTTTCCATTTATTCCCTTCTACAAGGTAAACTGCAACTATGAGCAAGTAAGAGAAAAGGAGTACCTAGCTCAATTTTGTTGATCAGGATTTTGTTAGTCTCTCCCTCTGGCTTGACCACTGTTCATTACTGGCCTGTATGTCTAGACCTCTTCCAATTACGGCTTTACAGTTGATTGAAGTCATCTTTTGCTCAGTGTATGATGGCATGAAACCTCACCAATATGTTCTCAAAAGATGTAGGGAGCTGACTCTCACTTTCAGTTTACTGGACAGGTTTACATGCTAACTAAAAAGGTCCTGAACACTGACTGCATTTTATGTTGTTCGTCAGCAGTTACATGAACCATGTTCCAATTGTTTACACAGTAGCTCATTAAACAACTAGTTACATAACTTATATGTAACTTTTCAGTGTACTGCAGATTATTGATATATTCCAAAACATATATATGTACACACACACACACACACACACACACACACACACATTAAAGTAACCACTTTTAAGAAAAACAAACAAACAAACAAGCATACTTATCAGCAAAGAATGTTTGTGGTAGAAAAGCCAGTTTTGTATTTATTTGCCCATTAAAATGTAGGAAGAACATTCTTTATAAATTGCATTTCTTATTTAACGTAACTAACTAAAAATCATGTATGATATGACCTGGTTTTATTGGCAGTTATAGTATCCTATTATTAACCCAACAAAATTTCCACAAAAGGATATGTCTAGAAGTATACTTTAACATATTTTCCTCTTTATTTTTTTCCCAAGATCAAGAAGTATCAAGGGATATTTCTCTGATTTAAATTAAATCTTAATTTGTTATAAAACTCTTTAGACTGTATTTATTTAGGTCTTTGGTTTTGAGACTACCCTGGTATCTGTGGTGGAAGTGGGTTTCGTCATGGGACCTTTTTCCTTGACTCTGTGCAAAAGAGGAAAAAAAGAAAACAGCTTTGCAGTCATTCTCCCCCTCCCCTAGCCCCAACTGGGCTCTGAAAAATTGTTATAGTTGCCCTTGTTACAGTTACTCAGGGATGAAGCTCTCCGTGCTGATACAAAGTGTCCATTATACAATTAGATGGAGCCCCTTGAGAGAAGATTGGTTAGTTTAGTGCAGACAGGTAATTGGTCACTTATTAAGCAAATAGAGGATATAAAATCTGATCATTAGTACTGAGCCACATGTCTATATGAGCATCTTTGTGACAGAGGTTGAAAGGAACTTTGCTATCAGCAAGATGAGCCTGGAGCAGAGCTTGTCCTTTGGACCCACCAACCTTGTGCTGAGAACTTAAACCCAGGAGACAGAGAGAACTGTAGTATTGGCACAGCAGCAGGAACACAACGAGATTGGTGTGAGATGGCATGGTGACCTTCCTCTTCCTCCGAGTGAGGCAACTACAGTGGACTTGCCAATCCACAGAGTGAGAGAACTGAGGTCATTTAGGCAGTCTTGCTGGCAGAGTGGAAAGCCTTGGGGCACCTGCTGATGGAGCTAAAAGAGCTGTAACACTTGCTGTAGCAGGCAAGGCTCTGAGATGAACCCGTCCTGAGTGGGCCAAGAAGAGCTTATCCCAGAAAGCTGAGAGAAGAGACAGACAATTGTCCTACACTCAAGAAGAGAGAAATGTAATCTTCACTGTGGGGAAGCCATCTGGACCTTGCCTCTGTGCTTCCTGACGTTGATCTTGTTCCAGTTACTTCCAAGTAAATTCTGATCCCATGTTTCTTCCCCAATAAGCCATATAATGTGAGTATGGGCTGTGTGTTTTGTTGACCATCTTAATAAATTACTATACCCAACAGAGAGATAGAAAGTGCCATGAGGAGGATGGCTGGTGTCAGAATTGGTAAAAAGATTAGAGAGTAGAGGCATGTCCGACCTCTACCTCAGCTTTGAGCTAATGCTTGTGCTGATTCTTATTCTGCCCAAAGTTAGATGAAGTCTGAGGCTAGCTAAGCCCTTCCAACCAGATTTTCTCATATTAAACTTTAGAGAGGACAATAACAATAAAAAAATGTAATGGTTAAATTTGTGTGACAACATGACTCTCCCATGATTCTCGGTGGTTTGGCAGTTATGTAATAATGTTGACAGTTATATAATGATGTAGTCATTTTCATGATATGATCTGCTGTGATCAGCCAATCAGTTGATATGGCCTGCATCTAACATGTGTATGGATGTTCTGGCAAAGCTCAATGACTTGCTGTTTTCCCTTGCACTTCATTTGGTTATTTGAAGGGTTTACATTCTTTGTTAGAGATATTCAGGCATAGAAAACAGATGAGTACAGTGGTATTTTATGCATGAGAACCTGGAAATTGTGTTAGTTCTATTGGTTTTGCCTGAAAGGTGACCTTGAATAAATTTTAGGTTGATTCAGGAATGGATTTTTCACGTAATCTAGTTTTAAGACTGAAAGAAGATCCCAAATTACCTCTTATTTAAGAGCATGAACTGTGGACTTGGGGTGCCTGAGCTAGAATTCGGGTTCTGTCATATACTAATTGTGTAAACATGGGAAAGCTACTAGCCTCCCTAAAACACTGTTTCTTTACCTATAAAATGGAAATCAGAGCTTCTGCTTGATATGGTTTTATAAATGTTAAATCAGAAACTATATACTAAGCACTTAACATGGTGGCTGTCTCATAGTAAGTATTGAAAATCCTTGGCTGGTATTGCTTTCATTCTGTTTTTTCATTATTCTTTGCATTTGAAGTTCCTGACAGAGTATGCCATTCTTTAATAGAAATATTTTTCCATACTGTGTCAGGTTGTTCTACAGTTGTTCCTTATGAATGATGAAAAACAAGAGGTTGTTGAGTGTAATGTGCTGTGTTGAGTTAATGTGGTCTGTCTGCAGAGCCAGACTGGCCCTCTGCTACCCACAAGCTGTGTGACTTAAGGCAAGTCCACAACTTCCTGTGACTGAGGCCTTTCATGTGTGAAATGTAGATAACAAAAAGTATCTCATGGTTTTTTTTGTGAGAATAAGCTAAAAAATGAGAAGCACACACCATAATGCCAGGCACAACAGAATCTTCCCCATTGTGTCAGTCTCAAGTGCCTAATAAATTTAAAAGCTCTTTGAAGTCAACAACTGTGACAAAGGATTACTTTTTCTCTTTTCAATAATTTACTTTATTGTTGTTGGGAATAAACAACAATAAAAGCTTCTGCATGTACAGTTCAGGGACACAGATTACATTCCTCAAGTTGTGCAACCATGTTCATTCTCGTTTTCTGACTTGTCCCTCCCCTAGGAACATACACTCCCTGTCTCTCAAAAGTTCATGTCTCTTTTGAGTTGCTGTTGTCAGTTTGAACTGCTATCAACAGATCTTAAAAGAGCAAAATGCTCGAAACAGCCATTCTTTATGAGGTAAGCTAAACTATTGTTTGGTTTTAAGAAAGCTTCAGGGCATGTTTTTCATTTAAGATTTGAAGATTATTTTAGGGCAATAATTTCAGAGAGTTATACAGACCTCATGGCTCCAGAAAATCTGAATTCCATGAGAATTTGAAATTCTGTTCTCAATTTTCCACTTTTAGATCAAGATTCTTGTACAGAATCATTGGGCAGAGTGTTCACTAATTGTAGCTGGGCACCATCCAGTTCCTGTTGTCTCACTGCAAAGGTGGCAGTTGTTACGGAGGCAATTTGCCCCACATTCCATATTCTCCTTCTATTTCTTGAATTTTCCTCTGTTGTTCTCAGTAATAGAGAACAATTGCTCTGCTTTGAATGGCCACCTGTAAGCTTTTAAGACCCCAGGCACCTTGCAACTGACTAGGAGGTAGAACAGAAGCACTAGACACATTATTAGGCAAGTTTATTGGGTGTGTTATGTGAAACATGACCTAAACTACCAAACTGAGGGACCAAATCCCATGAAGTGTTTCATTATTCATAAATAGGCTCCGCAGCTACCTTTGTTGTTACAAATGTATCTGTCAGACTTTGTGACACAAGATTATTGTTTTCACAGAGTATCTGCTTTTAGGCTGGGTGTATAGCACATGCTCAACATGTGCCAAATTTTTATGCAAATAGCATATGCTTTCTACATTGGTTTGTCAGCCACACCTTCCCTCTGAAAAGTGTTTTTGTAAGCACATCATGCTGTTTTTTCTCTCTCTCTCTGGCCTGCCTGCCTGCCTGCCTGCCCGCCAGCCTGCCCGCCTGCCCTCTTCCCTCCCTCCCTCCCTCCCTCCCTTCCTCCATTCCTTCTTCCCTCTCTCCCTCCCTCCCTCTCTCCTTCTTCCTTCCTCGCAACAACACTTAAAAAATGTTACTGTGACATTTATGAAAATACCTTGAGGAGGGATGGTGAAGTTGGAAAACAAAGAAGGTGTGCATTTTTTTGTGTAAAAATATGGCACATACTTATTAATTGATATAATATGCATCAGAAAGCCTTGATTACAAATCTGAAATTATCTGTGTGACACTAGGATTTTCAGAGTCTAGATTGAGTCCTATTAAATCTAGTATTGAGTGCCAAATGTGCAGCTCACTTGGAATGTTATGTGGTTTTTATGTTATGTTTTTAATTGCAGAGTTTTCACATTCCAATGAAACAGCCCAAATGCCAATACCATATTCACAGTCTGGTTTTGTTGTCCTTTCCTGAACTGACTGCTGGCCTAGAAATCAAGTCTCAAATTAGTGGTATTTACTTATGCCCAACAATATATATTTCAGTTGAAGGAAATAATAAGCTGTAGAAAAGGACAGAAATTTCTGGAAGAACTTTAAACAAAACTGCAATCTTTTTTTTTTTTTTTTAAGTCTCATTCAAAACAAAACAATGACATAATTAGGAGACAGGCTTCCATTTCCAACATCAAACTTCAGTGAATGGTTGAAATGTGTCTATTTGAAGAATATGTAACAATTTTATAGTTTGCTTAGTATTGACTCCTTTTAAGAAGTAGCAGATCCCTAACTTAGCTTTTAAGTCCTATATAGCTGTGTTCTTACAGTCTGTCTGCTAGTCAAGCAAAAAGACCCCACTATTAATCTAAACACTTTGATATGTGTATCCTGGTGGTGTAGTTGTTAAATGCTATAGCTGCTAATCAAAAGGTTGGCAGTTCAGATCTTCCAGGCACTCCTTCGAAACTCTATAGGGCATTTCTACTCTGTCCTATGAGTTGGAATTGACATGACGGCACTGGTGGATTATGCATATGTGTGTGCATATAAAATACACAGTTCACATTTATGTTTTTAATTTAAGAGAGTATTCAAGCATGCATGAAGTTTAGGTAGCAAAAGAGGTTATTATATAAAATATTTCCCAATGAAGATGAAAAACAAAACTATGACTGCTTGTATTGTAAAAGTATATATGCTGGAGTATCTTAGTACCTTAGCTTCCCCATAGAATTGTTAAACTGTGATTTACTGTTCCTGGAAGCAAGTACATACTGGGACTGCCAGTTAAGTTCATGGACTCATCCTAGAAAAAGTGCTGCATACCTCATTGCTGAGTATCACTGTTGTTACCTTCTGAGTATTCCCCTTGGAAAGCTCTACACATCCATCAGCACCTAGTCCACTCTTGGAAAGCCGTTTTGGACTCTTTCTGGAATGGCCATCAGAGCTATCATCGTATTACCCTTGATGTCCTGAATGTCATCAAAATATCTTCCTTTCAATATCTGAAAGTAAAGAAAAAAGTCATTGGGGGTCAGGTCAGATGAGTAGGTAGGATATTTATTTACTGACTGAAAACTCCCTTACAGACAACTATACAATTGATTTCACAAACTTGCTACAGTGCTACTGTGTGCAATGGCCATTCCAGAAAGAGTTCCAGAATTGCTTTGAAGATTGGACTAGGCACAGGCATTGCTGCATAGCTTCTCACGGGGAATACTTTGAAGGTGACTATAGTCTTATTCAGCAATGAGGTAGCACTTAGAACAATTAGGTGCTCAGACTTAGTTTTCAGGTCTCGTTTACCCAACCTAGTGCCGTCAAGTCGATGCCAACTCATAGTGATCCTATGGGACAGAGTAGAAATGCCCCACAGAGTTTCCAAGGAGCACCTGTTGTATTCAAACTGCTGACCTTTTGGTTAGCAGATGTAACCACTAAGCCACCAGGAATTTTAGTTGGTATAATTAAGACTCAATTTTATTATCTCAAAATGGAACTGTATTAGGACTGTCTTCAGAGCTTCAATAGGGTAATGCATGAAAAAGTCTTAAGCTGGTACCTGGAACATAGTATGTTTGCAATCAAAGTTTCATCAGTATTTGTATTATTCTTCACAGAAAATATCTAAACTTTTCATAGACTAATGATAAGATTAATCAATTGGAAGGCTGAGAGGTCCTATTTTGCATTTTGTTGCTTGTATTTTATTGATTTTACATACTTAGAGTTATATAATTAATTTATGTAATTAATCTTAAATACTCAGAGGATGGATTGATTCACATAAAATAGAAGTTTATTTCTGTCTTCTGTGACAGTGCAGAGGTAGGTAGATGGTCCAAGGCAGTGGCCAACCCTCTTTAGTGAAGTCATGTAAGAGTCCAGCTTCTGTTCTTTTGTTATCTACTGCTGTTTAGGATTGTGTCTTCTCTTGCGCGGCTAGAGCTGGTTCAGTAGCACCATGCTCATAACCTAGCTTTAAAGAATGGGAAAGGAGAAAGTTGAGAGTAAGCAACCCATTTTTTGAGAATTGACTCAGAAGTGGCCTATTTCAATTCTGTCTGCATCCCATTTACCAGAATATAGTCATATGCCCACATCTGTTTAGAAGAGAGGTACAAAATGTAGTCTATAGTTGTGTATGCTGTGCCAGGAGAAAATGCAAGGATTCTACTCCTAAAGTGAATAGGGTGATTAAAAGTCTCTGCCGCAAATCATATGCTACAGTGCAAAAGCACTATTGGACCAGGAGTCAAGAGAACTGGCAATATGCCTTGAATTAGTTCAGAATAGTTGCATAACATTGAGGTCTGAATTTCCACATGTCTCAGTTGTTTTCTAGGTCTCACTGTCTTATTTCTTCATTACTTGGGATACTCCTTAATTCTTCATCGTGTGACATAGTAACAATGAAGACTTACTGAATGTTTGCAGTGTCCTGGGCACTAGTTTAAATATTTTGCACGTATTATGTCACTACTGACAACAAACCTGTGAGGTAAGCACAACTGAAGTGTGGAGAAGCTAGTTAACTTGAGCACTTGGAATTTAATTTCAGGTTTCTTAACTCTAGAGCTCAATTGTTTAGGCCTATATGAGAAGTAGCTACTAGTTTCACCTCTTTGTTATGTTATTTCCTATTGTTGCAGTAACAAATTACAACAAATTAGGTGGCTTAATGAAGCACAGATTTATGATCTCACAGTTCAGGATGTCAGACCTCTGTAAAGGGTTTCCCTGACCTAAGATAAAGGTGTTGGTGGGCCTGATTTCTTATGGAGGCTGTAAAGGAGATTGTGGTCCTTGCCCGTTATAGCTAGGTTGTCTACTTTCTTTGGCTTATAGTCCGCTTCTAGCAATCACATCTAAATTCACTCTAAATCCTGCTTCCATCATTGTGTTTCCTTTTCTCACCTTCTTCATTTGGAAGGATCATTATGATTATACTGGGCCAGATAATCCAGGATAATCTCCGATATCCACATTTTTAATCTGATCAGTCTTGGGCCAGATTCTCCAGAAAAGCAAAACCAGTAGGTGTGTGGATATATGTATATATGGAGAGATTTATATCAAGGAAATGGCTCATATGGTTGTAGAGGCAGAGATGTCGTAAATCCCTGGGTCGGGATAAGGGCTTCTCCTGGTTTACATAGCTGCAGGGGCTAACAAGCTCCAGATGGCAGGTCAGAGAGCAAGGCTCTTGCTTACAGGCTGTGAAGACTCAAGAATCTCAAAATCAGCAAGCAGGACTCTAAATAACCTGCTGTCTCAGTTCCCAAGAACTGGAAGTTAGATGAACAGGCACCAGCTGCAGGATCTGGTGCAAGCAAGAAGCTCAGGAATCTTCCCTGAATGCCCACTTGTATTCAATACAGGCCACACAGCAAAAGGTGCTGGCTTTCAGCTGATTGGCTACTGGCAGCAGCTTTCATCATGGGGGTTATCACGTATCACATCTCAACACTGAGGTGATCACAACGTTACATGACTGCCCAAACACTGAGGATAACGGCCCAGCCAAGTTGTTGTACAGTCTTAATCATCGCAATCATATTTACAAAGTTCCTTTTGCCATATAAGTAACATTGAGGATTAGAATGTGAATTTCTTTGGGAGAGCATTATTTGTTCTAATACAAATGTTTTCTTAAAACATGCCAGTAATTTATTAACAAATCCAATGGACCTTTTCAGGCTTTACCACTTTTCACCTACTTGTAGCATTTGATATTCTTTATCACATACTTTCTCTTGAAACTCCTCCCCACTTTTATTTTTTTTAATGTGTGCAAAATGGTGAAAGTTTACAGAATGACTTCAGTTCCTGTTCGATAGTTATCATAAAGTGTGTTATGGCCCACAGTGTGTCACCACTCTTCCAGTTTCTGCCCTGGGTCTCTTGTTTCCTTTCGTCCTGATCTTCTACAGATCCTGCCTTCTCATCTTTGTTTTTTGTTCGTTATTACCCTTTGGATCTCGTATAACTGATTGTTTTAAGGAACACATTCCTCTCCAGTATTATTGTTTATTTTATAGGCTTGTGTATTATTTGACTAGAAGGGCCCACTTGTACTTTCTCAATTATAACTTGCCTGTTTTTCTTGCCTTTTTGATTACTACTTTCTATTTTTCATTTCTCTGATATGACTACCTTTAAAAAATTGTTTTGTTGTTGCTGAGAATATATACAACAAAACATAGCAGCAATTCAGCTCGTTTTACATGTACAATTCAGTGACATTGATTATATTGTTCTGGTCATGCAACTGCTCTCACCCTGCTTTTATGTGTTCTTTCCGCATTAACAAAAACTCATGCCCCTCTAAGGTTGCTATCTAATCTTTCCAGTTGCTGTTGTCACTTTGGTCCTATGTAGATCGTTCTCTGCAAGTTCTAACTCACTAAAATACCAATCTATTTTATATATTGCTCCCAGATTTACCAGTCTAATGAAGAATTCTAGTCTTATCATATCCCTGCACCTCAAATACCTTTATTTACAGAACTGTCTATCTTTCTAGGCCCTCCTTCATCTACCTTCAGTATTTTTTATTACTATATACATTTGTCATTGATGAACAGTACTCGTTTCTCATCAACTGTATGCTTTCCTGCTTATGCTATTCTGCTTATGCATGAAACAGTTTTCTCTACCATTTATACTTATCTAAATCCAGCTCATTCTTTAACACTACATTTAATTCTACTTTCACCAGAAAACCTTTTGATAATCTCTCATTTTTTGAATTATCAGATATTTTTATAACATATATTGAGATTAACAGCTTTTAGTCATTTATAAAATCAATTTTGAAGAGATTGCATTTGATTCATCATTTAATATTTGTTGCTAAATATTCTGGGAAGTGCAAATTGAATGATGAGAAGATTAAGGAGGAACAATACATATTCACTTTGGTGGGTGATGGAAGGGTGTTAGAATCTTAGGTGAGTATAATTATTTTAAAAGATATATTAAATGTTATGAACTACTACTTGGAAAAATTAAAAGCCTATTGCTTTCTTCATTTGAATCTAGATAGAGGGCATCGTTTGAGCTATTGTTATTGGCAGTGGGCTTGAAGCCAAATCCTTGGGTTTGAATCCTGGCCATAGTACCAAGTCAGGAAATAGTTGCTCACGCCTCCTTGAAAATGCTAACATGTAACAAAAGCTACTTATGAAGCACCTCACAGTGCATAAGCAACAGTCCTTGGCATGTGATGAGTCACTGTTTGAACAGTTATTAGCATGCATTATTATCAGGAGTGGGCAGAGCTTGAAAAAGATTGAGAACTGCTAGTCTAGATGATCTGTGCCATAACTATTAGCCTTAAAATTCTGTCCTTCTAATCACTATTGTAACTGCCTAATCTGTACTGCCTGGCATGTGGATTTATGTGCAGAGGCACTTAAAATGATAACTGAGTGGCTCATTCTATTTCATCTTCATTATGGACTTACCAGACATTGTGATGCTTTTGAGATGTCTTCATTTTGATTCAGTACTTACTGATTCTAGCATTTTTTTTTTTTTTTTTTTGTATAGTTAGGTTCATAAAGAGCAGAGGCAAGTCCTTTTACTTCTTTTTTTTTTTTTAAATTTGGGCAAATTCATCTATTGCCCTTTCTCCTAGCATAGTTTATAATCTTTCTCTATAGTACTTAAAACTCTTTCATGTGTGTATATTTAGTGCACTAAATTAATGCAATATATATTAACTAATTATCATATTTTACCCTATATGTTGCTTAGACTTTGGAAGCATGTTTGTAGCCTATGTAATTTGATGTTTAAAATACAATAAATAAATAAATAGTAAACAAATAAAATAATTCATGTTTGTAGTATTTTTTTGTTTGATTGAATCATATACTGACTACACAGAACACTTGAGAACAGATACTGTGGGAAGAAGTTGAGAAGCATCTATTTGCTGTCTGAAAACATGCCAATGCTTTTTAGGTGAATGCTGCTCTGTAAATAGTAAATGATTTGCTAAAAATTTCCATTTGAAGGTTAGGGATGTGACTCAAAGATACTAACTTAGTTACTAATTTAGTACTGTTTTGAATATTCACATTGTTAATTCAAAGCATCATTTTAACAGTGCTGAAGTAGAACCAACTTGGATATGCAGTTGGCCTCCAAGCCAAATGCTGTCGAGTCTGATATGCAGTTAGGATAAATAAAACTTTCGTATTCTAAATAATTATTGTGGTAGAGGACGTGACTAAAGAAACTGCTTTTCAATAGAAGCTTGCATGTATTTTTAAAAAATTGTAAAAAGTTGTGTTGATTTCTTTGTACTTAATTAACAGAAGGTGTTAACCATTATCTGTTCCCATCAAGTCTCTTACAACTCTAGTGACTCTGTGAGGCAGAATAGAACTACCCCATAGGGTTTCCAAGGAGCAGATGGTAGATTCAAATTGCCTGTTTATTGGTTAGCAGCTTCAGCACTTAACCACTGTGCCACCAGGGCTCCTTATGAGACATAGTTTCTGTAAATATTACTTTGTGATTTAAAAAATCAAAATGTGCTTCTAGAAATGCAAAATGTTCAGTTCTTTGGACTGTAATGACATCTTCCTTTTTACTTTTCTTGTCCTGTACCTTATCAAATTACAAATATGGAGTAATTTTTATCCTTACTCCAATTTTCAATCAGAATTTGGTCAGAGTCACTAACTGAAGAATTATACTCAAAGAAATCTCCCTGTTCTTCAGAGTACAGCCTAACAAGCTAAAATTTCCTTACCCAAGTGGTCAAGTGTACTTTAATTATAGAATCTTTACTAGCAATGGTGCTGGTAAGTAAAAACAAACATGGTTTATTTTATAAAGAAATGTTTTTGACATAATTGAAAAGGAATTTGCAAAGTAAGGTAAAATACTGTTGATAATTATTGTAAGAAAGTTTTCATTCATGACTATACTTGAAAGAATTTGCCTACATTTTTCCTTTCTTTATGTAATGTAGTAAAATGCAATTGGATGAATAATACTGATTCACAACTTGAACTATACATTAAAATCACCTGGGGAAGTTTGGGAAACACTGCATTTCACTGGCCGATTGAAAAAGAATCTCTAAGAGTGGAATTGGGGCATCCTGCACTTTTAGGAGATCTCCATATGGTTGCAGTGCCCAAACAGGCTTGAGAACCACTGGGATAAATACTTTGATTTTACCTACTATGTTGACATATGCTAACATAAGTGATACACATGCACATTCACACATACATACATATATACAAATGTATATATGAATAGATAAAATACTTTTTAAAAACAAAATTTTGCACATGTGAATTTTACTATGGTAACACTGGTTGCATAGTAGCTAAGTGCTACGTCTGCTGACCCAAAGATCGTCAGTGCAGATCTGCCAGGCACTCCTTGGAAACTCTATGGGGCAGTTTTGCTCTTCCCTATAGGTTGCTATGAGTCAGAACTCGATGGCCCTGGGTTTGATTTTGGTTTAATAATATAACATTTATTATTATAAGGCCAATATTTATTAAGCTAAATGCCAGTTACTGTTATCATTGCCTTTAATGCGTTGCCATATTTAAACCTCACAATACCAATATGGAGTATGTGTATTTTCTCAGTTTGAATGATGAGGATACCTAGGCAAAAAAAGACCGAGTAACTTGTCTAGTGCCACACAGACAGAATCTGGAGGTAAGACTGCTGAATTCAGTCTGAGTAGTTAATTATTTTGCCACGCTGCATTTAGTCATAACTTACAGGTTACCAATTAAATGGTTAAAAGAGAAAATTAAGTAAAGACTGATTAAGACTGCTGTGAAGATATAAATAAGGTTATCAGAGATAGTTATTTCTGTTTATTCATTGACACACAAAAAGCAATATTCTGAATTTTAATATATTTGCTTTTATATTATATGCAGGATCTCAAAGATCATCTGAAACATTCTCATGAGCAAGGAGCTTTCTTATATGTATTTTTTGGGGGGGAATGCAGGCTGTTATATCAGTTTAGCATAGAAGCTGCTTTGTATTTGAATTCAGAACATTTTTTAATATTTTGGATTGAGTTACAAGAAACCTGTAGATGGCAGCAGCTTTCTGCTATTGGGGATTTGCTCTTCCTAAGCGCTTTTGGCTGGGGTACTGACTGAAATTAGATGTAGGAGCACAGTCTGGGGGGGTTGTACTAAGGTACACATATAGAGGTATATTCTCTATATGGCATTCTGAAAGTAATTTTCTGTTATTGGTTTTGAAAAACGTATGCCTTTTATTTGAATAAGAATTGAATCATATCTGCTTGATTCTGAAAGAAAAAGCCGAACCAAATGCAAGGCATTCTCGGCTAAAGCAGTATCTGGGAGAATTCTGCTATCATTCTTCAACGTTGCATTTAGGTGATCACACACTTTTTCTAAATACAGCGACCTGCATGATTTATGTGGAATTCCAAAAGCAATGATCCAGTAAATTTACTAACAGTTCCAGTAAATTTGTTTCATGGATCCCGCATCTGATGATTACCTTCTGCTCTTGGCATTTTCTGCCTAATACACCATGTAATATGGTTCAAATTGAGAGTTTTATTTTGTCGTATAATTCACTGGAGAGGCTAGTGGAGCTTTTTACTGTGTATTAGACAAATAAAAGCCAATAGTAGTATGGGTTGCACTGTATTTGAAGACTTTATTAGAATTGTCAAAGAAAACAATCATCTATACTCCTATAGCCCTTCAAGTAAACTTCCTTATACATCTAGGAATACCCTTATTCTTATACTGAATTAAGATCACCGTAATTGAGATATTGGCATGGATTGATTAAGTAGGTAATGATGAGAAAAGATGGTTTCAATTAGTATGTTTTAATAAAAAATAGAACACTGTCTATCCAGTCCTCAAACATTTGGCACTTTCCCAGCACTGTTTGAGTTTAAAGAAGCAGAAAAAACATTTTGTGAATCTGACCCTCTGTGGATCACCCTTGTAGTTGCTAAGTCATATAAGGTTTGGCATCACTGTATTACCCGGCCTGGTTTGTGACACCTATTTTTTTTATGTTTCAGTAGTCCAAAAGCCAAATAAATGTTTTTGGAAGCCAGATACTTTGTTTAAAATATGACAGTTCCAAGTAAATATTCATGTTTACTAAAACCAAATGAAAGATGAGATATGAGCCTCCAACACTTATTTATAGGAGCTCATTTTCTTTACGTAATTGGTCTGAAGGGAAGATGAAATCTGATGAGCTCCAGGGATTTTGCCCCACAGTTAATTTTACACTGTTGTAGATGCAGTGAAAAAAAAGTGATGCAGAGTTTATAGTGGAATGCCTTTACAATTCTGACACATAGAAGCAAGAGAAACATCTGCTTTCTGTTGATTTAGCAAAGGAGTTTCTTTTTATACCCATCTCCAGGGATGTGGTTAGCACCGCAAAATCATTTTACAATATGATGTTTCGTTGAATAGCTGATTTCTGTGACAAAAGTGCCATTTAACAATTTTTTTAATTGTTTAAAATGAAGGAGCACTACCAGAACCATCAGAATCCCAGGGTAGTGCAAACGATGGACACCCACAGTTCCTAACCAAGTGGTGGGAAGTTTCAAGTCTACCCAGAGGCAGCCCAGAAGAAAGGCCTAGTGATTACTCCTAAAAATCACTGATGTTCTGCCACCCATGTGATTACTGTGATCTGGAAACAATGCCAACTGGTTTTCATTATCAGGATAGCTAGTATCTGTCTTTTATAAAAGTGTTTGATGAGCCAGAGAAAAGTATCTTGACTCTCTTTTTACCAGCAGCATATTCAATAACATGGCTGAAAATAATGAGTATTACTAATCCAAAATAATTGAATCCAAATTTCTGTAGGGCATTTCCCAGAGTCACAGGAGGTTATTCCTCAATTTTTAATAGACAACCAACAACTGTAAGTTCTTTTCATTCTGTAGCTATTTGTTGAGTGCTTACTTTATGAAAGGCAATGTGCTAGTGAACAAGGGAGACGTGGTCCCTATCTCTTCATGCTTTTTCCAGGGAAGAGAGAGATTAGATAACACATTTCACAAAGTAATAGTTAAAGTTATAACCATGGCATTTATCTTGAAGGAGATTTTAGAATGCCATGAAAATATTCAAAAGACAAATATAGCCTGGGATTTTAAAGAAGGCTTTCTTAAAGTTTGTTTTTAATCTTTTATCTAAAATAAGTAATAAGATTATGACATACAAGTAGTTTATGGTAATGAGTGGAATTTCTACTTTTATATAATAAAGTTATTGGAAAACTAAAAGAACAAAATATGCAGGAATTAGGAAAAATAAATTGTCCTGTTGTCTTAGTTTAGTATGTGTGTACATGTGCTGTGAGTTCTTCATTCTAAAACTCACAGCACATTGACACCAAAATCACATTCACTGCTCTCAAGTCAACTCCAATGCATACAGACCCCATAGGACAGAGTGGAACTGTCTCACAGGGTTTCCAAGGTTGCAAATCTTTACTAGAGCAGGTGGTCACATCCTTCTGCAGAGTGGCTGGTGGATTTGAACTGCTGGACTTGTAGTTAGCAGCTGGGCCCTTTAACCACTGAGCCACCAGAGCTCTGGCTGACATGGACATGCATCCATTTAAATGGAAGAAAATATATTTGTCTTTGTAAGGTAATTTAACTACTATTTAAATAAATTAAATTTGCTTGTGTTACTTTGTAAGATGATCTACATATACAGAATCATGCAAGCAGATGTTTTCCTGGAAATGAATGGGCTAAAAATTAAGAGAATTTCCTCTGAAAAAGTATGTAGGATGAGGATGAATTTAAATCTGTAGAAAATAAGTCAGGAGAATATGTGATACAGTTCCTGTACATAAGTTTGCCCAGCTCTTGTGAAAATGAGCTCAAACTCATGAAACACGTATGCTTTTATCCCAGAGCCTACTCAGGAAAAAAAAGAAAAAAAATCACATTGTTTAGATTTTGTACATTCTTCTCATATTTAAAATACAAAGGATTGTTTAACAGTGATTCAATTTAATTTTAATAATGAAATAGTTTTTCAAAGCTCAGGAATTGCTGGAAGTACTTCAAAGAGAGAAGGAAAAAGGGAGGGATAACAGTTACACCAAATTGAGTGGAAAATAAAACACACAACACAGACACACACACAAAAGCAAATATATATATACATATATATGAGACAAACAACCAAGCTGACAAAATGCAGATTAACGAACTCTGCTTGTGAAGCAGAAGATTTTCTTTCATTTTACAAATATATGAAAAAGTACCTGTCTATGTTTTAGGCATGCTACTTTTAAGTAAAATCTTTTAACCTACTTTGACCTTGACATAATCTAAAGTTTTATCAGTTAACAAATGCCTGCTATTCTCATTACTCTTAAGCAAAGGATCTTTGATGATGAATGTTATTTTTTTTATTTAAGATTTTGTTGTTTTGCTTTTATTGAGTTTATAAATATAATTTATTCTGAAGTTCATACTAGGAATGGTAAATTAATCTGAAAAAATTCCATTCCCTTTTAAGCTGGGCATAAATTTAAAAAATGTGGCAAACTTGATTCTAGTCATTTTCATAGTTTCTGTAATTTATTCTGTATTGGTAAATTAAGAATTTACTTAAATTTATTTTTACTTCCTAGAAATCTCTACTTCAAAGAACTCTTTGAAGAAATTTGTAACCCAGTTGATAAATGACATATACAGATGGCTGAACAATTAGCTAAATTTGAGAATGTTTTGTGTATGCTAATAATGATAGGTATGTTTTCCTTAATATTTAGCACTTACCTGCTATTTTAAACCTAGTGCTACTGAAGGTGTTTAAGGAACTTGACTTATTTGTTGCAAGGAAGCAACTGATCAAGGAAAGATGAAGTCTGTGAACACATAAAATTTTTATTATTATTATTATTATGCAAAGGATAGTAACCATCTGTTCTCTGTCTATTGAAGCCAGGACGTGAGGAAATAGACTTACACTGCAATATAAGGTAGTTAGGTTAGAATAATTGAGGGATTTTTTGACAGAGTTGTTAAACACTGAAATGAATCAGCAAGAGAGGTTGTGAAATCTTCTTAGATTATTATTTTTTTCCTTATTAAGCAGCATGATGTATCTTTGGTTTATGCTAGTTTGGCCTGAATCCTGAGGGAACAGACTTTTCAAGACTTAGCTATCCGTATCTGCGATTTCACAAATGGGTTTCTTTTAAGTGTTAATGTCAGAGTGAGGGCCATGAAATACTAACAAAAAAAGAGGAGGAGGAGGAGGAGGAGGAAGAGGAGAAGAAACAATGTATTTTGAACTTTAGTTTTGTAGAAAGCTCTGTATGAAGAACTTTGCAATTACCTTCCCATTTGAATTTAGTAATGAATCAGGTATTTCAGTCTGTGTGGATTCTGTGTGCAGCTTTTCTGTTGATGATGGCTACCACACATCTAAGAATTTATTGCAGGCGGCAAATGTTTGTATCTCTTCTGCTTTCTATTAGGATGGAGGGGTTAAGCCCTTCTCAAACTGAAGAGATTCCCTTTTAGAGAGCAGCAATGTAGCATGGAGCATAACATAATTAGGTCTCTGAATATGTTAATACAACAAAGAGGATCTGACCATCAGTTACATGGAGTTGCATTAATGGAACTCATTACTTCTGCTATTTCACTCTGTCTCTGATGATTACATGATTAGGGTGCTGTTGGGTTCACAGTATGCCTCGAATAATTAACTGGGCTGGAGATCCCTGTGTTTTCCTTCCACAAGGCAGAATTCACTTCTGCAAAAGAATGAACCAAAGTAGTCATCTTTGGTTGTAACCTAGAAAACTTACTTTTTTGTTATTTTGATTAAAAACTTTAGCAACAAGAATGGGTCTTGATTTCACAATCTTTGAGATTGTGCCCAGAGATCTCACTGATGGACCACGCCAAGTGCCGTAGCTGTAGTAAATCTCTAACTCAGAGAAATAGTAATGTTCAAAACATGTAAGTTGGCAGATAGTTGGTTAGAATCCTCTGAGAAGCCAAAAGAATGTTTTCCTCTGGCTAAAGGCTTCCCAATGCACTCATTTTCTTTAGCCATACTTGTAATAGTGTTGCTATTTCCACTAATTCTAGTCTAAATTTTATGAATATTAGGAGTCCCCAAGGGTGGGTGAAGTGAACAAGAAGTCTAGAACTCTAAGTTCAAATCCATTTAAGTCACTAGTCACAGGGCTCAAAACTATGTGTGTGTGTGTGTGTTTGTGTGTGTGTGTTTGTGTTTTTTTTTTGCTTTAGTTGGAAGTTTACAGCTCAAGTTACTTTTTCATGCAAAAATGTATACCCATATTGTTATGTAACAGTAGTTGCAGTCCCTATAATGCGACAGCATACTTACCCTTTCCACCCCGAGTTTCTTCTTCTGTCTAACCAATTTCTGCCCCTTCCAGCTCTACCCTGTCTCCAGACAGAAGCTGCCCATTTGGTCTTACATATCTGCTTGATGGAAGAAGCAACTCTTCGCTAGTGTTATTTTGTTTTATAGTCCAGTCTAATCTTTGTGTAAAGAGTGGACTTTGGGAATGGTTTGAATTTGGGATTAACATAGCATCCAGGCATCATGGCTGTGGGGTCCTCCAGTCTCAGTCAGACCATAAAGTCTGGTCTTCTTACATGAATTGGAATTCTGCTCCATGCTTTTCTCCTACTCTTTCAAGGACTCTCTGGTGTGTTGCCTGTCAGGGTGGTCATTGGTGGTAGCTGGGCACCATCTAGTTAGTCATAAGCTTCGGGGACCTGTGGTTTATGTGTCCCTTTTGTTTCTTCTGTCTTTGATGTTCTTCATTTTCTTTTGCTTTAAATGAGTTGGGGCCAATTGACACATCAGAAATTGATATTGCCACACCAACTCTTTTTAAAATGTTGTTTGTTTGATATATATATATTTTTCCAACTTTTGAGTTTTAGTTTTTTTGAATCTTTCAGGTGTTCGGTTGTAGGCAGCATATAGACAGACTGTGTTTTCTTATCCGTTATACCACTGCTTGTCTCTTTATTGGTGCATTTGATCTGTTTACATCCAACATAATTATTGATAGATAGGGATTTAGTGCTGTTATTTTGGTGTCTTTTTTGCACATTGTTGCTAATTTCTTTATTCCATTTAATTTTCTATGCTGAGACATTTTTCTTTATGTCTTTTTTCTTTTTTCACTGTTGTAGTTTTAATATTTGCTCAGATTTTATGTTTTTCCCATTTTTATTTTGATGTGTAAGATTGTTAGTTTCCTTTACAGTTTCCTTAATATTTACCCTTATTTTTCTAAATTTAAACCCATTTTTAATTTCTTTGTAGCATCTCGATTTCCTCTCCATATGAAATATCAATGACTACATTTTTTAGTTCCTTTCTTTTTTTTTAATAATGTTATCTTTTACATGTTGACATCTCAGTTTCTCTATTTTCAGTATTTTAGTTGTGATTTGTCCTGTGGCTTTCCTATCTGGATTGGTATTTGGTTGCCCTGTCCTGCATTCTAGGCTTGGGTTTTTATCTGATGTTGTTGATTTCCCAACCAAAGACCTCCCTTCAGTATTTCTTGTGCTTTCATGTTGGTTTTTGCAACTTCTCTAAACTTCTGTTTATCTGGGAATGTCCTAACTTCACCATCATATTTGAGAGTAAGTTTTGTAGGATATATAATTTGTGGTTGACAGTTTTTTGTTCTTTTTTTTTTCCCTCTTCAAGACTGTATATGTCATTCCATTGCTTTCTTGCCTGCATGGTTTCTGCTGAGTAATCTGAGCTTAGTATTATTGATTCTCCTACATGGGTTATTTTTTGTTTAGCCCTAGCCACCTTTAGAAGCATCTCTTTATCTTTAATTTTGTGAAGTTTGACTATAATATGGCTTGGTGTCTTTCTTTTGGGATCTCCCTTGTGTGGAGTTTGATGAGTATCTTGGATAGATATCTTTTCATCTTTCATGCTATCAAGGAAGTTTTCTGTCAATACATCTTCAACAATTCTGTGTATTTTTTTGTTATCCCCCTGTTGTGGTACTTCAATCATTCATAAATTATTCCTTTTGATAGTGTCCCACATAACTCTTACTGTTTCTTTCTTTTTTAAAATTGTTACATCTGATTTTTCCTCAAATATGTTGGCATCAATTTCTTTATCTTCAGTCTCACTAACTGTGTGTTCATTGCCTCAGTTCTGCTACTTTGACTTTCTAGTGATTTACCTAATTTGTAATTTTGTTATTAATCTGCTGAATTTCAGATATTTTTGCTGAAGAATTTTTTATAGCCTGTTTAATTTGTCATTATGCTCTGCTGTGCTTTTCCTGATCTTCTCGAGAGTTCTAAATATTAATATTTTGCTTTCTACCTCTGACAATTCTAGACATTTCTTCTCATCTGGAAAATTTCTTGATTCTTTGTTTTGGAAGATTTCTGAAGCTATTTGGTTCTTCCTCATTAAGTGATTTGATATTGTCTAGTGTCCCCAAGCCATCAGTAAATTGTGTTTATTTTAGGTCTGCTTACTGTGTTCTAGTTTCTTGTTTTGTTTTGAAATGCCAGAGTAGGCTGGTCATGTGAGCTAGTTTTATTATTGTTACCTTTGAGGCTTTAACATCCTGTCACCAGATGGTTAGAGCTTTTACTAGGCAGATGAGCCCAGGTGTTCATTTACATTTCTTGTAAATTCAGTTCATGTGCCCAGGTAGTCTGTCCCCAGGTGTGTGGTACAGGCTCTCTATAACATCCTAGATGGGCAGGGGTGATTGGCATAGGCACAGGTATCTGGCTGTATGTACTGGGAAAGGCAAGGAGCTAACAGCCATCAGTGAGTGTTAGGAAGGCTTATTCCCTTATGCCTGAACATAGACAAAGGAACTGTTTCTGCCCTGAGCTCCCAGCTTAGAGGGGGCTGGTAGCTTATTATTATTATTTTTATTTTCCCACTTGTTTGTTAAGTTTTTCCTCTCTGAATCTAGGAGAATGACTTAGGTCATACTTAAGGAGTCCTACTTCCACCCTAAGTAATAGTGTGAGATTCTGGACCCAGAAGCAGTGCAAAGAAGGGAGTGGAAGTGCTGAGAAAAGGAAGAGAAGTTTATACTGAGGGAAAGATTTAGATCCTGATGTAGTAAGTTAGACTCAATCTACTTAGTTTTTGATTGAATGCTGTTTTTCACTGATTAAGAAGGTATAAGTAGGCTCTCCAACACTGGGTCTCTCCTACTGAGGAATGTGTTTCAGAAAGCCACTGCTCTGCTCACTAACTCTGCTCACATGCAAGGCACAGATTCCTGTCAGGCCAGGTCTGGCCAGTCCTAGGTACTTCTGGACCTACTATCTTTACCCTCTCAGTCCAGTCTCTCAGCTTTCCCTTTGATGTTCCAGACTTCTTGAATGTCGTATGTAATTGATTCATTTTATTTCTTTTGGGTCTTTGAGATCATAGGAAGTGTCCAACTATTTTGCCATCTTAGCCTCTTTTCTCACAGTTCCATTTTAGATGGCTGTTGACTAGCTTTAAAGATCCCAGATACCACTCAGTGAAGTTTGACTCGATATTATCTACATAAACTGTTATACCAGTTGTCCTAGATGTCATCTGAAACCATGATCCCCACATCCAATCCCAGATGCTGTGTCTCTCAAAGTGTCTGATTATATTAAGGAAACTTCTTATCTTTTGGTTTAGTCTGGATGTGCTGACTTCCCCTGTTTTGCATTGTCTTTCTCTTCACCAAAGATGGCTGTAATATCAAGTCAGTCTGTCCTTCACTCCCCACTCTTGTGACCGTCAAAGAATGTTTTCTTCTTTAGTTAAACCTTTTCTTGAGTTCTTACAATAGTGGTCTCATACAATATTTGCACTTTTGTGATGACAAATTTAATTCAGCATGATGCACTCTAGATTCAACCATGTAATTAGGTGTTTCTTTGTGGTTTGGTAGTTGTTTCATGTGGCTTTCTTTCTTTCCTTTTTTTTTTAAAGAAGACCAGCAGTCAAAAACAATACATAAATATCTGTAAGGCTAGATATTTCCATGGCTCCGGTAACTCAATGAATGTAAATTAAATATCTTTAAAAAGCAAGTAAATAATTTACCAAGCTAACTTCTTTCTCTCTCTCTGCCTTCTTTTCTGTTGCTGCTAGAACTCTGTAATAACCATCTTTGTGGACAATTTTTTTTTTTTTTTTTTTTAAAAACCTTTATGGCCTCCGAGAGGACATTATAACACAGTGGACATGAATTTGGTCTGGCTCTACAGCTGGATAATTCTGACTGCTGACAGGGTAAATCTGGGCTGACTATAACTTCTTTTTGATTGATAACAGCATTACTTAGCTCATGGAATTGTGTGGATTTGATAATTTGGAAAATTCCGTTAACACAGTCTTGTTACATAAGCTATACTCCATGAATGTTATTTTTTTCTCTTCCTTCTCTTCCTCCTGCTCTTTATCCTCCTCCCAAGACTTATTATTTAGGTCCTAGAACTCTCTGAGAATCTAATGAAAGCTTTCACCCCTAAAATGAATGTATACCTACACACAAACTTTATACATATTTCAGGCTGGCCATAGACCCTTGAAAATTGATCCCCCAGATATGGTTAAGAAGTACTAATTGTTGTGGGTTCAGTTAGAAATCACTATTCCAGAAGCACAGTAAGCATAGGAAAGGTATACTTTCTAGATAGTTCCTTCACTGTTGCTTGCATCCGAGTCAGCCTCTCTTGCCAAGAGCTTGGTGGCTTGATGATGCTGTCACTCATTTCTTCACACTATTCAGCTAGGTTCTGGAACCCATCCAATCGCTTCCTTACTGAAAAAAAAATCTCTCTTCCTTTATAGATATTTTGACAGGCCCTGTTCCATTCCACATGGTCCCACCATTTGGTCAACAGTCTTCCTAATTGGTTGTTTCTACTTATTTCTTGTGCTATCATCCCCATCTCCATTAGTTGGCTCCTCCCATCTTCCGGTTACTTGTCTCAAACTCTGCTACAACCGTCTCTCTAAATCAGGTTCCTCTATCGTTGTTCCTATTCCTACTTGAATAACATTAATTTCAGCAATTGCCATTACTCACTGGCAAATTATTAATGGCTAACTAAGGTGAGCTCTTGAGAACTACAAAAGTGAAAGGTTTTATAACAGAATACGTAAAAGAACAGTAATGGCATCACATAAATACCAAATGAAGACAGTGTAACAGAGAACACTCATGTCAGTGCAATGACAGTGGCATGGAATTTTTTTATAATAAGTGATTTGCTCAGCATATTTGCTGAGCTAATAATTTGAGTAACTGGAGTATATGAAGAACATGGTGTCCAGATTGGAGGAAGACTTATTAAAAATCTGCGTTATACAGATGACAGAACGTTGCTTGTTCAAAATGAGGAAGAATTGAAGTACTTAGGGAAGAAGGTCAAAGAACAGAGCCTTCAGTATGGATTACACCTCAACATAAAGAAAACAAAAATCCCAAACCAGTAAGCAACATCATGATAAATGGAGAAAAGATTGAAGTTGTCAAGGATTTTATTTTACTTGAATCCACCATCAACACTAATGAAAGCAGCATTCAAAAAATCAGAGTGCATTGCATTAGGCAAGTCTTCTGCAAAAGAACCTCTTTAAAGTATTAAAAAGTAAAGATGTCACTATAAGGACAAAGGTGCACCTGACTCAAACCATGGTATTTTTGATCACCTCATAATCATATGAAAGCTGGACAGTGAATAAGAAAGACTGAAGAATTGATGACTTTGAATTATAGTGTTACTGAAGAATCTTAAATACACTATGGACTGCCAGAAGAGCACAGCTAGAATATTCTTTGAAGCAAGATGGTGAGACTTGTCTTTCAGACTTTGGACTCTTATCAGGAGGAATCAATCCTTTGAGAAGGACATCCTGCTTGGTGAAGTAGAGGGTCAGTGAAAAAGAGGAAGATTCTCAATGAGATGGATTGATACAGTGGTTTCAGCAATGGGGTTAAGCATTGTAAAGATTGTGAGGAGGGTGCAGGACCAGAGAGTGTTTTGGCTTGTTGCATGTGGTGTTACTGTCTGTCAGAACTGAGTTGATAGCTTCTGACAACATAACAGCTCTTTACGGGAACAGATAGCCAGGTCTCTTCTTCCATGAAGTGGCTGATGAATTGGAACTACCAACCTTCAATTAGCAGCCATGCACTTAACCGTTGCACCACCGGGGTTCCTTATAAAATGTCATACTTTATTCAGATTTGGCTTGGCTTATTCAAATTTGGTTACCTTTCTGCTAATATCTTTTTTCTACTCCAGGATCCAGTCGTAGAATACAAACTGTATCTAGTTGTCATGTTTTTCAATCTTCTCTGTTCTGGGCTAGTCTTCCCTTTTTTTTAAATCACCTTTATAGTTATAAGGAATAATGGTCAGGTATTTTGTATAATGTTTTTCAGTTTACATTTCTCTGATATTTTCTCATGATAAAGTGGGAATAATTGTTGGTGATTGTTTTTTGTTTGGGGGAAGAATTAAACAGTGATGGAACTGCCATTCTTACCACATTGTGTGAGGGAGTACATGCTGTCACAACGATTTATCACTGGTGATGTTAATGTTAACCTGATCTTGTGGCTGTGGTTGAGGTAGTATTTTCAAGTTTTCTCCCTTTCCACAGCCTTTATCTTATTTTAATTTTTTTGGAAGCAAGTTATGACTTACCGTGCTCATAGAATAATTTCATATAGTAGGTTTTAGTATTTCTATTTTATAAGAAAACTGATATCAAAGAGGCTAAGTAATTTGACTATTATCAGTAATTAGATGTGGAGCTTGAAATACATCCTCTCCATCCTCAAGACATGCTTCTTCTACTACATATGAAATATATAATTTAAAAAACTGACCGTAATGGAAAAAAGTCTGAGAGTGTGAGTTCTTGATACTTATTTTAGTAATCTAAGATTTCTCTCCCTCGATAAATTAAGATTATTAGCTATTTCATTGGGGCATGGTAACACAAAAGTAATTTGGTGATCACAATATCCCCAAATCCAAATAAATTCTGAATGTTATTGTACTGCCAAAATCTCTACGTGGATAGAAATTCACTGCATTAAAAAGCATTCATTATAAAGTGCTGCTGGAAGCAATCTTCGTATTTCATTTTTCTCAGAGTACACACTTGCTGATCATTTTCTTTTTTTTTGGTATTGAAAGTCAGTATCCAAAAATGTGGAATACTCAAGTACAGAGGAAAATCAAAGAGTCTGTCTTGAATAGTGTTTGAGGGAAGTTAATCTTCTAGGCATCCACTTCCTAATTCTCAAAGACATTTAAAATATTGGTGAAAGTTATTGATTATGAGAAAATCCATAAATTTTAGGGAAATGTTACAAAATTATTTTCTTGCTACCTAAAAAGTTCATCCGGTCCTCAATATCCTTTTGACAAACCCCACTAATTGAACATGACCCAAAATATTTGGTCACTTTTCTCTACTTCCACTTTTTTTTGGAATGGCTAATATGTAACTTGCTATTATTCCAATTCATCAAGAAATAATGATTAATAAAGTTTGGTTTAAGATACAGGGGAATAGTAACCGCTTTTTTGTTTGTTTGTTTGTTTGGGGTTTTTTTTTTTTTGCATTTTATAGGAAATTATCACAGAAGTAAAACAAATCAAAATGGCTCAGGAGGCATGGAAATGGTATCTGTGGAAATCTTTAAAAGGAGAGTAAGTTCTTGGTTTTGGATGGCCCAGGTTTTTAGTATTTTTTTCTTGAAACTGTCAGGGCTTTTAAACAAGCAGGGCTCCAGCAAAAGTTTGAAGTTGGTGACATTTTTTTCTCCTTCTTCTTCTTGCTACCTCTGTTACAGATTTTACTTCATTCAAAGCATTTTCTATTATTACCTAGGTCCTCTTTGCCAAATGGAAAAGAACTATTCCTTAAAACTTGGGCGTAAATTAGTTAACTCATATAACTTTTCCTAGTCTGTATTTCTAAAGTGAAACCCTGAGTAGGAAGTAGGGCTAATGATATGTCTCATGCACAGTGGCATCTTGATAGGAAAAGTATTTTGGGCAACTGAACTATGAAATCATGCAAAATCTATTCATCACTAAAGCCTTTCTATGATTCACATTTTTAAAATCATACACTTTGTAAGAAACAGGGACCATCTATTTATTCAGTAATATTTATTGAACAGTAACTATGTGCCAGTAACTGTTGTAGTCACTAGGGATAGTACTGAGCTTATATATAGCAAGAGAGTTCAACAATAAGAAAACACAAGTATATATATATTGAATGACACTAAGTGAAAATAATCAGAGGTAGGAAATCAATGGTGTACATATAAAGTGATAGGATGACCAGGAGGATATTGGCAATGATCACAACATAAAACAAGCAGAAGAAATAGCTCTATCTTGAGGACCTTTAAACAAATCCAGGGTACAGACTATAAATTAAACAATCCTTGAAATCATCTTTTTACTATTATTTTTTAAAATGTCCTGTATAGAATGAAATTTTAGCTGGTGGTTTGTGAATTATTGATGGCATGGAAAGAAATTAAAGAAAACTAATATTTAAATTGCCTGTATCTTAAAAACATTGCTTTTAATATGCTAGGTTATTTTCCAGACACATTATATGTGTTATTTAATTTAGTTGTGACAATAACTGTATAATGTAGGTAAGATTACTTGCCATCTCTATTTTACAGAAAAGGAAATTGAGACTTAAATAGACTAAGTAGCTTTTCCAAGGTAACACAGGTTAGTAAGTAGCCAAGACAGGACTAGGATTTAGTACTGCATAACTGCCTGACTGTCTTTTCCTTTCTGTGACATTGAGATCTGCCAGCCCTGGGCTGTTTCCTCTTTCTGTGATGATGGTAGCACAACGCTGTGAATGTAATGTCACCAAATTGTGTATCTACGGCTGGTTAAAATGTCAAAAAATTTTAAATCTAAATTTTATCCTAATAAGACTTAAAAAGATTATAATAGCTACTTGTGTACAAACAAATCACTTAGAAAAGTCAAATTGTTGAATAAGTGCTGTCCATCATTATTTTTGAATCTTTAAAGTCACTTTGGCAAGCAGGTATTTCTCTTTGGTTGTGTTTTACCTTACTTATAAATTACAAGGCTAGAAAAACAAGGTAAGTGTCACCATAAAATGACAGGCAAATCCAGTATATAGGCCATTCTATGGGAAAACAGATCCGGTTTCTGTAGTTAGTGAAAATCCATTGCGATTGTGTTGATGCTGACTCACAGAGATCCTAAAGGACAGAACAGAACTGCCTCACAGTGTTTCCAAGGAGCGTCTGGTGAATGAATTTGAACTGCCTAACTCTGGGTTAAACCAAACATATGAATAAAACCTGGAAGGGCAACCATGCTAGATTAAAAGAGATGTAAGAGATAACAATCAAATGTAATATGTCAGAGTTGTTCAAATCCTGATTCAAACCAACTTTGAAGACACAGTATCAAGGAATGGTTGCCATTTTTGTTTGTTATGATAATGGCATTGTGAGGGTATTGCAATGTTGTATTTTTTAGAGATGAATATTGAATTATGTAAATAGAAATGACATGTCTGGGTAAAAAGATGAAACAAATGTGGGCCATCTTGAAAATTATTCAGTCTGGTAGATATGCAGTTCATTAAAATATTCTCTTTAATTTTGTTTATGAGGTATTTTATAATAGTTTTTTAAAAAATCAGAACAAAATTTAATGTGCTATTGTATATCTTTATCATTTAGGCAGTATGTAGATTAAAATAATATTTAGTTATGTGTGTACATTTTCCAAGCTCCTGGTTCATCAACATTGTTTATTTCTCTGCTAGTTTCCTTGGTGTTCTGTCTACTGTCTTTAAACTGAGTCTGCTATTGCTTTATCAAGCAGAGTCTCAGAGGAACATATTGTGCAGGGATACAGCTCTGGAAAATTTTAAATTTGAATGTACCTGTCACTAAATCAGCAAATGACCTCTGCTAGGATCTAGCAAAGTTGGTGGAAAATTCCAAAATAAAAGGGAGATGATAGAGAAAGCAAAGAGAAGACCACCCCTAAACAAATTAGTTAGGTCAGAAACGGTAACACTTATACTCTTATATATGGATATTTCTAGCCGTAAATACACACACACACAAACACACACACACAGTTTTACTTTTTCCTCTTCAAACTTTTTTCCCTAAGAAATAAGCACTAGACTCAGTTATAAGAATGAAGGTATGTTAGTATATACATATATATCAAAAAAGCATGGCTGAGTAGTTAGTTCCAATTCTTAGAGACCCTATAGGACAGAGTAGAACTTCCCCATAGGGTTTCCAGGGAGCAGCTAGTAGATTTGAACTGCCTGCCTTTTGGTTAACAGCCAAAGGCTTAACCATTAGATCAGCAGAGGCACTTATACATACATATTCACATATTTGCATACATCTTTTTCTAGCCTGAGGAGATAACTGACTTTAATGTATTCTTTTGACTTCACATTCTTTTTATGTTTTGAATGGTATTTTGAATTCTGCAAATTCGATGGAAATTAGAGTCTGTTTTTGTAAACAGTGACATGTAAGTGAGCATTCATCTTAGGATTTGGCAATTTTTCCTCTGAGACTTCTGCTATCAGACTGTCACCCACTGCTGTCAAGTTGATCCCAACTCACAGTGACTCTATATGACAGAGTAGAACTGCTCCACAGAATTCCCAAGGAGTGCCTGGCAGATTCAGTTGCTATCCTTTTGGTTAGCAGATGTTGTACCTAACCAGTGCATCATCAGGGTTTCCTCTGCTATCAAAGCAGGGTGCAATTAGAATAGATCTTAAGGCCAAAAAATCTCTCTGGGGGAAGCAGACTTAAAGCTGTAGCAGTAGTAGAGTTGAGCAGATCTGATGTTGAAAGGGTACTTGATGGTGGGCAAGTGCAGTAGTTGAGAGTAAGCAGAGGTCAACATTTCAAAGTTCTAGAGGCAAAAGAGAATGTGGCAAGTATAGGGAGGTAAAGCACTGGAAAAGCAGAAAGAATTGAGAAAGTCAGACTCCCAATGATCTTATGCTTTATAGTACATTAAGTTTTTTTTTTTGTTTTGTTGTTGTTTTCTGTAAGGATAATGAGAAGTCATGCAAGTGTCTTAATGGGAAAGGAAAGAAGGCAATTAGGTTGGTGCTTTTTGGAAAACTACTTTGCAGAGTGAAAAATGGATAGAGTGGTCCTGGCTGGGAGAAAAGGGATCAGTTCTGAGGATATTGCAGGCATGTAGGTCAGAGAGCTTGGTGGCTTGTACTGCATGGTAGCAGTGGGGATGGGGAGAAAAGAGGGATAATGGAAATATTTCAGAGACAGACCTGATAAGGTTTGGTGATAATTTGAATGTTTATTACACTCAGAACATCTCTGGTCATGCTCTGGGAAACAACATAATAATAGAACCAGTATTGGTTATTAAAGAAGGAAGATATTTCTTAGGGATCAGATGCACAAGTACCTTAGCACAAGTCTGTAAGAATCCAGCAGTAAAAGTTCTGTATGTACTTAGGGTGACTCCAAATGAGCTCAGACAACCTTATATACATTAACATGTCTATACTGTTATGTTAACACCATAGCATCCTTTTGGAATTAAGTAGAATGCCAGTGTTATAGTATGACACCTGACTTTTGATAACTGATGCTAGTCTGTGGATCATCCTGATATTATAGAGGTTAAATATAAGTCTTCTGGGCTAGATAGGAAGCCCTGAGGATGCAATGTTTATGCTTCTGGCTGCTAACTGAAAGTTCTGCTGTTCTAGCCCACCAGTGATTCCTGGGAGAAAAGACCTGATGATCTGCTTCTATAAAGATTACAGTCTAAGAAATACTTAATAAGGGATAGTTGTACTCTGCCCCATAGGGTTGCTCTGAGTCAGATTTGTATTGATGGCACACAACAACATAAGCTACGTAAGATTGCAGCTGTATCCTAAGCACAAGTCCATACAGAGTGTAGTAGACACTTGATTGTGGGTTTTTGGAAGATGTTTTGATTTAGATAAGTACCAGACTACATACAACAAATTGAAGAGTTTCTGAATGGTAGCATCATGCCTGTTGTACTGTATAAAATCAGAAGTTCTAGCATCCTTTGCCCTACATTTTTCCAACAATTTGATTTAGGCAGCCAGCCTTCTAATTAATAGCACTTGTTTATGCTTCTGAAGGGATCTGACCCTTTCCCTTCTGAATGGTGATGTACCCATTTCTGCAGAATGGGTTTCCAGACAAGTGGATATAGGTTATAGCATTCTGATAAAGACAAATTCTAGTACAAATGGGCAGAGATGTGAATATTATTAAAAAGCCAGTAAAAAAAAATCAGTCAATAGACCCAAGATGACTTAGGCATGATACTAAAATAAATGGGATCATTTTTGCTTTTCTTTCATTTGCCTTGGGCTCTGTGGTCTTATAACTACAGGTACAGCGTGTCGGCCTCATAATTTGAGAAGCAGAATAGTAGCGAAGAGATTATCTTTGAGGGATCCAATTGTTTTTTAGACACAAAGACAAGAAAAAACAAAAACAAAAACCACGAAACCCGTTACCATCAAGTTGATTCCAACTCATAGTGACCCGATAGGACAAGGTAGAACTGTCCAATAGGGTTTCTACGAAGTGGCTGGTGGATTCAAACTTCTGATTTTCTGGTTAGCAGCTGGACTCTTTATCACTGCACCACCAGGGACTGATATGAGAAAGGATTATGGTCTGAAAGTTTTGCCGACCAATTGAAAACCAAGCATAAACGTTGGAATTTTATTAACCGTTCATGCAAATGTTTAATCTTACAGATTTTGTTGATTAAACCCATTTTCACAAGGTAGAAGACTTATACAGTATCTCCTGGTTGTTTATCTTCTGCAAGTATGTGGCTCAATGAGGTGTAACAGGGAGCTTAGATCTTTGGTTAGACCAATGAAAACCTGTTGTTGTTCTTTATACTTTTTGGGACAATATGTAGAAGATTTTCCTTCCCATTATTCTACTTGAACAATTCTCACATGTGTAAATAATAATGGGCAGATAGTAGCTACATCAATCATACACATAGGTAGCTGAGAGGACTTTGCAGTGATTTTAACAATGTCAGAATTCAGTTGGCCCCAAATACTAGCCTTTTTCTGACTCCCATGACACCAGCTGAAATGACATACATTTAGTTTATGGTACCCCAATGCTCCATTTTAATGTGTCATGGCATCTATTTCAAATGATTGTTTCCTAAGAAGAGATTATACCTTAAGTATCTACTCATCAGCGGTAATTATCTGATTGCCTGTTAAGATCTATTGTGACAAATATCAGAACAAGTCATAAGAAAAGAAAGGTTAATGTTGGCAGAGAAGAGTAAGAACATTAGAAGCTCTTTGGAGTTGTGATCTCACAATGGAAGCTGTTGGAGTGTTGAACTGAGTAGTGAGAAGGGGCCATGGCTGTGCCTGTGGGGTGGAATTCTAACAAAATATGAGTTGGGCAAAAATGATGAACTAAGGTAGAGGTGTTACTGGAACATAGCTGGTGAGGAACATGGTTTTTTTAATCTAGCACTTCTGAGACAGTGTCACAGCTCTGTGATATACTAGATGTATGTGGCCTTGAGGAAGTCACTTAGTCAGTCTAAACTGTGGTATTCTTATCTGCATAATAGTCATACTAATGGCATTTCCTCATAATATCGAAAGTCATTCCATGCTATTATTTTGTAATTGTTAGTACCGTTATTAATCATTAAGTTTTCATTGTTTCCCTTAATTAGCAGGACTTGGTAAAACTCATAGATTATCAAAGAGGCCTTTGTAGACACAGAAAATTCTCTGAAGAGACAGATTACCATGGAGGAAACTACACACAGCTTACTTGGATGATTCAAGGGCAGAATCTAAGGCTTTAGCTTAGCATTACAGGTGGGATATAGATACTTAAGCACGAATTTGTTTCATAAGCATAATTTATACATTATATTCCCTGGAGCCATTACAGAGTACTAGTACACTGATGGAACGTGCAATGGTTTAACTACCTTAGAGAACTAAAGTCCATCATTCAACTTGATGTCTCAGTGAAATCCAATTCTGCTTGGACTAGTAGAAATAAAAAAGGATTTGACTCAAAACACCTGATTTTGACTCCATGTTCTTATTCACTTGATATATTTATGATTTTGGGAAAATGAACTCAATGTATTAAATGTATAAAACATAAACCATAATAAATACCTGTAGTACTGTTAAAAGAATAGAATAAGTTATGGAAATGGCCTTTATAAGATTATGAAAGATGCTGAAATTTAGATTTAAAATAATTTTGTAGGTCACTGGCTACAGAGTCCCTGGCAAAATTATGATGTACCATATCAACCTCTCTAAACAGTACTTTTTCTAGCAGGCTGTCTTCATCACAGGCCTGATTTTTTAATGTTATCCCTAGTGTATTAGTTTTGATAAGTTTACTTACAAATGATAAACCATCAAACAGATTTAAGCAATACAAGAAACATTTTTTCATATAAGTAAGGAACCAAATGCAGGTGAATATTTATCCAGTTGATTATCAAATGCCACTTAGCTTCTTTCCTTATGTCAGTTACTTTCCATATTACTGCTCTGCATCTTGTAGTGTTTAAAATTATTATATAAAGAACACATGTTATGTATTTTTTGCTACTGCACCCTCCCCCAGTTATTTCCATAAGTGTGCTATGCAAATTAAAAAAAAAAGTTTCTGTAAAAAAAATAAAAATAAGCATAGCATGCTTTCAAAAATATCTTGGGAGGAGAAGACTGTTTAGCAAAAAATGTATAACACACGTGTTATTTGCATAAAAATATGGGAGATATAGTAGTTTCCAGGGCAACATATGTTTTTATTCTTGTGTAGCATGAAAAAGGTCCTAAGTTCTAGTGTTCCCAGTGTAAACATTGAAATGTTAAGGTTTTGGTCACTTGCCTATCTTTGGGTCAATCCCTATGGCCAAAGGAAAAATTGCTATAATGGGCTTATGACCAAGGGCCAATGATACTAAAGGAAAAAGTCCAAGATGTGCTGAGGACATTGGCAAAAACCAAGCCTTCAAAAGTTGATGAAATATCACTTGAGATGTTTCAACAAGCAGATGTTATGCTGGAAATGCCTACTCATCTATGCCACGAAATTTGGAAGACAGCTATGTGACCAACTGACTTGAAGAGATCCACACTTACGCCTATTCCAGAGAAAGGAGATCCAACCAGATGCAGAAGTTTTGAACAGTATCATTAACATTACATGCAAATAAAATTTTACTAAAAAATCATTCAAAAGCACTTACAGCACTACTTCAACAAGGAACTTCCAGGAATTCAAAGCACACTGAGAAGAGGATATAGAAATAATGAATATCAGTCACTATCAGATGGATAATGTCTATAAGCAGAGAATGCCAGAAAAACAGTTTATCTCTGTTTTATTACTATGTGAGTACATTCGACTGTGTGGATCATAACAAATTATGGATAACATTGTGAAGAATGATACTGGTGAAGGAAATGGAATATACTGTGGACTACCAGAAGAATGAAGAAATCTGTATTGGTAGAAGTACAACCAGAATGATCCTAAGATGCAAAGAGGGTGAGATTTTGTCTCACATACTTTGGACATGTTATCAGGAGGGGTCTGTCCCTGGAGAAGGACATCATGTCTGAAAATAAAGGCTCTGTGAACAAGAGAAAAACTCTCAACCAGATGGATTGACCTAGTGGTTGTAACAGTGAGCTGGTGGACCTTTCTTGGACCTGAAGGTAGTGTTAGCTTCATCAGAATCAGAGTAATCTGAAAATCTAAATCAGAAAGTATCCAAATAGGTGAAGAGAAGAATAAACAATATAATAATGTTTCCTAGGGACCTAGTAAGGAAAAGGATTCTAAAAAAGGAAAAATGTTTTCTCTTTTTTCCTTTTGTACTGTAAGGGAAGACTATCTCAGCATTAGGGATCTTTGATTTGTTAATTTAGTCTGTGTAAAATATTGTTACAGTGATTCATATACCCACACAATATTATAGCAGATGTCTTTTTTTTTACTTGAGTCAACTGTGATAAAAATAGGAAGCAATCCAAGCACATTTGTGTGGTCATATTTAAATAAATCTATACCTTTAAAATAATAAAGTTGATTAACTTTAATTCTGTTGATGAATAACTGACATATTAATCTGAACTTTAAGTCAGTCATAGTGTGTTAATATTCAGTTTCTTATTTTTTGGATCTTTAACCTTGTTTGCTTTTCAGTGTCTTTTTTTCCTATAAGCTAAATGGAATTTATACCACTAACTGTCAAGGCTTCTGTAAACATTCTTTAATTACTGATTTTGTAGAGTTAAAATGATATTATTATCATTCAGATCCCATCCTAATCTTGAGTTACTAAAAATGGTAATATAAATACAATTCACTAGTTAATTTAGAATTTATTTTGTCCCACAAATGATTTAAGAGACAGTGCAAAAACATGACACTTAAAAGTATGAATGATTTAAAATAAGTTAAAGGAATCTAGAGGAAAGGCATTTCAGGAAGAAAAGACAGATTTAAGAATGACTTAGAACATATAATATAGGTCATGAATTTCCACTTTCTTGCTAGAAGGAAGACATAAATATGTCCCTAAAGGTTTTTTATTTGTGTTTTGTTTTATTTTTAAATAGACAAAAAGAGATGAAATAAAATAATGTCCAAAACTCAGTCTATAAGCTCTGGTCATGAAAAGTACAACTCTTCCTCTACTGTGCATTGAGAATATACTTAGTGAATGTTTTGAGGATATAGAAAAATTTATTGCTTAAGAAATGCACACATTATGACTTCCTTTCCATTTCTGCAAGGTAAATAATTGCTAATAATACTAGATAACTTCATTTTTCCTTCCTAAGTCTGTGCTTCCAACACTAAAAAAATTCATTATTTTTTAAACCATTCATTCAGGTAACTGCTTGTTCATTGCTGCTCATGTAATTGTTTTATTTTTTAATTGTATTTTTATGTAAGAATGTGCAGATTATAATATGAAGTAAATAATTATGAATTTGTATTAGATTTGTCTTTTAACATAGGTATATATGTGGGAGGTACAAGGCTTTAAAATATGAATTTTGCTTCTCGTGGATATATATTTTTTTATTTGTAAGCCATTCTAGCATTCTTTCCTACAGCAGATATTTATATGTCAGTATTTTTAAGATCATGGTGACTCGACGGCATTTGGCACTTAGCTTATCCTTAAGATGGAGGGAGCTCGTTTGGAGTGCTGTGTTCCATTATGCAAGATAGTCTGATGGACCAAAAATGAAGGGGATCTTGGCCTGTAGATATTGCATCTATTAGTATGAAGTTGAATTGTCTGATTTGTGCATTAGAATGGACCTTGCCAAAGCAAACCCACTTCTGTGAATGTGAATATAGCATAAAATGGATTTCTAATGTATATGTAAAAATCAAGACTAAGCAGTTTTTTTTTTTTAAAAAAAAAATACTTATTCTATATAACAAATTGGTTTGGAGAATGGGCAATTATCTACTAAATTTTAAATGGAAATAAATGTTGAGTTTTAGAAATATAAATAGATACCATTCTTGTCTTTCTTTGGGTTTAGTGACAATTGAAATATACAGAGATTGTGATACACAAAAGTTAATTAAAAAAAAATGAATTTGAGCATTCACTTTGACCTGTGGCCACAGTGAAGGCTCCAAAAATGTGTCACCATGAATTAATCCGTGACCGTCCCTGGTGCTGGTAAACTTGCTCTAGAGATAAATAACGTGTGTCCTGAGAAGAGGACTCTCCGAAAGAAAGGACACAGAGAAACTGAGATTAGATTTAGCCTTATTGAAAAAGAAACTCGAAATAACAGGCTTAAATAGAAATTTTCCTCTAAAATAAAAGAAGCTTGGAGATAAGTTGAACCAGAGCAGGATTGTGGTACTATGGTCATTAGGGACCTAGAGATTCATTACTTACTAGCTGCATGATCCTGGAAAATTACTTTCTGTTATGAGTCTCAGTTTTCTCATGTATAAAATAAACTCATAAAGATGTTGTTAATATTCAACACAGTAACTTACATAAGGTGATGATCACAATATTGTTACTTAATTTCAAAATTATAGACTTTCAAAGTAAGAAAGCTCAAAATAGTTTGATTTAGGGAAAAAAGCATTACAAAACACAGGCCAGACTACAGCAACAGAAAACATAGCAGTAGTTACTAGAGCTTAGGGACCAGGGTGGGGTTGACTGTGGAGGACCCTGTTGGAGATAATAGGACTGTTATGTATCTTCATTTTGGTGGCATTGTACAACAGTGTATGTCCATCAAAACCCATAGAACTGTACACTTAAAAGGTACTTTTTTATGTATGTAAAAAAACATGACAAAAAGGGATAAAATATAAACTATATAAAATAAAAATGATCACATTCTGTTGTTGACAGGCATATGCTGATGCAGATGTAAACTTAGGCCCTGAGACAGAGTATGTGACTATACATCTAATTCTTTGAAGTATAATTTAGAGAAAACAGAATTCTTTGTGAGAGTGAATCTTAGTTTTAGATCGGGAAGAAACCTTGAAAATCACATAGACCAGCCACATCAAAAGCTAAAAACAACAATAGCAAAAAGCTCCCGAGGCCTAGCAAGTTGGGGGACTGGCAAAAAAGGGAACACAACAGTTTCTTGGTAGCAGAGTGGTATTTAGCATCAGGTTTCCTTGTATTCCTACTGCATTTTTTTCTCTTCTAATTAAAAAGTTGTTTTCTATAAAATGAAAAATACTAACACTTTGTGTATTTTAAATATTGATTATTGGACAGAAATGTAGTTTTAAAATTTTTGATACTGTTCTTAAACGTAAGAGTCTGTGATGACAAAACAGTTAAATGCTTGGCTGCTAACTGAAAGACTGGCACTTCAAACCCACCCAGCAGCTCTGTAAGAGAAAGACTTACTGATTTGTTCCCACAGAGATTAGAGTCTAGAAAACCCTGACAGGCACTTCTGCTCTCTCACATGACATCACTGTGAATTGAACAGCAACTTGATGGCACCCAACAGCAGCTACAATGTTTTTAACTATAAGGTAACCGGAAATTACAGAGAAATTTTAAGTTGACCCCTACAGGGTCACTACAGAATTGACTCAATGGCAATGAGTTTATTCTTTCCCCATTGTATTTAGCACCCTTGCCAAAGATCAAGTGAACTTAGTTATGTGGTTTTATATCTGCACTTCCAACTTTATTTCATTGGTCTCTGTCTCTACCATTATACCACGGCCGTATTGCTTTCTTTGTAGTATGTTGTTAGATTGGGAACTGAGAATTCTACTTTATTCTCCTTTTCAAGGTTGTTTTGGCTACTTGGGGCTCTTTACCATTCCACGTGAATCTCAAGGTTGGCTTTTCTTTGAGATTTTGATGAGTATTGCACTGAATCTCTTCATTGCTTTGGGTAGCATTAACAAGTGAACAGTATTAGTTATCTGACAGTATTTTTTATTTGTTGAGCCCCAAATTCACAGCTTGGTCTCAGGGAGTTGATATTTGGCACCGTTCATTTGTTTGAAATTGTTTTCAATCTTTGTTGTTTTGTTTAGGACATTTGAGACCTGACAATTAAGTTTACAAACTCATCCTAGAAAAAGGGCTACATACCTCATTATCATTATGTCAGTGTGTGTCCACCCTTCAGAGCAATTTTGGAACTCTTTTTTCTGGAATGGCCATCAGAGCTGCCATCATTTTACCCTTGATGTCCTGAATATCATCAGAATGCCTTCCTATTCCCTTTATGTTCTGGTAAAGAAAAAAGTCACTGAAGGCCAGAGTAGGTGAGTAGAGAAGGTATTCCAATGCAGTTATTTGTTTACCGACTAAAAGCTCCCTCATAGACAACTAGACAGTTAAGTTCGCGAACTTGCCACCTTGCTACCACGAGTGATGGCCATTCCAGAAAGAGTTCTAAAATTGCTCTGAAGGGTACACTAGGCACTGACATCAGTGCATAGCTTCCCAAAGGGAATAACTCAAGAGTGACCCCAGTGATATTCAGCAATGAGGTATGGAGCACTTAAAACAATTAAGTTTGAAGACTTAATTGTCCGACTTCATACATATATTTGTTTAAATGTTTCTAAATTTGATATTATCCCACAAGTTTCCAAGAACTCTATGTCTGGGTAACACAATAGGTTTTTCTTTTTTAATTGACTTTCGATTGGCACCCTAGAGGCTGTATATTCAATTTAGCATTGACATAGGTGCCCCCTGAACAATTGACTCTAAGCTTCTGACTTCACTTATTTTGCAGTGTAGGTAATAATATTTATTTAGTCTAGAAGAAATTTTGGTAAATTAAATAAGCTTAGTGTATAAAAAATTCCTAGAAATACAGTCATTTGTGTGTGGATTAATAACATTCTTGTGTTAGGTTGGCAAAGAGCCATCAGAAAGCCAAATTTAGCTGATGTTGAATAGCTTCTGATTTATGCTGCTAATTTACCTTTTTCACAAAGGCCCTCTCTCAAATTCCTGTGCAGACCCCTACAGAGTCACACTCTTTGCTTTGAAAGGTCATATCCTGAATTCCCATATGGAGACTTTGCTCAGAATTTTGAAAATATTTGCAGCTGGGGTGAGCCTATAGCTTGCTGGGGAAAATCAACATGAAACAATTGATCACTCATCCAAAAATAAGAATTTCCAGCAGAAGTGGGTGGTAACTACTAAAAGAACATGCTAGTACTTAATGAAAGATGTATAGTGGCAATAATTCTGCTGATAGAAGTTTTTAAAGTTTTTTGTTTGGTTTTGGGTTTTACTTTTCCTTGCTTTTTTATTAAACAGTTAGGTTTTGTTTTCTTGAGTGAAAAATGAATCTTTATTTCTAAAGGGCTGATATTCTGCTGTTTGTTCCCAATCTGAAATTATCATGCAGGATACTATGGTATGCCATTCTGGAAGTTGTATATGAAATTTCTTAATTTAAGATCAAAGTTCTCTGAAATCTAGAACGAGTAATTCTTAAAAATTAAGTATCGTATATACTCATAGAAAATTTCTTAGTAATTAAATAAAATATAATCACACAAAAAATTACTTTTTCAATTGAAATTGAATATATTTTTAAAATACTCTCCCAAATTTGGCCTTGGTATCTAAAGTCTACAAATTCAGGACCTTGCTTATATGTTTTTACATGTACTAACTAACTAAATGGAATTTGGAAGCCATATTGAAGACTGAATTTTCCCCTTTCTTTAATGGTTTGACATCATGGGAAGTATTTTAAGTTTAACTTTATGATTTTGTATTGGTCCATATCAATGTATGTGGATGATAAAGTCTAATTTTTGCAGGTCTTAGCATTTATACGTGTTAACATGCACACATACACATATATAAAAAAAACAGAAACAAAAACTGTTGGGAACAGGCCATCAGCCACAGTCATCTTATAAAGGGCCATTCTAGCTCTATGCCATTGCTTTAAAGGATCTCAGAAATTTTTGTGTCTGAGTCATTGCCCCGGTATTGCCTGTACTCTATTTCATACTTAAAAAATAAAAAAAAATAAAAAAAAAAATAAGTACTTGTTTCCTGACCATCTTTTGGAACCCAGTAAATAACATGTTTCAAATTTGCCAAGCCCACTACTCAGTCTGAAGACACAGACATGTTCTACTAACGTTCATACTCTGAAAGGGTAGTAAGAGTATGGCAGAAGTGGATGTAGACTGGTGATAAATGTGTTGTCATACCAAGTATTGGATACACTGTTTACAAGATTTATCAACTATTGCTGAATGTTTATGTTTTCAATCTGTGTGATAGTGCTATCTTCATGGTTTTCACATGCCTTTGGATGCCCTGTATGATACAAAGTAAACAACAAATTAGGTCTATTCCTACCTGCTCTTCCCTGCAGTTACCTCCAAATTTCATCAGTTAGCACCTGTATTAGTCCAGTCTCTTCAAAGCCGCAGAACCAATAACATACACACACAGAAAGATTTATTTTAAGGAACTAGCTTAACTAATTGTGGGAGTTGGGAAGTCTAAATCTGTAGGTCAGATTAAAGGTTAGAAGTTCTAGCAGTCTTGTATATGAAATTGGTAGGCAAGGACATGAGCTGGAAATTCCAGCAAGATGTACAAGATCTGACAATTAAGTTCAGTGAACTCATCCTAGAAAAAGTGCTACATGCCTTCAAAGTACTCCCCCTTGGGATGCTATGCACCCATGCCAGTGTCTAGTCCACCCTTCAAAGCACTTTTTCTAGAATGAGTTCGTGAACATAATTGTCAGACCTTGTCTGACAACAGCTTTGATGGACATTATAGAAAAAGAGTTCCAAAATTGCTTTGAAGGGTGGACAAGACACTGACATTGGTTCACAGCTTCCCATGGGAAGTACCTGGAAGGTGACCACAGTGATATTCAGCCATGAAATATGTAGCATTTTTTCTAGGATGAGCTTGTGAACTTAATTTTCCAGCCTTGTATATGTTGCAGTCTTGAGAGAGAATCCTCCCTCTTGGGAAAACCTCAGTTTTTGCTCTTGAGGTCTTTAATTGGATGAGGAGAGAAATCTGCTTTATTTAAGGTTAACTGATTTAAAAGTTAATCACATATGAATACCTCCTCAGCAACATCTGGACTAGTGCTTGATCAAACAAGCAGACACTATAGCTGTCATGGACTGAATTATAACCCCCAAAATTTGTGTGTAGCAATTTAACTGGGCCATAATTCTCAGTATTATGTAGTTGACCTGTGTTTTGTTGTAAATCCAAATCTCTGCCTATGATTAATAGGGAAATAATGAGTTATGTTAATAGCAACTAGGGGGAGACTGTGTCACCATTGCTAAGGTCATCTGCCTGATCCAGTGTAAAGAGAGTTTCCCTGGTATATGGCTTGAACCACTTTTTATCCTACATGAGATAAAAGGAAAGGGAGGCAAGCAGCTATTTGGAAACCTCATACCACCAAGAAAGCTGTGCCAGGAACACAGAATGTCCTTTGGACCTGAGGTTTCTGCAATGACGTACTCCCAGACCAAGGGGAAACTGACACATCACAAGGACCTTCCTCCAAAGCTGATAGAGAGAGGAAGCCACCTGCTGGAGCCTGCGCCCTGAAATCAGACTTCTAGCCTCCTGGACTATGAGGGAATGAACTTTTTGTTGAAGATACTTGTAGTATTTCTGTTATAGCAGCACTGTATGACTAAGACAGTAGCCTAGCCAGAGTGGCACATAAAATTGGTCATCATAGTACCCAAATACGAAAATAAACCAGTGCTATACAATACCTTCAATTGATACTCGCTCAATTCCTGAAGCCTTGTTTTTCAGCAGTGCCTTCAATGCAGCTTCAACTTCTTCCTTCAGTACCATTGGTTCCTGATCATACGCTATCTCTTGAAATGGTTGAACATTGACCAGTTCTTTCTGGTATAATGCCTCTGTGTATTCTTTCTATCTTCTTTTGATACTTCCTGAGTCGTTTAATATTTTCCTGTAGAATCCTTTACGACTGTAAGTCACGGGTTGAATTTTTTCTTTCGTTCTTTCTATTTGACTAATGCAGAGCATGTTATTCACTTTTGGATTTCTATCTCCAGCTCTTTGCACATGTCATTGTAATACTTTGTCTTCTTCAGCCATGCTTTGATATCTTTAGTTCTTTTACTATGTCATTTCTTCCTTTTGCTTTAGCTACTTCATGTTCAAGTTCTAGTTTCAAAGTCTCTTCTGACATACAATTTGGTCTTCTTTCTTTGTAATGACTTTTTGCTTTCTTCATGGATGATGTCTTTGATGTAGTTCCACAGCTCATCTGATCTTTGATCATTAGTGTTCAACACATCAAATCTATTCTTGAGATGGTCTCTAAACTCAGAAGGGATATACTTAAGGTTGTCCTTTGGATCTTGTGAACTTGTTCTAATTTTCCTCAATTTCAGTTTGAAATTGCATATGAGCAATTGATGGTCAGTCCTGCAGTCAGCACCTGGTCTTGTTATGACTGCTGGTAGTGAATTTTTGTTTCATTTCTTTCCACAAATGTATTCAGTGTGATTTCTGTGCATTCCATTTGGCAGGGTCCATGTGTATAGTTTCTGCTGGTGAAGGAAGGTATTTGCAACAAAGAAGTCATTTGTCTTGCAAAACTCTATCATTTGATTTCTGGCATCATTTCTCTTCGAAAGACCGTATTTTCCAACTACTGGTCCTTTTTCATTTCCAGCTTTTGCGTTCCAATCACTAGTAATTATCAATGCAGCCTGATTGCATGTTTGATTAATTTCAGACTACAAAAGCTGGTAAAAGTCTTCAGTTTTATTACCTCTGGCCATAGTGGTTTGTGTGTAAATTTAAATAATGTTGTATTAACTGTTCTTCCTTGTAGGTATATAGATATTATCCTGTCACTGACAGCATTGTACTTCAGGGCACATCTTGAAATGTTCTTTTTGACAATGAATGCAACACCATTGCTCTTCAAGTTTTCATTCCTAGCATAGCAGACCATTTAGAAGACAGCTAAGTGGCCAGCTGATTGGAAGAGATCCATGTTTATACCTATTCCCAAGAGAGGTGATCCAACTAAATGCAGAAATCACCAAACAATATCACATGCAAGTAAAATTTAATATCACATACAAGTAAATTTTGCTCAAGATCATTGAAAAGTAGCTGCAACAGTATATTGACAGGGAGCTGCCAGAAATTCAAGCCAGATTCAGAAAAGACATAGAATCAGGGATGTCATTGATAATGTCAGTGGATCTTGGATGAAAGCAAGGAATACTAGAAAGATGTTTACCTGTGTTTCATTGGCTATACAAAGGCATCTAACTTTGTGGATCATAACAAATTATGGGTAACATTTCAGAGATTGGGAATTCCAGGACACTTAATTGTGCTCATAAAGAATCTGTGCATGGATCAGGAGGTAGTAGTACAAACAGAGCAAGGTGATGCTGCACAGTTTAAAGTCAGGAAAGTACGTGTCAGGGTTGTGTCCTTTTGCCATACTTTTTCAATCTGTATGCCAAGCAAATAATCTGAGAAGCTAGACTATATGAAGAAGAATGAGGCATCAGGATTGGTGGAAGACTCGTGAACAACTTGCATTACACAAATGATACAACTCAGCTTGCTGGAAGTGAAGAGGATCTGAAACACTTTCTGATGAAAATCAAAGACCACAGCCTTCAGTATGGATTGCATTTCAACATTAAGAAACCAAAAATTCTCACAACTGGACCAGGAAGGAGAATTTTAATGAAAAAGGATTGAGATTGTTGAGCATTTCATTTTACTTGGTTCCACATTTAACATCTGTGAAAGCAGTAGTTAAGAAATCAAAAGACACATTGCATTGTGAAAATCTGTTGCAAAGGACCTCTTCAAAGTGGTGAAAAGTAAAGATGTCACACTGAACACTAAGGTGCACCAGATCCAAGCCATGGTATTTTCATTTATACCATATGCATGTGAAAGCTAGACAATAAAGTAGGAATTGTGGTGTTAGAGAAGAATACTGAATATACTCTTAACTCAAAAGAACCGATCTGTTCTGGAGAAAGTACAACCAGAGTGCTCCTCAGAAGCAGAGACAGTGAGACTGCGTCTCACATACTTTGGACATGTGGTCAGGGGATCAGTCTTTGGAGAAGGACATCATGCTTTGTAGAGTGGATGGTCATCAGGAAAGAAGAAGACTATCAACAAGACAGATTAACATACTGGCTGCAACGATGCTTTTAAGCACAAAAATGATTATGGGCATGGAGCCATACGAGGCAGTGTTTTGTTTTGTTGTGCTTAGGGTTGCTATGAGTCAAAATGGGCTTGATGGCACCTAACAATAACTCTATACTTTCGTTGCTGCTATTGCTGTTTTGAGGGTGCTAGAAAGGTAATATTTTTATATCAACCTCTAAATTCTTACTTAGGAAATAAAAGTTGATTGTTTACTTAGGAAGTAGATGTTTAGCCTATGCTGAATATTTCTTTAGCTATCAAATAATATTTTTCTTTAAGAAAGAAGATATACTATTTATTTAAATTAATATTCTACCTTTGTAGTGTAAAAGAGCAACACAGAAAACATCAGCTTTGAAACATTTTCTGCTATTTACACCATTTTATGCCATCCTGTTGTGCAAAATACTATTGATAACAATTGGGTGTTTTACATACAAAGGTAAAGATCACAAACCATCAAGATAATATAATTATCCATTGCACATAATCCTTAACAACTTTGCAGAGTGAATACTTGTTTTTAGAAATCTCTTGTTTTAACTGCTTTTAATACAATGGTTATATACTCTTTTCCATTCCTAGAAATAAGGCACATAACAGACTTTTGTGACATTTAGAAGCTAGAGAATTTTATATAAAGAAGTATTTTCCTTCTCTATAGATCTATATAAATATTGCTTTATTTTATTTAAAGTATAACTTGATTAGTTTTTAATGATAATATTTTCACGAGGGAGAAAGAACAGAAGTATCTGAAAGATCAATTACTTTTTTTTTTTTTTTTCCCTAGTTTGAATGATCTTGAGTCCATGTGTGGCCCTGTTACATAATCTTAAGAAGAATTTATTCAAGTTTTGTCTGGGCCTTCATAGTGTGAGTCTGAGCACAACTTTTGAATTACTTTTCTTCAAAGATGATCTAATGTTTTGTGTTGTTCCAAACAAGTATATACAGAGAGAAAATTGAAAACCTTTTATAACAAGTACCACATGTAGATATTGCTTTAGCTTTTAAAGTGAAACATTCATAGTTTATTATGAAATTATAGCATCTTCTTATTAAAGAATTAAAAACAAATGTCTGTTAGTAAGAGTCTCTGATTTCATATTGCTTGTTTCATGATGAAAATAAACAGACTACCATGTTCTTCAGGCATGATGGGAATACAACAGTGGTAGCCCAATCTTTGACTCCTTTCCAGGTGGTCAGTAATATTCAGACACAGGATGGTTTACAAATGACCACATCTTTCCACATATGTTATAATCATCAAAAACATTACATGCACTTTGAATCACTTTGTAAAAATAAAAGCTGAAGAACATGTAGTTGAGATGGGTCTGACTGTTAGAGCTAAATGAATTAAAAGGTACACAATAGAAAGCTGAATTATTAAAACATTTTCCGGACACTTCATAGGTCATTCTTGTCTTCTGTGAGTTGAAGAACCATTTTAGGTTCCTTCATAAAGTTCCCTGGTAATTTACACTGGCATTGAGTTTGGGTGTTTTCTCAACATTTAGAAGGTGAAATAGAAAATATTACTTCAGTTAAAAGCATGAACCCTGACAGATCTCTGTAGCTTTCAAATTTAGGAAGTTAAATGGATCTAAGACTTACAGGTATCTTATTAAAGATGATGGAGGGTTGATATCATCTAATTAGTTCTGAAGGGCTGCTGGATTCTGTTATCTAAATGACAAGGACCTTTGTTAAGATTTGATTAGTTGCTCGGTCATTAAGATTGTTTTGATTCTGAAGTGTTCTTATATAAATTTAGAAGAGTTAAGGAAGATTATGAGAACTATTGTCAAGTTGTTACTGATCATTAAGCATTATCTGAGGATAATTCTTCCATTGATTTCTAGGAAAAAAAAACTAAAAGCAGTTCCTTTCATTGCTCTCTTATTAATAATTACATCAAGGATGTTTTACATATTTGAATTATTGTGCTTATCATTTTGACAAGGTTTCATTCCCCATAATTTACTAGGAGCCTCTCAGAAGTATTTTGACTCTGTGGAACCTCAAGAGTGTCCTTTGCTCTTTATACCTCCTTAACTCAGAGCTTCCTGCCAAGTTGTGTACCCTTGAGGCCCTCAGCACTGTGGCCTAATCTCATGTTTTCTTAGTGCTTCCTGGGCTAGGTCTGTAGAATTCTATTACCAGGAAAAATATGGGCTACAGTAGTTCACACTGGCATTTGAAAATGACACATGAGTTATCAGTGACAGCAGCTGCTTAAAATCCCAAATGAAGAGTGAGAGTAGCAGCTTGGGAGACACCCCATCATCTGTTTTCAGACCATCCATACACTCTCCTCAGAAACAAAATTGTTGTACAGTCTAACTATAGTGACATGTGTGGCATTATGTATTCTGCAAAGTGAAGATGTAGGCTCTGGCGTTTGTGAAATACATATTTTTGAACTTTAGAAGCCAATCATGAACAGGAGTTGCTATTAGTTTTTTGAATATATCTAGGTATTTATTAAAACACAAAGCTTAAATACTTTCATGGTTATTCTGCTGATAATTTGAGCTTTTACTTACATTTTCTAAGTTTAATCTGAGATATTTCATTGAAGCTCTTGGCATGATATTTTTCTGAAGAGCTTTGATTTAGAAATATCATTCACACTTTCACTTTATTTGGCATGCCTTGGTTTAGATGTTTAAAAATTTATGCCTTTATAGTAAATTCATTTGATATGATGGAACTATGGCTGTCTCTTAAATGTGAGTTTGAAAGACAGGGTAAATAGGAGCACTTTTGTCTATGTTTATTTTTTTTTCTCAGACAAATAAGGTGATATTACAGAGAACAGCAGGGCTACAGTGGACTGTTTTTATAGAACTAACATTTCATCAAGAAGTAGTGCTTCAAATTAATGACTGTGAAGCTAAAAGAAGGCCCACTGAGAAAACTTAGACTTGATGATATAAGGCAAGTGTGCCCAGCCAGTGGAATAGCATGTTACACAGAAAGCCTGAATGTTGGAACAGGCGTTTGTAACAGTTACTAAAATTGCCATAGCTGAAATGATTAGAAAAGACTATGGGCAGTCCAGAGAAATAAAATTAAAATGAAAGGACTATAAACATTAGACTTTATTCCTGTGGTTGCAAATATAAACCAAAACAGTAGTCATGCAAAATTGTGGAACTATAGTGGGAAAAACAATTTTTCTAAAATGAATTTTCCTCGGTACGAACTCCAGCATAATAGATATTTTCCTTCTAATAAAAACAGTCCTACCAAAGGGAAATTGTTGACTTGAACAATGACAATACTGTATATCACACAGACACTATACAGATATGGGACCGAGGTTAACACTAGACAACACGTGGGTTTATAACTTGCAATTCAAAAAAATAGATGTAGTCAAAAAAGTAGAAGCTGACTCACCTAATTTTATGTGTAGTGAACTCTGAAAGGAGCCTGCTAAGGAATAAGATTTAACATTTTTTGAAATATATTTCAGTTACATAGTTAGAAATCACTGTGATTACAATAGAATTGTAGTTCTTATTTGAGTATTTTCATCCTAGGAAAATTCTTGAAACCCATAACCGGATGGTTAAGAGTTTTATTTGGAGTTATTTGTCTTGCTACATCTTCATTGTTTTTAAATGTGGCACATATTCTAAGGTTAAGAAACATCTTATTGTACAATGGGATGATTGATTAGAATGAACACAACTTATTTTAGAGTACTATATTCAAATCTGTTAGATGTCACTGTCTACATGATCTTGAGAAGACTTTGGACTTCTGTGCTTGACTTTGTTTGCAGTTTTTGATTTGATCTCTAAAGTCTCTTTTAGTTTGAAAGTTCTGTTTAAATTTCCCATGATTTAGAATTGCTAACCTTTGGTTATAAGTATGAAGATCTAGAGTATGACACAAGAGAAATATGTTTAGTTATTTGGAAGCTAATAAGTGAAACTTTCTGAATATCAGTCCAAATTTAGCAATTTATAGAGAACAAATTTAATAATAATGTATAATCACCTTCATTAGTTTGCCTGCTTTTAGTGCTGTGGTCATTAATTGTACATAATAAGGAAAGAATTATTCCTGAACTGTTTTATCTCTGTTTTGTTCTTTGAGGCAGATAAAATAACTATGCATATGTTAGTGGTTGAAAATACAATTATCTCTTATATTTAAAAGATCAGTATTATTTGGTTTTCTATCACGTATAATCTCAAGATGTATCTTACAAGGAAATCTAAGTAAACAGTGCCTAAAAGACCTAAGGATAGATGTGAGACTGAAGGTAGAAAGGCCTAAAGAATCGGAAACGTCTATTCCAGCTGAAGGTATGCACTCATGTTCCCTTTTGCTTGACAGAGAGGTCCTTTCTATTATCTTCGTAGGTAAAATATTAGCTGTGAAAAGTTTTGAGCACTCAGATCTACTTTTAATTGGATCAAGGAATGATGTAAAAGAAACTGAAAATCTGAAGTTCCTTTTGGTGGGAAACAAGTCTGATTCCAAGAGCCAAATTGGATCCAATGACAGAAATGAGAAGTATGTATTTCCCCCCCGCCTTGGTTTATAGATTACTAATGTTTCAAAGTATGGCCTGTAACTAGAAAGTAAAGATTAAGCCAGAAGAAATTCCAAGTTTCATAAATTTTAAAACTGGTATTCTAATTGATCAAATTTCTTATTTATTATCGTTGTATATAAAAGAGGCAATCTAGAGAGCAGGAAAACCAAGTGAATTCTCACGAAGTGTTGAGGTAATTCATGGCTAAGAAAGTGAGTGCTATTAAGAATAAAGAAAGAATAGACATAACTCCATTAAAAATGTGAAATTTCAAAAGAAGGTAAGCCAGATTAGGGGGAAAAGAGTTTTCAAGTAGAATGTTCAGAAGGAAAGTCTCAGAAGTTCAGTGAGAATTATGAATCAAAATAAAGACTTACAGATATTTCGTCATGTTTTTTTATTTTCTTCAGTTAAATCTAAAAAATAGCAATTCAAGTAATTTTTCTGGTATTCTAAAACTGCTATCATGTCTTGCAGCTATTGAAATTGTGACTTGGGGAAAGGCCCAGTTTTCAGCATGAGGGTAGTCAAACAACTTGAAATAAAGTAGTCTTGGCAGTTTCTATTTTGATGTTTGTAGTTTTAGTATATATTTTTTCTGGCCTTTTCTAGATGTTTTTCAAAAAACAACTGGATCTTTCAAGAGTTTTTTTTTTTCTTTTTTTAAAAAAATTATCATCATTGTTGGGTCAAGTATTATCTTTGAGACAATGCATACATATACCTATTGGGATGTAAGTGGCAGACTTAGTCCTTTAATACTATATTATTTCCTCATACAAGTGACAGGAGCTGGGACCAAAGGCAGTAAAGAGGAAGAATTTGTGAGAAAATGAGAGATGTGGAATTTCTGGGTAGTACAAATGGTTAAGTCCTGGGCTACTAGCCAGAAAATTAGCATTTGAATCCACACAGGGGAAGACAAGCCTGATCATCTTCTGAAATATCACAGCCTTGAAAACCCAATGGAGCAGTTCTACTCTGCACGCATAGGGCCATCATGAGTTAGACTCAACTCTTTGGCAACAGCAACAACAATCTGTACTCTACCCTTTATCAAACAATTCTGTCAGAATACTTTATTAACTCATTTTAGAATTCCAAAATGGCATGAAGAATTAAAAAAAAAAAAAATACATTTAGCTGACATCGCATGTGGCGGGTTTTTGTCAAACTTTTGTCCCTATCTGCCTCTGTATTCTGATGATAGCAGCAAATTAGGGACTGAAGAAAGTTTCATGTTGAAACCTGAATAACTGAAAATTTGTCTAATGGTAATCCTGTGTGCAATGGAGCAGAATGTTGCAGTTTCTGTCCCATGTCATGTTCATGATTGTTGACATGTTGGAGTGTACTGTTACAGCTATTGTGTAGTGTCTTCAACCTGGGGGGACTCATCTTCTAACACTATATCAGATTATATTCTGTTGTGATCCATAACATTTTTGTTGACTAATTTTTAGATGTAGATTCCATCTAGGCTTTTCTTTCTAGCCTGTTTTAGGAAGCCCCACTGAAACCTGTTTACCATGGATGATCCTGTTGATATTTAAAACACAAGTGTCATTGTCATAGCTTCTAGCACCATAACAAACTGACAGGTGGGTGATAGAATCCAAACATAGGCCTTTGTCAGTTCTTATTACTTGACAACCACCTGTCATGGTTGGTAATCCGTAAGAACAATCTTGTAACATAACAAACGTGTGAGATGCTGCTAAAGCAGTGCTTAAAGAAAATTTGTAGTTGTAAATGCCTGCATTAAGAAAGAAAGAAGATCTCAAATCAGTTACTCAACCTTCAACCTCGAAACGGAAGAGCAAACTAAACCTGAAGAAAACAGAGGAGGGAAATAAAGATTAAATCATCAATAAATGAAGTGGAGAATAGAAAAGAAGTAGAGAAAACAACAAAACCAGAAGTTGATTCTTTGAAAATAGCAACAAAACTGACAAACATTTAGGCTAGACTTACCAAGAAAAAAAGGCAAATGACTCAAATGAACTAAACTCAGAAATAAAAGAGAAGACATTATTTCTGGTTTTCCAGGAAAAAAAAAAATTGTCAGAGAATGGTATGAACATGTGAATGACAACAAATTAGACAATGGAGATAGACAGAATTCTAACTCATGTTTGTCATGTGTTACAGAGCAGAAATTCTCCATAGGTCCTTTTGGCTATAGGAAACAGAGTGCCAGAACTTTTCTTCCACAATATTTCTGAATGGGTTCAAATTACAGCCTTTAGGTCAGTAGTCAAGCACAAACCTAGGGACTTTCATAAATATGTGGCCAAGAGAAATGAATACTTGGCCCACAGATGCCAGAACACTCCACGTGTGTTTCTTAGCTACACTATTAATAGTAGTCAAAAAGTGGAAGCAAATATCTATCAATGGATGAGTAGATGAGTGAAATTCATATATAGACAATGAAATTTTATTTGGCAGTTAAAGGAATGAAGGGAGTTCTAGCACTGCAGTGGTTAAGTGCTCCCCTGTGAACAAAAAGGCAAGTGGCTGAAACCCACTAGCTGCTCTGTAGGAGAAAGGTGACTGTCTGCTTTTGTAAAGTTTTGCAGCCTTAGAAATCTCATGGAGCAGTGTGATTTGGAATTAATTCAACAGCAATGAGTTATAGGAATGAAGTACTGATACCTGCTACAACATGAACGAACCTTGTTAAGTGAAAGAAACCAGTCACAAAAGACCATGTACTGTATGATCCCATTTATAGGAATTGTCCAGAATAAATTGATTCTTAAAGATAAGAAGGTTATGGTTGGCTAGGCCTAGATGTGGGTGGGGGTGGGGGGAGTGCAGAATGAGTACTAATGGCTATCAAGTTTTTGGGGGGAGTGATGAAAATATTCTAGATTAGAATGCTGATCGTTGCAGTTCTGTGAATTTGCTAAAGACCACTGAATCATGCCTTTTAAAGGGCAAATTTTATCTCAGTTAAAAAAAAATTCTGCCTAGAAATGGTGCTAGATGAAAACTAATCAAGTAAATAAATACATAGGTATCAAACTAGACAGAACCAACAAAAAAGACCTCATTAAAAATCAACGTAAAAAAGCTGACACCATGCTAACCAAAAAGGAGGCAGTTTGGTAGGAAATATTGAGGTCTGTTAACTTTCATGACTAAATCATAGTACACACAAGAGGCGAAAATCGTCATCATTCCAGTAATACCACTTTCAAAAAAGCCAGAAACTCCTTAGAAAAGATAGTTGTTTGAGAAAGTGAGATTAATTGAAAACTGCTACCTGTCTAAATTAGGCTTTTTATATGCTTTGTTATGAAAATAAGATTTCTATGGTACTAGAGAGAGTAGATTGTTTAGAAAACAAAAGAAGGATATTTTAGCATTTTTGTAGGCAATCTGTTATATGTGAGAAGACATAATCCAGAATGAATTTTAAAAATAGTTTTAGACAGTTTCAGAAAATGGCATTTGTATTTTTACTGGAATTGCACTGAGTTAATGTAGTAACTTATTTAAATGGCATCTTCTTTAGGAACATAAAAAGCTATATAATTTTTTTCTTAAATTTATTCCTAAGTAGCTTCATAGTTTTAATTCCTATTAGGGTTTCTTCTGTACCTTCCTCAACTTAAAATTTATGACAAATCATCCTACTTATGGAAATACGTGTTTGAGTATATATTTTTATTTTTTCAAGATTTAAATTCAGTCATCTTACCAACTTATAAGTTTCAGGAATTCTTTCAGTTAAAAAATTAAGTTGTCTTTTTAGTATGGGGTATACAATTATATATGCCAATAAAAATTGTTTTTGTCTTCTAATATTTGTTAACAATTTATTGTTTTCCAAGTTTATGAGTGAGTTAAACCTTTTTAATGATAATGATGTCCTATGACCTTGCTCCTGATATTGATATAAATGCCAAGCCAAGCCAAGTGCCATCAAGTCAGATCTGACTCATGGTGACCCTAGGGTGATAATATTTTATCTTTTTGCATGATTTTGCTATTGGCTTTGGAAAATAGTGTACATCATGCTATTTTTAAATTATTTATTATACTACCATTTTGTTTAGAGGCTTATAAGGAATGATTGCTGAATTTTACTGTATCATTTCCTTCTGTACTTTCTCTGGCTTCCTCTTTCCTATTGTTTCTTCCTTTTTTTCCTGTATCTTTACTTTCATTCCTCGTTCCTCTCCTCTCCTTATTTTTTGACAGTCTTGAATTGAGTTTTAAGATTAATATCATGCTAGCTTAATAAAATGGACTAGGGAGGTGGAGTCAAGATGGTGGACTAAGCACACATCTCCTTATATCCCTCTGGAAACCAAGACCTGAATTGATAATCAAATGGAGCCTTCTGGTCACCCAGTGAGCCCCCAGGACACAGCACAGGGCAGTTAATTTGAACTTCATACCACTGAACGAAAAACCTCTCTTTTTCTGACTTCTGCTCCTGGCTAGCCCTGGCTCTCATGGACTGAAGGTAAATGCACCATTTTGACTTTTCTTTTTCCTCTGTCTTGGCTGGCAGACGGAGCTGGGTCTTGCCTAATGGCTAGACTCAGACACACTGCTGGTGGGATAGGCAGGAGAAATTACCATATTTTGAGAGCCAGGCTTAGGACTCTGTTAATCTAGCAACTTTGGGCCTGTTTTCTTATCACCGCCACAGCGGGGTTTATATGGAAACACACTGCCAGTGTGCGGGATGCCATGTTGGATACAAATATTTTGGCAAGACTTAATTCTTACCCTGGGAGCCAGCGCCTGCAAACAGTGCTTCTCTGACAGAAAAGCAGTAGTTTACACAGTGTCGCCTATGGTGGGGGCCCCACAAGAGAGGTGGAGGAATCACTACCTCTCAGCACCTTTAGCCCCTCTATCTGCTGCCTGTGTGGAGGACACCATCTTGGATACGGTGGCCACAGCTGGACCTATTTCTGAGCTTGGGAGCCAGAGCCTGCCAACAGGAGAGCGCTTTTCTACCAGAAAAGCAGTACTTTACACAGTATCACTTAAGTCTGGGCCTTATCAGCAGAGGCCAACAGGGCAGCAGCACTGCTATATTTTGAACTAGTTTGTATCATCTGGAGTTGGGTATAGAGGGGCTTACTTTGCCAGTTGGGAAGAGGGACCTCTACACCTGAAAATCTGACTGACTTGGGAAGTGATCAGATACCTTTTGTTTTACATTTTAAGATAGCCTAGAGAAACATCTGTGGTCCATCCTCACAGTATCTCTGCCAGCCTCTACTTACTCATATGGGATTCAAAAAGCAACAGACACTTGTGGCAAACAAGAAATCACCCATGGCTTGAGAAGGCTGCCAAACAAAACAGCCAAGGAGTTTTCCAGATGATGAAACTTTTCTGAAGTCATCAGAAGTAGAATACAAAATGATTATATACAGAGCCCTTCTAGACTTATAGAAAATGCAACAGAACAAAAGGAAAAATTAAGCAAACTGTTCAATCTGATGGAACACCAGTACACTCAAATCCAACAGATCAAGAACAAAATCAAAGACATAGAAAATTCCATTCAAAGCCAAGAAAACAGAATGGAACAAATGGAAAAAAGAATTTCTGACTTCGAAGACAGAGCTACTGACACCAGTGTCTACGAGCAGAAATCAGAAAAAAGAAACAAGAAAAATGAAGAAGCTTTAAGAAGCATGTGGGACTCTATTAAGGAACAACCTTTGATTAATTGGAGTCCCTGAACAGGATGAGACACCTGAGAACATGGAGAGCATCATTGCTGAGCTGCTGATGGAAAACTTCCCAGAAATCATGAAGTAAGAGAATATAGATATCTCAGATGCATATTGTACACCACCCAATATAGATCTCAAAAGAAAGACTCCAAGACATATTATAATCAAGCTTAACAAAATGAAACATAAGCAGCAACTCTTAAAGGAAGCAAGACTCAAAGCAAAGCTAACATTCAGAGGGAAACCCTGTAAGCTTTCGTCAGATTTCTTAGCAGAAACCATGCTGGCATGGAGACAGTGGCATGACACATTCAAAGCCTTGAAGGAGAAGAACTTCCAACCAAGAATTATGTATCTTGCAAAATTATCTTTAAAATATGAAAATGAAATTAAGATATTCCCAGATAAACAGAAACTTAGAGACTTTGTAAAAACCAAACCAAAACTACAAGAAATACTGAAAGAAGCTCTTGGATTTGGCTTAGAACAACAAAACCACAATGACACATTATTCAGAACTCTACTCAGTTAGGGAAGGCTCCAAATTCAATGACAGCTTTAATACTGAAAGAAGCAATCCAGTGATTATCATGAAAACTATGGTGACATCATATTAAAAAGAGGGATGTACTACAATCGTTATAGTCCTTCCAGATGGAAAGGAAGATGACAAGACTAATAGTAATTAAAATTGGGTTTATGTATAGTTTGTTAAGGGGGATCATTAGGGGCACCTGTAGAGCACAACAAAGATGTAACATACCATTTCAAGAAATGTAACACAGGAGTCTCAACAACTACAAAAACAGCTCTGAAAAAGGTGAAAAATCGACTCACAAAAAGAATGTCCCAGAATAGACTAATAAGAACAACAGAGAAAACATCAACACAGAAATAAACAAATCACAATTGGCAGCACTGAACATGCCTGTTAGTAATTACATTGAATGTGAATGGACTCAATGCTCCAGTAAAGAGACATCGAGTGACATCTTGGATCAAAAGACATGACTCATTCATATGTTGTCTACAAGAAACTCACTTGAAACCTAAAGATAGGAACAAACTGAAAATTAAAGGATGGAAGAATATATATCAAGCTAACAATGAACAAAGAAGAGCAGGGGTGGCAATTCTAATCTCAGACAAAATCAATTTTAATGCAAAATCCACCATCGTGGACAAAGACGGACACTATTTATTGCTGAAAGGTTCAGTACACAAGCAAGACTTAACTATATTAAATATTTATACACCTAACATCAGAGCACCTAAATACGCTGAAGAAACACTGACTACACTCGAAAAAAGAATTAGATTACTCCACAATAATAGTGGGAGACTTCAACACTCCACTCTCAATACAGAGCAGATCATCTAGAAAAAAGCTCAGTAAAGATACAGAAGACCTTATAGCCACAATTAACCAGTTAAACCTCATCAACATATGCAGAACTTTCTACCCATCAGTGGACAATTATACCTTCTTCTCCAGTGCACGTGGAACATTCTCTAGAATTAACCATGTGTTAGGACATAATGCACTTCTCAACAAAATTCATACCATTGAGTAACTGCAAAGCATCTTCTGAGATCGTAAAGCCAGAAAATTGGAAATCAATAACAGAAAAAACATTGATATACAGTGGAACTCTTGGAAACTGAACAACATCTTGCTCAAAAAACCGTGGGTTACAGAAGAAATCAAGGATGAAATAAAGAAATTCATGGATTCCAATGAGAATGAAAACACGTCCTACCAGAATCTATGGAATACAGCCAAAGTAGTGCTCGCACGTCTTTTTATCTCCATATATGCTCATATCTGGAAGGACAAAAGAAATTGAATCAAGGAACTAACTCTACAACTTCAACAAGCAGAAAGAGAACAGAGGAACCCCTCAGACGTCAGAAGAAACCAGATCCTAAAGATAAGAGCAGAGTTAATGAATTAGAGAATAGAAAAACAATTGAAAAAATTGAAAAGACCAAAAGCTGATTTTTTGAAAAGATCAATAAAATTGAAAAACCACTGGCTAAACTTACTAAAGAAAAACAGGAAAGGAAGCAAATAACCCGAATTAGAAATGAGAGGAGAGTTGTCACAACAGATCCAACAGAAATCAAAAATATCATAACAGAATACTATGAAAGACCGTACTCTAACAAATTTGAAAACCTAGAGGAAATGGACAAATTTCTTGATTCATACCACCAACTCAAATTATCACAACGTGAAGCAGAACAACTTAATAAACCCATCACAAAGGAAGAGATTCAAAAGGTCATCAAAACACTGCCAACGAAAAAAAGCCCGGGCCCAGATGACTTCACTGCAGAATTCTATCAAGCTTTTAGACAAGAGTTATCTTTAATGCTACTGAGACTATTTCACAGTATAGAAAAGGATGGAGTACTCCCAAACTCATTCTGTGAAGCCAGCATAACCCTGATACCTAAGCCAGGGAAAGACCCAACCAAAAAGGAGAACTACAGACCAATATCACTCATGAATCTAGATGCAAAAATCTTCAATAAAATTCTTGCCAATAGAATACAACAATATATCAAAAAAATAATCCATCATGACCAAGTTGGGTTCATACAAGGGATGCAAGGGTGGTTCAACATCAGAAAAACAATTTTGTCAGAAAAACAATTAATGGGATTAACCACATAAATATCACAAAAGACCAGAATCACCTGATTTTGTCCATTGATGCAGAAAAGGCATTTGATAAAGTCCAACACCCATTCATGCTAAAAACTCTTAGCAAAATAGGCATGGATGGATAATTCCTTAATGCAATATGGGCCATTTATACAAAGCCAACTGCCTACATCATCCTGAGTAGAGAGAGACTGACAGACTTTCCCTTGAGAACAGGAAGTAGACATGGATGCCCACTCTCACCTCTCCTATTCAACATTGTACTAGAAGTTGTAGCCAGAGCAATTAGACAAGACCAAGAATAAAGGGCATCTGCATCAGCAAAGAAGTCAAAATGTCCCTGTTTGCAGATATGATTGTATATCAGAGAGTCCCCAAGAATCTGTAAGTAAACTACTCAAACTGATAGAAGAGTTCAGCAGTCTCATGATAAAAGATAAACATAAGTAAATCAGTAGGATTCCTTTATATGAACAACGAGACTTAACAAAGAAATCATCAAATCAATACCATTTACTATAGCCCCTAAGAAGATAAAGTACCTAGGAATTAATCTAACCAGAGAAATAACAGACCTTTACAAAGAGAACTAGAAGTCCTTACTACAAGAAACTAAGAGAGATTTAGATAAATGGAAAAACCTACCCTGCCCATGGATAGGAAGACTTAACATTGTGAAAACGTCCATTTTACCCAAAGCAATCTACTTATATAATGCAATCCCAATACAAGTTCCAGTGACATTTTTTAATGAGATGGATAAACAAATCACCAGTTTTGTTTGGAAAGGGAAGAAGCCCCAGATAAGTAGAGTACTACTAAAGAAGAAGGACACACTGGGAGGCCTCTCGTTGCTTGACCTTAGAACATACTACACTGCCACAGTGGTCAAAACAGCCTAATACTGGTACAAAAACAGACAGATTGATTAATGGAACAGAACTGAGACCCCAGAGACGACACCATCTGCCTGTGACAGCTGATATTCGACAAAGGCCCCAAGACATTAAACTGGGGTAAAAACAGTATCTTCAACAAATTGTGCTGGCAAAACTAGACGTCTATCTGCAATAAATTGAAACAAGATCCATATCTTACACCTTATACAAAAACCAACTCCAACTGGATAAAAGACCTAAATATCAAACCAAAACCTCATCCAGGAAAAGGTAGGAACAGCAATGGAAGCTTTAATACACAGCGTAGACAGACTTCAAAATCTGTCAAACAAACCACAAACAACAGAAGAGAATATAGATAAATGGGAACTATTAAGAATCAAATTTTTGCTCATCCAAAGACTTTCTTAATAGAATTAAAAGGCCACCTACAGAATAAGGAAAAAATATTTGGCAACTCTATGTCAGACCGATGCCTTATCTCCATAATCTATAAGATACTACAAAATATCAATAAGAGGAAATAAATCATCCATTTAAGCAATGCACAAAGGAGATGGACATACATTTCTCTAAAGAGGAGATTCAGGCAGCCAAAAAACACAAGTGGACATGTTCACGATCTTTAGTTATTAAAGAAATTCAAATCAACACAACAATGAGATACCATCTCACTCCAAGAAGGTTGGCCATGATTCAAAAAATACAAAATACAAAACAACAAATGCTGGAGAGGCTGTGAAGAAAACGGAACTCTCCTACACTGTTGGTAGGGTTGCACAATGGTCCATCCTCTTTGGAAAGCAATCTGGTACTTCCTTAAAAAAATGTATTTCGATATAACATTTGAACCAATAATTCCACTACTTGGAATATGTCCTACAGAATCAAGGCCTTTCACACCAACGGACATATGCACAAGAATGTTTATCGCAGCACAGTCTGTGATAGCGAAAAGATGCAATCAATCCAGATGCCCAACAACAGAGGAATGGATAGGTAAACTATGCTATATATACTCAATGGAGCACTACGCAATGAGAAAGAATAATGATGATTCCAAGAAACATCTCATAACCGGGTTTCAACTGGAAGACATTATGCAGAGTGAAAGTAGTCAGCAACAAAAGGACAAATATTGTATAAGACCCTTAAGATAAGATCTCAAAAACAGACTTATGCATCGAAGAAAAGACTCTTTGATGGCTGCAAGGGAGGGGAGGGTGGGAAGGCAAGGAGGGAAGGGTTTAGATTAGGTAGTTGGTAGAAATTTGATTGGGTGAAATCAGTGATAGTGCACATTAGAAACAAGAACAATATTAAGTGGACTTCAGCATAACTTGAATACTCTGTTTTAACCCAATATTGCAAGGACAGAGTAGCTGAGGCCAGAGGCCGAGGACCATGCTCTCAGGCAAAATCAAGGCCAGTTGACACAACTAGCATTTTGCTAAGAGGGCTGTGCACCCCACATTGGTGAATGGTGTCTGGGGTCTTAAAAGCTGCCATCCGAGGGCATAGCAAATGGTCCCAACTCAGCAGGAACGGATGCTCACTGAAGACCAAAATGACATTGGGTAAAGACAACCCAGAAGAGAGAGAGACCCACATTAGTGGGTGCCTACATCGACTTGGGACTGGAAGAACCAGATGGTGCCCGACTACCACCAGTGATAGCCGCAATGGAGCTCACTAACTTGAGTCTCACTGACAATACAAGAACAAAAAGGGGTGCACCCTGAGATCTCCACTAAAAGACCACAATTGATGGTCCAGTGGCTTTGGGGTTCCCCTGGGAGCATGGCCCCTGGACCTGATGCTGCCCTTACCCATAAATCATAACAAAGGTCCACTCTTTGGACACGAATGGATTGGACTTGGCGATGCAGAGTGACCATATATTGGATGTACTTTATGGCTCTGTGCATCTGTAGGATATCATCCTGCTGACCTCTGGCTGGAGGAAGGAGAGTGGGTGGAAAGGAGGGGAAAGAAGACTGTTAGGAGGATGAGACATGTATGGAGCAGAGAGGAATAGTGTGCTATCACCAGGCAAGGAGAGCAGTGGAAGCTGCATATAGGTGGACATGCAAATTTATATGGGAATGTACATTTTCACTCAGTCATAATAAAAAAAAAGAAAAGAAAAAGAAACCTGTAGGAAAAGTATTTCTAACCTAAAATTCTATACCTAGCCAAACTATCAATCAACAATGGGGGTAAAATAAAAATATTTTAAGATCTAAAAGGATATAAAAAATTTACCTACAGAAGCTTCTTGATAATGTGCTCAATCATAATGAAAAAGTAAACCAAAAAAAGGAGATATACAACGATGTCATGGATTGAATCATGTCCCCCCAAAAATGTGTGCATTAGTTTGACTGGGCCATGATTCCCAGTATTGTATGATTGTCCACCATTTTGCCATTTGATGGGATTTGTAAATTCTTTCACTGTGATTTAATAAGATGGATTAGCAGCAGTTATATTGATGAGGTCTACAAGATTGGATAGTGTCTTAAGACAATCTCTTTTGAGATATAAAAGAAAGCAGTGAGCACAGCAACATGGGGTTCTCATACCATCAAAAAAGCAGTGCTGAGAGAAGAGTGCATCCTTTGGACCTGAGGTTCCTGCACTGAGATGTTCCCAGACCAAAACAAGGCTGATGACAAGGACTTTCCTCCAGAGCCAACAGAGAAAGAAAACCTTTCCCTGGCGCTGGCACCGTGAATTTGGACTTCTAGCCTACTGGACTATGAAAAAACAAACTTTCATTAGTTGAAGCCAAAAATGAAATAAAATAAAATGGACTAGGGAAATTTATACCTTTTTCTATACTTTATGATTATTATAATAAATATCAAATACAAGTTTTGTTTTTCTTCCAAGTTCTTAGTTTGGTCAGATTTTCTACTTTTTCTGAAGTCAATTTTGGTCAATTTTAAATTTTGGTTAAAAAAATGCCTTTTAGACTTTTGCACATATTTCCATGTAATTTTTTATGTGTTCTCATATTAAAAAAAAAAAGAAAAAACTTTAGTTTTAGTATTTACATCTCTTTTGTCCTTTGTAAACTTGATTTTTTACTGTTTCCCTACTTCTTCCTCCTTTTTTAAAAAAACATCATTCAGACTTCTGAGAGACATCGCTATTGTATATATCTTTTTAAATAAGCACTTTTGCTTTGTCTTTTTAACTTTTCCTTCTGTGTCAGTGATTCCAACTTTTTACTCTTATTAGGCCCATTCTTTTTGTTTGTTTTGGTTTATTATTCTTCCTTTTCTTACATTGATAAATTATTTTTATTTGGCAATAAATTCGTTTTAGTTATAAATTGTCCTCTGGGTATTATGTTAGCTGTCATCAATAATGATTTTTTTAATACGATTTTAAAATTACTTTCTGAATAATTTTTACATTCTATTTTTCTTTTTCAGTCATAGGAAAATTTTCTTAATATGTAAATTTTTATTGGACTGTAATTGAAGAATAAGAGGCATGAAATCTCTTTTAGAGGTTATTAATTTCTAAGTGGTGGTGTTTTAGAAAGTTGATGTATATTTTTAAATGCGGTGTTCATAAAAATGTTTGTTTTTCCAAATGCGTGAACTAATATATCTATCTATATACAATCACCTTTACTTTAATTAAGGAATCGTCTATATCCTTGGTGATGTTTGCTCTCCTTACTCTGAAATTCAAAAGGCTTTTTGAACAAAGTGTTGTTCAGTTTCTATAAGTTTGAATTTCTACTTATGAATTATCTGTTATTGATTTCAGCTTTTATAGCTCTATGGTCCAGGAAGATACTTTGCAGTAAATCAGTGGTTCGGATTTTATAGAGAATTGCTTTATGTCCTAACACACGGTATATTCTGGAGAATGTTCCATGTGTAGTGGAGAAGAAGGTGTACTTATCCTTTGATAGATGAAAAGATCTGTATATGTTGATAAGGTCAAGTTGGTTGATTGTTGCAGTAAGATCTTCTGCATCTTTACTGAGCTCTTTCCTGGATCATCTATCCATAACTGAAAGAGGAGTATTGAAGTCTCCACCTATTATTGTGGAATGATCTATCCCAGTTTTCAGTGCTGTCAGTATTTATTCAATGTATTTAGATGCTCTGGTATTGGGAGCATAAATATTTAATATTGTTAAGTCCTGCTTGAGTATTGAACCTTTCAGCAATAAATAGTGACCATCCTTGTTCACATTAGTGGATTTTACATTCAAGTCTATTTTATCTGAGATTACTATTGCCACACCTGCTCTTTTTTATATATTGTTAGCTTGGTATATATTATTCCATCTTTTAATTTTCCATTTGTTCATATCTTTAAGGTGTGTTTCTTGTAAGCAACATATTGATGGGTTGTGTCTTTTGATCCAGAATGTCACTTGCTGTCTCTTTACTGGAGCATTCAGTCTGTTTGCATTCAGCGTAATTATTGATAGGTATGTGCTTAGTGCCATCATTTTTATGTAATTAATTTTATGTTGATGTTTTCTGTACTGCTCTTAATGTTTTGTTCTGGGCCATTCTTTTTTATGGGTGGTTGTTTCAGTGCTGGTTTTATGTTCATTGAGACTCTTGTATTTCTTATTTTGATACAATGCATTGTTAATTTGCTTTGTGGCTACATGTATTATCCCCCTTAACATACTAAGATTAAACCCAATTTTAACTACTGCATAATTCTTAAACTTCCTCTGCATCTAAACCAACTGTAACTACTGTAGTGTATCCCTCTTTTAATATGATGGTATTATAGTTGTCATGATATGATCACAGATGCCCTCATTTTAATACTGTAGCTTTAAATTTTGTGGCTTCCCTAACTTATGAGAATTTTGGATGATGTTTCCTGAATTGTCACCTTAAATATACTTTAATGGTTCTGTTTTTCTCAGGGAAGAGCTTCTTTCAATATTTCATGTAATTTTGGTTTAGTTTTTATGAAGTCTCTAAACTTCTCTTTATCTTCAAAAGTCTTAATTTCACCATTATATTTTATAGACAATTTTGTGGGATAAATAATTTCTCCTTCAGGGCTTTGGAAGTGTCTGCCCACTGTTTTCTAGCCTGCACTGTTTCTGCAGAGAAGTCAGATGAAAGCCTACAGGGTTTCCCTTGGAGTGTTAGCTTTGCTTTGAGCCTTGCTGCCTTCAGAAGCATCTGTTTGTGTTTCATCTTATTAAGCTTGATTATAATATGTTTTGGTCTTTCTTTTTGGGTCTAACTTTTGTGGTGTTTGGTAAACACCTTGGATACCTATGTTCTCTTTGCTCATAACCTCAGGAAAGTTTTCTGTCAGCATCTCTGCAGCAATACTCTCTATATTGTCATTAATCCCTCCTTGTTCAGGAGCTCCAAGTAATCATAAATTATTCTTGTTAATGTAGTCCCACATGATTCTCAATGCTTCTTCATTTTTATTTGTTTTCTCAGATTTTTCCTCACAAATCCTGGTGTCAGTTGCTCTGCTTTCAAGGTCACTGAGTGTAACTTCTATCTGTTCAATCCTACTCTTTTATCTTTGGATTGAATTATCCAACTTTGTATTTTTGTTACTGATCTGATGTATTTCAGATCATTGCTGTTCTATCAGTTCAAATCACTTACTAAATGTTTCATTTTGTTCTACTGCATTTTGTTTAATCTCTAGGAGGGTTCTATATATAATTATTTTACACTCGACCTCTGATAAATTCAGAAAGGCTTTTTCATCTTGGAAATTTTTTGAATGTTTATTTTGGAAATTTTCTGGAGCATTTGAAGGCTGCTTCTTTAAATGATTAATTATGGTCTCCTACCTGCATGCCACCTAGACACTGATTTCTCTGGTATTGGATCTAAGAGAATTGTTGGTCAATTGCTGTCTCTCATACTCTAGTGATTTGCTCCAGGTGGACTCTCTGAGGTGAAGTGTCTGCTTATTGGTTGGCAAACAGGCCGCCCTTCTTATGGAGAAACTGAGGGCTGTCAGCCAACCCTACAATGTGGGTCAGAGATGGGTGGGAGGAAAAGCCACCAGACCTCTCAACAGACAATCTCCTGGAAAATACACAGTGCTCTCAGCCTTAAAACTAAACTTCACTTTTATGCAGAGAGAGGTCCAGGTGTTGAACTAGGAGCTGTCCAACCTGCTGGCCGAAACAGGCAGTAAGAAGCAGCAGACTCCGCCTTCCAGCTGATAATGAAAGTATGTTACTGGCTGGCCGTTTGCGAAGCTGCAGTTCTCCGATACCGTGAAACAGCAGAAGCAGAGGTTAGACAGTTGCTGCCTCATTTTTGAGAGGGGACAATTAGTCTCATACTGGTGCCTAAGCAAATATGCTAGGTCCTAGGGCTCCCCAAGTGTTCAGTGCTCGATACAAATATCACCTAGGCTTAAGTTCTCAGAGGGAAATGAGGAGATGTGTATCTACTCTGCCATCTTTTAACAGTCTCCTGTCTGTCTCTTCATACAAGGAAACCTTACTACCTTTCATAAAAATATATTTGCTTTTATTCCTGTATTTCATTTTATTTTTTGCCATTATTTTATTTTACTTTATTCTCCTTTTGTGCATTTAGAAGTTTATGCTACACAGTTTTGCTGGTGGTTAGTGTTGTACTGTCAGATTAAAGACCAGTTATTTGCCAGCCTTAATGAACAGAGTGAGATGTTTGCTCTTAGGAAGCTTACACCCTACTAGGTTCAAATAGAAACCAACTAACCAACAAATAAGTAGTAATTATAAAGCAAGAAAATATAGGATAGATGCTATACAAAGAACTGAAATAGAAAGATAAAACAACAAATGACTGGGAGACTTCTTAGAAGTGGGCTTTGGTCTATACCAGACCCATTCCTTGTTAGTTGTCCTTTGGATGTCAGTGGCATGACCACCATCTTCTCAGAAGTTCTCATGCTTTTTCCTTTCTGGATAAGTTTACACATGCACACTTGAGTACACTTTTATTTTTTCCTCTTTTTGACATAATGTGCATGCTGAACTTGTAAAGAGGAAAAGAGAACATGTATATTTCAGTAAAACTAAATTTCCTATCCTTCAGTAAAACTAATCTTTTTTTATTCCATTTTGACATTTTTTACTTTTGTTTCAAAGAAAGAAATGAGATGATTAATAGGGGAAAGAATGCCAGCTTTTTATTTATTTATTGTAATATATTATTCAAGTCAAATTAAATCAGTAAGATATGTAATGATTATTTTTAAATGCTTTCATTGTTTTATTGAAATTTCTGAAGACCTTTTTAAAGAAAATTGGGCAACAAGTTGACTATACCATGGTTGGATAAAGCTCATTTATATCACAGCTTCTAGTATAACAAAATATGACTACTTTGAAGGAGATTATGGCTTAGGAACACTGAGCTTCTGTAAGGGGAATGGGAAAATCTGGAAGTGGATAATGCTGATAGTTTTAGCCATTCAACTTTATTTTTAGAAGAAAATGAAATACATGAATTTCAAAACAGTAGCATCAACTCATTTCAAGTGAAAAATTTTGTCTATCCAGCCTTATAAAACAGTGTGCTTGGACAATTAAGGCTTTAATTTCATCATTAGTGTCTCTTAAGTTTTTTATGGTGCATTTGCAATAGGTATTAGACAATAATTTCAAATTCCTAACATTTCAGGTAACTATCATTAATAATTCAGTTTTAACTGAGAGCTGGTTTTTATAACCTTTAAAAATCCTTGGTATGATTTTAAGAGTAAAGTAACAAGTGTAATTTAAATATGGCTGAATATTTACTTGACTAGTTTTATCTTACACAAATTTTTGTGTGTGTATATGTAGCTCTAAGATAAAATCTCGATTAGGCTTAATTGTTATATTACATGATAACTGGCTTGATGTTATTTAAAAACTGTCTGAGATACTAAATGCTTAGTAGGGTTTTGATTAGTAACTGGCCAACTTCAAAAGGTCTGGAAATTTGGTTTGGAGAAACTTTGATTAGCTTGGATGGCTAGTCTTATTTTCACCACAATCTCTGAAGCCCTCTTTCCAGGCCTTTCTGAATATTTCAATTTTTGTTCATTTCCTAAGAAAGTAAATTACATGTTGTTAGTGTTGGGTCCGTGGGTCTGTGTTGCCCGCGGCTGATTGGTGCCAGTGACGAATGCCACAATGAGACACAGGTGGTAGAGGGGTAGAGGCGGAGAGCGGTAACTCTGATGCCCCAGCTCTGGTGCCTGGCATCATGCAGCTCGTTTATATTTAGTGAGCAGAACATGCCTCCGTGTGGCAAACAAGCTTTGATTTGAATAGGGCTTGGGAAGTCCCTCACAAAGCAAACTTGTACCTTCTTATCTAAACAGCGTAACAAAGGCCACTTCCTGAGGTGAGCTTACCTCTTGAGGAGGAAAGGACGCAGGCCAGGGTGGGACTACAAGGGTAAGATCCAGAGGGCTGGATCCATTGTTTTCAAGGATCTGACACTGTGCATTCCAGCCGTTTTCAGCTGTTTCACTCTTTCACAGGCTCACAAGCCCTGCACCCAGCCCATAATGTTGGTCCTAGCTGTGGCCATGTTGCCCACAGTTAGAATTGCAAGTCCCAGTCAAATATTCTGCTGGCCTATTTATACAAAGACTGGTAAGTTACATGACCATTATTTGTTGTTGTTTTTGTTGTTAGGTGTTGTCAAGTCACTTCCAAATTACAGTGATCTTATGTACAACATCCAATCATTTCTGTACCTGAGCCCATTACTGCAGCCCTTGTGTTAATACATCTTAGTGAGAGTCTTCCTTTTTTGCTCACCTTCTACTTTAGAAAGCCTGAGATCCTTCTCCAGGGATTAGTCGCCACAATAACCTGTCCAAAGTGAGATGAAATCTTACCTTCCCCCACTCTAAGTATTCTGACTGTACTTCCAAGTCAGGTGTGTTCTACTGGCAGTCCAGGACCACATATGAACCAGTCTCTTGTGAATAAGCCACAGACACTATATTTACATAGTAGGATATAGACTCTTCATTTGCATGGTCTATACTCACTACCTTTGCATGATGTGTTGACCAATTGCTGCAAGGTGCATACCAATCACAGGGCAGTCTGTGGACCAGGCTAGACAAGAATGATTAAACCACCAATTGTTTACAGCTTACCCAGGAAATGTCAATTAATTTGGACTACTGGAGTAGCAAACCAGGGCAAAGGTAACTCCTCAGAGTTTAGTTAAAGTAAGAATAAAAAAAGCCAAGGCAAAAGGCCATGTAAAAAACTCATTCCACCACAGAAGTATGTCAAAATGACAAATGAAGTTTTCATAAATATTACTTTGAGTTTTACCTGGACAGGTCCTCAATGAAGAATATCTTTAACTGGTGAAATGTTTGCAGTTTCATATTTGACACTCCATAGTGTGTTTTTAACTTTTTTTGCCCAAGTTTTAAAATAAGCCACAGAAATCATTTACTCATGAGGAACTGTATTTTATTCTATGATTTGGTCAGGGTATGGCATATGTAAGATAGAAAGACTAGGTACATTACTTTCTGATGTCTGTTGCTCCTGCTAAAAACTCACAACAGGGAAAAAATGTGCTGTAAGTTCCAATTGTTTTGGAAAACAGCTTGATTTGCTAACAGTAAACTCTATTGTTGTTCAGGCCTACATGTAATGTGCAAAAGGAGAACATGGAAGTTAAAGTAAGAATAAAGGAGAAGAGAAACATGGATTCCTTTTTTAATTCATCTTGTTTTACTAGTGAATTTGGCAAAAGAATTGCATGACGTGCTTTCTACCAGTTTATTACTTGAATTTGTGGCTCGGTAATTGCTGGCATCTCTAAAAACCCAGTGGAGCTCATGGTGGAGAAAACTGACTCCTGTAGTTAAGATGAAATGTCAAGATAAACTCACTAACTAGGTTTTTTCGTAAGACAAAGAGATTTAAACCCTGAATTAAAAACATAGCAGAGGAATTGAAAACATGTATTTTGAGATTCAACTTTCAGATGTGGAAACCTCATAATTATACCAGAATAACTTGTTAACTAATGATCATGGTCTCAAACATTTGGGAACAAATCCTTTAGGCTTAGAAAATTACTAACATTTGCTTCTTAACCTTGAGCTTCGCATGATTACATAATTTTAGTCTTCATTATTTTGAAAGAAGACATAACTTACTTATATTTTACCTGGACAGGAAAAGCATCACAAGGAAACTTTATTTTCCAGATCTTTTTTAAGGGACATAATTGGTTGATTAATTTGCGCTATGCATTTGCCTTAAGTTTGCATAGGATGTATTAGAATAGATAGGGGCAAAAAAAAAATCAAATAAGATAACAACCTAGAGATGCTGGTAATTCATACTGTATTTAAATTTCTTTTAGAACTTACTAATACCAAAACAATGAAAAATGCCTTTACTTTTTCAATAGTGTAAACTTCCACTATTTAAAGATTAGGGTGCTTTTAAGTTGCAAATTCCAAATGTTCAATAACATAAAGGCTCAATATTATGTCTGTAATTCGAAGATTATGCTAAGGTTTAGACTGATAACTACCTGAACTGTTCTTTTTTTTCTTATTGCCTTTCAGTGAAGCCAGTAAGATTTCTGATAGTTTATGTCATTTTTATTCTTTGTATGATTTGACTTCATGGTACGTTTGACTTTATATTTTGCCTTCTTTTCTTGATTCTGAAGACTCATTAGATTACCTGTGAAATAATAATTATACTTTGGCCAGAATCTTTATACATGGAGGCAAAGAACATTAGAAAAAATGCAAATGAAGGACATAAAAAGAAATACCATGCTGCTGCTTTTGGTATACCAGGCCTCACCCAACTCAGTTTGATTTTATAAGGATATTTACATATGATCAGATAAATTATTAATTATCTTATTAGTGAAGATGGTGTATGTTTTGTGTTTAAAATATGCAGTAGAAAGTACCCAAATGAACTTGTTTTTATGAAGGAATACATGAAAGCCTTAGGCTCCAGCACAGTCCCTAGGGGGCAAACATGTCTGGTACCGTCTGTAGCCTGGACGGTGCAAGGAGAAATATCTCATGTGCATGTGCCTGTGACCTGTGATCACATCCCGTGTGACAGAATGATGGTGGGAGCAGGGTGCTCTTACTTTCCTTTTGTTTTTCTTTTGAATTTTGACTGAATTTAAATCTTTTTGATTATTGAGTGGAGCCCCATGTATTCTGGAGGTGAGTTATGAATTTGAAATCTGAGGAGGCAGGTGAAGGGGAATTCCGGTAAAAAATATGGAAAAATGAAAAAAAGAGGCCCTGTCTTTAGTTCTTTAGTAGGCTGTGGTGGGAAGAGGGATGTAGAGTGAAGAAGCCAATCAGATACCAGGGTTCTTTGTGATGTTCCCTCCCAATTCCAACTGTCTGACTCTCGAGAGCCATACCCAAGGCTGGGGTAAGCACTTACAGAAACATTCAGATGGGTATAGGGCGATTATTAAGAAGGCCAGGAAGATTGAATCCTTTCTGAGGAGAGAGCTGCAGGATCATAGGAGAACCTGCGAAGGTCACAGAACAGCCACCTGTGGAGGAAACTAACAGCAGTAACTTCATCCCAGCAGAAATCAGTAAGGGTCTGTGATCTCCACTACCAGACCATTATGGGGACACTACACACTGATTCATTCAGGGACAAGTTATCTGGTAAGGTAGATGTGAGGGGCCCAAACTCTAGATGTCTCAGTATTTTGCTAGGGAGACTGAGTTATCCAAAAGAGTTATTAAAACCAGACAAAATAAGGAGCTGAGCTTTAAAGAGACCAAGTGTTAAATAGGAGACTAATCAGAAAAGACTAAGGTTATGTTAATGAACAATTTTAAGTTTCCTTGTTAGCCAAAGGAGTTGAGAAGATTAGGTCAACTCTAGAAATTGACACACTATATTTCTTTGCGTATCTGAGCACAATATGGGTAATTTGCCATTCTGATATACATGATAGAGTATCCATAAAATTTATGAATACTGCATGGTGGTGACACAGGCTCTGTTTCTGGGTCATGTTTCGTGTATCTTTGTTAAACATATGATTGACCTGTCTTTGTTCCTGTGTTGGTCTTTGAAACTATCTGAAGTAAGAAGGTGTTTGCATTTACTGAATACTTTTTCGTATTTTCTTATCCAAAAAATTTAATTGGTTTATATGTTAGAGGTGGATCTGAATATTTCCTTTATTTAGTCAGATGTTAAAGAATAATGTAGTAGAAAGAACACTGTAGAAAGAGTGAAAATATATAGGTTTCACCCAAGATCTTGTCACTGCTAGGAGGCCAAGGGCAAATGATTTAGGCTCTCTAATCATTGTTGCTTTATCTATGCAGTGAATACAGTAGTCATACATATTCTATCTGTGAGAATGCTGCAAGAACAAAGACAATAAAGGTGTGTGACCATGTTTTAAAATGGAAACTGATTTGATAAAGGGAGCATGAAAACATTATTTAATAAAATAATCTTTGATTTTGTCTATTCAACATTTTTTTCAACTTTGATAGATATTCTGTATTTATGTAGCGCCTTCTTCAATAACCTTAAATGCTTTACAGACATTCTGTCTAATCCCCACAACAACCCTCTGAGGTAGATATTACTCCCATTTTGCAAGACTGAAGCACAGAGAGGTTAAGTGACCTGCTCAAGGTCACACAGTTTAGTTCACGGAAGTGGCAGCACCTGAACACCTCAACCTTTCAGCTCCCAGTTAAATACTTCCTGAGAGAATCTTGAATGAAAAGTGTTTTTAAAGAAAGTATCAAGAGTAGTTATGCTATGAAAGTGAGGTCTTTCTACTGCCATCAAGGAAAGAAAACAGCCCATTACTGATGATTAGAGGCAATAAAATCCATATATTACATACTTCCTTCTTCTCTTTTTCCTAAAGCCACATGATTCCTGTCATAAATAAGCTTCTAAAGGTAAAGCCTCCCAGATGAAAACAGTGAGACCTAGAAGTACAACCTAATTTAGAATACTTAGGTTGGGTTGCCATGAGTCGGATCCAGCTCGACAGCACTTGGCTTTTGCTAGGTTGGGTTAATTTATAGAAATTTTTATTCTAATATACAAAATATGGGACAGCCATCCCAACCAACATGTACATAGTTACAAAGCAATCAGCCACCACTTACAAGGTAAAAATATGGAATGCTTCACAAATTTCCACGTCATCCTTGTGCAGGGACCATGCTAATGTTTTCTGTATCATTTCCAATTTTAGTATGTGTGCTGCCGAAGTGAGCACTCTATTCAACATTTTTTTAACTTTTTATTATGAAATAATTTCAGATCTATTTCAAGTTGCAATAATGAAAAAAAATTCCTAGAAGCACTTTATTCAAATCTACTGATTTTTAATATTTTGTCACATTTGCTTTATTCTCTCTTTCTCTCTCTCTGTAAAATTCTTGGATGACACAAATGCTTATGTACTCAACTACTGGGTGAAAGGTTGGCAGTTTGAACCCACCCAGCAATCTGATTCCAAAAGGTCACATCCTTGAAAACCCTGTGGAGCACCTTCTTCAAGAACCTTAAATGCTTTACAGACATTATATCTAATCTCTACAACAACCCTGTGAAGTAGGTATTGCTCCCATTTTACAAGACTGCTCACGTGGGGTGGCTGTGAGTTGGAATTAACTTGACAGCAACTAACAACAACATTTTATATGTGTGTGTGTGTATACATGTATATGTGTGTGTATGCATGCATGTATACACATGATTTTTCTGAAAACATATATTCTGAACCATTTGATAGTATATAGTCTCTTTGTCTTTTAATACTTCAATATTTATTTTTTAAGAATTAGGATGTTATATGTCCAAAATAGAATTATAACATTCAGGAAGTGTAATGTTGGCACAATGGCTTAATCTACAGCCTGTTTTCTCACTCCTATGTTATCCCACTAATGTCATTTATACCTGAGGGAACTCTGTCCCCGATATTTGGGAAGGTCATTCTTATCCAATGATCAGATCTCACCATGAGCTGAAAATAGCCTCATATGCATGCCCCACATGGATGACTAAAAACAGTCTGGTATACCCCATGTGGTAAAACCATAAATAACTTTCAGTCTGTCTTCCTCACCTTCCTAACTGAAGGCTTTCCCCTCATCAAAATCTTGACCATAAACAAACCTTACCCTTCCCCCTTCTAATCAACACTTCTTCCTTATTGAAATCATAAATCCCCTAACCAGAATTTCTTACTACCACTCTTCTCTTTCTTTCCTTATCAAACCATAAACTCCCTCACCCTACACTACCTCATTGAAACTTTAAAAGTATGAAAAACTTGCCCTATTGGGGAAAGGCAGGCTGAGCCACTCTTGGCTCAGACCCCACTCTCTTCTTTGAATACACTTCACTAGCCCCATGGACTGATGTGTCTCTGCTTCTGTTTTGGACCACCCTCTCCATAACAATACTGATTTCACCTAGTCTAGAATCCAGTCCAGGATCACATATTGACTTTAGCTGTCATAGCTCTTTAGTTTTAGTTAGTCTGGTAGATTTTTTTCAGTCTTCGTTGTCTTAACATGAATATATTTTGTGAGAATGTAGGCAAGTCGTACTGTAACATTTTCCTCAGCAGTTGTCTAATATGTGCTCCTGATTAGATCCAAGTTACAGTGCAGTGGTTGGAGTAACATGGAAGTGATATGTCTTATTCAGGACATTTTTTTCTTGAGGTACATGATTGAGTCTGTTTGCTCCCTATTGGGGAATGTTAGGTTTGATCATGCAGCTAAAGTGCTCCATTTTCTTCACTATGGAGTTATATGATTAATGCATGATTAAATGAGAGAAAAAAATATCCTCCTTAAATTATTAGTAGGGCAAGAAGAAAAGGCTGGTACAGATGCAAGCAGATTTATAGATTCTTAGTGGGCCCTTGTATCAGCTAGAATCCAATCCACAGCAATGGGTTTGGAATATATTTATATGTATGTATTTAATTGGACACTTAATGTCTCAGTGTCATTCATTAATTGTCAGTTAGAGGCATAAGCTTTTTCTGAAAATGAAATGGGAGATTTGGGGTAGGTTATAGGAAATTTTGTAGGTTTGAAGAGATAAGGCAGTTAAAAAGAGGGATGTACTGCAGTTGTTATAGTCCTGCCAGATGGAGAGGTAGCAATCAAAACTGGGTTTATATATAGTTTATTATGCAAGATCATAGGGGCAGCTGTAAAGCACAATAAAGAAGCAACATGCCATATCAAGAAATGTAATAAGGGAGTCTCAACAACCACAAAACCAACCCTGAAAAAGGTGAAGAATCAACTCACAAAGAAGAAGGTCGCAGAACAGATTAATAAGAACAACAGAGCAAACAGCAACACAAAAATAAATCACAATAGCACCACTGAACACATATGTATCAATAATTACATTGAATGTGAATGGACTGAATGCTCCAGTAAAGAGACATCAAGTGACATCTTGGATCGAAAGACATGACCCATCTATATGTTGCCTACAAGAAACTCACCTTAAAGTTAAAGATAGGGACAAACTGAAAATCAAAGGATGGAAGAGTGTATATCAAGCTAACAATGAACAAAGAAGAGCAGGCGTGGCAATTCTAATCTCAGATAAAATCAATTTTAATGTAAAATCCACCATTGTGGACAAGGATGCTCACTATTGCTGAAAAGTTCAATACACAAGCAGGACTTAACAATATTAAATACTTATGCACCTAATATTAGATCACCTAAATATGTCAAAGAAACACTGACTTCACTCAAAAAGGAGACAGATCACTCCACAATAATAGTAGGAGACTTCAACACTCCACTCTCAACACTGAACACATCTTCTAGAAAAAAGCTCAGTAAAGACATAGAGGACCGTATTGCCACAATTAACCAACTAGACCTCGTCAACATAGACAGAACTTTCTATCCATCAGTGGACAACTACATCTTCTTCTCCAGTGCACATGGAACATTCTCCAGAATAGACCATGTGTTAGGACATAATGCAATTCTCAACCAAATCCATATCATTGAATTAATGCAAAGCATGTTCTCAGATCATAAAGCCATAAAAGTTGAAATCAATAGCAGAAAATACATAGATAGAAAGTGGAACTCATGGAAACTGAACAACACCTTGCTTAAAAAATCATAGGTTATAGAAGAAATCAAGAATGAAACAAAGAAATTCATGGATTCCAATGAGAATGAAACACTTCCTACCAGAACCTATGGGATACAGCCAAAGCAGTGCTCAGAGGTCTGTTTATCTCCATAAATGCACACATCTGGAAAGAAGAAAGAAACCAAATCAAGTAACTGACCCTACAGCTTGAACAAGTAGAGAGAGAACAACAGAGGAACCCCTCAGTCACCAGAAGAAAACAGATCATAAAGATCAGAGCAGAACTAAATGAATTACAGAATAGAAGAACAATTGAAAAAAATTGAAAAGACCAAAAGCTGTTTTTTGAAAAGATCAACAAAATTGACAAACCACTGGCTAAACTTACTAAAGAAAAACAGGATAGGAAACAAATCACCCAAATAAGATATGAGAGGGGAGTTATCACCACAAATCCAACAGAAATCAAAAATATTATAGCTGAATATTATGAAAGACTGTATTCTAACAGATTGGAAAACCTAGAGGAAATGGACAAATTCCTTGATTCATATCACCTACCCAAACTATCAGAAGATGACAGAACAACTTAATAAACCCATCACAAAGGAAGAGATTGAAAAAGTCATAAAAAAACTGCCAACCAAAAAAAGCCCGGGCCCAGATGGCTTCACCACAGAATTCTATCAAGGTTTTAGAGAAGAGTCATCTCCAATAGTACTGAGACTATTTCACAATATTGAAAGGGATGAAGTACTCCCAAACTCATTCTATGAAGCCAGCATAACCCTGATACCCAAACAGGGAAAGAACCAATCAAAAAGGAGAACTACAGACTGATATCACTCATGAATCTAGATGCAAAAATCTTCAACAAAATTCTTGCCAATAGAACACAACAACATATCAAGAAAATAATCCATCATGTCCAAGTTGGATTCATATCACAGATGCAAGGCTGGTTCAACATCAGGAAGTCAATTAATATGATCACACACATAAATATCACAAAAGACCAGAATCACCTGATCTTGTCTATTGATGCAGAAAAGGCATTTGATAAAGTCCAACACCATTCATGCTAAAAGCTCTCAGTAAAATAAGAATAGATGGCCAATTCCTCAATGCAATCAGGGACATTTATACAAAGTCAACTTCCTACATCATCCTGAATGGAGATAGACTGAAACAGTTTCCCTTGAGACCAGGAACTAGACAAGGATGCCCACTCTCACTGCTCCTATTCTACATTGTACTAGAAGTTCTAGCTAGAGCAATTAGACAAGACTAAGAAATAAAGGGCATATGCATTGGCAAAAACAAAGTAAAAGTCTCCCTATTTGCAGATGATATGATTGTATATGCAGAGAATCCCAAAGAATCCGTAAGGAAACTGCTCAAACTGATAGAAGAGTTCAGCAATGTCTTAAGATACAAGATAAACATAAGTAAATCAATAAGATTCCTTTATACCAACAACAAGACTATTAAGGAAGAAATCACCAAGTCAATACCATTTACCATAGCCCCTAACAAGATAAAGTACCTAGGAATAAATTTAACCAGAACAATAACGGAACTTTACAAAGAGAACTACAAATCGTTACTACCAGAAACTAAGAGAGACTTACATAAATGGAGAAACCTACCCTGCTCGTGGATAGGAAGAGTTAACATTGTGAAAATGTTTATTTTACCCAGAGCAATCTACTTATATAACGCAAATCTCATTACAAGTTCCAGTGTCATTTTTTAATGAGATGGGGAAACAAATTACAACTTTGTTTGGAAAGGGAAGAAGCCCTGGATAAGTAAAGCATTACTAAAGAAGAAGAACACACTGAGAAGCCTCTCACTACCTGACCTTAGAACCTATTACACTGCCAAAGTAGTCAAAACAGCCCGGTACTATTACAAAAACAGACAGATCAGTGGAGGAAAATCAAGAACCTAGAAATGACATTATCTCCCTATGAACAGTTGATATTTGACAAAGGCCCTAAGACACTAAGCTCAGGTGAAAACAATCTCTTCAATGAATGGTGCTGGCAAAATTGGACTAAATTAAAATAAGACCCTTATCTTACACCTTATACAAAAACCAACTCAAACTAGATAGAAGACCTAAATATCAAATCTGAAACGATAAAGCTCATCCAAGAGAAAGTAGGAACAACAATGGAAGGTTTAATATACAATGCAGACAGACTTCAAAATCTGTCAAACAAACCACAGTTAACAGAAGAGAAAATAGATAAATGGGAACGACTAAGAACCAGTCACTTTTGCTCATCCAAAGACTTTATTAATAGAATTAAAAGGCCACCTACAGAATGGGAAAAAATATTTGGCAACTCTATATCAGACTGACACCTGATCTCCATAATCTAGAAGGTATTACAAAATATGAATACAAAAAAGATAAACCATCCCCTTAAGCAATGGGCAAAGAAGATGGACAGACACTTCTCCAAAGAGGAGATCCCGGCAGCCAAAATAGACATGCTCACGATCATTAGCTATTAAAGAAATGCAAATCAAAACGACAGTGAGATACCATCTCACCCCAACAAAGTTGGCCATGATCCAAAAAATGCAAAACAGCAAATGCTGGAGAGGCTGTGGGGAGATTGGAACTCTTCTACACTGTTGGTGGGGTTGCAAAATGGTGCAACCTCTTTGGAAAGCAATCTGGCTCTCCCTTAAAAAAATGGATATAGATATACAATTTGACCCAGTAATTCCACTGCTTGGAACATATCCTACAGAATCAAGGCCATTCACAGCAGCTGATACATGCACAGAAATGGTCATCGCAGTACAGTCCACAATAGCGAAAAGGTGGAATCAACCCAGATGCCCAACAACAGAGAAATGTACAGGTAAGCTATGGTATATATACTCAAGAATGACAGTGATTGCAGGAAGCATTTCTTAACCTGGTTTCAACTGGAGGACATTATACTGAGTGAAAGCAGTCAGCAACAAAAGGACAAATATTGTATGAGACCCCTACGATAAGGACTTAAAAACAGGCTCATGCATAGAAGTAAAGACTCTTTGATGGTTGCAAAGGTAGGGGGTCGCGGGGTGAGGGTTTAGATTAGATAGTTTCTAGAAATTTGGTTGGGTGAAATCGGTGACAGCACACATTAGAAAGAAGATCAATAATAACTGGACTTCAACACACTTTGAGTACACCTCTCATCTTAACCTAATACTGCAAGGACAGAATAGCTGGGGCAGGGGGCCAGAGTCCATGCTTTCAGGCGAAATCAAGGCCATTTGGCCCAGCTAGCATTTTGCTAATGACGACTCTTTGCACCCGTCATTGGTGAGTAGCGTCTGGGGTCTTAAAAGCTGCCAAGCTGCCATCTGAAGGTACAGCAAATAGTCCCTACTCAACAGGAGCGGATGATCATTGAGGACAAGAACGACACGGGAAAAAGAGAACCCAGAAGACAGAGAGACCCTTGTGAGTGGGTCTCTACATCGACTCATGACAAGAAGAACCAGATGGTGCCCGGCCACCATCAGTGATAGCCACAATGGAGCTCACAAAGTTGAGTCTCACTGGCAACAAGAGAATAAATAGAGGTGTGCCCTGAGATCTCCAATAAAAGACTGCAATTGATGGTCCAGGGGGTTCAGAGTTCCCCTGGGAGTGTGGCCTGTGGCCCTGATGCTGCTCTTGTCCATGAATCATAGTGATGGTCAACTTTTCTCACAGCAATGGATTGGACTTGGCAATGCAGTGTGACTGTATCTTGTGGGAATTTTATGGTTCTGTGTATCCATAGGATGTCATCCTGCTGACCTCTTGCTGGAGGAAGGGGAGTGGGTGGAGAGGAGGGGATAGGAGATTGTTGGGAGGAGAGGACATGTACGGAGCAGAGAGAGGAGAGGTGTGCTGTCACCGGGCTCGGAGAGCACTGGGAGCTGCATATAGGTGAGCATGCGAATTTATATCAGAATGTACATTTTCATTCAATCATAATAAAAAAAGAGAGAAAAAGAGAGATAAGAGAAAATTAAACATGGCCAGGACAGAGGTCCAGTTAAGGGTGGTGTTGCAGATATAGTCCTCTATGTAAAACTGAGGAACCCCAGTGGCTCAGTGTTTGAAATGCTTGGCTGCTAACCTAAAGGTTGGTGGTTTGAACCCACTAGATGCTCAGCAGGAGAAAGACATGGTAGTCTGCTTCTGTAAAGATTTACAGCCTTGGAAACAGTATAGAGCAGTTCTTCCCTGTCCTGTAGTGTTGATGAGAGTTGGAATCAACTTGACAGCAATGAATTTTATGTACAATTCTATCTTCCTTGCTAGAATGCTGAAGAATTTGGAAATTAAATATATATGATTTATTTACATCTGTCTTATTCAGGCACCAAAATTCATTTGCATTAATATAATTATCAATGTTCTCCTTAGTTAATAAAATACAGTATCCTAATTATTAAGTTTTGGTAACTGATATGCTGTTACAGTTTTGTGTTGTCAACTCTTGAAACTGTTGTATCTTACATTTTGTAATAAGGCAGTTTCAATATCAAAAACAAACTCTACTTTCAGGAGAATAGGATAGCTTCAAAATTATCTTTAGAACCTTTAAAACTAACTGGGGAATGAAACAGCCTGCCAGAAATGTATCTTAATATTTCAAACTACCACAATTATGCAGATACATTGTGTAACAGTTGAGGTTTTGAGTCAGCTTGGCTGGGCTGTGATTCTCAGTGCTTTGATAGTTGTGTGATGGCGTGATCATTTTCATGTTGTGATTTGATATCATGTGATCACCTCCGTGATGGAATCTGTTGAGTAGCCAGTCAGTTGAAAGGGAGTTTCCTTGGACATGTGGCTGGTAATGAGTATTACGGAGATATTCTGTCAGGGTTTATGGGATTTTGTTCATTTTGCATTCCACAGCTGAATGCCATTCATTTACACTAGTTCTTTAGATTTGAGCTAGCAGTTTACCTGCAGACTTGCCTGTTAGTCTTCGGAATGTGTTGATCTCCCTGGCCTGAGCAAGAGCCCTGCTGTCCAACCTTGTGATCCTGGCTTTGCTATCACTACACGCATCAGCAGAGTCCTCTATCTGACCCGCACACTTGCAATGTTCCAGCCTCTACAACTGCATGAGCCATTTCCTTGATATAAATCTCTCTTTCTGTATGTATTTATATACCTTTCTAGTTTTGTTTCTTTTAAGAACCCAGCCCAAGACACGTTGTTTTAATGGTCTATGTTGTTTTGGAGAAAAGTTTTAATTTCTTTAAAGATTTGCTGAAAATGTTGGAACTTGAGCATTTATTCTGGAATTTGTCTTTCGTATAGATTTTTTATGCTTAGATTGAAAATTAGGTGAATTAATGGGGTAAGTTTTAATGTTATTGGGTGTTGAAACATTGAGGCTAAAGAGTAGTGATTTTAGTTTTTCCTATAATATTGGGAGGTACTTGAGGATAATTGGGATGGGATTACTTTCAAAATTCTGTTTTTTCCTTAGTATTTCAAATGGAGATTTCTGTATTTTATAGCTCATGAATAGTAGCTTTTTCTTTTTCTTGTTTGTAACAGATTTTAAGAGAAACTGCAGATGTCTTCTCAGTGGATTTTGGTTTGTTCTACTGATCCCTTTCTGTTCTATAGCCATTTTATATTAAAGAAATTCTTGTCCAGTGGCTTATATAACCGATTTGTTATAAAATCATGAGTTCTTTATTTCTCCTTCTTAAAAAAAAATCATTTCCTGGTATCCTTAAATCATCATGCCCGTAGTCTCCTCTTATATTATTACTGGGCAGAATTGTTTTCAGAGTGAACTATCTTAGTGATTAGGCTGCTGAAAGTTCAGGTTTGATGTTTTGTTCAAAAGAATTTTGTCACATAGTTAAAAACAGTTCAAGGTTAGGATCTGTAATGTTTAATCATCTTTTTCAATCCTTTTATTTCAGTCCTCTTTGACTGGATTTCTAAGAGTTGACTGAGGGAATTTGACAGTAGTGCCTCTTTCAGACATCTTTTATTGCCTTGGTTTCTAACTTGGCTGATTGGGTTTTGTTTTGAAGTGTTTCAAAGTGATTTTAAAGCATTTGGGGTTTCTTCAACCCCAAATATGTTTTGCATGTATCTTCTCTTTTGTTTTTATAACAGCACTTGCAATATGAGAGAAATTTGATCTCTTGGAATGTTTGTCTTCAAATAATTTAATAAGAATACACTTTGGCTCTGTTTAATGATTTATAATTCCTAAATCTTTCATGTGTCTAAGCCCACATAACACACAGACTGTCAAAGTATGTTATTTATTGTGTGAGCAGAAGCTTAATGCTTTTGGAACCTGACAGCTAATTATATTATTTAGTTACTGCAGATTTTTTTCATTTTCAGAGTGGTTTTGCTTAGCTGTTGAAGTTGTTTGTAGTGAAGTGCTGTTAATTATTCACAGGAAGTAAATGGTTGTGTGTATGAGAGAGACAGAGAGAGAGAAAGAGAGAGGGAGAATGTTCTCATTAATATGCCACAAATCCAAGAGTTTACAGAGTTTACATAGTTTGGGATCATATTCTCTAACATCTTCCCAGGCGTTAAAAAGAAACAAAACCTCACTGCCATTTTGAGTCAATTCTGACTCATAACAATGCTATAGGACAGAGTAGAACTGCCCTTTGGGTTTCCAAGAACCACCTGGAGGATTTGAACTGCCAGTCTTTTGGTAGCAGCTGTAGTACTTATCCACTATATCACCAAGGTTTCCAAGGCATTAGAGCTCTGTGTTACTATGTAGTTTTCCATTCCTTTGAATTTTTTCTTTAATTTCTCTTGCTTGTAAATAAATATGTAAAGTTATTAATTTAAGGATTCTCTTTGTATGAAATGAGTTTAGCTTCATTCATGCTTGTTTAAACTCTGTTTTGTTTCCTACAGTGGCGTCAGGCACCATGAATTCAGTTTAAAGAGATTTGAGAAAATAGGCTCTTGATAATAAGATGCAGAGTATGCTTTATCATGCTAAATAGAGCCCTTATGCTGGTCAAAGATTTGTTCCAACTATAATCTGGTCTGGAACCAGGCAATAAAAATTCAACAGCCCTGAAATTACTCATTGATATTTGAGTATACACCAATGAAGAAATATAATGCCAACTAAGAATTTAGGACAAACGATGATAATTGAAGGACGTACCATATTATCATACAGATTGAAGGATCAGATGGATTCATCCTCTGTGATAAAAAGTCTACTTAATGAAATAGAACTTGTTACTAAGAAACTTCATTGGTCAGCTGTAATAACAACAAAACACTGACAATACGTCTTCCCCCAAATTGGTAGAGTTTGAAGTATTTTTATATGGTATTTGATTTTTATCCTCAAATAAGAGTTCACTTAAGTTAGATAATTTACTCTGTGTGTGTGTGTGTGTGTGTATCTCATTATTTTCTTACTGCTTCATATGTATTAGTAACCTTAACTCTGGTCACCATATTTTTATGCAAATAATGGGTTCCTTCTACATCTGTTTACAACAGATGCCCTTCCCCTGGGAGGTGCTTTTGTAATCATGCTATGCTAATTTTTCTTTTTTTATAGAAACCTGTAAAAAGATATCGGGATAGTGGCATTTATGAAAATTCCTTATTGAGAAGTATGCCATTGGCAAACAGATGTTAGAAGGCACACTTTGCTTGTATAAACTACAGTAGGTCTTTAAAGTCAGATATCCTATTATGTGTATCTCTGTATTTCTTAAAATATTTCAAAGAAGATTAGGTAATAGTTAACATTTGATAAATTTATTTAATGAGAAAAAGAAATTGAGACTGCACGATTGTTTCCAGTTAGTTATTTTTCTGTATCAAAGGCAAAATGTTGCCTGTGACGTTATGCACCTACTGCATGACATAGATGGAAACCCTGTATCCTGAGCTGGGTGAAAATATAAGCAAAAACTGTGCTTTGATACCACAGAAGGTCTCAGAGGGAAACGGGCAGTTTCAGCTAACCTGAAGTTACCATGAAGCCTTTTATCTCAAAAGTGTTTTCTTACTTCCTACTAAAATACTCCTACTGACCCTGAAGTTACCATGAAGTCTTTTATCTCAAAAGTGTTTTCTTACTTCCTATCAAAATGTTCCTACTAAGCCAGCCATAAATAATGGTCCCTTTTTATACTTACTGAAAATGACCTTGCCACGTTTGATCTGATAGGATGATGTAGTCTGACTGATAGGGAGGAAGTGCTGTTGTTGTTGTTAGGTGCCTTCAAGTTGCTTCTGATGGACTTACAGCGATCCTGTGTACAACAGAACAAATGTGTACAACAGAACAAAACACTGTCAGATCCTGCACCATCCTCATGATCATTGTTATGCTTGAGCCCATTGTTGCAGTCACTGTCTCAGTCCATTTCATTGAAGATCTTCCTCTTTTTTCGCTGACTTTCCGCTTAACCAAGCATGAGGTCCTTCTCCAGGACTGGTCCTCCTGATCACATGTCCAAAGTATGTAACAGGAAGTCTCACCCCACTCATTTTTAAGGAAGATTCTCACTGTACTTCCAAGATGGATTTGTTCATTCTTTCGGCAGTATTCTTTGCCAGCATGTTAATTCTAAGGCATCAATTCTTGGTCTTTCTTACTCTTTGTCCAGGTTTTGCATGTATACGAGGCAATTGAAAATACCATTGCTTGGGTTAGGTGCACCTTATTCTTTAAAGTGCCATCTTTGCTTTTTAACACTTTAAAGAGATCTTTTGCAGCAGATTTCCCAATAACAATGCATTATTTTATTTCTTGACTGCTACTTCCATGGGTGTTAATTGTGGATCTAAGTAAAATGAAATCTTTGACAACTTCAGTCTTTTCTCCTTTTATCGTGTCACTTATTGGTCCACTTGTGAGCATTTTTATTCTCTTTATGTTGAAGTTTAATCCGTACTGAAGGCTGTGGTCTTTGATCAATAAGTGCTTTTAAGTCCTCTTCACTTTTCACAAGCAATGTTGTATTCTGTGTGTAATGCAGGTTATTAATGAATCTTCCTTCAATCTTGATGCCCTATTATTTATGCCATCTTCCTCTTTATATAGACATGTATTTTACCGATTATTGTTATTTGCAGACACAGGAGAAGTGATTTAGGTATAAAAGACAAAAAAAACTTTTGAAATTTTTGCATTTTTAAAAATCTCTTGCGTTTCATTTCTTGTACATGCCTATTATGTATATATTTGTGGCATGTCACACCTGCTTCTTTGCTTCATTAAAGCACTGGGAAAATTTAGCTAATGGGTAATAGTATTTGTTTCAAAAATTAAGTATATGAATTAAGATAAAATGATATTTTTCATGTTGTATTTTATTACTGTAAGTACACTGTAACAATACATTTTGTAGATGGATTAATAATGTTGACATGCTTATTTGACATACCTTATTTCTCTTTAAATTATACAGATAGACTATAGCATTTTACCTTTTCTTCTAGTGAACATTCTGGCTATACTTCTTCCAAGACAGACTTTTTTCATTCTTCTGGCATTCCATGGTATATTTAATATTTGTCACCAATACCATAATCCAAAAGTATCAATTCTTCTTCTACTTTAGAGATACCAAAAAAACCAAACCCATTGCTGTCCAGTTGATTCTGACTCACAGTCAATCAGATGAGACGGAGTAGAACTGTCCCATAGGGTTCCAAGGTGGTAAATCATCATGGAAGTAGAGATGGGTTGGAACTGTTGACCTATGACATTGGCACTTAATCACTGTGCCTCAAAGTTTCTCTCATCTCTGTTTCTTCTTACACGTGTGGCTATCGTTCTTATTGTTTGGTGCTTTTGAGTTGGTTTCAACTTATAGTGACCCCATATACAACAGAAGGAAACATTGCCTAGTCATGCATCATCTTCACAATCATCATTATGATTGAGTCCGGTATTGTAGCCATCATGTCAGTCTATCTCACTGAGGGTTTAAGAGTCAAGGTTGACTTTATACAGACTTCTGGAATTCTCAGTACAACCTTCTTCTCTACAGCACTTTCTCCTATGAACTCTAGTCCTCTATGCTTCCCAGTAATTCCAGCTCCTTTTCCTCAGTCCACATTGTCTGTTGGGTGCTCTCTGGGTTCCCCTTCTTGTGCCACAGCTGGATGTTGTTTTCAGACAGCCAGCTGAGTACTCATGGAGCTCACCTAATTTGTTTACAGGGTGTCAAGAACCAGTTTCCTTCATTGCTTGAGATTCAATGTCTTGAAAACCATTCTTTTATTTATTTTATCCATTTTTGATGATGTTATTCCATTTAGTTTAAGTGGGAGTTCTATCTCTTTACTTTTAATCTGTCTGGGTCTACTTATTGCCAAGAGTTTGTTTATTGTAGATCTCGCCTTTGGTTTGGTATGACAATTTATGCCTTTTAACTTAATTGAATAGACTTACGCTGTTAATTACTGTAGCCACTGCCATATGTGGATGTTGAGAACTTGAAATGTGGCTGGTCAGAGTTATTATTTGTTTTCACAGTAAAATATAGACTGGATTTTAATGTCTCAGTAAACATAATATATAATGTAAATTGTCTCAAACAAATTTTTTATATATCAGCAGGTAGGTTCAAGATGGAAGAGTAGACAGATACTTCACATAACCCATCTAACAACAAAGGCCACAAGAACAGATGAATACAGTACATATGACATACTAGGGGCCCTGAACATCAAAAGAAAGTTGAGAAATTGGACTGAGCAACAGGGAAGGGAGAGTAGTGCAAGAAGTACATAGGATTCCACTGACCAGAACTGCCAGAAAACAGCCACAGACACTGCTTGTTGTGCCAAGTGTGAGGGTTGATGGGCATCCTTCTTGACTGGAGTAATTGTCTGAAGAGTCCATTTGCACCTCCAGAACCAGTGAGATACAGTACCAGACTGTTGAAAGCTAAATCTTTGAGTGTAACCTACCACATGCAGAGCTGAAACTTTCCTTATAGATGGGCCTATCTGCCTTTCCCAGAACTCCCCATTCCCTTTTCTGTACTGCACCCTGTTTAAAAGTCTGACACCATTAATAGGATTATGGTGTTAGACTTTAAATAGGATTAAAGTCTGAACCAAAAATAGGATTCTGTAAGTCTGCCCTGAACCATTCTCTAAGACTCAGAGGAGGATCAACTTAACAAACTCAGGGAATGGGGAGAAAATTCTTCTGACTCCTCTAAGTCAGAAAAGCAGGGCAAAAGTGAATCCTTCACCTAGGTTCAGATATAAACCGGTACTCCATCCTCACAGACACTCAGAGAAGGCTGTTAGCACCCTGGATTTCTCAGGATCTGCAGCCAGACACCTGTCCCTATACCAGTCACCCCTGCACATCTAAGAGAGTAGATGTGAGCCTGCATCCCACACCTAGTACCTGACTACCCAGACACCTGAGCTGAATCAATATAAGAAAAGTAAACAGACTTTTGGTCTCCCATGTCTTGTAATAGCTCTAACCACATGGTAAATGGAAATTATAGCTTCAAAGACAGAAATAGCCAAGTTATCACACATGACTAGCCTATCTGTAGATTTTCAAATAAAAAGCTACAACAGTCTAGACAAACATAAGATAAATAAATACAATTTACTGATGGCTTGGAAATAGCAGTCCATTTCAAAGCACCTAAAGGAGCAGGCCATGATTTCTTCAGAAAGTGCCCAAACCAGAGAATCAAATTTTCCAGAGGAAGAGAACTCCCTGGCATGACTGGAGGTAGGATATAAAAGATTAATATTTTGAGCTCTTCAAGACATGAGGAAAGCGATGAGGCAAAATGCAGCACATTATAATGACAAACTGAATAGGCAGCAAGAAAGCATACAGTGGCAAGAATTAGAAATTCAGAAAGTTAATAACACAATTATAGGATTACACAATTCACTAGAAACTCAAGCAAGCAGAATTGAGGCAATGAAAGGCCCAATTGGTAAGACTGATGGTAAAGCATGTGAAATCAACATATTTGAGGAAAAATTGGATAAAAAAATTTTAAAAATCAAGAAAACTAAGAATAATGTGGGACTCTGTCAAGAGGAATAATCTACAAGTGATTGGAGTATTAGAACGAGGGGTGGATAACAGAAAATATTGAGAGAACTGTTGAAGATTTGTTGACAAAAAACTTCCCTGGTACCATAAAAAATAAGAAACTACCCAAGACTCTCACTGAACTCTGCACAAGGTAGATCCCCAAAGAAAGACACCAAGGTACATTATAATCAAACTTGCCAAAACTAAACATGTGGAGACACTTTTAAAAGTGTCTAGGGATAAATGAAGAATAATGTACAAACGATAATCAATCAGACTAAACTCAGACTACTCACTAGAAACTGTGAAGGCAAGAAGGCAATGGGATGATATCTATATAAAGCCTTGAAGTAAAATAATTGCTAACCAAGGGTTATATATCTAGCAAAACTGTGTCTCATATATGTTGGCAAAATTAGAACATTTCCAGATAAATAGTAATTTAGGGAATTTACAACATCCAAACCAAAATTAAAGAAATACTAAAGGGAGTCATTTTGTCAGACTATAAGTAGCACTAGGTAACCATGCAAGATTGGAATACAGAATAGAGCAACTAGATATAAACCCAAATACAGAAATCACAAAAATAAATCATAGACAAAACACTGAAAATAGGATAACAGAGATGTCATTATGTAAACATTATAGCATAAAAGAGTCTCAAAAGAAAATGTAGTTGTATATCTTTCATATGAAGAGGAAGTCACGGTGATATAAGGAAAATAAGAAGTGTTTAAATTTAGAAAAATTGAAGTAAATATACATGAAGTATCAGCAAATACAAAACCAGCAACAGTGGGGAAAAAAAAAAGAAAACACATAAATAAAATGGACTCAGCACAGAAAATTAAAGGAACAATGGAATTGTCTATAACACACAAAAGAAGACATAAAAAATGACAGCATTAAACTCATACCTATCAATTATCACCCTGAATATAAATTGACTAAATATACCAATGAAGACATGGATAGGGGCTGACTGGATAAAAAACATGACCCATATATATGCTGCCTACAGGAGACATACCTTAGGCTCAAAGAAACAAACTAAAATTCAAAGGATAAAAAATATGTCAAGTTAATATTCAAAAAAAGAACAGGAGTGGCAATATTAATTTCTGAGAGACTTTAAAGTCAAATCCATCACCTTGCATAGGAAGAACGTTATATAGTGATTAAAGGATCAGTTCTCAAGGAAGTCATAACCATATTAAATATCTACACACCCAACAACAGGGATCCAAAGTATATTAAATGAACACTAGCTACATGAAAAGAGAAATAGACAACTCAGCAATAATAATAGGAGACTTCAACTCATTACTTTCATTGAAGGACAGACATTTACAAAAATATCAATAAAGACACAGAAGATCTAAATGCCTCAATCAAACAACTTGACCTCATAGACATACAGAACACTCCACCCAACAGCAACCAAGTGTATTTTCTTTTCTAACACACATGGACATTCTCCAGAATTGACCATATGTTAGCAAACAAAGCAATACTTAATGAAATTCCAACTATTGAAATACTACAAAATACCTTTTCAGACCATTGAGCCATAAAAGTAGAAATCAATAACAGAAAAAAAGAAGGAAGAAAACTCAAATACATGGAAACTGAACAACATCTTGCTCAAAAATGAGTTGGTTATAGTAAAAATCTGGGACAGAATAAAGAAATTCATAGAACCAAATGAGAATGAAAACACATCCTACCAGAATCTAGGGGACACAGCAAAAGCAGTGTTCAGGCATCAGTTTATTTCAAAAAATGCACGCATCCAGAAAGGGCAGAAATCAAAGAATTTACATCTCAAACAAGTGGAAATGAGCAGCAAATGAACCCCTTGGGTACCAGAAGAAAGCAGATAATAAAAATCAGAACAGAACTAAATCATTTAGACAATAGAAAAACAATTGAAAGAGTTAGCAACATTAAAAGCTGCTTTGTTTTTTTTGTTTGTTTTTTTAAGAGTCAACAAACATGATAAAACATTGGCAAAACTGACAAAAAGAAAACAGGAGAAGAAGCAAATAACCTGAATAAGAAATGATATGGGTGATATCACAGCAGCTCTACCTTAAAAGAATCGTAACAGAATATTATGAAAAATTGTGCTCTAATAAACTACAAAACCTAGAGGAAATGGACAAATTTCAAGAAACACAACACCCACCAAAACTAGCAGATACAGAAGCAGAACAGCTAAATCCATCACAAAAAAAGATAATCAAAAGGTAATTCAAAAACTCACAAATAAAGCTCTGCCCTTGATGGCTTCACTAGAGAATTCTACCAAATTTTTAGAGAAGAGTTAACACTGTTACTACTAAATGTATTTTAGAGCATAGAAAATGATGAGATACCCCGAGATTGATTCTAAGAAGCCAGAATAATCGTGATACCCCAAACCAGGCAAAGGTAGCATGAAAAAGTAAAATTACAGACCAATATCTCTTGTGAACTTAGATGCAAAAATCCTTAACAAAATTCTAGCCAGTAGAATTCAGCAACATAATTCACCATGATCAAGTGGATTCATACCAAGGAACAGGAATGGTGTGACATTAGAAAAACAATCAACCATCTAAATAAAACAAAAGACAAGAACCACTTTATTTTATCATTTGAGTCAGAAAAGACATTTGACGAAGTCCAACACTCATTCATGGTATAAACTCCTTGAAAAATAGGAATAGAGGAGAAATTCCTCAACATAATAAGGGGCATCTTGCAAAGGCAACAGCCAACATCATCCTGAATGGAGAGAGTCTGAAAGCATTCCCCTTGAGAGAAGGAAACAGTCAGGGATGCCCACTGTCACCATTTTAATTCAACATTGTACTGGAGATTCTAGCCCAAGCACCCAGGCAAGTTAAAGAAATAAAGGTCATCCACAAAGGTAAGGAAGAAGTAAAAGTATCTCTAATTGCAGATGATATGACGTTATACACAGAAAACCCTAAAGAATCTACCAACAACAACAACAACAAAAAACTACTAGAACTAACAGAAGAGTTCAGCAACAGATCAGGATACAAGATAACCATACATAAATCTGTTGGGTTCCTCTACACCAGCAAAGAGACCATCAAAGAGGAAATCATCAAATCAATACTATTTTTAATAGCCTCCAAAAAGATAAAATACCTAGGAAGAAATCTAAACAGAGATATAAAAGACCTGTACAAAGAAAATTACAAGACTCTACTGCAAAAAAACAGAAGAGACCTACATAACAGGAGAAATCTACCTTGCTCAAGGAAAGGAAGATTTAACATTGTGAAAAATGTCTGTGCTTCCCAGAGTGATCTATAAATACAATTAAATCCCAGTACAAATTCTAGTATCATTTTTTAATGAGATGTAGAAAGAAATCACCAACTTTATATGTATAGACAACATGGCCCAGATAAGTGAAGTATTCCTAAAGAAGAACAAGCAGGAGACTTCACACTACCTGACTTTAGAACCTGTTACACTGCCACAGTAGTCAAAACAGTGTGATACTTGTTCAAAAATGGATACATAGATAAATGGAATAGAATTAAGAATTCAGATGTAACATCATCCACCTATGAGCATCTGATAATTGACAAAGTTTTCAAGGAAAGGAAGCAAAAGTATCTCTTGGATACTGCTTAGAAGTATATCCTAGAGAAATAAGGACTGTCACACAAATAAATACATGCACACTGATGTTTATTGCAGCACTGTACACTATAGCAAAAAGGGGGAATCAACCTAAGTGCCCATCAACAGATGAATGCATTAACAAACTATGATATATTCACACAATAGACTACTATGCAATGATAAAGAACAGCAATGATTTTAGGAACCATCTCATAGCATAAAATCATCTGGAAGACATTATGCTGGATGAAATTTGTTGCCTAAGGAGAAATATTGTATGAGACTGCTATTACAAGGACTTAGAAAAAGACTTAAATGCAAGAAAGTCTTTGGTGTTCACAGGGTTGGAGAGTAGGGACGGAGAGGGATATTCATAGATTAGGTAGTAGATAGAAATTGGGTTAGGTTAAGAGAGTGACAGCATGCAGTACAAGAAGGGAGGTTAGTACAACTGGAATACACCAAAAGCTAAAAGATTTTTTATATACAACATAACATTTTAAAGGACAGAATAGCAGGGACAGGGGCCTGGGGACTATGGTCTCAGGGGACATCTAGGCTAATTGGCATAACTAAGTTGTTTTTTTAGAAAATGTTCTGCATTCAGCTTTGGTTAGTGGCATCTGGGGTCTTAAAAGCTAGCAAGTGGCCTTCTAAATAGCATCAATTGGTCTCAGTCCACTTGGAGCAGAGGAGAATGAAGGACATCTAAGACGTGAGGAAATTATGAGTCCATGAGACAGAAGGTTCCATATGATCCAGAGACTATGCTAGCACGAGAAATGAACCAGATGGCACTTGGCCACCACCAAGGACTGCTGTGACAGGGAACACACCATGAATTTCCTGATACAGTGGGAGAAAAATGGGTGTACAGAACAAGAATTCCGTTAAAAGACCACATTTGACAATTTGTCAGACTGGAAGGTCCCCTGAGGACATGGCCTCCAGACTCTGTTGTCCAGAGCTGAAACCAGTACTGAAACCAACTCTTCAGACAAAGATTGGACCACACTGTAACAGAGTGATACTGGTAAAGTGTGTGTTTCTTGGCTTAATTACAACATGCATGAAGCTGTCGGAGTAGCTCTTTTCCAGAGGGGAGATGGAAGGTGGAAAGGGGGGACAGGAGTTGGTTGAATGAATAAGGAAATAAAGAGAGGAAAGGAAGAATGTGCTGGTTGAGGCTAGGGAGAGGGAACCGAGTTGCATAGTGGTGTGTGTATGGGGGTTTGTACGGCAAATTGATTTGTATTGTAAATTTTCACTTAAAGCCCAGTAAAATATTTAAAAAAAAAAATCTTTGCACCAATTACACATTAAAATGATAATATTTTGAAATGATTTCCTCTTTATGGGCACACCGAAAACAAGATTTCCTGTTCTCTTTTGTAGTTAGGTCAGGTCCATTTGCCTAGTCTGACCAAAGAAATGTAGATGAAAGTGATGTATACCACTGATAAGCTGGCCATAAAGTATCCTGTGTGATATTCCTCACTTTCATTGTTCGTTCATTGCCTACCTGATAAGGAGGAAGCCCCGGAAGATGCTAACAGCAGAAGATGGAAGAGCCAAGATTCTGCATCACCAAGTTGAAAGTCTGGTTGGCAAAAATTCATTATTCCTGTGGTATTAGTGAAAATTACGTGTTCACTGAATGAAGGAATAATCAGTGGTATGTCATATTCTTACTTGACTTGTATCTCTTTGATCCGAGGGCCAAAGTATCCCATTTGAAAAATCCGATCACCTGCTTTGACAAGCTATAGTTTAGCAAGTTCTATAGCAAATGTTATTGAAAAACAAGTATCTTTATCTTTCTAACAGTTAATATTGTCAAAATGATTTCATAAAAAAAGATGTAGTTCCATTTGCTTTATACAAACCTAAAGGCTGCATGGTTGTGCTAAAGCTTATTTAGTAATGGTCATTATCAGATACCAATTAGATGCATAGTCTTCAAAGGCCAGTTTAAAAGATTTTTAGCCTTATCAAATACACTTGCATGCACTTTATCTTGGAAACTTGGCTAGAATAATTTTTCTAAATTTTGCCAGCCAGGGCCAAGTGCCATCGAGTTGGATCCGACAAAGTAAATAGTATCATACATGTACACACACATATATACTTATTTCTGGTTCTTTGTTTCAGTATAAAATATGTCAACTTCAGAATTTGCATTTGTGTAGTATAACAAGCCAAATCTGGATCTCTCTGCCTCTCTCTCTGTCTCTCTCACACACAAAATACACAAGGTGACTCTGTTACTACATAGTGAGAAATGAATGAAAAATAAGAACAAATTAAAAAATAAAAGAAAACATCATCAGGAAATAATGATAAAGCCCAAACAAACCAAACCCATTGCTGTCCCATTGCTTCTGACTCACAGTGATGCTATAGGCAGAGCAGAACTGCCCCACAGTTTCCAAGGAGTGTCTGGCAAGTTGGAACTGCTGACCTTTCGGTTAACAATCTTAGCACTTAATCACTGTACTACTGTGGTAGTTGATAAAATTTTTGAGAATGTGTTCTTTTTTTGTTTCATATTCTTAAATAGTTCACATTTTCCTCTGTGTAATATAGTCCCCCCAAAACTTGCTACTTCCTAAACTTGTAATCTTATTTTTAAAGATCATTTGCTTCATCTTTTCTGTCTTTGAGAAGGGAAAAATTTCTGCAGGACATGGTAGTAAATTGCTTATTCTTTGGACAGCTGAAATCTTCTTATTGCTTATGTATGTAAAATGCAATACTATTTAGTTGTGTAGCTACACTATTGTGGACGGTATATATTTTTATTTGAAGACATAAAGCATTATATTGTAATACAAAAAGTAAGACATACACTGTGATGAAAAATTTACATCAATATTTAAGGATTGAATGGTATAAAATATTGGAGGAGAATTATCTTCCACTAAAAATAGCAGAAATATATTTCCTTGTAATATTTAAAAAGCAGTCAAGGAAGAATATTATAAAATCAGTATTAGAAAATTGTCTGGTATACTCAGGGACATGGAACGTAAAATCTAAGATACCTGTTTCAGCCATCACCAAGTTTTACTGCCATTATGCGTATAGGAAAGGAGATGTGGAAGAACTATATCTCTTAAAATATTTTTTACTTTAAAAGTTTGCCTCTTATATGGAACCACTGTTTCATAATATAAACATGTATTTTAGATAGGCATCAAAGACACTATATGTTAGAGATTAAGTGTTATGCAACACAATAGTTGCTGTAATAACTATATCTCAGTATATACTTATTAATACACAATAAATATATAATTTAGTACATAATAAGTATTTGAAAAATATACTCAGTGGAAACAAAGTATTGCCAGTAATTTGTCTTGAGTTAAATCCACAATGTATGGCTATGCTGTAGTAGATTTTTTTTTTTTGAGCCCTAGTACATATGTTTTTTGTTCTTCTGTAAACTGATACTGGAGGTTATAGAGGTTACTTCAGTCAAACAGGTAACCTCTAGTTCTTCTATTGTTTCAAAGATGTTAAATGGTCAAGACAGAATTGTTGACTGAGCAAATTGTTCTGACCTCAGCAGTTGTGATTAACTAAATTATGTGCATGAAAGTGCCGTTAAATTTAGGTAGATACTAGAACAGCAAGATCAAAAAGATTGTTGGTTGAATGCAGCATCTCAGAATGTGAAGTTGAAAATTATTGTTTGTAACCTGATGTTTGTAATATTGAATTATCAGAAAGTACAAAAGTCATCCATCAGCAAGTTCTAGCAACAGAAAATTTTTTTTGGAATTTACACTGTGGAAGTTCTGCAGGCAATTTTTCTTCCTTTGCTTTTGGCTTTGTAGCCCCCAAGCGTAAAATATTAGCACGTTATTGTCATTGGTTCTGTTCAGTTAGTTTGGACTCATAACAACCCTTTGTACAATAGAACAAAATACTACCTGGTACTCTGCTATCCTCACAGTCATTGCTATGCTTGAGCACATTGTTGCAGCCACTGTGTCAATCCATCTCATTGATGTTCTTTCTCTTTGTACTGACTCTCTGCTTTACCAAGCGTGATGTCCTTTTCCACAGACTATTCCCCCCTGGTAACATGTCCAAAGTACATGACATAGTATCTCACCATCCTCACTTCTAAGGAACATTCTGACTGCTCGTTTTTGAGCACAGATTTGTTCATTCTTCTAGCAGTCCATAGTATATTTAATATTCTTCTCTAGCACCTTAATTCAAAGTTAGCAATTCTTTTTCAATCTTCTTTATTCATTGTCCAGCTTTCACATGCATGTGAAGTGATTGAAAACACCATGGCTTGGGTCAGGTGCATCTTAGTCTTTCAAGTGACACCTTTGCCCTTTAATATTTTGAAGAGGTATTTTGCAGCAGATTTGCCTAATGCAGTGCATTGTTCGATTTCTTGACCGGGTTCTGATTGTGGAACCAACTTGAATAAAATCCTTGACAACTTCACTGCTTTCTCTGTTTATCATGATGATGTTGTTTATTGGTCTAGTTGTGAATATTTATGCTTTCTTTGTGTTTAAGTGTAATCTATACAGAAGGTTGTGGTCTGTGATCTTCATCAGCAAGTACTTCAAATCCTCTTCACTAAAGGAAGCAAGGTTGTGCCGTCTATATAACAGAGGATGTTAAAGAATCATCCTCCAATCCTGATGCCATGTTTTCGTTAATTTAATCTAGCTTCTTGGATTAGTTTTCTCATGATACAGACTGAATAAGTGTGGTCAAAGAATACAACTCTGATTATAAACCATGCAGTAACCCTTGTTCTATTCAAATGACTGCTTCTTGATGTAAGTATAGGTTTTTTACGAGCACAATTAGTATTCTAGAGTTCTCATTCTTTACCATGCTATCCATAATTTGTTATGATCTACACAGTTGAATAACTTTGCACAGTCAATTAAGCACAGATAAACATTTTTCTGGTATTTCTGATTTCAGTCATGATATATCTGACATCAGCAATGATATCCCCCTTTCCGTATCTGCTTCTGAGTTTGGCCTGAATTTCTGGTAGTTCTCTGTCAGTGATTTACTTCAACTGTTGTTTAATAATCTTCAACAAAATTTTATTTGCATGTGATATTAGTAATATTGTTTAATATTTTCCACATTTTGTTGGATTACCTTTCTTTGGAATGGGTAAACAAGGGATCTCTTCCAATTAGTTGACCAGGTAGATGTCATCCAAATTACTTGGCATAGACCAGTGCATCAATGCTGAAACTATTTGTAAATATTTTAACTTTTGTATATCAGAAATAACTTCAGAAACAGATAAAGGATGTGCCCACACTAATAAAATTCTGAAACAATAAAAAATTTGGAATTAAAAATATTATCATAGTTTGAGACAGCAATATTCAAGGAGAAACAAAGATTCATTCTCTAAAACTTTCAGCTAATGTGAGCTCTTTCAACAGTCTTATAGGTGTCTATAAAATTAAGAAAAAGAGCATTATCTCTAGGTATGCACAAAAAGCCTGAAAACCGTACAGCAGTTGCTTAAATCGGAGAATTCTACTTCCAGTCATACTACTGAACTGCTATACCTGCAAACACGTTAATTTCAGAGTTCTCGTTCTGTTCATTACCTGTGGTCTTTACATTTCTGTACCTTTGTCTCTGTTTCTCAATCTGCCATCTGTCCTCATAGCCTCCATTTTCTCTTACTTTAGCAGTTCCTTCCTGGCTCTGTTTCTCTTTTTCTTTTTGTGTAATCCATGTACTTCCAACATACTTATTCAACCAGTCTACCACCACAATTGAAAGTAGTTATTTTCCATTTCTAATCTTGGTTCAAAAATGGATTGTTGGTTTTGGGGAACATTGCTTATCTATGCAAATTTGTGCTACACACAGTTATGGTTGTCATTCTAAGCTAAGCTCTCGGTACAGCACCGTATCATTTCTGCTTGTCCTCGGTGTTCCTCCTTTCCCCGTTCTTTTCTGAGACAATGTGACACAGAGGCAAAAAAATAAGGACTTTGATAAAAGAACTAGATTTAAATGCTATCTTCAGCACTTATCATCTTAGTCATCTTGAACAAATTGGTTACCTGTTTGATCTCTATTTTCTACATCTATAAAATGAGAATAGTGATTCTTACTTTGTAAATCTACTTATAAGGATTTAAGATAATGTGGGAAAGATGCTTTGGTGAATAGATTGGTAATAGTCATAGTCATTCTTATGTTGCCTGACTTTTTGTCTGCAAAAATTTACTGTCATCTTTAAATTTTTTGCCGTATTTCTAAACACATAACGATTAATAGATGATCTTGCTTCCTACTTTGTAGAAAGCATACAAATTATTAAGTATGTACTTACTCAGCTGCTCTCCACTCAACTTCAGCTCCATAATTTACCTATGAGCGCACTTGTCCCCAGTTCTTTCCTTACCTATTTTAAAAGAATATGTGTTTCATGTTCTTTCCAAAGACCTCAGAGCCAGTGTAGTACAGTGATCGAAAGAACAAGCTTTTGCTTCTTAACCAGCTGGTTCTAACCCTCTCTACCACTTGGATCCATCACTTGACCTTCCCACTTAGGTTGCTTAACATCTCTGAATCTCTGTTTCCCCAACTCTAAAATAAGCACAATGAAGACTTGTACCTCATAGCATTCTAAAACAGATTTGTATTAATTAAAACATGAAAAACATGTAAAGCAGTGCCTGGCACAATGGATGCACTTTTGTTAGTGATTACTATCCCTCAGTAGGGTCTCAGTTCATTGGTTCTTTCTTCTGTCCTGGCTTCTTAGTTACTTCTCCATTGGCTCCTTCTTCTTAGCCTACCTGTGTGTCCAGGACCCTTTAAAACCTTTTCTTCAGTCTCATTTTGTTATACCTTCGCCTACTTTCCCTTTGCAGCTAAAAATTTTTTTGAAGGCATAGTCTCATTTCATTCCTTGATTCTACTTCTACTACTCTTTCTTCTTTAATGAAATACAATTTGATCTCTGTTCCCACTCTTCTACTGAAGCTGCTTTCACTCACATGCACAATGGCCTCCTAATTCCCACATCCCATGGCTTATGTCTAGGCATCATTCTATGTACACTGTCTTTGGTATTTGACACTGCTGACCTGTAGAACTGCTTGGGGTTTCTTCTCCTTCAGTGTCTGTGACGTCACTTTTCTGCCCCTTTACTCTGACTATTACTTTTAAATCTTTTCTGAGTCTCCTTTGGTGTACACCTTAAAACATGATGATCCCCAACATCCAATTAATGTGAATTTATCCAATACCAAGTGCTGTACAAATGCTTTTAGGTGTCCACTCTCTGTGTGGACACCTTATCATAAATGAATTTATCTTAATCTAGGCTATATAAATTTTTTATGCACTTTATTCTTCTAATTTAGTTTACAGTCTTATAATTATTACTCTTCTGCCTTCCACTTTTTTGTTAGATTTTTCATCCTAAAATGTCAGTGTAATCATGTCTTGCTCTTATATAATAAAAATCAGATTCCACCACATCTTGCATGGTATAGCCCAAATATCTTGTCCTATATTATTTGGGTTCTATATTAATTGCTTATGTATAACCTTGCTCACTGAAACTACAGTGGACTTGCAGCCATAACTGATCAAAGTGAAAGACTACAGCCCTGAGTATGGACGGATTACACCTCAACATAAATAAAACAAAAATCCTCACAAATGGACCAAGAAGCAACAGCATACTACATGGAGAAAATATTGAGTTTGTCAAGGATTTCATTTTACTTGGATCCACCATCAACACCCATGGAAGCAGCAGTCAGGAAATCAAAAAATGCATTGTATTGGGCAAATAGGCTGCAAGAGAGCTCCTTAAAGTATTAAAAAGCAAAGGTGTCACCTAGAGGACGAAGTACACCTGGCATAAAACATGGTGTTTTCAGTCACCTCATATGCATGTGAAAGCCAGACAATGAATAAGGAAGACCAAAGAAGAACTGATGCCTTTGAATTGTGAAATGAACCAGTACAGTGGCTACAACAATGGATTCAAGCAGGGCAACAACTGTGAGAGTGATGCTGGACCAGGCAGTGTTTTCTTGTTATGTACAGGGTCACTGTGAGTCAAAACTGTCTCAGCAGCCCCTAACAACAACCTACCAATTACTGGCACAACTTCACTCATATCCTGAGACTCAACTCCAATTCTTTTTTGTTTTCCAGGTAACATTTTCTTAATGAGTCCAAATAATTAACTAATAGGTTATTTGCTGTCATAGCAACTTGTATATTCTCTTTTTATAGTCTTTATAGACTGTGTATAATTTATTCACTTAACATGTCTGTCTCTTGCTTAAATGATAGACCATCCTTTTAGAATTCCTAGGATTTAACATAGTCTCTGGATTATAATGTAAACCTAAATATATTTGTTGAACAACGGTCTAAAAAAGTAGATAGTAGGTTAGTATATACATTCTGATTTACTGTTTCTGCACTGAACAAGTGAACTTCTGTAGGCTACATTTTCTCTAACCAAATAAGACTTTTGCAATTTTGTGCAGTCGGAAACTCTGAAAACGTAAAAGTGAAATATATGTAAACAACTCTTATTTATACCAAAAAACTTTCCTAAAAGGCCTGGTTTATGAAATTCAGTAAATTTACTCTCTTCTCAAAATACTGTCTGGCTATAAACATGCTGTTGGGATTTAGTCTCATTCACTGTGTAGATAATGCTGATTCCAGTAACATATTATTGAGAAGTTTTATTCTCATATTTTCTATTGTTGGCTTTGGCTGAGCATATTTACCATTTTTAAGATGTTGTAGAGCATATTTACCATTTTTAATACCTTGTTGCATATAAAACAACTGAATCAAGAGGTTTTAGTAATGGGAATCTTATTCTATTCCCGTAAAAGAAATGATTAAAAAAAAAATCTATTGCCGTAGAATTGATTCTAACTCATAGTGACCCTATAGGTTAGAGTAGAACTGTTCCACAATTACTGCAGAGCACCTGGCAGATTAGAACTATGGACCTTTTCATTAGTGGAAGTGGCATTTAATCACTACACCACCAAGGTTTCCAAGAAATGGTAAGGTTCTTAAAATGTAGTGAAAAATATCATTTTACATAGTAGGCAAGAGAGAAATAAAAATAAAAATCTCTCCATGACTCCTGGTAAATACTGAACTACTTGGAACTCTTTATACATGTATTCCTAAAGGTTAATTTAGAACATTTCTGATATAAGCAAAGGGAGGTAGTTTTCAGTAACTGCTCTTTGAGATTTCCTGGACTATAAATCTTCATGGAAGCAGAACGTCATTATCTTTCTCCTGAGGAGGGACTGGTGCATTGAAACTGCCAACCTTTTCAGTTAGCAGTCAAACATTTAACCACTGGACCATCAGAACTCTTTATGCAGACAGGTAAACTAAACCAAACCAAACTCACTTCCCTTAAGTCAAATCTAAACCATAGCAACCCCATAGTACAGAGTGGAACTGCCCTCTAAGGTTTCCAAGGCTGTAAATCATTAAGGAAACATAGTGCCACATCTTTCTCCCATGAGTGGCTGTGGGTTTAAACCACTGACTTCTGGTTCACAGTTGAGCACTCTAATCACTGTTTCATCGGGACTCCTGTAAGTAGATAAATCCTCATGAATTAAATATTCTGTTTTATTTTGAAGTTGAGAGTTAGATGTATGTTCATGAAGAGATGTTTTTCAGTGACTGAAATTTCACTTCTGCATATAATTCCAATAAGCAGATTATGGTTTTAAACAAATATTTTAAATCTGAGAGCTATTTTAAAACACTTTAAGATGCTTCCTTGGCAATTTAAAAATGTAATAATATATCATTTGTTTACATGTTAGAGAATCAGAAAGAGATGATCACTATTTATAATGTCCTTCTAATTATTTTTGCCTCAGAAATATGATTCATCTGAGTTAATGTTTATACAGTCCTGTACTGGTGCAACAAGCGGTGGAATGTCACCTTTTATTCTGCAAAGGTGACACTGCTGAATACAAAACTCCTTTAACATCTGGTTAACATTTTATATAACTGATAGCCTTACTAATGCCTCTAAGAAATACTTACAGTAACATAGTTAAAAACCAAAAACACCACTGCCACTGAGTTGAAACACCACTGCCATTGAGTTGACTATGACTTACAGCAACTTTATAGACAGAGGAGAACTGCACCATAGAGTTTCCAAGAAGCACCTGGCAGATTTTAACTGCCAGCCTTCTGGTTAGTAGCCATAGGACTTAACTGCTACACCATAAAGAGTTAAGTTAACCACAAAGATTATATATTACAGAAAGAAGTGATAATTTTAATTTTTAAAAAATACCTCTTTCAAATCAGTGCTATCAGCCAAGATAATCTGAACCAGAGTCTTGGAATAAGCCTGTTTAAATATGAGCTATGGAGTTGAATAGTCATGTTTTTAGGCAAAAATTTGATTGGATTGGATTTCAAGCTTTTGTCATATAGAAAGCAAACAACGCTTTTCTAGCTTTGTGAACAACCCCAGTGTTAACAATGATAGAAAGATGTTTGGAGTCAGACTGCCATTCAGTTGTTGTTGATACCCTGTGAGGAGCACATCTTATTCTTAGAACAAGGGTTTACAGATAGAAGATACTTGGTAGAAAATAAGTATTATTAGTAAAAATTCAAACAGTAGTCGGGAATCCAAAGTATTTTTTACATTATGATTTAAAAAAATAGTTCATGATGTATATTTACATTTCTCTTAAAATTTTTTCATACTGACAACTTAGAAAGTAAGCAAAGAGTGAAAAGAAGTATTCAATGGCCCATGGAATGTCCTAGTCTCACTGTTCAGAAAGGGTAAAATATTTATACAGATCATTCATATTTGTATTAAGATAAGAAATGGAGAATAGCACAGTGTAGCTGCTTAACTCTAGAGTAAAACTGAGAAGATAATTGAGGCACTACGGGAAAAACAAACAAACAAACACACAAAAAGTCTCTAAACAGAACAGATAATTGATGAATGGCTTGACGATCCAACCTTTCCATGTACTAGCTTTGTGAATTTAAACCACTTGGTGAGTCTGAGCAACATTTTTCCTGTTATCTAATAAAAGAGTAGACAGAGTCAAGGGATGTGAATCTTTTATGATGAAGAGTTATTTTTCATTTTCATGAAACTTGAATTGAAGACAGTCTTAGTGGATATAGTGGGGTAGGGAATAGAATGCCGTGTATAATAGAAGGATGCCTGTACATGCTTCTTGGCAATGTGTGATGGATCTTACCAAATGTGCTCTCTTTACCTTGGAAATAGAAGTGGGTGGATATATATTATGGATAAGAAGTGGAATGGTAAGAACAGTGTCTTCTCTTACCATCAACTAGGTAAGGATTATCAGGCAAAATCAGGAACAACTTAAGAAAAAAGTTCATTTTAAGTTTGATGCTCATCAAAGTAATTAAGATCTGAATCTATTGTGTTACTTTAAAATAAAACTTTGTTGTATATGAGTATTATTGTATTTTAAAACGGAACATGGAACTCTTCATGGAAAGTAAGTATTATTTTATTTAGAAAATTACATTTTATAATTAAACATTAGTGAGGAAAAATGTACTGTAATTTTCTTAATCCTATTTTAATTAGTATCAAATGGTACTATTTACTGAAAATAATTTTTGAGTAAAATTGAAATGATTAAAGTAATTATCTTAGAGGTTAAATCAAAGCAATGAAAACTTACCATATACATTTGGGAAGTCTTATTTTAAAACTGTATTGATGGTGACTATTAATCACTGGATGTAATGACATTTTTCCATTCCATTTTACTTATGTGTTATTACTTAAAGTTTATGAAAACAATTCTGACTGCTAGGTACCATTATATCCATTTCAGAGTAGGAAACTGGGGCTGATTAAATTATTTATACAGAGCAAAGAGGCAGAACTAGAATTTATATCCAGCTCTTTCTGACTCTAGCATGTGTGCTTTTAACTACTATGGGTTGCACCGTTTAATTACATAATCATTTTGCAAATATATTTAGAGTCTCTACAACATTTGAGACAACTTTTTAGGTACTGAGTCTATAGTAATGAACAAAACATACAACCATTTCTACGATCTCAGAGTTTTCATTCTAGTGAGGGAACGCAGAAATGAAACCAACTAAATATGTAAACTAGTCAGTATGTTAGATTATAGTCAGTGCCAAAAAGGAACGAACGAGGGGCAGCAGATAGAGAGTGTTGAGGGTGTAGGTTGCAATTTTAAATAGGATGTTCAGGGAAGATCACTCTAAGGAGGTGATGGCCAAGCCAAGTGCCGTCGAGTCGGTACATGAGTCAAAACTAGAAAGAGCTGAGGAAACTTGCCATAGAGATAATTAGGTGATAAAGATTCCAGGAGAGGAAATAGCAGGTATGAAGTTTCTGAAGTGGGAGAGTACCTGACAAGTTCAAGGCACATCAAAGAGGCTAGTGTGACTGGAGCAGGTAAGTACATAGATTGTAGAAGAGGATGAGATCAGAAAGGAATAGAAACCATACTGTGTAGAACCTTGTGGACCTTGTAATTAGTTGGCCTTTCCTCTGAGTGAAATGAGAAGCCACTGGAGGATTTCGAAAATAGTAATATACTCTCACTTACAATTTATCAGTTTATCACTGGCTTACAATGTGTCACTGGCTGCTTTGCTGTTGAGAAGAGCACGGAGATGAGAAAGGGTGGAAGCCGACAAACCACTGAGTATGCTATTGGTAATAATTCAGGGACCTTGGCACAAGGATTGATGAAGGTGATAGCAGGAAGTGGTTGGATTCTAATATTTGAAGCTAGAGTCAATGGGATTTGCAGTGGATTCCATGTGAGTTGTGAGGGAAAAAGTTGTAAAGAATGGCAGTATTTCAAATGAAGAGCTGCAAGGATGGAGTCGCCATTAATTGAAATGGAGAACAAATTTTCCGTGGGTGAGGATAAAATGCAAAGTTCAGTTCTGAAGACGGTACATTGAAATGTCTGTTAGATGGTAAAATATGCACTGTTTAATTGGATGTTGGGTTTAGGACAGAGGCTCAGGCTACATTGGGTGATATCAGTGTATAAGAGAGACTGAATAGGAAAGAGATGCAGGATTAAGCATTTCTATATTGCACCATTAGAAGGGTGTTGGGGAGATAAAGAAGAAATATCAAAGGAAATGGGAAAGAGCTGCCGGTAAAGAGGCAGACAACTAGAATTGTAGTAAACTGGAAGCAAAATGCTTATAGAAGACAATAGTTAACTGTGTCACATGCTACTGAGGGCCAAATAATTTAAGAAATTGAAAAGTGACTGTTGGATTTACCAACATTAAAGTCTATGATGACCTCAGTGAGAACAGTTTCAGTCAAGTAGTGGGTGGAAACTTTTAGTAGTGTGCATTTTAGAGATAGTGTTCAAAGAGAATATTTTGAAGAGTTAGCTTCCAAAGAGAGATCTGTGAAATGTTTACTAAAGGGGCAAATTAGGTGATTTTTTTTTTTTAAGATGAGAGAGACAACATTTTAGTATGTTGCTTGAACATTGCAGAAGTGGTGGAAAATTTCTGATGTAGAAGACAGAGGTGAGAATTACTGAAGCACTATTTTTGTGTTGGGGAAAGCAGATGATGTTAGGATGCAGGTGGATAGCTGGCCTTCATGAGTAGCAAATGATGACAGAGAGATGATCCATTTTAACCAGAGTAAAGGCAAGGGAGGCAGGAATAGATTCAAGTATATGGGGAGGTAGCAGTAATGGTTTGTGGGCATTCTCTACTGAGAGTGAGATGTGGTTATATAATGCTACATTAAATTGTGAAATGTTTAAACTAGGAAAGGGTCCTGGTTTCGCAATAGTTAAACAGTCAGCTGCTAACCTAAAGTTTGGTGGTTGGGACCCACCCCATGGCTCCACGGTGGAAAGATCTGGTGATCTGCTCCCATAAAGATCACAGCCTAGAAATGCCAATGGGGCAGCTCACCTCTGTCACACAGAGTCACGACGAGTCAAAATCTACTCAACTATACCTAACAGCAGCAACAACAAACCCCAGGTATCTTGGATTAGAGATTTGCTCATTTTAAAATTCTAAATTATGAGCTCAAACAGGTCATAAACGGAAAATATAACCTTTGGGCAATTGTAGCAGATTTATATCATGGCTATTAACTAGATATATTTTGTTGTGAGGTGTCCCTGAGGTGCTCTGACTCATAGTAAGTGTATGCATAACACAATGAAATGTTACCTGGTTCTGCACTATCCTAAAAAAAAAAAAAAAAAAAAAAAAATAGTGCTGTGTTTTAGCCCATTATTGCAGCTGCTGTGTCAGTCCATCTCATGAAGTGTCCCTTTTTCACCAACCCTCTCTCTACCAAATGTAAGGTCTTTCTCCAGTGATTGATCCCATGTGATGACATGTCCAAAGTGAGAAAGATAAAGACTTGCCATTCCTGCTTCTAAGGAGCATTCTGGCTGTATTTTCTTTAAGGTGGATTTGTTCATTCTTCTGACAGTCATGGTATATTCAATAGACTTTATGAACCCATTTTTATTACTATAATAAAAGTTTCTGTTTATGCATGTCAATGACTGTTATTTTCCTTTAGGCCTCTTTCCTACAGAAACAGAGAGATGATGATCAACCCTATCAACCTTATTTTTGAAAACCAAAGACATAAATAAATATTATTCTTATCTGAGGGTTAAAAGCATCATAGGGAAGAATGAATAATTTCTCTTTTGTGATAGAGTCAATGACTTATTCAGTAACATGAGTCTGTGGGAAAAATAAAGACTTGCACATATCTGCATTAAAATCCTGATGCATTTCAACTGTCTGATAGCATTTCTTGTCGAACTATACTGAAAGCTACTATTACTTTTGAGAATGTTTATATAAAATATTAACAAAAATAAAGACAATAGCTTTTCTTTTTATACTTTGTGCTAAAAAGACAAAGGTTGATATTTTACCTTTTGGTTAGCAGGCACTGGAGAGTATGTAATGCGGGATCTGTCTAAGATGAATACTCCCAAAGGTTGCTAAAAATGTAATTTAAAAATATCCTACATTTAAACTGAATTTAGAATATTCTTCAAGCTTAAAAGGATGTTTGGATTTGGATTTGAAAAACAGTGGGATTTAGTGTAATAGGTTTGGCAACAAAATCAGTGCAGTTCGTGCAACTGTGAATTGATGCAGACCCAGCTGACTAACATGTACCATGTGTTTGCTTTGGCAGAGAATTTGGAAAAATAATTTGGAGAAAAAATTGTATTATTCAACAGATTTCACTTTTGTTGCTGTTTTGTGGGATTTTCTTTCTTTCTTTCTTTCTTTTTTTTTTTAAGTTTCTAATCAGGCTTGCAAAGGTGGAGTTCACAAAGATCTGCCCATTGATTGGAACCACATTTGAACCCTTCATGGAAAAAAAAAAAAAAGAGGGTAGAGTATTATTTTGCTTATTTCAGGTTTCTTTCTCTTCATTACTTCCTATGGATTTATGACTCACTATTTTGCAGTTTATACCATGTTTATGAACTTATTCTGTATAAAAGCAGTACTATAAAATGTCCATCATTGGCATTTCTAATGTAATCATGACATATAGAATGTGTTTAAGCTTCCATTGCCAAGAATAGCACTTCTTTCAGCACTAATGATCAAATACGCTCTTCAAAAGCTTTACTGTTCATATATTAATTTGTAGATTTCTTATGTTCATGCATAAGACAAAGCTTGTGTCTTGTGTACAAGGTCCAGCAATTGAGTCTGCAAACATAATTGTTCTACGTACCTCACTGCTGAGTATCATTACGGTTACCTTTGAAATACTCCACTTGTGAAGCTGTGCAGTGATGCCAGCACCTAGTCCACACTTCAAAGCAATGTTTGAATTCTTTCTGGAATAGCCATTGCACATGTTGGCATGGTGGCAAGTTTGTGATCTGAATCGTCTAGTTGTTTATGGGGGAGTTTTTAGCCAGTAAACAAATAACTGTATTGGAACACCCTCCCTACTCTCCTGATCTGGCCCCTAGTGACTTTTTTTTTTTTAACCCAAAGATAAAGGAAATATTGAAAGGAAGACATTTTGATGACATTCAGGACATCAGGGGATTTGAGACAACAGCTCTGATGCCCATTCCAGAAAAGTCCAAAATTGCTTTGAAGGTGCATCATCAGTGTATAACTTCCCAGGGGGAGTACTTCGAAGGTGACCATAGTAATATGCAGCAGTGAGGTATGTATCACTTTTTCTAGGATGAGTTAGTGAACTTAACTGGCAATCCTTATATAAGTAAATCATTTTACTTGATACAAGGTTTTAAGAGTTTCATGGTCTATTAAAATCTTGGAATTCTTACTGTTTACTAAAATGCAGACATATTAATGATATGATGTATTCAAGGCTGGGAAGAGTTCTGATATCATTTTATAAGCTTGAAAGTTGCTTCCCAGGCTCTTCTAACCATTCATTGTACAATGGATATGTTGAATATACTGCCTAAACAACTTTGGGAGCTAGACACACTATTTTCCACTGCGGATTAGCTTGCATTTCTGTGCCATGTTGCTCATCCATAATAGGACTTCTCTCTCAATGAGGTATGAATATGTGTAAAGCTAGAGGCAGCTCAGTACAGCACTATAAATGTGTGGTGCTATTATGCAGGCAAGAGTTGAAAACTGATAAAAGAGGCAACCAATTTTCTACAGTAAGTGTAAAAATTATTTGAATATGACTCCATCTCTGTTCTTTTGGAACCTTAGGCGATTTAATAACCTCTGTGAGACAGTTATATTTGTGTGAAAATGAGGATACTGCTATCTATTGTAAGTTTCTTATAAAGATAAAATATGTGAGATCTAGCTTTTCCTCTCCTTAGCCTGTAACCATATGAGTACTATTTTGAGAATCATTCAAATAACTGTTTCATATTATGTACTTAAGAACAAATTTTGAATGAACTGAACTCACATCCTTTTTACTATTAATGCAACATACACTAATCCCATCTTTTGGTAAGTGGTGAGTGCTGGGAAGAGCTATGAAGTGAAACTCACCTTTAACCTTGACAGTGCAATTCAGATTTTATTTTTTTATGTGCATCTTTCCCTGTTCTAACCAACATTAAGTTAGATGCTCTTTTGAGATCATTTAGTCCAGTGTTGCCAGCTGATTCCTCAGACACTTATCTCAGAGACATTGTTTCTGTGCCTCTGCAAAAGTCAAATAGAGCTGTTGAGAAATGGTGGTCTTGGAGATTTTTCATCTGTCTCTAGGTGTGACTCTCGTAACCTTAAAATACTATTCTAAATATAAAAGTACCTTGAATCTCACGATGAAAGAGAGTTGAAAACTAAACACACACACATGCACACTCTCACACGCATAAATATGTATGTGTTTGTTGATATGAAAGTATTTTTGAAATTACTGGGACATCAAGCGGTCTCTCCACTCTCACTTTCTCCTCCTCATCCCAGCCACAAATATCCACAGGCACTAGTGCTGATCTGAAACCTTGCCTATTAAAGGTAAGACTGTCAGCCAGGCCAAATGTGAAATGCAGAGTTAGCAATTAACTGGCAAACCTAGAATATTCAGGGGAAAAAAAAGGGATTGTTTGGCCATATCCATTGTCCATACTCTCAGATAACTGTTGACCGGTTACTTTACTTCAGGCTATATTTATCAAAGATAAAAAATAAAGCAGAAATCCATGGTGTCATTTAATCATTTAAAATAAAAATGTCTTTGAAATATAACTTGGGTCATGGTCTCATAGTTTTGTGGACCTCGTACTAATGGTGAAAATTTAAGACTGTTGCTTTTATGATTTTTGGTCAGTCATCAGTGCTTGGCTTAGACACTAAAGAACTGAAAAGCAGGCTCATTAAGTAACAGATACCTCCACGTTGGAGCAATAGAACAGTTTGCAAATGTGTATTTGGTCTGGCATTTCCACCTTATTTGTTAGACCCACAGAAAGTAGATTATTATCTCTAACTTCTGTTCACTAACTTGTGGCTACTTTAGGAAGTAGTTTTTCTTTCCTGACTTCCACAGTGAGAACTGCAAGATCGTTGCTGGTACAATTTAGCCACTGCTTAACAGAAGGAACTTGTTTATATTACTTTCTTGTATACTGCATATATGTTAAGATAGTATTTATAATTCCCTAAGAAATTCTTTACAGTTTTCTTTCTTAGGGACTTTTTTTTCCCCCTATAGAATATCACAGACTAAATTAATAGCTTCTCATCTGTGAGATAATAATGAAATTATTCTACATTCAATAGATTTTGGAGAATATTACTCATTATTTAAAGAGGAGAGGGGAACAGGATAGATCATTTTTGAAGTCTGCATCTCCCAAACTCTTGCTGCTTTAACAAAAATTGTATTTTAAGATAATTCTCCATGTAATAAATTGAGATTTCCTACTTGGGTCTACCTATTCTTTTAGGAATGAAAGATACAAAAATTCTATTTTGGCTGAGTGAAGAAATTTTAATGACCTGTCTAGTAGCTGAATTTAAGCATACCAGCTTGCCACTATGTTGCCAAAACAAATGAAAATTTATTACCTGCTATTGGAACGAATTTAGTTAGGTAACACTTCATTTTTCAGGCATCATCAGGGGAATGCATTATTCCACTAAAGTGAATTTTCCACATACATGCTTCAGAGTCATCTTTTTAAAACAAAAATTATGGCTGCTGCTTTCTTGATGAAACCTTCAATGACTTCTTGTTGTCTAAAGAATAATGCATGACTTCATAATCTACCATTCTAGTTTCATCTCCCTTCAAAAAACACTACCACTTATGGCCTACTTTAATGTGCTCACCATTCTCTGAAACTGTCATACTCTGTTAATTCTCTAATTCCTAGATGCCATTTTTGTGTGGCCATGAATGTCAAGCTCCACCTTCTCTGCTCAACAAACTCTTTTTTTTTTTTTTTTTTGCGGGTTAAATCTTTTTTTTATTTTTATTTTTTTATTTATTTTTATTTTTATTTAACATAACTGAGTGAAAATGTACATTCACATGAAAATTTACATGCCCCGCTATATGCAGCTTCCACTGCTCTCCCTGTCCGGTGACTGCACACTATTCCTCTCTGCTCCATACATGTCTCATCCTCCCAACAGTCTCCTTTCCCCTCCTCTCCGTCCACTCCCCTTCCTCCAGCCAGAGGTCAGCAAGATGATATCCTATAGATGTATAGAACCATAAAGTGCTTCCAACATATGGTTACTCTGCATTGCCAAGTCCATTCCATTCCTGTCCAAAGAGTGGACCTTTGTTATAATTTATGGGAACGGGCAGCATCAGGGCAGGGGGCCATGCTCTCAGAGGAACCCCCAAACCGCTGGACCATCAATTGAGGTCTTTTAGTGGAGATCTCATGATGCACCTCTTTTTACTCTTGTGTTGCCAGTGAGGCTCCTCTCTGTGAGCTCCGTCATGGCTATCACTGGTGGTGGCCGGACACCATCCGGTTCTTCCGGTCCCAGGTCGATGTAGGCACCCACTCTTGTGGGTCTCTCTGTCTTCTCGGTTGTCTTTACCGCATACCATTTTGGCCCTCGGTGAGCATCCGTTCCTGCTGAGTTGGGACCATTTGCTGTGTCCTCGGATGGCAGCTTGGCAGCTTTTAAGACCCCAGACGCCACTCACCAATGTGGGGTGCAGAGAGCTCTCTTAGCAAAACGCTAGTTGTGCCAATTGGCCTGGAATTCGCCTAAGAGCATGGTCCCCCGCCCCCTGCCCCAGCTACTCTATCCTTGCAGTATTGAGTTAAGATGGAAGGAGTACTCAAGTTATGCTGAAGTCCACTTAATGTTGTTCTTGTTCCTAATGTGTGCTGTCACCGCTTTCTCCCAACTAGATTTCTAGTAACTACCTAAACTAAACCCTCCCCCCCTCACCCTCCCTCCCTCCCCTCCCTTGCAGCTGTCAAAGAGTCTTTTCTTCTATACACAAGTCTGTTTTTGAGATCTTATCGTAGAGGTCTCATACAGTATTTGTCCTTTTGTCGCTCACTACTCTCACTCAACATAATGTCTTCCAGTTGAAACCAGGTTAGGAGATGTTTCCTGGAATCATCGTTATTCTTTATCATTGCGTAGTGCTCCATTGAGTATATGTACCACAGTTTACCTATCCATTCTTCTATTGTTGGGCATCTGGGTTGATTCCACCTTTTTGCTATTGTGGACTGTGCCGCGATAAACATTCTGGTGCATGTGTCCGTTGGTGTGAAAGGCCTTGAATCTGTAGGATATATTCCAAATAGTGGAATTACTGGGTCAAATGGTATATCAATATCCATTTTTTTAAGGAAGCACCAGATTGCCTTCCAAAGAGGCTGGACCATTTTGCAACCCCACCAACAGTGTAGGAGGGTTCCACTTTCTCCACAGCCTCTCCAGCATTTGTTGTTTTGTGTTTTCTGGATCATGGCCAATCTTGTTGGGGTGAGATGGTATCTCATTGTTGTCTTGATTTGAATTTCTTTAATAGCTAAAGATCGTGAACATGTCCTCATGTGTTTTTTGGCTGCCTGGATCTCCTCTTTAGTGAACTATCTGTCCATCTCCTTTGCCCATCGCTTAATAGGATGGTTTATCTTCTTCTTATTGATATTTTGTAGTATCTTATAGATTATGGAGATCAGGCGTCGATCTGACATAGAGTTGCCAAATATTTTTTCCCACTCTGTGGGTGTTCTTTTAATTCTATTAATAAAGTCTTTGGATGAGCAAAAGTGTTTGATTCTTAATAGTTCCCATTTATCTACTTTCTCTTCTGTTGATTGAGGTTTCTTTGACAGATTTTGGAGTCTGTCCTCATTGTGCATTAAAACTTCCATTGTTGTTCCTACCTTTTCTTGGATGAGCTTTATCGTTTTAGGTTTGATATTTAGGTCTTTTATCCAGTTGGAGTTGGTTTTTGTATAAGGTGTAAGATATGGATCTTGATTCAGTTTATTGCAGATGGATAACCAATTTTGCCAGCACCATTTGTTGAAGATGCTGTTTTTACCCCAGTTTAATGTCTTAGGGCCTTTGTCGAATATCAACTGTTCGTAGGCAGATGGTGTCATCTCTGGGGTCTCAATTCTGTTCCATTGATCAGTCTGTCTGTTCTTGTACCAGTACCAGGCTGTTTTGACTACTGTGGCAGTGTAGTATGTTCTAAGGTCGGGTAATGAGAGGCCTCCCAGTGTATTCTTCTTCTTTAGTAGTACCTTACTTATCAGGGGCTTCTTCCCTTTCCAAACAAAATTGGTGATTTGTTTCTCCATCTCTATAAAAAATGATGCTGAAACTTGTATTGGGATTGCATTATATAAATAAATTGCCTTGGGTAAAATAGACATTTTCACAATGTTAAGTCTTCCTATCCATGAGCAGGGTAGGTTTTTCCATTTATCTAAGTCTCTCTTAGTTTCTTGTAGTAAGGGCTTGTAGTTCTCTTTGTAAAGGTCTGTTGTTTCTCTGGTTAGATTAATTCCTAGGTACTTTATCTTCTTAGGGGCTATCACAAATGGTATAGATTTGATAATTTCCTCCTTAACAGTCTTGTTGTTGGTATAAAAGGAATCCTACTGATTCACTTATGTTTATCTTGTATCCTGAGACTTTACTGAACTCTTCTATCAGTTTGAGTAACTTAATTATAGATTCATTGGGGTTCTCTGCATATACAATCATATCATCTGCAAACAGGGAGATTTTAACTACCTCTTTGCCGATGCAGATGCCCTTTATTTGTTCGTCTTGTCTAATTGCTCTGGCTAGAACTTCTAGCACAATGTTGAATAGGAGAGGTGACAGTGGGCATCCTTGTCTAGTTCCTGATCTCAGGGGAAAGTCTTTCAGTCTCTCTCCATTCAGGATGATGTGGGCAATTGGCTTTGTATAAATGGCCCTTATTGTGCTGAGGAAGTTGCCGTCTATGCCCATTTTGCTAAGAGTTTTTAGCATGAATGGGTGTTGGACTTTATCAAATGCCTTTTCGGCATCAATGGGCAAAATCAGGTGATCTTTGTCTTTTGTGTTATTTATGTGGTTAATCACATTAATTGTTTTCCTGATGTTGAACCAGCCTTGCATCCCTGGTATGAATCACACTTGGTCATGATGGATTATTTTCTTGATATGTTGTTGTATTCTGTTGGCAAGAATTTTGCTGAAGATTTTTGCATCTAAGTTCATGAGTGATATCGGTCTGTAGTTCTCTGTCTTTGTTGGATCTTTCCCGGGCTTAGGTATCAGGGTTATGCTGGCTTCATAGAATGAGTTTGGGAGGATTTCATCCCTTTCTATACTGTGAAATAGTTTCAATAGTATTGGGGATAACTCTTCTCTAAATGCTTGGTAGAATTCTGCCGTGAAGCCATCTGGGCCCGGACTTTTTTTGGTTGGCAGTGTTTTGATGACCTTTTCAATCTCTTCCTTTGTGATGGGTTTATTAAGTTGTTCTGCTTCACGTTGTGATAATTTGGGTAGGTGGTATGAGTCAAGGAATTGGTCCATTTCCCCTGGGTTTTCAAATTTGTTAGAGTACAGTCTTTCATAGTATTCTGTTATGATGTTTTTGATTTCTGTTGCATCTGTGGTGACAACTCCCTTCTCATTTCTAATTTGGGTTATTTGTTTCCTTTCCTGCTTTTCTTTAGTAAGTTTAGCCAGTGGTTTATCAATTTTGTTGATCTTTTCAAAAAACCAGCTTTTGGTCTTTTCGATTTTTTCAATTGTTTTTCTATTCGCTAATTCATTTAGCTCTGCTCTAATCTTTATGATCTCCTTTCTTCCGGTGCCCGAGGGGTTCCTCTGTTGTTTTCTTTCTACTTGTTCAAGCTGTAGAGTTTTTTCCTTGATTTGGTTTCTTTCTTCCTTCCCGATGTGTGCATTTATGGAGATAAACAGACCTCTGAGCACTGCTTTGGCTGTATCCCATAGGTTCTGGTAGGAAGTGTTTTTGTTCTCATTAGAATCCATGAATTTCTTTAATTGATCCCTGATTTCCTCTATAACCCATGTTTTTTTGAGCAAGATGTTGTTCAGTTTCCAAGAGTTCCACTTTCTATCTCTGTTATTTCTGCTATTGATTTCAACTTTGATGGCTTTATGATCTGAGAAGATGCTTTGCAATAATTCAATGGTATGGATTTTGTTGAGCATTGCATTATGGCCTATCACGTGGTCAATTCTGGAGAATGTTCCATGTGCACTGGAGAAGAAGGTGTAGTTGTCTGCTGATGGGTGGAAAGTTCTGTATATGTCAATGAGGTTTAGTTGGTTAATTGTGTCAATGAGGTCTTCTGTATCTTTACTGAGCTTTTTTCTAGATGATCTGTCTAGTAATGAGAGTGGAGTGTTAAAGTCTCCCACTATTATTGTGGAGTCATCTAACTCTCTTTTGAGCATAGTCAGTATTTCTTCGACATATTTAGGTGCTCTGACATTAGGTGCATAAATGTTTAATATGGTTAAGTCTTGCTTGTGTACTGAACCTTTCAGCAGTAGTCTCCATCTTTGTCCACGATGGTGGATTTGACATTAAAGTTGATTTTGTCTGAGATTAGAATTGCCACCCCTGCTCTTCTTTGTTCATTGTTAGCTTGATATATATTCTTCCAACCTTTAATTTTCAGTTTGTTCCTGTCTTTAGGTCTCAAGTGAGTTTCTTGTAGACAACATATGGATGGATCGTGTCTTTTGATCCAAGATGACACTCGGTGTCTCTTTACTGGAGCATTCAGTCCATTCACATTCAATGTAATTATTGATAGGTATGTGTTCACTGCTGCCATTGTGATATGTTTATTTTTATGTTGATGTTTTCTCTGTTGTTCTTATTAGTCTGTTCTGAGACACTCTTTTTTGTGAGTTGATTTTTCACCTTTTTCAGAGCTGGTTTTATAGTTGTTGAGACTCGTGTGTTAGATTTCTTGAAACGGTATGATACATCTTTGTTGTGCTTTACAGTGCCCCTATGAACCCCCTTAATAAACTATGTATAAACTCAATTTTAATTACTACCAGTCTGGTCATCTTCCTCTCCATCTGGAAGGACTATAACGACTGTAGTACATCCCTCTTTTATTATGATGACACCATAGTTTTCATGATGATCACTGGATTGCTTCTTTCCTAATCAAAGCTGTGATTTACTTTGGAGCCTTCCCTAAATGAGTATTGAGTAGTGTGTCGTTCTAAAATATAAAGTTAGTGGTTTCGTTCTTCTAAGCCAAAGCCAAGAACTTCTTTCAGTATTTCTTGTAGTTTGGGTTTGGTTTTTACAAAGTCTCTGAGTTTCTGTTTATCTGGAAATGTCTTAATTTCATTTTCATGTTTTAAAGACAGTTTTGCAGGATATATAATTCTTGGTTGGAAGTTCTTCTCCTTCAAGACTTTGAATGTGTCGTGCCACTGTCTCCGTGCCAGCATGGTTTCTGCTGAGAAATCTGACGAGAGCCTACAGGGTTTCCCTCTGAATGTTAGCTTTGCCTTGAGTCTTGCTGCCTTTAAGAGTTGCTGCTTATGTTTCATTTTGTTAAGCTTGATTATAATATGCCTTGGAGTCTTTCTTTTGAGATCTATATTGGGTGGCGTATGATATGCATCTGAGATGTCTATATTCTCTTCCTTCATGATTTCTGGGAAGTTTTCTTTCAGCAGCTCAGCAACAATATTGTCTATGTTCTCAGATGTCTCACCCTGTTCAGGTACTCCAATTAATCGAAGGTTGTTCCTCTTAATAGAGTCCCACATGCTTCTTAATGTTTCTTCATTTTTCTTGTTTCTTTTTTCTGATTTCTGCTCATAGACACTGGCATCAGTAGCTCTGTCTTCCAAGTCAGAAATTCTTTTTTCCATTTGTTCCATTCTGTTTTCTTGGCTTTGCATGGAAGCTTCTATGTCTTTGATTTTCTTCTTGATCTGTTGGATTTCAGAGTACTGGTGTTTCATCAGATCGAACAACTTGCTTAATTTTTCATTTTGTTCTGCTGCGTTTTGTATAAGGTCTAGAAGGGCCCTGTATATAATCAATTTGTATTCACTTCCTGATGCTTTCATAAAAGTTTCTTCATCTGGAAAACTCCTTGGTTGCTTTGTTTGGGAGCCTTCTGCAGCCATGAGTGATTGCTTGTATGCCACAATTGTCTGTTGCTTTTTGGGTCCCATGTGAATATATAGAGGCTGGAAGAGGTACTGTGAGGATGGATTGCAAATGTTTCTCTAGGCTGTCTTCAAATGTAAAGCAAAAGGTATCTGACCAGTTCGCAAGCCAGTTAGGTTTTCAGGTGTAGAGGTCCCTCTTCCCATCTGACAAAGTAAGCGCCACTGTATCCAACCCCAGATGATAACAAACTAGTTCAGAATACAGCACTGCTAGTGCCCTGGTGGCCTCTGCTGACAGGGCCTAGCCTTATCCAACACTGCATCGAGTACTGGTTTTGTGATATAAAAGCGCTCTCTTGTGGGCCGGCTCTGGCTCCCAAGCTAAGAATTAGGTCCAGCTGCGGCCACCGTACCCAAGATGGCGTCCTCCACACAGGCAGCAGACAGGGGGGCCAAAGGTGCCCAGAGGCAGCGATTCCTCCGCTTCTGTTGCAGGGCCCCTAATGTAGGCAGCACTATGCAAAATCACTACTTTTCTGATGGAGAAGTGCTGTCCCGTTTGCAGGCGCTGGCTCCCAGGCTAAGAACGAGGTCCCGCTAAAATCTCGGTACCAACATGGCGTCCCGCACCCTGACTGCGGAGCTCCTCGCAAACCCTACTGAGGCAGCTACAAAACGAAAGGCTCAAAGTGTCTAGATTAACAGAGTCCTGAGCCTGGCTCTCAGAATATGGGAACCTCGCCTACCTATCCCCCCAGCAGTGTGTCCGCGTCCAGCCGCCGGGCAAGGCCCAGCTCCGCCCACCAGCCGAGACCGAGGAGAAAAAAAAAGTCAAAATTGTGCGTTTACCTTCCGTCCGTGAGAGCCGGGGTAGCCAGGAGCGGGAGTCAGCGAAAGAGAGGAGGTTTTTCACTGAATGGTATAAAGTCCCAATTAACAGCTCTGTGCCGTGTCCTGAGGCTGATTAGGTGCTCAAAAGGCTCTGTTTGATTGTCAATTCAGGTCTTGGTTTCCAGAGGGATAGAAAGAGATGTGTCCTTAGTCCACCATCTTGACTCCGCCCCCTCAACAAACTCTTAAACAAAAAGAACAAACAAACAAAAACCAAACCCTTTGCCATCAAGTCAATTCCAACTCCTAGCTACACTATAGGACAGAGTAGTGCTGCCCCATAGGCTTTCCAAAGAACAGCTGGTGGATTCAAACTGCCAGAGCTGCCAGTTATTTGGTTAGAAGCTCAATTCTTAAGCATTGCACTACTATAAACCCTGAACCTACTTTAAGGACTCACCTTCCATGTCACCACCTCTAATGCCTCCCTCAACTCAACATATGACTCTTTTCTGTGTTTCCATAGCCCCAAGTACGCTTCCAATGTAGAAACCATATTGCGTTGCGATTTTTATTTCTGTGTTAGTCTCCTTAACTATATTGTGAGCTAAGAGTGATTCTGTGGTAGATTCTTGCCTTTCATGTGGAAGAACTGCATTCAATCCCTGGCCAACGCATCTCATGTGCAGCCACACTACCTAGTCTGTCAGTGGTGGTCTGTGTGTTAATTTGATGCCAAACAGGTTTCAGTGGCATGTGTGGACCAGGAATGAAGGCCTGATGATTTACTTGTGAAAATCCTATGGATCACAACAGCCTAATCAGTGGGATGGTGCAGGAGCAGGAAGTGTTTCATACCACTGTTTGTGGGGTTACAGAAGTCGGCAGGTAACAGTAACAAGTGGCCACGAAACATGGTTCTACTTCCCTCTTCTCCCTTTTTTAAAGAATTTTTTTGTGTCTTTAGGGACTCATATAGTGCCTAACACATGATGATACTATATTAGTTTTCTGTGGCTGCTGTAACAAATACTACAGACTAGGTGGCTTGAAAAAATAGAGTTTATTCTGTCAAAGTTCCAAATAACATAAATCTAAAATCTGCATATTAGCAGGGGATTACTCATTCCAGAGAATCTAGAGGAAACACTTATTTCTGGTGGCTGCCTATAATCCCTGGAATTTCTTGGCTTGTACCCACTTCAGAAACCCAGATGACAGAGTAGTTAAGTGTTACATCTGCTAACCAAAAGGGTGGCAGTTCAAATCTGCCCGGTGCTCCTTGAAAATTGTGGAGCACTTTTACTCTGTCTTGCTGCTATCCTCAGTGCTTCTTTGAAAATTTTCTTACTTTGGCTCTCAGTTACAATGTGACATAAATTAGAATCATTCAGCAAGAATTCTCTTAAATTTCTTCAACCCTCACAATATGCTTTACTGTTATTTCCTATAGACTCAGGCTTGTCTACCTTTTCGTTGAAAACAAACCCTATACCTTTAGTCTAGATTCCATCCTCTCATTTATCCTTCTGAATTTTTTTCTGCAAATTATCCTTTCTTCCTGAATGAATCATTTTCTAATGTTTACATTCTCAGAAGGTCAATGGTCCTGACTCAATTATCCAAACAAGAGACAATCTTGCTTTACCCAGTGTCTCACCTTTGTCCTTTGTTTTCCATATAGTTTCAAAGTATTATTTTCTTACTTTGTTCAGTCTCAGTTGATGTCTGATTTACATCCTTAACACCCTATGGAAGCACTGAACTCACCAAGGACAAGATGCTGGATTGAGGCCAGTACAAAAGGCCCACGGACATGTGCATCCAGACTATATTACTGTATAATGTTTCTCCAGCAGTGTTAACCACCAAGGCATAGGAGCAGATAAGATGGATTGTGGCATTTTTCACAAAATACTGCTTGGTTAGTTTCAGTGGGATAATTAGAATGATAGAAGTTTGAGGATGCTAGCTAGCTAGAGTAGCTCAGATAAAAAACCATGGGCTCGGAATGAAGAGCACACAGAAAGGAACTGATAGACTGGTAGGAAATGAAAACCATGAAGGCTTTTGGCCCTCTCCGTGGAAGAAGAGATGTCAGGGAAAGTGTAAGAACCTGAAAGGAAAGAAAATGGTGGTTTAAGAGGAACTGTTTGAATGAAGGAAATGAAACATGGACAGTTCCACAGTGATGGGGTGCTCTAGAAGGGGGGGGTCACTGAAATAGAGAGTGGGTTGAAAGTGGCTGAAACTAAGATGGTTGGATGGATCATCCATCCAGGTGATGAGGTCACTCAAAATGAAAAAAAAAAAAAATTGGGGGTGGAGACAGGACCACGAGCCGTTCTGCAAGTCCTTAAAGAACTGGGGGAGTTATTTTGACATTAGCAAGTGACAACAGAAAAGAGAAAGGGCAGGAGACTTAAAGAACAACAAGCGTTTTTACGAAAATGGAAAAGAACCAAAGGACTAGAATGAAACAATGTCCTCTCCAGGCTTGGAGGTGGCTGATGCGTGGGGGAATCGTCTCCCTGCCCTAAAGGCGATGATGCTGTGGGAGAGACAAGTTTGTTGATGATAGTATAGAAAGCACTTTCAGAAGAGGTTGATGCCTGTTGACAATAGTACTGAGATTCCAGGGGGTTCTGTGGCATAAAGAGAAGAGCCATGGGAGAAAGGCCATGGAAGAAATTGTGAGCAAGCACTAGATAATTAAGTATGTGAAAAAGCAGTGACCAAAGTATAATGAATGTATACAATTGAATGGCCTCAAGTATTTCACCTTTGAGTGTCGATCTCTTAGGCTGAAGGCTGCGGGGTAACTGGGTTCAGCAGAGGCAGATTAGAAGTGTCTTGAGGTGGAAAGACCAGCCTTAGCTAGAAGTAAGGATGTTACAGAGAAGTCTCTTAGGGCTGCTGTTGAGGGAATGAGTCTTGTTGTAAATTATGTCACCGCTAGTATATTGCTTTTAATCTAGTTTGAGAATGTAATTGTATTAAAAAAAAAATTGCTAAAATAAGAGGCTTTCTTTCCGAAATTATTTTAAGAAATAGACCCTACCCCCTCAGCAACCACAAAGTCAGTAGTTTGAACCCAACAGCTGCCCCTTGGAAATTTAGGAACAGTTCTGCTCTGTCCTATAGGGTTGCTATGAGTTTGAATTGACTTGATGGCAGTGGGTTTTTGGTAGACCCTAATTTTGGTTTTCTCTCTGTGATTTTAGAATATCAGTTAGATAGGATGTTTTTATATCAAGATTTTAAAAGTAAAACTCTACTTGCCTTTGCAACATGCAACACAATTTTTCTTTGTTGAGAATAAAGTTTTTTCTTGATTAAGTTGGATAAAATTGTTTAATAGATGTTTATTATTATTTTTTTAATGTTAAAATTTAGCCATAACCTGTCCAAGGTAGAGTTCTTAGCTTGTGGGAGGAAGTAGTGAGTCAAACATTTCATTAGTTTTCTCACTGAAACATAATTATTTATCTGTCTTATAAACAATGTAAGCTTCAGTCTAAGATTTTCCTTTTATTTGCGACTTTTCCATCTTTTCAGGTAGGAAAATTCAAGCTGAGGAATCGTGTATCTGTGACTCTGGCTGCTCTATTCTAATGTTCCAACTCAGACACACAAGCACTTATCTTCCCTTGACATGTTTACATTCTCACAGTCTGGGAGAGCGGTAATAACTTCTCTGTCCAGCATTTCTAGCACTTTGAGATTTGAAGGTTTAAAACGTTTAGTTTAGACTTAAGGACCTTTCCACACTTGCAGAGAAACTTTTTTCCTGATCAATCATTAAAAATCTTTTTTATTTTTTTAAGCTGAGTTAGTTTTCCCAGATAACTTTGTTACATTCTTGACACTATGAATTCATAGCTTTAGTAGAGCTAAACTGAAAGTTGTGGCATATTAATACTTGGTATGTCTACTTGCTTCTGTCTTCTATATCCCTTACATTGACTTTTCTCATTTTAGGTATGTGAAGAATAAATAATAAACATAATATGACATTACAAAATTCTTTTAAACCTATCAAGATTTCTAACAATCGCTCTTAGAGACAAAGGTCACATTTCTTTTGTAAACTGTCTTATTACATATATTCTCATGAACATATACCCGTGGAAGCTGATTTTGAATTAAGTCATTAAAATATGTCTTTTCTCTGAACTTGGATATTTAGGAGAAGTAGGAGAAACCCCGATAAAACAAACTTTAACATAGAAATAGTTTTCCATTTTGATGAGTTTTAAAATGAAATTGTCTATATTTGTTATCTCAAAAGACTAGTATAAGAAGTCTTTTTAATTCTATAAAAGTTTGGGAGCAAGATGAATGCTTTTAAAGTTCCTTCTCTATATTATATTAGTATGTTTAATTAGAATAATTTCAGGGTTTTTTTTCCCTAGGCAATAAATCATGGCTGAGAAAATGAACCAGATTATCCACCATTTTTACGTTCTTTTATACATTTTTTTAATACAAGCACTATTATTAAACAAGAGAAAGTTAAAGTTATTTGAATCAAAAATTATCTTTCCTCATTCCCTTTATCTGTTCTATGAGGTTAAAATGAGATTTATTCTTTACATAAAATTTGAAGTTAAGCCATTATTGGTCATGCTCTCTCTCATCTCTGGGAAAAAATGTGTTTTTCTCAAAACTTTGAATTAAAGACAATGCCAAGCCAAACCTAGTGCTGTCGAGTTGGATCTGACTCATGGCGACCCTAGCCATTTAAAAGTAGGCAAAAATGATGTCCGTTAGTGTATTCCCAGACTTATTCTTAGAAATTCATTGTATGTGTGTGTATCTTTTAATTAGTGATGTTATCATCATTAAATCCAACATTTATTGTGGAAATGATTGAAATATAACATGATAGATAATGCTTTTTTTTTTTTAATAACTAGTAACTGCAGGATTGATGTGTAACAGACTGAGATTATTCCTCGGAGTAAGAATTATGCAAAAAGAAAATATTCTCCCGAAAAATACCTAAGACTTTGCTAGTATTTGAGTGCTTGTGACTAGGAATTTAACAGCAAGAAGGGAATGTCTTGATTATAAAATGAATTTTGGATGTAGTTTAGCTGAGATGTTTAACAATGTTTTATTTCAAATAACTGAGCAGGAATATTTCTTCTGCAAATTTTATCTCTGTGGCTGTGCTCCTAGGTGGGCTCTGCTGTTGAGGTGGTTTGACCTTTCACCTCTAATTTCTGAACAGAGGTTACAGCAGTTAGTAGGCTCAGAGAGGCACAAGATGTTTTGCTATTGGCTTTTCACTCAGTTTTCTGCCTTGTTGAATAAGTTACCCCCAACTTTGCTCTTTATGTCTTTTCTGCGTTAACTTCTGCCTCCTCCCGGTGTCTTCCACTGGAACCGTTGATATATTTTTATCAGTAAGAGCAGCCCTACCCAGTTTGGAACAAATTCTAACCTGAGAAATAATAATCTGTAAATCCACCAAGTTTGGAATTATTCTTGCTACTGGTGGTCTGGGAAATCCTAGTGGCATAGCAGTTAAGAGCTACCACTGCTAACCAAAAGGTTCATTTCTAACAGCTGCTCCCTGAAAACCAATATTGAACAATTGTACTGCATCCTATAGTCTCTTCTATAGTGTCATATTGAGTTGGAATTGATTCAGTGGCAGTAGGTTTATTGTGGTCTGAGTATTTGGAGCTGCAAACCAACTTTTGTCCTGGAAGGAGAAACTATCTTTAAAATCCTGATCAGACAACAAATCGGCACCTGCCCGGATATTGACTCTCACTTTGTAAGAGTTAGTGTGAACAGCATGAGTTTTCCAGATTGGCTGAAGTCATGTAATTGGATTCATGCTTAACTTTTCCTGGCTGGAATTAATCCCTGCCCCAAGAATAGCCTATTTATATACCTTGAGCTCTGTTGACACAGTGGGTAAGCACTCAGCTGCTAAGAAGTATATGCTTCAAACCCACCAGCCATTCTATAGGAGAAATTACAGCACTCTGCTTCCATAAAGACATACAGCTATACCATGGTCATAGAAGCTCCATAGACACATCCAATCTCCCTGAGGGAATGAATTACTGGACTGATGACTGTGGGAACCATGTCTCAGGGAACATCTAGCTCAATTTGCATAATATATTCTATAAAGAAAATTTTCTACATTCTATTTTGGTGAGTAGTATCTGGGGTTTTAAAAGCTTGTAAGTAGCCAACTAAGATACTCCATTAGTCTCACACTGCCTAGAGCAAAGGAGAATGAAGAAAGCCAAAGACACAAGGGAGAGATTAGTTGAAAGGACTAATAGATAATAACTACCAAAGCCTTGGTAGCATATAATCAAGAACTAATGGTACTGAAGGAAGAATTCCAAATTGCACCAAAGGCATTGACAACAATCAAGACTCCAGGAATTGACAGAATTGCAGCTGATGTGGTTCAACAAACTGATGGAGTGCTGAAAGTGCTCTCTCATTTTTTCCAAGAAATTTGGAAGGTAGCTAACTGCCCAACTGGCTGAAAAGGATCCATATTTATGCCTATTCCAAAGAAAGGTGATCCAACTGAAAGCAGAAATTATCAAACAATGTCATTAAAGTCACACATAGGTAAAATTTTGCTGAAGATAACTCAAAAACAATTGCAGCAGTATATAGACAGGGAACTATGAGAAACTCAACTCAGATTCAGAAGAGGACAAAGAACCAGGAATATCATTACTGATGTCAGATGTCAGTCCTAGATGAAAGCAGAAAATACCTGAATGCTGTTTACCTGCATTTTATTGACCATGTAAAGGCATTAGACAGTGTAGATCATAACAAATTATGGATAATATAACAAAGAATGGGAATTCCAAAACATTAATTATGCTCATGAGGAATCTATTCACAGATGATGAGGGGGTCTTTTGAGCAGAGCAAGGGGATACAGCTTGGAGATACTGCAGGTATGTATCAGGTTTTTATCATTTTGCCATACTTAATGAATCTGTATGCTAAACTGCTAATCTAACAAGATAGACTATATGAGGAATAGGGCATCTGGATGGAGGAAGAATCACCAGCAACCTGTGATACGCTGAAAGCAGAGAACTTAAACACTTAACTGGTGACTGTCAAAGATGACAACCTTTCCTATGGACTACTCTGCAACATAGAGAAAATAGAAACCCTCACAACTGGACCAATGAGCAACATAATGGGAAATGGAGTAAAGATTGAAGTTGTCAAGGATTTCATTTTACTTGGATCCACAATCACTGCCCACAGAAGCAGCAATTAAGAAATCAAATGACGTATTATGTGAGGCAAATCTGCAACAAAAGACCTCTTTTAAAAAGTGTTAAAAAAAAAAAAAAACAAAAAACAAAGATATCACTTTGAAGTGTAAAGTACAACTGATCCAAGCCATGGTATATTCAAATAGCTTATAAGCATACAAAAGCTAGACAGTGAATGAAGGAGACTGAAGAAGAATTGATGACTTTGAATTATGGTGTTGGTAAAAAATATTGACTATACCTTTTGAAGAAGGATGGCGACAACCAATACTCCTTAGAAACAAGTATAGTGGGACATGTTACCTGGAGGGATGTGTCCCTGGAGAAGGACACCATGCTTGGTAGAGGGTCAGTGGAAATGGGGAAGACCTTCAGAGAGATGAGTAGATGATACAGTAGCTACAGCAATGGGCTGAAGCATAGCAAGGATTGTGAGGATGGTACAGTACTGGGCAGTATTTTGTTCTGTTGTTCGTAAGGGTCTCTGTGAGTTGGAACCATGTTAACAACATTTAGCAACAACAACTTGAAGACCAGCTGGAATTGTCTACCAGAGTAACTTGGGCTTCTCACAGCAGGGTAACTGTCAGTAGGGAGTGTGCTATAAACAAGAATCAGGAAATGAACACAGCTCGTTCTCTTTATGCCTAGTCCTGCAACTGGTCTCAGGATCAATTTTGCCACATTCAGTTGGACAAGGGGATCAGATAGCTAGTCCACATTCCAGATGTGGAAAAGTAAACTACAGTTCATAGTAGGACAATGTGATCAAGTATTTGCAACTTTACTGAATCTTCTGCAGCAGGTGAACATGTTTGTTTATTTAACCAATATTATGGAGCATCTATTATGAGTGGAGCCCTGATGACATAGTGGTTAAGAGCTACATCTACTAACCCGGAGATCGGCAGTTTGAATCTAACAGCTACTTAGAAACCTGATAGGTGCTTCTACTCTGTCCTGTAGGGTTGCTATGAGTCGGAATTGTCTTGACAGCAACAGGTTTTAGGGCTTTTCTTTTTTCTTTTTCTTTCCCGCCAGCTTATTGTGAGCATCATTCTAGGCACTGCAGTTATAGCAGAGAGAAAAGACAGACAAATAGGCAAACTTTCTGTTCCTTGTGAACCTTTCAATTTACCAGGAGCAAAAAAAGGAAAGGAACTATGTATTATATTTGCTAGGTGGTAGGTGTTGCTGTACAGAGGGTGCCCATGCCCCAGTCTTCTCGTTGCCTTTTGCCTTGGTATAATTGCTGACAGTATCCTATTCACTCTCAGAAGCTTCTGGGTTTGGATGATAATTAATTTGATCACACTAGCTATGCAGAAAGACAAAGTAGGAAAGGGATATACAGAGTGAAAGGTGTTGATGGAGTACTTTTGTAATAGGATTATCAGGAAAAATATCACCGAGACAATGAGTACAAGTAGTGTTCCAAAAAAAGGGGGGGCAGGGAAGTAAGCTGTGGACATATTTATGTGCTCTGGCCTGGTAAAATTTTGAAATTTACACATGAGAATGAAGAAAAAATATTTTGTTTGTGTGCATCACCTTTATCCAATCATAGATTTTTGCGTTTTTGAAACTAGCATGTGCTACAACAAATTTGATTTATCCAAGATACTAAATCTCCTGAAAAGTAGAATTTGAATGTTATATAAAACTCAAGTTTGGAGTTGAAACAGCTTTTCAAATGAAGTAAATTCAGTTGAAATATATGCCTTTTTTTTTTTTTAAGATCGCAGGAACTACTTAAAGTCATTTGTAAATCTGTGAGCAAATCATCTATGTCATTTTGAAGAAAGCCGTTAAATATGAATGTTATTCACCAGAGGGTGCTGTAGTCATCTGAAATGAAGAGTACAACAACTCAGCCCACTCTTAGATGCCCTCAAGAGCTTATTTAGACCTTGGCTGTTGGAAACATAAGTTTTAAAATGCTTTCCCTTTCCAATTTTTCTGTCCCTCTTTTCCCTTCTCGTGTTACTCGCAGCAGCTCCACCTAATGTACCATTGTCATGATACTTTACATCAACAAGTATTAAAATAAGCTGAGATCATTTGAACTATAACTACTCAAGGTTGTGCAACGTGGATCCTAAATATATGGATAAAACACAAAACGCTGCATGCAGACATACTAAGTTTGATGCACTGAGATATACTTCCTGCCTAAAAATTACTCTTGTGTTTTTATTATGGAAACACAAACATCTGGTTCTTTTACAATGTCATCTGAACAACAAAATACATGATAATATAAATAATAGGTTTTTGATAATTATATTCCGTTTGCCCTTGGAGTTCAAAGTTTATATTCAAGAGATAATAAAAAGATCTTGGAACCATGAATTATGATAAAGTATGAACTACTTCCCACCAATTGGATGTCTTAGTTTTAATGCTGTATGTATTAATATCTGAAGTGAACATTGTGTGAATTAATAGGCAATCCATGGGAAACCCTCAACAGTAGTTAGAAAATAATAAATTCTTGGGGTTTTTTTTGAGGATCTAAAATTGGCTTTCCTGAGTTCAGATCGTGGTTACGCTTCTTGCTGTCTGTATAACCTGAACTAAGTTAATCGCTCTGTGCTTCCGTTGTCTTCCATTGAAAATGGTGATGATCATAGCACTTATTTAATAGGTTTAGTTGAGACTTTAGAAGAAATAATGTGTATATTTGTAACAGGGCCTGTCTCAGTACATATTCAACAATTATTATACACCATTTGTGCAGCTGTAGTATCTTTTGTCCTATGTTTTCCAGATTTTCGTGCTTTTTTTTTTCTTTTTAATTCCCAGCATGTATTGTGTGATTTCCCTGACGTTGCATTTTCTTTCCTAGATGGTCTTTGCTTCGGGCTCCCTCTCCAACCAAATAATGCAGTATCCACCGCTTGATCTATCAACTTGAACATTATGTAAGTTTCTTTGGATATCTTTAATGAATATTCCTTTTATGTACATACTGAAGAGTCTTTATTTTAATGTTTTACTGCTGTTTTTCCTGACTATCAATGTTATCATTTCCTTCAGAGACTAATTTAGAAAGCTCAGAGATGAGTAAACAAATCAATAAAAGTCAGCCACAATATTAAGAGTAAGGAGTTTGCTATTTGCTCACTGTGGGGCTGTGGGTCACAGACTCTTTTGAAGTGTTTAAGGTTCTACCCAAACCTCCCAGTGATTTCTGGTCCCAACTTACTGCCTCTGACAAAGTCTCATTTTCTGCTCTGCATCTTGAGGATTTTTTATATTTATCCAAGCATTGACCTACAGATGAAATTGTGTCTCTTTTAGTTTTCACCATATACTGTTCTCTCAAACATCCTGCATGTAACAGACTCTCAGTGAAGTTCTTAGAAGGCCAATTGCTTTACTTTGCCAAATGTAATATTAAAAATTATTATTAGGAATTCTTCACTAAATTCCTGGCAGATTTACTCATCTAACTGACTGTCCTTCCTGCTCTCCATGCCTGCCCTCTCTTCTCAACCTATTTCTCCCAGGAGCAAAAGAAAATAAATCTGTTCTTTATCTCTGGCAAACAACTCAGTTTTCTTTAAATATTGCTTTTTTTTCCATTTCACATTACTTATCTTTATCTCGTAAGTAGTTTGTCACATAAATCATTTGTGAACATTTTAGTGACTGTATATTATTCCATTTTATTGGAATATACAATGTCCATAATGTGGTTTGGAAATTTAAATTGTTTTTATTTTTTATAATTGTAAATCTTACCTGAAATTTAACATTTCTTTGTGAATAAATTTTTGCTCCTGTCTCAGATTATTTTAGAAATCCTTTTCTTTTTAGTCTGGAGTTTTCTTTTTAAAAAAGCATGGATAAAATGGGTTTTATTTCTGAAATATTATAAATTTATTCATATGAAGTATAATCACCACGAACTTGGAGAGGTTTTAGAGTAGTTAACCTGATTTTCTCTCCTTTAATTTAAAACTAGCTCCAGTCTGTGTTGTTATGTCTTGAAAACACTACTGGAATTGTATCTCACTTGTAGAAGCCTGTGCGGTCTACAGTGATCATGACATAACCCTAAGGGTGCAGTGGTGGAGTGCTGGGCTAATAGCTAGAAGGTCGGTGACTCAAACCCACCAGTGACTTGGCAGTTGGCTCCCATAAAGATTACAGCCTAAGAAATTCTTTGAGGCAACTTTTCTATACTACAGATTTGGTATGAGTCAGAATTGACTCAGTAGCCATCAACTTTCTATAGTGCATATAAACCAGCAGCTACTATTAGCATATACAAAACACCGTATTTGTATTGTTTTCTTCCCCTCCTTGCATATTATTGTCTTTGCTCTTTTAGAGTAAAACACATTTCATCCCATAACCCCTTTAGTCCTTTCTCAAACATTACACACCTCCAACTTTGTCTCCATGTGGAAGAAAGCCCTTTTTGCAATATCCTTTACAAAGAGCTGTAGTGGCAATGGATTCATCCAGAGAGAGTGTCTGTCTCCTTTACCTGGGAGCAATAAGGGCATCTTGCCTAGTGGGCAAAATGGTTCATGATTGCTTAGCTGGACGAGACTGTAAGTGGCTGGTGAGTGAATAGGTCTCCTACCTAATAATACTGCATACCAAGAATTACTGAAGAGGACTCAGGATAGTGGCTAAATTTTACCCGAAGTAACTGTAAAGTTACTTACTCTAATGTGTGAGCATTAATAGAGTTGAATAACATTGCACTTTCTTGGAGGAGTGCTATGTCTTGGTTTGGGGCAACCCGATGTTTAGAAGATGATTCTTTCACAACTGTCACAGTTAACAGCAAAAGTGACCCTGAAATGGGAAAAATAAATTATACTAATAATTAAGGTACTATACAGGTAAAGTTATATGCTGAGCAAGTAATTTGGAAGTTGGACTATATGAAGAAGAACAGGGCATCAGAATTGGAGGAAAACTCATTAACAACGTACATCACACAGATGACACAGTCTTGCTGGCTGAAAGTGAAGACGACTTGCAATACTGATGAAGACTAAGACCACAACCTTCAGTATGGATTACAGCTCAACATAAAACAAAAATCTTCATCAATAAGCAACATCATTACAAACAGAGAAAAGTCTGAGGTTGTCTAGGGCTTCATTTTACTTGAATACATAGTCGTCATCTATGGAAACAGCAGTCAGGAAATCAAGACACATTGCATTGGGCAAATCTGCTGCACAAGACCTCTTTGAAGTGTTAAAAAGCAAAGATATCACTTTGAAGACTGAGGTGCACTTGACCCAAATCATGGTATTTTCAGCCATATCATAGGCATGCAAAAGTTGGACAATAAATAAGGAAAGCACAAGAATTAATGCCTTTGAATTGTGGTTTTTGGAGAAGAATATTGAATATACCGTGGACTGCCAAAAGAACAAACAGTTCTGTCTTGGGTGAAGTACAACCAAAGTGTTCCTTAGTACCAGTGATGGTGAGACTATGTCTCATGTACTTTGGACATGTTGTCAGGAAGGATCAGTCCCTGGAGATGGACATCACACTTGGTAAAGCAGAGAATCAGTGAACAAGGGGAAGACCATCAGTGAGATGGATTGACACAGTGGCTGCAACAATGGACTCAATGTGACAAGAATTGTGGGTATGTCACAGGACTGGGCAGTGTTTCATTGTGTTGTACAGGGGTTAGCTGTGAGTTGGAACCAACTCAATGGCATCTAACAACAACAGAAGTGAAGTTAATTTTACCTATTGACAAATCACTTGTTTTACCTCTATGATCTTTTCTACTGTCTTCACTGTACTCAAAGAAATAAATAAGAAAATAATGGAAAAATAGTTCTAATTTTGAATTAAAATATAGTGCTGCATAAAGGGCTGCCAGTGAATACACACTTTTTACATTCTCTTTAGAAATACAGATGGAAAGCCAAACTTATTTGTACCTTATTTTGTCTAGATGATGCATAGAATATTTAAAAGAAACAGGAATTCAGATCCCTGGAGGCCTAATACATTTAGTTAAATGTGTAATCTGGAATGGGTAGTGTGAAAATGAGTTTTCAGACCTTTCACAGTGTATGTGTGGGTGGATGATGTTACATTTAATAGACACTGTTGCTAACTTGTCTGCATCTCCCCTGAGCATCTCTTCTGTGTTGATCTTTTTAGTCTCTCAGAATTAGTGTTGTTGCATGAAAAAAATCATGGTTCATTTGGAGTATACTGCTCAATTCTCTTTACACTGACAAAGGAGTCTTCTGAATAGAAAGTTTATTAAATTTAGAGATTGATGATTGTTGAGAGCTGGAGCCTGTGTTTTATGAATTCTTTGTAGGTCTTGGCTTTAACGGTTAACATAGGGAATACACCCTAGGCCCCTGCTGCTAGATGGCACAGGCATCAGGAAGAGACTCTCAATTAAAACTAACAAAAGCTACATTGCTCTGTGTTCTAGGGGTCATTTCAAATAGTTTTGGAGTTTCTCTCTTGAAGTCAATAATTTTGTTTTGATTTGGAAGAGCTTTCCTAGTCTCATTTCCAGCACCAAATGGGCAAGTTACAAACATTATAATATTTGTTAGAGGAAGCCTTTCCTATTTGTGTAAGTGTGGCCTAGTGTTGGGAACCAATATGCAGCTAAATCCAAGTTGTTTCAGGTGAAGATCAGAGGATGTCTGAATGCCTAGCCATGGCTGGCATTATCTACTAAATTTGATTCAGACCTTAGACACTAGCTACAGGCTTCAAAAGAGTTAACCTCATTCCATAATAAGAAGAATAAGAGTAGTGAATATTCTAGAACATATGTCTGGCAATATACTAAGTTCTTTACATACAGAATATTACCTAATTTTTAAAGCACCCCAGAGAATAACTAAAATTATTATTGCTATGTTTTTTCAATTGATGAAGTATAAAGGTAGAAAGAGGTTAACAAATGTAGCTAGAATTAGTTGGCTAACAAGTAGTGGGGTGAAAATTTGTTTTCAGTCTGCCCGACTCTAAAGCCTAAGCTTTTAGCCCCTGTCTTATGCTATTTTTGTTAGCCAGACTGTGTGTACCATGAAGTATAGTAATTGAAAGACTAAAATTCCTAAAATTTTATGTTAGTTATAGATTTAAATATTTGTCTTTATGTACTTTTTTGAGACCTCAGACTGTTTGCTTGACTGTCAGCTGTCTTGCTTCTACATTTTAGAATGGTCCAAATCTGAGCATCAGGAGGCAGGAGAAAGTCTGTGTCATGTGTAAGCTATATTAAAAAAAACAAAACAAACAAACAAAAAACCCTGCTTCGTTGGTCTCTGCATGTAGGCTTGGGGAGATAAAAACAATGAGGTTTTATAATGGAGCCCAGTTATATTACTTGTACAGTACATGTCATCAGAATATCTTTCTGGAGTTCATAGCATCATTTATAAAAGCTTTTATCATAAGCAAATATCTAATGATTGATCTACAATATCTTTTTCTCTTTCTTTTAGTGTCACAGAAGGTGACATTAATACAATGTCTTTTTGGGACAGAATAGGTAAGAAGGGTTTGGTTTTTGGCTCTGAAACCATACTGTTCTCATTATCCAACTCATAAAGTAGAAGACATAAAATTGCTTACTTTTTGTTTTCATGGAGCTATCTTTTCTGGACTTTTCCTTTAAATGAAATCATACTATATATGGCCCTTTCTGGACTGCTTTTATTCATGGTGCAAAATGTTTTCAAGATTCATCCATATTGCAATACTTTAGTTTTGTTATTGTTGTTGGAAATATTTCACTGTATGGATATACCACATTTTATCCATTAAATTGATGGACATTTGGGTTACTTCTACTTTGAGTTATGTTATGGATTGAATTATGTCCCCCCAGCCCCCTACCATCCTAAAACAACAGTGTGTTGGAACTCCAACCCTTAATTCCTGTGAATATGATCCTGTTTGGAAATAAGATTTTTCCGTGTCATGCTAATGAAGCCATATCGGTGTAGAGTATGTTTTAAACCTAAATGCTTCTGATTTATAAAAAAAGGAGATTGGACACAGATTCCTACACATACTGTGGGTGACAGATGCCATGTGAAGATTGCAAACAATCAAGAAATTCCTGGAGCTTGAGACTCTGATTTGGGGTTTTAACTTCCAAGACTGTTAATAAAATAAACTGCTGCTGTTTTTCAAACTTCTCACTTGTAGAATTTGTGATATAACACATTAGCAAACTAAGACAGATTATTAAGAATAAACCTCTTACCAACATTCAAGTACAACTTTTGATGGATGTATGTTTTCATTTATCTTGTGAATGTACATGGGAGCAGGATTGCATATGGCATATAGCAACACTATGTACAACTTTTTAAGGAATCATCACATCACTTTCCAAAGTGGATTTTACATTACTACCAGCAATGTGTGGTGATTCTAATTTCTCAGCATCCTTATTAATATTTGTGATTGGCTATCTAGCCATTCCAGTGAGCATGAAGTGGTATTCCATTGTGGTTTTAATTTGTATTTTGCTAATGGCTAAGTATATTGACCATCGTATGTCAGTCATTTTGCCCTACTGTGGTAGCTTGTGCACTGCTGTGATACTGGAAGCTTTGCCATGCATATTTGAAATACCAGTAGGGTCACCCATGTTGGACGAGATTCAGTGGAGCTTCTAAACTAAGATATACTAGGGAGAAGGACTGGATAGTCTATGTCTGAAAAAACAAAGAGCACCTTATAAATAACAGTGAAACATTATTTGATACGTTGCTGGAAGATGAACCACTGAGGTTGGAAGGCACTCAGAATACAACTACAGAAGAACTGCCTCTTCAAAGTAGAATTGACCTTAATACTATAGATGGAGTCAAGCTTTTGGGATCTTCATTCTTTGATGTGGCACAACCCAAAGTGAGAAGAAATATCTGAAAACATTCATTAATCATTGGAACATGGGATGTACAAATTATGAATCTAGGAAATTTGGAACTTGCCAAAAGTGAAATGGAATGCATAAACATCAATATCATAGGCATTAGTGAGCAGAAATGGGCTGATGTTGGCTATTTTGAATCCAACAGTCATATGCTCTACTATGCTGGGAGCAAAAACTTGAAGAGGAGTGGTGATGTGTTCATCATCAAAAAGAATATTTCAGGATCTGTCCTGAAACACAGTGTTGTCATTTATAGGATAATATCCATACACCTACAAGGAAGGCCAGTTAATATGACTGGTCTTCAAATTTAAGCACCAAGTACTAAGGCCAAAGATGAAGAGATTGAAGGTTTTTGCCAGCTTCTTCAGTCTGAAATTGATTGAACATACAATCAAGATGCAATGATAATTACTGGTGACTGGAATGCACAAGTTGGAAACAAAGAAGAAGGATTGGTATTTGAAAAACGTGGACTTGGTGATAGAAATCATGTTGGAGACTGCATGATAGAATTTTCTAAGAGTAACTACTTCTTCATTGCAAGTAACTTCTTTAACCAGCAGAAATGGCAACTGTATACATGGACCTCACCAGATGGAATGCATGGGAACACAACTGACTATATCTGTGGAAAAAGGCTATGGTAAAGCTCCATATCAGCAGTCAGAACAAGACCAGATGCTGACTACAGCACAGATCATCAACTGCTCATATGCAAATTCAAACTGAAACTGGAGAAAATTAGAATAAGTCTACAAGAGCCAAAGTATGAAGTCAAGTATTTGCCTCTTGAGTTTAAAGACCATCTGCAGAACAGATTAGATGTGTTGATCACTAATGACTGAAGACCATATGAACTGTGGAATGACATCAAAGACATCATCAATGAAGAGAACAAGAGATCATTAATAACACAGGAAAGAAAGAAAAGACCAAATTGGATGTCAGAAGAGATTGCAACTTGCTCTCAAAAGCTGAGTAGCTAAGCAAAAGGAAGAAATGTTTAAGTAAAACCTAAACAGAAGATTTCAAAGGGCAGCTCAAGAAGATGAAAGAAAGTATTATAATGACATGTGCAAAGAGCTGGAAATGAAAAACAAAGGGAAGAACACATTCTGCTTTTCTTAAGCTGAAAGAACTGAGTTGCAATAGTGAAGGATTATGTGGGGAAAGTATTAAATGACTTGGAGTATCAAAAGAAGATGGAAGGAATACACAGTCATTATACCAGAAAGAACTGCTCAGTGTTCAGCCATTTGAAGAGGTAGCATACGATCAGGAACCAGTGGTAATGAAGGAAGACATCGAAGCTGCATTGAAGGCACTGGCAAAAAATAAAGGTCCAGGAATTGATGGAGTATCAATTGAGATATTTCAACAAAACAGATGCAGTGCTGAGAAATTTGTGGAAGCTACCTGGCCAGCTGACTGAAAGGGATCCATCTTTATGCCCTTTCCAAAGAAAGGTGATCCAACCAAATGTAGAAATTACTGAACAATATCGTTAATATCTCACACAACTAAAATTTTTCTCAAGATCATTCAAAAACCACTGAAACAGTGTATTGACAAGGAACTGCCAGAAATTCAAGCTGGATGCAGAGGAGGATGTAGAACAAGGAGTATCATTACTGATGTCAGGTGGATCTTGTCTGAAAGCAAAGAATACGGGAAAGAGGTTTACCTGTATTTCATTGACTGTGCATAGGCATTCAACTGTGTGGAGCATAATAAATGATGACTAACTTTATGTAAAATGTTAATTCCAGAACATTTAGTTGTGCTCTTAAGGAATCTGTATATGGATCAAGGGGTACTTGTATGAACAGAACAAGGGACACTATGTGGTTTAAAGTCAGGAAAGGTGTGTGTCATAGTTGTATCTTTTCACTATACCTCTTCAGTCTGTATGCTGGGCAAATAATCTGAGAAGCTGGATTATACAAAGAAGAATGAGGCATCAAGATTGGAGCATGTTTTATTAACTATCTGTGTTATGCAGATGACATCACCTTACTTGCTGGAAGTGAAAACGACTTGAAACACTGGTGAAGATCAAGGACCACAGCCTCCTGTATGGATTGCACCTCACCATCAAGAAAACGAAAATCCTCATAACTGGACCAGTAGGCACCATCATCATAAATGGAGAAATGATTAAAGTTATAAATGTTTTGTTTTACTTGAGTCAACAATCAACACCCATGGAAACAGCAGTTAAGAAATCAAAAGATACATTGCATTGGGAAAATCTACTGCAAAGGATCTCTTTAAAGTATTCAAAGATGTCACCTTGAAGACTAAAGTGCACCTGATCTGAGCCATGGTATTTTCAGTCACATCATATGCCTGTGAAAGTGAACAAAGAAGACAGAAAAATTGTTGCCCTTGAATTGTAGTGTTGGAGAATGTTGAATGTACCATGGACCACCAAAAGAACAAACAGATCTGTTACAGAAGAAGTACAACTAGAGTGCTCCTTGGAAGCAAAGATGGCAAGACTGTTTCTTACATACTTTGGACACGTTATCAGAAAGAATCAGTCCCTGCAGAAGGACATCATGCTTGGTAGAGTGGAGGGTCAGCAAAAAAGAGGGAGACCCTTGATGAGATGGATTGACAAAGTGGCCAAAACAGTGGGCATAAGCATAAAGATGATTATGGACATGGCTTACAACAGGGCAGTGTTTCATTCTGTTGTGCACAGAGTCACTATGAGTCAAAACTGACTGAATGGCAACTAACAACAACAACAACAGAGTAGGGAACTTATAAGTCAGAGTAGAATCAAATATTTAGGTTTGTTTCTCATGTGTAATAATTCAAGTTTTTATCTACCATGTTCTCGACACGGAAACTGGATATATGAGAATCTAAAGGAAACTTTTGTTCAACTGTTTTCTACATGTGTTACAGAAATAATCTTTTTTAAAAGAAAACTGTACTCAGAAGTATTCTCATGTGTAGAAAAAGCAAAGGCATGAAGATGATCTGAGTTTGAACTCAAGTTTTGCATTAGTTAGGTAAATTATGGCAAATCTATGACCCTTTAACTTTCAGGATTTCAATTTTCTTATCCATAAAATGAGAGGAACTAGTTAGAGTCTCATCTGGCTTAATGTTTTATATTTCTAAGTAGATATTTGAACTCGTAATACACTTCTACAAATTAAAGACAGAGAACCCCATGAGGATGTCATTTTCTTAGGCTAAAATATACATGCCTCAGTCTAGCACTGGTGCAAAAAAATGGAATGTTCTTTAGGCTTTAATTTTGGGCTTTTTCTTAAATTGTTAACCAGTTTCCTTGCTCCATAGGTGAAAGTCATTGTTCTCATTGTTGCTTCTATTGTTAGGTGCCATCAAGTCAGTTCCAATTCAAAGCGACCCTGTGCGCAACAGAACAAAACACTAACTGGCCCAGTGCTAGCCTCACGTTAGAAAATCACAAACAATAATCATCCAGAGATATAGAGGGAAGCAGTCATGACTGTTGAAACTATTTCTCCTTTTTAGTAATAAAATACAAGAATGTTCCTGGTACCTTCAGTGTATTGTATAGTAAAAAATGAAATATTCTATGAAGAAAACTTACACAATAAAAAGCACTATGGAAATGCTAGATTTTATTATTGTTATTTAACTGTCAACAATGCTTTTCCCAAGTGCTTTTCTGGATTCAAACCATATTTATTACATTTTTGTTGTCCAGTTCCCTCTCTGAAAATCTCTTAATTTTAGCTGGCTAATAGCTTTTTTGTTCTTTAGGATAAAATTGTCTAGTTTACAAAGGCTCAGCCAAGGAAACTGTGAAACAGCCAAGTATTTCCAAGTGTGTGGCCTGTCACCATCTTGGCTGCTAATTCTTCCCAGTTTTCAGGATGATTTTTATTACTGCTGTTATAATAGTGGTACATGAAAAAGTTAAGCAAAATGGAAAACAAGAATGATCTCACTCTGAATTTTATAACCTTAGCTTTAGGTAAACCTCACTCCAGAAATTTCCCTATGCTTCTATGTCTATGTTACTCTCCCACATATGGGCACAGATAGCAATAATTTTGTAAAATGCGGTCATAAAAAGAATGCTAGTTTACTTTTTATAGAAGGACTCAGGCATGTTATAAAAATAAAAGTTCTAACCAACCAAAAGAAAAAGATATCAATAGCACATAGAGAAAATTCTGGAGTCTAGTGAGTACTGAAATCACCTAAATGTAAAATAAAAACTAAGCATCAGTGAGATTTATGGTATAAAAGTTATTGTTTGTATTATTACTTTTTTCTTTTTTCTTATAATTGAATGAAAATGTACATTACTATATAAATTTGCATGCCCACCCATACGCAGCTCCCACTGCTCTCCCTGCTAAGTGACAGCACACTCTTCCTCTCTGCTCCATACATGTATTATCCTCCTAACAATCTCCTATCTCCTCCTCTCCACCCACTCCCCTTCATCCAGTAAGAGATCAGCAGGATGACATCCTATAGATGCATAGAACCATAAAGTGCACACGTGATATGGTCAATCTGTGTCACCAGGTCTAATCCATTCCTGTCTGAGAGTTGACCTCCATTATGATTTATGGACTAGGGCAGCATGAGGGCCAGGGGCCATTCTCTGAGGGGAACTCCAAGGCCCCTGGACAATCAGTTGTGGTCTTTTTTATGGAGATCTCAGAGTGCATCGCTTTTTATAATTGTGTTGCCAGTGAGGCTCAACTTTGTGAGCTCCGTCATGGCTATCACTGGTGGTGGCCAGGCACCATCCAGTTCTTTCAGTCACAAGTCAACGTCGTCACCCACTCACATGGGTCTCTGTCTTCTGGGTTCTCTTTCCCCATGTTGTTTTGGTCCTTGGTGATCATAGATTCCTACTAAGTTTGGGCTATTTGTTGTATCCTCAGATGGCAACTTGGCAGCTTTGAAATCCCCAGATGCCACTCACCAATGTGAGGTGCAGTGGGTTCTCTTAGCAAAACTCTAGTCGTGCCAGTGGCCTCGATTTCCCCTGAAAGCATGGTTCCTGGACCCCTGCCCCAGCTACTTTGTCCTTGCAATATTGGATTAAGATGGGAGGAGTAATCATGTTATGTTGAAGTCCAGTTAATATTGATCTTCTTTCTAATGTGTGCTGTCACAGATTTCACCCAACCAAATTGCTATCAGCTATCTAATCTAAACCCTCCCCTCCTTGCACTCCCTTCCTCCCTATCCTTGCAGCCATCAAAGACTCTTTTCTTCTATGCATGAGTCTGTTTTTAAGTTTTTATTGTAGGGGTCTCATACAGTATTTGTCCTCTTGTCACTGACTACTTTCACCCAACATAATGTCCTCAAATTGAAACTGGGTTATGAGATGTTTCCTAAAATCGTCATTGTTCTTTATCATTGCACAGTGTTCCATTGAGAATATATATATCACAGTTTACCTATCCATTCCTTTGTTGTTGGGCATCTGGATTGATTCCACTTTTTTGCTATTGTGGACTGTGCTGCAATAAACATTCATGTGCATGTATCAGTTGCTGTGAATGGCCTGGATTATGCAGGATATATTCTGAGCAGTGGAATTACTGGGTCAAATGGTATATCTATATCCAGCTTTTTAAGGAAGCACCAGATGGCTTTCTAAAGAGGATGCATCATTTTACAACCCCACCAACAGTGTAGGAAAGTTCCAATTTCTCCACAGCCTCTCCAGCATTTGTTATTTTGCATTTTTTGGATCATGGCCAACCTTGTTGGGGTGAGACGGTATCTCATTGTCATTTTGATTTGAATTTCTTTAATAGCTAATGATCATGAGTATGTCCGCTTGTGTTTGTTGGCTCCCTGGATCTCCTGTTTAGAGAAATGTCTGTCCATCTCCTTTGACCACTGCTTAATTGGATGATTTATCCTTTTCTTATTGAAATTTTGTAGTACCTCATAGATTATGGAGATCGGGTGTCGGTCTGACATAGAGTTGCGGAATATTTTTTTCCCATTCTGTAGGTCGCCTTTTAATTCTATTAATAAAGTCTTTGGATGAGCAAAAGTGTTTGATTCTTAACAGTTCCCATTTATCTATTTTCTCTTCTGTTGTTTGTGGTTTGTTTGACAGATTTTGAAGTCTGTCTACATTGTGTATTAAAATTTCCAATGTTGTTTCTACTTTTTCTTGAATGAGCTTTATTATTTTAGATTTGATATTTATGTCTTTTTTCCAGATGGAGTTTGTTTTTGTATAAGGTGTAAGATATGCATCTTGTTTCAATGTTTTGCAGATGGATATCCAATTTTGCCAGCACTGTTTGTTGAAGAGATTGTTTTTCCCCAGTTTAATATCTTAGGGCCTTTGTCAAATATCAGCTCTTCATAGTCAGGTGGTGTCAGCTCTGTGGTCTCAATTCTGTTCTGTTGATCTATCTGTCTTTTTTTGCACCAGTACTAGGCTGTTTTGACCACTGTCGCAGTGTAGTATGTTCTAAGGTCAAGTAACGAGAGGCCTCCCAGTCCCAGTGTGTTCTTAACTTATCCGGGGCTTCTTCCCTTTCCAAACAAAGTGGTGATTTGTTTGCCCATCTCATTAAAAAAATGTCACTGGAATTTGTATTGGGATTGCATTATATAAGTAGATTGCTTTGGGTAAAATAGACAGTTTCACAATGTTAAGTCTTCCTATCCATGAGCAGGGTAGGTTTCTCCATTTATGTAAGTCTCTCTTAGTTTTTTGTAGTAAGGACTTGTAGTTCTCTTTGTAAAGTTCTGTTATTACTCTGGTTAGATTTATTCCTAGTTACTTTATCTTTTGGGGGGCTATAGTAAATAGTATTGATTTGGTGATTTCTTCATTAACAATCTTGTTGTTGGTGTAAAAGAATCTTGCTGATTTACTTATATTTATCTTGTATCCTGAGACTTTGCTGAACTCTTCTATCAGTTTGAATATTTTACTTATGGATTCTTTAGGATTCTGTGCATACACAATCATATCATCTGCAAATAGGGAGATTGTTAGTTCTTCTTTGCCAATGTAGATGCCCTTTATTTCTTGGTGTTGTCTAATTGCTCTGGCTAGAACTTCTAGTACAGTGGTGAATAGGAGAGGTGAGAGTGGACATCCTTGTCTAGTTCCCATTCTGAAGGGGAATTGTTTCAGTCTCTCTCCATTCAGGATGATGCAGGCAGTTGGCTTTATATAAATGGCCCTTATTGCATTGAGGAATTGGCCATCTATTCCTATTTTGCTGAGTGTTTTGAGCATGAATGGGTATTGGACTTTATCAAATGCCTTTTCTGCATTGATAGACAAGATCAGGTGATTCTTGTCTTTTGTGGTATTTATGTGGCTGATCACATGAATTGTTTTTCTGATGTTGAACCAGCCTTGCATCCCTCGTATAAATCCAACTTGGCATGATGGATTATTTCTGGATATGTTGTATTCTGTTGGCCAGAATTTTGTTGAAGATTTTTGCATCTAAATTCATGAGTGATATTGGTCTGTAGTTCTCCTTTTTGGTTAGGTCTTTCCCTGGTGTTGGTATCAGGGTTATGCTGGCTTCATAGAATGAATTTGGGAGTAGGCCATCCGTTACTATACTGTGAAATAGTCTCAGTAGTATTGGAGATAACTCTTCTCTAAAAGTGTGATGGAATTCTGCGGTGAAGCCATCTGGGCCCGGGCTTTTTTACGTTGGTAGTTTTTGGATGACTTTCTCTATCTCTTCCTTTTGATGGGTTTATTAAGTTGTTCTGCCTCACCCTGTGATAATTTTGGTAGGTGATATGAATCAAAGAATTTGTCTATTTCCTCTAGGTTTTCAGATTTGTCCAAGTACAACCTTTCATAGTATTCTGTTACGATATCTTTTATTTCTGTTGGATCTGGTATGACAAATCCCATCTCATTTCTTATTCTGGTAATTTGTTTCCTTTCCTGCTTTTCTCTAGTAAGTTTAGCCAGTGGTTTGTCAATTTTGTTGATCTTTTCAAAAAACCAGCTTTTGATCTTTTCAGTTATTCTTCTGTTCTCAAATTCATTTAGTTCTACTCCAATCCACATGATCTGTTGTCGTCTAGTGCCTGAGGGATACCTCCGTTCTCTCTCTACTTGTTCAAGCTGTAGGGTCAGTTCTTTGATTTGGTTTCTTCCTTCCAGATGTGTGCATTTATGGAGATAAACTGACCTCTGAGTACCTCTTTGGCTGTATCCCATAGTTTATGGTAGGAAGTGTTTCATTCTCATTGAAATCCATGAGTTTCTTTATTTCGTCCTTGATTTCTTCTATAACCCATGTGTTTTTGAGCAAGATGTTGTTCACTTTCCATGAGTTTGACTTTCTATGTTTTTTCTGCTATTGATTTAGACTCTTACGGCATTATGGTCTGAGAAGATGCTCTGCATAAATTCAGTGGTATGGATTTTGCTGAGAATTGCTTTATGTCCTAATACATGCTCTATTCTAGACAATGTTCCATGTGCACTGGAGAAGATGTATTTGTCCACTGATGGATAGAAATTTCTGTATACATGGATGAGGTCTAGTTGGTTAATTGTAGCAATAAGGTCTTCTTTATGGAGCTTTTTTCTAGATGATCTGTCCAATACTGAGAGTGGGGTATTACAGTCTCCCACTATTATTATTGAGTAATATATCTCCTTTTGGAGTATAGTCAATTTCTTCAATGTATTTAGGTGCTCTACTATTAGGTGCATAAACATTTAATATTGTTAAGTCCTGTTTGTGTACTGAACCTTTCAACAATAGTGTCCATCCTTGTCCACAATGGTGGATTTTACATTAAAATCTATTTTATCTGAGATTAGAATTGCCACACATTCTCTTCTTTGTGTATTGTTAGCTTTTAATTTGCAGTTTGTTCATATCTTTAAGTCTAAGGTGAGTTTCTTATAGGCAACATACGGATGGGTCATGTCTTTTGATCCAAGATGTCACTCGATGTCTCTTTACTGGAACATTCAGTCCATTCACATTCAATGTAATTATTGATAGATATGTGTTCACTGCTGCCATTGTGATATGTTTATTTTTGTGTTGATGTTTTCTCTGTTGTTCTTGTTAATCTGTTCTGGGATGTTCTTCTTTGTGAGTTGACTTTTCACCTTTTTCAGAGTTGGTTTTGTGGTTGTTGAGACTCATGCATTACATTCTTGATTTGATATGTTGCATCTTTATTGTGCTTTACAGCTGCCCCTAAAATCCCCCTTAATAAACTATGTATAAATGCAGTTTCAGTTGCTACCATTCTTATCAACTTCCTCTCCATCTGGAAGGACTATAATGACTACACTACATCTGTGTTTTTAGTATGATGATATCCTAGTTTTCATGATATGATCACTGGATTATTTCTTTCACTATTATAGCTTTGATTGAGTTTGGAGCCTTCTCTAAGTAGGATTCTGGATGATGTGTTCTGTATTTGCTTCTCTAGTATAAAGTTAGTGGTTTTGTTCTTCTAAGCCAAGAGATTCTTTCAGTATTTCTTGTAGCTTTGATTTGGTTTTTACAAAGTCTCTGAGTTTCTGTTTATCTGCAAATGTCTTAATTTCATTTTCATATTTGAAAGATAATTTTGCAGGATATATGATTCTTGGTTGGAAGTTCTTCTCCTTCAAGGCTTTCAATGTGTCATTTCATTGCCTCCATGTCAGCATTGTTTCTGCTGAGAAATCTGACAAAAGCCTACAGGCTTTCCCTCTGAATGTTAGCTTTGCTTTGAGTCTTGCTGCTTTTAAGAGTTTCTTCTTAGGTTTCATTTTGTTAAGCTTGATTATAATATGTCTTGGAGTCTTTTTTTGAGATCTATATTGAGTGGTATTTGACAGGTATGTTGGATATCTATGTTCTCTTTCATAATTTCTGTGAAGTTTTCTGTCAACAGCTTAGCAACAATATTCTCTATGTTCTCGGGTGTCTCACCCTGTTCAGAAACTCCAATTAATCATAGATTGTTACTTTTAATAGAGTCTCACATATTTCTTAATGCTTCTTCATTTTTATTGTTTCTTTTTCTGATTTCTCCTCATAGATGCTGGAGTCAGTAGCTGTGTCTTCCAAATCAGGAAGTCTATTTTCCATTGTTCCATTCTGTTTTCTTGGCTTTGAGTTGAAATTTCTATGTCTTTGATTTTGTTCTTGATCTGTTGGATTTCCGAGTAGTAATGTTCCATCAGATCGAACAGCTTGCTGAATTTTTCATTTTGCTGTCCTGCATTTTGTATAAGGTATAGTAGGGCTCTCTATATAATCCTTTTGTATTCACCTCCTGATAGTTTCAGAAAAGCTTCTTCTTCTGGAAGTTCTGAGGTGCTTTCTTTTGGGGGCCTTCTAAAGCCATAGATAATATCTTGGTTACAGTTTTCTCCAGTGTTTGTTGCTTTCTGGGCATCATGTGAGTCAATATAAGCTGGGAGAGATGCTGGACCACAGTTGTTTCTCTAGATCGTCTTAAAATGAGAAGTAAAAAGTATCTGACAACTTCTAAAGTCAGTTAGATTTCCAGGTGTATGGGTTCCTCTTCCCATCTGGCAAAGTAAGCACGTCTATATCAAACCCCAGATGTTATAAACTAGCTCAAAATACAGAAAGGCTACTGCCCTGCTGGCCTCTGCTGTTGGGCCCCAGCTGTAGTCAATACTGTGTAGAATACTGCTTTTCTCCCAGAAAAGCACTCTCCTCCAGGGAGGCACTGCCTCCCAGCCCAAGAATTAGGTCCAGCTGAGGCTCCCAATGGATCAAGATGGTGTACCACACAAGCTCACTGCCAGGCTGGGTCCAGGATACTCTATGACAGAAGCAGAGAGACCAAAAGTGCCAACATGCACAGAGTCAACAGCCTCTGTGGCCCCAGCCATAGGCAACTCTGTGTAAAATATTGCTTTTCTGCTGGAAAAGTGCTCACCCCTGGGCAGGCGCTGCCTTCCAGCCTAGGAACTAAGTCCAGCAAGGGCCTCCACATGGATGTATCCGCCTCCCAATGGATCAAGATGGCATCCTACACAAGCTCACTGCCTGGCTGGGTCTAGGCTACTCTATGGCAGAGGCAGAAAGAGAGGCCAAAGGTGCCAAGATGCACAGAGTCCAAAGCCGGGCTCTCAAAATATGGCAATTTTATTTGCTGATTCCACCAGCAGTGCATCTGAAATTAGCAGCTAGTCAAATTCCAGCTCTGCCTGCCTGCTAAGACAGAGAAAAAAAATTTAAATAGTGAGTTACCTTCAGTCCTTGCAAACACATGCTCTCTGAGAGTGGGGTCAGTGAAAGAGAGGAGGTTTTCCATTCAGTGGCATGAAGTCCAAACTAACAGCCATGTCCTAGGGCTCACTAGGTGTCCAGAAGGCTCCATTTAATTATTAAGTCAGGTCTTGGTTTCCTGATGGACCTAGGGAGACCTGTGTTTAGTCTGCCATCCTGATTTTGACCCCTGTATTATAACTTTTGATGAAGTGAATGAAAAAGAAAAATAAATTGAAGATCAAATAAGGGAAAGTCTTAAACATGATATAAGAGCTCTTTTTCTTGTTTTCTAGAGGGTGGTTCTATTCTGCTCTCTAGGGTCGCCATGAGTCGAACCTGACTCAACAGCACTTGGCTTGGCTTCTTGTTTTCACAGTTGGAATATTTTAATCCTCAAATTTAGTTCTTCCATTGGTTTAGGAAATCTTTACATAAGGCCTTTGAACATATTTTCTGCACCCATTTTTCATGTGTTCTGTACCACATGTACTCATTTCCTCAGCCTGGATCATCTTTTCCTTTCACATGTATCATGCTTTCTACAGTTGATTAAGCTCTTAACCTTTATATGCACTGTGATAATCTCACACTTTGTGTATTTCCATTGCTTCATATTTATAATTTATGTACTGGTTGGCAAGTGTGTTTGGGTTCTCAGTTTCCTGGGCCTATTTTAATATTTCAGAATATTATTGTTTTCATTTTCAACATTTTAAATACTAATTTAAGACAATGAAAATATTATTTTCTCCCTTGGGAGCATTGCCCTTGGAATTTCTCATGCGAAACTGTATCCAGCACTGGGGTTGGCTCCCCAGGCAAAGACTGAAATGGACTATACAAAACATAGAGTGAGAGTGGAGATAAACAAACCTTAAAACATGTACACCATGTTATCTGAGAGGCTCTTTGCTGGAACTCAGGTGATTGAGTGAAGAGGGCTAGACCTGGGTTAAAAGATCACAGGAAGTTCCAGACAAAAGTGGAACTGTGCTGGGGTTTGGAGGGTAGGGGAGCAGCTAGAATAGAATAGCAATGAAAGTTCTAGGTATTATATGGCAACATGATGTAGATTGTAAAATTGTTCTTAATTCACAATAAGATACATTTAAAATATTATTTTCTAAGTTAGTATTTCTCTGATCTAGTGTGTTTAGAATGATTTTTGGATTTTAGATTAAAACAATTTCTACTCCATTGAAGAGTTGAAGGAGTGACCCCTAGTAAACTCTGGTTTGGGCTTAATCTATGCTTTCATTGTAGAGTTCCGTCACTTGTGGTCAGATTAAAAAGAAGAAGATCTAACACATTGTGTTTTTGTTTGTCTTCCTGTAATACTGAGAGTATGATAGGTTTAGAGATACCAATATATTAATATATGTTCAAAGAAGTATATTCCAGAAAGAGGTGTAGGCTTGGGTTCAATTCTGGAAAGACTTGGATTTATGGCCTTATATAATAATTGTAATGCTTTGGGAAGAATGTGTGTTAATTTTCTCTCCACAGATGTATATAACTTAAGAAAATAGAGATAATGAGGAATCAAATAGCATTCATCATATTATTATTTTCATGATTTATATACTTCATTACAGTGGATATGTGTCTCAATTTTCTAGGACTGCTATCACAAAGTACCACAAAGCAAGTAAACTAAAACAAGAGAACTGTTTTGCCTCAGAGCCCTTGAGGCTGGAAGTCTGAATTGAGGGTGTTGTCAGGGCCATGCTGTCTGCAAAGTCTCCAGGAGAAGATCCTTTCTTATCTCTGCCAGCACGTAATAGCCCCAGAAGTCTCTGGTTTGTAGATACAACAGAACTCCATTGCTGCTATGTTGTCACATGACATTCTTCCCTTTGTGTGTGTATAGGTATTGCTTTTCTGCTTTTATAAAGACACCACAATACGTTGGATTAAGACCCATCGTACTCCAATATGACTTGCATGTTAACCGATCACATCTTCTAAGGCCCTATTTCTGAAATCATGTTCACAGGTATTGACAAGTTAGGACTTCAGCATTATGTGTTTGAGGGGGACACAATTCAGTCTATAGCAGTGACAATTCCTCCCCTTCCATTATAATGTAACCTATGTGACTGCAAACCTGACATAATTGGTAGTTTTTCACCTGTCTCATGGTTCATCCTCACTAACCATTAATGTGCCTCTTCCTGCTGTATTCAAATCATATGTGTCTCAGAGATCCTTCTTCCACCTTTCTCTTTGTAATTAGCAGTCGTTCACACATTGTTCCCCACATTTATGAATAACCCTTTTCTGTACTTGCTCAGTTTATCTTTAATTGCTTTTTCTCTTTTATATATTGTGCTTACTTTTTTTTAAGCTATCAATATTTATATACCATAGTTTAATTTTTTCAACAAGTTCAGGTTTAGATGTGTCAGAAGTCATTTTTTTTATATTTACTTAGTTAATATACATATGGTTATTCCATAGTCAGTGTATGGCCATTGAGTTCTTATTTTCTTCCATGATATCTTTGAAAACTTGAGCAATATAAAAAAATGTTCCTTTTTTTGGGTCTCTCTGAGGTCTGGATAAGGTGTCCCTAAATATTTATAGTTAAAAACCTTACAACAAAACCACAATTTCTTTTTCTTAATCTTCTCCACTGCCCAGTAATAATAGTTTAATAGTGAAGTCATTGCCTGAATGCTCTGTTTAGCCATTATGTTTCTTAGCACAGTTATATAACAAGACAGAAAGAAGAACAGCAGAAGTTGTAAGAGGCAAAAACGTTCCTATGCATGAAGGAATTTTAGCAGTGGTTGTATTAACTGCTCGTAAGATACTGGAAACCCTGGTGGTAGAGTGGTTCAGTGCTACGGCTCCTTGGAAGCCTGATGGGGCAGTTCTGCTCTATCCTATAGGTTCACTATGAGTCAGACTTGACTCAATAGTGGTGGATTTGATACTTTTTTCCTTTTAGTTTTATTCAGATATTAAAAATAAGCAAATATCAACACAATTTTAAATATTCACGTATAAACAAAGTCAGTAATTCCTATTGTGGGCTGTCTGTAATTGTCCTGTAGGTTAGGTCATAGTGTCGAGTTAATATTTATATTTGACTTTGGCATCTCACAGATATTAACATATTGGTACTGTGAGTCTGAAATTCTTATATCAAAATAAAAGAAACCCCAAAGCCATGGCCATCAAGTTGATTCTGACTCATAGTAACTCTATAGGAACAAATTGAAAAGACCTAATTAAACCTAGGAAGACAAGATACTATGGAAAAGAATTAATCTCCTGATGAAGTCTAAATAGTCATAGAGGTGATTACAAATAAGCGTGGATAGATCCCATAGGATGTTAGTTATATGTGCTTTGATCCAGGTACTATTTTTATACTTTCTTCAGGACATAAATTTACTATGTATTATTAGATTAATGAAAGACTTTTCAGATTTACATTACCTTGCTCTTTGCTCTTCTTCCTAGTTTTATTGCCTTTGGACTCATGCCCTGGAATTCATCAGGAGGCACAAAAATAAAATTATACATGAATTTTGGTAGAAATTTGAAAGAAAAAATGTTAATGCTTGAACCACTAATCTAATTAATTAATGACTCTTGAAGTTGCCACAGTATAGTTAGCACCCATTAAATATGTGTTGAATAATTCACATTCTTTTGGTGTGTCTATTTCCTGGCCTATTATATTACTTTGCATGTTTTCCTCCTAGATGCTTCTAGCAGCTCTGAAGCCTGTCTCCAGGGAGAAGTATTTCAAGCTGTACTTACATCTTAGTGTTCTGCTTAAAAATTTAGGGTGAGTTTCATTTAAAAAACATTTATGAGTATGTACTATAGCTTTAAGATTTATATAAAGTAGCCTATAAAAGAAATAAAACACAGTTTCTGCCTTTGAGCTCTAGAGTCTAGTACAGTACAAACACATAATTACCTAACTACGATAAAATGTTCTAGGCCTGGCTCCATAGAATTGGAGATTTTCACAGTCCCTCGTAAATTTGGAATAGATATTCTTGATAATTGGCATGATCCTTAAATTGACTTTTTGGCCTGTGGGATAAGAACTAATATAAAAAGAAAGACCAAATGGAAACATGTTAACACCCTTACCTCCTGGCCAAGATAGTAAATCAACCACGATCTTTCATCCAGAAAGGAGTCGCAGTGATTGTTATCCCACTTAAAAGCATAAAAGATGCAGGGTGGTGGTTTCCATTGCATATCCATTTGCTTCTGCAGACTGGCTTCTGCAACATGCTAATGGATCCTGGAATATGAAAGAAGATGGCCACAAACTCCACCATGTAGTAGCCCCAATTGCCACTGCTGTTCCAGATGTGGTATTGCTGCCAGAGCAGATTAAAATGACCTCAGATATACTGTAAGAAGTCAAAAAATGATGCAAAAAAATGAGTTCTTTCCAATTCGGTCAGAAAAGAGGATCAGAAACAGTTTGCAATCACATGGAACAGAAATCAGAACACCTATACAGTTTTTTTCCAGATCTATGTAATCTCTCCTTCCTTTGGTCGTAATATACTCTGAAAAACTGTTGACTGTGGTCATCCCACAGGACATCCAATTGGTGCACTGTATTGAGGACATCATATTAATTGTACCAGATAACCAGAAAGTGTCCAGACCTTTGGAGGCCTTTGTAAAACGTATATATTCCTGACGCTGGGAAATTAACTTTGTGAAGCTTCAGGGATCTACTATGTCAGTAAATGTTTTAGGAGTCCAACAGTGTGGGGCATACTAGGACATCTCTTACAACATAAATAGTACATTATTGTAGTTCTCACTTCCCACTGTGAAGGAAGCATACTGCCTGATAGTTTTCTTCTAGTTCTTGAAGTGACACAGCCTACACCAAGGAATAGTGTTACAACTAATATGCCAAGTTATGAAGCATGACAGAGCATGAGAACCAGAGAGGAGGAAAAAAGGGCTTGGGAGTATGGTCAGATGGTGGTAAAGGTAATTATGACATCTGGCGTACATACTGGCAGAATTATAATATTATACATACTAGTGGTAGGAAAAAATACCATATGATATTTATGGAAAATCTCAAAGGAAGAATTACAATACAAACTTCTAATATTCTGGAGTAAGACTATGCCATCTGTGGCAGAAAATTACATGCCCTATGAAAAAAAATAGCTCATGGTGTGCTATTGAGGGCTCTGGGAGATGCAGTGTGCCTGAACATAGGACACAAAGTGACCATGAAGCCGGAACTGCCAATTATAAGTTGGGTTCTGTCAGACCCACTAAGTTATGTGGTAGGAAGTCCAGGCAGCAATTCATCTAAGGTAGAAGTGGTATATCTGGGATTGGACCAGAGGATTGGGCACATGCAGGGCCAGAATGCGCAAGTCAGCTGCAAAAGCAGGCATTTACAGACCCCATATAATCCATCTCTCTTGCACTGGTGCCCTTCTCTCAGCTTACACATATAATAGCTGTGAGGACATTCTCTCTTATGACTAGCTGGTGGAGGAAGGAAATGGTCAAGTATTGTTCACTAATGAGTTGTCTTGTTATGTGCGTATAAGTCAAAAGTAGATTCCTTGAGCAATATCAGGTGTAAGATGTAAGTTGTAAGTCCTGAAAAGACATCTAAGCAATTAAGAGAAGTTCTACTATTGATCAGAAATTCAGTCAACGTACCTATTTATCCACATTGTGTGGAAAGAGAAGTGTCCTGAGTTTAGCATAGATGTAGACTTATAGACAGTGGTTAATGGCTTGCTGATATGAAGGGCTTTTGAAAGAAAGATTGGAAGATCTAAAGATCTAAAGAGGCATGCATATGGACACTTGGGAGCAGATGTGAAGTGTGTAGATCTTCATATCACATGTTAATGCTATTGAAGAATAGCTAACCCAGAAGTATCCAACAACTAGGTAGATAAGTGGCTCAGTTGATAACAGATAGTCTATGTCATTGGCCAATTCAGGACTGGCAAAATGAACAAAGTGGTTTTGGTAGCAGGGATAGAGGTTATATGCATTGCTGGAATAGCATAGGCTCCAGATTACCAGTGGTTATCAAGATATTGCCAATGCCAAACTCCCAATCTGAAAGTGAATAATGAGTCCTCATTATGACACTATCCTTCAGAAGCAGGCTTACTGCAATAAATCCCTTCCATCTTACATAGGCCAGATGTTCATTTTGACAGACATAAACACATATTAAAGGTGAGGTTTTCATTTACAGTCAGCTGGGTCTCGTTCAACGTCACTATCTAAGAGTTTATGAAGTCTTTGATTCTCTGAAATAGAATCCCACATAAGTCAGACCCAGGACAAACTTTACTGCAAAGGAGATGATAGAGTGGGCCCATAACCTTATAATCTACTTATCAAATCACATACCATACAAGTGAAAATTAGAACAATGTATTGAACTTATAAGTGAAGTGCCAACTTGCAGGTGATAATTTACCCCGTAATAGGATACCATCCTTAAGAACCCAACATACACTTGAAATTAAGAATTGTGAGTGTAAGTGTGTGCATGTGTGTGTGTGTGTCTACCACACATCTATCAGTTTGTCATACTGTGATGGCTTGCATATTGCTGTGATAGCTTTGCCACTGAGATTTCAAATACCAGTTGTTGGGTGTCTCTCTCTATCTTTATATATATGTGTGTGTGTGTATGTATAAAATATTGTATTATGTCCTTAGTAGGTAGAATTTGTGGATCTAGAAACTGAGAGTTGTACCCATAAGTGGCTCCACTTACCCTAACTACAGATGACCAGCTTCAAATTAATTTTTGTTTCATCTTCCATTAAATATACACTCTAGATTTAGAGATCCTAGCTCCCAAAGGGCATGTATTTCTGCCAGGGGATCAAGAAAGAGTCCCATTAAACTATAAGGTATAATGACTGGGTATTTTGAATTCCTTGTGTCACTTGGCTAGCTGTGTCACAGTACCACTGGGCAAGAAGAAACACCGTCTTGGCAGGGGCAATGACTCTGATCATTGGCAGGAGGTGGGGTATTGCTGCACAACAGAGGAAGGAAGAAATATGTTTGGTACTTCAGGGATCCACTGGTGCCTTGTGAAAGTCACTTGCCTGGGTCAAAAGGTAAATGGCCAGTTACAGCGTGGTACCTAGTGGCTCAGACCTCCTGTGGAAGAAGATCTTGGTCATGCTACTAGGTAAGTCTTCAGCATTAGCAGTGTTTGTAACTGGGATTAAGGGTGATTTAGAACATTGAAGAGAAGTGATGATGTCTACCAATGGAGATTCTCAAACCATCTACATCATGTGGTTATCCCACTAATCTTTCTATACTAAATTATCCCAAGAAGGAAGCCCACTAGATTCCTGAAGGAACTACTCCAGAATTTATAATAAGAAGTGGATTATAGCAGCAAAAAGGACAAACTGTGTGGGACTTGGATGCAGGGATGAGCTGTCCAAATCACTCTTTAGGAAAATTCTTATTCCCTCAGTTGCTGGAGGTGCCTCTTGCAGACACCATTCAGCTGTTGGCCCCCTTTGAGGATTGACTTAGCTGAAGAGAAATGCTTCTTCCTAGGTCATACCCCCTTTCCAAAGAATCTCATATCCAATGTATGATGTATGTGGATGTTATAAATCCCATTCCTCTTACCTCACCTAGGGTAGTTTTGAAGGAATAGATTATCCTCCAAAATGTCACAGAATTGGCAGATTGGCTGAGTACTGTATTGGAACTGCATGTCTTAGACTCGGTTCTCTACAGGAGTGTAACCGGTGAACCCTATATACAGATACCAGAGACAGAGAAAGAGAAGGTAGAGAGAAGTTATTTCAAGGGAATAGCTCAAGTAGGTGTGAAGGCTGACAATTCCCAACTCCTTGAGTCACACATAGGTCTGTAACCTTCTCCTGATTCACATGACTGTAGGAGCTGACGGACCCCAAATTGTGAGCTCAGAAGGGAGGCTTCTGGCTCATGCCCTAAAAACTGAGATCTAAGGATGGTGACTGATGAAAAATCCAGAGCAAGTGAGTTTTGTGGGCTACATTCCCATGGAAAATCATCTTTAAAATGATTGGTTGCTCATGCCAGATCACAAAATGGAAGCTGATCACATACTATCTACCACCCCCTGAGAATCATGGACTAGCCAAGTAGACACGTAACCTTATCCATTAGACAGCACTTTGTCTGGACTTCCTCTGCTGCTCAATTTTATTCCTTTCCTCTCTTCCACAGTGCTGATCCCAAGAATACTCCCCAGTAAGTCTCACTGGAAAATAAACCCTCTCTCAAAATTTGCTCCTAGGGAAGCCCAGCCTGCAGTTATCAGTTCTTCCTAGGGCAGTCTGTGCAGAGAAAATGAAGCTGAAACTGAATCTCAGCATATAATGATGATGGTAACAATAAGAGGAAAGGATAGCTGAAAAAATATTAATATATGGCTTTTAACGTGCCCTGTGTTGCTGGTTTTGTTGCTAGCTGCCATCCAGTCATTGTCAAATCATGGCAAACCCATGTGTGCAGAGTAGAACCACTACATAGGTTTTTTTTAAGGCTGTGACCTTTTGGAAGCAGGCCACCAGGCCTACCTTTTAAAGTGTCTCTGGGTGAGTTCAGTCTACCAGCTTCTCAAATAGCAGTTATGCACTTATCCATTTTTTCCCCTAGGGACTCCTGTTGTGTACTTAACTGTATACTATTATCTTTGCTAAAAACTTTTTGTACATTAAGTTATTTAATCTTGAGGATAAGCTTAAGAAGTAAAATAACATTATTATTTGCAATTTATAGGTAAGGAAACTGAGGAATAGGAAATAAGTAACTTGCTCACCAGAAAATAAGTTACAGGCTGTGGGGTTTTTTTCCCCCCCTCTTTCCAGTATGTTGTACTATTGTCTGCTCTGGGAACAAAGAAAGAAGAACAGATAAACTCATTGCTATTGAGTAGATTCCTATTCATACAGACCCTATAGAACAGAGAGTCGAACTGCCCTACAGAGTTTCCAAGGAGCACCTGGTGAATTCAAACTGCCATTTTTTTTATTAGCAACTGTAGTGCTTAACCACGATACCACCATGCTTTCCAAAGAACAGTTAAACCAAACCCACTGCCATCGAGTCTATTCCAAGTCCAAAACCCATTGCCATCAAGTCTGTTCCAACTTATAGCAACCCTATAGGACAGAGTAGAACTTGCCCATAGAGTTTCCAAGGATTTGAACTGCTGACCTCTTTTTTAGCTGCTGTAACACTTAATCACCACTCCGTGAGAGTCTCCAGTGAATAGTTAGGCAGCAGAAATATGAGTAAGGTATGGCATGTGAAGTAGCGTGGTAAAACAGCAAGTTGTTCCAGGTAGTTGAAGCTCAGGGTGCAAGAGGGAACTTGGCAAAAGGTGAAGGTAGACAGCAGCCAAAACATTAGGGGTTTCTGTGAGGCATGTTAAACGGTAACAACCAATATCATCCAAGCAAACAATGGAATCAGGTGGTTTACATGCATTGTTTCATAACCTAGCAGTCACCATCATGAATGGTGGTACCACGTTATCTGGACTGTAATCCTAGATGTGTCGCTTGTTCTCTCTATGATCTTGTGCAAATTAACATTTCTGCATCTTAGTTTCTCCAAAACAGACATTGTAATATCTGTTCCATGGAAGTTTTTGAGAATAACAAGTTATTATTACATAATCGTAGTTATACTATTTATATAATATACATATGCCCCTAGGGTCTCCATGAGTTGGATCCGACTCAACGGCACTTGGCTTGGTTTGGCATAATATACATGTAATTATGTAACTGTTTCATAGTTATTATGCATATACATTGTGTATCATTTTACAAACACTACCAAGCAGATATTATTGCCCCTGTGTTACAGAGCTGGGTGAAATTTAAAAACATTGCTCAAGGTCATGTTGAAAATCATAGCATAACCAGATCTAAATCAAGGTCTGTTATTCAAAACCTATTTCCTCTGCTAACCACCCTCAGCGTACTCAGTACTTCTCCATATCCATTATCTGCTCCTTCAGTTTAGTCTCAACCTCTCAGTACTTTAATCCTTGTAGCTGGCACTGTGTCCTTCCATATAATAGACATGCAATGTTTGCAGGCTGTATTTCTTCATTTATAAACTGGGAATAAGAATTGGGCCTTAGAATTAGTATGAGGTTTAAATGAGTGAGGGTTTATGCCACAACTTATGTGATTTAAACTTTGTGAGATATAGTGAAAGTTGAAGTAGGAGAACAGACTGCATTACAAGTATCTACAGAAGAAGGAGTACTGGTGGTACAGTGGCTGCTAACTTGAAGGTCATTCTGGTTCAAATCTTTATCTGCTCCATGAGATGTAGCAGTCTACTTCTATAAAGACTTATAGCCTTGGAAACTTTCTGGGTAAGTTCTACTCTGTCTTACAAGGTTGCTGTGAGTGGGATTGGCCCACTGGCAATGTTTTTGTTTTTGTTTTTTTAAAATAGTGGAAACTTAATGCAGGAAATTAGTAATACACAGGGTTGTAGAAATGAGAGTCAACCAAGGGATAGTGGGGATCCAGAAGTTAGCAACAGTAGGGTCAAGTTGATCAGATAGAAACAACAACTATGGTGAGTTTGTCTGGTAAAAGCTGAAGCCAAAATAAACAGGTAACCTGTTTTCAAAAGAGCTCCCCAAAGCAAAGAATGGGAAGAGAAAGACAAGGTAATTACTTCCTTCCCTCTTGCTTCTAATATATCTTGCCTCCTATTGGTCGAGCTTAGGAAGAGAGAAGCTGATGTGAAGCTGGCAAAGCAGCTCTTGCAGTGATCATCAGCTCTGCTCACAGGAAGGATCTGCAGCCAACAGGCCCCGGACCAGCAAGGAAACAACACAGGAGGTCTTGACATCTGGCCAGTGTGAGTCGGGGAGGAGTTTCCCACAGTGGGAATACATATTTCCACTATCAGCTTTTTGGAAGCAGATTATTCCTGGTTTAGGAAGTGAGGAACTGAAATGGCAGGTTTTACATCAAGAAAAACACCTCCTTTTCCTTTGCTTCTGAGGCACCCGTTTATGCCTTTGGATTGAGACTTGGAAATGCCAGAGCATGTTTCACACAGTTAAGAGTGCTCTGGCTTTGGCCATACCGAGTCCAACATCAAAAGAGGTGGGAAAGCTAACCTGCCTGTGTATTAGTCGATAATTATTCTTTGTCTTGCAACTTTAGCAACGACCAATAAATAATCAAATGTTTTGTTGGAGCCATCTAGGATCAGTTGCACAGTTTGGAATTAGATAGTGGTGGTAGAGGCGAGAGCAAGTTCTCATGAATCTGGGAGCAGTGATGCTGGTCCCTATAGAGGGGACAGTGCCAAAGAAGAAATGTGTCTCTCGAAAGCTGTGGCAGCAGAGGCAGAGGCCTGTGTCAAATGTTTAAGATGCTATAGGTGGATTTGAACTGCTGACCTTTAGGTTAGCAGCCCTAGCACTTAACAACTACACCACTGGGGTTTCCTCTCAATACCTATTAACTCTTATTGTTATTGCCCACCACTCTAGGCTTCAGCCTCTAGCCCTGCTATGGCTTGCTGTGTATTCTGTTTGCTGTAAGACTCAGCCTATGTTTTCCCACGTTTACTGTAATGCTGTCTGACTCTACTACTCATTTTTATACCTCCTGAAATTTCTTTCTACTATAAGCACATCACCCTACATTTTATTCTTCAGTAGTCAGTATATATTTCACTATAATTAAAAATAATGGTGCTTTTAAAAATAATACCACTTCCTTTAAAATCTTCCTTAGTGGTACTACTCCAGCTTACTCAACCCACTCTCAAAATACAAGGAACATTTCTTGCTCCTTGTTCGTGCTCCCAGACTATCATCATACCACCAGTCTAGAAAGGTCCCCAAATATGGTAAATAACATTTACTCACCACTTTTACCTTTCGTCACAACTCCTAGTTCCCTAATGCCTGATATGACTGTAACTGAATTGTTTTCACGTATGCATTCTTTCCTTTCTCCATAATGATAGAGCCTCTGGTATTTAGCTGGGCACATTGTCACCCCAAATAAAGCTCCACAATTCAATCTTCCTTTACAACTATTTGGAAACATATAACTAATTTTTGAGACAGGAGAATAGTGATTTGTGCTCATTGGGATATGCCCATACGTGGATCCTCTCCTCAATCCAGCTGCTTGGACAGGGAGATATAATAATGAGTCTTTTTAGATATGCAACTGGAAGTGTTGTTCCAAGAATAGTGGTATAGCAGTATAGAAGGAGATGATACCCACAGAGCCTTAGGCAGTAGCGGTGCTTGTCTGTTCTGCATTGCCTACCACTCAAATGGAGCTTGTTAAGCCACTGCTTCTTTGAATTTCTGTGTCATGTAATCAAAGCCATAGCTAGAATAATAGATGTTCTGTTGTAACATAGAAGGAGATGTTATTTAAGGCTTTGATTGCCTTCAAAGTAGACTTATTTTTTTTAAATTATTAGCTCCTGGTTTTTTGTTTGTTTGTTTGTTTCTTTTTTCCCCTGTTGTATAATTTGGGTAACTCAGATATGCAAATATGGCCTGGAACAGTGTTTTAGTATATAAGTTGGGAAATTATTTTTATGATCAAGATAAAAACCAGAATTTTGTTGAGATGAGACAAGGAGTATAAGAGGCTTGTTTCAAGTAAGTTTCTCTCCTTTTGCATCTCATTTAAAGATTTCCTGTTCTTCAAATTTCAACTGAAATACTATCTATGATTTTGCCAAAAAGACTTACTTGCTTTCTTACTTGAATTATCATGGCAGGGTTTTTTTTCACTTTATTTGTAATATGTTACATTTTATACTTTTTTCTATATACCTTTCACTCTTGCTTATTCTATTACGTATAGATTGGACAAGAAAAAGGAAAACTTGCTTTATTCTCAGACAACATGGCTATGTATGTAGAATTCCAAAAACCAAACCAAATTCTTTGCCATCAAGTCAATTCTGACTCATGGTGACCAAAGGACAGAGTAGAACTGCCATGTATGGTTTCAAGGAATGTCTAGTGGATTCGACCTGCCGATGTTTTGGTTAATAGTTGTTACTCTTAACCGCTATACCAGCAGGGTTCCCAGAATTCCGTAAGGGCTGTACAAAAAAAATTACAAGAACTTTTAAGTGAGTTTAGGAAGTTTTCAGAGGACAAAGTCAGTATATAAAAATTAACTTTCTTTTTATATGTTAACAACAGTTAAAAATTACAATAAACTATCATTTACAGTAGCATCAAAATAGTAAATATGAGTATACTTGAGCAATAAAAAAGAACCAAGTGTTAATACATAAAATAACAAGATGAATCTTAAACATATTACACTGAGTGAAAGAATTGACACTCAAAAGGGTTACACACTGTATTATGCCTTTATTGTAAAATTCTAGGCCATTCAAGCTATAGTGACAGGAAGCAGATCAGTGGTTGCATGGGGATGGACAAAGAGGGAGAGATGAATTTTAAAGAATGGTGAAAATGTTTGTTATCCTGATCGTGGTCGTGGTTTCAAATATCAAAACATCATCTTATATTTTATAAATATGTGCAATTTATTGTACATGAATTCTCATACTTCAATAAAGCAAAAATTTTCCAACAGGCTTTTTTATAGAAATTGACAAACTGATTTGAAAATTTGTATTCAAATATAGAAGGCTTAGAACATCCAAAACAAATTGAAAAAATGTAGTATCAGGGAACTTAAACTATCTAGTTTTGACTGTTAATTTAAATGAGTCAAACATGGCCTCTGGATGTTGGCCCCAAGGTGTTTACTTCATACCAGCTGAGACCTACTAGCAAAAAAAAAAAAAAATTAGCACCCTACTTAAATTTATATATATCTAGTTGTTTTTAAAAAACTGAAACAAACAGATATTTGTCTACTTAAAGCCTACGTGGCTTACATACTCTGTGAAACAGCACCTTACATTTGCTAGCCATAGATAAGTTAAAACCTTGTGGTTAAGAGGACACAAAAATGCTATTGCTGTTAGAGCTCTCTGTCCCAGAGACTCCTCACTTTACTACAGAAGGGCATCACCTAGGCACACAGAAGCACGCCACCTCCATTTGACCTCTTCCCCAAGAGTTTCTTTCCTTCTTCCCCTTTTGGTGACTCCCTGCACCATTTGCCCTTGGAACAGTTCTTGGTGTGGTTATCAATACATTGACCCCCCAATGAATAGCTTGTTGTGCAATATTACTGCTTTGTAGTAATATCTTTTTGTCTTGATCAGCCCCAAACTCCCTCTGACTCACTACAATGACTTAGTATAAAATCCACTGCCATTGAAACTTACAATAAATAAGACACCAAGATATGGGAATAAAAGTAGACCTGCAGATAAATGTAACAGAACAGAAAGTTGATAAATAGATCTGCATATATGCCAGTTAAGTTTTGTCAAAGTTACTAAGGAAATTTGTTGGAGAAAAGATAGCTTTTTCAAGAAATCATGCTTAAGTAATTTGACATAGATATGTAAAAAATTGAACAGCTACCGTCATGCCACCGGATAGGGAGAGCAGTGGAAGCTGCATATAGGTAGGCATGTAAATTTATACAGGAATGTACATTTTCATTCAGTCATTAAATAAAAAAATCAAAAAATCACTTGTAAGTGTATAATAGTGCTAACATCGAGAGACAACTTTGAGAAGATATCACAAAAGAAAATACTAGTGACTTTATGTTAAAGTTTCTATCATCAAAAAGCAGAATCTGTAAAAGAAGAAATGTTACTAAGTTGAAATTCATCAGATTAAAAAATTGACTCAGTGGCTGCAACAATGGGCTTAAGCAAAAAAAAAAAAATGATTATGGACATGGTGCAAGAACAAGCAGTGTTTTGTTCTGTTGACCATAAAGTTACCATGAGTCAGAACCAACACGACTGCATCTAACAATGACAAAACATACATATGCTAGAATAGCTCACAACAAAAAACTTCACAAAGTCAGCTGTTGGTGGGCTTTTCACAATGTGGCTGCTTCTTACAAAGTTAAACAAGTGGGGTTGTTCAATTGCAGTTCAAGTAATTGTAGCACGTAAGCCACGTTTCTGGTGTTGACATCAGGTGCTTTAGTGATTGACTTTCCGCAGCAGAGTAGCAGGACTAAACACTTTTATTTTTAAATGCAAAGGCAAGTTAGCGGGAAAATGACTCTGCCAAGAATTCTGGATTCTACATGAAAGGCTTGTTTCAAGAAATTGGTTTCAGAATCAAGAAACTATATAACTCTGTGACCTTCCTGGAGGGAAAACTTGAGGCACTCTTGCTTGAAATAGCAAAATTGGACTCCCGAGTTATGGAAAATGACAAACACATTTACAATCTGGAAGAAACTTCTCAGGAGATTAAAACAAATATCACAAAGTACAGTGCATAAAAGAATGCTTATTAAATTCAATATCATTATGAAAAAAATGAGTGGTACAATTCAAAATCTAACAATGTCGTGGACTGACTGGAATTTGTGGAAACATTGCTTAATGGAATTCTGGCTAGACTGATGGAAGAGTTGATTACAACCTAATGTCATATGGAACTTACTTTCAAATACCAGCACTATAGATAAGATCCATAACACAGGATTAAAGAAACTCTGTGACTAGAGAAAAATCATCGTTGGGAGAGATATAAACTCCTGATATGGGAGAGGCTCTCTTGTCAGAAAGAAAATCCTTGGAACTAAGAATTCTCTTTGGAACTAAGCCCAGAGATGCCGACTAAGAAGGGGAGCTGCTTGAAATACCAAAGAGGGCATAGTTATTATTTCCTGTTTCCTGTCTAATTGTCAGTAACACAAGATCAGTTTATCTCCTTTGACATATTGAAGGCACACAAAGGCTGCTGGGGAGGAGCCTTGCTGACATCACAGATGCTGATCTTGCCTCTAAAATAAATTAGAAGTAACTTATCTGCTTCCTGGAACCAAGGAATTGGTATGAAAGGTGTGGTAACTTTATCTTTTTGGAATTGTTAAACCTTTTGAAGAGTCTTCATGCTTTTATAACTTACCTCAGTAATAATGGGCAGATTAGCAGTTTTTGTAGTGCATTCATAGACATTTTACATATAGAATTATATGCTACAATAACTATGAAGGATGACATTTATACATCAGTTAATGATGTTCAATGAAGTATTTTTTAATTGCATCAGATACACTTGGCTTGGCACTTGACAGTGCTATTTGGGGCCTTAAAGAACAAACCTGCTGCCATTGTATTGATTCCAACTTGTAGCAATCTTATAGGACAGGGTAGAAATACCCCATAGAGTTTCCAGGAAGTGTCTGGTGGCTTTGAACTCCAACCTTTCGGTTAGCAGCTGTTGATCTTAACCACTATGCCACTAGGGTTTCCTTTGGGGTCTTAAAGGTGTACGTAATTATAAGAGTTGAAACTTTTCCAGTGGAGTTTAAAAACTTTGTCATACTATCAAGTGGTAATAACATGAAGAGGTAAAATGTCATTTTCATAGTGCAGCACAGAAACTTGATAACCATGAAAAATTTTAATCCAGAGGCATGTATTTGGTTAATCAGGTGTGACTTTAATCTTAGTGCCATTATAATAAAATTTTAAATCAATAGATTATTATCCATTCACAAAAGTTCTTTGATCAGAAAAAATTAAGACATCCAGTTCACTGGATTCTTATCTCAAAGTATTTTTGTCATTGAATTGTGATTTTAAGTGCATTATGTTTTATGTGGTCATATTCCATATCCTCGATTTTCTTTGAGCATGTAAATATTGTAGATGAGGCTGTCAGACTGAAAGACAGAATGAGTCTTGGGAGTTATTGGGAAAAAAACCTGTGCTGGGAAGCGGAACAGATGTACAGAATGTACTTTAATCCCTCAAGGCTCTTCAGATGTCATCTGGCTTATGTTTCTGGACACTATCTGTCAGCTCACATTGAACTATCTCAGTTTTATATTCTTGGGGATTGATTTCATTAATGAAAACCTGCCAGAACCTGAACTTATCTGCAGTAAAAGATGACTTCTTCAAGCCTCGGCAGCTGAAAGATGACTGGATGACCATTTCTTCTCAAATGGAAGAAATTAAAGCTTGGGGCCATGGTGTGAAGGCTCTTAACAGCAAGCTGAAGAAACGATTGGATATACTTCAGAACTTGCTGGCAAGTGTTTACAATTGACTGGAACCATTTCAGGGCACATGAAGGAGGAGAGGGAGGCCTGGAGTGCTGCTGTGAGAACTTGGTGTACAGGATTCGCATCTTACAACAAGTAAATGGAAAGCATTCTCCAGCCTATAGGGAGAATATACTGGGACTAAAATGAATGCTTAGAAACTTAGAATAAAAATATACATTTCAGATACAAAAAATAGAAGATATGCCTATAAATCAACAAGATAGTCTTATCTTGCTTACGGACCTCATTTCATTACTTTATATTCAAATCTTTTACTGTTGTGTGCTACAAAGCTAAAACCAAAACCAACCCTGCTGCTGTAAAATTGATTCCAACTCATAGAGACCCTTCAGGACAGGTTAGAACTGCCCCACAGAGTGTCCTGTGGTTAACAACCTATTGGTTAATAGCTGTAGTGCTTAACCACTGTACCACCAGGGTTTCCTTGTGTGCTAAAGGCAACAAACATCTAAATGTACTTACTATGTTAGAATTGCATTTCCAAGTTTGTCATTCAAAATTAAATGACTAATACATATTTGAAATGGGAACCACCATTTACTTAAAGAAAAACCTAGAGTATGTAATAGGTTACCTGATATCTAACTTTACCTGAATTATAACAATTTAACCATGTAATGATTTTTCATGTTTTTGTTTTGTTTTTGCATCCTTTTCTATTTTATAGGTGTTAAAAATCTATGCGGCAAAACACTTATTCTATAACTCTACAATTTCTAAATGTACAGTTCAGTGACATTGATTATATTCTTCAAGTTATGCAACCATTCTCATCCTCTTTTTCCAAATTGTTCCTCCCCTGCCCCAATAATACAAACATTGTTGTTATTAGGTGCTATGGAGTCAGTTCCAACTCATAGTTGGGAGAAAACAGTGAAACAAAAAGCTACCGGTCCTGTTCCATCCTCACAGTCCTTGCTACATTTGAACTCATTGTCTTAGTCATTGTTCCAACCTATTTTGCGGAGGGTCTTCCTCTTTTTGATGATCTTTCACTTTACAAAAGGCGATTTCCTTCTTCAAGGACTGGTCTCTCCTGATAACATGTCCAAAGTAAGTGAGACAAGGCACTATGTCCTCTAGTCTAAGGAGCGTTCTGGATGTGCTTCTTTAAAAACAGATTTATTCATTCTTTTGGCAGTTCATGGTATATTGAATGTTCTTTGCCAACATCATAAATGAAAGGCATCAGTTCTTCAGTCAACATATTCATTGTCCGGCTTTCAAATGTATATAAGAGGTGATAGAAAACACCATAGAATGCCACTCTAACCCTCTTTACTGTTACTAATCTTGCCTTACCACAGGCACATATACCACATACAGGAAAATTACATCAGATCACAATGGAGGACAACGACACAGGACTCTGTAATAAAGCTTAGCTAAGTTGAGACATTTCTGGGGGGACACAATTCAATCCAAGACATTCACTTTTTGCTACTCACCACCCCCATATATATCCTTGCCACATGCACTGCACTTTTTCTTCATCTGTAAAAGCTAGAATACAAGCTATCCACTTCCAAAGATATAAAGGGTCAACAAGCACAAAGTAGATATTTCCATTACAGAGGGGATAAAATGGAATGAAAAAAGGGATAACCGGCACAGAACAGGTCCGCAGAAAACATTACCTTAGCTCTCAAGGCTTGACAATAATCTCTTCTCTGAGAGCATTTAGGCAGTGATCCTATCCTCCAGGCTCTCGATGTTGGGCACACTCTCTGGACTCTGGGTGGAGGCCCCTCCATGTTGGGCTTCAGATCAGCTTTGGGGTGGGGGAAGGCCAAGATGGCAGAGTAGTCAGAAACTTCCTGTGATCCCTCTAACAACAAAAATCTGAAAGAACAAATGAATCAGTTATATATGACCACCTAGGATCCCTGAACATCAAAAGTTGAAAAATTGGACTGAGTGATAGGAAGGTCCGAAAGTACCTAAGACTGGCCAGACCTGACCTGCTAGATATCAGCTGCAGCCAATGTGGCAAACAAAGTAGTAGCATTTGGATGGTGTCCTTCTCAGCAGGTGAGACTGAGCAGTGGAGAATCCACTCATAACTCTGTCACCAGTGAAAAATGACACTGAATCATCAAAAGCTAAGTGGCTTGCATCTAACCTACCACATAAGGGTCTAATATTTCAGCATAAACTTGTCTTCTTTTCTCAGCACTTCCCTCTCCCTTCTCTGCACTGCACCCAGTTCTAGAGCCTGACACTGTTACCTGAGCTGGAAGTAGGACTCCTTTTGTGTGGCCTGTGCCATTGTTCTAATCTCAGAGAGGGAACAATTTAACAAATGGGGCAGGGAGAAATCTGCCAACTCTCCTGAGCCAAAAATTCAGGGCAGAAACACTTTCTTCTCCTAGGATCAAGCTTAAGGGGATACACTTTCCTCACAGACACTCAGAGATGATTGTCAGCCCCTGCCTTAGCATGTGCAGCCAGATACTGCACCTACACCAATCACGCCTGCCCATCCAGGACTGTAGAGGAGAGCCTGTTCCACACACTTGGTTACTGACTATCTAGGCACCTGAGTTGAATCCATACAAGAAAAGTAAATGGACTCCTAGGCTGCATGCCTAGTAACAGCTCTAACTAGCTGATAAAAGGATGCTAGAGCTTCAAACTTGCCAGTAACCAAACTTGCACTCATGACCAGGCTATCTGGACATTTCAAAACTAAATGAAATAGGAAGCTAGAACACAGTAAGCAAACATAAAATAAATAAATTCAACAACTTACTGATGGCTTAGAGACATTGATCAATATCAAATCACTTAAGAAGCAGATCATGATTCCTTCAAAAAGCTCCCCCAAACAAAGAATCAAGAAACTTTCCAGATGAAGAGAACTTCCTGAAATTACTAGATATAAAATACAAAAGATTACTATTTATAACTCTTGAAGAAATCAGGAAACAGATGAGGCAAAATGTAGCAGAGCATAATGACAAATTGAACAGGCTGCAAGAAAGCATATAGTGGTGAGAATTAGAAATTCAGAAAATAGTAAAATTACAGAATTAGACAATAGAAAGTCAAAGGAGCATAACTGAGGCATTGGAAGGCCTAATTAGTGAGACTGAAGAAGAAGCATGTGACATCGACATATTTGAGGAAAAATCAGATGAAAGATAAAAAAAATCGAGAAGCACTGAGAATGATATGGAACTCTATTAAGAGGAAGATTGGAGCACCAGAACAGAGTGTGATAACAGAAAATAGAGAATTGTTGAAGATTTGTTGGCAGAAAACTTCTCTGATATCATGAAATATGGGAAGATATCTATCTAAGATGCTCATTGGACTTCACACAAGGTGTAACCCACAAGAAAGACATCAGGGCATATTAAAATCAAACTTGCAAAAACTAATGAGACAAGGATAGGGATAAATGAAGGGATAAATGAAAATAATCTACAAAGGAGACTGAATAAGACTAAACTCAGACTACTCAGTGGAAACCATGCAGGTATGGCATATGGGATGACATATACAAAGCCTTGGAGGAAAATGATAGTTAAAAATAACAAGAATTCCAACAATGAAGTCCATGAACATAATTGTTTTCAGTGTTACATACCTCACTGCTGAATATCATTATGATCAAGTGCTCCCCTTGGGAAGCTATGCACTGATGCCAATGCCTAGTCCACCATTCAAAGCAATTTTGGAACACTTTCTGGAATGGCCACTGTCCATGGTGAAATGGAGGCAAGTTTGCAAGTTTCATTGTATAGTTGTCTGTGAGGGAGTTTTTAGCCAGTAAACAAATGAGTATATTGCAACATCCTCCCTACTCACTTGATCTGCCTCCAGTGACTTTTTTTTTTTTTTTTATCCAAGGATAAAGGAAATATAAAAAGGAATGTATTTTGATGCCATTCAGGACATCAAAGGTAACATAATGACAATTCTGATGGCCATTCCAAAAAAAGAGTTCCAAAATTGCTTTGAAGGGTGAAATAGATGCTGGCATCAGTGCATAGCTTCCCAAGGGGAGTACTTCAATGGTGACCATATATTACCATAGTGATATTCAGCAGTGAGGTATGTAGCACTTTTTCTAGGATGAGTTTGCAAATTTAATTGGCAGACCTCATCTGACTTGATGGCATTGGGCAAGCATATATCCAGAAAAAACTGTCTCTTAAATGTGATGTGAATATTAGGACATTTCCAGATAAACAGAAGTTTAGGGAATTTGCAAAAACCAAACCAAAATTACAAGAAATATTAAAGGGAGTTCTTTGGTTGTAAAAATCAATAACAGATAACAACCCAAGACCAGAATGCACAGCAAAACAACTGCGTATCAATCCAGACAGTGAAATCACAAAAATAAATCAAAAGTGGATCATCTTTGAGCAGATACGTTCTCCTATTTGGTCTAAGTAATGACCCTAACCCCTCCATCCCTGGAGGTCCCATTATGCAAACTCTAGGGCATGGAGGGCTCATCTGCAGACATTTGAGAAAGGCAGCATCACACTCTGTAAACAATTTGGTGAGTATCTGACTCTTAGGAATCTGGGAGTCTTGCTGATCTCTTGGTTCTGCTGCTGCCATTTCTCTGCTGCTTGTTACTGTCTCTACCATCTCCAGTATTACAGCTCCCTTCACTTCCTTCTGAGTCCTCACCAGAATGGTCTTTGATGTTCAATAATTTGATCAACAGTTGCTTCAAAGCAACATAGGCATTTACTGTTACATGCTTTAAAACTCTTTCAGCTTCTACCCCTTACTGTATTCCAAAAGTACTTCCACATTGTAGGTATCTGTCAGAGCAGCACTCTTGCAGCTGAATTTTGTTTTATTATCTAGCAATGTTATAACAGAAATATGACAAATGGATGGGTTTAACCAAAAGAAATTTATTTTCTCACAGTGTAGGAGGCTGGAAGTCCACAGTCAGGGTGCCAGCTCAATGGAATGGCTTTCTGTTGGCCTTAGAGGAAGGTCTTCATCTTCTCCAGGTCTTGTAGCTTCTCAGTGGGGAGCCGGGTCCAAAGGATAATTTCCACTCTTGGCACTTCTTTCTTGATGGTAAGAGTTCCCTGTCTCTGCTTACTTTCCAGTTTTTTTTTAATCACTTGTAAGATAAAAGGTGATGCAGGCCACGCCCCAGGAAACTTCTGCATAAGTTCAGGTCTAGGACTTGAGTATGGATATTACATCTCACTCTCACCCTCTATAATAACATAATTACACTTAAACATGATGAAAACAAAAGTTCTCCCAACTGGACCAATAAGCAACATCATGATAAATGGAGAAAAGACTGAAGTTGCCAAGGATTTTGTTTTACTTGGATTCACAAACCCGTGGAATAATCAGTCAAAAAAATCCAAAGACATATTGTATTGAGAAAATCTGCTGCATAAGATCTCTTTAAAGTTTTAAAAAGGAAAGGTGTCACCTTGAAGACTAAGATGTTTTCAGTCACCTCACAGACATGTAAAAGCTGGACAATGAATAAGGAAAATTGAGTATAAGAATGGACACCTTTGAAACGTGGTGTTGGCAAAGATTATTGAATGTGTTGGGAACTGCCAAATGAATGAACAAATTTGTCTTGGAGGAAGTGCAACCAAAATGTTCCTTAGAAGCAAGGATGGCAAGACTGTGTCTCTCATACTTTGGATGTGTTATCAGGAGGGATCAGTCCCTGGAGAAAGACATCATACTTGCTAAAATAGAGGGTCAGTGCAAAAGAGGAAGACCCTCAACCAGGTGGGCTAACACAGTGACATACACAGGGCTCAAGAATTTCAACAAGTGTGAGGATCGTGAGAGACAGGCAGTGTTTCTTTCTGTTGTACGTGGGGTCACTATGAATTGGAGCTGATTTAATGACACCTAACAACAACAAAAAATCTTGCCTCATTAACCACAGGCGGAGACTAGGATTTACAACACAAGAAAATTAACATCAGATCAATGGAGGACAACTATGTAAGTTAACACGTATTTTGTGGGGACACAGTTCAATCCGTGATGTCAAATAAAATGAAATCCTTGACAATTTTAATCTTCTCTCCATTCGTTGTAATGGTGCTTATTGGTCTAGTTGTCACTATTTTTATTTTCTTTACAAAGCCCAGTGCCACTGAGTTGATTCTGACTCATGGTGACCCTATAGAACCGAGTAGAACTGCTCCATAGGGTTTCCAAGGAGCCTGAACTGCTAGCCTTTTGGTTAGCATGTGTAGCGCTTAACCACTATGCCACCTGGGTTTCCATTTTCTTTATGGTGAGGTTAATCCATACTGAAGACTGTGATCTTTGATCCTCATCAGTAAATACTTCAAATCCTTCACTGTTAGCAAGTTTGTGTCATCTATATATTGCAGGTTGTTAAAGAGTCTTCTTCCAGTCTTCTTGTTACATTCTTCTTTCTACAGTCCAGCTTTGTGTATTATTTGCTTAGCACATGGGTTGAATAGGTATGATGAAAGGACACAACCGTAATACACACCTTTGCTAATGTTAGACCATGGCATTTCCCCTTGTTCTGTTCAAATGACTGCCTCTTGGTCTGTATATAAGTTCTGCACGAGCACAATTAAGTGTTCTACAGGCCTCATTCTTTATAGTGTTATCCATAATTTTTTTTATGATTCATACAGTTGAATGCTGTTGCATAATCAGTAAAACAGGGTAAATGTGTTTTGATGTTATTCATTGCTTCAGGCATAAACTTATTGCCACCTACGCTTCCTATCTTATCTTCCAAGTTGATGTTGCCAGTTTGATCCCATACAGGAGCACATTCTTAATGCAGACATTTTTTACTAATTAACATAAATTATTGTTTGCTTTAAAGGAGACTTCATGGGATACTTTTGATTTACGGTTTAAAGTTTAAAGATTATCTCAAGGCAATAGTTTTAGAAGTTCTGCCTTAATAGCTTCAGAAAGTCTAGATTCCATGGAAATTTCAAATTCTATTCTATATTTTCCCTCTTTTTAAATGGTTTTATAGAATCTTTGGTCAAAATGTTAGGGAAGGGTAGACTGGCACCATTCAGTTCTGGTCTTGTGACAAAGGATGCAGCTGTTCACAGAGTCAGTTCACTATACATTCCATTTCCTCCTATTCCTGACTCTCCTTTCTTCAGGCAAATGGAGATGAATTATTGTATCTTCAGTGACTACTTGTATTTTTTATGTATGAATATAATGCTGTTATAACTTTAGTCAAACTTATTTTGTAGAGCCCCAGTGCAGACAAATAAAAGTTAAATTCCTAAGCCTTATACCAGAGGTTCTTTATGAATTGGCCCATAACTATTAGAACTGATAGAATAGTTCAAAACTCGAGAAGTGAAATATGTAAATCTCCCCTATAGAAATAATATAATGGAATAAAGATTTAAATTATAACATCAACCATTTTCCCCTTTCTGTGGTATGCACGACAATGCCATTTACGGAACACACATTTAAATCATACCACTTTCTAGATCTTTGGCAAAATTAACTCAATGTAGATTTTCTCTTAACAATTAAATGTAGTTTGGTTTTATTTGCAGTCCCTATTAATGCTCAGCTGCTGACAGAAAGTTTGGAGGCTGGAGTCTACCCAGAGAAACCTTGGAAGAAAGGCTTGATGGTCTACTTCTGAAAATCAGTCATTGAAGACACCATGCAGCTCACTTTTACAGACATAGAGTCACCATGTGTCAGAATTGACTTGAGGGCAACTAGTAACATGGAAGTGAAGTAACTAGGTAGTGCAAACAGTTATCACGTGGGTTTTCATGAACTGGAATTGACTCGATGGCAACTGATTTGCTTTCATTCAGCCAACTAATGTATATTGAGATAAAATGATAAAAATTTAAATCTTTAATATTCATAACTAGCAGATCCGACTCGACGGCACTTGGCTTGGCTGGCAATGTTCATAACAACACAGTGAATTAAACAATATTTTCCTGGGATAAATGGCCAGAGCCCATGTTTGGGAGTCACAGACACCCAGGTAGGAAATCCTGGTTTCATCTTAGACTTGTTTCCTAGATCATCATCTTTGACTTGATTCCTTATTTCTCTCCATCTCAAAGCCATAATTTACAGTGTAAAGATGATTATACCTAGTTAGGCAATTGTGAGGTTTAAATTAAATCATGACTTTAAAATGTTTGGCAAGAGGTAGAGCTCAGTCATTTTTAGTATTATTAGCTCATACTTTAGATGAAAGTTTGTAGAGCAAATCAATTTCCCATTTAACAGTTAATACACGTATTACTTTGTGCCATCGGTTTCCAGCCCCATGACCTGTCCTCACTCTCCCTTTCTTGACCTTGGACCTTGGATTTCCTGTTACCAGCCTTCCTATCCCTTCTTGCCTTCTTGTCCCTTGCCTAGGGGCTGGTGGTGCCCATTTTATCTCATTTTGTTTTACGAGCCTGTCTAATATTTGTCTGAAGAATGAACCCAAGGAATGAGGTCAGTGCTAAATTAAAAGTATGTCTGAAGGCCATGCTCTGAAGTCTATGCTCTGAGGATTTCTCTAGTACCCAGACCAGTAAGTCTGGTCTTTTTACTTTCTTTCTTTCTTTTGTTTTTGTAGAAGCTCAGTCATTATTGGCTTCCTTCAATCATTTGGGAGATGAGAAAACATAGCTCAAAGCTGTACACCCTGTAGACATGTATACTTTTCCAGGCTTTGATCTTCAAAGCTTAAGGCTCTTCAGCTAATATTCAAAGCTAATATTAAAGACTCTTCAAAGCTAATATTAAATTACATTTTCCCTTCAAGTCATTATTTCTTTATTCTTTTGGGTCTGTGAATGAGAGTATGACCTGCTCTGTTAAGCGAAGGGAGATTGAGAGGAGAGGGACAGACAATGGGAGTCTTCCAAGCCTTCTCTGGGTCCTGTGGCTTCATTAGGTGATTCTTCAGAAAACATTGTTAGAAACAACCCGCACTCTTCTAAAGGAAGTCTGTTCTTTCATTATCTCTGTAAGGTGCTTTAGAGAAGCAGAGTCTTATGACTGACAAGCAAAAAGCCCTAAAAATAAAAGCTTATAGACATGTCAGATATTATTTCTCAGAAAGGCAGTGTCTTCAGACAACTTGGGAATTATTGATAGTTGAGAAACATAAAAGATCCAGATACTTGTTAATGTTCTTGCTATTACATTGTCGGTTATCTTTTCTTAACACCAGGGATCTTAAACAGTTAAGAATTAGAGTGTCTGTTAATGTCACATAATTTTTAGATGGTAGCATATATGCTTGTTGCTTGAAAAAATGTCTCTTCCTCTTGAACAAAGAAATGTCAGCGTTTTTAATTGTAGGACTTAAAAATCATATTTAACTGTTTGCTATTCAGATATATCAGCTCATATATTAATCTTAAAAAAATGTGTCTTTAATGAGAATTAAAATGAGTGAACTCTTAAGATCTCCACTAAAAGACAACGACTGATGGTCTGAAGGCCTGGGAGTTCCTCCGGGAGCATGGCCCCTAGAACTGATGCTGCCCCTGGTCATAAATCATTACTGAAGTCAATTCTTTGGACAGGAATGGTTTGACCTCAAGGACACAGAGTGACCATATTGTATGTGCACTTTATGGTTTCTGTGCTTCTGTAGGATGTCGTTCTACTGGCCTCTTACTAGAGGAGACATGAGAGGCTGGAGAGGATGGGACAGGAGATTGTTAAGAGGATATAACATGTATAGAACACAAAGGAGGAGTGTCCTGTCACCGGGCAAGGAGAGCAGAACTCGGAAGAATGGTTTTAGATGATCTTTATAACTTTGTAACTTATTTTATTTTTTAAAGTTTTATAATTAACTGCTTGTAATTTCAAGATGTAGCATACAATCAAGAACCAATGCTATTAATGACAAAAGTCCAAGCAGCCCTGAAGGCACTGCGAAAAAACAAAGCTCCAGGAATTGACAAATACAAACTGAGGTGTTTCAAAAAGCAGGTCAGCACCCGAACTGCTCACTCATTGATGACAAGATGTTTCAGAAATAATTGAAGCAATACACCAAATGAAACTGCCAGTAATTCAAACCAGATTCAGAAGAGTGCATGGAATGAGGGATATCATTGCTGATGTCAGGTGGATTTGGGCTAAAAGTAGGCTACCAGAAAGATCTTTATCTACGTTTTACTGGCAGTGCAAAGACATTCAACTGTGTGGATCATAATTATGGATAACATTCCAAGAATGGGAATTCCAGAATGTTTAATTGTATTCATGTAGAACAGGTACATAGACCAAGAGGCATCCGTTTGAAGTAGTTGAATGTTGACCAAGTCTTTTTGGTACAGTGACTCTGCATATTCCTTTCATCTTCTTTCGATGTTTCCTGTGTCATTTAATATTTTCCCATAGAATCCTTCGCAATTGTAACTCGTCTTTCTATACTTTGTATTTATACAACTTTGTGTTCTCAAGATGCCCTTTGAAATCTTGGCATCTTTTAACACTTAAAATAAAACCTTGGGCAGAAATTTTGAGGGATCTGGCCCCTGCCTTTTCTCTGGAAATATCTCTTGTCCCTTTCTTTCTTATGGACACAAAATTGTCTACTGTTCTGGGACACAGTATTGTTATCCTCACCTCTGGGACTTTGCCTGGAAAGTTCTTTCAGATATTCTCTTCTGAGCACCTTCTGTTCAAGGATTACCTACTTCAAAAAATCTTTACTCACCTGTTTTCTAAAATACTTCCCTTTCTTTGACATTATGTTCCCTTATCTTTTTGTAGTTTTAGTGATAGCACTTAGTATTAGATAAAGCAGTGTTATTTGTATTTTAAATCAGGACTGTACCCTTCAACAAAACCTTTTCAATATATATGCTGAGCAAATAACCCAAGAAGGTGGAGTCTATGAAGAAGATCAAGGCATCAGGATTTGGGGGAGACTCATTACCAATCTGCTTTACACAGATGATGCAACCCTGCTTGCGAGAAGTGAAGAAGTGAAGAACACTGATGAAGATCCGAGATCACAGACTTCAGTGTGGCTTACACTTCAACACCAAGGGGGAAAAAAAAAAATTCCTGGCAACTGGACCAGTAAGCAACATCTTTTTATTTTTTATTTAACGTGACAGTGAAAATGTACATTCCCATATAAATTTACATGCCCACCTATATGCAGCTTCCATTGCTCTCCCTGTCCAGTGACAGCACACTATTCCTCTCTGCTCCATACATGATTCATCCTCCCACAGCCTCCTTTCCGTTCCTCTCCACCCACTCTCCTTCCTCCAGCCAGAGGTCAGCAGGATGATATCCTATAGATGTACAGAACCATAAAGCAACCAATATATGGTCACTCTGCATTGCCAAGTCCAATCCATTCCTGTCCAAAGAGTGGACCTTTGTTATAATTTATGGGTAAGGGCAGCATCAGGGCCGGGGGCCATGCTCTCAGGGGAACCCTGAAACCACTGGACCATCAATTGAGGTCTTTTAGTGGAGATCTCAGGATGCACCCCTTTTTATTCTTGTGTTGCCAGTGAGACTCAACCTAGTGAGCTGCATCGTGGCTATCATTGGTGGTGGCTGGGCACCATCCGGTTCTTCCGGTCCCAAGTCGATGAAGGTACACACTCTTGTTGGTCTCTCTGTCTTCTAGGTTGTCTTTATCACATGTCATTTTGGTCCTCGGTGAGCATCTGTTCCTGCTGAGTTGGGACCATTTGCTGTGTCCTCGGATGGCAGCTTGGCAGCTTTTAAGACCCCAGACGCCACTCACCAATGCGGGGTGCAGAGAGCTGTCTTAGCAAAATGCTAGTTGCGCAGATTGGCCTCGATTTCGCCTAAGAGCATGGTCCCCTGCCCCCTGCCCCAGCTACTCTATCCTTGCAGTATTGGGTTAAGATGGAAGAAGTACTCAAGTTATGCTGAAGTCCGCTTAATGTTGTTCTTGTTTCTAATGTGTGCTATCACCACTTTCTCCCAATCAGATTTCTAGCAACTATCTAACCTAAACCCTTCCCCCTCCCCCTCCCTCCCTCCCCTCGCTTGCAGCTGTCAAAGAGTCTTTTCTTCTATACACAAGTCTGGTTTTGAGATCTTATCGTAGAGGTCTCATACAGTATTTGTCCCTTTGTCGCTGACTGCTTTCACTCAACATAATGTCTTCCAGTTGAAGCCAGGTTAGGAGATGTTTCCTGGAATCATCGTTATTCTTTATCACTGTGTATTTGCTCCGTTGAGTATATGTACCATAGTTTACGTATCCATTCTTCTGTTGTTGGGCATCTGGGTTGATTCCATCTTTTTGCTATCATGGACTGTGCTGCGATAAACATTCTCGTGCATGTGTCTGTTGGTGTGAAAGGCCTTGATCCTGTAGGATATATTCCAAGTAGTGGAATTACTGGGTCAAATGGTATATCAATATCCATTTTTTTAAGGAAGCGCCAGATTGCTTTTCAAAGAGGCTCGACCATTTTGCAACCCCACTAACAGTGTAGGAGGGTTCCTCTTTCTCCACAGCCTCTCCAGCATTTGTTGTTTTGTGTTTTCTGGATCATGGCCAATCTTGTCGGCGTGAGATGGTATCTCATTGTCGTCTTGATTTGAATTTCTTTAATAACTAAAGATCGTGAACATGTCCACATGTGTTTTTTGGCTGCCTGGATCTCCTCTTCAGTGAAATGTCTGTCCATCTCCTTTGCCCATCGCTTAATTGGATGGTTTATCTTCTTCTTATTGATATTTTGTAGTATCTTATAGATTATGGAGGTCAGGTGTCAGTCTGACATAGAATTTCCAAATATTTTTTCCCATTCTGTGGGTGTTCTTTTAATTCTATTAATAAAGTCTTTGGATGAGCAAAAGTGTTTGATTCTTAATAGTTCCCATTTATCTATTTACTCTTCTGTTGATTGTGGTTTCTGTGACAGATTTTGGAGTCTGTCCTCATTGTGTATTAAAACTTCCATTGTTATTCCTACCTTTTCTTGTATGATCTTTAACGTTTTAGGTTTGATATTTAGGTCTTTTATCCAGTTGGAGTTGGTTTTTGTGTAAGGTGTAAGATATGGATCTTGATTCAGTTTATTGCAGATGGATAACCAATTTTGCCAGCACCATTTGTTGAAGATACTGTTTTTACCCCAGTTTAATGTCTTAGGTCCTTTGTCGAATTATCACCTGTTCATAGGCAGATGGTGTGATCTCTGGAGTCTCAATTCTGTTCCATTGATCCATCTGTCTGTTCTTGTACCAGCACCAGGCTGTTTTGACCACTGTGGCAGTGTACTATGTTCTAAGGTTGGATAATGAGAGGCCTCCCAGTGTGTTCTTCTTCTTTAGTAGTACCTTACTTATCCTGGGCTTCTTCCCTTTCCAAACAAAACTGGTGATTTGTTTCTCCATCTCACTAAAAAATGATGCTGGAACTTGTATTGGGATTGCATTATATAAATAAATTGCTTTGGGTAAAATAGACATTTTCACAATGTTAAGTCTTATCCATGAGCAGAGTAGGTTTTTCCATTTATTTAAGTCTCTCTTAGTTTCTTGTAGTAAGGGCTTGTAGTTCTCCTTGTAAAGGTCTGTTGTTTCTCTGGTTAGATTAATTCCTAGGTACCTTATCTTCTTAGGGGCTATCATAAATGGTATGGATTTGATCATTTCTTCCTTAACAGTCTCGTTATTGGTATAAAGGAATCCTACTGATTTACTTATGTTTATCTTGTATCCTGAGACTTTGCTGAACTCTTGTATCAGTTCGAGTAGCTTACTTATAGATTGCTTGGGGTTCTCTGCATATACAATCATATCATCTGCGAACAGGAAGATTTTAACTTTCTCTTTGCTGATGCAGATGCCCTTTATTTCTTGGTCTTGTCTAATTGCTCTGGCTAGAACTTCTAGAATAATGTTGAATAGGAGAGATCAGAGTGGGCATCCTTGTCTAGTTCCTGATCTCAAGGGAAAGTCTTTCAGTCTCTCTCCATTCAGGATGATGTGGGCAATTGGCTTAGTATAAATGGCCCTTAATTGTGTTGAGGAATTTGCCATCTATGCCCATTTTGCTAAGAGTTTTTAGCATGAATGGGTGTTGGACTTTATCAAAAGCCTTTTCTGCATCAATGGACAAAATCAGGTGATCCTTGTCTTTTGTGTTATTTATGTGGTTAATCACATTAATTGTTTTTCTGATGTTGAACCAGCCTTGTATCCCTGGTATGAATCCTACTTGGTCATGATGGATTATTTTCTTGATATGTTGTTGTATTCTATTGGCAAGAATTTTGTTGAAGATTTTTGCATCCAGATTCATGCATGATATCGGTCTTTAGTTCTCTTTCTTTGTTGGGTGTTTCCGTGGTTTGGGTATCAGGTTATGCTGGTTTCATAGAATGACTTTGAGAGTACTCCATCCCTTCTATACTGTGAAATAGTCTCAGTAGTATTGGAGATAACTCTTTTCTAAATGCTTGGTAGAATTCTGCAGTAAAGCCATCTGGGCCCGGAGTTTTTTTTTGTTGGCAGTGTTTTGATGACATTTTCAATCTATTCCTTTGTGATGGGTTTATTAAGTTCTGCTTCACGTTGTGATAATTTGGGTAGGTGGTATGAGTCAAGGATTTTGTCCATTTCCCCTAGGTTTTCAAATTTGTTATAGTACAGTTTTTCATAGTATTCTGTTATGATATTTTTAATTTCTGTTGCATCTGTGGAGACAACTCCTCTATCATTTCTAATTTGGATTATTTGTTTCCTTTCCTGCATTTCTTTAGTAAGTTTAGCCAGTGGTTTGTCAATTTTGTTGATCTTTTCAAAAAACCAGCCTTTGGTCTTTTCAATTTTTTCAATTGTTTTTCTATTCTCTAATTCATTTAGCTCTGCTCTAATCTTTATGATCTCGTTTCTTCTGGTGCCTGAGGGGTTCCTCTGTTGTTCTCTTTCTACTTGTTCAAGCTGTAGAATTAGTTCCTTGATTTTGTTTCTTTCTTCCTTTCAGATGTGTGCATTTATGGAGATAAACAGACCTCTGAGCACTGCTTTGGCTGTATCCCATATGTTCTGGTAGGAAGTGTTTTCGTTCTCATTGGAAGCCATGAATTTCTTTATTTCATCCTTGATTTCCTCTATAACCCATTTTTTTTAAGCAAGATGTTGTTCAGTTTCCAAGAGTTCCACTTTCTATCTATGTTTTTTCTGCTATTGATTTCAACTTTGATGGCTTTATAATCTGAGAAGATGCTTTGCAGTAATTCAATGGTATGGATTTTGTTGAGCATTGCATTATGGCCTATCACATGGTCAATTCTGGAGAATGTTCCATGTGCACTGGAGAAGAAGGTGTAGTTGTTTGCTGATGGGTGGAAAGTTCTGTAGATATCAATGAGGTTTAGTTGGTTAATTGTGGCAATGAGGTCTTCTGTATCTTTACTGAGCTTTTTTCTAGATGATCTGTTTAGTAATGAGAGTGGAGTGTTAAAGTCTCCCACTATTATTGTGGAGTCATCTAACTCTCTTTTGAGCATAAGCCGTGTTTCTTCAACGTATTGAGGTGCTCTGATATTAAGTGCATAAATATTTAATATAGCTAAGTCTTGCTTGTATACTGAACCTTTCAGCAATAAATAGTGTCCTTGTTTGTCCACGATGGTGGATTTGACATTAAAATTGATTTTGTCTGAGATTAGAATTGCCACTCCTGCTCTTCTTTGTTTATTGTTAGCTTGATATATATTCTTCCATCCTTTAGTTTTCAGTTTGTTCCTATCTTGAGGTCTCAAGTGAGTTTCTGGTAGACAACATATGGACGGGTCATGTCTTTTGATCCAAGATGACACTCGGTGTCTCTTTACTGGAGCATTCAGTCCATTCACATTCAATGTAATTATTGATAGGTATGTGTTCACTGCTGCCATTGTGATATGTTTATTTTTCTGTTGATGTTTTCTCTGTTGTTCTTATTAGTCTATTCTGGCACATTCTTTTTTGTGAGTTGATTTTTCACCTTTTTCAGAACTGGTTTTGTAGTTGTTGAGACTCGTGTGTTACATTTCTTGAAATGGTATGGTACATCTTTGTTGTGCTTTACAGCTGCTCCTATGATCCCCCTTAATAAACTACATATAAACCCAATTTTAATTACTACCAGTCTTGTCATCTTCCTCTCCATCTGAAAGGACTGTAACAACTGTAGTACATCTCTCTTGTTATTATGATGACACCATAGCTTTCATGATGATCACTGGGTTGCTTCTTTCCGTATCAAAGCTGTGATTGACTTTGGAGCCTGCCCTAAAAGAGTAGAGTATTGAGTAGTGTGTCATTCTAAAATATAAAGTTAGTGGTTTTGTTCTTCTAAGCCAGAGCCAAGAACTTCTTTCAGTATTTCTTGTAGTTTGGGTTTGGTTTTTACAGAGTCTCTGAGTTTCTGTTTATCTTGGAATGTCTTAATTTCATTTTCGTATTTCAAAGATAGTTTTGCAAGATATATAATTCTTGGTTAGAAATTCTTCTCTTTCAAAGCTTTGAAAGTGTCATGCCACTGTCTCCGTGCCAGCATGGTTTATGCTGAGAAATCTGACAAGAACCTACAGGGTTTCCCTCTGAATGTTAGCTTTGCTTTGAGTCTTGCTGCCTTTAAGAGTTGCTGCTTATGTTTCATTTTGTTAAGCTTGATTATAATATGTCTTGGAGTCTTTCTTTTGAGATCTATATTAGGTGGGATACGATATGCATCTGAGATGTCTATATTCTCCTCCTTCACGATTTCTGGGAAGTTTTCTTTCAGCAGCTCAGCAACGATACTCTCTGTGTTCTCAGATGTCTCACCCTGTTCAGGGACTCCAATTAATCAAAGGTTGTTCCTCTTAATAGAGTCCCACATGCTTCTTAATGTTTCTTCATTTTTCTTGTTTCTTTTTTCTGATTTCTGCTCACAGATGCTGGCATCAGTAGCTCTGTCTTCGAAGTCAGAAATTATTTTTTCTATTTATTCCATTCTGTTTTCTTGGCTTTGAATGGAAGTTTCTATGTCTTTGATTTTGTTCTTGATCTGTTGGATTTCAGAGTACTGGTGTTCCATCAGATCGAACAGCTTGCTTAATTTTTCATTTTGTCCTCCTGCATTTTGTATAAGGTCTAGAAGGGCTCTGTATATAATCATTTTGTATTCACTTCCTGATGCTTTCATAAAAGTTTCTTCATCTGGAAAACTCCTTGGTTGCTTTGTTTGGGAGCCTTCTGAAGCCATGGGTGATTTCTTGTATGCCACAGTTGACTGTTGCTTTTTGGGTCCCATGTTAGTATGTAGAGGCTGGAAGAGGTACTGTGAGGATGGATTGCAAATGTTTCTCTAGGCTGTCTTGAAATGTAAAGCAAAAGGTATCTGACTACTTCACAAGTCAGTTAGTTTTTCAAGTGTAGAGGTCCCTCTTCTCAATTGACAAAGTAAGCGCCACTATATCCAACCCCAGATGATAGAAACTAGTTCAGAATACAGCAATGCTACTGCCCTTTTGGCCTCTGCTGAAAGGGGCTAGCCTTAGCCGACACCGCATTGAGTACTGCTTTTGTGATAGAAAAGCGCTGTCTTGTGGGCAGGCTCTGGCTCCCAAGCTAAGAATTAGGTCCAGCTGCGGCCACCGTATCCAAGATGGCGTCCTCCACACAGGCAGCCGACAGAGGGGCTAAAGGTACTGAGAGGTAGTGATTCCTCTGCTTCTGTTGCAGGGCCTGCAATGTAGGTGGCACTGGAAAAATTACTGCTTTTCTATCAGAGAAGCACTGTGCTGTTTGCAAGCACTGGCTCCCAGGCTAAGAATTAGGTCCCACTAAAATCTCGGTACCAACATGGCGTCCCTCACACTGACTGTGGAATTCCGTTCAAACCCTGCTGAGGCAGATATAAAACAAAAGGCTCAAAGTGGCTAGATTAACAGAGTCTTAAGCCTGGCTCTCAGAATATGGGAATTTCGCCTGCCTATCACCCCAGCAGCACGTCTGTGTCTAGCCTTAAGCAAGAGCCAGCTCCGCCCGCCGGCCAAGACAGAGAAAAAAACATCAAAATGGTGCGTTTACCTTCCGTTCGTGAGAGCCAGGGCTAGCCAGGAGCGGGAGTCAGCGACAGAGAGGAGGTTTTCCGCTGAGTGGTATGAAGTCCCAATTAACAGCTCTGTGCCATGTCCTGAGGCTGATCAGGTGATCAGAAGGCTCTGTTTGATTGTCATTTCAGGTCTTGGTTTCCAGAGGGATAGAAGGAGATGTGGACTTAGTCCAACATCTTGACTCTGCCTCCAGCAACATCTTAACAAATGGAGAAAAGCTTGTGATGGTCAGGCATTTCATTTTACCTGGTTTCACAATCAATGCCCATGGAAGCAGCAGTCAAGAAATCAAAAGATGCATTTCATTGGGAAAATCTGCTGGAAAGGAAGTCTTTAAAGTACTGAAAAGTAAACTTGTCACCTCAAGGACTGAGATGCCCCTGATATTTTCTGTTGTATTATGTGCTCATGAAAGCTGGACAATAAATAAGACAGAAGACTTGATGCCTTTGAATTGTGATGTTGGAGAAGAATATTGAATCTACTAAGGACTTCTAAAAGAACAGCTCTGTTCTGGAAGTACAGTCAGAGTGCTTCTTGGAAGCAAAAATGGAGAGACTGTATCTCACATGCTTTGGACATCTTGTCCTCAGGAGGGATCAGTCCCTGGAGAAGGATATCATGCTTGGTAGAGTGGAGAGTCAGCAAAGAAGAGGAAGACCTTCAACAAGATAGATTGACCCATTGGCTACAATGATGGGCTTAAGCATAAAAATGATTGTGGATATGGCACAGGACTGGGCAGTGTTTCATCCTGTTGTGCATCGGGTCACTATGAGTCGGAACTGATTTTACCGCACTTAACAACACAACATATTTTAAATCTTTTAAAAAATGTTTAGTGTCTTTCTTTCCTAGCATCATGTAACTTCCATTATGACTAGGATATTTTATTGCTTATATTGTATTCCTAGCACCTAAACAATGCCTGGCATGTAGTGGATGCTGCAAGTATATCTGTTTAGTAAATTAGGAATCAATCTTTAGTATTACATAAAATTATCAAGTGACTTCATGTTTTGTCTCTTTATATAATTAGTTGTATTAATAGATTTGGTAACATTAGACTATTTTATGTCTAAGGTAAAATTGTCTTGTTCATGCTCCATTTAATTTTATCTTATATGGATTTTTCCAGTGTTATTACTGATATTTATAGTTGACACCATTAAGGACATTCATGATTCATGGTTTGAAAGGATCTGGAAAAGTGACAGTACTCTATTCTTAATCTGGTAGTATTTAAACAGATTCTACTTAATATTGGATGCTGTAACTATGTTTATATATAGCCAAGTGCCGTCAAGTCAGGGGTCTCCATGAGTTGGATGTTTATATATAGTGAATATAAAAAAAATTAATCTAAAATAATTGTCTTGTTTTGCTAGTGAGAAGTTTCCACAGACCTATTCACTGTCACATACAGATATTCTGTGGTAGTTGGGAACCCCAGAAAGATTATATGTAGGAAAGTGACATGCTATGATTTAAGAAAGATAAATCTAGAAATAGAAACTACTTATGAAGCTGTTCTAGTAGCTCCCTTGATACTTCTGCTTATGGAAAAAATGCATTTACATAGACCAGATTTATTCTGTACCTGAATCAACCAAAAAAATGGACAAAATGCACAAGAAAATGGCTTTTAAAGCACTGCACATTAGGTATCGAAGGACAGTGATTCCTAAGAAACTGAAAGCAAATGAGATGAGCCCTACAGTTTCTCTGGTGTAACTCCTTGACAGTGATCCTAGGCCCCAGTGCAGGGGAAAAGAATCAAGCAGTGCCCAGGAAACTCCTTAAATTTAAGAGATGGAGCTGACCTTCTGAGATGATCAAGGCAGTTCAAGTTCACAGGAACATAGTGCTAGAAAGAAGGTAATTGGACAGAGAGAGGACTTTAGAGATATGCAGAAGGTCACCACCCTCTAGCATTCATCTAAATACTAATCCGTTCATGCAAGTGAGGAAACTATCTCAGATTGGACAAATAACAATCCAGACAGATTGTAGGAAATAGTGCCTGACACACGATAGAATAGTGTTTGTTTTCAACAGCCAGACTGGAAAACCTCATGGGCAGAGAACATAGAAACGTCCTGGCCTAATAGTGGAGAATATTTAGTTCTGGACTAAAGGCTGTTATGATAGGGCCTAACAAAGGTTAACAGCAAGATATAACAGCATCTTCTTCCAAGTAACTCAGCTGCATCCTAGAAGAACAATCTCAAGAATGTTTATAGCAACACATAAATATCTATCACCCCAAAAGGTAAAATTTTGGCATCCAACAAAAATCATCATGTGTGTAGAAAAGTAGGAAAATATGACTTAGAAAAAGGAGAAAAATAATTAAATTCTGCTCAGAATTTGCACAAATGTTAGAGTTGGCAAGGAGGGATATTCAGGTTATTGTAACTGTATTACATATTACAAATTCTCTAAAAAATATATATAGACATGGAAGAGATTTAGAAAAGATTCAGATTTTTTAAAATTACAATTTCAAATACACTGCATGGATAAACTGAGGATTCAATTTTACAGAGATTGAAGATGTGGTAATATAAACTATTCAGAGAGAAAAAGAAGGAAAGAAAAACAAGCAAAAAGAATAAAAAAGAATACAATAACAAAAACAAACTGAACAAAACAGATCAGTGATTTGTGGGTCAACACGGTGCCTATTAGAACAGAGAAAGAAAAAATATGTATTTGAAGAAGTAATGGTTGAAGCTTTTCTGAATTTTATGAAAAAATATAATCCACAGACCCAATGAGCTCAACAAATTCACAACACAAGAAACTTAAGGAAAAGTACAAGGCATATCGCAATGAAGTTACTCAGTGATAAGTAACAAGTCTTAAAAGGACCCAGTGGGAGGAGAGTACACGTTATGTACAATGGAACAAAGTTAGGATGGTAGTACACATCTGTCAAACATGATGTAAGTAAAAAGACAGTAGATCTTTAAAATACTGAAAAAAGAAACACTAAAATTTTGTACTAAATAAGAAATAAAGGATTTTTTTATGTACAAGAGCTAAGAAAATGCAACACCTTCAGATCACACTAAGAGAAATATTAAAAATTCTTCAGGTAGAAAAAATGTTTTCTGTTTATTGAAGATCCCTGTTGGGGCTATTTATTTAAGTCTTTGATTTCTTTTATCAAAGTTGTATAGTCTTCAGCATACACATCTTTCATGTATTTTGTTGCATTTATACCTAATTCCTTGGTGGCATAATTGTCAAGTGTTATGACTGCTAACCAAAAGTTCAGCAGTTCAAATCTGCCAGAAACTATGGAAACTATGGAGCTGTTCTACTCTGTTCTATATGGTTGCTGTGAGTCTGAATTGACTCCTTGGCAGTGGGTTCATATACCTGTTTATTCATGTGTTTGGTACTGTTGTAAAAAAATTAGTATGTAATTTTTCATTGCTAGTAAATGGAGTTACTTAGTAGTACAAAATGTATTTGTCTGCTAACTGAAAGCTTGAAGGTTCATGTTCACTAGAGTCACCTTGGAAGAAAAGGCCTTGTTGTCAGCTTCCTAAAAAATCGTCATTGAAATTCCTATGGACTACAGTTCTGCTGTGACATCTGTGAGTCACAATGAGTCAGAAACTACTCAAGAGAAACTGGTTTCAGCAACCAGTGTGGATTGAGGAGCCATAGCACTGGGTTATTCTTGCCTTTTATTCCTGTTTATTGTGGGAGTTACCTGGGATCACACTTTTTGAGTTTATTTCATGTCCTCTGGGCCTAATGTCTATATCTAGTAGGTTATGGTTTCGTACTGCAACACTGCTTTGTCATCTACCTTATTCTATGCTTTCGTGTCTTATTATGTCACTGAACCTACTCAAGATTTCAGTGTATCAGGTTTAGCTATGATCTGCAGAGTCCCTGTGTGGCACAAATAGTTAAGCCCTCAACTGCTGGCCAAGAGGTTGGTGGTTTGAACCAACCCAAAATACCTCAGGAGACAAACCTGGCCATATGTGCATGTGAGGGCACCATGAGTCACATGAGGGCACCATGAGTTGGAATCCGTTGACAGCAGCTAACAGCAGCCTTAATTTACCATAATAAGCTGAATGCTTATTGGGAGCAAAGAAGCTCTATTAGTCATAGGGAGAAGTCAAACATTTTAGAAATGTAGATTTTCTTGAAGGATGAAAGAAGTATGCAAATAAACACTAGTTAGTGCTCTATGACATAGGGAAACCTCAGTACTGTACTGGTTAAGTGCTACCGCTGCCAACCAAAATATTGCTGGCAGTTTGAATCCACCAGGTGCTGCTTGGAAATTTGGTGGCATAGTTCTACTCTGTCTAGTGGGGTCATTGTGAGTTGGAATTGACTTGATCACAGTGGGTTTGGTTTGGTTTTTATATGACATAAAAGTGAATAAGATAAGGGAGAAAAAAGGATGAAAAAATGGGGATTGTTTTTCCTGGAAAAGAAAATTGTAGTGATTGTTTTTAGATATAGATAGGATTGCTGCAGAGGAAAGATGTAAGCTGATTTTGTCATATTTAAATGACAGAAATAAGACCAGTGGTCAGAAATATTAAGAAAGGAAGATTGAAGAAGTCAATGAAAGAGTGAACCTGATAGCAATAACAACTGTTAAAAAAAAGGGGGGGGGGACTCTTTCAGGTAATCAATTCCCTTTCACTAGTAAAGTAAGACAGAGGTAGAAAGACCAGTCGTTAGGGATGCTGTGAATGAAATTTTGGTGTTGGTGGTGATTTTAAAAAAGAGATTTCTGAGTTTTTTGGTTCTTAGCCCTAAGAAACTAATGGAAATAGGGCAACAAAAAGATTTTCAAAAGGGGAACACACTCCCTTGGTAACAGAAAACTTTAAATCTCTTTCAGAAGAGGCAGTAGGGCTTTATATCCAAATAAGTATTTGGAAAAATCTTAGCCCTTCCGTGAAACAAACTTTCCACAGAATTCCATTTAGTTAGTTCGAATACTGGGACGAGGCTACTTTGTTTCTCTGCGGATAATGGAGATGTACTCCTCCTTCTCGTCCCTTTGCAGCATTTCAGAATGTTTGTCCAAAGAATAGTTGTTTACAAAAATTAGCATATTGCTTTTCTGTTCTGTGTAAATTAGCATCCTCAGTGGCTAAAAAGATCTTTCTAGGCGTCTGAGGGAATTTATAGTATTCATCAGGGTAACTCAGGCTGAATACCATTTTTTTGCTTATGCAGATTTGTTGCTAAGCAGAAAATGTGGTACATCTCATTATGTAATGTTACTTAGCCTTCTCCCTAGGAAATGCCCCAATTTTCACACTAGAGAGCCCAAACTCAGCCAAAGCATGCTTTCTGCTTCTTTCTGGATACTGGGCAACAGAGTAGTCTGTGAGATGGAACAACAAAAAAGATTCATTAATCCTGGTCGTCGGAACACTAAACCTAAATAAGTGTCCTCTAAAAATTAACAGTGTTTATAATGAAGTGTTTAATGGTGCCAGTTTTAAATGTCTTCATTTTTAAGTACACAAATTATATTTTCTGTTTCTTTATCAACTCATATTAAAAAACTGAGTGCCTAAAAATAACTAAAACAGTATTCCTAAACTGCAACTACACCAACTTCCTACAAATGTAGGTACTTCAGATTTTGTGATAAGCTGAATAGACTATGCATGGTCTATGGTTGCTCAGACGTCCTATTTGATCTTGGCTCTTGAGCCTGAACTGTAACTGTTACTTCTACAATAAATCTCATAACCACGAGTATGATCTGTGAGTTCTGTGCAGCTGTTGAAATGAATTATCGAACCCAGTACTCTACTGTGCTGTAGAAGGGAGAGTTAGTGTGGAGAGAGAGGGCGTATGTGACCTCCACTTCACAGGAATCAGCCTTGGGCTGCTGACTTTGGTTTTTTGTTTCTCTTATCGAGTTGAAGGAGGTAAAACACCTTGACTGTGCCTTTTTTCACTCGGCTCTAGAGCCTGAATGTTAGACTGACTCCAGGGTAATAACAGTCAGGGCTAAACCCTGGTGGTGTAGTAGTAGCTGAGTACTGTGTCTGCTAACTAAGAGATCAGCAATTTGAATCTGCCAGCTGCTCCTTGGGAACTCTATGGAGCAATTTTACTCTGTTGTGTAGGTTCGCTCTGGGTCAGAATCAACTCAATGGCAGTGAATTTAGTTTTTCGTGTACTGTCTCAGAGGCTCTGGTGAAGATTCTGTTTCGTCTCTCCCTGTTTCTGCCAGTCCTGTGCATTGCTTAGCAGTTTAACTCTGGTTCTGCTTCTCTCTTCACCTGGCTGTCTTCCTTCTGTGTTTATCTGTCACTGTGGTTTTTTTCCCTTTTTATAATGTTATCGGTTATGTTGGATTAGAGCCTACCCTACCCTAGTACAGCTCATGTTAACATTATATCTGCAAAGACACTGTTTCCAAACACCTTCACATTAACAGATTTGGGGGATTAAAACTTCAGTGTGTCTTTTATGGAGATACAATTCCACCCACAAGTAGCCTGTATCTTAGTATGTTGGGGGTGGTGGTTGAAGTTTTATGACTGATTATCATCTGTTCTAAAGAGAACATTAGCTGTAGTATCCAAGAGCAGAAAATAATGAATATTGTCTCATTTGGAATGTGACAAGATTGTTATATGGAACCTCTGTACCATAAACAGAGGCATACCCAAAGCATGACAGGTATGTTATGTGCCCCAGGCCCCACTTGAAGGTAGGGGAGCAGGGAGCACACATCAGACCATCACATTAACCATCTGTTAACCATCACAGTTTACATCATGAGCTGTGAGAGATCATTCAGCAAGTTAAGACTAATCCTGTCTTGTGTGAGAGACTCAGTGGGTCAAGGCAGACTGTGACCTTACTCTGCTGCATTATAGAAAGAGAAGAAACTGAAGGAAAAAAAAAAGACTTCAAGTACATCATTGACCAATTTTCATCAGTGAAATTACAGAAGATGCAGTTGTAATTTTCATGTAGTGTCATAATGTGTTAAGTGAAAATGAAAACAAGCTTAACTTATAGTTTTGAGCTGATATTATGGTTATGTTATCTAAAACATGGAGGTCAGCTGTTTGGACTGGGATACAGAGGTGTACTGAGAGGTGAGGGGCAGAAGAGGCATTTGTCCTTGGATACAAGTTCAAGGGGGCACCAGACAAGGCATAGAACAACAGTCTACAAGGCTACAAATAGGGAAGCCACATGACTGAGACAGCCAGACAAGAGGGGAGAAGGCATTTCTGCTGATGCGTAGCTACTGTCAATGTCTATTCACCCTGAAATTGGGGAGGCGTGGGGCATGCCCAGCTTAGGCATCCCTTCTGGGCACTTGCTACCCCCACAGTGCCTCTGCAAGCGCACAGTAGCAGTGCTCGCCGTTGATACTATTTTCCATAGATGCACATCTGCATAAAGAAAGCCTGTAAAGGGCTTTACACACTAGTTTGACTCCTTGCCATTTTACAAAATAATTCTGTAGGAGCTACTGAATTTAGGGAGTTATAATTAACACCACTGTCTTGGTCAGCTAGTGCTGCTTTAACAAAAATACCACAAGTATATGACTTTAAAAAGAGAAGTTCACAATGTCGACTCCAGGGAGAGGCTTTCTCTGCTGGCTCTGGAGGGACGTCCCTGTGATCCACCCTCCCCCAGACTAGAAGCTTATAAGGAAAAGGGACCCCAGGTCCTTTCCAAAGGACATGCTCAGCTTCCGGCACTGCTTCTTCTGGTATGAGGTCCCCAACTCTCTGCTTTCCTCCTTTTTTATGTTCCAGGAGGCTGCCCTGAGACTTAATGCAATGCCACACATTGAGTACTGTCTCAGTCAGCTGCTGCCCATCCTCCCTTGTTAGCATCGCGGAGGTAGGGTTTACAACATAAAGTCATTCAATATAAAACCAGGAACGATGGCATAGCCAAACCACCACAAAAATTTCTTTTTGGAAATACCATTCGATCTATGACTACCACCACCAAGATATAGTAAACCTGTAAGGCCTTTAGCTTGGCATCTCCATTGGTTCCAGGGTATATGGATACAAATTATTCTGCATTAGATTAAATATTTGAAAAAAGACTACTTTTCCAACAAAGTGTGCAAAAGTTCAGAGGTGAAGGCTAGCCTTCTTTTTCTTCCTGATACTTTTCCAGTGCTTGAGTTTGAGCTTGGTAACCAAATAATTGACAATTCATTTGTCAAATTATGTTTCACAAAGTAAGCTTCTTAGGTCTAGACTTGACCTCAAATATTCCATTTTTAGTTTGTCTTTTTTGAGGTCTAAAATTATTACCTTTCTCTTTTTACTAATATGCTTGTTAAAGCTGTAAGAAACAGTGGAAAAAGTTGGTTCTTTGCTTATTTGAAAATTTTATTAAATAGAGAAAACAAAACCCATTGCCTTGAATCAGTTCTGACTCATGGCGACCCTAGGTCACTTTGTTTTGTATGTAATGAAAAATGAATGATTTTAATGCTAATTATCAATAACAAAGAAGTATGATTCAACATTTAAAATGAAATGTGTGTGGTCATCTATTGCTGCTGTAACAGAAACACACAAGTGGTTAGCTTTAACAAAGAAAACTTATTCTTCATACAGTCCATTAGACTAAAAGTCCAAATTCACTCTGTCTCTGTCGGCTCTGGAGGAAAGTCCTTGTGTTGCATCAGTCTTTCTTTGATCTGAGGGCATCTCGGCACAGGTACCTCAGGTTAGAAGGACACGCTCTGCTCCTGGCGCTGCTTTCTTGATGGTATAAGGTCTACAACTCTATGCTTGTTTCACTTTCCTTTTATCTCTTACAGGGTAAAAGGTGGTACAAGTCACACTCCAGGGAAACTCCCTTAGGAAGGGTGTTATGGTCCCACCCTAATCCTCTTTAACATAATCCAATCTTGCCCTATTAACCATAGGCGGAGATTAGGATTTACAACATAGGAAAATAAAAAAATAGAGAACAACTTGACAATACTGGGAATCACAGCCCAGTCATATGGCTACACATATTTTGTGGGGGGACAACAGTTCAATCCATGACAAAATTAATGACATAAAATTTGAATTGTGGAGGACAAGGATTGATTTTTTTCATGGTCTGTTTCTGAACCAGTCTTTAATCCTCGTGGAATTAAACAGTCTTTCAGGCTTTTCCTTTCTTCATCCACACTTGGATTACTGGTACTAATTCATTGCTTTATTTGCTAGCTCTAAAATATCCTGTATTCAGATTCAAGTCTTAGTAATAAGCAGTTAAATGTTAAGTGGAAATTCAATTGAAAACCATTTTGTCTTGTTTTGTTATAACAGAACCACAACATACCACACTTGGTGAAATTTGACTTTCCATATAATTTTCTACCCAACAATGTAATTTCTTTATAGTTTCCCTCTTTTCTGAGCCAGTCTATTAACACAGTGTCTGTTTGGTGGTAATATGTCTGTCCTTTTGAAAATGTGGAAAAACTCTACCATGTACTTTATATATGGTAAATGGCTGATGAATCTGCAGTTTTGTTCTTTAAATCAACTATTTGCCTAGCCAGGGACCTTAGCAGATGTGGAAAAACGTAGTAGGTGTTGAAGGATGTGCAGTTAGAAAAAGGAAAAAATACCAGAGTCCAGAACAATAGGTGACGATCACCTAAGTTTCTCATGATAATGATTTACTACATCCGTTAGTTCTACACTGTGGCTTTTTCCTTTTTTGTAAAAGGCTTGTGGAAGCAATAGGGCATAATATGCCAGAATAAAAATGAGATGAAACAGAAAATGTAATGAACTCATTTCATCTTCTACATGAAATAGCAAAAGATGACTCTTCTTCTGTTTTCTAAATGTCATCTCCCATTATTTTCTTTCAAAACTTTTTTCAAGGAAATCTGAAAGTCTTCACTTAATTTATAACTATAAAGCTTACAGAAGAGCTACAGTTAAAAGTCTGAATAATTATTGAGAATCATCTATGTCAACAAGATTTGAAAACTCAAAATTATAGGTAGTAAACAATGAGTTGATATGAAAAAGGATTTGAAAACTACAAGGTTTACACAGATGTTAATTACTGCCTTTTCATTCTATTATTAATAAAATAATAGTTATGTCTCTACTTGAGATCTTTGATTAAATTCTTATCATTTTATGTTTTTAATTAAGACTTTGTATTTAAAAGAATTTTTAAGGTGTTCAATCCTCCAGACTTCATACTCAATATTAACAGTATATATATATATAGTATATTAATGTAACTGTGTTTATTCTTTAGCTGATGCCATTCTTAATCCTGATTTATATTCACCCTTTATCAGGTACATGTGAAGGGAAAATAGGAATAAGGGATACTTCTTCCTAATGTTTAGCTGGTTTTGTATGATCCTGAAACATGCATATTCATTTCCTGCTATTTAATCATTACTACATAGTTCAATAAACATTTTTAGACAGAATCTGACTTATTTCTTTTCCAAGAAGAATGTGTTTTTGAAGTATTACAAATATTTGAATCCTTGCTATCGGCTTACATGTGAATAGAAGTAGTCATAGTAGAAAGAATAAGGTAGCAGAGACACAGGTAATAGAGACATAGTTGGTATTTGACTTTGAATGATGTTTGTGCTTAGAGTTGAACAAAATCTTAATCGCTACTTTAAGAACTAAACTTATTCTTATTGTGTGCTGTTGAGTACATTCTGACTCATAGCAGCCCTATAGGACAGGGTGGAGCTGCCCCATAGGGTTTCCCAAACTGTAATCTTTATGAAAGTAGATTGCTAAGTCTTTTTCCCATGATGTGACTGTGTGGGTACTTGCTACAAAATAATGAGTGAAGCAGAGAAGATCTGTCCCAAGACTTGCCAGAAGGTACCTTAGGTCCCTATTCAGTATCTTATTATTTACCATTTTATGCTTTACACTCAAATTAGTTGCCTTTATCAACCTAAAGGAGACCTGGTGGTATAGTGATTAAGTATTTGACTGCTAACCAAAAGGCTGGCAGTTTGAATACACCAGCTGCTCCTTAGAAATCCTATCAGACAGTTCTGTTGTCTCCTATAGGGATACTAGGAAGTGGAATCAATTTGATAGCAATGGATTTGGTTGGTTGTTTTATCACCTGAATCTAAGTATTGTCTGTTTACTTTCTCACATTATTCTCATGTTATTGCATCATATCATGTATCATATTTGATTAATTTGGGACTGGGGAAATAAGTGAGAGGCTTCTAATTTAAAAAAAAATTACTTTTGCAACTGAATTGATGGATAAAGTTAGAAAATGTAAAGAGATAAATATAATGTAAATAAGAATTATTGTGAAGAGAAGAGATGACCATCTAGGAGAAAGAACCTAGAATGTGTCGTTAAGAGACCTAGATTTAGTCACCTGTTATAACTAATTATCTATTTATTCTGTGTTGAATTACTTAGCCTCTCTGAGCCTTGATTTTCTCATCTGCTTGGAGCTTCTACTATTTCAAATGCTTGCAAAAGTAGATGAGCCATAAACAACACTACAATAATGGCCACACTAACAAAGTAACCCTTTCCTTAGATGCTTACTGGGTTATTATGTGAATCAAACTCAGTACTATAGAGTTTGTAAATTATAGAGCAAAAACAAATACTACTTTTGATGATATTTTTTTTTTTTCTTAGTGGAGAATGATGCAAGTGCTTTTCTTAACTCATTTGAAGGTATAAAGAGAACATTGGACTGTTTGGATTTTAAGCTCCAGTAAAGAGAATTATGACTATAAAACTTGAAGAAATATGAGGAGGATGTGGTGAGATAATCAGGGGTTGTTCAAATAAGACAGAGTTGTATAAAACTGGACACCCTTTTGCATAATTGGTCTTTGATTTGTAGCATTACAGGCTCCGTTATGTCTGCCTGGAGACATAATGTGTCTTTGTATTTTGGTCCTCAGCTCCCCTTGAAGATCCCCTCACTCAAGTCCTCTGAGAGGATTAAGCCAGGAGTAAATTGGGTGGAGAAAGAGACTCTTGTGCAGTGTTTGTGATGATGAGAGACGTCAGTGGTGGTGGTGGTGTTGGTGATGGCACAGGTTTTGTCAGCTTTGATCTTCAAGAACTGATGGAGTGTAGCTGCTGTCTGCAGTACTGTCTGGAGCAGTTCAAAGGTGTGTGATTTAGGGTACTTTAGACAAGTCATGGAAGGAGCCCTGATAGTGTAGGAGCTAAGTGCTTAGCAGCAAACAGAAAGGTTGGCAGTCTGAACCCACCTAGCAGTTAGGGGAATAAGACCTGATGATTCTGCTGCAGCGTGGATGACAGCAAGAAATCCCTCTAGGGCAGTCCTGTTCTTTCACATGGGATAGCTATGAGTTGAAAATGGACTCAATGGCATGTAACAACAGCAACAAAAAAGGTAATATCGCCAGCTTGGAAATGATCACAGCAACAATGAGTACAGTTCTGAGGCAGCTTTATTCTGATGGGTTGGACTAGATGTCCTGTCTGTGCTCATGTTTTACCTGTTGCTCATTTCTGGAAAGGACTGGCTGGGGATTAAAAAAAGAATCCTCAGAAAAGGAAGTGTTTAGGGCATGCTATTTCCTGGGATTCACTTGTTTCTTTTTTAACCTCCATCACTAGAATCACGTATGTAACTTAATCCGTTATAAAGATTTATGGTGTCAGAGCAATTTTTGGAATCAGAGAATTCTAGGACTTCTTCCTGGGGCGGGGGATAGGAGGACCAGAAGATTCTTGTTTCAACTGTATTAGCAAAGGATCCATGGAGAAGTATGTTCGGGATTCAATTGGGATTCAGAATGTAAGGATAATTTTTGATACATACTTATAGTTTCCCAAATGCAAATAATTTCAGCATAAATGTGTGTCTTAAAAATTACTAACTGCTTATATAATCATGATTGAATTTTATTAACCTTATATTTGGAAAGCCCATCTGTTATAACCCTAATGATAGATGAAGAAGCTGAGAGACCCAGAGGTTAAATGTCTCAGCCAAGTCCACAAAATTAGGAAAAGTCAAAGCCAGTATCAGAGTTGTAGATTCTTGACTCATAAAATACTGTGGTTTCTGCTATAGTGTCAGTGGAGGTTTGGATGTGGGATGATAAAGTAATGAATATGCATAAAAATTTTAAATGCCTAGGCCAAATTTCTCTTTTTTATATCCATAATTTTCTACCAAGAAAACACTAAAGCCAGGAAACTGTCGCCTCAGTGGAAATTGGAGGAAGAAACCATTTGCATCATTTCTCAAATATTCAATCTAATCAAAGCAGCTTTCAAGAGCTGACATGTAACCACAGCTTTGAGGGTAGAGATGAATAAGCCAATAGATACCTATTAAATGTCCCATTAAAATGTAATTGAGATATAGTCCTTTGCCTGTTTAATTCCAAAGTTTCCAAAGTCAGTTGGCAAAGTGTTCAAATGGCCCGTTGATTCCCACGGTCCTGGTTTTAGAAGAGCATGGAAGCAGAACTGTGTACTGGTAGAATCATGCCTATTCACTAATCATATCCTCAAATGGAATACTTATTATTGAGTCTCGATTTTCCTACTCTCCAGTACAGTGATAACAAGTAGTAAACTATTAAGAACTTCTAAGGCAGACATGGGAAAGGGGTCAATCCATGATCTCTCTCAAAAAAATTGTGCTATAATTATACAGTCTAATTCTATTAGGATAACATTACAAAGTTTTGGATTACAAACAAACAAAAAGATTTCAAGGCCGCAAAATATACATACTACTTTAGGAAATGTTTGATGAAATAAAATCATGGCTTAACAGAAGAATATGAATGTCTTTAGAGAGTGTTACAATGAGATTTGACACAGATATTCAAATACTTGTGTAGGGTTGCTAAGAGTTGGAATAAATTTGATGGCATAAGTAACAACATAAAGGGCTTTATGTATTTACTCTTTCTCTCTGACCTTCTTCCTTTTCATATGTATGTATGTAGCTAGCTGGAATGTGATTAATTACTTTTGTGTGTAGCATTTCTAGCCATAGGCTTGTAGCTCCCACCGAGGTGACTGGGTGGCACAGTGTGATAGGGTAACTGTGACCTACTAAGTGGACTAGTCATTTTTTTTTGCATTAAAAGAGCCAGTGGCAGAGCAGAGAGGAGGATCTCACCACCACCAAGGAGGAACAGTCAGAAGCAGAGAGTGTGTCCTTTGGACCTGGGATCCCTGTGCTGAGAAACTCCAGGAGCAGGAACCAGAGAGACAGGGACAGAGACAGACAAGCTGTAACCCTCAGTATGGTGGTGGGAGGACAGACCCTGCGGTAGATATCAGCAGCTAGAGACAGCATCATGGACTTTCCTGCCTTTGGAGGGAGAAATTGGAGTGCCTTTGAGTAGAAGCAGATAGCCAGGGTGAGGCTGCCTGTGAACACAGCTGAGGAGAGGAAGTCCCGATGAAAGAACTGTATCCTGAGTGTTCCTGAGCCTGTAACTTCCCTAGTGCACCTCATAATCATGAATTTGGTCTGTGAGTTCTGTGTGGCCATTGAAATGAATTCTTGAACCCAGTAGAGAAATAAAGTACCGTGCAAGGAATGGTTGGTGTCAAAATTAGTAAAGATGGCTGAGAGAGGTGTTTCTGACCTCTGCCTCATAGGAGTCAGTTTGGGGCTGTTGACCTTGATACTCTTTCACCTCATGAAGTTGGAGGAGGTCAGATTCCACCCCCAAAAGGTCAGCAGTTCAAATCTGCCAAGTGCTCCTTGGAAATTCTATGGAGCAGTTATACTCTGTTCTATAAGGTTGCTATGAGTTGGAGGCAATGAGTTTGGTTTTGGTTAAATATTTACTGACCCTGTTGTAGTACACATGATTACAACAATCATAGTAGAAGTTGGTATTTGGTGATTTTTTTATACAAAGTAGTAAGTCAAATGTCTGGTATAGAAAATATTAAATAAATGCCATGTTTTTGTGCAAATAATGCATGGCTTCTAGGTTTGTTTGCCAACTGCACTCTCTCCACTGGAGGTATATTCATGAGTATTGCTATGCAAATTTTTTACAAGTTGCTATAAAAAAATTAGCATAATATGCTTATGATAATACCTCATGGGGGAGGTTACAGTTGGCAAACAAATGTAGAAGGTAGATATTATTTGTGTAAAACCTGATGATCTCACATAAATAACATTTGTGTTATTTATGATGGCTTCCAGAAAATAGGGAATGTGATCGAAGAAATACACACTTTGAAGGCAGGTAGGTAGGTCCAAAGTAGCCTCTGCTTCTTAGGGTAGTATCTGTTAGATAGTGGACTTTTAAAAAACGACACTAGAAAGAATGAATAAATAGATGGGACTTATATTTGGGCCTTAAAATGAAAAAGCTATCAAGCCCCTTCTGACTCATAGAGATTCTCTAGGACAAAGTGGAAGTGCCGTATAAGATTCTAAAGGTTGGATAGTGGATTTGAACTGCAGACCTTTTGATTAGGGCTGCCATGGCTGTCATCTCTGGGCCTTGTGGTCAGCTGGCACTGAGTCAGTTCTGACTCATTATGACCTTACATACAGTACAACAATGCTTCGGTACACTGTTACAGCCACTGTGTCAGTCCATCTTGTTGAGAGTCTTCTCTGTTTCTCTGACTCTACTAAGTATGTTGGCCCTCTCCAGGGACTGGTCCCCCCTAATAACATGTCCAAAGTACGTGACATGAAGTCTCACCATCCTTGCTTCTAAGGAGCATTCATTCTGGCTGTACATTTTCAAAAACAGATTTTTTTTGGTTCTTCTGTAAGTCCATAGTGAAGAATATTGAATTCATATTTATTGAATATTCTTGAATATGTAATATTTAAGAATATTGAACCATAATTCAAAGACATCAATTCATCTTTGGTCTTCCTTATTCCCTGTCCAGCTTTTGCATGCATTTGAGGCAACTGAAAACACCATGGCTTGGGTCAGACACATCTTAGTTCTTAAAGTGATTTATGTTTGCTTTCAACACTTTAGAGAGATCTTCTGCAGAAGATTTGCCCAATGCAATGCATCATTTGATTTCTTCAGTGCTGCTTCCATGGCCATTGATAGTGAATTCAAGTAAACTGAAAACCTTGGCAACTTCATTCTTTTCTCTGTTTTTTCATGATGTTACTTACTGCTCTAATTGTGATGATTTTTGTTTTCTTTATATTTAGATGTAATCTCAGGGCCTTAGTTTTCTCATACATGAAAGGAAAGTAAAAATGACTGTAATCATACTGTTTTTGACAAAGTCTATATATAACTCCTATTAGAGTGCTTAGAACACAACAGCTACCAAAATATAGTAGATGCTAAGGAAACAGTAATTCCCTCTTATACTTCTTGTTTCTTTTAGTATTTTTTATCCATTTTAGATGAAAATCTTTATCAAATGGCTTCCGTATTTTTCTACTTTCTTATGTTATAAATATCTAAAGTGATTTTTGTAAAGATGACTGAAGGCATCTAACTGACATTTAATGATTCTTACTCTATGCTAAAAACAATAGGTATCATTATTATTTTCTTAAATGTGTGAAACAGAAACAGAAGTCTAGATAGGAAAAAGAACTCCATAGTTATTAAGTGGATGATCCAGGATTTGAATCTACACATTTAGGTTCCATAATTCTTGTACTTAGCGATAATGCTATACTGTTAAAATTATAAATGTCAGATGTCATATTGTGCTTAAATACAAAGAAATTCTGAAATTACTACTGCTTTTTTGTCATATACTAAATATTTTGAAAGCCTCATACTGTTCTGCTTGTAAAAGCTCAGCCCATACATTTTGATTTTCTTTTTGTCTTATTTCTTATTGACCACCTTTTCAGTAATTTCTGTTTTGGTAGTCCAAGTGATAATGCTGTCATGTCAATGCTCTATTATTCTGTGGGTTGAGAAATCATATAACCACGTTTGTAAGAATCCTGTAAAGCAAAAGTAAATATGCCTGAGGATTTCTTGTCTAGCTAAAGATTATAAATCTTAAGACATAGCCTTATTGGGCAACTTTATTATTAACCTAACCCAATAAAGATTTAAATGCTAGGCATTTGGTGGTATATAAAAATAAAGAGTACTGTTTTCCACAACAGTTATACTATATGCATTCCCAGTAGCATGGTTCTTGGAAAAAGCACAGCCAGAATGTGCTCTAGAAGCAAAGACAGCAAGGTAGTGTCTCCTATACAAGGCATCGGTCCCTGGTGAATGATATCATGTTTGGCAAAGTAGACAGTTCACTAAAAAGAAGAAGACCCTCAACAGGAGCTGCAACAATGGACTCAGGCAGTTATAAGGATTATGCAGGACCAGGCAGTGATTCATTCTGTTGTGCATAGGGTAGCTATGGATTGAAACTGACTTGATGGTACCTAACAACAATATCAGCAATGGGTAAGGGTTCTGATTCTTCCACATCCTCACCAACATTTGTTGTTTCCTGTTTTTGTTCTTTTTAATCTTAGCCATCCTAAACCAACCTACTACTGTTGAGTCGATTCTGACTCATAGTGACACTGTAGCCATACTAGTGAGAGTGAAATTGTATCTCATTGGGGTTTTGATTTGCATCCCACTGATGGTTAATGACATTGAACATTTAATTTTGTGTTTGGTGGTCACTTGACTGTCCTTTTTGACCACCTTATGAAACACTGTGGTAGTTCCTTAAAAAACTAAAAATAGAACCAGTAATTCCACTTCTAGATGTACCCCGAAACACTTGACAGCAGAGACTCAAATAGAAACTTGTATACCAACGTTTATTACATTGCTATTCACAATAGCCAAACAGTGGAAACAACTTAACTGCCATTGACAGAGAAATGGATAACAAAATGTGGTAGATACATACAGTAGAATACTACTCATCTAGAAGAAGAAATGACATCTTGATACATGCTACAATTTGGACTGAAACCAAAAACCCACGGCCATTGAATTTATTTTTGATTTATAGTGGTCCTATAGGACAGAGTAGAGCTGCCAATTGTGTTCCCAAGGAATGCCTGATGGATTTGAACTGCAAACTTTTTGACTAGCAGCCATAGCACTCAACCACCACACCACCAATTTAGATAGAGATAGAAATTACATTGAGTGAAGTAAGTCAATCACAAAAGGACAAATACTGTATTTCTTATATACAGAAAGATGAAAAAAGGTAAGCGTATAGAGAACAAAGTTTATTAGTGGTTACAAATGGGAGAGTAATGAAAGATTAACAGCAATAGAAATACCACACTGATTAAAACAGGGTTGCACAACAGGTTATTGTAATTGCTGTCAGTAAGTTGTACATCTGTAAAAAGTTGAACTGGCAAAAGTTGTGTAAGAGGTGTATTTACAACAATAACAAAAAGAGAGAAAGCAGATGCTGAGGCCGATTACGTAGAACTAAAAATCTCATGGGATTTGGTTTGTTGGTTTGGAGATTTGGTTGTTGATTTCTTGGAGCATCCTAGTTAATTGGGCCAATAATGTGTTTAGTACCTCTGTTTCACCTCCTACTTCAATATATAGTGCCTGGGGTTTCAAAAGCTTGTAGGTAGGCAACCAAGACACAACTATTGGTCTCTATCCACCTGGAAAAACAGAGGAAGAGTGAAAATGAGGAATAGGAGGAGGCACTTGGCCTGGCTTGGCATGGAATGTGTGGCTAATTGCCTCCATGAACAACTGCTTCCTTTGCCATGAAAACAGAAAAACTGGCTGGTACCTAGCTACTCTTACTGAATATTTTGATCAACGATTCTGTGGAAGAATCTGACTTAAGGGGGGGGGGGAGTGCAGAACAGAATTTCAAATTCTCAAAGATTCTAGACTTCCTGGAGCCATGGAAGTTGAACAAAACCCAGAAACTATTGCCCTGACATAAACTTTGGACTTTAAACCAAAAATATTTCCTGAAGTCTTCTTAAGACTAGACAATACTTTAGCATAACTAGGAAAAATGTCTGAGCATTTTGCTGTTTTATGAACTATCTATATGGGATCAAATTGACAAGAACAACTCAAAAGATGAGCTGGGAACCTAACAGGGCAGTGAATTTGTGTTAATGTGGGAGGAACAGCTTAGAAAAGGAATATGAGAATGGTTACACAACTTGAAGAATATAATCAGTGTCACTAAATGCCATATGAAGAAACTGTTGAATCTGTGTATGCTTTGCTGTATGTATCCTCAACAACAAAATAAATAAAATTGTGTTAGAAAAAACAAAAAAAATGAAGGAGACTTGTTTGCTCCATACAGTTTACCATTATGTCACACAAGATTGAATGTTACAATAGAGAAAAAAGCTACAAGAAGTGTTGTATATTTAGATTAGGATATAGCCACTAGTAAATGTGGAGGAGAGACCTAAGCCATCGAGTTTTCAGTTGCTACATATGCATATGAAAGCTGGGCAGAGACTAAGGGAAACTGAAGAATTGATGTCTTTGAATTATGGTATTGGTGAGGAACATTGAATATACCATGGACTGCCAAAAGAACAAATAGATAAAGCTAGAATACTCCTTAGAAACAAGAATGACAAGATTTCTTCTCATACACTTTGCACATGCTATCAAGAGGGATCTGCCCCTGGAGAAGGACATCATGCTTGGCAAATAAGGGTCAATGAAAAAGAGGAAGACTTTCAATGGATTGACACAGTGGCTACAACAATGAGCTCAAATATAGCAATGACTGTGTACATGGTCCAGGACCAAGGAGTGTTTCATTCTGTTTTACACAGGACTGCTGACTTGGAAATGACCTGATGGAACTTAACAAGACTATGGCCACTTGTGCGTGGAGAAATATTAAAGTTATTGTGTACACACTCTTGAAAAAGAGGTAATGTCAGTAATTTTCCTTGAGTCGACTAGATAGTGAGCATAACGGGCTTAGGTGACAACTTATGAAGAAAAGATAATAAAGGATAAGGAATACACAGACAAAAAAATGAGCTGTAAGATAGTTTATGTTGTGAATGAGTGTCTTTGAACGTGTACAATTTAACAAATTTTCAGTTTGGGATAGAGAACTGAAATGGGTTGTTTCTGTCCCTACCACTCTTTCTATCCAGCACCTGCTTCAATTTAGGCTGTACTAAAAGTTGACTAGTAGTTATTTCTGTAGTATTCATTAGTGTGGCAGATTGTATTTTCTAAAGAAGGCTGCAAAAATTTCTCCCATCACACATGCTCTTCAGCAAGGTGACACCAACACATTTCTGGAGAGCAGAACGTGGATGCAGGTGAAAGGATGACTACCATAGAGCAAACAAAACGGAATGGAGTTACAATCAGGGAGCTGCTGTACCGGCCATGTCCCTCCCATGCAACTGCCATCTGCACATTCCTGTGCACTGAAGGACAAGCAGCCCAGCTTCCTCGCATGCAAAATATGCAGCAAAGGGCAATCTCTAAAGTGATTGATCGGATTGCCTGAGGAAGAGCTGAAGTTGAATGAAGTGGATTTTTGTGGCAGAGAAACTGTTTGTTTTGAAGACCTCCTCCCTCAACCTCTAGGCAGGCTTCTCATCCATGTATCATTGACTTTTAAAAAGTTTGTTCAATGACTCACACCTCTGTCTGCCTTCCCTTTAAAAAATAGGCACATAAATCCAACAACAAAGGAAACTACACTAGTTTCCTTGAATCAGCAGCCTGTTCATTCATTCTTTTTTAAAAATAAAAGGACATATAGATATCATTAGGCGTGCAAGGAGAATTGGCACCATAGAAGCAAAAGATCAAAATTAACAAAACAGTAGAAGCCAGAGACAGCAGAGATAATTCAGGGAAAAGAAAATTAAATTTCTAATTTCTATGTTAAAAACCCAAACCCATTGCCATCTGACTCATAGTGACCTCCTTATAAGACAGAGTAGAACTGCCCCATAGGGTTTCCAAGGAGCACCTGGTGGATTTGAACTGCTGACCTCTTTCTTGGTTAGCAGCTGTAGCTCTTTACTATGCCACCAGGGTTTACAATTTCTGTGTTTAGGGATCTCTAAAGTTATTACACTAATAAAACAAGAAGAGAATGGCCAAAAAGTGGGTTATTGGAGAGAAAAGAAAGGAGCTCTTGGAAACTGAGTAAAGAGAAGTGTTGCCAAAATATAATTTGATAGATGGGCTATTAGATGAAACTGATGACATCTTTTAAAGTATAGAAAGAAGACAGAGATAGAAAATTAGAGAGAGAAAGAGACCATTATTCTAAAAGACCTAGCATCTGAACTTCTCACTAGATTCTAGAAGGAAAAAAAATAAAAACCTGAAAAAGTGAAAAGGTACCAATGATCAAAGAAATAATAAAATTTCCCAAAGGTGAAGGAAAAAAGTCTTCTGACTGAGAAGCATGCCACAGCCTAGACATGATACATGAAAATTATATCCTCACAAACTTTCCATACCACAGAATAAAGCCAAGATTTAAAATGTTTCTGGAAACATGATGGTGAAATAGAGGCAGAGAACAAAAAGGACAGGGAAGCTTGTTTCCAGTCAATGGTGGGATAGAAAATTGAGGAGAATGCTTCTAAAATTTTGAAGGGGGAGATTCTTGAGGCTGTGATTGCATACTCAAAACTGACGTCGAAGAAACTGAGAAAGCTTGCCTTCTGTGCATTTTTTCTTGAGCAACTGTTTAATGGGATACTCTTTTAAAATGTAGGAGAAAACCATGAAAACGGAAGACCTGGGATCTAGCTAGGGATCTAATTCAGTAAGCAGAGAAGGAAAATTTTGGAATATAAGCTGTGAACACAATCTAGAAAAGAGTGAGTCTGGTTGGATGGCCTAGAGAGCAAAAGGGCTCAGTGACAGAAAGACTCCAAGGGAAAGAAGGGAGGTTTCTCTGTAATACATTGTAAAATTAAGTGGTTGGAAAATTTGAGAATATTTTGTAAAAAGATGATTCTTTTATCCGGAAGGGAGAAAAAAGCAGAAACCCTAGGAGGGAAAAAAAAGTTACATAAACCTATAAATTACCTGAATATGGTATAGAATATCCATCATAGATTGAATTGTGTCCCCCCAAAAATGTGTAGAGCAATTTGACTGAGTCATAATTCCCAGTATTTTGTGATTGCACTCCCTTTTGTGGTTTTCCTGAGAATAAATCCTAATCTCTGCCTATGGTTAATAGTCTGGAACCCTTCCTAAGGCTACTTTCCTGCTTTATTGTAAAAGGAGTTTCCCTGGAATCTGACTTGCACTACCTTTTATCCTTCTATCCTACAAGAGATAAACAGAAAGGGAAGCAAGCAGAGAGCTGAGGACCTCATACCATCAAGAAAGCAGCATCAGGAGCAGAGGGCGTCCTTTGGGACCTGAGATTCCTGCACCAAGAAGCTCTCAGACCAAAGAAAGGCTAATGCAACACAAGGACCTTTCTCCATTGCTGACAGAGAGAGTGCATTCCCCTAAAGCCGCTACCCTGAATTCAAACTTTTAGCACACTGGACAGTGTGAGAATAAACTTTTCTTTGTTAAAGCCATCCATTTGTGGCATGTCTGTTAGAGTAGTAACAGATAACTAAGACAGTGTCAGAAAAGAAAATACAATAGTGCAGTTGCTCTTGATTGATTCCTCTTTGAGTGCTACAGGCTTCAGGTTGCTGAGCATGTAAACAAAGAAATATAATTCCAGCACACTGTTTGATTTTTGTAATGTGAATGATTTTATAGACATGATAATTGAAGCATGATATAAACATGCTCGTCTTTTAAAATTAACCAGCAGTCAGCCATGGGGACTATTTTCCACTCATTTTTATTTTTCACTTATTTTTACACTGTCAGTGTACGTGTCACATGACAGAGTTCAGCATACATTGGGGCCATGGCATTATTTTAAAAAATAAACAAATCAATAAAGTTGGTAGAAATCAAGACATTTTCATTCAAATAATCCTTGTGGTTGAGTCTATTCACTTGGGATACATCTTAAAGCAAAAGTGACCTTAAAACACCAATCAGGAAGCAGCACTCTAAATTTAAGACATAGCAGTGCTTTCTGGTTGTACTTATAATTAATTCTACGGTGTTTTACCATGGCTCACAAGGTGTGTGTGTTTGGCTTCTTTTTGACTTTTATGTACTAGATTACATGACACATTCTCAGAGTCTTCCCTGCCTAAAGGAGGTTCCTTGCCATTATCATTCTACCCTCTGCAGGATCCATTGTTATTTATTTCAGCTCAGTGTTTACTCCATTTTTTTCTTCTCATCACAGATGCTAAAATTCTGTATTTAAAACAACTTGCGTTTGCTTTTCATTTCCCACTATTGCTGTGTCAAAAACAATGTCTTCTTGGATGTATATTGATTTCTCTTTGATGAGTCACTTGCACTTTCGTGCTTTGTTTATTGGCTGAATAGATGGCCTACCCTCTCTGGGCTCTTGTGTGGCTTGGGGATGTAGAATGGCCTGCTTAACTGAAAGGACTGTGTAGGACTTTAACCAATTATTAACCATTTAATGTTTCTAAGAGACTTAGCACCCACAAGTCTGTCAGTTTTTTGTACTCAGGGAGCTTGCTTTTTGCTGTGATGCTACAAGATATGTCACTCGGTTTCAAAGGGTAGCAGGGTCACCCATGGCAAACAGACTGAGCTTCCAGACTAAAACAGACTAGGAAGTCGGACCAAGCAGTCTACTTCTGAAAAAATTATGAGTAAAAACCTTATGAATAGCAGCAAAACATTGTCTTATACAGTATCAGAAGATGAGCCCCTCAGTTTGGAAGGCACTCAAAATACTGCTGCAGAACAGCTGCCTCCTCAATGACCTAAATGATGTGGATAGAGTCAGGCTTTCACCTGATACCTTTTTTGCTGATGTGGCATAATTCAAAATGAGAATAAACAAACATCCACTAATAATCAGAATGCAGAAGATAGGAAATATAAATGCAGGAAAATTGGAAACTGTCAAAAATGAAATGGAATACATGAACATCAATATCCTAGGTTAGTGTTCTGAAATGGACTGGTATTAGGCATTTTGAATTGGACAATCATATGGTTTACTGTGCTGGGGAGGAAAACTTGAAGAAGAATGGGGTTGTGTTCATTGTCAAACAGAATATTTAAGCCCTATCCTGAAGTACGAGGATAATATCCATATGCCTACAAGGAAGACTAGTTAATATGACTATTATTCACATTTACAAACCAACCACTAAAGCCAAAGAGGAAGAAATTGAAGATTTTTACCATCTCCTGCAGTCTGAAATTGATCAAACATGCAATCAGATTCATTGACAACTACTTGTGATTAGAATGCATAAGTGGGAAACAAAGAAGCTGGATCAGTAGTTGGCAGATATAGTTTTGATGACCAAAATGATACTGGAGTTCTCATTATAGAATTTAGCAAAACCAATCAATGACTTCTGCATTGCAAAAACATTTTTTTTCATCAACATGACAATTCTACATGTGGACCTCACCAGATGCAATATGCAGGAGTCAAATTGACTACATTTATGGAAAAAGATGATGGAAATGCTCAATACCTCCAGTCAGATCAAGGCCAGGAACAGACCATCAGGTGCTCAATGTACAAGTTGCAACTGAAGAAAATTAAAACAGCTCCATGAGAGCCAAAGCATGACTTTTGAGTATATCCCACTCAAATTTAGAGACCATTTCAAGAATAGATTTGGCACATTGAACACTCAAGACCCAAGAGCAGACAAATTGTGGAATAATATCAAGGACATCAGACATGAGGGAAGCATAAAGTCATTTAAAAAACGTAGGACAGAATGAAAAGACCAAAACAGATGTCAGAAGAGATTTGGTGACTTGCTCTTGAATGTCAGGTAGCTAAAGCAAAAGGAAGAAATGATAAAACAACTGAACTGAAGATTTCAAAGGGCAGCTCAAGAAGACAAAGTAAAATATAATGGCATGTGCAAAGAGCTGGAGAGAGAAAACAAAAATGACGAACATGCCCTGCATTTTTCAAGCTAAAACAACTGAAGAAAAAATTCAAGCCTCAAGTCACAATAGTGAAGGATTCTGCAGGGAAAATATTAAACAATGCTGGAAACATTAAAAGAAGATGGAAAGAATATACAAAGTCATTATACAAAAAAGAAATGTCAACATTCAAACACTGGAAGGGATAGCATGTGATCAGGAACCAATGGAACTGAAGGAAGAAGTCCAAGCTGCGCTGAAGGCATTGGGGAAAAACAAGGCTCCAAGAATTGATGGAATACCAACAGAGATGTTGCAACAAAAGAGGTGGATCATTGGAAGTGCTCACTAGACTAAGCCAAGAAACTTGGGGGACAGTTACTTGGCCGACTGACTGGAAGAGATCCATATTTATGCTGATTCCCAAGAAAGGTGATCCTACCAAATGTGGAAATTATTGAACAATACCATTATTATCACATACAAGTAAAATTTTTCTGAGGAACATTCAAAAGCTGCTACAGCAGTCTGTCAACAGGGGACTGCCAGTAATTCAACCAATTCAAAAGAGTATGTTCAACCAGGCATATCTTTGCTGGTGCCAGGTGGATCCTGGCTGAAAGCAGAGAATACCAGGAAGGTGTTTACCTGTGTTTTATTAGTTATGCAAAGGCAATCAACTGTGTGGATCACAACACATTTGATAAACTTGCAAAGGATGGGAGTTCCAGAACACTTAATTGGGCACATGAGGAACCTGTATATAGATCAAGAGATAGTTGTTTGTGGAGAACAAAGTGATACTGTATGGTTTAATGTAAGGAAAGTTGTGTGTTAGGGTTGGATCTTTTCATCATACTGCTTCAGTATGTATGCTGAATAAATAATTTGAGAAGCTTGACTGTATATATAAGAACAGGGCATCAGGATTGGAGGAAGACTCATTAACAACCTGCATTATGCAGATGATACATCCTTGCTTGCTGAAAGTGACGAGGACTTGGAGTACTTACTGATGAAGATCAAAGACCACAGCCTTCAGTATGGATTACATCTCGAGAAAACAAAGATCCTCATAACTGGACCAACAACCTGTAACATTATAATGAAGAAAGGTTTGAGGTTGTGAATACAATCACCAAGCGTGAAAATAGCAGTCAAGAAATCAAAGGACAAATTACACTGGGCATGTCTGCTGCAAAAGAAGTCTTTAAAGTGTTAAAAGGCAAAGATGCACTTTGAAGACTAATGTGCTCCTGACCCAAGCCATGATATTTCCAGTCAGCTTACATGCATGTGCTATCTGGACAATGAGTAAGGATAACTAAAGAAGAATTAATTTCTTTGAGTTATGGTATTGGTGAAGAACATTGAATATACCATGTATTGCCAAAAGGATGATGAAATCTGTCTTGGCAAAAAGTATAACCAGGATTCTCCTTAGAAGCGAGGATGGCCAGGTTACATCCTACATACTTCTGACATGCTGTAAGGAGGAATCATTCCCTGGAGAAGACGTCAGTAAAAAAGAGGAGGACCCTCAACAAGATGGGTTGCAACACTGGTGCAACATTGGGCTTAAGCATACCAGAGAGTGTAAGGATGGCCCAGAAGCAGATGGTATTTCCTTTTGTTGTACACAGGTTCCTTATAGTCAGAACAGGCTCAATGGCACCAAACAATAACAAGGAACTTAGAGATCTATGATACACAATGTGAATCCAGCATTCTCAGTGAAATTATAAGTGTCTAAATAATCTTGAAAGCACTGATTTTGCTAAAGGCACAGAATTTGAAAGTAGCTTAAGCTTTTTTTTAAAATTCCTCAAATTAGAACCTACATGCAGTCACAATTAGAATACTACAGTTTTAACAAACTCAGGCTCATGATGAAGATGTAGGGTGGTACCAAAGCATTGATTAGGAGAGGTTTCTCATGTTTCAAAAGCAAAAACAGGGTATTAAGAATTATTTATAAAAATCATAAAGAAAGATAGTGTGATTTTTTTATAGCAGGATTATAACCAGGCTCATTTTTATGAAAATAAAAACAAACAGAAAGCTACCTTCACAGAGCATTTACCTTTTAATTCTAACCCCAAGATTGCTGAGACAAGAGTTTTAAGAGAATAAAGACAATGATTTCATCAAGTGTGATACCAAATGAATTAATCATAAAACAATAAAAATTGACACTGAGTGTGTATGAGATTCCAGGCACTTAGCATGTATTGCTTCATTTACTCTTCCAAGAGAGCTTTTGTTATCATCCCATTTTATAGATGATACCATTGTTCACAGTAACCAAAGTTACTAATTCGGTAAGTGTCAGACCCAGGCTTGCAATCTAGAATGTAATTTTATGAGGGTCAAAATCACAAGAAAATGGGACATGAAACCCTCCCCACAAAAAACAAACACACTGCTGTTGATTCATGTCCAACTCACAGTGACCCCAGAGGTCAGAGTAGAACTGCCCCATAGAGTTTCCAAGGAGCACCTGATGGATTTGAACTGCCGACCTTTTGGTTAGCAGATGTAGTACTTAACACAATACACCACCAGGGTTTATGGGACATGAAGGCAACATAAACGAGGAGTTGATAATATTTTCTGAATTATTTTTCTGTCTAATTAAAAATAATCTACCTTTGTAGCTAAGCATTGAGTTTTGTGTGTGTGTGTGTGTGTGTGTGTGTGTGTGTGTGGCTTCAAGAATAAAATAACACATGATGAGCTAAAGGCATTATAAAATAACATTGAGTTCAGTAGATTTGACGGTGAATTAAATAACATAAAAACCAAGAGTTTAATCAATTTTCCCTTAATACAGCACAAATACTTTTATCAAACAAAAATTGCCTCTGCTGAATAGATTTGTCATTATAAGAATAGGATTTAGTGTCACTACTGAGTTCTTTTTCTACATCTTACACTCCTTTGCATTTTTCCCATGTTTTCATCACCAAACTCTGATCAACTTCCTTTAACGGATGAGCTGCCTGTTCAGAACAGGATATCCTTGGGAAAACCTATGACGAAGTAGTAATTGTGTATGAGATCCAAAAATTCAAAGGATTCAAAGGTGAAGAAAAAATTAGTCTTTCAACTAGAAAATTTTGCAACATCCTGGACAGGATATATGAAAATTATAACCTCATGAACTTTCAACACTGCAAGAATAAAGACAAGATTAAAAAGATTACCAAAAAGATGATGATAAAGGAAAAATAGAGGCAGAGAGCAAGAATGAGGTGAAATCCTGTTTCTAATCAGTGGGTAGTTCAGTGGGGAGAACTAGAAAACAGGGGATGATGCTTCTAAACTCCTGAGGGAGAGTTTTTGTGTTTATGATTCTATACTCAAAGATAGTATCTAAGTATGAGTGAAATGTTTTCACTTACACAGGGATTGACAAAGTTTATCTTCTGTCATGTATTGAATTGTGTCTCCTCAAAACTGTGTATCGGTTAGGCTGGGACATAATTCCTGGTACTATGTGATTTTTTTTCCATATGTTGTAAATCCTGCCTCTGTCATATTAATTAGGGAGAATAGGCAGCAGTTGTGTTAGTAGAGCAGTATTGAAAGTTCAGTCCAGTACTTGGGTTGTGTTGAGGCAGTCTCTTGAGAAATGAAAGAAAGAAGTGAACAGAGAGACTGAGGAACATGATACCACCAAGAAAGCAGTGCTAGGAGCAGAATGCATCCTATGGACCAGGATCCCTGTGTGGAAAAGCTTTTAGTCTGGGGGAATATTGATGTGAATTTGAACTTATAGCCTATTTTTATGTGGGAAAATAAATACCCTTTGTTAAAGCTACCCATTTGTGGCATTTGTTATAGCACTAGATGACTAGGATAGAATTTGGTACCAGGAGTAGGGTGCTGCTCTAACAGATACCAAAAATGTCAAAGCAGTTTTGGAACTGAATGAAAAGAAGACTCAGAAGGAATTGAGTAGAACTGATAACACCAGAGTAGAGGCAGATGATGAGAAACAGCTGTAGAGGACCTGCCACAGCTGGAGACAGCACCAGAAAACATTGGAACTGACCCACAGAGTGAAGGAGCTTAGTACTCGTGTGTAGCAGGCTTCCTGTTGGAGTAGGGAGTCTCGGGGCACTTACTGGTGAAGTTTCAGAGCTTTGGAACATTTGCCCTAGCAGGGCAAATGCAGGCATGAGGCCCTGGCTGACAGGCAACAGGAAGCAGTAGATGGAGAGACAAGGAGCACAAGAAGCCAAACTGCTTCAGTCTCAAAGGTATGACTTTGATCTCACGGGTTTCAAAGGGTGAAGCTATGACATCTGGGAATTCAAGGAGTGGTGTGCCTAAAGCAGAGGGAGCAGAGTTGCTGTCCCAGTGGGCCTGGAAGCAGAGCTGAAGCCCAGAGCCTAGGGATCTCCACTAAGAATCTGAAGAGTGTGGACAGTACCTAGAGTCTAGAGGGGAGGCTAGTATAGCTTATTGTGCTGATTTGTGTGGTACCAATTGTCCTTTCTTTCCCTACAGTTTCTCTCATTTGTAATGGAAATGTGTGGCATGTGACTGTTATACCATTATACCTTTGGAAGTAGATAACTTGTATTCCAGACTCAGAGATGAGGAGGAATTTTTGGATTTGGGACTTGAATTTAAAACTTTTGGTATGATGAGAATATGTTTTGCGTGTTGCAAGATGTGATATTTTGAAGGGGCCAAAAGGTGGAATGTGGATTGAGCTTTACTCCCCTAAAAATATGTATCAGTTTGGCTGGGCCACGATTCCTGGTATTGTGTGATTTTTTTTTCCCCCATATGTTATAAATCCTGCTTTTGTAATACTAATGAGGAAGAATGGCTGGCAGTTGTGTTAATGAGGTGGGACTCAATCTACAAGCTTGGATTGTGTTGAGGCATTCTCTTGAGATATAGAAGGAAGAAGTGAGCAGAGAGGCTAGGAGACCTCATGCCACCAAGTAGGCAGTACCAGGAATACAGTGCCTGCCTCCTTTGGACCTTGAGTCCCTGAGTGGAGAAGCTCCTTGTCTAGGGAAATACCAGTCTAAATTTGGACTTTTAGCCTATTTTACTGTGAAGAAATAAATTCTCTTTGTTAAAGCCATCTACTTGTCATGTTACTGTTATAGCAGCACTAATTGACTAAGACACTTTCTGCATATTTTTTTTTTCTTGAGAAATTGCTTAAGGAAATATGCTAGTAAAATGTAGGAAAATCCGTGAAAGTAGAAGACCCAAGATCCAGGTAGAAATCTAACTCAGGAACCAGAGAAAGTAAATGTTAGAATTTAAGCTATGCAGGAAATCAGAGAAGAGTGAGTTAGAGTTGGAGGACTAGTGGACTCACGGATAGTGTGATTCTAGGATAAAAGGGAAATCTAGTGGTCAAACACTTTTTTTGTTTGTTTTTATTCATATGCTTAGCTGATAGTAAAAACAAAATAAAATTTGGAGTTTTTAAATTTTTTTTTACAATTTAATAAAATTTTGACAGTTTTGTGAAAAGTAAAGTAGTGTCCCAAGGATCAAGTTATTTTTCGCCTGGCTATTATATACATGAAAACAACATTAAATTTTTAGTTACTCTTTACCATATTTCTCACTGATGCCTCTAGATGTCTCAACTCGCAAACCTATTGTCTTAGAGTTCATTCTGTCTGACTCATTGCAACTTCATAGGGCAGAATAGAACTGTCTTATGGAGTTTTCCAAGGAGCAGCTGGTTTATTTCAGCTGCCATCATTTTGGTTAACAGCTACCAACTAGCCATAGCTCTCAGCCACTATACCAACAGTGGTCCCTAGATGTCTAAAGTGATTTTTTAATGTAACTAATTTCATAATAATTAGTCTTTAGTATTTTCTAATATATTGTGAGTCTGTTGTGTTGTGATGTGTAACTTCATAAGATGACTCACTGTGGGTATAATTGAAAGGGCATATAATATATCATTGTCCAGTGTTCTCCAGAGCAACGCATTCCTACATGCATATGCACATACACACAAATTTACTTCTTTGGGTAACGGAGTGCTGAGGAATTGGTGGTTGGATGGGATTCCCCATAAAATGTCTTCAGTCTTGAGAAGGTCACAGTTTCATGTGTAGGTTGAAAATAATGTCAACTATGCCTCCTTCAAGATTTTTGAAATCAAAGAGATGTCTTTTTCTGGAAGAAAAATAAAGAACTGCACAAATGTAAGGAGGTATCTGCTGCTGAAAATAAGCAGTCATTGAGAATGTTATGGGCACAATTCTACTTCGACACACATGAAGTCTTCAAGAGTTGAAATTAATTGATTGCATTTCTATTTAAATTTTACATTTGTGTTTTACACACTATCCATTTCTGTTGTAAAATGTATTAACAGATAACTTTATGACTGCTCAGTGTCCGTCTCTGACAGGCTCAGCCTTCCGTTTGCAGTGATTATGGCTACATGTTAGATTTTGATAAGGAATCTGGGCAGATTCGGACAAAGTAGGACTGTTTAGCTTATAGAAGCAAAGAGTAAGAGGAGATGTAATAGCTAATTTCAAATAATAGAAGATACTCAAGGAGAAGAGCTATCCTTCTACATAGTAGCAGAGACTGCAAACTTACAGCTCTTTGGTGAATGCTGGAGGTAAAAGAAGCATTTGGCTTGAAATAAGGAGGTATTTCTTTTCAGCAAGATTTGGAAAACAGTGGGCTGTAAGCTCCATTATGAAACTTGTCGAAGAGAAGACTGACTAATAATTTCTCAGATGTTTTCAAAGAATTTTTTTTAGTTACAGGCATTTATCCAAGATGTCACTCAATGTCTTTTTACTGGAACATTCAGTCCATTCACATTCAATGTAATTATTGATAGGTACATGTTCAGTGCTGCCATTGTGATATGGTTATTTTTGTGTTGATGTTTTCTCTGTTGTTCTTATTAGTCTGTTCTGGCACATTCTTTTTGTGGGTTGATTGTTCACCTTTTTCAGAGCTGGTTTTGTAGTTGTTGATACTCCTGTGTTAACATTTCTTGATATGGTGTGTTACATCTTTGTTGTGCTATACGGCTGCCCCTATGATTCCCCTTAATAAACTATATATAAATCCCATTTTAATTACTACCAGTCTTGTCAACTTCCTCTCCATCTGGAAGGACTATAACAACTGTAGTACATCCCTCTTTTTAATATGATGGCACCATAGTTTTCATGATAATCACGGGATTGTTTCTTTCAGTACTAAAGCTGTGATTGAGTTTGGATCCTTCCCTAACTGAGTAGCATTCTGGATGATGTGTCATTCTAAAATATAAGGTTAGTGGCTTTGCTCTTCTAAGCCAAAGCCAAGAGCTTCTTTCAGTATTTCTTGTAGTTTTGGTTTGGTTTTTATGAAGTCTCTGAGCTTCTGTTTATCTGGGAATGTCTTAATTTCATTTTCATATTTGAAAGATAGTTTTGCAGGATATATAATTCTTGGTTGGAAGTTCTTATCCTTCAAGGCTTTCAATGTGTCATGCCGCTGTCTCCATGCCAGCATCATTTCTACTGAGAAATCCGACGAAAGCCTACAAGGTTTCCCTCTGAATGTTAGCTTTGCTTTGAGTCTTGCTGCATTTAAGAGTTGCTACTTATGCTTCATTTTCGTAAGCTTGATTATAATCAGTCTTGGAGTCTTTCTTTGGAGATGTATATTGGGTGGCATACAATATGCATCTGAGATATCTATATTCTCTTACTTCATGATTTCTGGGAAGTTTTCTGTCAGCAGCTCAGCAGTGATACTCTCTGTGTTCTCAGGTGTTTCATCCTGTTCAGGGACTTAATTAATTGAAGGTTGTTCCTTTTAATAGAGTCCCACATGCTTCTTAATGCTTCTTCATTTTTCTTGTTTCTTTTTTCTGATTTGTTCTCATAGATGCTGGTGTCAGTAGCTCTGTCTTCCACGTCAGAAATTCTTTTTTCCATTTGCTCCATTCTGTTTTCTTGGCTTTGGATGGAAGTTTCTGTGTCTTGATTTTGTTCTTGATCTGTCGGATTTCAGAGTACTGGCGTTCCGTCAGACTGAACAGCTTGCTTAATTTTTCATTTTGTTCTGCTGCATTTTGTATAAGGTCTAGAAGGGCTCTGTATATAATCCTTTTGTATTCACCTTCTGATGCTTTCAGAAAAGTTTCTTCATCTGGAAGACTCCTTGGCTGTTTGGTTTGGGAGCCTTCTGAAGCCGTGGGTGATTTCTTGTTTGCCACAAGTGTCTGTTGCTTTTTGGGTTTCATTTGAGTAAGTAGAGGCTGGAAGAGGTACTGTGAGGATGGACTGCAGATGTTTCTCTAAGCTGTCTTAAAATGTAAAACAAAAGGTATCTGACCACTTCCCAAGTCAGTCAGGTTTTCAGGTGTAGAGGTCCCTCTTCCCAACTGGCAAAGTAAGCACCTCTATATCCAACCCCAGATGATACAAACTAGTTCAAAATACAACAATGCTACTGCCCTGTTGGTGTCTGCTGACAGGGCCCAGCCTTAGGCGACACTGTGTAAACTACTGCTTTTCTGGTAGAAAAGCACTCTCTTGTGGGCAGGCTCTGGCTCCCAAGCGAAGAATTAGGTCCAGCTGTGGCCACTGTATCTAAGATGGTGCCCTCCACACAGTCAACAGATAGAGGGGCTAAGGTGCCGAGACATAGTGAGTCCTCAGCCTCTGTTGCAGGGCCCCCACTATAGGTGACACCGTGTCCTGGGGCTCCCTAGGTGACCAGAAGGCTCTGTTTGGTGATCACTTCAGGTCTTGGTTTCCAGAGGGACGTAAGGAGACGTGTGCTTAGTCCGCCATTTTGACCCTGCCTGCCACAGTCAATCTAATTGCAGACATTTAGTTGCACCAAGTGACTGCTACAAACCTACTTTTATCCCAGAAAGAGTCACTCAGTAAGGACATAATGCAAAGGAGACTTAAACAATGTGGAGCACTGTTGGCTCCCACCTAGGGGGAAAAACCCCACCTATTTTCTTCCTGGGGAATTATTCCAGTTAGGGAGTAAATTGATGATCAGATTTATACAAACCTAGAGCAGTAAGTCAATTTTGACTTATAATGACCCTAAAGGACATAGTAGAACTTCCCCCACAGGATTCCTAAGGCTGTAATTGTAATGAACATATGACCATATCTTTTTTGAGGAGTGGCTGGTTCATTCCACTGAACTTTTGGTTATTTAGCAGGATGTGTCATCATTGTTCCAACAAAACTCCTTTCAGATTTATACTGAAAACCAGAAAAGTTGACATCTGAAGTACTTAACTCTGTTCATTTATTCAGACATTTACTGATTTATTGATGTACCAGTATTTTATTTTTATTTATTTATTTTGAGCACCTGTTATGTGAAGCACTGTAATGCTGGCAAGCCTTGGAGGATTCCAGTACTCACGGAATTTGGAAGAAGATCTCAAGTAGGAATGAGAATAGAAAGGAGAATAATATTGTGTTGAGTGAATGTGTTTATCTGGGAGGAAGCTCAGAAGAGAAATATCACAAAAAACAGCCAATTTCTTTTTTTTTTTTTTTTTAACCTTACTGGTATATGTCCAGCTGAAATAATAATAGTTATCCTCAGTCTTTTCTTATGTACCTGCTGGACTTTTGCACCGTCCACTGTCCTTTCTGAGGATATTCTTGCAGCTCATCTGTACTAGTATCTTTTTCCCACATTATTAGACATTCATGCTACCACATTGTTCAATTGAGTTGATTCTGACTTGTAGCAACCCTATAGGACTGTAGAACTTCCCCATAGAATTTCCAAGGAGTGTCTAGTGGATCCAATTTGCCAAACTCTTGGTTAGTAGCTGTAGCACTTAAGCACTGTGTCACCAAGGTTCCCATTTATGCTATAGATATATATCTTCAAAATAGCATTTGTATATAGCTAATTGATCTATTACTTACAAAAAACCACAGTACTGGGTTTACACACAGTTAATATTATGATACATAATGTATAATATAATCTTTTGTACTTTAAGGTAGTATCTCATTGATGTCCTGAATAACCCCCAATGAATTATTTCAATTGTAATATTATTTGTATATATAATATCTTTATAATTCAAAGATTAATGTTATTAAGCTTTAATATTGATAAAAACAATTTATAATAGTATAGGATGCATATATTACTATTGTGTGATGTTGAGTTGATTCCTGCTCATAGCCACCATATAAGACAGAGTAGAACTGTCCCATAGGGTTTTCAGAGTTGCTTGGAAGCCTTGATATAGTAGTGGTTAGTGTGCCATGGCTACTGTCCAAGAGATCTGCAGTTCAAACCCACCAGGTGTTCCATGAAAACTCTATGGGGCAGTTCTACATTGTTTGATAGAGTTTCTGTGAGTTGGAATGGACTCAACGGCAGTGAGTTTGTCTTGGTAGTCTTTATGGAAGCAGATTGCCACATCTTTCTCCCACAAAACAGCTAGTGGGTTCAAACTGAGTTTCAGTTAGAAGCGAAGTGCTTAACTACTGTACTAGCAGAGCTCCTTGTACCTATATGTATGTATGTACATATGTAGTAATTTACATTTTCGATCACTACCTGTACATGTAATAATGTGTACAAGAATGAATTGAAAATATTTGATTTCAAGACTTACATACAGTTTTGAAGGACTTTGTAAAGCAGATTAGGAAGTATTACATATATTTCACAGTTGAGGAAAGTATGGCTCAGATGACTTGTAATTGTTTGGAATACAATGCTTGTAACCTCAAAATCGGTTACTTTTTTGTAATAAACTGCTTTGATGTCTTTTACTTGTGAGCTGTGCTAACTGGTATACTTGAAGATGGTGGGACATAGGGGTAGGTTTCTACCTTTTTCCAAGAAAGCACATACAAATGGAGTCCTCAGTTTACAGTCTATATTTGCTCACTCAAACTGTGTATAACATGACAAGGGAAAAGTAATTTTAAAGCTTCTTAAAAGAAAATTGAAAGTATACTGAGTTTTAATAAAACACTCTTTTTAAAATATGTATTAAATGTTATGGGCTCATTTGCCCTAATTGTAAAGTAAGACAGTTGGATTATATAATCTCTAAGGTTCTGCCAAAAGCTGATTTATTTTCATTATTATGAAAAAAAAATTTGCATTTTTTTCCTTCTATTAGTAGCCTTTTTTTTCCCCCCTTTTTGTCATTCTAAATCTAGACAGCTTTTCCAGCATGATAAATTGAGATGTGATGGATGGTGGAGATGGCTACCAAAGCACTTGTAAGGCTATACATCTTCCTATCTAAAGACACTAATTTTGTTAGAAGTTGACAGAAGTTAAGGAGGAGATTATGAAACCATGTGCCATTGGCTGTTCTGCAGCCCACTTTATATCGGTGTGCAATTTTTAGGTGTTCAAGCTTATCTCTTTCTGAAGTGGGTAGAAATTAAATTTACTTATTTATATCTCCAGAACATGTCATCTCACAGCAAAGGACGTGCTGCTGATGTCTAGCTGACAGGAAGGACGGTCTGTGTTAGTAATAACAACAAAGTTCCTGTTCATTGACCCCACCATTTATCTTATGGGCACCACCTCTCACACCTTCTATAGGCTTGCTGGGCAAGTTTTCAAATGACCATTCTGTCAACCTTTTCATGTAGTGAGGATATCCAGACTGCCACACTTGCCAAATACAGAATCCACACTTGCAATTACCCAGAAGTCACCTCTGTTCTGACTCAGGTGATGGCCAATGACACAGACTAGAACACGTGAGAAAACAGCTGCCTATTCTGGGAAGATACATTTTCTAAAGAAAGAAAACTATTTTGGAACTTCTAGATGTGACAACCTTTCTTGTTCACACTCAGTAAACACGTTAGCTGGGTTTCTTATGATTGTTGGTTAGAAATGCTTTTGCCAAGAATACTGGCAGTGATGTTGTTTTTAGCAATGAAGAGTGCTACGGAAAAAATGAGGAATTTAGCACATTGTAGGTGTTATGACTCTTACGTGGTGAAAATATATCTGAACGATTATAGTTAATTAATCTTGTAATCTGAAGACTGGATATTTTTTAGACTTTAAGGGGAGCTTTATTTTTTGAAAGTAGTAAAAATAATAAAGGCTTAAATCCACCTAATTTTCTAAGGCAGATTAGATCACACATTATTGACCAGTTGGACTGAATAGGGCAAGTGAAGCCAAGATCAGGAGACTTCAGACATCATGAGTTGGATGCTGTCATGTGAAAAATGACTCTGACTCTCGGGCACAGTCTATACCCCAGCCCTGATTTGCCCTCTCAGCAAGGGGTAGTGTTTGTGGCTGACACATGAAGGTCAGGTAAGAGATCATGAAATCCATGATGATACTGAAAATAAAACCAAAAAATGGATTGAATATGGATTTGCAGCATACCTTTTATACCACAGGAAATTGCCATTTTTATAAGCCGAAAGGGGAAAATAACAATTTCATGTGATTCAGACTTAGTTTTCTTTCTCTGACCACAACATAGGAAGAGGATTTAAGAATTCTTTTGGGTCAGCTTGCCTGATTCATTTTCATGCAAATACAACCTCTTCAAACTAAATGATCGGAGTGATGATGCTGTAAATAGGGGACAATGTAAAATAAAAATTCAATAGAAACAAATGATAATATATAATAAATTGACTATTTTTCATTTAAGCGCAGCAAGTTATAGGAAAAATGTCATGTGTTTTTTACTAGCTCCTGTAGACAGGATGCAAGTGTTTGAATTACAGCTCTGATACATATTGCCCTCACATTGAACAGATTACTTCGTCCACCTGTGAGTTATGAGTAGTTTCCTCACCTTTAAAAAAGTAAATGATAATAGCCAAGCCAAGTGCTGTCGAGTCGGATAGTATCTGCCTTATAAGGTTGTTAGGATTAAATGAGTTAACCCATGTAAAATGTTTAGGTGACTCTCAATACATTTTAGCTACTATAAAGATTGTTAGTTATGGTTATCAGTCACCAACTGAAGCAGTGGAAGAAAACTAGTTATGAAATTCCTTGTCTTTTAATTAATTTTAAATCTACAGCAAATGATCTCAGAGTTCAGTACTATATTTCAAGGTGTCTGTTACCCAAAGTTCAGGTACCTGTTGAGTGATAGCACTGTTAAAAACAGCTAAAGTGTTTCACATGGTAAGTTTTAGGAGAAGAGCCAAGAGCTGCACTAAGCTATAAAAATAGATCATCAGCATGCATAGAATTCATCTTGTTCTGGTTTCTGGATCAGGAGTATGATGACACCCATAGTAAGCCTTTTAGAGGATAAGATAAGATGAGAACCACACCATTGACTTTGTTGACAGTGTTGTTGTAGCTACTATCAAGCCTTTGGGTTTGAAGTTCTCTCAAACTAATTCCTGTCACCAGGAAAAGGTGCCAACTCTCTCTTGTACTCCCCTTTGAGGGTACAGTGGAAGTGGGGGGCCCAAGAGGTGTATAACAATCCAAGTTGTGTTTAAGAAGCGTGAGAGATACTTCATCCCTCAGTGGATGCTGAGAACATACCTGAGATAGCATTGTTTATGGCTGGGTGACTGCAGAGCAAACAAGCAAGAGGAGTTCAAAAACCAGACAGAATATTTAGGACAGTGGGCTACTACCACTTCTTTCTTCTGTTGAAACCATGGAGATCAAGGGCAAACCGTGAGAGCTTCTTAAAAAATGGGCTCCTTTCATGCTGTGTTAATTAATCAGTCTGAAATAAAGTGTCCTTAGTAATTGGTTTTCTCTGACTATGTTGAGGTGGGCAAATGGTATTAAGTACAGTGGTTGAGGTAAAACAAATATATGCCTTTTCTGTTATCCTATTGCCCTATTCAAATACTCATGCAAGCACTCTTAACCTTCCTTTCACTCTGTCAAATTTGTTTGATTCGACAATTCCATAATGCTGGTTAACCCTCCAGTTGCTCCTATTTAAATCCAAGAAAATAAACATTGAGGGAAAATATACAACTCCGCTAACTGGTCTCACTTTAAATTCACAATATTTTTTCAAATGGACATTCAATTCTGCCCTTTAAGCCTATGACATTTCCCTAGACTGCTCACTTCCCCATGTCTAACATGAGAGTTTAAAATTTTGTCTCTTCTTCCTTCTCTCTACTATTCCTCTGAGGACTTTTCTCTGTTCTTCCCAAGGAAAATTAAAGTCTTCTGATGAGAATGCCCTCTTCTTGCCATCACTAAATTAGAAACCTGTGTCTGTGCCCATACTCTGCTTTCCATCTCAGTCTTTCTTACCTTCTCAAGGCTTAAACTCCTGCTGTCAGGCTCAGTTTTTCCTGCATCACTACTTTATTTCTCTGTACTGAATTCTCCCCCATTGGGATTATAATCTTTAAAACATTTTATTAATCTGCACATCTACTACCTACTATTAAATTTCACCCTTCTCATATGCAGTATAACCTATCATCTGTGTTTTCTGGATCTGTTGCTTTTTCTCTGTCTACTGCTACAATTGGACTCCCTCTCTGGTCATTCTCTAAAACTGCTCTTGTCAATGTCAACAAAGATTTCCATGTAGTCAAATCTGATACTGTCTGCAGTTTCAGTTGCATTTGATACAAAAACCAACCAAACAAAAAAGCACTCCTTTTCATCTCGGTCTCATTACCTTATTTATCCATTACTTCAATAACCACACCATCTCAGCATCCTTTGCCTGCTGTTCTTCCTCTGTTTACCTTTCAGTGATGGTATATTCTAAATATCAGTCTCATGGCACGTTCTTCACCTACAGTGTCTTCCAGACAATCTCAGCCATGGCTTTATATGCTGATAAATTCCACATTTATAACCATCGACTGCTTCAGGGATCTCTGAACTCACATATCCAATTGCAGTCTTGGCATATATCCTTGGAAATCAAGTAAGCATATCAACCTTTCACTGTTCTGAATGATGCTATTAATGTATCATTTCTCCCTCCCTACACATCTGATCCTTCTCTATCCTAGTAAATGCTGTAATTCACCCAGTTTGCAAAAGCCAAAACTATGCCATGCTTTCTTTTTCTCACTTTGCCCATCTAATCTACTAGAAAATACTGTCAAGTAGTATACTTTTGTTCTGTTTTTTTCAAAGGAATTTGTACAATAGTGATATTTCTTCCTTAAATGTTGGTAAGTTTTACCAGTGAAACCATCTGCACCTAGGATTTTCTTTGCAGGAAATGTTGGATAAATTCAATTTACTGGAACCATTCAGGTTTTCCATCTCTTACCAATCCTAGCAATCCTTTTTCAAAAAAAAAAAATTGTTCATTTTGTCTAAGTTGTCAAGTTAGTTGGCATAAAGTTGTCCATAATAATTATTTATTATCCTTTTTTAGGTTGGGAGGATCTGTAGTGGTAAATCTTTTGTTACTGACTTCAATAATTTATCTTCTCTTTCTCTGTCTCTCATCTAGTCTTGGTAGAGGTTTGTCAATTTTGTTGAACTTCTCAAAGGACAATCTTCTGGCTTTATTAAATCTCTCTATTGTTTTTCTCTTATCTAGCATATATTCTTACCTTATTTTGAATGTATCTTACTTTTCTTTTTCTGAGTTCTTAAGGTGGAATCTCAGGTACCTGATTTTAATGGTTCTCCAAACTTCTAGTGTCAAAACTCATTTGTACTCTTAAAAACTATGGAAGATCCCACAGAGTTTGTGTTTTTGTATTATACGTGTGACTATCTATGAATATTGAATGTATTAAAATTATAATGGAAATTGTATAAATTCCAGCCAGCCAAGTGCCATCGAGTCGGATCCAAATAAACCCATTATATGTTAATATGAATGACATATTTTATGAAAAGTAACTTTTTAAAACAAAAAAAATTAGTAAGAAGAGTGATATTAGTTTATATTTCTACATATCTATTGTCTCACCTAACAGAACACAGCTAGATTCTCATGTCTGCTTCTGTATTCAGTCTGTTGCAATGTGTTGTTTTGACTGGACTCTATGAAGAAAACCCAGCCTCACACAAATAAAGCCACAACCAAATCCACAGTCACTGAGTTGATTCCAACTCACAGTAACTTATAGGACAGACAGAGTGGAATTTTCCCATAGGGTTTCCAATACATGCCCAGTGAATTCAAACTGCTGACCTTGAGGTTAGCAGCCTAAGCTCTTAATTACCATGCCACCAGGGTTTCCAGATCTTTAACAACATTCAATACACTTCATTATACAGTATTCAAAAAAAAAAAAAAAAGCTTTTTTTAATATAATCACTGCTCTCATGAGAAAAGTCTTCAAATATCTGGTGTTTGAAATTTGTCAAATTCATGGCAGGTTTAGGATGTCCAAAGTTCTAAATTTTGTATGACAGCTCCTTTTTTTCATTAGCAGTGACAAATGAACTGTGAGTTGCTTTCTTTGAAGGAATAGGCTCACTTTCATTCATTTTTGATAAAAAATACTTAAATTACTGAAATCTGAGTAATCACTCTTTTGTCAGATATTAGCCTAGACCCTATGAGGAAACCCCAAATTTGAGTTTTCTTTGTCAGTAATTATTTGAAGTAAAAATGGTATAAAAAATATAGTTAGTGTATCTCATAACTCCATCACACACCAGGTTTTCCTTGAGACTGTCAGCATGCATCAGTAGCGCCTTAGATGTATTTTCATTTTATCATGCAGAATACAAAAAGATGTGTACACGAGAGCTTAGATTTAATACAAATAATATTTCTACTGCTTTATGAATAATATTCTTAAGTGCTTTTTTCCTTACTGCAACTGCTTGATAGGATAGCATACATGAGCACTGCTAACAGCCACTACCTGAGCTCAGTCCACTGAATTGTTTGTGCTCAAGCATCAGCGGCTTTAGTCACTGTTGCTCTTGTGCCGTCAGCGAGAATGTCCACACAGTGGGAAAAAAAGAGCAAATAATTGCTTGTATTATTATGAAAATACTTTTTTCAAAGCATCATGGGCTATCATCAGGTTTCTGCAGATTACACTTGGAGACTCCCTGGCCTAGAACTATGAGAACAGTTACATATCTATGGTGAACAATTCTTTTTCTACCAAAAATAACTAGCTAATAAATAGTAAGTTATTTTACTGAGATGTATGGGTGAGCATGACATAAGGCAATACAGGTATCTAAGGAGAATTTAAGAATATTTTTTTATCTTTTCTTAATTTTAATCATGTAGTAACCTGACTCCTTACCTGCGGTCATTTTGCATGTGTGTTGCTGTACAATATGAAGATGAGCTTTAGGTGGAACATGATACAGACCTGGCCATCTACACTGTTACTGGATGCTTCCAGTCATCACCATTACATATGGCTCCTTCTCTCAGCTAATTAGTTTTGGGAGCTAATTGGCTCTTTTCAGGCAGAGAGGGTTAAATAAGTGGTTGCCATCTAAAAACCTCCTCCCTCTTCAAGGACCCAAAGCCAGTGTAGCCCATTACTGCCTGAGTCCCTGTTGATGGCATTAGCAATCGCCCCAGGTAAAAAGATACTTCCTGTGGTAACTACATCAGCTCCCTTTCCAGCTGACTTCTTTAGGTTGCTGTATAGAAGAGTAAACATGTTTAATAAAACGACTAAGGATTTTAAGAAATCTATTTCAGCAGTTAGAAGTTTGTTCTAATTCCTTTTTATTAATTTTCTTCCTCTATTAGAGTCTCCAAGGAAACCCTGGTAGTACAGTGGTTAAGTGCTCTAACTGCTAACCAAAAGTTTGGCAGTTCAAATCTACTTCTCAGAAGCTCTATGGGTCAGTTCTAGTCTGTCCTACAGGGTCGCTATGAGTCAGCATCGACTTTACGGCACTGGGTTTGGTTTGGTTTGGTTAAGAGTATCCATACTCAGCATTGAACATTTCGAAATGTAAAGTGAACATTGCTAAGGAATTTTTAACATAAATTTAAAAACATTTTCCACAGTGGTTGAAACTGGAATTTCAAATGGTTCATTCTGGTTTGGACTCCTGCTGAGAATATTAATTTCTATCCCAGATATACTGAATCAGAATCTATATTTTAACAAGACCCTCAGACCGTTCTTCTTTTTTAAAGACTCCAAATGCTACTCCCCACTCACCATAGTAGGAAGTACAACAGGTCGTTAGAGAACCACTGCTGTACTAGTGGTTCTCAGAATTGGTCCCTAACCAGCAATATTAGTGTTGCTTTGGAATTTGTTAGAAATGCAAATTCTCAGCAGGAGTTGGAACAGGAAAGAATGGGTTTTAAGCTGTGGTATAAACAGACTTGGCAGTGATGGCAGCAGCTGGGGCGGTGGTGCTCATGGGAGATAATCCTCAAAATTGCTTTGACCTTTAAAGTGCTTAATGATTTGTAGGGGAGCTACCAGAGCGTACAAGTAAGAATTAGGTTTTATCCTAAGATACCTGAAAACCCTTTAGTAGCATATTACATTTATTTTCTCTTCTACTTTTTCATATGACAAGAAAAAAAAAAGCACTTTATCTTTTCTTCTTTCCTCTGATCATAGTCCCCCATAGTTATAAAGAGATACTTCTACCCTGCTACAGGTAGGCCAAAAGCCAAATTTTATCTATCTCACAATAGACCAAAATTTAGGTAAAACTTCCTATGATAATATGGCTGTAAACTCAGCCTATTAAAACTACTGACATTCTCATATCCCAGAATGTCTAACTAGCATTTGGCTGGTGTCTCTGAATTTACCATTTCAATAGTCAAACTAGCTCAATTTCCTTCTCTTGTCCCCAAAGGCAAACCAAACCCATTACTATCAAGTTGATTCTGGCTTACGGAGACCCTCTAGGACAGAGCAGAACTACCCCAAAGATTTTTGAAGGCCGTAACACTCACCCAGGCTAACTGCCACTTCTTTCTCCTGGGGAGCAGCTGGTGGGGTCAAACCTTTCGTTAGCAGTCGGTCACTTAATCACGGGGCCCCCAGCTGTCTCCATCCTGTTCTAGGCTTCCTAAAAACTTGAGGTTTAAGTGTGTTTCCCATACATCTCTCATCTGGTATTTAATGAGCTGAAAGTATAGTTCATTGCTGGTCAATAAACTAGGGATAAGTTACATAAAAACTGTTTGAAGTCTGAAACATGAGGTGCTTTTGAGAGGAGGAGAACACAAGTGCCTTTGTTTGTTTGTTTTTTAATTGCCCCATGAAAACTTCTGGTAGCTTAAATCTGCTTCTTGTTATTTTTTCCTTCCATGTTTTTAAGGCGATTTTCCCCTTACTCTTCTCTTCTGAAATGGATTGCTATGGATTTTATCTGTCTTAGAAATAAAGAGAACATTCATGATCAAGAAGGCGTTTAGTCTTCAGCACTGTGAATGTAATTCGGTGTTGTCATTGACCACTGTTTGCCATTAAAATACACTGTTTTCACTTGTTTGTCAAATAAACAACCCAAATGTCCAGGTATGTATGTGATTCTTGCTATTATTGTCATCCTGTTGGAGAGCTGTGAGCCTGTAAGAATATTAATGTGAACATAAACTGAAACCAAGCATTTTAACTGGATTATTTTTCCAGAGTATTAGTTTTATAAATGATATTGGTTTAACGATGAATGAAACAACTCGAACAGATTTTCAATCTGTTTGTCAAAATCATTTAGATAGCCTGATTCTACCCTTGCAATTAGTCACAGTTTAGTGTCTCCCAAAGTTGTCGTCAGGTGAGTCTTTGTGGGCAGTTTCTTTGATTAAAAAATAATCCATTGTGCTTGTTCTTTATATTTCTACAGGGCCTATTTTCAGAAAAAAATCTACAATATTTGGCCTGTATGCTTTATGGAATTATATAATTGTAGATTGACTTTTCCTCTGTATCTTTCTTTTAATTTTTCTATCAGAAGGTTAAACTCCCTGGCCAGAATTAAGGTGATTTATAGTCTTTTAATTGGTCCTATACTACTGAACTTTTCCTTACCTAGCTTTTATTCTTATAATTATGCATAGGGGTCAGTGTTGGCTCATCTATGAAAGTAGGTAAATTTAAAATAAATGAAAAAAATTTAGCCTGGAGAATATATGGTTATCAATATTCTTAGAGACAGTAATCTGGATAAATTTCAGTATAACCAAAGTTATTTCTATAACCAATGACTTCTAGTACATGAAGACAAAACCTTTAGGGAACAGATCACCCTCTGTCCTCTCTAAGAGATTTTAAGGATATATATCTTTTAGCTAGTGTATCAAAATTGTCGAAGTACAGATTTTTTACTTGCTTCATAAAATCAAAAGCCTAACTCATTGCCATCAAGTCAATTTGATCTCAAAGTGACCCTATAGCATAGAATAGAACTGAACCATAGCATTTCCACAAGGTAACTGGTGGATTCAAACTGTTGACCTTTTGTGATGGATAATGTTGTGTGTCAGCTTGTCTATGCCATGATTCTCAGAGCTTTAACCATCATATGATGCTTTGATCACGTCCAGTTGATATAATGTGATCACCTTGACAATAGAATTCATGACGGAATCTGCTGCGAGTAGCCAATCATGTTGAAAGGAGTTTCTTTGGGCATGTGGCCTGCATTAAGTTTAAGTGGACATTCTCTCAGGGCCCATGGGATTTTGTTCATTCTAGATGCTGTTCCTGACTGCTGTCCATATAACCTCCAGTTCTCAGGATTTTTTTTTATATTATTATGATGATAATTAAGTAAAAATATACAAAGCCAAGTGCACCTCCATGCACCAAGTGCATCCTCCTCACCCTGTAACAGCATGTTCCTCCTTTTCACTCTTCTGGTATCTTCTTAACAATCACCTTTGCTGTCCTCTCCACCCTCTTCTCTCCCATCTAGAAAGAGACCAGTAGGACAGCCTCCTATAAATGTAAAAAACCATAAAACACATGTACCATGTGCTCACACTGTATCCCCAACTCCAGTCCATTCTTGCCTGAGAGTTGACCTCAGTACTGGTTTCAAGTGGGCCAGCATCAAGTCTAGGGGCCATGTTCCCAGGGGACCTTCCAGGCTGTTGGACCATCAATTCTGGTCTTTTAGAAGAGTTCTTGAACTGCACACCTCTTTTTCTTGTGTTGCCTCAGGGACTCTACATTGTGATTCCCATCATGGCTGCTTTTGGTGGTGGCCAGGCACCATCTAGTTCCGCTGATCTCATGCTGATGCAGTCTTGCATTTATATGAGTCTTTCTGTCTCCTGGGCTCGATGTTTCTCATGCCCTTGATATTCTCTGTCATCATCTGTTCCAGGTGGTGTGGGACTATTTGGTGTACCTTAGATGGCAGCTAGCTAGCTTTTAAGACCCTAGATGCTTCTCACCAATATGGGGTGCAGAAGACTCTTTTAGCTAAAGACTAGTTATGACAAATGACCTCCATATCCACTGAAAACATGGTCCCCAGACCCCTGTCCCTGCTACTCTGTCTTTTGAAGTATTCAGTTGAGTTTAGAAAACCTTTCAGGTTATGGCTTAGTCTAGTTACACTGATCTGCTCTCTACTGCCTGCTGTCACTCCCTTCACCTAACCAAATGCCTATCAACTCTCTAATCTATGAGCATCTCACTCCCTCTCTCCACACCCTTGTAGCCATCAGAGAGTCTTTTCTTCTGTACATTGTCTATTTTTGAGTCTTTACAGCAGAGATCTCATATAATCTTTGTCCTTTTGTAGCTGACCGATTTCACTCAGCCTAATGTCTTCTAGTTGAAACCAGGTTATGAGATGCTTCCTAAAATAATCGTTATTCCGTGGGATAGCATCCCATTGTGTATATGTACCATAGTTTGTTTATGCATTCATCTGTTTTTGGACACCTGGGCCGATTCCATCTTTTTACTATTGTGGACAGTGCTGAAATAAATATTCATGAGCATGTATCTGTTCATGTGAGCAGCTTTATTTCTGTAGACGATATCCCAAGCAGTGAGATTGCTGGATCATATGGTTTCTATCTTCAGCCTTTTAAGGAAGTGTCAAATTGGTTTCCGAAGAGATGATACCATTTTGCATCCCCACTGGCAATGTAGGAGAACTCCAGTCTCTGTATAGCCTGTCCAGAATTTGTTGTTTTGTGTTTCTTGGATTATTGCCAACTTTGTTGGGGGTGAGATGATCTCTCATTGTAGTTTGATTTGTATTTCTGTAATAGCTAATGATGGTGAGTGTTTCCTCATGTGTCTTTTGGCTGCCTGGATGTCTTATTTGGTGAAGTATCTGTCCGTTTCATTGGTCCATGGCTTAATTCGGTTATTTACCTTCTTGTTGTTGATATTTTGCAGTACCTTGTAAATTGTTAAAATCAGATGTTGATACAACATATAGTTGCCAATATCTTTTCCCATTCTGTAGATAGTCTTTTAACTCTTTTGATAAAGTCTCCAGATGAGCAGAAGTGTTTGATTTTCAGTAGGTCACGTTTGTCTATTTTCTTTTCTGTTGTTTGTGTATTGTTGGTCAGATTTTGTAAGAATCTAAGCCATGTGTTAGAACTTCCATTGTTCCTATTTTTCTTGCATAATCTTTATCGTATTAAGGTCTTTGATCCATTTTGACTCAGTTAGTGTGTAAGGTGTGAGATATGGGTGTTGTGTCAGTTTTTTACAGATGGATATTCAATTTTGCCAATACCACTTGTTAAGGAGATTGTTTTTACCTCAGTTTGCAACCTTTGGGCCTTTGTTGAATATCAGCTGCTTCTAAGAGGATGGTGGTATTTCTGGGGTCTCTATTCTGTTCCATTGGTCTGTATGTCTCTTTTTATACCAGTACCAGACTGTTTTGACTACTGTGACAGTGTAGTGGTTTTAGTGTTAGGTAATGTGAGGCGTGCTACTGTGTTCCTCTTCTTCAGTAGTGCTTTATTTATCTGGGGTTTCTTCCCTTTCCAAAGTAGGTGATTGTTTTTTTTCTCTGTCTCATTAAAAAATGACACTGGAATTTGTATTGGGATTGCATTGTATATGTAGATTGCTTTGGGTAGAATAGACATTTTCACTATGTTAAGTTTTCCTATCCATGATCAGGGTAGACTTCTCCAACTATGTAAGCCTCTTTTGGTTTCTCACAGTAGGGTCTTTTAATTTTTCTCTGTATAGGTCTCTTGTTTCTCTGGTTAAATTTAGTCCTAGGTATTTTGTCTTCTTGGGGGCTATGGTAAATGATATTGATTTGGTGATTTCCTCTTTGTTGACCTCTTTGTTGGTGTAAAGGAATCCTACTGATTTAATTACATTTTTCTTATATCTTGATAGGTTGTTGAATTCATCTATTAGTCCCAGTAGCTTATTTATGGATTCTTTTTGGTTCTGCGTTCATACAACCACATCTGCAGATAGAGATATTTTTACTTCTTCTTTACCAGTGTGTAGGTCCTTTATTTCTTTCTCTTGTCCGATTGCTGTGGCCAGAACCTCTAGCACAATGTTGAACAGAAGGGGTGAGAGTTGGCATCCTTGTCTAGTTTCTGTTCTCAAGGGGAATTCTTTTAGTCTCTCATCCTTCAGGATGATGGAGGCACTTGCCTTTGCATAGATGCCCCTTATTGCACTGAAGAATTTCTCCTCTATTCCTGTTTTTCTGTGAATTTTTTTTTTAATGTGAATGAGTGTTGGTCTTAGTCAAATGCCTTTTCTGCATCAGTTGACAAAATCAAGTGATTCTTATCCTTTGTGTTATTTATGTGGTTGATCACATTAATTACTTTTCCGATGTTGAACCAGCCTCAGTTTTCAGGATTTGATAACAGGGCAGCTTACCCATGCCCATGTCTGCAGATCTTGGATTCATCATTCTTTGTAACGTGTAAGAGCCCTAATCTCTGAATTCCTGATCCTGGTTTTGTCAGCCACTATGGCTACGTAAGACAGGAGACAACTCTATTCTGACTCATGGACTTGGAATGTTCTAGCCTCTACAATTATATGAGCCATTTCCTTAATATAAATCTCTCTATATATCTATACACTTTACTGGTTTTGCTTTGCTAGAGAACCCAGCCTAAGACAGCAGCCTCCACTCTTAATCAGTGTACCAACAGGACAACACTTGCCTCATAGGATGCATAAAAAGTTGTTTCACAAGATAAGAACTTTGGATTTTTACACACACACACACAAAAGAAACAAACTGTGCAATGTAAAGAGTCTTCCAATAAGGATGTTCTATTTTTGACAGCTCATGTCAGTCGTATTTGTGAAGCTACAGCAGCCATATTTATCACTTTTTTATGAGCATTGACAATTAGCCATGAAAATTTGCATGATTTCACAACAGATAGAAATTATTAAAGTTTATCATCAAAGTAGGTGTTCCATTTGCAAAACAGTCTGTACATTACATGAAACTTACAATGCACATAATCGTCCCACCAAGAGAACAATTGAACTTTTAATCAAAAAATTTGAAACAACCGAGTTTGTTACCAATCAGACAATACCTGTGTATCGACAAACCACATGTTCCAATGGAAACATCGCCACCGTTAGTCAGAGTGCCAGCAAAGATCCATCATCCCAACGAATTTCTCTGTGAATGGAAGAACTAGGCCTTTCATGGATGACAGCTTGGTGGATTTTGCATCTGGACTTGAAGCTTTAGCCTCACAAATTTGTTTTAAGCCAATAACTAAAGTCCAATGACCATAAATTGTGCCATATGAGATCTGGCAATTAAATCCATGAACTTAATTGTTCTAGGTGCTACATACCTCATTACTGAATATCACTACGGTCACAAAGTATTCCCTGTGGGAAGCTATGCACCCACACCAGCACCTAGTCCACCCTTCAAAGCAATTTTGGAACTCTTTCTGGAATGGCCATTTGCCTGGTGGCACAGTGGTAAGTTTGCAAACTTAAATGTAATTGTCTGTGAAGGAGTTTTTAGCCAGTAAACAGATAACTCCCTACTCACCTGATCTGGTCCCCAGTGACTTTTTTCTTTACCTGAAGATAAAGGAAGTATTGAAAGGAAGACATTTTGATGACATTCAGGACATCAGGGGTAATACAATGACAACTCTGATGGTCATTCCAGAAAAAGAGTTCCAAAATTGCTTTGAAGGGTAGACTAGGTGCTGGTGTTGGTGCAGAGCTTCCCAAAGGGAGTACCCTGAAGGTGACATGTATCATATTTGGTCATGAGATACATAGCTCTTTTTCTGAGATGAGTTCCTGATCTTAAATGTCAGACATCATACATTTGCTGAATAATCTCTGGAGAAATTGGGAGTTCATCTTGCTTTGAGCCAAAAAATTCTCTTCAGCAATGAGGCCAATTTAGGGTAAATGGTTTTGTTAACAAAACTGTCACATTTGGAGTGATGAGAACCCAATGGAGGTTCAAGAACATCCACTTCACCCCCCAAAAGTTACCATTTGGTGTGGATTTTTGGTCCAGTGGAATCATTGGCCCTTATTTTTTCTGAGATGAAGAAGAAAGGCTGTGACTGTCAATAGTGAAAGATATTTGGATATCATAACTGGTCATTTTTGGCCCCAGTTGGAAGGTACCACAGCAGCCATTTACCCAGGGTTCTTTTCCACACATAATATCATCAAATGTACTTCAAAATAATAAAATAATTAAAAGTGTATCAGTTACACAACTTGTTTTATTCAAGTTCAAAGATAGGGCACCCTTACTGAAGACTCTTATTTCTTTTCCAAACACAAATTGAATTAAAACAAAAATGGAAGAAAGAATTATGTTACTTCTTTCAGTTACATAGGTACTAAAGAGAGGGCAAAAAACAAAAGCAGTTTACCCAGTTTTGTAAATCATTTATTTATTCCAGTAAAACTACTTTTTAAAAAACAATATTAGTAAGAATCTGAGGTTATATAAATGAGATTGTATTAGAGTACAGACCTTCCCAATGTAACAAATACACATAAAATATAATGTCTCAAAGAGATAAGAAGTTTATTTCTTTCTCACATGTCAGTTCAGAGATAAATGATGAGTGATCTGAGGTGGATTGTGAGCTCAGTCCCAATAGATCATCCAGAAACCCAGATTCCTTTTATTTCATTGTTTAACTGTTGTATGAAAATCCTGGTGGTATAGTAGTTAAGTTAGTTAAGTGCTGTGCCTGCTAACAAGGTCAGCAGTTCAAATCTGCCAGATGCTCCTTGGAAATTCTGTGGAGCACTCTTACTCTGTCCCATAGGACCACTGTAAGTTGGACTCTACTTGATGACAGTGGATTTTTTTTTTTTTTTTTTTTGGTTATCATTCTGTAGCAGCTCTGATGGCAAAGTGGTTATGAGCTTGGTTGCTAACCAAAAGATTGGCAGTGAATCCACTGGTCACTCCTTGGAAGATCTATGTGGGAGCTTCACTGTGCCTTATAGAGTCACTATGGGTCAGAATTGATTTGACAGAAACAGGATTTTTTGTTTGTTTTTATTTTTGTTTTTTAACCATTCTATAGATTGTTGGCTTTGTCCACATGATAAAACTGCTTATAACCAAGAACATTCTAGACAGATTGTGTCTAGAACATTCTAGACAGAATAGTTGGAGGTAATAATAGAATTGCAGAATTACAGATCTTTGAAGATAATATAGGAGTGTATGGGAAGAAAGAGAAAGGGAATTGAGAGATTTTAGGCCATTTTAGGAAAAAGTTTTAAAGCAGAACTCTTAAAAGTGTGCTATTGAATAATGGACAAAGAAGATGCTTTGGTCACTGATCTTGAGGACTTCATGGGATAGCATGGAAACTGAGAAGTCTAGAGAGGAAAAGGGTGCTGTTCACATGGCAGTTTTGTGCACCATAAATCAGCAACTCAGTTTTAAACATGTGCAGTGAAGTTCAGATGAGTAGCAACTCTCTAACTACTAGCATGCTATAAAGAATTTCACTCAGGAAGATTATGGTGGTTATGGAAATCCTATGTCTCTTCTTGTTTTATTTCTGAGAAGGGTGTTAATCCCCAGGGTCTGCAATAAGGAAGCACTGGGGAAAGAAATATTCAGGCCCCTACTATTAAGAAGATTGAGTTGCCAAGGATTCACTAATGCAGGGGTCACCAAATTTTTTCTGTGAAAGGGCCAGATAGTGAATATTTTAAAATTTGAAGGCAAGTCTCTTGCTTTGGTTATGCCATCAGGAAAAAACTAATTATTAGAAAATTATATCACATTTGGTAAAGTAGTGAGGGCCAGTGACAAAGAAGGAAATCCTCAATGAGATGGATTGATACCATAGCTGTGACAGTGGACTCAAAAGTGCCAGTGGTCGTGGAAATAGTGTAGGAGGTAATAATAGAATGTTTTTGTTCTGTTATACATAAGATTGCCACAAGTCACAGCCTCCTTGATGATGACTGGCAAAAACAGCACAATCTCTGTTACAGCTACTTCTGTGCAGGGCCATATAAATAAATGAGGGTGACTCTGTTCCAGTAAAAGTGTATTTACAAGAAAAGTATGTCTAGATTTGGCCTATAGGCCATGCTTTACCAATCTCTGGTCTAAAGCCGTGAAATGGGAGTAATTAGATCAAGCCAGCAAATTTCTTTGGAACTATGATTTTATAAAATTTACAAATAAGTTACACTTTACTAGATTTCAAATATTTAGAGAGATGAAGAGGAATGATAGGCATAGAATAAACAGTATTTTTTAGTGAGTAATAAAACAGATGTTGAGACATCAGAGGGTGCAGATATTTTGAGATAGAAGATAATGTTATCTTCATGGTATAAATAATATTCCTCCCTAAGTATTTGGACTAAAAAAAGAAATTGTGATAAGACCAACATAAACTGTATATAGAAAGCTACAAAAAATTAAAAGTATATTTATAGTAATTTACAACAAACCTGAACAAATTAACAACTACTAAATACCTCATTCTAAGGATTTCTCTTTCTCTCTTATTAAAATTCAAAAAGAACTTATCTGGTGTAGGAAGCATAATTCTACATTTCATTCTAGATTTTCAAAAAAGTTTTGTAATAGAAAGAGTTTTATAAAAGAAAAACAAGCAATTACAGGTAGATTACTAATCAGTTATTATTCTCCAAAGAATTTTAAACACTATTTTTATTGTTTATACAATAGTATATAGCTTGAAAAATACCTGAAATAAATATTTAAAATAGATTACATTAGGAAAACACTTGCTACTTAACGCTTCAGAACCAAGTGATAATTTTTTTAAAAACAAGATGTACCACCATATATTTTTCTTTCAGAGAAAAAAATCAGAAATAGTTGCGTTAGCTACTTTGTAAAGTGACAAGTAAGTAAATAACCATGATTTTCTCAACATCTCACTGCAGACTGAAAAGGTAAAAATGTTTCCTATTGGCGAAGACTGGCCTACCTCAAAGTCTTGCTATTTGTGTTTGAGCCGTTTCAGTAGTGGGCCAAAGAGCCCATTTTGAATCAATTTGTCCTATCTTAACCAATAGCTTCCTATTAAGCATCCGTCTGTACTAATGACATTATTACCAGTCAATAACACAATCTGAAGATCTTCTAAAAGTTACATAATACTCTGATAATGGTGGCCTGTGCTTGAGTGCTTTACAGTTTACAAAATGTTTTCATCTATGTTATTTAATTTGAGGCTTCTGAACACCCATTGAAGTAGGTTAGGAGAACGATGTGATTCTCATAAGAAAATACTCTAGAGGTAAAACAAAAGGCAGTCCAAAGTTATTAAAAATCGAAACAAGACAAAATTTCAGGTTTTCTGAGATTATTCAGTCCATGTCTAACCAACCCTTTCTTCTACCCAGAGTCTCCAGAGTTCATGTCCACTTTCCACTTCTTAGTGAGAACTTTGAGATAAAATTTATTACCAGATAAAGAATATCATGCACTAAACAGATAAAAAAATAAAGGATCAACTATACAAAAGCTCCCAATCCAAATACCTGAATATGAGCTGAGAAACTGGGGATTTGGACCCACTTACTCTGCATATTAACTGTATGTCCTTTGACAAATCAGATTGCTTCTCTAGAACTCTGTTCCTTATCTGTAAAATGAAAAGATCATATATATAGCTGTCCTGTAAGATCCCTCCTACATGTGAAATTCTGAAATGTTAGCAGAGGAATCCACATTCTAAAAAAAAAAAAAAAATTGCTGTGTTGCTCCCTCTTAGGATTGCTGGAATGAGCCACAGACTGCAATATTGTAGCTGCCAATTCTGTAACAATTTGGACTGAGTAGCACTAACTTAAATCCACCTGTGGGAATATAGTTGGCAGCAACAGACCATCTCAGCTTGCTCTGTTTGCATTTCAAAACCACTAGGGGAAGTTGGGCTGAAACTGGTTTTGGAAAAATACAGAAACTCTATATCAAACTTGACAAGAAAGATAACTATGCCGTATTAATGACTTTTGATCATATTAGTAATTTCCTGTTGCATTGTTTAGGGATTCAGTTATGTTGACACAAAAATAACATGGTTACAATTTAATCAGGATCTCTGTTGTGGGGCACAGGTGCATGCTATTTGAGCATATTTAACTAGTACAGTTTAAATTTACATAATTGATAAATTGCAGTCTTGATTAGACTGACATCAGTAGGAGTGCTTGACTAATCTATCTGCATTTTCTGACTTTCTCATGGGAGCCGCTTGTCTCTTATCTTCATTCATCACCAGTCCCTGACCCTAGCTTGAAGGAGTTCCAGGGATAAAATGGCCAGTCTCATGATCAACAGCAATTCCGTATTTCTTAATTCCTCTCTCCTTTTATGCTTGACCTTTAAAGGACAATGATAAAGAAACACATATACTCTCAACAGTGCCCAGCACTGCTGACCACATGCGTAAACAGCCTTTGAATCCAGCAGACCGGCCTGTGCTCAGTGGATCTTTGCAGTTCCTTAATAAGGCAAGGTCACCCAGTTCAACTTGGAGACTAGATAATGTACTTCAACTTCTGTAATTCAGAAAATATCCTGCTATCCAAACACATAATTAAAGAGGGAAGCATCGTATGTTTCAGGATGATGATGCAATATTTCAGGAAAGCATCTGCTGGTAAAATCAGCAGCACACCCACCTAGCCACTACCATATTTGGCTGACAACAGGCTATTTTTCTTACTCTATGAATGTTTAAGGTTGTTTATTAATTGTTTCTGTAAATATAATTTGAGTCCAAGATGCATACATATCAAAATGAATCTAATGAATTCAGCATTGTGTAGAATGCCAGCAGACTTGCATCAGGCTCCATGGTGTGAAGAACTTGCTAATAGTCTTTACTGAGTTATTAAATCTCAGCATTTCTGGAATATAAACTATAAAGTATATACATACCTCCTACTTATTTTACAGGGAATCCTAATTAAAATTTCATTTAATGAATTTTAAGCCAATTAGGAAAAAGCTCTCAGTCTTAACAGTTGCTTCTCCCCAAATGTTTAAATTACATATATAGAAATGTGAGTTTCTAAAGTTCTATATTTAAAGAAATGTTAACAGTCCTCACTGACAGCACTATCAGCACTGTATATTTGTTCTTAAAGTCCATCTATTAGACTTACAGAGCAATAGAGATCGTCATCTAGAACTTGACGATACATTTTTGCCTTCTTCATATCTTAGACAGATCCAACTCGACGGCACTTGGCTTGGCTCCTATCTTAGTGGGGAATACATTTTAAGATCTAAGTTAAATTTCACTTATCATGGAGACAAGTAATTTTTAATGAGAAAGTCTGAGACCAATTATTATTATTTTGTGGTGGGGGATTGTAGGGGACGACAGCTGTATCTTTTTCTTTATTTTATTTAATATAACTGAGTGAAAATGTACATTCCCGTATAAATCTACATGCCTACCTATATGCAGCTTCCACTGCTCTCCCTGTCCGGTGACAGCACACTATTCCTCTCTGCTCCATACATGTCTCATCCTCCCAACAGCCTTCTTTCCCCTCCTCTCCACCCACTCTCCTTCCTCCAGCCAGAGGTCAGCAGGATGATATCCTATAGATGCATAGAACCATAAAGTGCATCCAATATATGGTCACTCTGCATTGCCAAGTCCAATCCACTCATGTCCAAAGAGTGGACCTTCATTATGATTTATGGGTAAGGGCAGCATCAGGGCCAGGGGCCATGCCCTCAGGGGAACCCCGAAACTGCTGGACCATCAAGTGAGGTCTTTTAGTGGAGATCTCAGGATGCACCCCTTTTATTCTTGTGTTGCCAGTGAGACTCAACCTAGTGAGCTCCATCGTGGCTATCACTGGTGGTGGCAGGGCACCATCCGGTTCTTCCGGTCCCAAGTTGATGTAGGCACCCACTCATGTGGGCTGAGACCAATTATTAATGCACGGATGAAATGTTGTCCACCCTCCCCATTTGGCACTGCCCAAATGCCATGTCTCTTTCCCAGACCGTGCAGTATAATTAGGGAAAATGGAAACATAGCTCCTTTTATGTGCTTCCTAATTACAGGGTTACATTAGCCTTACCAAGAAACTTGGTTTGTGTACAATTATGACTCCAGAGGAAGGCAAACCTAGGAACAGATGAGTAACATTCAGGTCCAAGTAGGAACTTTCATGTAAATTGTTTTTTAAGGAATTCAGAGATACATTTCTGTACTCATCCATCTGCAAGGAAGAACTAAGAAAGAAAGAATATGATGTGCCTATCTCTTACACTGACTCTCTTACACACCTGCAGCTTACACATCCCTCACTCATTGAGAATATAACTCTGACAAAAGTATTTCAAATCAGACCACCTCATTTAAGAAGTTAAATTACTTTAAAAATAAAAAAGTCTGAGGGTTAAGATTACCTAAATTTTTCCAGATTCTTTTGCATCCTCTATTAGCATGAACTTCTAGTAAACTACCTTTGCTCAAGTTGATTCTGACTCATGGCAGCCTCATGCACTGCAGAAGAGAACTGTGTCCCACAGGTTTTTAGTGGCTGCTTTTTGGAAATAGATTGCCAGGCCTTTCTTTCAAAACATCTTTGGGTGAACTCAGACCTCCAACCTTTTGATTAGCAGACAAGTACATTAACTGCACCACCCAGGGGCTCCAAAGGCTAGCTATTCTGAATGACAGAATTATCATCTGCTGACAGAAGCTAGAAGACAAGTTTTGAAACCCTTCCTCTTGGTCTGGATAAGGAAATTACAGTGGAGATGCGTAAGTTTCACAATTCACATGATTCTGTTGAAGGCTTGGAAACTGTAACAATGGATTTATGGCATATCTTCATAAATACAACCTGTGAGAATTCACTAAAATGAAAGATGTTCAGAAAGGAAAAAGAAAAATAAAGGAATTTCATGGCTGAGATAATCATTTCAGAGAGACCGGATAACCCAGAGTGGATCTTAACCTCCAACTGATTTCTCTTTATGTAAATATAGCCTCAGCAAGCTTAGTCCTCCTTCTCCTCATTCTTCTACTCTGAAAATAAAATCTTATTTTGGTGTAGTAGCATTCAGAATATAGCAACTTAAAAACTTGCTGTATATTCATTTTACCCAGCTTATTACCTAGATTCTATGTATCTGAATTTTAGTTTTGGTAAATGTATAACAAACTATATTAAGATGCAAGGAGAGGTATGAGGGAGAGGCAGCTTTTCAGCATTTAACCGTCTTCAAAAAGAGAGAACTTCATAAACACAGCTCCTTTCATTGCCTTCGTCTGGAGTGTTTCTGTTTGTTAGGATCAAAGATTTGACAGATGAAAAGGCCCCCTAACTTTACACGGAAATACATCTCAACCAGGAAGAACTTAAGTGAAAACATACCTATAATAGCTGCTTTATTTCCATGTCTTGAATAAAATTTTCTTGGACATCCTTTAAAAATGGAATCGGAAGGAGTATTCAGACAGTTCAGATTGTGGTCATGTTCAACAAGCATGTTTTAAAATGCAGTTAGTGTGATTTTTTTCTTTTTTAATGCAGAAGTATATGTCATGTAGACCAAAGATTCAGACAGCTGAAAAATATTCTATTTTTATGAAGATGTTTGACATCACGGTGAAATAATCAGCATAAAATTTATAGTTCATACAACTGGCTATAAAGATAAAATTGAAAACTGCTTCAAGTTCCTTTGATGGTTGGAATAACTCCGTATCTTTTGGGATAAGCTACACATGTATTTTCAACCCTGATTTGACTGGGAAGTACATTTTTTGTTTCAGACATGTGGCTAGTTATGTGTCATGTAGAGTAAAACATATGTATATTGTCAATATCTTATTTGCAGAGAAAACTCGAAAATTCACTTTCTTTGCTTTTCTTCTTATAAAAGATTCATTTATCAACTGCAGAATTGGGGTGCAAAGATATATAAAGGTAAGAACTTTTAAAAAAATCACATAACTCTCTTCTGTCACCCAGAAATAATCCCCCACTGCTGCCCTAGAAAGGTAGCAGATTCCACTAGTTCTGGGGTTTGGCTTTTAATGTTCACGGAACAAATGAAGACAGGACCTATATCTTCACCAGAAGGGAGGTTTGAATCAAAATCTGCAAGGAAAAACTAGATTCTCAAAAAGTTACATGCAAATGGAGGTATGTATATTGGGGACCACAGTTTCAGGGGGCAGCTAGGTCAATTGGCATAACAGTGTATAAAGAAATGTTCTATATCCCAATTTGCTTGCAAGCAGCCATCTAAGATATTTCAACTGCTCCCATCCCACTTGAAGCAAAGCAGAATGAAGAAAACCAAAGACACAAAGAAAATACTAATCCAAAGGACAAAAAGACAAACTGAACCAGAGAGTCCACCAGAGTGAGACCAGAATAAGTAGATGATGCCAGGCTACCACCAGTGACTACCCTGACAGGGAGCACAACAGAGTCCCAGACAGAACAGGAAACAAATGTAGATTAGAACTCAAATACATGTAATAAAACTAGCCTTAATGGTCTCACAGACTGTGGGAACCCCTGAAACTGTAGTCCCCAGGCACACTGTTAACTCTGAACTGAAACCATTCCCTAAGCCCACTCTTCAGTCAAAGATTGGTGGTGGTGTTTTTAGGTGTCATCAAGTCAGTGCTGACTCACAGAGACCCTGTGCACTACAGAACTAAACACTGCCCAGCCCCCGGTGCTGTGCCTACGGTCATTTTTATGCTTGAGCACTTTGTTGCAGCTACTGTGCCAATCCATCTCATGGAGGGTCTTCCTCCTTTTTACTGACTGTTTAATGAACCAAGACTGATAGCCTTCTCCAGAGATTGATCCCTTTCTGACAACATGTCCAAAGTATGTAACACACAGTTCCACTATCCTTGCTTCTAAGGAGTACTCTGGTTGTACTTCTTCCAGGACAAATGTTTGTTCTTTTGGCAGTCCAGGGTATATTCAATATTCTTGTCTAACACAAGTCAAAGACATCACTTCTTCTGTCTTCCTTATTCATTGTTCAGCTTTCACATGCCTATGATGCAATTGAAAATAACATGGCTCAGGTGAGGCACATCTTAATCTTCCAGGTGACATCTTTACTTTTAGATACTTTAAAGAGATCCTCTGTTGCAGATTTCCCACTACAATGCATCTTTTGATTTCTTGACTGCTGTTTCCATGGATGTTGATGGAGATGATATCCTTGACAAATTCAGTTTTTTTTTCCTCCATTTATCATGATGTGCTTACTGATTCAGTTGTGAGAATTCTTGTCTTCTTGATGTTGAGGTAACAATTAATTCTGATGGCTATGGTCTTTGACTTACTTCAGTATTTAAAATTATTTTAACCTCCAGGAAGCAAAGTTTTGTTACTTGCATAAAGCAGATTGTTCATAAGTCTTCCTCCAGTCCTGATGCCTCTCTCTTCATATGGTCTAGTTTCTCAGATTATTTGTTCAGCATACAGATTGACCAGGTACGTTGAAATAAAACAACCCTAATTTATACCTTTTCTGACTTTAAAGCACGCAGTGTCCCTTGTTCTATTTGAATGACGACCTCTTCATCCATGTATAGATTCTTCATGAGCACAATGAAGTGTTCCAGAATTCCCATTCCCTGCAATGTTATTAATAATTTGTTATGATCCAGACAGTTGTATGCCTTTGCATAGTCAATGAAACATAGGTAAACATTTTTCTGGCATTTTCTGCTTTCAGCCAAGATCTGTTTGACATTGGCAGAGATATCCCCATTTCTACATCCTCTTCTGAATCTAACTTGAATTTCTGACAGTTCCCTATCAATATCCTGTTGCAGTTGCTTTTGAATGATCTTTAGCAAATTTTTATTTATGTCTGATATTTATAATATTATTCAATGATTTCTGCATTCGATTGTATTGCCTTTCTCAGGAATAGGCATAAATATGAATCACTTCCAGTCTTGGCATAGATGAGTGAGCAGTTCCAAGGCTACATCTGTTTGCTGAAATATTTCAATTGATATTCCATCAATTCCTGGAGCCTTGTTTTTCTCCAGTGTCTCAATGCAGCTTCAACTTCTTCCCTTAGTACCAAAAGTTCCTGATCATATACTACATCTTAAAATTGTTGGATGTTGACCAATTCTTTTAGGTCTAGTGACTAGATATATTCCTTCCATCTTCTTTTGCTGCTTCCTCAGTTTTGTAATATTTCCCCTGTGGAATCTCTAACTATTGCAACTCGAAGCTTGAAATTTTTCTTCAGTTCTTTCAGTTTGAGAAACGCAGACAGTGTTCTTCACTTCGGTTTTCTGTTTCTAGCTCTTCACACGTGTCATTATATTACTTCACTTAGTCTTCTTGAGCTGCCCTTTAAAATTTTTTGTTTGGTTATTTAGTTCATCATTTCTTCCTTTTGCTTTAGCTACCTGATACTCAAGAGCAGATTTCTGACTCTCTTCTAACACCCAATTTGGTCTTTTTCTTTTTGTCTTTTTAATGACGGCTTGCTTTCCTCGTGCATGATTTGTTTTATATCATTCCACAACTAGTCTGGTCTTCAGTCATTAATGTTCAGTGTATCAAATCTTGAAGTGGTCTCTAAGCTCAGGTAGGATATGCTCAAGGTCATACTTTGGCCCTCATGGACTTGTTTAAATTTTCTTCCATTTCAGTCTGAACATGCATGTGAGCAATTAATGTTGTGTTCTGCAGTCAGTGCCTGGTCTTGTTCTGACTGATGATATTAAGCTTTTCCATGTCTCTTTCCACAGATGTAGCCGATTTGATTCCTCTATTTTCCATCTGGAGAGGTCTATTTGTATAGTCACCATTTAGCAGGACTATGAAACAAAAGATAGCAATGTACTCCTTAGTTCAATCAGGTGTATGAGACTGAATGGGTGGCTCCTGTTTAAAAGCAGGATGAGAAGGCAGAAGGGGACAGAAACTGGTCAAATGGGCACAGGGAACCCAGGATGGAAAGGGAGAGTGTGCTGTCACAATGTGGGGACTGCAACTTGTGTCACAAAACAATATGTGTATAAATTTTTGAATGAGAACTTTCACCTAGAGAATGATAAATAATAAAGTACAAATTACAGAATATATATATGTGTGTGTGTATATATATATCTGTACAGGAGACTTGTGTCTGTCTTGGCTCAGAGGAAAGTAAAAACCCTAAATTGCATGCCCCCTGGGTTTGAGATTTGGAATCCCTGAGAAGATAAATCAATTAAACAATATTTGACTGGACCATTTAGTAGAAGAAAATGTATCACCATTGCAGAAGGACTGTCTTGTGAGAAGATGAGAGTATCAAATGCTTCCAATATTAGGAAAATAAATAATAATTTAAATACATATGTTTAGAATATCTAAGGACCCAGAGTAAGAATCAAAAGTAAAGAGAACTATAGCAAATAATAAAGAAGGAATAATTCAATTTGAAAAGAAAATACCAAAAATTCTGTTGTCCTCAGGTGCCGTTGTGTCAGTGCTGACTCATAGCGATTCCTTGTACAGTAGGAAAAACACTGCCCAGTCCTGCGCCCTGCCCACAATTGTTTTTCTGGTTAAGCCCATCATTGCAACCACTGTGTCAGTCCATCTTGTTGTGGTCTTCTTCTTTTCTGCTGACCCTCCACTCTACCAAGTATGATGTCCTGCTTCTCCAGGGACTGATCCCCTCCTGACAACATGTCTGAAGTATGTGAGATGCAGTCTTGATATCTTTGCTTCCAAGGAACACTCTGGTTATACTTTTTCCAGAAAAGACCTATTTGGTCTTTTGGCAGTTCATGATACCCTCAACATTCTCCTCCAACACCACAATTCGAAGATAATTGTGTCTTCCTTATTCATTTATCCAGCTTCCTCATGCATATGTTGTAATTGAAAATACCCTGGCCTGGGTCAGGCACACCTTAGTCTTCAAGGTGACATCTCTACTTTTCAGTACTTAAAGAGGTCCTTTGCAGCAGATTTTCCCACTGCAGTGCATCTTTTAATTTTTTGACTGCTGCTTTCATGGGCATTGACTGTGGAACCAAGTAAAATGAAATCCTTGATAACCTCATTCTTTCTCCGTTTATCATGGTGCAGTTGTGAGGATTTTTGTATTTTGATGTTGAGGTTCAGTCCATACTGATGGCTGTGGTCACTGGTTATCGTCAGTAAGTGTTTCACTTACAGCAAGCAGAGTTGTGTCATCTTCATAAAGCAGGCTGTTAATGAGTTGTCCTCCAATCCTGATGCCTCATTCTTGCTCATAGTCTGACTTCTTGGATTTTTTGCTTGGTATACAAATTGGAAAGTTATAGTGAAAGGATACTACCCTGATTCACACCTTTCCTGACTTGTAGAAATACTTCATTTCCTTCCCTAAGACCTCTTAATACTGAACACTCTCAGAGTTTAGATCTTGATTCTCTTCTGTCTATATCCATGTCTTTTGCTTTTTGATTTTAATGATTTCTCTATTTTATATCTCCAAACTGAAAGTATATCCTAAATATCAGATTCTTTCAACACCTCTATTCAAATATCATATGAAACTTAACGTGCCCACAAGTAAGTCAGATCTAAGCCTCAAATCTCCTCTGCCCCCACTTTCTCCCCATCTCATTTAATCACTACACCGTTCCTCCTTTAGTCACACTCATCTTATCTGCTGGTAAATCCAGTTGACTGTGCTCTCAGAATAGATCTAGATTTATACCTTTGTCAACACTTCTGCTGCTCTTACTCCATCTGGGTCAGCCCTTGGTGCCTCACCGAAAATACTGGTCTCCTGACTCCCACTCTTAAATGCCACAGTCTCCCCTCAATTAGCAGTCCAAAGTGAGTCAGACTCATCACACCTGCTCAGAGTCATCCACTGCCTGCTCATCTAACTAAGAGTAAATGCCGGTGTTCTTAAAATGCCCCACAAAGTTCTACAGACTGGCCTCTGTTACTGAATAAACCGATTTCATACTAACCTCCGCTTGCTCCCTTTACTCTAGCTGCGTTGGTCTTTTTTCTGCTCTTCAAAACTCTGGTCTTTGTACTTGCTGTTACCCCTCCCTGGTACCTTCTCCTCCAGATATCCTTGTGGTCTAGTCTCTTGCCTCTTTCAGGTCTCAGCTGACACAGCAACCCCTCAGTGAGGAGTTTCCTGACAACTCAGTTTAAAAGCACACACATTTCCCAATCTACTTACCTTCTTTATGTTCTTCTTAGAAGTTATTCTTTTAATATGCCGTAATTTAGTATTGTCTTTCTCTTGATAGAATACAAGCTTCATGCGAGTGAGATTTTGTTCACATCTAATGAGATGTCTTTATAAACCTCGGACTCGACGGCACTTGGCTTGGCTTGGCTTATAAACCTCTATGACTTGCCTCTGCTAGTCCAACGGACAAGGGCTTCTTGGAAGACGAGAAAAGAACAGTGTATTTTAAATAATGAATGATATTTCTTATGCAGTTTCTTTGTGAAATAAAATTTAAAAAAGTAATATTTGCTTAGATGAATGACGGTAAAGAAAAAGAAATTACAGATAGTTTTAATATTTTAAACTAGAGACATGAAGTACGGATACTGATTGGTGAGTATGGGGGAAATTGCCAACTTGAGTTAGAAGATGGTGAATTTGTTCTTTTTTTATTTTGGATAAGATGTCTTTTAGGTCTGTAAAACAAATTATCTTATAAACAATTGGAGATAACAGTTTGGTTTTAGACTGAAATGTTTCTCTTTTGGTTATGCCTAGGTTTAAATTAACAAAAATTCTAACTTTTGAGCTGATGTTTTATTAAATTTGAAATATCTTATTTAAAATAATGAATACTAGAGACTTTGGAAAAATGTGTCTTTCCCAAATTCCTTAAGATGAAATTTTAAACACTTTCAACTTAGTTGTTTTTCCTAGTCTATTATGAAATGCCTTTATCACTTGAAAAAACAAAAACTTGATATATTTTTAGTTGAAGTAACACTATTCTCAAGTTTTAAAAGAATCTTAAAGAGACAAAGACATTTATATAAAGACACTTTTAAGGATGGGCATTTGCAATTTTAAGCTTTAATTGTCCTTTTGTTAATCTTTTTCATTTCAAAATGTAGCCTTGGATTTTGTGCCAAAAGACTTCTATTTTTGCTTTACTAAGAAGCTGGCTGATGGATGATGATATTGTCCATACTCTGGTTTGTGATCTGTCTCACCATTGTCCTGGTGAATTTTATTACAAATACTTTTACAAAGGTTTGTTTCTTACCAAGCCCCACGGGAACTTGGTTTCTGGCAACCTTCTATAGTAGTTATAATATTCAGCAGTTGAATCAGGACCCTGGGAGTGATGTATTCTATTTAAAAATTTATTTTTGAGTTGAATCTGGAGGACTAGAGGAATTAACAGAAAGTTTATGAGTATTGTAGTACCATTTAATGGAAGGTAGGAGGTTCTTACTTCTTTAGCTTTGTAAATAAGTAGAATTTGATTAGATTTCCAGCTGTAGTCTGAAACTCAGTGTTTTCTTATATCTTTGAAAAGCTGCCAGCAATATCATTTTTTTGTTATTATGATTGGATGAAAATGTACATTCCCATATAAATTGCATGCCCACCTATATGCAGCTCCCAGTGCCCTCCCTGCCCAGTGACAGCACACTCTGCCTCTATGCTCCATGCATGTCTTATCCTCCCAACAGTGTCCTATCCCCTCCTGTCCACCCATTCCCCCACATCCAGTAAGAGGTCAGCAGGATGACATCCTATAGATGCGTAGCAATAATATCTTAGTATTTAAAAAAACTTAATTTCTGAAAACAAGTGAAACAAAAGTATATTCCCTTTAGTTACAAGATAACGAAGACAATTTACATGTGACAAGAATTTGTACCTAAATAGTAAAAGAAGTTCTTTCCAGGCCTTTTTCTCTTTTTTCTCTCTCACATGGTCTCTTATCTAGCTGTACTCACTCCTTTTGATCTCACCCAGTCTCAAAACATGTACTGATGATACTAAAGAATGTATCTCCCACCTAGAACTCTCTCCCAAATTCCAGAGTCATATGATCAATAGGCTACATGTGGTTGCTCTTTAAGATATCTCATAGCCATTACATTGAATATTTCCAAAACTTAGTTCCCAGTATTCAACACTGTTACCTCCAATTCAAATTCTACATTCTCTGTCAAGTGATTGTGTGATAAGGCCGCCAGCAATCTGTCATTTTTTTTTTTTTTTATTGTGGTGGCTTATATGTTGCTATGATGCTGAATGCTATGTCATCAGTATTTCAAATACCAGCAGGGTCACCTGTGGTGACAGGTTTCAGTGGAGATTCCAGATTAAGACAGATTAGGAAGAAAAGCCTAAAGATCTACTTCCAAAAATTAGCCAGTGAAAACCCTGTGGATCACAATCGAATGTTGTCTGAGATAGTGCTGGAAGATGAGCTCCGTGGGTTGGAATGCTCTCAACATACTCAGTGGCTATAACAGTGGACTGGACTAAATCAATGATTGTGAAGATGATGCAACATTCCGTTCGGTCGTATGCAGAGCACGATGAGTTGGAGCCTATTCAACAGCAATGAACAACTCCAAACAGAAAGGTATCTACATACCTCAGTTTAGCCTGTCTTATTCTCAGCATAATTGTTAAGAGCAATAACCTCTTTAACTTTCAAAAGTACTGTCATTATGTTGAAAGTCCTGATATATCTTCATATTAATTAATGATAATTCTACTTCCTACCTGTTTAGGCCCCCAAAAGCATATCAGCACTGCCTTTCTTTCCCTCATATCCAATGTGTGGTCTATGTAGTTTATCCAGTGAGGATTGCTGTAAAAATACACAGAGACTCAGACCACTTTGCATGTTCTACGGCCATCATGCTGACCTCAGTGAGCTTTATGGACTGGGTGATCACAATAGCAATAGCCCTTCTGGTATCCAGAATGCTGTGTTAAATTGCTAGATGATGTTACTCCTCTGGTCCAGAATCATAGTTAAGTAACTAAATACTTATTCCTTTCTGATAGATTGCCCTGATGTCATCATTTTACAGACTGCTTGGACTTGGGAGATGTGCCCTCCCTACCTTGATTTAAATTTCCCATTCCTATATTCCTTCAGGAAACCTTGGTGGCATACTGGGTTAAGTGCTATGTTTGCTAACCAAAAGATCCACAGTTCCAATATGTCAGGGGCTCCTTGGAAACTCTATGAGGCGGTTCTACTCTGACCTATAGAGTCTCTATGAGTCAGACCCTGCTCAGTGGCAGTGAGTTTATTTTCCTTTAACATGTGAGAACAACTGCCCTCCCTCTCTCTCTGTGACACAGACTGCAGACTGTTATGTGATTCCTGGTCACCAAGGATGTCAGACTGAACTGTGGTTCCAGTGCTTGGCATTTGTAGCTATGTCAACTTTTTCTTTTGTCTGACTTGGACCAGAAATGTTGGGTAGGCCTTGAAAGACACCAGTAACTGCTAGTATGTTCTATCTTCTGTTAAGTGACCAGCCCATTTGGCTGCTTAATTAAGACAACTAACATGTTGAAATAAAAGAGAATGTTAATTTCAAAAGAAGGATTGACTAGTTTGGATACCAAGAGTAGGAGTGCCCATATTTTGCACAGATAGATCTGCTGCTAAATTATTAGTGCTTTGAATTGATTTAAAGCAAATAGCTAAACCAGTATTTAGAGTTTACACTATAAATTTTATTATTTTCAAGTAACAAAGCTATATTTTAGGTAAATATTTCTGGATGGTGAATTTCCACAAATATTTTAAAGAAATATTAAAAGGGAAGAATATACATCTATTTCATTGGCATATTGAGATCAAAAGAAATGTAATACTTCTTAGTAAGTAGTTTCTTAACACCAGAAATTTTTATTCAACCTCCCCAAATTAAAAAATAAATAAATAAATAAAACTTTTGATGGCTTTTACAAGCAATGATGTTATATACTTCCTTATCAAACATTTCAAATTCTTTTTCTAATGTTCAAACTGAAATAACTAATAGAAAATGTTGATCTGCGTTTGATATCTGAACAATTACTGAAGAACAAATCAATCAATCCTCGAAATTTCTATTTTTTGTCTTGCTAAACATGTCTAATTTATACCTGCTGCTGTTGAGTTGATGCTGATTGATAGTGGCGCCATAGGACAGTAGAGAACTGCTCCTAGGGCTTCCAACGGGTGGCTGATGGATATGAACTGCCAACCTTTTGGTTAAGCAGCCCATCTCTTAACCAGTGTATCACAGGAGCCCATTTAAATATAATCCTTTAAATTATTTTTGATAGATTATTTTCAAATCATGTCTGTGAATGTGACTCAGTTAATAGATATAACTGAATTTAAATTTTCTTAAAATCCCAGTGCAAAACTCTTTTCACTCTCTTTTTAGTAGTATAACTATTTTCCTAGAGTGGTCATAACAAATTGCTACAAAATGGGCGATTTGAAGCAACAGAAACTTATTCTGGAGTTCTGGAGAGGAGAAGTCTGCAGTCAAGGTGTACTTAAAGTCATAATGTCTCTGAAATTTCTAGGGCAGAATCCGTTTCGCGTCTCGCTTTTAGCTTTTGGCGTTGCTGCCGTCTTTGATTTCCGTTAGCTTCCAGAGGCATCATTCTAGTCTCTGACCCGTCATCCATCGCCTTCTGCCTGTGATGTCTCTTTTCTTCTTATAAGGGCATCACTCATAATGGGGTAAGAGTCCATCCTAATCTGCTGTGACATCATCTTAGTTTAAGTGAGTAGACTTGCAGTGACCCTATTTACCAATGAGATCACATTCTGAGATGTCTGGGGGCTACTAATCAATATGGTACTATGAGTATTAAAATTCATGCTTAACTGTTATTTTTGTTAGCTGCTGTTGAGTTTGCTTTGACTGATGACGACATAATGTGTGGCAAAAGGAAATGATAAATGGTCCCATACCATCATCGTCACCGTTGTCACCATCGTTCCATCCCTTTCATTGGGGGTTTCTGTCATTTTTACTGGCTCTCAAATTATCTTCTAAGTAAAAAAAAAAAAAAAAAGTGGAAATATAAAATTTAACACAATGATGTCATATTTAGCTCAAATAAACAGTTTCTTAGTACTTTGAGTAAGGAGTTTATGAAGGTTTAAGCTTTTGCCTATAGAATTTTATAATAAACAGTAAGGCCTAATTTTAAAATTTGGGTCTGGGATTTATTTATAATAGAAGTAAAACACTGAAGGCCTGACCTTTAGTTCATGATGAGGAAGTAATGACATACTTAGTTTTACAATTTGGTTCTTTAATCCTGAAATCTTACCTAAGATTTTTTTTTTTAATCAGAAAGAAATGGTTTTACTTATAAATGATCCACCGCTCATGTATTTCTGTCTGACATTTCAATTATGTAAATACATATTTGTAAATTATATAAATACATATCTATAAATGATCCTTTACAGGCCATCCTGTTACACGTGTCAGTGCATCTGTCATTGTGCTAGTACCAGGTGTCTTGCTTCTAAGGTGTATCTCTAGTAAAGAACATATCAATGAGTCCTGTTTTTTAATCTATTCTGTCACTCTCCATCTCTTTATGGGTGCATTTAGGTTATTCACATTCAGTGTAGTTGTTGCTTGGGGTGAGTTTATTGCTGTCATTTTGTAGTGCTTTTTTTAGGTGGTACTGACATTTTCTTTGTTCCTCTTACTCTCCTATGATAAATTCCTTTGGTTTATGGATTTCTTTTTCATTTTTATAGACTTTATTTTTACTGACACTTTGTGTTTTCCTTCTTTATTTTGCCAAGTAAGTTTATTAACTTCTTTGTGGTTGCCTGGAAATTCAGCCTTGCCTTCCTAGGTTTGAACTGGTTACTTGGCAGTGCCTTGCCTTAACTCTTTTAGGAAGTTATCCAGCTATGCTGTTTATTCTGTCATCTATTGTTCTCATGTTACTGTGGCTTACAAATTAGCCTTTCTTTCCCTATTATGATTCTTTTGGTTTTGGATAGGTCTTGAGAGTTCATTACGTAGTTGTGCGATCTGGCTGGTACAATCTTGCATCCTAGATTCAGGCTGTGGTCTGATATTGTTTATTCTCAGATAATAGTTCTTGTAAGTTAGGTTTAGTTTTTACATATTCCTATAATTTCTGTGTATCTGGAAATGTCCTAATTTCACCATTATGTTTGAACAAGAATTGTGCAGGATATATTATTCTCAGCTGGCATTTTTTTTCTGTCTTTCAAGGTTTTATATATATATGTTTGTATATATATATTAATATAATAAATATATATATACATATATGTATACTATCCTACTGTCCCCTTAAACTCTAGTGGTTAAGAGCTGTGGCTGCTAACCAGAACACTGGTAGTTCAAATCTGCCAGGTGCTTCTTGGAAACTTTATGGGGCCATTTGGTGCAGCCCTATAGGGTGACTATCAGTCAGCATTGACTCAATGGCAGTGGGTTTTTAACAAGTGTAGCTATGATATGCCTTGGTGATTTTCTTTTAAGATTGACCCTATCTGGGATTTGTTGAGATTCTTGGGTGGTTAGCTTTTCATCTTTTATGATATTAGGAAAGTTTTCTGTCAGCACTTCTTCAATAATCTTTTCTGTGTTTTCCATTTTCTCCCCCTGTTCTGGAATTCACAATTTGCCTTTGGTTGTATCTCACATAATTCTCAGGGTTTCTTCATTTCTCTTTGTTGTTTTTTTCTAATTCTTCTTCAAGCAGATGTATCCAAATGTTTATCTTCAATTTCATTGAGCCTGTGTTCCATCATTTCAAACCTAGTCCTCAGGCCTTTTACGAAAGTGTCCATTTTGGGAGTCTTGTTTATCTTTTGAATTTCTAATTGTTTTGTATGATTTCTAGTTGTTAATTTATTTTGATATTTTGTTTCTGTGTTATTTTCCTAAATCCTTCCATCAGTTTGTCTGCCTTTTCCATGAATCTGTCTCCTTTTCCCTCATTTTCGTTTGCTTTTTGCTTCACCTATGAGAAAGCTCTCAGTATTAGAGACTTCCTTTTCAGGTAATTCTAGTGCCTTTTCTTCTGAAAAATCTCTGAGAGTTTTATTTGGACACCTCATGAAATCTTCCTGTCCTTTTTTTTTCCTTAGTATGTTTTGATGTTGTCTGCTGTCTTCAGGCTATTCAGTAGTTATTTTCTTTGTTCTTTGATTGTAGATCTCTTTGTTTCATCCTGCTTTTTAAAAATTTATTTAGTTATTTCATAGCAGGCAGGCTGTATGTTCTTTGTTTTCCGTGGTCACAGTATTTTTCATCTCTTTGTCCTGTAGGCAGGGCTAATCCTTCAGCTTTGGTGCAGCGTGGCAGGTCCACCAGATGATCTATGTCCTGCTGGGAACTCCAGAAGGTGCTTTTGGGTACTGATATCTGCTGATCCCTGATGTGGGTGTGGTGAATCCAAGCTAGTTGGACATTGCATTTCTAGGCTGGCTGAACTGCTACAGCTAGTTAAGAGGTGTTGGAGGTAGACCGTGGAGATGATGGGGGGGGGGAGGGAACATGCCTTTCTTGCTTCGTCTTCCACTGGGACCTCCATAAATGTGCTCTCCAGTGCCCCCTGGCTGCCAGTCTCTGACAGGCGTTTAAGATGGCAAATCTGTTCTTGGTTAGCTGATAGGGAACTTTCTCTGGTATCTCTTCTCACTCTCTGTTTTCTGTCAGTTTCTTATTCCATTTGGGTTTTGGCTGAGATTTTTCTCTCTTCATTTAACACTTTGTGTCCCAGGATTGATGTTTGTCTCTGTTTTCTTTAATCTTTTGGGTCTTTGATGTAGAGTGACAATATGGCATTTCTGTCTATGGTGCTGTGTTGGCTGTAAGTCCAGAGAGGTATTCTTCCTTTGAATTGCTTTTACACATTGTCAAAAATTTGTCATACATGTACAGGCCTATCTCCGGGTTCTTTATTCTGTTCCGTCCCTCTGTCTGTCCTGCTACTGAAACTACACAGATTATCCTAATTATATAATCAGTCTTGAAATCAAGTAGCTTGATCACTATCACTCTTTTTTCTTTTTCAAAATCGTTTCAATTCTTCTAGCTCCTTTGCCTACCATATAAATTTTAGACTATTCTTGTCCACAAGAAAACTTGCTAGGATTTCAATAGGAAATTCGGTAATCTCTATGTCAGTTTAAGGAGACTTGACATCTGTACTATGTTGAGACTCCTAAACCATGAATACATCTTGAATTTGTTTAGCTCTTACTCAATTTCTTTATCAGAGTTTTGTAGTTTTCAGCATGTAAGCATACTTAGGCATATTTACAATTAAGTTTTTTTTTTTAAAGATTATAAATGGTGCTGTGTCTTAAATTTTAATGTTCACATTTTCATTGCTAGTATATTGGAATACAGTTGGTATTTTTGTGTTTATCTTGTGTCCTAAAACCATAATAAACTCACTTATTAGTTATAGAAGGTGTTTTAGGAGTTCCCTTTGATTGTATATGTAAACAACTATGTCACTGGAAAATAGGGACTGTTTTAAGAGAAAGACCAACTTGTGTAACTAGGTAAGCAAAAATGGGAGACCACTAATTGGAATCACAACAAGGGGTATTTCCTAATGATTTCTAAGATTTACTCTAATGAAAGATAATTAGTAGTTGACTTCTGAACTACATTAAAATTATACTTCAATAAAATCTATGTCCAACTATTGATTATGTCCTGGATCTGGGTAAATGGCAGTTACTGATAAAGGAGAAAATTTCATTTGTTTTCTTTTAATTTTGATAGCTTTCCTGTGTTACTCTTTCTCTGTAAAGAGAACCTGTACGCTTTTGTTTGTGCCACCAGTTATACAATTGTTTAAGAGCTGAGCTTATTAAAAATTGTGCCACATAAGAATGACTCAGAATTATCACAAATATGAAAGAAAACTATAACTTGTAGTTTATCCTTTAGCAGTATCAGTCTGTCAAAACAGTATTCATGTTTTATAGCCAAAATTATGCTCATAAACAATGCTACCTGGTGAAAGAGTTTGAAAGAGTTCATTTTTCTGTATTGTGTAATAGCTTATCTTGACTCTCACCTCTTTCAAATTTAATAAAATAATTTTGAACATTCTGGATAAAGAATTAAGTGATGAATCAAAATAGTCCACCTGGCAGCTGCCCTTTTTGTTGGCAGGGTCTGATGAGCTGTGTAATTAGATAAGTGTTCCCATCAATGCCAGGGGTGCAGAAATGTTTTTCATCTTTTCCATTATTGTACACTTAACTATGAAGCATGCACTCATTTGGCATTCTAAGCACTTTTGATTGATTTACAATGTCAGTAAAATTTACAGATTATGCATTCCAAAAGATAAGAGGGAATTAATGTCTTAGGAACAGTTTTTAGCATAGCTCCCCTTGCCAACATTAATTTTTTTGTGCTTTTAAATGTACAAAAGCAAGTAAATATGGATAAAAGTAATCCAAATTAAATTACTGAGAATACTATTTTCCATTTGGTTTGCTGAGGGCTCGAGGATAATAGTTCTTGATGTATACTTTGAAGAATGTTTTACTTTTGCTAGCAATGTCAAAATAATGTTCAGTAGGCCCTATCACACATTCGTATACATTCTCCTCAGACATGCTATTTTCCAGTCCCCAACAACATATACAGATTTAAATAAAATGAGAATCAGTAAGAGCATCACAGGGAATATAATATGAATCTTGAAGATTAAACATAAGACTACTTCTTGGTATTTTGGAAAATTTTACAGTGGTCTAATGAATAATCTGAAAATTTTTGAAATGTATTTTTAACTTTACTTATAAATTATATGTACCTATATTAAAGACTATTCAAACAATGAGAAATTATAACTCTAAAATAAAGTTGAGAAACATTTAAAAATTATATAAAATGTTTCCTACTCTTCTGTACATCACAATATAGACATATCGTTTAAAACAAACCGGTTGCCATCAAGTCATTTCCAACTCATTGCAACTCTATAGAACAGAGTAGAACTGCCTCATAGAGTTCCCCGGTAGATATGAACTGCACACCTTTTAGTTAGCAGCCATAGCACTTAACCAGTATGCCACAAGGATTTCCAAGGACATATCAATAGATAAATTATTTATAATTAAATTTATAATTAAATTTGGTTCTTAGATCATATGCATACTTTTATTTATGATTTATGAGATAAATCTGCTAGTTTAGGGGTAAAGTAAATATTTTAAGTAAATATGTAGAATCTCGGAAAAGCACTGTTAGGGAATAAATCAGATTTTTAACTAATATAAGAGTATTATTTATAGTCAGGTCTGTATATGGATCTTATTTTTTAAAATACAGGTTGCACTTTGAGAAAGTGCAGACAGAGCTATGTCATGGAAATACAGCAGTAAATGGGGGGGATAGACGGGAGGTAGGAGCGGGTGTGGGTCAGATGGAGAGAGGTCTGATGACATATAACCAGGTTTTTCAAGCAAGTGAATATGCGTGTAGGATCAGAACACAGACATTCTTGGCTTCAAGTCAAGTGAGGAGAAATTGTTACGTGACCTGTTGTAATTATGCCAAACTATCACGAAAGGTGATTCTTTGGGAATGTAGCTGTCTTATTTATTTGGCACTTGAGAAGTCTCGTGTACCAAATGAAGAAAGAATGTTCTTAGTTTTATTTGTTTTCATTTAGGTGATCTTGAATACTAATCTAAGTCTTTTTAGGCTATCATATGACCTATCATTTTGGAATATCAAAATCTAATAATTCATGTTTTTCTTTCATAAAAGTCCCCAAAGAAAAGCCATGAAAGCACTGGTTATTGAAGAAGACTTGATAACATTATACCTAAGTATCTGTAAATGACCTTTCAGTTTGTAATATTTGTTAGAAATATTTTCCCTGTTTCATTCTGTAAATTAGTTTACAGGCTTTTTGACATACAGATGTTTTTAATGACCCTATAAAGGAGGTGGAAACCCTGTTGGCATAGTGGTTAAGTGCTATGGTTGCTTATCAAAATGTTAGTAGTTTGAGTCAACCAGGTGCTCCTTGAGAACTCTATGGAGCAGTTCTGGTCTGGCCTATGAGGCCACTGTGAGTCAGAATCCACAGATGGCAGTGGGTTTGTTTTTTTGGTTTATAAAGGTGGTTTGGTGATACCATGGTTAAAGTGCTCAATTGCCAACCAAAAAATTGGCTGTTAAACGTACCAGCAGCTCTGTCTGAGAAAGATGTGGCAGTATGGTTCTACAAAGATTTACAACCTCAGAAACTATGTGACAGTTCTACCCTGTATTGTCAGAGTCTATGAGCTGGAGTTAACTTGACAGCAGTTTTTCTTTTTTTTTTTAATTGTAACTATGATTTCCCTAACACATTCCTCTCTCATTGGAAGGCTGGAATGTTTATAGCGTATCTTTGCGTGTATATGGGTTCACCTGTGTGTGCATGTATGTATGTGGGTGCGTATATGCAAACAATTTCTCTTGTAAGTACCTGTGAATCAGTTTATCAGTATGTCTGACTATTTCCTTAATATGGAGTATAAAACATGTCAAAGACTGTAAATGTAAAGCATCTTATTGTGGCGGATTGTAATGTTTTGACTCTGCAGCACCTCCTTGCTTCTACTGGCAATGACACTTCATCCTCCCTAATCCCGCCTTCCTATAGGAGCTTCCTGTGCTTCCCTAACTTTGCCCCTGCAGTCACAGTTCACAGGTGTCCATCACTAGCCTTCTGGACTTGGGATTGAGGTGGAGGTACCAAAGCTGTCATTTTCACAATGCAGCATAAGTCAGTGTGCACTAAAGGGGAGCTCAAGTGTGCTCACTGACAGACAGATGGTTGTGTAATTGAAGTTTCCAATGTCAGTGGAGCATGAGGCCCAGCTGCATCATTATCTTTTTTATGGTCTGGTTCTTTAACTCTCCTTGGGATTCTAGAGTTCTTCCCCCAAACCCTCTTTTTCTGTTAAGCTGGCTGGAGTTGGAGTCACGTGAGCAAGCTCTTGTCCAGAAATTTAGGCCAGTTAAATGCCACTGGAGTAGGGTACCTTTCCTAGTAGTGAGTGTTTTCATTTCTCTCAATTTAACATCTTGTGATTGTTTACTTTGCATGGATTTATCAGTGAGGTTAGTTTTTTTCCTGTATGCTTATTGGATGTTTGTACCTTTCTTTTGCAGTATTAATTCATATTTTGCTTCATTTTTAATTTATGTTTTTTGAATAGTCTTATTCACATTTTATGTATAACTTCTAATTATAAAAGCATATTTGATCATTGTAGAAATTTGTAGAACATTGAAAGATATGAAGAAGGAATATTAATGTTTTGATGTCTATCTTTCCAAATGTTTTATCTTCCTAGCTATTTGATTAGGTGTCACAAAATTGAAGTCATACTGTACCTACTGTCTGGTGATCTGCTTTGCCTTTAATAAGAACTTTGTCATTTTCCTTATCATTAAATCTTACTCTAAAGCATGATATGTGCACTTTACTTAGGCAGATTCATATTACTGGCCATTAAGGTCATTTGTACTTGTTTTTCCAGTTAAAAGCAATACTCAATTTTATACCTAAATATTTATAGACTACCTTTCAACTTAATCTACAGTATTTGTTGGAAACATTTCCTAAGTATGTTGTTTTTTATTAGCTATAGGAATTTTGGTATTTAGATGATTTAAAGTGATTTGTATACAAATTATTTTTTAAGGTACTTTAATTGTAGGAAGTTCTTCCCCATACTGAAATTAGTGATGTATTTATATTAGCTTTTTCTAATTTGTTTTCTTTAAAAAATTGAACTCTGTTCAGTCTAGCATTAATGTTGACATAGGGTGTGACATTAAGAGTCATACTTGGTTTTCGAAGAAGCTAACAACTTGTTCCAGCACCGTTTTCTGCACCATTAGCACTTCCCTGACCTACAGTAGTCTCTTAGCCAACAGTTATTTGTTATATACTATGATGTCTTTTAGTATTATTAATTTTTGTACTCAATCTTAGTGATAACCTTTACATTCTTAATGGATACATTTCTTATTCTTGTTCTCAGAGTAATCACAGTTTAGATGGGAAATTCAGAATTATGCTTACTCGTTTGGGAAGCTTTAATGAATGTAAAAACTACAAATATTTTACATTGGTAATCAACCTTCTGAATATCTATCAAAGGCATTTTTTTTCATTTTTATTTCATTAGATCTTTCTGACCAATCCTTCTTTCTTGAAACATTCACCCTAGTCTTCCATCTCTCTGGCCTTATTCAGTGTCTAGTTTCTCATCCCATACATGTTACTAAGGCTTCTAGCATCAGGCTTCTCCTATTTAATACACATCTAATACATCTAATCACTTTGAATGGCCTTCCTTCTTAACTGTTAGTGATTCTTAAACACTCAAATATTTCTAGCCTTAGTTTACCTCTTTCCTTAATTCCAGAATCACATGTCCTGCTTCCTACAAATAATTTTACTTGGATGTGTTATGAACGCTTAAGACTAAATGGTTCAAAGGTCACTTGTCTTTGTTCTTCTTATTCTCTCACTCCTGCAAACCTACTCTCCCTCCTGTGCACATTACTAGCCTTGACACCCAAGTAAGAAACCTGACAGCCACTTCAAACCTCTGTTTCTACCACCATTGCCTTGGTTCAGATTCTTATTTTTATCTCCGTTTCTTCAATATCCTCCATACTGATCTGTTGCTTTTCGTTTCTCCCTTCTCCAATTTCCACCTTGTAGAATACCAAGCATCAGGATAAATCAACTTAATACCCTTCCTTTACTACTTCTACCACTTGGTATAACTTCTTAGTTCTGCCATCTTCCTACCATGTCATAAAGCAGAGCCTTGAAACGAGAGAAGAATAACCTAACAAGGCGGTGTTAAAGCTCTGTATGAAATGGTAGACACAGCATGCGTAATTGTTGTTTTCAACTTGAAGAACAATTTGTGATGGTTTCAGTTTTTCAGTGTGTTGGGGGGAAGCTAGCACCTAAAAATCAGTTATATAAATATGCATGGAACATATTATTGCAGATAATTTGGTAGAGAAGAGATACTGTAACCTGGGCTGTAAACTGTGGTACTTGTCTTCTCTGCATAATGTGGGAAACTCCACTCACTTTCATAGTCATTTTTCTAGAATGCAACTCTAGTGATGCTACTCACCAGTTTTCAAGTTCTCCAATGGCCATTTGTCCTTAGGGGAAAGTATCCATTGTCTATGACAATACAGAAGGCGCTTCAGGACCAGGTGCTTGCCTCTCTCCAGTCTCAAATTCTCCCACTCCACTATGATCACTGAGGATCAGCACTTTTACATCTTTTTGTTTGTTTGTTTAAACTCTGCTCTGCCTAGTGCACCACTAGCTCTCCATGCCTCACTTGACCTTCATATCCATCTGAAGTACCCCTTCCTCCTAGAAATGCTCTCCCCTGCCTATTCCTTCACAAGCTGGAATTGGTGTACTGGATAAACATAAATTATTTTGGAGAATGAATATTGTCTTGACTGGTTACACTGAACCTTAGTGTGAACCTCAGGAAAAACATAATGTTTGCAAATACTAGATACTCTAGCAGTACATATTGAAACAGTGGAATTCTGTATACAGTTAGAGATTTCTGAGGGTTCATTTGGTGTTTAATCTGTATTTTGTCTTCTGAATTTCTGAAAATCCTTTAGGCTCCCCAGAAGAACATTGATAATATGCTCACAGAAAGAAACCATCTTTGCTAGTGTGGAAACTGTGTCTTCCTTACTTCGTTATTTATCTGAGACTGCTATTTGTACATGCACTTGTTTTAATCCATTTGGCTTCAGGGTACAATATGATGTGTTTTTATAGCTAACACTGACAATGTTTTCACTGAACTCTTGTATAGCTCGAGCCATACAATAGGCTGTATGAGTTCATAGACTATGGCTTGGGTTCTGGATTTATACTATATGGGTTCAAAATTCAGCTCTGCCACTGATTAGCTTTTTGACTTGATAAAGACCATTTTTATTTTATTTTTTTATTAATTACACTAAAAGAATAAAATTTCTAACATCTATCAATTATCTCATCTGTGATAAACTCTCAGCCCCCCACCCACCCATGTAGCCAACACAGTCATTTTCTTCTGTGCGTAATTCTCTTGTTAAATCCTTATAACAAGGGTCTTATACAAAATTTGTCCTTTTAACACTGATTGATTTCACTCAGCATGATCTCTTCCAAATGAGACCATGTTATGAGGTGTTTTCTAAAATTGTCATTTTTTTTTATCATAACATACTGATCAATTTAGTATATGTACCATAGTTCGCTTATCCATTCATCTATGGATGGGCATCAGGATTGATTCCAACTTTTTGCTATTGTGGACTGTGCTGCAACAAACATTCGTGTACATGCATCTGTTTGTGTGACAACCTTTTTTTCTGAAAGATAAATTCCGAGCAGTGGAATTACAGGATCAAATGGTATATCTCCAGCTTTTTAAGGAAGCACCAGATTGTTTTTCAAACAGCTTGTACCATTTTGCAATCCGATCAACAGTGTAGGAGAGTTCCAATTTCTCCACAGCCTCTCCAGCATTTGTTGTTTTGCATTTTTGGGGATCATGGCCAACCTTGTTGGGGTGAGATGGTGCCTCATTGTAGTTTTGATTTGAATTTCTTTAGTAGCTAATGATCGTGAGCAATTCTGCATGTATCTTTCAGCTGTCTGATTATCGTCTTTAGAGAAATGTCTATCTCCGTTGCCCATCACTTAATTGGATTATTTCTCCTTTTCTTGTTGATGTTTTGTAATACCTTATAGATTACAGAAATCAGATGTCAGTCTGACATATAGTTGCCAAATATTTTTTCCCATTCTGTAGGTGGTCTTTTAATGCTTTTGGTGAAATCTTTAGATGAGTAAAAGTGTTTGATTCTTAGTAGTTCCTGTTTATCTGTTTTCTCTTCTGTTGATTGTGCTTTGTTTGTCAGGTTTTGAAGTCTGTCTACGTTGTGTATTAAAATTTCCATTGTTGATCCTATTTTATCTTGGATGAGCTTTATCATTTTAGATTTTATATTTAGGTCTTTTATCCACTTTGAGTTGGTTTTTGTGTAAAGTGTGAGATATGGGTCTTGTTTCAATTTTTTGCAGGTGGATATCCAATTTACTAGTACCATTGTTCTTACCCCTGGTTAAAATCTTGGGGCCTTTGTCAAATAGAAGGATGGTGACATTTCTGGGGTCTCAAGTCTGCTCTGTTGGTCTATATGTCTCTTTTTGTAGTAATACCAGGCTGTTTTGACTACTGTGGTAGTGTAATAGGTCCTGAAGTTGGGTAGTGAGAGGCCTCCCAGTGTGTTCTTCTTCTTCAGTAGTGCTTTACTTATCTGAGGTTTCTTCCCTTTCCAAACAAAGGTGATGATTTGTTTCTCCACCTCATTAAAAAAGGTTGCTAAAATTTGCATTGGGATTGCATTATATAAGTAGATTGCTTTAGGTAAAATAGACATTTTCACAATGTTTAGTCTTCCTATCCACGAGCAGGATAGATTCCTCCATTTATGTAAGTCTCAGTTTCTTGTAGTAAAGTCCTGTAGTTCTCTTTGTAAAAATCTCTTATTTCTCTAGTTAGATTTCTTCCTAGGTATTTTATCTCCTTGGGAGCTATAGAAAATGGAATTGATTTGGTGATTTTTTTCTTTATAAAGGAATCCTACTGATTTACTTGTGTTTATCTTGTATCCTGTTACTTTGCTGAACTCCTCTATTATTTCCAATAGTTTACTTATGGATTCCTTTGGATTCTCTGTATAAACAATCATAGCATCTGCAGAGAGATTTTTACTTCTTCAGTGCCTACGTAGATGCCCTTTATTTTTTTGTCTTGTCTAATTGCTCTGGCTAGAATTTCTAGCACAACATTGAATAGAAGTGGTGAGAGTGGGCATCCTTGTCTAGTTCCCACTCTCAAAAGCAATTCTTTCAGTCTTTCACCATTCAGGATGATGAAGGCAGTCGGCTTTGCATAGGTGGTGCTGATTGTGTTAAGGAATTTCCCCTCTATTCCTATTTTTCTGAGAGTTTTAAGCATGAATCTGTGTTGACCTTTGTCAAATGCCTTTTCTGAATCAACCGGCAAAATCAAGTGATTCTTATCGTGTGTGTTATTAATGTGGTGGATTACATTAATTGTTTTTCTGATGTTGAACCAGGCTTGCATCCCTGGAATGAAACCAACTTGATAATGATGAATTATTTTTTTTTAATATGCTGTTGAATTCTGTTGGCTAGAATTTTGTTGAAGATTTTTGCATCAAGGTTCATGAGTGATATTGATCTGTAATTTTCTTTTTTTATGGGATCTCTCCCTGGTTTTGGTATCAGGGTTATGCTGGCTTTGTAGAATGGATTTGGGAGTATTCCATCCCTTTCTATGGTATGAAATACCCTCAATAGTATTAGAGTTAACTCTTCTCTAAAAGTTTGGTAGCCTTCTCCTGTAAAGTCACCTGGGCCAGGACTTTTTTGCTTGGGAGATTTTTGATAATTTTTCAGTCTCTTCCTTTGTGATAGATTTATTAAGTTCATCTACTTCTCTTTGTGATGATCTTGGTGAGTCGTATGAATCTAGTAATATGTCCATTTCCTCTAGGTTTTCAAACCTGATAGAATATAGCCCTTCATAGTATTCTATTATGATACCTTTTCTTTCAGCTGGGTCTGTTGTAACAACTCCGATCTCATTTCTTAATTGGGTTATTTGTGTTTTCTCCTGTTTTTCTTTTGTAAGTTTAGCCAATTTTGTCGATCACTTCAAAGAACCAGCTTTTGGTTTTGTTAATTTTTCCGATTGTTTTTTATTTTCTAATTCATTTAGTTCTGCTTTTATCCTTATAATCTGTTTTCTTCCGGTGCCTGAGGGGTTCTTATGTTGCTCTCTTTCTACTTGTTCAAGCTGTAATGTTAATTCTTTATTTTGGGCCCTTTCTTCTTTACAGATGTTATAAACTGACCTCTGAGCACTACTTTTGCAGGATCCCATAGATTCTGGTAGGATGTGTTTTCATTCTCATTGACTTCATAAATTTATTTATTTTTTTCCTTGATTTCTTCTATAACCCAAGGCTTTTTGAGCAAAGTGTTGTTCAGTTTCCGTAAGTTTGAATTTCTACCTGTGAATTTTCTGTTATTGATTTCAACTTTTATATCTCTATGATCCAAGAAGATATTTTGCAGTAAATCAGTGATTTGGATTTTATAGAGAATTGCTTTATGACCTAACACATGATCTATTCTGGAGAATGTTCCTATATGCATTGGAGATGAAGGTGCACTTATCCATTGATGAATGAAAAGATCTGTATATGTTGATAAGGTCAGGTTGATTGATTGTTGCAATAAGATCTTCTGCATCTTCACTGAGCTTTTTTCTGGATGATCTATCCATAACTGAAAGGGGAGTGTTGAAGTCTCCAACTATTATTGTGGAATGATCTATCTCATTTTTCAGTGTTGTCAGTATTTGTTCAATGTATTTAGGTGCTCTGGTATTGGATGCATAAATATTTAATGTTGTTAAGTACTGCTTGAGTACTGAACCTTTCAGCAATAAATGTGACCAACCCTGTCCACAATAGTGGATTTTACATTCAAATCTATTTTATCTGAGACTACTATTGCCACACCTGCTCTTCTTTGTATATTATTAGCTTGGTATGTGTTATTCTATCCTTTAATATTCCATTTGTTCATATCTTTAAGCCTAAGGAGTGTTTCTTGTAAGAACGTATAGATGGGTTATGACTTTTGATCCAGCATGTCACTCACTGTCTCTTTACTGGAGTGTTCAGTCCATTTACATTCGGTGTAATTATTGATAGGTATATGCTTAGTGCCATCATTTTGATGTAACTAATTTTATGTTGATGTTTTCTATATTACTCTTAATGTTCTGTTCTGGGCCATCCTACTTTGTGGGTTGTTGTTTCAGTGCTGGTTTTGTGTTCATTGAGACCCCTGCATTGCATTTCTTATTTTGATACAATGCATTGTTTATTTGCTTTATGGCTACATGTATTATCCCCCTTAACATACTAAGATTAAGCCCAATTTTAACTACTGCATAACTCTTAAGCTTCCTCTGCATCTGAAATGACTATAACTACTGTAGTGTATCCCTCTTTTAATGTGATGGTATTATAGTTGTCATGATATAATCACAGATTCCCTCATTTTAATAATGTAGCTTTGATGAAGTTTTGTGACTTTCGTAACTGAACTGTCACCTTAAAAATACATTTAATACTTCTGTGTTTCTATGGAAAGAACTTCTTTCAATATTTCATGTAATTTTGGTTTAGTTTTCACAAAGTCTCTAAACTCTTTATCTTCAAAAGTCTTAATTTCAAGATTATATTTGATAGACAATTTTGCAGGATAAATAATCCTTGGATGGAAGTTTTTCTTCTTCAGGGCTTTGAATGTATCTACCCACTGTTTTCTAGCCAGCATTGTTTCTGCAGAGAAATCAGACTAAAGCCTACAGGGTTTCCCTTGGACTGTTAACTTTGCTTTGAGCCTTGCTGCCTTCAGAAGCATCTGTTTATGTTTCATCTTATTAAGCTTGATTATAATATGTCTTGGTGTCTTTCTGAGTCTAGCTTTTGTGGTGTTTGATAAACATGTTGGATACCTATGTTCTCTTTGCTCATAATCTCAGGAAAGTTTTCTGTCAGCATCTCTGCAGCAATACTCTCTATATTGTCATTAATCCCTCCTTGTTCAGGAGCTCCAAGTAATCATAAGTTATTCCTCTTGATGGAGTCCCACATTTCTTAATGCTTCTTCATTTTTCTTTTCTGTGATTTCTCCTCATAAATACTGGTGTCAGTTGCTCTGTCTTCAAGGTCACTGATTCTAATTTCTAACTTCTATCTGTTCAATCCTACTCTTTTGGCTTTGGATTGAATTATCTAACTCTGTAATTTTGTTATTGACCTGATGTATTACAGACCATTGATGTTCCATCAGTTCAAATAGCTTACTAAATTTTTCATTTTGTTTAATCTCTAGGAGGCTTCTATATCTAATTCTCTTGTACTCAACCTCCGATGACTTAGAAAGGCTTCTTTATCTGGGAAATTTTTTGAATCTTTATTTTGGAAATTTTCTGGAGCATTTGAAGGCTGCTTCTTTAAATGATTAATTATGGTCTGCTGCCTGTGTGCCATCTAGACACTGTTTGATTTCTCTGGCATTGGATCTGAAAATTGTTGGTGACCAGCTGTCTCTAATACTCTAGTGATTTGCACCAGGTGGACTCTCTGGGGTGGTAGTCTCTGCTGACTGGGTGGCAAGTAGGCCACCCTACTTATGGAGAAACTAGAGGCTGTCAGCCAAACCTATAATGTGGGTCAGAGAAGGGTGGGAGGAAAACAGCCAGGCCTCTCAACAAATAGATCTCCAGGCAAATACACAGGGCTCTCAGCCTTAAAAATAAACTTCACTTCTATGCAGAGAGCTGTCCAGGTGTTGAACTAGAGGCTATCCAATGTGCTGGCTGAAACAGACAATCAGGAGCAGTAGACTGGGCCTTCCAGCTGATAATGAAAGTATGTTACCGTCAGGTCACGGAAGCTGCAGATCTCTGATACTGTGAAACAGCAGAAGGGGAGGTCAGTTGGCCGCTGGCTCATTTTTGAGAGGAGATTAGTCTAATACTGGTGTCTAGTCAAACATGCTGGGTCCTTGGGCTCTGCCGAATGTTCAATGCTCCATACAAATATCATCCAGGCCTTAGTTCTCAGAGGGAAATGAGGAGACCTGTATCTACTGCATCTTTTAACGGTCTCCCATTTTAATTTTTTTAAGAATCAGTTTCCTTATCTGTCAAATAGAAATAATAGCAAAATGATGGGAGAACAATTTAATTTATATTAAATAAGTAGCACAGAGCATGTTTCAGAGTACTCAGCTGTTAATATCAATATATTATCTTTTCAACATTAGATACTGCTATTTTATGTTTAAAAATTAAATTTGCCCCCACTTGACTTACTTTTAGATACTTAAATCATCAACAACATTAAAAGTCAGAACTCAATGACAAAAGTATCTCCATTTTTCTTGAGATCTGTGTATCACGATCTAAATATAGGTTATTTGGTTGTTGTTAAACAGTATTTTGCTAGCAAACAGCCCTAGTAGTGAAAAAGGTTAAGTGCTCCACTGTTAACCAAAACATTGGTGGTTTAAATCTACCCAGTGGCTCTTTGGAAGAAAAGACCTGGTGCTCTGCTTCTGTAAGAGTTACAGTCAAGAAAATCCTTTGGAGAAAATCCTCTGTCATGTGATATTGCTGTGAATTGGAAGCGACTCAACAGCACCCGACAACCTGCTACTGTTGCTTTCATTCTTGAAAACTGTTTAACACTTTCAAGCTTGACTCAAGTGTGCATTTAATATCATTTATCTTTTATTCCATATGAAAACATACATGCTTCAGTCATGGAGAACAGTTAGACAAGGGTACTTTTGATGAGTTTTTCAAAACAATTTTCTTATGATTAAAGAGCAAAGTAATATCTGGACATCTGGAAAAAATTATGACAACAAACACATAATTTAAACTTTTTTTTTCCTGCAGGGAACTATAAAATTGCTATACATCTTCAATCCTCCCATTTCTCATACATAATGTATTGGTGATTTTTTAATAATCTATTGCATTAAGAGCAGAATAAATGAATAAGAGCACATAATGCACTTTATAAAACCAAACAAACAAATTTTCTTATTTTTAGCAAAATCCTCTCCCTTTTACTGTGTCTCCATTTTCTGCTTCAAAAAGATCATGAAACCTGAGTTATGGAGGTTATGTATTATTGGTTCTGGTATCTTTGGTTGGTTGGACAAGAACATTTAAGAAGGAATTATGGATGAGGAATATATAATTCACTAAAGCAGTGCTTCAAATCTCTAGTAACTTTGTTGCTATCTGTTCAATTCCCATTCACTGTTACACTATAGGACAGAATATAACCTCCTGATAGGATTTCTGAGCACGAGCTGATGGATTTGGACTGCCAACCTTTTGGTTAACAAGTGTGACTCTTAACCACCATTCCAGCATAGTTGCTAAATCTCTAGTATTGGGTCGCAATTATTGTGACTATTGATTACAATATCTGGTTACAAGATCTTGGATTGCATTGGGTAGGGAGCCAGTAAAAATGCTTGAGCTGATAAGCAAAAGTTAGTGGAGGATGGAACCTCCTCAAGAAATTTTCATATCTAAATTCTCTTCTGTGATTGGAATAATTAAAAATGGAACAATCTAATTCATGTTTTTCTTTGGGTAAATTATTTAACAATGATAATTTTATTGGATTTCAGTCTGTCAATCACTGAGGCTTAAACTCTGGTGATATTAATGCAATAGACATTGAGTATATGTATGTATATATTTTACAACTCCATAGATAGTGTCTTCTCAACTCTTATTCTAGGCTTCTTCTATGCAATGCACTTGAAACTTCCCTGTTTGTCATTCTGAAAACATTTATTTGAAAGTCTAAATAAAATTAATACAAAGAATTCTTTCAAAACTTTTTTACTTCAGTTCTTGTTTTGATCCTGTGTTTATGTTACTAAGGACTTATCTTAAAACTGAATGTACTGTGAGTGGTGAAGCTGCAAATGACTCTGGCATAAATATAACAGAAGCAGGTTGTCCCTTTATTGAATGATGGATATCATGGGTAATAGAATGGGTAATAGAATTCTTACCCATTACAAGTTTATAACCACATCTGTGACCTACATATCATTGACCATTTCTTTGACTTTGCCTCTGCAATACTGCTTGTCTTTCCTGCTAGGTCTATAAATGTATCAGCATCTCTTCTATTCATTTGTTCTGTTTTATTCTCAATTACCTTCAGCTTTCTCCATTTTGATTCAAGTTTTTAATGATGAAGTCCTTATATTCTTTCTCTCCTCACTCAGTTCCCATTTATTCCTTAGATCTCCAGGATTTCATGTCTGTTCTCATCTGTGTACTGAGATTGGTCTCTCAGAAGTCAGTGAAAGACCTTGGACTCAATAAGCAGTGAACTCACTCAAGTATAGTAGGTAAATTGTGGCCCACTTGAGAGCACCTTCAGATAGACGGCTGTCTTATGTGCCTAGCACATAAAAAACACTCAATAATTTTGTTATTAATTTTTGCTAAGTCCTGACTCCTTCTATCCACAAGTAATGTTTATTCATGAAAGCACCAGCTAGCTGGGGAGAAAGCTCCATACATACCATAAAATAATTATTCTGCATACATTTGTGTTTTATGTTTAATGATTATCAACATCAGATTGTATTTGTATTGTTTTGATCAGTTGTATACCCATAATGTTTTAAACAATACCTGAAATCTGAAAAGAAATTATTTTAATTCCCAGAGCCTAGGATTATTGAAATTTTTAAAAAATTCAAATATACATTATTAAAGAAATTTTAAGCATAAAATGTTATAAAAAAGCAAAACCATCTAGGTATCAAAACAATAGCTGGGATCATTTTCAAAAACATCTTTTGGGGAAATTTCCACACAAATATTTAAAGCACAGGAGACCCATATGTTTTACACTCTTATCTTTTTTGGATAAGATAAAAAACCAAACTCATTTCCACTGAGTCAATTGTGATTCATAGTGACCCTATAGTACAGAGTAAAACTGCCCCATAAGATTTCCAAGGAGCAGCTGGTAGATTCTCACTGTAGGCCCTTTGGTTAATAGTGGTAGCTCTTAACCACTATGACACCAAAGGAAAGAAAAAAGAAAGAAAGAAAGAAAGAAAAAGTAAAACCAAACCCACTGCTACTGAGTTGAATCTAACTCATAGTGACCCTATAGACAGATTAGATTGCCCCATAGAGTTTCCAAGGAAGATCTGGTGGATTTGAACTTCTGAGCTTCTGGTTAGCAGCTGTAGCACTTAACCGCTATGCAACCAGGGTTTCTAAAATATGATGGGATAACATTCCATGGATAAAAGTAGAATGGGAATATAAGTTCAAGAAGAAAAAGGAAAGATGCCAAATTAGTGACTGTTAAAAAAAAATTGGTGCTGTATTTTTAAAATGAATCATCGATATTAAAACATTGCAATATATAAATTCCACTAGATACATTAAAAGTAATGAGTCTTACTTTAAAATGCCTGTATTTAAACTACATCAGAAATTATAGCATTTACAACTATTTAAACTTTAGAAAAACATCAACTTAGAAATGAGTCAGTGAGTATGAAGTTTTTCAGAATTCTGTTAGGATATATGCAAGTCAAAAGTTTAGAGATAACTTTATAAGGGATGGAAACCCTGGTGGCATAATGGGTAACTGCTGCAGTTGCTAACCAAAAGATCCACAGTTCAAATCCACCAAGCACTCCTTGGAAACAGGATGGGGCAGTTCACCACTGTTCTACAGGGTCACTATGAGTTAGAATCAACTCAGCAGCAGTGGGTTTGGTTTTTTGTTTTATACATGATAAGATGTAGTGAAGAGTGCCCTCAATACACACAGAGAACTCTGCCATTGCTGGCAGCCTCTGCTTTCTCTGAAGCCTCACTAATCTTGTGAATTTACTCAAGATATTTAACTTCTCTCAGACTTGCTGTCCTTATCTGCAGGGTGGGAAAAATGATACTAAACTCACATGTGTTAAAAAAAAAAAACAAAAAAAAGGGGAGTTAATCTATGCAGTGCAATTAGCATAGCCTTGGTACTCAAAAATCTTTTAAAACGTACTCATAGCTGCTGCTAGTATATTTATTGGCAATATCTTATTAATATGTGCTCATAACCAGGCTATGATGGCTCTGATGTCAATTTCAGGGAGTTTTCCAACATTCAGGAGGGACATACCTGTGTCAGATTTCCACATCAAATGTTCTTCATTTAGACGGATCACAAATTTTTGTATTTTGCTTCATTGTGAATCTCTTCCTGTTTCGAATTTTTCTGATATTTCCTCTGTTCTGCCTTTCCACCTCCAAACCTCGGTTTCCACCCTGGGCATGCTCACTGTTTCCTCTCTTTACTTTCATCTATTTTGAACAAACACCTAATTCTGACAGAAAATTCTATGCAAACTTATTTTCTTGTTGCATCTTTATTCTTCAGAATGTTAAAATTTTCTAAAAGGAAATACTGAGAAACAGGCTGACTTAAAGATAGTTTCTCAACAAAAAAGTTGTGTCAGTGAAATAGCAGGAGCCCAGAAGAGGCTATTGTACACTAAATTAACTTTGGCTGAGAGAGAGCTCTTACAGTCAGTTACATAGTAAAACAACAATACTCAGAAATAGAAGATAGTTACATGCTAAGAAGTTAATGGTCTGGAATATCTGAGACAGAGTTTGTAGAAAATCTTTAATAGTTTATTTGCAAATTATAATGTTTTATTAAGTCCTTAAGGACAGTTACAAAATGTTAACAGAGAAATAAAGAAAATAACTATATCAAAAATGGGATTAGAGTTATTTTCACTGAAGACTAAATTTGGGTATTGGCATGCCATAGCCTACTTTAAAAATATTATTTAATATTTGACACACACAAACATACATATCATATATGTAAGTTATGAAGCATAATAACAATACTATCTGTGAATTCATTACTCAGCTTTACAATCTTGACATAGTTTATTCTGTGGTAGTTCTCCATGTGCTACCCAACTTTTCCTGCTTCTCCACCTTATGTGCTGGTATCCTCTAGTCCCACGTGCTTTGTGCAGCCTCACTTACATATTTCTATTCATCCTATGCTTTTTGCTGCACCTTTTTCCGCCCTCCATCTGTCCAGATTCTTCTCATTCAGCAAGGCTCATGTCAAGTCCTAGCTCTTCTGCCATAACAACAATCCACAACACGCTCAATCAGGGCGGGTACCACTTGGCTTAATCCATATAACATTGTGTCTATATCACTTGCCTTGTGCTTTCTTGCCCAAAAGAGTAGCTAATGGAAGCTATCTTACATTTATTCATTAACAACTCCTTACCGAGTACCCAACAGGTACTGGCTTTGGTCAAGTCAGAGGGGTAGTGCTGTTCTGAACTCTATGGGCATCATCAAAAACCATTTCAGTCACCCTGTGTGTTAACGACAGTATTTTTCTCCGTTTACAAAGAGAATGCTGGTTGGAGAAGCCTTCAAGTGTATTGTTCAGGTAAGTAGGAAAACTGAGACTAGCTGCAGAGCCCAAGTGTGGCTGTCACCCTGCCAGACGCTTCACCGGCAGGCACTGTGACTGCATTGTCTCAGTAGTCGTGGTCAGCATGCGTAGCTGTCTCTTGGTCTGAAAATAAAAGCTCATTCTCCTCGGTACAATCTGTTCTTGGCCAGAACATCTTTGAATCTTGCCGTTCTCTGTCCATCAAGATTTTCCTTCCCATTTTGCTCATTCTAATCTTTAGCAAAGCTATTTAAAACTTGGATATTTTCTTTGATCTAAGTGGCTGCATTTTACAGACTCAGAGGCACTTATTGTCTGTTAAGGAAAAATAAAATAACCTCCAACTCTCTATTGTCTTTGCCAAATTATCACAGGACCTGCATTCAAAGCAGGATAAAAGTAGTAACATGATCTTTGCTCCATGTTTCATTTTCTCCTGTCTTTTTTTTTTTTTTTTTTTTGCTACTTCCTAGCTCTAGCGTCTTTTCTCTGTTAGTCCCACACCTGATGAGAGTTAGTAGGGGGTTTGAATTCCTGTTTCCCAACAGGAATGTGGAACTCTCTCCTATCATTTACTTAGAATTCACTTCACTAAGTTGTTTCCAAAGATGCTAGTCCTTCCTTGCCAAGATGACTAGGAGATCCATGCCTGTTCCCTTTGAGAAACATGTGTGCATGTGTGCATTTAAAGTGTCTTTAACATTTTTTAAAGCTTATTTTGATACCTAAAAGAAATTTGGAAGATTCAAAAAGTACAATGTCTCTCCTTTCTGTTTATTGTACATTTACTAAATTGGGATCATATTGTTTACATGATGTTGAACCACAATATTTTTCACTTAATATTTTTGCTAAGAATGCTAAAAAGATATGAACAGAAGAACCTTGTTGGGAAAACATCAGTAAATTTGTCTATATAAGACTAAAACTCTCTGAATGGCAAAAATATTATAAATATGCAAAAACACAAGTAAACATCAGAAAAATACCTGAAATCTATGATAGAGAAAGGGGTTATAACCCTGAGACATAGCTCATAAAAAATTGGAAGAGATGGACAATCTCATTAACAAAGAAAATGAGCAATCATTAATGTAGAACCACATCTTAACATCACATATTTTCAGCCTTTTTTATCATCGTGAATTAGTTGTCATTGTTAGATGCTGTTGAGTTGATTCTAACTCATAGTGACCTTATACACAACAGAATGAAACACTTGCTAGTCTTGTACTACAATCATTTTTATGCTTAAGTTCATTGTTGCAGCCACTATATCAATCTGTCTCATCAAGAGTCTTCCTCTTTTTTGTTAAAATGCCTCTACTCTACCAAGCAGAATGTCCTTCTCCAGGGACTGATCCCTCCTAACAACATGTACAAGGTATGTAAGATGCAGTCTTGCCAACTCTGCTTCCAGGAGCACTCGAGTTGTACTTCTTGCAGAACAGATCTGTTTGTTCTTTTGGCAGTCTATGGTACATTCAGTATTCTTCTCCAGCACCACAATTCAAAGATGTCAATTCTTTTTCTGTCTTTCTTATTTGTTGTCCATCTTTTGCATGCATATGTGATTGAAAATATCATTGCCTGGGTCAGGCACACCTTAATCTTCAAGGTAACATCTTTACTTTTCAATACTTTCAAGAAGTTCTTTGCAAAAGATTTTCCCAATCCAATGCAGCTTTTGATTTCTTCACTTCTTGGCCTGGGCATTGATTGCAGAACCAAGTATAATAAAATCCTTAACAACCTCAATCCTTTCTCCACTTTTCATGAAGTTGCCTGCTGGTCCAGCTGTGAGGGTTTTTGTTTTCTTGATGTTGGGTTTCAACTCATACTGCAGTTTGTGGTCTTTGATCTTCATCAGTAAGTCCTCTTCACCTGCAGCAAGTAAGGTGGTATTACATGCATAACACAGGCAATTAATGAGTCTTCCTCCAGTCGTCCAATCCTGACGCCTTGTTATTTTTCACATAATTCAGCTTCTTGATTATTTGCTTGGCATACAGATTGAAAAATAATGGTGAAAATGTACAACCCTGGCACATACCTGTCTTGACTTTAAACCATGCTGTGTCCCCTTGTTCTGTTCATAAGACTGCCTCTTAATTCATGTACAGATTCCTTAAGAGCATAATTAAGTGTTCTGGAATACCAATTCTCCACAATATTAGCCATAATTTGTTATGATCCACAGAGTCAAATGTCTTTGCACACTCAATGAAACACAGATAAACATCTTTCTGGTATTCTCTGCTTTCAGCCAAGATCCATCTGACATCAGCAGTGATATCCCTGGTTCCACATCCTCTTCTGAACTTGGCTTCTGGTTTTGTTTCATGTGTTTTGGACATATTATCAGGAGGAATCAGTTCTTGAAGAAGGACAGCATGAGGTGTCAGCAGAAAAACCCACAATGGGATAGACTGATATATTGTGGCTGCAACAGTGGGCTCACAGCAATAATTAGAAGTAGGTACAAGATTGAGCACCATTTTATTCTGTTGTACATAGGGTCATTATGGTTCAGTTCACCTCAATGGCACCTACTAACATCAACATTAACAACCGAAGAACTATAAATTACATAATGTTTTGGAACCTGATCAACAGATATTGCTTTAGGTTTATCTGATCTTTTTTTTCCCCCTAACTCATTGCAGGTGGCTTGGTAAAGGACACGGAAAATATTATTAAAGTAAGCAAAATAAACGGACTAAAAATCTTTAAGAATAAAGAATTGTATAAATTTGGTGTCTATTCTACTTTAAAGACTTATTCAGTAGATTTGTATCTCTGTGAGCCCCATATCCTGGATTCACAACTGTTCTTGGAAGCTGCAGAGGATGGGGAGGTGGAGCCAGGAGAGTGTCCAAATAGGGCAGTGTTGGCTGACGTGTCATTAACTCAGTGTGAAAAGTGATAGTGGTGCTGAGGTGCTACCATTCATACTGCTGAAGTGTCCTAGGAAATTTGAGGTCAGATTTTAGGATGATTTGGGAAACAAAGCTCAAAGAAAGCTAAGTAAATTATTACCTGCTCATGCTTATATGATACAACCATGCTGTCAAGCTTCGCATATATAAGGCAATGTAAATATAGATTAGGAGATTCAGATGGTGACAGTACAATGATAGAAGCTGTAGGACTTGGTAGCTCAGCAGGTGTGGGATTGATCCTTAGAGGAGAATCAAGGAAAGTTCTGAAATGTTTGAAACTGATTATGTGACTAGAAGGATGTATTGAAAACAGTAAGAGGATAGTTTGGTTTTGGATATGTTGGGTCTAAAATGTCCATTCGTCCATGTGGACTTACACAACATATAAAGATGGATCTATAAGACTTTTAGGTGGGAAGAATGAGAGGGAACTTTTAAAGAAGCATGAAAAACATGTAAAAGGCTAAAACAACAAAATTTCAGAGGTTGAAAGATGAAAAAGGAAGGAAATATAAACCTGAAGAATGCCTTTGAAGAATAAAGACAGTCCTAGTATCAATGAATCTAATGTTCAAACCTTAGTTTCTATAATCATTCTCCAATAAAAGATAATCAGAGCTTCCGGTAGAAATGACTGATTCTGGACTGGAGCAGAAGATATGCAAGATGAGCCTGAAGCATTTTGTGGTGCCAAAAGGTAAAGAAATATGAAAAAAAATTTAAATTAAAGTTGAATTTGCTTGTTATAGATAGGGAATTATTCATTCCGATTTGTGCTTTTCTTATATTTTATCAGATATATAAAAAGTTTTTTGTAATGGTTACCTATCAGTTAAAAGATGTCTTCATGTCCCTAGTGTTGTCAGCTACACCCCTACTTTGAAGAAAATCATGTTTTGAAGTTTGAAAGACAACACGATTTTTACTTAAACTACCAAGTGGTTATTTTCTTTGCATAAATTAACACAAATGGAAGTCCGATTTTCTCAGAGTACATTTTCTGTTGCTATTTTAGTAAACAAATATTTTAAAGAAAGGAGTTCCTCATATATGTTTCTCCTCTCCCTGTACCTCCAGGTGCATTAAAAATACTCCCTAATGAAATTTGCAGAGTCTGCTTTTTCAGTCTGTGGTGTTCAGTGAAGGAGCCATTAATCAGGCCAGTGTTGATTTAGTTGCATGTACAGGCCATGGTGTAATTTATAACTTGAAGCCTGGGCTGTGGTCACCCTTCCTGTTGTTTCCTGAATGTTTCCTTGCCTTTGACATCTTGGTGATTACGTTTTACTTTGTTATATAAAAGGCAGATGTATACTGTGTTTACCTATGCATTGGTATTTTATGGACAATATTGAGAGTGAACATGAAGCTAATAAAACTTGATAAAAGGTCTTATAGAGAATATTAAGAAATCAGAATAACAATTTGTATTACAAACTAAGAATATACCCCATCATTGCCTTAACATTAAATTCACCACTTACAAAGCTAAATATATGCATGATTCACATGGAGGGCATATAGGATTTGTGTTTAATCCATTGGTTGTATTCATTGATTCTCCAATACATGTCCACTTTTTAAAAAAAAATTATCGTATGGGCTTTATATTGTAAAATGAAGACTTTGGAGCTCAAATTAAAATTTCCTAAGGTGTCTTATTGGGACTAAAAACAAAATGATGTTTTTGACTTCTGTTGGATCTGTGGTGACATCTCCCCGCTCGTTTCTTATTTGGGTTATTTGTTTCCTTTCCTGTTTTTCTTTAGTAAGTTTAGCCAATGGTTTGTCAATTTGGTTGGTCTTTTCAAAAAACCAGCTTTTGGTCTTTTCAATTTTTTCAATTGTTCTTCTATTCTCTAATTCATTTAGTTCTGCTCTAATCTTTATGATCTATTTCCTTCTGGCACCTGAGGGATTCCTCTGTTGTTCTCTCTCTACTTGTTCAAGCTGTAGGGTCAGTTCTTTGATGTGACTTCTTTCTTCCTTCCAGATGCGTGCTTTTATGCAGATAAACTGACCTCTGAGCACTATGGCTGTATCCCATAGGTTCTGGTAGGAGGTGTTTCTGTTCTCATTGGAATCCATAAATTTCTTTATTTCATCCTTGATTTCTTCTATGACCCATGGTTTTTTGAACAAGGTGTTGTTCAGTTTCCATGAGTTCCACTTTCTATCTATGTTTTTTCTGCTATTGATTTCGACTTTTGTGGCTTTATGATCTGAGAAGATGCTTTGCATTAATTCAGTGGTATGGATTTTTGTTGAGAACAGCTTTATGTCCTAACACATGGTCTATTCTGGAGAATGTTCCATGGGCACTGGAGAAGAAGGTGTAGTTGTCCGCTGATGGATAGAAAGTTATGTATATGTCGATGAAGTCTAGTTGTTTAATTGTGGCAATAAGGTCTTGTGTGTCTTTATTGAGCTTTTTTCTAGACGATTTGTCCAATATTGAGAGTGGAGTGTTGAAATCTCCCACTATTACTGTGGAGTGATCTATCTCCTTTTTGAGTGTAGTCAGTGTTTCTTTGACGTATTTAGGTGCTCTAATGCTAGGTGTATAAATATTTAATATTGTTAAGTCCTGCTTGGATATTGAAGCTTTCAGCAATAAATAGTGTCCATTCTTGTCCATGATGGTGGATTTTACCTTAAAATTGATTTTATCTGAGATTAGAATTGTCACACATGCTCTTCTTTGTGTATTGTTAGCTTGATATATATGCTTCCATCCTTTAATTTTCAGTTTGTTCCTATCTTTAAGTCTAAGGTGAGTTTCTTGTAGACAACATATAGATCGATCATGTCTTTTGATCCAAGATGTTACTCAATGTCTGTTTACTGGAGCATTCAGTCCATTGACATTCAATGTAACTATTGATAGGTATGTGTTCAGTGCTACCATTGTGATATGTTTATTTTTGTGTTGATGTTTTCTCTGTTGTTCTTATTAACCTGTTCTGCTACCTTATTCTTTGTGAGATGATTTTTCACTTTTTCAGGGTTGGTTTTGTGGTTGTTGAGACTCCCTTATTACATTTCTTGATATGATTTGTTGCTTTTTTATTGTGCTTTAAGACTGCCCCATGATCCTGCTTACTAAACTATATGTATACCCAATTTTGATTGCTACCAGTCTTGTCAACTTCCTCTGTGTCTGGAAGAACTATAGCGACTGTATTACATCCCTCTTTTTAATAAGGTCATATCATTGTTTACATGATATGATCATTAGATCGTTTCTTTCACTATTATAGCTTTGATTGTTTTTGGAGACTTCCCTAACTAAATAGGATTTTGGATAATGTGTCCTTCTAAAATATAAAGTTAGCAGTTTTGTTCTTCCAAACCAAGAGATTCTTTCAGTATTTCTTGTAGCTTTGGTTTGGTTTTTACAAAGTCTCTGAGTTTCTGTTTATCTGCAAATGTCTTAATTTCATTTTCATATTTGAAAGATAGTTTGGCAGGATATATAATTCTTGGTTGGAAGTTCTTCTCATTCAAGGTTTTGAATGTGTGTCATGCCACTGTCTCTGTCCCAGCATCATTTTTGCTGAGAAATCCAGTGAAAGCCTACAGGGTTTCCCTCTGAATGTTAGCTTTGCTTTGAGCCTTGCTGTCTTTAAGAGTTGCTGCTTATATTTCATTTTGTTAAACTTGATTATAATATGTCTTGGAGTCTTTCTATTGAGATCTATGTTGAGTGGTGTTCGATATGTGTCTTGGATATCTATATTCTGTTTTTTCATAATTTCTTCAATACTCTGTGTGTTCTCAGGTGTCTCTCCCTATTCAGGAACTCCAATTAATTGTATATTATTCTTCTTAATAGAGTCCCATGTGCTTCTTAATGCTTCTTCATTTTTCTTGTTTCTTTTTTCGGATTTCTCCTCATAGATGCTGGAGTCAGTGGTTCTGTCTCCCAAATCAGAAGATCACTTTTCCATTTGTTGCGTTCTGTTTTCTTGGCTTTGAATTAAAGTTTCTATGTCTGTGATTTTGTTCTTGATCTGTTGGATTTCAGAATACTGATGTTACATCGGATTGAACAGCTTGCTTAATTTTTCATTTTGCTCTGCTGTATTTTATACAAGGTCTAGGAGGGCTTGCTATATAGTCCTTTTGTATTCACCTGCTGATAGTTTCACAAAAACTTCTTCGTCTGGGAAGTTCTCAGGTGGTTTCTTTTGGGGGCCTTCTGATGCCATGGGTGGTTTCCAGATTACCATCTTCTCCAATGTTTGTTGCTTTTTGAGCTTTATGTGGGTCAATAGAGGCTGGGAGAGATGCTGTGAAGGTGTACCACAGTTGCTTCTCTGCCAAGCCAAGTGCCATCGGGTCGGGGCTTCTTTAGGCCGTTTTAAAATGAGAAGTGAAAAGTATTTGACAACTTCCAAAGTCAGTCAGGTTTTCAGGTGTAAACGTCCCTCTTCCCAGCTGGCAAAGTACGCACCTCTATATTGAACCCTAGATGTTATAAACTAGCTCAAAATACAGAAAGGCTACTGGCCTGCTGGCCTCTGCTGTTGGGCCCCAGCTGTAGGCAATATTGTGTAGAATTTTCCAGAAGAAAAGCAGTCTCTTCTGGGTAGTCACTGCCTCCTAGCCCAGGAATTAGGTGCAGCTGAGGCTTCTGTATGGATGACTCCGCCACCTAGCAAAACAAGTGGTGTCCCCCACAAGCTTGCCAGCCAGCCGGGCCCAGGCTCCCAGCATAAAGAGAGACCAAGAGTGCCAAAATGTCCAGAGTCCACAGCCGCCATCACTGGGCCCCAGCCCCAGGTGACACTGCAAAACACTGCCTCCCTGCTGGAAAAGCACACTCCCCTTGGCAGGTGCCACCTCCCAGCCTAGGAACCAAGTCTGGCCAGGGCCTCTGCCTGGGCTTCTCCATTTCCCAGTGCATCAAGATGGTGTCCCGCACAAGCACATCTGTACAGCTACCACATGGTGGAGGCAGAAAGATAGGCCAGGGTAGCCGAGGTGTATAGAGTCCAAAGCCAGGCTCTCAGAACCTGGTAGTTACACTTGCCAGTCCCACCAGCAGTGTGTCCAAGACCAGCAGCTAGTTAAGTCCCAGCTCTGCCCACCGGCCAAGAAAGAGGAAAAATAAAATCAAAATGGTGAGTTACCTTCAGTCTGTTCAAGCCTCTGTTCATGGAGAGTGGGCTCAGTGAAAGAGAGGAGGTTGCTTTCAGTGGTACGAAGTCAAAATTAACAGCCCTATGCTGCATCCCAGGGCTTACTAGGTATCCAGAAGGCTTCATTTAATTATCATCTCAGGTCTTGGTTTCCAGACGGAATTAGGGAGATGTGCATTTAGTCCACCATCTTGGATCTCCCACCTGCCGTGTGTTTCAGGGATAAAAACAAAATGAACGCTATTTGATCAAATAAAACAGATCATTAATAATTTTAAATTTTTTTATTAAAATGAGTAAACATGACAAAAGCTGTCTGAAAAAAACCTTAATATGATCTTGTAATAAAAAAAGTGATAAAATTTAGAAGTGCATAGTGGTATTTTCTAAAGTTCCTGTGGGGTTTGAAACATGTCTTCCAGTATTGCTTGAGTTCTTTCAATGAAAACATTGCTCACTTGCTTATAAGTAGTCTTTTTATCTTGAAATAACATACTCATTGCCAGTGAGCTGATACTAGCTCATAACAACCCTATAGGACAGAGTAGAACTGTCCTACAGTTTCTAAAACAGTTGGTACAAGTTAATGACTACAAATTGCTTCATTATATTAAGTCAAAATCTGCCTCTGAAATTTCCAACCTTTTTTTTTTTTTTTCCAGTTCTACCTTATGTGGTTAAACTCCACAGCCACAAGGCAGTTACCTTGAAGATTACATGGACTAATGTGTAAATTGCTAGGTTACTGTTTCTATTTCATTTCCTTCCTGAAATACCTCAGTGACATCATCTTCCAATTCAAAAATTTCCAATGGCTGCCCCATTACCTACAGAATAAAGTCTAATTTCTTTGATTTCTAAGATTCATATTAACCAGTATTGACCTAAATCATCTCCATTCATTTTTATTACTATCTTTCTGAGACATTTATCCTTTCTCTTTTGTAGGGTTGTTATTTATGAGTATGTAGACTTCTTCTTAGTCCACTGAGAAACCTTTGAGACAAGGATCACTGCTTGATATAATTTTGTATTCCTAGAATCTCAATCTTACATCACACATTGCAGCTACTCCATAATAAAAGACTAAATGATGGCTTCAAAAATGGGCAGACTCGTAAGAGTTTTGATCAGAACAGAGCACACTAGAACCATCTCTTCTCTGTCCTTGAAACACTCAAGTTCAATTAATGCAGTCTAACGTTGTCTTTACTATTTGAGCAGCTAAGTCATACCACAAGTTCAGTCTGACCTTGCAGTCAACTCTAACTGCCAAAACCTTTCACATGAATTGCAGCTAATCCTATATGTGTGAGGTTAATTTTTTAAAACAGAAACATAGAACTTCATGTTTCCAGCTCTTAAATTTCTCCTTGTTTGTTCTGGCCCATGTGGTTGGCCTGTTGAGAGTATTTTGAGGCCTGAGTCCAGCATTTCTCCTAGTAGCTCTCTCCTCCAGTCTTGTGTAGTCTATAACTTTGATGGTCTTTGCTTCAGCCAAATATTAACCCAATGTTGAACACATGCCTGACAAAGGTAGAGGTATGGACATAGCAATAGAGAAAGATGTCCTTTCAGGTCGTGCCAGTCCATTAGATGCTTGATTGGTACAGTTGACCAATCAGATATGACTACACATAATTGTTATTATCAGGCTAAGGCAATATTTTTTTATCCTTTAATCAAATATCAGGAATTGCTATTGTTAGGTGCTATTGAGTCAATTCTGACTTATAAGAACCCTGTGTACAATCGAATGAAACACTGCCTAGTCCTGTACAGTCCTCACAATTGTTATGTTTGAGCCCATTGTTGCATCTATTGTGTCCATCTCATTGAGGGTCTTCCTCGTTTTCACTGGCCTTCTGTTTCATGAAGCGTGGTGTTCCTTTTCAGGGACTGATTCCTCCTGATAACATATCCAAAATAAGTGAGATGAAGTCTTACCATTCTCAGTTCTAAGAAGTGTTCTAGCTGTACTCTTTCCAAGACAGAATTTTTTTTTATAATGATTAAGTGAAAGTTTACAAGTAAATTTTGCATGCATGCCTCTCTGCAACTCGTGTCTTCTCTCCTCACCCTGTGGCAGCACATTCTTCCTTTTCATTCTTTATTTCTAGTATCCTCTTAGCAAACACCTGTCCTCTCTTCTTCCTTCTGTCCCCTCTCCTCTAGAAAGAAACCAGTAGGACAGTCCCAGACAGATTTTATTAAATGTCCTACAACAGTCACACTGTACTACCTAATAAGTTAAAAATAAATAAATAAACAGTGCTGTCGAGTCGAGGCCAACCCACAGTGACTCTATAGGACAGAGTAGAACTACTGTTCATAGAGTTTCCAAGAAGCACCTGGTGGGTTTAAACTTTCAACCCTTTGGTTAGCAGCTATAGCACTTAGCCACTGTGCCATCAGGGTTGCCACCTAATAAGTTACAGTTTAGTTTTTAAATATCTATTTATTAAATTCATTGAAAGCTTGTATTTATTAAATACTTTGAATTCCAATTACTTTAGTAGACATGGCACATGATTTAACTATTTGAATATCATCAGTTCAAAGTGCTATAATCTTAGTTTTGGATATAAGAAAGCAGAGCCTCAGAGGAGTATAATATTTGCAAAGATTTCACAGCTAACAAATGCTAGGAGCAGGATTCCAACCTAAGTTCCATCTAATACAATGTCTAGTCTATCCTTGATTCTTTGCCCAGTCCTCATATTCAATTCATCAGTAAGTCCTTCTGGTTCAACTCCCAGTATATGTGATCCAATCTTTTCCTTTATCTCCCCAAAAGTATCCTAGTCCTAGGGATCATTATCTCTCCCCTGAACCTTGCAGTAACTCCCTATCTGGTCTATCTGTTTCCATTATTTCCCCCTATCAATCAATTATCTGTAGAACAACAAAATGCTCTTTTTAAAGCCTAAATGGTAGTATATAATTCCTCTGCTTAAGATCTTCCAGTGAGTCTTAAAAGATTGTGATAGGCCATCCAAGATACTATTGGTCTGTATTTGCCTGGAGCAGCACAGGAAGGAGACCCAAGAATTGCAGAAGGGAACAGACTACATATCTAAGTTCCTCCATGGGCTACTTACCCTCCATTGCCACGAGACCAGAAGAATTGAATGGTGCCTGCTACCATCACTGAACATTTTGATCAAGGACAGATGGATCCTGATCAAAAGAAGGAAAAATGTTGAAGATAATTTCAAATTCTTCTAGAAACCAGGCTTACTAGACCCATTGAGCTGATGGAATCCTTGAATCTATTGACCTGAGATAATACTTAAGCCCTGAACCAAACAATACCATGAAATCATCTTTAAAGTAAATAACAGTTTAGCTTAACTAGTAAAGAACCCACACCTGGAGCATTGTACTCTTTCCAAGAGTGGATTTGTATGAGATAAAATTGACAACAGTAATTCTACAAACTAATAATTTTAATTTTATTATAAAAAGTTGAAGAAAAAATTGGAACTTTTCTTCCAAAAGCATATTTCATTTTGCAAAAATGTACCATAAATATGTCTGGCTCCCAGCGTTTCCTCAGGCTGTTATCTTTTTTATGGAATGTCCTTCTACTTTTGGAAAAATTTTGTAAATACCCCAGTGTCAAACTCAATTGCCACCTTCCCTGTGAAGCTTTCTCTGATCCCTCTCCCAACATATATACTATGTCAGAATTAATTTTTCTCCCTTTGATATTTTAAAAATCTTTTTCTGTACCTCTACTATAACGTGTATACTTAATGTCCATTCTGAAATTGTTCACAGTATGGTGTGAATTAACAAATACACAGCTTGTCTTGATGCTCTTTCGAGAATCTCTGATAATCTCTAGAACCTGATGGATTTTTACAGATACTTTCTCCTTTCCTCTCTTCCTCCATATGCTCATTCAACAAATAATTATCAAATATGTACTATTTACCAGGCCTTATTGTGGTGGAGAAAACAAAGCTGTGATGAAAACAACTCCTCCTACATTCTAGTGAGAGAAAGAATAGACAGGTTAAAAATAAATAATGTCAGCTCTGACAAATGCTGAACAAATAACAAACAAAAACAGAGGTTAAAATGAAAAAAGAAAAGAATAAGAGAGAGGCCTTCACTTTAGGGTAAGAGAAAAGCTCTGTGGGAAGGTATTTTTTTTGAGTCAGAACAAGAAGTTTCTGGAAAATAGTCTTTTAGCCAAAGGAACAGAGTGTAAAGGCACTAACAGAAGAATAAACTTGACTTTGTTTAGGAACAAAAATGAAGCTATAGAGATTCTAGTACCAATGTGAATTTCTATACAAAGAATATTTCTAGAGATAATCACTTTACAATAATGAAGGGTCAGTTAATCAATCATAAATATGTAGGTACCTGATAGTAGGGCTCCAGAATGTATGATATAAAGACCAATACAACTGAAAATAGAACACTGAAGTCCATAATTATACTGGAAAAATTCAATGCACCTTGTCTCAGTTATAGAACAAATACAGAGAAAATCAGTAAGTTTATAGGAATCTCAAACAAAACTACCATGTAATTTAACTTAACATTTATAAAATGATCCACTTAACAACAGTAGAATACATGTATTTTTTTTTTCAAATGCCAATGGAACATTTACCAGCCAAGCCAAGTGCCATCAAGTCAGATCCGATTACCAAGGTAGACTATATTCTGGAAGCATAAAACAAATCACAATATATTTAAAAGGACTCAAGTAATACAAAGTATGTTCTGTGAAACTCATTAAATTAAATTAGATTAGAAATCATTAATAGAAATCCATCTGAAAAAAACCAAAATGTTTGCAAATTAAGTTGCAAATTTTAAAACAACACATGAAGTCATTACAAAGTCAATACAAAGGAAATTAGAAAGTATTTTCAATTAAGTGAAAATTTTAAAATATTGAAATTTGTGAGATACAGATAAAGCAGTGTTTGGGGAGGGACTTTATAGCACTAAGCCTTATGTTAGAAATGAAGAAATAATGACTAATCCTTCCCCCTATGAGGAAACTTTAAAAACAAAAGGAAGTAAAAACATCATTATAATTATAAGAAGATACACAATTATGGGAGTCCCTGGGTGATATAAATAATTAATCACTCACCTATTAGCTAGAAGTTTGGAGGTTTGAACCCAGCCAGAGGTGCCTCAGAGATAGCCTGGTGATCTCCTTCTGAAGGGTTTCGGACTTGAAAACCCTGTGGAACAGTTCAACTCTGCACACATAAGTTCACCATGAATATCAAGTGACTCAAAGGTAGCTAACAACACAACCGTAGTGACATAATACCCACTATTCCTCATTGGAAACCTTGGTGGTGTAGTGGTTAAGTGCTATAGTTGCTAACCAAAAGGCCAGTGGTTCAGATCTGCCAGCCTCTGCTTGGAAACTCAGTGCAGCAGTTCTACTTTGTTCTATAGGGTCACTGTGATTTGGAATCAACTCAATGGCAGTGGGTTTGGCTTTTTATTTTTCCTTCATTGTTGCTGTTGTTTTTCTAATGCCTGGATCAGTCATTGCATTCCTCAGTGATGTTTAGCTCCTGATTCATTGTCATTCTGTTCATTGCTTCTTTATTATTTTAATTATTGGTCATTTTAGTAAGTGTACTGGTAACCTCTTCAGTATCTTTGATTTAATGTGTGCCACAGCAAAACACACTGGGCAGTGTTTTCCATTATTTTGTTTTCAAAAATTATTCTGTATACAGATAGGGGTAAGCTGTTCTACTACAGTGCAATGTGAAAACATTAAAATATCTGTAAGATGGCTTTATGTGATTGGAGTTCCAGAACAGAGTGGAAAGCCAGAAAATAGAGAGAATTGTTGAAGATGTACTCATAGAAAATTTCCCTGATATCATAAAAGATAAGAAAATCTCTATTCAAGATGCTCACCAAACTCCACACAAGCTTGAGCCCAAAAGAAAGACGTTAAGATACATCATTATCAAATTTGGGCTACTCCACAAAAACATGTAGATATTTCTAACATTATTAGTCTATAACAAATTATTCTTACATTATTATTGCTACTTCCTGTCAACTTGATTCTGACTCCTGCTGACCCCACATGTGCAGAGTAGAGCTGCTCCATAAAGTTTCAAGACAGTAACATTTTAGAAGCAGATAACCAAGTTTGACTTCTAACATACCTTTGGGGTGGTTTGAACTGCCAACATTTTGGCCAGTAGCTGAGTTTATAAATGTCTGCATTACCTAGGAAGAAAAACACCCACATTTATTTAGCACAAATAGGTTACAAGGGACCTTCTTAACAATGTCCTTTTCACAAATGATGGAACTGAGACTCAGAAATGGTAAGTGACTTTGTCTAGATCAATTTCTTAATCTCAGCACTGTCAACTTTAGGGGTTCTACAGTTTGAATGGGAGGGTTCTCTTGTCCATTACAAGATGTTGAGCAGCATCCTTGGTCTCTACCCACAAGATGCCAGCAGCAACCCTGTCCCCCAGTTTGTAACAATCAGTAATGTACCAGATATTGCTAAATGTCCTCTGGGGGCACTAAATCATTGCTATTGAAAAACACTGGTTAGAAGTTGGTAGAGCATTGGCCTCAAATAATTATCATTTAGATATTTATTAAACTAAAAAGTTGAACACATTGCCATCAACTTGGTTCTGATTCATAGTGTCCTTGTAAGACAGAGAAGAAGTGCTCCACAGGACTTCCAAGAGCAGTTAATGGATTTGAACTACCAGCGTTTGATCAGGAGCTGTAGTACTTCATTGCTAAGCCACAGCTCAGCTGTTTATTAGGAGGAACTAAAATATACCTTATGAAGAGTATTTCCTGATGATAAAATAGTCCAGTGTTATAAAAACTCACTGCCATCGAGTCAATTCTGCCTCTTTGTAACGCTGTAGGACAGAGTAAAACTGCTCCATAGGGTTTCCAAGGGGCACCTGATGAATTTGAACTGCTGACACTTTGGTTAACTGATGTAACACTTAGCCACTATGCTAGCAGGGTAGGTCTCTGAAAATACTAAGAGTGTAAAGGTCGATGCTCAGCAACTTTCCTAAAGTTCTGGATCCAAATATGTATGCATGCTTTTACTAAATAAATAATAGAAATGTCATTTTAATGCAAATTATTCCAACCTTTGTACACTCAATCCTATGACAATTTAGAGTTTGTAGAAAGAAAGAGTATAAGGCTGCTGTGAGTTAGAATCAACTAGACAGCAAAGAGTTACGGGTAAGAAGAATTGAAAAATGTATTTTCTGTCTGGAGTGAAGTTGAAAATAAGAATCACTGGAGAAAATGCAATGACCTGGCAATTCAGTCCAGCCCAAATAAACACTTTTATTTCCTCTCCTTTTCTAAGACAAACCCAGCCCAACCCAAAGTTTATCTTTTCTTCCTTTGGAATTCTATTGTGGTGCTCACATCACACAGAAAAAGTGAAATATTAGTGAAAATGCATGCCTCTGTAGGGGGAACATAAGGCATTTATTACAAACGAATTCCAGATAATTAGTGGAAGAGATCATGAAATGTTCAGAGGGGAAAAAAGAGGGGAGAAATTTTAAACAGAAGAGGGTCTGAGCCATTAATGGGTAATCTGCACGACTTTGTTAATCCCTGGGGGCTCCTGCTACAGGTGGTTTGTATTTCTAAGCAGTGAAGTATGCGAGATGAATGGAAAATTTCTCCTTAACATTTTCCACTACTCAGTCTCAGCATGGAAAACCCTATACCAGATCAGGCAGCTGGTTTATTACAACTTCAGAGTTGTAATTCAGGGCCGTATCACCACTCAGCTCTCTTAGTTCCTTGCTAACACACACCAAAGAGATTTTCCTGTCTGTATTTCCCTGGTATAGAATTTCTTCTAGAGAATGTTTGTAGCTAATGTTTAATATAGGCCAGGACGTGTTCTCTGGGTTTGAAAAACTGGAATACTTGAGTCAGTGTTCGTATTTACTAGGTTCCAAGAAACATTTCATGTTATTAAAAATTTGCATGTATTTCATGTATTAGTGACTACCCTCTGCCAATAGTTTCCATTGAGATGAAGTAGAAAAGTATGGGTTATCTTTGCTGTAAGTACCATCTGAATTTAAAAGCTAATAAAAAGGTATGTGGTAAAGTGAGATTTCACTTTTTTCAAAGTAAATAAATGTTATAAATAATAACGTAGATGAGTTAAATTGGCAGGTGTGCACATACACAGAAAACCAGAAATCAATCCAAAACAAAACATGACTGATGTTTTACCTACCCCTGAACTAGAGAAAGGAAATATTATCTTGGCAATTTTCTCTCATATTTAAATTACTCTCATATTAATTTCTGTGAACCCCACCATGTTCTATGATTCAAGGAAAGCCAGTTTTCTTATTGTTCCATTAAAATGCCATGATTATTCTTCTCTGTTTGCTCTCTCACTTTGTGGTTTCTCCTTTCCAGAAAGCAAATCATTTTCCTTCAGCCTAATTTGTCCTATACAACTTTCCTGCTAGTAGTTAATCTAAAACTATTTCTATCAGTTTATAAATAAATTTAAATCTACAGCGCTGCTCAGTTTACTGGGGATTTAAATGAAGTACAGACCTGGCCCTAGGCCTGGAATCATTACACAAGACCTCGAGGAAGTAGAATACAAATAGAGATTTAAACACATGTAGGCTATTTTATGAGTCATGAAGAACAAAAATGAGATTAATATTTTTATTTCCTGTGTTATTTGCCTTTTTTGTTGTTTTTAACATCATTTTGAGTTTTTAAAACTTTTCTTTAGGAACAGGCAGGGTTCATTTGTTGTTGGGCATCATTGAGTATTTTGACTTACAGCAATATCACGTAACAGAGTAGAACAGCCTCATGGATCTTCTAGGCTGTAACAAGTGCTACAGCTGCTAACCAAAAGGTCAGCAATTCAAATCTACTAGGTTCTCTTTGGAAACTCTATGGGACATACAGTTCTACTTTGCCTACAGGGTCTCTGTGAGTTAGAATTGACTAGATGACACCAGGGTTACCCTTTCCAGAAGCAGATTGCTGTTTTTAGGTGCCTTTGAGTCGGTTCGGACTCATAATGACCCTACAAACAAAAGAACGAAACACTGCCCAGCCTTGCACCATATCCACAATTACTTTTATGCTTAAGCCCATTGTTGTGGCCACTGTGTCAATCCATCTCATCAAGAGTTTTCTTCTTTTTTGCTGACCCTCCACTCTACCAAGCATGATGTCCTTCTCCAGGGACTCGCCCTTCCTGACAACATGCTCAAAGTATGTAAGAGGCAGTCTTGCCATCTTTGCTTCCAAGGAGCACTCTGGTTGTACTTCTTCGAGAACTGATCCATCTGTTCTTTTGGTGGTCCATGGTACATTCAGTATTGTTCTCCAACACCACAATTCAAAGGAATCAATTCTTCTTCTGCCTTCCTTGTTCATTGTCCAGCTTTCACATTTATATGATGTGACTGAAAATACCATGGCTTGGGTCAGGCAAACCCTGATCTTCAAAGTGATGTCTTTACTTTCCAATACTTTCAAGAGGTCCTTTGCAAGATTTTCCCAATCCATTACAGCTTTTGATTTCTTGACTGCTGCTTCCATGGGCATTGTTTGTGGACCCAAGTAAAATGAAATCCCTGACAACCTCAATCCTTTCTCCTTTTATGATGATGTTGCTTACTGACCCCGTTTAAAGGATTGTGTTCTCCTGATATGGGAGGTGTCATCCATGCTGAAGGCTATGGTCCTTGATCTTCATTAGTAACTGTTTAAAATCTTCTTCACTTCCAGAAAATAAGGTGGTGTCCTGTGCATAACACAGTTGTGAATGAGTTGCCCTCCAATCCTGATGGCTTGTTCTTCTTTGTATAATCCAGCTTCTCAGATTATTTGCTTGGTATACAAATTAAAAAGTTACAGTGAAAGGATGCAACTCTGATGCACACCTTTCCTGACTTTAAACCATGCAATGTCCCCTTGTTGTTTCACATGACTGCCTCTTGATCCATGTACAGATCCTGTAAGAGCACAATTACATGTTCTGGAATTCCCATTCTCCATGATGCTAGTCACAATTTATTACGATCCACACAATCGAATGCCTTTACATAGTCAATGAAACACAAGTAAACATCTTTCTGATATTCTCTGCTTTCAGTCAAGATCAATCAGACATCAGACATGATATCCCTGGTTCCACATTCTCTTCTGAATCCAGCTTGAAATTTTGGCATTTCCTTGTCAATATACTGTTGCAGTCATTTTTGAATGATCTTGAACAAAATTTTACTTGTGTGTGATGTTAACAATATTGTTCAGTAATTTCCATATTTGGTTGGATCACCTCTCTTTAGAATGGGAATAAATATGGATCTCTTCAAGTCAGTTGGCCAGGTAGCAGTCCTCCAAATTTCGTGGAATAGAACAGTGAGCACTTCCAGCGCTGCATCTGTTTGTTGAAATATCTCAACTGATATTCCATCAATTCCTGGAGCCTTGCTTTTTGCCAGTGCCTTCTATGCAGCTTCAACTTCTTCCTTCGTTATCGTTGGTTCCTGATCATATGCTACCTCTTCAAATAGCTAAACACTGACTGGTTCCTTCTGGTATAATGACTCTGTGTATCCCTTCTATCTTCTTTTGATGCTCCCTGAGTCATTTAATAGGATCCGACTCGACAGCACTTTGCTTGGGGTAGCATCCTCTACTACAACTCGAGGCTTGAATTTTTTCTTTACTTTTTTTCAGCTTGAGAAATGCAGAACATGTTCTCTGCTTCTGGTTTTCCATTTCCAGCTTTTTGCACATGTCATTATAATACTTTGTCTTCTTGAGCTGCTCTTTGAAATTGTCTAATTTTTCCATTTTGCCTTTCCTCCCTTTTGCTTAAGCTACTTGACACTTGAGAGCAAGTTTCAGAGCCTCTCTGACATCCAGTTTGGTCTTTTCTTTCTTTTCTGTCTTTTAAGGACCTCTTGCTCTTTTCCTGGATAATGTCTTTGATATCATTCCACAATTGGTCTGGTCTTCTGTCTTTAGTGATCAACACATCAAATCTGTTCTTGAGATGGTCTTTAAATTTGGGAGGGGTATGCTCAAGGTCATAGTTTGGCTCTGTGGACTTGTTCTAATTTTATTCAGTTTCAATTTGAATTTTCATATGAGCAATTGATGAGCTATGCCGTAGTCAGCACCTGGTCTTGTTCTGGCTGCTGATGTGGAGTTTCCATTATCTTTTTCCAGAGATGTGTATCCCATCTGTTGAGCTCCGTATACACAGTCACCATTTGTGTTGGCTAAAGAATGTCCTTACAAAGAAAAAGTTGTTAGTCTTACAAAATTCTATCATGCTATCCTTGGTGTTATTTCTATCACCAAGGCTGTATTTTCCAACTACTGATCCTTCTTCTTTGTTTCTAACTTTTGCATTCCAGTCATCAGTAATTATCGATACAGATACCAGGCCTTTTTTTGGTGGAGCTTCTGGATGGGTTCAAACCACCAACCTTTTATTTAACAGGCAACTGCTTAACTGTTGCTTCATCAGGGCCTCTTAGTGTCCCTTTGATGCTGGCAATACATGATCATGGCACTAATTTCCTTCTGAAGTGTTATCGTGATAATTTGTACTATAACTATAGTCTCTTCGTCTGTAATTATCCATCCTTTCCCCTGCCACCAAATTTTTTTTGCTAATATGCAAACTGTAATACATCCTTCTTCTGCCTTAAACATTTAATTGGCTTTCATTTACCTGTAGATACAGTCCAAACCAATGAATCATATACATTATTTGACTCCCAACAACATCATATTTTGCAACTCTCCAGCTCTGTTCCTGTACTCCAGTATCCATCTAATTACATTCCTCAAGTATATCCTGACATCTGTCTGTAATAGTAGCTAATAGTGGTCTAACTACTGTATGCAGATTAATTCACATAATCCCCAAACAACTGTTTCTAGTGGGTACTGCAGTTATCCTCATTATTATTATTATGATTTTTTGAGATAAAAAATTGAAGCACAGAGCAGTTAAGTAATTTGCAGAATGGCACTCAGTGTTAAAGCCTATATATGAATAAAGGCAATCTGTTTGCAGAGACATGATTTTCTTTCTTTCCAGCCATGTCTGTCTGACACGTATCATTCTTTGAGATCTAGCTTAAGTTCATTAGCTTCTTTAGGTTCTACTTTGGACCTCCTAGGTAGGATTAGTTACTAAGTGTTCTGGGCCACAGCTGTTTCCACAAATATGCTTCTAATATTATAATTATAAACCTAAATAACACTGTGATGCATATAATTAGTTATTTACATGTTTTCTACAAATTAAGATGAGGCCGCAAGTCTTAATCTGTCTTTATATAACTCAGCGTAGGCATAGCAAGTTTTTACGTGATGAATAAATAAGGAGTAAAATGCAAATCTTTCTTCATTTAGTTCATGGTGATTAAACAGCACTTTGCTGAACTCAAGGCCATTATAAGTTTTGTAGAAAATCTGGGTGGTAGAAAAACAGGGGCTGCTAATCTTTTTTTTTTGCTTATCTGCAATATCAATTTTTTTAAAGGACGTGGATTATATATATATATTTTTAATTTGAAGACTCTACAAATAATCATAATACATTTTTATGTATAAACAACATTGCCTGTAATTAAGAAAGATATAATTTCTTTTCTTAAAAAAAGTTATGTATCTTAATAAGACATATAAGTTATTAAAATACAAATGAAATACACCAAAGTATTTAACTTTATCCTCCTTTGGAATGAAATGTTGTATGATTGAAAAATTATTCTACAGTAGGCCATCCAGTCAAGAAAGGAGCAAAAGTACAACTGCGTTTCCCAGGTAATGGTGACTTCCTGAATATGTCTGGCTAAGGTACTTTGAATTACAGTGCTAGAAGCTTCAACAAAGGTTCCCTGTTTCATCTTGCCCACTGTGGGTGATTTTAGGATAAATAGTTTCTGGTTTAAAATGTATACAGCTTCAAAGATCAAAGTCAACTCTTTGAATTGAATCCAGAAACACCCTGGTAGCTAGGGCAAGCACTAGTGCACAGACATTAATATGATCCATCTGGCTGAGACCCTTAAGCAAGCAAGCAGCTGCTGCATTTTGTAGTAGCTGAAAGGATCTGGTGGTTTTCGCAGTAACTCCCACTATGTCACGTGTTTTAATGCCATAGAAAGCACAAGAGTTGTGGGTATTACTGTGAGGCAATTCTGAATAACATGGAAAGTGTAACATCTATGTAAATTGATAAAAATTAGATATTTTGAGATTTGATATTAAATTGATTTGCAGGTACTGCAGCATTTAATATTAAGCTGATATGTTATATACTAGATGTGTGTCTATATTACAGAAAACGGTTCACTGTCCAGAAAATTACACTTCCTTCTTGATTTACATCTCTAACCCTTGGCATTGTAGGCAGATAGTATGTTCCAAAGGTAGTTGAAACTACACAGAAATTTAGCTGTGGAGTTTATTATGGCATTTCTAAGTTAGTGAAGGATTAAATGATTACTCTTTTAGTAGATTATCACTAGTACACTACATGTGACTTTGGGAATCAATTAGGAATTCCCTCTATTTTAGAATTTCAGGCACAAAAAATTTGTGATTGAACAATGTATCATTCTCATTTAAAAAAATTGCATTAAGTTTTTTCTAAGTTAAAACAAGAGACTATTTAGATGACAAAAATAATATATAAGTTGTTGTAGATGTCATCAAATCAGTCATAGTAACTATGTGTAACAAAAAGAAATGTTGCCTGGTCCTGCAACAACCAATGCTGTTTAAGACCATTGTTGCAGCCACTGTGTCCATCCATTTTATGGAGGGTGCCTGGGTGGTGCAAGTGGTTAAGCACTCATTTGCTGATTCTAAGGTGGGTGATTCAAATCCATCCTGAGTTGCCTCAGAGATCTTCTGAAAAGGTACCACCATTGGAGTGTACTTCTACTGTGACACACCTGGGGTCACCGTGAGATGGAGTTGATTTCATGGCAATTGGTTATTGTATGAGAGAATGCTTTGAAAAATATACTTGCTGATTTTTGTAGAGTTTTTGCAAGTAAAATTTTCCTAATTTCTTTCCTATTCTTCATACCATGCAGTGGAAGAAAATTAAGGAAGTTATCATTGGAAACTCTACGGGGCAGTTTTACCTTGACTGATTTCACTCAGCGTAATGTCTTCCAAATGAAACCAGGTTATGAGATGCTTCCTGAAATCATCATTGTTATTTATGATTGTATAGGGTTCCATTGAGTATATGTACCATAGTTTATCGATTCATCTGTTCTTAGGCATCTGGGTTGATTCCATCTTTTTGCGGACTTTTTGTGGACTGTGCTGTAGTAAACATTTGTGTACATATATCTGTTCATGTGACTGCCTTTGATTCTGTAGGATATTTTCTGAGCAGTAGTATTAGTGGATCAAATGGTATATCTGTTTCCAGCTTTCTAAGGAAGTCCCAGATTGCTTTCCAAAGAGGCTGTACAATTTTGCAGTCCTACCAGCAGTGTAGGAGAGTTCTAGTCTCTCCTCAGCCTCTCCAGCATTTGTTGTTTTTTGTTTTTTGAATCATGGCCAACCTTGTTGGGTGAGATGGTATCTCACTGTAGTTTTGATTTGGATTTCTTTAATAGCTAACAATCATGAACATTTTCTCATATGTCTTTTAGCTGTCTAGATGTCCTCTTCAGTGAAGTGTCTGTCCATCTCCTTTGCCCATCACCTGATTGGGTTATTTACCTTTTTCTTGTAGATATTTTGCAGTACCTTGTAGATTATGAAGATCAGACATCAGTCCGACATGTAGTTGCCAAATATTTTTTCCCATTCTGTAGGTGGTCTTTTAATTTTTTGGATAAATTCTTTGGATGAGCAAAAGTGTTTGATTCTTAGTAGTTCCCATTCACCTTATTTTCTCCTCTGTTGATCATGCTTTGTCAGATGTTGAAATCTGTCCAGGCTGTGTGTTACAGCTTCCATTGTTGACCCCAGTTTTTCTTGCCTGATCTTTATTGTTTTAGGTTTGGTATTTAGGTCTTTTATCCAATTTGTGTTAGATTTTGTATAAAGTGTTAGATACAGGTCTTGTTTCACTTTTTCTAGGTGGCTGTCTAATTTTACTGGAACTACTTGTTAAACAGACTGCGTTTACCCTGATTTATAATCTTAGGACCTTTGTCGAATATCAACTCTTCATAAGAGGATGGTGGCATCTCTGGGGCCTCAGCTTTGTCCCATTGCCCTATATGTGTCTTTTCGTACAGGTACCTGGCTGTTTTGACTACTGTGGCAGTATAATAGGTATTGTGAGGCCTCCCACAGCATTCTTCCTCTTCAGTAGTGCTTTGCTTACCCGAGAGTTCTTCCCTTTCCAAACAAAGTTGGTGATTTGTTTCTCCATCTCATTAAAAAAAAGACACTGGAATTTGCGTTGGGGTTGCACTGTATACGTACATCAGAAAAACGATGTGATCAGTCACCTGATTTTGTCTGTTGATGCAGAAAAGGCATTTGACAAAGTCCAACATTAATTGTTTTTCTGATGTTGAACCAGCCTTGCATCCCTAGTATGAATCCATCTTGGTCATGATGAATTATTTTTTGCATCTGTTATTAACTTCTACTGGCTAGGATTTTGTTGCAGATTTTTGCATCTAGGTTCATGAGTGATGTTGGTCTGTAGTTCTTTTTGGGTGGATCTTTCCCTGGCTTTGATATCAGGGTTATGCTGGCTTCACAGATTGAATTTCAGAGTATTCTATCCATTTCTATGCTGTGAAATAGCTTCAGCACTTTTGGAGTTAACTCTCCTCTAAAAGTTTGGTAGAATTTTCTGGTAAAGCTATCTGGACCAGTGCTTTCTTCGCTTGGTAGTTTTTGATGACTTTTTCAGTGTCTTCCTTTGTGATGGGTTTATTAAGTTCTGCTTCTCCTTGTGATACTTTTGGTAGGTGGTATGAATAGAAATTTGTCCATTTCCTCTGTATTTTCAGATCTATTAGAGTACAGTTTTTCATAGTATTCTGTTAGAATACTTTTGATTTTATTTGGGTCTGCTGTAACGTCTCCCATCTCATTTCTTAATTGAGTTGTTTCCTCTCCTATTTTTGTTTTGTAAGTTTAGCCAACGGTTTGTCAACTTTATTAATGACTTTTGGTTTTGTCAGTTCTTCTATTCTTTAATTCATTTAGTTCTGCTGTGGTCATTATTATCTATTGTCTTCTGGTCCCTGAAGGGTGCTTCTATTGCTGTCTTTCTATTTGTTCAAGCTGTAGGGTCACTTCTTTGGTTTGGATCTTTTCTTCCTTCCAGATGTGTTCATTTATAGAGTTAAATTGACCTCTGAGCACTGCTTTGTCGTATCCTGTAAGTTTTGTAGGACGTGTTTTCATTCTCATTTGACTCCATAAATTTCTGTATTTCATTTTTGATTTCTTCTCTTTTTTTGAGAAGCAATTAGTTCATTTCTTTTTTTATTAAATAAAAAATGAAAGTATATGTACTCTGTGCTTACACTATTGGGTTAAGATAGGAGGAGTACACAAGTTGTGTCAAAGTCCCATTAATATTGATCTTCTTGCTAATGTGTATTGTCACCAATTTCACCTAACCAAATTTCTAACAACTATCTAATCTAAACCCTCACCCATTGCCTTTCCATCTTCCCACTCTCCCCACCCTTGTAGCCATCAAAGAGTCTTTTCTGTTATATATGAGTATGCTTTTAAGTTTTTATCATAAGGGTCTTATATAATAATTGACCTTCTGTAGCTGACTAGATTCGCTCAACATAATGCCCTCCAGTTGAGACCAAATTGAGAGATGTTTCCTGCTATCATTGTTGTTCTTTATCAATGTATAATACTCCATTGAGTACACATACCAAAGTTTATCCATCCATTCTTCTGTTGTTGGGCATCTGGGTTGATTCCAAATTTTTGCTATCATGGACTGTGCTGCAATGAACATTCGTGTGCATGTATCAGTTGGTGTGAATGGTCTTGATTTTGTAGGATATATTCCAAGCAAAGGAATTACTGGGTCAAATGGTGTATCTATATTAATTATTTTAAGGTAATGCCAAATTGCTTTCCAAAGATGTTGCACCATTCTGCAATCCCACCAACAGTGGAATTTCTTCTATAACTCATGGCCTTTTGAGCAAGGTGTTGTTCTTTGTCCATGAGTTCAAATTTCTACCTATGTTTTTTCTCCGCTTCAGATTTTGACTTTTATGGTTTAATGGTCTGAGAAGATGCTTTGCAGTAATTCAATGGTTTGGATTTTCTTGAGACTTGCTTTATGTGCTAACATGTGGTCTATTCTGGAAAATGTTCCATGTACATTGGAGAAGAAGGTGTACTTATCTGTTGATGGATAAAAATTTCTCTGTATGTCAGTGAGATCTAGTTGGTTAATTGTCACAATAAGGTCTTCTGTGTCTTTACTGAGCTTTTTTCTAGGTGATCTCTCCGTTACTGAAAGTGGAGTATTGAAGTCTCCCACTATTATTGTGGGGTCATTTTTCAATGAAGTCAGTGTTAGTTTGATGTATTTAGGTGCTCTGGTATTGGATGCATAAATATTTAATATTGTTAAGTGCTGCTTGTGTATTGAAACTTTAAGCAACAAATAGTGACCATTCTTGTCAATGATGGTGGATTTTACATTAAAACCTATTTTATCTGAGATTAGTATTGCCACACCTGTTCTTCTTGGTATATTCTGAGCTTTGTATACATTATTCCATCCTTAATTTTCAATTGGTTCATATCTTTGAGTCTAAGCTGTGTTTCTTATAAGCAACATACAGAAAGGTTGTGTCTTTTGATCCAGGATGTCACTCATCTCTTTATTGGAGCATTTAGTCTGTTTACATTCAGTGCAATTATTGATATATATGTGTTTAGTGATGTCATTTTGATGTACTTATTTTTGTGTTGCTGTTTTCTGTGTTGCTGTATACCTAGGAAGGATTCCCAGTATGACTGGGTGTGTAAATGTTTAGAATTGATGCCTATAAATGCTACACTTTAAATTAGAACCCTCATCTCACCTTGGAAAATACTGACTGATCAAGACCTTGTCACAGAGGTAGGGTTGCCTTAGGAATGCATTCAGGGTGACATTGTCTACTTGTTCTTTCAGACCCAGATTGGGAAATGTCTTCATTTACCATGTGAACTGGGACTGGTTAGAAGTGCCATTTTGTCAACTGGGTGTGAAGACAAAAAAGCTAATGGAACAGCAAACAATTACTATTGCATATTTTTTACAATTAAAGAGTCTTGTAGACACAAAGAAAGATTAAAAGAAAAGATGCAGTATACCCTCAAATGGCTTGTAGTTTGCTTTTCAGACGTATTCCCACACTCTTACTTAGGCATTCATCCTTGATATACTTGCATATCATATATACTTGGCTTTTGGCTTATGTGTTATTTTTCTTGATTTCCTACCATAAAGTCCAAATGGTTCTTTTTGAGTAATGTTTAGTCACCATTATTTTCCTTTCCACTATTACTGAAAGAGACATGGATGCCGCTGAGTCAGCATATAATAGTGATAATGGAGGCAGATTTTTCCTAGAAATGCCTTGAATTAGGTGAACAGCATCTTTCCTCTTCAGTAAAATCATTAGACATTTGGGAGCGAGGAATCTAGAGAGAGAAATATTCTAATCTTATTGGCTTATCCAGGATTTCATATGATGTGACACTTAAACAGCAAAATCAGAAAGAATCTAAATGGAAGAATTATATTTATCAAATATGGAAGAGACAAGAATGTTCTATTGAAAGATAAATGGTTTTGACTAATCGTAAATCCACATTTCTTCCTTAAAATATAGAAAATTGCCCTTTGAGGTCACCTTAGCTGTCTCCACGTGTAAGTCCTCTGCCCTCCGTTCTGTGCTTTATTATTGACACACTGTATTGGTTGTTGCGCCATTGAGATGTTAGAGGGTCAAGAGTGTGGGTAGAAGAGAGAACTCATCTGTCTGGGCCATTGCGTGAGGTCTGACAAGTCTGTGAACTTAATGGTTCTAAGTGCTACATACATCACTGCTGAATATCACTATGGTCACCTTCAAAGTACTCCCCTTGGAGCCATGCACTGAGGCCGGTACCTAGCCCACCCTTCAAAGCAATTCTGAAGCTCTTTTGGAATGGCCATTGTGCACAGTGGCATGCTGGCAAACTTGTGAACTTAATTGTGTAGTTGTCTGTCAGGCAGTTTTTAGCCAGTAAGCAAATAACTGTATTGGAACACCCTCTCTCTTCACCTGATTTGCTCCCCCTGACTTTATGTTTATCCACATATAAAGGAAATATTGAAAGGAAGACATTTTGATGACATTCAGGATATCAAGGGTAATATGACGACAGCTCTGATGGCCATTCCAGAAAAAGAGTTCCAAAATTGCTTTGAAAGGCAAACTAGGCATCAGTGTCGGGGCATAACTTCCCAAGGGGAGTACTTCAAAGGTGGCACTAGTGATATCCAGCAATGAGATATGCAGCACTTTTCCCAGGATGAGTTTGTGAACTCAGTTGGCAGTCTTATTGTTAGGTGCTATGTCTGCTAACTGAAAGGCTGGCAGTTTGAAGCCTCCAGGCGCTCCTTGGAAACTCTATGGGGCAGTTCTACTCCTACAGAGCACTGAGTTTGTATAATTAACAAAACGAACTATTGTCATGACAATCCATAACACACCTTTTTATGAAACTGGACTTGTTATTGAATATTTGGGCATTTTTATTCAGAACATAGCTTATGAATGGCAATGATTAATAAAGTCACCTAAAGCCCTACATCTGTGTCTAAGGGAACTGGAACTAACTTTTTTGACTGTTGTTGATAAATCATGCTGAATCTCCCAGAAGAGAGCAAGTCCAATGCGGAGCTCAGGAAGAGCTTCCATACCTGTCCCTGTCTGAAGGAGGAATTGATGAGACTCATTATAGGCTGGCTGAGTGAAAAGCATCCCTTCAGTTTAGTGATCTCCTTATAGTACTAAGCCCTAACAAATCTGTCCTTAAAGTGTAGCTAAGCCTGTCATTTTAGGCTTAGTCTAGGAAAAAACAAGCATAACATCAGAATAATTGTGAAAATCAGTGCTATGGAACAGGACCACCTCTCTTTCCCAGGTTAGCTTCTTCTCTTCTCCATCGTAGCATCGTGTTTTTGTTAGAAGACATGCTTTGTGGTATAGTGCAAAGGTCCAACTTTGGAACTTGGAGCACTGAAGTCTCCTACCATGAACTCCTGGCCAGTTCACCAGAGTGAGTCTGTTCATGTCCCTGAATCTCACTTTCCTTGCCCACAAAATGGGATAACTTAAAAGAATTATGATGATTAAATGCCATATTACACATAAAAAAAGTTTCAAAATCCCAGAAGGCTTGAGTACATATAATAATAACGTTTTAGAAAGGATTCACTGACAAAAGTAGTTTGAGAATGTATCTGCCAACTCCCCAGCAAAATGCAGCCACCTTGCCTTTCCACATTGTCTGGGTGTATTGCCCACTACCATAAACATAAAGGCATTTTCCCTAAAACCACAACTGATAAGATTTGGGTAAAGAAACTCTTAGATTGCTAATGCAGTAATAGCAGTATTTCAACTTAACTACCTAGAATTTTAAATATGAACTGTTTATGCTCTTGAAATGCTTAATGATCTTTCCTGCTTAAAAAAAAAAAAAGGATATCAGCTTAGAGAAGAATAACAAAATGTCAAAAAAGGAATGCGTGAAATATATTTTGCAGGTGCATGGTTCATGATGCTTCCTGTCATTCATCCAAATATTTCTTCACTGAGAGTTACTTAAAAAAAGACAGATTCACGGTCAAAACTTCTTGACATCACCCTGTCTTGGGAGGAACTTGTACTTTTGTCTGTTATTCAGAATTATAGATTATGAAAATAGCATGGGAGAGCTTTCAGAGGTAAAACTGGTTTTCCTTTCTAGTAGGACTTCTTGAGAAGGTCCAGATCTTGAAGAGATATTAATGTAGTCCCAAAGTCATGATTCTTTATTAGTATTATTCAAATGGATTTAGGTTATAAAATCATCAAGACATTTGTTTGTTATGGACACGCCTTTTCTGAAGATGTGCTGGGAACACTAGCTGAGCCCTTTTCTTCAGAGTTTACTTTTACTGGGGAAAAACCAATGTCACTTTTTCAAGGCCATACCAGTCACTCCCTTATGGTCATGATGAAGCACTATGAAAATAGAAAGCCCTTTCTATCAGTGTAAACACAGCCACAGGGCCAAACTCGGTTTCCTTGTCTGCAGTACTTTCAGTCCTTGCAGCATCCGCGTTCCATAAATCGTCCTACGCTCTGGCTGTCCACAACCTCCCGTCCTCCTGCTCTCAACTCGGACCTGGGCTTGTGACTTGCACTCTGCCTACATCGAGTGTTTGAGCTTTCTACAGCTGGAAAGGGAAATGTGAGGAGAAAACTCTTTAATGTGTAAGAATAAGTCTTGCTTGGAAAAATTATATGAAGTTTAGCTGAGAGGTGAGGGAGGTATTAATCTGAGTCTTTGAAATGACACAGCTAGGGTAATTGTGGGAGATTAGGAAGGCTTCCAGGACAGAGACAAGGAAGTGGATAGTGCTTATTGATTATTGGAGTGTGAGCATTCTGGCTGATTTTATAATAAACTCCCCTGATACCAGACAATCCTAAAAATGAGGAAAGGAAAAAACAGATTTCATTCCAGATTAATGTCCCTACTTGTAGCCCTAGCTCACGTAATATGAGCTTATGCAAAGGCACCCTACATAGAGGCCATGTGTGCCGAAACCAGAGCTCCACAGCATCACCTAGATAGGTGGTTCTCAAAGTGTCTGGGAACTGCTGATACAGCATCACCTGGGGACTGGATAGAGATGAAAATTCTTGGGCCAAATCCCAGATTTCCTGAACCAGAAACTCTGGGAACAGGATCCAGCAAACTATATTTTTATGAGTCTTCCAGTTAGTCTGATATATGGTTAAGTTTAAGAATTGCTGGTGTAGAGATAAAGTCTTTCACTCTGCATGGGAAGGTATGATTAAGAGCGCAGCAACACCACAGTTTACACCCCAAATTTTTTCCTAAAAACTTCAGGGTGGTAATGTTAAATTTCAACTATTTACTTTACAGAGTATGCCTCATTTAAATAATCTGAATGTTTTTAGCTATGAAATATAGCGCATGACACCAAATTCAGAGTTCATAGTTGTTGACAGGAAACAAGGATGTAATGCGTGAAAAGTGTGCTTGAACTATAAAGCAGTATAAAAATGTAGGATAGGTAATTACTTTACATCTTCTTGTATCTAGTTTTCCTTCTCCCTTTCTTTTTCTTTCTTTCATCCCATCTTTCCTTCCTCCCTCACTTCTCTGTTTTTATTGTACCTGTGTGCTCCCTGTAGCTCCTGGGTTTTAAATTAATCCTAAGTGTTTAAAGTATTGAATTAATCTATACTTAGTTAAAAATTGTATTTGTTTTACAAATAAAAAAATGCTTTGTTTAGTGCTTAAAATATTCGTATTTATCACAGCTCTTGACAAAAAAAATGATGATAATGACCCTGAGTAGACATAAATCAGAAAATTTTGAATTAAAGTTATCTATTATCTTTTAAACAAAACACTGTGGTTTTTAAATTACAGATAAAATTCCTTGGCAAAATGAATTTAATATTTGGAAAAAAATTTGGATATTCCAATCACAAATGCCGTTGAATTTTTTTCTTGTAGGCATGAAATATTTAGTGCCTTATGAATTTCAGAGTCATAGGACATGAATGACTACTCACAAACTTTTTGCTTTTTTCATTTATTTATGAAATAGACAGTGCCTATTTTTTACCTTCAAAATTACAGTTACGTCTAAACTAAAAGGAATAGACAAAACACTAGTAATAAATGAATCCCCAAAATAATCTTAATCTGCATATATCTAAACAAAACACTAGAATTTGACCCACAGTGTCTAATGCATGCCTTCTTTTCTTTCTCAGAACCAAACCCCACTGCCACTGAGTCAATTCTGACTCACAGTGACCCTCTAGGACAGAGTAAAACTGCCCCATAGAGTTTCCAAGGAGCTCCTGCCAGATTTGAACTGCTGTGGCTGTTTTTGGTTATTGGCCATAACACTTAACCATTATACCACCAGGATTTATTTCTTTCACAAACACATTATAATATAATGGAAAAAATATTTGGTTTGACTTGCATTTGAACAATGGCCATACCATTTGCTTACTTGTGAGCAATATTTTACCTTAACAATGAAAAGTTTCCTCATAAATAATAAGAATGGTAATAAAACTCTACAAAGTTATTTTAAAGATCAAGTAAAATAATCTGGAAATTATGGGCATGTACATGTTAATTTGTTTTCCTTTTATGTTTGTTAAAATCTACTCCTTCTCCTAAGTAAAACAGAAGGAACTTAAGATGTAATCCCAGTACATTTCAGAGCAGGAGAATCATGTAAATGAAATACTGTTGCTATGAAGTTTCAGTTGTTATAGATTAATATTGATTCCTAGATAATATGAAAAAATAGAAAAATGAAAGGACTAATAATTGTGGATTTTTACTTATAAAATGCCAAGAAATTTACTTACCTTGCCAGAACAAATTATTTAGTACAAATATATACTTTCATGAATGATACAGAAATTATCCCTTGGAATATTGTTTTCCCAGTGAATTTTCACTTTATATTGTTGCATATATTGAAAAGAAAGTAAAATGTTCAGCTTTGAGAATATATAGAGCAATGAAACCAGTTGTATGTACCTAATTACATTGACACTGAATGCTCCATTGAACTGAGTTAAGGAGCTATATCCAGTCATATGAAAAGGATTTTCATTTTTGTTTGTTAATGAGTGGTTATTATTATGGCCAAGAAATCTTGTTTGGGGCTTAATTGGCTTAAGTCGTACTTGAGAAAAGAGGATATACAGATCCTAATCCTATTCCTCATCTTTGGTCTGTCATGAAATCCCATCCCCACCTGCCTTTCCCAGCTTACCTGTCTTCTCAACTCCTCTCCTATCTCTACCACTTTAAATCCTCTATATTCCTGAAAGCCTTCTTCAAGACACCCTGGCCTATTTTCCATCATTGTCTAAATCAGGATAGACTCTCTCAGATCTTTGGAATCCTGTGATCTTTGTAAATAATGCTTTATTTTGCTTTGAAACTATTTGGGCCTGCTGCTCTTTGAGCCCTCTGAGGACAGTGTCACTAGTGTCTTACCTCGGTATCACCTTTGATGTCTATCAAGGAGCCTTGTCATGTAGAAATGTGTGAATTAAATTATCCTAACAGAGTTGGAAGGTGCAGTGAATGACGTGACTTGGTTTGAGATCGTTTCTAGAACAGAAGACAGGTTTAACTCACCCATCTTTGGCTATTAAGATACAGTCACATATGTAAACATTTTGCTTCATCACAGATCTTTATGATTTGCCCATGTGTATTTATAGGAAAGGTGTGCGTGTCCTCTTTTTTTTTTTTTAACTGGGACCAAATACGCACTTCCTGAAAATACATTTCCAATTAGATTTTTTTTTTTCCCTGAAGTGGACATACTGACACTGATACATTAAAATGTACACAACTGATAAGACGTAAATCATGAAACATAGCATTTAAAATAAATACTTGAATTGAACAATATCACCTTTACATTCATCATTTTTTAAGATTTGTTTGTTTTTCGTTTGGACTCCTATACTGTTGGATAATCCTAGAGTGTGCAATGTTTAATTAATGTATCGATCTTTTCTTCACAGTAGGCACACTATGCACACACTGGAGTGTAATTTCATTATGATAGGCATGAAATAATTTAAATAAGTTATTTTTCTTCCCAAAAAATAATGCTAATTCCAATTCATTATCTGAATAATTAGCTTTGTTTTTTAACCATGAAAGAATAAATTAAATTCTTAACTAATGACTACACATTCTGCAAAAACAACTTAAATGCAAATCTCAAGTCCACCACGATTATATAATTGACTAAGTGATGCCACTTATTTAGTCACTCTTGAATACAGCCAGATATGGAAGAAAATGATTTTTTCAAAATATGTCCGTATTTCCCACCTAAAAAAAATTGATTCCCTTTGTTTTTTTGATCTAGAAAAATAATAAAAATACTTATTGTTCTCTTTCTGTCCCTCTGATGTGTTTCATTTGCTCTATGGGCTCAGCTGCCAGCGTCTGGGGACAGCTGTGGTGGGAGGGAGTTATGACATGAATTCTCAATCTGAGAGGAAAATCGAGGGTCACCTTTGCCAAAAACACAACAGAGAAAGAAAAAAGTAACAAAAGCCATAATTTTGTTATTTGTATAACAAAGCTGACTGCTTTTTCTTTTTGTTTTTGTCTTACTTTATTCCAAAAATACCGGAAAATAGTGATAACTTTTGAATGTGTTTATAACCAGTTCTGCAAACAGAAATTCATTCACAACAGAAAAGGAAGCAAAAAATTTAGTTGATCTCTTTAAACAGTCTAAAAAAATTATGAAACAAAATGAGTATGAGTTTCTTTTCAAAAATGGATTGAATTTACAAAAGTACCAGAAAATCATTTTTTAAAAAATTTTTTAAATCACCTTTTCCTTTTTTGATTTATTTTATTTTCTGTTCTTGTTTATCTCACAGAATGAGTATTATGGTAAATTACTCCAAGAATATATTGTGGGGTTTTAAATATGATGCTGTTTTAAAAAGGTACAGAAATCTAATACAGAGAAAACTGAGCAGAAAAAAGATTTTGACCCTGTTTTTATTATTATTATTATTTTAGTAAAATATAGTTTGTCGCTGAGAGTTTGATGAAAGCCAAGCCAAGTGCCGTCGATGAAAGGAGAGGTCAAAGATTCCTTCTGAATGTTTGAGGTTCAGTCAACACCAAACTATTACTTTCCAAATAAACATCTATTTTTAAAAAGCCCTTTAAATTGGAAAACGAAAGTTAATCTGTGTTTGAATTATTGTTATTTGTATGAACAAAGTATTATTTTACAAGGCTAGTTCATGTGCTTGAAGCAGTATATGTTGCAAAATGGAAAAAGAGACAGAAAGGAAGTTTAACAGACAAAAACCAGAAAAAGCAATACAGTGTATAATTATTCATGAGATAAATGCCAGAGGTCCCACAATTAAGTCCATGAACTTTATTGTTCCAAGTGATACATACCTCATTGCTGAATATCACTACAGTCATCTTCAAAGTACTCCCCTTGGGAATCTAGGCACTGAAGCCAGCACCTAGACCACTCTTCAAAGCAATTTTGGAACTCTTTCTGGATGGCCATTGCATACCGTGCCATGGTGGCAAGTTCACAAAATAGTTGTATAGTTGTCTGTGAGGGAGTTTTGGGCCACTAACAAAAAATTCTACTGGAACTCTCTCCCTCCTCACTTAATCTAGCCCCAAATGACTTTTTTCTTACTCAAAGATAAAGGAAATATTGAAAGGGAGACATTTGCATGACATTCAGGACATCAAGATAGCTGTGATGGCCGTTCCAGAAAAAAAGTTCCCAAATTGCTTTGAAGGCTCTTCTAAGTGCTGGTGTTGGTGCACAGCTTCCCACATGGAGTACTTGGAAGGTGACAATAGCGACATTCAGCAATGAGGTATGTAGGTAGCACTTTTTCTAGGATGAGTTCTTGAACTGAATTGTCAATCTTTGTACAGTAGCTGCATTGTTATACTACTCTTTTACAAAGTGTAAATTTATTACTAGGTAAAACTTTTAAAAATATATTCTTTTCCTCTAATATAAAATAATTATAAAATGCCAATTATTAAAAATAATGTAATCAGTTTTTATATGTTCTCTTATTGTTTTTAGATATTGATAGAGATGTCATGACTTAGTATATTAAACTTTAGAATTTTGACATATTTGAGATGCTTGAATAGCTCTTTTGTTCACTCCAGATCTTTTAGTGAATGTCTTTGCATAATATCAACACATGTGGTAATGCTTTTACACTGCTCGAAGAATCAAGAACATCATTTTTGTTTCCTGTTTTTCTTAATCACTATTCAACTCTGCTTAACCTGAACTGTTAAAAACACACTACTCAGTGAAATAGTCCTGGCATTAATTCAGAATGGTGGTGAACATGCTTACATATGTGGTACTTCATGATTATCACATATTGTGTTCTTGTTAGGTGCCCTGGAGTTGGTTCTGACTAATAGCCACCCTATGCACAATAGAATGAAACACTGCCCAGCCTTGTGCCATGTCTACAATCATTTTTATGCTTAAGCACACAGTTTCATACACTGCGTCAGTCCATCCAGAAGAGGGTCTTCCTCTTTTTCTCTCACCCTCCACTCTACTAAGCGTGATGTCCGTCTCCAGGGACTGATCCTTCCTGACAATATGTCCAAAGTATGTAAGATGCAGTCTATCTTTGCTTTTAAGGGGCACTCTGGTTTTACTGCTTCCAGAACAAATCTATTTGTTCCTTTGGCAGTCAAGGGTATGATCAATATTCTTCTCCAACACCACAGGTCGAGGGCATCAGTTCTTCTTCTGTCTTCTTTATTTGTTGTGCAGCTTTCATGTGCTTATGATACGACTGAAAATATCGTGGCTTGGATCACGCACCCCTTAGGCTTTAAGGTGATATCTTTACTTTTCAGTACTTTCAAGTGGTCCTTCGCAGCAGATTTTCCTGATGCTTCTTTTGATTTCTCAACTGCTGCTTCCATGTGCACTGATTGTGGAATCTCACATTTTAAGATGAGTTTTATGGTATACTTCTCTATTGCCTACACTTCTAGAGTGGATTTTTTTTTTTTCTTAATGAGCAACGATCTTTTTTATTTTTCCTTGAACCTCTGTTATTGATGGAAAGACAAGACAGTTCTTTTGGAATGGTTACTCTTCCAAGACACCACTGTCACTTCGGAAATGAACATTCTGTTTACTTACAACCTTCATATTTTTACATCTTACTTCTCAGAATGTTACCACGTCCTCTATCTAAATTGATTCACTCTCTAGGTACAATTCATAGAATTATTAACTGTTAATAGCAAGAACCAGAGTGAGAGTAAACTATAAAGCTAGCATTAGACTTATGGCATTTCTTGGCTTCAGGTCTTGTCCTCAGACCTCATTATGTGCCAGATAAATTAATCAAAGCAAGAGAGACCAGTTTTATTAAAGGCCAGGCTGCAACCAGTAAAAGCAAGGAAATGCCAATTATGTCAGCAGGTGATTTCATGATTGTGTCATATACCACAAAACTTTTCCAGGAGACACTTTCCACATGATGACCTGCAGGCTTCCTTTGAAATCTCCACACTTTCTCTAAAGTCATGTTCTGAATATAATGTTTTCAATTTAATAATGATTCAAAGAAGTACCTTAAGTCTTTGTTTAGATGGTTAGTACAAGTAGCATCTGGATTATACTAATATATTTTGCTAATGAAATATTTATGTCCTATAAAAATAGCAGCAACTCACAGCAAAAAGGAAGTAAGCAAACTCTGGACAGAATGGAGAGTTTCTCTCAGTAACTACCTTACTGTGCTCTTGTGACCATTTGAGCATAAAATGTATGTAACATTGTGCCCGTGATATGGTGTGTACATACACATTCTTGTTTATTTCTCCTTTCCCCAGTGTTGCCCCCAAATCCGGCCTATCTCAGGGCAGGTGCGTAAATATATTATCTGAGTGAAGTGAGGACTAAATGAAATATTTTTTTTGCCCCAATCCAAATACCTATTAAATGGAAGAGCAAGAATTTGAATCCAGATTTATCTATGCCAAAGGGTGCTTTTACAACTACACTACATATCCACCCACTGCTGAAATGGCCCTATTGGACAGAATAGAACTGCTCCATAGAGTTTCCAAGGAGTGCCTGGCAGATTTGAACCACTCCCCTTTTGATTAGCAGATGTAGCCTTAACCACTACAGCACCAGGATATTCCTACGTTATATGGCTGGCTATTTAAGAACTTGAGTTTTAGAGACAGACTGGTTCTGTTATGTATTTTAAAAGTACTTAACTTCTCTTATTGCATTTTTCCTTTAAAAGTATAAGTCTGGGTAATGGCTACTTCTATAATTCTCAACCTCTTTACACTTTTCATCAAACGAGGGGAGTGTTTAAACAAGAGTGATGATTGGGGCCCACTGTGTATTAATTCAGTAGGAATCTTGATCGTTAAAAAGCTCCCAGTTGATTCTAAGGTATACAAAGTATTGAGAATACCCGACATGCATTGTTGGTTTTGTTAGTTGCTATTGAGTCTGTTCTGATTCATAGTGACTTTTGCACAACAGAACAAAACACTGTCAGGTCCTGCGTCATCCTCACAATCATTGTTATGCTTCAGCCTGCACTGCAGCCACTGTGTCAATCGTCTTGTTGAAGGCAGTTCTCTTTTTCCCTGGTCCTCTGTTTTACCAAGCATGGTGTTGTTCTCCGGGGACTGATTCCTCCTAGTATCACATCCAAGCTATGTGAATTCGAAGTCTTACCATGCTTTCTTTGAAGGACATTCTAGCTGTGCTTCGTCTAAGAGATATTTGTACACATGGAAAACAACAGAAACAGAAATTTAGGCTTTCTAAGAACCCAGTTCACTATTATCTTGTCCCCAGGCTCTGAATTTTTCTTTTAATGTGAGGGTCATGTAAAGCTCTTTTGGCCCCAGCCATTTATTATTTAGCTGCAAACGGATGAAGAGCATCATTTCAATCCCTTGCTTGCCTTCATGGTAGGAGAACAAAGAGAAAGTATCAAATATTAGGAGCTAGAGGACTGCTTACAGGGTACCTGCTGAAGAATTTTCTGCCTTTACATGAATCCTGACTGGATTCCGGGCCATGTTTGCCCCTTGAGGATGTATAAGTCAGTATCCACTCGGTCCTTAAAGGAAGAAAGGTTTTCTTTCTTTCTCATTATAAAAGAGAGATGAAGATGAGATCCAGTGTACCTTTTGCAAAAATGTATATGACTTATTTTAAAAAAATTATATACTAACTTTTTTAAAATTCAATTCAGTCCTGTACAGTATCTCCTCAAATTTTCTGTTACTTCCCTTATCTCTGGTTAAATGGGGGTAATTTTGAAGCCTGAAGCAAAGCATGGAAAGGATTCACCGTTTCACCCAGAACTGTCTTTCTAGGGGGTCTCAGGTCAGTGAAACATGAGGCTGTGAGCTTGGATGCTAGAGAAGCTGCAGCAACTAAGGTTTCCTTGTGTGTGTTCTTGGTTGGGCTGCTATAAACTTGGGGAGTGGGTGTTTGACTCTGCATTTCAGTGGATTATCTTCCTCTGGGTCCAGAGTCTGCCTGATCCCATCTATCTTCTGTCTTTGCTTCTCTTGATTGATACCAGTTGAAGATTTGAGCTTTGATCTTGTTTCCCTGTCTTCTTTGTGATGCATAATGGCTTACATATGTTAAAGCAGACTAGTTATGATTAAAACACCTGGTTTCTCTAAAGTACACTAGGAGGAATGACTCATTTTCCCCGTGATTAGAGTATATAGCATGATCTTTTTTTTGTTGCTGTTGTTTAGCAGTAGTTCTGCCACTGTGACAAATTTTATGGGACACTTTGTACCAGGCTAGATGCCATATCCATCTCAAATAATGATACAGAGAACATAAAGGCAAGGTAATTTAAAAATAAAGACACTCAACAGAGATCTTCCACAGAAAAGAAAAATGAAATGTAGTATATTAATTCAGCAAGCAGATGCATCAAAAATCTCTCTTAGGAAAGTGGAAAATAGGCAAGTATCTGGAAGATTTCACCTGTGAAGTAAAATTATAATCTTTGGTTGTAGAGACTTTTCTTGCCCCTGCTTGTAAACAGCCAAATAAGCCTGTGGAACAACATATAAATAAGAGGAATTATCAAATCTGAAACTAAATATCCTTTGTCAACATCTAAAAGTAACTTTAGGGAAGAAAGTCATTAAACTCCTGGGAGTAAAAAAAAAATGTGTTTCCCAATTTGAACTTTAGAATACAATGCATTAATCAGCCCCAAACTATCCCACTGACCTCATATCTTACAACTCTGCGTTGGCCTCCTGCTCCTTGAGTACACTAGGATGTCCCACCTGGCATTCCCATTGCTTGGTAAGCTCTTTTTCCAGGTGTTAGTATGGCTGACTCTCTCACTTCCATCAGATCTCACCTAAAGTATCATTTCTTTTCCTTAATCCTAAAAGATTTTTCTTCATAAATCAAGTGAAATTCATTGCTGTTGGGTCAACTCCAACTCACAGTGATCCTGTAGGACAGAGTAGGACTGCCCTATAGTGTTTCCAAGGAATGGTGGTTTCAAACTGCCAACCTTTGGGTTAACAGCTGAGCTCTTAAGCATTATGCCACCAGGGCTCCTGATTCTGGGTGTATCTAGTTATCTTTCCTTTGTGGAATGCTAACTCCTTGAAGGCAAGGACGGTATTTGTGTTCATTGTTATGTTTCCAGAACTTGGGACAGTGCCTTACTATTTGTTGAATGAATGAGTCAAAAGAACGAGAAAATAACAGACGTGTGGTGGAGAAGAAGATTCACTACCCAGAACTCGTTTGAAGGAATGGCTTGTTATCCCACAGCCTTCAGTTATCAATCCTCCAGGGTTTTCTTACTGCAGAGAGCTCCCTTATCAAAGCAACACCATTTTGGGGCGGTTCATAATTGACTGAGACAGAGGTATAAAAGCCGTTTTGGTCAAACACAGGAACACTCTAGGAGTCATTTCAGCCTGGGTTCCCTGTGCGGTAGGCTAAGGCTGCCAGTCCACACTGCAGCTTGGCTTCCTCATTGTCTAATCCTCTGTTTCTTACTTCCTTCCAAAGATGTTGATCCCAAAGATGCTCGTTAGTAAACAATCGAGACACACAGCTTACTTCTCAGGGAACACAAACACCAGTAATATATAAAAATAGGAATTGTCTTCCCTTTTGTCTTTTTTTTCGCAGAACTATGTCTTCATCCATATGTGGAGCAACATATAAATAAGAAGAATTATCAAATCTGAAACTAAATATCCTTTGTCAACATCTAAAAGTAACTTTAGGGAAGAAATTCATTAAACTCCTGGGAGTAAAAAAAAATTGTGTTTCCCAATTTGAACTTTAGAATACAATGCATTAATCAGCCCCAAACAATCCCACTGACCTCATATCTTACAACTCTGCATTGGCCTCCTGCTCCTTGAGCACAGATATTTGTGTCAGAAATTATATTCCTGGCACTGATGTAATGACATTGAAAAGTAAAACACAGACACACTTCCTGAGTCCACAAAAGTTATATTCTAGTGGCAATTTTTTTTAAAAAAAAAGTAAATAAGTAAACAAATAAAGGAAAAGAAATGATAAGAGCTATAAGGATAATCAACTAGACAACGGGCCGCAGAGTGATGGGGAATGATAATTTTAAGTGAGTACCCAGAAGGCTGTGTGATGCAAGGACATTGAAATTGAGATTGGAGGAGAGAATGAAGCAGGCAGGCCATCCGGGGAAGGAGTGCTCCAGGCATCGTTATGGAGTGCCTCTTATGTGCAGGGCACTAGTATAGATATTAGGCTTACAAAGAGTTGTGTGACACAACCCTGTCTCTGAGACACCGTTTTCTACAGTGTTGTCAGAAGCATAGTGTTCAAATGCAAGGAAACCTGAGCATTTTATTGTGCTCCATGTAACTATTTTTTTTAAGTATTAGGTATTAAGTGTTAATACCTTTACTGAGCACCTATTATGTACCAAATCAACTTCTAAGTAATTTTTATATATTCATTGAAACCCTGCACAGAAGGTATTATTATTATCATCATTGTTACTGTTGAAGTTTCTGGTGGCTCAGTGAGAATGCTTTCCTTCCACACTGGAGACGTGGGTTTGATTCCCAGCCATTACCCTTACACAGTCATTACTCCTTTGTCAGTGGAAACTCAAGCATTGCTGTGATGCTGAAGAGGTCTTAGCAGAGCTTCCAGACAAGGACAGAGTAGAAAGAAGGATGCTTTATTATATTTTTTAAGAAAGCCAGCAACCAGAACCCTGTGGATTGCAGCACTTCAATCTTTATCTGATTATGGGGATGCCACAGGCCTGAGCAGTGTTTTGTTCAGTGGTGCACAGGGTTGAGTCAAGGTCAATTCAATAGCCACTAGCAAATATAGCATTGTATTATTATTTCTATTTAACAGTTGATAACAACAACTAAGGCGCCTCCTCTCCAGCCCCCAAAACCCAAACCCATTGCCTTCAAGTTGATTCCAACTCATAGTGACCCTATGGACAAAGTAGAACTGCCCCATAGAATTTCCAAGGAGCACCTGGTGGATTTGAACTGCCGACCTTTCTGTTAGCAGTTGTAGCCCTTAACCATTAAGTACTATGGTTTCCAACCATGGCATAGAATCAAAATTTGTGAGTAGAAGATGTAGAAGTTAAACCCCATATTCTGATACTGGTTGGAAACCCTGGTGATGTAGTGATTAAATGCTACCACTGCTAACCCAAATCTCGGCAGTTTGAATCCACCAGGGGCTTCTTGGAAACTTTATGTGACAGTTCTACCTTGTCCTATAGGGTTGTTATGAGTGAAAAGCGACCTGACGGAAGCAGGTTTGGTTTTCTCTGTCTGATGAGTGCTGGTAGTCTTGATCTTTTGCATTACACTTAAACTGCTCCACACTGGTTCGTAGATATTCCTTCCACTATGAATTTCAGAAAGTTTATATGTCAGAAAAAATGTACTATGTTCATTTAAATATTTGGCTTAGCAATTTTGTGAAATGGAAAGTAATATACTCTTTACTAAAGTAATTTATAACTTAAGGCTGTCGTGTTTTTATGTATTGTTTCTGTTAGTAATCTCAAGATGCTTGAAATATCATAATCAGCTGTTCCTAAGAATATGACAAAAATTTTCCTGGATTTTCTCCCAACAGTAAATCTTGAGAATGAACTAAAAACAGTACTTACCTAGAAGAAGCTAAGACAGAAAAAAATATAAAATGAATGCTTTTAAAATTTAAAATAGAGCAGAGAACCAAATAAATAGGAACTATCTTATGTACAAACATTCACTTAATCTGCAGAGAACTGAAACATTTTCATGGTCCTAGTTCATAGCTCTCCGGTGTCGTGGTAACTGGTGCAGTTTGTCTCTGGATAAAATACTATATTTTTGCAATTTAAGCAGTGTTTTTTAGATGCTCACTGTCACTCACCATTGATGGAATTCACAAGGCAACCCCGCACTAACGTGTCATGTTCATTAGCAGACATTTTTAAAGAAGGAAATCAGCAAAATTACTGTACATATAATATACAAAGCCTTCTTTTAATCACTCACAGTGACTGACATCAGACCTATACAATGGACCCAGCTCTGTGTCTGCTTCTCTATATTTGCCTGAAACCTGTTACCCAAAGAGAGATGCTTCAGACTGTGACAGCAAGTCTCTGATGATTTCAGCGGCAAATCTAGTGCTCGTGCCATGCTACGAGCATTTTTGTTTGTTACACAACAGCCTGTGAAGTCCATGTTATTTCAGGCAGTGATGAGAGTGAAGCTTGGAGAAGTGAAGTGGGTTCCCGTGGGTCACACAGCTATTGAGTTTCAAAGGATTCACACCCAAAGCTGTTCTGAATTCCATTGCCCATAGCCACTCATAACCACTGTCTTAAACAGGGGAAAAAATGAAGTTAACGTGTGAGGACTCATTGTTGCTAGCTGTCATCTAGTCGATCTCTGACTCATGACAATCCCAGGCACAGTTCTGAGCCACCTCCATGATCAGTTGTGGGCTGGATCATTGTGTTCCATAGGGTTTTCACTGGGTGATTTTTAGAAACAGATCACCAGGCCTTTCTTCCTAGACCGTGTTAATCTGGAAGCTCTGCCAAAACCTGTTCAGCGTCACAACATGCAAGCCTCCGCCAACACATGGGAGGTGGCTTCACATGAAGTAGATTGACAAGGAGCTGAACCTGAGTCTCCTGTGTAGAAGGTGAGACTTCTACTACTGAAACACAAATGCCTCTCTTGAACACTCATTACTATAATTATATTTTTCAAATAATATTTACCTTTGACTTAACAGACAAGTAATAAATGTGATAATAAATGACAGGAATAAATTGTTAAGTAGGATCTCCTCAATTACTAGCAACCCACCTCCATAACTCTGACAACTTATCTTTATGTCACTGTATGTTTTAACTTACAAGCACTTGGGCCGTTCTTTATATATGCAGGTCTTTTAGACAGAAATCACATCTTACTGAGATACATGTTTCATGATTTAAGTATAATTGGCCTAGCTGACTGTGTAATTCTACTTTAATTTTGTGTCTTCTTTTGTGTTTATTTCTTAATTGTGGTTGCATTCTTGACCTACTTTACTATAAGACAAAATATTCTAGCTACATTTCTTTCTCTTTCTCTTTAATTTTTATTTTTTACTGTTATTAAGTGAAAATGTACATTTCCATGTAAATTTTCATGGATACTTATATGCAGCTCCCACTGCTCTCCCTGCCCGGTGACAGCACACTGTTCCTCTCTGCTCCATACATGACCTATCCTCCCAACAATCTCCTATCCCTTCCTTTCCACCCACTCCCCCACCTCCAGTAAGAGGTCAGCAGGATGATATCCTATAGATGCTTAGAACCATAAAATGCACACATGATATGGTCACTCTGTGTTGCCAAGTCCAATCCATTCCTGTCTAAAGAGTTGACCTCCATTATGATTTATGGATAGGGCAGCATCAGAGCCAGGCGCCATGCTCCTAGGGGAAGTCCGAGGTCCCTGGACCATCAGTTGTGTCTTTTAGTGGAGATCTCAAGGTGTACCCCTTTTTATTCTTGTGTTGCCAGTGAGATTCAACTTTGTGAGCCCCATCCTGACTATCACTAGTGGTGGCCAGGCACCATCCGGTTGTTCCAGTCACAAGTCAATGTAGTCACCCAGTCACGTGGGTCTCTCTGTTTTCTGGGTTCTCTTTCCCCCATGTCATTTTGGTCCTTGGTGATCATCCATTCCTGCTGATCTGGGACCATTTGCTGTATCCTCAGATGGCAGTTTGGCAGCTTTTAAGACCCTCGATGCCACTCATCAATGTGAGGTGCAGAAGGCTCTCTCAGCAAAATGCAATTTGGCCTCGATTTTCCTGAGAGCACGGTCCCTATCCCCCTGCCCCCGCTACTCTGTCCTTTCAATATTGGGTTAAGATGGGAGGAGTAATCATGTTATGCTGAAGTCCAGTTAATATTGATCTTCTTTCTGATGTGTTGTCACAGATTTCACCCAACCAAATTTCTAGAACCTCTCTACTCTGAACTCTTCCCCACTCCCTCCCTCTTCACCACTGCAGCCATCAAAGAGTCTTTTCTTCTATGCATGAGTCTGTTTTTAAGTTCTTGTCATAGGGGTCTCACATAATATTTGTCCTTTTGTTGCTGACTGCTTTCACTCAGCATGATGTCCTATAATTGAAACCAGGTTCTAAGATGTTTGCTAAAATCATCATTGTTCTTTATAATTGCATAGTGTTCTACTGAGTGTATGTATACCATAGTTTAACTATACATTTCCTCAGTTGTTGGGTTGATTCCATCTTTTTGCTATTGCGGACTGTGCTGCAGTAAACATTCATGTGCATGTGTCAGCTGGTATAAATGGCGTTCATTCTGTAGGATATATTCCAAGCAGTGGAATTAATGGGTCAAATGGTATATGTAGATCCACCTTTTCAAGGAAGTGACAGATTGCTTTCCAAAGAGGTTGCACCATTTTGCAATCCCACCAACAGTGTAGGAGACTTCCAATTTCTCCATACCCCTCCAGCATTTGTTGTTTTGCATTTTTTTGGATCATGGCCAACCTTGTTGGGGTGAGATGGTATCTCATTGTAGTTTTGATTTGAATTTCTTGAATAGCCAATGACTGTGAGCATGTCTGCATGTGTTTTTTGGCTGCCTGGATCTCCTCTTTAGAGAAATGTCTATCCATCTCCTGTGCCCATTGCTTACTTGGAATATTTATCTTTTTCTTATTGATATTTTGTGATACCTTATAGATTATGGAGATAAGGCATTGGTCTGACATAGAGTGCCAAATATTTTTTCCCATTCTGTACGTGGCCTTTTAATTCTATTAATAAAGTCTTTGGATGAGGAAAAGTGTTTGATTCTTAGTAGTTCCCATTTATCTATTTTCTATTCTTTTGATTGTGGTTTGTTTGACAGATTTTGAAGTCTGTCTGCATTTTGCATTAAAGCTTCCATTGTTGTTTCTCCTTTTTCTTGGTTGAGCTTTGCATTTTAGATTTGATATTTAGGTCTTTTATCCAGTTTGAGTTGGTTTTTGTATAAGGTGTAAGATACGAGTCTTGTTTCAATTTATTGCAGATGGATATCCAATTTTGCCAGTGCCATTTGTTGAAGAGATTGTTTTTACTCCAGCTTAATGTCTTAGGGCCTTTGTTGAATATCAACTGTCCATAAGAAGATTGTCATCTCTGGAGTCTCAGTTCTGTTCCATTGCTCTATCTGTCTCTTTTTGTACCAGTATCAGGCTGTTTTGACTACTATGGCATTGATTATAATAGGTTCTAAAGTCAGGTAGTGAGAGGCCTCCCAGTGTGTTCTTCAGTAATGCTTCACTTATCCCGGGCTTCTTCCATTTCCAAACAGAGTGGATGATTTATTTGACCATGTCATTAAAAAATGACACTGGAATTTGTATTGGGGTTGCATTATATAAGTAGATTGCTTTGGGTAAAACAGACATTTTCACAATGTTAAGTTTTCCTATCCATGAACAGGATAGGTTTCTCCATTTATGTAAGTCCCTCTTAGTTTCTTGTGGTAAGGTTTTGTAGTTCTCTTAGTTAAGATCTGTTACTTCTCTGGTTAGATTTATTCTTAGGTGCTTTATCTTTTTAGGGGCTATAGTAACTGGTATTGATTTGGTGACTTGTTCATTAACAATCTTGTTGTTGGTATAAAGGAATCCTGCTAGTTTACTTGGTTTATCTTGTATCCTGAGACTTTGCTGAACTCTTCTATCAGTTTAGTTAGTTTACTTATGGATTCTTTAGGATTCGCTATGTATACAATCATATAATCTGCAAATAGGGAGATTTTGACCTCTTATTTGCCAGCATGGGTGCCCTTTATTTCTTGGTCTTGTCTAATTGCTCTGGCTAGAACTTCTAGTACAATGTTGAATAGGAGAGGTGAGAGTGGGCATCCATACCTAGTTCCTGTTCTCAAGAGGAATTGTTTCAGTCTGTCTCTATTCGGGATGATGCAGGCAGTTGGCCTTGTATAAAACGCCCTTATTGCATTGAGGAAGTTGCCATCTATTCCTATTTTGCTGAGAGTTTTTAGCATGAATGGGTGTTGGACTTTATCAAATGCCTTTTCTGCATCAGTAGACAAAATCAAGTAATTCTTGTCTTGTTATTTATCTGGTTGATCACATTAATTGTTTTTCTGGTGTTGAACCAGCCTTGCATCCCTGGTGTGAATCCAACTTGGTCATGACGGATTATTTTTTTGGATATGTTGTATTCTGTTGGCCAGAATTTTGTTGAAGATTTTTGCGTATAGATTCATGAGTGATATTGGTCTGTAGTTCTCCTTTTTGGATGGATCTTTCCCTGGCTTTTGTACGAGAGTATGCTGGCTTAATAGAATGCATTTGGGAGTATTCCATCCTTTTCCATAGTGTGAAATAGCCACAGTAGTATCAGAGCTAACTCTTCTCTAAAAGCGTGGTAGAATTCTGCAGTGAAACCATCTGGGCCCAGGCTTTTTTTTGGTTGGTAGTTTTTTGATGACTTTTTCAATCTCTTCCTTTGTGGTGGGTTTATTAAATTGTTCTGCTTCACCTTGTGACACTTCGGGTAGGTGATATGAATCAAGGAACTTGTCCATTTTCTCTGGGTTTTCAGGTTTGTTAGAGTACAGATTTTCATAGTATTCTGTTATGATATTTTTGATTTCTGTTGGATCTGTTATGACAACTCTCCTCTCATTTCTTACTTGGATTATTTCCTTTCCTGTTTGTCTTTAGTACGTGTAGCAGTGGTTTGTCAATTTGGTTGATCTTTTCAAAAAACCACCTTTTTGTCTTTTCAGTTGTTTCAATTGTTCTTCTATTCTCTAAATCCTTTAGTTCTGCTCCAATCTTTATGATCTGTTTTCTTCTGGTGCCTGAGGGTTCCTCTGCTGTTCTCTCTCTACTTGTTCAAGCTGTAGAGTTAGTTCCTTGATTTAGTTTCTTTCTTCCTTCCAGATGTGTGCGTTTATGGAGATAAACTGACCTCTGAGCACTGCTTTGGCTTATTCTGTAGGTTCTGGTAGGAAGAGTTTTCATTCTCATTGGAATCCATAAATTTCTTTATTTCTTCCTTGATTTCTTCTATAACCCATGTTTTTTGTTTGTTTGTTTGTTTTAGCAAGATGTTGTTCAGTTTCCTTGAGTTCCACTTTCTAGCTATATTTATTCTGCTATTGGTTTTTACTTTTATGGCTTTATGATCTAAGAAGATGCTTTGCATGAATTCAATGGTATGGATTTTGTTGAGAATAACTTTATGTCCTAACACATGGTGTATCCTGGAGAATGTTCCATGGGCACTGGAGAAGAAGGTGTAATTGTCCATTGATGGACAGAAAGTTCTGTATATGTCGATTAGGTATAGTTGGTTAATTGTGGCAGTAAGGTCTTCTGTGTCTTTATTGAGCTTTTTCCTAGACAATCTGTCCGGTATTGAGAGTGGAATGTTAAAGTCTCCAGCTATTACTGTGGAGTGATCTATCTCATTTTTTAGTGTAGTCAGTGTTTCTTTGACATATTTAGGTGCTCTAATATTAGATGCATGAAATATTTAATATTGTTAAGTCCTGCTTGTGTCTTGAAACTTTCAGCAATAAATAGTGTCCATCCTTGTCCATGATGGTGGATTTTACATTAAAATTGATTTTGTCTGAGATTAGAATTGCCATACCTGTTCTTCTTTGTGTATTATTAGCTTGATATATATTCTTCCATCCTTTAATTTTCAGTTTATTCCTATCTTTAAGTCTAAGGTGAGTTTCTTGTAGGCAACGTAAGGATGGGTCATGTCTTTTGATCCAAGATGTCACTCAATGTCTCTTTACTGTAGTGTTCAGTCCATTCACATTCAATGTAATTATTTATAGGTATGTTTTCAGTGCTGTCATTGTGATATGTTTGTTTGTGTGTCAGTGTTTTGTCTGTTGCTCTTATTAAACTGTTCTGGGACTTTCTTCTTTGTGAGTTGTTTTTCACCTTTTTCAGGGTTGGTTTTGTGGTTGTTGAGACTCCTGTATTATGTTTCTTGATTTGATATGTTGCATCTTTATTGTGCTTTACAGCTGCCCCGTGATCCCTCTTAATAAACTGTGTATAAACTCAATTATAATTGCTACCAGTCTTATTAACTTCCTCTCCACATGAAAGGACTATAATGACTGTAGTACATCCCTCTTTTCAATATGATGGCATTGTAATTTTCATGATATGATCACTGGATCATTTCTTTCACTATTATAGGTTTGATTGAGTTAGAAGCCTTCCCTAACCAAGTAGGTTTTTGGGTGATGTGTCCTGAATTTGCTTCTAAAGTATCAAGTTAGTGATTTTGTTCTTCTAAGCCAAGAGATTCAGTATTTCTTGTAGATTTGGTTCAGCTTTTACAGTCTCTGAATTTCTGTTTATCTACAAATGTCTTCATTTCATTTTCATAGTTGAAAGATAATTTTGTAGGATATATAATTCTTGGTTGGAAGTTCTTCTCCTTCAAGGCTTTGAATGTGTCGTGCCACTGTCTCTGTGACAGCATTGTTTCTTCTGAGAAATCCAATGAATGCCTACAGAGTTTCCCTCTGAATGTTAGCTTTGCTTTCAGTCTTGCTGCCTTTAAGAGTTTCTGTTTCATTTTGCTAAGCCTGATTAAAACATGTCCTGGAGTCTTTCTTTTGAGATCTGTATTGAGTGGTGTTCAATATGCATCTTGGATACCTATGTTCTCTTCTTTCACAATTTCTGGGAAGTTTTCTGTCAGCAGCTCAGCAACAATATCTCTGTGTTCTCAGGTGTCTCACCTTTTTCAGGAACTCCAATTATCATAGATTGTTCCTCTTAATAGAATCCCGTATGCTTCTTAATTTTTCTTGTTTCTTTTCTTCTGATTTCTCCTCACTGATGCTGGAGTAAGTAGCTCTGTCTTCCAAGTCAGAAAGTCTGTTTTCCATTTGTTCTATTCTGTTTTGTTGGCTTTGAATTGAAGTTGCTATGTCTTTGATTTTGTTCTTGATCCGTTGGGTCTGGCTGTTGGGTTTCGTAGTACTGGTGGTCCATAAGATCAAACAGCTTGCTTAATTGTCCATTTTGCTCTGCTGTGTTTTGTATAAGGTCTAGGAGGACTCTATAATCCTTCTGTATTCATCTTCCAATAATTTCAGAAAGGCTTCCTCATCTGGGAAGTTCTTTGATCATTTCTTCTGGGGTCCTTCTGAAGCCATGGGTGATTTCTTTGTTATGCTTTTATCCAGAGTTTGTTGCTTTGGGGGCATCATGTGAGTCAATAAAGGTTGGGAGAGATGCTGTGAGGATGGACCGCAGTTGTTTCTGTAGGCCTTCTTAAAATGAAAGGTAAAAGGTATCTGACAACTCCCCAAATCAGTCAGGTTTTCAGGTGTACAGGTCCCTCTTCTCTGCTGGCAAAGTAAGCACCTCTGTATCGAACCCTAGATGTTATAAACTAGCTCAAAAGACAGAATGGCTACTGCCCGGCTGGCCTCTGGTGCTGGGCCCCAGCTGTAGGCAACACTGTGTAAAATACTGCTTTTCTGCTGGAAAAGCGCTCTCCTTTGGGGAAGCGCTGCCTCCCAGACTAGGAATTAGGTCCAGCTGAGGCCTCCATATGGGTATTCAGCCTCCCGCTGGAACAAGGTGGCGTCTCGCACTAGGTAACTGGCTGCCTGTACAGGATACTCAATGATAGAAGTGGATATTGAGGCCAAAGGTGCCAAGATGCAAAAGTCTAACACTGGGCTCTCAAAATGTGGCAATTTCTCCCGCCCATCCCACCAGCTGTGCATCTGAAATTAGCTGCTAGTGAAGTCCCAATTCCGCACACCAGCTAAGACAGAGGAAAAAAAGTTAAAATGGTGAGTTACCTTCAATCTGTGAAAGCCAGCTCTCACCAACAGCAGGGGATGGTAAAAGAGAGAAGATTTGCCATTCAGTAGTATGAAGTCCAAATTAAGAGCCCTATGCTATGTCCTAGGGCTCACTAGGTGTCCAGAAGGCTCTGCTTAATTGTCAGTTCAGGTCATGGTTTCCAGAGAGATTTAAGGAGACATGTGTTTAGTCCACCATCTTGACTCCACTTCCTACCTACATTTTATTTAAAACAAAGAACTTTACTGAAGTATAATTCACATGCTATACAGTTCACCCATTTAAAATACAAAATTCAGTGGCTTTTAGTATGCTCACAGAATTATGCATCCATCACTACAATCTATCTTAGAACATTTTCATTCTCCCTGAAAGAAATCTTGTGTCCCTTAGCTGTCATTCTCCCCAAACTGCTTCATCACCCCAGCTCTAGGCAACCACCAATCTATATTCTATCTTGACAGATTTGCATAGTTTGGAGTTTTTATGTAGATGGAATTGTACAGTCTGTGTTTTTTGTTGTGTGTGTGTGTGTATTATCATAATGCTTTCAAAGTTCATGTTGTAGTAAATATCAGTACTTCATTTATTTCTGTTGCTCAATTTTGGCTGGCAATAGTACTGCATTGTATTATGGACCACAGTTTAACATTCATTAATTGACAGACATTGGGCTTGTTTCCACTTTCGGCTATTATGAACAATGATACTATTTGTTAACATTCCTGGACAAGTTTCTGTCTGAATATGTGGTTTCATTTCTCTTCGGTGTATACCTAGGAGTGGAGTTGCTGGATCTTATGGTGACTATATGTTTAACTGTTTGAGGAACTGCCAGATTATTTTCTAAAGCATCTGCATCATTTTACCTTTCCCCCAGCAGTGTATGAGGGTTGTGATTTCACCACATTCTGCCCAAGAGTTTGTGACCAACTACTAAACTAAAGGTTGGTGGTTCATACCTTCCCAGGTATACCATGAAAGAAAGGCCTGGTAATCTGCTTCTGTTAAGAAAATCCTATGGAGCAGTTTTACTCTATAACACATGTAGTTGCTGACAGCAGGCTTCCCAATACTTGTTATTATCTTTTCTTTTGTTCATAATCCTCAGAATAGCTGTGAAGTGGTGCCTCCTTTTAGATTTTACTTGCTTTTTTCCATATAACTTTCTAAAAGTATTAGAAATACTAATGGAAGCTCAAAATATCTACAAAGGGCATACAGCAATTAACCATTAAAAACATTAAAAAAAGAAGTAAAAAGCTTGATAGATGAAATTGTAACATTATTTTCAAAACTCATCTTTTTAAAGTTATAATGCAAAATAGTAGAGTAGGAAGTACTTTGGAGTATATTTGAGTGAAAAACAAAAAACTAGCGATTCTACAGGATAAGCTGTGTGAAAACGGTGATTCTCCGGAAGTGTCAGGACAATGTGCTAATCGTTGATTGCATTATTGTTGTGGCAAGTAGTTTCAAGCAAACTGTCAGATATTCTGTTGCTTCAGATCTAGATTGATGTTTTGAACACACATGCTCCTCTGAAAAAGGAACACTATTATTTGATTTATTAGTGATTGCAACTATGGCTTCCCATTGTGTGTTGTTATCACCACTCTGTCTAGACTGACATGACACACTCATCTGTAAGATTTTCATGAAGGACTAGGATACTTGCCAAACATATACTAAATTTTCATCACTTATTAAAAAAAAATCAGAGCTGTAATGGTGGAAGATGTTTCTGTCCATCTGTAATAGTGGGCTATTGTCTGAATTTGAAAATGAACTTCTATCATTGGCTTGGCATCGCTAGGATGCCATGTCCCAGAAAATGACAAATGTTCTGCTTTTATGATTTTACATAAAGCCTCACTGATTCTTTTTATCTGTGGTAAATTTAAAATTTCATAATTTCCTCATGAATCACTTTGTTCTTAAAAGTAACATATAACAATTTAGCTAGTTGAGTTTCTTGCCTTCTCAGAATGAGTACTCTGTATTGGTTGTTATCCTTTGTCTCTATAAATTTGTGTGGGCTTCAGAGTCTTTTTTTCTGTTTTATATACACATACAGATGCAAACACATCCTTCCTCCCTTAAATTTGTAATTGACCAAATTCAAAGTTGACATTTTTTAACTGCAAAATTTATATAAAGCAGTTTTGTTTAGCACACAGATACTGTTTGGGTCATATACAGAATGTCTTCCCATTTTGGATATCTGAGGATTAGAGACATTCACGTTGATAGAGTGGGAACAGGAAGGTGTAGAAATATGCTCAGATTGTGTTTTCTGATTTCATCTGTCACCTGCAAATGAATAAAATCTAAATAGACCTAAAATTATGGCCAATTGTGGAGCACAAAGGCATAGAACATAAATACCACAGTCTAGATGACAAAATGAAAAGAATCCATTGCTGTTGAGTTGATTCTGATTCACGGTGATCCTATGGGTCTGCATAGAACCGCCCTATAGGGTCTCCAAAGAACAGTTGGTACATTTGAACTTCAGACTTCTTGATTAGCAGCCAAGCTCTTAACCAATACACCCGCAGGGCTCCTCATGGCAAATACAGCATGGAAAATAATTCTAAGATTACTGGGAAAGTGAAATAGAAAAGATCAAGATTTCTAAGTCTTCTGATCAAATAATGGAAAGAAAGGAGATCATTGAATAAGATGCTGGAAACAAAAGATGCTGAGTGTGAACTATTTTGAAATCATGTCCAAACCCCAATATGCATGTACAGAGAACAAGTTTCTGTGTGTTCTGTTGGTTGGTCATGTGGTTTGAGGATTTGCTCCAGCTGCTGTAGTCAGCATGTCCAGGTTCTTCCTGATCTTTTGCTGAGAGGACGTCTTTGTGGAGACTTGCGGTAAGCCCTCAGGGCCCCTGTCTTTTGTCCCCTAAACCAGTTTCAGTGCTGTGTACATCCTGTAGACCAGAGAGATTCTCCTGAAAACATGCTGTCTTACTGCCTTTATTGCCTTATTACCTCTGTGTTCTAACTTTTGGTGGATTCTAGTCCCTTTGAAGACTAGCTTGTCTCACTGAAATGTGTTTGGCCTCACAATAGAAAAAGAAAATCACATTCTACATCCTTATTTTCTCACATGGCTAAATTAAGGACAAACCTGTTTCTAACGCTTTTGATTTCTTCTAAGTTTAAAAGATAGTAGATGATGTAACAAAACTTGGATATTATGCTTTGACATATTTTCTAAGATGATGAGTTTCACTGCTGGGTTCTCTAATTTGGCATATATTTTCTAATGTTTTCATATGCTATGCTTACATGAACTTCAGAAGCAAAACAAAAAACAAACACCTTATTATAATAATCAACCAGCAAACTTGCTACATTAAACAAAAATGCAGAATATATTATTATGTTTCTGCTCTAGTCCTGATTTGCTACAGTTGTACCATTTTGGAGTTTTAGAGAAGTATAGTAAATCAAAAAAAACCAAACAAACCCCAGTGTTATAGAGTCAAAATAGCTGAGTATTTCATTCCACAAATATTTGTTAATTTCTTTGTATGAACATGGCCCTGTACTAAAATGCTGTGAATGACACAACTATGCATTCATTTTAAAGTAGTATTTAAATGTGTCCTCATGATTTGGGTATAAGCAGAAACCAAACATGGCTTAATTCTTAACAAAGCAAACAGAGGAATTTTTCGTTGAGTTAGCTTAACTTTGTTCACCTTAATTGCCATAAACTGAAAGGTTATACAATATGGCTAAAGTTAGTTTAGTAATAGAGGTATAAGTATGCATCTCAGAGCATACTGGGTCTATTTTATACATCACATGCTTTTATGAGATGAAATCAGGCTTCCTTAACAATCATTAAAGAATTGTAAACTTCTGTTATTAAAAGAGAACACGATAGCCTGAACTTAGTATTTTTCTTCTGTTAGTTAAAACTGAATGTGAACATTTTCTTTCCCCAAAATACTACATCAGCAATTTCCCAGCTTGCTTTGCCGTATTGATTTCATACATTTTTCCGTTAATCTGTCAGGCCCCACCCCTCCCTCCAGTGGATGGACAACTACAGACGGAGCTCCACTTCAAAGTATTTGTTAAGTAGTGCCTGATGGGACTGTTTCAAATTTGGGGGCAAATTGACCCACCTTCCCAAATGTCAGTCTCCTTACCTGTAAAATCAAGAAAATCAAAACAGACTACTAAAGTCCTTGTAGCTTTAAATAAATAGAGACAATATGTGACTCAAACACGTAAACATGTAACAAAACATATCACACTAGGAATCAACAATCCCTTGACTACTGCTGAGAGGTAGTTGATAATATCCTTTAGTCAGTAGATGGCACTGTGTATTGTGATATCAGCACCGGGAAAGCAGAGTCACAGATTGCCAATTACCTCACCTGACTGAGAAGAGGCAGGAGGGGAGAAGGCTGTATTCTCACAAAAAAGAGTACATAGATTTCTTAAAGGTTAGAATGACCTTGAGAAGAAATCCAGTCTGTCTTCCTGGCTCAGACCATGCTTAAACTCTAAAAGGAAAATTGTATTTCAGAGAGGTGGGGTGTATGCAGCGTACTTCCTTTACCTCTTTCAAATTTGAAATGCCGAAGTTACCTTTTCTCCAAATCACGTCTATTCTTTTATGTCTTCGTATTCAATCCTGAGTAGAATCTGAAAATGTTCTTATTTTCTCCCTCTAAAATCTCTCTCCAGGTAACTGGGGAGCATTGTAATTTCATGCATTGATCTTTCTTTCCTTGGTCTCTTCAGGCTGAGAAACATATCAAGTTTATTTGAAATGACTAAACACCATGCCTTATGGATCCTAATCTGCCACACTTACAACCCAGTATCTACACATACACTCAATATTGTTGATATTGTTGAGTGATGTCGAGTTGATTCCAGCTTACGGTAAACTTGTGTGACAGGGTGGAAACCATAGTGGTGTAATGGTTAAGCAGTAAGTCTGCTAACCAAAAGGTTGGCAGTTCAAATCCACCTGGTGCTCCTTGGAAACACTGTGGGTCAGTTCTACTCTGTCTATAGGGTCTCTATGAGTCTGAATCAACTCAGTGGCAGTGGGTGTGGTTTCGGATGTGACAGAGTAAAACCGCCCCACTGGGTTTTCTTGTCTGTAATGTTTATTTATGGAAGCAGATTGCCAGGTCTGTCTACTGCAAGCTGCTGGGTGGATTTGAACCACCATCCTTTCTGTTAGTAGCTGACAGTTAACCGTTGCACCACCAGCCCTCCTTACACTTAGTGTTCAGTAATCTAAATATGTAAAGGTTTACTATACACATACATAGCAATTCTATTTAAAACAAACAAACAAAAACACTGCTGTCAAGCTGGGTCTGACTCATAGTAACCTTAGAGGTCAGAATAGAACTGCCGTCGAGTTTTCAAGGAGTGCCTGACGGATTTCAATTGCCAACCTTTTGGTTAGCAGAAGTAGCCCCTAACCCACTATGGCACCAGGGTTTCTAGTACCAAGTCAAGTTTTTTGAAGATATAGATAATGCAAAATAAAACATAATTTATGACTACTATAAGTACTCTTTTTTTTTCATTTTTAAGGAATAGATAAAGCAAAATAAAATGTAATTTGTATCTACATTTGTATGGGACAGTTCTACTTTGCCCTGTAGGGTCACCATGAAGTGGAAACTATTCCACTGAAACAGGTTGGTTAAGAGCTGTGGCTACTATAGCTGCTGACCAAAAGGTAAGCAATCTGAATCCACCAGACACTCCTTGGAAATCCTATGGAGCAGTTCCACTCTGCCCTGTAGGGTAGCTACTGGGTCAGAACTGTCAAGGCAGGAATGGGTTCTTTTCTGCCTAAGAGAATGTTGCTTTCAGTTACTAACTTTTCTTCTTTAATTTTGGTATATTTTTTTCATGAATTTAAAACAGTTCCTAAATGAAATTATGTTAAGAGTGAAGGGTACCATGTGAGTGAACACTTTCAAATAAATATTTGAAATAATTTTGTTATGATTTCAAAGACTTAGTCTCCCTAGACCGTCAGATATTGCTCTTTCTCTTTAAAAACTTCAGGGAAATGAAATATTAGTCCAATTATGCTTTATTCATTTCTTTGTGTGTCTACTGTATTTTAAGTTTCTGAAGAGTCCAGAATGTATTTTATTTGTCAATACAGTCCAAGAGCTTTGCACTGTACTTGCTTAATAAATATATACCATGGGTGCTTAATAAATACTTGTTTAATGAATTAAAAGATAATTTCACCGAATTTAATGAATGCAATCAATCACTCAGGAAATTACTGGTTACTTTCAAAATACAATGTTATAAATATCACGTCACCATTTATTTTCCTTTTGATCAGTTTACTTACCATGTGTTACAAATTTTCAGTAGCTTTTTTTGTGTTATTAATAAAAAGTCAGAGCAAGGATAAAGGAAAGCTGCTTGAGCAATTCATCCTATAATGAATGTGACTGAAATAAATAGCTTTATTTCCTACATCCTAATTTTTTTCAGGAGCTTTAGTAGCATACTGGTTAAGCATACAGCTGCTAAACAGGATATCTACAGTTCAGATCTGTCAACCACATCTTGGAAATCCGATAGGGGCAGTTCTACTCTGTCCTACAGGGTCTCTGTGAGTCAGAATTGATTCAACGACAGTGGGTTAATTATTATGAGTGTGTTCTTTATATTATTCTGTACAAAATTTTTTTCCCAGACAAACCATGATTATAGGCATTTCCTTTGTATTTTATTTTATTTTACCTATTCAAATTATTGTCAAAAGTTTTTGGTTGGCTTAGTTTTACCTAGGAAGTTTTACCTAGGAAGTTTATGTTATTTGTATTTAGTACTGTTTGAAAGTGTACTTTAAACTTTACTAATAGTCACTTATTACAGAATGATATACACACCATAACTTTGTATTCTACACTTCCTGAGGTTATGTCACAACGGAGCTCCTGTTGGAAAATTAACATTTTTGATTAATAATTACATTTGCTGCTTGAACATGGATTACTTGGGTGGCCTAAATGGTTAAGCACTAGACTATCAACCAAAAGATTGGTGGGTGGAAACTCCCCAAAGAGGCCTTGGTAGTCAGGGCTGGCAATCGGCTTCAAAAAGCTTTGAAAGCACTGCAGAACACTTGTACTCTGCATTCGTGGGATCACCATGAGTTGGAATGAACTCAGCAACAGTTAACAAAAACTTGAAGATAGCCTTTCTTATCCTAGGTATAAATGTTAAGAATAGACATTTTCTTGCTGAAGAGACTATATAGATGTCAACGGCAAGTGAAGAGATGTTTAAAAGCATTAACCCTAGGCAAATGCAGTCTGAGGGTATGATGAAATAGTACCATATGCCTATTAGAAGAGCTAGAATAAAAATGGTTTCAATATCAAATGCAGGTGAGGATTTGGAGAAGCTAGATCTTTCTTACATTGCTGGTAAGATTGTAAAATGCTACAGCCTGGAAAAAAAATGGCAATTTCTAACTAACAAATGAAATAAATATCTGCTATCATAAGAATCAGAACTTTTACTTCTTGGCATTTGTTCTAGAGAAAAGAAAATGTAGGTGGATGTGAAAACCTGTCTACGAATATTCATAGTAGCTATATTTGCAATAACTCTAAATCAGAAAGGCCCAAGATATCTTTTAGTAGGTAAAGTATACAAACTTTGTTGCATCCATACTGTGCAAAAATACTCAGGGGAAAAAAAAAGAATGAACTAATCAGATATGTAGCAACTTGCATGGATCTCAAGAGTGCTATGCTTAGTGAAAAAATGTCCATCTCTAACTACCATACTATGTGACTCCATTTATATAACATTCTTGAAATTACAAAATTATGGAGATGGAAAACAAATTAGTGGTTGCTGGCAGTTGTGGATGATGATGGGTAAAGGAAAGATAAGGAAAGAGGGTGGATGCCACTATGCAAAGTAGCAAGAGGGAAGAGAGACCTTGGCAGTGACGGGACAGTTGCATCCTCATTTTGGTGTTCACTCCCATGGATATACATATTTGATAAAATGGCATAACCACACATGAACACTGTACTATGGCCAGTTTTTTGGTTCTGATATTGTACTACAGCTGTTTCAGACATAACCATTGGGAGAAACTTGGTGAAGGGTACTTAGGACTTCTCCATACACTCTTTGCAACTTCCTGTGAATATATATATATATTTTTTTTTAAATATCCACCACTGTCCAGTCACTTCCAACTCATCGCAGCTCGACAGGACAGTTTCCAAGGAGTAGTGGATTTGAACTGCCAAACTTTTTGGTTAGCAGATGTAGCATTTAACAACTATGCCACCAAAATTTCCTTTTTAAACATACAAGACGTTGAAGAAAATAAAACAAAACAAAGTCTGTCTTGTCATCTTGGCTTGAAATCTAAAACAGAAAGTATAATTTTTCTTTCTCTCCTGAGCACAATTTCTCATTGTTTCATACTTTTACCATTGTTCTCTTCTGGTAGATTTGTTCAGATATGTGATGAATTAAACTGTCTGAGTGATCTTTTCAGCTTTTGAAACAGTAGTAAGATGAGGATGTGTAAGAGAAATTTTGGAAAGATTCATCAGCAAGGGTGGTTAATGCACAGAGTATGTTGAGATTCATTGAGAAAGGGAGACTCACATCGAAGGGGTGTATTTTTGAGATAAGGTCAAAATTTTTGTCTGCTAGCTGAAGGAATGATGATTGTTCTTTTTTGAAAATCTAGGTCAAAGCTTTTAACAATTGTAATTAAGGTGTTAGTAAACTAGAACTTCATCCCACACTCCATATTAAATGCTTAAATATGAACAGAGGAAGAGGCTGTTAGGAATAAATCTTCCATTTATTCTGTAATCAAGAGATGCACAATACAATGACAGGCTTCATAGTTTCATTTGGTACGCAGATGTTTCTGGAAGCACCGCGAGGTTAAATCCGTGCTGTCTAGCCGTAAATCGTTCTCCAAAGAACATGATGCAAAGAATATGAATTTTAATTATTGACTTACTGTTAAAGGATCTGCCAAAGCCCCATTCTGGAAAGATGACTTTGGTGAATTTTTGAAGTGAAAAGATGAAATATTTATCTGCCATTCACAAATATATAGTGCATGTTATAATTGTGGAAAACACTACCAATTGTAGGCCATAAAATCTGTACTAATTTGTGGTAACTCCTTACAATCATCCCTTGGTCACCAAATTTGTCAAGATTATCCGTGCAATCACTCATAAAAACTACAATAACATCAACATCTCTGGTCCAAATTCTATCAAGGTATTCAATTTATTAAAAAATGTTCATGAACAATTGTCCAAAAAATTTTTAAGTTTATGCTTGTGTATTAAATAATTTTATCAGCTAAAATACAAAAAAAAAAAAAAGGCATCTTTCAATCGTTTGTAAAACTTATTGGTGCCTCTTTATGTTGAAACAACTCTCTGTATTACCATACTTACCTTCATCACTTTTTACATAAACTTAAGTCCAGAAGTATGCATACGTTTCAGAAGGTGTTGGATTTCTGTCAGCTTCAGCTCTAATGAACTTTACATGGGTCAAAGGTGTGATATTGCATGTGTCCCATCTACAACAGTCTTTATCATGCTATGTTCTTTAGTGAGCTCCAGGAGGACAAAGCTCGAAAGCACTGTCCATAGCCCTGAGTATGAAGAGGTTTGTATGATGAGTATTCAGGTTGAATTTGGTAGTAATAATTCTGCATTAAGAACATCAATAAAATTCCTCTAGAGGCATGAGTCCAGCACACGAAAGGAGAAACAGCACAATAACATGAAACAGTACTCTGTTGGTGACCACAGTGACCTAAGATGCATGACCAAGGGACGAATGTGGCTCAGCCTTCATCACAGAGACCAGTTCATACACTGCCAACAATCTGTGCTCCACCTCCACATACCCTTGTTGTACATTGGAAAAATAGTTGCAATTAGGCATAAAAGAAAAAGCAGGGGGCGGAGTCAAGATGGTGGCCTAAGCACACGTCTCCTTATATCCCTCTGGAAATCAAGACCTGAATTGACAATCAAACAGAGCCTTCTGATCACCTGATCAGCCTCAGGACACGGCACAGAGCTGTTAATTGGGACTTCATACCACTCAGCGAAAAACCTCCTCTCTTTCACTGACTCCCGCTCCTGGCTAGCCCCGGCTCTCACGACAGAAGGTAAACGTGCCATTTTGCCTTTTTTTTTCTTGTCTTGGCCTGTGCGCAGAGCTGGGTCTTGCCTAGCGGCTAGACTCAGATGCGCTGCTGGGGGGATAGGCAGGCGAAATTCCCATGTTTTGAGAGCCAAGCTTAGAACTCTGTTAATCTAGCCACTTTGGGCCTGTCTTTTTATCTCTGCCACAACGAGGTCTGTACGGATTCCCACTGCCAGTGTGTGGGACACTATGTTGGTACCGAGATTTTAGCGGGACCTAATTCTTAGCCTGGGAGCCAGCGCCTGCAAACAGGACAGCACTTCTCTGACAGAAAAGCAGTAATTTTCCCAGTGCTACCTATGTTGCAGGCCCTGCAACAGAAGCAGAGGAATCACTACCTCTTGGCACCTTTAGCCCCTCTATCTGCTGCCTGTGTGGAGGACGCCATCTTGGATACGGTGGCCGCAGCTGGACCTAATTCTTAGCTTGGGAGCCAGAGCCTGCCCACAAGAGAGCGCTTTTCTATCACAAAAGTGGTACTCAACACAGTACCACCTAAGGCTAGGGCCTGTGAGCAGAACCAACAGGGCAGTAGCATTGCTGTATTCTGAATTAGTTTGTTATCATCTGGGGTTGGATATAGTGGTGCTTACTTTGTCAGTTGAGAAGAGGGACGTCTACTCCTGAAAACCTAACTGACTTGTGAAGTGCACAGATACCTTTTGCTTTACATTTTAAGACAGCGTAGAGAAACATTTGGAGTCCATCCTCACAGTACCTCTTCCAGCCTCTACATACTCACATGGGACCCAAAAAGCAACAGACAATTGTGGCATACAAGAAATCACCCATGGCTTTAGAAGGCTCCCAAACAAAGCAACCAAGGAGTTTTCCAGATGAAGAAACTTTTATGAAAGCATCAGAAAGTGAATACAAAATGATTATATACGGAGCCATTCTAGACCTTATACAAAATGCAGCAGAAAAAAAATGAAAAATTAAGCAAGCTGTTCTATCTGATGAAACACCAGCACTCTGAAATCCAACAGATCAAGAACAAGCTCAAAGACATAGAAACTTCCATGCAAAGCCAAGAAAGCAGAATGGAGCAAATGGAAAAAAGAATTTCTGACTTGGAAGACAGAGCTACTGAGGCCAGCGTCTATGAGCAGAAATCAGAAAAAAGAAACAAGAAAAATGAAGAAACATTAAGAAGCATGTGGGACTCTATTAAGAGGAACAACCTTCAATTAATTGGAGTCCCTGAACAGGGTGAGACATCAGAGAACACAGAGAGTATTGTTGCTGAGCTGCTGACAGAAAATTTCCCAGAAAACATGAAGGAAGAAAATACAGACATCTCAGATGCATACCATATGCCACCCAATATAGATCTCAAAAGAAAGACTCCAAGACATATTATAATCAAGCTTAAGAAAATGAAACATAAGCAGCAACTCTTAAAGGCAGCAAGACTCAAGGCAAAGCTAACATTCAGAGGGAAACCCTGTAGGCTTTCGTCAGATTTCTCAGCAGAAACCATGCTGGCTTGGAGACAGTGGCATGACACATTCAAAGCCTTGAAGGAGAAGAACTTCCAACCAAGAATTATATATCCTGCAAAACTATCTTTCAAATATGAAAATGAAATTAAGGCATTCCCATATAAACAAAAACTCAGAGACTTTGTAAAAACCAAACCCGAACTACAAGAAATACTGAAAGAAGTTCTTGGCTCTGGCTTAGAAGAACAAAACCACTAACTTTATATTTCAGAACGACACACTACTCAATACTCTACTCTTTTAGGGAAGGCTCCAAAGTAAATCACAGCTTTGATATGGAAAGAAGCTATCCAGTGATCATCACGAAAACTATGGTGTCATCATAATAAAAAGAGGGGTGTACTACAGTTGCTACAGTCCTTCCAGATGGAGAGGAAGATGACAAGATTGGTAGTAATTAAAATTGGGTTTGTATATGGTTTATTAAGGGAGATCATAGGGGCAGCTGTAAAGCACAACAAAGATGTATCATACCATTTCAAGAAATGTAACACACGAGTCTCAACAACTACAAAACCAGCTCTGAAAAAGGTGAAAAATCAACTCACAAAAAAGAATGTCCAGAACAGACTAATAAGAATAACAGAGAAAACATCAACAGAAAAATAAACATATCACAATGGCAGCAGTGAACACATACCTATCAATAATTACATTGAATGTGAATGGACTGAATGCTCCAGTAAAGAGACACTGAGTGTCATCTTGGATCAAAAGACATCACCCGTCCATATGTTGTCTACAAGAAACTCGCTTGAGACCTAAAGATAGGAACAAACTGAAAGTTAAAGGATGGAAGAATATATATCAAGCTAACAATGAACAAAGAAGAGCAGGGGTGGCAATTCTAATCTCAGGCAAAATCAATTTTAATGTCAAATCCACCATTGTGGACAAAGGTAGACACTATTTATTGCTGAAAGGTTCAGTACACAAGGAATACTTAACTATATTAAATATTTATGCACCTAATATCAGAGCACCTAAATACGTCAAAGAAACACTGACTACCCTCAGAACACAGTTAGATGACTCCACAATAATAGTGAGAGACTTTAACGCTCCACCTCATTACTAGAGAGATCATCTAGAAAAAAGCTCAGAAAAGATACAGAAGACCTCATTGACACAATTAACCAACTAAACCTCACTGATATATACAGAACTTTCCACCCATCAGCAGACAACTACACCTTCTCCAGTGCACATGGAACATTCTCCAGAATTGACCATGTGATAGGCCATAATGCAATGCTCAACAAAACCCATACCACTGAATTACTGCAAAGCATCTTCTCAGATCATAAAGCCATAAAAGTTGAAATTTATAGTATAAAAAACATAGATAGAAAGTGGAACTCAGGACACTGAACAACCTCTTGCTCAAAAAAACATGGGTTATAGAGGAAGTCAAGGATGAAATAAAGAAATTCATGGCTTCTGATGAGAACGAAAACACTTCCTACCAGAACCTATGAGATACAGCCAAAGCAGTGCTCAGAGGTCTGTTTATCTCCATAAATGCACACATCTGGAAGGAAGAAAGAAACCAAATCAAGGAACTAACTCTACAGCTTGAACAAGTAGAAAGAGAACAACAGAGGAACCCCTCAGGCACCAGAAGAAACGAGATCATAAAGATTAGAGCAGAGCTAAATGAATTAGAGAATAGAAAAACAATTGAAAAAATTGAAAAGACCAAAGGCTGTTTTTTTTTTGAAAAGATCAACATAATTGACAAACCACTGACTAAACTTACTAAAGAAAGGCAGGAAAGGGAACAAATAACCCAAATTAGAAATGAGAGGGAAGCTGTCACCACAGATGCAAGAGAAATAAAAAATATCATAACAGAATACTATGAAAAACCACACTGTAACAAATTTGAAAACCTAGGGGAGATGGACAAATTCCTTGACTCATACCACCTACCCAAATTATCACAACGTGAAGTGGACCAACTTAATAAACCCATCACAAAGGAAGAGATTCAAAATGTCATCAAAACACTGGCAACCAAAAAAAGTCTGGGCCCAGATGGGTTCACTGCAGAATTCTACCAAGCGTATAGAGAAGAGTTACCTCCAATACTACTGAGACTATTTCACAGTATAGAAAGGGATGGAGTACTCCCAAACTCATTCTATGAAGACAGCATAACCCTAATACCTAAGCCAGGGAAAGACCCAACAAAGAAGGAGAACTACAGACCGATATCACTCATGAATCTAGATGCAAAAATCATCAACAAAATTCTTGCCAATAGAATGCAACAACATATCAAGAAAATAATCCTCAACACAATAAGGGCCATTTATACAAAGCCAGTTGCCCACATCATTCTGAATGGAGAGAGACTGAAAGACTTTCCCTTGAGATCAGGAACTAGACAAGGATGCCCACTCTCACCTCTCCTATTCAACATTGTGCTGGAAGTTCTAGCCAGCGTAATTAGACAAGACCAAGAAATAAAGGGCATCTGCATCGGCAAAGAGGAAGTTAAAATCTCCCTGTTTGAAGATGATGTGATTATATATGCAGAGAACCCCAAGGAATCTATAAGTAAGCTACTCAAACTGATAGAAGAGTTCAGCAAAGTCTCAGGATACAAGATAAATATAAGTAAATCAGTAGGATTCCTTTATACCAACGAGACTGTTAAGGAAGAAATTATCAAATCCATAGCATTTACGATAGCCCCTAAGAAGATAAGGTACCCAGGAATTAATCTAACCAGAGAAACAACAGGCCTTTACAAAGAGAACTACAAGCTCTTACTACAAGAAACTAAGAGATACTTAGATAAATGGAAAAACCTACCCTGCTCATGGATAGGAAGACTTAACATTGTGAAAATGTCTGTTTTACCCAAAGCAATTTATTTATATAATGCAATCCCAATACAAGTTCCAGTGACATGTTTTAATGAAATGGAGAAACAAATCACCAGTTTTGTTTGGAAAGGGAAGAAGCCCAGGATAAGTAAGGTACTACTAAAGAAGAAGAACACACTGGGAGGCCTGTCATTACCTGACCTTAGAACATACTACACTGCCACAGTGGTCAAAACAGCCTGGTACTGGTACAAGAACAGACAGATCGATCAATGGAACAGAATTGAGACCCCAGAGATGACACCATCTGCCTATGAACAGTTGATATTCAACAAAGGCCCTAAGACATTAAACTGGGGTAAAAACAGTATCTTCAACAAATGGTGCTGGTAAAATTGGTTATCCATCTGCAATACACTGAATCAAGATCCATATCTTACACCTTACACAAAAACCAACTCCAACTGGATAAAAGACCTAAATATCAAACCTAAAACGATAAAGCTCATCCAAGAAAAGGTAGGAACAACAATGGAAGTTTTAATACACAGTGAGGACAGACTCCAAAATCTGTCAAGGAAACCACAATCAACAGAAGAGAAAATAGATAAATGGGAACTATTAAGAATCAAACACTTTTGCTCATCCCAAGAATTTATTAATAGAATTAAAAGAACACCCACAAAATGGGAAAAAGTATTTGGCAACTCTATGTCAGACTGACGCCTGATCTCCATAATCTATAAGATACTACAAAATATCAATAAGCAGAAGATAAACCATCCAAGTAAGTGATGGGCAAAGGAGGTGGACAGAAATTTCACTGAAGAGGAGATCCAGGCAGCCAAAAAACATATGCAGACATGTTCACGATCTTTAGTTATTAAAGAAATTCAAATCAAGACAACAATGAGATACCATCTCACCCCAACAAGATTGGCCATGATCAAGAAAACACAAAACAACAAATGCTGGAGAGGCTGTGGAGAAAGAGGAACCCTCCTACACTGTTGGTGGGGTTTGAAAATGGTCCAGCCTCTTTGGAAAGCAATCTGGCTCTTCCTTAAAAAAATGGATATCGATATACCATTTGACCCAGTAATTCCACTACTTGGAATATATCCTACAGAATCAAGGCCTTTCACACCAACGGACACATGCACAAGAATGTTTATTGCAGCACAGTCCACGATAGCAAAAAGATGGAATCAACCCAGATGCCGAACAACAGAAGAATGGATAGTAAACTATGGTACATATACTCAGTGGAGCACTACGCAATGATAAAGAATAACGATGATTTCAGGAAACATCTCCTAACCTGACTTCAACTGGAAGACATTATGTTGAGTGAAAGTAGTCAGCGACAAAAGGACAAATACTGTATGAGACCTCTACGATAAGATCTCAAAAACAGACTTGTGTATAGAAGAAAAGACTTTGACAGCTGCGAGGGAGGGGAGCGAGGGAGGGTGGGGGGGGAAGGTTTACTTTAGATGATTGTTAGAAATCTGGTTGGGAGAAAGAGGTGACAGCACACATTAGAAACAAGAACAACATTAAGTGGACTTCAGTATAACTTGAGTACTCCTTCCATCTTAACCCAATATTGCAAGGATAGAGTAGTTGGGGTAGGGGGCAGGGGACCATGCTCTTAGGCGAAATCGAGGCCAATTGGCACAACTACCGTTTTGTTAAGAGAGCTCTCTGCACCCCACATTGGTGAGTGGCATCTGGGGTCTTAAAAGCTGCCAAGCTGCCATCCAAGGACACAGCAAATGGTCCCAACTCAGCAGGAACGGATGCTCACCGAGGACCAAAATGACATGTGATAAAGACAACTTAGAAGACAGAGAGACCCACAAGAATGGGTGCCTTCATCGACTTGGGACCGGAAGAACCGATGGTGCCCGGCCACCATCAGTGATAGCCACAATGGAGCTCACTAGGTTGAGTCTCACTGGCAACACAAGAATAAAAGGGGTGCATCCTGAGATCTCCACTAAAAGACCTCAATTGATGGTCCAGCAGTTTCGGGGTTCCCCTGAGAGCATGGCCCCTGGCCCTGATGCTGCCCTTACCCATAAATTATAATAAAGGTCCACTCTTTGGACAGGAATGGATTGGACTTGGCAAGGCAGAGTGACCATATATTGGAAGCACTTTATGGTTCTATACATCTATAGGATATCATCCTGCTGACCTCTGTCTGGAGGAAGGAGAGTGGGTGGAGAGGAGGGGAAAGGAGGCTGTTGGGAGGATGAGACATGTATGGAGCAGAGAGGAATAGTGTGCTGTCACCGGACAGGGAGAGCAGTGGAAGCTGCATATAGGTGGGCATGTAAATTTATACTGGAATGTACATTTTCACTCAGTCATGTTAAATAAAAAAATAAAAAAAAATAGAAAAATCAAACAACCCACTGCTGTCAAGTCAATTCTAACTCATAGTGACCCTATAGACAAACAGAACTGTCTCATAAATTTCTGAGGCATCCCTGATAGATTTGAACTGCTAACATTTTGGTTAGCAGCCATAGCACTTACATACTACACAACCAGGGCTTGTGTAGCCTTAAGTCTATATAAAATAAAAAAATGTGCTTTTCATTTCTCTTTTTCTATGAAACATCTCATCCCTTGCTTTGAAGTTAACTGAAATAGACAAATAAATTTAGTATGATGATACATACATAAGAAAATGTTAAAGTAACTAAACTGGTAAATACAGTGTTTCAAACATCTCTGTCATCACTACGTGTCTAATTCTCATATACACACACTTGTGTATAAATATCCTAGAACATATATCTATGAAACCAAACCCGGCTGGCACCAGAGATCAGTGGTCGGCATTGGGGTGGGATGTTGGTTTGAAGGGCCCGCCACTTTGCTGTGTCTGGAATACCTTGGCCTGTCGGTGGTGTATTCTTACTGTTACTTGGCAAATGGCCCAGGGCTCCAAAAAAACAAACAGGAAACTTTGCCTTGGGGTGGGAAAATGCCATAAAATCCATTAGTTCGTTATTGAGTCGGGAAAAGGTCTAGCTAGTTTTCCCACTGTTCTTTCTTAGGCTACACACTGAAGCCCACAGCTTTTACCATCACCCACAGAGTGAAGAATTCGATGAAACACTCCTTCAGTTTGCAGTATGAGAAATTTCTTCAGGGCTCCATTCTCTCCCTTCTGTGGCACGCCTCCCTAACACTGACCCAGCAGGAGTCCACACTCTCTTTACTTCAATCTTTTCTTTCTTGTCTAGTTCTATTTGCACTTTAGAGCTTGATTTTAGTCTAGATACTTATGAGTGACTTGGGAATCCCCAGAAGGACCTATAATGAAGTAAGCCAGGAGACGTCCCATCTCTGTATCCCACCTAGGTCTCTGGTATGCCAACATCTGGAACTCTTTCCTCTTGTTCAGCTTAGGGAAGGAGAACCCAGAATCCTTTCCCAATAGTCATTTAACTGAATTATCTACAATGTTGCCCTAGTATTTTTAGCTTCATTATTTGGCCACAAAAATGAAATTATAAATCCTCAGTATCTGAAAGAAACCATGCCAGGCCTTACATGACTTTGTTCGATAGATCTGATATTGGCTAAAGTATACTGTCACTTCTGACACTTACAACACAGTAAGAAATTAGCACATTTGGGACTGGAGTGTAGAAACTTGAAATTCTTTACCAATTTGAAGATATATTCATACACGTACTTGTGCACACATACACAAACTTGCACATGTAAGAATACACACCCTTCATTAGGGCAGTTACAGGTTTTTAATGCATTATTACAGTTTAAAACTCCAGCTGAAACTCCTTATGAAACAGAGCTACTGAATTGCATGGTAGATTACAGTTGTCCAGCTGGAAAAGAAGATGATTGGTAAATTTTAAAAATTAAATAAACACATGTGGCCTTGAGTGTGGGGAAACTTGAGGAGAAAAGATAATATGATATGTAGGCACAAACTATTTTAAAATGCTTTTTCCTGAAGGCTCAGTTACTTTGTAACTGGCGAAATAACTTATCTGTAGAATGTTCTATAAGAAGAAAAAAATTAGGTACTGAATGATAAGTCTTGAGTTGCAGGGACCATCCATATAGCACCACTTGTGTCTTTTTCTCCTCCTGGGCTCTTTTGGTCTACTCTTTGTTTTGCTCAGTTTGATGGACTATACATGTATTGTGCTTGGTCTAAATAAAAACTATCCAAATGCATGAAACCACCAACAAGCTTGAGCACCGTGCTCTGTTCTGCTCAGTCCAGTGTTGCTTACCCCAAGCACATTGTCCCCGTTTTCCTTCAGATACTCAAGAAGGATCTTGCTACAGATATGAGAGTGCTACACTTTTGATAGAAATTGGTACCTTCTTCATCTCCATAAATTCCTAGAGATTTATTATGAATTACTCTGAAAGACATTTCACCTTATTTTTTAAAACTGAGACTTTAATATGACATCAAATAAAACACAGCGATAGGCATTACAAGCATATCTAAAAAGAAATTTAGTTAAAAGCCCAGCAAATCTGGAGTTTTTGAAACTCTAGTAAAAGAGAATTTAAGAGACATGGAAACTGAAAATAAAATACTGTTTTAGGAGCTGTTTAGTTTGGCAAAACACAAGATTTGTCTAAGAATCCTGGAAGGAATGAAATCATCGAAGACCATATTAATATTTTCTACATTGAAGCCCTTGCCTTGAGAAATGTCTTGAATCTATAGTAATCTGCAGAGTCCTTGGCTGGTATAAACCATGAAACACCCTTCTACTAACTGAAAAGTTAGTGGATTGAACTCACTTGGAGGTGCTTTGGAAGAAAGGCCTGGTGATCTAGTACCAAAAGATCACAGTCATTGAAAATCCTAGGGAGCAGTTCTACTGACACACATGAGGTTGCCATGAGTTGGAATTGACTTGATGGCAACTGGTTATAGTAACATAGACAACTGATTCAGTATTTATTTACAAAGCATTTTCCTCTCACGTATGCAATAAGGATGCTGTTTCCACAAGCTCTAAAATTCTGAAATAGAAGAGGATTACTTCTCAGCATTATAACCAATAGACCACCTAGACACAATGTGGGAGCATTGTATATGGCACTGTCTTATGATAAATCTGAAATCACTTTTCACAACCACGTTAAACCTCTTGAGGAAAGATTCCAAGGGATCTGAGAACTTAAAGCAAAAAAATGTTCTTTGATATTATGCTACCTCCCTTAGGATAAGGCATGCCATATTGCAGGAAGCTAGGTTTCAGCACTGTGTTTCTAATGTTAACCCCCTAAAAGTTATCCCAGGCATACCATACAAGAACCTAACCTCAAAAAAAAAAAAGTATTCCAGCTTAAGAAGGCTGTATAACATTTACTTTTATAGACACTCCAGTGTACGCCATACCTTTCTATTTCTGACTTTAATTTAGAGCGTGTGCTTTCCTTATATATGCTTGGTTTAATATATTATGACAATAATAATTTTATAACTTTCATAGGATGAGAAATTCATCTAATGAGTCATGTGTAAACAACGCTTACAAAATAAAATGAGTGTGCATTTTGTACCATCTGAATGTTTCCAGAGTTACTTAGACTTGTCCCAACTGATTCCGGAGGCTTTGAAATAAAGCAGAAGGCAGAAGTTCTGCGGTTGGTGACTTCTTACAAAATCAGGGTTTATGGTTATGTGAATAACCAAACATCACTATAATTTTTTTTTTGTAACCCAAATTCTGAGGGATCCCATACATAAAACTGAGAACCCTTTTTTCTGTAGTACAAGGGAAAAAAGAGTTTTTAAGGATTGAGACTTTTTAATCTTAGTGTTTAAAAGATTCTTGACTTTTAAAAGGAGCATAGAAATGCCATCATCTACGGCAGCAATTTTTAGCTGATAAACTTTGATATCAGATTTTCATCAATTCTAAGACATGTATCTATTTTTTATGCTTAAAATATATTGGAATGTGTCTTACAATGAGGGTATCTTAGCACTTTGTCATGGCTTAAGTGACAGTGGCTCCTCCCCCCAATAGCTTACTGTGGGTAATGTTTTAATTTTGATGAAATACTATAGCTGACAAGAAGGAAAAATTTATCTGCCTTATTAAGACATGTGGGTTCTAACGGTCATGTTTCATGTTCTTCCCTATGTCTTCTTTTGGTCGCAACCTATGACTCCTTGTATCTGGGATAAAATTACCCTGCCTGTAAAATAGAGGTGATGTGTCAAATTGTTTCCAAGGTCTCTCCCATCTTGATTGTGCCCTAATCTCCTTACTCACTTCATAGCTGATGGCTTTGCTCTTCATGAAGATGAAATCTCTCAAGGACACAGTAGATTATCCAGTTTCCTTAACTGAACACACACACACACAGCACACACAAAGATGAGCAATACAAATTGCAATCTGGGAAAGAGAATATTTCAAAAGAAAGCTCTTGTTTATATGAAAATAAATTTAGATGCAGAAGCCACAGTGAAGCTGTCTAAATTCTGATAGTCATAAAACACATTTTCTTAACATGATCCAGAAATCTGTAAAGATCTTATGGGATTTTATAAAGGAGGCAATAACTATCCCCACTCTTTTTAGGTCAATGGGGAAAATGTGAAAGAGCTAGTAGTCTCCTTGTATTCCTTAATCCGTCTGAGAACAGGGTCTGAGAATGGCCAACATGTTCTGGGGATGAAGAAGGTGAGAGTGAGCATGAATGTTATCCTACTCCATGGTATCACAATTTTAATTGGGACTGTTAAGCAATTTGTGTTGCTGAAACCAAAAACTTCTTTCTTTCAATTGTTCTGGAATTTGAATAATTTGAACTTCTTACATTATCCTTGCCCTCTGTCAACTCAATTCTGACCCATAGCCACCCCACAGGATGGAGTGCAGCCACGCTACAGGTTTTCCTAGGCTGCAGTCTTCACAGGGACAGATCTCCAGGTCTTTTCTCCCTCAAGCAGGGGTGGATTTGAACCTTTGACCTTTCATTAGCAGCCTAATGCTTAAACATGGCACCATCAGGGGTCCTTAAATTATTTGTGTGTGTGTGTGCTCACGCATGTGTGTGCGTGTGCGTGCATGTACGTGCACACTTTAGGTAAAACTTTACAGATCAAGTTAGTTTCTTATACAAAAATTTATACATGCATTGTTTTGTGACATTAGCTGCACATCGTCTCAATGTGACATCATAGTCCCTCTGTGTCTGTGTGGCTAGTTCCTGTCCCTGTGCTCTCATCCTGCTTTTGGACAGGAGCTGCCTGTCTGCTGTCTTATATCTAAGAGAATTAAGAAGCACATTTCTCACATGTATTACTTTTTTGTAATACTGTCTAATCTTTGAAGAGTGGGCTTCAGGAATAGTTTCAGGTCTGGACTATCAGTGAATCTGTGGGGGCTGTGGTTTCAGGAGCTTCTCCAGCCCTTGTCAGACTGCTAAGACTGATCCTTTTTATGTGAATTTGAGTCCTATTCTATTTTTTTCTCCTGCTCCATGCAGGATTCTCTGTTGTATTTCTTGTCAGGGCGGTTGTTGGTGGTAACTGGACACCATCTGGTTTTCTGGTCTCAGGTTTGTGGAGTCCCTGGTTCACGTGGCCCCTTGGTTCTTTGGACTAATATTCTCCTTGTATCTGGTTTTCACCTTCATTTTCTCCAAGTGGGATGAAACTAACTGATGTATCTTAGATGGCCACTCGCATGCTTTAAAGACCCTGGACACCACGAATAAGAGATTTTCTAATAAATCTTTTATGCCAGTTGACCTAGAGGGCCTGTTAAATTTTTCTTAATGAATGTAATTCTAACAGCAATTCTAACAGCAATGTAAATCTAACAGCAATTCCTATTGTCATTGGCCAGTATCATGTTGAGATTTCTGATGATAAAAACAAATAGATTCCTAACCTGAGGGTTTTTTTTTTTTTTTTTTTTTTGTATCACAATTCCAAAATAATGATAAAACATTTCCTCAAATAGTCTTAATAATTCTTAGAATTCAAATTATGGTATTAATTAAATATTCCTAATAAATTATTTTTATCTATTTCAAAAGAAAATTCTTGCTGTAAATCTATGAACTTCGTAAATGCCTAACATCAGATCCACATTTTAAGTTAATAAATGCTCAAAAATATCAGTTAAGTAACTTTCCTTTTTTTTGAGCCAGTGCTTGCATTTTACTTTGCCAGTAAGTATCAAATGTTATCCAGGCCTAAACAGTGAGAAAAAAAACAAACCAAACCTACTGCTGAGTCACAATGACGCTACAGAACACACTAAAAATGCCCCATAGGACTTGCAAGGCCAAAACCCTTATGGAAGCAGATGTCCAGATCTTTCTCCCATTGAGTAGCTGGTGGGTTTGAGCAGCCACACTTTTCTGTTTGCTGCTGAGCACTTCAACCACTGCACCACCAGGGATCTTCCAAAGAGTACCCCCCAAAACCAAAATTAAACCCAGTACTGCTGAGTCAATTCTGACTCCTAGCGACTGTATAGGGCAGAGTAGAATTGCTCAATAGAGTTTCCACTGAGCTGCTGGAGATTTGAACTGCTGACTTTTGGGTTAGTAGATGTAGCACTTAACCAATACGCCACCAGGGTTACATGATGGAGTAAAGAGCTGAAAGATTATCTGATTATAGAGTAAGTTATCCTGAATTGAAATTGCACCAATCAAATTCAGGATCACAGTGGGAGTTAAGGTTAGATTCTAATTTCCAAGGAATCTACGGGTGTGGAGAAGTTTAGAGGCATCATTCTAGAAGCAGAGGGGAAAACCACAAGGATGAAGAGCTCAGGTTTTGAGTTACAAAAGCTGAAATTTTGTGACTTAAACTTTCCTGGATCTGAGGTTTCTTCATCTGTGAAGGACAGACAGTAATGCCTTTCTCACAGGGCTGATGTAAAGAGTAAAGGAAATAACGGAAGTACAGTCCCCACCAAAGTGGCTGATGCAGCGTACCTGTTCAACTGGTAGACATTGTTGCTATTTTGTTTGTATTTTTATTTTGTTTTCTTTATAATTACTTTTGCTATTTCTTAGTGAAAGGACTATGATTCAGTCCTGGAACCTCCCTCTCTAAATTCCGGTCTCTGTAAACTACTCTCCTGCTCCTGGCCATTCTGCTAGAACTAGTCAGGCACTAGATACTTCAGGGAATGAAAAAATGAAGAGATTGGGGGAAAAAATCCTCAGAAAATGAAGTTGTGAGGTCCTAATCAATCACCTCACAAAACCGTTTCTCCTTCAGAGAGACAGTGGAGGCAACTCCCTAGAATATTACCAGACAGAGTGGTGGCGTTGTATCTTCTGCGTTAGAAAACAGAAGCCTTCTTCCCCACTGGTACGTTCTCGTATTGGTCTTCAGATCCCACTGCGATTCCAACTTCCTGCAAAGTTTGCGGGGATAGCCCTTGAAGCCCCTCTGCAGCTGTCACAGCTCAGACTCTCCCACCCCATCTGATGAGTAAAGAGGCTATCAGTAGCATAGTGATTCTTTTCTCCCCTGCAACCATTCATCTCACCGGCTCCTTTAAGTTTTTCTTTATCACAGATGCTGAGGTTCTTTTTGAATGCAAGACCTATCATATTGTACTTGAATCTGGCTGTGGTTACAGTGGTCGTGCTTGCTGCTGAAATTGCATTTCTGATAACTCAAATTAGGCTTCTGGCTGTGGCTCATTCTGACCACAGCTAGTTGTCATTTTCAGACTTCTTTCTGTGAGATGTAACTGTCTGCTGCCTTCAAAGCCAACAATGAAAATAAAACCCTTTCTCCTTCCTCTAGGTGTCTTGGAAATATTCCTTGGAACTTCAGAGAAATGAAAACTGAAATAAGAAAAAAAGTCCTTTCTTTCAAAGAGCTTCCTTCTAGAACACATAGTAATAAAAAATGCAGAGAAATGCAGAAAGAATGAGCTACTATGTTCATCAAACATTTATTAATTGCTTACAAGATGCAAATAACTGTGGCAGATGCTGTGAATGATAACACTGTCATTGTTAGATGCCACTGAGTCAGTTCCCACTCATAGCGACCCTATGCACAACAGAATGAAACACTGCCCAGTCTTGTGCCATGTCCACAATCATTTTTATGATTAAGCCTATTATTGCAGCCACTGTATCAATCATCATGTCAAGGGTCTTCCTGTTTTTCCCTGACCCTCCACTCTGTCAAGCATGATGTCCTTCTCCAAGGACGGATCCCTCCTAATAACATGTCCAGAGTATGTAAAGCATAGTCTTACCATCTTTGCTTCCAAGAAGCATTGTGGTTGTACTGCTTCTAGAACAGATCTGTTGGTTCTTTTGGCAGTCCACTATACATTCAACATTCTTTTCTAGTACCACAATTCAAAGGTATCAATAACATAGTGTATTGTAAATAATTTCTGCTGCCTAAGCCTCAGAAATGACTAGAGTTACTCATATATTAAGCCTTAAACAATGAGTTCAATGGCAGTTAGTAATGACTTTGGAAAAAAAAAAATTATGAAGGGAAAGACAATAAGAAACAGCAATGCAGAGACAGGGAGCTCTTAATGTCAGTTAGTTAACACACAGTGTAAGAATCAAAATCATGAAAAGTGTCTGTACGAAAACCAATAAATATCATAGAAGACATTGAGTTTGTATTTAGAAGTTGTTTTATATGTATATATATATACGTAGTGATTAAAGAAATGCTCCAAGCACATGTATAGGAAAAGTAATCAGCAGTAGTGACAACAAAATCACAGAAACATGCATTTGGAATGAGAAATTGTGGAATCTATGTGATAAATTACCCAGATTTGAATCCTTGAACTAGCAAGGTGGTGGACACTACTGAGATAAACACTGTGAAGATAAATCTAACAGGACTTGGTGACTTTCACAGGTGAGAACAGTGAAAGTCAGTGCTCATATTTGGAATTTGATCACAGTAAATCACCAGTCCCATAAATAGATAAACTGAAGGATTTGTAGAGAGGTTGGGAGAAGTATGGTATAAATGACTGCAGGGATTTAGAGTTGAGTTTCAGGGACTGGACATCTAGGAGACAGCAAAGAACAGAGGAGCAAATCTGAGAACACAAGTTAGCAGAGAAATTTAATCTTCATCTGTATGGAAATGATCATCAAAGTCATGTGCCTTGATGAGATTACTGGGAAAAGAAGGAAATAAGAGGAATTTATATTTTCTACTGCTTGTTGTATGCTGGACAGTGGGTTTGGGTTTTCATATCTCCTTTATCTAGTGTAAAAATCTTGGAGAGTGTCCACATAAAGGCCATGAAAGGAAGAAAAAGACATTAAAAGAGAAAGAAGAATGAGAGAAGTGATGGTAAAAGAAAAAAAAGTATCTGAAAAATCTTTATGTTGACTTACTTGCTAAAGGAAAAAATAAAAGCGAGTAGTAGAGTTCGATCTACGTTATCAAAGGCTCTGAGTATGTGGGGGTGGGAATCACTGAAATGAAACCTGGCAAGAGGCTGATTATTAATAATTCCTAAGATTTAAGACACTGAGAGCAGTTTTATAAAATACTTGGCACAGTATATGCAAAGACTAGTGTCTGTTCTTTCATATATCCTTTTGCTACAGAAAATAATTTATAATCTTCTCTGTGCGTTATTCCACTTCACATCTTCTTTGATGTGGTCTTTTGTCAGCTTTCTTCCTGTTCTTCTGTCTCCATGGTATTTTTCTTCTTAATGGCTTTGAGCGTTATCTCTGAATTAGGTACTGTTGTAAGTGCTTTAGAAGTTTTATCTAATTTTTCTCACAATGATCCTATTGGGTATTATTATTATTATTTTCATTTTTCAATAAGACAAATTGAGGCGTAGACAAATTAAATAGCTTTTCTTAGGTCATACAAAGAGAAATTGGAGGAAATTTTGCAGGCTTTTATCTCTTTTGTGTACATGATATAGATAAGAAATATTGTGGCTCCAACCAATGATTTTATTTTCTATTTTTTGCTTATTTTTGTGTCTCACTATCAAATCCAATGCACACTTTTCATATAGGTCACCCACGGGGAAGACGTGATGGTCTTTTCTGCAGACAGAGTGAATATATTCAGAAGTGCAAGGAAAAAACTAAGGAAAAGGTAAATAAAATAAATATATATGGTTACTAATTTAGGAAACCAAAATATAGACTATTACAATCCAGTATGAAGAAATTTTTTTAAGTTCAAGACGATTGCTAATTCTTTTGTTGCTTGCTTTCATTCAGTGAACATTATTATAGTAATTGAGGTGTTATTGTTGGATTGCACATAAACCTCCCTTTCATTATGTTCATATTATCTGTTTCATAAATTTATTTTATGGGCTTTATTATTTAACATTTTTTCTTGTGTAAGTCTATCTATTGATGTATTAAATGTGCAAAGGTTTTCCTTTCTAAGGTTTTATAATCTGGTAAACTATCAATGTTCATAGCTTTTCTTTATTGCTTCTATTGCAAAACTATTTATTTAAAACACAGCTAAAGAAGACAATGCTGTAATAAGGGTGGGTGTTCTACTGTTTTTATAAAGTTGTTCCATTCATTTGTGTTTGAATGTTCAGCCACAGAAATTAAATAAACAAAGTTCTTCAAGAACAAAAGGGATGTAACACACACAGACACACACACAGACACACGTGCAATAATCATCTCCTTATAAGACACAACAGTGTTATTAAGAGAAGAAAGATCTTAAAGACAAATATTAATTTTCTCCATTGCGTCTCAGAGAGTCAGACAAAGATATTTCTTGGTTTGCTTTTGTATGTCTACATATCCCATCAGTACAGTCGTAAATTTAAACAATCATCCAGATGTTTAATCAATCATCCAAAGTCTTTTTCTTCAATTCTCTTTGAAATAACTGAATGGCCTCAATTGCCTTGTGTTGTTACCTTCATGTGTGGCAGAATTAGGCTGAGGGGAATAATCAATGGAGCTCACTGACATGGCCTTAACAGAGAAACAGAAACAGGTGCTCATACATTCTCATCCATTTTGGTGGTTTTGCCTATTTACTTTGGTAGACTGAGCTCAACAAAATTTATGAGAGTGATTTTGTCCATAGAATCTAAAGATCTAATCTAAAGGAATATCTTTCAATGTTCTCCAGTTATATAAAATTTAAACAATAAATAAAATTGGTAACTAAATTCCATTATCTGTCTCGCTTAGATTATGTTCAGAAGTCAAAATGTCACTTCAGTCTGCTGAAGATGAATTTCTTTCAAAATAAAAATAATAGTATTTCTTAGATACTGAATGTTGTGTTACAGTACTTAGAATGGTGAAGAGACAGCAATCTTTAGAAACAAAGACACCTGGTTTTGAATCTTAGCTCTGCTATGTTATTGTCAAGATTAGATACAATAAATATGAAATTCCTGACACTTTATAAATTATAGCTATTATAATTTTCCTGAAATTTCAGGGTAGCTATCTGTTTAAGATAGAATGTCATTTCTATTGAATTTTTATCTTACATTTGTGCCTGTAATCTTTATAACCTCAATTCTAAAGGTACAATTGTTGGTGGCCAGTGTTCCTTCATACCTATTAGGATCCTGGCATTTCCTTTGCAATGACAATTCAGTGTAGTATGGAATGAATTGACTTTGTTTGTTTTCATATAGAATTTCAAAGCAATTTGGAAGGAAAAAAACTAAATGATTAATGAGATAAACAGATATGTAGTTGTGTAATATACTCTACAAAAAAAAAAAGTAGAACAGAAATCTCTAGTTTATATGACATTGTCTGGGAAGGGTCAGAGTAAGTGACATTTAATCTGACTCCTGAAGAATAAATATGGTTAGTACACAAAGTTTAGGAGCCCTAGTGGTTCAGTGGGCGTATGTAAGGCTTAATCTTAAAATGATTGATTTTAATACTTGCTTTAGCCTATCTTTCTACCTTTTCCAACAGTTCATATATAACATAAAAAAAAGATAATTTAAATAGTCAATGTTCAAAAACAAGAAAGAATTCCCTCAGAAGACCAGTACATATAATGAAGCTTGGAAAGCAGAAGATCAACATGCAAGTGGAACCACAAAAGCACAGTGGGCAAGAGGAAGTTCTTTTCCAGAAGCTGAGATATCAAGACTTCTTCTTATCCTCTATGGATGCTGGGGTGATGGAAGCCCAAGACAACCGATAAGACGGTTAACTGGGATGCCACAAAAGGGAAATCTGTAAAGCAAACACAGATAACCCCATAAAATAATATAAACAAAGTCACAATCACAGTAAAAGACTGAACATCCTTCTAGAAACCATCTAAGAAATCAGCCACTATTGAGGGAGCATGTGTAGGAGATAGGTAGTGCATTTAATAAGCCTGGTTGAGTAGCTATACAAAGAAGTTTGCACCATACACACAAAAACTACGTATAATTTTCAATTACACAGGCTGTAGCCACAAAAATTTACCATGTGCTAGGCCACAGTAGAAATGTCAGCAAAATTCCAAAGAAGTGATATTATACAGGCTACATTTACTTATTCACCAACAATTATAACAAAATCCTCTGCTCAAAAAAAAAAAAAAAATCCCACATAAAAAGAAAACAAATGCACACAGACACATAATCACAATTCTAAGTAATGATTGAGTTACAGTGAAAAAATGAAACTTGCAAACTATTGCAAACTAAATAATAAAAGGAACACTGGTGGTGCAGTGGTTAAAGTGCCCAGCTGCTAGCTGAAAACTTGGCAGTTCTAACCCACCAGCTGCTCAGTGGGAGAAAGACGTGGCAGTCCTCTTCTATAGAGATTGATAGCCTTGCAAATCGTATGGAGAAGTTTCACTCTGTTTCAGAGGGTTGCTGTAAATCAGAATCAAGTCCAGCATGGGTAAACACGTATTAGAAGAAACAGATAAATACAAATGAAAACACAAACCTGTTAAATAGAAAACAGTCAACAATGAAAATTGATGAATGAAAACAAAAATTGTTTTTTGGGGGGGAATTAATAAGATACTTTACCAAGTGTGATCAAGAAAGAAAGGTAAAAATAAATGTTAGAAATAAAAGACAACTACAATACAAGAGACTGGAAATTACAAGAAAATGATAAATTTTAGAGCAATGCATTCATAAATCCAGATCAAATGGGTAATATACTTGGAAAAATAAACTTTAGTATATGTACTTTTCTGAACTCTTTCAAAAAGGAGGTTAAAATTAATAATAATTTAAAGCATATTCTGAAGACAAGTAAAGAGGAAATAAAGATCTAGCTGAAATGTTCCAAGTGGCCAAAAGCAATAGTGCCATACAAAGTTTCCTAACAGGGCATCTCACAAGTTTTAGGTAAGCAAGATGGGAGTAAGGTTCACTGCCAGGGAAGAGGTAGGAGAAACAGTAGCTGTTGATACAAAGAAATGATGATTTAAGCATGCAATATTATTTCTTAGTATTGTAGTCACTGAATCCTCTAAAACCCAAATAGCTATTCTGTGTTTTTCTGTTTAGGCCTGGATCTCAGAATACGAGTTTTGAGAATTTTGAGCTTGAAGGATTTAGAAGGTACCTCAGACCTCCACGAACTAAAAGAAACCAAGAAAACCAAATCCACTGCCATCAAGTGTACTCTGACTCATAGCAACCCTATAGTACAGTAGAACTGTCCCATAGTATTTCCAAGGAGTAGCAGGTAGATGTGAACTGCCAGCTTTTTGGTTAGTAACAGAGTTCTTAATTACTATGCCACCAAGGCTCCTAAAAGAAAACCAAAGTGACTTTTAAAATGCATATATTCTATTAAGTGAAAATTTACAATCCAAGTCAGTTTGAAATACACAAATTTGCATGCCAACCTCTAACTGTGTATGTATGTAACCCTAGCTGCTCTTCCCACCCTGTGACAGGACACTCCTCCTTTCCCCCCTGTATTTCCTGTGGCCATTCTACCAGTTTCTGTCACCCTCCACCCTCTCATCTTCCTTCTGGATAGGACTTGGCCAGTTAGCCTCATGTATCTACTTAGGTAAGGAAGCATTTTATGTCTCATTTTATGTCTCATAGTCCAATCCAGTATTTCTGAAGATTTGGTTTCAGGAATGGTTTCAGCTCTGGGCTAACACAGAATCTAGGGGCCATGGCTTCCAGAGATGCTGCAGTCTGTCTCACTGTAAAATCGTGTCTTTAGGAGTTCTAGTTGTGCACACCCATTTTTCTCCTGCTGCATCAGGAATTCTGTTGTATTCCTTGTCAGGGTAGTCACTGGTGGTAGCCAACCACCATCTAATTTCTCTGGTCTCATGCTGATAAACAGTCTTTGGATTATATAGCCCCTTCTGTTTCTTGGAAAACGTGGTGATGTAGTGTTTAAGTATGGTATCTGCTAATCAAAAGGTAAGCAGTTTGAATCCACCAGGTGATCACTGGAAACACTATGGAGCAGTTCTACTCTGTCCTATAGGGTTACCACAAGTTAGTATTAACTCAGAGGCAATAGGTTTGTTTTGGGGGGTTTGCTGTTTCTTGGGCTTATGTTTTCCTTATGTCTTTGATGTCTTTCATTCTTTTCTGCTCCATGTAGGTTGGGACAAATTAATGTAACTTAGATGGCCACTTGTTAGCTTTTAAGACCCCAGATGCCACTCACCAAAGTGGGATGTGGAACAGTTTCTTAAAAAAAAAAAAATTTGTTATGACATTTTACCTAAGTGTCTCCTAAAACCATGATCCCCAGACCCCTGCCCCTGCTACTCTGTGCTTCAGAATGGATTCTATTTAGGAAATCTCTTCGCTTTTGGTTTATTCTAACTGTGCTGAACGCCTTTCTACTATGTGCTGTCCCTCCCTCCCCCAGTCGAATTACTATCCACTATCTAGTTAGTGAATACCCCTCTCCCTCCCTCCCAACCCTGGTAACCATCAAAGACTATCTTCTTCTCTGTTTAAACTTTTTCTTTAGTTTTTGTAGTAGTGGACTCATGCAATACTGGTCCTTTTGCAAGTGACTAATTTCACTCACAGTTGAATGCTTTTGCCTAGTCAGTGAAACACAAGTCATCATCTTGCTGGTATTCTTTGCTTTTGGCCAAGATCCACCTAACATCAGTGATGATATCCCTGATTCTACATCCTTTTCTGAAGCCAGCTTTAATTTCTGGCAGTTCCTTGTCAATACACTGTTGTAGTTGCTTTTGAATGATCTTGAGGAAAACTTTACTTGCATGTGATGTCAACAATATTGTTAGGTAATTCCTACATTCTGTTAGATCACCTTTCTTTGGAATGAGCATAAATATAGATCTCTTCCAATCAGGTGGCCAGGTAGCTGTCCTCCAAATTTCTTGGCATGGGTGAGTGAGCACTTCCAGCATTGTATCTGTTTGTTGAAATATCTCAATTGATATTCCATCAATACATGGAGTCTTGTTTTTGCCAATGCCTTCAATGTAGCTTCAACTTCTTCTTTCAGTACCTGATCATATGCTGCCTTTTCTAATGGCTAAACATCTACCGATTCTTTCTGGTATGATGGCTTTGTGTATTCCTTCCATCTTGTTTTGATGCTCCCTGAGTCATTTAGTAGTTTCCTGGTAGAATCTTTTTCTGTTGCAGCTCAAGGCTTGAAATTTTTCTTTAGTTCTTTCATACTAAATTATGGCTAACATTGCAGAGAATGGAAATTCCAGAACACCTAATTGTGCTCTTAAGGAATCTGTGTATCAATTAAGAGGCAGCTGTGTGAACAGAACAAGGGTACACTGCATAGTTTAAAGTCAGGAAGCTTGCACTTGCTGGAAATCAAGAAGATCTGAGATACTTACTGATGAAGATCAAGGACCACAGCCTTCAGTATTGATTGCACCTCAACATCAGTAAAACAAAAATCCTCACAACTGGACCAGTAAGCAACATTGTCATTGATGGAGAAAGGATTGAGGTGGTCAAGGATTTCATTTTACTTGAGTCCACAATCAAAGCCCGTGCAAGCAGCCATCAAGAAATCAAAAGATGCATTACACTGGGAAAATCTGCTGCAAAGGACTACTTTAAAGTATTCAGAAATAAGGATGTCACCTTGAAGACTAAAATGCACCTGATCCAAGCCATGGTATTTTCAGTTGCATCATATGTATGCAAAAGCTGGACGATGAACAAATAAGACAGAAGAAGAATTGATGCCTTTCAATTGTGGTGTTGGGAGAAGAATGTTAAATGTACAATGGACCACCAAAAGAACAAACAGATCTGTTCTGGAAGAGGTACAACCAGAGTACTCTTTGGAAGCAAAGATGGCAAGACTGCGTCTTACCTAATTTGGACATGTTGCCAGGAAAGATCAGTCCCTGGAGAAGGACATTGTGCTTGGTAGAGTGGAGTGTCAGTGACAAAGAGGAAGACCCTTGACAAGATGGATTGATACAAGTGGCTGCAACAATGGGCTTAAGCATAAAAATGATTGTGGACATTGCTCAAGACCTGGCAGTGTTTTGCTATGAGTTGGAACCAACTTGACAGCACCTAACAACAATTTCACTCAATATAATATCTTGCAGTTTCCTCCATGTAGTGAGGTGTTTCCCAAGTTCATCATTGTTCTTTACCATTGTACAGTGTTCCATTGTGTGAATAAATCAATTGATTATTGATTCATCTGTGGGTGGGCACTTAGGTTGAGTCCATCTTTTTGCTATTGTGGACAGTGCTGCATTGGTGTGCATGTATCTATTCATGTGACAGCCTGCATTTCTCTAGGATATATTTCAAGGAGTGGGGTTGCTGGAGGAAATGGTATTTCTATTTTTAGCTTTTTAAGAAAGGATGAAATCGATTTCCAAAGTGATTGTACCATTGTACATTCCCACCAGCAATGCAGAAATGTCCTAGTCTCTCCACAGCCTCTCCAACATTCATTATTTTGTGTTTTCTTAGATTAATGCCAGCTTTGATGGAGTGAGATGGCATCTCATTGTAGCTTCCATTTGGATTTTTCTAATGGTTAATGATCCAGAGCATTTTCTCATGTATCTGTTAGCTGACTGGATGTCTTCTTTAGTGAAGTACCAGTTTATATTCTTTGCCCATTTTTTTAAATTGGATTATTTATCTATTTGTTGCTGAGGCTTTCATTATCTTATAGATTATAAAGATTACATGCTGATTGGATTTATGGTAGCCATTTTTTCATCCCACTCGGTAGGTTGTCTTTCTACTCTTTTGGTGAACTGTTTGGATGAGCATTAATTGTTTGATTTTTAGGAGTTTCTATTTATCTTTTTCTCTTTTGGTGTTTGAGTATTGTTAGTAATGTTTTGTAGATTTATTCCTAGCCAGCCAAAGCCAAGATTTATTCCTAAGTAGTCTGTTTATGTATTAGGTAGGGCTCCCAGAGTTATCCATATTATTTCTTCCTTGATCTTTATTGTCTTAGATTTGATATTTAAGTCTTTGATTCATTATGAGTTAGTTGTGTATGTGGTATGAGATATGGATCTTGTTTCATTGTTTGCAGATGGATATCCAGTTATGCCACTACCATTTGTTAAATACACTGTCTTTTCTCCTTTGGGCCTTTGCCAAATAACAGCTACTCACAGGTAGAAGATATCTGGACTCTCAACTCTGTTCTATCAGTCTGTGTATCTATTTTTGCACCAGTGTTAAGCTGTTTTGAGTACTGTGGCAGTGTAATAGGTTCTAAAGTAAGGTAGTATGAAGCCTCCAACTTTGTTCTTCTTCAGTAATTCCTTACTTATCTGGGGCTTCTTCCCTTTCCATATGAAGTTGGTGAATTATTTCTCCATCTCATTAAAAAAAAATGCCATTGGGATTTGTCTTGGGATTGCATTGCATCTGTAGATCACTTTGGGTAGATTAGAAATTTTCATGATGTCAAGTCTCGCTGTCTATGAGCAAGGTAGATTTTTCTACTTCCATAGGACCCTTTTGGTTTATTGCAGTAGTGTCTTCTAATTTTCTTTCTGCAGATCTTCCACATCTCTGTTTAAATTTATTCCTAAGTATTTTACCTTCCTGCAGACTATTGGAAATGTAATTGATTTGGTGGCTTCTTTTTTATGGTCTCTTTTTGGTGCAAAGGAGTCTAAATGACTTTTGCATGTTTATCTTGTATCCTGATTATTTTATAGAACTCTCTATTCCTTGCAGGGTTTTTTGTTTGTTTGTTTGTTTGTTTCGTTTTGTTTTTTGTGGATTCTTTATGGTTTTCTGTGTATAAGGTCATATCTTATAATGTGCAGATAATGATGCTTTCACTTCTTACCAGTTTGGATGCCCTTTATTTCTTTATGTTGTCTGAATGCTCTGACTAGAACCTCCAGCACAACGTTGAACAAAAGTGGTGACTAAAGGTGTCCTTGGCTGGTTCCCATTCTCAAGGAGAATGCTTTCAGATTCTAGTTAGGATGATGTTGGCTGCTGGCTTTTTATGAATGCTGTTTGTGATGTTGAGGAATTTCGCTAGTATTTCTATTTCGCTGAGAAATTTTAACATTAATTGTTCTTGGACTTTGTCAAGTGCCTTTTCTGCATAAATTGATAAAATTAAATTGATCTTATCTTTTATTTATGTGATTGATTACACTGATTGTTCTTCCAATGTTGAACCATGCCTGCAGCCCACTTACTCATGGTGAATTATTTTATCTGAAATGTGATTGAATTTTACTGGCTAGAATTTTGTGGAAGATTTTTGCATCTGAGTTTATGAGAGATATTGGTTTGTAATTTTCCTTTTTTTGTGATTACTGGGGTTTGCTGTCAGAGTTATGCTTACTTCATAAGATGAATTTGGGAGTATTCCATCCTTTTCTATCCTCTGAAACACCTTTAGTAATAGTGATGTTAACTTTTTGCTAAATGTTTGGTAGTATACCCTTGTGAAGCCATCAATGCCAGAGCTTTTTTATGTCTGAGAGTTTTTAAATTAACTTTCCAATATCTTCTTTTCTTATGGGTTTCCTTAGTTGTTCTGTTTCTGTTTGTGTTAGTTTAGGTATGTAGTGTGTTTCCAGAAATTTGTCTCTTCTAGGTTTTCAAATTTGTCAGAATGTAATTTTTCTTGATATTCTATTGTGATTTTTTTTTTTTTTTTGTAAGTTTGGTTGGATTTGTTGTGATAATGCCCATATAATTTTCTTATTTGGGTTATTTCTCTCCTGTTTTCTTTTGTCACTTTGGCCTGTGGTTTAACAATTTTTTTCAATCTTTTCAAAGAACCAGCTTTGATCATGTCAACTCTTTCAATTTTTGTCTCTTCTTTAATTTGGTTAGTTGTGCTTTAAGTTTTATTGCTTGTTTTTCTAGTGACCAAGGATTTCTTTTGCAGTTCTCTTTCTGCCTGTTTAAGTTGTAGGGTTAATGCTTTGATTGGGCTCCTTCTTCTTTTAGGTTGTTTACTGAAATAAACTGCTTTTGTTCTGCCCCAGAGGTTCTGGTAGGATGTGTTTTCACTGTTGTTTGATTCTGTGAAATTCTTTATTCTGTCCTTGATTTCTTCTATAACCCACTAGTTTTTAAGGAAGTCATTGTTCAGTGTTCATATGTTTGATTTTTTTTTCCTTCCTTTTCTGTCACTGATTTCTACTTTTATGACTTTGTAGTTTCAAAAGATACTTGGTAATATTTTGATGCTTTCAATTTTGTTAAGGATTGCTTTATGGCCATTTTTTTGTCTGTTTTGGATCATGTTCCATGTACACTGAAAAAGAAAGTATACTTGGCTGCTGCTGACTATTCTGTATATGTCTACGAGATCAAGTTGGTTAATCTTGGCACTTAAATCTGTTGTGTCTTAACTGAGCTTGTTTCTAGATGTTCTGTCCTTCACTGAAAGTGGTATGTTGAAGTCTCCTACTATCATTGTGGAGCTATCTGTTTCTATTTCCAATGCAGTTAGAGTTTGTTTTATGTATTTTGGAGGCTGTCATTGGGTGTGCAGATATTTAACATGGTATGTCTCCCTGAACTATTGACCCTTTAATCATTATGTAGTGACCTTTCTTATCCATTGTGGTAGATTTTGCTTTATAGTCTATTTTCTCAAAATTATTATTGCCACTCTTGTTCTTTTATGAATGTCATTTTCACCCTTTGAATTTTAGTTTGTTTGTGTCTTTAAGCCTAAGGTGTGTTTCCTGAAGGCAGCATATAGATGCACTGTGTTTTTTTATGCATTCTGCCACTCTCTGTCTCTTTATTGTCACATCTAAAACCTATTTTCATTCAGCTTAATTATTGATAGATGTGGGTTTAATGCTGTCATTTTGATGTCTTTTTTTATGTGCATGTGTTGTAGATCATTCCTTTGTTCCACTTAATTTTCTGTGCTGAGTCATTTTTCTTCATGTTTTCTTTTAATCTTTTTCATTGTTATTGGTTTTGTATTTGCATTTTGTATTCACTGTGACTCTGTTTTTTTTGATTTTGATGTATGGAAGTCATAATTTCCCTTCAACTACTTTAATATTTTAATGTTTACCACTATTGTTCTAAGTTTAAACCATTCTTTAATTTCCTTATATCACTTTGACATCCTCTACATATGAAAGACCTATGACTACATTTTTATGTCCCCTTTTTTGTTTTAACATTTACTTAATGACATCTCTGTTTTGAAATTTTCAGTGTTTTACCTGTGATTTATTTTTATGATTTCTCTATTTCAGTTGATATTCATTTGCTCTGTTCTGAGTTCTAGTCTTGGATTGTTATAAGATGTTGTTGATTTTCTATTCAAAGGACTCCCTTTAGTATTTCTTATGATTTTTGTTTGCTTTTGGCAAATAGCCTAAATTTTTATTTATCTGGAAATGTTAGAATTTCACCATCCTATTTGAGAGATGCTTTTGTTGGATATGTAATTCTTCATAGGTAATTGTTTTCCTTCAAGGCTTTGAAAGCATCATCCCATTGCCTTCTTGCCTGCATGGCTTCTGCTGAGTAGTCCAAGCTTAATCTTATTGACTGTTGTTTGCAGACTATTATTCATTTATGCATAGACACTTTTTAAATTATCTCTTTATCTCTAGTTTCACAACTTCGATTATAACATGCCTTGTTTGGGATCTGTCTTACATGGAGTTTGATGAGCATCCTGGGTAGATATCTTCATATCTTTTCTTAATATCAGGAAAGTTTTCTGTCAGTTTTTTCGACAATTTTTTCAACAATTCTCTCTGTATTTTCTGTTATCCTCCCTTGTTCTGATCTTCCAATCACTCATAGATTATTCCTCTTGATAGAGTTCCCCATAATTCTTAGTGTTTCTTGATTTTTTTTTTAATTCTTTGATTTTTCCTTAGATATGTTGGTGTCATGTGCCTTACCTTCAATCTTATTAACTGGGCCTTCCATTTCCTTAGTTCTACTCCTTTGACTTTCTATTGTGTTGTCTAATTCTATAATTTTATTGTTAATTTTAAGAATTCTAACTTTTATCATTGTGTGCTTTCTTGCAGCCTGTTCAATTTGTTGTTATGCTCTGCTTCATTTTGCCACATGTCTTCCTGATCCCTTAAAGAGTTCTAAATGTAAGAGTTCTTTTGTATTCTACCTCTGATAATTCCATAAAGTTCTCTTTCTCTGGAAAATTCTTGATTCTTTGTTTTGGGAGCTTTCTGAAGCTATTGTGGTCTGCACTGGGAATCAGCTGTGGCAAGCATGGTAAGTAGAGTGGTGGTGGGTGGAAGGTATCCTCCTCAGGAAGAACAACTGACCAGAAAATCCACTGATGCCTCTGGAACCAGTGGAAAACAGCACTAGATGATCAAAAGCTAATACCCAGTGCATCAGGTCTGGCCAGTCCCAGGTATTTCTGTACCTATTTTCCCTTCTTTGTTGCTCAGTTGAACTTCTCAGCTTTTCCTTTGATATTCAGTGCTCCTAAGATGCCATATATAATCAATTAATTTGTTCTTTTGTGTCTTTATTCTTAGAGGGATTTCAGGAAGCCTGCTCCACCATCTTGGCCCTGCCCCCCAAAGTAACTTTTAATAGCTTTTCCCTCTGGGCAGGAAGTGATACAGTGGTTAACTACTTTGCTGCTAACAGAGAGATTAGTTGATGAATCCACCCAGGAGCTTGGTACAAGAAAGATGTGACAGTCTGCTTTCATAAAGATTACAGCCTTGGAAACCCTGTGAGTCTGTTATGAGTCAGAATCATTTTGAGGCAACAGGGTTTTTTGGGGGTTTGGTTTTTTATTTTCTGTGCTTATAGTTTAAAACTAATCCTAGTGACAACATATATTTTTTGAGGCTGTGTGTACTTTCCTAAAACATTGTCTTCCCTGAGGTCACATTTACAGCTAATTTTAAAGTTTTATGAAAGTGCTACTCTCTCTCTTTCTCTCTCTCTTTCTCATGCACATACACCCCCACACACAAATATGAAGTGAATAGTGTATATTTATTATTTAAAGTTTATAAATGAAAAATAAATTTTGATTTCTAGTATCAGGGTTGGTGGTACAGTAATTAAGAGCTTGGCTGCTAACCAAATGATCAGCAGTTCAAATTTTCTAGCAGCCTCTTTGAAACCTAAAGGGCAGTTCTACTCTGTCCTACATGGTCACTGTGAGTTGGAATCTGCTTGACAGCAATTTTCTGTTGTTGTCCTTTTCTATAATGGCTGGAAATGGGAACCTATAAGCCAGGTTGCCCAGAGGTAGACTGAACACTACTGAATGTAAGTGCCTTTCTGGAGTTGGGTTAAGGTCATTTTGTATGTTGATGACCCAGGGTTGGCCATCTCAGTCAGGGCTTTTTTATATATTTTTACTTCTTGTTTACTTTTTATAGATTGTGTTCTTTTTACAAAGGATTATGAAAAAATACCAAAATAGGATGGAAATTCATGAGAGAAAGCCACACAGTTTTGAGGCTATTGAAGACAATAAAATTAAAATCAGAAAAAATGAAAATCATAACATAAAGGTGGTTGATATGACCATTGGGTGAGGCAATTAAAAAAAAAAGATTTGAGAAACATTTCAAATGCTGACTAATGTGGCCAAAGCCCAGTCAAGAACGAAAATAAATTTTTCCCTGTCCTATAACTCTATGGAATCACTGGTAGTGTGGTGGTTAAGTGCTACAGCTGCTAATCAAAAGATCAATAGTTCAAACCTGCCAAGTGATCTTCGGAAACTCTATTGGGCAGTTTTAGTCTATCTATAGGGTCACTATGAGTTATAGTCGTGAGTCGGATCCGACTCGATGGCACTTGGCTGGCATGAGTTATAGTCAAATCAATGGCAGTGGGCTTTTTTTTTTTTTAACTCCATAGTACTTTCTTTTTCTCATAGTTTGTTCAGTTAAGTGAGTTAACATGTGTAAAATATTTCTACAATGCACTGCACACAATAAGGACATAATATTATCTATCACCACTGTTATCATTATCGTCATCATCATTACCATCCTACATTCTGGCACTTACTTTAAAATAATTTATGCTTGTATTTGCCTCCCCCCAGAATCACGAGTCCCTGAAAGGCAGAGACCCCTTTGGTCTTTTTGTTTCAGGATACACTTTGACCACCCAGTGCTTGACACCTACTGTCACTGTTAGGGGCCTTGCAATTGCTTTTTACTCATAGTAAGTTCATGTATTACAGAAAAGAAAACCTTTGGCTGTAATTTTGTGGAAGTAGATCTCTAGATCTTTCTCCTATGGAATCACTGGGTAGGTTCCAATGGCCAACCTTCCAGCTAGCAGTCAATTGCTTAAACTTTTGTACCACCAAGGATCCTTCCTTGGCACCTATAATGTGCTAAGTGAACATTGAATTTAATGGGAAAAACAAAAGTCAGCCAGACATTCACCATTTCTTAATTTTTTTTCTCCGTAAAAGCTTGGACTATGCAAATGCTTTGCTAAAAGCTGAATGAAACTGAGATAACATTTGTTTAAATATGGAAAATACATTTTTTGAAACAAATTAATAAAGGAAAACCATTTACTGAGAATTTAAAAGCTCATGAGAAACACACTAAGGAGCTAATTTTAAACTAGCATAGAGCTCAAATTTAGTAGTATTTGCAAAATGCCTTGAAGATGTAGTGATGCATGTTCATTTCTGAAACTTGGCAAAAAGGAAAAAGACACTGAATATGTAAAACCATATGGAATGTGAAAACATAAAAAAGAGAGAGAAAGCTAAATCACAAAAACATTTTGTCAGAAATAAATGATTGTTTTTGTTGCCTCAATGACAAAACTTCAACTTTAATACTAGGAAAACATGATTTTTCAAAGTATCCAGCTTGTAAATATGCTTTTACTTTGAAAGCATTAAATTAGAAAGATATTAATAGCTTGAACATTATACTTTCTTACAGAAAGTAAAAAGGGAATATCTTTATAAATATAGGGAGAACAAAACATTCTACTTGCTTTGAATGCCTCACACTTTTAAGTGTATGAGATTTGTATTTGGTTGGTAGTACGGTTATAAAATACTGTTCATGGCACAATTCAAAGCTCTTTTCATACTAGTGTTTCATCAATTTTCAGTCACGTTGCAATTTTTTGAAGCTATTTGAAAGTGTATATTTAAGAAAGAAACTGACATGGTGAAAAGAACTGTGAATTAGGACCTATGAGACCTGATTGACATCAATGTTCTGTTGGTTAGAGCAGTAAGTATAGGTAATGAACAGGTCGTTTAACTTCTCTAGACCCTTACTGTATTATCTGAAAAATAAGGAAATTGTCTATTCTTCTATTTCATTTTGTTGTAATGAGGATTATATGGGAAAATTAATATAAAAATAATTCTTAAAATAAATTTAACTTAGTAGATTAAAATTAATTATTCAATAGGACTCACAATTGATCTTCTTTAGCTTACCAATCTTCAGATCAAACTCGAGGCAAAATATGACCATCATGTGCGCACACTGCTCAGGAGAACTGTGCTCAGCAGAGTTGTAGCAAGCTGTTTCTATTCTTTGGAAGTATAATTGTGTATAAGACCTAACCAAAATTTCGATTTGGGAAAAATGCTTAAAAACATCTAATTAGATTCTCTGATAAGTTTGTAAGGAAGTTCTTAGACTCAATAGTTAAGCATTTCTTTGATAACCAAAAGGTTAAAGGTTTGAATCCACCAGTGGTTCTATGTTAGTAAGACCTGTCAATCTGCCCCCGTAAAGATTACAGTCTAGGAAACCCTATGAGGTAGTTCTGTTGTTCCCTATAGTGTCTCTATGAGTTAGAATTGACCCAATGGCTCACAACAGCAACATGAATTTCTAAGTTAGGAGACTGAAGCCCAGTGATGGTTGATAATTTGCTTAAACAGTATATTTGTGTATTTCATTTAATATTTGCTTTGGTTTATGCATGATGCAGTTGGAACTAATCAGTGGACTACATCTGTCTGGAGTACAGGCCCTGTCTTAATCTTTTAAAATAGCTTTCTAGTGCTACTGTAACAAAAATATTACAAGCAGGTGACTTTAAAGAACAGAAATTGATTTTCTCACAGTTCAAAACCAAAAACTAAACCCAGTGCACCAAACCCAATGCTGTCAAGCCAATTCCCATGCATAGCAATCCTATAGGACAGAGTACAACTGACCTGTAGAGTTTCTGTGGAGCTTCTGGTGAATTCAAACTGCTGACATTTTGTTCAGCAAATGTAATATTTAACCACTATGCCACCAGGGTTCAAGAAACTGTAAATCTGAATCAGAGACTTGGCCCTGTCAATTCTTTCCTTGTCAGTAGTCCCAGGCTTCTTTTGTTCCTTGGTTCTTTGATAGCCTTCAAGTGGCACCTATCTTCCTTCATTTCTGCTTATGCTTCTGTGTCTAATCTGTTCTTTTTATAACTCAGAAGTGATCAGGTTTAGGATACACACTACATTAATATGACCTCATTACTTTAACAAAGAAAACCTTATTCTAAAGAGGATTATGTCCACAGGTATAGTGATCATCTGGAAGAATGCAATTTTACCCAAACAAGTTGACAAACTACAGCCCGTGGGCCAAAGGTAGCCTGAAACCTATTTTTATAAATAAAACTATATTGGAACACAGCCACATTCACTTATTTAGATACTGGCCATGGCTCCTTTCATGTGCTACAGGAGGTACAGTTGGATAGTTGTGAGAAGAGAGACCATATGGTCTACTAAGCTTACAATATTTGCTTTCTGATCCTTTCAATTAAAAAAAAAAAATTCTGAGCCCTCTCTTAGACTATCATAATTTTTATCTTTAAAACTCTTTTGGTAAATGTTTTAAAAATGTGATATACATTTGTAGGGAGACAATTCACTGCAGCAAAAGTATATACAGTGAAAGATAAAAAAGGAAGATTTCATTCATCTTTGATTCCTTTTTTGTCACTTTGGAGGCTAGCAGAATTGCCTGGCACAGAATAAGTGATTATCAGTAAATGTTTGTAGAGAGAAGGAAGGAAAGAGGGAAGCAAATAAAGAGGACGGGAGGGAATGGCAAGCACAGAAGGCTGGGAGACAGGCCCACCCACTGCTCTCAAGTCAGTTCTGACTCAAAGCGACCCTATGGGACAGAGTAAAATTGCCCAGCAGTTTCCAAGAAGTGACTGGTGGATTTGAACTGCTGCCCTTTTGATTAGCAGACTCACTAGTTATCCACTATGCCACCAGAGTTTCAGGCAGCAACATCAGATTGGTTGAATTCAAATCTTAAGGTGATTAAGATGAAATAAAACAGTGGGGTTTTCTCCCAGGACTTCAGTTTGTTCTAAGACTTCATACCTTTTGGTGCCATGTTCTTTCTGTGAGAATTTTGCACAAGACATCAGCTTTCATCTTCAATTGGCTTCTGTTTTCTTTCATTCTAACAATGGAGATAGGAGATACGTTGCATAGAAGATTTTGAGAACTTGTGGTACTGCATAACACTGACACATAGGAAAACAAATCCCATTAATCCTAACCTTCTTGGCAGAAGAAAAATTTTTTATTTCCTTCTTGTAGAGCAAGAAGAGATGAACCTCATGATTTGTGCATAGAATGAGTCTCCTGAGATGAAGAGCAAAAACTCACACAAGAAACAAGAGAATGCAATTGATATTTCTGGAATCCTCTCAATCATTTTTTCTAGAGAATTGTAGATCAGTGGTTGCCTTGGCAGGGACTTAACTGCACTGCCTTACAGCAGGATTGCTGTCAGGTTGATAAACAGTAATTACACATGCTTTGTCATGCTCTTTTTAAAGAAGGTTATTGTAAAACACTGTTAGCCTATGCATTCTCGAGAGAAGTGTGTCATGAGAAAGTAGTCATAGGAAGTCTACCCATTTCCTTGTTATATTCCTGTTTCTACTTCTCACTTTTGCCTGGTGAGGTAATGCAGTACAGAATTGTTGGCTTATTATTTCAAGAAGAGTTCGTCTGGTTCATTTTCAGTTCCCAGGTGGTGAATTACTCAGAGACCTCCCATGGGTAGCAAACCTTTGCAATGTAATCTCATTACACGCAGTAGAAGACTTGAAGAATGAATTTTTTTCCCCCTTACTAACATGACAATGTGATAAACAATGAAGCTGGCCCAAGTCTCTGCATGTGACATAACTTGGAACTGCTTTTTTGGCTGTCATCAATGATGACATGTCACCACTCTGTCACCTACTCCCTAAATTTTGTCAGCTGTAACTGGGTGTCTGAGATAATTTTCATCCCAGTGGAATGTGCCTACCATGTTCACGTGAAGGCCAGTTGGCTCAGCCTCCTATGCAACACACAGCCTGGAAACGCAGTCTCCGTTGACAGGGTTGTTTTACTTGCATTCTCTGTTAGCTGTGAGGTTAATATAATGCCCCCCAAGAAGGGTGACATGGAGGACCCCAGAAGGTCAAAGAAGGAAAAAACAGTCTCTCTAGCTGCATGATACTAGAATGACTTGGTGAAATAAAATATGTAGCATCCTCTTTGCACATAGCTTTTATTTCACCCAATGTGATGGATGAGGTTTCCTCCTCCTCATTTTTCTTTCATTTAAAAAAGGAGAAAAATGTTTTATCAAATCCCAGAACTCGGTTTGCCAGAATCTGTTTACACTTCATGAGTGACTGAGTGTGTGTGAGGAGAAAATGGCACACACCAGGGCAAGGAGTAGGAAATGGCCTCGTTCCTAAACTCTTCTGAGAATATTTCGTTTCTTCCCTCTTTCACCCCCCTCCTCAACTTCCTCCCAGACAACTTCACTGTGTGTGTACACAAGTGTCCCAATTTTTGCTGGAGGTTAGTTTTAATACTTAAATGTTTCAGCTGCTAATTCCTAAGTAGCCTCCACAATGACCTCTACACTTTCAGTGACTGTATTGTAGGAGCTGTGTAAACTGTAAGAGTCATTTTCATCTACACTTACAACCACAAATTCTTTTTTAATTTGCTTAAAAACAGCAGCTCTCAGAAACTATTTCAAAATATTTTATGTGTTTGTTTAAAACCATTGGCATGTATTACAAAACATGATTGACCAAAATAAAATAAAATAAAGGTGGTGTGGATGAAGAAAGGATTAACCAAAAGCCAGTATTCACCGTTTTGGTAGGCGATCAATATAACAAGAAAAAAAAAGTCATTGTAAATACTTTATACATTTCTCCTCTATCTAAAAGCAAATCTCAATAAGCATGCTAGCCTTTAACATCCTTCTTTCAAGATTCTTGTTCTGTTCCTGTTTAACTACATTAAAAACTGTCTATGAGACCCCCACTGGGAGGAGGAGAATGTTCCCTTTGCTGGCAGGTGGTCTTTTTTTGCAAGCACTTTTCAACTGAAAACATATGTTCCTGGGTGTGAGGAGGCTTCTGTTAAGTTAGTGGGGAGCTCATGCCAGGGGATGATTGAATTACATGGGCAAATGCGTGATCAACATGCTCAGCGTTCCCTCCTTTCCAAAATAAAGATGGCGGTTCTTGGTATGACATAGAAACTGTATCCAATTCACCTCTACCTCCAGGTCTCAAGTTTTCTGTCCTTGTCCCAAAGCATAATTTAGCATGTAAATCCTTTCTCATCAGTTAACCTGAGGCTGCCTTGCTGATCCTCACTCTTCCAGATTTTTGACCACCGTACCACTGAGACTGCTCAGGCTAATAATAACATGGGATTGATTTTCTTAAGGATAGGACCCCTTACTCAGATCTCAGATTTCTTCACAGTCCATTGGAAAGAAGAGAAAGCTGCCAAAACAAATACCTTTTCCCTAAGAAACCAAAAGAGAATCTTTTTTCTACTAAAAAAAGGGTTAAAAACTCTCTTGGTTGAGATGTATTTTAAATGAGAAAATTGACCCAGAAGGGGCAATATATAAATGACTATTTGAAAAGAAGTAAATAGAAAAATGCAGTAAAAAATAATCATAACAGAATAGTCTTAACAATACGTCTTTTACTGAAAGCAACCATTGTGTGATTTTGTGGTCTAAACACATTTTAACAAAGGCTCTGTGAGGCTAACCTGACAACTTTTTGTGGCACTGAATAAAAAGTGAGCTTGCTTCATAAAAATTAGAGTGGGTCTAATTTCATAACGCACAAAAACCATAAAGATATTTTTCCCAAATATCCTGTTGAAGAGGAAAATTGATAACAGCCTACTTTGATTTTTGAAGTTTTTCTTATCCACAAAACCACATATTAACCATAAAAAGTGTGATCCAAACTTCAAAAGCCTGTCAGAAGCTGCTCCATAAAAATGTAAATTTGTCTTAGCCTATTACAAGTCAGTAGTTGTCCAATCAGACCAAAAATCACAAGCAAACAAGAAAAAACAAATCCACTGCCATGGAGTAAATTCCGACTCCTAGCAACACCATAGGATTTTCAAGACTGTAAATCTTTACAGAAGCAGGTGGTCACATCTTTCTCCTGTGGAGCTGCTGGTGGTTTGAAACAACGAACAGTCCAGCACTCTAAGAATCATGGAGCTAGGGCTCAGTTGTCAAAGCATCACATCCTAATTTAAATCTCAAAAAGCCTCATGCCTGCCAGATATTCAGCAGCCAGGTGAGAAGTAAGCTTGTATCAGCTGATCGCAGTAAAGAGAGAAGGCAGAATTCAATTAATCTTGTTAAAATTACCCAGTGGTTGGTCTTCTATATTCTTCTCTCCTTTTTACAAGCTCCATTGTACCCAGTGTCTTCCAGCCATTTTTTCTGGAATCGAAGTGTTCTCCCTATATGCATACAGAATAACTGTTCAAAGTAAACTTTATGTTCAAATATCAATGTGTTTTAATTATTTTTAAGAATCCCTAACTGTATAGAGGCAGTAAGTGCACAAAAATGGGAAATTTACTCCAAGTCCAAAAGTAGTTTATAAGCGACACTGTACTTCACAAATACCAGTGAAAAGAGAAAATCAGATTGATACTGTTTTAAGCAATTTAACATCTAATGAAATTTTCTTGCATTAATCTCCAACTACTTTTTAAAACCCCAATGCTCTGTGACAAAATTTCTATTGCTGAAAAGTTCAGTTTCCTTTATTGGCTCAGAGAGAATGGTATTACATAATTGTTCTTCCTAAACAACTTATTTTTGAATGCTCACTGCAGAAAGTCATCTTAAGCATCACCAATTTACTAGTTTGGAAAATAAGGAAAATAAAACAAATTACTCTCATTTTTCCTTTTAGCGGGAATGTCTGGCTCTTGAATTTGTATCCTTAGGTGTGAAGAAATTTACAATGTATGTAGTGTAATGTGTGACTATTAATTTTTCTAAGAGCTACTCCAGTAACAGAGATAAAGGGGTCAAGAAATTATTGGACGGCCCTGTAATGCCCTTCAGTTGTTACACACTAGTTTGAAACTGATTGTGGAAAACGAGCTAATTTTAACCCAAGGAAATCATAATAATACTTTGTTTTCGTATAGTGCTTTTCAGACATGACTTCATTATTTACCAAAACATTCTTCTGGGTTTAGGTAGTGTGGGTTTTATCCATTTTGTGAAGGTATAAACTTAGGCATAAAAAGATTAATTATTTCTGCTGGCCAGAGAAAATCCATACTGGAGGGAGGGAGAGACGTACTCTCTACAAAAGAACCTAATATTTCTTCAGTAAATATAAACCACATCCTCATTAACCTTTGTTATAACTTCTTGAGGTCTTTGCTACCACCGGTAATAACCATCTTTAGGGCACTAATTTAATCTTGTTAAAATTACTCAGTGGCTGATCTTCTATATTCAAGGTTTTCAAGTTTGTTTGTTTTCTTTGTTTTATACTAACACACCAAAGTTACATGCAACATAATCATTAATTTAACAACATGTTGCTTTACATGGTGATAGAGAAAAGATGAAAATCAGTTATGGTGTTTAAACCTTAACTAAGACATGTACAAAAAATACAACTGAGAACTGACATTGCTTACTTCCAGCAAGTAGCAACAAGCTAGAGAACAACGTAACAGAAGAACTTCAGAAGCTCATGACTTGAAGAAAAATTCCAACTAATATCCTTTTAAAAAATATCTTTGGATGACTGCTTTATTGGATCAAGAGCCAGACATGCCAACAGAAGGGACACTGCGTGGTTTAAGTCAGGAAAGGTGTGTGTAAGTGTTGTATCATTTCACCATACCTTTTCAATCTATGTACCCAGCAAATAATCCGAGCAGCTGGGTTATATGAAGAAGAACGAGGCATCAGGACTGGGAGATGATTCTTCTCTAATAACCTGTGTTATACAGGTGATACAATCTTGTTTGCTGGAAGTGAACAGGACTTGAAGCACTTACTGGTGAAGATCAAGGACCACAGCCTTCAGTATCAGTTGCACCTCAACATCGAGAAAACAAAAATCTTCACAACTGGACCAGTAAGCAGTATCATCATAAATGGAGAAGGGATTGAGATGGTCAAGGATTTCGTTTTACTTGGGTCCACAATCAATGCCCATTGAAGCAGCAGTCCAGAAATCAAAAGAAGCATTTTGAAAAAAACTGATGCAAAAAATATCTTTAAGATATCTTTAATTGAAAATTAAAGATTCCGTTACAAGATGGCAGAGTAAACAGACATCTCCTCATCTCCCTCTGGGAACTAAGACCTGGATGATATGTTTTATGGAGCATTGAATACCTGAGAAGCCTTGGGACCTAACATATTTTACTGGGCAACAGTATCAGACTAAGCTTCTCCTCTCAAAAACAATCCAGCGACCCTTTAACCTCTGCTTCTGCTGCTACATTGTAACAAAGAACTACAGCTTCTGCAAAGGGCTAGTAATGGTAACATACTTTCATTATAAGCTGGCAGGTGAAGTCTGCTGTTCCCAGCTACCTGTTCAGGACCATTTAACCTCTACTTCTACTGCTACATTGTAACAGAGAACTGCAACTTCTGCAAATGGCCAGTAATGGTAACATACTTTCATTATTAGTGGGCAGGTGAAGTCTGCTGTTGCCCACTACCTGTTCAAGCCAGCCGGTTGGATAGCTTCCAGCTCCCAATTCAGCACCTTGACAGCTCCCTGCATAGAAGTGCAGTTTACTTTTACTTTTAAGGTTTACTTTTTCAAGGCTGAGAGGCTTGTATTTTCTCTCTGGAAATCTCTCTATTGAAAAATCTCTCACATTTTAAGATTGGCTAACAGCCCCCAGTTTCTCCATAAACAGAACAGCCTCTTTGCTACTCAATAAGCAAAGTCTTCCACCCTTGAGAGTCCACCTGGGGCAAATCGCTACAGTATTATAGTCAGCTGGTGGCCAACAATTCTCTTAGATCCATTAGTAGAGAAATCAAATAACATCTAGGTGGCATGCAGGCAACAGACCATAACTAGTCATTTAAAGAAACACTCTTCAAATGCTTCAGAAAATTCCCTAAATAAAGATTCAAAAAACTCAAAAAATTTCCCAGATGAAGAAGCCTTTTTAAATCTAACAGAGATTGAATACAAAAAGATTATATATAAAACCCTCCTAGAAATTAAACAACATACAACAGAACAAAATGAAAGAGTTGGTAAACTATTTGATATTCTAGAGCACCAACAATCTGAAATACGTCAGGTTAATACCAACATTACAGAATTGGATAATTCTATCCAAAGCCAAAAGAGTAGGATTGAACAGATGGAAGTTAGAATCAGTGACCTAGAAGACAAAGTAACCAATGCCAACATTTATGAGGTAAAATCAGAGAAAAGAAATAACAAAAATGAAGAAACATTAAGAAACATATGGGACTCCACGAAGAGGAATAATTTACATTTAATTGGAGTTCCTGAACAAGGGAGGATTAATGACAACATAGAGAGTATTGCTGTAGAGATGCTGACAGAAAATTTTCCTGAGATTATGAAAAAAAGGGAAAATAGATATCCAAGATGTCTATCAAACACCACAAAAGTTAGATCCAAATAGAAGAACGCCAAGGCATATTATAATTAAACTTAATAAACTAAAACACAAAGAGATGCTTCTGAAGACAGCAAGGCTCAAGTCAACACTAACATTCTGAGGAAAACCCTGTAGACTTTCATCTGACTTTTCTGCTGAAACAATGCTGGCCAGAAAACAATGGGCAGACACGTTCAAAGTCCTGAACAAGAAAAACTTCCATCCCAGAATTATCTATCAGAGATAAATTATCTATCAGAGATGATGGTGGAATTAAGACTTTTGAAAATAAAGAGAAATTTAAAGACTTCATAAAAACTAAACCCAAATTACACGAAATATTGAAAGAAGCTCTTCCCTAAATACGTTTTAGGTGATAATTTAAGGCACTTCATCCAAATTTCTAATCAGCTAAGGAAGGCACAAAACTTCATCAAAACAAACCAAAAACTACAATATTATAATAAGGGAATTCATGGTCATATCATGACAACTATAATATCACATTGAAAGAGGGATACACTACATTAGTTACACTTGTTTTTTTGATGCAGCAACAGTTTCTGACTTTTAAAATAATTAAAATTGATTTCAATAATTATACATTAAGGGGGATTAGGTATGTAGCCATAGAACTAATTAACAATAAACTATTTGAAAAGAAAAATCACAATACAGGAGTCTCAATAAATATAAAATCAAAACTAATACCATCCATAAAGAAGAATGTCCCAGGACAGATTAATAAGAACAACAGAGAAAACACCAACATGAAAATAAACATATTGCAATGACATCACTAAATGTATATTTATCAATAATTACATTGAATGTAAATGGACTGAATGCTCCAGTAAAGAGACAGCAAGTGATATTGTGGATCAAAAGACATGACCCATCTATATGTTGCTTACAAGAAACACATCTTAGACTTAAGGATAAGAACAAGTTGAGAATTAAAGGTTGGAATAATATATATCAAGCTAATAATACACAAAAAAGAGCAGGCGTGACAATATTAATCTCAGATAAAATAGATTTTAATGTAAAGTCCACTATTATGGACAAGGATGGTCACTATTTATTACTGAAAGGTTCAATACTGAAGCAAGACTTAACAATATTGAATATTTATGCACCTAATACCAAAACACCTAAATACATTGAACAAATACTGACAACGTTGAAAAATGAGATTGATCATTTCACAGTAATAGTTGGGGACTTTAACACTCCCCTTTCAGTTAAGGATAGATCATCCAGAAAAAAGCTCAGTAAAGATACAGATCTTGTTACAACAATCAACCAACTTGACCTTATTGACATATACAGATTTTTTCATCCATCAACAGATAAATATACTTTCTTCTCCAAAGCACATGGAACATTCTCCAGAATAGACCATATGTTGGGTCATAAAACTACTCTACATAAAATCCACAACATTGATTTATTGCAAAGTACCTTCTCAGACCACAGAGCTATAAAAGCTGAAATCAATAACAGAAAAATTGTAGGTAAAAATTCCAACTTGTGGAAACCGAATAACACTTTACTCATAAAGCCTTGGGTTATAAAAGAAATTAAAGACACATTAAAGAAATTTATGGATTCAAATGAGAATGAAAACACATCCTACCAGAATTTATGGGATACAGCAAAAGCAGTGCTCAGAGGTCAGTTTATCTCTATAAATGCACATATCTGGAAAGAAGAAAGAACACAAATTAAAGAATTAACCTCACAGCTTGAAAAAGTAGAAAGAGAGCAACAAAGAAACCCCTCAGGCACCAGAAGAAAACAGACTATAAAACTTAGAGCCGAACTAAATGAATTAGAGAATAGAAAAATGATTGAAAAAATTAACAAAGCCAAAAGTTGGTTCTTCGAAAAGATCAACAAAATTGATAAGCCATTGGCTAAACTTACAAAAGAAAAATAACAGATGATACAAATAACCCGATGAAGAAATGAGTTGGGAGATATTACAACAGACCCATCTGAAATACAATATAGATCATAACAGAATACTGTGAAAAGCTATACTCTGACAGGTTTGAAAACCTGGGGGAAATGGACAAATTTCTGGATTCATATGACTCCCCAAGACTATCACAAGGAGAAATAGATCAACTTAATAAATCTATCACAAAGGAAGAGATTGAGGAAGTCATCAAAAATCTACCAACCAAAAAAAGTCCTGGCCCAGATGGCTTCACCAGAGAAGTCTACTAAACTTTTAGAGAAGAATTAACTCCAATACTAATGAGGCTATTTCACACCATAGAAAGAGATGAAATACTTCCAAATTCCTTCTATGAAGCCAGCATAACCCTGATACCAAAACCAGGGAAAGATCCCACTGAAAAAGAAAATTACAGACCAATATCACTGATGAATCTAGATGCAAAAATCTTCAACAAAATTCTAGCCAATAGAATTCAACAGCATATAAAAACAATCATTCATCATGATCAAGTTGGTTTCATTCCAGAGATGCAGGGCTGGTTCACCATCAGAAAAACAATTAATGTAATCAACCATATTAATAACACAAAATATAAAAATCACCTGATTCTGTCAATTGATGCAGAAAAGGCATTTGACAAAGTTCAGCATCCATTCATGCTTAAAACTCTCAGAAAAATAGGAATAAAAGGGAAATTCCTCAATATAACCAATAGCATCTATGCAAAGCCAACTGCTTTCCTCATCCTGAATGGTGAAAGACTGAAAGAATTCCCTTTGAGAACAGGAACTAGACAAGGATGCCCGCTCTCACCACTTCTATTCAACATTGTCCTAGAAGTTCTCACCAGAGCAATTAGACAAGACAAAGAAATAAAAGGCATCCGTATTGGCAGTAAAGAAGTAAAGATTTCTCTCTTTGCAGATGATATGATTGTTTATGCAGAGAATCCAAAGCAATCCATAAGTAAACTGTTAGAGTTAATAGAAGAATTCAGCAAAGTGTCGGATACAAGATAAACATAACTAAATCAGTGGGATTCCTTTATACCAACAGTGACATTATTAATGAAGAAATCACCAAATCAATTCCATTTACTATAGCTCCCAAGAAGATAAAATACCTAGGAATAAATCAAACTAGAGAAATAAGAGATCTTTGCAGAGAAAATTACAAGACATTGCTACAAGAAACTAGGAGGAACTTACATAAGTGGAATAATCTGCCCTGCTCATGGATAGGAAGACTCAATATTGTGAAAATGTCTATTTTGCCCAAAGCACTCTACTTGTATAATGCAATCCCAATACAAATTCCAATGACATTTTTTAATGAGATGGAGAAACGAATTATCAGCTTTATTTGGAAAGGGAAGACACCCTGAATAAGTAAAACAATACTGAAAAAGAAGAACATGCTGGGAGGCTTCTCACTACCTGACTTTAAAACCTATTACACTGCCACAGTAGTCAAAACAGCCTGGTATTGGTACAAAAAGAGACATATAGACCAATGGAACAAAGTAGAGACCCCAGAGATGCCACCATCCTCTTATGAACAGCTGATATTTGACAAAGGTCTTAAGTTTTTGAACTGGGGTAAGAACAGTCTCTTTAACAAATGGTGCTGACATAATTGGATATCCATCTGCAAAAAATTGAAACAAGACCCATATGTCACACCTTACACAAAAATCAACTCAAACTGGATAAAAGACCTGAATATAAAAGCTAAAATGATAGAGCTCATCCAAGATACGATAGGGTCAACAATGGATGTTTTAACATGCAATATTGACCGACTTCAAAATCTGACAAACAAAACATATTCATCAGAAGAGAAAATAGATAAATGGGAATTAATAAGAATAAAACACTTCTGCTCATCCAAAGACTTCACTGAAAGAATTAAAAGACCATCTACAGAATGGGAAAAAATATTTGGCAACTCTATGTCAGACTGACGCCTGATCTCCATGATCTATAAGGTTCTACAAAATATCAATGAGAGAGACAAATCATCCAATTAAGTGATGGACAAAGGAGATTGAGAGACATTTCTCTAAGGAGGAGATCCAGGCAGTTAGAAAACACATACAGACATGTTCCCGATCATTAATTGTTAAAGAATTTCAAATCAAAACGACAATGAGATACCACCTCACCCCAAAAAGATTGGCTGTGATCCAAAAAACACAAAACAATAAATGTTGGAGGGGCTGTGGAGAAATTGGAACTTTCCTTCACTGTTGGTTGGATTGCGGAATGGTGCAACCTCTTTGGAAAGCAATTTGGCGTTACCTTAAAATGATGGATATAAAAGTATCATTTGACCCAGTTATTCCTCTGCTCGGAATATATCCTACGAAACTAAGGCCATTCACATCAACTGCTACCTGCACACGAATGTTCATTGCAGTGCAATCCACGATAGCAAGAAGTTGGAATCAACCCAGATGCCCAACAATGGAAGAATGGATAGGTAAGCTTTGGTATATGTACGCCATGGAGTACTGTACACTGATAAGGAACAACAATGATAGCAGGAAACATCTCTCAATTTGGTCTCAACTGGAGGACATTATATTGAGTGAAACTAGTCAGCGACGGAAGAACAATTATTATATGGGACCCCTACGATAAAAACTTAAAAGCATACTCATACATACTAGAAAAGACTCTTTGACGGCTACAAGGGTGGGGAAGGTGGGAGGACGGGAAGGCAAGGGGCAAGGTTTTAGATTAGATAGTTGTTAGAAGTTTGGTTGGGTGAAATTGGTGACAATTCACATTAGTAAGAGGATCAATATTAATGAGACTTCGACACAACTTGTGTACCCGATATTGTAAACACAGAGTCTGTACACTTTCATTTTTTTATTTAATAAAAAAAAAAAAAAGAAAATTAAAGTTGTCACTTTGAAAGCTAAAGTGCACCTGATCCGAGCCATGGTATTTTCAATCATATCATATGCATGTGAAAGCTGGACGATGAACAAAGAAGATAAAAGAAAGAACTGATGCCTTTGAATTGTGCTGTTGGACAAGAATGTTGAATGTCCCATGGACCACCAAAAGAACAAACAGATCTGTTCAGGAAGAAGCACAGCCACAGTCCTCCTTGGAAGCAAAGATGGCCAGATTGTGTCTTACATACTTTGGACATGCTGTAAGGAAAGATCAGTCCCAGGCGAAGAACATCATGCTTGGTAGAGTGGAGGGTCAGCGAAAAAGAGGAAGACTGTCAGCAAGATGGACTGACACAGTGGCCACAATAATGAGTTTAGCATAGAAACAATTGTGGACAAGGAGCAACATCAGGCAGTGTTTTTTTCTGTTGTGCATAGGGTCACTGTGAGTTGGAACTGACTTGATGGCACCTAACAACAACTGCTTTACTGATAAGAAGCCCCGGTAGTATAGTGGTTAAGCATTTGGCTGCTAACCAAAAAAGATAAGCAGTCTGAATTAACCAAGAGTTCCTTGGAAACCCTATAGGGTGGTTCTATTCTGTCCTGTTGGGTTGCTATGAATTGGAGTCTACTTGATGGCAAGGGATTTATTTTATTACTTTAACAGAAAAAGATAAGAGTGGAAAATGTGTAGATCTTACATGCTGAGTCTGTTTATGTGAAAGTTTCCCACAAAAACCTTTTCCAAGATTGTGTATTGTGTATTGTTGATGTGTCCTCATGGGTCCTTTTGAGTCCAGCTCCAGCTGGTTCACATTTTTTATACTCAAGGATAGGGAATAATGACTCTGATTTTAACTCCTAAATCAATGTTTAAAGGAATTTATAAATCACAAGTATTAATTCACACAGGGACCAAAAAAATAACAGAGGAAACAGGTTGTGTTAGGAAGACAATAGAAAGTGAAGAGTGTGGGAATTTGGAGGCTCATGCCCTGTCTAAGGAGATTGTGGCAATGGGGATGTGACTCCTGTGGAGAGAGATCTGTAGATTTTCCAGCAGAAGTACAAGTCTTTGTTGTGTTTTGTTTCCTTCTTTTAATTCTGAAGTTATTTACAACTGAAAAAGAGTATTGTCTGCCTGGGTGTTCCTTCTCACAGACAGCTTCTGGGCTAAAAATAGAGTATGACCTCAAATATCAGGTCAGCCACATTTTAGGTATATGACCTTGAATCAATAATTTAACTTCTCTGTGTCTTAGCTTCCTCAGCTATACCAGAAGATGAAGATTGTATATCAAACGAGGTAATGTATATATGAAATTAGATACAACTATGAAACAGGCCCTAGTATATAGTTATCATTTAGTGCTTGTTATTATTACAGTCTTACTGAAAAGATGTAATTAAATAAGCAACTACAGTCAAGTGTCATAAGTACTCTGATAGGGGAGTTGCACAGTGATATGGAAACACAAGGTAGGAGCATCCTGCAGTATTGTGCAAAAGAGGGTGTGTATGTAGTAAAATGAAACAAACAAACACAAACTTTTGCCATCAAGTTGATTCAAACTCATGGTTACCATACAGAACAGAGTAGAATTGCCCCATAGAGTTTCCAAGGAGTGGCGGGTAGATTTTTAAACTGCTAACCTTTTGGTTAACAGCCGTAGCTCTTAACTACCATGCCACCAGGGTAGAAAACCCAAACCAAACCTATTGCTGTCAACTTGGTTCTGACTCACAGCGACCAGGGTAGAGGTTTGTAATACAGAAGATGGGGTGAACTTCCCAGAGGAGATTTCACTGGAAGAGCAGAGAATCCAGCCTGGCACCTTGTAGATTTTAAAAGCAGTTTAGTTCGGTGTATTCACAGCCTACGTGGGAGCATGTGGTGAGAGTTGATGCCAGAGACGTAGGGAAGAGCCTGCCTTCAGATCAGCTCCCCAGACAGTTATGTTAAGAAGTTTGGGCTTCAGGAGTTCACTGAAGCAGTGGAACCTACACAATCAATTTGCGTTTTCAAAGACTCATTTTGCCTGTAACACGGAGACCACAGAGTCTACTCAATCAAACACAAGGTGATTGAGTAGGAGGTTTCAGTGAGAATTCACATGAAAGATAATGATGGCATTAATTGGTGTTAATTGTGATGGAAAGGAATAGGGGGACATACCGTATTTAGAAGGTGAAATTGATGGTTGGTCAGCTGTTGAGGATGAGAGGAGGCGTCAGAAAAGTCTCCCAGGTTTCTGGTTTGTTCAATTAAATGGATGCTGGTGCCATTTAGTGAGACTGGGATTACTACCAAAAGACCTAACCCATCTGCAGTGGAGTCGATTCTGATTCACGGCTGTTCCAGGTGTTGCAGAGTACATTTGCACTGCAGAAGGTTTTCAAGGCCATGAATTGCCAGGCCTGTCCTCGGTGGTGCCTCTGGACAAGTTGAACCACCGATGTTTCTATTAGTACTTAAACACTTAACCATTTGCACTACCTAGGGAATCTTTCTTCAGTCCTGATGCCCATTCTTAATCTGGCTTTTCAGATTCCTTGTTCAGCATGCAGATTGAATAGTATGGTAAAAGGATACAATCTTGATATACCTTGCCTGATTTTAAATAGCTTCTTATCCCCTTATTCTGTTCAAGTGACGTCTGCCTTTGATCCATGTACAGGTTTCTCGTGCATGCTATTAAGTGTTCTGGAATTTCCATTCTTTGCAATGTTATCCATAACTTGCTACAATTCACACAGTCAAATACCTTACCATAGTCAATAAAACACAAGTAAACATCTTTCCGAATTTTCTGCTTTCAGCCAAGATCGAGCTGAAATCATCAGTGATGCTCCTGGTTCCATATCCTCTTCTGAATCCTGCACTTTTTTTTTCTATGTGCTACTGTGAACATTTTTTAATTATCTTCAGAAAAATTTTACTTGGATGTAAGTTTAATAGCATTCACCTTGTCTGAATATATGCGATAGCTTTTTTAATTCTATTTGAGTTAAATAATCATTTGCTTTGACCCTACATATCTCTTAGAATTAAGGATTTCCTTGATATTCTGAAGTAAGGTATTTGTTTTTATAGACAGCAGGTGTTTATTAGAGAGATCATTCCTGTACTGATAAGCCCAGAGCTCTAATAAATGGTATAGGTTTTCACATACAAATTTATAAGCTGACCCTTCATTCATTTAGCAGGCATTGTTCTGGGTGTGAGACATTCAACAATGAACAAAACAGACAAACATCTCTGCCCTTAAAGTGATTACAATCACTGCAGAAGACAGACAGTAAAGATAGGAAAACATAGAGCATGCCAGAAGGTGATGAGTTACTTGGAGAAAAATTAAAGCTGAGAAGAGGGAAAGGAAAACCTGGAGAGGAAAGTTTTCAGTTTTAAATGGGACTGGTAAAGGGAAACTTTATTAAACGTGACATCTGAGCAGAAATTCAGAGTAGATTAGGCAAAATAACAAGCAACTGTGTGGGGGAAGAGTGTGCCAGGCAGAAGATACGGAAAACACAAAAGCGCTTCCCAGCCACGGCCTCCACAGCATGGAAGCCAGTTTGCCTAAAGGAGAGTAAGGAAGAGGGAAATTGGTCGTAGGTGAAGCTGGAAAGGTAAGGAGGTAGAAGTTTTAGATTGCTTGGGTCTCTTGGGCCCTCATAGGAAGGATTCCACACAGGGTTTTGGCAGAGGACTGACATGTTCTGACTTGTATTTTTAAAAGATCCTCCCTTTGGCTTATATTTAAAATAGGAGGCTGAGAGGCAAAATTAAAATGGGAGCAATTCCAATAATTCAGGAAGGAACTGATGGGAGTGGTGCTGTGAGGGTTAATTCCAGTAGGCCTGGAAACAGCTTGAGCTGTTTTTACTGAAGTGAGAGATGTATCTGTATGGCACCGACTCTTGGTCAAGGTATGAAACGTACTGATTAATAGTGGTGTTCTGTAGCCAGGAGTCTAAAAGTCTCAGGGTGGTTTTTACCAGCTCGTCAGCTTTGTTTATTGATAACGGTGAGATTAATGACTTGCACCTGGTTCTGCTGAAGGTTCAGTAATGGTGACTGGTTAAGTAGCAAGAAATATGCCTGGGTGACTGGCAATGTACAAGGGACCCTGGCCAAGGATCCGTTTCTGGATCTTTGGTTCTGCGATGCTACATGCAGATGTCAGTGGCTCCTCATCATGGTGGGAAAGCGTGTTATGAGCTCTGCAGAAGGAGGGTGATACTGAGTGCCTTCAATCCTTTCCTTCCGTTATCTATTAAATGAATGCCAAGTAGGCTTTGCCTCAACCGTCCTTTCCATCTCTATCCTATCCATTTCCCAGAATGAAAAAATTGAGAGGCTGTGCCTGGCCTTTCTAAACCTCTTGTTGTGAGGCAGCCGTTGGCACGAGTCCATAGCCTTACTTTAATGTTAATGCTCTATCGTTTGCTTTTCCAGCAAGAAAAACATTAGATGTGTCATTTTGGTGAGTCCTGCAAGTCATCTGTAGAAAATGAAACTTGTCTAACCGCTACCATTCATGCAGTGGCTTAGGCCAGACTAGTAGCAGCGGAGGTGATAAGGCAGTCAGTCAGATCCTATATAAATTTTAAACATAGACTTGACATGGTTTGTTAATGGATTCGGTGTGGGTGTGATAGAAAAGGGTCAAGATGACACCCAATTTTTTCAGCCAGGGTAACTGGTAGGTTAGAGTTTGGAAGGATTGTTGACATGAAGCTCCTTGGCATTTAGTTAATAGATAATGGAAGGAAAAGAACTGAAAACATTGAGTACAGACCAAATATTTTAAGAGGACCTGATACAAGCAGGCAGAGAAAAAGGGATTTTTGCTGAGAGAAGCCCCAAGCTATAAATGTTTAAAAGAACTGGTTATAAAAGACATGAAAGAGAAGTTAGTGTTTTTCTAAAAAGATTTTAAAATTTTCCTCAGAAAAATGTTTTTTTTTTTTTACTACACTGAAAAATAAACAAAAAACTGAATTCCTTACCTTTGTGTCAATTCCACCTCACAGTGACCCTATGGGATGGGGCAGAACAGCCCCCTGAGGCTTCCAAAGAGCAGCTGGTGGATTTGAACTGCTGACCATTTGGTTAGCAGTCAGATGCTTAGCCACTATGCTACCAGGGCTATTGGAGCTACTTTAATTTAGCTAAGCCAAGCCAAGTGCTAACAAATAGGAAAAAAAAATGAAAGAAATATAGAGTTTAATTCTGTTATGCAACTTGTTCCATGAGCTATACCATTCTGTCTCTAAAATATTTTGTTTCAATGTTATATTTCACATAACTAAAATAAAAGGTATATTACAGCTTAATAAATCAAAAGCTGAACACCATAGATAATACAAAATATTAACTCATTTTACCATATGGAATATTATCTTTAGGTAAAATATTATTCCCTGTAATTCTACACTGACTATTAATTCCAGAATTACATGGGTATTATGCACACCCAAGTAAAGAATGTCATGTCTAACCTAAATTAAATCTGCTATCAGTGTTACTATTGGCTTTTAAAATTTATTCTGTTCTGTGTTTACATTTCATCTGAAAGTCTTTTGCCGAGAATCTGAGAGGATTTTTTCTTGGCTGGAAAGTGAGAAACTGAAAACATGCTTAACCTCTGTGTAGAAGGTACTGAATAAATGTTAAACAGAAGAAGAAATACATTAGTGAATATGTGAGTTAATGAATAGTCACATGAATAATTTATGAAAGAATTCATGAATCTTAGTGTCATGTATAATGCAAAAAACATATCATATAAACAGAGAAGAAGTCATGAGTCCTTTATTAAACATCTCTTGAGGAATACATGCAGAAGCAGGGCAATAAGAAGGTCATCATGGTTGATGGTTCTAGAGCAAACGGAATAGATAGACAAGGAAAGCGCAATGAGGAGGCGAGACCTATATCTAACCAGAAGATTTCGGTAAACCATAACTATGTATTTAGGTAGCATACTCTAATGGACACTGAAGTTAGAACAAGAAGAAACTACTCGGAAGAGAATGCATAATTCCAGGGATACAACTGCCATCATGTAAGAGAAGGGTGGAGGCTATTTCTTACTTTTCTGAGTCAGAAATTTATGACCTCTCTACACTCTTATCAATGTATCAAGGAACTGACAGATTTATGTGCACTTTCACAAAGAATTGTGTGGGTATTTTCAGACAAGTAGTCTCTCCACCCACTCATTTCCCCTGGTGTTTTCTTAAACCAGGTAGCAAACTGAGGTGTGGAATTGAGACAGATTCTGAAAAGGCATTTTAGAGAGTTAATCAGAAAATGCAGTCATTGATGGTTCAGTTCTCTGATGACAGAATTCTTACCTTCCCGTGCAGGAAAATCCTGGCTAATCAATCACACATTCAGTTACCATTTGTCTGTCTGTAAATGCAGACAGACAAATCAGCAGTTTGGTGTTTGTCTTCAGAAACAGAGAATACCAAACCAAAACCCATTGCTGGTTGAGTTGATTTCCAACTCATAGCAAACAAGGTAGTGCTGAGATAAATGCAAAGAAGAAAAGATTTAGGTCAAAATTGTTTGAAGTTTTTTCCCTCCCGGAATTCTAGTCCAAGCAGATGCTCAGAGAAAAGTGTGTTCCATGGTTGGACACACGTCTGCAACAACTCTGTGTCCTTTCTAGAGGATGCACAATGCTTGCCAAAGTCCCTAAGCTCCCCCAGTCCTGAAGAGAACCATGTGGATTTCTTGAACCTGGTGTCTCCAAAAGTAATGGGTCCACAAGGTCTTTTAGAATATGACATTCATCCCAGTTCTGCCTTAATGATATGGACTATACTTGGATCATGCCTATGCAGACAATAAGACCACAACAAAATATACACCAAGCCAGATCCATGGGGAATGGAATCATTTAGAGGTGATCAAAGACTCTGGCAGCTAAACATAATCTTTTGATGCTCAGAGCATGGAAAAAAAATAAATTATATAGGCTAGGAACCATGCACCACACCACTCAGGCACAACTGGGATTAAAAAGAATTAAATCAAAACCAAGAAACTGGAACAGAAGCCTAATAATTAAATACACTAGACTGTATTTTTAATGACTCCTTCTGGTGGTACAAGGGGAAAATTTTCTCAGATGAAGAATATTAAGATTACAATATTTTTTACTAAATTCATGCTTTCTAAACTCAGATCTGCTGGCCTTTGGAAAGCCTTATTTCCCAGGGGTTCTAAAGGGTCTAGAGGGAGGAGAGTGGAGGTTTTTGCATGTTCATAAAAAGACTCCCAAGGCCTCTTGGACATCAAATTCCTCTTAACAAACAATAATTTGTTGAATTAAGTGCCAGTGAAGCAGATGGATTACATTTCCCTCATAATGTGTACAGATTAAAAAATTAAAGAGAAAAAGTACTTGGTAAAACCAGCTTTGTGTTTTTGCTGGACTTGAAACATTTAGAAAAATGGTTTGAGATAGTAGGCTTTTTAAATGGCCCCTGCAACCAGACTCATTGACTGTAACATTCTATTAAAAAAACAGATGGGAAAGTGGTTTATTACTGACTTCACAAAGGGAAAACAATAAAATGCAATACTCCTGGAAGGATAAAATCTTTTTACATCATACTTTCATAAAGTTAGGTTGAGATTTGTCTCTAACAGACTTCTAAAATAACATAAATTCAGGGATTTCATTTTTTGAAAAGATTAAGTCAGTATGAGACAGCAGAGAAGGGAAAAAAAAGCAAATGCAATGAAAAATGGGAGCATAAATTTATACTTCTGCAGTGGGCAATTTCATGGAATGTATTCACACATAAATAATAAGCATTCTGTATATGTTTTTAACAAGAAATAGCATGGTGTTATGGATTATTTATCTTGTGAAGTGTCTACTACAGTGCTGCCTATGTGGATATTTGAGGATAAGGATGACTGGCACAATTTAGCTTTTTATTAATGAAATAATTTATAATTATACATTTGTTTATTTGAATTCAAGAATAAATAAATTACAGGAGAATGCTAAGTTTCACATGCATAACTCATGTACAGTACAATTTCATTAATTTTCAAATTCCATTTTTAATTTGTAATGTAGAAATTTTATTTCCTTTGTGTGATTCATTATTTATTAAGGCTGATACTGTTGGGAAGGCATATAACAGAAAATCATCTTTGTAGAAATGCTTCACATAGAGAACTATTGCAATAAGAAAACTCATATTCAATCCTAACAGACTATTTGTACGTGCTTCTATTCAACATCATGTTGAAATCTTGAGTACACCAACAATGTGTCTCCTCATTTACTGAGACTCTGAGATGCATTCATGGGATAGAATTTGAGGCTGAGATTCTGACTCTGAATATTAAATTTTGGTTTTTCAGGTTAAAGTGCACTCATTGATCTTTCCACTGGGAAGGTTGAAATTCCCAAAAGAGTGATTAGAAATCCCAAGACCAATTTAAAATCTGAGAGTGTTGCTGTATACAGCCCGATGTTCATGTTGCTGGTACTAACACTGCCTCAGATATAGTTCAGAAGAAGGTGACTAGCATATACCTCAGCCTCCAACTTAAAACTCACTATCACTGTATCACGATGGAAATAAACGACTCTAAATGAGTTGACTGAGAATTCATTCATACAGAGCAACTTTACTGGTGTCCAAAGTATATAGTAGTACTTCAGATTATATTGCTACCTTCATTCTCTACCACCTTTACAGTGTTATGCTGCAAAATTTTAGTGTATTTTTCAAATTAGAGAACACAGATTGAAAAATGAACAAAAAAAGGAAATTTAACTGCAACTCCTAACCATCCAATGAAAACTTCTCTTTTGTTTTCTTCTTTCTTTTCTTTTCCCTTGTTTTCCCAAATCCACATCATTTGAAGCTGACTTCAGTTCCCAATTTTCTCTCAGATACCCACATTTCCCCTGCTCTTAATCCCAAAGGCACCGAGTCCCGGTGTGAGAACACTTGGCCCACCGCAGCTTCATGACTCCCCTATGCTCCTCCTTCCCCCTATGGGGATCAGCTGGGGATTGACCTATGACCCAAACTGGTGTCACCTGGGTCTTCAGATGCAATACAAATGGAACACACTTCTCTTTTGCTTTTTTTTTTAAGCCTATCTGAGCAAGTTTTTCAGTCAATTGAAACAAATAGTATTCCTTGTAGCCTCTGTCCCACTTCTTCCTGACATATATATATTTTGTATGGTTACTTCTATGAGTTAAATTTTCCAACAATACAGTAAGTCTTTTGCTTGGCAATATTAATTCTGTAAAAAATTCAAAGACATAAAGTAGACTTCAGTTAGTCCTGCCTTAAGAACACAGCTATAGCTTGGTGGCTTTCTTACATTAATTGATTTTTTCTAGCGTACTTGCAGTTTTAGAGTGCTTTCAATAGATTTGCTGCTTTGATACACAACATTATAGTGAAGAAATGAGTCATTGCTTTTTCTACATTGCTTCTATGGTTTTTGATTGCATTTCATATTTGAGTGGCATTTGTTTGAAACATAACTCATCAGTCTTGTAAGTTTCCCATTAAAATTAGCTTAACTAGTTAAACACATGCATGTAGATTGAAAAAAAATCATCCCATCTTAAAAGACTTTAGGCTATAAATTTACAATTCCTCTTTGATACCATGTGAGAACCATAACCTCTTGATTTCTATTTAAAATAGCAAGATGAGCAACACTTTCTAATTGAGCCACTGTAGGTATAGAACATGATAATATCAGAGGGTAGCTTTATAAGAATTCATCAGATAAACATGAACTTGAAAAATTTCTAACCTCACCCCTTTGTCTTTCCTTTAACTCATACTACTCATGCTGTGGCAATAAGATTAGTACATAGGCTAGAAAACTGAAAAAATATCATTTTCTGGCCTTTTTTTCAGGTAGTACACTGAAAATTTATTATTTGCAAACTTGTGTTTTTAACAGAGAAAAGAAAAGTCTTGTTCTGTCTAATGTGATAAAAATGATTCAACCAAAAGTGTCCACATGAACACAGAGAGAGGAAACTTAGTGTCATGGATTCATTTGTGTCCCCCCAAAAATATGTATAGCCATGTAGCTGGAACATGAGTCCCTATATTTTATGATTGTCCTCCCTGTTTTGATTTTCCTATGCTGTATATTAGAGGATTATGGTGGGACCGTTAATCTCTTTATAAGATTACCTCCTTGCTCCAAGATAAAAGGAGCTTCCCTAGAGTAGGGCTTGTACCACCCTTTATCGTTTCATCCATCAAGAGATAAAAAGGAAGCAGTGAGTTGGAAACTTTGCACCATCAAGAAAGCAGCACCAGGAGTAGAGCGTGTCCTTCAGACCTGAGGTTCCTGTGCCAAGATACTCCCTGACGAAAGACTGATGCAACATAAGGGCTTGTCTCCAGAGCTGACAAAGGGGAAAGTCTTCCCTGGAGACTACACCCTGAATTTGGACTTGTAACCTACCAGACTCTGTAAGCATAAAACTTTCCTTGTTAAAGCCATCCACTATGTGGTATTTCTGTTAGAACAGCACTAGATGACTAAAACAGCTAGCAAAAATCAGAATGTTCTGTGATAAAAATTCTGTCGATGGTAATGTTTATGAATGTCATTATTAAAAAAATAATGTAGAAATGACTTTGAAATGTGAGAAATACATGAGTGAATGATTATTAATTTTACATGAGTAGGACCAGAAAAATCAGCAACAAAATATTCTCATTTTAAATCAGCTTTTATAGAGAGAAAAATTGTCTTCAACATTAAACATTCACACCTAGCATTTGTAATAGGATACTTAAGCTTATCTTTGTTAGACTGTCATAAAAGAAAAAAAAATCTATTAAAAAGTTTATATAGTTTATAGAATACAACAGGCCAATATCTCTGCAGTTTTTAAACAAAAATGCAAAAACAATTCAGTGGAGAATGATGATTTTTTCATCAAATGGCAGTGGAACTATTGGATATCTATATGCAAAAAAAAAAAAAAGAATCTCAAACCTCATGCTTTATACTGTGGTAGACGCTTAGTCATCTAGTGCTGTTGTAATAGAAATGCTATAAGTAGATGGCTTTAAATTTATTTTCTTGAAATCCAATGGGTTAGATAGAAGTCCAAATTCAGGGTCTGAGCTCCAAGAGTGAAGGCTTACTCTCTCTGGTGGGCTTGGAGGAAGGGTCTTGTCATCAGTTTTCCCCTGGACTAGGAGCTTCTCCTCATAGGAACCCCAGGTCCAAAGGATGCTCTCTGCTCCCAGCACTGCTGTCTTGGTGGTAAGAGGTCCTCAATTCTCTGTTTGCCTATATTTGCTTTTATTCTTGTAAGATAACAGGTGGTGCAAGCTACGTTCCAGGGAAACACCCTTTACATTGAATCCATATGTTACCTTAGTAAGGGTGTTACATCCAACCCTAATCCTCTTTAACTATAGGCAGAGACGGTGGTTTATAACACATAGGAAAATCTACAGATGGAGGACAAACACACAATACTGGGAATCTGGGCCTAGCCAGGCTGACACATATTTGAGGGAAAGGGGGCTACGATTCAATTCATGATACATGGGTCAGTGGACTATGGCTCGTCGGTCAAATCTGGCCCATCATTTGCTTTTGTAAATAAAGTTTTATTGTGAGGATGGAAATAAAATTGAGTTAGATGTGGACAAAGAGGTGAAGAAAGAGAAAATCTAGATAATAAGGGTGGAGGGGTAAAAGAGGAAGTTCTACAAAGCAAGTTACCATATGTTTGTGCATTTCATAGAAACAGTAGAAGAGGCTAAGGTAGAAAAGCTATTATCTAAAATTTAGGAAAAATGAATAGCAAAGATATTGCAGGCATATGATTGTTGAAAGAAAAAAAAAGAAGAGCAAAATCATATCCCTACAGAAAAAAATCACAGTAGATAATACCAAGCCAAACGAAACCAAACCAAACCAGAGCCATTGCTGTCAAGTAGATTCCAACTCTAGCTGACCCTATGGACATGGTAGAACTGCCCCCATAGAGTTTCCAAGGAGTGTCTGGTAGATTTGAGCTACTGGCCTTCTAGTTAGCAGCCTCAGCACTTAACCACTATGCCACCAAGGCTTGTAGTAGTTATACATGCCCATAACACAACTTGTTCATAAATTAGCTAAATAACCAAATGGAAGAATATGAAACCATTCTCGTTTAATTTGTCACATCCTACTTGTTAGGTCAGTCAATACCAGTCCATTTTAGTTCTCTAATGCCTAGAACACCGATGTTTATGTGTTCTATTTCCTTTATGACAGCTTCCAGTTTTTCTAGATTCATACTTCATACATTCCACATTCCCATTATTAACAGATGTTTGCAGCTCTTTCATCTCGTGTTGGGTCTTGTTGCATCAGCAAATGAAGTTCCCAAAAGTGTGACTCCACCCATCTTGCCACTAATGTCATTTCTAGTATGAGGAGGCAAGTCTTTCCCTCTCATTTTCAGATTTTAAGTGCCTTCAAACCCGAGGGGCTTACTTCTAACTCTGTATCAGACAATGTTCTGCTGCTTTTCTTAAGATTTTCCCTGAGGAGTTTTCAGAGAAGCCGACCAGGTCCTTCCTTCTAGTCTGTCTTAGTCTGGAAGCTGTGCTTATGAACGACCCCGCCGGTATTCTGAAACACCTAATGTCCAAACTTCCAGTGTCACAGCAATACCTAAGCTACCACAGTAGGACAAACCGACAAGTGCAGAGGATGTTGTGTGGGTAATGTGAAAATAAAACAACCTAGTTATTATGAAATCTGTCAATGCTACCATTCTATGTCCTTTAGAACACAAATACTTGCTGTGGAAGAATGAAGACATAGGTGTACTTCAGAAAGGTTAAGTAAAAACTCACTAGTACTGAATTTGAATTAAAGTATTGGTATGAAATTGTCATATTTTCTATACATACATTTAAATATGTTTGTAAACATACACTGTAGTTTTAGGCAAGTTCCTTCTGTAACTGTCAACTGTTCCATGTGTCAGTGAGGTGTTTTCATAAGTGTACTATGCAAATTTTTGGTAAGATGAAAAGACATCTTGGAATCCACATTGTGTTGTTAAAATATCATGTCCTATTAATGAAATTAGGCTTCAAAGAGAAAAGGATGACTCTAGGTTTGAAGGAATTGTAGATGGTTAATTTGGAACTATGAAAGACTGCTAACGTCATATAAAAGTATTTAGAAGTTAACTGTACAAAGCTCCATAGAAGAATTTGAGTTTCAAAAAGTATTGTTGTTACTTGCTACTGAGTCAATTCTGACTCATGGTGACCCCAGGTGTACAGAAGAGAACTGTCCCATATATTTTCAAGGCTGTGACCTCTCAAAAGTAGATTGCTAGGCCTATTTTCTGAGACACCTCTGTGTAGATTTGAGTAGCTAACATTTTAGCTAGTAATCGAATGCTTAACCAGTTACTCTACACAGGGATTCTTCCAAAATGATGATACTTACAATTTATTACCTTGAAAACTGTTACATAAAAAGGAGACAGTCATATAATTATTTTGCTTCACCTATATAAAGTGTATCATGGGGTGACCAAATGGAAGATGATGGGAAGCATCTGTTGATAAAAGTATTTTACCTGGTATATAAAAATGAAGACAGTCTTGGAAATGGAAGTGAGTGATCACCATATAGAGTAGTATTGGCTTTGGGGATAAAATACAGAAATGTGATTGAAATAAAGCATGCAGAGGAGTGTCCAGAGTAACTAGCAAAGTTTTATATCCTGATCCAAGTAGTGTTTACATGAGTATTTACTTTATAACAACACATGAAGATTTATATTTATTCGGTAATATTTTCTTTATTTGCACTTTATCTTATAACAAAAAATTAAAAAGAGAAAGAGCAATGAAAATATATTTGTGTTCTATCTGAGTGTACATACGAGGACTGCCAATTAAGCTCAAGAACTCATCCTAGAAAAAGTGCTGCATACCTCATTGCTAAATATCACTACAGTCACCTTCAAAGTACTCCCCTTGGGAAGCTTTGCACCAGTGCCAGTACTAAACCACCCTTCAAAGCAATTTTAGAACTGTTTCTGGAGTGGCCATTGCACATGGTGGCATGATGGCAAGTTTGCAAACGTAACTGTGTAGTTGTCAGTGAGGGAGATTGTAGCCAGTTTTAGCCAAATGACTATACTGGAACACTCTCCCTTCTTACCTGATCTGGTCCCCAGAGACTTTTTTCTTTACCTGAAGATAAAGAAACCATTGAAAGGAAGACATTTTGATGACATGCAGGACATGCAGGACATCAATGGTAATACGATGACAGCTTTTCTAGAAAAAGTTTCAAAATTGCTTGGAAGGGTGGTCTAGGTACTGGCATTTGGTGCATAGCTTCGCAAGGGGAGTACTTCAAAGGTGACCACGGTGATATTCAGCAATGAAGTATGTAGCACTTAGAACAATTAAGTTCATGGACTTCTTATACACATTTTAAATTAGCACTGGTTCACATTTAACGGTACTATTTTTAGTTAGTAAGTCATTTTCATAATTTTATCATATGATTTTCATAATAATGCAGTGACCTTTAGAAGGAAGGTATTTTCTTCTATTAAACACAAGAGAACCACAGCTGAGACTCTACATCATAGAATACATGAATGTGAGGTTTGAGACCTGAACCCAGGCCCCCTAACTTCTAGCAGCCCACCTACACACCCACATCTACACACTGCCACACCTGCAAACCCTGCACCACCTACACATGCTCTCACTCACGTACTCACACATCGGTATGTATTGGTAGGTAGGAAATTTGGTAAACCTACCTGACTCAGCACCCAGCTCACAGGGACATCAGTTAGTAAAGACACCTGTCTTTCCTCCTACTCTATAGATAGTATAAGCTCACCTCTATTACTGGGTAGTTACTGCCTCTGAAGGACGTTTGTATGAAATCTTTTATGGCATAGGTAGTCACTGTTGCTCTAACTCATGCTGTTCAGCTTTTTAGAAGTTAGTTTCGTGTTAAAGAATTCAAGGTAAAGGCATAAGATAACTGTCTTCGCCATCTAGTGCTGCTATAACAGAAATACCGCAAGTGGATGGCTTTAATGAAGAAAAATCTATTTTCTCACAGAAAAGCAAGTGAGAAGTCCAAATTCAGGGCATCAGCTCCAGTGGAAACTGTAGTTAAGAAATTTTAAGAAACATGTTCTCATAGCAAAATAAAATTTCAGAAAGAAAATTTAACTTGAAATTGTATGACTACCAATTTCTACTTTCCTTGCTGACTCCCCTGAGCCCTTCATGAGCTGATAAATAAAAGGAAAGAAAAGATAGTGCCATGAATGCAAAGAATGCAGTTTCATCTTTTTATGATGTTTCAAAATATTGCCTGAAGTTGACAGCTATAACAAATAACATTAGGAGGAAAGAAGTATCCAAAAAATAATGTGAATTATTTTCCAGGAATTCCAAATTTAGGCCCTATATTAACCTTGACAATAAATTGTTTTATAGTTATGAGCTGTGGAAAGATATATAGATGTCGTAGGAGTCATGCATTAGAATTGCTGGTTTCAGCAAGTTCACTTTATGTATCTTCAGTAGCATTGCTAAATCAATCAGTGATGAAGACCTACACAAATAGGCTTCAATCACAACACCATGTATAAGAGAGCAGGCACATTGCAACAACTGTTTTGTAACTTATTATAAGCAAGTAAACATACAATACAAGCAAAGAGTTATTTCAACTTTTACCGTGTCATAAAATTGAAAACTCTTTCTAGATAATAATTATAGTAAAAAGGACAATAATCTCTTTGAGATGAACATTTTTAACTTAAAATTTTTTTTTCCTTCCAGACGACTATTTCTGTCACAATTTTATTTACAAAAGAAAAAAGAAGATGTTGAAAATGATGGTTACTTTTCCTGATTTTTATTTTAGAGCAAATTTTAATTTAACAACTTGAATCAAGGATCATCTTATATTTAACAATACTGATTAAGCTTTTAAAATCCTCCATAGAAACAAATCAAAGCAACAATACCAGGATTTCTGTCAGCATTTGTAGTATGATTGCTGGAGATACAAATTTTAGATATTCTTAGAGCAAGACTATGGGATGGCCAGACTGAGTCTTACATACTGTAGACATGTCAGGAGGGATCACTCCCTGGAACAAGACATCATGCTTGGTGAAGTAGAGTGTCAGCAAAAAAGAAGGCCCTCAACAAGTTGGACTGACTCAGTGGATGTAGCAATGGGTTTAGGTGCAAAAGTGGTTGTGGGAATGACATGTTTCATTCTGTTCACAGTGTTGCAATGAGTTGGAACCAATTCGACAGTACCTAACAACAACAGCAAGTGTGTTTCAACCACGCTGTATTATTTGGCCACAAATATCTTTTCAACACCATTGTGCCTTGTCTTGGCAAACAAGGAAGTGAAACAGAAAGTTTTGGGGTACAGGAATACCCTTACAAATGAAAAATACTCCAGGAATTGTAAAGAATAGCACTTCTAATATTTGTTACTTCATCCTGATTCCAGAATATCCAGAAGGCAACTTTTATTTCTGAAAATTATCTGAGCACTTAAATCCCTAATCAAGCATAATTCAAGACCTTCTAACTGAAAAAATAATGATAATCTCATAATTATTTTAAAAATTAGATTATAAATATAGTCAAGTTTAATGCACATGTGACACAGAATCACAAATTAATTTTTTAAATGTGAGTTCGTTTTCTGATTAGAAATATCCTGATATGCAAATATCCTTAAATGTCCACATATACTTAAATGGCAAATCCTTAGTAGCATTAATTCACCACTGATATACACAATCTTCAATAGAATTGCAAATGTCACAACACCACTAGGTCTTGAAAAGGAAAATTCAGAATGGCTTTAAGTGACTCTAACAATGTTGAATTTGTTTTGAAATAAATAAAGAATACTGTATCACAAAATCTCCTTATTCCCTTTAATTATTGGCCTGTAACTTTATCTAGAAAATTGGCCGAAAATTACAGATACATAAACAGAAAATGGATTTTGACATTCAAATTCAGATTTGGTGTACCAGAAGAATTTATGTTATCATTCAACATATTTGAGAAGCATTCTTTTTAAATAACAGGTTTGAAAATTTTGATAATGAATCTAAAAGGTAAAATGTCTTTTATGTATTTTTTATTTTGACATTCTTATGTAATTGCTTGTATATTCAACACATTACTTATGGTGTGGGAAAAAAATACAAAACTAAAACTAAAGAAACTGATAAAAAATCACACTTACTAGTATTTATAGCACATCTAACATTCTGAGGAAGTCAATGCAAAAAATTGGGGAATATGATAATTGCTATTTAAGCCAAATTAGAGAAAAGAATGAGCTATATTATACATACTTCTCAGGGTTTCAGACAAGACTTAAACCAAGCTTATATCATTCAAGGCATAAAGAAGAAAGCTGATTTATACTCAGTACGAGGCCATGTATAGCATCTGACATCAGATTATCATAAGTGACATTCCTCAACTTGTTAACTAGGAAAAGAAAGCACTGATCACTGACAATAAGAAAATGCATTCCTAGAAGTTGTCACATTCTAAATTATTGATTTGTGAGGTATTTATTTGCATTTTTTGTTTTGATTGGACTCAGTGTCACCATTGACATTGAGTTATGTGTATTGACAAGAGTTATGTGTATTCATGTTGCTTTTACCAAAACAATCTTCCTAACTTTTATTGAAATAAATGTATATTCTCATTCCACTCTAAATTACATGTTTTTAATATGACTTAGAAAGAAAAGACTAGAAACCTTTGGGGTTCTCAATGAACTATGGCATAATCTTCAAATTATTATTCAAAATAGAATCAAATGTAGGAAGAAATTCTCCACTGAAGTTGTAACTCCTTTGGAATGAAAGCAATTCTTAGATTTCATAAAAATCCAACCTGTTTAGTTAAATTATCCAGCCAGCCAAGTGCCATCGAATTGGATCTGACTCATGGCGACCCAAGCACTTCATTATATCAACATTTTAAAATAGAGGAAGATAATGTAATAATCAGAATTGGAATATAGTATAACAAGTGTTCAAATTGTGTCTCACTTTGTTCTTTTTGGAGATGGGGGGGCATCCAGAAATGTGGAAGACTTCCTACAACTCCTCTGGCCACTCAAACTCTCAAAATAATACTTTTCTCGGGTACTGTGTGATACCTATATTTATAAATTTAAAGTATACTGTTCTGCAGAAGTAAAAATAATATCCTGAATAACTGATATAATAAATGAAAAAATGGATAATTGATTTAAACAGGACTGTTCTGAAGTTGATCTACTATGAAAAATACCTAATAGAAAGAATAAAAAATAAAACAACCTCATTTTTGGATAATGCTATCAATATTTCATGCTGTGATCAACAAAGACTTCTTATCAGATATTACTTTACATAGTTTGAAATAATAAATAAGAAAGTATTATTCAACTGGAATCTGTATTCAAGTGCATAGAGGCACCCCATTCTCAGTACCAAATTCTGTTTTAGTCAGCTCGTGCTGCTTTAAGAAAAATACTGCAAGTGGATGACTTTAAAAAGAGAAATTTTATTTGTCACAGTCTAGTGAGTTAAAAGTACAAATTCAGGGTGTCAGCTCCAAGGGAAAGCTTTCTCTACTAACAATGGAGGAAGGGCCTTGTCTTCAATCTTCCCTTGGACTGGAAGCTTTTGAGGCACTGAGACCTGGTCTTTTCCAAAGTACATGCTGAGTTCTTGGCACTGCTTTTTGGTAGTATGAAGTCCCCAGATGTCTCTGCTAGCTCCTCTCCTTCATATTTCAAGAGATTGCCTCAAGGCACAAAACAAACTTATACACTGAATCTTGGTCTACCAACACAACTGCTGCCCATTCACCCTCACTGACATCATAGAGTCAGGAATTCCACTGTGGAGGAATATAATTCAATACCAGGAGTTATGGCATAGCCAAGTTGTTATGGATTTTTTTAGGGAACACAGTTCGATCTGTGATATCCATGAAAAACAAAACACATACACACACACACACACACACACACACACACACACACAAAGAACAACAAAGTAACAAGACTATTCTTTTACATCAGTAGATTATTCTCTGAAAATCTTTTTAAATAGTATTCCACTAACATGAGGATTTAGATTCTGAATTCTGGGGTGGGGGGCTAAGATAGCAGAATAGTGCGGCACTTCCTGTGATCCCTCTAACAACAAAGATCCAGAAAAACGACTGAACAGATGACATATGACTTTCTAGGAGCCTTAAGCATCAAAGGAAAATAAGAATGAGCAACAGAGAAGGAACAGTAGCTCCAGAAGTACCTAAACTGGCCAGACCTGACCCAGTGGGAATCTGCATCCTATAGGAGGACCCATGACTGCCAATATGGAAGACAGGTGAACAAACAGTGGAATTTGGGGAGTGTTTTCCTTAGCAGAGAAGCTGAACTTTGGACATCCATGCCTCCAGAATTACAGAAAAGTGTCCATTTGACTGTCAAAAGCTAAGGCTTGCATTTAACTGTCTGCGTGCAAACCTAAAGCTTTCCTTCAGGCTAAACCTCTCTCCCATTCCCCAGTACTTCCCCCTCCCTTCTCTGCACTGCAAGGGCACCAGACTCTGATGTTCTACCTAAGTTAGAAGTAGGACCCCTTACATGCACCTTGAGCTATTCTCCCTAATTCAGAGAGGGAACAATACAGACCAGGGAGGAATCTGGCAGCTCCCATAACCTGGGAACTCAGGATAGAAACAGATCTTTTGCCTAGGTGCAGATGGCTGTCAGCCCCCACCTTTCTCAGTGTGTGTGACCTGCAACCTGTGTCTACTTGAATCACCCTTGCCCACCTAGGGCTAAAGGGAAGAGTCAGCACCATGCACTTCATGACTGACTACCTGAGATACTTAGCTGAATACATATAAGAAAAGTAAACAGACACCTGGGCACACACTCCTAATAACCACTCTAACTACCTGATGACAGAACGTAGCATTTCTAAAGTACTAATAATCAAACTAGGGTCGCCATGAGTTGGGTCCGACTAGATGGCACTTGGCTGGCTTGGCAATAATCAAACTATACAACCAGACTATTTGGGCATTTCAGGAAAAAAAAAGTTAGAAAACAATCACCAAGCATAAATAGCAACTTTCTGATAACTCAGAGAAAACAGTCAATATTAAATTACTTAAAGACTACAATGGCTTCAGAAAGCTCCTAAAACAAAGGATCAAAAAAATTTCCAGACAAAGAAGATTTTGGAATTATCAGAGTTAGAACACAGCAGATTAATATTTAAAGCTCTTTAAGAGATCATGAAAGACATCAGGTAAAGTGCAGCAGAGCATAATGAAAAATTAAACACTGCTAGAAATTCTTCAGCAACAACAACTGAAATTCAACAGATTAACAATAAAATTACATAATTAGACAACTCAGTAGAAAGTCAAACATGCAGAACTGAGAAAACAGAATGCAAAATTCGTGAGACTGAAGATAAAACAATTGACACCGATGTATTTGAGGAAAAATCAGATAAAAGAATTAGAAAAAATGAAACACTGAAAGTTATATTTGATTCTTAAGAAGAACAATTTACAAGTGATTGGAGTACTAGAAAAGGAGAGGATAACAGAAAATACAGAGAGAACTTTGAAGATTTGTTGACAGAAAACTTCCCTGATAAATCATGAAAGATGAGACGACATCAATCCAATATGTTCAATGAAATTCACACAAGGTAGATCCTAAAAGAAAGTCACCAAGACATAATCAGACTTAACAAAACTAGAGGAGAGGCAGGTAGGGTTAAACAAAAAATAATCTACAAGTCAGTAAGACCAAGCTCAGACTGCTCAGCAGAAATCATGCAGGCAAGAAGGCAATGGGATGACATGTACAAAGACTTGAAGGAAAAGAAGTTGACAGCCAAGAATTATATATTCTTCAAAACTGTCCCTTAAATATGATGACAAATTTAGGACATTCTCAGACAAACAGAAGTCTAGAGAATTTGCAAAAACCAAACCAAAATTACAAGAAATGCTGAAGGACATTATTTGATTAGAAAATCAATACCATCAGGTAAAAACTCAAGGCTACAGAACAGGACAGACCAACCAGATATCAACCTAGATAGGAAAACCACAAAAACAAAGCTAAGACACTAAAATTAGGGAAACAGAGATATCTGTATTATGCCAAAAAGATGGACTAAATAATGTAATCATAAATCTGTTATATGGAGAGAAAGTCAAGCTGATACAAAGAAATGAAAAACTGATTTAAATTTAGAAAATTAGTGATAAATAGTAGGGTAACTGCAAAGGAAATTAACAATGCTACATATCAAAATAAGAAACAAAACCATGAAGTCCCAGCAAATATAAAACCAACAATGAAAAAGAAAAATGACTCAGTACTGAAAATTAAGTGGAAAAAAGAAACTGTCAACAACACACAGAAAAAGGCATAAAAATGACAGCACCAAATTCATACCTATCAGTAATGTAAATGGGTTAAATACACCACTAAAGTAAAAAGGAGTGTCAGAATGGATAAAACAAAACAAAAAAACTCGATCTGTCTATATGCTGCCTACAAGAGATACACCTTAGACTGAAAGGTACAAAACTCAAAGGATGGAAAAGCACATACCAAACAAACAAACAAACAGAAAAAGCAGGAGTGGAAAAACTGATTTCAGATAACATAGACTTTAAAGAAAATCCACCACAGTGGACAAGGTAAGTCACTATATAATGATTAAAGGGTCAATACATCAGGAGAACACAGCATATTAAATATTTATGCACTCAGTGACACAGCACCTAAGGACATCAAACAAATTCCAACAGCACTGAAAAGTGACATAGACAGCTCCACAATAATAGTAGGAGACTTCAAACACACCACTTTTGGTGATGGGCAGAACATCTAGAAAGCAGCCCAGTAAAAACATAGAAGATCTAATTTCTACAGTCAACCAATCTGACCTTATAGATAAATAAGGAACACTCCACCCAACAGCAGACAAGTATACTTTCTTTTCCAGCACACATGGAACATTCTCCAGAATAGGCCATTAAGCAAGCCTTAGTTTCTGACAAATAATACTAGCGCTGAAAAATAGCTTTTATAATTCTTAGGTATTATTTATATAGAGTTATCTATTTTCCTAATACAATTAGAAATATGTATTTTCACATAAAAATCAGGTAACAGTAGGATTTTAACTTTTACAAATGCAAACAAAAGAAAACCTTATATCAGAAAATGTGTAGGGGGGATAGGAAGGATTGGTGAGTGAAGAGTTTGACTTTAGCCTTATGGTGGCAAGTACTCTTTCTAAAAGCATACTAATGTCACAGCAAGAAACAGAATAGTTGTCTGTGGTTGCTGTGTTTTGTTGTTTACCTTTTTCTCTGATTGAAAGAGATTAAAAATGTTTTTACTTCGTAAAATACTAACTTCAGTTTTATTAATTAAAAAAAAGAATTCCAAACAAAGAAATTTCTGCCTAACCTCTCAGTAGTATATTCAGGCCACACTTCATCTAGTGGCAGATATATAGGCAAGAACTAAAGTTCAGCAATTAGCCCTCACAGGAAAAACAAATTTTGAGGTATTACTCAGTGACGTGTGGATTAACATATCCTAATTATTTCTAGAGCCTTACTCTTACAATTTATGCAAACAGAAGTCTCTAAATGGGATACCTATTGTTTCTTTAATTCTAATTAAGATATAACTCTTCATGGACAAATAGTCATATTGGGATTAGCCATTACCACAAATTAAATTATTTTAGACAATACTCAGTAATTCTTTTTATTGTATATTTACATGACCCAAGTCAAGTATAAATTAACAATAAGAGTCATCTCCAATTCTCTCCTATGAAGAGAGATTTGGGAGGAAATCAGCTAACATTAAACAAAGGATATTATTTGGGCAGCAATGGCATTTTCCTAAATGGTTTATTTAAGATTATGGTAACAAGGCTAAATGTCAAGTATACCATATTGACTCTTTTCAGAGTAAGAAATAAATGGGAAATTTCAGATTTTGACATTTTCACTAATTTTTGGAATGGTCTAACGAAACAATAGAGAGATGCAGCACTAGATCTAATCGTCCTGTTCATACACAGTGTGCAAAAGGAGTATAACAAATCATAACTCTGCGATGTCTTACTTCATTTTTTAAAAATGTTTGTTAGATTAGTAACACTGCTCAGTAGCTAAGTAGAATTTAAAAGCAAGAAAGTAGTAGGAAAATGGTAGTAGAAAATTAAAATGTCCAGCATTTTTGTTTCTAACATGCTGAATGTCAAAGGACAATCTCAGCTATTTGCAGTTGTACATGGTGTTTAAATTACATACTAACAATAAATAATTAGTAGTCTTTTCCAAGGAGGTCACTGATTATTTTTATATTGGATATTGCCTTGGTTTTAATCAACTCTAACATTATGAAACACAGTTCCTGAGGAAATAAAACAAGAGGAATAGTTATTTAAATAACTTTGGGATATTTTTTATGTTGCAATCCTCAGATGCAGTGATGAGAGAGGGAGAGAGAATGAACCAGAGTATCTGGGATGGAAACTTCAGTCTTTTAAAACCTAATTTGGAAAGTGACATAGACCATTTCTACCACATGCAGTTGGTCACAGAGACCAAACCTGTACAGTATAGGAGTTTACATATGAATATCAGGAGATAAGACTATCTTGGAAGCTGATAATCAAACAGAATGCATAAAGAACACTTGTAGCTCAATAACCAGAGGACAAATAACCCAATAGGAAAATGGATAAAACATGTTAATAGATACTTCAACAAAAAAGATAATGGTAGTCTCCAACTGCTCAATGTTATGATTTATAAAGATACTGATAATAAAAGACAAAAATAATGAAAACATTTAAAAAATGAGATAATCAAATCCCATCAGAACTGACTTATAATGGAGTTGTCAGAATATCTATTCTAAAGTACAACACTGTCAGTGATAGGACAACATCCATAAATGGAACAGTGGTTAAGAGCTCAGCTGCTAATCAAAAGATCAGTAGTTCAAGTCCATCACTCACTCCTTGAAAACCCTATAAGGCAGTTCTGCTCTGTCCTGTAGGGTCACTATGAGTCAAAATCAACACAACAGTGATGAGTTTTGAATTTTTTTCCACAAGGAAGTCCAGTAAATATGACCATTACTCAAATTTACATATTAACAACTAATTCTAAAGGTGTAGAAATTGAGGATTTCTATCTATTTCTGCAGTTTGAAACTGATCAGACACACAATCAGCATGTTCATTGACAATCACTGCTGATTGCAGTGTGAAAGTTGGAAGTACGAAGGTAGGTAGTTGAAAAATAGGTCTGTGGTAATGAAAATGACTCCAGAAATCACGTGACAGAATCTTCCAAGACTAAAGACTTAGAAGAAACACCTTTTTTTCTTAAATAGCAACCATATACATGGACCTCACCAGATGGAATATGCGGGAATCAGATGGACTGCATTTGTGGAAGGAGACTACTGAGAAGCTCGAGATCATCACTCAGAACAAATCCAACGGCTGCCTATAAAACAGACAATCAATTGCTTGTACGCAATTTCAAGTTGAAGCTGAAGAAAATTAAAACAAGTCTATGGGAGCTAATGTATGACCTTACATACATCCCACCTGAATTTAGAAATCATTTCAAGAACAGATTTGACAAATTACCCAATTACCAAATTACCAAATTACTAAAGACAGGATTAGTTGTGGGGAGACACCAAGGACATCATTCACGAAGAAAGGAAAAAATCTTTCAAAAGCCAAGAGAAAGCAAAATTCAAAATGCATGTCAGGAGTAACTGAAAATTGCTCTTGAATGTGGAATAGCTAAAGTGAATGAAAGAAATGATAAAGTGAAAAAGCTGAACAGAAGACTTCAAGGGCAGCTCAAGAAGACAAAGAAAAGTATAAAAATGTGCAAAGACCTGGAGTTAGAAAACCAAAGGAAAAAACACAGTTGGCATTTCTCAAACTGAAAAAAACTGATGAAAAAATTCGAGTTGCATCACTGAAGGACTCTGTGGGCAAATGTTGAATTACGAAAGAGGCAGCAAAAGAAGATAGAAGGGAAACACAGAGTCATTGTACCAAAAAAGAATCAGTTGATGTTCAGTCATTTCAGGAGGGAGCATAAGATCAAGAGCCAGTGGTACTGAATGGAGAAGTACAAGCTGCACTGAAGACTTTGGTGACAACAGGACTCCAGCAAGTGACAGAATACCAACTGAAGTGTTTCGACAAAGGGTTGCAAGAGTAGAAGTGTTCACTAATCTATACCAAGAAATTTGGAAGAGAGCTACCTGACCAACGAACTGAAATAGAGCTATATTTGTGCCCATTCACAAAAAAAAGTGATCCAACAGAATGTAGAAATTATGAAACAGTATCATTAATATCCCATGCAAATAAAATTTTACTGATGATAATTCAGAAGCAGAGATTGAAGCTGCATTTAGAAGATGGCTTGAAATGAGGTATATCATTGCTGAAGCTGTGTGTGTCTTGGCTGAAACCAGAGAATATCTGATGTTTACCTGTGTTTTATTGACTGTGCTAAAATATTCATCTGTGTGGATCGTAAAAAATCACAGATAACATTGCATAGAATAGGAATTCTGGAACACTTAACTGTGCTCATGAGGGGGATGGGCTAAGATGGCCGAGTAGTCAAATGCTTCCTGTGATGTCTCTAACAACCAAGACCCCCACCAAAACAAATGAATCAGTTATATGTGACATTCCAGGATCCCTGAACATCAGAAAACAAGTTGAGCAATAGGACTGAATGACAGCAAAGAGAGAGTAGGTGCAGTAGCACACAGGACTGGTCAGATCTGATCTGGCAGGAAGCAGCACCCCACAACCAGATCAGCTGCATCCAGTGTGGTGAGTGGAGCAGTGAGATTAGGAAAGTGTCTTCTTCACTGAGAGAGACCAGGTGGTAAAGAAGCTACTCACACCTTCAGACTCAGTGGAAAATGGCATTCAGTCATCCAAAGTGAAGTAAGTGACTTGTGTCTAAACTATGGCACCCATGAATCTAAAACTTTCCTTCAGGATGAACCTGTCTGCCTTTTCCTGCCACTTCCCCCTCAGTTTTTTGCACTGTGCCTGGCTCCAGAGACTGATGTTTTCCCTGGGCAGGATGTATGACCCTTTTGCATGTCCTGAACTATCTTCTCAGATTTGAAGATGGAACAATTTAACAAACCAAAGACAAATGAATGAATGTCGACTTCCTTAAGCTGTCAACGCACAAACAGTTCCCTTGCCTAAGTGCAGGCATAGGGTACGCGGACACTGAAGGCTTCTCAGGTCTGCACAGAACCTCAGGTACCTGTAGTCCTGCAGCACAAACTATCTACCTACATACTGCGAGAAAAAGGGACATGCCTTCCTCACAGACACTCATGGATGGCTGTCAGCCTCCTGCCTTTCTTCATTGCATGCAGCCAGAGACCTTCACCTGCTCCAATCACCCCTGCCCATTTAGGACTGTAGGGCAGAAGCTGCACCACACACTTGGTGACCAACTACCTGGCATCTGAGCAGAATACGTACAAAGAAAAGTAAATGGATACCTGGGCTGACATGCCTGATAACAACTCTAACCACCTGGTATCAGGATGTTAGAGCTTCAAAGGCACCAATAATCAAACTAGCTCACACCACCAACCTATTTGGGCATTTCAAAATAAAATAAAACAGGAAGCTAGAACACAATATTTAAGCATAAAATTAATAAATACACCAACTTACTTAATGGTTCTGAGACAACAGTCAAATCACGTAAAAAAGGTTGAACACAGTGGCTTCAGAAAGCTTCCAAAACTAAGAATTGAGAAATTTTCCAGGTGAAGGGAACTCCCTGGGCCAGGATTTGTTTTTTTTGGTTGAGAGTCCTTCCTCCCCTACCCCATTACTGTCTTTTCAACCTCTTCTTTTGCTATGAATTTATTTAGTTTTTCTACCTCAATCTGTGTTACTTTAGGGAGGTATTGTATTTCTAGAAACGTGCCTCTAGGTATTCAGATTTGTTGAAGTCAAATTTTCCATAGTATTCTGCTTTGCTCCCTTTTATTTCAATTGAGTTTTTTGTGATCCCTTTACTCATTAGGGTCACCATGAGTCGGATCCAACTCGACGACACTTGGCTTACTCATTCAGGTTATTTGTTTCTTGTTCATTTTTTGTCAGTTTGTCCAGTGGTTTGTTAATTTTGCTGATCTTTCTAAAGAGCCAGGTTTTGATCTTGTTTATTTTTCCAGTTGTTTTTCTGTTCTCTGTTTCATTTATTTCTGCTCTAATCTTTTATATTTCCTTCTTATGGTGTCTGAGGGCCTTTTTTTTCCTTCTCTATTTGTTTAAGTTGTGTGATAAATGTTTTGTTTTTGGCATTTTCTTCCTTTTTGATGTGTGTTTATTGTTTTATGAGTAAACTAGCTTTTAAGCACTACTCTTGCTGTGTCCCAAAGGTTTTGGTTTGATGTGTTTTCTTTCTCATTTGATTCCATGATTTCTTTTGTATTTTACCCTTAATTTCTTCTATTACCCAGTAGTTTTTAAGCAAGACATTGTTCACTTTCCTTATATATTTTTTTATTGGTTTTTATTTTTATGGCATTATGATCAGGGAAGATGCTTTGCATTTTTCCAATGCTTTGGATTTTGTTTAGCCTTGTTTTGTGACCTAAAATGAGGTCTATCCTGGAGAATGTTTCATATGTGTTAGACAAGAATGTGTACTTGGCTATTGCTGAGTGGAGTGTTCTGTACATGTCCATGAGGTCAAGTTGGTTGGTTGTGGTATTTACATCTTCTGTATCTTTATTTTCTTTCTGTATGCTGTATCCTTGAAGTCTGCTTCTGTTATTGTGGAGCTGTCTATTTCTCTCTTCAGGGCTTTGAGAGTTTCTTTACTGTATTTTGGAGTTCTCTAACTGGGTGTATATTATTACGGTTATGTCCTCCTGATGTATTGACTCTTTAATCATTATATAGTACCCTTCCTTATCCTTTATATTAGATTTTGGTTTAAAGTCTATTTTATTGGAGATTAATATTGTGACTCTTACTTGGTTTTTGTTTGTTGTTTCCTTGATATATATATGTATTTTCCATCAACTGGTTTGTGTCTTTGTGTTTAAGGTGTGTCTCTTATAGATACTATATAGATTTTTTTTTAACTCACTCTGCCACTCTCTGTCTCCTTATTGGTGCATATAGGCTATTTACATTCAATATAACCATTGATAGGAATCAGTTTACTTCTGCCACTTTGAGGTAACTGTTTTCTCCCTTTGGTGGTATTGACAGTTTATTTGCTCACCTTATTTTTTGTTATCAGTTCTTTTTATTTATATATTTTATTTCCATTATTGTTGCTTTTACATTTATTGAATCTTCATGTTTTCCTTTTTTTGATTTTGACAGGCAGGTTTGTTAGCTTTTTTTGTGGTACCTTGAGTTTTATTATTATTTTTCTAAGTTTAAATCAGTCTTTGATTTCTTGATATCACCTTATCTTCTCCTCCATGTGGAAGATCTATGACTATAGCATTTATTCCTTCTGTTTTGATGGTGTCATCATTTTCATGTTGATGTCTCTGGTTCCCTTTTGTCAGTCTCTTAATTTTGTTTTGTGCTCATGAATTTCCTGTCTGGGTTTATAACTGGTTGCTCTGTTCTGCATCCTAGTCTTGGATTGTTGTCTGATGTTCATTCTCTAACAGTAAGTCTCTCTTTAGTATTTCTTGTAATTTTGGTCTGATTTTCACAAATTCCCTTAATTTCTATTTACCTGGAAGTGACCTGATTTTGCCTTTATACTTGGAAGACCATTTTGCTGGATATGTGATTCTTGGCTGGTGTTTTTTTTCTTTCAAGGCTTTATATATGCCATCCCATTGCCACCTTCCTATCATGGTTGCTGAGGAAAAGAAGGGCTTAGTCTTATTGCTTCTCCTTTTTAGGTGTCTCTTAATTTATCTCTAGCTTCTCTCAAGATTCTTTCTTTGTCTTTGGCTTTGGTAAATTTGATTATGCTATGTCTTTTTGACTTTCTTTTGGAGTCTATTCTGTATGGGTTTTGTGCCTGCAAATTTTCAACAATTCTCTTTTGTGCTGTCTGTTATTCCTCACTTGTTCTGATATTCTAATTACTCATAGCTTTTTTGTCTTGATAATATTCCACATAATTCTTAGGCTTTTTCTTTCTTTCTTTTTTTTGATTTTTTCTCAAACAGAGGTCAAGGGATTTATCATCAGTTTTACTAATTCTGACTTCCATTGTTTCTATTCTGCTCCTGTGACCTTCTGTTCGGCTGTCTAATTTGACATTATTTTGTTAATCTTTTGGATTTTTAGCTACTGTCTCTGTATGGTTTTAAGCAGCTTGTTTATCCTGTTGTTTGTTCTTGTACTATTTTCTTGAATTGTTTTATAGCTTTTTCTGTGTGTTCCTTAGCTTGAGGTGGGTTTTGCCTTATTTTCCTCTTGATGTCTTGGAGAACTCTGTGTATTAGTCTTTTGAATTCTTTATTAGATAGTTCCATTGCCTTATGTTTCCCTGGAAAGTCTTCTCATTCTTTATTTTGGATGCTTGATGGAATCATCCTGTTCTGCTTCTTTATGTGGTTTGATATGTATTGACTGCTGATTCTGAGACATCAATAAGTTATTACATTTATATGTTGTATTTTCATTTTATGTGTCCTGAATGTTTGTTTTATTCTGTTTTCATACATTCCAGTAGGCTGGGCATGTCTGCTACTTTGATTGTTGGCATCATCAATGCACTCTTGTCCTATCTCCAGGTGGTCAAAGCATCTACTAAGTGTGTGAGCCTGGGAGTCTGTTCACTGTTCTTGCAGGGGTGTGGTTATTCAGGACACAGGTGTCCAGATCATTGGAGTGTGTGGTACAGACTCTCTCCTACAGTTCTAGGCAGGTAGGGCTGCGTAGGGGTGTTTTTGTGCATTCACACGTCTTTGTTTGCAGTGGGAGGTAATGCATAGGGTAAGGGAGAGGGTTGTCAGCTGTCCCCAGGTACCTGGCTGGACATCATGTCCCTGTCTGATAAAGCTTAAAGTGGTGAGGGGAGATAATGTAGTGACTAATTCTCACTCCCCTGCTATGGGCAGCCAGATGGAATGGGTGGTACCACCAGCCTTCAGGCCCCTTGGTGTGCGTGAGTGCACTCACTTCTTAGGGGCCTTGTAGTATCTAATGTCACAAATGTGCGGCGCCCCTTGGGCTGCTTCAGGTAAAAATGGACTTCAGAGTTATGCTCAATTGTCTTGTGCTAATAAAGTTATGTGATATTGAACTGACACACAGGGAATAGGCTGGGGTAAAGGAAACTGTAAGTTCATGGACCCCCGTATGCCAGTGGCTGAGCAACGGGGCAAGGCCTCTTGGTTTGCCCTGAATCCAAGACTTCGTGGGCTTTGTGTTGTTGAATGCCATGGGACTGGTGTTGGAGTGTGTTGGGGGGGATGGGTAGGGGAAAGAGAGTACATTACCACTGGAAATCTCTGTCAAGGGAGAGTTTTTTTGCCAACATGCAGGGTAAATTGAGAGCTTGCACTTAATTTTCATAGGGCTGGTGTCTCTCCTGTTTGGTTCTAGAGGTATGAGCAGATTTGCTGCTGCTTGTCTGCACCAGATGTCGTGGGGTGGGCCTCAGTTAGGGATGTTGCTACTTACCTCAGCCTGTGTGCACTGTGCTGGCTCAGCTAGCAGGAAGCTGGAAATCCCACCAACTTTACATCCCCATTTCTGCCACTTTTGAATTGTGTCTCCTTTCACCCCCTACTCATTCCTGTTCTTTAGCTTTGTCTTTGATAATTGGGCTTCCTAGATTGTCATATATGTTTGATTCATTTGTCTCTTTCCAGGTCTTTGTTATAAGAGGGATGACAAGAAGTATCTGAGTATTCTACTGTTTTAGTCCCACCTTCTCTTTATTTGGAATTTTGACTCCTGATAAATTATTCTTTTCTTGATAAATTCCTGCTTTTCTAAAACAGTTGAATAGATACTAAGTTTCAGTTAGTAAAACCTGTATATACATTTACTGTATCATCTGCTGATCTTAAACACATTGTTATCATTACATCTCCATAGAGAAGTGAAAATAATATTGTGTACAGTGTAAAACTTCTGAATTCAAAGTAAAAGCAAAGCAAAGTTCCTACTTTGAATCCCTCCATTGAATGAATTATAGACATGTAGAGGAATGTTGGGATCAGAACTCTTTCCATTATTCCACCACAAATGAAATGATGATTCATTACTCTCAAGAATCATAACAAAGCTAACTTACAATAATTTTTCATCATAAACATGTAATACTTCATTTCTTTGCACTTAATCTTACCTGACAAGTGGTTAACTCTGCATTCTGGAAATTCTATGTTTTCCTAAGCACATCGGTTGTTCTAGACAGACTTAAGCACTTAAAAGACTATGAAGTTGATACACATTTGCTCAAGAAATCCTCAGAATTATTTTACCTCAGTGTGAAATAAAGGAACTTACTTTGTCCCTTCATTACTGAGGACTCATTAATTTATTCTGATTAACCTTAAAGTTACAAATGAGTCAGCGGGCTGAACTGTGTGAAATAGTGGGTGGCACAGCAGGAAGTCTGATGCTGACATATTTAATTGCAGATGTTATTGCCTCACTGAGAATATTCCCATGAGCACATTCATTCTACTCTTTATGCCTTGAAGTCTCTTAGCACTGGAGGTGTAATGTTTATGAATTGCTTTGAGATGAAACATTTATCTAAAGAGAAGGCATTACTGTACTATAGAAGAATCTGCTTAAACCTTGCCAAAACATGTGGGCAAGAATGAGGACCCTAAATGACCATGACATCATGATTCTATCTGAAAGTACAAGAACAAAACAACCTCATTCTCCTAAATGCTCCTTCAAATGCGTAATGACAGCTTGACGGTTTATCTAACTTACTTTATTATTATATATATATTTTTACTCTGAATTTCCCTATTCTATTCTTACTATTTTGGACTTTGCAGAGTCTCTTAACTTTGTTGATCATACAGTGATTTTAATTCAGAAGACCACGATATCTTTTCTTTACATACTAACTTTTCATAACAAAAAAATTCAGGATCTCAATGCATCTTTTCCTGGAAAATGTAGTTTCTGAGAAATGTATCAATGTCTGTATCTCATTAATTCTTCACCAAGTTAGACTTTGAGACAGAAACAATCTTTTTTAAAATTCTATTTGTAACCATAAAGGAAATGTACTCATCTAGAATTTAGTTGGAGAAATGGTTGAGCCATGACTAAAGATAAAGTTCTTTCATTTTACTAAGCTTTGGTCATCTGATTCATTAATCAGTTTTTGAAAATTAAAGTTCATAACAATATAACTTTTATCTCTTAAAAAAATAGTTGCTGGAGTTAATACCAGGTTAGAACAAAAACTTTACAAAGACAATGACATTCCACATAATTAGAATCAGAGAAAATGTTTGTTCTGCAACAAATTATAGCCAAAGCCGTGCTGTTAAAATAAACCATGACAACACAAGGATTTGACTTTTATCTGTTTCTCAAAATTTTTCTATATATATCCCAGCATTTGAAATTGTCCCACAAGCAACCCCACTCTTCAGAAGAGATAAACCCAGGTAGAAGGAAATTTTGTTGTTGTTGAGAAGTAGCAAGGTCAAGACAATCTGAAAAGATTTGTTTCATTTGTCTCATTGACTCAGTTAGGATCTGTTAGCACCTATGCTTAGACTTCTCTCTCTAGAGAGTGGTGGATAAGTTCTATACATCCTTGGCTGACTCAAAAAAAATCCTTGCAATAAGCATCAGCTGTAACAAGCCTTTGCAAGGAACCTCAGTTGCTCCTTGCAAAACTTCCTGGAGCCTCTCAGATTCCCAGAAAGTCTGTTCTCTCACCCTTACTCCACTCAAGGCCTTTAGGTAACTAGAATTCACCAGCTGGGTTCCAATGTTTCATCTTCACAGATACAAGTAAAAACAGTTTTCAAAATGCAGGTAGCATTTTTGCATTGTATTATTTTAAATGCTGGAGTTGTGGCAGAAAGAACTTTGCCTTGGAGTAAGGAGACCTAGCTTGCTATTCCATTTCAGCAGAAACAAGTTTGTGATCCAGAATAAACCTCTGAGACTTGATGTCCTTAGCATAATTGACGGAGATGACTCCATGAACTCCAGTGAGACTGATCTCTAAAATCCTATTCCAGAAACCGAAGAGTTAATAATAATCCAATAAGCTAATGTGCTGAAAAGTTATCTCTAAAATTTAGGAAGTGGCTCTTAAATTCCTGGACTATTCATGAAATCACAGTATATTGCAAAGGGTGTAATATAGAGGAATAAACAATCATGTGGCATTCTTTCAAAAGTAAAACTTTGTATCAGAAATGCACATAATTACTGTATTTTCATACACAAACTTTTGGTCATATAGAAAGACTGGTCCAAAAGGGCATGGAGCTTAAACGCTAGTACTCCTTTTGTGAAAAGGTGAATGGGAGAAAACAACTCAGATTGTGGCCCAGACCTTGCTAACTCTTTCCTCCTCCTGACCCTCTTCCCCAAATCGAATCACACCAAACATTGTTTGAAAACTACAAAAATAGTCATAGCTATTTCAGTTTAATAAATGTCACTGAGGAGAACTTAAAGGTCTCGACTAACATTTTTTCCAGGTCAATCTGAATATTCATCACTCTTGCTTCAGCTGCCTTAGTTTAAACACCAGAGACGGAAGCGGCAGGACTGTAAAGAGCTGTTTGGAGTTGTCATTGTGTATAACCGCTCTGATGGCGGTGGCACTCCAGGGAGGGAGTGCTCCTGGTTTACAAGGGCCTGTGTCATCCCCACTGCAGTTTGTGCCTGACACGGTGCCGGGTGTATGGGATGAACTCGGCAAATGCTGGACTGATGAACAGACACAACCACATAGCCTTTAGTTGTGTCAGTTCTGACCCTGCTCTGTGGCACAAAAGTGCAGTCATCTTCTGCCACTTTCCTAAGTGACAAACAAGGGTTATGGGGATAGTTTACTTAGCCTGCTCCTGTATGCCTATCCATAGTGCAAATTCCACATCACAAATATTACCCTGGAAATATTTGGGTATTTATTATTTTATTATAAGGTGTCTCAGGAAAGGTCTTATAAGAAATTTTAACTGGTTCTTACCAAGCCTGTGCAGCAAACTCTATCCTGCTGTATCCTCACATTGATGCTGTTTTACTTCATATCATGTAAGTTTCTTTCCCTAGAAAAAAGGGCTTCTTGTCAAGAACAGAATGAAGGCTCTCAAAGAAAGGAGTGGGATTTCCTCATTGAAATCATCTTGCAGACATGCTGTGTCTGTTACCTGGCCTCATGTTTAATAAAGTCAAGGATGCCAGGATACTGCAGTCAAAGGGAGTTCAGTGGAAGATCAAAGCAAAACAAACTACTTGAACAGCATTTCTGTTCTGTCTTTCCATTTCCTGTAGTTGGTGAGTGCCTGAATTGTAATTACCAGCATTTCTGATTGAAGGCAATTAGTTTCCTTCCTGACACTGAAAAGGTCAAAGAGCAAAAACTGCTCCTCTGTGTTCCTAAGTCATAGCTCATTTCTGATTATTGCAGCTAATTGTAAGGAGGCAGGAATTAGGGCAGTTTTATTTCAGGAAGTCTTTGAAATTCCTAGCTGGAACTTACTTTTGAAATATAGTTTGTTTTATGTTTCTAAACAAATTTATTTTTTCATTCCTGTGTTGATTCAATCAGCTTTATGGAAAAATTTACATTTCCATGGCTTCCTAATTACATTGAAAAATTAGTATTGGGTATAAAACTTCTTTTATGTTGAAGAGGTTTGGGAAAAGAAAACATGAATAAAGAAAACATTTCTGCTGTATTTTTTTTCATTTTAAAGCAGAGTGATTATCTGTATACAATTTTTACCTTACGCAATTCCAAAACAAAATTTTTAGGGTTAATTGGGAGCTGGGAAAAAATTTTTGACAGTGAATATGACCTATGATCACTTAGGTTTTAATCAAGTCTCATGATTTTCACAACAATATAGAAATGTAATAAATAAATATTGTAGTAGTAATTGTCGTTATTAGCATGTGGGATAGTCTTCTGGAATAAGGAAGGTAAATAATAGGTACAGTTTCAGTAAAGAACTATAAGCTTGATGTTACAGAATTTTAAACTGAAAGGTTATCTAAAAAATCTTTTTAGTCCAACTCCTGGATTTTACAGATAATAAAATTAAGTCTCAGGAGAATAAACAATCTTGGGCTAAATTATCAGTTATTGACATAGTTGAGGCAAGAATTCATGTCTTCTACACTCATTTTTCTAGAAATGGTGACTGAAAAAAGTGACTATCTGTATTGAACTATCTGGATAGTTATTAATTTAAATACTGTCAATTTAAAACTTGATGTACAGAGTCGTATTTGAACTATAATATTCAGGTCATTATCGAACATATTTTGTATAGTGCTGTATTCAATTAATTTATTTCTCATCTAATATTTATTTCTGTTTTATAGACAGCATCATGACAATTAAACCAAAAAAATGGAAGAATATCCACAATTTCTAACATCATAACACAAAAATTTTATTTTTTCTATTTTTAGAATTACATGGTTTCTAAAGTTATGATGATGATGCAATATAATTTTTGCTCTGTTTTAGTTAAAATTATATCATGAGCATTTTATGTTATTACATAATGTTTATAATTATTATCTTAGCAGCTACATGAGATTTCATTAACTTGTTTTGCTATTTATTCAGCCAGTTCTCTCTGGTTGAGCAGTTAGATCATTCCCAACATTACTATAAATAACACTGCGGTGATTCTTGTCATGCACATTGCTTTTGTGTATTGTTTTTCTTTGACTGAATTTTAACTGGATATAAACAGTTAGATGTCACTTTGATTCATAGTGCATTTTGATAAACTGTTTTGAAGGAATTGTGTGTATAACTGAAGAATAAAGTCATATATACTGTTGTGGTTAAACAGCATGGCCCCAATTTAACCTGAAGTGGATTGAAAACAAGAGAGGCCACAGGTAGGGCTGGCCTTGTATGAGGAAGGGTATTCAAAAGTCTGCAAGGATAACTTAAAGAATATCCCCTAGAACAAATGCTAGCAGTCTTTCCTGACATACCCCAGCAACACATTCTCCTAGTTAAGGCCTTTTTAAGGCGTTACCTTTTTAATAAAATTATTTCATGACCTGAGAAGGATAGCTCATTAATTAACACTTTTGATAATCATTGAGTATTAAGAAGAAAGAGATTGAGATGTTGAGATTCTCATATTTGTTGGGTGACAGAAAATACAAACTGGACTTAAATCTCTGATACTCCATGGGCACACAATCTCTGCCTTACTAACTAGAAATGGAAAAGCCATGCTATTGTCATTTTCCAATTTCCTTAGGTCTGAGACCCAGAACTAGTAGGATTATGGACATTCACTTGTTTATTCTTGTCCAGTATTTCTTTTCCTGGTAGATATAGCTATGTCAAAAACCAAACTGACTGCTGTCAAGTCAATTCTTGACTCATAGCAGCCCTATAGCTACGTAGTTACCCTTTATTAAAAGCTACAAGGTTCCCAGTTACTTTCTTAGGTACTGTACCTTTTGTTCAGGATCTCATGTAGTCCCCATAATTCTATATTAAAGGGAAAAAAACAAAAACAAAAACAAACTTGCTGTTGAGTTGATTACGATTCATTGCAACCCTTTAGGACAGAATACAGAGTTGTCCCATAGGGTTGCCAAGGAATGGCTGGTGGATTTGAACTGCTGACTTTGTAGTTAACACCTGAGGTTTTAACCACTGTACCATCAGAGCTCTCAAATCACCCCCAAAAAAGAAAAAAAATTCCATTGAGTCAATTCTCGCTCATAGTGACCCTGTAGGACAGAGTAGAACTGCCTCATAGGGTTTTCAAGGAGCACCAGATAGACTTGAACTGCTGACCTCTGGGTTAGTGGTGTGAATATCACTTCTCTGGTTTAAAAAAAATAGAAGAGACTTGCTGTCAAGTCAGTTCTGACTCATGGAGATCCTATGTGTATCAGAGTAGAACTGTGTTCCATGGTGTCAGCACTGACTGATTTTTTTAGTAGATCACCCAGTCTTTCTCCTAGGGGACCTCTGGGTGGACAGGATCTTCCAGCTTTTCAGTTAGCAGCTGGGTGCATTAACTGTTTATACCACCCCTTTTACATATGTAGTAATCAAGGTCCAGAATATGTAAGTAACTTACAAGAAGTCACAAGTTTTGAGGTGGAGCAGCCAAGATTTATCCTCCCATGTACAACTGTTCTATGAAGCACTTCTTAGATTAGCATGAACAAAGAAGGCATGTAGGGGTGAGTGGATCTATTTCTGCTGTGTTTTAATGGTCTGTCTGGGATATCTTGATTCTCTTGGGGTTTTTCTTTGTTCCTAAAACTTGAAAAACCATTGAGTTACTTTATCTCTTGGGACATCAGTCTAACGGGACATTTGCTCTTTTGCTATGTGCTTACTCTGAAAAACACAAATGGGAACCACAGTAGTGACCCAGAATGAACTCCAAACATGTTATGAAATATTATAATATTTTGTACTCAATCTTCTTGACTATAATGTACTAAAATCACAACAGATACTCCAAATCAGCAGTTACATTGCCAGTGGAATTTCAACAATATGAATTTAGATTTTAACAACTACTCTGATTTATCTCTTTAGATTCAGAGCCCATAATAACAAAACACAAAATCTAATGACTTTAACTGAAATGTTGCTAACTCTATGTCCCAAAAAGTAATTAAATTTAATGAATCACTGAGGCTGACAAAATTTCGGAGAAGGAAAGGGTTGCAGCAAGAATGTACCTGTGTCATAAACACAGCAATCTCAGATTACCCTCAAGTAATGATGCTGTTTGCTGAGTAATTCATTTAAAATTATAAGAATGTGAATATGTGTACTGTCGATGAAAGGAATCACGATAAAAAGTGGGAAAAAAAATCCTTCTTCCCACTTCTTTGAGAACTTTGCCCAGGCAAGGACTGAATTAATTCTATGTTTTTAAAGTTTGAAGAAGACTTCTATCACAAATGTAAGCCCACGTGAAAATATATTTTCAATGTGTAATTAATATATTATTAGGAATGTTTAGAATTCAAAAATTCTCTCTTAGAAACTCATAAGAAAACCATTTTATGTCTGTTATGGGTAGAAAGACACTAGCTATGCATGTATTTTGAACTTTTCACTATGAGGAAAGAAATTTTACTATATATATAGCTTGTTTTCACATAGGTAGTTAAATTCTATATAGTTACGAATATAGTTGTATGACAGGTTATGTCCATCGAGGGGAAAAGACATAATCATTCCATGTAAGGACATACAAACCTCAAAATTTGCTTGCAAATTGCTTGGCTCTTACAACATAAATTTTTACAGAAAAGAAAATCAAATTATAGTCTCTCACCACCTGAAAACCATTGAATGTGCTATTAAGTTGATCTATGGTTATTATGTTGAAGACAGAATTCTGAGTTCAGGGAGGGAGGAGTCCGGAACCCACAGTTCCTTCTCCTTTCCTAGCCACAGAGCTGGCTCTATATAGAATTTGGCACAGGCAGTATGAGCTGGGAACATTTTGGCTTTTTGTGTTTCTTCCTCTCTCACCTGAACATTGTCTTCTGTTCAGTTGTCTGGGTCTATGAGTCTCGTTTCCTGTTTTAAACTATGTATTTGGCATAGAACCAGCCCACTTCCCAAAGGATTCTGGGCCTGAAAATTATCTCCCTTCCTTCTTGTGTGTATTATAGTGCCTCGTACTCATTAAACCAAAAACTAAACCCGTTACCTTTGAGTTGATTCTGACTCATAGTGACTCTATAAGGCAGAGTAGAACTGCCGCACAGAATTTCCAAAAAGGACTTGGTGGATTCCAACTTCTGACCCTTCGGTTGGCAGCTGAACACTTAGCCACTGCAGCAGCAGAGCTTCTTGTACACAGGAGGGGCCCAGTAATTATTTACTGAAAGAATGAATGAAATAAGAAATAGAAATTAGAGAAATAAAATGTGACATTAATTGATCTTACCATTAACAGCCTCTTCATTTTCTCTACATTTTGATTCTCATCTCCTCTCCAAGTTTCATGTGATTTTTCTGCACAACAGTTCCCTGGTTCCCTAGAGCAGGGAGACTGGGTTCCAACAATGTGATGAAGTTGGGGTGGGAAGGCAGCAGTACAGAAGTTTTAGGCAGATTCCTGGATTCTGTGTTGATAGAAGGTTTGCCTTATTTTTAAATGATGTGAACAGTGTGACTGCATGGCTGAGAGGACCACTATGAATCAAAGTAAGCACACAATCAACCACACGGTACAGCAGTTCTAGAGTTGTTCTACTTGCATCTCAAACAACGAAGGGACGTTACAGCAGTCACATGTCTGGCATATCCAACATGGCCACAGTCACAGTACAACAGTGCAGTCACTGTGCTCCTGTTCCACAGCTACAGCTCATGGCACTGATGTTCACTGCTGAGGGTGACTCCTCTAGCAACTCATGGGTGAGTCCTTTCCTGTGCTGCATACCTATCTCATTGCTAAGCTGCTTCTCACTAGAAATCCTATGCACATGCTCTTGTATGGTCAAAAAGGAGACACTTTCTCTATACGGAACCCAATCAAGGCATGACATGGGCACATGGCCGACTGTCGGCCAAAATGTGCCCACTAAGCCCCTAACAAATGAATCATGAATCTAGGTGACTGGAAAAAGAAATGTTTACCATGGAACAGTAACAAAAAAGTCCGGGCTTTATGCCATTTAGGAAAAAAAAAAGAAAAGCATATAAACTTTCTTATCCTTTCAGCCTAGAGGTCTAAGAAGGTGCAATGCAGTCAAGTTATTCTTTGGAGGGGCAGACTGACAAAAAAATGAGTCGGTGCTAACCAAACATTTGGCAGTTTGAACCCTACGGTCACTCCCTGGGAGGATGATGTGGCGATCCGCTTTTGTAATGGTTCTAGCTTTGGGAGCCTCATAGGTCAGTTCTACTCTGTCCTACTGGGTTGCTGTGAGTCAGAATTGACTTAAAGGCAATGGGTATGTATGTATGTGTATAGATACATATGAAGTGATTTTCTGTGTTAAGATGATCAATTTGCTTTACTATAACACAAAATAGGATGAGGCTGTTATAATTTACCACTTTCCTCTCATAGTCTTTCATTGTTTGAGGCTATAAAGCAAGCAGTCTGTGTTATTAACTGAACATTTAGAATAAAGGCTGGTTAAGATAATGAGTGCCTTAGAGTTCTCCAGAGAAATAGAACTAGTTTTACATGCATTTATAGGAATTGGCTTACAGGATTGTCGGGGGCTGAAAAGTCCAAAATCAGTAGGTCTGGTGACAAGCTGTAGACCTGCGCTGCAGGCATGCGCCCCAGATCTGTAGGTTAGGTGACAGAAAGACTGAATACCTGAATACTTATCTATAGTCTGCCCAAACTCCTACTTAGAGTCTGGAGGCAGACAATATCCTGGAGAAACTTCCTTTTTGTATTTATGACTTTCAACTGACTGAATGAGAGCCACCCATAGTATGAAGAATGATCTCCTCAAATAAGGCCAAATGACATAACCATGTGGCAATTACCTCATAGTGGTACACTACTGTTTAGTCAAATAACTGAGCACTTAGTCTAGCCAAGTTGGCGCATAAATTAACTGTCCCAATGAACGTGGGCCTTTGTAGTCAGGCAAAACTGGGTTTTAGTTCCAGCTCTGCCGCTACATACCTGTGTGACTTTTGGTGAGTTACCTAAATTATCTCAGAGTCTTAGGGATAGTAGTCGCCCCTCAGTGTTACGGTTATCATAATTAGATAAAGCAGGTTAAGCACTTAGAATCTGGAACACAGAGCCTAATAACCATTACTTGATGATTATTTGTTTGCTGGTATTGTTCCTAAAAATCATTGTTAGGATACATTTCACCAATAACACTTTGGCCAAAGAGACAAATGAGGCTAGCTTGTTCATCTAAGAGAAGTTATCTAGCAGGCAGCATTTTAAATTGGCTATTTATCTACTGTCCGCCCTTTCTTGACTTACACTCTATTTTTTCTATCCTTATCTCTGTGACTCTTGAATAAAATAAAATATTTTAGAAAGTGCAGCGAAGACAAATGATAGCTTTATGGCAATAGACTATCATATAGTAATGGACTCTATTTCACAGAGAGAATTAAGGCAGAAAAGGCTTGTAGAATGGTTATGATAATTTATGATTGCCATTCTATGATTTACACACACACCCGTACACATGTATAGCTGAACCCAGTCTTTGGGAACTGGAATGTACGACTCGGATGTGCTCATTTCTCCTTTTGGCCAGCAGAAGGCTTTTTATTCAACTGTGGTTTGCTTTGATTTGGTTTTCTGGAAATCTAACAAACTGGGTGAAGATCCTGTGTTCAGCACACAGAGAACTTACAGGTTCTGTAGACTCTCCATTCAAATATTCAGAAAGAAGCTGAGAACAGCAAACTCTTTTTGGTTATGCTGGATACGCACCAAGAAGTTTCCCACTGTGTAGCACAGTGGAAATGATTTATTAGATGCAAAAATGAGCCATTGGACAACGGAAAGTTGACAGCTAATAAAATATTTGCAGTTGGGACTCATCTCTCCATGCAAAAGATATTTGAGAAAGAATCCAGGGAATTGAGGTGATTTGGACACTTACACTCATTCTGTAGGACTATTAGTATGAAATATGGTTCTTCAACTTCAAGGGTGAATGAGGAAAGAAAGAAAAGACATGAAACTTTAGAAACTTACTTCACAGGGTACTTATTTCTGATGCTCTAAAAATATCAGTAGGGCTTCATGTTAAATTTCCTTGTAAGGTCCTCTTCCTTCAGAACCTCTTTTTCCAATCTAAATGTCAAGTTCAATCACATAGTGTGAGCTGGGGAAGAAATAGGAAAAGAGGTCTTGAAGTTGGAATTATGAAAAAGATCCCTTTGTAACATACATGTAGACCCCAATAACACTGCCATTTTAGAGAACTTTTGTTCTCGGTTATAAAATTAATCATGCTTCATGGTTTTACTATTCTATAACTTCCAATTACAGATGTCTACAAACCTTATTTGGGATTTTTAATATCCTATGAGATTGGCAAAAATAGAGCTTATTCCCAGCACTTGTCACGTGAGAAAACTAAAACTCCAAGAGGATAAATGATTTGTTTAACATCACTGCTGCTAAAACCAAAACCAACCCCACTGCTGTCAATTTGATTATGACTCATAGCAACCCTATAGGACAGAGTTGAACTGCTCCATAGCATTTCCAAGGAGCGCCTGGTGGATTTCAACAGCCGACTTTTTGATAGCGGAGGTAACTCTTAACCACTATAGCACCAGTATTTCCTGATTGTTATTAAGGAGTGACAAAAAGAAAATTAAAACATCATGTGTTATGATTACATATACCCACTTCCATTCATCCTCACAAATAATTTGATATTATTTTGATGTTACTTCTATTCTCGTTGATGTGGTTTTCCTCTTGTGCTTGCTTTATTCTTTTCTCTAGCAGGTGTCAAAGGAGGTCTGTTCTATTCTGTGCATACTGTCAAGTGCTGGGAAGTCAAAATTAGTAAAGATACTAGTCCTTCCTCCTTCTAGCCTCAGCGGGAGATACTAAATTATACAGTAATACTGGCATGATGGCGGGCTGCTGTGAAACCATGTAGGGACAGTTTGTTCATTTCATTTAACTAATACTGATTGAATCCTTATGGTATAGTTACTTCCTCCAGACTTGGGGGATAAGAGGACTTCTGAAGTAAATCTTAGGAGAGAGTACAAGTTATCCACACAGAGGAGGACAGGAACAAGTTCTAGACACGGAAGGATATGTTGACAGATACAGAATCAAGAGCATGTGGCTGATTTGCTGACCTGTGCAGAGTTCACTGGGGCCCTGGCAGCACAGTGGTTAAGAGCCCCGCTGCCGACCACCAGGTCCACAGATGGAAGCCATCTGCCACTCCTTGGAAACCCAGTGGAGCAATTCTTTTCTGTCCTACAGGATTGTTGTGAGTTGGAATGACCCCATGGCAAAGGGTTTGTTTGTTTGATTTACAGAGTTCGATAAGACTGTTTCAGGAAGTGATTGAAAAGAGCTGAGACTGCAAGTTTAGCAGGAAAATGCCAAAGTTGTCAAGGGCGTTGTAAATCATCCTAAGGTGTGTGGACTTAATTCTGGTAGTTGTGGTAAGACATTATAGAATTTTAAGTTAAGAATATAGTGAGATTTCTTTCCCCTCAAAAATTTAGAAGTCTGCAATTTTAAAATCTTTTCATCTCAGTGGGCATTAAAAGCCCGTCTCTAGTGCTTAAATTCAGCATCAATATCCAGAACACCCATAGTGGTCAGTCTCACTTCCCACTTTCTGATCTAGCATTGAGTTCCCTTTTAATATTTGCAGCCTCAGGGTTTTCCTTTTATTTGACATCAGTATATATATTTTTATAATTTTGTTACTTACTGTCCTCAATTTTTAGGTATTCCTGGAGGATACCTAATTTTTAGAACAGTTTTATTTGCCATCTCAGAGTCCCTGAGAGATGCAAATAGTTAAAGTATTCAACTGTTAATTAAAAAATTGGCAGTTCGAGTCCACCCCAGGATACTGCAAAAGGAAGACCTGGCAAACTTTTTCTAAAAAAATCTGTCTTTGGAAGGAAATACTACGGAGAGCAGTTGTATGATAGCAGACATGGGTCGGAGTTGATGGCAACTGATTTGGCCTTTGGTCTTTGTTACATCCTTAGATAACAAAATATAGATCTTCTACTTTTCTGTTATTATTCTGAAGTAATAAAAATAGAACCATATTTTCCCTCAACAGATCTTAGCATAACTGAAATGCTTATATGACACTTAAGTAACTTCATTCTTTTCTCCAATATTGACTAGCTCAGAGAAACTATCGCTACAGTTAAGAGGGACTTATGAAGTGAGAAAGGAAGAATCATTACGATACTGCTCAAATACTTAAAAATCTTCAGAGGATTTCATGGTACTTGACAGAATTAGTATGTCTATGTAGATTGAAAATCAACTTGATGTCATTGGGTGTGGATTCTGAGTGACTCCACAGAGATCTAGAAACTTCACTACCTTTATTCTGGTGCTGAAGAAAAATTCAAGATATAATGCATACTCATAAAAATTCATGCAAGAAAAAATATGACATAAAAAGTGACTACTGCTCCTTTATTCATTCCCAGAGATAATCTATTATTTAACTATTTGGTATATATTTTTTCCAAACCTTTCTATCCATATGCGTGCACATGCAATGTGAATATATGTATATATGTGTATATACATGTATATGCGTATGTATATGTGTGCATACACACACACATGCACACACACATATCTGTATCTGGAAACCCTGGTGGTTGGTGGTTTAGTGGTTAAGTGCTAAGACTGCTAATCAAAAGATTAGGAGTTCAAATCCACCAGGTGCTCTTTGGTAACTCTATGGGGCAACTCTACTCAGTCCTATAGGATCATATGAGTCAGAGTATATATATATATATATATATATATATATACACCCAAACCTATTGCCACTGAGTTGACTCCCACTCATAGTGACCCTGTAGGACAGAGTAGAACTGCCTCATACAGTTTCCAAGGAGTGGCTGGTGGATCCAAACTGTAGTAGCAATTAACCACTCTTAACCACTATGCCAACAGAGTTTCCGTGTGTGTGTGTGTATACATATACATATATGTATGGATATATATATGTATGCATTCTTTTAGGGAGGTATAAAATCCTAGAAATGAAATTGTTGGGTTAAAAAGTGATCTCAGTTAAATTTTGAAAGTCTCAACAAAATTTCTCTCCCAAAATATCACATCCTTTTGCTAGTATCATCTTAACTCTTGATGAAAAAGAGTATTATTTACCTAAATGCAGAAAAACTAGTTGAAAGGGTTTTCTCAAAGACTGGTTAAATGCTGTCAGACAGATAAACCCCTTTGTGTGTCTTCAAACTGAATGTGATCTGAGCTGAGTGCCATGGGGTGTGATAAGTGATTATTTAATAACTTCCTATATTTGATTATTTTTGCATTAGTATTATATAATGTGTTATTACTGAGATGTGCCTTTTAATGCTATTTAATGAGTATATCTTTGAGGTCAAGTACTGTATTAAACCAGTGCTGTCAAGTCGATTTTGACTTATAACAACTCTAGAGGACAGAGTAGAACTGTCCCATAGAGTTTCCAAAGGCTGTCAGTCTTTGCAGAAGTTAACTGCCTCATCTTTCTCCAGGGGAGCAGCTAGTGAGTTCAGACTGCCAACCTTTGAGTTAGCAGCCAAGTGCTTTAATCACTGAGCCACCAAAGCTCATTATTACTATACTAGTCCTAATATATGTATATAGAGTCGCCATGAGTCAGATCTGACTCTATGGCACTTGGCTTTATGTACATACTAGCCCATTTAATTCAACACAATTCTGTGAAGAAAATATAATCATCCTAATTTTACAGAAGACATTTGAAGTTCAGATGTATCCAATGACTTGCAGAAATTACCCTGGTTTTAAACAACTATAGTAGTAAGAAATAAAGTCCTAGCGAATAATTTATAACTGCCATAACATATATATCTCTCAAATATTTGAGGTCAGAATGTATTATTCACGGTCAGTATCTGTTGGAGATTTGTGTAAAGCAGTGTCAAGCTTTGCCCCAACTGAAAGGATATAAATGAGACAAGAATTTCCTGGAAAAAAAATAAAGAAAAATGCTTCTTTATCTTCTGCTAGAGAAGGGATGCTGGTTTGTTTGTGTCTTTTTAGTACAGCAGAATTTTACTGTTTAAGTACTGCCTTTCCTGTGGAAGGAAAAGTTATTCTAAGCTGAGTGCTGAAGTCAAAGGCAGACCCACGCCTGCTGTTTTCAATTAGCATGCCAGTCCCCATGGCATGTCCAGCAGGCGGTGTTTTATTAGGGGTTGGTCATCTCCTCCCCCTAGCCACGTGAACAGCCTGCAGTTCCACATGCTTCCTTTGGCCTTCTGGTCTCTCTGGAATTGAGTGACGGCTGGAGGCTAAAGCCACAGCTGTCTGCCACTTGACTCCCAAAGCTCTGTCAGCTCTGCTCTTTCCCCTTGGGACAGAGAAGGACAGCAAGTTAATGGACAGAACTGTCTATTCCCTAAAATGAAACTGTTCCTCTTTCTGGAGCACATCTGAGAATCGGAATGAATGAGCTGTTGCCTGGCAGAGATGTGGAAGGTCCTCCTGTGAACACTCGGCGTGATGCAGGCTGGAAGTTCTGCTCCTGTCAGCCCAGGGTCTTGTTCTAGGTTAGGGGAAGTCATTCAGATGAGAGCAGGGATGCTTAACGGCTTGGCACAAGTGACTGGAGAAAAGTGAGCAAAGACGAAATTTACCCTAAAGAGGAGAAGGTTGAGGGTGATTTACAAAGCAGCGCCGGTGCAGGAAATGTCATTATGTTAGGAATGAGGAAGTCATTCAGATGAGAGCAGGGATGCTTAACGGCTTAGCACAAGTGACTCTGGAGAAAAGTGAGCAAATACGGAATTTACCCTAAAGAAGAGAAGGTTGAAGGTGATTTACAAAGCAACTCTGGTGCAGGAAATGTCATTATGTTAGGAATGAAGAACAGATGTTCTCAATCTCATCAGAAAAGGATCATGGAAGAAGAATGACCTTACAGAATGAGGCAGAACTTCATGATAGCTGTTAAACAGTGAAGTGGGGTGTCCAGTGACACCGTTTAATTCTCCATAAAAACAAGACCTTTGTCTGTTAGGAGCGTATGTGTGTGGCTTTGCCTAAAACTGAAGAGATTAATAAAATGATGTCGGAGGGGTACTGTGAAGAACATTCTTTCTAAGAGCCCTTTGGCAAATAAGGAGAAAGATCTCTTGGAAGCTTTGCTGATGGTAGTCCTGGGCCCACTAATTATCAGTATCTGAATGAACAGAGTTAAATTTCCTTCTTGTTTTTCTCCTCTGCTTTCTTTCCATTTCCTCACACATGCTTATAAGCACATTGATTACAGTGCTAGCAGGAACACCACAATCCTTCACTCGCACCCTCTCACTCATGGCTTTGTTCTACTTCTGTGTTAGGGACAGAAACATTCGTTACCCAAGATAAACATATTTTCACACCCTAGTCTTTTGCAGTGAACCAAAGTGCTGTTGTTGCACTTTTAAGACAGTCAATGAACTAAGAGGTGATAGGGTGTAACTTACAGGCTTGAATGGAAACTTTTATTTTTCTGAGATGTGATTACAGCAAATTCTCAATACATTTTTGGATTCTACTATCTGACCTGACACTATCTTGATGAATAATTTTTCATGTGCAGATGCAAAATGTCCATGTACCTTTAAGATGGAAATAGCCATAGAATCCATGTTTATCATTTCACTGAAATTTTACCAAACAAACCAGTTATGAATTGGCCATTCTGTAGTTAGAATAAGTAGTGTTGCGTTGTGTATTTTTTATGCTCCAAATCGAAGCTAGGGCTTCAATTAGTAACATGACCATGTCTAATTGCTGTTGATCACTCCGGTATTAGCTGATTAATGAGTACAGTTAGTAGGGTAGTTAAGCATTTTGATCATTTAATCTCATCTGTATATCTTTTAATCAAGTACATGAAAGTTACATTTAATAAACTGGCATCCTTTTAGTGAGATTTTTACATTATTTGGTAAAGAAATATTAGTCACAGGAAAGCAAGTCTACCAATAGATAAACTAAACTGGTACATAGTGGTTGCATACGACAGTCTTCCCCTCGTCACACAGTGGCTCAGGTTTCTTGCTGCGATGCTCAGCTTTCACTGCATTCACATTTCAAATAATTAAAAAAATAAGTAAACAGAATTTCTGGAAATGGAAAGGGTTTTGATAGCTATGCATGTCATCCATCTTTCTGCTGCTGGTTGTCGTCACCTGCTGTTGAGCCAGCCTCTGACTCCTGGTGACCCATACACAGTGGCCCACCGTTAAGATCGATGACATTTTCGTTAGATGATTTTCTGAAGTAAATCGCCAGTCCTTTTGTCCTGGTCTTAGTGTGGAAGTTTCTCTGAAACACGTTCAGCATCATAGCAACATGCAAGTCACCACTGACGGGTGGGTGGTGGCTGAACGTAGAGAGCATTGACCAGGAGTTGAACCCAGGTCTCCCATGTAGAAAGCAAAGATTCTTCTATTGAACTATCAATACCCCCCTAGATAAGTTGTAATTTAAATGTGCCTCATAAGTTTGTTAACTCTCGTGTTGGATAGCAGTCAGTAAAAGGAGAAGAGATGCGGTTAGAGCAAGAAGTGTAAACAGCTGATATAACTGTATTTGACTTACAGGATCAACCTGTTAAAGGATCACAGATACCAACAAGTTGTTAATCACTGTATCAGAAGCTGTACTGCCTTCAAAGTATGTGATAAATACCTGGATAGCTCCTTTAGGACATGTCACAGTATTTGCAATGAAATGGGCTCAAATCTTTGAGAACATTTATTAAAAATTTCCTTAATTTTTAGTGTACATGTCATTGTATTTTTATCAAGTTATGAATAATCCGTAGTTGCAATGATTACTTTGTTATCAGATAGGTATGTCTACCTTCTGATGGTGTCAAGCTAAAGAGTAAAGAGACCAAATGTATAGTAATTCAACATTTACTTAGTTTCTATTGAGAGTGTTCTCTATTCCAGCAAGATTAATATATATACTCTAAAATGAGTTTTTGTGTGTTCCACTGCAGGAGATGTGACAGATAAAACCTTGGTTATTTAGTGATATATCAGATTCACTGAGAAGGGTGAACAGCATGGACCCAAAGGATAAAACAACGTAATTCCAAAGTTCCTAGTCTAAGAGACTGAGATAGACCAAGCGTCCCTGACTGCAGCCCAGTGTTGTATGTGAGGGTGAAGCAATAATTTATCTTACGACTGTTGAGTTTAGATAATAACCTGGCTCCCTCCTCCCAACAAAAAATTTCTTTTAGCAAGTAAGAAATTTGAATTCAAGCACTGGTGAGAAGACAGAGGGAATCACTGAAGAAATAAAGTGTGTGAAACCGTTAGATAGGAGTAGATGCTTGCTGAATCAATATACACATTTGGATGTTGGTCAAATATTCCCAGTAGTGGAAAAAATTAGAGGCAAGATAAATGGAAACAGTGGATAAGAAAATGGTGAAGTGAGATAAAGGCAAGAGTATAGGAATATCAATGCTATTCTAATTTTTTCCTTCTCATGTGATTCTCCATATTATCTTTAAAATTAACTTCTAGAAGAAGATCCAACAAACTTTTATGCTATATAATAATACAAAATTGCAAATTGGTAAAAACATGTTGTACCATCTGTGAAATCATCATAAAAATGCAAAGAAGAGGTAATCTAAACTATTCAAAATAACTATTTGTGACTGACATGTAAAATCAGAATTAATTTGTAGTAGTTGGACTCTGAGAGTGCCTAGATTATTCTGTGTATTTTGTTAATGAGAAAATATCTAAAATGAGGAACAGAACTACTCGAAAATTTTCAAATCTGTGATTTTTAACAGATGCTTCCACAGACTTAAATTCAAGAAGAAAATAATTCCATGACAAAATTAATTCTCTAAATGAAAGATATGACCTGATTACTGACCTTTCTTCTCTTTGTCTTTTAAACCAATTCTATTTGGTCTCTAAGCTTCCCTTATAAGCATACTTTTGTGATCTTTTTATTTAGATAGTCACATTTGACAACTTGGAATCATCTATCACTGCTTGAAATATGCTTTAGCTGTTTTTAGAAAAAATAGACCCAGAACAAATTCCAGAATTTCAAAAAAAAAAGAAATCCAGTGAAACTTTTCTTTGAGTGTAATTTTATAATTTAGACCATGTTCTCAGTGGCTTTTAAACCATTTGACAGTTCCTGGGTGAGCCTTTGGCTGGCCAGACTCATTTACATTCTGATGGGAACCATGTGCTGCTCAGTGGTTTCTAAGATTTTTGACCCTAAAATCAGCTAAACTTGGATCTTCGTGAGGTTCTGTTTTTCTTGGAATGGAAAAACAAATCCATATTTGCATGTTTTGAAGATTTGCCTGGGTGTGTTTTATCGCACTAAAATACTATTATGTACAGAATTAGAGAAGTCTCAGTAGACTACTACATTTCATAAATTTTCATATAGCTTCAAAATGTTTTACATTTTCATCTGGACCTTTCCCTGTATTTGTGTATAATTCCATCAGTGCGTACATTCAATGACACCTCCACTGAGGACAATGATGTGTCTAGAGTTTGTTTCTAAGAGTGAAGTTTGGTAAATAGAGGATAGTGAAGTGAATGGAGTCAGCCCCTGATTATCCGGGAAATCGTTAATGCATTTGCAAACTGGTTGGAGACAAACAGTGGGAAAACACATTTGTGAACTTTTAAATTGTCTGTAAATTATTACAATGTCTACATTTTAGGAGTCATTCACTGTGTGAAACTAAAAGTAACCAGTGGACATCAGTGGACATAGAACAGTGTCCCTGCCTCTCGCTAATTGATTCTATAACTTCCTGGAGTTCCACGTTGGGAGGTGAAGGGGTGGTTCTTCTGAAGCCCTAATTTTGGTTTCCAGGAGGAAATATCCTACCAATCCCTGTCTCTACCATCTCATTATTCCTCCTCATGAAAACAAGAGGTTCAGATGGATGAATGAATTTGGAATAAACTGGATATAGAATCCCTGGGTGGTACAAACGGCTAGGCACTTAACTATTAGCCAGAATGTGGGAGGTTCAAACCCACCCCAAGGTGCCTGGGGAAACGGGCCGTTGATTGTCTGTGGAGCAGTTCATTCTGCACATAGGAGGTTGCTGTGGGTCGAAACTGATGTGAAGACAGCTAACAACAATAGATATGTGTAAACTAACCCCTTTCTGACCCCATTGTCTTTTGGTAGAAAGCAAGCATTTGGTGGTCCAGAAGTACTCGTATCTGGATAGATTAAAAAAAACAAGCAGTCATTGTCAAGTCAGACTCAAGCAACCCCATGTAGGTTCTCCACCAGGTTTTCCAGGCTGTGAGGTTTTTAAAGCAGATTATCAGGGCTTTAAAATATATATATTAGAAACTGACTTGACTTGTAAACTTTCACTCAAAACATGTATATGTATACACACACATATATATTATAAAATACATGTGTGTATATGTGCATTCATATGTATATATTATATAATGCATGTGTGTGTGTATATACATTCACATGTATATATTACATAGTATATACACATATACCTATATGTGTAATATAGGTATATACATATATACATATATACACATGCATGTATGTGTATGCATGTATATATGTATATATATACACAGTTGTGTAGACTATATATACACATCTATTTATAATTAATGTTATATACATAGGAATGTATATATAAGTATATATGTATCTATGTATATATACACTTATGTATATATGACATATATATGATATGTCATATATTAATATATACTATATATACTATATGTATATGATACATGCATCATGCATATGAATGTATATACATGTATATATGTATGTATGTATACATCTAATGTTTCGAGTGACAGTTTACGGGTTAAGTCAGTTTCTAATACACAAATTTGTACACACATTGTTATGTGGTGCTGGCTGCTCTCCCCCCACTGTTACACCATACTCCCCCTCTCCACCCTGTATTTTTGTGTCCACTCAATCAGCTCCTACCTATCTCTGCCCTCTCATCTCTCCTCCGGACAGGAGCTGCCCTGTCAGTCTCATGTATCTACTTAAGCCAAGAAGCATACTCTTCACTAGTACCATTTTATGTCTCATGGTCCAGTAGAATCTTTGTCTGAAGAGTTGACTTTGGAAATGGTTTCAGTTCTGGGCTAACAGAATCTGAGGGCTGTGTTTTCCAGGGACCCTCTAATCTATCAGACCATGAGGTCTACTCTTTTTACTAGCATTTGAGTTCTACACTCCATTTTCTCCAGCTGCATCAGGGGCTCTTTGTTGTGTCCCCTGTCAGGGCAGTCATTGGTGGCACATGGGTACCATCTACTTCTTCCAGTATCATTCTGATGGAGTCTCTGATTTGGGTGATGCTCTCTGTCTCTTGAGCTCACATTTTTTTTATGTCGTTGGTGCTAGTCATTCTCCTTTTGTTCCAGATGTGTTATGACCCATTGATGCTTCTTAGATGGCCACTTGCTAGCTTCTAAGACCACAGACACCACTCACCAAAGTGGAATGCAGAACATTTTCTTAACAAACTTTGTTATGCCAACTGATCCAGATGTCCTGAAACCATGGTCTCCAGACCTCTGCCCCTGCTACTCTGTCTCCTGAAGGATTTGGTTGTATTCGATAAACCTAGTGATTTAGTCAAGTTGGGCTAGCATCACTTGTCTTATGTGTTGTCCTTTGCTTCACCTAAAATAATTTGGTCTGCTGTCTAGTTAGTGGAAACCCTGGAGGAGTAGTGGTTAAGTGCTGCTACATCTGCTAACCAAAAGGTTGGCCATTCGAATTTAGCAGGTGCTCCTTGGAAACTCGATGGGGCAGTTCTACTCTGTGTTACAGAGTTGCCGTAAAGTTGCTATGAGTCAGAATCTACTTGATGGCAGTGGGTTTGGTTTTGGTTTTTATCTAGTTAATGAATACTCCTCACCCCCCTCCCCACCCTGGTGACCATTAAAGAATGTTTTATTTTGTGTTTAAACCTTTTCTTGAATTCTTGTAACAGCGATCTCATACATTATTTGTCATTTGGCAACTGACTAATTTCATTCAGCATAATGGCCTCCTGATTGCTCCAGGTTATCAGGCCTGTTTCTCTGAGACACCTCTGGGTAAGTTTTGCTGAAGCCACCTGGGTAAGTCAACCCTGGTAACTAAGTTTTGATGAGCTGTCAAATCTACCCCTTGTTATGTAAGTTTGTCTAATTCTGATGCACCATGTTAGGGAGTTTACTTGGCTACACATTTAAGCCATATTCTACATTATTAGCTTTATCAGGAATTGTTTTAGCATCTGTTTGTCTTACTCCTTGTCCTGCTTCTCAACTGGTTCCTAAACCAAGCAGAATAGACATGTATTATTTCTTAAGGCCCTCAAAACCCATATTCCTCTCCTGATCAATATCCCTTTGTTTCTGTTTTTCATACAACAAATATTAGTGGTGAATGGTTAAGAGCGATGGCTGCTAACCAAAGAGTCAGCAGTTTGAATCCACCAGCTGCTCCTTGGAAACCCTATAAGGTAGTTTTACTGTGTCCTTACAGGGTCACTATGAGTCAGAATCAAGTCAGCAACAATGGACTTGCATTTTTGTTTGTTTGTTATCTTCAAAATTCTGGATATCAAGCTGGGTGTTGGATGATGAGACAGGCACAGTCTCTGCTATCATTTAGCCCAAGTCTAGTCTCTGGATAGGACCATTCAGGGAACAGGGTCCTTACCCTACTCTGGAAACAGTGCCATGTTGGCTGTGAGGCTGCAGGAGTTAGGTGAGTGAAGAAAAGAAGTCTGGGCTGTAATTCTGCTTTACTAAACTCCTATTCCAACAAATTAGGAAAAAAAAAAAGATCCATTAAGATGTAAACAGTTTAGAATATTTTAACAATAAATCTTTTGGCCGTTGTTTATTAAAGAATTTATTTGACATTCAATGTCTTTGAACTAAGCTTGTATTATTTTTATACTTTTGAATGATGTCTGTAGAGTAGTAAATTTGTTCCCAGATGTTTGATATGACCTAAATAAAGGTTTTTATTAAATGTGTTTGACTATTTTTGCTTTAATGGTAATATCTGTGAGCTCTTTTTCTTTCCCCTTCATCCCCACAATCTCAGTAAGTGCAAGTTGACAGTTTTGTACTTATTTCTTAGTCTTCTCATTATAATAATTAGTAACTGACAACATTGTGAATCTCCACACCATTTAAAACTTCATTTCCAAAACATATTCCCTGTATTGTTGCTGGATTCTCTTCAACATTGTGACAGGATTTGTTGGAACAAGCAGGGGGAGAATGGAAGGATCCTGGGACTGCCCTTATAATAGACTGAGAGCCATACACAAAAAATGAGGTCTGATAATATCCTATTAACTGAGCTGGGAAAAAGGAGTTCAGACATTTCCAAAACCCACCCAGCTTTCCTTCTGTCTGGCACCTAGAGCAGCAGTTTGCCTGAGAGCTGAGTCTGCTCTGAATTCCCTTGCCATTCTTAATCTACTGCCAACATCTACCTAGGCCTCAGTCTGTCACCCCAAATAAATTGGATAATGTCAGTGTACTGGGATGCATTTTTGGTTGCTCAAAGATACTCTGTTCCAAGAAATATAATGCCTTTTTATTAATTTTTTGAATAGTAAATATACGCAGTATTCATAGAGCATGCCAAAATGCTTTAAAAATGACACTATGGAAAATCATTAACTAAGCCCTTTGCAACTTTTTAAGATAGAATTTAAATACAGTTTTAGGCATGCTCGTAAAAACAATCTTTTATCTGTTTCTGCCTGTGACTGATTTTTACTCAGCTGCAAAAATCTCAGAGCGGAAATATCCTGAGCAGACACCAGGTCATGCTAAATTAGAGCCATCACTCCTGGGAGGCAGCAGGAGTCAACGAATATAACTGGATTTATTTCTCATTAGTTATATATCCATAAAGCATTGAAGAGTAACTCCTAACTTCCCAGTTTTAAAAAATTGTGGATCAATGATTCCACTCAGCTTCTCATAGCAGAATGGAAGCAAATGCACGCCAAAATGTCATTTCCACTGTAGCAGGGTTTAGAAATCCTCTCTTTTAAACAAGGAAAGCGAGGTGTCTTTTTCTTTAATATTTTCCCCCAACCTTTCTCAATTTTTCCACACCATGCGATCAGGATGCCAAAAACAGATATAGTGTACCTTATAGAAAGAAATCTAGCATTTCAGCCTGAGATATGTACAACATTTCACTGGTGAGGGATTCACTCAGGCTGAACTGCAGCCATCTGTGCCCACCCCTCTTTGTTTATATTTGTTTAAGAAAACTAAGCTATTCCTTGGCTATACCTTTTTCTTTCATTTGTATGTTTTTAACTTTTCACATCAGTGGACATCCTACAAACTAACATTTTAATATTAGAATTAACACTTCCTTTAGTGCTTGAGATGAGGCCAGTGATTAAAGACAAGGAGTCCCCTTTTTTTTTTTTAGATGACTTTCATGCTTCTCTCAGGTTTTACAAAGGAAATTTCTGCTTTGTGCTCCTTTCCTGATGTCACCCTTAGCTTCCCTTTTCCTTCGCTCCTTTTTTTCCTCTGCTTTTGTTCCCCCAAGTCCACATAACTGTGTTCATCAGCCAGCAAATGCTATGGTAATGCCGTGTAACAAGCTGTCCAGAGTTTGATGCCTAATAACCCAAGCATTTATTTTCTCTCTCTCACAGGCTGGTGATTTGTCTCAGCTGACTCTGTTACAGGCTCTAGGTTCTCTGGATTTGGCCCCAGCTTCATGTTGGCTGAAAATGGTTTCTGGATGCTTCCGCAATTATCCTAGGACCAAGAGTTTACTAAGGTTGATCACAGGTGGCCAAGAGTGCAAATAGAAAACTTGAGATCCCTCTTAAACCCCTGATTCAGAATTCCATATCTATTAACCAATAAAAGCTACATCAGCAAGCCCAGAGTCTATGAGAGGAAATGTACCTCACCCATTCTTATGCCCTCCTAGGCACATGGCTGGAGGTAGAATCGAGACTGCTACTCAGATCTACCACAGTGCCCAACAGAAAGGGTGATGGTTGGATTAAATGATCCAGTGTTTCTTTACTCCACCGTGGATTACACACTAACTTACCGTGACTTGCCACTAGTATTATATGTTACAATGGATACCATTCGAAAGAAATCAATGCTGTATTTAATTTATGAAAATTGTTTGTGCACATTTTATTAGCTCCATCTCATAATGCTGATCACAGATAAACACATAGAATTTCATAGTCATTCACACAGATGGCCAAATATTTACACAAACATTAGCCTTTCCCATTCATTCAAATGTGCTTTCCAATTCCTAATATATCCCTGAATATTGCAATGGCTTTTCTCTTTTCCATCTACTTAACTATTTTTTAGGTAAAGAATAGAATGAGGCAAGCTTATGAAAGAACAACTAATACATCGGGAATGGAAAAAGGAGAAGGCATAAGAGTGGGTACCAGGTACAATAAGAGGAGTCAGCTCAGGGGATGCCTACTGTGAGCCTGTGTAGGCTTCATAGGGCAGAATTTGATGTCTCTACCTAGTCTTCAACATGTCCAAAAAAAAAAGAATCACAGTGAAATAGATGATCCTAAATCTGAAACTTAAATGTGTGGGCAAAGCTGGTAATGATAAAGTCTTTATTTGGAGCTAACTCTAGTGAACAAAACAATAATTTAACAATATATAGTCTGTGCCTAGAACATAGTAAGTTCTCATAAATACTAATTATTACTTTGTTGTATACCATACCGTGTTAGCCACACAGACTCAGTGGTGTACAAAATAGGTACAGTTAGACTTACACACATTGTCCAGCAGCTAAGCTCAAATTTTGTTTTTAAAATATCAACTAGATATATACACAATGAATTTCACTTCAGTTTCATTATTGTGGAAGTTACTGGATGGTTTTAGTTCACTGTGTTTCAATTTGTATCAAGAACAGGACTACAAAGAATAATTGTTTTTAATCACAGATACAAGCATAGAGACTTATTTCTCAAAACAAGGGCTACAGTTATTCTACTTTATTCTTGAAAAGCCAGGTGCCATGGAGTACTACACTGAGTTGAGCTCTTTGAGTTTTGACAGTGAAGAAAACTAGTGAACAATTGGACGAGGAAAAGAAGAGCATGTGCAGAAGAGCAACATATCTGAAAGTGAGGTTTTATGAAGAAAAGCTGAAGAAACTGGTGGTGTTTCTCTTAAATAAGAGAAATTTTGATTTTGTAAGTCTCTTCATAGATGGTATTTTAAAGATTCTGTGGTCAAAATATCATCCTGGTTTTTATATAGAGGTCCAAATTGGAATAAAAATAGAATTCACTAACTTTAGTATAAGGTATAACTGTAATCACTGCTGTAGCAGAGTCAGAGATTGAACTCCTGTGCATCTGGTATTCCTTTTCAGAGGAAAGCTTGGATGGTATGGAGGATTATTTGCACAGTTAATATTCAAGATGTAGTTCTATGCTCCAGTTTTCCCATGCTTATATCTTGACCTATACATTTGTTTATTCACTTTTTCTTTCAATAAATATTCATTAAGAATCTACTACATGTTGTCTATTAACATTGTCACCAGTCATACAACAATAAGCAGAGCAAACAAAATGCTTGCCCTCATGAACTTTACATTACAGTCAGGGAAACAGATAAACTTGTTAACATAGTCTCTGGAAGTGGGAGTGCAAATGAATAATAATCAGAAAAGCTGGCTATCTCACATGTCATCTCATTCTGTCCTTGTATGAATGCTGTCTCCTTTACCCAATATTTTGCAAATAAGAAAACTGGAGATCAATGTAGCAAAGGAACTTGAGATCACATAGCTAGTGAACAGCCATGCCAAAGATGAACCCAGATCTGTCTTGTGGATATTTATATTCCTTCTTCTACCACACTATTAAAAAACACTGTAATGGAATTTATTATAAATTATATATTATAAATTATAAATTGCATTAAGAAAATAGAACAAATACCTTTAAAATTCTTGTTTTGAGAATGCCCAAAATGCATACGGTTTCTTTGTACCATACACTTAACCCCAAACACATCACTTTCAGTACTCTTCTCTTCCCGTGCCCACATCCAAATGTTTAAGTCCTGACATAGTGCAGCTGGAAACTATGGCGGCTGACTGGTTAAATGCTACATCTGTTAACCAAAACGTTGGCAGTTCGAATCTACCAAATTCTCCTTGGAAACTCTGTGAAGCAGTTCTACTCTGTCCTACAGCATTTCTCTGAGTGTGAATCAATTCAACAGCAATGATGTATACATATATTTAATAAAGTAGTAGAAGAAGGAATATAAATATCCACAAGACAGATCTGGGTTCACCCTTGTCATAGCCATTCACTAGCTATGTGATCTTAAGTTCCTTCGCCACTTTGATCTCCAGTTTTCTTATTCATAAAATATTGGGTAAAGGAGACAGCATTCATACAAGGACAAAATGAGATGACGTGTGAGATCGCCAGCTTTTCGATTATTATCCATTTGTATTCCCACTTCCAGAAGATAAAGTTTCTCACTCTCTCTGCCCTACTCTAGCCAGGGTTCTGACTCTACCTGTATCTACTGGGTTCCCTTGTCGATTATCTTCCAGTTCTGGCAGTTTTAAGTGTTTATAGTAGTTTCATGAGGGGTCCTGGTGGTGTAATAGTTAAGTGCCAGGCTACTAACTAAAAGGTCAGCAGTTTGAGCTCACCAGCAGCTCCTTGTAGAAAAAGATCTGGCTATGTGCTCTGTTTTTTTACAGAGCAGGTTACAACCTAGGAATCCCTCCAGAGCAATTCTGTTCTGTCCTGTAGGGTTGCAATGTCTCAAAATAGACTTGATGGCAGATGATTACAGCACTAGTCTACTTGATTGCCTGCTAGAGTCTGAACTCAATAAGAATCAATATTTCATGACCTCAAGACACCAAAGCTTCCATGTTCCATTGTGGAGGGAAAAATCCAAAGATTTAGACAATTGAGATTTTTGAAGTGTATTTATTACATGCGGACTACATGGTTTCCTTCTATATCCTTTAGGAGGTGCTAGAGGACATTCCTTCCATCAAAGCAATAAGAAATTTTTAAAATTCAGTCACAGGAGAGCTGCAGCCTTGAAAAGCTGTGTTGTGCCTGTCCTTGGCTAACTGAAAATAGTAGTAAGAGATTCTTCCATTGTATTGAGATTTCTCGTTTCTTGGGATCTTTCATTTTGATGGAAATCATGCAGTTCTGGCTGACAAATACCATGTGGTAGTGTTTACCCCTCAGAGACAAGGTGGTTGCAATTACCATAATCGGCCACAGAGACAGAGTGGTAATCAGAGGGCTTTGAGCTTCAGAAATCTGTGGCTATGGCTAATTGATTGCAATATTCCCTGGAATGAAGTGGATGGGAAACCAATGAGATATTTCTTGGATATATAAATCTGGAAAAAGAGTGGTTCCCTTGAGTAAAACGCCAACTTGTGTGCCATAGAGAGAATTTCATGACATCTCATTGTCCCCAACTGATTTTCCAGAACTGTGATATTCCTATCTACAGAACTCCTTGTTAAAGAAAGACCTTGAAAATCATCCTCAAGTGAATACTACACATCTTCCCCCAAACCTTACCTGGAAGAATCAACAGTCATTAATATGACTGACTGTGCCCTGGTTAAAAGAAAAAAAAAAGTACCTAGACATTTACAGGCTCATTAGATACTCCCTCTAGTAGGTGTGGAAATCCTGGCAGTATAGAGGTTAAGTGCTATGGTTGCTAACCAAAGGATCAGCAGTTCAAATCCACCAGCCACTCTTTGGAAACACTATGCGGCAGTTCTGTTCTGTCCTGTTGGGTCACTATGAGTTGGAATAGATTTAACAGCAACAGATGTTTGATTTTAGTTCTAGTGTGTGCTGATCTCTAAGAATCCAAACATGCTGGGTTCACCAACAGGATTAGGAATTGACAGAAAGTAAATGATAGACTATTGAGTTTTTATCTGAGACCATCCCACAATGAGTCCAGTGGATCTGAGGATTTATTCTTTGATTATTTTTTCATGCCCAGAATTGATTCAGTTATCTGAGTGTTCCCCAATAGTGATTCCCACCTTTTCTGGTGGGGAAAAAAGAAAAGAAAAAAAAGAACATAAGGAAACCCTTGGAATTGCCTTTCCCACTCCATTCCTAGATGACTTTTAGAGGCTGTCATTGTTAAAGACTTGAAAGCTGACAGGGTTGTAACTCTACTCATGGGAATGTAGGTAGAAGAGTTTTACAGAAATTGTAGATTATTGAAATTTAATTCAGTTATAGACACTACTCCAAAAGTGTTACCTTTTCTAGAGAAAAATTAACATAATCCAGCCTCCTAGGAATTTTCTCAATTCCTAATGAAGCTGTGTGAAGCCAATGACAAGCCTAATAAAAGAGTCACAGGACAGACCCATAAATTTAGAGGGAAAGCGACTATTTCGCCACTTGGGAAGCACTCTTGGGGGCATTATTATCACAGTGAGAGAATTGTTAAAATCTATTTTTGGTTTTGAGCACTTGGATATCTAAATAGAGACCATATATGCCATTATTTATCAATCACCCACCCATCTATGTATATGTCTATCTATAAATCTATCATATATACAGATGTATGGACATGTACTTATACCCACACATACAGAGTAAATTAATGGATTGATAGGTGATCTGCAAATTTTGGAAGAAAAAAAATTACCAAAGCCTTAACAGAGGTTGAGCAAGTTTCATTTATAACTCTGTGTATGCACTGCTTGTATTTTAACAGGTATTTAACAATTTAGTAATTTAAAATAAACTATTAAATTTGAAGGAACTTACAGGACTTTGGGGAACCCTAAGTCCTGCTCTGGGAAAAGTTATTCTATATCCAGTAATGCATTTCCCTTATTAAATATTTTTATAATATAAAAGTTAATAATATGTTTACACACTGCTTTACATTACCTGAATTCTTTTGTAGTTCTTTAGGGGAACTTTATTATTGTCATTATTATTATTGGCTAACCTACCCTTAAATTTCCAAGTAGAAATAATGTTTTCCTAAAGTAAGGTGTTAATTCATTTAAAAGTAAAAACAGTCTACATTTTTAGCTCTGAGAGAATATTTTACAAATATGCAAGGTTTTTTTGGATTTAGTAAATCATTCTGGATAAATGCATGCTCCATTTTTTATTTAATTAATATTAGGAATAGAAAAACTGAAAACCACACAAAAGCTTATTTATGTTCACTGCCAAGAGTTATATACTCCAAATAAAGAAATGTTTACTATTAACAAAAATACGTATTTCCTTCACTTTAACTGTATCTTTAGACCTTTTAGTCTTCCTAATGCTTCAGGTAAAGCCCTGATGGTACAATAGTTAAGCATTCAGCTGCTAATCAAAAGGTCAACAGTTCAAATCCACCAGCTGCTTCTTGGAAACCCTACAAGACAGTTCTAATCTATAGGATTGCTATGAATCGGAATCGACTAGACAGCAATGAGTGTGGTTTTGTGTATTAATGCTTAGGGAAGCTAAGAAGGTTACAGAACTCTTATTCTTTACTTCCTGTATTACATAAACGTTCTACTTAAACCCAGAGCAGTTCATCTCAACAGATGAAGATAGTTATGAAATGTCTTATTATTGTTACATGTCAGATATTTTTCCTCTTGTGGATTACATGGTGGATTCTCATCAAGAGTATAAGAAAAGTGCATATAAATGTTATGAATCAATGTTTCTCTTGCTTCAGGTGGTGACTAAGATCCTTTTTTTTTTTTGTCTTTTCTATTTCACAAATCTACTGTCCTCAGCTTGGAGGCAGGGCATTTTCCAGGGAGTGCCCTTGGCTTTGAAGTTGCTTTTCCAATCTTATGAGTATTTCCTTTTTTCTTCTGGGAAGAGTGAGAGGACTTGCTTTTCTAGTTTGGCTTATTCAAATAGGAAAAATATTTCCTTTGTATGCATTTGAACTTTTTGCGTTTTGTCACTTGGTATTTGCATAAGATTGCTGTGTATTATGCTTTCTTGCACATAAACTATTTAATAAGGCAGTAGTTTCCGAAGTGTGGTCCACAGCATACAGCATCAGCACCACTTGGAAACTTGCTACCCCAAACCAAACACGTTGCTGTTCAGTTGATTCCAACTCACAGCAAACCTACGAGACAGAGTAAAACTGCCCCATATAGTTTCCAAGGAGCACATGGTAGATTAGAATTGCCATCCATTTGGTTAGCAATCGTACCTCTTAACCACTACACCACCAGGCTTTCTGGGAACTTGCTAAAATGGCAAATTCTCACTCTTGTCTCACACTAAACTGAACACTTAGGTGTTGGAACCACCAATCTGTGTTTTAATAAGCTCTCTAGTTAACTCTGATGCATTGCTGAACTTGAGAACTCCTGGCATAAAATAAGCGGCTTAACATCTGAATATGTCACAGTAGAATTATTCTGAGCAATGTGTACCTGTAAGATGAGGCAATGAAGTCCGAGGCCAGTAAGGGGCCAGTGGAAAACATATTCCGGGTATATTGAATGCTATTAGCCACTGTTGGGGAAAGGTAGGGGTGAAAACCAGAGAGGCCAGGTCCTTACTCTCTTGTTTAAAGTACTCTTTTAGCAGGAAGCACTTGAGCTTTGCTACTACTAGTGTGATCTGCTGAAAAGCACTATCAAAATTACTTGGAAACTTGTTAGGCATTCACTCAACAGTTATCTAAATTTTGAGTAGATTTCCTGGCAGTTTAGACTCACTCTGAAATGAGAAAAGCTATTGACCTTGTAAGAACTTGGAGGTTATTAGGTTGGAGTCCAGGTGCCTCTTGCCATACGTGTGTAGGTTTTATTCATTCTCCTCTGATACCCAGATAGCCTTGTTGAATTCTAGGCCTATTGCAGTCATTGATTTCTCTTACCTGACACTCATGAAAGTGGAAAAGTAAAGAGCTATGTGCCTTTTAATCTTTGATAGATACTACCAAATTGTTCTCTATAAAGCTTGAGTTCCTTTACCGTTTCTTCAAAAGTTTATGAGAGTTCTAGTTTTTTCTAACCCTCTTCCATAGGTATTAAAAAAATAATATTTTTTCAAACTAAAGGTGAAAAATGGCATTTCATTTTTGTATTAATTTATATTGTTTATTAAACTGAATATGCACACTTAAGTATCATATACATATACTTATATAATGCCCATTTATATATTTTTTCTACCACTCAGAGTTTACGTTCCTTGTCCATTTTTCTACTAGTTTGATTGTCATTCTGTTTTTGTTTCATGGGAATTCTGTATAATGACTCTTAAGCTTCTGAGTATTATATGTTGTGAATATTGTTTCCAGTTTGCTATTTCATCTTTAATATTAAGGAAATCCTCACCAGATGGCACCAAATTTCTCAGAGAAGTAGAAGGTAGATTCATCTGATGGGATTTGGGACTTTTGTTTTATCCTCAGTCTGGAACACCCTTCTCTCAGACTTGTATAAGAATAAATGAAACGTCATATTCCATCACTTTTCCATCCCTTACTAATTAGTTAGTGTTATCTTCATAGCGTTTATCACTCACGTCTTGATGTTAGGAGTCCTGGTGATGCAGTGGTTTCATGTCCATCTGCTAACCAAAAGACAAGAGGTCCAAATCCACCAGCTGCTCCTTGGGAACTCTATGGATGCTACTCTATCCTACAGGGCTGCTGAGTCAGATTTGACTCAATGGCAATTGATCTCTTTCAGACCAGATGTTGTCTATGTCTTTGTATTTATAGTATGAGTGTATAAAATATAGCTGCCTTGGTCACTGCTGTATTCCTCAGGGATCTTTGGTGATGCAATGGTTAAAGTGTTCAGCTGCCATCTGAAAGGTCAGCAGTTCAGGTGATCAACTGCGGGGTAGGAGAGAGATGTAGTGGTCTGCTTCAGTACAGATTTACAGCCTTGCGTACCCCGTGGCGCTGTTCTGTTCTATCTTACAGGGTTACTGCGAGTCGCAACGGACTCTCACGTAGTGGATTTGGTTTGGCAGCCCTCTCACCTAGAATAACACTTGGTGCACTATAATTTCTTGATAAGTATTTCTTAAATGAATACTCAAAAGTTCTGATGAGTTAAAAATCTTGACTACCTAACTCAGGTGAACGGAAGAGCAAGCTGAAACTAAACCCAGCCAAGCCAAATCCCGAGTGGTATCCTACTCATGGCGACCCTAGGGGTTTGTCCAAAAATGTCATGGTGGTAATCAGACTAACTTTAGTTTCAGTAATTAAAACAAGCCTTAGTTGTCATTAGAATAGTTAGTCAGGTTAATAAAACTAATTGGTAGGTTCAAAAAATATTCCCAAGAACATAAATAAAAAAATAATTTTAAATAATGGTTAAATTTAATAAAAAACTTGGCTAGCTAGTATTAGGAAAATTCAATAGAAATGAATATTGTGTATTTCAATCTTTTATGTGAAGAAAATACTATATTGTATAGGGTGAGCTATCTAGGCATTTAGAAAGTCCACTTTTCATAGCAGATTCAAACTACCAACCTTTTGGTTAGCAAACATTTAACCACTGAGCCACCAGGGCTGTGATCAATTCTGGAAGGTTTAAATATGTAAGAATAAAAACAAAATCATAACATAGCATAAAATATGTATAAAAATAGTTTTAAAGTTGGATAGCAAATTTGGATGGCAAATTTAGATTTGCCATTGAGTTGCATCTGACTCGGTAGCCCTGGAGGACAGAGGAGCAGCCATGGAGTTCCCAAGGAGCAGCTGGTAGATTCAAACCTCCAGTTCGTTGGTTATCAGGTGGATGTGTAACAGGTAGTGAGTGATAAATACTGTGAAGACAACAGTATCTAATTAGTAAGTGATGGAAAAGTGATAGCATGTGAAATTTCAGACAACTATTCTTAAATAAATTTGGAATAATTTATTGAAGCTGCCCTCAAAGGCTAAAATCATAAAGAAAAAATTGATATGTCTACACATAAATTTAAATGGTTAAATGAAAATGTGTTATTTTTCTCATGTATTTGTAAAACAGGGGAGTATTTTTAATCATACACTAACAAAGTTTCTTAATACATAACTATAATTTACTTGTTTTTCTAAACTATAAACTGTTTTGAGAACAATACTTCTTGTACCTATATGAGTGAATAAGTGTCAGAAAGTTCAATATAAACAAATATTGAAACATTTAGATAGGTTTCACTGGCTGAAGAGATTTTGTTTAAACTATAAACTATTGGCAAATAACATTGTTTTACTTGAATACACAACAATTCAGTGACACACACATGAAATATTTTTTTAAATGATATAAGTACATCTTTAGCAGCATCTGAAGATCAACTGTGAGTTTGGGCCTTGATAGTTTTTTGTTTTGTCATTTTCACAGGATTTTTTTTGTAATTAAATAGCTGCATTAAAACCCAAGTGTTGTGAGTGGGTCTGCTATTTTATAAAGCTGCACATTTGGAGTTTTTTACGTTTCCTCATGTCGAGCTTTGGGATTAAGTGTAAGTAGCAAGTCATGAGTAACTTTGCTACTCGTGCTATTTTGGTGGTGAACCATCTTCCCATCTATGTCATAAATCATGCTTTTTATTTGGTGTAAGCTAGTCTCTTATCCTTAGATGTGCAAACTCATCCATTGCTCTGATCATAAATTAGAATCATGACTGACAGCACCAGTCCAACTGGCTACATAACCTTGGGCAAGAGACTCAGTGCCTTGCTATCCCATGTTTGCCATATATAAAATTTTATTTTTAAATGTGTTTATTACACATCGTTCTTATTAGTCGATTGACAGAGTCTTAACATCAATACAACATAGAAAGAGGACAGTAGAGAATTTTCTCTAAATCATAGCCTTTTCTCTCCAGAAAATTTATTTTCACTCAACAACTGGAAATATTTACAGTTTGCTCAACTATCTTCATTATCAAACTCAAAGAGATAAAAACTAGTTACTTACAGAGCATTTAAAGTGCTAGTATTTTGATCATAAATTCTGCTCTCTGGTGTCAAGACAGTAAATGCGGAAATGGCCAAGTATGGTATAACTTGCCACAGTTCTGCCAACTTCTTTCTTTCCACTCTCTCTGCCAGCCAAGTGCCGTCGCACTCTCTCTGGCAGGACCTTAATTAGAACTAAGGAGCCTTGGTGATGTAATGGTTTAAGAATAAAGCTGTTAACTGAAAGGTCAGTTGTTCAAGCTCACCACCAGCTCCGCAGGGGAAAAGAGTTGATGATTTGCTCCTGTAAAGATTATCACCTAGGGAACCCTGTGAGGCAGTTCCACTCTTACAGGGTCACTGAGAGTCACAACTGAGCTGACAACACACAACTACAACAACAAGCTGTATCTGTGGGTTCTCTGGGTGGTCCAAATGGTTAAATACTTGGTTAGAACCCAAGTGTTGGATGTTTGTGTTTTTGAACTGTTAGCTATGGTCACAGGGTGAGGGACCAGAAGGTGAATGCCTAAAAGATGTTTGAAAGAGAGCACTAAGTCAAGCCAGAAGAGATAAGAAGCTCCTTACCTTTTTCCTCTGTTTCTAAATTCCTACCATCTCTTACCCAATCAGCACTGCAGCCTGAGTTTAAACCCACTGCCGTAGAGTTGGTCTGACTTGCAGCAACCCCAGAGGTCAGCCTGAGTCCAGCTAGCTAAAATACGAATCTAGACAAATAGTTCCCCAGGTTAAAACCCTTTAATAATCCATTCTTCTTGGTCTTGGAATAAAATTCAAAATCATTAAAGAAACCTAATCAGACCCTGCATGATTTGTTCTAAACAGGCTCCCCGCCTTCACTCTTTTGCCTTCCAGCTCTGAAGTAAATTTCAGATTATGTCACTACCTGGCTCAAAAACCTTCAGCAGTTCCCCTATAATGGGCAGAATTTTAAAGTCCAGCTTCCTTGCCTTAGTTTACCTCAAATTTGTTCCCCACTGTTTTGTTTTATATCCCTTAGTTTAGTGAACCACACTTATTACCCCCCTACTTGTTCTTTTTCTCCTTGTGTTCTTCCCATAGCCCTGTATTTGCATGCCCAAACCTGTCTGGTAGAGCTTAAATGCTATTTCATTCACTTTTTTTTTTTTTTTAATTTTTCCTGTCAAGGAACAATTTCTTTACTGTCTGCTTTGTTGTACACACACACACACACACACATGTCTCTGTCTCAGCTCTGCTTCTTGCCTGAGCACTAGTACATCTGATTCATCAGCTGTTGCAAAGCACTCAACTTGGTGTCAGGCAACTTAGCTGGCACTCACTCAATAAAATTTTGTGAATGCATGACTGTTTGCAGCCATCAGAAATTAATCTCCAAGAATTTACAAAATCAAACTACTGCTCACTTCTTTTGTCTACTGCTGGCTTAGTGGAGATAGCCAAACAGTCCTGAAATAAATGAATTATGTTCCAGAAGATGAAGAAGCACAAAATGAAGAGAATGAGAGAGATGATCACATAATGTGCTGTTTTGCCCAGAAGGCTTCACAGCCTTTAATTAAACAGTTTAACTATGGGAGGCAAAAGATGGAATGTGCTCCTAATTAATGCTTTAACCTCACTGTGCTCCCAGGCCAGGAAATATAACTGCATAAGAATTTGGAAATTATTTCTGCAGAGATCACGGCAAGGTTTTTTTCTTCTATGAATCTCAGCCACTGAGCTTCAGAAAAGCCTATGCTACTAGCTGAGCTGATATGAAAAACCAAACCGTGACCATAGAGTTGATGCTGACTCATAGTGACCCTATAAGACAGAGTAGAACTGACCTACAGAGTTTCCAAGTAGCACCTGGTGGATCTGAACTGCCAATCTTTTGGTTATCAGCCATAGCACTTAACCACTGCACCATCAAGGTTTCCTGATATTCTGAAGTAAAATGAGGCAAAACTTAAAAATGGGATTTGTGTTTAGATGTATTTATGTGAAACATTACCTCCCTCACATTTCCTTATTTTGCCCATCTTAAAATTTCCTAAAAATAGTGTATGCACACCTACACTCCCACACACCTTGGTTACCATGGAGTTGGCTCTGACCTGTGTAAACCAATACATGGCGGAGTAGCACTGTGCTCGTAGGGTTTTTGGTGGCTGGTTTTTCAGTAGATAACTTGGCCTTTCTTCTAAGGGGCCTCTGGGTGCACTTGAATCACAAACCTCTCATTTAGCAGCCAGGTGCTCAGCCATTGACCCATGCACAAAAAGGTTACTTGTGTTTTATTGACTATGTGAAGGCCTTTGACTATGTGTATCACCACAAATTATGCATAAAATTGCCAAGAATGGTAATTCCAGAACACTAAATTGTACTCATGAGGAACCTGTTTATGGATCAAAAGGCAATTGCTTGGACATAACAAGGTAATACTGTGTGGTTTGGAAACGGTAAAGGTGTGAGGTAAGATTGCATCCTTTCACTTTATTTATTCAGTCTATATGATGAACAAATGATCCAAGAAGCTGCACTGTAAGAAAAAGAACATGCACGTCACTATGTTTAGGGGACGACTCGCTGACTAGGAGAGTTATACAGGCAATAAGCCTTGCTTGGCTAAGGCGAAGACAACTTGAAGTAGTGATGCAGGTCAGAGGCTACCAGCTTCAGTGTGGATCACACCCGGGCGTAAAGACAGCTACAACCTCACAAGTAGATAGATAAGTAACATCACTAACAACAAAGAAGAAAGGATAGCTGTGAATGATTTCGATCAACAATTCAACAATTACGTTTGGATCAACAACCAAAGCCCATGGGGAAAGCAGTCAAGAAATCAAGCAGAACATTGTCATCCGCTACAAAAGCCCTCTTTCAAGTTTGGAAAAGCAGACGTGCTGCTCTGACGACTAAGGTGAACCTGATCCAAGCTGCGGTGTTTTCATACACATGCTTCATATACATGCAAAACCTGGACAAGATAAAAGGAAGACATAGGAAGAATTGTTACATTCTAACCGTGGTGTTGGTTAAGAACATTAAAGCTATTGTAGACTGCCAGAAAAATGAATGTATCTGTCTTAGTAGAAATATAACTGGAAAAATTTTTAAAAGCAAGCATGGTGAGGCTTCAGCCCACTTATTTGGACATCTTACCAGAAAAGACCACTCACTAGAAAACAGCATCATGGGTGGTAAAGCAGAGGTTCAGAAACCCTTGTGGGATAGTGTGTGTGTGCCACAGCTGCTAACCAAAAGGTTGGCAGTTTCTTCTTCCAGGCATTCCTTGGAGACTCTATGGACCCGTTCTGCTGTGTCCTATACGGTCACAGTGACTCAGAATTGACTCGACAGCAGTGAGTGGATGTAGAGGATCAGCTAACAGGAGGAAAAGTCCCAGTGAGCTGGACTGATACGACAGCTAGTGATCACGAAGACGTGCAGGACCTGGTAGCAGTTTGTTGTGTCAGACATGAGATGACAACGTGTTGGAGCCAACTTGACAGCTCCTGGTAACTAACAAAAAAAGTGTAAAGATAGATTCTGGCTTCTTTGAAACAGTATTTGGAGAGGAGCTGCGACCTCCCTCCAGACGCAATGCTGTCACACTAGCTGTGTGAAGGAGTCAGCTCTAAGTGGACCACCTAGTCTCTGTAAAACCTTCAGATGACTGTCGTCAGAGCGAATCTCTAACTGTAGACCCGGTGCCAGAACTGCCCAGTGAACTCCTTTCTGTGCTACTGACTTATAGAAATTGTGAGATTAAATGAATATGTACTGGTATTTTAAGACATTAAGTTTTGGGGCAATTTGTTATGCAACAACCAATAACTCACAAGAGTTAAGGAAAGTAACTCAAGTAGATGTATAAGAAATACAAAACATGCTATGAAGGGTTGAAGGGAAAAGTTTACATAAAATTGAAATAAAGCAATTTGGTACTTATTGTGGGCTAAACATTGAGCTAAGTACCTTTTGTCTATATGACATAAATATATGGCATATATTATAACCTTCTAAATAACTGCATGAAGTGGATATTATTATGAAACAACACGTGCTTGAGAGAATAATGGGAGGCTTCAGTTAAGAAGTGGTCCTGTCACTGAATCTTTGAAGAATACGTTATGTTATTGCCAATATACATTTTTTAAATAATTCACCATTTATGGACATTGCATTGGAAAAGTAAACTATGATTTTCTATATAAAATGTTGTTCCTATATTATAATTGTGAACAAATAACACCTTTAAAAAATTAAACTGCTAAAAAATAAAAAGAGCTTTTGTTTGGACTGACTTTTATTGACAAGTGGCTTTCAGCTTCCAGTTGCCAGTAGCTGGATTCTACTCGTAACAACCCCATCCACGTCAGAGTAGAACTTGCTCCACACGGTTTCCCATGGCTGAGTTTTCAGCAGATTGCCAGGCTTTTCTTTTGGAGACATCTTTTGGTTAGTAGTATTAAGGACTTGTACCACTTGAGGACTCAGAGTGGCTTTTAGATGAACTTAAAAGAAAAGTGTGATTGGAAATAATATTTTCAGTGTTAGCCTCCTGGAGGAAACCCTGGCAGTATAATGGTTAAGAGCTATGGCTGCTAACCAAAAAGTTGACAGTTCAAATCCAACAGGTACTCCTTTGATACTTTATGGGACAGTCCAACCCTGTCTTATACAGTTACTGAGTAGGAAGTGACTCAACAGCAATGAGGTTTCTTCTTTTTCTTTTTTTTTTTTAAAAATAGTACCAGATATCAGGCACTGTAGTAGAGGAGAGGACAGGGCCAAAGCAAAATGGAGAAAATTTCCAGGAAGATTGTTTTTTTCCATGAAGATTGGTTTTGAGGCACAGCAGGGTGATCACTAGGCTATAAGAGAAATACCAGGTACTCAAACAAAACACCATTGTTAAGTAAACAGATTTAAAACTTGTTTTCATGGGAAAGCACTTTTCCATCTTCAATAATGATCCTTCTTATTTTGCAAAGTTCTAAACAAAAACAACTAAACACTGATCAGAAGGACCTTACGATCTCCGAAGATGCCCGCTTTAATTTGGCAGTGATATTGAGCTCGTCTGTGAAGCTAACTACCTTGGACTGACTCAAGGAATGAATAATTTGGAAGCTGATGCAAAATAGTTTCTGAACTCTTCATTAATCACCTGCTGCAACAGTCAACAATTATAAAGCTTTCAAAGTCTGCACAAACAGTCTCTTTTAAATTTTGTGATTTTGCTTCTAACAATTAAGAGTAAACAAAATACTCATAAAGTGAGTCCATTTTAGAACATCACAGATTCTTTTTGAATGCTTGATTTAATGAATACTGTTAAAATGTTCTTTATTTGTGGCCCAAATAGTTAAAATTTCTTTACCAAAGCTCATATGTACACACACAGGGAAAGACAGAAACTGAATTAAATACAAGAAATTGTTGAAAAACTGTAGCAGCAGTTTTGTTTCTTATTTTGGTATTGTAGGCATATTTATCTTTGGAAAGATATTGCCAACTTCTAGCAAAATGAATCAAAAAGGAAATCAAAATGATTAAATGAATCGGAGAAGGAACATTACAGATGGCTTAGAAATGGAGGTTCTGTTTCTGCTTAAAAGACAGCAGAACATTCTTTTCACACTGTGCTTATTGAGAGTGGTCAACATGTTGTGTCTGGGCTCAAGAGAAGAATAGCCTCTACTTGCTAAGAAAGTTTGGAGTGATATCTGCTCTGCTCTCCCTAACCCAAATCTGTGTACATCTCCACTTTCTTAATTCTACATGCCAGAGACACTGATGTGGAAAGGAGACAAGTTTATCACCCAAGAAGCTACATTAAACATGCTGGTAGTCTTATGTACACAGTGCCTGACTGATAAAAAACTGAACATTGACCCTGTTTTGCCCATAACTTGCTGTGTAGTTACTTAATATGTTTGAACACGAGTTTCTTCATCTGGAAGGTAATGTGCTTTCTAGAAGTGTGTGAGATTTCCTTCAGTTCAACTAGTCTACAATTCTGCAAGTTCCTGCCTTTGAGATGACCATAGCCTGATATAAAATTGTGCAGCCTGGCTTTATTGAGTAGTACCACTTGTAGGCAATTTTGTTCCCTCAATTTTTGAATTACGGTATATTTTCCCATGAAGCCAGTGATAGTTCAGTGGTAGAATATTTGCCTTCTGTGTAGGAGACCTGGATTTGATTCCTGGCCCATGCACTTGATGCATAGCCACTACCCTTCTGTCAGTGGAGGGTTTCACATTGCTATGATGCTGAACAGCTGTCAGTGGAATTTCCAGAGTAAGACAGAGTGGGAAGCAAGGCCTGGTGAGCTGCTTCAGAAATGCAACCAACAAAAATCATATTAGGTCTTAAGGTCCTAAGATCCTTTTGTGCGTGGGGTCCCCATGAGTTAGGAGTGACTAGACAGCTGCTAAGAACAATAGATTTTCCCATCAAGTTAATAGTCACGATACTGAAAACTAGCCACTTTTTGAAATGAACCCTAAGTCACTATACTTTAGTGACATTGTCCGAGAGTAGTGAAAAACTCTACGACCTTTGTATTGCTAACACCTTCTTGGTCGTAAGTTACTTTGTATGTGTGATGAGTTGTTTGACATCTCATCACAAAAATATAAGCTTGTGAAGCTTTTCATGAAGGTGATCATCACGAAAGTTCATCTCTGCCACTTGACATAAGTCACTTCACCAGATGCCATCCATCGATTAATTATTTTGATCACAAGTGACAATAGAGTTAGCATAACAAAGAGTATCTGTTCTGTATTCAGAGGATCATTTCTCTGAATGAAAATATAATTTGTGTTTTGTGTCAGATGGTTTTCTGCTCCAATAGGACATAGTGAAAAACAAGACAGTCGTGCGGCTGGCTTCTGGCTTTCTGCTGACACTGAACACACTTCTGTCAGCTGGTAATTTCACAGCACTGGGAGACACTCAAACACCTTTAAATACACTAGAATAAAAAGGGGTTCAGTTTCACACACTGTAAAGGCATTCAGTATATGGTAGGTGTGGAAAAATAATTGTGATTGAATAAAATTGTCTTTAAATTGAAAAAACTTTTCCTGTGCATTTTCTTAAAAAGAAAAGCTTATTTATAAAATATCGATTAGCTATCTCAAGAGGTCAGAACACAACAGACTTTTATTGTTGTTGTCGGTTTTCTGGATTTTTAAATTTTTTTTTTTCAGTGTTTTCCAGAAAGAAAACAAAAGTGAACAAGTTTTCTGAAGTGGAACATTTGAACACATGTTCACATATCCCTTTTACAGTCTTCTTTCTCCCTTTTATCTTGAACTTACAAAAGACTCATATTTTGAAAAACCCTTCCAAGTACACGAAGTTGACTGAGAAAATTAAAACATCGGAACAGGAGCCAGACATGTAGGTAAAATTAATCTTAAGCCACTTGATTCACACGTGTTCTTTCCCTGACAAGACAAGACAAGCCAACAGCAACTAGCAGCATTCCTCCGTTTTCCCTGTTGTTTGCCAGTTGATTTTTATTCACTCAAAATGCCAATTTTCCACATGCTATTCAATGTGGTGTGCCTGTTTTTAAAGAAATGAAGAAAAAGAACTAGTGATGCAGAGGACTTAACCCATTCCTCCCCTCTCTCCCTACCTTCTCCCCATCAAGCCTCCTTTCTTCTCAGCTTTCTGAGAAACAAAAGCCAACTCATTCAACCTCAAAATCTGAACACATGCCAGGTGAAATATTTTAGGGAGGCTTATCCTCACCTTGACCATACTGTATAGGTGGCCCTAATTAAATGGTTTTTGTTGGCGGCTCTCTTATTATGAATTTACAGTCACACCCTCTGTGCCAAAGAACAGCTCAGCAAAACATCTGCATGGGTGGGGGTGTATACGTCCTTTGTTTCAGAACATAGAGCTAATAAAAATATAAGGTGTTAGAAATTAACGAAACCCATTATTCCAGAATGTGTTTCATCCACAAGTCATCTTTATTAACATTTCATCTTTATACACCAGAGAATCAGCAGCCTTTAGACTTCCTTATTATTTTTTTCTTAGTTAGGTCAACTGGAAAAAAAAATATGCTGACTCATTTGTTTCAGGTCAGGTTAGAGAGTCAGGGTAAAAACCAAGAGCACAAAACAAACTGTTCACCTTGAATTCTTTTGCCTGCATGACTAGACAAGCCTTTCTCTTTGGAAGAATAGGGCAAAGTAAGGCAAGTGCTGTGATCCGAAAAAACTTGTATGAGACACTATGTGAGTCTGGAGTGGTTTAAGATATACTGATGGCTGCCTTACTCCGAGATGACACGAAACAGGGACAGCGATCAGTACGCCTTAAAACAAAACGAACAAACAAACAAAAAACAGCATGTTTGTTAATGAAAAACCAAAATCAACACATTACCGTAGAGTCGGTTCTGACCCACAGCGACCCTATAGGTCAGAGAACTGCTCCATAGAGTTTCCAAGGAGTGCCTGGCAAATTCGAACAGATGACCTTTTGATTAGCAGATGTAGCACTTAACCACTACTCCACCAGGGTTTCCTTCTTAAAGAAAAGGGTCTAACAAAAAAATGTAGAATCCAAGCCTTCTTGTAGACTGAGAATGATAAGTAGTGATGAAATCAAAACGCATTAGCAACTTTTTTTGTAAACATGTTCCATAGATTCCTAGTGATTTTGTGTTAAGGGAGATAACTAATGCTTGGATATTTCAGTGATATCCTCTGTAGCATTTTAGAGCTGGGATAAAGCTTCAAGACCAAAGGTTAAGACCAAAACCTTCAAGAAGGAGTTCCATTCCCTTAATTCACAGACACAGGGGCCGAGCACTATTGACGCATCACATTTCTTTTCACTAGTTAATGCAAGATTGGGAAAATAATGTGGTTCTCCTGACAGCTAGTCACTTCAACTTACGCAAATTTTGGATCTATCTTTTAGATGATAGGAACTTTGCTTACTGACACAAGAAACACAAAGATATATAGGCCACAGTCCCTGCCTTCAAAGAGAGAACTGTGGCTGTGACTCATGTGGTTCATTAAACTTTTGGACTAATAATTCCCTTGTGTCTTTAATTTTCTTCATTATCCTTTGCTCCAAATATGATGGGACCAAGCAATGTGCTTGAGATGGCTACTCCTGAGCCTGACAGACCTCGGAATCTAGTCCCCAAACAGGATTCAGAATATTTTCTTTATAATATATGTTATGCCAAGTAACCTAGATGTCCCCTGAGACCACAATTCCCAAAGCCACGGTTCCAGTAACTCCATCCCACAAGGTATTTGGGATGCATCTAGGAAACATCTACGGCTTTGCTGACTTTCCGCATATTGTGTGTTGTCTTTTCCTTTGCCAACGTGAAGACTTGTCTCGTATCAGAGATTTTCCTTTCCAACCCCTTCTCTCCTTTTTAATCATCAAAGTTTTTTTTTCCTCTGTGTGTAAACATTTCTTGGGTTTTTACAATAGTGGTCTCATTTATCCCTTTGTTTTTGCCTTATTTCACTCAGCCTAATGGCCTCCAGATTGATCCATGTTACAAGATGTTTCACACATTCATTGTCATTCATTATTGTTGAGTAGTATTCATATTTATACACCAAAATTTGATGATCCATTCATCTGTTTGGAAACCCTAGTAGTGGTGTGGCTAACTGCTAAGGCTGCTAATCAAAAGGTTGGCAGTTTGAATCCACCAGTACTCTCTGGAAACTCTATGGGGCAGTTCTACTCTGTCCTGTAGGGTTGCAATGAGTTGGAATCGACTCAATGGCAGTGGGTATGGATTTTTTAAATTCATTTACTTATGAGCAATTAAGGTTGTTTCCATCTTTTTTGCCATGTATTGGAGCCCTACTGTTTTCCCTGTTTTTTTTTTTCTTCTGTGATCTTTATTATTTTAGGTTTTATTTAGGTCTTTGACACATTCTGAGTTAATTTTTGTGTATGATGTAAGGTATGGGTTTTTTTCACTGATGATCATCCGGTTTTTCCAGCATTGTTTGTTAAAAAGAATGGTATTTCCCGCTTTAATGAAATTTGGCCCTTCACAGATCAGTTGACTTCAGGTGGGTAGATTTATAGCTTGGTTCTCAAGTCTGTATCAGTGGACTATGTGTCTGTCATTGTACTATTACTATGATATTTTGACTACTTTGACTATATAATAGGTTCTAAGATCACATAATTTAAGGCCTTCTATTTCATTTTTTTTTTTTTCAACAATACTTTGCTTATCTTGGGCCTCTTTACTTTCCATGTAAAGTTGGTTATTAGGTTTTTTCATATCATTAAAGAATGCTATTGGCATTTGGCCTTGGATTACATTATACCTATAGATCGGTTTGAGGTCCTAACTTGTTTTTAAAAGTATGTCCTAATTATCACCTATATATCAAATGCTTATTTAAGGCCTAGCCATTTAAGCACTAGAAGATACATAGAACAACGGAGTAAGGAAAGCACTTATCTAAATGTATTATCTAATGGAAAAAATAATATAACTAAGTGTAATCAATGAGTCATGTGTAAAATTTGATGGTAATGCTGTTTGAAATGAGACAGAACCCGGGAGGAAGCTCTTTCCTGTCCAGATGCTGATCAGCATTAAGGACCAAAGCCAAAGGAAACTAAGTTTGAAAAAGAAGAAAAAAAACAGTCTACTTGTATTAATGCAAATATGAAATTAAATTTAATAGGCATCAGGGTTGTTATGAATTGAAACTGACATGACAGCACCTAACAACAACCGTGATGTAGATGATCACAAAGTCGGTTAGCAGCTAGAGGCATATTCTGCACAATATTGGACATTAAGTAATACTCAATGTATTAAGTATTACTCAATGTAGGTTTCTCTGTGTGTGCTTGATAGTTGTTTTTCTTCCCCTTTGAAACGTCAGAGTGCTCTGATCAGCTGACTCTCCTAATAGAAAACTGACTTCTCCAAAAAGAGGTGCTTGAAATGCATCTGTCACCGCTGAAGTGAGATCACATCAGAGAGAATGCAGTCTTCAAAGGAAATACGTGAAATGCGCAACACTGAGCAAAGCACATGAGAGAAGCAAACCAATTCTTCTAAGAAGACCGGTTACAAAGGCTCCGCCCTCAAAGGTTGCATATTGAAATACTAGGCTAAAAGTTAGAATTTGGTACTAGATGCCAAAAGTACAATATGGATATATCAGCATAAACTAATCAGCACAGAACAATGTACAACCCACATTGAGAGAATCCACATTAGAGTCTGACACTGTTCGTGGTCATACTGGTACTGGTTAAAAATTCTCATCTCTTTTTCGAGAAAGAAAAGGCATTGGCACTGTGGTGTCCATAGTAAATCATTCACAGTTTCTCGCACTTAAAAGCAGGACATGGGGAAGTGAATTATTTTCACCTGTAGGCTTATAGTGTTAGAACAACAATTTGCGATATATACTTTTAATATTTTTTGTTACTGACAATTTTACTTTCTGATGAAATTATTTGAATCTGGTAGTCTTTTTACGTATTCATGGCATACATAATTTACAGGTGAAAAAACAAACTTAGAGAGGTAGAGTCTTTCACTTAAAGACGCAGAGAAAGCAGGCAGTAGGTTAAGAGCTAGAATTCGCATCTTCTGAAGGTACTCTTTTACATACCTATGGTATAGGCAAAGGTTTTACACAGTAGAAGTCTGCAATTAAAATCCAATCCACTTTAAAGATATCGTTGTTGGTTGGTGCTGGTGCCATCTAGTTGGTTCTGATAATGGCTACTTTACATATAACAGAACTAAACTTTCCCTGATCCTTTGTCACTCTCACAGTTGTTGCTGTGTTTGATCCCCTTGTTGTAACCACTTTGTCGATCTGTTTTATTGGGAGTCTTCCTGTTTTTCAATGACTCTCTGCTCTGCCAAGCACGCTGTTCTTCTCCATGGACTGGTTTCTCAGGATTACATATCCAAACTAAGTGAGATGCAAAGTTCTTACAGTCCTTGCTTCTGAGGAGAAACCTGGCTGTACTTCTTCTAAGATAGATTTTTTCGTTTTCTTGCAGCTCATGGTATATGAGTTCTGGAAATTCACCCTAGAACTCATCCTAGAAAAGGTACTACACACCTCATTGCTGAATATCACTAGCCAGCCAAGTCAAAGTATTCCCCTTGGGAAGATATGTACCTATGCCAGTACCTAGTTCACCCTTCAAAGCAATTTTGAAACTCTTTTTCTGGAATGACCATCAGAGCTCTAGTGGTATTATGCTTGGTGGCTTCAATGTCAACAAAATGTCTTCCTTTCAATATTTACTTTATTTTCAGGTAAAGAAAAAAGTCACTGGGGGCCAAATCAGGTGAGTAGAGGGGGTGTTCCAATATAATTATTTGTCTAGTGGCTAAAAACTCCCTCACAGATATTTATACAATTAAGTTCATGAATTTGCCACCATGCCACCGTAAACAATAGTGATATTCATCAAGGAAGTATGTAGCACTTGGAAGAATTAATTTTGTGGACTTAACTGTCAGAACTTGTAGTCAATATTCTTCATCGACACCATAATCCAAAGATAGCAATTCGCCTTAAGTTCTTCTTTATTCATTGTTCAGCATTTGGATACATATAAGGCAACTGAAAACACCACAGCTTGGATCAGGTGCCCCTTAGTCTTCAAAGTGAAATATTCACTTTCAACACTTTAAAGAGGTCGTCTTCAGAAGATTTTCCCCCAACACATTGACTTTTTCATTGCCTCTTCCATGGGTGTTTATTATGGATCCAAGTAAAATGAAGTCCTGGTCATCTTCAGTATTTTCTCCCATTTATCATAATGTTGAAGTATATTAGCATGATGAAATTCCAATTGGTTTCTACCACTCTTTCCATGAAATTTATTAGCATTACAGCATGACGATTTACTATGTTCAAAATAAGTGAAGATTCCCGTTAAGACAATGTTAGTTGAGACTTTAGTGAAATACATGGGATTCAAAACAGGATACTTCCTTTATCTGTGACATGCTTGAGTTTGAGAATTTGGTGTTATATACCTCCTGGGAAATTGTCTTCACGTTCAGAACTGGGCTCTGGTTGGCTTAAGGGTGGGTATGTAATCTATAAAGTTTCTATTTGAATGACTCTCAGCAATCTTGCTTCAAATGCTGTGATAGAGCCCCCTTATTTTCTTCTAGATCTTGTGGTGCATGCATGTAATTTCAAGGACTGTGATGGCTATTTTACTCCCATGGAGCATTTTCGTAATCTGACATTCTACCCGACACAGAGTAAATGAAATCCCAGGTAATCGCACAACGCTCTTGGATTGGCTTACTCTGAAGTCCAACCTACACTGGACTTACAGTTAAAGAGGTCACTACATTTCCTTGTCTTTAAGCCATTTACCAAGAGATGTCCTGATCCTTGCAACCAAGACATTCTAAATGATATGTAGTACTTATCATTTTCTACATAACGTGTAAACTTGGCTTGCTCCAAGCCTTGTGATTTGGTCCCTGGCTACTTCTCTACATAACTAGTTATCTCACCATGTTTACCAGTCATAAGGTCCTATTTGCAGTTCCCTGGCCACATAATACTATTTTAGACCTCTGCACCTCTGTTTGCACTCCCTTCTCCTGGAATATCCTTGCTCACTGTCTTGGCCTAGCTAGTTCTATTTATCCTCCACCACTTTTCTCCTATGCAATGTCCTTGAGAAGATTTTCTACCACCAGACTTAAATACCTTTCCTGTGAGTATCCCTGGCATACCTCACCATGGTACTTAACTCACTGCATTATAATGACTTCTCAGCTGGACTGGAAACTCCACAGAAAGAGAGTTAACAGTTTATTTTGTTTCTGCATCACCAGTACCTGTGATGGTGTTCACATGTTGGCTTCTTAACTAATGTGTTAGACAACAAACTTTAATTTCATTTTAACTACCTAACTGACTAACTCATTGCCATCACGTCAGTTCCAACCCATGGCAGTTTCCAAGAAGTGATTGTTGGATGGATTCAAACTGCTGACCTTTTGATCAACAGCCATATTGCTTAACCGCGTCTCCACTAGGGCTCCAAATTACAGTTTAAGATAATGTTCTCTTTTGTGCTGTTTGTTTTAACATTTTAGGTAAGAACTAGAAAACCTAGTATAGGTTAATTCTTGTGAATGTGTTTCCACAATTTGACAGGGTTTATTAACCCGTTAGGAGACTCTGAAGAGATTACCATCACTGATGAGGATATATGAGGACTGCCAATTAAGTTCACAGACTCATCCTTGTAAAGGTGCTACATAACTCATTGCTACATGTCACTATGGTCACCTTTGAAGTACTCGCCTTGGGAATCTGTAAGCTGATGCCAGTGCCTAGTCCGCCCTTCAAAGCAATTTTGGAACTCTCTTTCTGAAATGACCATCAGAGCAATGAAAGTAATCTCATCTTGAAATCTTCAAAAGTTCTAATTAAAATTCTTCCCAATTAATACAAAACTATCACACTTACTCTTCAAATTCTCTCTTTCTTCCTATTTTACATTTTTATGTTCAGTCTAAGTAAGCACAGCACCACCATGTAAGTCATGTGCTTTGAGTATTTTCAAATAGCCATGATAGGTTTTGACCCATTTTATTCCATCTGGCTCATTTTCCTATGGTGACTTATAATAAGTAATTCAAGAATGTAACTCAGCGGCAATTAGGCTTCCTATCAGGATACCTATCTACTAATGGGTTAATAAACACTGCCAAATTGTGGAAACACATTCATAGCAATTAACATATATTAAGTTTTCTAGCTCTTACCTAAAATGTTAAAACAAATAGCACAAAAGAAAACATCATCAGCAATGAAGTATGTAATACTTAGAACAACGAAGTTTGGGGACTTAATTGTTAAACAACAGGAAAGCAAAGCATCAGAAGACATTGGATCTTTGTCTAAAGTGTTACTCTAGATTCCAGTCTTTCCTTGACCTTCATGGCAGTACTAGCTTGGCATTATTTCAGAAAACATTTTGGCTCAAAAGCTATGTTCTCTTAGATGACCATGTGGTATCTTTTTAAGGAAAGGTGTACAATAGAGTAAAATTCTTGACAAAGCATATTATTAATACTTTTTACGGTGATGCTTTCCAAATTTGTTTCCATGTATTCCAAAGTCAAGTCTTGCACATTGTCATCAGTCTTCTAAGTGTCAGTTGGAGTCATCACAGGAAACGGGTGGTCCCTTCTTATGAAAGAAACTTGGGGAGGGTTTATTTACAAAGAAACTAATGTGGGGGTGGTGTGACATGGATAGAGTATAGGAAACAATAAGGATTGCTCAGGGATCTGGGGCTAGCAACAATGGAGTTGCTAGTGCTCTCCCCTACTGCTTGCTCAGAACAGTGAGAATAGCTTGCCAGGTAAGACAAGAACAGAGATTTCCCACTAAGGGCACAGCCAACCCTAGATATCTCTGCCAGAAAGGAGTCAAGAGAATAAATTTTCTGACTTTGCACTCTTCTTTCATGTCTGTATTTTACTGGCCTCCCTAACAGTCTAAAGTCAGAAGACAGGGAAGCCCTTTGTTGTCGAATAAAGCAAGATGAGTCAGCCATGTTGCTTCTCAGCATCCATTCGTGTCTTTGTCTGTTTCCCTAACCAGGGAGTGAACAGTCTCATCAGCTATCATATCATCAATATGGGTGGTTATCAATTCAGTCATCTTGCTTTCAGAAGCCTAAAATGCTAGCTACTGCTGTGATTCTTTTATGTATAGGAAAAAAAGGAGACAAAATACTGCCATAAACTATAGCTTCTAAATCCCCCTTTCCTTCATAGCTGGTTACTAGCGTATACTGCTAATAGTAACTACCAGCTTCGACCTTCCTATTCACTGTTTCTCTTGCCCTCAGCCTTCATCCTGCTGGATTACTTTTTGTCCTTTTTTTTTTACTTTGGTGACTAGGATCTTCAATCCTTTTTTTGTATAGGCGCTATACATCATGTTGTTTTGGACTCTCTCATTTACATTCAACCCTCTGCTTACTTATTATCACATTATATGACATTTTACATAAAAGGCAATAGTAAATAGCCTACTATACAACTACTTTGTACACTAAGGACATATGCCTGACAGTAACAAATACGAAGGTGCAAGGTGGCTGTGATGGTTGTGGGTCAGCTTGGCTGGGCTATGAATCTCAGTGGTTTGGCAGTTATGTAGCAATGCAGTTTGGTAGTTATGTAGTGATGTAGTCACTTTCCATTTTGTGATCTGTTGTGATCATTTCCCATTTTTACATAATGCTGACTTTTGCATAACAACCTGGTCTTTGGAACCTAAGTAGGTTGATAACTGAAGAAAGGACATATGCATACTAGGTATGGCCTGAATGTACCAGTGGTGAGTGTAGGTCTAAAGATAATCAATATTAGCTTAACAGTCAGGAATATTTGGAGACTCATCATTCTTAGCTTCATCCATAGTTACCAAAATGTCCCTATCCGGTGTGACAGGGTAACATCACTGCCCTACAATTGTCCTTCCTTTAGTTAAGATATCTGTCAGTTGACTTTTTAATTACTGCTGCAGTTCCACAAAACTTAGAATTATACCTTGAGCTTTGTTGTTACCTATATCTTCCTTGCAACTATAGATAAGTGGCTTCTTCAAAGTTACTCAGGAGACTTTCTGGTTCTCTATGCACATTCTTAATTACATGTTCATGGTTTTAATTCTCTTGCTAGGACGTTAAGAACATGTGACTATATGATGTTAGTTGTTACAGCAGCTGAATACTGTAGGCACTTGATCTCTGTGAGTATATCATTCCTTGCAACCACTGGTAGTATCTCAAGTGTGTAAGATGCCACAGTAGGCCAAGAATTACTTACGACTGTTTATCCTTCCCCATCAAAGAAACTGCCACTGTAATCCTCAAATATAAAACAAAAAAAAAAAACTTGTTGTTGAGTCATTTGTGACTCATAGTGACCATACTGGATTTGAACTGCCAACCTTTTAGTTGGCAACTGTAGCTCTCAATTACTACTTAACAGCTGCAGAATCTCATTTCAAGGATCTGTTTCCTGGGACCACATCTGGTACCAAGTAATGTATGAGCCAAGATCCCAGCTGAAACAAATACAATAGATAATTAGAGAAATATTTATTTACAAAGTGACAAATCATAAAAATTTGGGTGGAGTAGAGATGAATCATCAGGGATAGGGCAGGAACTAGGGCTAGCAGCATCAAGAGTTTACTATTCTTAATCTCAAAAGGATGAGACAAGGGAAAAACTAACCTGGAAGAGAAAAAGTTCCAAACTTACGTAGAAACTAGAGCACATGGGGTCCTTGTAGGTATAGCCTACCCCAAGGCAGAGAGCAGGTGGAGAAACAGAGAACTTGATTCTAGAAGGCCATAAGGAGGTACCAGGCCCAGTAGCATTTCTTTGCCTTGCAGAGTAAGATATCTTCCTATTCTGTTTTTAAACATTTTCTTTGAACTCTCTGGTTTAATGAATCCATTTTCTTTAACTTTTTATTTACCTGCACAGTTCTGTGGGAATGCATTAAAGTGTGTTATTGTTCTTTCATTTCCCAAAATGTGCTCTAATATTTGCATTTCATCCCTATACCCTTATACACGCTGGCATGTCAGTAGATAAATAGACAATATAGGACCCCCTGATAGCTTTAGGACTGAATATGTGTCTTTCTGAGGAAAAAGCAGAAACAAGAATGATCTTCAAAAAACATATCACTTTTCTCTCCTTTTGGGTCTTCTCTGTCATCTGAATCATGTTGTAGAAATGTGCACAATTTATGTGATACAAATATTAATGATTGCTTGAGTTTAAAAAGTGAGAATCTGTAACTACTTCAAATTGTGTATCAGTTGAAGAACTGCATCTTTCCTTTCTTCTCCTTTAATACAATCCTTCTTTCTTTTGATTTTAAACTTACATTTTCAATGTATTTCATCATCTGTGTGACGTAGTTGGCTTTGAAAAACAATTTATGAAAGCACAGCTTTTATTTAAAATGGTAGAAATATTTTCAGACTTACAAGAGTTTCATGAGTCTTTTCTTAAATCTTGTTTCCATGATCATTGACATTAGAGTTGTTTTATAAAAAATCCCTTTTAAATACCTCAAAATGAAATGAAATCCCTCTCCAAAGGAAGATCACAGCAGGCCTATGACCAAATTAGTTGAGGACCCAGGAAAATACATATTTGTCATCTTGATATTCATTTCTAGACAGTGGCAGCTCTGAGCACTTTAAGTGTTAGGGTGGCGAACTAGATAAATGATACCCTAAAACACAATTTTGTAAACAGCATTTGACATTTGTCAAATGTTACTGAGGTAGAGTATGGGGAAGAAATTCAGAGTAAAGATGTTCTAAACTCATTGTCATTTGTAATAACTTGAAATTCAGATGACAATGATATTATCATGGTTTCTGGATCCTGAAATACCATAAGCATTTCCACAATAGTATTTATTTTCCAAACATCTCAAATGGATTCAATGATAACCCACAAAACCCACTGTCACTCAGTCAGTTCCTACTCACAGTGACCCTACAGGACAGAGCAGAACTTACTTCATAGATTTTCTAAGGAGCACCTGATGGATTTGAACTGCTGTCCTTTTGGTTAGCAGATGTACTTAACCACTTAGCACTTAACCACTACACCACCAGGTTTCTGATTCATTGATAGGCCGCTATTATTTTAAATATGGAGTACTTATATCATGTTCTAATATGAAAAGTAAAGTAAAAGCACATTCTTGAAAACAATATAATTTATTGCAAGTCATACTCCATATGCATGAGAAAGAAGTAAATAGAATCTTAGAAACATTGACTACTGTGGCTGCTTATTCCTAGTTCATCCTTTATTGGAATGCCTTATCAATACTTCTCGAGGGCTCTACTCAGTCCTCTTTATTGGCTTAGCACGATATAACAGACTTGCTCTGTGTGGACTAATTAAGTTTTGTGGAACACGGTTTAAATAAATGCTGGTTTCAATCTACATAACTGTATATAGAACGACAGGTTTCTGTTATTCTCTAGAAACTGAGATTAATAAAAGCATGGAGTTTGTGAAAACTTATGCTCATTCCTCTTTCCAGTTTTGATAAGTAAGAGCAGATGGGTAGAATGATTTCATTTTCCCTAATTAAAGGAAAAGAAAAGTCTTACTGCTAACAAGCCTGTAGTTAAATTATCAATGTGGAACTCATTAATAACTTCAGAACCAAATCTTTTGTCTTTCTGGGCAAAAAAAAAAAGTCATCTGGATAAGACTTAGCAGATGCAAACGCAATTTCCAAAATCTCTATAGAAAGCTTGGCACAAGATAATTTTAAATAGTAAGAATGTACCTGATGTTAAAGTGGCATCAATTGTGAGTTGGAATTTTCTACTGAAAAAGGGCATTTTAATGATGAATTTCTACAGGAAATGGCCATTTAAAATATGATCATATGCTTTTAATTGTGAGGTAGTAACACATTCTACACTAAAAGGGCATCATGGCCTGCTAAATGAAATTGAGCAAGAGAGGGATAGAAAAAAAATTACTAGCAGACAGGAAAGTTTAGGAACTCTTTGAGAAATTTTAAGAGAAAAATACCTTTTAACCTGTTTTTGTGCTCTTAACCTGAAGAGACGCTGATAGAAATTTGATATAGTAAACATGTGGCAGATATTGCTCCAGAAGTGACATAAGAAATTGCTCCAGAAAGAGGATGTAAAAAGATAGCATTGCTTGCCATGCTGACCAAAAGATAGGTCAGAAAAGAGGCTTCACATTCCAAAGCTCTTCCGTTGACTCCCTGTCTCAGACTTTTTCCACTTGACCATGCATGTCCAGTGAGTATTGCCTAAGAAAACACTGGTTAAAAGGCCATTTGGATTAGCGCGAGTTCACAGTTTTCACCACATCATCCCCCTTCGCTCAAAAATCCTTCTGTGGCTTTCCTTTCAAGTGTGATGTGCTAACCATGCATCATCCTCTTGGCATCCGTTTTCAGTGCTCTGGGTCTCGGGAGCTTTCTCTCCTCTTGCTTCCCTGCAGGAAGACTGCTGCGTCCAAGTCAGGCCGTTGCTCGGCCTCCATGCTCTTGAGCTCCTTACCTTAGACAGGGCCGCTCCTCTGTCCGGAACTACATCCTTCTTCACTCAGGTTATTTCAGTTTTTTCCAACATTCGGTGCTGGCTCAAAACCTGCCTATTTGTAGATGTTTCCTGAATAGCCAAGCCAGTTTTCACTTCCTTCTCTGGACTCCTCAAATCCCTTGTTTGCCCTTTATCAGATTCTGCTAATGTTGTGTGCTGTCTTTCCTGGAAAGCTTCCATGTCGTAATACCCCAGAACATAGCATAGTGCTTCCCTCACAAAAGATTAAATAAATGCTCATACAATGTCATGCATAGACTTGAAATACACCGTTCAGAGGGGGCTTTTCCTTGTCTTATTTCATACCTTGAGGGATTAAACCAACTCTCATACTCTCAAGAGGGAAGAAAAAAAAAGATACTCAGAAAGCTTTCACGTATAAAGCTTCTTTCACAATGCCTTGGGAGGAAGGCCTCACAGGTACCATAATCTTTGTTTTGCCTGTCATGAAGCTGCAGCAGAGAATCATGAGTGACTCGCCCGAGGTTGCATACCAACTAAAGGCCAGCACAGGGATGTCGAGCCATCTGTCCTGATTCTGCAGTGCTTATATGTCCCACTGGTTTTGCTTGTCTGCTACAACTTCAGTGGTTTGTAATTTTAAACATTGTGATTTGGAGTGCTAGGTAAAGTATTGAAATATATAAAAAATACACTTGATGTTAAGAAATCATAGGGATAGCAAAAAAAAAGAAATCCTTCCATGCCTTTCCTTTCAAGTGTGATGTGCTAACGAAGGGGAATGATGTGGTGAAAACTGTGAACTCAGTAGAGAGATATGGGTAGCATTTTAAGTAACTTGGTAATTGGTGAAAAACAGAAAAGAAACATGAGAGGACTCAGTGTTGAATTAAGTCAAGAAGACAAAGCAAATCTGGCACAAAGAACAATGAGGTGAAATTCAAGGAACGCTGTCTGTGAATCAAGCACGCTGAGACAGTTTCTGAGGAGCTCTGGCAGCCCAGTAGGGAAGTGCGGCGGCTGCGCACCCAAAGGGCAGCGTTTCAAACCCGCCGGTTGATCCTGGGAAGCAGTTCTCCTCTGTTCCCTAGCTAAGGTTGCTATGGATTGGAATCAACCCAATGGCAATATTTTGTTGTTGTTGTTTTTAGAGGATTTTTGCTTTTGTTTTTGAATTTTAAATCATGTACTACAAGGTAAAAGAAAAATTATACAAAGATCTATTAAAATCGTAAGAGAGTATATTTACGCATTTTAGGTTACATTGACTAACCTGCTCTAATGTTGAATTGCTACCATTTTTGAAATGCAAACTGGGAGTCAGGTACAGTTTTGCATGCTTTATATGTCTTGACCACCAGTCCTCAAAACAATGCAAGGTGTTATACCCACATTTCAGGCAACAAAACAGATGCCCGTGCCAATGAGATTTTCAACTTCCGCCACCTTACTCCCAAGCCTTAGCTAAACGGTGTATAATCACATTTGTGGTCAGGAAAACCTTAATCCAATGATTCTAGTCCATTTTTAAGTCAAACTAAATATTTTTGAGCTGCATCTTGTTTCATAATAATCGTCCATATTAAAAAAAAAGAACTACTGAGACCCCTTGAGCTCTTCCTCAAACTCCACATAACTTCAACTGCTTAGTATTTCCCCAGAGAGCTTGAATGTCAATCTGGGACAAAACAGTCTCTCGTACATGCTCCCCAGTACTTTGCAGTGTCTGCACATCAGTTTGCTGCTACATGTGCAAGAAATGAACATTTGTGGCTCATCTAAGTTTGCCAAAAGTCTCTGAGTGTGAATGGGACATTTGCTGAGTGTGCAATAGGGCATTTGCTTTAGGAAGACGTCAAGGTCTCAGTGGTCTCCAGTTTTACTTAATTACACATAAATGCGCAGATTAAGTTTCTGGTGAATGTGACTCAGTTTTTTTCCCCTTGAAAAGGTAATTATTTCCTTTGTGAATGATCCTTCCTTAAGCATTTTTTGTATTTATGATCTTCTTTACAGTAACAGAATACAGTAATAACTAATGGACAGTTCTGAGCATGAATCTCAATGTTATCTTTTACTGCATAACAGAAAACCTTCACCCAACTTCTCTGAACTTCAGTTTCCTCGTCTGCAAATGGTCATACTTAGTTCATAGGATTTGGGTTGGGATAAACTGAGGTAATAAGTGGGAAATTGAGAAATGATGGGTGACACATGTTTCCCAGTCTAGCCAGTTACCATCATATTGGTTCCAACTCATGGTGACCCCATGTGTGTCAGAGTAGAAGTGTGCTCCACAGAGTTTCCAACGGGCAACGTTTTCAGAAGTAACCACCGGGCCTTTCTTTCAAGGCACCTCTAGGTAGATCTGCACCTCCAAAGTTTTGGTTAGAAACCAAGCATGTTAATCTTTTATACCACCAGTGTACTCCAGTACATGGTTTCCCAAACCCCACTGTGGTTGTGGCAATTCCAACTCATAGTGACCCTACAGGACACTTCCTGTAGGGAACTTCCCCATAGAGTTTAGCACTCCACAAATACAAACTTAGCAAATAACTACAGAAAAAAAGTAGAGCACACATATGGAAAATTGATTTTCCTAGAGAGACAAATGTAAAAACAGCAGTATAGCTTTTGGAGGATACAACATCGTATTTTCTTTCTTTTCTTTTCTTTTTTTTTTAATTCCCCCAGATCTTCCAAACTTTTCATTAAAAGATAAAATAGAATTTTTGCTACATGCAGTGGCTAAGAAAGACATCATCTTCTTGGCAATAGCAAGAAATCTCAGCTCACAGACACTGGTGTTGTTATCCACCTCAGTTCCCTCTTGAGGTTTTATATTAAATTCATTTCAGCAACCAATTTTACTCCTCCGGTTAGTACTCTAAATACATTTCCAATGATTCATCAACTCATAATCTCAACTAATTTTTCATAAGTGTAAAAACATTAGAAATTTCAATGAAAAAGAGTAGCTAAGCAAAAGAATTTAAGAGGTTAAGTTGCCACAGTGAAGATACTGAACTTGAAAAAGATGTTCATAGTACAGTCCAAGGAAACTCTGATAAACTGGCTGCCCAAGTCCTTCCGTAAGCGGTGCTCTAGGATAAAGAAGGCATCACCCGTGTGCAGAAATTGTCAGTCTAGCTGGTAACATCTCCTTGCAATTGGTAATCTTCTTTTAGGGGGAGGATGATTCTATCAAGCAGGAAAGCCACTCTCAGCACCTGCCATGTCACCCTTTGAATGGCAGCTGTGAATCTCACTGTGATATTATCAAAACAACCCTTAACTTGCATGGGGTCACCCGGCAAGAGACAACAGTCTGGAAAAAAAGAGCCTGAGTCCTTTTCCTGACCAATTGAACCTGCAGGCATAAAATATGACATGGATGCTCTGAGTCATGTTTTGACATTCTCTTCTGAAATTAGTCCAGTGTAGTTTATTAAACACTTAGAAGATGCTTTAAAAGTGTTCAGTGGTGAAATCACTGATTCTGGTGTAACCCCAGCTGTGTGGGTTGAGTCCGTGCGAGACAGTTGTTTACCAGCTGTGTAGGGGATTGGCAAACAAAGCTATAGACAATCAAAACTGAGGCACACAGAAATAAGAGTTAGCAGCAGTGCTAAGCTTGCAACAAGTCCACAAGACACTACATGCCAGCTTGCAATAAACTGAGTGATTAATCACAAGTCACCTTCTTTTTCACTCTTTTTCTCTTGCTCCTTTAATTCTGAATCTGCTACTTATAAACTTATGAAGCAGCAGAGAGCTGGAAGCTACACTTTTGTAGTCAATTTTTGGCAATTCTATTTAACAAAAAATACAGCTCAAATCACCTCCCTTGCAGCTACTTTTTATACTTTGGTTGTCAGTGATTTTTCTCTACCTAGAAGCTCCTGAGATAGTCCTCTCCCATGTACACAGAGCTCTCCATGTACCTGATGTTATGGAGTGAATTGTGCCCCCACAGTGTGTCAGCTTGGCTAGGCCGTGATTCCCATTATTGTGTGGTTGTCCACTAGTCCGTGATCTGATGTGATTATCCTATGGGTTGTAAATCTAACCTCTGTAATGTTTATGAGGTAGGATTACAGGGAGTTATCTTAACGAGGCAGGACTCAATCTATAGGATTAGGATGAAGTTTAAGTCAATCTCTTTGGAAATATAGAAGAGAGATGTGAACAGCGTGGAGAGGGACCACATTCCACCAAAAAACAAGAGCCAGAAGCAGAGCACCTCCTTCAGTACTAGGGTCCCTGCACTGAAAACTTCATACCCTGGAGGAAGACTGATGATAAGGGCCTTCCTCCAGAGACAACAGAGAGATGAAGACCCCCTCCCCAAGTTAGCGCCCTGAGTTCAGACTTCTAGCCCCACAACACGGGAGATAATAAACTTCTTTGGTTAAGTCATCCTCTCATGGTATTTCTGTTATGATAACACTAAATAACTAATACATCTGATATCCTCAAAAATCATCAGATTGATCCTGGGTCCCTTTGAAGTTGGAAGTCTCACTGCAGCCATCTCTATGGGGCAGTTCATGCTAGTTATAATATTCCCTGTATTCTGTAAGCATTCACTGAGCACTGCAATGTTGTAAACACTGGATATGGTAGTGAACACTACAGATGGGAACTTTTCTACAGGGAACACAGAGCATGACAGAAATGACTCTCCCCTCTTGAAGTCCAATTGTGTTCCAAAGCTCTTTTCTTCAATACCTTTCATAGCTGGGAAGCAGATTACACTGCCCTGGATTCCAACGTCCCTTACGATGAGCTTATGTGACTGCTAATGACGAGATGATTCTGAAGCCTCAAGTATTCTAGGACAGAATCATGTATTTCCTCTTAGCCAGGTCCAAACTTACATCACCAGCAAGTTGGTGATTTTTTTCTTCATGTGCCTCAGGATACATGACACATAGAGAAAAGAAATACTGATGTATCTTTGGTTTTATTCTCCCAAGGTGGTTTTGCAAAACAGACTTGAATAATATTGGGGATGCATTAAAAACAGCCTTCCAAAGATGATGTGTGTTTAACTTGTGTTTCAACCTTCTCCCTCAATCCTGCCCACCACACTCAAAGTAGAAAAACTGTGAAAGAAGTAACTCGCTAATTTTTCCCAGGTAAAAAGTAACTCATTAACTTTTTACTTGGCAATTCACATGTTGAATAGTGAGAGGCAAACAAGGTGAAGGAGGATTGCTACCCATCTCTGTTTGGTTTAATTCTATTTCAGTTGGTTTACTATAAATGTTATACCTTTAACATGCTTAGATTAGTAGTCAAGCACAAACCATTGGCACCACTCAGTTATCTTAAACACGGGTAGCTTGGGTCAAAGTAGTGTTATTGTTAGTTGTTGCCACCTAAATAGATTTGTTGTTGTTCACTGCCATCAAGTCAGCCACCAGCTGACAGTGACCCATGCAGAATGGGATGAAAAGCTTCTGGTCCTATGCCATCTCCACTGTTGGTGTTGGTGATTTATCAAGTTTTACATTAAAATCAATTTTATCTGAAATTAGAATTGCCACATCTGCTCTTCTTTGTTCATTGTTAGCTTGATATATGTTTTTCTATCCTTTGATTTTCAGTTTGATCATGTCTTTAGGTCTAAGGTGAGTTTCTTGTAGGCAGCCTATAGATGGGTCATGTCTTTTGATCCAAGAAGTCACTCGATGTCTCTTTACTGGAGCATTTAGTCCATTCACATTCAATGTAATTATTGATAGGTATGTGTTCACTACTGCCATTGTGATATGTTTATTTTTGTGTAGATGTTTTCTCTGTTGTTCTTATTAATCTGTTCTGCGACCTTCTTCTTTGCTAGTTGATTCTTCACCTTTTTCAGGGTTGGTTTTGTGGTTGTTAAAACTCCTGTATTACATTTCTTGATATGATACTTTGCTTCTTTATTATGCTTTACGGCTGCCCCTATGATCCCACTTAATAAACTATATATAACCCCAGTTTTGATTGCTACCAGTCTTGTCAACGTCCTCTCCATCTGGAAGGACTATAACGGCTGTAGTACAACCCACTTATTAATATGATGATATCATAGTTTACATGATATGATCACTGGATTGTTTCTTTCACTATTTTAGCTTTGATTGTGTTTGGAGCCCTCCCTAACTGAGTAGGATTCTGGATAATGTGTCCTTTTAAAATACAAAGTTAGCGTTTTTGTTCTTCCAAACCAAGAGATTCTTTCAGTATTTTTTCTAGCTTTGGTTTGGTTTTTACAAAATCTCTGAGTTTCTGTTTATCTGCGAATGTCTTAATTTCAGTTTCATATTTGAAAGACAGTTCTGCAGGATATATAATTCTTGGTTGGAAGTTCTTCTCCTTCAAGGCCTTGAATGTGTCATTCCACTGTCTCCTTGCCAACATAGTTTCTGCAGAGAAATCCGATGAAAGAATATAGGGTTTCCCTCTGAATGTTAGTTTTGCTTTGAGTCTTGCTGCCTTTAAGAGTTGCTGCTTATGTTTCATTTTGTTAAGCTTGATTATAATATGTCTTGGAGTCTTTCTATTGAGATCTATATTGAATGGTTTTCGATACATATCTTGGATATCTATATTCTCTTCTTTCATAATTTCTGGGAAGTTTTCTGTCAGCAGCTCAGCCACAGTACTCTCTGTGTTCTCAGGTGTTCACCCCATTCAGGAACTCCAGTTAATCGTAGATTGTTCTTCTTAATAGAGTCCCACATGCTTCTTAATGCTTCTTCATTTTTCTTGTTTCTTTTTTCTGATTTCTCCTCATAGATGCTGGAGTCAGTGGCTCTGTCTTCCAAATCAGAAATTCTCTTTTCCATTTGTTCCATTCTATTTCCTTGGCTTTGAATGGAAGTATCTGTGTCTTTAATTTTGTTCTTGATCTGTTGGATTTCAGAGTACTGATGTTCCATCAGATCAAACAGCTTACTTAATTTTTCATTTTGCTCTGCTGCATTTTGTATAAGGTCTAGGAGGGCTCTCTATATAATCCTTTTGTATTCACCTTCTGATAGTTTCAGAAAAGCTTCTTCATCTGGAAAGTTCTGAGGTGGTTTCTTTTGGGGGCCTTCTGATTCCACTGTTGACTTCTAGATTACTGTTCTCTCCAACGTCTACTGCTTTTGGAGCATCATGTGGGTCAATAGAGGATGGGAGAAACACTGTGAAGATGTACCACAGTTGCTTCTCTAGGCTGTCTTAAGATGAGAAGTAAAAAGTATTTGACACCTTCCAAAGTCAGTCAGGTTTTCAGGTGTTTATGTCACTCTTCCCAGCTGGCAAAGTAAGCACCTCTATGTTGAACACCTGATGTTATAAACTAGCTCGAAATACAGAAAGGCTCCTGGCCTGCTGACCTCTGCTGTCAGGCCCCAGCTGTAGGTGATATTGTGTAGAACTCCGCTTTTCTGTTAGAAAAGGAGTCTCTTCTGGGTAGGAACTGCCTCTCAGCCCAGGAATTAGGTCCAGGTGAGGCTTCTGTATGGATGACCCTCCCTCCCAGCAAAACAAGATGGCATCCCATGTAAGCATGTCAGCTAGCCAGGACCTGGCTCCTGGCAGAAGGAGAGTCCACAGCCTCTGCCGCTGGGCCCCGGCCTCAGGTGACACTGTGCAAAAAACCCACCACCTCCCTGCTTGAAAAGTGCTCTCCCCCTGGCAGGAGCCACCTCCCAGCCTAAGAACCAAATCCGGCTGGGACCTCTGTCTGGGCTTCTCCATTTTCCGATAAGCAGAGGAGCTGAGGTGTATAGAGTCCAAAGCCAGGCTCTCAGAACCTGGCAATTACACTTGCTGGTCCCTCCAGCAGTGTGTCTGAGACCAGCAGCTAGTCAAGTCCCAGTTCTGCCCACCGGCCAAGACAAAGGGAAAAAATAATCGAAATGGTGAGTTACCTTCGGTCTGTGCAAGCCTGTGCTTGCTGAGAGTGGGGTCAGAGTAAAAGAGGAGGTTTTATGTTCAGTGGTATGAAGTCCAAATCAACAGCCCTATGCCACATCCCAGGGCTCAGTAGGTGTCCAGAAGGCTCCTTTTAACTATCATATCAGGTCTTATTTTCCAGAGGGATTTAAGGAGACGTGCGTTTAGTCCACCATCTTGACTCTGCCCCCTGATCTATCAAGTTTTGATGACTAATTTTCAGAGATGGGTTTCCAGGTCTTTCTTCCTAGCCTGTCTTTGTCTGAAAGCTCCCCTGAAATGTGCTCAGCACCGTAACAGCAGGCAAGCATTAGAGGACCAAGTGGTGGCTCACCGTGAGGTCCATCGGTTGGGAATCACACCCAGGCCTCCCACCTGGAAGATGAGCGTTCTACCACTGAGCCTCCAGCTTTCCCACTATCAACAAAATTAACCACTGTAACTGTGCTCATGTTGCTTGTTTTCTTCTAATTCTCTTATGACCTGTCAGAATAATTTATACATTTGAAGGCAAGCACCTAAGTTTGAATACACAACAATTCTTCATGGAGTACTAGCACAATTTCCTTCATCTTACATTGGGCCACATTGCTTATTATCACTCTAGTTTTGTGTCTGATATATAGCTCTATTATGTAATAAACCAAAAAGAAAACCAAACTCATCCCTATCAAGTCAATTTTGACACATAGTGACCCTATGGGACAGAGTAGAACTACTCCGTGGAGTTTCCAAGGAGTGTCCGGTGGATTTGAACTGCTGATTTTTTGATTAGCAGATGTAGCGACTTAACCACTATGCCACCAGGGTTTCCCTTTATACAGAAAGTTTATTTTACGGAAGGTGATAGATGATTAGATAGACAGAGAGGTAAGCAGATACTATAGATAAGATGGATAAACAGACAGGCAGACAGATGGAACAACTGGCACATACATGATGCTACTTTGCGCAGAGCATCTTTACCCATCACTTTCTAAAGCAGTCATTCCAAGGAAGACATCCAGGCTAAGTAGGGGAGCCTACATTATGCTGACATCAAAAAGCAATTAAATAAAACTTTCCAAAGCTTTTAGTTTTGGAACTCTGAAATGTGGTCAGCTAAAAATGATTTCCTGTTTCCAAAAAACTTTCTTTCAACAAGAAAATCCTCTCTCTGGAAGTATCAGATGTCCTCAGAATTATTTGATATTACTGCCCAGAAGAATCTGGGGAGAAAAAAGAGAAGAAAGTAGAAAAGGCCAACAGAGCACAGGAAAACCCTCTTGGAATTTCAAAGGCAGTGAAATGTGGAATAAGTTAGCAATGCCAAGATAATTTATATAGAAAGCCTAAAGAACTGAATAAAGAAAAGAAACATTTGTATGATGGACCATGTAAACATTGTACATGTAGCTGTATATTATATAAATTAAACTGAAAAAGAAGAGAAAGAAAGACTTTATTAAAATACATTTAATAAATATTTGATACAAATCAATTGATGAATGATTACAGCATGGGGCAACTATGGGGTAGCTACAAAATAGATTCCTAAAATGCTGCTGCTGTTACAGTTAGTTGCTGCTTTTCTTCATTCATTAATGCCAAAGCAAGTTAATTGCTATTGCTAATATGCATCATATTTTATGTAGAAGAATTCGTGATAAGTTTAGGGAAGAAAGTCTTTTGTGATTGCCAGTTTGTGTTTTGGCTCTTACCATTTTTAACTGATGTTACAAAGGAGGAGAAGAGGGAAGTATCCGCCACAACAACACCACAGGCCGAAATGAAGCACAGAAAATTGGGCCACCTTATTTTTGGCCCCAAATGGATGTTTTGATAAGCATACTGGGTAGCAGTCTTCCTGAAAATGAGAGAGGTGCTAGAACATTTCTTTTTCTCAAATCAGTGCTTAACTGTAAGAAAGAGTGGCTAGTGACTGGAAAAATTTAAATGGATACTGTTTTCTATCCTGTACATAAGCTAACATTAAAATGTGGATGACACATTGCCTAAAAAAGAGTTACACTGAAGCTATCATGCACGTGTGTGAAGATAGAGCACTTCGGAGAGTAGGTGGTGTATAATAGCGACTCTGCAGGAGCTGTTTACCAGCAGTTTACATACAGCACATGTCTTTACTTTCTAATTTTTTTCTAACATGTTTGCTTTCCTTAGAATAATTTTTTTTAAAGAAATGTGCAAAAGAATAGTGTAAAGACCTCAAGTACATTTAGAGGCACCATTTCAAATGAGTAAGAAAATGAGGTTTGTTAATAAATGAGCTAGCTAACTCCTTGAGGGAAAAAGGAAAGGAAAAAAAAAGTTGGATCCCTACCTCATGCCATGTAGCAAGAGAAATGGCCAAATAAACTAAAATTTAAATATAAAAATTGAAACCCTGAAATATTAAAGAAATACAATGTCTAAACAATGCTGACATAAGTGATATTCCTTTAAATCATAAGATCAATGTTTTTGGACATTAGCTGTATTTTCTAAAAACACAGATTTAGTGCAGAGAGTGGCATTGTTTCTTTTTGCAAATCTCCTTAATGTCTGGTTCAATAAAAGGCAGCTGGATTCTCATTCTGCATTCGTCTGTGGTGATATCATATGCCATGTAGCTTCTGGAAAACTCCCGTGTAAATTTGTGAGAGAAGAACAGTGAAAAACAAAGTCAGATATATCTTACTATTTTTTTTTTTTTTTATGAAAATAATGTGACCTTTTAGAACTCCAGAAAGGATCTTTTGACCCCAAGGGAATTCTCCACCAGACTTTGAAAACTGTTGTTACAGAACAATGAAATGTCTTACATCTCTAAGGAGTAAAACATATTTTTATTGCTTTGGAAAACATCCATTTGCGTTGCTCATAGTTTCCTACAAGTTGTCGATTCCCTCCCCTTTTTGGAAACCGTGGTGGTGCAGTGGGTAAGCGTTATGGCTGCCACCAAGAGGTCGGTGATTCATAACCCACCAGCCACTGCTTGGAAACTCACTGGGGCAGTGACCTATAGGGTCACTACAAGTCGGAACTGACTTGATGGCACCTAACAACAACAACACAAAAATGTAAAATAGCCTAGTCAATCAACGACAATCCAAGGTGCACGCTGAAAGAATTTAATCATCCCCCCAAAAGATTGAACACAAATTACCCAGCACTCCACGGAAAGGGCTGTATCTTCTCTTCTGCCCACTTATAAATTTGTCCTTTCTCCCTGGCAACCTTGCATCATCAGCCATTACCATATTAAAAATCAAATATGCAAAGTTCATGAAGAGTTGTACAAATCCTGGAATCGTAATCTACTAGAAAAAAAAAAAAAAGGAATTAGAACTCGTTCCAAAGCAGTGAATGTAACTAGTCAGTTCTGGCTTTTAAGTCTTCCCATGTGTATCAGAGTAGTACTAGGCTCCATGAGGTTCTCAGTGGCTGATGTTTTGGAAGATTACCAGGCCTTGCTTCTGAGTTGCCTCTGGGTGAATTTGAAAGTCCATCTATTCAGATGGCAGCCAAGTGCCTTAACCATTTGCACCACCAGGTCTCTAACGAAATGCTGCCCACTCCTGTGCCATCTACATGATTAGTTGTGGACTGAGCTGCTGTTATCCAAGAAGTTTTTGTCTGCTAATTTTCAGAGGCAGATTGCTTGGCCTTTATTCCTAGCCATCTTAGTTCTAACAAGTTGGCCGGAAACCATTCAGCGTCATAGCAACATACAAGTCTCCCCTGACAGCCGGGGCTGGTACCTATGAGACAGGGTGCCTAGGAATCCAGGGCAGGTCTCCCACGTAGAAGGTAAGAATTCTGACACTGAACCACTACTTCTCATTGGCAGGCCTCTATTACAATAGATTGTACTCAGTTTAATTATATTTCGACCTCATTAATTTAAAAATGTGTGGAAATCTGTGTATTTTAAAAAGCAAATCCATTACTACTGAGTCAGTTCTGACTCATAGCAACCACAGAGGACAGACTAGAACTGCCCCATAGGATTTCTAAAGAGCAGCTGGTGGATTTGAACTGCTGACCTTTTGGTTAGGAGTCATGTCACTTTAACCACTACACCACCACAGCCCCCTTGTTATATAAGCACCTACGTAATATCCTTGATTTTGCTACTTGTCCCACAATGGCTAAGATATTTACTATTTTGAACTTTACAGAAAAATATTATTGATCCCTAAGCTTAAGGAAGCAAATTTATATTCTGATTCTACCAGCAGAATGTGTAGGTAAAAAGAAGGCAGAAAAAATGTGCTGAAATTCATAAACCAGTGCACATAGGGTGAGTGCTGTCCTAAGGATTTCAGGGAAATAGACTCTGCAACGTTCACCTCTGAGAAGCTCTTCTCCTACAGGATGGCAGAGGCCACCATGAAAATTAATTTTGCTATAGTCAGAATTGGCTTTGGAGGAATCTTTAACCACAGATCTCCTAGAAAAGACTAGACGAAAGTTAAGTCCTTTAAGTGTAATACTGCTGTATTCCTCAAGTTTCTATAACCTGACGAGATTTACACATACAAGGCAAAGATTCTGACACAAAAAATTCTGACATAAATATGTTAATACTGATTATGTCTGGGTAATGGGTTAGTTCACATTTTTCATGGATCTCATTTGTCTTGTACTTTTCCAAACAGTGAATATTTGTTATTGTCCTCTCTCTTCATTTTGTTGTGGTAATAATATACCTAAAAATATATGTACTGTCTTAATGGTTTTTACATGCCGTTTCTGTGACATTGATCCTTTCCCAGATTATTTTACTACCATTAACATAAACTCAGTGCTCTCAAGTAAAGAACTCTCCCTTTCCCCCTAACTCCAACCTTTGGTGTTGCCATTGGTAAGGATGCAAGCCAGGCAGTTCCAACTCACAGCGACTCCACATACAAGAGAATGAAGCGTTGGCTGGTCCTGTTTCATCCTCACAGTTATTGATCTGCCTGGGCTCATTGCTGGAGCCACTGCAAGTATCTTACTCTTTTCTGCTAAGTCTGATTTGTAAGCATGATGCCCTTCTCCGGGGACTGGTCCCTCAGGATAATATGCCCAAAGTATGGTGAAATAAAGCTTTGCCTTCAGTGTGCTTCTTCCAAGACAGATTTGTTTGTTCTTCAGACAGTCCATAACATTCTTTACCGACACCATAATTCAAAGGCGTCAGTTCTTTGGTCTTCTTTATTCACTGTCCAGCTGTCACATGCATATAAGGTAACTGAAAATACCACTAGTTGGGTCAAGTGTCCCTTAGTGCTCAAAATGGTATCTTTGCTTTGTAATGCTTTAAGAAGTCTTTGGCAACAGATTTGCACAATGCATACATGGTTTGATTTCTTGACTGTTGTTTCCACGGGTGTTGATTATGGATCCAAGTAAAATGAAATCTTTGACAAGTCCACTATGTTTTCCATTTGTTGCTTATTGCTTTTGATACAAAAATTGTTTTCTTTATTTTCATGTGCAATCCATACTAACAACTGTAGTCTTTGATCTTCAGAATGAAAGGCTTCAGGTCCGCTGCACTTTCAGTAAGCAAGCTTGTGTTATCTGAATTATCACAGTTTGTTAATGAGTCTTCTTCCACTTCTGATGTTGAATTCTTCTTCATATGCAGTATGACAGTTAAGTCCAAAAACTCATCCTAGAAAAAGTGCTACTTACCTCATGCTGAACATCACTATGGTCACCTTTGAAGTATTCCCCTTGGGAAGCTATGCACTGATGCCATTGCCTGGTCTACCCTTCAAAGCAATTTTGGAACTCCTTTCCTGGAATGACCATCAGAGCTGTCATTGTATTACTCTTGATGTCCTGAATGTCATCCAAATGTCTTCCTTTCAACATTGCCTTTATCTTTGAGAAAAGAAAAATGTCACTGGGGGACAGATCAGGTGAGTAGGGAAAAGGTTCCAATGCAGTTATTGACTTACCAGCTAAAAACTTCCTAAGAACTATGTAATTAAGTTTGCAAAATTGTTACCTTTTTGAAGAGTGGACTAGGCACTGGTGTCAGTACAGATCTTCCCAAGAGGAGTTCTTAAAAGTGACCATAGTGATATTCAGCAATGAGATATGTAGCACTTAGAACAAATCAGTTTGCACACTTAATTGTCAGGCCTCCTAAAGTCCAGCTTCTCAGACGTTTGTGCAGCACACACACTGAGTAAGTATGCTGACGCACAGCTTTGCTTACTTAAACCAAGCAGTGTCACTTTCTTTTCTAATGACTGTTTCCTAACCTACGTACACAGTGTGAATGAACACAATTAAGGGTCCTGGAATTCCCATTCCTTCAAATACTATGCATAATTTGGATCAACATAGTCAGGAAATCCTGCTTGCATAGTGATTAAGTGCTGTGTCTGCTAACCGAAAGATTGGCAGTTCAGATCCACCAGGCACTCCCTGCAAACTCTGTCAGGCAGTTCTACTCTGTCTGTAGGATCACTATGAGTTGGAATCAAGATCAGTGTTTTTTTGTATTTTGTATTTTGTTTTTCTTTTTTCTACATAGTAAAACATCTTTGCATAGTCAGTAAAACACAGTTAAAAATTTTTGTATTCTCTGCTTTCAGCCAAGATTGATCTAACGTCAGCAATACTGCACCTGGTTCTATACCCTCTTCCGAATCTAACCTTAATTTCTGGCATTTCTCTGTCAAAGCACTGCTGCAACCATTTTTGAATGATCTTCAGCGAAATTTTACCTGAGTGTGATATTAATGATATTGTTTGATAATTTCCACATTCTCTTGTGGATTTGACTTGGTTTGGTTGTATCGCATTTCTTTCAAATGTACACAAATGTGGTTTCTTCCGGTCCGTTGGTCAGGAAGCTGTCTCCATGCTTCCTGACCCAGATGAGTGAGTGCCTCCAGTGGCACATCTACTTGTTGAAAAATCTCAGTTGGTATCCTATCAGTCCCTGGAGCCTTGTTTTTGCCATTCCTTTCTGTGCATCTTGGATTTCTTCCTGAAGTTTCACGTATTCTTTATCATATGCCGCCTTTTGAAATAGCTGAACATCAACTGGTTCTTTTTGGCCCACTGTACCTCTGTGTTCCCTCTATCTTTTGATGCTTTCAATTTCTTCAATATTTTCCCCATAGAATCTTTCAGCATCGCAACCCAAGTCTTGAATTTTTTTCTTCCATTCTTTTAGCTTGAAAAATGTCAAGTATAATCTTCCCTTTTGGTTTTGTATCTCCAGATCTTTGCTGCACATTTCATTATAATGTTTTACTTTGGTTTCCATAGCCACCTCCTAAAACCTTCCATTCAGTTCTTTTACTTCATCATTTCTTCTGTTCACTTTAGCTACTGTACCTTCAAGAGTAAGGTAGAGTCTCTCTTGACATACAGTTTGACTCTTCTCTTCCCTTCTTGTCTTTTCAATAACCTTTTGTTTTCTGTATATATAGTACCCTTGACGGCATCCCACAATTTGTCTGGTCTGCAGTCATTAATGTTCAATGCATCAAATTGATTTTTGAGATGGTCTTCCAATTCAGGTGTGATATACTCATGTTTTGGCTCTTGTGGACGTACACCAATCTTCTTCAGCTTCAACGTAAACTTCCATGTGAGCAATTAACTATCTGTTCCTCAGTCAACCCACAGCTTCCTTGGCTTCTCTTCCCACAGACAGAGTCAGTTTGATTCCTGTGTGTTCCATCTGGCAGGATCCATGTGTACAGTCACTGTGTACTTTGAAAAAACAACAGAAAGATATTTGCAATGAGGAAGTTGTCAGTCTTTGCAAAATTGTGTCATGTTATCTCCTGTGTCATTTCTATCATCAGTACCATGTTTTTCCAACAGTCAAACCTTCTTTGTTTCCAACTTTCACATTCCAAATACTAGTAATTATCGGTATATCTTACTGCATTTCTTAGCAGTTTCAGATTGCAGAAGCTGGTAAAAATTCTCAATTTCCTCATCTCTGGCACTAGTGGTTGGTGCATAGATTTGAATAACAGTCATATCAATTGTCTTCCTTTTAGGCATATTGATATTATCTTATCATTGATAGTATTATATCTTATTACAGATTGTTTTAGGTTGGGTTTTCTAGAGAAGCAAAGCCAATTAAGCTTATTTATATATAGATATATATTTTTATATATAAATATGTATGTATGTATATACTATATATATATTTATATTAATATATGCACATACACACGCTTATGTGTAAAAAACCCACTGCCGTCAAGTTGGGTCCAACTCATTGTGACCCTAGAGGTCAGAGTAGAACTGTCCCGTAGAGTTTCCAAGGAGCATCTGGCATATTTGAACTGCCAATCTTTTGGTTAAAAAATGTAGCACTCAGCCCACTATATCACACACACACTGTTTCTCTCTAAATATCTGTATATCTGTGTATATATCTTTTATCTCTATCTCTGTCTCTATATCTCTATATAGTCATGAATTGAATTGTGTTTCACCAAAAAATGTGTGTAGCAATTTGGCTAGATCATGATTCCTAGTGTTGTGTGATGTTCCTATATTGAGTAAATCCTTCCTCTATGATGTTAATGAGGGAGGCTGAGTGGTAGTGTGTTTGGTGGGGCAAAACTCAGTGTGTGATGCTGTATTGTGCCTTAAGGCAATCTCTTGGGATATAAAGAAAAAGGTAACAAGAGAGTTGGGGATGTCATACTACTGAGAAAACAGTGCTAAGAGCAGAGCTCATCCTTTAGGAAAGCTAAGGGATCCTTGTGCCTCAGAAGCTCCAAGTCCATGGAAAGACTGATGACAAGGACCTTCCTCTAAAGCCAGAAAAGACTTCCCGTGGAGCTGATGACCTGAATGTGGACTTGGAGACTATTGGACTGTGCCAGAATAAAATGTTTCATTTTAAAGCCATCCACTTGTGGTATTTCTGTTATAGCAGCACTAGATAACTAATAAATAAATAGATAAATAAATGCATTATATATATATGTACACACCATATATGTGTATATACCACGTATATATGTGTATATATATGCATATACACATATATATATATATACACCACCACACACACACACACACACACACATATATATACACCAAAAGGTCAGTATTTCAAATCTGCCAGGCAGTCCTTGGAGCCTCTATGGGATAGTTCTGCTCCGTCTTTAGGGTCATTACAAGTCAAAATTGACTTGACAGCAGTGTGCTTTAGTGGTTATGTGTGTCATATAACTATATAAAGAGTGAGAGAGATTTGAAATTTATGTTAAGAAAATGGCTTCACAGCTTGTTTGGAGGTTCTAGCAGGGGAGCTCAGCTACTTGTATACACTTGACCAAAGGACGGTCCTCTCCTCTACAGTTTCATTCAATCATAATTAAAAAAAAAGAAGAAAGAAAGAAAATGGCTTGCGTGGTTGTAGAGACTGGGAAGTCCCAAGTCCGTGAGTTGGAATCAAGGCTTCTCCTGACTCTTCTCTGATGGGGCTGATGAATACAAGATATAGACCACAGAGGCTGACAAAGCCCAAGACTGGAAGGCAAGCTACTAACTCACGTGTCAAGAACCTGAGGTCAGATGAACAGGGGCCACTTGCAGCATCCAGAATGGGCTAAGCCCAAGAGGATTGGCAGAAAGTCCATCTATGCTGGATGCAGGCTACAGCCCCAGTGAAACTCCCTTTCAGCTGACTGGCTACTCTCAGCAAATCCCATCATGGAGATGACTACATCACCATGCAACTGCCAAACTGTATCGTAACTACCAAACCACATGAATCATGGCCCAGCTAGGTTGGCATACAACCTTAATGATCACGTAGATCTCTAAATGTTCTTTTTGGTGATGACTATGACACCGTTTCTTTTCAGTTTGTCATTCCTGGCATAGTAGACCATATGATTGTTCAGTTCAAAATGACCAGCACCAGTCTGTTTCATCTCACTAATGCCAAGGGTATCTACCTCTAAGTAGTCCCTTTCATTTTTGGCTACTTTCATGTGTACTTCATACATTCCATGTTCTCATTATTAATAGATGTTTGTGACTGTTTCTTCTCATTTTGAGGAGTGCCACATCAGCAAATGAAGGCCCCGAAAGCTTGGTTCTACCCATCTACGTCATTATGGTCAACTGCAATATGAGGAAACAGTTCTTCCCTAGTCATATTTTGATTGTTTTCAAGTCTGAGGGGCTCATCTTCTGGCACTACAGCAAACAACGTTCCACTGCTATTCATGAGGATTTCATTGCCCCCCCCCTTTTTTTCCAAAATAGATTGAAAGGTCCTCCTTCCTAGTCTGTCTTTGACCTCTTCTGAAATCTTTCAACCATGGATGATCCTATTTTAAATACTGGTGGCATAGCTTCTAGTATTGCAGCAACATAGAAGCTACCACAGTCTGACAAACCGAGGGAGGGAGCTCACTCTTGGTAATCACTAATAATCTTTCTTTGATGTATATTTCTTATTTCATATAAGTGAGACCATACAGTATTTGTTCTTTTGTGTCTGACTTACTAAACTCAGCATATTGCTTTCAAGTTTCATGTATGTTGTGGCTTGCATCAGACTTAGCTTTTCTTTATGGTGAAGTAGCATACCATTGTGTGTATATACAACTTTTTTTTTTAGCAGTTCATCTGTTGATGGACATTTGAGTTGTCTCCACTTTTTGACTATTTTGAAAAGTGCTATAGTGAGTACTGATGCACAGGTTTCTGTTTATGTTCTTGCCTTCACTTCTTGGTATACACTTAGAACTGGGGTGGCTGGGTCACATGGTAGTTCTATGTTCGATTTTTTGAGGAATTACCAAATTATTTTCCACAGTGGCTGTACTATCTTACATTCCCACCAGCAATGGATGAAGGTTCCAGTTGCTCCACAATCTCCTCAATACCACTCTTTTTTAAAAATAGTTATCATCTGATAGGATTGAGGTGGTACCTCATTTTAATTTTGGTTTGCATCTCTCTAATGACCAGTGAGGTTAAGCACCTTTCCATGTTCTTGTTGAGTGTGTAAATATCCTCTTTAATGAAATTTACTTTTATTTTTATTTCTTTTTTCTGACTTTTCAATGGTGAGTGTGTTTTACTTGTTTTAAAGTTCATACTTTTAAAATTACTCCATTTTTTCATATTCCTTATAAGGAAACAAGATTGTAGTTGAGAAGAAAGAGACTTATTTTCCTTGCAAACATTTCTAACATTTTATTTCTTAAAAAAAAAAAAAGGAAAGAAAAAACGTAGAACACCTCTTACAGACTAGGAACAATGCTCTCAGGCGACTGAATGTATCTGTATCTTTAACAAATATACAAGGTACTATTGTTACTAAAAGAAATGTGAGATTGTTTTTCCTTAATAAATAATATATATTTTAAAAGAAGTCTAGAGATGAGGAGTTAACTGGCCTCTTGTCATGTTATACAAAAAAAAAAAAAAAAGAAAATTGCAGAATACAAAATTATTTCTGTGTGCATACAGAAAAAAATATTTTATGTTAAAAACTAATCCGTTTACATTATCCCAGCTTGTTCGCAGTCCTGTTAGTTATGAATTCCTTTTAGATTATGATTTCATAATTTTCTAAATGCCTTCCACATGCTGATACAATCACATGAGCCTAAGAAAGTATTGGGTTCTGAAAGAAATTAGTCGTTCTAGACATTTAGCAGTGGGGCCAGGATAATCAGGCTGTCATGCCCCCAAATATTGAGACACTATCATTTTTCCTTCCAATGACTTTCCATGTATTTCCAGAGAGTTATATATTTGTAGGGAAACCATATGTCTGCTCTGAACAGATGTTTATGTATGTTTTCTTCTGTTGACATAGAGAACACTTAGAAATTGTGGGTAATTTCAGTGTTAAGAGAGGGCATTGGCTAGTGTGAGTATCATTAAAGCAAACTGTAGATTCCTAATAAATTACATGTGTAAAATCACAACTTTTACTTTTTCTGAAATGAAGGTCAAGTCTTGACGTCTTATTATTTTCTAATCTTTTCACGAAGAGATAAAGAAGCTCTGGAGAAAATCAGAACAAGGACTATTCAAATAGCTTTTATTTCTTTTTCCCAACATCTTGGATAAAAAGACATAGAACTTATACAGACCAGTGTGTAAAGATTATGTCTTGTCTGAATGTAACCAGGCCGGGAAAATAACCACTTGCTGCTTAGGAATTGTTTACAGGCTCGTAATCAAAATGGTGATATTTACCATTTCTACTTTTCTTTAGAAACCCTGGTGGCGTAGTGAGTAAGCTCAGCAATTCATATCTGCCAGGCACTTCTTGGAAACCCTATGGGGCAGTTCTACTCTGTCCTATAGGGTTGCTATGGGTTGGAATTGACTCCACAGCACTGAGTTTTGTTGGTTTGTTTTTAACTGTTCTTCAGATATGCGGGGGAGAAAGGAAGACTTTTAAATAATAAACTCTTTAGGATAGGTTTTTATGTTAAGGAAGTGCAAAATACCTGGACCTACTCTTTGACTGTATATTTTTGGGAGGTAAATTGAGATTAAACATACGCTAGTCATGAATTGTTAGCTGACAAAGCTGAGCACAAAATTTATGAGTTCATATATGGAGTTTGCTCTTTTTTTGAATTGTAAGTCAAAGTTAGTCTTTATTACTTGTCTGGCAATTGGTCACATATCTTTTATGATAATCGGTTTGTATCAATAGTACTTACTTTTATATACTTTATAAAATTATAGGTACTGAACTGTTCTTATGTCCTTAATTTTCTTTCTTAACTTTTAAAGAGTAGCTTACTTTAAAAAAAATATTTTGATATCTTTATTACACCTTATTTTGTTTTTCTGTGTATTGTCTTTACATTATAGGTGCAACATAATAAAATCAGATAACCACAGAGAGAAGACTTTCCTAAGGGTTGAAAAAATACCAAATACCGTGAATGTACTAAATGTGTTGGTATGCTTCATAAAATACTTAACACATTTAGCTTGTCCAATTGTTATTACTTTTAAAGGCAGCTGTTGCAATATGGAGTTTAAATAGCTATTTGTCCTGAATAACAAAAAAAAAAGTAATGGTTCTTAAGTAGATTTAGCTTCTAATTTAAAATTCTCATTCTTGAAGAGCTTTAATGTCAAGTTTGTCATACTGGGCACAGACTCCACACACAGCATGAAAGATTAGACTAACAAAAGTTAGAGTGGGTTGTATGTCTTGGACAAAAGAACCTTTTTATTGGGGCATATTGTGTGCAGCAGAGTCAGTGGGAGGGGGTGCAGAGTGGTAAAAATTTTCTTGGCAAGGTTTTTATCAACGAGATTTAGTATAAGTTTCCCTTTATCTCTTTCTATATCTAATGAGTTATGAAATGTTGATGGTTCTATGTTAAAAATATCTATTGGATTCATTGATTAAATATATAAATGTATTAATAAATTCATGAATAAACAAACAAGCAACTGAATGAATGAGGCATGGTAGTAGAAGGTCTATTTAGTTCTTATTTTTCAAGGGGTAGTGAGATACTGCATCCTGGGGAATGTACTAGATCATATCAATGTACCCATTGGTAGACTGGGCACAAATTATAGCAATCAGGTTGCATCTCTTGTAAAACAGAAATGGTCAGAGTAGAACTGCCCCCATGGGGTTTCCGAGGAGCAGCGGGCGGATTTGAACAACTAGGCAACACAATTCACCGTAAGATGGTGGCTGAATGATTCAAGAGCACCTAGAATTTAACTATCTGGTTCACTGAAATGGGTAAATTGAATTCAATCTTGTAGATTTACTGTGTTAACGTTGATTCTTCTTTTCTGTGGCCTATAGACCAGACTTACTCGAAAGGATGTGCATAAGCAAGAGGTATTAGTTAAGTATTTAGTGCGTCTCATCTATGCTTTGTATTTATTATTGCCTTTAACTTGAAGAAGAAAGAAAACTATCACAGGTGACCTTTTCATTTTTCTTGACTCTGAGAAACAATATTCCAAAATTATGACAGTGACTTTACTGTATTTTATCATTCTCGGTTAATGATCTTTTTTCTTTTCTCGGTCTATAATGGACTGCCGGGAAATTATTTCTGTTAACTAATAAATTTATTTGATTCACTCATTAAAGTCAACCAAATTTAATTGGATTGAAGGTTATTACTGTTGTTAGGCAGCTTGAGGCTTGAGTTGGTTCAGATTCATATCAACCCCATGTACAATAGAGCAAAACACTGCCCACTCCTGTGCCATCTTTGCAAGCGTTGTGATGTTTGAGCCCATTGTTGCAGCCACTGTGTCGCATCCCTCTTGTTGAGGGCTTCCCCTTTTTCACTGACCCCTTGCTTTACCAAGCATCACGGCTCTATCCAGAGACTTGTTCCTCCTGGAATATGTCCTGAGTAAGTTAGAGAATCTCCCCATCCTTGCTTCTAAGGAGTATCCTGGCTGTACTCCTTCCAAGACAGATTTCCTCATTTTTCTGGTGGTCCATGGTACATTCACTATTCTTTGTCAACACCACAGTTCAAAGGCATCAGTTTTTCTTTGTTTTGTCCAACTTTCCATGCATATGAAGCAATTGAAAATATCATGGCTTGGGTCAAGTGCACATTAGCCCTTAAAGTAATATTTTGGCTTTTCAAAACTTTAGAGATCTTTTGCAGCAGATTTGTCCAAAGCAATATGTGGTTTGAGTTCTTGACTGCTGCTTCCATGGAAGTTGGTTGTGGGTAGAAGTAAAATGAAACAATTGACATTTTCAATATTTTCTCCATTTGTTATGATGTTACCTCTGGTCCCCATTGAAATTTGTTTTCTTTATACTGAAGTATAATCTATACTAGAGGCAGTGGTCTTTGATCTCCAGGTCCTCTTTACTTTCAGCAAGCAAGACTGTGTCATCTGTGTGTGGCAAGTTGTTAATTAGTCTTACTTAAATCTTCATGGCGACTCGACAGCACTTGGCTTGGCTGGCTTAAATCTTCATGCCAAGTTCTTCTTCATATGGTCCAGTTTCTTGGATTATTTGCACAGCATATAGATTGAATAAGTATGGTGAGTGGATACAACCTAGATGAACACCTTTCCTGATTTTAACCCACGTAGGACGACTGCCTCTTGGTCTGTGTACAGATTCCTCAAGAGCCCAATCACAAAGTTATCCATAATTTGTTATGAGCCACACAGTTGAATGTCTTTGCAAAGCTGATAAAACATAGGTAAATATTTTTCTAGTATTCTCTGCTTTTAGCCAGAATCTGTCTGAAATCAGCAATGATTTTTTTTTTGTTCCATGTCGTCTTCTGAATCTGGCTTCAACCTCTGGCAGTTCTTTGTCAATGTACTGCTGCAATCACTTTTGAATTACTTTAAAGAAAATGTTAACCACGTGTGATAATAGTGCTAACATTTGGTAATTTCCTCATTCTGTTGGATCACTTTTCTTTGGAATGTACACCAATGCAGATATCTTTCAATAGGTTGGTCAGGAAGTCATTTCTCAAATTTCTTCTTGAAACATCTCCATTGGTATCTGCCAATTTCTGGAGACTTGTGTTCTGCCAGTGCCTTCAGAGCATCTTGGCCTTCTCCCTTCACTACCCTGGATTCTCTACCATATGGTGTCTCTAGAAATGGCTGGACATCAATCGCTTTTGGTACAATTATTCTGTGCATTCCTTCCATCTTCTTTTGGTACTGCCTGCAGTTTTCAATATTTTGCTTATCAAATGTTTCAGTATTGAAACTGAAGCCTTGCTTTGTTCCTTCAGTTATCTCAGATAAAAACAAACCTGTTGCCATCGAGTCAATTCTAACTCATAGCAACTGTGAGGAAAGAGTAGAACTGCTCTGTATGGCAGCCCACTTAGATAGCCTCCATAGCTCCTAACCACTACAGCTCCAGGGTTTCCTCCTTCAGGTAGCACTCTATGAATTGCGCACCTCTATGAATTGCAAAGTTAGATTTTTTTTTTAAAGACGTTCTTTGACCAGCTGGTGCTGAAAGCAAAGGTTTCAAAATACTCTTTTTAAGAATTTTTAGTGATTTGTACTTTTCAACACATGCGTTGCAATTTGCCTGAAAATAAAATATAGTTTCTCTTTAGCTGTTTTTATTTTTACTTTTCAAAAAATTTTTATATGCACATCTTTTTTCAGGTTTTAGGTTTACTGAAAACACTATCTTAAACACTAACAAACAAACAAAACTCTTGATATCAGCTGGGTCTGATGTCAGTTGGAGGCGTCATACTACTCAAACTTAGAATCCATTACACTGCCACAGTAGTCGAAACAGCCTGGTACTGGTACAAAAAGAGACATATAGACCAATGGAACACAACTGAGACTCCAGAGATGCCACCATCCTCTTACAAACAGGTGATGCTCAACAAAGGCCCTAAGATTGTAAATTGAGGTAAAAACAGTCTCTTCAATGAACGGTGTTGGCAAAATTGGATATCCATCTGCAAAAAACTGAAACCAAACCCTTATCTTACACCTTACACAAAAATTAACTCAAAATGGATAACTAGCCAAGTGCCTTCGGGTCAGATCCAACTCATGGTGACCCTAGGGGCCAGAGTAGAACTGCCCCATAGAGTATCCAAGGAGTGCCTGGTGGATTTGAACTGTCAACCTTGTGGTTAGCAGTGGCAGCACTTAACCCACTACACCACCAGAGTTTCCCTCAAAATGGATAAAAGACCTAAATATCAAACCTAAAACAATAAAGATTGTACTAGCAATTTTGACAGCTAGTAGACAGACTTCACATTCTGAAAAACAAAGCACAGTCAACAGAAGAGAAAATTAGATAAATGGAGTCTACTAAGAACCAAACACTTTTGCTCATTCAGAGACTTTATCGAGAATTAAAAGACCACCTACAGAATGGGAAAAAATACTTGGCAACTACATGTCAGATCATTGTCTGATCTCTGTAAGCTACACGGTACTACTGCATAGCAACAAAAAAAAGGTAAATATTCCAATTAAGAGATGGGCAACAGAGATGGGCAGACTCTCACTGCAGCCAAAAGACACGTGAGGAAATGTCCATGATCATTAGCTATCAGGGAATTCCAGATCAAAACTACAATGAAACACCGTCTCACCCCAGCAAGATTGTCCATAATCCAAAAAATACAAAACAACAAATGCTGAAGAGGCTGTGGAGAGATCAGAACTCTCCTACACTGCTGGTGGGATTGCAAAATACTACAATTTCTTTGGAAAGCAGTCTGCTGCTTCCTTAAAAAGCTGGAAATAGATACAACATTTGATCCAGTAATGCCACTGCTTGGAATTTATCCTTCAGAAACAAAGCCTGTCGCATGAACAGACACACGCACAAGAATGTTTACTCCATCATAGTCTACAGTAACAAAAAGATAAAATAAACCCAGATACCCATCAACAGATGAATAGATAAACTACAGTACATATACACAATGGAACACTATGCAATGATGAAAAACAATAATGATTTTAGGAAGCATTTCATAACCCGGTTTCAACTGGAGAACATTATGATGAGTGAAATCAGTCAGTGGCAAAAGGACAAATTATTGTATGAGACCCTATAAGGACTTAAAAACAGACTTATGTACAGAAGAAAAGACTCTGATGGCTACAAGGACAGAGGTGTGGGGATCAGGGTTTATCATAGTTGATAGAGATTAGAAATTTTTTTCATTTACTATATCCTCAGGGAAGATAAATTAACTATAAACTTATTCAAAGTGGAGAGACTTTGGAAGAAAGTACAAATTTCTGTTACATTTTAAATTGAGTCTTTGGAAATTAAACAATTCTTTATAGTTGTATTTCCCACTGATCTTGTTATATATGATACACTTGCTTATATTTTTGTAAAGATGTATGTATAGTGTAGTTATAGATTCATTTTGTCAACAGTAAAAATTAAAAAAAAAACTCTTGAAATGCTTTTTACTCAGTTGGAAAGGCTAAGAAACAAAAACCTTCTGAAAATTTCATGATACTTCCATACAAGTTTGAGATCTGAGGGGCTTAGTAACTCAGGTATATGTCCAAACAGATGGATGCTTGACAAATTCAATCCGGTTTTTTTCTTTATTGGTAAAAGTTCAATAACAATTGTCCAACCTATGGCCAGAGCCTTGCTATCTATCTTTCATATTTCTATCAGCTAGAAATCAGAAAAAGAAGCACATTCCAGGGGAAACACATTTTTTTTGGCTGTTATTATTTTATATATTTATTACTGTGATTGAGTGAAAATGTGCATTCCCATATAAATTTGCATGCCTGCCTATGTGCAGCTCCCACTGCTCTCCCTGCCCGGTGACAGCACAATCTTCCTCTGCGTTCTCTACATGTCGTATCCTCCTCTCTTCCCTCTCCCCCAGGGAAACACATTTTTGAAAGACAAATTTGCAAAAGTATTTTTCACAATAGTATCGCTTTTTCAGAAAGAATATCCCTAAGAAAGGTAAAACAAGTTTTGGTGGGCTGTGCCTGGTTGGGGTAAAGATGGGAGGCCAGTATGACATGCATGATACTGTCTTTCTGGTTTATTTCACAATCCCGGGCTCTGCTAAGGCAATGTTTACCTTGATTTGGGGTTTCTCATCTTGTCTTCCTCTTCCTGGCTTGGCTTTAACTTTTAAACTAAAAATAAAAATATACAAAAACAGAGAACAATTTTTACAAGCAAGTGTCTGACAAGGAATAACTCTAGTCTCAAAACGTTTTATCTGTTTTTGATGTATTGCAGTTTGAAATGTAATAAAAATATAAGGCAAAGCTTAACATCATATCTGTTAATCTAAATACAGTACTTTTCTACCTACCTTAATTAGCGTAGCTTTTGAATTTTCAATTTAGAATTTAAAATCTTAAAACTACAGTGTATGCTAGAATTCCCCTTACAAGTTTTGCATAGGAACAGAGACTGCATGTAGAGAACTTGGTATAATTTCTGATGTCACAAAATTAGGTAATGTGTTGCAGAATTTCATGTTTTCCAACAAATACCATTTTTTAACAAATACCGTAGTTGAAGATAATCCACTGAAATCTGAAGTATAATATTCCATAACAGATCAAGGCTTGTACACATATATACATATATACCCTTGATTTAAAAAATAGAAGAATCTGTAACCTTTTAGTTCCAAATATGTTTTACAGGCTATTATTTAAACATATTCTGGTTGCTTGCTATCAAGTTTTGGAAAATAGTGTGGTGAGGTTCAACTTTTCCCAGTAAACTTACAGTCTGTAAACACTGACAAAACTACTTAGAAAATGTTCTGTTTCTTTGGACTCTAATATATTTTTAAATCAAAGACTAATTTTTTAAAATATATGATACTCTTTTCACAGTGAGAGAAAAAAATCATACAGTAACTTATAACATGGGCAATGTTAATATAATAACACTAGTAATCTCTTAATATGCTGAGTTAATATTTGATCATTTTCTACAAGGAATTGAAGTATCTACCTTATAAAAGTTTTTGTAAACAGACAAATTTTATAATTGAAAATTTTTAATTTGTATACAAGAGAGAAGTTGAAATGGTCTCTGAAACTTGTTAGGTCTTTTTAGCCAATTTCTTGGTGAAAAAAACAAAACGTACTTGGGACCATTCCTTCCAGCTTAGTCATTAATTCAAGAAAGCACGTGATGTTTAAATACCAATGGAAACATAGCGCTCTGATTGTGATCCCTGTTTTCATCACCTGTACTCATGGTTTGAACCCTTCCATTCTTGTAAAATACAGACCATGTTTATTTATCTCTATCTGAGAAATCCTTATGTGTAAATATTGTGTCTGATTCATCTTTGTATTTCACCAGCACTCTAGAAGTAGCCAGCAGTGTCTGTTGAATCAAGTTCCTGTAATGCAGTCTTTCTTCTCTGCTTTTAATTGTATCTCATAACTTCTACCATTGTTGTGTATCTCTGTGTTAGATTACAGCTTACTAATATTTGTACTATGTAAGAACAGCAGGCCTGTATGATAGCTACCCACTTGATACTGAGCCTGAAAATGAGTAAGCAGCAAAGAAATTCAAAGGAAGAAAAAAAGGAAGAAGGAAGAAAAGCAGGGAGGGAGAGAGGGAAGAAGAGAAGGAAAGAAAGAAAGAGATGTGCTGTCAGGGACTTTTCTATGTATTGAGGATTTTGGTGCCATGGAAGAGAACACAAGTTTTACAGTAAGATGCGCTGGTTTTCAAATTTCTATTATTTCTGAGGAGTAACAATGTCTCATTGACTTTCAGTTTGTCATCTGTAAAATTGCAGTAACAATGTCCACACGTAGGGATGTCAAAAAAGGTCTCCCCTTAGAAAATGAAAAATAAAATATTGCATATAAAGGGTTCACAGTAACACTAAACACACAAATGGTAGCTGTTAAAATTTATACCCAAATGATTATTGTGTTACACAATAAGAGGAGCCTTTTTAGGTCAGATTCCTAGCTGTAAGTGACTCATTCTTTCAAAAAAAAGTTTAAAGTGCTCCCTTTCACTTCTGATATTCGAAGAGAGTTGATTCCATCCAACTGCCAAACAGAACAGAGCTGAGGGCTCCCCCACAATGTGGAGCAGCGCCCTGCCGCTTCCAGGCTTGGTGAGCTGTGTCAGAGGCTGCAGGTCTGATGAGCACATGACAGTGAACAACATCTCCTGGAAGTCAACATAAAGTCCTTAGAAATTCCTCTTCTAACGACAGAGTCACAGACGCTTTTAAAGTAAAATCCAGACACGAAAGAAACCTTCCTAAAACAAAATGATGCAATATCAGCAAAAAAAAAGAAGATGGCCAAAAATTCCTAAGTTGAATAGAAATCCCAAAACATCTCAGACAAAACCATCACTGAAAGTCTAATTATGTTTTAGAAGGTAGAACTTAATTTCCCTTCCCCTATCTTGAACATCCACCAATCTCCTGCCAGGAGTCCTTTGAGTGTTGCTGTGATGCTAGAAGCCATGTCACTAGTATTTCAAACACCAGCAGGGTCACCCATGATGGATGGGTTTCAGTGAAGCTTCCAGACTAAGACAGACTGGGAGAAAGGCATGGAAGACCACTTCTAAAAAATCTGGCCAATGAAAACCTTACAAACAGCAGCAGAGTGTTGCCTGACACAGGTGCCAGAAGATGCTGAGCCCCTCGGGTTGGAAGGCACTCAAAATACAATTGAGTAACAGCTGCTTCCTCAAATTAGAGTTGATGTTAATGACAAGGATGGGGTAAAACATTCAGGACCTTCGTCTGTCATGACTCACAATGAAAAGAAATAGCTGTAAACATCCATTAATAATCAGAACATGGAATGTACAAAGTATGAATCTAGGAAAATTGGAAGTTGTTAGAAATAAAATGGAATGCATAAAAATCAATATCCTAGGAATTAATGCTCTCAGAAGGGAGGTGTTGGCCAGTTTGAACCATACAATTATGTGGTCTTCTATGCCAGGGATGGGAAACTGGAAAGGAAGGGTTACATATTCCTCATCAAAAAGAGCATTTCAAAGGCTATTAATAATACAGTAATATTCACATGTCTACCAGAAAAAGTTGTTAACACAACTATTATTCAAGTTTATACACCAGTCACTAATGCCAAAGACAAAGAATTTGAAGATTTTCACTAAATCCTGCAATCTGAAATTGATCAAACATTCCTTCAAGATGCATTGATGAATACTGATAATTAGAATTTGAAACTTAGGAATGAAGAAGGATTCATAGCTGGAAAATATGGCCTTGGTGATAGAAACAACAGTTTTGCAAGACCAGCAACATATCATTGCAAATAACTTTTTTCAACAACATAAATGGCAACTATACATGAGATGCTTGCCTATTGGAATACATAGGAATCAAATTAGCTACATTTGTGGAAGGAGATGATGAATAAATTTGATTATCATCAGTCAGAACAAGGCTAGCAGCCAACTGTGGAAAAGATTATCAATTATCCATTTGTAAATTCTAGTTGAAGCTGAAGAAAATTAAAACAAGCCCATAACCTTGAGTATATTACACCTGAAATAGAAGCCTTCTTAAGAATAGATTTGATACATTGCTATGTTGAAGAATTCCATGGCCAAGATATTGACTGACTTCAATACAGGAATACACAGTGGAACTGTACTAAAAAGAATTGGTTGATGTTAAACAATCACAGGAAGCAGCATATGACCAGGAACCAATGATATTGAAGGAAGAAATCCAAGATACACTGAAAGCATTGGTGAAAAACAAAGTTCTAGGAACTGATGGAGTACAAATTGAGATGTTTCAACAAATAGAAGCAATGCTAGAAACACTCACTTGTCGACTCCAAAAAATTCTGGAAGGCCAAACCAAATAGGATATGGCCAACCGACTGGAAGAGATACATATTTGTGCCCAAAGTGATCCAACAGAATATAAAACTTGTCAAACAATAGCATTAGCATCATATTCAAGTAAAATTTTGATGAAGATAATATAGAAGCAGACTTAGCAGTACATTCACAGATAACTGTCAGAGATTAAGGCCTGAGGCACAAGAGGACATGGAACAAGGGATATCATTGCTTATGTCAGATGAATGTTGGCTGAAGGCAGAGACTACCAGAAAGATGTTTGCCTATGTTTTACTGACTATGTAAAGGCATTAGACTTTGTGAATCATAAAAAATTGTGGATAACACTGAGAAAGCTAAGGATTCCGGAACTCTTACTTGAGATCATGAGGGACCTTACACATATGCCGAGAGGCAGTCATTTGAATAGGAAAAGGGGATACTACATGGTTTACAATCAGAAAAAATATGCATTGAGTTTGTATCCTTTCACCATTCATACTTACTCATTTGATATGCTGAACAAGTAGTCCAAGAAGAATACATGAAGAAGAATATTAACATCGGGATTGAAGGAAGACTCATTAATAGCCTGTGACGTGCAGTTGTCTCTGCTTATTTTGAGTTGGGCCACATCAGTAAATGGACATAGCATAAAGGCTTTACTCCACCCACATCATTAAGATCCACTCTACTTTGAGGAGGCAGGTCTCCCCCAGCTGTTTTCTGAGTACCTTCCAACATGGGTGGTTCATTTTCTGGCACTACATCTGACAATGTTCCACTACTATTCATAAGGTTTTCAATGGAAACCCAGGTTTTATAGTGGTTAGCTGCTATGTCTGCTAACTAGAAGATTGGCAGTCGACATCTGCCAGGTGCTCCTTGGAGACTCCACGGGACAGTTCTGTTCTGACCTATAGGCTCACTATGAAGTCAGAATCAACTCACCAGTGGTGAATTTTTTGTTCACCAGGTTATTCTTTTCAAAAGTAGATTGCTGGGTCCTCCTTCTATGTGCCTTAATAATAGGCTCACATTTGTCATGATTGTTTAACTTCCTTGTGTATTGTGTATTTTTCAACATATAAAAACTCTCTTAATGAGTGTTTTACTTTTTAAAAATAATTTTAGTGTAGTATTACTTTTATAGAAAAGTTGTAAAGATACTACAAAGTCCATTATATCCCTCGAGTTTCCTCTATTACCTTCCTATTACATTACCATGGTACATTTGTCCCACTAAGCAACTAACGGTAACGCTTCAGTTCTAACTAAGCCCCAATGTTATTCAGACTTTACCAATTTTATCATCAATATCATATTTCTGTTTCAGGACCCGATCCAGAATACCACATTAATTTGTCACGTGTCTTTAGTTTCCTCTGGTCTATCATAGTTTCTTAGCTTTTCCTTGTTTTTCATGACTTTGCCTGTTTTAAGGACAAAAAATCAAATATTTTGTAGAACCTCCCTCATTTTGGGTTTGTGTCATATTTTTCTCGTGATGGGGGCAGTAATGCCATAAATGTCTGTACTTTTCCCCATCACATTATATCAGGAACATATGAAACCATGTGACTTATCAGTGATGCTGTTAATCTGGATTATCTGGCTGAAGTAGTGTACGATGAAATTTGCAAGACTAATGACTTTTTCACTCCAAATGCCTTTTTTCACTAACATGAATGGCGACTATACACAAGGACCTTGCAAGCTGGAATACATGGGAATCACATCAACTACATCTGCGGGACGATACGATGGAAAAACTCAGCATCATCAGTCACAAGACCAGGTGCTGACTGCAGCATAGACCATCATCCACTCATATGCAAGTTTAAAGTGAAACTGAAGATAGAACAAGTCCATGAGGGCCAAAGTATGACCATGAATATATCCCACTTGAGCTTAGAGACTATCTCCAGAACAGATTTAACGCACTGAATACTGATAACCGAAGACCAGATGAGTTGTGATGTGATAGCAAAGACATCATCCATGAAGGGTGCAAGTGGCCACCGAGAAGACAAGAAAAAAAGAAAAGATCAAATTGGATGTCAGAAAAGACCTAAAAGTTTGTTCTTCAGTGTCAAGCAGCTAAGGCAAAATGAAGGAATGACAAAGTAAAAGAACTGAAGATTTCAAGGGGCAGCTCTAGAAGACAAAGTATTATAATGACACTTGCAAAGAGCTGGAAGATAGAAAATCAAAAGGGAAGAACATGCTCTGTATTTCTCAAGCTGAAAGAACTGAAGAAAATCTTCAAACCTTGAGTTGCAATAGTGAAGCATTCTCCGGGAAAAATATAAAACAAAATATAAAACAACAGGAAGCATTCAAAGAAGATGAAAGGAATACAGAGAGTCATTATACCAGCAAGAACTGGTTGCTGTTCAGCTATTTCAAGAGGTGGCATATGATCAGGAACTGATATTACCGATGGATGAAGTCGAAGATGCATTGAAGGCAGTGGTGAAAAAAAGGCTCCAGGAATTGATGGACATTAAATGAAACATTTCAACAAACAGTTCAGCACTGGAAGTGCTCATTTGTCCATACCAAGAGATTTGGAAGACAGCTACCTGATCAACTGACTGAAAGAGATCCATATTTATACCCATTCCAAAGAGAGGTGATCCACTGAATGTGGAAATTATTAAACATTATCATTAATATCACACGCAAATAAAATTTTGCTAGGATCATTTGAAAGCAACTGCAACAGTATACTGACAGGAAACTGCCAAAAATTCACACCAGATTCAGAAGATGACATGGAACCAAGGATATCATTGCTAACGTCAGATGGATCTTGGCTCAAAGCAGAGAGTACAAGAAAGATGTTTACCTGTGTTTCCTTGACTGTGCAAATGCATTTGACTATGTGGATCATAATATATTATGGCTAACATTGGGGAGAATGGGAATTCCAGAACACTTAATTGTGTTCATGAGGAATCTGTATATGGATCAAGAGACAGTCATGTGAACAGAACAAAGGGACACCTCATGATTTAAAGTCAAGAAAGGTGTGCATCAGGGGTGTATCCTTTCACTGCACCTTTTCAATCTGTATGCTGAGCAAAGTGTCTAGAAGCTGGACTATACGAAGAAGCTGGAGGCATCAGGATTGGAGGAAGACTCATTAACAACCTGCATTATGCAGGTGACATAACCTTGCTTGCTTGAAGTGAAGAGGATTTGAAACACTTACTGATGAAGATCAAAAACTCCAGCCTTCGGTATGGATTGCACTTTAGCATTAAGAAAACAAAAATCCTTGCAAATGGACCAGTAAGCAACATCATGATAAACGGCAAAAGGATTGAGGTTGTCAAGGACTTTATTTTACTTGTGTTCACAATCAGTGCCCATGGAAGCAGCAGTCAAACAATCAACATGCATTGGATTGGAAAAATCTGCTGCAAAGAACCTCTTTAAAGTATTGAAAAACAAAGATGTCACCTTGAAGACTAAGGTGCGCCTGATCCCAGCCATGTATTCTCAGTCACACCATATGCATGCAAAATTTGGACGAAGAATAAGCAAGACAGTAGAATTGATGCCTTTGAACTGTGGTGCTGGAAAATAATATTGAGTGTACCATGGACTGCCAAAGGATCAAACAGATCCGTTCTGGAAGAAGTGTAACCAGAGTTCTTCTTGGGAGCAAAGACAGTAACAGTGGGTCTCACATACTTTGGACACATCATCAGGAGACATCAATCCCTGGAGAAAGACACTGTACTTTGTAGAGTGGAGGGTCGATGAAAATGAGAAAACCTTCAACAAGATGGATTGACGTGGTGACTGCAATGATGAACTGGAGCATAAAAATCACTGTGGGTATGGCACAGGACTAGGCACTGCTTTGTTCTGTTGTCCATAGGGTTGCTATGAGTCAGAACTGACTCAACAGCAACAATTTAGCAACAAGTTATAAGAAGCCAAAACTTAGAAATACAGATAAGTACAGAAAAATTACAACTGCAGTGGTAAACTTTAATGCTTATTTCTACGTCTCTAGACAACATTGGAAGTGAAGGAACTCTGTTCCTAAAATTTAAGATAATTACAGTTAAACACTTAATATAGTTGAATTAGTGCAATCTTAAAGTTTGCACAACAGTCATATAATACAACAGAAGGAAAAATATATATCCCCCCAAACTGAGAGTGACAGCAGCTGGCTTGGCAGAGCAAATTACCTGACTGTAATAAAATTAAATCACAAAAAGTAAATCATAAACTACAAATGTGACAGTTTTGTTTAGTAACAAAACCTTTCACCCCAAAATAGGCCTCCTCATTGAAGATGATTTTTCATCTAACAGCAGGGTTAACGTCCCATGCTCCAGAGCCTCATCAGCAAATGTACCGCATAATCTGTGGTCACTGGATTTCGGTTCTTAGTTAAACAGCTTTGTAAGGATAAAGCTTCAAGTCCAGAGGTAAAATTTTCTGAACTGTAGTTGATGAAAGGCCCCATTCTTGTGCTTCTCCAGAAATTGTCTGGGATGGATACTCCTGTACACTCTGAGGAACAGTGAAGATGTGGCAGTGTTCTCGTTGGTAAGTGCAGTTTCTTGATGCAAAAGTGTCTGGTTGGCAACAGACCTGGTCATCTCAAATTTTTTGATTAAACACCCAGTTGTTCTTTAGGTGGGATGATTATGTGCCTCCTAAATTTCATGTAATGCATGAATGTTTGGTAAATGGAACACCATTTTGATGATAAACTTTAATAATTTCTGTGTGTTGTAGAACTGTGTTAACTTTTCATGGCTGTTTGTCAAGATTAATAAAAAAAACCTTGATAAATGTGGCCAGTGTAGCTTCACAAATACAGCTGCTGTGAGCTGTCAAAAATAGGCCATCCTTACTGGAAGACTTTTTACATATCAACATCAGATGTATAGTAAAGATTGTATTTTAAGAGGAACTCTTTTCAATATCAAAACAATATATATATGTATCAGCCATGCAGTCAACTCTACAAGACAGGAAGAAAAATTCGAGATAAACCAAAGCAAAGAAAACTACAAATATTAAAGAGGAAATCAAACACTGGATGTAATTAAGTTTTCACATTAAAAAAATTCTGGCTTAAGTATAAGAAATAGAGTATCACTAGGGAAACCACTATAATAATTCAGGCAAGAAAACATTGTAGTTTGAAAGAAGGTTGTTGTGGTGAAGATGGAGAAAATTGGATGGAATAGTAACAAGAAGGCTATCTATTATTAAATCTATGTAGTCGTAAAAATATTAAAAGGCAGAGACAGAATGGGTCATTTGTATTGGTACTGAATGTCATAGACTAAGATTTGATGGCTTTGTAAAGAATTTCTCTTACAGACAAAATGAAAGTTACTAACATTTAGAAGAAATATGGCAAAACAATACAGATATATTATTCAGACAGTGATACACGAAGGTCCCATGAAAAACCATCAATGGCTTTCCAATTAAATTAAAAAAGTACACTTAAACCAATTACAATTAGAAAACAGTCTCCCCTCCATTTTTATTTATTTATTATTTTATTGTGCTTTAAGTGAAAGTTTACAATCCAAATCGGTTTGTCGTACAAAAACTTTTACACACATTGCTATGAAGCTCAAGCTTTTCTCTCCACACTGTGACAGCACACTTCTCCTTTCTACCCTTATTTTTTATATTTGTTTAACTAACTCCTGCCCCACTCTCCCATCTCATCTCTCCTCTGGACAGGAGCTGCCCAGTTAGTCTCTTGTATCTAAATAAGCCAAGAAGCACACTCTTTGCCAGTATCATTTTACACTCGCACATTTTATAGTTCAGTCCAGTCATTGTCTGAAGTGTTAAGTTCAAGAATGGTTTCAGTTCTGGGCTATCAGAGAGTCCAGGGCCATGTTTTCCCAGGACCCTCTAGTCTGTCAGACCATCAAGTCTGGTCTCTTTAATAGAGTTTGAGTTCTGTACACCTATTTTTCTCTCACTACGTCCAGAACTCTTTATTGTGTTCCCTGTCTGGGCAGTCATTTGTAGTGGCTGGACATCTGGTCTCATGCTGATGCAAGGTCTGGATTATATGTCCTATCGTCTCTTGGGTTCATATATTCCTATGTCTTTGCTGTCCTTCCTTCTCCTGTGCTGCAAATGGTTAGCACCAGTTGATGATCCTTAGATGGTCACTTTCTAGCTTGTGAGAGCCATATGCCACTCATCAAAGTGAAATGCAGAACATTTTTTAGAAAACTTTTTATGCCAATTGACCTAGCTGGCCCCTGAATCCATGGTTCCCAGACCCCTGGTCTTGCTACTCTGTCCTTCAACGTACTTGATTGTATTTGGGAAACTTCTTGACTTTTAATTTAGAGTAGTTGTACTGATTTCTCCTCTAGTATGGGTAAAGGAGGAGTCACATAACTTAATTCTTATCTAATTAATGACTACCTCTTTCCCTACCCACCCTTGTAACTACAAAGACTGTTTTCCTCCATTTTGAAGTCATTTCTTGAGTCCTTATGATAATCATTTTATACAATATTTGTCCTTTTGCAAACTAATTTCACTCAGCATAATGCCTTCCAGAGTCCTCAATATTACGAGATGTTTCCCAAATTCATCATTCTTCATTGTCATTGCTTAGTATTACCTTGCATGAATGTACCGTAATTATTTATCCATTCGTCCATTGATAGGTACCTAGGTTGATTCCGTCTTTACAGCTATTGTGGGCAGTGCTGTAATAAATATTGGTGTGCAAGTACCCGGTCACATTACAGAACTTATTTCTCAAGGATTTATTCTAAGAAGTACAATTGCTGGAATGGATATTATTTCTGTTTCTAGTTTTTTTAACAAAGTGTCAAGTTGATTTCCAGAGTAGCTGTACCATTTTATGTTCTCATCAGCAATGTTTAAGTGTTCCAGTCTCTCCACAGCCTCTCTAACATTTATTATTTTGTGATTTTCAGATTAATACAAGCCTTGCTAAGGTGAGATGTATCTCATTGTAGTTTTGATTTGGATTTTTCTAACGGCTAATGATCATGATCGTCTTGTTTTTTTGTGTAATGTCCAAATGGGCTGAAGTTCCTGTTCATATCCTTTGCCCATTTTTTAATTGGGTTATTTGCATTTTTGTGGTTGAAGTTCTGCAATATCATGTAGACTATGGAGATCAGATGCTGATCAAATTTGTTGTAGCCAAAAATTTCTTCCAGTCTGAAGATGTCTTCATACTCTTTTGATAAAGTGTATGGATGAACATAGGTATTTGATTTTTAGGAGTTCCCAGTTATCTATTTTCTCATCTGGTGTTTGCGCATTGTTAGTAATGTTTTATAGTCTGTTTGTGTCCTGTATTAGGGCTGCCAGTATTGACCCTATTTATCTTCCACGATCTTTATCATTTTCCATTTTATATTTAGGTCCTTGATCCATTTTGAGGGAGATTTTATGCATGGTGTGAGATTTGGGTCTTGTTACATTTTTTTTTTTTGCAGATGGATATCCAGATATGTCAACACCATATGTTAAAGAGATTATCTTTCCCCCACTTTACAGACTTTGGGCTTTTGTCAAATATCAGCTGCTCAGAGGCAGATGATTTGATGTCTGGATTTTCAATTCTGTTTCATTGGTCTATGTATCTGCTGTTGTATGAGTACCAGGCTGTCTTGACTACTGTGGCAGTGCAATAGGTTTTAGAATCAGGTAGTGTGAGGCCTCCCAATTTGTTGTTCTTCAATAATGCTCTATCTGGAGTTTCTTCCTTTTCCATGTGAAGTTAGCAATTTGTTATTCCATCACATTAAAAATTGCCGTTGGAGTTTGGATCAGTATTGGACTATATGTGTAGATTGCTTTCGGTAAAACAGACATTTTCATGATGTTGAATATTCCTATATGTGATCAAGGTAGGTTTCTCCACTTATGCAGGTCTCTCTTGTTTTCTTGCAGTAGTATCTTGAAATTTTCTTTATATAGGTCTTTTTTCTCTGGTTAGATAAACTCTTAAGTATTTTCTCTTCTTGGGGGCTATGGTTAGTGTTGATTTCCTCTTCGATGTTCTCGTTGTTATTATAAAGGAATCCAAGTGATTTTTGTATGTTATGTTATATCCTGGACTAGTAAGCAACACCACGATAAATGGAGAAAGGATTGATGTTGTCAAAGATTTCATTTAACTTGGTTCTGCAGTCAATACCCATGGAAATCAAGACTAAGAAATCAAAAGATACATTGTACTGGAAAAACCTACTGCATAAAAACCTCTTTAAAGTGTTGGAAAGTAAAGATGTCACCTGATCATTTTAATTTGCCTTATATACATGCAAAAGCCAGACAATGAATGAGGAAGACAGAAGAAGAATTGATGTGGTGTTGAAGAAGAATATTGAATATACTGTGGACTGCCAGAAGAACAAGCAGATGTGTCTTGGAAGAAGTACATCTACAGTGCTGATCGGAAGCAAGGGTAGCAAGGCTGCATAATAAATACGTAGGACATGTTGTTATGAGGGATCAATCACTGGAGAAGGACATCATGTTTGGTAAAGCAGAGGGTCAGCAAAAAGAGGAAGGCCCTTGATAAGATGGATTAACATAGTAGCTGCAACAATGCATTTAGGCTTAAAATGATTATGGTCCTTGCCCAGGACTGGGCAGTGTTTTGTTCCATTGTGCATTGAATCATTGTGAGAATTGACTCAGTAGCAGCTAACAACAACAACATCTTGCATCCTGATGATTTGCTGAAATTTTCTGTTAGTTCCAATAGTTTGTGTGTGTGTGTCTGTGTGTATATGTACATACATTCTATAAGGTTTTCTGTAGATAAGGTAGTATTATCTGCAAATAGAGATACGTTTATTTCTTCTTGACCAATTTGGATGTCCTTTATTTCTTTTTCTAGCCTGACTGTTCTGGCTAGAACTTCCCGTGTAATGTTGATTAGAAGTGGTGACAAAGGGCATCATTATCTGTTTCCTGTTCTCAAGCTAAATACTTTCTGACTCTCTCCCTTTAGGATGATGCTGGCCATTGGCTTTGTATAAATGCCTTTTACTATGCTGAGGAATTTCCCATCTAACACTTTTTTGCTGAGAGTTTTTAAACACGAGTAATTGTTGGACTTTGTCAAGTATCTTTCTTGCATTAGTTGATAAAATCAAGTGGTTCTTGTTTTTTGTTTGTTTGTTTTATTTCTAATGTTGAACCATCCCTGCATCCTTGGTATGAATCTCATTTGGTAATGATAAATTATTTTTTTTACATGTTGTTGAATTCTACCAGCTAGAATGTTGTTGAGGATTTTTCCATCTACCTTCATGAGAGATACTGGTATGTAATTTTCCTTTTCTATTGTACCTTCACCTAGTCTTGGTATGAGGGTTATGCTGGCTTCACAGGATGAATTTTGCAGTATTCCATCTTTTTCTATGCCCTGAAATACTTTTAGTAATAATGATATTAACTCTTTGAAAGTTTGGTAAAGTTTTCTAAGGGCCAGGTCCTTTTTGTTGTTGTTGGGAATTTTTAATTACTTTTTCAGTCTCTTTTGTTATGTATTTATGAAGTTATTTTACCTTTGTGTTAATTTAGGTAGGCATTATCTGAATTTCTAGAAATTTGTCCATTTCCTCTAGGTTTTAAAATTTGTTAGAGTACAGTTTTTCATAATATTCATCTTATTTTCTTAAAAATTTCAGTTTGGTCTGTTGTGATATCATCCAGCTCATTTCTTATTCAGGTTATTTTCTTCCTCTCCTGTTTCTCTTTAGTCAGTTTGGCCAATGATTTATCAATTTTATTGATCTTTTCAAAGAATCAGCTTTTTGTTTCATTAACTCTTTCATGTTCAATTCTCTAATTCATTTAGTTCTGCTGGTTGTGTGCACTGATTTGGTTATTGGTACCGTTGAAGTTCTAAAGTCCTGTCACTAGGTGATTAGTGCTATTACTAAGCATGTGAGTCCAGGAGTCTTTTTCCTTTCCTTACGCAGGTTCAGGTTGTGTGTCCGGGTAGTCAGTCATGAAGTATGTGGTGCCAGCTTTCCCCTGCAGTCCTAGGTTTGCTGGAGCAATTGGTTAAGGTATAGGTATCTGGCTGCACGCACTGAAAAAGGCAGGAGAATGACTATCCATGAGTGTCTGTGAGGAAGATATGTCCACTTATCCATGGTCCTAGGCAAAGGAAATGTTCCCACCCTGAATTTCTGTTTTTCTCCTTCTCCCTTTTTATTAAATTGTTTACTCCCCGAGTCTAGGAGAATGGCTCAGGGCATGCTTAAGCAGTTTTACTTGTGGCTCAGGTAATGGAGCCAGATTCCATAGCCAGGCGCAGTGCAGAGAAGATAAGGTGTAGTGCTGGGAAAGGAGAGAGAGGTTCATCCTCCAGGAGAGTTTTAGATACATATGTAGCAGGTTAAATGTAAGCCACTTAGCCTTTGATGACTGAGTGCTGTTTTTCACTCATTCTAGAGGGACCTGTGCTAGGTCTCTCCATTGCCTGGTCTCTCACACTAAGGAGGATGCCCTCCAACCACCACTGCTTTGTCTGTATGCTGCCTGCAGCTGACTCCTGGCTGGTCAGCTGTTTCTTCCTTGGTATTTCTGTACCTAATCTCCCTTGCCCATGATTAAGTCCAATTTCTCAACCTTCTCTTTGATGTTAGGGGCTCCTAGAATGTCACATATAATCGACTTATTTGTTCTTTTGTGTTTCTGTTGCTAGAGAGATGACAGGAAGCGTGGGATTACTCTGCAACCTTGGTCCCACCTCCAGAAAACACTCTTAAAGTATAAACACGACAGGGTGAGGTTAGATTGTTACACACTACCAGTGGTGTTGTATTTGATACTAGAGAGCAATAGTTTGAGGATATGTAGGAAAAGCATTTAGAAAGTTTATTTACTTGGAAATACCATTCCTAAAAGCATATCCTCAAAAATAAATTTAGAGTTGTTAAATATTTATGGACAGGAATGCTAATTAAAGTACCATTTGATACAAAGATGTTAATTGAAACATCCTTTCTAATAAATAAAAGTCACGAACAGCCAACATTTCCAACAACAGAGGAATGGTTAAGTAAATTATGAGTAATAACAAGATGAAGAATTCAAAAGCTAATAACAATTAGCCTTTAATAAAATAGAAACACAACCACAATAAGTTGTTAATGAGAAAAGTAAGGCTTAAAACTATGGAAAATATGATTCCAATTTAAAAGCTGTTGTTGTTGGATGCCATTGAGTCAGTTCCAAGTCATAGCAAGCTACCCTATGTGCAACAGAATGAAACACTGCCTGATCCTGTGCCATGCCCACAATTGCTTTTGTGTTTAAGTCCATTGTTGCAGCCACTGCACCAATCTATCTTGTTGAGGATCTTCCTCCTTTTCATTGACTCTCCACTCTACCAAGCATAATGACCTTCTCCAGAAACTGATCCCTTCACACAACATGTCCAAAGTATGTAGGATGCAGTCTCACTGTCTTTACTTCCAAGGAGCACTCTGGTTGTATTTCTTTCAGAACAGATCTCTTTTTTCTTTTGGCAGTCCATGGTACAATTCAGTATTCTTCTCCAACACCACAATTCAAAGGCATCAATTCTTCTTCTGTCTTGCTTATTCATTGTCAGGCAGCTTTTGCATACATATGATGCAATTGAAAATACCACAGCTTGGGTAAGGTGCACCTTAATATTCAAAGTGACATCTTTACTACTCAATACTTTAAAGTGGTCCTTTGCAGCTGATTTTTCCAATCCAGTGCATCTTGATTTTTTCACTGCTGCTTCTATAGGCATTGAAATTTAAAATACATACATACTAAAATTTTAAAATACTTAAAAAAAACCTTTTAAAACATTAAAATTCTCAGGAAATCTATCCAAATGTTTATTTATCTCTGTGTGATACAATTATTGGTGCTTTTCATTCATTTTCTCCATTGTTCAAGTTAGCTTTTTTAACTTTTTAAACTTTTTTAAACTTTTCCCTCAAGAAGCATGCATGCATGCATTACTTTAATAAATAGAAAACAATAAAATGAGTTTAAAAGCGTTTCTTTGCACAATTGCACAGACTAAGTACTTAATAGCAAGCTCTGAGGAAAAAGTGGACGTGCCAGCACAGATGGCAGGATAAAAATGCAATATGGGAAGCACAGAAAAAGGATTCAGACTGAATCAAAACAGAGACAATTCCCTTAGGTGGATGGTTTTCTAAAAATTTGGCAGAGAATCCATTTATTCATACTAGATTTTGCCCAGAAGCATTAAAAGAAAAACAAGCAGAGCTGCTTTGGCTGAAGACAGATCTAGGGTCTGGAGCCCGGCTGCCTGCCACCCTTCACTCATACTGACACCCTCCCCTACCCCAGAGGCGTGTGAACGCTGTAGAATCATTAGGTCTAATGAATGCACTTTCAAAAATCAAGAAAATCATCTCCTTACATTAAGATTTGTCATTAGCCACTTTCTAATAAAGATGAGCTGGAAATTGTCAGAATCCACCATGTAATCTTCCAGGTTTATTGTTTATTAAAGTGTGGAGGAAACATAAGCAGTTGCTATGACAGCATAGGCGGGTTCATTAATTCTCCACAAATTTATTGGTCCTCTCTATTTAAACTTTAGTTCAAAATATATTTCTAAGTATTAATATAGGTACTTGACCTGGAAGGATGTTACCTGATTTTCAGAATTATCCAGAGAAAAACAGGAAAACAATATGGGTGAATCTGTGGCACTGAGGTGCTGAATCTGTTTGGGTTTGGTCACCCTGGACTGTACTTAACACAGAAGTAAAAGCATCTGTCTTGTGCCTGGGTGATGTAACATCCTGGACAGCAAAGTCTAATGATAGCAGCAGTAAGGAGAGCAGCTTTAGCCCAGCTGAAAGCAAAACTGGACTTAACACAGCAACTGCAGCTATGCCATAAAACAAGAGAAGCATTTGGACAGGTTTTACTCAATCTACTTAAAATTATGTAGGTGGTCCCTCCTTGCTAGGGCGCCTATGGCTGCAGTAGAAGCAAATGGGGCTATCTCTTCTGATTCTCTGGGGAGCAAAAGCACATTCCAGAATGATGTTGCCTGATAACGTAAGCATCTGCCACATTGAATATTAAGCTCTTAAAACACAGCTGGTCCAAGTGATGGACTGTCAGTGTCAACAAGTCCCTAGGTAGTGCGAACAGTTAACATACTTAAGCTTCTAGACAAAAGGTTGACAGATTTTGTCCAGCTAGAGGTACTTTAGAAGAAAGGCCTAAGGATTTACTTCCAACAAACCATTCATTGAAAATGCCATAGAACATCATTCCACTCTGACACACACAGGGCTGCCACGAGTAGGAATCAACTTTGTAACAACTGATTGATTTATTTTATTTTTCTTTTTTTGGTGTGACTGTAAAGAGGCACCAGATTTCAAAGAGTTAGTAAAAAAAAAAAAGAATGAAAAATATCTCCTTAAAAACTTTGTGTATCAATTACATGTTAACATGTTGTATTTTTTGACATGTTGTTCCAAATAAAATACATCACTAAAACTATTTTCACCTGTTGCTTTTACCTTTTTAAATGTGACTACTAAAAAATCTAAAATTTCATATGTGTCTCACATTTATAGCTGCCATTAAATTTTTCCTGGGCAGTATTGTTACAGAACAAACAGAATCTGAATTGTTTAGTACCTCAATTCTTATTTGGGATATTGCAGGTGGGTGGACAGGAAGACCCCTTGTTCTAGGAATGCAAGGAACAACAACAGTCCTAGCCTTGAAATTCTTTGAGCATCAGTTGGGGTTTGAACTTCTTTTCCAATTTGTGCAAGCAGGAAATACCAGTTACATTCCATAATAAATGAGAGAAATGTGGGCTAACCCAAAAATGCACCCAGAAGGAGCCTCTTGTGCAATGGTTGGGAACTGTGTTGAGTTCTTAGGTCAGTCTGATTGTTTTATTGCCAACATGAGATGGAGAAAATGATCTAAACAAATTTCAACAAAGGAATGTGAATACTAACCATCAAAATGAGCTGAGAAATGCTATAGATATTGAGACCTAGTCTTGACTTTTATCCAAAAGTATGCCTCTTATATTTAAATCTAAGCCTCGATGCAGAGTACTTTTCTCTGAAGTTGAACATTAATCTTCTGAAGCTCATGAATTGCAATGTAACATTAAGTTATGTATTTCCCCCAAGAGCATCTTCATTCATCATTGAAATATATTTTCAGAGTCTGAGTAATATAATAGTAGATTTTAAGTTGGAGTTTATATTACATAGCTCCAAACTTTGAAGAGCCTTCATAGCTTCATTCTTTTATTCAGCAGATGTTTATTGTGCATTTGCTATACGACAGGGACTCTGCTGGGCACTAGAAACACAAAAGGAAACAAAAATAGAACAAGGTCACTAGTCTCCTGGAAATTAGTCTAGTGTAGGAGATGGACATTTACCAAACAATCACATGTGAGGAGTTCTGCAAAGCAGGGAGCAGGACGAATTCAAAGGTCAAGTGTATGGATAAGAAGTAGACAGAAGGAGGTGCAGGTTCTCCAAATGTAATAAGAAGAGTGATGCCCTGAACCCAATTAGCTTCAAAACAAGCCAATGTGTTTGATATAAAGAGTGAAAGAGGAGAGTAGATCTAGCTGGAATGCTTACTATATTGGATCTCTGTTATCTAGGCAAGGCCAACTACACAAAGCAAGACTGAATTTCAGAGAATGTTGGGGATTTAGAAAGAGCCTCATCCATTAGGGCTGATTTTCATGCTGGTGGGAAGTATGCTCAGACAATAATAATAGAGGGAGATAGCTGGCCGCATAGAGAGGCTTGCCATGCAAGTGGTTAACATGCTCAAGTGCTAACTAAAAAGTTGGAGGTTTTCAAGTCTACATAGTGACACCTGGGAAGAAAAGCATGGTGATCTATTTCCAAAAGAAATCAGCCACTGAAAACCCTATTGAGCTCAGTTCCTGACAGACATGGGTCACTATGAGTTGTAATTAACTCCACAGCAACTGGTAGTGTGTATGTCATCACAATTTAGTAAATCCATGTTGTACAATGACTGACCTTCCATGCTAGTCAAGAGATCCTACCCAAACCACACCCACTGCTGTTGAGGCGATGCCAACTCAGAGCAACCCTACAAGACAGAGTAGAACTAGACCCTTGAGCAGGATTAAATAATGAGGTACAATACCACTGCAAAAACTCAGAAACATAGGTCTAGACAGAAGTCTGATGACTAGGCATTTGCAATGTGTGGGAAGGGGTGGGCATGTGAATGAATAGCAAAGATGGGACTTAGGATGGAAACTTAGACATAATAGCTTTGTTATCGGGAATATTTAGGATGAACTTTGATGTGGAGAACATTGTGGAGACCAGTAGCCAGTGCTGGTCATTGTTTGGTTTAGATTAGAAAGTATGCTTAACACTACAACATCATGACCAAGGTCAGTCTGTCAGGGAAACTTGGTTGGTACCAAGTTCCTAGATTTCGAAAAGGCAGTGAAAACAATTAGTCTGCCTTAAGTCCATACTGTCCCAAGTGATTCTGATACACAATGAAAAGCACTGGCTTAGATTAAAAAATTTCCTAAATAGATAATATTGTGTATGCCCATTTGGGTGAGGGCCTGGGTTCGGATTACACATTTGAGAGGAGACTCCTTCGGCTGATTTTGGGTGATTTGGGTGATTTTGATATACATTCATCCCTAGAAAAGTACAACTACTACAAGAACTGAGGCACAACGATTAGTGGATTTCACAGCTGTAAACCGGGGAAGGCACAGGCAGAAAGGCTGAGGGGGAAAAGAGATAAAATTAATGATCATGACCATGTTCTGTGAAGGAGTGATACCTTCCAGATAAGCTTTGAAGGGCAATCACAATTTATATTTAGACATTGACAGGAATGGACAATTCTGTTTGTAACAACTTTACAATAATTTAAATTAATATAAAATTTATATTTGTATTGATGTAAAATATATTTATAACATAAAATATATTATACAGTTTACAGTTACCATATATTAGTCATATCTTTAGATGTAGGTATATAAAATGCATGTACAAAATATATTCATTTTATTCTTCAAATATATATTCTGTCAACCTCATGTACATGCTGCTTACAAGTATTCACATTGATAGTAAAACTCATTCATCAAATCATTCCAATGATTTTAAAATTATTTGTGTAATTTCTGGTGGATAGAGCTATCACTCAATGATGCTCCTTTATTAGCCATGCCTTTACATATAAAAGCCTTCTAAATTCCAAAGATCTCTCCATTAACACGGGGGTCATTAGGTCACAGGGATACAATGAGGCGCCCAATGTGAAAATTCATCCTGCTGCCTCATCGAAGCTTTGAACTATCTTCAATATCTCTGCACCCACTGTGCAACAGCAAAGATCACTGGCTATTTGTCAAGACCCTCTTGAAGAAGTATGGAAGCCAGAAGTAGATGGAAAAGATGGGAGACAGAAGGGAAGGCAGGAAGAGGGGATGAGGTGGTTCCTGGCTGATCCTAATACCTGAAGTGGGAATTTGCTTGTTCTCTCTGCTTTGCTTTTCTAACAGCAGTGAGATGTTTCTTCCCCTCAATGATCAGTGGGGGCACAACTGGTGCTGATGTGGACACAACTGGTAAAAGCCAAATGACTAAGCAGGGCAAGTGCAGAAGGCAAAAGAAAGGAAGAGAAAAACAAAAACAGTAGTTGCTGACAGTCTTTATCAAGTACCTGTGCTTGAGACAGTGCTGGAAACAGCAATATGGTGAGGGACAGAATAGCTTGATGTTTCTCTTTTCAAAAACTGGCAATAAGGAATTGTGGCAAAGACAGAGAGCCACTTTTTTCAGCACATGTACTTTCGACCCGTAAAAAGAATCCCAGGAAGAACTGCTTTCCTTAAACCATGTCACACTACACAGGAATGGGCAGCACTTTCCATGGGAAAACTCTAACAGAGAAAACCTTCCCAGTCGTACCCCAGTACGGCTGCTACGATCGCTATGGGAGTAAACCGCACCTCAACCCTTATTTATGCCCCAGGCTCCTTCCCAGGCTCCTTCAGTCACTACCTAGGTGTGTGCAGTGGTTCTTCCCCATGTGGCATTCCTAGCCAAGAGCCGTTTGAACTCAAAAGAAACTCTCCAATGGGCAGAGCCAGAACTCTATTAAAAGACCAGACTCCACGGTCTAACAGACTGGAGAGCCCCCTGAAGGCATGGCCCCTGGACTCCCTTTAGCCCAGAGATGAAGTCAGTACTGAAGCCAACTCTTCAAAGACTGGACTGGACTAGGAGACAGAGAACGATGCTGGCTAAGCGTATGCTTCTTGGCTTAAATATATACGTGAGGCTGTCTGAACAGTTGTTGTGCAGAGGTGAGATGAGAGGGTCAAGGGGGACAGGAGCTGGTTGAATGAATATAAGAAATACAGGGTGGAAAATGAAAGTGTGTTGTCACAGGGTGTGGAAAGCAGCTACAGTTGAATAGCAGAGTGGGTGTGGGGTTTTATATGGCAAATTGACTTGGAACGCTTTCACTTAAAGCATAGTAAATTTTTTTTTTTTTTAAATGAAACTCTGCAGAACCTCAAACAGGTAATAGAATGTCTTTAGCAGGCCTGCCAGTTCTGTGCTCAAGTGCTGAAAAGGAAACAAAACAAAATCTGGTGTTGCAATGGTGTGTGTGGCTTCTGAGAAAAACCACATGCACTGAAATTTATTAATTGACTTTAGTGCTTATCACATTTACTACTGAACCATTTTCCAACTGGTAGAAAAATATTTCAATAGTTAAAACATGATATGACTGACTCTACTGATGTGTACCCCCTGCAGATTAGCCCTGGTCCAGTCTATCTGAGAAAAGCAGACTCAGCCCTCAAAAGAACAGCCTTTCATTACTTCAGTGAAATGAAAGATTTTAAGCAAAAGGTATAGAGACACACACGTGTATATACATAGATATTTTAAAGTGACACTATTTTACAAGTTGCCAGTGTTTCTGAACACAGAAATCTCTTTCTTCGCACAAATTTGCAGTCCCAAGTGGTGGAAGTTCTCCATGCCAACCAGAACATTTTCCCTTGCAGCATGAAAAGCTCTTTGTTGCTATATTCTTGTGCTAGTTTTCCACTCAGTATGTTGTGGAATACCAGAGTTATTCTGCGCTCTAACTACTACAAATAGAGAGAAAGCAAATGCTGTTTCCACAAGTAGAGGCTAAGAGGTAGAGATGAGACAATGAAATCAGTGCGTTATGGTATTTACAGGATGTGTCTTCCAAAATAATTAGACTATATTAACAGAGCACTTTGGGATTCTCTACCTACAAATGAATGTGATTCTTCTACCCATAATTTCTTGGAGACATCTAGATCATTCTAGAAAAAGCTCCAGACAGCAGCAGTCTCAGGAGCTACTGAGACATTTGTTTCCCGCTCCCAGTATGCTTTATTTGGTAATGTACCCTGATGTGCGTTTCAGGGACTGCAACATGCTTGCTATTAACCCATGTATTTTGGGTACAGTAACCTTGCTCCCTGGCTCTAAAAGTGGTTCTTGACCCCAGACCAAGCTGATAACATTCAACCTGAAGAAATTATTAGGATGTTTTTTAAGAAGAAATTTTTATTCCTATGCAGTTGCCAAAGTTATAAAGTCAACATCTGAAGCTTTTGGTGAACTCCTTCACCATAAATCTGGGAGACCTTCAGAATGAAGGCAGCACAGAGAAAATAAAGCAAGGTCAAAGGTGATGTAGTAGACCAGAACATGTGTCATCTAGATTGCCCTTCAAGGATTAGCTGCCCAGGTATAGAGAGTGTGGCCAGCAAACTGCCTCCCACGGTCAGTTCTTTTAGAGTCTATCTCAGCTGTAGACAGTTGCTTGACCTGAAGTCAAGCCCTTCCTGTGTCAGCCCACTCCAGTGACTGAGCAAGAGCAATATAAAGTATAAGCCTTTCACCCCAATTTGAGTCACTTCTGAGAGTCAGTATTTGAACCCTAAGCTTCCAGTTGGCTTGGTCAAGGGCTTGCAGGGCCTACAGCCAAGTTTCAATTCTCCCTCTGGCCTTGTTCTCAAAAGCTGAACTTGAATGAACATCTCACGCTCCAGGCTTCACCTCAGCCTTTGCTTCAGGAAAGCCCCACCTGTAGCAGAGGGGAACAGATAGCTAACAATTGGTCTGAGGATCCAGCTACCACTGAAATCGGTTCTCCCTCTGACTTTCAGTAGGTTGAGCAGATAAAGTGTCTAGCAAGCAGAGGGCTCTTGATTAAAATGGGCCCAGTGGTTAGGGCTTGACTGCTAACCAAAAGCCAGAAGGCCAGCAGTTTGAGTTCATGAGCTGCTCCTTGAAAACCTCATGGAGCAGTTCTAATGTGACCTACAGGGTCACGATGAGTCAGAATCGACTCAGTGGGAACAGTGTGAGGGTTTGTGTTGCTTTGTTTTGTTTCCAGTGAATGCCATAGCACCAAAGTTAATTGGGCAATTCTGATATTTATCCAGTTAAACTTGGGTGTCTTAGTTATCTAGTGCTGCTATAACATAAAGACCACACACAACTGTGTAGTTTAGCAAACTGAAATTTACTTTTGCACACTTTAGGGGGCTAGAAGTCCAGATTTAAGGTGTTAGCTCTAGGTGAAGGTTTTTTCCCTCTGTGGACACTCGGAGACAGTCCCTGTCTCCTCTCAGTTTCTGCTTGTTGGTTCTTTGGTGATCTTTATGTGGTGAGACATCTACTTTCTGTCACCTCTGCTTATTTGCAGCTTGCTTAATCTGCTCTTCTAAATCTCAAAAGTTGATTTGAAACATATCTTACACTAATATCTTCATCAACATAACAAAGAAAATTCTTTCCAAATGGAATTATAACCACAAATGTAAGGGTTAAGAAGCCCTAATGGTACAGTGGTTAAGAGCTAATCAAGAGGTTGGCAGTTCAAACCCACTAGCCACTCTTTAGAAACCTTATGGGGCCATTCTGTTATGTCCTATAGTGTCTCCATGGGTCAGAGTGGACTCAGTGGCAACAGATATACCGAGAGGGGTTAGAATTTACAACACATGTTTTGTGGAGACAGTTCAATCCATAACACTGGGTATCTCCATTTTGGGCATTTCTAACTGTCAACCAAAGAGCCCTGGTAACACTGTGGTTAAGAGTTTGGGTGCTAACAGAAAAGTCAACAATTCAAACCCATCAGCTGCTTCATGGGAGAAGGATCCGAAGATTTGTTTTCATAAAGATTACGGCCTAGAAAACTCCCATGGAGTAGTTCTACTCTGTCACATGAGTCAGAATCAACTCAATAACAAGTGGTTTGTTTTAGTTTTAGTTTTTTTGATAGCCACCAGCCTTCTTATTCTGTTCAAACTAATATGGTAATCCATCTTAATCTCAGTTTTATGAGAAACGAGATCGTGCCACCCAAATTACTGAGCACTATATAGGACAATAATGGCAGAAGAAAAACTTGAATCTAAAAGTATCTTATTCCAAATCTATCACGGGAAGTCAAGATTTAGGAAATGAGACTGAACTCAGATGTAAAGTTAGAAAACCAATACGCCCAGCTGTAAGGAACACTGGTGATGCAGTAATTGTAAGCTTGGCTGTTAACCTTTTGGCATTTCAAGCCCACCAGCTGCTCCTACGGGGCAGCTCCACTGCATCCTGTAGAATCGCTGAGTTGGAATTGACTCTATGATAATAGATATTTTTGAAGGGAGCCAAATAAGACACAAACCCACTGCCGCTGAGTTGATTCCAACTCACAGCGACCCTATAAGTCAGTAAAACTGCCCCACAGAGTTTCCAAGCAGTGCCTGGCAGATCTGAACTGCTGATCTCATGGTTAACAGACACAGTTCTTAACCACTACATCACCAGGATTTCTAAATAAGGCATAGGTGTAAGAAACTATATGAGCTAACATTCACTCTGAATTACAATTACTTCTATCCATATCTTTTGTCTATGACTTTCGCTGTCTTATGGGGATCCAATCTAAGACTTAACACATAGCACTTGAGATAACAAAGCCTGCTTAAGGGCTACTGTTTTCTTTCTTAATTTTAACTCACAAAAAATTAGCCTATGTAAACGAAGCTAGCAAACACTTGAAGAAACAGGAAGTTTCCCAATTTTCATTGTTTATAAGCTAGTGTTTGTATTGGGAAAGTAGTGAGAAATCTGATTTGGTTTTAAAGACAGAGCATGGCAATAGTACACTTGGCCTAAGTTTTGATGGGGTAGTCATTTATTTGGTTTTTAGGAATGCATCCTACAGAGAAACGTACAGTTTCTGCATTACTGGGTATCAACAGAATGAAGAATATGTATAAACAAGAAACTAGAATGACTTGCTTCAATGTTCAGTATATAAATATGGCCATGGCATCTCCTCCCAACTCCCCCAATTAATCACTAAATCCTCTATACATATATTTCAAGAAAAAAGAAGAAAAGAAATCACTATCTATCCTCAAGATCTCCTCATCGAATCATCTCAAAACCCTAGAACATTTGTCTAAAGGAATTGAGTAAGTGTGGGGATTTATGCCGATTCCAACACCAAGCAGATAGAGAATTGTACTGGATTAGACTTTTTCTGCCCTGGTGGCATAATGATTTCAGTGCTATGGCTGCTAACCAAAGTGTTGGCAGTTTGAATTCACCAGGTACTTCTTAAAAACTATAGAGCAGTTCTACTGTGTCCTATAGGGTCATTCTGAGTCAGGAGCAACTGTTTTGTTTTGTTTTGGTTTTACCACTGCTTTAACCTGGCATACAACGTCAACACTAAAACTTAGGCTACATAGTTTTATGGACAGCTGTTCAGTAATACTGTTGGGTTATTCTTGTTCTTAATCATTCACAGTTCTATACAAGAAAAGAACTAGAAGCAACTACTGTGACTACTAGGAGAACAGATAAGCCTCTCTGTGTTCCTTCAAAACAGCAACAGCAACATTGCATAAAATGAAGAGAAGAAAACATCTATTTCTTTTTGAAGTAAACCTCAAAAGCCTTGCCCAATGGGATTATAAGAGAGTCCAAGTTGGCCTGGGAGTTGCTTGAGCTAGTAGCAGTGGAAGGACAGAAAAATACAGTAGGTTTTTTTTCTGTTTCTTTTTTAGAGAGTGCAGGGCAATGCTGTTGAGCTTTAGAGAGCCTGCATTCAGCTCCTTGGCCGAAACAAAGGCAGCACTGAGTCCTCTCTCTGAAGTAGACACTAAAGAAGTATTTCGGAGCCAACTCTCAACTGAGCTTCAGAATTACCTGGGTTTTTTTTGTTGGTTTGTTTTTTTGTTATTTTTTATTTTTTCATTTTCAAGCTCAGAAAAACCTACAAATGCTTAAGAAAAGTAAATAAATATATTTATGATTTGAGCTGAATCTGACTGGGTTCTCCTTAGGTTATCTGATCTCCTGTCCCCAACCAGTTTTTTTTATTTTTTTTAAATAAAAAGATGAAAAAGCTCACCACAAAGCAAGTTTTCCCTCACTTTTTGGATTATAATAGAGGTTAAAACTGAGCTTGAATGTTGGAACTATAGGGACAACAGAGGAAACATCAGCTGAGAGAAATGGTGAGTTTTATTTACCCGTTAACTACAACACACCTAGTGTTTTGTTCCAAGCTCTACCCACTCTCACCTCTGCCGTTACGCCTTCCCAGACAACCTCCGTCCAAACGATCTTCTAGATGCTTATCACCTGCTGGTGGTAAGGCTCACTTGCCACTGAATATTTATGGCCATGAATTACCATTTAGTATGTTAGATCTGAAATGATTTTGATATGTTCCAGGGGAGAATTTCACCAGATTTGGAAGCATGCATGTCTGTGTCACCCAGGAAAGATCTAGTCTGAAGATAGAAAGGCATAAATCTTTAGCAAATGAGTGCTGATTTAAACCAAGCCTATGAATGGGAGCACATGCATGAAAGGAATGGGATGTGAAGAAAGCAGCAGGTTTTGAAGCAATACTGAATAACACCATTACTTTACAAATATGTAGCAGAAAAACTATTGAAGGAGAATTTTAAATGTCAGGAAAGCAGGAAGAATGGTTGCTTTGTGTCCCAAAGAGACAATTAATAGTGAAAATTTCTGTATTTTCCAGTGCATCTATCAGATTCTGTCCACGTGTTGTTATTAGGTGCCATTGAGCTGGTTGTACCCTACGTACAACAAAAAGAAAGAATGCCTAGTCCTGAGAATCCTCGCGATCGTTGTTATGCTTGAGTCCATTGTTGCAGGCACTGTGTCAATCCGTCTTATTGAGAGTGTCGATCTGTCTTATTGAGAGTGTTCCTCTTTTTCATTGACCCACTACTTTACTAAGCATGATGTCTGTCTCCAGGTACTGATCCCTTCTGATAACATGTCCAAACTGTGTGAGACTTAATCTTACCACCCTTGCTTATGGGAAGCATTCTGGCATTCTGGCTGTACAAGACAGATTTATTCATTCTTCTGGCATCCATGACACCCAGTATTTTTTGCAGACATCATAATTCAAAGGTGCCAACCATTTTTTGGTCTTCTTTAGTTACTGTCCAGCTGTGCGTACGTGTGTGTGGAGAGAGGAGAGCTGTTGTTACATGCTGTTAAGCTGGATACCAGTCCACCATGGGTGACCTTACTAGTATCTGAAATCCTAGTGGCATAGCTTCTAAAGCATTAAAGCGGTTTGTGAGTCGCTGCCGTAGGACACACTAACAGACATGTGGTCATTCTATACATGTAGAAACTAGCAAGTGCTTATACAGTGAACAACATGTGAGGAATAAATCCACATACTTATTGTTCTGATTTTTCTTTTGATTATTTTCCTAATGTCACCAGCCTCAGCACTACTCCTGTTACCACGTGTCCATCTCTCTCAATTTCTGTCGGAAGACAGTGTTAGCATTGAGTCCATCGGTGCACGCTCTCAACTGCAGGGGGAGCTCAAGGAGAGGTGTACTGAACAAAGTTCATGACCAAGACCTTATCAAGTGGATGGAGCTTTGGATGAATTAAGGGAAGTGATCGCGAGGTCCTGCCTCTACACATCTGAATCTGATTTTTCCTTTGAACTAAACCTAGTTTTGAATTTCATCTCACTGTAAGCCGGTAAAACCAGTGGTCAAAGAGCTATACATAGCTACTGACACGTTTATCCTACACTATGTAACCGCGCATATGTGTGTGCACGCGTGCGTGAGTGTGTGTTTGTGTGTATGTGTTTTGTCAAAAATTTGAACCACTTTAAAACAGGTATATACTTAACTACTCAGCCATAATTCCTGCCTTAATATCACTTTTTGCTCTAACACCTGGCTCGTTTCACTTATTTTGGTTACCTTTTGGTCACTATAGCAATTTGAGTCTGCAAACACAACCTAAGTTTTTACAGAGTATCTTCTCCAGCTTTCTCCGTGGTTAAGATTCACGTGTTTAATATGTCAGAAATTTCTGTTTCTCGTCAGAAAAAACAAAATCATTTTCTTTCTCTGAAGATGTGTTTTGCTCCGTGTTGGCAACATTAGTAAAATAGGCAGATGGTTCTGCGAAGTGCTGTAGAAATTGCCAGAGTCCAATTGAACTCTCTTGTTTCTGAGTCCAACCTCTATATTTTTGGTGTTCATCTCAGCATGTTGAAATCATAGGCTCATCCATCTTAAAAGGAAAAAAAAAAAAAAAAGAAACTACTTTTGGTTTGTGAATCATTTTTATATTATTATCACACACAGAGAGAAATAGAAGAGATAACTAGGACACGAAAACAAAGTATCTAGCACTGCATGTTAGTCAAACCTTATTTTTCTTACATTTGGGTGGGGGGGCAGAGAAGCATTCTAAAGAGAAAGCCATCTCCACAGTTACGTAATTACAGCCAAGGCAGAATACTTCCTATGCCAAGACAAAGGAAATTTCCAGTGTAGAAAGGGCTAGACAATCTATAAAAAGTATGCAAGTTGCCATTGGGTAGAATGTTTCGTCTGCTATCCGAAAAACACGGACTGCTCACTACAGACAATTAGGAAAATAGGTTTGTTTGAAAAGTGTCTTCCAAAAATATAAACCACCTATTCATTTGATCTGTATTTTCAAGCTTAATTCATAAATCTGCTTAATTGAGCTAACCAAGCCAAACTCTTTGCTATCAAGTCACTTCTAACTCACAGTGACCCTACAGGACAGAAGAGAACCCCTTATAGAGCTTGCAAGGAGTGCCTGGTGGATTTGAACGACCAACATTTTGATTAACAGCAGCAGCTCTTAACCACTACACCACCAGAGTGTTGACCTTAAAACATTTATTAAATGTCTATCATGTGGCTACTAACCTAAAGTCTAGAGGTTCAAGTCCACTCAAAAGTACCTCAGAAGGAAGGCCTGGTGATCAGCTTCTGAAGTATCAGCCACTTGAAAACTCTGCAGAACCCATTTGTGCTCTAACACACATGAAATCACCATAAAGTCAGAATTATGTTGGGCTGTGCACCTGTACGAAGGTGTAAAACAAGGTTCTTGTCCTTAAAAGCTTAGAGCCTGGTATTGATGGTAAATGTAAATGAATTTCCTATTAGCATCATGTTCCACAGCAACATTTTGTTTTGAATCCGTTTACTTGAAAGCACTGTGAACCTAGTGACTATATATTCTATAGTAAGAACATGTATCTAATTTTTATTTTCAGGTAGGAGACATTCCAGACATATTTTTAATGGTAATTTCCAGGGTCCCTTGCCAAAGATTTTAAAGGGATTTGATCAAAAGTCAAAAGAAGCCCTTTCACATGCTCTTACTGGAGGAACTTGGAATGTGGACTGTACCTAATTTGAGAGACTTTGTTGGCTGAAGTGTGTTGGCTTCAGGCCCAATCACAGGACCCCTTGGAACAATGAGGAAAGCCATTAGTTTGCATGCCTGATCCCAAGTGACCTTGCAGGAGTCTCCGTCTTTTGAGGGATTTGCAGGTCTCATGGTTCTGTAGCATGGGAGAGTGACATACTAATCCCATTATTTTTTCTCTCTCTTCCTTTAGGTTTGCTACAGGCCTCTAGCTACCCTATAAATGGAGATCAAGTAATTTTTAATATTTTTTAGCAACTTGACAGTGAAACTTATTTCAGGGTGTCTTACAGTCATAAGAGTAACTACCCTGGAATATCAAGCTGGCTATGATTTTTTCTCTTGGCCTTAGTAATACCTATCTTTTTTTAAAAGACAACTTTATTAAAATATATTACAACTACAGCTGGTTTAAATGCTATCAATTAAGTTTTAAAATTTTCCCTAATTATTTTTCTTCTTCTTACTTGTCTGATATGAACAATTTTTAGTTATCTATAGAGTGGTTAACCAATATGCAATAGTTGTTCAAATAGCTAATTGAGGTAACATTTAAACATACCTAGTTAATCTCCCAAAGACCAAAATCCAAACCCACTGCCGTCAAGTCGATTCTGACTCATAGCAACCCTATAGGACAGCATGGAACTGCTCCATAGAGTTTCCAAGGAGAACCTGACCTGTTGACCTTTTGGTTAGCACACATAGCACTTAACCAAGGTGCCACTAAGGTTTCCCTTTATACTGTCTTTAAACAAACAAAAGCATCAGGGTTTCTGGGTTGCGCAGGCAGTTAAGCACTCAACTACTAGCCCACTCGGGCCCTCAGAGACAGTCTTCACAATTGTCTTCTGAAAGGTGAAAGTCATGAAAAAACTCTGTGGAGCAGTTCTGCTCTGCACGTATGGGGTTGCCGTGAGCCACAATCAACTCATGGCAACTAAACCCAGCATGGGTTAATTAAAAAGAAGGAGCTAGAAAAATGCACTAAGAAAGACAAACTAATAGGCTTAAATCAACAAAATCTTTTAAAGTAATATAGTTTTATTTATTTCTCTGTTATTGTTAAGTTCTATCAAGTCATTTTTTACTCACAGTAAGATGGCACAACAGAATGAAACAGTGCCTTGTCCTGAGCCATGTCTGCAACCATTTATATGTTTAAGCCCATTGTTGCAGCCACTATGTCAGTCCATCTGCTTGAGGACCTTTGTCTTTTTCGCTGACCCTCTATGTTACCAAGCATGCTGTACTTCTCCAGGGACTGATCCCTCCTGACAACATGTACATACTATGTAAGACACAGTCTCACCGTCTTTCAGAACAGATCTGCTTGTTCTTTTGGGAGTCCATGGTACATTCAGCATTCTTCTCTAGCACCATGGTTCAAAAGTACCGGGTCTTCTGTCTTCTTTATTCATTGTCCAGCTTTCACACTCATATGATACAATTGAAAACATGACTTGTGTCATGGGCACCTTAGTCTTCAAGGTGACATCTTCACTTTTCAGTACTTTGAAGAGGTCCTTTGCAGCAGAGTTTCCCAATGCAATGGGTCTTTTGATTTCCTGACTGTTACTTTCATGGGCATTGATTGTGAAATCAAGTAAAACGAGGCCCATGACAGCCTCCATCATGATGTTGCTTACTGGTCCAGCTGTGAGAATTTTTTGCTGTCTTGCTGTTGAGCTGCAGTCCATACTGAAGGCTGTAGTGTTTGCTCTTCATCAGCAAGTGTTGCAAATCCTCTTCATTTTCAGCAAGCAGGGTTGTTTCATCAGTGTGACATAGGATGTTAATGAGTCTTCCTCCAATCCTGATGCCTTGTTCTCCTTCATATAGTCCAGCTTCTTGGATAATGTGCTTGGCATACAGATTGAAGTTATATGGGGAAAGGATATAAAATACTGACGCATGCCTTTCTTGATTTTAAACCATGCAGTGCTCCCTTGTTCTACTTGTACAACTGTCCCTTGATTCAACAAAAAAAAGAGATCTTTTCCAGCAGATTATTCCCCATAAAGTGCGTCTTTTGATTTCCTGACTTCTACTTTCACAGGCATTGATGGTAGAACCAGGTAAAATGAAATCCTTGACAACCTCAGTCCTTTCTCCATTTGTCATGATGTTGGTTACTGGTCCAGTTGTGAGGATTTTTGTTTTCTTGACACTGATGTGTAATCCATACTGAAGGTTGTGGTCTTTGATCTTTGTCAGTAAGTGTCATAAATCTTTTACACTTCCAGCAAGCAACGTTGTGTCATCTGCATAACAGGTTATTAATGAGTCTTCCTCCAATCCCAGTGCCCTGTTCATCTTCATATAGTTCAGCTTCTTGAGCTATATGGTCAGCAAACAGATTGAGAGGTATGGTGAAAAGATACAGCCCTGACATACACCTTTCCCAACTTTAAACCATGCACTATTCCCTTGTCCCATTTGCACAGCTGCCCTTGATCCATGTACAGATTCCTCATGAGCACAATTAAGTGTTCTGGAATTCCCATTCCCCACAATATTCTCTATAATTTATTATGATCCACAGAGTTGCATGTCTTTGCATAGTCATAGATGAATATCTTTCTAGTGTTCTCTGCTTTCAGCCAAGATCCATCTGATGTCAGCAGTGATATCCCTGGTTAAATGTCCTCTTGAATCTGGCTGGAATTTCTGGTAGTACCCTGTCCATATACTACTGCAGCCAGTTTGAAATGATCTTTAGCAAAATTTTACTTTTATATAATATTAATGATATTGTTTGATAATTTCCACATTTGGTTGGATCACTTTCTTGGGAATGGGCATTCAGTTGGTCAGGTAGCTGTTTTCAAAATTTCTTGGCATAGATGCATAAGCATGTGAGCACTGTACCCATTTGTTGAAGCACTTCAGTTGATATACCATCAATTCCTGGAGCCTTGTTTTTTTACCAGAGCTTTCAATGTAGCTTCAACCTTTCTGTTCAGCATCATTGGTTCCTGTTCATACAATTCCCCTTGAAATGGTTGAAAGTTCACCCATTCTTTGAGGTATAATGATTTTGTATTCCTTCCATCTTCTTTTGATGCTTCCTGTGTTGTGTAATATTTTTCCCTTAGAATCCTTCACTGTTGGAACTCAAACCTCGAATTATTTCTTCAATTCTTTCAGCTTGAGAAATGCAGGGCATGTTCCCTCTGCATATATCATTATATGATCTTAAGCTGCCCTTTGAAATCTTCTGTTCAAATCTTTTACATCATCATTTCTTCCTGTTGCTTTAGCTACTCAACATTCACGAGCAGGTTTCAGACTCTTCTTACATCTAATTTGATCTTTTCTTTCTTTCCTGTCCTTTCAATGACCTCTTGCTTTCTTACTATATGATGTCTTTGATGTCATTCTACAGTTCATCTGATCTTTTGTCATTAGTGTACAGTATATCAAATCTATTTTTGAGGTGGTCTCTAACTCAGATAGGATATACTCAAGGTTGTACCTTGGGTCTCACAGACTTTTCCGAATTTCAGTTCCAATTTGAACTTACATATGATCTGTTTCACTGTCAGTATGCGGTCTTATTCTACCTGATGATATTCAGCTTTTCCATCATCTCTTCGCCATGAGTCAGATCCGACTCGATGGCACTTGGCTTGGCTGGCTTTCCACATATGTAACTGATTTGATTCCTGTGTATAGTTGCCATATATGTTTGTTTAAAAAAAAAAAAAGGTATTTGCAACGAAGAAGTTGTTGGTCTTGCAAATTCTATCAGGTGACCTCTGGCATTATTCCTATCACCAAGGTCATATTTTCCAACTACTAATTCTTCTTCTTTGTTTCCAACTGCTGTCTTCCAATCACCAATAATTGTTAGTACATTCTAATTGCAAGTTTGATCAGTTTCAGACTGCAGAATCTGGTAAAAATCTTCAATTTCTCCATCTTTGGCCTTTGTGGTTGATGTATAAATTTGAATAATAACTGGCCTTCCTTGTATACCTAGAGATAATATCCTATCACTGACAGCACAGTACTTCAGGATAAATCTTGAGATGTTGTTTTTGATGATGAATGCAACATCAACTGGTATAGTACACCATATGATTATCTGATTCAGAATGATCAATACCAGTCCATTTCAGCTCACTAACACCTAGGATATTGATGTTCATGCATTCCACTTCATTTTTGATGATTTCCAACCTTCCTAAATTCATGTTTAGTATATTGTTTTCTTTAGGTAAGAGTAAAACCTGAGCAAATGTAAATTATATAAACCTTTTTCCTCCATTTTCATGAACTGATTTTGACAACTGCTTCTTGCTGAATTGTTTGTTCCCAGTTGTTTGGAAGATTACAGTTTGTAGGAATGGGGGAAATACTTCTCCATATAAAATTCAGTTGAGTGTGTCTGTTGTATAAACTCATTCACAGTAAATCTTTGGGCTCAAAGTGATGACAACAGACTTTAAAAATGCAGATTTCCAAGGGTTTTCTTGAAGTAAAGAACTCTCTCTGAAGCTTCAGTGGGGTTTGGAGAAATTTGACCTCCTGTTGCAAGTCTGAATTCTGAGAACTGGTCCTTGGTGAAATGAACAAGGCAATATGATAGTAACCGTGTTGTACTTAAAAACAAAACCAAGGTTAAACTTCGACCTGTTTCAGTGAATTCTCAGGGATTAAATCTGTTTAAAACTTGTGGGAACAGAGGCTCTTATTTAGGGTCCAATACTTTACCTTCTCATGCCTCCCTTTGAAATCTTCTGTTCAGTTCTTTTACTTCATCATTTCTTCCCTTTGCTTTAGCTACTCGATATTTAAGAGCAAGTTTCAGAGTCTTCTTCTTACATCTAATTTGGGCTTTTCTCTCTTACCTGTCTTTTTAATGACCTATTGCTTTCTTACTATATGATGTCTTTGATGTCATTCCACAACTCATCAGCTCTTCAGTCATTAGTGTACAGTACATCATATCTATTCTTGAGGTGGTCTCTAAACTTGGTTGGGATATATTCAAGGTTGTACCTTGAGTCTCACAGACCTTTTCAAATTTTAGTTTCAATTTGAACTTATGTATGATCTGTTCTCTGTCAACACCTGGTCTAATTCTGACTGATGATATTGAGCTTTTCCATCATCTCTTCCCATGGATGTAGCATGGGAAGCATGGGTTTATTGGCTCAAAAAACAGAATGAAAGTTATCTGGAGATTTTTTTAAGTGGAATAAATTTTGAGTTCCAATGAACAATTATGCTTGTCTTCTTAAAAAATGTATTTAACCTACTGAAACATTTGGCCTTTATGTGAATGATGAATACAGAAAGAGCAAGTGCTTTTTTTCCCTACTCTGAAGACACTAATTCATCTGAAAATGCAGAGAAATCATTAGTTATAACAAAACGATTAAATGCAAGTAAGGAGATGTTAGAACAAACTTAATTTTGCTCTGCAACTCAAAAGCTCTGTGTATAAGGATTTTGCAGAAGAAAAAATAACCATCATTTTTCCTGCAGCATTTAAAATCCATTGTTCACACAATAGCTCCCATACACCCAGGCCACCTGTGCCCCAAAGGACAACAGAACTTGTCTCCCCACTCCCTGCCCCACTGCCCCGCACCCACAGAAGTCTGAGCTCGAATTACATATAGATCAGTCACAAAGACTTACACATCATTAGAGTCATTAGAAAGACTTCACACAACTAAAATCAAAGGCCTAACTGTAGTTGAAGTGGTTTGTATCAATCATTTACTGTTGATGATAGAAGTGAAACTCTGCTTTTATTTTAGTGCTAGATTTTTTAATATCCAAATTCAGTTGAAAAAAAATGAATCAAAGTAAGTAAAGAAAATTCAGCTCCTTTATTGAAAGGCTCATCAAAGAAACTCATTAAATGCTTATTAGGTATTAAAAAACCAAAAATAATATGATACTATAAATGTTTTGTGCTAAAATTTCTAGAAATTTGGCATAAAATCTGGAAAATAAAATAAAGAATGACTAGATGGGAGAAAGGAATATTTGCTGATGTTTTTCATGAAGAAAGTCATCAAATGCTTGTAGGTACAGTGAGAACAACAGTGTTGTCCAAATAGCTGATTAACTCAATATTTAAAAGTGTTTCCTGTTTTAGTACGTACATTTTAGTATTTTCCTTTCTTTTCTGCTTTTAGGAAACCCTGGTGGTGTAGCAGGTTAAGTGCTATGGCTGCTAATGAAAAAGTCACAAGTCAAATCTACAAGGTGCTCCTTGGAAACTCTATGAGGCAGTTCTACTCTGTCTTACGGGTCACTATGAGTCAAAATTGACTCAGTGGCACTGGGTTTTCTGCTTTTAAGAACTCGTAACTATCTTTTTCAAGAGTTATATCATTTCACCAGGAAAAAATAAGATAATACCTCCAGCATAGTATTCACTTACAAATAGAGAACTTAATTACAAGAAATTCTCTTACAAAGATTTTATCTAGATTTTTTTTCTCCCAGAATGTCAAATATACAATTAGTCACAAATGCGTGCTACCTGTGAACTGAAATCAGACAAACTTTCCGAGCAGCTTCTGTTGGATCTGACACACTATTACTCCTGTTTCTTTAAAGATACAGAGATGACTTTGATAAATTGCAACTCACCTCATCATACTGTCCTTATCGAATGAGGTGCAAGGATTCTGTCAGTGTACTGTTTGAATTCCCAGCATGTTTATTGGAGTGAAGGGAGAGGTATACTATCATCAAATCCTGCCTTATGTTTGCTCCCATCCTACACAATTTTAGAGATTTTTGACTCATTTGTAATTCAAGGTGATGCAAGTAGAAGCCACTACATTGGTTTTGAGTCACAATAAATGGAAAGCACTGTTAAATACATAACAACTTATAAAAGCCTCTAAAATGGCAAAATTTTTTCTATGGAGACCATGAAAATGGTTCCAGAAAAAAAATCAGTCACAGCTTTCTGTAGATTATGAAAATAGATTTTTTTTTTTTTAAATTAGTAATCTGTTTGAAGGATGAATGTTTTCCTTCCTTGGACTGTAGGTACACAACTTTCTGTTTTAGACTTCTCATGACATGATCAAGGTTATTACTATCACCCTTCACCATGAAATGTCTTCCTAACTTTTTTTCTCATCACTGTTTTCAGCAAAGTGAAATGCAGTGAAACCTTGGTGGCATCTCACTCAGGTTCTTTCTCTTTCTCACCAACCTTCTACCTTACCGGAAAAACTCTTGACATGGTAGTTAAGAACTATAGCTGCTAACCAAAAGGCTGACAGTTTGAATTCACCAGGTGCTCTTTGGAAACCTTATGGGGTAGTTTTACTCCATCCTATGGGGTCACTATGAGTTGGAATCCACTCAACAGCAACAGGTCCAATGAGCTTTCTATTTTACCAAGCATTATGTTCCTCCTGATATGTCTAAAATAAGTATGACAAAGTCTCACCATCTTGCTTCTAAGGAACATCTGGTTGTATTTCTTCCAAGTTAAATTGTTCTCTCTTCACACAGTCCATGATATATTCAATGTTCTTCACTAATACCATAGTTTTAAGGCATCAGTTCTCCTTCAGTCTTCATTGTCCCTTCTCCACTTAGCATGCATATGAAACAATGAAGAATTCCATGGCCTACGTCAGGTACACCTTAGTCCTCAAAGTGACATATTTGCTTTTTCACACCTTTACAAGGACTTTTGCAGGAGATTTACCAAATGCAATATGTCATTTGATTTCTTGACTGTTGTTTCCAGGAGAGTTGATTGTAGATTCAGGTAAAGTAAAATCCTTCACATCCTCAGTATTTTCTCTATTTGTCATGATATTGTTTATTGGTCAGTTGTGAGGATATCTGTTTTCTTTATGTGGAGACATATTCCATACTGAAGGCTGTAGTCACTGATCTTCATCAGTAAGTGCTTCAAAGCCTCTTTATTTTCAGCAAGCGAAGTTGTGCCATCTCCATAGCACAAGTTATTAATAAGTCTTCCTCTAATTCTGATGCCACACTCTTCACATAGTCCAGTTTCTCAGCATGCATACTGAATAGATGTGGTGAAAGCATGCAGTGCTGACACACGCCTTTCCTGATTTTAGACTACATAGTAGTCCCTTGTTCTGTTCAAAGGACTGTTTCTTGGCCTATGTACGGTTTCCTTCTGAGCACAATTAAGGGTTCTGGAATTCCCAGTCTTTGCAATGTTATTCAGTATTTCTTATGATCCACACTATCAAATGCCTTTGTATAGTCAATAAAACACGGGTAAATAGCTTTCCAATATTCTCTGCCTTCAGTCAAGATTCATCTGACATCAGCAATAATATCCTTTAGTCCATAAAGACTACAGGCTTGGAAACTCTACGGGCATTTCTTCTCTCTCCTAAAGGATCTCTGTCAGTCTGAATCAATTCCACGGCAATGGGGTTGGTTTAGTTTTAGTCTATCAGGAACAGTAGATAAATTCTGGGCGAGGGTATGTTCTGGAAGTTGCATGTACATCCCTGTAATTACAGCTGAGGACACAGTGAGGAAAGCGGTGAGACACAAAGCATGGAGGTAGAGAAGGACATAGCATTAAATGTCTTGTGTGTCATACTGTGGAGTTTAGCTGTTATAATGAAGCTAGTGAATGATTATTGAGAAGTTGTAATTGAGAAAGTGACATACTCAGGTTTAGTCTTTTTTAAAGATTGGATTAAGTTAGAGCAAGAAAAGAATTAAATGATTGCTACAGTGATCAAAAGTGTTTTGAATCCTAAGAGAATGCCCCCAGACATCCTTTTAACTCAGTACTGAAGTGACTCCCGAGGTTCACACTTCAGTCAAAGATTGGATAGTCCTATAAAACAAACAATAATACATGTAGTTTAGCCATGTATCTGAGGCTAAATGGACACACCAGACCAGGGGCAAGGATGAGAAGGCAGAAGGGGACAGGCAAGCTGGACAAATGGAAATGGGACACCCCAGGTTGACTACTAGGAACCTTGAACAAAATATGTCCCAAACAGAATTCTTAAAGACTGCTCTCATCTCTGACAAACAATCTCCTCATAATCTCCGAAAAGGGCCTGTGCCTTCATCCAGCCAGGCTAGGACTGAAAACCTAGAAGTTGTTCTTAATCCTTCAACTTCACATCTAATGCATGAGCAGGACTTCATGCAGCACCTTGGCACCACTTCTAAAAGAATATTCTATATCCACCTACTTTTCTCTATCACTAGTATGAACTACCATGTTCAGTTATCTGGGTTGCTTATCACCTAGTCCTCTTCTACTTGTGTACCCTTAGAATTCATTTATACACAGAGAAGTGATTTCTAAAAACATCTAATAGTTTCCCATTTCTGTTAGAATAGACTGCACACTGCTTACTATTGCCTGTAGATTCCTCCATGTCGTCATCGCTCTGGACCCAGTGGCTATCCCACTGGTTCTAAAACACAGCAGTTCACTCTGGCTGTAAGACATTTGCATTGCTGTTCCATCTATCTGAAAAACTCTTTCTCTGGATGAAGGTAAGCCTAGCACCTTCTCAGCTTTAGACCTAAACCTCAGTGTTATTTCCCCAGGGATTCCTTCCCTGGCCTCTAGTGTTGCTCCCTCATCCCCAGCCATTATACGTGACTCAGCCCAATTAAGATGTCACCAATCATTACTATCACAAAGTATTTGTTTATTTACTTGGACTCAGTGCATTTATCCACAGTACAGTATGAAGTAAATACAGCCTCTTTTCTCAGTCAGCTGGTCTGGTCTTGTTCAGCCTGTCTTAACTCTTTCAGCTAGGTTGCAAGGAAAAATAAAACAGAAATTATATGTAATGTAGTCCAATTTAAAACTTAATTTAGCTCAGTATTTTAAATTATCTTTTTACATTTGGTTTAGTTGCTTTGATATAGTTAATTCATGTTTTAATGTGTCTCTTCAAATTCTTGCTTTTGTTCAAGCTGGGGAATGAAAAAGATAGGGATTTATGTGACTTCCTGGCAATAGAGAAAAGGGACTCCCTACATTCTTGCTAGCTCTTTGACAATGCAACTAGTGTTCAATGAATAATCATCGTAATCCCAGAATTGTTCTAACTTGATGATATCCGTTACTTAATTTCAGAAATCCTGGTAGCATAATGGGTTAAGTGATACATCTGCCAACCAAAAGGCCAGCAGTTTAAGTCCCCTAGGAGCTCCTTGGAAATTCTATGGGGCACTTCCACTCTGACCTCTTGGGTTGCTATGAGTCAGACCTGACTCAATAGCAATGGGTTTTTGGTTTTGTGGTGGTATGGTAGGTAAGAGTTCAGGGCTAAACTAAAGATCAGGGCTTCAAATCCACCAAATATTCTTTGAAAACACTACAGGGTGTTCTGCTGAATATAATCTTCACAACAACTCTATGAGGTAAATATTTGTACTGCCCGAATTTTACAGCTGGGGATACTGAGACAAACAATGCTGTTTGTACAAGATTGCCACACTGCAAACGGCAGAACTAGGAACTGTACACAGGCATCCTAGCTCCATAACCCGTACCTTTAGTTACCGTCCTGTGCTGCTGCTGTGTTACTGCACTGGCTGGGATCCTGTGAGCCACGGTTGCCTCGGGCCCAGCCTTAGGCTTTCTGCTGGTGTATTCTGCTGACATCTGTGCTTGATAAACTTGCGGTTGAGTCAGCTTCGCTTGGCCAAGGAATGGGCTGTCAACTCAGCATTCGCATCATACAGGAAGGACACGGGGGAGGCCCGGCAAGCAAAGAAAGCTCTGCCTCATCCAGTCTGTGCCACTCCATCCCCTGACCTGTTGTGGGCCATTCCACTTTTCTGTGTGATCCCTCTTGTTTGTGTGTCCCAGAGACCCAGCGGGATTTATTGGCAAAGACTTTTTGCCTTTGGTTTTCCTTCTCAGATACATCCTCAACGAAAACTGCATGTCTGACTGTTTCTCTTAACCCTTGTCCTACATGTTCTTTCTCTTTCCCTGCCAGTAGCCGCTGGACCAAGGGGCTTTCACTAATTCTCCCTAAAGTATCACTTCAACAGAAATTCTATGATGGAATGCGGTTTATGGACCAGATGGATAAAACCACATTGGTTTAATTTTTGTGAAATATTATCCATATTTCTCTTGTGTTTTCTCTTCAGTAACACGTAGGCTTAAGAACAACACGGGTTTTCACCTGGTCTGTAGACCAGCTTGTGTACTTTTAAATCTCAGTTGTTTGCTGCCTTAAAATGCACAGTCTATTTATTACGGTTATAACACTAATAAAGGTAATACTTTGAAAAGTAAGTGCTTAAAAGGGCAAAATACACTGTAAAACATTTTACTCATCAAATGTCTGCCATCCTGTGTGTGTGTGTGTGTGTGTGTGCACGTACGTGTGTGTAGAGATGCTGACTTTGCTTTTCAGTATTTAAACAGATGTTGTTTTCATTGTCATTTAGGCACCGTTGAGTCAGTCCCCACTCACAGCAGTTGCAAACGCAGCAGAAGGAAACACACCTGGTCCTGTGCCATCCTCACAATCATTGCTGTGTTTGAACCCATTATTGCAAGGCTCAAATGGGCAGCGTAGCGCTGTGGCCACCTTTTCTACGTGCCTCACTGTTTCCTGTTCGCCGTGACTTCAGTCTTCCTCTCCTCTTTCTGACCAAAAAAAAAAAAAAAAAAAAAAAACTATGAGTAAGTTAATGACTTGAAATGATTTCTCCTAGTAACGCTGTTCTTTGCTGATACCTGCAAGCACCATTATTATTCACCTGGCCTGGCAGAATGACAGACACCCGAAGGATGAAAATGCTTTATGATACATTGTAAATACATTTGTTTATGATGTACTGTAAAACATTTTCATCTGCCAAGTGCCTGTTTTCCTGCCACGCCAGGTGAAGTAATAGTGCTTGCATGTATCAGCAAAGAGCAGTGCTAACAGACAAAACCATGTCAAGTCATTAACTTACTCATAGTTGTTTTTTGGTCAGAAAGAGGAGAGAAAGCCTGAAGTCATGAGGAGCAGGAAGCAAAGAGGCTCGTAGACAAGGTGGCTGCAGCATCACGCTGCCTCTTCAAAGGCTGTAGCAGTGGGCTCAAGCCCGTGGCAGTGGTGAGGAGGGCAGAGAAGGGGCGGGCAGGGCTTTATTCTGCTGTGAAAGGGGTCCCCTGAGTCTGAACAGACCCACAGCACTTAACAACAACAGTCCTCCCAGCGGGTGGCTTTCACCTTATAGTAGGCCAAGATTCACTGCCCTAATCCCTACCTTCTCCTAACTAGAGAAGGAAAAGGCTCAAGCTCATGCCCTTTTTAGATCTCTAGGGAGCCCTGTTGGGGCAATGACTGGGAACTTAGCCTGTTAACAAAAAGACTGGCAGTTTGAATCCACCAGCCACTCCCAGGAAGCCCTGTGGGGCCACTCTACTCTGTCCTCTAGAGTTTCCTTGAGATGGAATTAATTTGATGGCAATGGACTTCTTTTATTTATTTATTTATTTTGATGGCACAATAAAGAACTCCTGGTGGAGCAACAAGAGCTCACCTCTTAACTAAAACACCAGTAGTTCAAACCTACCAGTGCTCTCCAAGAGAAGGATGTGGCAGTCCCTCTAGGGAAACTGTACTCTGTCTTATAGGGCTGCTATGAGTCAGAATCGACTCTACAGCGATGGGTATGGGTACCATAATGGTTAAGAACTAGGCTGCTACCTGAAAGGTTGGCAGTTTGGGCCTGCCTACTGGTTCTGTGGGACTCCTGGTGGCACAGTGGTTAAGAGCTCAGGCACAAACCAGAAGATCAGCGTTCTAGTCTACCAGCCACTCCTTGTAAACACTATGGGAAGTTCCAGTCTACCCTATAGGGTCCCTACTTGATGGTAACGTGTTTTCTGTTTCTTTGTTTCCGGTTAGTGGTTCCCTGGGATAAAGACCTGGTGATCTGCTCCCACAAAGATCATAGCATAGAAAGCTCTATGGGACTTAGAAACCACATATGGTTGCTATGAGTGAAAAATTGACTCAGAATAACAATAATCAATTTAAAGCTGAAAAAGAAAGAGAAGAGAGAATGGGGATGTTATAAAAATTAACATGTGAGCTGAACTTAGAGAATCAAAAATACTCACCTGGGAAAGAACGTTTCTCTCTAGGTAGCTTTCCACAATTGTTCCTGTGGCAACAGACTCAGAATTTATGCCAAGGCTTTTGGAACCCTTACCTATTTTTTTTTTTTTTCCTCTTGTTCATTCTTTTCTTGAACCTACTTCATGAACTGAGTCTTTCAAGATCCAAGAAAACAGCAGGTTCTGGCACGTGGGAAGTCCGTGAAATAAATGCCTCCACAGAAGGTACTGTCTTGGAAAAAGTACAACATATGCTCCTTAGAAGCAAGGATGGTGAGACATCTAACACACTTTGGACATATTATCAGGAGGGATCAGTCCCCGGAGGAGGACAACATGCTTGGTAAAGTCGAAGGTCAGCAAAAATGAGTAAAACCCTCATGAGATGGATTGACACAGTGGCTGCAACAATGGACTCAAGCATAACAATGATTTTGAGGATGACATGGAAACTGACAGTGTTTTGTTATGTTGTACATAGGGTTGCTGTAAATCCCAACCAACTCAACAGCACCTAACAACACAGGAAACACTATAAGATTCCTTTTCTTATTAAAATTTCTGCAGCTGCTTCTGTAACTCAGAGATTCTAAGACTACAACAGTGAGCTACTCTCATAGCTACTTGAAGAAAGCATTTCACCTTTATTGTAAAGCATAAAGTACATTTATTTGAAATTATAACTTATCTAATTTCCTCTAGACTTTTCAAATCATGTTCATTCTGGATCTGATTCTTTCTCATAAAGAATGTTTCTCAAGATGTTATCAATAAATGCAGGGTTTGAAAAATTATAACAGAGTTAAATACATCACTGCTCGCTTTTATTGGACTCTTTAATCTTTTCTGATTCTGATTTCCAATATAACATCAGTTCAAACTTCACATCAACAGAGAGAAATCCATTGTCATCATTCTCCTATTTTGCCTCTATTCTTTTGCCAAGAAATAACTTCTGCTTTCCATAAAACAGTATGAGCACATAGTCACACACACCAACACCCCTCCCTATACATGTACTCATGAATAAACATGAATGCCAGCCTCTTACAGAAGAAGGAGAATTCTTAAGACAAGCAAACTTCTAGGATTAGAAGCTAGACTGTCTTGGCCAAACTGGATCAAAAATAGCTCTTCTGTACAGAAGATATCAATTCCATGACAAAAAAAAAAATACCATCTGGTTACTGTCAGGTCTGCAAAAACATAGAAAAGACTCTGTTTTTATACTTTGTTTTTCTTTTGCCAAGCATATTGGGCTTATTCCCCACTTAGTTTATTGTGTCTAGGACAGGCCTATCTGGTTCTCCTTGTCCAGATAGTCTTAGCAGAACTGTATCAAACCACTATGATCAGTTTGTCCTTATTAAACCCCAAATACGATAAGCAACATTCACTATTTTGGGTGATAGAGTCTCAAATTCAGACAAAGACTAATTCTTGTATTAAACAGCCTTTCTTGATGCTTTTGTTCAAATAAGTTCACATAACCAACTAGCTTTATCAGGAAGGACCGGTCCCTGAACAAGAATATCATACTCAGTAGGGGTCATCAGAAAAGAAGAACTTCAGTGCGGTGGTGTAGAGATAGCACGGAAGGTTACCTTGCTCAGGCCTTCTGGGTAAGAGTGATTCAGCAGTATAACATATCTTGTTATACAATATACCTGGCCTTGAGAGCTCATGTATTTGACAGCTAGCCAACCTTTGTGTAAAACTATGTATGAGGCCACTGTGCCATGAGGTAGTGTGGCCACTGAACGCTGTACCTGTCCTCCGCCATTGCACCAATCAAACTAGCACGACTGCACCTACTGTGCCTCCATTGCTAAGTCTGTCAAAATCACGTATCACTGTTTCTGGCCTCAAGTACCTGCATTATGACAGATGGATTGACATACGGTGGCTCAATAGGCTCAAACATAGTAACAGTCATGAGAATTGCACAGGACTCGGAAACATTTTGATCTGTTTTGTGTACAATTGCTATAAGGCAGAGCCCACTCAAGGGCACTTAGCAACAACAAACTTTATCATATATTTCTATATAGAGCTTTGATGCCAAGTAGACGGGACTCATGATTCCAGAGGGCAGTAAAGTTCTAAAGAGTGAGCAGGAATCTCCCCCAGCAGCCATTTTTTTGAAGATGCTCAGGATATAAATCCTAGTTTGTACCGCCAGGTTTTCTAACTCCCAGCATGTGGAGGCCTTGCTGAGAGCTTCCTTTGCACACAAGCTCAGCACAGCTGCTCTTATTTCCCTAATAATGAAAAGAGCAGGAACACATCTGTTTTCATGCTTCGCTGTTGATAGTTCACCAAAAAAATGTGCATCCAATAGTTTTTGTCCAAACAGACAGAGATGTGTCTATTTGTACAGGGTTTGGGTTGTACAATGTTTTGTACAACTCGATGGCAGTGGGTTTTAGTGGCTTTTCTGCTATTATGGCATCGTTGCTATGTGCTGTCAAGTCAATTTTGACTCATAGAAACCTTACAGGATATAGTCACAGGATTTTGAAGGAGTGACTGGTGAATTTGCACAGTGTTTTGGCTGTACCATGTTTGAGTTTTAAATTTGTGAAAGAAATTCAAGTTTTGCACTTTCTCTCTTGCCTATTACTAACCCCTCTCAAATTCTGACAATATTGTTACTGAAGTGCCACAGTACTGGCTGCTGTGTCCACACAGTGTTGACGCTCATTCCTACTTTTGATATGACATATTCTGAGATAGTTATTTGACAAAAGTGAATTATGCAAAGAATCTCAGTCTTCAAAGCAGTAGAACAGTGAAGAAGTTCAAATGCATGCATAATGTACATAAGATGTAATCAAAAGATTTAAGCAAAGAAACATTTGCTTGTTCTTTATTGTTACCTGGTATATCTGTGTTTGATCTTTCTTCAGTCTTCCCATCCCCTCCAAATAAAGAACAATTAAAAAAAAGAAAAGTTAATACCTACTTTGTTTTCTTTGATAAAAACCTTGTGTCTAAAAATTGGTTCAGTTTAACAGACAAATATTTCTCATGGTCTTGGAATAACAAAGCATCCACTGTGATTTTACCACTCAAAAAACAAAAAGAGAGAGGGAGTGAAAGCAAAGATACACAGCATGTGAAAATACTGTATCTTTGAAAGATAAAAACATTTTCAAACAGTTTCTTCAGTCCCAGTCTCTCTTGGTGGGAACTGTAGCTGAGTGTTACATGAGTGGCCACAATCAACTCGCTGAGTTTCTGGAGAGAACTGAGGAATGGTAGGTTGCTGGCTTTCATTTCAGAGTTTGTTGTTTTCAACATGAAGCAGACATTTAAAATAAATAAATATATACCACTTAATAATAATTATGCCATTATTGTTCAAGTTTAAAATCAGAAATATAAAATTAGAATCAAAATATTTTCAAAATGCACATCTAACTTTTCATCTAAGCTGAGAATTACATCTGTGTAATCTTTTTTAAAAAAATTATTAATTTGAGGTCCTTCTGGTATAGTTGTTAAGTGCTATGGCCAATAAAGGCTGGCAGTTTAAATTCACTAGTCATTCCTTCAAAATCCTGTGATTCTATCCTGTGGGGTTTCTATGAGTCAAAATCGACTTGATAGCATGCAACAACAATGCCATAATAGGAGAAAACTCACTGCCATCGAGTTGGGTCCTACTCACAGTAACCCTAGAGGTCAGAGTAGAACTGCCCCCACTGAGTACCAGGTGGATTTGAACTGCTGACCGTTAGGTTAGCAGACATAGCACTTAGCCCTCTACATGTACATAGGATTATTCAACTGAGATTCAGGTTAATGTGTTTAAAGGATAATTTCTGCAGAAGTAAAAGTTTAATTTTAGTCCTTGCTTTAGTCTACACCTCTTATTACTACATGAGCAGCAAGCCATGAGCAATATGAATTCTCTAACTCACATGTATCTGCTTGAACACATTGGGACTCAGCTTTGGATATAATAACTGTATTCATTTCACCAACTTTTATGAGCTAATGAACCAAAAATAAGTAGTCACTATCATTTTAAAATTGTTTTAAAAAAAGAAAAAAAAAAACCTGAATTATCTTGCTAGGTGAAGTGTTTGCTAAGTGTTCACATAATGTACTCTGTACAAAAATGCATGGATGATGATGCAATTCCTCTCTCCAGACGCTTGAGATCCCTAAATTTAAAAAACAAAAAACAAAACTACATTTAGCCTATAGGGTTAAAATGGAAGGAAGTATTACAAGGACACACTTACAGATAAGAGAGCATGGGAAAGAGGTACTAGTCTTCCATTTTTCTGCTTGTAAAGTAGATGTGAGAGGCTATCAGAAACAAGAAAATCCATTGTCATCGAGTCTATTCCAAATGTTCTGTGGAGTTTCCTTGGCTACGGTCTTTATAGCAGCGGGTTGTCTGGCCTTTCTTCTGCTTAGCTAGGTGGGTTTCAACTACCAACCTTTTGGTGAACAGCTAAGTGTAAACTGTTTGCACCACCATGGAGCATAAGACCAGTAGTTTCATTTTTTCTTGGTCTTATATTTTACATGAAAGGTAAAGACTGGAAATGACAGTAGAAGAGACATATTTATACAATAATCCCCTTTCATTTGGGGGGAACTTGCCAGCTTGCTTATTCCTTACTGTTCTGCCCTGAAACATTCCTTACTCGATATTGTCTGTGACTTCTCTCTGTAATCTTATTTGTACCAAGCAAGTCAGGCCAAATGCCAAAATTGTGTTCTTCTAAATATTATTTGGAAATGTGTGGCACAGTGGTTAAAAGATACAGCTGCTAAACAAAGGTTAGTAGTTCAAACCCACCAGGTGCTGTCTGGCAACCCATGGAGCAGTTCTACTCTGTCCTACAGAGTTGCTATGAGTCAGAGTCAATGAGAAGGCAATGAGTTTGTGTTCTGTTTGTTTAAACATTATTCTCTCTGTTAGATCATAGTTTATAAAAAAAGAAGAGGTCTAGACCTTATTACACTGCCATAGTAAACAAAACAGTCTGGAACTGTACAAAAACAGATACCTAGACCAATCAAACAGAAGTGAGAATCAAACCAAACCAAACTCACTGCTATTGAGTCAATTCTGATTCTTAACAACCCTATAGAACAGACCAGAACTGCCTCACATAGTTTCCAAGGAGTACCTGGTGGATTTGAACTGCTAGCCTTTTGGTTAGCAGCCATAGCACTTAATCACTATACAACCAGCATTTCCAAAGTGACACTAGACTCAAAATCATCCACCTATGGGAAGCTGATATTTGACAAAGACTCAAAATTCAAAAATCGGGGAAAAGACAAACAGTTTGGGCATAACTGGATATCCATTTGCAAAAAATGAAACAGAACCCATATCTCACTCCAAATAGAAAACGTAGGGAAAATGCTGGGAGCCCTAATGCAAGACATAAACAAATTACAAAACATTACTAACAATCCACAAACATCAGAATTGAAAATAGACAAATGCAAACTAAAAATCAAACACTTATGTTCCTCTAAAGAGTTCACTGAAAGAGTCAAAACACAATCTCAGACTGGGAAAAATTTTTGGATACCACAAATCCAATCAGGCTCTAATTTTCATAATCTGCAAAATACTACAAAACCTCAACAACAAGACAAATAAAAAATCCAATTAAACAATAAGCAAAGGATATGAACAGGTACTTTACTGAAGACATCCAGATGGCTAAAAGATACATGAGAAAATGAGCATGATCATTAGCCATTACAGAAATCCAGCTCAAAAGTACATGAGACACCATCTCACCCTAACAAGGTTGGTGTTAACCCGACAACAAAATAATAAATGTTGGAGAGGCTGTAGAGAGACTGGCACACTTATAGACTGCTGGTGGGAACGTAAAATGGTACAACCACTCTGGGACTCAATTTGGCACTGTTTTTGAAAGCTAGAAATACAATTACTATATGATTCAGAAATCCTACTTCTTGAATGATAGGCTAGAGAAATAAGGGCTCATCATGTAAAGAGGGACTTGCACACCAATGTTTATATCCACAATAGCAGAAAGATGAAGTCCACCTATGTGCCCATCAGCAGACGAATGGATAAGCAAAGAATGGTGTAGTCACACAATCGTACACTATGCAACGATAAAGAACAATGACAAACTTAGGAAACATAACATGAAAGAATCTGGAAGACATTTTACTAAGTGAAACTAGTCAGTTGCAAACGGAAAAATATTGTATGAGATCACTATTGTAAAAACTCAAGAAAAGGTTTAAACACAGAAGAAAACAGTCTTTGATGACTACAAAGGAAGGAGGAAAAGAGGCATTCGTTAATTAGATAGCAGAGAAGAATTAAGTTAGGTGAAGGGAGGACATGATAGAGAATTCTGCACAAGTGGATTATGCCAAAGGCTAAGAAGTTTTCTAAATACAATTCATCATTTCAAAGGATGGAGCAACAGGGGCCGGGGGCTGGGGACTGTGGTTTCAGGAGACATTTAGGTTAACTGGCATAGCTAAGTTTTTTTTTTTTTTAATATTCTGTGTCCTAATTTGATGAGTGGCGTCTGGGGTCTTAAAAGCTGCTAAGCAGCTATCTGATTAGTGTCTATTTGTTCCAACCCACCTAGAGCCTAGGATAGTGAAGGATATCAAAGACATTAGGAAAATACGAGCCCAGGAGGCAGAAAGGACCACGTAATCCCGAGACCGCAGCAGCACGCGGTCAGAACTGGGCGGTGCTCAGCCACCACCAATGACTGCCCTGACAGGCAATGCAACACGGGAGAAAAACAGCTACGCAGAATTCAAACTCCGTTAAAAAGACCAGACTTAGCCCACAACTGAAACCATTCCTGAAGCCAACCCCTCAGACAAAGATTGGACTGAAATATAAGACAAAAAATGATACTGGTGAATAGTCTGCTTCTTGGCTTAAGTAGATACCTGAGAATAAAGGGGCAACTCCTGTCCGGAGGCAAGATGAGAGGGTGCAGCAGGGCAGGAGCTGGAAGCACAGGGGGGAACTGGGAGTGTGCTGTCACAGGCTGGGGAGAGCAGCTAAAGTTACACAGCAACGTGTGTGTGAGCTTCTGTCAGACAAATTGACTTGGATTGTAAACTTACACTTAAAGTATTATATATATATATATATATATTTTAAAGGACGCTGTTTAGAAGGGACCCTGGACAAAGAACAAAAAGAACCAAATTCTAATCCTAATTCCTCCTTTAATTAGTAATTTATTGTGGTCAAGTCCACTAAACTATTCCACAACTCATTTGAACTCATTGATAAACTGAGAGTACAATCATGCCCCATATAATGTTCATACAGGCGACATTCTGGTGCATGTGTGTCCAGGATCCTATAACGTTATAAGGGAGCTCAGAAATCCCAAATGGGACACAGCAAACGTAACACTTAAGAAATAAATTCCAAACCCTGTGATGTTTTCATGACCATCGCAAAGTATTGTGTACATTCATTTTTATGAATTGTTGTATGTCTGTAACTAAAATTTTAATATAATAGGCCTTATGGTGATTCATTCATGAGTTCTTCATAGATGTTTATAAACCAGGGGATTACCTTTATGAAACATGGCAGTGTTTGTACAACATGCTAATCATGTAATGTTCCATTTCACAGAACATCATATCACTGATATTAAGGATGCATGACTATAATATTTGCATTACTCTACAAAGATGCTGAAAATAGCATTATGTATATTACATCTGTTTTATACTATTATTATTAGTAAACCTGTCCAAAATTAAATGAATTCTTAATTTAAAACTGAAAGCCACAGATGGATTTTTTATTTGCTCAGTCGTATGGAAACTTGAAGCGTAATTAAAAGATCTGTAAGTGACCCTAGGAATTAAGAAGCGGTAAAACAAACAAACAAAAGAAAAAACAGCCTTGCCCAAAACTGGGAGTTCTGGAAACCTCTCTATGTGTCTTCTTCATCATTCCTCCTGTTGCCTCTCTGGATGTTTTAATAATCAGTGAATTCACTGATTCAAATGTATGTTTAAGAACAAAGTGAAGAGTTGCTTTACAGTTCCTTCCTGCCTCTCTAATGCGTCTTCTGCCATTCTGCCGCTGGGTCCCAGCCATACTAGACTCCTTTTTTTTTTTTTTTTTGGAATATCACGTCATTGTAATGAGATCAGTACTTTTCCTTTTGGACTTTCCAGCCCCTGTTCCCTACCTTCACATGACCAGCTCGCTTTCATGCCTCGGGTCTCTAGCCCAATACTACCTTAACAAAAAACCTTCCATAACCACACTGTCTCTCTGTAAAGCGGTCTCTCCTATCTTCTCTTATTATATCATCCTCATAGCACTTACCAATTACATTATCTCATTATTATTTGCTTACTAAAGTGTAATCATACTTGATTCCCCTCTTTCCCTAAGTTCTGTGCTAAAATTGCCTGCCAGTCACCTCAGTCTCCAAAAACGTGTTCGCTACGTGCTCACTGATCTCAGTCTCCGTTATTATTAAGCAATCTAGTAACCAACGTCTCTCCGCGAGAAGACTGCAATACCTCTCTAACTGAAATACGTGTTCCACACCTATCTCTACATATTCAATTTTTCATGAAAGCCATAATAGTATTTTCGAAAAATGAGCTCAGATTTATCATATACTGACTTAAAACCCTCCAACAGCTTCTCACGACTTAAAGGGAACCCAAACCGCTTGCCGTGGGCTGCAGCCCTGCCCCTTTCTCTAACCTCACCATCTGCTCTGCCACAGCTACACTGGCCTTCTCTTTCTATTTCCTTCAGAAAACAAAAATCCACTACCATGTAGTCAGTTTCGACCTATAGCGACCCCACACGGTGTCATAGTGGTTAAGTTCTACAGCTGCTAACCAAAAGGTTGCCAGTTCAAATCCACTAGGCTCTCTTTGGAAACTCTGTGGGACAGTCCCCTCAGGATACTCACTTATTGCCTATTCTTCAGCACATGTCACTCTGGCCTTTACATGACTGGGTTTCATCACTCAAGTCTCAGGTATAGACAGACATGTCCATACTGACCATTCTGTGTCTCCATCACTTGCCATCACGTTAGTCAGACAAGATTCTATCTGAAATGATCCTATTCATTTATGTGAAGATCCTAGTCTTCTCTATTTCTCCTGCTTATGTGTTGGCTCTTAAAACCAGGAGCATTCCTTGTCATGTTTATTGTAATTTCCTCCAGTATTTTAGAGAAGAACATAGAAAAATAATAACTGCTTAAATGAATTGATAAATAGTTTATTGCCTGTGTGCCTCTCAAAAATGAGGGAAGAGTCTTACTTATCACATGCACATCATCCAAGTCAGTGCTGGTTAAGTATTTGTTAGTTATCTTTTTAAATATTTGCTGAATGCAAACATTCAAGCATTCATAGGCTACAAATAAAAAATTATTTTTAATAGACGTTATGGCAGCAGAAGTTAGAAACTCTAGTTTCTTTTGGCAGCCTATTAGAAAGGTAAGTGACCAAGGGTTTATTCTGAAAGATGTAATCATGTCACTGACATGGACTCAATTGGGTCCCTTGCAAAAAATTTGTGTAGCAATTTGGCTAGGCCATGATTCCTGGTATTGAATGATGTCCCTATATGCGTAATTCCTGCCTCTATGATGTTGATGAGGGACGTTGGGGAACAGTTGTGTTGGTAGGGCATGAGACTGTATTGTGCCTTGAGGCAATCTCTTGAGAAATAAAGGAGGCAAGCAGAAAGCTAGGGGCCTCCTACCATCACGAAAGAAGCAGTGACAGGAATAGAGTGTCCTTTGGACTTGGAGTCCCTATGCCTCAGAAGCTCCCATTCCAGGGGAAGATTGATGACAGGGACCTTCTTCCAGAGCCAACAGAGAAAGATTTCCCCTGGAGATGATATCCTGAATTTGGACTTTTAGCCTACTTTTCTGTGAGAAAATATATTTGTCTCTGTTAAATATCATACTTGTGTTATTTCTGTTATAGCAGCACTAGATGAATAAGAAAGTTAGTAAGGATGGGTTCTTACTCTAGACCAAAACACTTAATCCCTCATCAACTAAAATTATTGGTTACTGATGGTTCGCAGCTGAGTTTTTGCCCAGATATTGCCCTCTGCCAAAGAGAGCTACCTTACCCAAAGTGCTGGAGCTCTTAAAGAAAGTCTTCATCCAATGACTGCTGGATCACAAAGTCCCAAACTCTCTTGCTTCAGTTTGTGATAAGCTGAGAGCCTGTGTTATAACTCTGTTGCCATACTGAGCACATTTCTTGTCTTGCTCTTCTCTTTCCTTTCAAGGTGTTCGTGCACTTAAATTTCTATAAGGGACTGTTTCCTAGGAAACTAATCTGAGACAGTTGGCTCTAAAGTTAAGTTCCAAAATTAGATTTTCAAGTGGAATCATTCTTCATCCAGCATCATTGTAGACCTATCACTGAATTAGTTGTGTTCAGATAGTCCCTACTATATCATCACAGTACAATTGTTGAAAATTTCAGCAGAGATGAACTGGGAAGGTAAGGATACCAGTGGGAGGAAAGAAGCTGATCATAAAAATGACTCAGGTATTTGAGAGGTTCAGGATGTAAAGTAATTATAAAAGTCATGGAACAAAATGATTGTTGCTTGCAGCTGCAACTTTGGGAAAAGATAATAAGATGTTGAGGTAATTTGTTGCCAGTTCAAGTGAAATGTAGAAGCCAGAAGTCCTACTTGGCAGTAAATAAAAAGACTCTCATTTCTTGTATCTGGAGTCAGAAAAACCTGAGGATCAAGCTCTGCATTTATATTAAGGGTATATTACAGCTTCAAAGAGGGTGAGATTCTCAGTCCTGTGAAGTTTCCTACAGGCACTGATTGGAATGGTCTAGGACTTTGAGACTTAGGATGCAGACATCAGGGTCAATGCACTTGAAAATATTGAATCTCTGGATTCTCTGGGTATAAATTTTCATCTCAGAATATGTTTCCAAGACAGCCTGTCTTCTACCTTTACTAAACCAAAACCAAACCCACTACCTTTACTAAATCCAAACCAAATCAAAGCCACTACCATCAAATTGATTCCAACTCAGTGACCCTATAGGACTGAGTAGAACTGCCCTGTAGGGTTTCCAAGAAGCAGCTAGAGGATTTGAACTGATGACCCTTTGTTCAGCAAGTGAACTGTTAATTACCACACACTAAACAAAGGTGAATTTATGAAACATAATTTGACTGTGGATTATCATGATTGTCATTATTTTGTATATAGAACACATTTAGTTTAGTGTTGTTTGTCATTCAGGGATAAGCCAAACAGGGATCATTTTGCAGACTTGACCTTGTTCACTTTATGGATTAAAAAACAGTAAAGCAATATAGCTATGGAATTGACTAGATAAGGGGAAGATTCAGAAAACAATGATCAAATAGATAATGAAAACTTTGACTTTACGGATCTTCTAAAAGTTCACAGCTTTGAAAATCCACTTGATAGTAACGGGATAGATGGTACACCTCTGTATTTTATTATTATGATAATGATTAATTGAAAGTATACAATCCAAGACAATTTTGTATGTCTGTCTCTCTGCATCTCTATGTGCTCTCCTCACCCTATGACAGAACACTGCTCCTTTTCACTTTTTACTTTCAGTATCCACTTAATGAACACCTGTCCCCTCCTCTCCACCCTCTCCTTTCTCCTCTAGAAAGAAACCAGTAGGACAGCCTCCTTACATGTATAAAACCATAAACTACACACACCACATTCTCACTCTGTATCCCTAAGACCAGTCCATTCTTTGTCTGAAGTGTTGACCTCAGTACTGGCTTCAGGCTTGGGTTAGCAGCAAGTCTAAGGGTCATGTTTCCTGGGGACCCTCCAGGCTGTCAGACCATCAATTCACGTCTTTTAATAGAGTTCTTGATCTGCACACCTCTTTTCCTTGTGCTATGTCGGGGACTCTACATTTCATTGTCTGTGAGGGCTCCCTTTGATGGAGGCCAGCAACCATCTGATTTTTCTGTTCTCATGCTGATTTAATCTCTCGATCTTATGGGTCCTTCTGTCTCCTGGGCTCATTTTTCCTTGTGTGTTTGACATTCTCTGTTGTCATCTGTTACAGGTGGTTTGGGAAGAACTCTATATGTTTAATGTCCTTATTTGGTGGAAGGAAACCTTGGCAGCATAGCCATTAAGTGCTACCACTGCTAACCAAAAGGCTGACAGTTCAAATCCTCCAGACACTCCTCAGAAACTCTATGGAGTAGTTCCACTCTGTCCTTTAGGGTTGCTTTGGGTTAGAATAGACTGGGCGGTAGTGAGTTTGGTTTTTTGGTTTATTTGGCAAAAAAAAATTGGTAGCTTTACACCAGTGCTCCTCTTCTTGTTTTTCATGTTATACATCTGTGAATACTATAGTCTGGGAACTGCTGCATTAAGCTTGCTTCTACACTAAGCAACAGAAGAAACTGAGGCCCAGAGAGATGCAGTATGTTTATCAAGATCTCATAATTAATCAGTGGCCAACCCCAGACTAGATTCCAGCCACTGTCAGTATTTTATCGGTGGTCATTAGCACAACTTTTCTGAAGACTATAAACTGTCTTATTTCCTGTACAAAGCTTTAACATTTTTATCTGAAATAGATAAGTCATTAAAGAGTTTTCAATATTCATTGACTTATTAAAACTGTATTATGCATACAACAGCAAATCTAATGCTAAAATACAGCTTTTCTACTTCTGTTTAGTGCAAATTCACCCTTTCAAAAACACCTAAGCCATCAGGGCTTCTGTCCAAACCAAGTGGCAACACATCAGCCCAGCAAGTGACAAATGTTACAAACATCATGTCCCAGTAGATCAAGTCCTTAGTATTCTCACATGAATTTTAAGTGGTTTGGAAACACAAGCACAAGTGAGAAACTCTCTAATACATTTTGTCAGCTTATTGGAAAGGCAGTTAGCCAGGAATCTACTATGAACAATAGAATTGGTTCTGTAACTCTGAGTATTTGGGGTTGTAGAGAAGCAGCATTTGTTTAGAGGTAGTGTAAACAACCACGCCCTGAGATCTGCAATTGGTCTATCTTGAGAGAAGACAAAAGGCAGCCTCCCCAGCAGAGACTGACACTGGCTTTTCCTGGCCTTAAGAAGTGACAGAGTTGTTTCTTAAGCTGCTGGGAAGCATTCTATTAGATGGACTTTTAAATAAAACAAGAGAATGTAATTTGAATTCACAGAATTGCTTCACCTGTATTGGTATACTCTGGTCTGAAAACGAAAGTTTTTGTAATTGTGTACGCAAAGCCTTTGAACTCTGAGCATCTGCCAGAAGCAGCTGCTTCTAATTAAGATTAAACCAAAGCTTCCCACAAGTGGATAATCTCCAATAGATGGAGGAAAAAAATGTGGGTGCTCTAGGGGCTCCACAAGGTTCAGCTTTCTTAGTCTCACTCAGACTATGTGCACGTTCTTATTTCCAGAGATAGGAATTTAGTGTTAAAAGGTGGATCTAAGGCGTAAGATCTCTTTCTGTATGTGGTACTGCCTCTTAAATTAGTTCACTGAGAAAGACTAACACAAAAAACATTATTTCAGTTCTTAAGCAACAATAACAAAGAACGTATAGAAGCTAACCTCTTCGAATGGTTTTAGAAGCATTTACTGTGCTAAGCCTGTTTTCGTGTTGTTAGTTGTCGCTGAGTAGATCCCGACTCATGGTGATCTCGTGTGCGCAGAGTAGAAGTGCTCTGTAGGCCCTGACATCTCAGAAACAGATCGCACTGAGTTCAAATTGCCAGACTTTTGGTTATTAGTCAAGTACTTAGCTACTTGTATACCCAGGAATCTATAATTCCAGTGGTGCAGTGGTTAAAAATTTTAGCTGCTAACAAAAAGGCTGGCAGTTCAAATCTACCAGGCACTCGTTGAAAATGCTATGGGACAGTTCTACTCTGTCCTGTCAGGTCAGTGTGAGTCAGAATTGACTTGACAGCAATGAGTTTCTTTCTCTTTTTTTTTTTGGTGGGGAAGGTGTTTTCTGTAAGGCTAATACTAAATCCAGAAACTCTGGTTGTGTAGTGGTTAAGTGCTCTGGCTTCTAACCAGGAAGTTGGCAATTCAAATCTGCCAGGTGCTCCTGGGAAACTCTGCAGGGCAGTTCTACTCTGTCTATAGGGTCTCAGTGAGTTGGAATCAATTTGACAACAGTGGGTTTATTTTGGGGGGAGAACGATTAATACTAAACCAACACGTTGTAAACAATAAGACATTTTTATACAGAAAAAAATATTGTAATATTTGTGAAATGGTTATCAACATTCATCATAAGCCATCAATTGTTTAAATTAAAATCTTAGCATTCATTTAATGTTCCAGCAATGTAAGTTTTATTTCTGGACTTTAATTCCTCCTCACTAATCTCATTGTCATTTGCATTTTTGATTGGTTATTATGAGAAATCAAAGACTGATTATTTTAAGTTTGTTTTCAAAAAAGATTTATCCTACTATAAATAGTAAAAAAGTCATGTATCCATCAAACTGTTGAAACTATTACCCATCAATTATAAAATTATTTGAAGAACCGCCATCCACACCAGTTCCAGTAAGGAGAAAGGAAAAAGAGACAAGGAGAGAGAGAGAGACAAAAAGATTGGAAATAGTTTCATGTGCTTTTCTAAAACTACAGTGGACTACTGTCTGATGTGGGTCTTGGGATGAAGAAAAATGAGACACCAATTCTAAAGTGATAAATTGTGACACAGTTAGAGTCATGTAGAATTCATCACGGGAGTCTTTGGAAGGAGGCTGAAATTTTAAGGTGATTTTGATAGAGTTCAGGGACTGAATTGTTGATAGACAGAAAACATATAACTGGGTGGACATTTTAGGTAAAATGTGCACGCCTCTCTTAGTAGACTGTTCAAGAATAAGGTTATTCCATTAAAGAGATGGGTAATCTAACATTTAAATCTGAGCTTGTACATTTGTTTTGCAGGTGATTTTATAGCAACATTACAGCAATGCCTAAAACAGATCCCAAAGAAATTTATCAATTATGGTATCTGAATCATCACCAGACAGTAGTCTGAATATTTCTCTTTAGCACAGGTATTTTCTTTACAAGGATGTGTTGTTGTTGTTGTGAGGTGCGTTTTGGTCAGGTGTGAGTCATAACAACCCTATGGACAACAACATGAAACACTGCCTGGCCCTGTGCCGTCTACACAGTCTACCACGTATGAGTCCATTGCTGCAGCCACTGTGTCAGTTCATCTTATCAAGAGTCTTCCTCTTTTTCAACTATCCTCTACCAAGCACAGTGTTCTCCTCCAGGGATTAGTCCCTCCTGATAACATGTTCTAAATACTGGAAACAAAGTTCTACCATCCTCACTTCCAACAAATTTTATGGCTCTTCCAAGACAGATTTTTTTCATTCTCTTGGCAGTCCATGGTGTACTTATTCTTCTTCTCCAACACTGTAATTCAAACGCATCAATTCTTCAGTCATCCATATTTATTATCCATCTTTTACATGCATACAAAGTGATTCAAAATTCTATGGCTTGAATGAGGTGCATCTTAATACTCAAAGTGACATCTTTGCTTTTCAACAATTTAAATAGGCCTTTTGTGACAGATTTGCCTAATGCAATAGGTCATCTGATTTCTTGACTGCTGCTTCCATTGTAGTTGATTGTAGATCAAAGTAAAATGAAATCTTTGAAAACTTCAATCCTTTTTCCATTTGTCATGATGTTGCTTATTGGTCCAGTTGTGAAGATTTTTGTTTTCTTGATGTTGGGATGTAATCCATACTGATCTTCATCTGTAAGTGTTTCAGTTGTTCCTTCCTTCATAAAGCAAAGTTGTGTCATCTGCATATCACAGGTTGCTAATCAACTGTCCTCCAATACTGATGCCTCATCTTCTTCAGGTTACTTACTCAGCATACAGATTGATAAGTATAGTGAAAGAATACAACCCTAATGTATACTTTTCCTGATTTTAAACCATGCAGAATCCCCTCATTCTTTTCAAAAGACTGCCTACCAGTCTATACACACATTTTGTACATGCACAATTAAGAGTTCTGGAACTTCCATTCTTCACAATTTTATCCATAATCTGTTGTTATGCACACAGTTGCTTGCCTTGGCATAGTCAATGAAATACAGGTAAACATCGTTCTGATGTTCTCTGCTATATCCAAGATCCATCAGACATCAACAATGACATCATTTTTTCTACATCTTCACCTGAAGCCAGCTGAAATTTCTGGCAGTTCCCTGTGGATGTGCCGATGCAACTGTTTTTTCAGTTATCTTCGCCAAAATTTTACTTGTGTGTGATAGTAACGATACGGTTTGATAATTTTTGCATTCTGTTGGGTCACCTTTCTTTGGAATGAGTGTAACTGTGCATTTCTACCAGTAGGCTGGCCAACCAGCTGTCTCCAAAATTTCTTGGAGTAGATGAAAGAGCACCACCAGAACTGCATCTGTTTGCTGAAACATCCCGCTTGGTATTCTGTCAGTTCCTGGAGCCTTGTATTTCACTAATGCCTTCAAGGCAGCTTCGACTTTTCCTTAGGTACAGTCAGTTTTTTATGATATGCTACTTCCTGAAGTGGTTGAACATAGACCAGTTTTCTTTTCTTTCTGTCTTTTGTACAGTGACTGTGTTCCATCCATCTTCTTTTGATGTTTCCTGTATAGTTCAATATTGTGCCAATGGAATCCTTCAAAATTTTAGCTCCAGGTTTCAATTTTACTTCAGTTCTTTAAGCTTAAGAAATGATGAGCCTGTTATTCGCTTTTGGTTTTCTAACTCCAGGTCTTTACACATTTCACTACAATACTTGGTCTTCTTGAGCTACTGTTTGAAATCTTTGGTTTAGCTCTTTTACTTCATCTTTTTCTATTCATTTCAGCCACTCTATGTTAAAGAGCAAGTTTAAGAGCCTCTTCTGATATCCACTTTGGTGTTTTCCTTCCCTTTTAATATCCTTTTGCTTGCTTCATGTGTGATGCCTTTGGTGTCATTCTACAACTCTGTCTGTCCTTCAGTTATTAGTGACCAGTGAGTCAAATCTGCTCTTAAAATGATTTCCAGATGCAGGTGGAATATACTCAAGGCTGGGTTTTGGCTTCTGTGGGTTTGTTCTAATTTCATTTAGCTTCAGCTTAAACTTTCATTTAAGCAACTGACGTTCTATTCCTCAGTCCACCCCAGCCCTGTTCTGACTGATAATATTGAACTTCATCATCATCCTTTCCACACACATAGTTGATTTGATTCCTGTATATCCATCCAGTAAAGTCTACATACGTATTTCCAGTTTATGTTGTTGGGGGGAAAAATATATTTTCAGTGAAGAATGCATTTGTGTTGCAAAATTCTATTATGCAGTCTTTGGCATCATTTCTATCAGTAAGGATGTGTTTTCCAGCTACTGATTCTTCTTTGTTTCCATCTTACTAATTTCAATTACCAGTATTTAGCAATACATCCTAGTTGCATGTTTGATCAGTTTTTAACTGCAGAAGCTGATAAAAATCTTCAATTTCTTCACATTTGGTATTAGCAGTTGATACACAAATTTGGACAATAGTCATAATAACTGGTCTTCATTGTAGGTGTATGAATACTCTTCTATTACTTGACAGCACTTTTTTTTATTACTGACAGGATAGGTCTTCAAACATTCTTTATGAGGATGATTGCCTTGCCTTTCTTCTTAGTTTGTCACTCCCAGAATTGTTATTTGTTTTAAAACAGTCAATTGCAGTCCACTTCAGCTCAGTGATGCCTAGAATATTGAATTCCATTTTATAAGTTCCATTTCATTTTTTATGACTTATAATTTCACCAATTCATACTTCATGTATTCTACATTCCAATTATTAAAGACATTTGTAGCCATTTCTTGACACTTTGAGTCATGCCACATTAATCAACAAATGTCCAGAAAGCTTGACTCCATCCATGTCATTAAGGCTGACCTCTACTTTGAAAAGGCAGCTCTTTCTCTCTTCTAGTTTCAGTACCTTCCACTTTGGCACTTTATTAGTTGATGTTCTGCTGCTGTTTATAAGGCTTTCAGTGGCCAGTATTTTCAGAAGTAGGCTATCAGCTGCTTCTTCCTTGTCTGTCTTAGTCTAGAAACCCCAGTGAACCCTGTCCACCATGGGTGATCTTTCCAGCATTTGAAATACTGGAAGTATTGCTTCCAGCATCACAGCAATAGATGAACCACCACAGCACAGTAAACTGACAGACAAATGGAAGTTATATACATGTAAAGAATTAAAAGTTCTTATAATGGTGGCACAAATTCAAAGTGTACTTAGTTTAATAATATTCATTCTCCTTTTGCAGATATAACAATGAAGGAATGTATGTTAACTATTGATATAGCATACACATAGAAATAAACTTACAAAATTTTCTTCATCACTTAGCTTCTCATTGGGTCATGCTAACTGAAATTTATAAATAAGATTGATAAGTCAAAAATCAGTTTATTAACACACTGCCAAAACTAACTATTTACATTGTGTAACTTGTTGATTGTGATTAAATCATTCAAACAACATCTGAATTATGATTTGGTACCCCTTTGATTGAATATTCTCTCCTGCTTGGTAGTTTGATTTTTCACTACAAGTTATTTGTTGGATATTTTTATAAATCAGTTTCTAGGAGTCTTGTGTGAGTCAGTTCACAAAACTCAACTCAAAGTGTAACAAAAAACAACAAAAAAATCAAACCAGTTGCCATTGAACAACCCTATAGAACCCTATATGGCAGAGTAGAAGTGGTGGATGTGAACTGCTAATGTTTTGGTTAGCAGCTGTAGCTCTTAACTACTGCATCAACAGGGTCCAATCTCAAGCATCGAAAACACCAAATCAAAACCATTGCCACTGAGTCGATTTTGACTCATAGTGACCCTTGAGGACAAAGTAGAACTGTCTCCAAATCTACTGAGTGTAAATTTTAAGGATTTAGAAAGCTAGGGACCAATTTTAGGAATGTGATGACTGTTTTAAATCTATCCCCTTTGTCAAAGCTCTAAGTAACCCATTGGGCACCAAAACAAAATGTCCACATCAGTTCTAATTATTTTCTCCTTACATTTTGACTGAAATAAAAATTATAGCTAGTAAGGATCAAACTTACAGAAGGAAGAAACTAGGAGCTTCTATTTCAGAGTCAAAAATATAGACACTGCTTTCTGATGGAGGAGATTTAACCTTACATTTTCTTTTAATGATCATCAGCATATTATATGACTACTTTTTAACTTTTTATATTTTGCATAGAACATGAGAAAGATTAAACTAAGAATTTTCAAGTACATGTTAAATTTTGCTCCACATTGCTGTGTGGTTCTAGAATATTACATCAATTTTGAAACTAGTTTCCTTAAGTGCTAAAATACCTTTTAGTATAAAATGTGTGTGATTTTTCTATTGGCTACTGTAGGTTCTCCAGAGACTAACTAAAGAAGAGTAAACTTGCTGCCATCATTTCCCACTTACAGCGACACTATAGGACAGAATAGAACTACCCTACAGGATTTCTGAGGAGTGGCTGTTGGATTCAAACTCGAGCTTTTGGTTGGCAGCCTGAGCTCTTAACCACTGAGCAATCAATAGCCAAGCCAAGTCACCAACAGAAGAGAGTAAATTAATTCTGTAAAACAAACAAAAACAAAAGGTAACACTGTAAAATATCAACAGGAAGGTATTGTTGCCCACAAAGGGGGGAGGGGAAACTTTAGCTGTCTCTATAAATTTAACTTCCATGTTTTCAAGTATTGCATAATTATTATCAAGCCTCATAATTTATGTCATCCACACAGGGATTACAAAGAGGAACAGAACAGAACTGAGGCCAGAATTCTGGTAGTTGAAATTTTATAGGCCAAAAACTTCTTTAAAAGTTACCAGATTGTTAGAGCACACGTACTGGGAAATTAGTCAGGTATCATTGCTTTTTAAAGTACACCTTGCCCGTCTCCGTTAATGGGTTCAAAACTTCAGAGTAGCTCCCAGACATTCGTACAAAAAGAAAAACAAAAGATTCCTGCAAACCCCGGGTCACCCTAACCCTTAAAAAAAAAAGTCACCATGTGCTTCTTCCTTATCTGAAAAATCTTAACTATGCATTTAAAGTTGCTTTCTGGTGCAGTTTGTAAGCAGGCATCTCCCATCTATGGCCTGCCTACTGCGTGAGCCTAGGTATGTGATGAGCATAAGCAGTTCAAATGCTCTGATGTCTTTGTAAACAAACTTGTCTGGCCTCTGGACCCAGATAACCATGTGTGTTTTTCATTTGTGTAAAAAAGAAAATGAATGACTTATGAGAGATGGCAAATTTGTAGAGAAATGTTCCTTGGTTTTTAAATGTACCTTCTTTTAGGCAAAATAATCTCTCTCTCCTGTAATTCCTTTGATTTTGGTAAGTAAAATGACATTTTTCTTTCACAATTATTTTTATCCTTTTGGAATAGTGCTTAAATTGCTCTGTTTTATGGAAAACACATGTTGTCTTATTTTTTTGAATCAGAAGTATTTTTCAAGTTAGCCCAAATATGTTTTATTTCCTTAACAGGCAGCTTGGGGTGGGAAGGGGGAGGGCAGATAGGAAGGATCTTTGTCATATTAAAAGCATTGGTTTCCTGTACCAACTTTTCCTGTCAAATGTCTATCAACATTTCTATCGAAGAACCTTTTTTTGTCTCCCATCAGAGACATTTCCAAATTTATGTTTTACATATTAAAGTAACAGACAATCCCCATGCAATGATACACTCACTGCTGTCGAGTCAGTTCTGGCTCATAGCAACCCTAGATGTAATCAACTGTACTATATTCTTGTAAAGTTTTATTTAGAGACACTGAAATTTGAATGTCAAGTAGTTATCATGTTACAAAATGTAGTCTTCTTTGGATTAAGAAAAATATTTTAAAATGTAAAAATTAAGTATACAATTGAGTATATAATAGACAGCAGGCCACATGTGGCTCACACACTGATGTTTGCATAGAGTAATAAAGTTAAGATGACAGGGCTTCCACACTAGCATCATGACGACCCTTGTATTATCATATTTTAACTGTTTTAATGCAGAAACCTGTAGTAATACAAAGATTCCATATAGGAACTGGTATGAAAACAAACTCAAATGATTCTTGTTAAGAATTATTTTCAGAACTAACCCATGCAGCCAAGTGTGCATTTGCTGGAGCCTCTGTTTAACTGGGAGTTATCTGAATTAATTCACATTTAGAATACAAGGTTTATTAAAAGATACCCATGGCTGTCACTTCTGACTTCTAGCAACTCTGTCGGACTGAGTAGAACTTCCCCATAAGGTTTCCAAGGCTGTAAGTCTCTACCGCAGTAGACTATTACATTTTTCTCCCATGGAGCAGCTGGTGGATTTGGACTGCCCACTTTTCAGTTAGCAGGTGAACACTTAACCATTGCACCACCAAATCTCTAATTTTATTAAAATGTAAGTACTAAAAATTTGTTAACCTGAAGTTTTCATATTCAGCAATTATTTAGACCTTAGACCAAGGTTCCACAAACTTGAACTTGTAGGCCGAATTCTTTCTGCTTCCTGTCTTTATAAATAAAGTTTTATTGAAACACAGTCAAACTCATTCATTTATAGACTGTCTATAATAACTGCCTTTACTCTTCAACGGCAGAGTTATTGTGACACAGACACACGGTTCTCAAAGCCTAAAATAATTGCATTCTGGGACTTTACGTAAAATGTTTGCTAATTTAAACCAACAAAAGGTTTTCTGATGCTTGGCAAATAACAGAAAACCCTGGTGGTGTGTTGGTTAAGTGCTATGGCTGCTCACCAAAAGGTCAGAAGTTTGCATCAAACAGGTGCTCTTTGGAAACTCTACAGGGCAGTTCTGCTCTGTCCTACAGGTTCACTGTAAATTGGAATCAACTCAACAGTAACAGAAAAATGTACATATGTATTGCTTGTACTCCCACTGCCCTAGTACATCACTGGTACAAGTAAGATTGTGACTGGGTAGGGACTAGGGCTCTAATTCTGTAGACATTTGGGGTTGTGCAAACCTTCAGACGGCCTTCATATAACATCAACATGTTGATGGCCCTTGTACTCTACCTGACTGACTCCATACAGCTATTTGGTTACATAAATATCGATGGAGTTAAGAGAGCCTTCTAGGAGAAATGAGTATTTCTGATTTATTTACCATTGCCTGGGACACATTTACAGTAAGACCTAGGAAGCAGTAATCCAGGAAAGACGCCAAGGAAAAATGATGGGGATGAAGAGTATGGAATAGAAAGTATTAGTTCTGGCCACAGTGGAGACTAGTAGTAATTTCTTACCCAGCCCAGCTAGCCTAGAATCTTGGATAAACTTATGGGGTAAATGGATTGTGTGGGGTAAATATAAAGACCCACATCACAAAACCTGTAAACCTTGGGGCCCAAGTGTGTATACACGTGTGTGTGTTGAACACTTCTGATTGAAGTTCTTCACTATGTCTCAGAAGCCACCTCAATTAGTGGAAACTGATTATTCGGTGGTGGCCGCACCTTTGTTTCAGAAGACTCAAAAGCCGAAGTTTCACTGGTAGTGAGCCTATAGGTGGACCTAAAGCAAACAAGAATTAGGACCATGACGTTGTTAAGACTTAGTTCCCAAGGTCTTGATAGTAGCAACAGAATAGTAACAGAAGCTAGACGGTGGCTGAGTGAGAGCATCTAGAAGACAGCAGCACAGCCATCTGCTTTTTGGGAGAAAATAGTAGAGGAGGTCATACGAATTTGTGTTCATCAGGCAAAACAATAAGCAGAACTGACTGCTGAGTACTGAGGGATGGCTAAATATTTGGGCAAAGGGGTCCTATGAAAGACTGGAATTCCTACGAGGGAAGTGAATGGAAACACTAAGCCATGGGAATTGAGGTTCTAATGTAACTGTAGCATACAGTTTTAGTCAGTGAGTAATTCAGATTAAGATATTTAGTTTACATAGTAAAAGATACATTTAGCCATAAATATGTAAGTAATCATTATCTGTTGCTTAGTAATATCAAGTTTCATCATTCTTCTCTTCTAATGCACAGCAATGTGATACAAGTAAGAACTCCTAGTTGGATACTTTTGTATTTAGATGTTAACATGAATCTTGATTGGTATAAGATGACAAAGATGAATGATGTGAGCTCCATGTAACCAGTAAGGGGAATCTTTTTTTTTTTTAATTTTTATTTAACATAACAGTGAAAATGTACATTCACATATAAATTTACATGCCCCCCTATATGCAGCTTCCAGTGCTCTCCCTGTCCGGTGACAGCACACTATTCCTCTCTGCTCCATACATGTCTCATCCTCCCAATAGTCTCCTTTCCCCTCCTGTCCGTCCACTCCCCTTCCTCCAGCCAGAGGTCAGCAAGATGATATCCTATAGATATATAGAACCATAAAGTGCTTCCAATATATGGTCACTCTGCCTTGCCAGGTCCAATCCATTCCTGTCCAAAGAGTGGACCTTTGTTATGATTTATGGGAAAGGGCAGCATCAGGGCAGGGGGCCATGCTCTCAGAGGAACCCCAAAACTGCTGGACCATCAGTTGAGGTCTTTTAGTGGAGATCTCATGATGCACCTCTTTATTCTTGTGTTGCCAGTGAGACTCCTCTCTGTGAGCTCCATCGTGGCTATCACTGGTGGTGGCCAGGCACCATCTGGTTCTTCTGGTCCCAAGTCGATGTAGGCACCCACTCTTATGGGTCTCTCTGTCTTCTCAGTTGTCCTTAATGGATGTCATTTTGGTCCTCAGTGAGCATCCGTTCCTGTTGAGTTGGGACCATTTGCTGTGTCCTCGGATGGCAGCTTGGCAGCTTTTAAGACCCCAGATGCCACTCACCAATGTGGGGTGCAGAGAGCTCTCTTAGCAAAACGCTAGTTGTGCCAATTGGCCTGGAATTCGCCTAAGAGCATGGTCCTCTGCCCCCCGCCCCAGCTACTCTATCCTTGCAGCATTGAGTTAAGATGGAAGGAGTACTCAAGTTATACTGAAGTCCACTTAATGTTGTTCTTGTTCCTAATGTGTGCTGTCACTGCTTTCTCCCAACTAGATTTCTATTAACTATCTAAACTAAACCCTCCCCCATCACCCTCCCTCCCTCCCCTCCCTTGCAGCTGTCAAAGAGTCTTTTCTTCTGTACACAAGTCTGTTTTTGAGATCTTATCGTAGAGGTCTCATATAGTATTTTTCATTTTGTCACTGGCTACTTTCACTCAGCATAATGTCTTCCAGTTGAAACCAGGTTAGGAGATGTTTCCCGGAATCATCGTTATTCTTTGTCATTGCATAGTGCTCCATTGAGTACATGTACTACAGTTTACCTATCCATTCTTCTATTGTTGGGCATCTGGGTTGATTCCATCTTTTTGCTATCATGGACTGTGCTGCGATAAACATTCTGGTGCATGTGTCCGTTGGTGTGAAAGGCCTTGATTCTGTAGGATATATTCCAAGTAGTGGAATTACTGGGTCAAATGGTATATCAATATCCATTTTTTTAAGGAAGTGCCAGATTGCCTTCCAAAGAGGCTGGACCATTTTGCAACCCCACCAACAGTGTAGGAGGGTTCCACTTTCTCCACAGCCTCTCCAGCATTTGTTGTTGGGAATCTTTTATTAATACGTTACCTAAAATGTCTTTTTATGTTCTGTTTTTGACATTGTCAAATAAACATATATATTAGCCACTTTCTATTACTTGCTTTTGGCTGTGTTCTTGTGTAGTAAAATGCCTGCTTTGTAATTTGCTACACACTAGGGAGAAAGAGTCAGAACTTTATCTTTTTGTTTTGTATATTTTATAGTTTTTTTAACCTTGTTTTAAGCTGATTGAGCTGATATAATCACTGAACTCATTTTCCTTTGACTCAAATAGTTATTTTTTATGTCAGACTCAGGATATTAATTTCATAGATTTTCTTCTTGTATATGATTTTGCAATGATCACTGACACCTGTCAAGTGATAGGGAGAGAATGGCTAAAATGAACTCAGTTGTGCTTCTCCTTATATCTTTTCAAAAATCTGAGAGAGCCTCAATTGGAGCCTCGGTAGTGCAGTGGTTAAAAACTTAGGCTGCTAGCCAAAAGACTGGCAGTTTGAATCCGCCAGCCACTTCTTGGAAATTCCACGAGGAAGTTCTACTTTCTCCTACAGAGTCACTGTGAGTTGGAATAGACTCAAAGTTAACAGATTATTTTAAAAGCAGATTTTAAACAGTAAAATCTCCATTTTTAACATAAGTCTCCTACTATTAGTAATGCTAACTGCTAAGCAGTGTATTGACTGGGTTTATATTTGTTACTCAATTAAACTTTTGAAACAGCCCAGAGGCATGTTAGCATTATTATCTGAGGACATGAAAGCTTAGAAAAGTGAAATGACTTGTCCAAAGTGACAAGAATATATGGTCTCATGTAAATCACAGAGTTGTTTAAAATATCAGTTTCCTCTAATAGAAATGAAATATTAGTCTAGCTCCATGAATAATGACATCAGTAGAACATCTTTAAAAAATACCCTTCAAAAATGTACATGAACACAAGCAAAGAGAGTAAACCAGATGAAAAAAATCCTTTACGGTAAAATTAAGATCTCAATATAATACCGAAATCTGTAAAGAGTATTTGTCATGTATAATGCAATTCATAACAACTTGTAAGTAGACACTAGAAAGTATTCAATGAAGATGCTACCTGTTCTTTTTATTTTTCATGATTAGACTAATATGGAAGGATGTAATTTAGAACACGAATACCTGATAACTGCAGATGAGAGTTAAACACATGGCGCAAAATACAGGTTAGCCAACAAAACACTTTGCTGAAGGACAAAACTCTCAACTCAATTCTCGCAATTGTCAGATCATTAAAGATAGAAGGCCAACTGATGTTGGAATAATGTCCCTTACTCCTTCATTTTTATTTTTTCAGAAAGTTAATTTTAGCGAAACAAAGGTGACCTCTAATTTCTACAGGATTAAGCTGAAGTGGTAAAAAGAAGGGTTATGTCAGTGGAAAAACATACTACATAGGTAATGTGTTGTTGTTAGGTGCTATTCAGTCAGATCCGACTCATAGTGACACTGTGGGTAATATGGTATGGCAAATAAATCAGAAAGCAAGGAAAAGGCCTTTAATAGTGACAATTGCTATTGAGAAAGCATTTCTGATTAAAAACCAAGGAAAAAGCTATTGTTTTTGGGGGGGGAGTATCAAGGCACAAGTGCTCTTAGAGCTATATGTTATTTATGTTGATTTTTTTTCAATTGTATAAAATATTCAAATTGTGCTTGATAAACTGGTACAAGAAGATTCTTTCACAATCCTCTTGTCCTTTTTTTTTAAAGCAATTTTTTCCCAGTAGGGTTGGGAAATTACAGCCAGATGGCTCTACTATCATGAATAAATATTTCCCTTCCCCCAAGCAAAATTGCAATATATAATGTATTCAGTGCAGAGTTTTATGCTGTATTGTCTTTAAAGCTTTACATATCCACTTACAAAGTTAAAACTACAAGATGAACAGCTACTTATTTTGTAATAAAATATGCTGCAACTATGTGCATATAACTGCATTAAACTTCACATTAATCTGAGGAAGATTTTCTACCCTATAATAGCTTGAAATATGCTGCTTTATTTTAATTTTCCTCTGTCTCAGGGAGCTAAAATTATGTTTGTTTTTGTGGTGGTTTTATTTCTCAGAACAAGGCCATGTCAAAGGAAAAACAAAACTTTGTTAACAATATTTATCTTTTGTTTTGTTTTGTTTTTCACCTAATGTTTCAATAGCTTGCGGAAATCGGTGTTCTGGAAGCACAAATAAAGAAGTAGGTGGAGAAATGAAAATAGGCCTTGGGTTATGTTGTAAAAAAAAAATGAGGATGAACTCAAGGCCTCAATTGCTTGGATTTAATTTCCTGTAGAGTAAATCCCTTCTCAGGCACCCGTGGCTAAGTTTGTTATTTAGCACTTCACTGAGTCTCTTTTTGAACTCTACAAAGAAACAGACTCAAGGTCACAGGGTACAAGGGCTTTGCCTTGTTCTCAGTGGGAGTGCGAGCCATCCCCTGACACACAGTTCTGACCCTTTTAATACATGGTGATTGCGTTTCACCCTTGATCACTGGATAGGAATTACCCATGCAAAGCAAATTGCTTTTGCTAATCTTGGTCATATGGCACATTCCTGTTGAAAACTAAAGACAGATTACTAGAGACAGAAGATGCAAGAAAAACTAAATTAACTGTACTTTTTTTTAAAAAAAAATGTTTTGGTTTGTTTTTCTATATGTAGCATATATTTAGTCTTACAAATGTAACTCCTTTGCTTTCTTTTCCAAATTTTGAATTTTCTAAGCATGATTGTCTAACATATTTTGCTTTTACAAATAATGATCAATGTTCATGTTAGAAAATAAAACCCTTAATTAGTTACAGCTGGAGTACAGTCACCAGGAGTAATCTAGGTTATCGACTCCAATCTCTCTGCTTCATGGATGATGCCAATCTAGAAGGACTGGGTGGCAGCAATCTTCCCCAGTGTCATGAAGTTAATTCATAGACAACTGAGATTTGAACTCAAATCTTGGACTCACGGCAAAGTTGCTTCTCGTGACATCTTGTTACCTCTAGGTAGAGTGGCTCACTAGTCATTTTCCTTCTGACTTTTCCTTTCCCTTGTTTTATATAATACGCTTCAAACTTCTACCATTAAGACTGCTATTGATGAGAGGATGACTTCAGTCAATGTTTTCTTTCTAGTATATTCTGAAGTTATGAGGAATCATTCAAGGCAGGATTCTGAAAAGCTGCTCTCAGATTGTTAGGACAGTTCTACAGAGTTCTCCAAGAGATGCATGACCAGCAACTACTACATTGGCTAAATATGCTTTTCTAAGGCCAGAGCCTTTGATTTTCTGTCTCAAGAAGTGGACTCTCACTTCAGTCTTATTTTCAGAAAAAAATTGCTGTAGCATATAGTGGTAGAGAATCGCTCTTAGATCCCATCACGTTGGTTCCGATTCATAGCAACCACATATACAAAGAGACAAAATGCTAACCTGGTTGTGCATCATTGTCACAATCCTTGCCTTGGTTGTGCCTACTGTTTTGTAGCCATTGTGCCAATCAATGTCACCAACGGTCTTTCTCTTCTTCACTGCCTCTCTAGTTTAACAATTGTGATGCCCTTGGGAGCCCTGGTGATTCACTAATAGGAGTTCAGCTGTTAACCAAAAGGTGAGCAGTACCAATCCCCCAGTCACTATGCAGTTCTACTTCATCCTATGGGGTCACTATGAATCAGAATTAACTTCATTATAATGCATTTAGTTTCGCTTAGCAGAGAGTAAGTCGCTCTAGTATTTAACTATTTAGAGAATCATCCACATTACATTTCAACATAGAAATATATAAAATATTTATTCTAAAGTTTGTCAGATTTTTTCTTCCTCACACACTTAAAAAAAAAATCACATAATAGATACACTTTGCAATGATAAAATATTTTCATATTCTATTTAAAATTCTGAGAACTTGGAGGTCTTAAAATTTCTGAAATGTTGTTATTTTTCTAAAACTACATTTTCAAATCTGTGTAGGAATTTTTAGCTTTACTTTTAATTTTTTATATTTGAGTATTGTCATACAGAAACTTCCTATTAATTGATACATATGTATTATTTTCTTTTCTGTCCAGCTGTCAGTTAAACTAAGCTTTGTGATTCTGAAAAGGAGAAACCAAAATATTTTAAAGATCTGAATACACATAAATACCTCTTGGTATTGTTGTGAGAATTATTGATTCCCAAAAGAAAATTATTTAAATTATGTGGCAAAGTGATAATATTAAGTCCCAAAGATATCATTATAAATATATGTTTCATTTTTATCAATATTACAAAAGGATAGTTAACATTTCAGTGTAGAAAAACTTTGGTGAAGGTTTTAATTTATATGCAACCAAAATATAACTCAATTTGTAGTGAGTTATTTACATAAATTAAAAATATTTCAGGATGAATGGATGATGTAAATACAAAAAAATGTTCAAAATGGTAATTTTCTGAAAAACTCTGTGTTGTCTATGGCAGTACAGTATACTGTAAAGATGCAGCTTAGCAGTTACACTAAGTTGAACTGCAAATTGCACCTTGGGAGCCCTGGTGATTCACTATTTAGGAGTTCAGCTGTTAACCAAAAGGAATATTTTGCTTCTGAAAACATACATTGTTAGTACTACTTACTTGATGGAGAAAACTATCCCATCACAGGAAGTTAGCATTAGTCTGGGGCAGGAAACTCTCTCAGAGTCTGTTTATCCACTGAACTTTCCCTTTATTTTTATCACCATTACTATTGTGACAGGAATTATAGATTCAACCTGTAGGGGAGATCTTTCCTTTCTCAATTTTGGCCCTGTTGGTAGTGTAGAGGTTATGAGCTCAGGCTGCTTAACTGAAAAGTTGGTAGTCGAAATCTACCAGCCATTCCTTAGAAGCCCTATGTGGCACTTCTATTCTGTCCTACAGGTTTGCTATGAATCATAGTCAACTTGATGACAACAGATTTATTGTTGTTGTATGTTGTTTGATTCTTGGCCAGGATACCTAGAAGCCTTAGACCGACAAAATGAAAAGGACTATTTCTAGCAGTTGGGCAGAGATTAATGGAGTTAGAAAACACCCTTAGCTGGTGGCCTCCATAGGAGCTTCCTAATCTCCTGAGTCTTGTGAATGGAATTGAAAGATTGACAAGCACAAAATGATAATTCCAAAGCAAAACCGAAGGGGAGAACCATTAAGGGCTTTTAAAGTACAAGTCAGCTTCCATGTGCTTTTTTCCCTCCTTCCCCTACAACTTCTACTTTGTTTTCATGTCCCTTTCTTCACAGGTAATTAATTCCTGCTGTGATGTTGTTGTTATTGTCCTTAGGTGGAGTCTAGTTGGTTCCAACTCATAGCAATCCTGTGTGCAGCAGAGGAAAGACTGCCTGGTCTTGTGTCATCTGTTAATTGTCTCTGTGCTTGAGCCCATTGTTGTAGTCCGTCTCTCTGTCAGTCCCTCTAGCTGAGGGTCTTCCTCCTCTCTGGTGACCCTTTGCTCTACCAATCATGATGGCTTTCTCCAGGGACTCATCCCTCTTGATATGGCATTAGCTGATACTGAAACCCAGTACTAAATGAATTTCTGTTTCTTGATGCAGAATTTTTTAAAGGCTTAAGTGCCACTTTCTGTTGCTGATCCATGCAACACACACACACATACACACACACACACACGTTCCCCAACCCACCAAGGCTCAAAAGAACAGGGTTTCCATTTTTAAATGCCAGTCACTAGAGAACAGGAAAAATAGAAGGATATTTTGGGGTTGGAGGACTACTCTCTGCCTTCCAAATTACACTGTATGTATAGGCACTCCTCCCCATCGGTCCTGTTTTGTGACCCATGTTGGAGGCCCTTTCACTTCTATTGCTACATCAATACTACCTTATTTATCTGGTGTTTTTCTTCTCTTTGATGAAATCATAAACAAAATTGTGTGTATATATGGAAATACAGAATAACTTTTATAAGGTTAAAGTTTTAACAGATTAACTTTGCATTATGAATATTTTACACTTTTAAAGGTCAGCCCAGGGATTCTTATTTTTGTAGGAGTCAACTTAAATTGTGAACGCTAAAAGACAGCAAAAAATATAGTTTGTGTGTGTCAAGGTAAATCAAAAACCAAACAAAAACCAATGAATAAGTGAAGAAATTGATTTACGCAGGCTACTGCAATAGAAAGATCAACTTAGGTCCAAAAGTCAGAGTTTCTTGGAAGGATGACTTTGTCTTAGAAATTATAGGACATGGCATGTGCTAGGTCTGTTAACCAAAAGACTGGCAGTTCAAATCTGTCAGACACTCTTCAGAAATTCCCTAGAGTACCTCTACTCTTTCCTATAGGGTTGCTATGAGTTGGAATTGACTCAGCATCAGCAGGTTTGGTTTCTTTAGTGGGTACACAAGCTATCGAATCCTAGTGGTACAGTGGTTAAGAACTCTGCTGCCAATCAAAAGGTTAGCAGTTCGAATCCTTCAGCCTATCTTTAGAAACCTTATAGAACAGTTTTATCCTGTCCTATAGTGTCTCTGTAAGTCACAACTAACTTAATGGCAATGGGTGTTGTTTTTGGTATACAAGTTATAGGTTGAGTTCTTTTATAGCTGGGAATAATTTTTTAATTAGAGAAGTTATCAGTTAATTAATAAGTGTCCAGCTAATTTCAGGGGAATAAAACCACCCAGCTGATCATGTAGAAGACCAAGAATAAGACTGCATTGCCTTTTCTTAGAGTTGTGATTTTTTTTTTCTTTGATACTACACCAAAACTCAACAACTATAATTCCTTAAAGGTTAGACACAATGTGGAATATTGTATCAATAAGCTTTTCAGAGTCCAATGCATCATTATCTATTTATCTTCTTCTTTGAATAGATCTTCTACCCAGGTGTTATAACATCATACATAAGTCATACAAAAAATATTCTGTTGCTGAGTAATATGGACCTTATAAATGGTGACATATTTCATGATACATATCAAAAAATAACATTCACTAATATCACTAATGCTTTATACCAAAAAAAGTCCTTTATAGTATTTGGAAGCTCCTAGTGTTGGTTACAAGGTTTCTAAAATTCCAGCTTTTGTCTAAAAGTTTAGATTTTATCATCAGCAGCAAACACTTCTAGTTGCTTTCCTTAAGTAAGACTCAGTTACCTCAATCTGTGTGCTGAGAAAATAATCTGAGAAGCTGGTCTGTGTGAGGAACGAGGAATCAGGATTACAGGAAGACTCATTAACAACCTGCATTATGTGGATGACACAACCTTGCCTGTTGCAAGTGTAGAGGATTTGAAACACTTATTGTTGAAGAACAAACACCACAGACTTCAGTATGGATTGCACCTCAACATCAAGAACACAAAAATCCTCACAACTGGACCAGTATGCAACATCCCGATAAACGGCAAAAGGTCTGAGGTTGCCAAAGGCCTCATTTTGCTTGGTTCCACAATCGACACCCATCCAAACAGTAGTCAAGAAATCAAAAGACACATTGCATTTGAGAAACTGTGCTGCAAAGGACCTCTTTCAAGTGTTGAAAAGTAAAGATAGCACCTAGAAGACTAAGGTGCGCCTGAACCAAGCCGTGCTACATTCAGTTGTGTGTGAAAGCTAGACAATGAATACGGAAGACAGAAAAACTGATGCCTTTGAATTGTGGCACTGGAGAAGAATATTGAATATACCATGAACTGCCAAAAGAGCAAACAGATCTGTGCTGGAAGAAGTACAACCAGAGTGCTCCTTGGAAGCAAAGATGGCAAGACTTACATACTTACATACTTTGGACATGTTGTCAGGAAGGATCAGTCCCTGGAGAAGGACATTATGCTTGGTAAGATAGAGATTCAGTGAAAAAGAGGGATACCTTCAACAAGATGATTGACACAGTGGCTGCAACAATGGTTTTAACCATAAAAGCAATAATGGGCATAGCCCAGGGTTAGACAGTGTTTTGTTCTGTTGTGCATAGGAGTGCTATGAGTCAGAAATGACTTGATGGCACCTAATAGCAATAGTAAGTTTTACTTTGTTGATTCTTGAGAAAATGCCTGTCAAATACACAATTTCAAGTAACTACAATTAATGTGTTAGCCCTTATTTGGGGCAAAACTGGTGTTACACACACATACACACACACAAAAAGTAGCTCCTGGAGACCTGGACTACATGGCATTTATTTATTCATTTTTCTAAGTGCAGTTCCCAGCACCAATGGTTGTATAAGGCAGAGTGTCTTCCCTGGACAGGACTGTTGATCTTTGATACGCAGCAGAGGTGCTTCATGCATACATATTCTCACTTCTTCACATTAAATGTTAAAATATGTATACCCAAAAGTTGAGTTTCAAATTTAATAAATTTTTTTTTTCATTGCTTCATCAAGAATATTCTAAAGTCTAACAGATGTTTTTCTTTTTCTTTTTTTTTTTTTGGTATGGTGGGTATATGGCAATGACAAGTGAAAGGGCTTCTGATGCAGTTTGGTTTTGTTTTGGTTTGTACTAAAAAAATCAACAGTTTTACCTATCACTGTTTTTCCGTCATCAGTGTAAATGTCAACACATTAAAAATGCAAAAATAATGTCAGTATTGTTATTAAAATAATTTTGACTGTGAACAGCTTTTGAGGACCCCCAAGAGCCAAAGCACCAGACCACAATTTGAGAACTACTGATTTAGTGTGATGACAATGTAAGTCAGGAGCCAAAAAAATGGCATTCCTTGGACTAAACCCAGCCTGAAGGCCTGCTCCACTTGGGTGCCTTCACCTCATTTGTAATGCCTTTCGACAGGCATGCATTCCCAGTTCCCTGCAGTTCCCCTAGTTGCCCATCCTGAGTGCTTCTACTGCGCTTGTGTTAACTGGCTCAGTAGACAGCTGAGTCTATGATTGCTGCCACAGGTTAGCCCAGGCAATTCATTAGGACAGGTCAAAAGTTAAACTGTAAGTCTTCGAAAGTCACTATTTGAGAATAGTATGATTGTTTTCACTGAAAACCTAAGAAAATCACCTGAATGACCATAATAAGTAGTTAACTGTGATAAGAATTCAGCAAACAACCCAGTTACGGTATCAGTCAATGATATTTTATACATTAAAACTATTAATTAGAAAATACACCTAAATTTAGACCCACTAAGTAACATGTAAGATCCACAATAAGAAAATAGCAAAATTTTATCAAAGGACATGGAATAGTTTAAACAGTAAGTAGCAGCAGCAACATTATTGATTAGTGATCATATTTGCTGTCATTTGTGTCGTTACTTGCTGTTGAGTCTTCAGGGGACGTATGTATGACAAAATAAAGTATTGCCTTGTCCCGTGCCATCTTTATACTTGTTGGTTATGTCTGAGTCTATTGTTGTGGAGACTGTGTCAATCCATTTCGTTAAGTGTTTCTTTTGTTTTAGCTGACCCTCTAACAAACATTTTCTTTTCTAGTGATGGGTATTTGCTGATGATATATCCAAAATAAATGAGCCAAAGTCTTGGCATTCTCATTTCTCAGGGACGTTCTGGTTGTATTTCTTCTAATGCTGATTCATTAGTTCTTCTGGCAGACAATGTATATTCAAGATTTTCTGCCAACACCACAGTTCAAATGCATCAGTTCTTCTGTCTTACTTTTTCATTGTCTAGCTTTCCATGTGCATGAGAAAACTGAAAATATCATTACTTGCGTTAGGCACATTTTAGTCACCAACATGACATATTTGCTTCTTAAAACTTTAAAGAAGTCTTTTGAAATGGATTTGCCCAAAGCTAAATATAAAACCCACTGCTGTCTAGTCAACCTTGTAGGTCAGTGTAGACCTGCCCAATAGAGTTTCCAAGGAGTACCTGGTGGATTTGAACTGTCAACCTTTTGGCTAGCTGACATAGCCCTTAACCACTATGCCACCAGGCTTTCTGTATAATTGGCATGGTTTCCAATGAGAATATATATTCATATATTGCTTACATAGCAAATTTGTTATATTTTAAATACACACATGTTTCCAACTTGACAGTGATGGGTTTATACGTTTCTATAAAAAACTGAATAATTGACTTTTCTCAAACTTTTACTGAGAGTATCACGGCAGGCTCAGAGTAAGACACTGAAGGTGCAAAAATAAGGTCCTCATCCTCAGGTGGCCTGTGATCCGTCAGAGAAAATCGACGCACTAGCACACCCTGCTAAGGACCGTAGAAGTGATGCTCATGACGTTGTGCTAACAGCAACGATGGCAGGCCTTCCTTAGGGGCTGAGAAATCTGTCTGTGAGAGTCAGGAGATGTACAGCAGAGACAGCGACTGTCTCCAAAAGGGTCCTGGGGAACATAGACAAGGGGCACATTTCTAATAAAAGAAGCAACGTGTGCAAGAGGCAATTGAAGTGAGGCAATAGGAATATGAAAAAACAAAGAATAAAACTCACTGCTGTCAAGTTGATGAGATAATAAGAATACCTGCTGCCATTGAGTCAATCCTGACTCATAGCAGCTCTACAGGACAGAGTAGAACTGCTCCATAGAATTTCTAAGGAGCCTTTAAGGGGTTCAAACAGCTAACCTTTTGGCTGGCAGTCTCACCTCTTAACCACTAGGTCACCAGGGTTTCCAAAATGAGAATAAACAGAACTCCTGCTGTAAAGTCTATTCCGACTCATAGTGACACTGTCGGACACAGTAGAACTGCCCCACAGCATTGTCAAGGACAGTCTGGTGAATTTAAACTGCCAAGTTTTGGCTAGCAGCCACAGCACTTTACCACTACGCCACCAGGGTTTCTGAAATGAGAATAACATCCATCCACTGCCATTGAGTCATGTCCAACTCATAGCGACCCTAGATGAAATGAGAATAGATGCCTCTAAACTACAGTTACAGGTCTACTACATGCTAGGCAGAAAGGAAATAATAATAATAATTGAGACTCTAATACTTTCAGTGTCTTCTTTGATAACTTATTTTGTGGTTTCTTCCTTCTTTCCTGCTACTGCTCTAAAGACTTGTTCCACTGGGTGGCTGTCCATGTTCTAAGCAATACTAGCTTTCACACTCTAAACTGTGCCATTTCCCTCACTTTCCACCTGTGTCTGTTTTACCTCCAGTCATTGCTTTAACATTGCCTGCCTGGTTTTGTGTTGTGTCTTGTAAAGACCTAAGTGCCCAGAGGTTTTATGAAAACAGCCACTTAAAAAAAATATGTGATCTGACTTTTAAAAAACAATGTCACTAGGGGTTATAATGCATTTTCTTCTTAAAAACCAATTAAATGTAAAACTTTTCAACAAACGAGGCATTAACATCAGACCACATGTGACTGTTGTGTTAGAAATACCCTGTGCTATTAAGAACTTAACAAAAGCGAGAAATTCAATGTGGTCACATTGCGTAAAAGATGTCATGGGGAGCAAGAATACAAGTCAGGCTGACCTGGGCTGGCTTTAAAAACAATACTTCATTGCTAGTATTTTTTATCTTTGAAAAAGATACATTTCTTTTTACGTTCATGCAACAAGTAGCAGATTAAAATTAACAATTTATTTTATTTTATATTTTCTTTAAGTAGAAAAATATTTTGTACCACTTTTTTTCTTCCATCTTTTATAATCAGGTGATGAATGTTTGTTCCACCTAAACTTTACATTTCTCCTATGTTCATGTTTGAGTTAAGTTGCAATTTCTCCATCTCAAATATTTCAAACCTCATTTTTGTGTATATGGAAGAATGTATATCTCTTACATTCCTTGCATTCCCATTCATTTCTTTATTGGTAATAATATTTATCCATTTTTTTACTTGGTAGCACATTCTATGCTTGGTTTCACTCACTGTGCATTTCTTAAGCCACTGGCATATGAAAAAATGGATCACACAAATATTCACTTTCACAATACCATCTCCTGGACAAAGAAAAGTCAGCCTCAAAGCTCTTATGTGAGGTTTAGACAGTGAATGTCTGGAATCCTGTGCCACAGAGATTACTCTGGTGCCACGGCTGAGCCAGCCACCAGAACTTCCCAGACAAGCTCTTACCTCTTCCCCTGTTTAAAGGGGTTCCAAAGCAAGCACCTCGTAGGTAAGGAGTATCTGTTCTTTTTATTTTAAAGGAGTGAGTAATTCTTAGCACACTTAGAGAAGTCCAAGCTAATGTTATGTTTAGCAGTTCTTCTTCATTAAAAGTCTGGCCCACTTTATCTTCACAACAACTTTAAGAAGGTGATTTAGTTCCATTTTACAGATAAAGCAACTGAGATTTAGAGACATAAAGTAACAAGGCCATGTAGTATTTACATAGCAAATACTTGAGCTCTGCTCTCTTCAACATACATCAAAATTCAGGCTCTCATTACTGCAGTAGCCCTTGGCAAGTAGTGGATAAGAGCTACATCTGCAAACCAAAAGGTCAGCAGTTCAAATCTACCAGCTGCTCCTTGGAGTCTTATGGATCAGTTCTACTTTGTTCCGTAAGGTTGCTGTGAGTTGCACTTGACAGCAAATATTTTGTTTTACTATCACTATGCTAAACTCTGTAGGGCATGGAGAATATCTAACGCTAATCCTGCCACATGACAAGGCCAAATAAATGTTAGACGTCATCTTCATGACATTTACGTCATCACTATCAGTCACCATTGTGATTACCATGATGATCACCATTATCATAATCTACCCTGATGGCTAAGCATTATTTACTTATGTACAAATTCAAATTGAAACTGAAGAAAATTAGAACAAGTCCACAAGAGTCAAAGTGTGGCCTTAATATATTCCTCTTGAGTTTAAAGACCATCTCAAGAACAGATGTGATGTGTTGACCACTAATGACTGAAGCCTAGAGAAATTGTGGAATTACATAAAAGACATAATCCATAAAAAGAGCAAGAGGTTGTTAAAAAGACAGGAAAGAAAGAAAATAATAAACTGGATGTCAGGAGTGACTCTGAAACTTGCTCTCGAATGTCGAGCAGCTAAAGCAAAAGGAAAGAATGGCGAGGTAAAAGACCTGAACAGAAGACTTCAAAGGGCAGCTCGAGAAGACAAAATAAAGTATTACAGTGACGTGTGAAAAGAGCTGGAAATGGAAAACCAGAAGGGAAGAACACATTCTGCTTTTCTCAAGCTGAAAGAACTGAAAACAAAATTCAGGCCTCGAGTTGCAGTAGTGAGGGATTCTACAGCGAATGTATTAGAAGACTCAGGGAGCATCCAGAGAAGATGGAAGGAATACACTATACCGGAAAGAACTGGGCGATGTTCAGCCGTTTCAAGAGGTAGCACGTGATCAGGAACTGATGACACCGAAGGAAGAAGTTGAAGCTGCATTGAAGGTAATGGCAGAAAACAAGGCCCGAGGAATTGATGGAATATCAATTGAGATATGTCAATGAACAGATGCAGTGCTGGAAATGTTCACTTGTGTATGCTAAGAAATGTGTAGGACAGCTACCTGGCCAACTGACTGGAAGAAAGCCATACTTAAGCCCATTCCAGAGAAAGATGACCCAACTGAATGTGAAAATTACCAAACAATATCATGAACATCACATACAAGTAAAATTTGCTCAAGATCATTCAAAAGCAACTGCAACAGTAGATTGACAAGAAAGTGCCAGAAATTCAAGCTGGATTCAGAAGAGGATGTAGAACCAGAGACACCACTGCTGATGTCAGATGGATCTTGGCTGAAAGCAGAGAATATCAGAAAGATGTTTACCTGTATTTCATTGACTGTACAAAGGCATTTCACCGTGTGGCTAATAACAGTTGTGGTTAACATTGTGGAGAATGGAATTCTTGAACACTTAATCATGCTCATAAGGAAACTGTACAAGGATCAAGAGGTAGTCACGCAAATAGAACAAGGGTATACTGTATGATTTAATGTCAGGAAAGTTGTGCATCGGGGTTGTATTTTTTCACCTTAACTTTTCAATCTGTATGCTAAGCAAATACTTTGAGAAGCTGAATTGTATGAAGAAGAAAGAACTATCAGGACTGGAAGACAATTTGTTAACAACCTGTGTTATGCAGACAACAACATTTTACTTGCTGGAAGTGAAAAGGATTTGAAACACTTTCTGATGAAGATCAAGGACCACAGCCTTCAGTATGGATTGCCCCTCAACATCAAGAAAACAAAAATCCTCACAGCTGGACCAGTAGGCAACATTATGATAAACAGAGAAAGGATTGAGGTTAACAAGGATTTCATTTTACTTGGGTGCACAGTCAACACCCATGGAAGCAGCAGTCAAGAAATCAAAAGGCGCATGCATTGGGAAAATAAAGTACTGAAAGGGAAAGGTGCCACCTGGAAGACTAAAGTGCACCCGATCCAAGTTATGGTATTTTCAGTCACATCACATGCATGAGAAAGCTGACAGTGAGTGAAGAAGATAGAAGAAGAATTGATGCCTTTGAATTGTGATGTTGGGGAAGAATGTTGAATGTACCACGGACTGTCAAGAATACAAACAGATCTGTTCTGAAAGAAGTACAACCAGGGTGCTCCTTGGAAGCAAAGATGACAAGACTGCACCTTACATACTTTGGACATGTTGTCAGGAGGGATCAGTCCCAGGATAAGGGGATCATACTTGGTAGAGTGGAGGGCCGGGAAAAAGAGGAAGGCCCTATACGAGGCGGATTAACAATGTGGCCGCAATGATGGCCTTAAGTGTAAAACTGTGGACCTGGCACAAGACTGGGCAGTGTTTCGTTCTGTTGTTCATAGGGTTGCTGTGAGTCGGAACCGACTCAACGGCACCTAACAACAACAACAACAACAAGAAAACTGCAATTCAAAAAGGAAAATATTTGTTCTTGGCCTCTGACCACTGTTTTTCTAACTGCAAAACTCTCCCTGTACCATCTTGCCTCTCACAGAATTATTGTCTGCTGATCAAGGACTTCGTTTTTCATGGTTTACATTCATATGCTATTTCCTCAGAAACAGGAGCCACGGGAATGTAAAACAAGGTAGTGGTTAAAACCTGGGAGTAGTGAATCCAGACTTCTGGCCCTGACCATCCATGTATGTGGCTTTGCATGTAGAATATCTGTGTAAAGAATTCATTTGTCACAGAAATTTTGTTTGCTGTGAATTCTAAATGAGGTATTCTTTTCAGTATTACTTGTTCCATTTTGGAATATTTATTCTTTTCTTTTTTAAAGATCACAAGCATATTTGTGACAAAATGTGGTACCCTTTGTAAGTCAGTTTCAAATCTTGTATTGCAATTTACCATGAAAATAGACCTGTGTTCTTAACCTCGAAGGACTAAAACCAAAACCCGTTGTTACAGTTGCTTCTAACTTGTAGTGACCCTGTAACACAGAGTAGAACTGCCCCAAAGGAGTGGCTGGTAGACTTGAGCTATCAGCCGTTTGGTTAGCAGCAGAGATCTCAACCACTACACCACTGGGACTGCTTGTAGAAGAGTGACAACTCCCTACTTAATTAGGCTTCTGCTTGTGAAGTATGTGGTTTTTAAAAATTATATGTGAAGGTCTTGCATATAATCACGAGCAAGTTAAATTCAGCTGGTCTATTTATTCTGTGTCCTGTGGTGTGAGATGGACTGACACAGTGGCAGCAACAAGGGACTCAGACATAACAATTTTGAGGACGTCATAGGACTGGGCAGTGTTTACTTCTGTGCTACACTGAGTGTTCGTGAGTCACAACTAGCTGACAGCACCTAACACCATCACCGCCACTGTGATGTTTAACACTATACTAGGGCCATCGTGGATATAATAAACCAGTTGTTTCAGCCCAGTTCAGTCCTATCATTGCCGTGCAAATAGTCTGATTTTCAAACAAAAAATTACAGAAGCCCTGGTGGCATAGCAGTTAAAGCAATTGACTGCTACTGAAAGGTCAGAGGTTCAAGACCACCAGTAGCTCCGAGGCAGAAAGATGTGCAGTCTGCTTACATAGAAATTTATGGGGTAGCTATGAGTCAGCGGTGGCTTTGTTTTGTTTGTTTTTTCTTCTGAATATGTCTTGACTTGCCATTTCTACCAGTAATAAGCCACTTAATTTCATTACCCACACCCCAGCTTGTTTTCAGTATGTATAGCAGTTCATATGTCTTCAAAGAGTTTGTGGTTCTCTTTGAGTTTAGCACCAACAAATATCTGTAGGTATCATATGCTTTTAAACATAATTTTTTAGGGAGATACACAATTTGCATAGAAAAAGTTTTAACAAGTATCATTTTTTAGTAAAAATATAACCTTATTCTAGCCTTTTGTGCTCACCTCACGGACAAACATGGTTTCAATATGTTCATGGTCAAGGAAAATAGACGTAGTAAGCTCCAGAGAGCAAGCGTTATGCCTGCCATCCGGCATGGTGCCTAACACGCTAACTAAATGTCTGTTGAGTAACTAGCTGAATGAATACAATTTGCCTTGTATGGATAGAAAAGTACAGTGATTTCAGCAATTCAGTAGCTCACTCATTTATAATTTAAAATGTTTATAACAGAGTAGGAAAATGTTGATGTTGTTCTAGTTTGTTAGTAATGAGGAACCGGAAATTTTCTCTTGGTAAGATATAATATCGTACATGGATATTTTAGAGGCATTTGGAGTTTTTATAAAGTCTCTGTAAGAAATAAAATTTTTAAAGATTCTTTCTCTTTCCTACCATTTCAGTATACTTTGATTGTTTTCTTTGTAGCCTTTCCTTTTTAAGGAAGAATAGAAATGCCACAGGACACATGTCAGTATCTATAGAATTCCATCTGCTCTGATTGAATGTGGTTATAATTTCTGTAAATCAGTTACTGACCTCAGACTGACTGCATACGGCAGCTGAGGGCTGCGGAGAGGCACTCACCACCTAGAATGCAGTGAGTCAGCTCTCTGGGTTCTCCTTCCCAGCAAAGTTACTGACTCATGGGGTGACCTTAAACAAGCCTTTTGTGACTCAGTTTCTCCAAGGAAAGAAAACAGTGCTCACAAAACGGATGAAGGTAATATTATGAGCCACAGCTGAGATCAATAAGCATTTTCAAACTGTAGAAGGCAAAGCATAGCTTATTTTTACACCTTAATTATTCTTTTCTTTACGGGTGAATAATTTAAGATCCTAACCTGTTTGTGTGCATTGTGTGAGGGGTTATATGTATAAGAACATTCATTTATTTTTTGTAAGAAGAGATTTGTTTGTATAACGTGTACCAAGAACACTTGAAAATATACAAACTTCAATACATGAAGATGATAATTATGTAATATTGACAGTATTGATTTCAGATATTTTGAATAATTAAATTAATAACTAAAATAAATATAGTTTGTTTACATAAACTATGTATATTTAAAAAACAAAAACTGTCTTCTTCAGTCTGACAGCCGAATGTTTCCTAAACTGTATGGATAAACTCTTTGTTTTGGGTTTGTTTTAGCGCAGTAACCAACAGGAGGACAATCTTGCAAAAAACTCCTTCTTATCTGTCTTTACACTTTTGAAGAATATTCTTGAGCTTCTTCTCACCTGTTTTTAAATATCTTTTAATTTTAATTAAAAAATTGTCCTCACCATGGTCTTGGGGAATGTCTAGCTCAACTGGCATAACATAGTTTGTAAAGAAAATGTTCTACATTTGCTTTGGTGAGTGCCTCTGTGGTCTTAAAAGACTGTGAGTGGCCATCTAAGATACCCCACGGTCTCACCCCCTTGAGAGCAAGGGAGAGTGACGGAAACTGAAGACACAAGGTGATGATTAGTCCGAAGGACTAATGGACCACAGCTACCATGGCAGCCACCAGACCGAGCCCAGTATAACGAGACGGTGCCCTGTTACAGCCACTGACTGTTCTCACAGGGATCACAACAGAGGCTCCTACGCAGAGCTGGAGAAACATGTAAAACAAAACTCTAACTCACCAAACAAACAACAAAGACTTCCTGGCCTAGCAGAGACCGGAGAAACCCTGAAAGTCTGGCCCCTAGACAGCCTTTTAGCTCAGTAACGAAGTCACTCCTGCAGTTCACCCTTCAGCCAAAGATCAGACAGGCCCATAAAACAAAACGAGGCTAACGGAGTACACGAGTCCAGGGGCAAGGACTAGAAGGCAAGAGGACGGGAGAGCTGGTAAGAGGGAATCCAAGGACAAAAAAGGAGAGGGTTGGCATATCATGGGGTTGTTAACTAACGTCATAAAACACTGTGTACTATCAAATGAGAAGCTAGTTTGTTCTGTAGATCTTTATTTAAAGTTCAAATTTAAAAAAAAAAAAAAGTCCTCAAGTTTTGAAAAAGGAATTTCCATGCTTAAAGCTCGTTCATTCTTTTACTTATTCTACAAAGGTTATTAAGGTTTCCTATAAGTAAAGCCTATTCTAGATGCCACAAAGGTTGTGATGGACCTGACAGAAATGGTACTATCCCTTATGAAGTTCATCCGCTAGTAGAAACAAATGATGCCCGAAAACCCTGGTGGCATAGTTGTTAAGTACTACATCAACTCACAAAAAGGTCAGCAGTTCAAATCCGCCAGGCACTTCTTGGAATTCTATGGAGCAGTTCTACTCTGTCCTGTAGGGTCACTATGAGTTGGAATCAACTCGACAGCAGTGGGCTTTGAAGGGTTATCTAGAACGACCAGTCTCCTGAGGCAAATGCTTTTTGTTGCCTATAATCTCTGACACAAAGATTGTATCCACAAGTATGTTGCTATAGCCCTGCACTCCTTTTTCACTTGTGGTCAGAGTTAAAACATCTGAAAGGGATTGCTGTTTGATGCTATCATTGTTACCATACTGCTTGCCCAGTGCCTTCATTAAAAACAAAAAATATGTAACTCTTCAGTTTCCCTGCTGTGATAATTGTCTGAGTTCCCCAGCTGTGACAAATCTGAGCTATGTTATGGTCTCTGTGGAGAAGTTTGATGTAATTAAGTGCTTAAATGTCAAGCTTGTGGTCTATATGTAACCCTTGCCATTTTTCTGGGCCACTACTCTTCTCATTTTGCAGTGTCATGGGAGTCCACAAAGCAGCAATTATTTTCTTTATATAAAGACAACAAGTGGGAAGAGAGAAAATATTGGCACATAGACAGGGAAAGTGAATGAAAAAATATACAAAAAACATGGAAAAGAATTTGGACACACTGCTACTATTATTCTCTGGTAGAAGATGTATTCTATAAAACAATATATATACTACTTCTACCAAACACTAAGTAGAAGGAAGTCTCAGACTCTTGAAAGGAAATACATTCTCTGAATTCAGGATTCCACTGTAACTACTATAAACAATTTTATTTATTTTTTATTCTCTTAACAGAACATAGATAAAACTTAACGTTAATTCTATGTAGGCCTTATAACTGTTTGCATTTATTTCTCTAATCCAGATTACTATTATTGCAATAGCATAGTTCTTGAAGACAGTGTTCTATTTTTCATGTGATTCAATTTTAAGTAACCATGGATATTGGTGTGTTAAATTTTCTTCTATTGATTTTTTAATTCTTCTTTTTTAATTATTCTAATATTTTTTAAGATGAAGAGAATAGAAAACAAAAGACCTTTCTATTTTTTGAGAAAATTTTCTCTACATCAGAGTGCATGTCAGTATTTAGCTTATCCCATTCTCTCCATCATCTTGCTGTATGCATAGTCAATAGGTCAATGGTGACTTTGGCTTTAAAGTTTCTGGATTCATCCTGACAGAATCTGAATGACAGTAAAAGGTTTATTCCTTTCACCCCTGTCAGTAATTCAAAATGCTACTATACACATAGAAGTATCTTTTGGTGTTTTTAGGAGACTTAAAGTCTTTTGATACTTCACCTCATTATTGAGATATAAAATATCTTTATTTTACACTCTATGAGAGATTTCCAGTGTGAAAATGCAGGATACTCTGGGTGGTCTGTGAAGCGAATAGATTCTTCACAGTTACTCTTTTCTTCCTGGTGTGTCCTTAATTTTATTCCTCATAGCACATAGACTCTGATACACCAGAATTTAGTCTCATTCTCTTTCCACTGACCCTGAATGGCGTGCCTACATATACCGAGTATGGTGAAGAATAACCTGACAACAAACCAGCATTTACTGATACCTTAGCATTTCAGGTAATACAGTACTATAGCCTCTCACTTTTACTGTTGTTTACCGTCTCCTCAATGTAGGTCTTATCTTCCTCAACAAAATGCAAACTTCAAGGAATTAAAAACCAAAGAATTTTACACTCAGCTAAGACTTTTGGCCTTCTCAGCTATGAGCAGGAATTGACTTGATGGCAACAGGTTTGTTTTGGGGTTTAGTGTCTTATGTATCACAGATGCTTACAAAATAATTATTGTTGACTGAATGACTGACTTAAAAAATTCTAAAAAAGTAATACTAATAAAAATGATAATATATGTCCCATGACAGAACTCTAATAGATTTGGTTTAACATTCTTAAATGTCCACTTTAAACTGTATCATATAAGTAATCTGTGTATAATGTATTCTGCATATTTCTAGAATCAAGCCTGATTGCTTTTTTCTGATTTCTTTAGCAATAACAAAGTAATGCCTTTTTTCATAAAATCCAACTGCAATGTATATCAATTAATAAAAATTGATAAAACATAAATCTTTATTTGAAAGAATTAAGTCTTGATGGTCTGTTTTGGATTCTCAGGAGCATTGCTTTTATTTTTATACACAACTCTTCCCTTTGTTAAATTTTTATAGTATCTGTCTGTTCTTCATACTGTTGTTGGGTGCCATAGAATTAGTTCTGTGTGCAATAGACTGAGACGCTGCTGGTCCTGTGCGACTCTCATAACCCTTGCTATGCTTGAGCCCATCGTTCCATCTCGTCCTTGCTGACCCTCTAACTTACCAAGTATACTGTCCTCCTCCAGGGACTGGTCCCTCCTGATAACACGTCTGAAGTACATGAGATGAAGTCTCATCATCCTTGCTTTTGAAAAAAATTCTAATTGAACTTCTTCCAAGACCAACTTAGTCATTCTACTGGTTTTCATGGTGTATTCAGTATTCTTTGCCATCACCACACTTGAAAAGTATCAATTCTTCTTTGTTCTTCCTTATTCATTGTTCAGCTTGGACATAAATATAAGGCAACTGAATTTTTTACTAGAAATGTTTTTAGAGTTAAATCTCTGAGCTATTTTATTATTATGGAATAAACTTCAGCTAGGCCTGATGATCTAACAAAGTTTCTTTCTCTGAAGCACAGTTATGTTGTGATTATGAGGTAGGCTCTTCAGCCAGAATGCTACGAATAGAACTCGGTAGGAATGTGACCTTGAGAAAGCTAATGAACTTCTTTGTGCTTCAGCCCTCTCATCTGTGAAATTTAAGGAGACAACAAATACTTACCTTGTGATATTATTAGTATTAAATTAAATAGCACCTGTAACACATTTACAGCAGCCAGCAACCAGCGATGGAGCAAGGCAGACCTGACCTGAGTCACTTGGTTGGACAATCCCTGCTCCAGAGGTCCCCATGGCATTGGTCCCTGGCAGGCCTACAGCATATTTTGACATCTTCCTCAACCCAGTGCATCTTATTCCTGCTTCTTTTCACAAGTGTTGGTCCCTAATAAAAAGTTTGAAACCCAAACTGTATCTCAGCCTCTGCTTCTAGAGAACCCTTCCTGCAACATTAGCTTATCAGAATACCCCCAGAAGTTTCCCACAGATGTTTCCCTCTGTTTCCCACTGATACAGTTCATGCTTAACATGAGAATTTGATTTTGATAGTCTTCCAAAATGATTTTAACTCAAATTCATAATTTTAGTCTAAGTTCATAGAGTTATAACATCTCCTATTTCAAACTTGTTACTTCTATGCATCCATAACTGTTTAAGAAACAATTTCTAATTCTCATGTTATAAGCTAATACATGTTTGTAGGTAACCTAGAAGAAGAAGAAGGAGGGAAAAAAAAAAGAGTACAGGGAAAATTTTAAATGAGCAATAATTGTCACAAAATTAGAACCATACTATAGGTTTTGTTAATGTTATACAATAATGTAAGTAGTGTATGAATGTACCCTGATCGCTTGGTGATTAAGTACTATGTCTGATAACCAAAAGGTCAGCTGTTCAAATCCTCCAAGCACTCTTTGGAAACTCGACGGGGCAGTTCTACTCTGACCTGTAGGTTTGCTGTGAGTTGGAATTGACTTAATGCCAGTGACTGACTGACTAACTGACCAATATACTTGTATGTCTGTTATGATACCGGCTGATACTGTTATAATATCTGTCTATTCCTTATGTTGGAAACTCTAGGGGTGAAATGTGTAAGTGTGACATCTGCTAACTGCAAAGTCATTGGTTTGAATCTGCGAGGCACTCTTTGAAAACTGTGGAGAAGTTCTGCTCTGTGCTATTGGATTGCTATGAGTCAGAATTGACTCAACAGTGGTGGGTTTAATTTGGTTTTATTCCCTATATTCTCCATGAATTTACTGAAAGCTTGGGTACCAGGTATTATTATAAGATCTTTTTGCGTGTGTCTCATTTTGCATGCTTTAACCCTGTTAGGTAATAACCATTACTTGCTTACTTTATGGATAGGAAAAATAATGCCTTGATAACTTATTTGTCTGAGGTTATGGGTAAGTGTCAGACCTAGGATTCAAATTCAGTAATGCAACCCAAAGCCCATGATCTCTTACGTCTAAAAAACTACCACCTCTTTTTCTGCTTAGTCAATATTTGGCATGGTTAGGTGAGGGAATAAAGTCTAAAATCTAGTCCTCCTTAAACATCTTTACCTTGATGTTATATACGTCATGCCCAGAGCTCTTGGTAAAGAGGCAACAGACACAGTCTCCACCTTAAAAAGAGCCTAACTGGAGAGAAAGGTTACAAATAACTGACACGAATAGATGAGAGTAAATTAAATACCATCATGGGTTTAGAAAAAATTACAGATTGAACAAAAAGGGGGAAAAAATCTAAATTGTGCTTCAGTGAAGAAAATTAAATCTTGGAAACTGTTAAGAGATGAAAGCGGAAGAGTTTCCCAAACTGAGGTAACCTCACTAGCAAAGATCTGAGACTGTGCAGAGCAAGCCTACAGGATGATAAAGGGATCCATCAACACACTATAGATTTGTTTTATTTTACTGAACTGATTTGTTCATGAGCAGCTGCCTGAAGTTTGAATTTTTGTAAATGATATCATATTTAAAATAATGAGGAACTAACTAAATGAAATAATTTAACCTAAAGCAAAGCTAAAGATTCTATATAGAATGTAAAATCACACATTTGTTTTTCAAAAACTGCTTCATTCTGTCTTTTCTAATAAGAAGCCCTGGTTGTACAGTGGTCAAGCTCTCATTTGCTAACTGAAAAGTGTGCAGTTCAAACCCACCAGCAGCTTTACTGAAGACAGATGTGGCCATCTGCTTCTGTAAAGATTACAGCCTTAGAAACCCTATAGAACAGCTCTGCTCTGTCAGATAGGGCCACTTTCTGTCATACAGATTTTAAATCGATGGAACCTGTCCTTTCTTGCTTTATGTAGTATTCTTTCTAATACATGGTTCTCATATGTTTTGTTTATGTGTGTGTGTGTGCATTGTCGTTTTTTGGTTTTGGTCACAGTTGATTGTATTTCTCATATATTCCTAAGTCTGTAAATACTGCAAACCAAAAAGGACATATAAAAAACATAATATTCCCAAAATGATTTCAAAATCAAATTTATTTTTCTGTAATTTGATCTATAGGTAATGCTGAAGAAAGAATCAGAGAATGTTTTAAAATAACTCTGAATTACTAACAGATGAAAATATGCTGGCTAATTTTAATCATGGAAACCAGGCAGCAGATTATGTTGAAATGCAGTTGCATGCTTACATAGATGTATATGCCCCCTCTTCCTAGACTGGCGCACCCAGGATTTTCTGTGTTCTCGTTTATGGGTGCCTGAATTTCCATGCACTTACACAGTTGTTGTTGTTGTTAGGTGCCATTGGGCAGTTTCAACTCATAGTGACTCTATGCACAAAAGAACGAAACACTGCACAGTCTTGCACCACATCCACAAACTTTTTTATGCTTAGGCCCATCATTGTAGCCACTGCATCAATCCATCCCATCAAGGGTCATTCTCTTTTTCACTGACTCTCCACTCTACCAAGCATGATGTCTTTCTCCAGTACTGGCTGGAAATATTGCAGGAAATGGAGTCATCCAACTAAATATACTAAGAATTTTTAACCTTTAAAACTTAACACATTAGAAAATATCATTTAACATCCTATGTTTGACAAACATTCTACTTCAGAAACTTATCTTCTCCTCTTTTTTTCATTTTAAAACTCAATTTAGGAGATAAGGGTAGACTCTGAGGGATAGTGTCAGGAGAAGATAGACCTTCTTGACCTCCAGAAGGTTCGTACATTTGCCTTAGAGCTTGCTTTACCCTGCATTGCCTATGGATAGGTTCAGGACTATCAGTGATGGAGAGCTACAGAGATCGTCTGATGCCACAAAACAGGACGGTAGCATGAATAAAATATTTGGGCATGTTGATATCAGGGAGATACCTATGCATGACCTGGATTTGCTGAAAGAGGAGGGGGTTGCTATTAGCTGATGCTAAGTACTACAGATTATTAATACCCCAATAGATTATTCAAAGTTATAGTGCCCACCCAGAAAAAAAATGACATAGCACCTGTATTCACAGGAACCAAGAGAGGACTCACCAAGGGAGGAATCGGTATGTTCACTTCATTTAGAGGCTCAAGAAGCATAAAAACCAAAGTAATTATTGTAGTCACAGGCTATGTACTACGTTCCCCTTTCTACTTGATGTCATAGCCACTTTTATGTGCTAAACAGGGACAGAGTCAGACTCTGTGAAGTCTTGTAGTTTAAGCTCTGACACACGTGGGCTTGCTGTAAGTTGGAATGGACCCAATGACAGCTTGGTTTTGGTGTTTATTTAAGTTCTATGATGGAAATACTCCCATCCTCGTGGATTTCCAGCTACCAATGTGATATCAAAATTCCTGAACATTTACCAACTGGCTCTCATAATTTCTTTTAAAACACTATGAATAAAAAATTGCCAGCACTCCTTGCTTTAAAGGGGCTAATCCCAGTAAGAGGCCCTAATACTGAGGTTTCAACAGATTCAAGGAAAATCCGCGTCTGATGCCAAAGGAATGTGAAAATGCATGAAGAAATTCTCTGATCCTCTTCAGTTTATTAGATAGAACGAGCAGCTCCCAGCCAAGATGAAGACATTTTTGAAAAGGAAGCCGAGGAAAAAGGGAGAGACTGAGTGGGCATAGGAGGGGAGCTTCTTATGGGATTTGTTTACAGTAGTATCCTGGATCCAGTGCGTACAGGCTAACAAGAGACAGTAAATTTTCAGGAATTTTGATATCACATTGGTAGCTTGAAATCCACGAGGATGGGAGTATTTATATCATAGAACTTATCCAATGCTGATTCAGGGCTTTTCTTCCCCAGAGAGCTGCTTTATAATGTCACCATTCAACTGGTTTTGTAGAAGTTCAAAATCCACAAAGTTAGTAAGTACAAATTATAACTGAGTTTAGGGAACTAAAATAATACCATTACTATGCTGACATACCCATTACCACCAGTAAAAATCTCATTCAGGGAATACTTTTCCAGAAACTTGAAGAAATAAAGGCAATAGTACCAAAATCCGTTGCTGTCAAGTTGAAGCCAACTCATAGTGACCCTGTAGAACAGAGTAGAACTACTCCACAGGGTTTCCAACGAGCACCTGGTGGATTTGTACTGTTGACCTTTTGGTTAGCAGAAGTAGCACTTAACCACCAGAGTTTCTGAAGGCAGTAATAGAAGCACACAAATTGGATGCTGTCCTGCCACCCAAACTCCAGCATCAGTTCAGGTGATTTTCCATACGGATGATCGTTGTGTCTTGATGCCTAGATATCTTAAGCATCTTATACCAGTGATCTTCAATTCTTCTTTGAATATGGTAAATTTGGCTGTTCTCTTTGGATCATCTACAGGCTTTCTATCTCTCAAATTCATATTTAAAACAAGACTTTAAATAGAATTTCATTTATTCACCCTTTTAATAAATATTTCATACCTACTATTTACGTGTGGGTCACTATGAATCAGAATTGACTCAACGATGATTCTTTTTTCTTATATGTCACGCAACTGGGGTCTCAAAAGCTGGTAAGCTGCCATCTAAATAGCACCAAATGGCCCGCATCCACCGGACTCGAGGTAAGTTGTTGACATTGAGAACAAGAGAAAAATATGAGCTCATGAGATATAAGGGGCTATGTAAGCCATAGCCTGCTTCAGCAAGGGACCAGAAGAACTAGATGGTGCCCAGCTGCCACCAATGACAGACCTGATGAGGCATGAGGAAGGAGCTCTGGACACAGCAGGTGATGGAGTAGATGGCAGAGCTGCAGCTCTACCAAGACCACATTTGATGGTCCTTCTTGAACAAACAGCCCCCTGGGAGTGTGGCCCCCATACTCTCTAACCACACTGCATCCAGCACCAGGGCCAGCTTCCCAGACAAAGACTGACCTGGACTATATAAAATATAGTGATACTGAAGACAAACAAACCTTAAACAGGTAGATGGAGTTGTCTGGGAGGCTCTTGGCTAGAGCTATGTTGATTGGCTAAGGAGGGCCAAACCTTGATCGGAAGGTCACAGGAAGTTTCAAACAAAAATGGAAGCATGTTGTCACATGGGGGAGGAGGGGCAGCAAAATAGAATAGTGGTGTGTGTTCTGGATGTTATATGGCAACATAACATAGGCTGTAAAATTGTTCTTAATTCACAATTAAACAATGATTAAAAAATACATGTCAGGCAAAAGCCTTGGTGGTACAGTGGCTAAACTGCTAACTGAAAGGTCAGAGGTTCAAACCCACTAGCTGCTTTGAGGGAAAAAGCATGGCAGTTTCCTTCTGTAAAATTTCCAGCTGCCATCTAGTCAATTTTGTCATAGTAGAACTGGATGGGTAGAAGTGTTTTATTCTGAAACGAGAAAGATTAGAAGTAAGAGTGGAGTGTTAGGGAGTAAACTAAGTGTACCATTTGGGGGATGATAAATTTGAGCTGCTCCTTTGAAATGGAAATAAATATCTTGTAGACAGCTATATGAGACCAGTGTGTAGTTAATCAATAGTGAATAATTGCTATGTATCAAGGTGTTTTAGTCATCTAGTACTGCTCTAATAGAAATACCATGAGTGGAAGATTTTGACAAAGAAAAATTTATTCCTACATAATCCTATAGGTTATGAGTTCAAATTCAAGGTGTCTTCTCCAGGAGGAAGTCTTTGCCTCTTTGTGGGCTCTAGAGGAAGGTCCTTTTGTTGCATCAGTCTTTGGTCAGGAACTTCAGGTACAAATGACATACTGTACTCCTGGTGCTGCTGTCTTGATGGCATAAGGTTCTCAAATTTGTCTGCTTCTTTCTCTCTCAAAAGACCACCTCAAGGCACAAAACAATCTCACACCTCAAGCCGTTCCTCACCAACAGAGCCACTGCCCGTCTTCCCTCCTTCCCATCTCAGAGGCTGGGTTTACAGCATACACAATACTGAGAATCACGGTCTGATGAAATTTCCACACATGCTTTTTTGAAGAACACAATTCAGTCCACACCACAAGGACTGAGCAAACAGTGGTTGAGAAAACTAGGACAGGATCACAGATTAGTAACAAGGTTAAAGGAGATCCAGGTCTCCTTGAAAATTTCTGCATATAAAACTCTGCTTTTTAGAGCAAGAATATGAAGGAATAAAAGAACCAACTCTTACTCTTCTCAAATATGTGCCATAAATTGTTAGACAGTTGTAATGTGTAATACCAAATGATTTTTATACCAACTCTCTGAAGTATGACTGCTCTTATCTTGCAGATAGTGAATATACGGGAAACAAATGACCAAACAGAAAGTAAGTAGAAATCAAAGTATCGGGGAATGTGAGCAGGTCCTAGGGCTGAATGCATTTTCCCAATACCTTCCCAAATTCTCATTTTAGGGTAGTCCATGCAACCCATACACAACTAGCACCATGAGTCAATTCTGACTCATAGCAACCCTATAGTTCAGAGTAGAACAATTCTATGGTGTTTCGAAGGTAGATTTGAACTGCCAACCTTTTGGTTAACAGATATAGCACCCAACCATTATGCCACCAGGGTTTCTGAGGAGATCCTAATTCTGTAAACTAACTCTTATATGAACACATGTTAAGAGGAAGCATTACCATCCTTACCTCCCCCTGAGCTCCACAAGTGGGGATAGACCGAGTGATAGGTCTCCTGATTTTGCCTGTAGGGCGTGTAGCTTACCTGTGGAAGCAGGCACACAGAAGAACAGATCCTTGTGAATGGAGTCAAGGCTAACAGGCTCTGTCTGCTTGTAGTCATATAAAACAATTATCCTCTTAAAGGAAAGAGTGAGCGAGAGAAAAAGAGCCCACATGTGTTACTCTTGTGGGGATCTCCTAATGGAAACCTGGGTGTTATCATCTTGAAGGCTGGGATTTGAAATTTCTTTTCTGTCTTATTTGTATATTGTTTGACTATATTATAATGAACATCTATTTTTACTAATGTCTCCTCTTTTATCTTATAAAAACTTCTTATATGTTCTTCCTTCTATTTGAATATCTGTTCTGCTTCTCTTCTATCTAACAAACAGCTTGTAAAATGCCAATATTAATAATTCGTGGCCAGATTGAACTGTTAGTTGTTCCTTATCTCCTGCCAGCACCCAATTATCACTGTGCCTATCGGACACTCTGATTACTTCTTTGCTCGTCTTTCTTCTATAGAAGCAAGAGTGTCAGCTTCTAGGGAGACTTGGTCTCATTTTGTATCCCATGGATTACAAATAGTGCCAGCATATAGTAGCTGCTCAATACATGTTAATTGAATTGCAGTGAATATAATTTCCTAACTGGATAACAATGGGTTTGATAGGCAAGGAAATCAGCCATTCCAAAGATTTGGGGCCATTAGCCTAATTCTGCAGGGTATTGGCTGCAGTGGCATGATTGATATTGCTTATTCAGATGACTTTCCTTTAACTTGAATTTGGAAAAAGGCTACATCCTACACACTTCTGAGAATTAGTAGATGGCTGCTGGCCCAGAGAATAGGGCTTGCCTCTTCATGAAGCTTCACCACTACTTTTCCTTCCTAGTCTTTGTCTTTCAAACAAAGGTGCTTTTAAGACAGAACTCTGCTTTCTAAAAGTATAGAGGCAATTCATTCTTCTCTGTTTTTAGTGTATTTTTAATTCAAGTATTGCTATATGTTCTTGTCTACACTAAAAAAAAAATTACACACAGAACAAAGAGTTTCATATTCTCTTCTTGGCTTAGAAGTACACAGTCTTAATACTTCAATAAAATTTTATTTTATTGAAAGAAAGGAAAAAAAAAACTTGTAAAACAATTGTAGGGTGCATGACTTTTCCGGTAGGAGACCATGGTGTTGAAGAGGTAGCGTGCACAATAACAAGGACCCTAGATTCTTGGCTTGATTGCTCAATAGGTATCTCAGCTATAGCAGCTTGTCTGACTCCGAGAAACTCCTTTGATTGCTCTGTGTTTCAGTTTCCTCTTTACAGGTTGAACTCATTACATACCATTATTGCAGAATTTAAATATGAAGTATTATCGCTCTTAATTGGCAATAGTAAGCTTAGCTCAGTGATCAGTAGAAAAGTAAGAAATAATACTGGCTATTATTAATGTTTTTACCTGGAATATGCCATTGGCTCCTAATTTAGCATGGTTTTAAGGAGCTGTGGTGACATAGCAGTTAAGCGCTTGGCTGCTAACCAAAAGGTCTGCAGTTTGAATCCATTAGCCACTCCCTGGGAGAAAGATGTAGCAGTTGCTTCCTTAAAGATTACAGTCTCTGGAACCCTATGGGGGCATTTCTACTCTATCCTATAGAGTCTCTAAGAGTCAGAATCAATGAGTACAGGTAGCATGATTTTAAAGAATAGGTTTTAAAATTGGAGTTAAATGTATACATCAGAACCATCTGAATTATTTCTTTACTTAAAATGCTAAATACTAATAATAATAATGTGAATAAACAGCTGAAAGGATGCTTACATACAACTGACTTTTGTCTAGTGGGAGTTCATCCTGGAGTTAAATATGTGTCCCTTTGTTTTCAGTCTATTTATTGAAAGCTTCCTGCTGTCAGGGTCATGACACAAGAACTGTCTCCTGCTGTCAGTATCAGAACATAAGAATTACTTTAAAAGTTGGTCAGTGAGAGGCCATTGTGGTGCAATGGTTAGGTGTTTGGCTGCTAACTGAAAGGTCAGCTATTCAAAACCATCAGCTCCTCTGCAGGAGAAAAAACTCTGGCTATCGGCTCCATCACGATTACAGCCTAGGATATGCTACAGGAGAGTTCTGTCCTGACACATAGAGTCACCGTGAGTCTGAGCTGACTCCATGGCACACAACAAGCATAAAGGTCAGCATATAGTTACTCCTTTGTTATAAAACTGGAGGTAGTTCAGTCATCGAATATTCAGTGAGGGAAAAAGCAAAGCCAATATGTCCTGAGGGAATCTGTGTATGTATGTGCGTGTGTGTGTGTTTTAAAAATATAGATAACACAACCTTTGCCAAGTCACTAGTTTTCACTTGTTCAATTCAAAGAAACCAATTACAACAAAAGTGTTGTGCAACCATCACTATCCATTGCTGTACTTTCCGTTTTTAATTACAGCCAAAAATAAACTCCCCCTAAATGATTTGTAATACACTGAAGCACCTCCTTACCTTACTCCCCGTATCTATCTTCTATGTCATGATCCCACAAAACCTTACAGATAGTGCAGAAATCTGGAAGAACACTTAAAAATGCAATTTGTGTTCTCATCGTCATTAGATTCCTAGAGCTATTATAACAAAATACTACAAATGGGTGGCTTAAGGCAACAGGAATTAACGTGTAGGCAAAATCATGCTCAATCAAAAGCCTCAAGGAGAAAATCTTTGCCTGCTTCTTCTGGTTTCTGGTAGTCTCAGGCATTCCATGACTTGTACCAACACAACTGCAACCTCTGCCTTGGTCTTGACAAATCCATCTTCCCTCTGTGCCTGTAAGCCTGTGTTTCTTCTCTTTTAAGGACACTGGTCATACTGGATTAGGGGCCCACCCTGCTCCACGACATAACATCATCTTAGTGAATTACATCTGCAAGGGCACTATTTCCAAACAAGGTCACATTCCGAAGTTCCAGGGAAGTACAGGAAGTTTGGGGGGACACTTTTTCACCCAGAGGGTCCTTGGTGGCATAGTGGTTAAGAGCTCACCTGCTCACCAAACGGTTGACAGTTCAAATCCACGAGCAGCTCCTTGGAAATCCTATGGGGCAGTTCTCTTCTGTTTTCAGGGTCACTATGTGTCAGAATCTAGATGGCAATGAGTGTTTAACTCAGTACATTTGTCTTCCAAGTATCTCTTTAAATAACCTTAACCAGTTTGGTGCTGTCACTCTTCTACTGAAACTGCTTTTGTCCAAGTCACTTTTATCAACTTCCATCTTATAATATTCACTAATCAATTTGCTGCACTCGTCTTACCATAGCTATCTGAACGTCAGCAGCACTTGACAGAGTTGCCTGTCCTTATCAAAATGCTTCTTTCAAGACACATCACTGTTCTGGCTTTCCCCCCACCTCAGTCGCTTCTTCTCCATTTCCTTTGCTGGTTCCTTGTCCACTGAGAGCATCTAAATATTGGTGGTCCTCCAAGGCTTAATTATTGGCTGTCTTCTAAATTTCCCCATGTGATTTTATCTACTAGAAGAGACTGAAACATCTTCTATATGGGTTCGGTTTTTCTTTTTGAGATTGGAGAGGAAAGCAGAGATTCATTCACATACAGCTTACAGCTTTAGTAAGGAACTGGGCACTACGCTTGGCTGCACGTGACAGAATATCACGCCAGCCTGTTGGCAGGGTGGTTTAAAAATATGTCCACAAGATCTTTCTCTACTCTCTACTTATGGTGGAGTTTAATTCTCCTCCCTTTGAAAATGAGCCCACCTTTCATCATACATATTACTGATGAATATAAGGAGGCAAAGGTCAAGTTGTGGAAGTCCTGGGCCAAGGGTAGAAATTTTCTACCAGACATTTGTACTAGGAAAGGGTAATACAGCTTCACCCTGGCTCTATCTCTCTCTTGGTAGGCGTACTCTCAGAACCCAGCCGCTAGGCCTTGAGGAAGCCAAGTAGCCACATAGCAAGGCCATGTGTAAGAGTTCCAGCCCAGCCTCAGCAGATGGCTGATGGCCATCACAATCAACCACCAGACATGTGCGTAAGTGAAGCTTTAAGTGCTTCTACACTCCAGGCTTTGAGCTGCCACAGCTGATGCCAAACGAAGCAAAAACAAGATTCCATTAACCCTTGTGCAAGTCGATGACACATAAACAAAATAAATGTTATTGTTTTAAGTCATTAACTTTGGTGGGTGAGTTATATAGCAATAGATATTCAGAATGCTAAATTCTCCTTTGTACTCCAGAACCTGTTCATACTCAGCATCCTCACCTTGATGTGTTATAGAAAACTGAACATTTTATGGCAAAATGAAAGGTAACTCAGGACTTACCCCACAAAACCCACCATTCCCCACCATCTTTAGCTTTGAATAATGCCTTTTCTAATACTAGACATCCAGTCTTTCTACAGATAATACTATAACTACCTTAAAAATATACCCCTAAGACAGCTATTTCTGATTTCTAACTACATATCTCTTTACCAGAAACCCTGGCAGTGTAGTGGTGAAATGCAACCACTGCTAACCAAAAGTTTGGCAGTTCAAATCCACCGGGCACTCCTTGGAACTCTACTGGCAGTTCTGCCCTATCTGCAGTGTCACTGTGAGTCAGAATCAGCTTGACCACAGTGGGTGTGGTACCCTTCACCTCCCCTGTTGGAAACAACCCATCCTCTCTGGTAGTGTTCATAATAATGTAGTCTATTATGTAGTCTACTGGATTATTATAATAATGAAGTTCATTAAATAGTCTACTTGTCTTCCTATTGTCTATTCACTTGACAAACACCCTGCCAACAGGCTGCGTGTGGTAGAATACCACACGCAGCCAAGTGTAGTGCCCAATTCCTTACTGAAGCTTACAAGGCTACACGTGCATGAGTCTCTGCTTTCCCCTCCAATCTAAAAACGAAAACCCAAATTCGTTGTTGTTGAGTCGATTCTTACACATAGTGACCATATAAGACAGAGTAGAATTGTTCTGTAGCATTCCCAAGGAGTGTCTATTGGATTTGAACTGCCAAGCTTTTGCTTAACCACTGTGCTACCCGAGTTTCCAATTCTTCCAGGTTTCTCCAATCCTACCAGTAGTCTCTCGCTCTCTTGGCTTATTTGTCCCTGATTCTCATGGCTCATTTGCTCTTGTCACAGTGGGCTTTTTGCTTTCTCTTGGAACAGGACTGTCATGGATTTAACTGTTTCCCTCAAAAACTGTGTAGCCATTTGGCAGGGCCATCAATCCCATTGTTTTATTATTGTCCTCCATTCTGTGATTTTCCTATGCTGTATGTTAAAGAGAATTAGGATGAGACTGTGCATGCCTTTCTAAGGTCACTTCCTGGCTCTGTTGTGAAAGGAGTTTCCCGGGAGCATGGCTTGCACCACCCTTTATTCCTTCATCATGTAAAAGATAAAAGGAAATGGAAGCAAGCAGGGAGTTGGGAACCTCACACTATCAAGAAAGCAGTACTGGGAGAAGAGCAAGTCCTTCAGACCTGAAGTTCCTGTGCCAAGATGCTCCATGACCAAAGACTGATGCAACATAAGGACTTTCCTCCAGCACTGACAGAGGGAAAGCCTTCCTCTGGAGCAGACACCCTGAATTTGGACTTGTAGCCTACTAGACTGTGTAAGAATAAACTTTTCTCTATAGAGCAGCACTAGCTGACTCAAACAAAGACATATTCATTTCTACCTCTGAGTGGCTGTTTTTGTTTGTTTTCTGTCTACAAGATTCTTCCTCCAAAGTTATATAACTTATTCCTACAGGACATTCAGGTTGCTGCTCACCTATCACCTCCCCAGAGAGGCCTTCCTCTACATGGTACACGTTTCCTTCAGCCCCTTGCTCCCTAGCCCTTTTGTGATTAGTTTTTCCTTTAAAGAAGTCTTCACTCTCTGGAATCATATTTACTTGTTTACTCTTTACCATCTCTCATATGAACATAGATCTTTCTAAGAACTGGGGTTTTCACTGGTCTTTATGTTGCTACAGTCCTGAGTGCTGAGAGAAATGCTTGCCACAGTTCTGGGTGGTCTCTACATTGATAATAAATAAACTTTAGTCAATAGAGAAATTGTCCAACCAATTAATACATGAGGTTTGATTAAATTAGCTTGGATTAAAAAGTGTGGGGTGCATTTTACTGATAATCAAATTATTTTCATCAAGGAGAAATTATTTCCTATATAATGAATCTTCCATCACTAAACTGATTTGACTTTGTATTATTTTGAGAATAGTTCTGACTATCATATTACATGAGAGCCTTGAATATAACAATCAGAGCCTTAAAATACACAATGCATCAATACTATATCTCAGTGTTGCCTAGGAATTATTTTTATATTCATATGTAAATGTTTCTTGCTTTATCACATACAAGGTTTTTCTTGTTCAGATATGTCAAGAACTGTGAGGGGTTTGAGATCTTACCACACTTGAAAGCTAATAGAATAATCTGTCACAGTTGGGTGGATGCTGAAAGAAGACAGGATAACTGGCACAGAGATATGAGACAGTTAATTATTCATAGCAGCAGTAATAGCTAGAGTATCAGCACTTTCTTTCACTGCTTTCCTGAGTCTCAATTTCCAGAGGTTAATAACATAAAGACTGGCTCATGTCTGCACATGCATTGAGTTGTATTATAGGAGAGTAACTCCAGGCTTGTAAGAGCACAATGTTTTATAGTGGGCTGCAAGAAAATCTGCCCAATCTTTTCACCAGAGAGAGACAGAGAGGGTGTTTTCATTAAAGTGGACAACAAATGAAAATGCCTTCCTCTCCAGAAGGAGGCATTATCTCTGTCTTTCTTGAGTATTTTTTGAGACATCCTTGAAAAGACAGTCCAGAAATATTGTCCATGCGCTTACTCACAAAACTTGCAGAAATGCTAGAGACCCTTGTAAAATTGTTTCCCAACATAGATTTTCATGTTTTAAAAAAAATAAAGGATTTTTCCCAGTGCAGTTAAAAAAAAAAAAAAAACAAAACACTGCCCTCCATAGGAAACTCTGGTGGCATAGTGGGTTAAGTGCTACATCTGCTAACCAAAGCTTCAGCAATTCAAATCTGTCAGGTGCTCTTTGGAAACTCTGTGGGGCAGTTCTACTCTGGACTTTAGGGTTGCTGTGAGTTGGGCTTGACTCCATGGTGGTGGGTCAGGCCCTCCAGTTGAATCTAACTCATAGCAACCCTGTAGGTCAGAGTAGAACTGCCCCTAGAGTTTCCAGGGAGTGCCTGGTGGATCTGAACTGCGGCTTTATGGTTAGCACACACACCACTTACTCACGATGCTACCAGGGTTTCCAATACAGTTAGCTAACAAAAATAATTTGAAGAGCTATCAGAAAAATTATCACTACTGCAGAAATACTAAAATATAATCACATTAAATGAAATGAAATCTTTTAACTCAATAACAGACCACTCAGTATTTTTGTTTCAGTTATATTAAACAGGTTTTCATCACATAACAACAAATCTAGAAATCATACATAACTGGTACAGTGACTCATTAATGCATCAAGTGATTCAGTCAGATTTGACAAAAGAAATAAAGAAGGAAGAAAGGAAAGAAGGAAAGGAGAAAAAAGGAAGGGAGGAAACAAGAGTGAAAGGAAGAAAGGGAAGAAAGAAATTTCTTAATATTTAAAACTATTCTGAAATGCATTCATCACGGCCTTCTGAGTAAGACAGAAATTCTGGAACCAAAACATCCAAGCATCAGTTCCAGCCCAGTTCCCTGTTAGCTGTAAACCCTGAACACATTACTTTCCTTATCTTTGCTGGGCCTCAGATTCCTCATCTGTCAAATGAAAATAATATCAATATCTACTCAACTGGATTTGGTGAGGATGAAATTGATCAGCCCCTATAAACAATTTAGAATTTTGGCTATCTTGTAGTGACCACCCGATAAACATTAGCCTTTGTTAGTAATATTGATCCATCACCCTCCGATGCTACCCCCAGTAGTAATATGTGACAACTGACTACAACTTAAGAGACTTCTAGTTTTTCAGTGCATAGCTTCAGGATATTTCTTATAAATGGTGATTTTGATCGGGTGATAAGGCAATTCCCATAAAGAGAATGTTACAGAGAATGTGAGAGTCCATAGGTGCTGCACACAGTTAAGCATTGAGTTACTAAGTGAAAGGCTGGCAGTTGAATACTCCTAGGAGTGCTGTGGGAAGGAAGGCCTGGAGATCTGCTTCCCAAAGGTCACTGCCAAGGGTACCCCAGTGGGGAAGTTCTGCCAGCAGACACATGGAGTCCTCATGACTTGAAATCAACTCTTATGGCAACTGTTTACTTTTAATAGATAATATGACCATACATCATGAAAAAGTTAATCCTTGCTTGTAATGTAAATTATGCCTATTTTTGTGCAGGACTCCTCAAGCTTATTTTCATTTTTCCTATGTGTTATAATGCCCTTGGAAGCCATACCCAGCTAGGACTGAAGAGAAAACTGAAATGCCATCTTTGAAATTTCATGAAGAGCTCTGAACGTTGAAAACTTGATCCCCTCATCTAACAGAAAATAAGATAGAAAGAAATTCCCAGGGCTTTTCCAAACTGGTGAAAACAAACTTGAGAAGTTGTCCAGTATATCCCCTTCACTTTACAATCTGTGCACAGGCTCCAGACCACTCACTAATGCCGATTCTGGAAAGCACCAGGTCTCTAAACTCTTAGGTGCTCTCAGCTTCCTGGTACGCATGAACGTGGCCAGTTGCCAAGGCTTCATTTCCCTTCCTAGTACCAAGCTAGCATTGCTGCATTACTAAGCATTTCCTCTTTCTGGTTCAGATGAAACCTATCTTTGATACTGACTGGAAATTTTCTAAATTCTGGTATAACAAGTGATAAAAATGTAGTTAAGAAACTTAAAAATAAAGCATCTCAGAGATGATGGATTTCTTGTTATTTTGAGTTTTATCTACTGTTTTCCTAAGTGTAGTTAATTGGAAAAATACATACATGCTTTGGAGTCGATTATTTTAGGAAACAGACTAATGCTTATAATACTTAAGTATTGTTCAAGCTATAACGTTATTCATTTGGTACTGAAGCCTCGATTTCATACCAGAAAATACTATCATTTTATTTCAAACATCCTTCAACGTTCATCTTCTAAGCTTGGCTCCAATCGGTCTGGCCCTGATCCCAGAGGTTGTCATAAGTCTGTCATTCCTTGATGGCTATCCCAGGCTGCATGCATTCCACACAGAGCCCTACGTGGAAGGTAAAAGGTGCTCTATGACACTGTGGCATTGTCTGGAGAGGAATGTGAATGCTTTGTGAATATTCCCACAGAGAAGTGTGACCTCTGTTCATCAAAAACAGGAACTTTTCTTTCTCTTTTTTTTTTAAACCAGAAAGTCAAGTGAAAGAGGAAACATTGTTGATTGCTGGGAGAAGTGCTGTTGGAAGTCCAGTTTGCCGGCTCTCAGGACAATTAGGGGAAGCCCCACAGAACATGTCCTTTTTACTCAGAATAATGGAAAGCACTTCCACTCCTCTGAGGAAACAGTAGTTCAAAGATAGGACACAGAGTCCCTAAGCTCTGGCAGCTTTTAAATAAAAAGTTATTCTCACACCCCCCCCATAATAACCTGAAAGAAGATTCTCCATGTAAGGTAAATTAAATTGATGAGATATGGTTCACATTTGAATCCTACTGATATTTGCCTTTGGAAATGCAGCAGACTAGCCTCTCTAGTTTCATTCATTTACTCAGTAAATACATTCTAGTCACTTTCTCACCTTTAAGCAAGGTATTGGGGACATAAAAATGAATAAGACATTCTCTTTGCCCCCAAGAAATGTACAATCTACACAAACCAGCAAACTGAAAAGCACAGCATTCTGAAGAGCAGTGTGGTGATATAGTATTGAATTACCATGACTAAGCTGTCTGCCTTCTTTTATACATGCCAGAAAAGTTTTCAGCCACGCCCTCAGGGCTCATCCCCTATGATCTTCACTTTAAGTCCTTTTCAAATCAGTATGAGTTAAAAAGGCAATAGAGATTTCCATCATCCAGTTAGAAGCAAACCACTAGATGTAAATGAATCTTACAATACACAGGACAGAGTAGAATTGCTCCATAGAGCTTCCAAGGAGTATCTGGTGGGTTTGAACTGCTGATCATTTGGTTAGCAGCCACAGCTCTTAGTCACTATGCCACCAGGGTTTCATTAAAATACACAGTTCTGAGCAAATTAAAAAGAAAGTCTGTAGATGATACCCTGTATATAAATTAGAGGGCATGCATGTAAAGCAACAATGCTTATTTCTAAGAATATACAAAAATAAAAGGATACATGAAAAACACGTTAAAATGAGGGCCTATGAATGGGTGAGGGGCCTGGGAGTGGAGATGGTCAATCAAATGGGGTCGGATATTTACAAATGTGTAGATATATGGATAAATACATAAGAGAGGAGGGGGTCTTTGAGATCATTGATGATTACAGGACATAAACTGAATGTGAATAATTCAACCCTCAGTCAAATTCCTAAAGTTGATAAGAACAAAGACCATTACATACAAAGCAATAAATGTGCTTAGAATGCTGTATCATCACAGAGAAAGGTAATCAGTCAATCCTTGGGCAATCTGAGGAAACATTCTGGAGGAGGTGATATCTAGACAGAGCTTCAGATATCTAATCCCATGACTGTAGCTACTTCCTCTGGCACGTGCTGGCTCACTTTTACCCTTGAATTGGAATTCAACCCTATCACTAGTAAGAAATAATTTGAGAAGCACCACTCTCAGTAATATTTGATGACCCCTCCGGATCCGACTCGACGGCACTTGGCCTGGCTGGCCTCATTTTACTAATTCCAAAGTAAGTAGAGTGGGTATTATCGTAGATTAGGAAACAGAATTTCCAAGAGCAGGTAGCCTCAGCTTTTCTAGACTAGGCACGGGGAGGTGGAGCAGAGCCCACCCCAAAGCTCGTTTCCCTGCCCACGCCTCTTCCATCTCACTTGGGGGCTCTGAGGCGGAAATCCATGCCAGTCATCATCTCTGATTTTATGCCCTAGAGCCAATGGCTAGGTTCCTGCACTCTTTCTCAGTTGTAAGACACAGTTGTGCGTTACCTTTCTAACAGTTAGGTTCCTGGCTTACTCCGGTGTGGCCTACCTAGGCATGACCTCATCAATTGACTCCTTGATTCTGGGATTGTATACTGCCAGGAACCAGAATCCTGCCACTTGCCCAGCCACACATCTGAATCCCTGTCTGATGCTATGAGTCTGTCATGGAGATAACCACCTATTCTGTCTTGTTAGACCTCCCTCGTGCCATCTTGCCCTCTTGCCTTTCAGCACCCATCAAGGTATACTTACATTCCTGAGTAGTCTCCTAGGAGAGTCATAGTGTAAGTGATTACACGTAAGGGCCCTGCAGCCAGGCTAGATGGGTACACATTCAGATAGACAATTAACTCACTGTAGGTTATGTAACCTCAGTGTCTCACTGTCCACAATCTTTAGAATGGGAAAGTGTATAATATATCCTAGTTTTCAGAGTTTTATAAGCATTACACAAATAGATAAATGAAATGTTCTTACAATAATATCTGCAAATGTTCTAGAAAAGTCAGTCATGTTGCTATGAGCACCCTGATTTTCTCCTTCCTGGGATGCCTACCTCATTCTAAGAGCTTCATTTCTAGCCCTGGGAATATCTTTATCAAGAAGATGACATCTTTCTAAAAATAAAAACACTAAAAATCTGTCTCCCAGATAATTAAACACAGTATACTGGGAAGAGGCCAGAATCTGATTCCAGATGACCTGGCTCAAAGTCACAGCTGTCCCTGCCTCACTGTGTGGTGCTGAGGAAGTTTATCTCTCTTGGCTGATCTCCCTGTCTATGGAATGGAAATAATAGCCTCTACATCCCAGGATAGTTGTGAGAATTCAGTAAGGTAAGGCTTTGGAAAGCTCTAAGTACGTGGTGCTAAGCAAATATTGATTACTCTGGTCACTGTTATCTAGAATTTGTTTCAGATCACTAGAAACTGTGCCATCAGAATTCCTGCAGACTCAATTAGATATAATCCCAGTTGAAATTCTAGTATTTTAACTAACTGGCCCAATTCATTGTGACCCTTAAGAGAAATATCAATGTGTGAAGCGAAGTCTATCACTACTGTGTTATCTTTTAAATGTAAAAAATAAGCACTACACACCTACACATACAAATTTAATTTTTTCCTTCTATTTCTCAGCTACAACTTACCCTCCATCAGTTAACAGAATCATGAAAACATAGAAATACAGAAAAATCAGGGCTTTGCTAGTATATGTATTGGCTATATCATTTAATGATTATAAAGATCCTCGGAAGTAAGAGAATAAGTGTTATACTTACTTTTTTGCAGATCAGCCCTCTCAAACCTAGAAATTTCCATTGATATCACTTGGCTATTTGGTGTTTGAAGTCTAGAATCCAGGTGGCTGAATTTTTTACCTGCTGTAACAGAAATGCCACAAGTAAATGGCTTTCACAAAGAAAAACTGACTCTCTCACAGTTTAGGAGGCTGAAGTCAGAAGTCAGAGTGTTATAGCTAAAGGAAGGGTTTTTCTGTTGGTTCAGGCGAAAGGTCCTTGTCATCCGTCTTCCCCTTAATTAGGAGTTTCTCAGTGAAGGGACTCTGGATCCAAAGGTCTGGCTCTACTTTCTTGGTGGTAGGAGGTTCCCGTGTCCTCTGCTCATTTCTCTCTTTGATATCTGAAAAGAGATTGGTTTAAAACACAGTCTTGCAGATTGAATCCTGACTCATTCACATAATTACCCCTAATCCTGCCTCATTAGTACCACTGAAGTGGGATTACAGAACACTTACGAAAATTGTTATCAGATAACAAATGTGCAACCACCACAAAATACTGAGAATCATTGCTTAGCCAAATTACTATATATTTTGGGGGGACACAATTCAATACATGATGCATTCCTTTTCTTGTGCAGAGAAGAAACTCTGGGATTCTTTTCCCATATAAATCAAGGAAAATTTTTACTTATTAACCCCAATTCTTTCCAAAGCACTCAACAGAACATATTAAGCGGCTGTTTTTCTGTTGTCTGTGGAGCAGTAGAGGTGTAGAAGAGAGTGGTGTTTCTTGTTAAGTTCCCTATCTTATCTTTCTCTACCAAATGCACCAGAAAGCATTGAAACATTACCTCCCATTCGCTGTAACACGTTCCCCAGGTACATCCGTGCCTAAGACCAACCCCTTTGCCCTCTGACTTGGCCACTTGTTGTTGGATAAACCTATGAGAATTAACCAATATGGATAACAGAAATAATGATTACGTCAGCCTTGAACATGAAATATACCCTGGGTGTGAGCCATGGGCACTAGGCAATTAATCTCTTCAATACCCTCTTAGTATGAGTTCCAAGTGTTTCCTTGGATGCTTAGCAAGTTCTAGTGGAAAGGATGCTTTCAACCAGAAGGCCTATTTAGGACAGCCAAGAAGAACATCCTGGGAAAAACGAGACTTAATGAAAATCCTAAATGATAAATAGCAACTTTCCAGAGACCATGACAAATAAAGGGCCAGAGAATAGTAATAATTATCACCATTTTCATTTCTTAACACAATCCAATGAGGATGTAATTTCTTAGCTTTTCTTCTGTTATTAACTCCTCCAAATATATGCAGATTATTGACTGGGGGAAAAAAATGTGCTTTTACAATTGCAAAATTTATTCATAAACTTATTGATTCTTTCTTAGGATCAAAGTGTTACTAATTTGTCTTTATATCATCAAAGTGGGTTTATGTGTACAATAAACATTAATTTCTGACTAAATAACACCTTTAAGTTTTATGTTTGGCTCTCATCCTTTTTATAGACATGAAGCAAAATGGCACCACAGGTAGACAATTATTTATCTGGGAGAAGCTATGGGGTACTGAGACAGCAATAACCCAAAACTACATTACATACTCAGGGAGCAGACAATACTTACTTCACTAATTTAGAGAATTTTCATCCAACACACTTCTCTATTTTCTTTCAAACATAGGGTTTTCAAACAAAAGGTAAAAGACTGATATTATTGAATAATTCTGGTATCAACAATTTACCTGAATGTTAACATGTAGAAACAATGGCAAACAATAGTTTCTTAGGTTCTTAAAAAAAAAAGTAAATAACAATAGCAAAAAGACTCTGGAGCCATACTATCTGAATTCACATTCTGGCACTAGCTACTTACTAGCTATGTGACCTTGAACAAATTTCTTAACCTCTCTGTACCTTCAGTTCCAAAAGTGTAAAATAGATGCAGTAACAGGATTATTTTGCAGAACAAATGTGTTAAAATTCGTAAGTCATTTAAAGTAATCTTTTAACACACAGTACTTACTGAATACATTTTTGTGAATATACAAATTTAGACCTCAATCCTTTGAATTTATACATGATTGTTGAATTTTCTTAGTCTTCCATCGTGGCATTGTGGTTAAGTGCTATGTCTGCTAACCGAAAAGGCTGTCATTTCAAATCCACCAGGTGCCCTTAAGAAACTCCATGGGGCAGTTTTACTCCGACCTATAGGGTTACTATGAGTTAAAATCAGCTCTATGGCAGTGACTGTGTCTTTTTTATTCCATTGTTCTGTCAACACCATGGTGACCCACCAGATGAAAATGCACCTGTAAGACCCAAACTCTAAGCCTTGATAATCGTGCAACATTAGGCTAAATTAGCTGTATATCATGGACTCAATTTATTAAAATACAATGCTAGTAACTCAGTGCAGTTCAATGCACACAGCATTGGAAATGTTTCCTATATATTTTGTGTTCATTTTGGGCACCAGTATTTCAACACATAAGCTGACTTCATATTATCCTGACCTTCTAAATCTGTTTAGTTACCAATTCTTGCTGCCGTTGCATCTAGAATGTTTTAAATCACCCTTTTCCTACAGTTCTTAAAGCTTTGTCCCAGTTCAGATTCTAATCATTTCTCACATAAACTACTTCAATAACCTTGGTAATCTGCTACAGCACTGTCTCTACCCTCCTATCCATGTTCCATATATGGTCATAATCTATCTTTCTGACACACTGATCTGACCATGTGACTTTCTTCAGTGTATTCTCATTGTCTCTAAAGTCCCAAGCCCACATCATGATATCTCAATGAGGAGGCGGAGTCAAGACAGCGGACTAAGCACACATCTCCTTATATCCCTCTGGAAACCAAGACCTGAATTGATAATCAAACAGAGGCTTCTGATCACCTAATCAGCCCCAGGACATGGCACAGAGCTGTTAATTTGGACTTCATACCTCTGAGTGAAAAACCTCCTCTCTTTCGCTGACTCCGAATCCTGGCTAGCCTTAGCTATCACGGATTGAAAATAAATGCACCATTTTGACTTTTTTTGTTCTCTGTCTTGGCTAGCGGGGGGAGCTGTGTCTTGCCTAGCGACTAGACTCAGATGCACTGTTGGGGGGATAGGCAGGTGAAATTCCCATATTTTGAGAGCCAGGCTTAGGACTCTGTTAATCTAGCCACTTTGTGCCTGTCTTTTTATCACTGCCACAGTGTGCTTTGTACGGAACCACACTGCCAGTGTGCGGGACGCCATGTTGGATACGGAGATTTTAGCAGCACCTAATTATTAGCCTGGGAGCCAGTGCCTGCAAACAGGACAGAATTTCTCTGACAGAAAAGCAGTAGTTTACAGTGTTGTCTACAGCATGGGCCCGGCAACAGAGATGGAGGGATCACTACCTCTTGGCACCTTTAGCCCCTCTTTCTGCTGACCGTGTGGAGGGCACCATCATAGATATGGTGGCTGCAGCTGGACCTATTTCTTAGCTTGGGAGCCAGAGCCAGACCACAGGAGAGGGCTTTTCTACCAGAAAAGCAGTAGTTTACACAGTGTCGCCTAAAGCTGGGCCCTGTCAGCAGAGGCCAACAGGGCAGTAGCATTGCTGTATTCTGAACTAGTTTGTATCATCTGGGGTTGGATATAGAGGTGCTTACTTTGCCAGTTGGGAAGAGGGACCTCTACACCTGAAAACCTGACTGACTTGGGAAGTGGTCAGATATATTTTGCTATACATTTTAAGACAGCCTAGAGAAACATCTGTGGTCCATCCTCCCAGCATCTCTCCCAGCTTCTACTTACTCACATGGGACCCAAAAAGCAACAGACACTTGTGGCATTCCAGAAATCACCCATGGCTTCAGAAGTCTCCCAAACCAAACAACCAAGGAGTTTTCCAGATGAAGAAAGTTTTCTGAAATCATCAGAAGGTGAATACAAAATTATTATATACAGAACCCTTCTAGACCTCATAAAAATGCAGCAGAATAAAAGGAAAAATTAAGCAAGCTGTTTGATCTGATGGAACACTAATACTCTGAAATCCAACAGATCAAGAACAAAATCAAAGACATAGAAACTTCCATTCAAAGCCAAGGAAACAGAATGGAACAAATGGAAAAAAGAATTTTTGACTTGGAAGACAGAGCTACTTACTCCGACATCTATAAGCAGAAATCAGAAAAAAGAAACAAGAAAAATGAAGAAGCATTAAGAAGCATGTGGGATTCTATTAAGAGGAACAACCTTTGATTAATTGAAGTCCTTGAACAGGATGAGACACCTGAGAACACAGAGAGTATCGTTGCTGAGCTGCTGACAGAAAACTTCCCAGAAATCATGAAGGAAGAGAATATAGACATCTCAGATGCATATCGTATGCCATCTCAAAAGAAAGACTCCAAGACATATTATAATCAAGCTTAACAAAATGAAACATAAGCAGCTACTCTTAAAGGCAGCAAGACTATAGCAAAGCTAACATTCAGAGGGAAACTCTGTAGGCTTTCATCAGATTTCTCAGCAGAAACCATGCTGGCATGGAGACAGTGACATGACACATTCAAAGCCTTAAAGGAGAAGAAATTCCTCCCAAGAATTATATATCCTGCAAACTATCTTTCAAATACGAAAATGAAATTAAGACATTCCCAGATAAACAGAAACTCAGAGACTTTGTAAAAATCAAACCCAAACTACAAGAAATACTGAAAGAAGTTCTGGGCTCTGGCTTAGAAGAATGAAACCACTAACTTTATATTTTAGAACACATTACTCAGAACTCTACTCAGTTAGAGAAGGCTCCAAAGTCAATCACAGCTTTAATACTGAAAGAAGCAATCCAATGATTATCATGAAAACTATGGTGCCATCATATTAAAAAGAGGGATATACTATAGTCGTTATACTCCTTCCAGATGGAGAGGAACATGGCAAGACTGGTAGTAATTAAAATTGGGTTTATATATAGTTTATTAAGGGAGATCATAGGGGCAGCTGTAAAGCACAACAAAGATGTAACATACCAAACCAAGAAATGTAACACAGGAGTCTCAACAACTACAAAACCAGCTCTGAAAAAGGTGAAAAATCAACTCACAAAAAAAAAATGTCCCAAAACAGACTAATAAGAACAACAGAGAAAACATCAACATAAAAATAAACATATCACAATGACAGCACTGAACACATACCTATCAATAATTACACTGAATGTGAATGGACTGAATGCTTCAGTAAAGAGACATCGAATGACATCTTGGATCAAAAGACACGACCCATCCATATGTTGTGTACAAGAAACTCACTTGAGACCTAAAGATAGGAACAAACTGAAAATTAAAGGATGGTAGAATATATATGAAGCTAACAGTGAACAAAGAAGAGCAAGTGTGGCAATTCTAATCTCAGACAAAATCAATTTTAATGTAAAATCCACCATCGTCGACAAAGATGGACACGATTTATTGCTAAAAGGTTCAGTACACAAGCAAGACTTAACTATATTAAATCTTTATGTACCTAATATCACAGCACCTAAATATGTTGAAGAAACACTGACTACACTCAAAAAAGACTTAGATTACTCCATAATAATAGTGGGAGACTTCCACACTCCACTCTCAATACTAGACAGAACATCTAGAAAAAGATTCAGTAAAGATACAGAAGACCTTATTGCCACAATTAACCAATTAAACCTTACTGATATATACAGAACTCTCTACCCATCAGCAGACAATTATACCTTCTTCTCCACTCCACATGAAACATTCTCCAGAATTGACCATGTGTTAGGACATAATGCAATTCTCAACAAAATCCATACCATTGAATTAATGCAAAGCATCTTCTCAGATCATAAAGCCATAAAAGTTGAACTCAATAGGAGAAACAACATAGAAAGTGGAACTCTTGGAAATTGAACGACATCTTGCTCAAAAAAAAAAACATGGATTATAGAAGAAATCAAGGATGAAATAAAGAAATTCAAGGATTCCAATGAGAATGAAAACAGTTCCTACCAGAACCTATGAGATACAGCCAAAGCAGTGCTCAGAGGTCTGTTTATCTCCATAAATGCACACATCTGGAAGGAAGAAAGAAACCAAATCAAGGAACTAACCCTACGGCTTGAACAAGTAGAGAGAAAACAACAGAGGAACCCCTCAGGCACCAGAAGAAACCAGATCATAAAGATTAGACCAGAGCTAAATGAATTAGAGAACAGAAAAACAATTGACAAAATTGAAAAGACCAAAAGCTGGATTTTTGAAAGCCAAGCCAGCCAAGCAAAATTGACAAACCACTGGCTAAACTCACTAAAGACAAACAGGAAAGGAAATAAATAACCCAAATTGGAAATGAGAGGGGAGTTGTCACTACAGACCCAACAGGAATCAAAAATATCACAACAGAATATTATGAAAGACTGTACTCTAACAAATTTTAAAACCTAGAGGAAATGGACAAATTCCTTGATTCATACCACCTACCCAAATTATCACATCGTGAAGCAGAACAACTTACTAAACCCATCACAAAGGAAGAGATTGAAAATGTCATCAAAACACTGCCAACAAAAAAAGCCCAGGCCCAGATGGCTTCACTGCAGAATTCTACCAAGCTTTCAGAGAAGAGTTATCTCGAATACTACTGAAACTATTTCACAGTATCAAAAGGGATGGAGTACTCCCAAACTCATTCTTTGAAGCCAGCATAACCCTGTTACCAAAGCCAGGGAAAGACCCACAAAAAAGGAGAACTACAGACTGATATTACTCATGAATCTAGATGCAAAAATCTTGAACAAAATTCTGGCCAATAGAATACAACAACATTTCCAAAAAATAAACCATCGTGACCAAGTTGGATTCATACCTGGGATGCAAGGCTGGTTCAACATCAGAAAAACAATTAATGTGATTAACTACATAAATATCACAAAAGACGATAATCACCTAATTTTGTCCATTGATGCAGAAAAGCATTTGATAATGTCCAACACCCATTCAGGATAAAAACTCTTAGCAAAATAGGCATAGACAGAAAATTCTTCAATGCAATAAGGGCCATTTATACAAAGCCAACTGCCTATGTCATCATGAATGGAGAGAGACTGAAAGACTTTCCCTTGAGAACAGGAGCTAGACAAGGATGCCCACTATCACCTCTCCTATTCAACATTATTCTAGAAGTTCTAGCCAGAGCAGTTAGACAAGACCAAGAAATAAAGGGCATCTGCATCAGCAAAGAAGTCAAAATCTCCCTGTTTGTAGAGGATATGATTATATATGCAGAGAATCCCAAAGACTCTATAAGTAAACTACTCAAACTGATAGAAGAGTTCAGCAAAGTCTCAGCATACAAGATAAACATAAGCAAATCAGTAGGATTCGTTTATACCAACAACAGGACTGTTAATGAAGAAATCATCAAATCAATACCATTTACTATAGCCCCTAAGAAGATAAAGTACCCAGGAATTAACCTAACAAGAGAAATAACAGACCTTCACAAAAAGAACTACTAGCCCTTACTACAAGAAACTAAGAGAGATGTACATAAATGGAAAAACCTCCCCTGCTCATGGATAGGAAGACTTAACATTGTGAAAATGTCTATTTTATCCAAAGCAATCTACTTACATAATACAATCCCAATACAAGTTCCAGCGTCATTTTTTAATGAGATGGAGAAAAAAATCACCATTTTGTTTGGAAAGGGAAGAAGCCACAGATAAGTAAGGTACTACTAAAGAAGAAGAACACACTGGGAGGCCTCTCATTACCCGACCCTAGAACATACTACACTGTCACAATGGTCAAAACAGCCTGGTACTGGTACAAGAACAGACAGATGGATCAATGAAACAGAATTGAGACTCCAGAAATGACACCATCTGCCTATGAACAATTCATATTCGACAAAGGCTCTAAGACGTTAAACTGGGATAAAAACAGTCTCTTCAACAAATGGTGCTGACAAAATCAGATATCCACCTGCAATAAATTGAAACAAGATCCACATCTTACACCTTATGCAAAAACCAACTCTAACTGGATAAAAGACCTAAATATCAAACCTAAAACAATAAAGCTCATCCAAGAAAAGCTAGGAACAACAGTGGAAGTTTTAATACACAACATAGACTGACTTCAAAGTCTCTGAAACAAATCACAATCAACAGAAGAGAAAATAGATAAATGGGAACTATGAAGAATCAAACATTTTTGCTCATCCAAAGACTTTACTAATAGAATTAAAAGGCCACCTACAGAATGGGAAAAAATATTTGGCAACTCTATGTCAGACCAATGCCTGATCTCCATAAGGTACTCTAAAATATTAATAAGAAGAAGATAAATCATCAGATTAAGCAATGGGCAAAGGAGATGGACAGACATTTCTCTAAAAAGGAGATCCAGGCTGCCAAAAAATATATGTGGTCATATTCACGATTATTAAAGAAATTCAAATGAAGACTACAATGAGATACCATCTCACCCCAACGAGGTTGGCCATGATCCAAAAAACACAAAACAACAAATGCTGCAGAGGCTGTGGAGAAAGTGGAACTCTCCTACACTGTTGGTGGGGTTGCAAAATGGTCTAGCCTCTTTGGAAAGCAATCTGGCGCTTCCTTAAAAAAATGGATATTGATATACCATTTGACCCAGTAATTCCACTATTTGAAATATATCCTACAGAGTCAAGGCCTTTCACACTCACGGACACATACACAAGAATGTTTATCACAGCACAGACCACACTAACAAAAAGATGGCATCAACCCAGATGCCCAACAACAGAGGAATGGATAGGTAAACTACGGTATATATGCTCAATGGAGCACTATACAATGATGAAGAATAATGATGATTCTAGGAAACATTTCATAACCTGGTTTCAACTGGAAGACATTATGTTGAGTGATAGTAATCAGTGACAAACGGACAAATATTGTATGAAACCCCTATGATCAGATCTCAAAAACAGACTCATGTATAGAAGAAAAGACGCTCTGACAGCTGCAAGGGAGGGAAGGGAGGGAGGGGGAGGGGAGGAGGGCTTAGATTAGATAGTTGCTAGAAATTTGGTGAGTGGCATCTGGGGTTTTAAAAGCTGCCAAGCTGCCATCCGTGGGTACAGCAAATGGTCCCAACTCAGCAGGAATGGATGCTCACTGAGGACCAAAATGACATGGGGTAAAGACAACCCAGAAGACAGAGAGACCCACGTGAGTGGGTGCCTACATAGACTTGGGCCCGGAAGAACCAGATGGTGCCTGGCCACCACCAGTGATAGCTGCAATGGAGCTCACTAAGTTGAGTCTCACCGGCAATTCAAGAATAAGAAAGGGTCCACCCTGAGATCTCCACTAAAAGACTGCAATTGATGGTCCAGTGGCTTCGAAGTTCCCCTGGGAGCATGGCCCCTGGCCCTGACACTGCCCTTGCCCATAAATTATAATGAAGGTCCACTCTTTGGACACTAATGGATTGGACTTGGAGATACAGAGTGACTGTATATTAGATGCACTTTATAGTTCTATGCATCTATAGGATATCCTTCTGCTGACCTCTGGCTGGAGGAAGGAGAGTGGGTGGAGAGGAGGGGAAAGGAGGCTGTTGGGAGGATGAGACATGTGTGGAGCAGAGAAGAATAGTGTGCTGTCACCAGGCAGGGAGAGTGGTGGAAGCTACATATAGGTGGGCATTTAAATTTATATGGGAGTGTACATTTTCACTCACTCATAATAAAAAAAAAAAGTTGAAAGAAAGAAAAAGAAAAAAAAATATCTCAGTGATACTGTCCTCCTCTTTATGCTTCCTCCACTCACTACATCACCTGAAACCAGTCACCATTTTTTTGAGATTAAGCTATGCACTTTTAATACTTCTACAGTCTTTATTTATGTTTTTCCTTAGTCTCTAATGCCATCTCTCTTAGTCTCATTTTGGAGAAATCTTAGTTGAACTTTAAAACTCAGTTTAACATGACTATTTCTCTAAACACTTCCTCTATATCTCTTTTATTGACCCTCTTATGATTTTGCATGTATGTTTATTACAATAATACACGTTGTAATTTTTTGTCCATGTGATTTTTTTTCCCCTGTTAGTTCTCAGGCCAGGCACATCATAACCCATACCAGCCCAGGCCATATAGAAATTTAATTCAGGTGTGTATGTGCATGTGTGCACATGTGATAATAGAGAAAGTACCAGTTTCAGCTGTGAAACTAGCTGGCTGCATCTCTCTTTAGGCAAGTAACTAGTCTTTCTTAGTTCTTTAAAATGAGAGATTATTTTAAAAGCCCTTCAGGAATCTAAAATTTTATTATTTTATAAAAGTAAAATTCAAAACAATTGCAAACATACAGAGGATATAAATACTCCATCATGCTAATAAGTTTAAATATATGTGGATAAAGATAAACCAGTACTTGACATGTTTAATGCAATTCTCTAACCCTAGGGTCGCCATGAGTTGGATCCGACTCGACGGCACTTTGCTTGGCTGGCAACCAAGCTAACATGAAAGTAAACTATTCTTTTACTATATTTTTTATTACAATTCCTTTATGGTCTTTAATTAGTACATGTGAAAAAAGGAAAGAAGTGAGGAAAGAAAAGAGGGATTATACCCACTCCTCACTGAATAACATGGTTAGGTTAAAAACAAAACAGGTTATTATGTGTGAAAATTGTTGAAAACAGAGGTTGATCACAAAATGAAGGATGACTACATCATTACTTAGCCGCTGAACTACTGAGACTCATGGTCCAGCCAAGCTGAGACATAATTTTAACCATTATAGCCAGTATAACTACATCTCACGTCTCAGCATTCCTTATTGCCAGCTGTGCACTACTAACGTGCAAAATAGATAGTAGAATTTTTACTGTTGTAAATGCAAAATGTCAGATAACTAAACAGTTCATAAGTGAAGAGTGGGTGTGTATTAGAAAGTGGAGAGACTGAAATTATGAAGATCAACTAGAATGTGATCGTAGATATTCGTCTGTAGGATGATTGTAGTTTCATTGGAGAAAAAGCTGCAATCGGAAAGGGTCAGTTTAGGATACTGGGCCCAACATACTACAGGATGTAATCACTAATTAAATGGACACCAGGCAAAATGATCCTTAAAACATCTACGGTTGGCGAGGATCTTCTTTCAGAAGAGATTACAAATGTGAAGGAAAGAATCCATGATTTTCTTGTTTGCCTTGAAGTAAAAGAAAAAAAAAAATAACGATGAGGAATTAGAAAATGTCTCCAGATAAGACCTGGTGAAGTTTCCACTGGAGTTTTCAATTAAGATAGAGCTTACAACAATAATAAAAGACAAAGAAAAAAAAAGATTATTGCCAAGCCACAATGAAATTTTAGATGAAGAATTTTTTTTTATTTTCATTTTATGATTGGATCCAAAAAACTATAAATGTTAACTCAATTTTATACACGATTATTAGCTATCACTGTTATGTTTAAATGAAAGATAACCTAGTCAAAGTCAAGTTCCAGGTCATTCTTTGTAGTCTTCTTCTGTTGTTTAAGCATTACACTAACAACACTGAAGAACCGGAGAGGCTATTGACCTCAGGGAAAACAAGAGAAACACACAGACAGCAAATAAACAACATAAGCAAGGCCAAAATAACATATTTTCAAATCTCCACAAAAGCCAAGGAATACAAAGCCAAGGGTTGATCTCTTAGAAAGGAAGTTGGTCTGGGAAGGCATTGAGAAGGACAGGAGCCTCGAGCAAGATCTGGGAGGAAGCAAAACTCAGGTCATGCAGCTGAGGAATGAGGGCCTTCTGGGCAGAGTAGCAACCTTGAAAAACAAACCAGATGTACGCAGGTGGAAGAAGCTTAATTAAGCAGGAGAGACTCTGAACTGTGACTTAGAAAGAGACAGTAATGGTAGGGATTATTTGGGAAGATCCTCCGATAAAATTGGCATTTAGCACAAATAGTAAAGGAAAGCCAGCGTATATATAATAAACTTTTTATTCTTCTACTCCCATAACTAAGAATGTACTATAACGTTCCAGGGGAATACTATTACAAATCTGAACTTCTCAATTTAGCCTTTGAAGTTCTCCAGGAAAGTATAAACTCCTAGTATTCAAGACTCTTCATGATAAGTTCCCAACTTACCTCTTACACGTGGAAATTGCTTTATATTGTCCTGTAGAATCTGCTTTCCTGTTTTCTAAAGCAACTTTATATTACCTCCTCTCTAATCTGTCATGAGTTGGATCCGACTCGACGGTACTTGGCTTGGCTGGCTCTAATCAGTCAGTGGAAACCCCCAGTGGTGTAGTGGTTAAGTGCTATAGTTGCTAACCAAAGATACTGGCAATTCTTGGAAACTCGATGGGGAAGTTCTGCTCTGTCCTGTAGGGTCGCTCTGAGTTGCAGTTGACCTAACAGCAGTGGGTTTGGGTTTTTTTTAATCAATCATCTAACATTCATTTTACACCCAGGTGACAGCTGTTTTAGTAATCTAGCACTGCTCTAACATAAATACCACGAGTGAATGGCTTTAAAAGTGAAAAACAGTTTTCTCACAGGAAAATAAGCCGAAGTCCAAATTCAGGGTATCAGATCCAGGCACAGGTTTTCTCTTTTGGCTCTGGAGAAAGGTCCCTGTCAATCTTCTCCTGACCTGGAAACTTCCTGAGTCTAAAGGATGTACTGCGCTTCCGGTACTTCTTCTGTGGTGGTATGAGGTTCTCAACTGTCTGCTCCCTTCTCTTTCTTTTATATCCCAAGAGGTATGTAGCCAAGAAGATTGCTTCAAGGCTTAATATAGTCTTGCAGATTGAGTCCCCATTAACCAAACATCCTTACTGCCCATCCTCCCACATTGACGTCATAGAGGCAGAATGTAAAACATACATGAAAATCACATAGTACCAGGAATCACAGCCCAGCCAAATTGATACACATATTTTCTGAGGGATGCAATTCAGTATACAACAACAGTCTTGCTTCTTACATCACTAACAAAGTAGAGGTAATAAAATAGAATCCGTCTTCTGTCAAATTTAACAACCCACCTGCATATTGTGATCATAACTTTGCTTCTTGTTACAGTGAATTTTATTAATCAGACAAACCCCTTCTCTTGTACATCACATCCTAGCACCTCTTATGTAAACAGGGTACTTATTTCTACAATAACCCCTTTTATATCCTGTATTACCAATTTTAATTTTATTTATAGTTATGTAAGTATGTTGTCATAGTTCCTAAATACATTGGTACACACACACACACAGATATACACATATGTACACACACATGCAAGATCTGCCAGTTAAGTTTGTGACCTCACCCTAGAAAAAATATTACATATCTCATTGCTGAATATCACTATGGTCACCTTCTAAGTACTCCTCTTGGGAAGGCGTGCTCCAATGATGGTGCCTAGTTCACCATTCAAAGAAATTTTGGAACTCTTTCTGGAACGGCCATCAGAGCTGTTGTCTTGTAACACTTGGTGTCCTGAATGTCATCAAAATTTCTGCTTTTCAATATTTCCTTTATCTTTGGGTAAAGAAAAAATGCATTGGGGGCCAGATCAGGTAAATAGTGAGGGTATTCCAATACAGTTATTTGCTTACTGGCTAAAAATTGTTTCACATACAACTATGTGATTCATGAATTTGCCAATGGCTGTTCCAGAAAGAGTTCCAAAATTGCTTTGAAGGGTAGACTAGGCTCTGGCATTGGTGCATATCTTCCCAAGGGGAGTACTTCAAAGTTTACCGTAGTAATGTTTAGCAATGAGGTATGTAGCACTTAGAACAATTCAGTTTCCAGACTTAATTGTCAGACCTCATTTGTATATATATGTATGTATGTATATGTGTATACATGTGTATGTATGTGTGTGCATGTGTGTATACATATATATATGTGCCCATGTGTCCTCCCCTGACGCTAATCTCTCTCTAGCTCCTTGCCAGTGCCTCTTCCTTACTTTATGCAAATCTTCTCAACACAGATTTTTACATATTGTATTCACTTTCTTCCTAACTCTCTTTGGCTTATTTAATGATGTTATTATCTTTAGTCCTTGTGGAAGTCACCAGTGACCTCCGTTTTCCCAAATCTAGTGCTCACTGTACTTGACCTCTCCACAGCTTTGATATATTTGGATTCTTCTTTTTTAAAACTTTTATATCACTTGGCTTTTAAGATACTTATTCTCTTTCAATTTTGTTCCTGCTCCTACGTGCTGTCTCTTACTGCCCTCCTCCTTCCTCAGTACCTTGACTGCTAGAGAGCCCCCAGGGTCATTCCATTTGCCAACTGCTTACACATTATTTGCACTTAGACAGCAACTGGTGTTGTATGCCTTCAAGTCAATTCTGACTCAAAGTGACTGTGTGACAGAGCAGAACTGCTCTAAAGAGTTTCCCAGGCTGTAATCTTTGCAGAAGCACATCAGCCTTTTCTTCCAGGAAGAGACTGGAGGATTTCTACAACAGATCTGTTGGCTAGCAGTCAAGAGCTTAACCAGTGTGCTACCAGGACTTCTTCCACATCAACCAATAAAACATATGGCCTATTATATATATATAAAACATATATATAAAATAAATATATATTATATATATAACATATATAATAAAACATATATATATACACACACACACACACAAAACCCACTACCGTCAAGCCAACTACAACTTGCAGTGACACTATAGGACAGAGTGGAACTACCTCACGGTGTTTCTAAGGAGAACTTGGTGGATTTGAACTGCCAGCCTTTTAGTTAGAGGCCATAGCTTTTAACCGCTAGGATTTTCCCAAAGCCACTACAAATCCTCAAACTCACTCTTAGTCTCATCCAACAAAGTTAACAATGCCATTATATAGCTAGTTGCCGAAGGCAATCATCATTAATTCCTCTTTTTGCCACTCACTCTGCATTTGAAAATCCTCTAAGTTTTGGTGGTTCTTCCTTCAGAAAAACCTTCCTTCATTCCTTCTTTCCCCTCCTTTCTTCCCTTCCTCTTTCCCTCCCTGTCTCCCTCCTTCCCTCCTTCCTCTCCCTTTCTCCCTCATTCCTTCCTTCCTCTCTCTCTCTCCCTCCTTCCTTCCTTACTTCCTCTCTGTCTCTGTTTCTTTTACATGCTTGATTTAGCAGAGTCTGCTCTTTATTCAGCAGCCGAGATCATCTGTTTAAAACATAAATTAGGTCAGATCATTTCGTTTTTAAAACTCTACCTTATGTTTACACTTAAAAAAAATCAAATTATCATTTATACTTGTTAGCTCTATCTGGAATTCTCCTGCCAGATTTTTTTTAATTTTTCAGCCTTGTCTTTCAAATCGCCATTTCAAATGTCAATCCTCCTAAGTATAATCCAACACTTTGAAGGACAGAGTATCAGAGGCAGGGGTCTGAGGACCATGGTTTCAGGAGACATTTAGGTCAATTGATGTAATGAAGTTTTTTAAGGAAAATGTTCTGCATCCCACTTTGGTGAGTGGCACCTGTTGCCTTAAAAACTAGCAAGTGGCCATCTAAGTAGCATCAATTAGTCCCAACCCACCTGGAGCAGAGGAGAATGAAAGACATCAAAGACAAAGAAAACATGAGCCCAAGAAACAGAAAGGGTCATATAATTCAGAGACCACACAGCACGAGACCGGAAGAACTAGATTGTGCCTGACTTCCACCGATGCCTGCCCTGACAGCGGATACAGTATAGAGTCTCCGACACAATGGGAGAAAAATGGGTGTTCAGAACTAGAACCCTATTAAAAGACCAAACCTGATCATCTGGCAGATTAGAAGGCCACTGGAAGACATGGCCCCTGAACTCTCTGATAGCCCAGAGCTGAAATCAGTCCTAAAGCCAACTCTTCAGACCAAGATTAGACTAGACTGTAAGACATAAAATGATACTAGCAAAGAGTGTGCTTGTTGGCTTAAGTATATACACAAAGTTAAGCAAGCAGCTCCTGTCCAGAGGCAAAAAAGAGGTTGTAGGAGGACAGAGGCTGGTTGAATGGACATGGGAAATACGGGATGGAAGGGAGGAGTATGGTGTTACAGGGTGGGGAGGACAGCTAGAGTTAAATACGTGTATGTGTGCAAGGTTTTCTATGACAAATTAACTTGCATTATAAACTTTCACTTAAAGCATAAAGAATAGTTAAAAGACAGAGAGAGAAGGTAATCTTCAGTGAGTCTCCTCTGAACACCTTATCTAAAATATCCCCCTATTCTGCTTCTAATTTTCCATCTCCTTACCTGCTTTTTCTTCATATCATTTGCTACTATTTAAAATTATATTTTAATATATGTGTTCATGTTGTCTGCTTTCCTAGATTATAAACTCCATGCATATAGGGACATATTTTTCTTGTTTATCACTAAATCATCAGTGCCTTAAACAGAAGCTAAGGAGATATTCAGCACTGAGTAAACATTTGTCAAATGTATGTTGGATGAAAGTATGTGAATTTTAAGTCTGGTGGATCTTCTTTCCCAGTCTTGCTTGCTCATTTAATGAAATTAAGTTTTATTTCTCTGGCCGTCTTTCCAAGTCAGGCCTATCACTACCTTGTTTTTGTTCATCTGTTTATCTTTCTCTTTTTCTCTTCCTCCAATCCATTTTCTATGCTTCCTCCAATATTTTTTTTAATAATTTAATCACTTTCTCATCTCTGTTAAAAAAACATATTTATCTAAATTAAATGTTAATATTCTCAAAGTGATTTTGCTTACGTTACTGAACTCTTACATTTTACCCCCAACACAAAAATCTTTAAAGGTTCTCTGCAGCCTAAAAAATATTTAGCAGGATGATAAAAACTTTTATAATATATTCCTGGTTGACATTTCAAGTTTTAGTTTAATCCTAATAGATGGCTTGTAAACTAAATATGCTAAAAATCCAAATGTTTTGTATTTACACATTCTTATGGACTTTTTCACGTTACATTGTAGTGTTTATATATTTTCTTCTGTTTCTAACTTGCAATTTGGGGACTGCAGGAACCAAATTTTAAGCACAGTAGCATTTCTTGTAGCATCTAACAGTATAATCAGTATGCCTCTGTCCCATAACTTTTCATTCTTCCACTCCTATAATCCAGGAAACCCTAGTGGTGTAGCGGGTTAAGTGCTACTACTGCTAACCAAAAGGTTGGCAGTTCAAACTCACCAGATACTCCTTGGATACTCTACGGGGCAGTTCTACTCTAGCCTGTAGGGTTGCCATGAGTCGGACACGACTTGATGGCACTGGATTTTGGGGTTTTACTCCTACAATCAAGAATACATGATGACTTCCCTAGGGAACATTATTAGAAATTCATCTTCTCAACTTAGCTTTCAAAGCTCTCAAAGAAAGGCTGAATTCCTAGAATTCAAGATCCTTCATGATACGTTAGCATACTTTTTTAAGGGGATTGCCTGAGTGAAGACATGTAAAGCTTTTCAAATATTCACTGGCACATGGAAAGCACTCAATAAGTGTAAGATATTATTAGTCCTCCAGCTTCTGGATTCAGATATTACTGCTTCCTGCAAAGCTGCTAAAGGGAGAAAATCTTCACTACTTGGTGCTTCTATTGAGATAATGGAGTTTATTTTCAAGGGGGTAAATGTATTTTCTCCACCATGTGTAAACCCTCTTACATAGGTTCCCATCACCAGTTCTGAAGCTAACATCAAAGGCTGACTCTCAGAGTTATTACAGTATAGTTGATATTGAAAGAATAGGCTCAGAAGATTAGCCAGCTCTTGAACTTCACCTTAAGGCAGACAGTTTCGAGTGTGTACAGTTATATATTCAAAGAAGCTACAGTTCAAATTAAACATCTTGAAATTAAATGGACTCCCTTGAGAACACTCAACTCTGAGTAAATAATATGACAATGTTTTACTCTAGCATTTGTTACTGGAGAGACTTGACGTGAAGCTTCATATTCTTCCTCAAAAACAGATTAATGAATAACTCTAAAGATTAAACGCAATCAATACCAAAAGATAAGCAACTGGAATATTATCATATTAATCTGTCAGGATTTTAATTGTTTCAAAAATTCTTGTCAGGGTTCATTTGGCAAATCTACATCCTTTGTTTTCTCATATCACTGGGGAAGAGAATTTTGAAAAGTTTTCTTTGTTGTTTCTGTTTCATATAACAAAATAATACATGATTATAGGCAGTTCCCTGGGTTACTAACATTTGATTTACATACAACTTGTAGTTATAAGCCAATGTCACAAAGCCTGTTATACTAAAAATTTGAACAACATACAATGTTTCATAACAACAAACAGGCACGACTTTGCAGTGTGTATCAAAACACTAGTATTACTGCATTATTATGCTAAAGATGTGTTAGTGTCTCTGGAAATGTTTTTTATGCATAGGAAGTTATACTATATATTGTATGCTAGGACAAACATTTGGCTGACTCACATTAGAGACTAACTAAATATAACTGTCCTGATATACATGTGATTTTGACTTAAAGACAAATTTAGGAACACAACTTCTTCATAGTCTGGGGACTGCCTGTATATACTTTTCATTAATTGCTCCCAATTTAGATTTTTAGTTGGCTTTTATGAAACCAATACCAGCAAACTATATAGGTGTGTTCCTTCCATGGAGCTGCCATTTCAAAAGCTGAGGACATTCATTTCATTATTCATTTTGATCTTGGAGTATTGTAAAATTATCTGCTTTCATTGATGTGTCTCTTAGCTTGTCAGAATACACTATGTTTCTGAACACTGGAAGTGTAGTGGTTCAGTGCTATGGCTACTAACCAAAAGGTTGGCAGTTTGAATTCATCAGGTACTCCTTGGGAACTCTATGGGCCAGTTCTACTCTGTCCTATAGGGTCTGGGTTTGGTTTTTGTTCTGTTTTGTTTTTTAATTTTGTGCAGTAAGGTTACAAAGTCTCTAAAGTGAGGGCCATGGTTGGACTGATCTCAAACTAAACAGAACTAAACTCATATTTTAAGCAAAAGAGGAAGTGGAATATGTCAAGTACCATTGCAGTATGGGAAAAAATAAGGAAGTGTGTAATGGCCCAGCAAAGAGATTCCCAAACATTTTTTTGACAAAATGACACTTTTTATTATTTGTTTCATTATATACTAATCTTTTTCCTGTCTCCACTAGCCTCTTTTCCACATAGTGGGAAAATAAAAATAAAAGTAAAAATGGTAAAATACATGTTGAACTGGACAGATTTAACAAAACCATTTTGATTAAAAAATTGTGTGAATTCCTAATAGCATATATAGTAGCTGACGATCTACTGAGATGTTATAAAACCAGGTTCAGAAATCAACTGCTAGAGAGCTATTATGGAGTTCTGTTGTAGGGATAAGATTTTGAGTTCACTGAAAATAAGTGAATTCGTTTCTCCCTGTCTTTCTACCTCTCTTCCCATCTCCTCTCTATTCTTACATAAATAGCAATTCTAACTCTAGATTACAGTCTAGGCCACAGTCATCTGAGAATCTCCATCCTGGTAAATGCATCCAGTAAGGTGTTGCTGAGATCATACCATTTTTAGGGTTGAAGGAAGATAGTAATTTAACTTAGTAAGTATACTCAGTGACTAAAAATGTGTAATATCTCTTGAAAGATAGAAATCTATTTATGGGACATCCATATTCCTTTATAAAGATTAACTAAACTGCAGCATATTGTGCCCTCACACAATTTCCAAAAAAAGGAGATGAAATTGGTCTGTTCTAATCTGTACTGATGTCTTTTCTTGTGTAAATATGCATATAATCCCTAAAATTTCACCTTTGTCTATGAGATAATTTATGCTCTTGAAGACTTCTTTGCTACTACGCTTGGGAAGAGAGAAAACACAAAGCAATAGCAAGGGAAGGTGAGAAAAGATAGTAACTTTACTAGCAGACAATTGTGTAAAAGTTAGAGTGTCAGTAGCTGAGTCGCGACACATGCACAGAAGATGTTCATGTATTTATATGTATGTTATGAGTCAGAATAAACTTGACAGCATTTGGGTTTGGTTTTGGTGGTCTTTATATACTAAATATAATGCTTATATTATACTGTATAATTGGTAAAGTAAATAATGTATTTTATGGCAATTCTAGTTACCAATCTCATTTAGTAGCTAAGTTAAATGCTGCATATAGTTTGGAGGCACTTAGAGAAGACGTGAGGTGAGGTTTTTCTCCATTAATCTCTACCAGACCCTTCCAGGTTCACTCCAGATCAGTACACAGAGTAAAGTCTATGTGCTTTGCAAAACAATTACAGTCTGAAGAGCTAAGTTTTCACAAAGCCCCTTTTTCGAAATTGTGTGGCTATCCCTGGGACCAGGGTGCATGAAAATGTATACACAACCTTTCACCAAAAAATTTGTTTCAAACCTGTTTGTCCACACATTTATGGAAATTTAATTCATTGCTTATAGGAAAAAAGCATTTTGGAAAATGATGTCTAGGGCAGACAGCCCTGCGATATGCGTACAATTTCTGTACTGGTACACTGGAACAGTAGGTCTCTTGGATACCTATACTGTCTCAGAGCAGGGTTGTACACTATGTGTATGAAGAAGATGTGAAGCCTCACTTTTATCATGCTTGCTGGTTTGAAATGACCTTAAATTCAAGATTATTCTCAACTCATTCAGCAACAGTGCACTATAAGGTAATCTATAATTAAATAAGAATGTCTCAATTTCTTACTCCCAAGAAAATTCTGAACTTCTCTGAGTCACCTGGTCTTTGACATGCCTTTAAACTACTCCTCGTAATAATTCATACAGCAAAATGCCGTTTGGTTCTTTCATGGAGTCAAATTACTTGTGTCATCTCAGAACAACAGTAATTACTAATATTAATAAACCTTCAGGCTTAGTCAGAGGTATATCTAAGGTATGGCAATATGGCATGTGCTGGGGCCCCAATGACCAGTTTCTCTTAACCCAATAAGGCTCAACGCCATGTGAATGTCAGTGGTCCGTGTGTGCCCTTGAGGGAATGCCCGCAGCCAGGCTTAGCAGCCAGCCTGCCCCACCACCATGAGCCATGAGAACAGATGATCTTGCTGCTTCGCCCAGTGGGATCCAGACCCTGCTCCTGAGTACCCAAGGACAGCAGACATCACGGCCCCAGCAGGAGCCTCCCTGCTCTGACCTTCACTGGACTTCGGGATGGCAGGGCTCACCTCAAGTGTCCACAGCCAGAGCTCTAGTCAGAGGATTTGGACAGCAGGCAGAATTTCACTGCTTGTCATAGGCTCTCTTTTCCGTAGAACTGCCTCTGGGCACAGATTTGTGAACACTGAACTGTGTGCATTAAGTCTTTTTCTCTAGTAAATATGCTTCAAAAATAGTGCTGCTAGTTAACCAACAGTCAACTAAAGATCTCCAGGCATTCATCGCAGAGCTTCTCAAAACCCACTTTAACCCAGTTCAGACCAGACAGAGCTGCTTCTCATTCCCCAGCTCACCCTTCTGCAGAAAAATTGCTTAATGTGTACCTTTAAAATAAGCATGTAGCAGTTACTAGGCAACCTAGATGGATGCTGTTATTTCTATATTTGACTTCAAAGAAAAAGTGTGTTGTTTCTATTAATCCAAAATCCTTTGTACACCTGCCTTAAGATCTCTTTCTAAAGACAATGGGCCTAATTTTTCTCTCAGGTACAATGAAAGGCAATACAAATTACAGTTCCCATCCAGGAGGACTAGAATGGAGGTAGCTCCTCATTCAGTCTCTGTAGATTATACCACAGAAATCTTCGGGGCCAAATTTAAAACACATTTGTTCTAGACTTTGCCAAGTAGGGTATTGTTTGACAATTTTAGTGCTATTGTTTTTGTTTATTTGTTTTTACGTAAAAGTATTTTACTGTCATCCCTCTTGTTCTCAAAGACTTGCTGCTTCTTTGTGTCTCAAATACTTCTTTTAAATAGATAGTGTAAAAGGATGGGAAATTTGAAGCAACTTCGAAAATTATTATGGTTCTCACTGTAAAAATGAATCCAAAGCTTCCTGTGCTATTACCCTCCATATCCCATTGTACTGGACACAGCATGCATTGCTCATGGACTATTAGCAACCATCCTGAAGAGTGAACGAGGTTTGGTAGCTGGAAACATGTTTTACCACCTGAAGGGAAATCAGTCACACTATAGTTATTGACTCCAGAACTGCCTCAAACCTATTATGAAAGAAAACTTAAGGCTCTTTAGGAGTTAAATAATCTCTTTGAAAGATGAATTAAAAGTACTTTCATGTTTGTTTCTTCCTTTAGTTTTTAGTTTTTATCTTGGGGGGAAACTCTTGTGGCTTAGTGGTTGAGTACTATGGCTGCTAAACAAAAGGTTCACAGTTCAAACCCACCAAGTGCTTCTTGGAAACTCTATGGGGCGCTTCTACTCTGTCCTATAGAGTTGCTATGAGTCAGAACAGACTACAGCAGTGGAATTTTTTGTTCTTTATCAACAAATACAAAGAGCTCTTAAATTTAGAAGACATTTACTGTAACCTGGAGTTGGTTCAAGTGTACCCAGAAATGTCTAAAGAGTAAGACCTGACAATCTATTTAGGAAAGAAATCAGCTGTTGAAAATGCTATGGAGCACAGTTTTATTCTGATGCCTGTGGAATCAACTGAGGTGACAGAAATTGGACTGGTCCTGCAGCCTTGCCTGATCAATACTAAAGTAGGTCAGCTGATTTACATACTCCTGAACACACTCTGAGACAGGTAGCAGAAGTCAGCATGTGAGCAACCAGAAAGTCCAAACTCTGTCAGCATGGAAAATTTTTTTCAAGTCAGACCTCAGGAAGTCCCATTACTAGTTGAGCAGAGTTTGTCCAACTGGAGTTTATGCTAGAACACCTTGCAAAAAAGACACCCAATGGCCGGTTCCTGAAATAGAGACTCATCCCACAGATTTATTGTTGGACAATAAATGGCATCATGGTATTCAGAGAGAAGATTGAGGTTGTCAGTGATTCAGTGTTCTTGGATCCACAGTTAACACCCGTGGAAGAAGCAGTCAAGAAATCAAAAGACACGTTGCCAAGCCAGCCAAGTGCCGTAGAGTCAGATCTGACTCATGGCAACCCTAGGGGCATTGTATAGGGCAAATCTGCTGCAAAAGATCTCTTTAAAGTGTTGAAAAGCATGATGTCACTTTGAGGACTAAGGTGTGCCTCAGCCAAGCCATGGTGCTTCCAATCACCACATATGCATTTGAAACCTGAACAATTAATAGGGAAATCTGAAGAAGAGTTGATGCTTTTGAACTGTGGTGCAGGTGAAGAATATTGAATGGGCTGCTGAAAGAACAAGCAGATCTATTTTGGAAGAAGCACAACCAGAACGGCCCTCAGAAGCAAGAATGGCAAGGCTACGTCTCACATACTTTGGACAAGAAGAACCAGGAAGGATCAGAAGGACGTCAAGCACGATAAAGTGGAGGGTCAGTGAAGAAGAGGAAGACTCTTAATGAGGTAAATTGCCACAGTGGCTGCAGCAATGGGCTCAAGCACAGAAGGTCTGACAATTAAGTCTGTGAACTGAGTTGCTCTAAGCGCTGCATACCTCATTGCAGAATATCACTACAGTCACCTTCGAAGTACTCCTCTTGGGAAGCTGTGCGCTGATGCCAATGCCTAGTCTACCATTCAAAGCAATTTGGGAACTCTTTCTGGAATGGACATCACACACGGTGGCACAGTGACAAGCTTGCAAACTTAATTGTATAGTTGTCTGTGAGGGAGTTTTTAGCCACTAAAATAACTGTGTTGGAACACCCTCTCTACTCACTTGATCTGGCCCCCCAGTGACTTTTTTCTTTATCTGAATAAAGAAAATGTTGAAAGGAAGACATCTTGATGACAGTCAGGACATCAAGGGTAATATGATGACAGCTCTGATGGCCATTCCAGAAAAAGAGTTCCAAAATTGCTATGAAGGGTGGATTAGGCACTGGTGTCAGTGCACAGCTTCCCAAGGGAAGGACTTTGAAGGTGACCATAGTGATATTCAACAAGGAGGCATGTGCAATTTTTCTACGATGAATTCACAAACTTAATTGGCAGGCCCTGTAGCTACATTATGAGGATGGCACGGAACTGGGCAACGTTTTCTGTTATGCATGGGGCCATTCGGAGTCAGAACCAACTGAGTGGCACCTAATAACAACAACAGCTTTATTTATGAAGTTCTTTTAGGAACTCACTCAAAGGATACCTGACAGATCCTATCAGGATATGGCTGAAATTCATTAAGGAACAGCACTGCTAATCTGTGTTTTAAATTAAACACTTTAGAAAATCTATATGAATTTTTGGAAACCCTGGTGGCATAGTAGGTTAAGTGCTACGTTTGCTACACAGAAGTTCAGCAGTTGAAATCCTCCAGGAGCTCCTTTGAAATTCTACAGGGCAGTTCTACTCTGACCTCGAGGGTCACTATGACTCACGTGACTGAACAGCAGTGGGATAAGAATTTTTTATGATAGTAACCACATACTGAGTACTCGCAATGCCCGGCACTGTGTTTAGAGGTTCATATACATTACATCATCTCAACAATTTTGTGAGATTGGTCTTATCATCTCTATCTTACAGATTTCAGAAATCTTGTGTGAAGTTCAATAATCTGCTTAATTTTGTTTGTTCCATCATGTTCACAAATGTTTGACTTCATGAAGATTAGTGAACTTCCTTAGGAATTAGTCTCCTATTAAGACGAGAATAATGATACTTACGTATAAAGTTTAAAATCCCCTTCTTATGAATTGTACAGCAACTCAAAGACGGCCAAAGGACTAGAAAAAAATATGAGGAAAAAGAATTTTTTACCCACCGAGTTAGGTTTATACAAATTTACTTCAACATACCATAATTTTATTTCATTTTAACCTTTTAGAAAGGTTGTTATACAAATTACTCTTGTTATTAACAAGAGTTCTTAACACGCCTTAAAATTGCATTCCAGATTACCTAAATGATAACATTTAATGAAAGAGTGCCCTTCAAATCTTATCTCTGTTTAGTTTGAACCTGCATAGCTGACAAGCAGAACAAAATACCACAAGAAATAGCTGACAGATTAGAAGGGAACATCACCAGAAACAGCTACACCATCCTTTTCATGCCCTGGTTTGTAACGCAAAGCAAGTCGCTCACCCAAGCCAGGCCTCACTTTTCTGTAAATGGATTACTGACTGAAGGATCTTACTCAAAGTTTCTTCAAGTTCTCTAATTCTAAATAATTCTTTTAAGTAATTGAAAAGAGACAATAAACCAAAACAACTGCCACTGAGTTAATTCTGACTCACAGTGACCCTATTAAAACACAATAGAACTGCTCCATAGAGTTTCCAAGGAGAATCTGGTGGATTAGAACTGCCAGCCTTCTGGTTAGCAGCTGTAACACTTGACCATTTCACCACCAGTGTTTCTAAAAGAGATGAAAGCCAGTCTGTAAAGGTGAGCAGCAGCATCAGGGATAAACCTGTTCAGTATAAAGGTAAAACACAGGTTACAGAAGGTGAATCAGTGTGGTTTTGAAGACAGGGGGGATGCATTTCAGTCTTTTAGTCATATTTATACATGTAAGTAGTAACATCTTTAAGAGTAGCACTTCAGAATTCTTATGCAGAACAAGTAAAGGATGATTTGTGATCTTGAAGGCAGTATTCAAGGAAAAAATATATAATTTGCTCTCATATTTTTTTATATCTTGGGCAAAGGGAAAACTGTGAATAACATGGTATGTAGCTGGGTATGGAAAAACTAAAATGGAACTCTAAATTGATCTTAAATTAGAAACACATCTGAGTTTTGTTAACAATTTGGGAATGTTACTAATTTGTTTCTTGCACTCTTTAATTGTATGTGTGCCTGAGAAAGAGCAGAAGGGGGAATGAGGGAATAAGAGGAGTGTTAAAGACAGAGAGAAAAAATATGCAATACACCAAAACCACCATAATTCTTCCTCTGCCTTCTTTCTCTTCCTTCTTCCCTTAATCTCTTTCTCTCTTTATATATATTATGTATAACCACAAGAAAACCCTGGCAGCATAGTACTTACACACTACATTTGCTAACCAAAAGGTCAGCAGTTCAAACCTGCCAGATGCTCCTTGGAAACTCTATGGGGCAATTCTGCTCTAACCTCTAGGGTCTCTATGAGTCAGACCTGTCTCTACATCAGTGGGTATATATACACAATGGCAAAACCTTTCTCATTCCTCCAGTAATGAACGTGAATGACTTTTCATCATGTTTCAGCCAGTAGAATGTGTTAATTTTTTTTTCATTTTTTGCCAGTGTAGTATTCGCAAAATGATCACCACTGTAAACAATTATTTGTGTTTCTTTGAAAAGTAGTGGATTTGAGCATTGCCTAATTTTATAGAACACAGAACACTGGCTGAAACAAATCTTTTAAAAGGTATTCTAAAAATTCCCTGCACTGACCTGATGGGAGTGCTGGTGAAGCAGTGGTTATGTGTTACAGTACTGACCCAAAGTTCCCAGTGGCTGAAATCCATCTACTGCTCCTTGGAAACCCTATGGGACAGCTTTATTCTGTCCTGTAGAGTCACTACGAGGCAGACTGAACTGGATAGCAATGGGTTTGTTTTGGCATTTTGACTTGATATATCTGAGAATCAAGCAAATTTGACTGATTAGGGTCATGCAGTTCTTCACTGGTGAATTGGAGTTACACATTGCTGTTGTGGCCTCTTCTATTTCAAGGCATTTTTCCTTTCATCACAAAGCCATGCTTTAGCAGAGTAATATTTGAGTAGTGACTAAAGAATAAGTACTGATAATAGCACTATGAGTTTGGTGAAGGAGAGAGGTTACTAGAAGCTGTAAGAAGCAGAGAATAGAAAGAGGCGTTTGGAAGGAATAACAACAAAAAGTTGTTTGAGAGAAATTTAGAGTATGGGCAAACAAAAGTTTTGTTAATAGGAATAGACAAAGATAAGATTATAAAAGCAGATTTACAATAGACTCGGTTTTAAAATATCAGGTTATGCTATTTATACTTTATGCTAAAAATAAAAATGAGTTATTTTTGATAGAAGTATGGAATAACAAGCAGTGTTTTAGGAAAAGTGATCTGGAATATGCTTATAGAACAGATTTTTAAAAATACAAATTTAAGCAATTTATTCTTTCTTCATACAAAAAGTTTTATTTTTTAGTTCCTAGTATTTGTAGTGCTGCAATATACACACACACAGACATACAGACACACACACAAAAGTTCCATGCTTTCCAAAATAATTATTTGATAGCATTGTTCTCTCATAAAGTTACTATGGATAAAACCCCTGGCCCTTTTACCTCCAATAACGCTAATCAAAGCTTTCTTGTGATTATTTTTATTAGAACAGAGTTCTCATATAAGTAATTCTATATTTGAGAGAACTGGCAGCAGTGAGTGGCCAATTTCTTAAGTCTCAACATACAAACAGCTAGACAGGTCATATGTCCATATGACAAGACTTAAAAAGAATATGTTTTCCTTTATTTTAAGAATTTTTGATGAGAAAGAATCTACATTAAGTAATGGCCTAGGTACTGTGCCAAACACCTTTTTAGATTGCTAGTTACATTTTTTTAGCTGTATGTAGAGAGTGATATTCAACTAACTGCATTTTAAGTTTTGTCAGAACAAAGGAATACACATTGCGCTTTACTGCACATATATTGTGATTTAATGCAACTACCCATCGCTGCTGAGTCACTTCTGACTCATGGCTGCCCCATAGCATCTAGCACCTACGTATATAACCTTTTTTTTACATACAGTAAAACATCTGGAATTGAAATACTGGGGTTCAAACTCTGGGCCCACAATTAACTAGCTATGTGATTTTAAGTAAATTGCTCAACCTGGGTTTAATTTTATAATCTTCCAGATTAGGATAGTAAGGCACTCTTACCTCATAGAATGACAATGAAGGAAACTGAGATAATGTGTTTAGCACATTAATTGGTGTTCACAATATGCCAATAATCACTATTAGAGTAAGAAGGGAGTTAAAAAGTTTTTAACATAGGTCCTTAAATTCAGGGTGTCAAGGAAATCAAGGTGTCCTAGAAAAAGATCAATTTTAGATAAGTATTTTAGGTAAAAAATGAACATCATTTAACCTTTTTCTGTAACTTATTTCCTTATTTATAGAAATTTTAAAATATAGATAAGAACTTTCTTTAAATTGAGACCCACATGAGTGGGTGAGTACATTGACATGTGACCAGAGGAACCAGAAGGTGCCTGGCCACCACCAGGAATAGCCGTGATGGGGCTCACAAAGTTGAGTCTCACTGGCAGCACGAAAATAAAAAGGGGCGCACCCTGAGAACTCCACTAAAAGACTGCAATCAATGGTCCAGGGGCCTCAGGGTTCCCCTGGGAGTGTGGACCGTGGTCCTGATGCTTCCACTGTCAATAAATCATTACTGAGGCCAACTCTTCAGAAAGGAATGGATTAGATTGGCGACACAGAATGACCATATCGTGTGTGTACTTGATGGTTCGATGCATCTATAGATTGTCGTCCTGCTGGCCTCTTACTGGAGGAGGGGCCGGGGGGAGACAAGGGGACAGAAGATTGTTAGGAGGATACAACGTGTATAGAACGGATAGGAGGAGTGTGCGGTCACTGGGCAGGGAGAGCAGCGGGACCTGCACATAGGTGGGCATGCAATTTATACTGGATTGTACAATTTCACTCAATCACAATAACAAAAAAAATCTCTAAAGTCTATTCAAATTCTGCTGTTCTTTTTGTCTTCCACTGAAACAGTGTCCCACATGCCCAATGTCATCTAGCTGATTCTGACTTACAACAACCCCATAAACCCTACAGACTGAGTAGAACTTCACCTGGAGTTTTCATGGAGTGTCTGGCAGATTTGAAATGGCAGCTTTTTGGTTAGTAGCGGCAGCACTTAACCATTACACCCCCAGAGTTTGTTAAGTCCTTCAATTCTGAGATACAGCTTCTGACACACAAAGCATGAAAGCTGAGTACAACAAATTCAATTCTTTGACCACCTGTTCCCTTTGAGCACCTATTGCCTACTCCCCTGTGGTAGCAAGACACATTTAAATAAAACTTGTGAAAGGATAAGATATGTTACCTAAATATGACATTATTTATTAGTGAAGACAAAATATTGAATTACTGGGAAAAAAGGGATAAGCAACCATCTCAAAAATGACCCAAAATATTCATTTGGGTCTTCATCACATGGTTTAAGAAAAAGGAGCTACCAAATGTGTTCTCAAACACTTGGAGAAAAAAGGAAAAAGAATTCTTAGAGGTAGATACAGTCATATCTTTCTTTTTTACTCTCTTCCCCTCACATCTGACCCTAAATAACACACAATGACAGTTTCTAACTCTGTGCGTGTTTGCCTTTTACCAGGGAGAAAAGATTGTACTTTCTTAAATATCTGTAGTCTGTGAGGAAGTTCTTTTCCTAATAAAATTCATTTAAGTAATTTGTATAAAAAATTCTTGATCTCCTCACTGATAGTAAAAAGCAGTAACAGTGCTATCTGGATTTTGTTTGTTTCAACTGCTTAGCTCAGCTTAATTGCAACAAATTCCATCATCCTTTCTAGTATGTCCCTATCAAATATTTTTGAATCCCAATCTGTGCCTTGCAGGGAAAACTTGCCTCAGTTTAATCGTCACCAGCCATCCATGAAGCACAGCACATATTGTACAAATATTTGGACTGATCTTCGTTTGTGCCAGGAACTTCAAACTGGTCTTGCTTCACACATGATTTGTCCTCTAAAAATATCGACAGACACTATTAACTTGACAAGAGAGGAAAATTAAAAAATTAACAATAATAACAATTAGTTTTTGGTGGGTGAAAAAGAGAGGTGCACAGTGTGTGAAAGGCAATTTTGAACTGTCACTACTTACAGGAAAATAGAAAAGTTCAGAAGCAATGGAAATGTCATAATTCAACGTTCAAAGAAATAAAGAAGCCGGGGTAAATAATGAGAAAGTTCCTGCAATGGTTGTTTGCACAAAGACTGTTTTTGCGCCCTCTCTTCAAAGCTCAATGTTCAAAAGAAAAGAATTTCAGGGAGAACCAAAGAAAAAAACATGTCAGCTTTACCTTTCTACTGGCAACCCATGAAACAAGACACAAATGAGGAGTGAGACCTTGAACAAGTTACCTCACCTCTGTGTTTCATTTATTTTTCAACTGCAGAATGAATGTTTTGACTAGACAGTTGCCATTGTCCACGCCAGCTCTAATTCCAAGGATTTGTGTATGCTTCGCTGGTTTGGCTGTCACAACAATTTAGTCATTCAAACAGCAGATTAAATTAGCTATACCAATTTCTAAAATCAGTGAAGCAATTATTTTGGCTTTTCTCCCCCCTCACTGACTTTGCTTTTCTGTTAGCTGAAGAGTACACACATATGAAAAAGTGGAAACTGGTGCAACCTCAGAGAATTGGGTTGAAAAAAACTTAAAAAAAAAGAAATCCACAAGAGACACAAACAAAACAAAGGACATGAGCATTTGATGGAGTTAGGGCTCAGTGTTTAAAACACAATTTTGAGAACATCGGAATTTACATGAAAGGCAATATATCAAAAGCAGCAATTGGCACATGATAACCAACAAAACAAAAAACAAAACGCGCTTTCTTTCTCCTTTTTAACAAAACAAGTAAGCAGACATATCTAATTTTCATTCATCTAACAAGTATCTTTTTTAGCTCATATTATATTCTAATCACCTCTGTAATTCTCCTAGTTTCTTCCCATTCCCAGAGATACATGTTCTTAGCTGACTCTACTTGAAATTTGTTTTGTGAAAAAGGTTAAGAAAAAACTTGCTTTTTATTATTTTTTTAATTTAGAAAATACAAAAAGATCCACAAAAAAGTGAAAACTAGTAAATTTAGCATTGTTATGAAATTCAAGGTCTATATATGGAAAAAACAATCAATTGTATTTCTGTATAATAGCAACAAGCAATTGGAAACATTAAATTTAGACGATCATTTACAATACATTATTTACAAAATTATTTGCAACATGTCAACTTCAAGCATAAAAAGCTAACAAAATGCAGGCAAAAACTTAAGCCAAAAACACAAAACATGCTGAAATAAATTAAAGACCTTAATAAATGGAGATATGCCATGTTAACGGATTAGGAGAATTAGTACTTCTAAGGTGGTATCATTTGTCCACAAACTCATCTCTATATTCAACCTAATCTGAATAAAATCCAATGTCTTTTTTTGTGTGTGTGGAAAATGCAAATATATTTTAAAATGAATACAGAAATGTGAATGAGGTGAACCAGACAAAAGAAAATAAAAATATAATTGGAGAATTCCCACAATTGGATTTCAAGTCTAACTGTAAAGTTACAGTAATCATGATTGTCTTGTACTGATATATGAACATAGTATTAACTTATGAATAGAAAATCAGATTAATGGAACAGAATAGGGCCCAGAAATAGACCCACACATACATGGTCAATTGATTGCTGACAAAAGTACAATTCAATTGTGTGTCTTTTGAATAAATGATGTGGAGTAATTGGATAAATATATGGAGTAGACAGACTTGCGTCTGAATCTTGAAACTGCCATATTGCCATGTGAATCACAGTCCCAGATGCTCCTAGCCATAGAAGCAGTTAAGAAACAGAGTTACTAAATTTACCGTTACTTTCTTCTGCCCTCTTTTTACAGGTAAACATGTAAAAGCCAGAACCCATGTAATGCAGAAATCTGTTAAAGAAGGAAAACTCAAATATTTTCTACTAAAACAAGCCATAGGAAAGTGGCAAGACTGCACCTCGTCCAAGATGGAAATTCGTGAGACCAGAAAAATGAGGCAGTTGCATCAAGTTACAGCTGTCATGGGTTTTGCTATACTTCCTCACATCACAGGAGATTAAAAGGAACCAATGGAAAGAAATAGGAGTAATTGAGTATTTGCAATATATTGTAGAACTAGTATTGTTGTATGAATTTGTAGCAAAAAAAAGTTTTCTTTTTGTTTTTTTAATTGTGATTGAATGAAAGTAGTACACAATCCAAGTTAAACTTGCATGTCCCCCTGTCTGCAGTTTCCCTCTGGTTTTCTTGCCTGGTGATAGCACACTCTTCCTTTCCACTCTATACGTGTCGTTCCCTGCTAACAATTTCCTGCCCCCTCCTCTCTACTCTCTCCACTCTCTCCTAGTAAGAGGCCAGTGGGACAGCATCCTGTGCATACATAGAACCATAAAAAGGACACATCTTATAGTTAATTTGTGTCCCCGAGTCAATCTACTCCTGTCTAAAGTGCTGACCTCAGCAATGATTAATGATCTGGGGCAGCAGCAGGTCTAGAGGCCATTCTCCCAGGGGAAATCTTGGCCCACTGGACCCTCAGTTACAGTTTTTTAGTGGAGTTCCTGAGGTGCACCCCTTTTTTTTTCCTGTTGCCACTGGGACCCGACATTTTGTGTCCCATTACGGCTGTCATTGGTGGTAGCCAGACACCATCTGGTTCTTCTGATTACATGTTGATACAGTCACCCATACACATGGATCCTTCTGTCTTCTGGGCTCTTTTTCCCTTGTGATCACCTGATCCAGCAGGAATCATTTGGTGTACCTCAGATGGCAGCTTGGTAGCTTTTAAGACCCCAGACACCACTCACCAAATATGGAGTGGAGAAGACTCTCTTAGCAATATGCTAGTTATTTCAGTTGGCCTCGATGTCACCTGAGAGCGTGGCAGCTGAATCCCCACCCCTGCTACTCTATACTTGTGATATTAGGCTAAGATTAGGAGAGTTTTCAGTTTATGTTGAAGTCTAGTTCAGTTGACCTTCTTTCTACTGTGTGCCATCACTGCTTTCACCCAACCAAATTGCTGTCAACTGTCTGATCTATTCCTAATCTTTCCCTCCCTCCCTGCCCTCCGCTGTAGCTATCAAAGAGTTTTTTCTTCTGTACATGAGTCTGTTTTTAAGTCCTTATAGTAGGGGTCTCATGCTATATTTGTTCTTGTGCTGCGACTAGTTTCACTCAACATAATGTCTTTCAGTTGAGACAAGGTATTAAGTGCTTTCTGAAATCATTGTTCTTTATCATTGTGTATGGTTCCATTGACTATATGTACCATAGACTGCTTATTTATTCATCTGTTGTTGGGCATCTGGGTTGATTGCATGTTTTTTTCAATTGCAGTTTCATACTGTGCTGCAATAAACATTCATGTACAGGCATCTGTTTGTGTGACTGTCCTTCCTTCTGTAGGATGTATTCAGAGCAGTGGGATTACTGAATCAAATGGTGTATCTATTTGCAGCTTTTTAAGGAAGTGCCAGATTGCTTTCCAAGGCGGTTGCACCGTTTTGCAATCCCACCAGCAGTATAGTAGAGTGAGAATTTCTCCACAGCCTCTCTAGCATTTGTTGTTTTGTTTTCTGGACCATGGCCAACCTTGTTGGGGTGAGATGGTAGCTCATCGTCATTTTGATTTGGATTTCTTTGATAGCTAAAGATTGTGAGCATTTCCTCATGCGTCTTTTGGCTGCCTGGGTCTCCTCTTTAATGAAGTGTCTGTCTATCTCCTTTGTCCTATGCTTAATTGGGTTCCTTTACCTTTTTCTTGTTGATATTTTGCAGTACCTTGTAGACTAAGGAGATCAGCCATTGATCTAACACATAGGTGCCAAATATTTTTTCCCATTCTGTGAGTGGTCTTTTAATTCTTTAGATAAAGACTTTGAATGAGCAGAAGTGTTTGGTTTTTAGTAGTTCCCATTTATCCATTTTCTCTTCTGTTGATTGAGCTTTGTTCGTCAGATTTTGAAGTCTATCTAAGTTGTGTATTAAACCTTCCATTGTTGATCCTATTTTTTCTTGCATGATCTTTATCATTTTAGGTTTGATGTTTAGGTCTTTTATCCAACTGAATTGGTTTTCATGTAAGGTGTGAGATATGGGTCTTGTTTCAGTTTTTTGCAGATGGATGACCAATTTCACCCATACCATTTTTTAAATAGGCTGTTTTTACCCTAGTTCAGAGTTCTAGGGTCTTTGTAAACTGTCAACTCTTCGTAGGAGGATGCTGGCATCTCTGGGGTCTCAAATCTATTTCGTTGGCCTGTGTGTCTCTTTTTGTACCGGCACCAGGCTATTTTGACTACTGTGGCAGTGTGATAGGTTCTAAAGTTGGATATTGAGAAGACTCCCACAGTCTTCTTCTTCTTCAGTTGTGCTTCGCTTATCTGGGGTTTCTTGCCTTTCCAAGCAAAATTGGTGATTTGTTTCTCCATCTCGTTGAAAAATGTCACTGCAATTTGCACTGGGATTGCATTATACATGTAGATTGCTTTGGGTAAAATAGACATTTTCACAATACTAAGTCTTCCTATCCAAGAGCAGGGTAGGTTTCTCCATTTATGTCTCTCTTAGTTTCTTTCAGTAAGGTCTTATAGCTCTCTTATTTCTCTAGTTAGATTTATTCCTAGGTATTTTATCTTCTTGGAGGCTATAGTAAATGGTAGTGATTTTGTGATTTCTTTTTTGACAATCTCTTTGTTGGTATAAAGGAATCCTACTGATTTACTTATGTTTATTTTATAAACTCTTCTATTAGCTTGAGTAGTATACTTATGGATTTTTTAGGATTCTCTGCGTATACAATCATATCATCTGCAAATAGTGAGATTTTTACTTCTTCTTTGGCAATGTGGATGCCCTTTATTTATTTGTCTTGTCCTATTTCTTTTGCCAGAACTTCTAGTACAATGTTGAATAGAAGTGGTCAGAGTGGGCATCCTTGTCTAGTTCCCATTCTCACAGAGAATTGTTTCAGTCTCACTCCAGTCAGGATGATTTAGGCAGTTGGCTTTGCGTAGATGCACCTTATTGCACTATTCCTATTTTACCGAGAGTTTTAAGCATGAATGGGTGTTGGACTTTATCAAATGCCTTTCCTGTGTCAATTGACTCATTTTATTTTTTATGTCTATCAGTAAAAGACTAATCACATTAAGTGGCTAGCAAAGCCACCCAAGCCAAGAGAATACAAATTTTGTGTACTTAAAAAAACAAACCTATTACCATCCAGTCAATTCTGACTCATATGTACACTTAAACCAGAAAACCTATTGTGGATGAATTGAGTCAGTTAAATTCTGACTCATAGCAACCCTACAGGACAGAGTAGAACTGCAATAGGGATTCCAAGAAGCAAGTGGTAGATTTGAACTGCTGACATTTGGATTAGCAGCTGAACTCATAATCATTGTGTCACCAAGGCTCCATATGTATACTTAATAGATGAAAATTTGGGTGTACTAATGTTTAGCAGAATCCTAATTTTTAAAGCTGTCTAACAGGCATTAATCCAGGATATGTCTTTAGTAGTTTGTAAATCCTAAATTCATTTCAACTATCAAAGGAAAAATGTTTGAAATGTTTGACATCAGATACTTACTTTCAGTATCAGAATTGGTCCTAATTATATTCTCATTAACATGAATAGTGCATTATTAAAGTTGATATGTGATCAAACAATAATCATAATATATATCAGCTTTAAAGACTAAAGAATTAAATTAGGGCTGTTATCTTCAGAACTGGTACTGCAAATTCCTGCTAGTAGAAATCTTTCTAATATTTGTGAAGAATAGTGGCAAGCAGTGGAGTTCCTGCCATAAAGTTTGACCACGGTAGGCATTAAATAAACATGTATAGATAAATAAATGCTTACATTATTCTTAAATGTTGGGAAGTTGGTCCTTAATTCCTAGTGACCCGAAGCACAATGGAATAAACCATTAATCAGTTAGTTGCAAATCAGACCATTGTCATCCATAAAATTTTCATTGTCTGATTTACAGAAATACATTGTCAGGCTAGTCTTCTTAATCTGTCTCAATCTGAAAGCTTTGCTGAAATTTGTTCAGCATCACAGCAACAGTCAAGCTTCCTGTGGTAAACTGGTGGTAGCTGCCAGTAAGATACAATGGCTGGGAATTAAACCCAGGGCTTCCACATGGAAGGAAAGAATTCAGCTGCTGAATGACCATGGCCCCTACAATGATCAAGTAAATGCATATAATAAAAGGAACACTAGATACAGAGACACAAGACTCAATTCTACTGAAAATCAGGTCAAACTTTATTTAGTTGAAACATCAAGCAGTCCAGAGGAAACTGTTCATAAAACGTGAATACTTTGTAGAACTGAATGAATACATCTCTCTTGGAACGTGACCTTCACACAGCCCTTGGTAATAAATGGACAAAGAAGTGACAATAATTCTTTTATTTCTTAGATTTGTTGTACGAACTTAAAACAGAATTGTTTTTTGCATCTGGGTGAGTAAGGGATTCTGTAAGAAATACTCTTTGACCAAATAGTGAAGGTATCCTTGTTTTTCTGATTCAAACAAACAAACAACAACAAAAAAAAAAAACAAAGAAAACTAGAGAAAATAACTTCTCTATTATCTTTGTTTTTAAGTGAACCTATTTGGAAGCAGAAACCCTAGTGGCATAGTAGCTAAGTGCTACATCTACTAACCAAAAGGCTGGCAGTTCAAATCCTCCAGGTGCTCCTTGCAAACCCTAAGAGGAAGTTCTACTCTGACCTACAGTGTTGCTACGAGCTGGAATCAACTCAGTAGCAGTAGCTTTGGCTTTTGTTTTTATTTGGAAGCACATCTTTGCATTTGGCATAGGCCTTATAATAATACCAAGTAAGATCACCAGAAAGGGAAATGCTAAGGCTTGTATTATAACTATCTAGGTTTATTTTTCCTTTATATGACCAATGATCCTGGAATTAGGCTACAATTTAGTAGTAGCAAACCAAACCACAACCCATTGCCTTCAAGTTGATTCTGAACACAAGAAATGGAAATGAATCTGGGTAATAAAATAGTCTAATACCAATGCAGGGACTAACAGAAACATACTTCTTTCAACTTGACTAAATATTGGAGTACGTTAAAGGAAAAATTTTTCATTCTATTACCTTAAAATTACCACTACTAAACTACCTAGAAAGGAGGGTGCCCAAGTACAAGAAACTTGGAATCTTTTTCGTAGAGCCATTACGTATTCTTCCATCTGGCAGAAGAATTTAACCCTAAGGGCCTGCTTCATCAGTTCCTGTGAAAACAAGTATTACTAAAAAACTATTTTTCCTCTGTGATTCCCACAGTTTGGTTATACTTTACCCACAGATCTCCTCCCTACAAGAAATATGCATTTAGAACAGTGCCTGATAGTCATGTCGATTATATGGACTCAATAATTATTTGTTGAATGAATGAATGAGTAGAGTTAGTATATAGTAGTAATAATTCTTTGAAGTCTTTTTTCCCCCAGATGGCATTTGTTATTGTTGTGTGTAGCTGTCACTGAGTTGACTCTGACTTATAGCAACCTTATATAAACCATAAAAAACTCACTGCCATCAAGTTGATTCTGACTCATAGTGACCATTTAGGACAGAGTAGAACTGCCCCAAAGAGTTTCCAAGGAGCACCTGGTGGGTTTGAACTGCCAACCTGCTTAACCAGCAGGTTAGCAGCCGTAGAAATTAACCATCACACCACCAGGCTTTCCAACAACCTTACATACAACAGAGTAAAACATTGTCCTCTCCTGCAACATACGCACGTTTGCCAGTGTGTTGGAGTCTACCAGTGCGGCTGTTGTACCAATCCATCTCACCAAGTTTTCCCATGCCCTGGACCTCTGTTTCACCAAACAGACTAGCCATATTGTGTGGATTGAATTGTGTGCCACTGAAATATGTGCTGAGAATCTTAACCTCTGTACCTGTAATCAGAAACCTTGGTTGCATAGTATTAAGCACTACATCCGCTAACCAAAAAGTTAGCAGTTGAAATCCACTAGGAGCTCCTTGGAAACTCTACGGGGGCTGTTCTACTCTGTCCTATGGGGTCACTATGAGTCAGAATAAACTCAATGGCAGTGGGTTTTTTTTTTTAATACTTGTCGTTATAATCCCATTTGGAAGCGGGTTTCTGTTGTATTAATGAGGCAATATTACTGTACAGTGTATTTCAATAAGTCTCTTTTAAGAGATGAAGGAGAAGATTAACCAAGGAAGTATAGATGGGGGAAGATAGACAACACACAATTCAAAGATGACACACAATAATGAGGAACAGAAGTTGCAAAGAGACAAAGACCTACTCCCGAGCCAACAGAGACAGGACGTCTTCCCCTAGAACTGCTGCCCTCGTTTTAGATTTCTAGAGCCCTCAACAAAGGGAACATAAATTTCTGTTTGTTAAAGACTTCCACTTGCAGCATTTCTGCTACAGCATCTCTAGAAACTAAGACACTATGTGTTGATCAAATTTGATGTTTTTCTTAGCAGCTGATCCCTCCTGAGACATATCCAAAGCAAGTAAGTTAGACAGTACTCTGCTGTGATTCACAAGGTTTTCATTGCTTTTGGAAGTAGATCGTGAAGACTGTCTTCTCCTAGTCTGTCTTAATCTGGAAGCTTGGCTAACACCTACCCAACATGGGTGACTCTACTAGTATTTGAAATATCTTTGATGTAGCTTCCAGGGTCATGAAACATGCAAATCATCACCGCACAGCAAACTGGCAGACAGGTGGTGGTAAGTTACATTCAGTTTGGAGTAAATATAATTTTTTATTGCTAATTTTATTGACTCCTTCTTAGCAATACTTATCTTCATTTACCCTGGAGTTTTATTTCTATGTGACAAGATGTGTTATTTTTGATGTTGTAGTGTCCTGGCTCTTTCAAAAAAGTAACTGATTGGTTAATATCATCAAAAACTTTTTCTTCATGTATTAAGGTAATCATATACTTTTTATAATTCAGTGATAGAGTGCATTGAATGGATAGATTTTTGTTGTAGTTGTTAAGTTCGTGAAGCATTGCTACTATGAGGTAATTTGAAAATAATTTCTTTAGGATTTCTACATCTTGGAGTTTTGGTTTAACACTGTCAAATGTGTTGCTTTGGTGTTGTTGCTGTTAGGTGCCACTGAGTCAGTTCCAACTCATAGTGACTTCGTGAACAACAGAATGAAACACCACTTGGTTTTGCTCCATGTCCGTGACCATTTTTATGATCAAGCCCATTGTTGCAGCCACTGTGTCAGTCCATCTCATCAAGGGTCTTCCTCTTTTTCACTGACCTTCCACTCTACCAAGCATGATGTCCTTCCCCAGGGACTGATCCTTCCTGACATGTCCAAAATATGTAAGATGCAGTCTTTCCATCTTTGCTTCCAAGGAGCACCCTGCTTGTACTTCTTCTAGAACAGATCTGCTTGTTCTTTTGGCAGCCCATGATACATTCAGCATTCTTTTCCAGCACCACAATTCAAAGGTATCAATTCTTCTTCTGTCTTCTTTGTTCATTTTCCAACTTTCACATGCTTATAATGTGATTGAAAATACCATGTCTTGGGTCAGGTGCACTTTAGTCCTCAAGAGGACAGATCAGGTAAGGAAGATAACAGCACCAGGTAAGGAGGGTAACAGCGTCACGTAAGGAGGGTAAAGATAGAGTGAGCAGCCCCGACTTTTCTGTCCGTGGAGGCTTGCCTATTGCTGTGATACCGGAAGCTGTACCGCTGATATTTAGGTGCCAGCAGGGTCACCCATGGTAGACAGGTTTCAGTTGAACTTCCAGACTAAGACAGACTAGTAAGAAGGACCGGCAGTCTGCTTCTGAAAAGAATTAGCCAGGGAAAACCTTATGAACAGCAGTTGCTTTTGAGAGACACCCTTAATTCTGTTTATTTTTCTTAAGGCTCTGGCTCTTCTGAAAAGAAATCGATAGGTTAACATTGTCAAGTGCTACTGTATCTATTAAGATGATCATACGCTTTTTCTAATTTGATCACTGTTACAGTACATTGATAGATTTTTATTTTGAATAACTCTTTGCTAATGAAGCATTGTTATTCTAAGGTATTAAAAATAATTTCCTTAGAATTTCTACACCTGTATTCATAAGTGACAGGATCTATAGTCTTAATTTCATGTTCTGTCATCAGTTTTGGTACCAAAGTTAAACCAACCTTAGTAAGTGGATTGGAGAACTTCCTCTCTTATTCTCTGAAATGATGCTATAAGAGTTTGTCAATAATTATAAAATTTTTTATTATGTGCCTCACATTTTTCTAAATATTTTGTGTAGTCACCACCATGATAGGAAGAAATAAATACTATTATTATCCCCATTAAATATCATAAAAAACTCAGGTTAAGCAATTTATGAAGGTCAAATGCTTCTGGGAAAATAAAGAAGACATATTTTTCCTTGTTCCTCCTACTAAGTACACCTAAAAACCCTCTACATAAATGAAGTATATATGAGCTGGAATCAACTAGATGGCAATGAGTTTGGGGTACATACATGTAAGAAAGAGAGACTTTGAAGGGTGGGGAGGAGAAGGCAGACCACCTAGGGACCTCATAAGCCCAAAACAACAGACTTGTGCATTCCTGGATGTACTTTTTGAGTATAAGACCAGTGTTTGCTGAAAAAGCCAGTTTAAACCCCCGATTGAAAAGGCCATAGATGAAACAGTCTCAACAAAACCCTGTTTTTTTTTAGCCAGAGGGCCAAGAAAGGAACACCTAGCAAACCAGAAACTTAGAGAAAGTATCCTATATCCTCTCAAACACCACAGAAAAAGATGTGGTCCTACCCTGACTCATGTCACCCAACTATGAGTGGAAAGTATAGACTTCCACCTGTTGCCAGTCCCTAGAAGGTGAGTTCTGATCTTGCATGCTCATACTTGCTAAGCCTCTGGACAGTGGTCTTTGTGAAAGAGAAAGGAACTTTATTGTAACGGGCAGAGCAAGGAACCAAGAGGACATTCCTCAGCTTCTTGACTCACAGAGCTACAGGGAATCAGAGTTTATATGTGACATGGGCAGGAGGATGGCAGCCACACAGGCATACTGAGGAGGGAAAATTCTAAAAGGTGGTAAGGAAGCAGGTGGTGATGTCGTTCTTGTTGGATGTCTTGCTGTACAATAGCGTCTGGTGATAATATGTCTTGTGACTCATCCCGCCTGTTGCTGCATCCTCTCTTGAGGTCAATTAGCATGCACAGCTGGCCCTTGTGGATGTGGTTGGGGGGGGCGGTAGGCCAAATCTGGCTTGAGCTAGTTTAAGGACTAGTAGAAATTCACTGTCCTTTGCAGGGTTATACACCCTTGAGAGGCTTGAGCTAAACTCCCCTAGTTTCCAGCAAGATGGAGTCTGAAAAAGTTCCTATCTCAGGTGCCTTTATGGTCTGTTTGCTTTTACTGAGTATTTTAGAATTTTCTTTGATGTATTAATCAATATATTCAAAAATTGACTAACTATTGCTCAAGAGGTATATTAAGAAAAAAATGATTGGACTATAGATTTTCTTCCCTAGACTTGTAAAACATTCAAATTAGGCTTTTTAAAAGCTCTAATAATCTATTTAAAATATAATTCATAGTTCTATCACATTAACGTATCTCTTAAGTGGCTTTGCTTTATACTGTGATGCTTAGTTTTCATAAAAGTTTTAAATCTCTCACTAATAGATGTAATTTAGTCCAAGTATTAATACTATTCCTGTCATGGGTTGAATAGTTTCCTCAAAAAAATATGTGCTATAAATAGTAACCTCTATATGTGTGGTTATAATTCCATTTGCAAATGGGTTATCTTTCTTGTGTTAATCAGACAGGATTAGTGTAAGGTGTGTCTTAAATCAATCTCTTCTGAAATATAAAAGTGATTAAATGAGGAAGCAAAAGAAGCAGAGAAGGCAGAAGAGAGATGCTGAGCCCCATCAGGTGGCGTAGGTGAGAGCCTCAAAGGAAGTAAAGGGTCTTCTCCAGAGCCAACAGAGAAAGCCCTCCCCTGGAGCTGGAGCCCTAAATTTGGATTTCTAGTCTCCAAAACTGTGAAAATGACCTCTTGCCTGTTATTGTTGAGATGTGAGAAACTATGCCACCAGTATTTCAAAGAGCAGCAGGGTCACCCATGTGGACAACTTTTAGTGGAGTTTCCAGAATAAGACAGGCAAAAAAGGATTCGGAGATCTTCTCTGTAGGGAAAAAAGAAAAATGGCCAGTGAAAACCTTATGGATAGCAGTGAAACACTGTCAGATATAGTGCCAGAAGTTGAGCCAGCCCCTGAAAGGGAAAGACACTCAAAACTGACTGCCCATTCAACCTTAATGATACATATGGAGTGAAGCTTTCAGTTTCTTCCTTTGCTGATGTGGCAAGACTCAAAATGAAAAGAAACAACTGCAAGTATCCATCAGTAATTAGAAAATGGATGTACAAAGTACAAATCTAAGAAAATTAGAAGTGATCAAAAATGAAATAGAATGCATAAATATTGAGATCCTAGGCATTAGTGAGCCGAAACAGATTGGAATTGGTGACCTTGAATTAGACAGGTTTATGTTCTCCCATGCTAGGAGTGCCAAATTGGAGAGGAACTGTATCCTACTCATCATCAAAAAGAACATTTCAAGACCTATTCTGAAGTACAATGCTGTCAGGTCAGTGATGGGATAATATCAGTGTGCTTACAAGGAAGATCAGTTAATACTACCAGTATTTAAATTTATGCACCAATCACTAATGCCTAAGTTGAGGAAACCGAAGATTTTTATCAATGTCTGCAGTCTGTAATTGATCAAACATACAATAAAGATGTTTGAAATTTACTGGCGCTTAGAATGAGAAGGTTAAAAACAAATAGAAGAATCTACAGTCGAAAAGTATTGCCTTGGCAATAGAAATGATACCAAAGATCATGTGACAGAATTTTGCAAGACCAAGACATAGTCATTGAAAATATCTTTTGTCAATGACACAAATAGTGGCTTCATAGGTGGATTTACCAGATAGAATACACAGGAATCAAATCAACTGCATCTATGGAAACAGATATTAGAGAAACTCAATACTGTCAGTCAGAACAGGGACAGACTGCAGAACAGACCATCAATTGCTCATATGCAAGTTCAAGTTGAAGTTGAAGAAAATCAGAACAAGTCCACAAGACCCATAGCAGAAACTTTACTATATCCCACCAGAATTTACAGACCATTTCAAGAGTAAATGACTAAATACTTGATGAAGTATGAAATGACATCAAAGCATTACACATGAAGAAAGCAAAAGGTTATTTAAAAAAATAGGTAAGAAAGAAAATACCAAAGTTGATGTCAGAAGAGACTCTGAAACTGCTTCACAAGTGTAGAGTAGCTAACGTGAATCAAAAAAATGACCACGTAAAAGAGCATAACAAAATATTTCAAAAGGCAGCTCAAGAAGACTAAGTGTTATAATGAAATCTACGAAGACTTAGAGTTAAAAAACCAAAACAGAAAAACACCTGCAGCATTTCTCAAGCTGAAAGAACTGAAGAAAAGCTCAAGCCTCTAGTTACAAAATATTGAAAGATCCAGGACTCATCAAAAGACAATGGAAAGAATACAGAATCACTATACCAAAAAGACCTGATCAATATTCAGCCACTTCAGGAGGTAACTTAAGATCAAGAACCAGTGGTAATGAAGAAGTACGAGCTGCACTGAAGACAGTGGCAAAAAGCAAGTCTCCCAGCATCGACAGAACAGCAACTGAGATGCTTCAACAAATGGGTACCACTGGAAGTTCCCATTTGCCTATGTCAAAAAATTTGAAAGAGAGCTAGCGAGCTAACTGACTGGAAGAAATCGATATTTGTGTCCGTTCCAAAGAAAGGTGATCCAACAGAATGTAGAAATTATCAAACAATATAAAATTTTGTTGAAGATCACTCAAGAACACTTGCAGCAGTGTGTCGACAGAAACTGACAGAAATTCAAGCTAGATACAGAAGAAGAATGAAATATATCATTGCTGATGTCAGATGGATCTTAATAAATTATGGATAACACTGGGAAAAATGAGACATCTAGAACTCTTTATTTTACTCAAGCAGAACATGTACGTAGACCAAGCGGCAGTCATTCAAATAGAACAAGGGAATGCTCTATGGTTTAAAATTAGGAAAGTTGTGCATCAGAGTTGTATCCTTTCACCATAGTTATTCAATCTGTTCACTGAATAATCTGATAAAGTGGACTATATGAAGAACAAGGAATTAGGATTGCAGGAAGACTCAATAACAACCGGTGATCCACACATGAAGCAATCTTGGTTGACGAAAGTGAGAGGACTTGAAGAACTTACTAGTGAAGATCATAGACTACAACCTGCAATGTGGAATACACCTCAACATAATGTAAATCCTCACTGTTGAACCAGTCAGCAACATCATGATAAATGGAATAAAGATTGACAACGTCAAGGATTTCATTTTACTTGGATCCACAATCAGTGTTCATGGAAGCAGCAGTCAATAAATCAAAGACGTATTTCAATGGACAAATCTGCTACAAAAGACCTCTTTCAAGTGTTAAAAAGCAAAGGTGTGATTCTGAGGACCAAGGTATAACCAACACAAGCTATGTTATTTCTAGTTGCCTCATAACCATGTGAAAGATGGACAATAAATAAGGAAGAATGAAGGAGAATTGGTGTCTTTGAATTACAGTGATGGTGAAGAACGCTGAACATAGCGTGAGCCGTCTTGGAAGATACGCAGCCAGAGCGCACCTTTCAAATAAGGATAGTAAGACGCCTCTCATACGCTTTAGACATTTTACCAGGAAGGACTGGTAGCTGAAGAAGAGGTCACAGTTGGTAAAGGCTCAGTGACAAAGATGCGATGAGTTAGCACAATGGCTGCAACCATGAGCTCAAACACTGCTATGAGTGTGAGGATGGTATTTTGTCCCATTGCACACTGGATCACTACGAGTCAAACTGACTACAGCGTCTAATAAAAACAACAAATTACGAGAAAGTGAACTTTTGTTTTTAAAAATACCTATTTGTGGTGTTTTTCTTGTAACAGTACTAGAGACCTAAGGCAGTTCCCTTTTACCAGATAATAACACAAAGTTGCAGAAGTTCATTCAGCGTGCCATAGGATACACGAGGACTCAGTGTTAGAGCTGTAAGTGGAACTCAGGAATTCTGATTCCAGAAACCATTTACCTAACCACCACCTCACTTTTTGTAAGACCCTGATTATCAAACGCCATGATAAATATGTTATATTTGTAGTTAACTGGTTACTACATTGCACAAAAGAAAAAACTATTTCCTATATGGTCTCCCGTCATATTCAGGATGACCCAGAGACCCCAAATAAATATTTAAGGTAATTTAAACTAGTGAAAAAATGGGAAGGACGAAACACATACACGGGAAGGTCAGTCAGATTTGTGCTGGAAAGATTCGTCACTGAAGGGAAGAACACAGTTTAGAGAAACAATGACTCATGATCTCCCTGATGTGGATGGGAAATGAGTAGGAAACAAATCATAGCTCTGGCATGGAATCCTTTGACATCACTGTGAGGTTTTCTCTATTTAAGTTCCCTACATAAAAATGTGGATGTGTCTGCATCATAGCCATTTTTATGAAAATGAAAAAAAAAGATTGACTTGGCTATTCGTAGTAAAAGTGAACTAATGAACTTATAGGCAGACTCTAAACCCTTTGAGTATAATTTCCATTACTTTTTCCTGTTTTATATAGCTGTGATGATGCTGTTCTCCTGGAGAGTTTATGTTATTTTGCCATTTTAATGAACTCATTCTCTCTATTTGTAGGCTTTGTACAGTTTCAGGTTAATTTTTGATCACTTAAACTAGTCAGTGTTAAACTCAACTTCCATTTCTATTTAATTAAGTAGGCTCTGTGGTAGTTTTGCTAATTGGCTAGTTATTTAGTTCATTATTTAGATAATTTCAGTGGATAAATTACAACTACTATATTTTTACATGGAAAACCTTGTGGCACAGTAGCTAAGAGCTATAGATGCTAACTAAAAGATTGGCAGTCTGAATCACCCAGATGCTGCTTGGAAACTCTGTAAGGCAGTTCTACCCTGTCCTATAGGTTTGTTATAAGTCAAAATCAGCTCAATGGCAACAGATTGTTTCTTTCTTTCTTTTTTTTTTTTTTTTTACAAAATAACACTGACCTTCTGCCTTTGTTTGCTGACCACAGCCTACCCTTGTAAGGCACCCTCACAAGCTGTAGCATGCCAATCCTCTTTCATAAGTTGCTGTAAAAAAAAATAAAATAAGCAAAGCACAAGGGGAGAGGGAGCAGCAGGCAAACAAATGCAGAATGTGGCATTATTTGTGTAAAAAAATGGTAATTTTATTACAACATATAACTGCCTGAAAATTGTTTTAGTGGTTCGTGGAAGAACTTTAAAGGAAAGAAATAATACATAAAGGTGATCATCTGGGGGGCAATAGAAATTAAAAGCGCTTTACAAAGAGACAGTGATTCGGTTTTTCCTATTAGCATTTTCCTTCACATAAATTGCAAAATACTCCATTTTCTGTAATCAGTTAATAGTCAAGACTTCCCCTATTAGGCAATAATTGCAGAAGTAGCTGTGATTAAGTGTTTATACAGCCCTCTTTAACATTAAGTCTTGAGCAAGTAGATTTGGTGTGCAATGGTAAAGTTCCAAAATAAACTTTTTACCAGGCATTTTAATTTTCAACTTCCTACCGTGCTTTCAAACAGGACACACAGACCTAAATGAGTTTTCCGTGCAGTGTTGTTTTACTACTTTTTTTTTGTAACACATCAAAGTTTCAGTTGTATATGATTATTGAGGCTTTCTTTTTTCTCTATCAGCCAACAATCCCTTCTTTTTGTCTTTGTGTATGTGTGAATAAAAACTGTTTTCCTTGATAATCTGTAGACTTCTTTAAATTATGAACATTTTTATTTTATTATTGCTAGAAAGCTAGCCATCATAGAATGTGAAAGTTCCTGTCTTTAGTTTTATTAATTGTTTGGGTTATTTTAAATATAATGCAGGCATTTTTTTTTTTTCCTCAGAAGTCAAGAACTTATTCTACTTATATTTACATGGGTTATTTTCCACTTCTACAAATACAAAGACTACAGATATCAGCTATTCATACAAATTTTTTTTGGTTTTGGAGAAGGAAGTGATCATAAAGGTGAAAAGCCTAGTCATATAAACTTGAAAAGATTTTTCATAGATGTTTTTCTGACCATGAGTTGATGTGAGAGTCTAATAATAATACTTGCTTCCATATGTAAATTTAATTTATTTTAACCTGTGGATTGATTCTCTTAGAAACATCTGCATTTTCTTTGCTTCATTTGTAAAAATGGGAAGGTTGCATTCTGTTATCAAGTCCTCAGAATACCTTTTCATTGGCTATGACAGATAAGGTGATTTCTTACCCCTTGAAGCATAAAATAGAAGTGTTTGGGAACATTTCAGTGAGAGATAAACTGTGTCGGCTCTTGGAAGTGAAGGAAGCCGAGTTAGAATCATCAAGTATACCTGTGCTAGTCACTAAGAGAGAAACAATTTGAATAAGAGTGACAGTTTCTACCACAAAATACTCAAAAATTGTATCACATATGTTTCCAGGTGCCAAGTAACTTTGCTCATTTTGTTCTCCTTTGACTCCCTGCCAGTTTATTGTGTTTCAAACAATAGGTGACACAGACCATGGGAACCTCAGGCAAAATGCGTTCCCTAACAGTGTCCAGACGTCAGGCATATATTCTCGTGGGAAAACAAGGTGGATAAGGCACTGTCATTGACCACTAGAAATAACAACTAAAGGTACTGAATTAGTATGAAGAAGTTTATGTTAATTAGTAAGTATGATTGGTTGGGGTAGAAAATCCTACACAAGTTTTGGAAGATCAAAGAAAAAACAATTTATCCTCGCTGGAAATTTTGTAAACAAAAGACTTAGATTTGCCAGGTGTTTTTTCCATTCATTTTCCATCTTTCTATCCTAATAGTTTTCCTTTACTTTGTGTCATTCTAAGCCATGCTATAAAACTTTTTTTTTCCCCCTTAGGATCCAGTTCCTTTCAGAGTTTGTAAGAGGTGCTAGTGAAGCTAACCTGTGTTTTTCTCCCTGGCTCTCTACCAAAGTAAATTTTATTCAAATCTTACTAAATCATGCACAGAAGGTTGGAACTTAAAAAAAGGAGAGGGTATCAAATTTTTCAGATGATAATTCATTGTTATAGAAAGAACACTGGGTGAGTGTATTTGGCTAATATATACGTCAATCATTAATGTATGCCAGCTGGGACAATTCACGTGGTCACTTCATTAAATATCATGAAAGACACTTCTTAAACATCCTCGGGTACCCGAATCGGAGTATGGCTTTCTTAGACTGCTCAGTCTTCCTCAGGATAGTCAATTTACCTAGGTATCCTGAAGTTACTCATCTTCAGCCCGACAGGTACTAGATATCATAGGTTATATTTGAGCAAAATAATATTTCTCACGTAACCTAATTTATACTTTTAACTGTGTTGAACTAGAGTGACTGCATGAGGAGCCCCGGTTGCATAGCAGTTAAAGCACTTGACTGCTAACTGAAACGTTGGCAGTTCAAAGACCACCATGTGGTCCACGGAAGAAAGATGTGGTAGTCTGCATTCATAAGACGACAACCTTGGAAGCCCTACCAGGCAGACAAGGCTGCAAAGGCAGTTGTTGTTATTTGCCGTCAACTTGGCTCCTGATTTATGGTGACGCCATGCACGATGAGATTGGACCATTGTGACCCTTTGGGTTTTCACTGATTGATGAGCAGAAGTAGATCACCAGGACTTTCCTCCCAGTCTGCCTTAGACTGGAAGCTCTGCTAAAACTTGTTCAGCATCATAGTGATCTACAAGCCCTTGCTCACAGACAGGCGGTGGCTGTGCATGAAGTCCATAGACTTGGAGGTTTTAAATGTTACGTTAGGAGATTTGGTTATATTAGTGTCTACTGATGGATTTTGTATAATGGACTAAACAGTACAGAACTATGCTCTAGAGCTGTTTACCTGTCAGTGCACGTGAGAGAGGAGAAATTGAATAAGGGCACCTAGGGAGGAAAATTCCCTGGGTGGCAAAAGAGGTTTGTGTTCTACTGCTAGTCTAACTTAGAGGCTGGCTGTTCAATTACACTCACTGGCACCATGGAAGTGCTGGTGACTGTTTCCATAAAGATGACAGTCCAGAAAACCCTACGGAATAGTTCTATCTAGTAATACATGGAATGCTATGAGTTATGATCTACTCAACCAGAAATGGGAAGGGGGAAATGGCTACAGGTGATAGGTCAATAGACAATTAAGACTTGTTCCAGAGTACAAGAGACAATAAAAAGGAAAGCCTAGCACTTGTTTCCTTCTTCTGTTAACATGTCAGGTTTGTATGATAGCAAAATATTATCTCACAAGTTAGTAAGTCAGTAAAACCAAAATTACTTTGAAGTATATGGTTACTGTTTTGTATAATAAGGACAATTTACTGAGTGAATATATATATATATTGGCATCAAGAGAATGAAAAGTCTGAATATGAACTCCTGGTTCTTCAGTCTAAACAGATAATTCTGATGCAGGGTCAAATATAGTAAGTTAAATTTGGAATAATATAGACGCGTCTACAAGATAATAAGTAGATGAGGAACATTTGGGATTTGGTTCTCAGGGTAGTAATTGGAGCTAATGAAGAAAGATTTTGAAATTATATAGCGGTATGACTTTTCTTAGTCTTAAGAAAAACAAAAGAAACTGAATTTTGGATGTGAGAAGGGAAAGCAGAGCCCCTTAAGGAGAAAAATAATAAAAAAAATTAAAAAAAAAAAACACTCAAAAGCCTAGGATTCTGCTTCAATGGTCAAAGCAAAAGACTGTTTTGAAAAAAGAATGCTATTGGCATTGTAAACTACAAGGGATGTGTCATGAAAAATAACATTAGGGACTAGGTTCCGTATTTAGGATTGGTAATTTTGGAGGGAATATTTATAGTAGAGTCTCAAAAAAAAACACACATTCCTAAATATTAAAGAATGAGTAAGAAAAGGATTACACATATACATATGTTATTGTTAGGTGCCACCAAGTTGATTCCAGCTGCTGGGGACACCATGTGCCCCAGAGCAAAATGCTGCCTGCTCCAGCGCGCTGTCCTCACTCCTTTCAACGTCTGAGCCCCTGCTGTCACCACCGTGTCAGTACATCTCCTCGAAGATGACTCTCTTTTCCCTGACCTTCTCCAGGATCTGCTCCCTCCTAATAACATATCTAAAATACCTCAGAAGTCTCATCATCTTCACTTCTATTGAACATTCTGGCTGTGATGTTTCCGAAATAGATTTCTTTGCTCTTCTGATAATCCATGGTTTACTCAATATTCTTTGCCGACGTCATAATTTAAAAACATCAATTCTTCTTCACGCTTCCTTATTCATTGTCTAGCTTTTGTATGCGTATGAGGCAACTGATACACACATACGTAGATGGAGTCAATCCAGGGAATTTAATTCACTAATTGAATAGACTTGGAAGGCTTGATCTATTAGGCCAGTTTTACGTTGATAACGTCAAATGGATGTGTTTCAAGATTCATTCCCTTTAGATTATGTATAAACAGACTAAGACTTCAAGCCTGGATTAGACAATCAAATTCAAAATAATAAAAATTTTTAGTCTTTGAAAAATTAGGTGCGAATTTGCGACCTTTGAAAGTAGGAATAAAAAGAGAAATACACCAAAAGTGTTCCTAAAATAGACCTTTAAAACGTATACCTCTGGGAAGAAAGAAAACAAAGAGTGAGCCAGTCTTCTAAGCAGAAAATGAAAATGGAAAGGAACTTTCCTGGCAGGGGTGAATATCACAGTAAGTATAGCATAGGTATGACATTGGAGAAAAAGATAAAGATGATTACCGTATTTATTCTAGAACAAAAGCATGGCATGTATTTTAAGACACTTTTTAGAGAACTCACCTTTGCCCGTTTGAAGTGCATAGTCTAGAGGAAATTACAGAAAATTGAGGAAATTGCAGGCAGCTGTCATTTGTGGTCTTTTGCAGACCTTGTTGATCCACTATCTAGGGGGTATCCACAGCATACTAATTTTTCTTATCCTTTTAAGGATATCTGAAGGAGTCCATGAGCACCATGGCTGCAACTTCTAAAACAGGTTTATGTAGTATCCAGAGCATTTTGGGTGCTAAGCTGGACCAAAAGACAATTAAGCATGACATCAAAAATAGCACTAGCTTCCAAGGGAGTTTTACCTCTGTGGTATAGAAACTGAACCAACAATCTGCTTCTTGCAAGATCTGCACCCAGTCCACCTATGACTTTACACTGTGCAGTCCAATCACACAACTGACCAGAAACACATACACCATACACATACACACAAACCACACACATGTACACACACACAACTTTGTGAGAAGTTTTCTTGATGTTCAAATACATACCTAGATAATTTTTTTTTATGAGTGAGGATTCACTTTTCTGTCAGTGGAATAGTAATTTCTTTAGTTGTGTCAGCCGCATGTGATAGGAAACCTAACTCAAACTGACTTCAATATAAATTAAATCTATTTACCAGTAATCAAAAAGTCTATCTATGTGTTTAACCTCAAATGAGGCTTGATCCAGTGGTTCAAATGACCTATCCCTCCACTCCCCTCCCCTCCCCTCCCCTCCTCTCTCCTCTTCTGTCTTCTCCTCTCCAAGAACTTCATCCTCAGGCCTTGTAACTGGTTCCTCTAGGCTCTCCCCCTAGAACAGCATGGCTTCTACTGGTCTTGACCTCTCCTCCCAATACCTTACCTCAAAGGGTAAGAAAAAGAACATCTCTTCCCCCATCTCATAGCTCTGATTGCATTATTTGACAGTTGCCATGGTGGAGGATTGCCTTATGGCAATGGCTTTAAAGAACCTGTCCCTGAGAGAGAGAGAATAGAGTGGAGAATAGTCACCCCCCATTAGCACCACTTAGCAAGAGAATGACTCCCCAGAGGACCACTGGAGGGCTATTTTATTTCCCCTCTGCAAAAATAAATAAATAAATAAAAGAAGGGGGTGTGAAATAGCCCTGGGTGACAAAGACACCAAGTGTTTGCTGCAGTCTATTCCAAACCCAATAGTCAAGGAAGAATTTAAAAAGAGAAGTCGTCCCTAATAAAATAAGTGTGATTTTAATTTCAAGCCTGGCTTCCCAGCAGTTCTCCCCAGGTCTGAGTAGATTATTCTTCATCCGGTGGTTGGCTTGAGGTCATGCTTCAGTCCCTGATGCAGTAAAGCATCCACCTTCACTGATTCATCTGTGTGCTGTTTGAAGAGTGTTCACAAGCCTTCTGCACTACCTGCTTAAGTGCTGCTGAGTGGCTGAAGCTCAGAGCTCGCTTACAACCCTCCGGACTGGAACAGGAGACCATGATCATAGGAGAACTCTTCTTGAGTATCTGTTTTCTTGTTTCTGTCTAATAAATTTCTAATTCCTCTGCTGTTTAGCTTATTTCTACCTTCATCATGGAGCTATGAGAGCCTTCTGATCTTTTCCATCAAAATCTCCATTCTTCTTCTACAATACCTTTAGCTGCAGAATTCTCTATGATCTGTTCCACATAGCATCATTTTGGTGAGGCAGAGATACAGATGCTTTCTACATGGGTTGCACATCTGTGCCACTCCACAAAAACTGGAGGCAGGATAACAGCCTGTTTCTCACAGGATAACACCGTTGCTCTGAGTGAGAACTGCATGGTCAGGGTAGGAGGGGACATGGTGTTGGGGTCCCTAATCTTCTTGGCTTGGTCCTTTCCGAGTAGCACCTCTGCTCTCTGAGTGAGCTGGGGCAGAAGTAATTGAGGTGTCAGTATTCCCAGGCTACCACACCTGTGCGGAGCTTCTTCCTGTGACTGGGACTTGGGTGGCGGAGAGAGCTCTTCTTGGCTGTTTTTGCCTTGAATACAGCTGCTGCAACATGGAGTTGGAGAGAGGAGAAAAGCTAGTAGCCTGCTCCTTACAAGATGAAACCGTAGCTCTGAACTGGTAGCTGCGGTAAGCGGGAGTCCGTAACTGGTTTACCGCACGCACCAGAACTAGAGCTTCTGGAGTAATTTTCATAAGATGGAGCTTAGGGGGAGGAGTCAGCAGGGCATGTTTCACATGTTTGTACTAACATTGGGTAGATTTTCTGGAATGAATATTTCTCCATTTTCTGTATGCCTATAGGACAACTTTAAGATATTTAAAATATTGTTTTTATAATTGTCTTCAGTTAAATCACTGTTGGTTAGGGAGACAGTCTGTTGTGCTTCTCTCTCTACCATTCCAGAATGGCCTCACTATACTGTCAACTTTGTAAGTCAAGAACGTAAATTTTGTAGTAAATTTTCTACAAGAACACTGGTGAACCTTATTGGAATAAGGATTTATCACAGGTTGTAAACCAGTTTACTCTGGCTGTTTGAATGGAGTTGTGCCCTGTTTCAGAGCGGCATGTGGAAAAAGCCTCTAAAGTGTGCTTTTGGTCACTGACAGTCAGAAAGAAGGGGAGTTAGGCAGAGCGCTCTGTTCACACAGTAATATTAGAGGAATGGCAGCAATCTTACACTCCATTTCCCTTAAGGAAGGATTTCATCTAGACGTGGTGGGCTAAATACAAACAGCCACATAGCAGGGTCCACTGTGTGCAAACCAACCTCAGCATGCTGGATGACTTTGGCCCATGCTCTGTGCGTTTCCATTCCAGTAACTGATAAACAGATGACATCCAGTCATCTGGAAAATTGGCTGTGATTTCAGTGACATTAGGAAGCAAACTCTTCAGGTGATGGTCGTCCGCTGAAGGCTGGCTGGAAAATAGTGTTATATACATTTAGCAGTTCAGAGATAGGAAGGATTTCTGTGGGATGCTGAGAGGATGCCTGCTGACCTCCCTGGGATGTACTTCAGGCCCATTCACCTTCCTGGCATTTGTCTCATTCTTCCATAATGTGTCAGGCTTTTAAGACAGTAAAACATTACCTCATAGGTTTGTACAATGGTAAAACTGAAACTGACTTCGAAGGTAGAATCAAACCAAAAACAAACAAAAAAACCAAACTCAGTGCTGTTGAGTTCATTCTGACTCATAGTGACCCTATCATACAGAGTAGAACTGCTCTGTACAGTTTCCAAAGAGAGCCTGGAAGATTTGAACTGCCAACTTTTGGTTAGCAGATGTAACACTTAACCACTATAGCCACCAGGGTTTCCAGTAGGCAGAACAAAAACAAAACCAAACTGATTGCCTTGGAGTTGGGTCTGACTCACAGCAACCCTAGAGGTCAGAGTAGAACTGCCCCATAGAGTTTCCAAGGAGCACCTGGCAGATTTGAACTGCTGACCTTTTGGTTAGCAGACATAGCACATAACTACTGAGCTACCATGGTTTCCTTGGCAGAATGGGTCCTAAAAGACGCCCATGTCCTCCTAATCCCCCACACCTGTGTGTTCTGCTACATGGCAATGAAGATTGGAGGATGCAGATGTACTAACCTGTTAGCTGACTGACCTGAACGAGATTATTCTGGATTATACCTGTGAGCCTGTATACTCACAAGCACTTTTAAGTGAGGAAGAGGAAGAGAGACGGGATATTACTAGAATTATATGATGTGAGAAAGCACTGACCAGCTACTGAGAGATGTATGAAGACATCTGACTGAGGCAGTCAGACAAGAAAAAGGGGCGGCATTTCTGCTGACATATGGCTGCTATCAGTGTCTATTCATCTTGAAATTCAGGGAGCGGGGAGACAACTTAGAGATAGCTCCTGCATGGTTGTACTAGGGGAGAGAAGTTTAAAGATTGTCCTAAAATTGTAAAAGAGTAAATTTTTGTTGTTTTAAATTACCACTAAGTCTGTGGCAGAGTGCTAATGACAAAAACCTGAATCAAAGTTCATTGAGTTCCACACTCTGATTTTGCAGATAAGAAAACTGAGCCTTGGAGACCTCCCACCAACAGCAGAAACTGTGTCACTAGCTTCAATTCACTATGTAGCTCCAACATGGTGATGGCTAGGATTGTGTGTCAGCTTGGCTGGGCCATGATTCTCAATGTTTATACGTTACCACTCCCATGATTGCATCTGCTGTGAGTAGCCAATTAGTTTAAAGAGTGTTTCCTTGGAGATGTGGCCTACATCTGTGTATAAGCAGACAGTCTGGCTTGTTGCTTCCTCTGGATCCTGTGGCTGCCTCTGGTTCTTCTTACCTCCAGCTCTTGGAATTTGTTCTATCAGCTTATCTGCAGATCTTGATATTCATTAATCTTCACAGCCTGAGATCAGGAGTCCTGCTTTCTGACCAGCTGATCTTGTGCTTACCAGTCCCTGTAGCTACATGAATGGAGATGTTCCAGTCTCTACAATCACATGAACTGTTTCATTGATATAAATTTCTCTATACATCCCTTTATACACTACACTGATTTTGCTCTTTAGAGAACCCACCGTAAGGCAGACACCAATCTGCTCATTCCTCTGTGGCAGTGGTAAAATGAAAATAACAACACATGGCTTTCAAGGTAAATTAAAAAGTTAAATGATTGGCAAAGATCTCATCAAGTCAGGCTGTCCATTGCCAAGGTCTCTCCCTTTTCTACCACCACTGCTCTCACAAAACACTTCCTCATATCAAACTGCAATTTGTCTCCTGCTGTTTGTGTCTATTATTCTTGTATCTACCCATAAAGAAAATCTGTATCCTGTAAGTAGTTGATAATAATCCTCCTGGATTTCTTTCTCAAGGCAAAACATCCTGGATCTTTTTAATTAGTCTTTACCTGGCATGAATCTGAATAGTTACCTTCCTTCTCCTCTTCCAATCAAGTACCTGTTTGGGGTGCCACAGAATGAGCACTGCTTTGCTCAGAGGCATCCTTTCTGAAAGTAATATCTAGATCCATATGCAATATCTATGTATCTGCTGCTAGCAACAGAGCTGAGCATGACAGTTAATGCTTTCTCCACCTTGCAGTTTGAGGAATCACCTTGCACTTGTAGCTCCTGATGTGCATCACTTGTCCGGCTGGGTCACAGCTCACCACTATCCCTGTTAGACAACGGTGTAGTTAGTTGGTTAATGTCCTCAATTTTTTAATAAGCCACACAGCATTTGTTCGTACAAAAATGAACCTTGTAAAATGTGATCCATAGTTTCAAGCCGTTAAGGCCTTTGCAGATTCTCATTCTATCATCACATGTAACTTGAATTTCCAACCACCCACTGACCCGCTTTGATTTTTAAATCTAATACATTCACAGACAAAAATGTGGAGAAAGAGAAGGATGTGTACCAGAAGCTCTAGAAGTCTAGAAGTTCCTGCTGTAGAAGTTCCCAATTTTTTGCAATCCATGGATCAAGAACATTTTTAATTGAAAATTTGAGAACCGATACACTTTTATTATCACTAAATGGAGAGTGAAGAAAGCAGAAAAATGTTACCATATACTATTATCCTTGGTTAATGAAATAATAATTTTAATATTAGAAAAAGTAGAACAAAAATCTCAAAATGAAAGTCAGTTCTCTGCCGAAAAGAACAGTAGAAATTTATAATACATATGTGCCTGGAAAGAAATAAATATGTATAATCCATTGTTGTTGTTAATCAAAAACTACTTGCCTTCAAGCTAATTCTGACTCGTCGGGACCCTGTGGGACCGAGCAGAAGTACCTCAGAGAGTTCCAAGGAGCAACTGGTGGATTGCAACGACCAGACTTTGGGTCAGCAGCCGAGCTCTTAATCACTGTGCCACCAGGACTCCTACTGTTGTGTCAGCTGCTGTCCAGTCAGACCCAACTCCTGACAGCCTCACTCACGACAGAACAAAACACTGTCTGATCCTCCATCGCCCTCCTAATAGCTAGCATGAAAAACACCCATAGTTCAAGTGTTTGTGACAATCTATCTACATTCTTGATGGCCCTCTGCCAAACATGATGTCCTCCTCTAGCAATTTAGTTGTAATTGCAATTCTAATTGCAATTGTAATAATAATACTGGTTATTATTACACTATAATAATCAGTATTTTTTTCATTCCACCATAGACCAATGAAAACTTCTTTAAGCAATGGCATATGTCCTTAGAAATATTTAGTCTCCACTCTTGTAATTCTTCTAAATATAACTAACATCCCGGATATATTTTTTCATTCATTCATTTATTAGCTGAACAGTTTAGTGACGTGTTTTGTGTTCTCTATTTGCGCGTATGTGATGTGTCCAGGTTAGGAATTTGAAACCATTTAGGACTAATAAAACTTGTTGTAATTGAGTCGATTTTGACTTATAGTGACTCTACAGGACAGAGGAGAACGGCTCCAAGGAGTTACCAAGGCTGTAATCTTGTATGATAGCGGAATGCCACATCTCTCTCCTGTGGAGTGAGTGGGTTTGAACCACTGACTTTTAAGCTAGAAGCCCTTAGCCACTGCATGCCAGGGCTTCCTTTAGGACCAGTAGGGTCCAAAACTTTCTCATCTATTGTACACTTTCATTTTCTCTTTCCAGTATCTATTTTATGCCAGTCAATGCAAAAGTGTTTTTTTTTTCTCTTTTTTAAAATGACAGGTAAAAGATAAGTAGAACAGTACCATGTGGCCACATCTTTTTATACCACATGCATTTCTATAATGAAGACCTACTCCATTTTATTTTACCAAAATATTATTAAAGGGGCTTAGATATTAACATATTATATAGAGGTACTACTGTAGGTACTTGGGGACTAAAAGATAAAACATAATGTTTGTGCTCTAAATGATTTAGAGACTGTAATAGCACATACCAAAAAAAACAAACAAAAAACCCAGACCCATTGCTATCAAGTCCATTCCGCCTTGTAATGACTATATAGAGTAGAACTCTCCCTACAGTTTCTATGAAGTGCCTTGTGGATTTGAACTGCTGACCCTCTAATTAGCAGCTCTAGTTCTTAACCACTGCACCACCAAGCTTTCTGAACTGGCATATAGTAACTTAAAAATTAAGACATTTTATATCACATTGTTCCTCTTGAAAATGTGAAAGATCTGTCGCCTCCAGGCCCCCGATCCCACGTGACAACACTCAAGTAGAGCTGAGTGGCTGCCATAGTCCTACAATGGGACAGCCCTTAACAGCTGGCTCCAGTCCCTGCCATTCCTGAGAGTTGTCCAGAAGGTAAAGCTGAGTATCAGGTGCATCATACTTGCAAAGCACCCACATGGTGACCAGGAGAGTAGAAAAATAGTATTGACTAACTTTTCTAAAATTTGGTCTTTCTTCAATCACTTATGTTACTGGTTTACAGGGTAAACAAACAAGCTGAGAGAAGATGCAATATTTGGGCAATATAAGCAGTAATCAAGGTAAGCACCGTACCATACAGACAGGTGTACCAGCTGAACACAGCCTCGTCTTCTGGTTGAGCTCTGTGTACCTGCATGGAGGAGTCTAAACAAGGTTGGGGATTCTAAATGCCCGATAAACTGGTTTCTGGCTGCAGCTGCAGTGCCAGCTGAACTGCGGACTTTTGCTGGCATAACCTCAATGAAACAAGGGCTTGTTTTGTCCCGCCCAGGGACTGAATATTTTACCAGTCATGGATTTGTTTCTCCCAGGTGCTAGTTTCAGTCCCAGTGGTGTATGTCATGTTCTGGCAGGAGGCACTGCGTGAAAGTTTTCAAAGCTGAAAATACAGCCTAGAAAAACATGCAAACAATGTGCTGTTGTAGATTTGAATTTCTTCCTCTGGAAAGAATTCTAACATTTCCACCACACTCCCAGCAGGAGAGACTTCTTTTTTCCCCTCCCCCTTTTCTTTCTACTTATTGACAAGAAACGTTAAGCATTCAGGGGAACTAATTGCATCAGTCTGCCAACTTCAGAACTATGGTAATTTGTTGTTTCCTTGCTTGGTAAGGTGCATTGAATACTGTTGCACAAGAGAAAATAATGACTATTAGAGGGTTCACTTTGTAAGAAAGCACAGGTGTGTGGTCTTTGCAGTCAGGAAAAATAATTACACCTAAAGCCAAGGTCACCTCCGTCGGAAGCGAGTTTATCTTACTTGAAGTACCTGCTGACTCAGGTTGATAAAAGCAAAGCTGAGAGCCTGTATTTTATTGTTGTGCTCTGCTGAGCTCATTCTAACTCATAGCGACCGTGTAGGACCGAGTAAAACGGCTCTGCAGAGTTCCCTAGGATGTCGTCTTTACACCACCACGTGTCTGTCTTTCATACTGTGGTGGCTTGTATGTTGCTGTGACACTGGAAGCGATGCTGCTGGTATTCAAATACCAGTAGAATTCCCCGTGGTGGACAGGGTTCAGCAGAGCTTTCAGACTGGAGCCGACTGGGAAGCAGGACCCAAGGATCTATTTCTGAAAAGATTGGGCAGTGAAAACCTTGTAAGTGACAGAGCAGCATTGTCTGATACAGCTCTGAAAGATGAGCCCTCGGGTCGGGATGAGTTCAAGCCTAGAAAGAATTGTGAGGACGACATAGAATGAGACAGGGTTGCGTTCCATTGTACACTGGGATTCTGTGGGTCAGAATCAACTCGATGGCACATAACAACAACATAACAAATCTTCACAGGAGCAGATCTCCAGGGCTTTCTCCCGTGGAGCAGCCGGTAGGTTCAAAATGCCAACCCTTGGGTTAGTAGCCAAGCTCTTAACCACCGTGCCACCAGGCTCCTTGACTGAAACATTAGCTACCTAGAATCCATCCATTAAATAAATGATCTCCAGGTGAGCTGGGACAAGGGTTCTTTCTCCCTCAGAAGCTTCTTTTTGGAGAAGTTCAGATCTTTCATTTCAAATGTGACTGATATTAATAAGATAAATCATGTGTGTGGAAATATTTGCCTAGATCTTATCCCCAGTCTCCACTTCAGCACAGTGTTTTCTCAGTCTGTTTCAGGGTTCCAGTTCATTAAATGATGACACACCAGCTCTTACCTACTTACCTAGTTGTGAATAAGAATGACAAAGTGTGTCCTGGCCTAGAGTCAGAGGTTAATACGGTATTCTTTTGTGGACATCATTACTTTGCAGAACTTGTGAGTTTTCAAGATCATATCAACCTCACTGCAGTGGCCATCCCATTTTCATAAGACATCTTGCCTGTTATTCCAACACAGTCCATCCTCTAACAGATCATACTTTAAGTTGAAAACTGGCACATGCCACACAGTCCTCAATTTCTGGTTCTCTGTCTCTGTCTCTGTCTCTGTCTCTGTCTCTCTCCCTTTTAAAGCTCAAAATAGATAGCGTATTTGAAAAATCTTCCATGTTTAATATTTAACAATTCCTCATCCCGTGGCCATTAACTTACACATCTTGAATAGCAAGATCAGCAAACCTAAAATCTCATTTGCTGCAAACTTGCCAGCTACACACTGAATGGAGCCTTGTGAACTACATAAAACTATGCACAAAGTGCAACAGCTTCAGCTACCCGAAGAGAGGTTTTAGGTTACTTTGTCATGTGCCTTCAAACCCGGTTGTCTTTTAACAATTTCAGAGCACACAGAACTACATGTGACCATTAAACCATTAAACCAAGTAAAGCCAGAGGAAAATATTGAGACATCTGAATCAATTTTAAACTAAAATGTTGACATTATAAGTTTGAGATAATATAATTTGTATGTAACTATATTTACAGTTTTGGAATACAGAGAAGATATTTCAAGACACATTAAACAAAAGTATAATCATCTTTTTTGCCCAGTAAGTATTATATTAACCTTTAGGATATGCATTGATAGGATGTAAGGATGTAAAGACAAAGAGGAGAAATTTCTACTGCAGAGAAGCTGTTGGAGGGAGAGGCAGGCTGTCTTGCATATTCTCTATGCCAGGGACTGTCCTGCTTACCTGACTCCTACAGTAAAAGTAAAGAGCTGAATAGCAAATCCACATCAAATGAGTCTGTTCATTGTGATTTTGAAAGCAAGTGATAAAAATACTATAGAAAAGAAACAGAAAAACTACTTTTTAACTGTAGAGATGTAACTAAAGTAGACAGTCTCTTCTTTCCCTCTCCTCTACCCTTGTCAACTGTCCACTCCCCTTCACTTACACACACAAACACACATCTAGTATGTAAGGAATGGCTTTTTGGAGACTTTTACCTTTAAACACTGTGGTCTTTTGGTCTTAAAAATACCAAAAGTTGTCTTCTCCTTCCTTCTCTTAGGCTTACATTTAATTCTTTACAGCTTATCTGAAGAATTCTAAGACCTTGATAAAATTTAGAATAAAAAAAAAAAAAGTTCTCCTAGGAAATGTCCATGAGCTAGGTATCTCCTTTCAGCTAATTTGATAACAGAATAAACAGTATGGAATGCAGATGCATAATTTAGTCTGTTTTCATTCTCCGGTATTTGTGATAATAGCAGTGACTTTATTATGAGCCACATTTTTCTCTTCTGTTTCACGAAGGCAATGTGATACTAACATAAGTCTGTAAATGTGCAGTCCACATGACTTCTGAAGTTCTCTAGCTGAGTAATCAGGTTTTAAGTATCCTTTACCTGGCATAAGGAATAACACTACATCACACTAATGGACATTTTAAGGCAGGTTTAGTGACAGAACTATTTACTTTGCTTTCAAAAGACCATTGACGTATTCAGAATAAAATGCTTGAAAAGTACATTCCTTTTCCTTTGCGTGGGTCCGTCTTACTCAAGTTATTAACCTTCAGTTGCAAAACTGCAAATGGATCTCTCTTTGAGGCTACAAAAGTTATAGCCGCTTGTGTATTCTAATCAAACTTTGAGATCATCCTTTCTGCCCCGCATTTCCACCGCTATCGGTCTGTGGAAAAGCACAAATACCAAGTTTAGTGGGCTTCTGTGATGATGACAGTGATTCTGAAGCTGGGGGTCTTCTTCCCTTTCCTTCCTTTCCTTTCTAGTCACGGCTCCGAAACCCACAATCATTTGCTTCAGCCAGTTGCACTTAAAAGAGAATGGCCTATGAAATGTGAAAGCATACTCTACCCAAACCTGAAACCTCTTCACCTCAATCTTTCAAGAACTGAGTCTTTAATTTAACTCCTAGACTGTGATTATTTGTCATCTTTGGGGCATGTGCCAGAATCCCAAACAACTTTTACTTGATTGACTCTTACTTATATTGCCAAAGATCTTTTATCAGCCTCAGGTAAGCACACCACTCTGGTATCATAAGGTCGTATGATGATCATTAATGCCTTATGAAAGTACTTTATGTAATAATTTTCATTCTTCCTGTTTCCTCTTTTCTTACTGGTCTACTAGTAAGAACACGAGAGCCATTTTCTATTAATAGTTCAGGGTTTCCATCAGTTCTTTAGAAAAAGGACTTTAAAATCTTAATCACGATTGTGCTTTATTGTGGGATATTTAAACAACCCTAAGTTAATACGGAAATCTCTATAACGGTTATCTCACTTGGCTGCTAACTGAAAGTATAGCAGTTCAAGTCCATCCAAAGGTCCCCTGAAATAAAGGGCTGTCAACCTACTTCAGTCACTGAAAGCCCTATTTGAAATATAGCTGTTTTCACATACATGTGGTCACCACGAGTTCTGATGGCAAGTGATTTTCATTTTAATATGTAGAAGAACAAGTAGATACATTTTATTAATTTGTTCCTGTCCACAAAAGGCTGATAATTATCCAACAAAATATATTGACACTTTCTAAAACTAGAGAACAACCGATATTAACAAACATGAGACACTGGTTACTACCTTGAAGAAATTTAAGATCCAGCTCAGAAAACAAGGCACATACAGATTTTTATGTCTGCATCTGACAAGCTGCTTACGCAAACCACCACCCGTCTGCCAGCCTGTTGCACCGCAGTAACTTGCACTTCTCTGTGATGCAGGCATTTCAAACACCAGCCGGGTGGTCCATGGTGGACAGGTTTCAGCAGAGCTGACCGGCTAAGCCGACTAGGAAGAGGGTCCTGGTGATACACTGCTGAAAACACTCAGCAACGAAAGCCTTACGAATAGAAGTAGGTCCTTGTCTGATGTGGCGCCAGAAGACGAACCCGTCACTCACAACACAGCTGAGGAAGAACTCTGCCTCATAGTAGAGTTGACCCCAGTGACATGGAGGGGGTAAAGCTCTCAGGACTTCCGTTTGCTCCTGTGGCACGACTCGAAGTGAGAAGAAACAGCTGTAAGCGTCCATGAGTAATCAGAATGTGGAAAGTCCAAATTATGAATCTAAGAATTAAAAGCTGTAGAAAGTAAACATTGATTGGTATTGACCATTCTGAATGGAACAATCACATAGTCTACTATTTTGGCAAAGAGAAATTAAAGAGAAATGGTGTTGCATTCATCTTCGAAAAGAACGTTTGAAGACCTCTCCTGAAGTACAGTGCTGTCAGTGACAGGATGTTATCCACACTTACAAAGAAGACCAATTCATACTACTGCCTTAGTTATCTAGTGCTGCTGTAACAGAAATACCGCAAACGGATAGCTTTAACAAGCAGAATCTGCACTCCCTCCTCCTCAGTGTAGGAGGTTAGAAGTCTAAATTAGGAGCACTAGATCTAGGGGACAACTTTCGCCTTGTGTTGGCTCTGGAGGAAGTTCTTGTCTCTTCAGCTTCTGCTTCCTGGTTCCCTAAAGACTTCGATGTGTCTTTGCATGTCTCACCCCTTATTTTCCCTATTAGCTTGTTTAATGTCGTTTATATCTCAGACAAGATTGACTGAAGATACACCTCTGCTAATTTTGTCTCACTAACTTAACAAAGACACCTATTCTCAAATCAGATTATAACTACAGGCATAGAGGTTAAGATTTCCAACACATATTTTTAGGGGATATAATACAGTCTATAACATATGACTATCGGGACTGCCAATTAAGGTCACAAACTAACTCTAGAAAAAGTGCTATATACTTCACTGCTGAATATCACTACTGTCCCCTTCAAAGTACTCCCCTTGAGGAGCTATGCACAGACACCAGCACCTGTCCACTTTTCAGAGCAATTTTGGAACTCTTTGCATGGAATGGCCATCAGAGCTGTCATTTTATTACCCTTAATGTCCTGAATGTCATCCAAATGTCTTCCTTTCAATATTTCCTTTATCTTTGAGTAATGAAAAAAGTCATTGGAGGCCAGATCAGGTGAGTAGGGAGGGTATTACAAACCAGTTATTCTTTTACTGCCTAAAAACTACCTCACAGACAGCTATACAATTAAGTTCATGGAATTTGCTACCTTGCTACCATGTGCAATGGCCATTCCAGAAAGAGTTCCAAAATTGTTTAGAAGGCTGGACTTGACACTGGCATCAGTGCATAGCTTCCCAAGGGAAATACTTTACAGGTTACTGGAGTGCTATTCTGTAATGAGATATGTAGCACTTGAAACAGTTAACTTCCCAGACTTAATTGTCAGACCTCATACTTTGGACATGTTATCAAAAGATAACTGTAGAAGGACACCATGTTCATCAAAGTAATGTAAGACCCTCAATGAGATGGACTGACATAGTCGACTCAACACAGCACTGATTGTGAGACCAGTGTAGAACTAGACAGTATTTTGTTGTGATGTCAGTAGGGTTGCTATGAGTTGTAGCCAACTCTGTGATGCCTAACAACACAACAACAACAAATATATGTATGTATATAAATATATACAGAAATTCATTCCCACTGAGCTGATACAACAAAGTAGAATTTCCCCATAGGTTTTCTGTGTCTATAAATCTTTACAGAAGTAGACTGCCACATCTTTTTCCCATGGAACTGCTAACCCATCCGTTAACCTCTGTCCACCAGTGCTCCAAGTTACTCATACACTGACAGGAATGTTACATGCCAAAAGATTGGCATTGAAGTTTATGTCACAGGAATTAAGAGTAGAAGACTGGAGAAAAGTCAAAGACAAGATCTGAAATGAACTGATGAGATTTAATGGAAAACATTCCATTCCTGGTGGGTTGTGAACAATGGGTTGGGCTTAGAAATGGGTTTGTAAAAGTAGTCTAATATTTTCAGAATGCTTTCGGTCAGATACGGACCTGCAGTGATATTGTAGACAGACATATATGTGTGTATCAAATGGCACATTGAAGACATACTGTTAGCAAAGTACTGTGTGCTGGGTACTAAGGGAGAAAAAACAGTTTATTTACTTAATACACTTAAAATTTGGATGTGAACTTTTATCTACCAGTATTAAAGATAAAAAACAAAAGAAAAACAATCAGGCGAACCTATAGTGTTATCCTTGACAGATGCAAAACGAAACAAAAACACAGAAAAATATATTGGATTATAGGAGGGATCATTAGTACTTTCAGTTTCAGAGAAGGTAAAATACAGACAGAGCAAAGGTGAATGAACTGTCCTTTTTCTGGTCTCCCACTTTACCCAGACTCTGTGTATGTATGTGTGTGTGTAGAAATGGAAGAAGGGAGATGGGGAAATGGAGAGAGGTGAAGAAAAAGCCAAAGAACTAAAGGACTCTGGGTATTGTGATAACAAGGTTGGCAGCAAAACCAGTAGTCACACCAAGCTTGAGATCAGTGAGTTCTGCCACTATCTTAGGTTTTCTTTACACGTTATCATCAATTTAAGCTGACTTCTGATGAGCCTCTGTATAAGTTTTATCTTATTTTATTTTTTGTCTTAGATACACTTAACTAAAAGGAAGGTATAATAATAGTTATCAAAGTTCAATAGCGGGTAAGCAATTTGTCCAAAAACAGAATAGAGAACATAACAGGAACTATATTTCTTATGATTCAATAAAATCTTACTGAATTTATAGCACTTGTTTGTTCTCTCCACAGTTAGGTGAAAACAAGAAGTATTCTCAGGGGAAAGACAAATCCAGTAGGACCATAGCACATGTTTTAATCATTAGTCTAAGTCCATGGAGAAAGAACACTTCTTAATTAATTTTGAATTAAAATGTAAGTCATCCTATTTTTCCAATACATTGAAAATCTCCTAAATCTTCATTGGTTGAATTAAAATGCAAAACAGAACAAAATGTGCAAAGCATGCTTTGAAATAGTAGCATCAAAGGGTGAAGAAAAAAAACAAAAAAGGCCTTTGCGTCCCTGTCCCCTCTCTGCCCATCCATGTTCTCATCTGCCATATTGAAATAAAAGAGGGCAAGGCTTGCTTTCTCCCGCAGTGCTGTTAGTGGTTAAGGAAACAATAAAGGATATTGTTACAAATAGGTAGACAATATAATGAGGAAAAGAATTGGCCTGTGGTCATACTTGCAGCTGTGCAGGCAGGACATAAAGTTTTCAAGGGTGTAAGAAAGCAGCTAGAAATACCCATTAAAGAATAAAGAGGCTTTTGACTGCTGTGCACAATAAGATTATTTGGAATATATTAGCTACCTCTAAGCTGAAAGTCCAGGCCCTAGTCTTTAAAGTGTGATTTTCTAAAATTGACCTTTCTTTTTTAAGTGCTTTTGCTTTACTGTGTTTTCTTTTTCTGCCTTTTTTTTTTTTCAGTTAGTCCTTCTCAGTAATGATGTATTCTGCAGAAACTCTTTGCCAGAGGAAGCCTGAAGGTATAACTCTTGTGCAGAGGGCTGATTCAGGTTTCCCAGTGACTTTCCTCATGGTCTCCAAATGACTCCAGTATCCTAAACAGTATTAAGGAATAAAGGCGTGACAGTAGGAACCAATCAGAATGAACCTAGTTGAAATTTATAATCACAGTAAGGGGTGTTTGTGCAGCACTCTGAAATCAACAGAACGATAGCACCCAAACAACTCTTTTTAGAGAGTAATTTTGCAACACAAAATGCACAGCCTCTTCTCTCTGTTCCAAAAATGTGGCCAAAATGTCTGAAAAAAAAAAAAAAAGAATTATCAGCTGAACTGTGGTTACTTTTCTCCTGATAGCTTGAATTAAAAGATAAAGGATAGCCTGCTGGTTAAGCGTGTTCAGCCTCGAGTCTGATGCCTGCATGTGAATTTTGCATTTTGCATGGATACCAGCTTTGACTCTGAAGAAATAACCTCTTTGTACTTGCATTCTTATGATAAAAATGGGGTTAATCAAAGTCCTTATATTATGGGCTTGTTTAAGGTTTAAAAGAACAATAAATACTTTTTGATGAATTTTGATTTTGGAATATTTTTAGATACCTAGAAGAGTTCCCGGGACAACAGAGAAAGCTCCCGTGCTGTCCTAGTTCAGTTTTCCCTGCTGTCACCATTTTACATTGTCGTTGTTAGCTGTTGTCAGCTTGGTCCCGACTCTTTGCGCTCCCAGTGTGCACAGTAAAACTGCTCTGCAGGATTTTCAAAGCTGTGACCTTTTGGAAGCGGATTGCCAAGCCTGCCTTCTGAGGCACACCTGGGTAGGTTCAAACCACCAACCTTGAGGCTAGTAGTACACTACCTAACCATTTGTGCCACTTGGGGACCTTGTCAGCTTACATCACCATGGCATACTTGCCAAGACCGAGAAACCAGCACTGATATCTTACAGTTAACAAAACTCCAGACTTTACTTAGATTTCACCAGTTTTTCCACTAATGAATTTTTCCCATTTCACCTTTTAATCCAAGATACCACTTGGTGCTTAAGAAAACAAATATTTTTAAACATTTAGGACAGCGTCTGGAATATAGTAATTACCTGCAAAAATGTTATTGAATGTTTTCCTACAGGTGAGATGGACCGTTTCAAACACTACTGTACAGTAATGAGGTTTTACTCCAAGTTTCTTACACTGAGGGTTCACATGTGAGGGAAATCGAGTTATCTCACTAGGATGTCACAAAGAATAGATGAATACATGAGCAGGAAAGGTATGTGTGTAATCCAATCACATGCATAATTGTAGGCTAATTTTCTTTCAAAAACAAGAAGTTCATCTCCAGGATATCTTGTAAAGCTCAGAAAAACAAGTCATGCTTCAGTCATTTAGTTTCATTTATTCAAAAACAGTTTTTGAGTGCCTACAGTACACAAGGCAGGGTGCCATGGGCTCAGGCTCAGTGGTGAGCAAATCAGACTGTGTGTCCTTCCTATAAATCTTATATTAAATGCAGAATCTTAATTAAACACTTAAGGTGGAGTCTAATTCACTCCATTATGAAGGAGAGAACATTTGAACCTGCTCCCCCGACCCCATCTAAACACGCCCGGCCAAGTTCCATCAAGGGCGTAATGGAAATGTTAGGTAAGAGAACAGTGACTGGGTTCAGCTTACTTTGGCTCCTATTGGCCAGATACGCAGAGTGTCATAGAGATCTAGACAAAGATACAGATACTAGGAAAATTTGTACGTGTCTCCAGATGCTTCCGTTCCAACAGCTCCAGCGTAAACGTCCTCCACAGAGCAGGCAGTGTGTGTCTACTAATAACAGCTAAAGGCTATCAGGTATTCGCCATACACCAGGCCCTATTGTAAGCACACCAGGCCCTATTGTAAGCACTTCGCACGTTTAGTCACGTGAACTTCACAACCACCTTGTGAAGAAGTTTACAGTATCCCTCAGTCTATAGATCAGAAAAATAAAGACAAGTGGTATCACGCAATAAAAACGTATAGACGATTGTCGTGGGTTGAACTGTGTTCCCCCCAAAATCTGTAGCAATTTGGATGGGCCGTGATTCCTGGTATTATGTGATGTCCCTCCTGTTGTACGAAACTCTGGTGGTGAAGTGGTTAAGTGCTATGTCTTCTAACTGAAAGGTCAACAGTTCAAATCTGCCAGGTGCTCCTTGGAAGCTCTATGGGGCAGTTCTACTCTGCTTTATAGGGTTTTTATGAGTTGGAATCAACTCAAAAGCAGTGCGTTTTTCTTATTGTAAATCTTGCCTCTAAGATGTTAATGAGGGCGGATGGGCTGCAGTTGAGTTGGTGTAGCAGGATTTATTAGGATTTATTGAATGGGATTGTATTGTGGCTTGGGGCAGCCTCTTGGGACATAGAAGAAAGGGAGGCAAACTAAGATTTGGGGACCTTATACCACCAAGAAGCAGTGACAGGAGCTGAGTACCTCCTTTGGAAAAGACAGGGGTCCCTACACCTCAGAAGCTTCCAGTCCTGGGGAAGATTGACAAGGGCCTTCCTCCAGTGCCAGCAAAGAAATTCTTTCCGTCCTGAGTTTGGAATTTTAGGTTACTAGACTGTGACAAATAAAACTTCTCTTTTTAAAACCATCTGCTTGTGACATTTCAGCACTAGCTAACTAAAACAATGATCAAAGAAATCTATTCCATTTTCACAAATTACCCCGAGAGTAAATAGCAGAATTAACTTACACTACACGAAAAGATCGAGAAGTTGAAATGAATCACCCTTACTTCTAGATTCTGCAAGACAATGTTTCCTAGGACTGAAATCATGGAGTATTTTCTCAAATCGCTGCTAAGCAAGCTTGTGTCTAAAAGTCCATGTACTAAATGCGGTCAGTGTCTTCTCTTTGCAGTTCAGCAAAACCAGTAGTAATTGAGCATCTGGTACTTCCAGTGCAGCATGCAAGACCCGGGTGCCCTGATGGTTAAGTGCTACATCTGCTAACCAAAAGGTCGGCAGTTCAAATTCACCAGGCACTCTTCGGAAACCCAACAGAGCAGTCCTACTCTGTTCTATAGGGTCATTGTGAGTTGGAATTGACTCAACAGCAGTGGGTTTGGTTTTGGGTTTTGGTAATGCCTGGGTCTCTGTTGTACACTGCACTGAAGACAGAAATGAATAAGCCAGCTCATTCCCTCAGAGACAGTACATTGTCGTAGGTACATTTTGTCTTCATTTCCCGTAAGAGTAATTCAAAACTGTGCTGAAATAACCAGTCAGTTGCTGTCAAGTGAATTCTGACTCATGGGGAGCCCAGAGTCAGAGTAGAACTGTAAATAGCTGCAACGCAAGATGGAACAAGGCAGTACTACCAGCAACACATGAACAAAGTGCCGCGGGAGTGAAAAGAAGATGAAGGAAGGCTTCGTGCCTAAGTGTAATGTTTGAAACGAAGCAATTTTAACAAGTTGAAACAGATGTCAGGGTAGGATATTCTTCATGAAAGGAACAACATTCATCAAGGCAAAAAGTTGGGAAATCACTAAGTTTGTTCTGGAAACACCAACAAATCTGGTTTGGCTGAGGTGCAGAATATTTCTTAAAAGTGTGAGATTGTGGTCGTGACCATATTTAGATAGGCTTGAGTGCCAGGTTGAGGACATTATACTTAATACAGCAGGGAATGGTGAGCTGTTAAGGATTTTTGGTAGAGAATTTCTATAATTAGAGCTACTCTTTAGAAAGATTACTTTGTTAGGACCAGTTCCAGATGGAGGGGAGAAAGCAGGCAGGGGACATCAACTAAATTTGTCAAGCTGTTTTGGGGAGAAATCATGAATGCATAAAATAAGGATAAAGCAGAAGAAATGGAAGAAAGAGGATAAATACTGCACCTTGGCAAGTGGCATGGGAAATGGGAGAAAGTAGAACACATCTGAGGTGCTTAGGGAGGCTGGGTAACCGAGAACACGGCGATGTTACCAACAGAATCTGGAAAAGCGTGACAGATGTAGGAAGCTTTTGAAAACAATGTAGTGAGTTTTGTTTTGAACACGTTGGATTTATGGTGCTTGTGGAAGAGTTAAATGAAGAATTTTAAGCAGACAGGAAGCTACACAAGACGGCGTCTTAGGAGAGAGACTCATAGGCTCAGAAGTCACCTGGGTAGAAGCGGTGCTGCTGGATTAGAGTGAGGGAACGGACACAGGAAGCAGAACAACGGAGAAGGACCTGCCCGTGGGGACTGGTGAGAGCGTGACCAACAAAAAGGATAACTGAGAAAAACAAACACACAAAAAAGAACAGAGGGACAGCAAGGGAACCAAGAAAACTAAGGAATAGTCTGTCAAGAAAGACAGGATGTAAAGAAAGCTAAAGTCAGACATTTATGCATGTAAAAGCCATTTTACATATTTAAAATATCAATTTGATTTATTCTACTATGGTTTGTGAATATCTGGTTCACATAAACGATTACTTAAGTGAAAACTGAAGGACAAAATTTACTTGTAAAAATCTAAAAATAAATTCATTAGAAGACTTCTGGCAAATGTGTAAAATTCTCTTAAGATGCAAGTACATAAAAACAGAGAGGATACACGTGCATTGGAAAGCTTCTGCTTATGATAACATTTAGTTGGAAAAACTATTAACCTCTTACAGCTTTGAAGAAAATATGTTTGTAATTATTTCATTACAATGCCTGACTGTAATATTTCTTCATCCTAAAGACTGGAAAGAATAATTTTTGGATTACAAATGTCACGGATTGAACTGTGTCCCCCACCCCGCCAAATGTGTAGCCTTTTGGCTGGGCTATGATTCTCAGTATTTTATGATTGTCCTCCATTTTGTGATTTTCCTATGTTTATGTTAAAGAGGATTAGGATGGGACTGTAAATCCCTTCCTAAGGTCATCTCCCTGACCCACTGTAAAGGTGATTTCCCCTGAGTGTGGCTTCTACCATCTTTTATCCTACAAGAGATAAAAGGAAAGGGAAGCAAGCAGAGAGCTGGGAACCTCACGCCATCAAGAAAGCAGCACTGAGAGTAGAGCGCATCCTGTAGACCCAAAGTTCCCTGTGCCAAGATGCTCCCTGAGCAAGGACCTTCCTCCAGAGCTAATAGTGGGAAAGCCTTTCCCTAGAGCAGACATCCTGAATTTGGACTTGTAGTCTACTGGACTGTGTAAGAATAAACTTTTCTTTGCTAAAGCCGTCCACTCATTACATTTCTGTTAGAGCAACACTGGATAACTGAAACAACTTAGTTTTAATATGCCTCTTTGTTTGCTAGAAATCTATTTCTCTTTTTTTACCTTCTAAAACGAAAAAGGTTGCCAAATCCATTGTAGGCCTTCTTACACCAAAACTTTAGGGTCAAGGAAAAATTTAAATGAATCTGAGGGATAAAGTTCCTTCATACATCAAATGATAAGCTTTTCTTGGAAAGACTCAGAAATAAACTACAAAAAAAAAAGTTAGCTAGATAGATGAGTAGATGACTATAAGACAGGAAATGACAGAGTGGATGTATTTGTCTGTTTAGAACTTCCTGTGTTGTTGAATAGTTTACTTCCAAATGCTGGGTCATTCTAAGTCGAAACACCTAAGGAGGAATTTGTTTAGCAGTTTGCATTTTCTTACAAATTTAGGGAGATGGAACCCAGACATACACAGTAATGTCTTCCTCTTCGCTCTTTGCCCCGCCTTCACCCCTCCCAACCCCTTGAGCTGCTAGTATCAGCAGGGATAGCAGACTAAAGGGAAACCAGGCTCCTACATTTTGAGTTGGAATTTGGAATGTATTTTTCATAAGGCAGTTACAGATCAAAGAGCATTATTGCTACTCCTTTTTATGAAGCCATTGTATTAAATACAATGATATACTAATATTCATGATTCAAACAACAGTTTTATACATATATTTACATAAACATACATGTACGCATGTTTTTCCTTTGGAAAAATGCAATCTAAATTCAAAATAAATAGAGCAACAAATGATTTTCTATAACACAAGGTGTCCCTTCATAGAGTATGAACTGAACATTTAGAGATACATAGAAATACATATGAATAGATGAAAATTGAAAACTTTCATAATATATAGAAAATAGTATATTGTCACATCTTTTTGTACTACTGTTTGAATTAAAAAAGAAAAAAATGCCATAAAGAGGATTCCTGCTCATAGTGACCCTGTAAGACAGAGTTGAAATTAGGGCCTATAATAGAAATGCATTTTTATGAAACTAACGTAGTGTAGTAAGTTCTCTGGAGGCTAACATACAGTATCCAGAATCTATGTTGTGGATCAAATTGTGTCTCCCCTAAAAAACGTATGTAGCAATTTGGCTAGGCCATGACTCCTGGTGCTGTGTGATGCTGCTACATGCTGTAAACCCCGCCTCTGTGGTGCTAATGAGGGAGGGCGGGTAGCAGTTGTGTTGATGGGGTGGGACTCAAGGTATAAGTTTGTTTTGTGCCTTGAGGAAATCTCTTGGGATATAAAGAAGGGATATGAGGTGAAGGCAGGGGAGGGGACAGAGATTTGGGGACCTCATCCCACCAAGAAAGCAGGCCCTGGAGCAGAGTACTTCTTTCGGAAAGGACCGGGAACTGTGTGCCTCAGATGCTCCCAGTCCAAGGAAAGAGGGACAACAAGGACCTTCCTCTAGAGCCAGCAGAGAAAGTTTGCCCCTGGAACTAATACCCTGAATTTGGACTTTTAGCCTACTGGACTGTGACAAAATAAAATTTCTTTTTTCAAAGCCATCGCTTGTGGTATCTTTGCTGCAGCAATACTAGAAGACTAAAACATTCTGGAAAAATTAGAAATACTGTATTTCATTACTCTAGATTTTGGAAAACAATGGATTGGTCTTAGAAACCAAGGCAAATCCTGTAAGCCACCTTCTGTTTTATCATCACTGAAACCAAAGAACAGAGGATTAATTAGTTTTGTTTCATATACACAGTAGCTTTCTAAAGAAGTACAAAAACTGAAGTGTTTTGAAATTGCCTGAAGCCTCCTGTATTCTGAAACTTGTATATGAGTGACCTCCAATCCTATGCACACTTTTATCTGTCTACGACATTGATTCATCTGGAGCTCTGTGTCTGCCCCTTTGCCCTAGTTACTCTCCTGAACATGTGTAACACTGATCAGCTTCATAAGGAAAAGTCCAGAGAAATAGGAAACAGAGAACCAGGTTCTTCCAGCAACCTTTCTCTTTGGACACGCTAGCTATGGTGGCACACTGGTTAAGAACTATGGCTGCTCACCAAAAGATAGCAGTTTGAATCCACCAGCCACTTCTTGGAAACCCCAGGAGGCAGTTCTACTCTGTCATGTAGAGCTGCCGTGAGTCAGAATTGTCTCAATAACAAGGGGTTTGTTTTTTGGAGGCTGCTGTGTGAGGTAGGTTTTTTTTCCCCCCACAGAATGCAGGGCTGTATCTATATGAGCTGGGTTTCTCCCCAGAATGTAAGGCTGTGTTAAGTAGATCTTATAAACACTATGATCACTTTGAAGTTTTATTATAGAAACAAATCTGTCTGTGCTGCAAAGCCAAAATCCCTCTCAGGTAACAAAAAAGATTTAACTATAAATACTTATTTCAATGGCTTCCTGTTATTATTTACTGTCCTGACATGTAAGACAAACAGTACAGTGATACTGATCAGAGACTAGCAGTAGAAAACAGCTTAATTAGGTAGCTGCCACGATCAGGGTGCATTCTAGATAGGTAGGAATGGAATTCATTTGTAAGGATTTTCCCAGACCATACAAATCGTATTTCATCAAACCATATGCTACTTAGACACACACACGCACGCACACACACACACACACACACACAGGATTTTGCTAAATAACAGTGGTCTGTTTAAAATGAACTACAATTTAAAGACACATCATATAATCTCTGCATTTATTTAACATGTTTAAGCCAAGCCCCCTCCAGCCTGTGATCCAAGGCAGGAGAGGGGTTGATGACTATGGAATCTATTAGCTTTTCTGATTCCATGTGTGTACACTGCAGATTAGCTATGGTTATAACTTCCAGTTTTAATGGAAAGCACTGCATTGTTTTTGTAAATCATCTGAAGACAACACAACAGCAAGAATTTTCTACTTTGCTCTTTGTCATACAAGTTCTCCTGTACACAGTTCCTCCCTGCAACTGTATGGACCATCTCTTCCCGCATGCCACCTTGCCACAGACCTCAAAATTAATCTACCCTTCAAAATTCAAAGCAGCTTCTCCTCTACTCAGTTCCTTCTATAACCTGGATAAAAGAAAAAAGGAGATGAATTTAGGGTAACTAATATGCAACTCCCAAGGAGTCCCTAGGCAGTCAAACAGTTAAGCACTCAGCTACTAGCCGAAAGGTTTATGATCTGAAGACATCCAGGGAACCTTGGAAGACAGGCCTGGAGACACACTTCCCAATGGTTAAAACCTCACAGAGAATCACATGGAGAAGTTCTGCTCCAAAACATGGAAGCTGGAATTGACTTGGCACAAACTAACAACAGAGTGGCTTCTCTTTTCATTACAAACTAATATAAAATCTTCTCCCCCCCCCCTTTTTTTAATTATGACTGAGAAATTTGTGACCAATTGTCATGGACTGAACTATGTTCCCAACCCTGATCTGTAACAATTTAGCCAGGCCATGGTTCCTAATATTGTGTGATGTCCTTCATGCTGTAAATTCTGCCTCTATGGTGTTAATGAGGGTGGATGAGCTACAGTTCTGTTGGTGGGACAGGACTCAATGTGTAAGATTGTTTTGTGTGTTGATGAAGTCTCTTGAGATAGAAAGGAAATAAGCCAGAAGAGAGATTGGGTAACCTGACACCACCAAGAAGCAATGCCAGAAGCTGAACATATCCCACAGAAAGGAGCAGGTCCTTGAACCTCAGAAGCTTCCAGTCCAGGGGAAAACTGACAAGACCAGATCCAACAAAGAAAGTCCTTCCCTGGAGTTTACATCCTGAATTTGGACTTGCAGCCCACTCGACTGTGATGAAATAAGATCTTTCTTTTTAAAGCCATCCACTCAGTTAAAGCGGCACTAGCTGTCTAAAACACCAATAATCATTAGAACCGTGCTACCAAAGCTTGACTTTATTTCCCTAAATTAGGTACTTTTCCAAATTAAAAGGAGAACATGTTGGCCCACTGTGCATCTTTTCATAGGTGCTGATCAGAAAAAATTCTCAAGTTGATGCAAGATTCTTTGAAGGATAAGTGTATAGTCAGGCCCTTTACAAGCAATATACAACAGTTTGTTTTGTATCCCTTCAAACTCTCGTCTTAACAGCAATTGTTGAGAGAGCTGCCTAGTACAGCTCCTGAAATGAATTCTGATCACTGAGAGTTTAAGAGCTGTTTACTCTAGGGGGATGTATCATCTCTGGAAGTGAATCTATAGTAAGTCTAACAAGTCTCTTGTGGTGTATTAGCACCCAACGGCTTCCTCAGACCCCTAGCTTTTCCTTGGAATGTGGTATCAGCTCTACTGACATTCATAATGAAAGCAAAACAAGCTGTGAGATCTAGAATATAACCTGAGCAAAGCATGACTTGTCAATTTGCACCATCTGGGGAGAACCTATCACCAGTCATACCCCCAAATCTGTGCTCAGCCACCCCAGTTAAACCTCAGCTAACTCCACGTTGACATTGTAACCACATTTCTTGTTATTAGTTGCCTTCTAGTCAATTCTGACTCATGGCATTCCAAGTGTGTAGAATAGCACTGCTCCATAGACTTCTCAAGACTGTGTCCTTTTTAGACACAGGTCACCAGACTTGTCTCCCGAGGTACCTGTAGGTGGTCTGAACTGTCTCTCTTTCAGCTGGTGGTCCAGCATTTAACAGTCATCATCACCCAGGGATACCTTTAGCCACACTAAGACTATAGAAAAAAAAATTCAGGAATTCAGGGTGGTAGGTTAATTTGTAAAATATTAATTAGATATTTGACAAACATTGACTTAAGATTTACTTAGAGGAGGAGCTGGGAGCAGCAAGATGGCAGGGTGGGGAAAGGTAATGCCGGTGACAGAGTTTCAGATCAGCTTGGCACAGAATAACCTGCTTAACAAATTAAAGGTCTCCTTTAAAACTGGACCCACCCCTTGGTGGGGGAGGCAGTTTAATGACCATCTGTTTTTACTCAAAATACTCCTTGGGGGAAGGAGGCATCTCACCTCTCACTTCATGCAGCTTATCAAAGTATTTCCTTCCAACCACAGACAAGTATACCATTTGAGAAGAAGCCTGGTAAATATTATTTTTTTCCTTCATCTTGTTAAATGTTCTGGTATGCTTTAACAACCTGATGTTTCAGCATTCTTTATAGACACATTCATAAGATTCTGTTCTTCACCACAATCTTGGAGATGACCTATGAAGGTTTCTGCAAAGTCTAAATCATTTAATCCTGATATTACTCTTCAAAATAAGAACCATTAACCCTTTATGTAGACAAGGAAACAACTGGATTTCACAGGGCAAGGTGCTAAAGCTTAGGTCCTGTAATTTATGAATTGCAAAGCCTGGACTCCAAATTAATGTTTCAAAAGCCATAAATAGTCTATGGCATTTTCCCAGTGCCCTACAGTGCTAGTCCCCATTTCTGACATATAAGAGAACAAAGCCAATGAAAGAGTGAGTAGCAAGGAGATTTGGACCGTTTGGACACAGAAGATATACTTTGCTTTACTTTTGTCTGCTTTTACTAACTGGCAAGGCATGTGTTGTGAAGAGAATTATGAAAGAAGCTAGATGAGAGAAATTAAAATGATAACATTTTAACTCAGTTTTTGTACCACCCAAAGACCTTTTTAATCCAAATTAATGACTCTGTATTCTGGACAGTTTTCCTGACTGCCCAAGGATGAACTACCTGTTCCTCCTCCGTGTTTTGTAAATCCAGGTCGTGTGGTGATTAAAAGCTACAGCTGCTAACCAAAAGTTTGGCAGTTCGTATCTATCAGACACTCCTTAGAAACCTATGGGGACTACATGAGCCGGAATGGACTCGACAGCAATGGGTTGGTGAGTTTATCTGCACGCTCTAGAGCCCAGACCAGTGGTTTTCAAACTTTGGTGTGCATCAGAATCCCTGGAGGGCTTCATAAAAGACATACTATTGATTTAGTTTCAAATTCAGCAGTCTTAGGTGGAGCAGGGGAGTTCTAAAGGGCTGACCAATCGGATAGTCACCACATAGCCCACTGCTGAAATAGCTCAAATGCTGTTCTACCTCTGGTTCAGATAAAACATCTGCCTAGGGTTTTGTGCTCAAGGCGGTGAGTGATCATGTTACCAAGTAGCACTCTGCAAGTAAGAATCATTCTGAATTAGCCATTTTTTCCTATAAGGGTTTCTTGGGACCAGGCAAGCATGTGGAGACATCATTATCTATCAACCACACCTGCCCCAGACCGATTGGCCTCTCTTATTCTCTTTAGTGAGATATTAGCATTTTGTTCCCGCAACTAAAGTTACTAGTCATATAAATAGTTTTATTGGCTTGCTCTCTAAAAATTTCAGCTGATAGAATTTTAGCAAAGAATTATCAAGAGCTTAGAATTCTAACATCTTAAAACTAGAATATCCTAGCCCTGAGGAGCAATACCAAACTGAACAATTATTTAATGTTGCAAATAATTATGAGTGACAGTAATGTACAATTGTTTGAACATTATATTTGCAAATTCCATACTTGCAAAGATAAAACAGTTCTTCTAAACCACTAGGAATTATGCCTATATTAAAAAAATTATTCAAGATTTTCTTCTCTATTAGAGAAGAAATGTGCTAAGGACAAAGAGGCAGTTTGTCTATTGGAAAAGATAAATATGAAAGCATGCTTATTAACAAGGAGCTCTTGTATAGTCCTGTCACTTCCAGGGTCATATAAAAACCATTTTACATAATTGGATACAACCAACTGTAAAAAGCCACTTTATTTTGAGATTCCTTGAAGCTCCTTTTTCCATTTTAAATAAGTCATAGGGAAATAGTTGTGTTACATCTCTTTAAAAGATAATTCTTCTGTGACTCTGGAGAAACATAACAGAAAAATACCTTCTATCTCCATTCCTCCACCATTCAAAGATATTCCTTCTTGTTAGCATTTATTAAATCAACCATTCTTTCAAAAACTGTCTTCAACATGTTTCAGATTACGTCACATGTTTAAGACATTACCTCCTTCATTCCCATGAATAAATATGCACGTCTTCCATGATCTGTTCAGTATCTGGTACCTAACGAATGTTAAACATCCTGGACTCTGCTTCTCCCCATTGAGTTGAAGGGGGTGCTTGTCAATTGCCCTCTCAAGCGTGGATTAGAGAAGAGCTTCAGCAGGTCCCTTCCCAGCAGTTGTCTCTGGCAGATTTCTTTTGATCTGAACCAGAGTCCTTAACTGGCAGTCTCTCCAGATGCCCATAGGTCATTCTAACTTTACAGGTATAGTAACCTACTTCCTGAGTCCCCTCACATACTGTGCAAAGCTAAACAGGCAGGCTCTGGGGACTTGACTTGTCAACGTCTTAATAAATATAGCTTAGAACTGGGTACTTGCAACAGGGCTTTGCTGTTACTTCCTCTTCATTTAAGTGCTACACAAGTGCTACCCACAGACAATAGTTTCTAATGATCAGAATCAACAAGATAATTTACATTTTTTCACAGTGTTGATGCCAGCATGTATAGATTAAATGCTTTTTATCTATTGGGATAGTGTCTGAAATTCTCAACAGCTTGTCATTACGTATGTATGCATGTGTAGATATATGTATAAACTTGTTTGTTTTGGGTAAAAACACATACAACAAAATATACATCGCTCCAACAATTTCTGCATGTACAGTGTAATTACATTGGTTACATTCTTCAAGTTAGGCCACCTTTATCAACCTTTTCCAAACAACTTTATCATCTTTTACACAAACTCACTGCCCCACTAAGCTTCCACACAACAGCTTCTTTTGAGTTGCCAACAGTCCGCCTTTCTAAATAAACTCTCTTTCCCCATACTCACAATTTCCTCTCCATATCAAGTTAGAACTCAGAACTTCCTTACAACAATCAGGAAGAGGAGGAATGAGCACAGATAAAATCTACTATTCCCAAAGTAGGATATCACCTTGGTTTCAGTCTAACTTCAGACTGAGTCAGAAAATTGTTGCAATAGTTTTGGCATTTCTTACGTGACAGAGAAGAAATTCTTTTCTCACCTCCGTACACTGCTGCTGCGAAAACGTTTACTGACCACAGATGCTTATCATACCTCTATCAGTCGGGGTTTAAAATTAACCATATTGATTCTTAAATTTACTTGAGAAATAAAGTCCTTTATTTCTTTTGTTAATTTCTCTTTAATTATGATTTTCCATCAACATTCTTCGTCTATTTCAGATTATAAGAACACCTAAATGAGAAACAGGGTGTAGGGGTATCTCCTAAAGAAAAAGATGCCTATGGAAGGTTATTAATGACATTTGATTATTTGATCATCGCAGAGACCAAATACAGTGATACCTTTGAGAACAGGAACTGGATGGCACTGCCTTGTTTTTCTAGGTCTTGCAAATTTTCTGCCTTTTATGAAGTACAGTCACTGCTTTTCTGTGACTCTCTAATTAGTGGAAGATAATTGTGTTTCCTTTTTCTGCCAGGTTTCTGCCTCACACAGGCTCTGGCTTTCACAGATTTTACTATATTGTTTCTATTGTCTTATAGTCTTGACGACCTGCTTACAAGACAATAGACTATTTAGTCTCATTTTCTAACAGTTATGGCCATTGATTACTCAGTACATGACACTCCAAAGCCAAGCCGAGTGCCGTCGAGTGGCATCTGACTGATAGGCTAGATATTTTACACCCATTTCACTTAACAGCATAATGCTATTGTGAGATAGATACTACTATTTACAAATTTCGTATAAGAACAAAATGTTCAGAAATGTTAAGCGAATATTCAATATTTCACCATAACCTTGCAAATAGCACTAATAGGTTATATATGAGTCGATTCTGTAATAGTGGTGATATTGTTAACATGATGGATTCCAGAAAATAAGTTATGTTTTCATACTAAGACATATGGAACCCAAATGTAGATTACTTTTGTAGTTAATAGTTTTCTGAATATCTCACTCTCCCTTTCTTCAGTAAATGTAAGGTCATTTTCCAAGATCTCATTTACTCAACAAAAGATTGACTCTTACTATCACAAAAGAGCCAGTTTTTCTAAGTATGAATTTCCAGATGATGCTGTGTATATACAAAAAGGGGAACACTGTTAGTATTGAAGGGATTTTTTTGAAGAAAAAAACTATTCTTCAGAAACTAGAGCATAGCAAGATGTAGCATTTGTGACTATCATAAATTACTACCTAGCAAGGAAGAACTTTTTTCTTGTTCTTCTTGTGTTCTTTTTCTTTTTAAACAGACAAGTAAATTCAAGGTCTGCTGAGTCACTACATAATATTCTCTCATATCCTGGTATCGATCATCTTACAGATAATAATTAATCCTAGCTCTCCTTTGTTGAGTATTTTCTATGTGACAAGTTTATTTTTAATGTACCCTGATTCTTACCTACTCATTCTATCCCCAGAAGTAACTAATTAGGAACTGAAGCCAGGAGAGATCCGTACAAAGGAAGAAGCCAGGGATTTGAATCCAGGCTTCTAAATCTGGTGTTTTCTAGTCTGCCGTAGAAGATCTCTGGAAACTCTGGTGGTGTAGTGGTTAAGTGCTACACCTGCCAACCAAAAGATTGACAGTCCAAATCCATCAGGTGCTTCTTAGAACCTCTGTGGGACAGTTCTACTCTGTTTCATAGGGTTGTTATGTGTTGGCATTGACTGGACAGCAGTGGGTGTAGTTCAGTTATGGGACATCTCAAGTAGCCCCCTCTCACTCCATAGTGACAATACTACTTCACAGGCTGAGAACTTAGAAGGAAAGACAATACTTATAAATTTTATGAAGATAGATTGGTTGAAAATTATTTTCATTAGCTCGGTTTTCTCTGCTCCACCCACCAAGCAATCAGTGGCTGGCTATATACCTGTACTGCTTGTAGCAACCCAGATTTCACCGCACTTACCTTTCTTGTATCTTCCCTTTTGCTCATCTCCTTTCCCTCATCCCCTGGTTCACCTGAATTCACTTTTCTCTCAGTGTTACTGATCCACTTTCTCTCGTCACAAATGGCCTTCTGGATGTGCATGTGTTAATGTGAGTGGGTGCATGGCAGTGTAGACTGAGTTTGAAAAGTACAGAAAGAATTTTTTTGTTTATTTGTTTTCAAAGAGCAAGTGTGAGAGTTGGTGATTCCACTGATCTGGATGACGAGAGAGGGCCTCTCTTCTATTGTCTCAGAGGAAGGCAAGTAGTGATAATGTTACGAAGAACAGAGTCATCAAGTATGACCTCAAGAATTCAAAGCCGAAAAGGAAGCTAGCGAAATCATGTTGTCTGTGAGCAGGACAGTGCTCATTTCAGTGCCACCGTCCTTGTCAGCGTGAATTGACTCTCACTTTTCTTTACTGCTGCTCCCTTCTGTCATTTTATTTAAGAGACAATCTTCCAAACAGTAGCTAATACTTACATACACCCTTTCTAGTGGGGAATCTTTCTGCATACATTGGATTTTCCTTACATTCCCTCCAGTCTTACGTTTAAGAAACCAATCTGATACCTCCACAGCAGTACAATAGCAATTAATTTCTTCCTCAGTAAAGTTTTTCTTTTTTTTCAGACTGTCTCTTACACTTTTAGACTATTTTTGTTGACACAGTACTTTTCAAATTCAATTGAAATGGGAAAATAAAATCACAGTGATATTTCACAGTCCTGAATTAACGGTAATCCATACATTTTATAGTAGATGCTGTCATCTGAGAGGCTACACAGAATGGTGAGAAGATCATGGACTTTTGAAGCAAAAAAGTGTCTCTTGGTTGATTTGAATCGTAGCTCTGCCATTTTGCTACTAGATTATTTAAAAAAGAAAAAGAAAAAAGCTATCATCTAACTTTCCTAAGGACACTCTGGTGGCATAATGGTTAAGTGCTGTGGCTGCTAACCAAAAGTTTGGCAGTTCAAATCCACCAGGAGCTCCTTGGAAACTGTATGGGGCAGTTGTATTCTGTCCTGTAAAGTTGCTGTAAATCGCACTGGACTTGACAACAATGGATTTGGTTTTTCATTTAATCTTCCTGACCTCACTTTGTTCATTTAAAAAATGGTGATAAACAAACACCTGAATCAGATTGTGAAGATTTAATATAAATTACCTACCACTGAGAGAAACACAAAGTCACGGTTTAACGTATAGCAACTGATACTATTGACAAAGTCCTGGTGGCCTGGTGGTTAAGAGTGTGGGTGCTAATCAAAAGCTGGCAATTCCAATCTACCAGCTGCTCCTCAGAAACCCCATGAGGCAGTTTTACTCTGACCTATAGGGATGCTATGAGTTGGAATCGACTCGATGGCAGTGGGTATAGGGATTTGATGAGTCAGAATCAACTCCATGACAACAGGCTTAGTACTATTGAAAATGCTTCTCATTCATTATCTACTTTTTATAAATTTCCTTGACCTTCGCCCTCAGAGTCCAGTGGAGTTCTTCCCTATCACCTCCACCCTCTCTCTGCACCTAGCTTTACTGCATTTATCAATATTGTTATCATGGATTGAATTGCATTCCCCCTAAAGATATGCATAGCAGTTTGGCTAGGCTGTAACTCCCAATATTGTGTGATTATCCTATATGCTATATAAATCCTGCCTCTCTGATGCTGAGGGAGGATGAATGATAGTTATTTTAGTAAGGCAAGACTTAATCTCTAAGAATGTACTGTGCCTTGATGCAGTTGGTTGGCATATAAAGGAAAAAGAAACAAGAAGAGAGTCGGAGAGCTCATGCCATCAGGAAAAAAACAGTGCTGGGATCTGAGCACATCCTTTGGACTGGGGATCTCTGTACCTCAAAAGCTCCCAGTCCAGGGGAAGTCTGAAAACAAAAACCTTCCTCAGAACCAGCAGAGGAAGACTTCCCTGGAGCTGATGCCTTGAATTCGGACTTTTAGTCTACCTTACTATCAAAAAATATGAATTTCCATTTGTTAAAGCTGTCCATATGCAATATTCCTCTTAAAGCAGCACCAGATTACTGAAACAATTGCTTTTATCAGTACTGTTGTTATTGGATTCTGTTGGTCCATTTTGAGTCATAGTGACCCCGTGTGACAGAGTGAAATTACCTGGTAGGGTTTTGTTGGCTGTGATCTTTAGAGAAGCAGTTAGTGGGTCTTTCTCGCACTGTTCAGCCTTAATGAATTCAAATTTTTTGTTTAGAATACTTTCGAGCTTTGGAGAATAGTATGTGCAGTGCTATCAGGGAATTTCCAGTGACTAATACAGCATACACCTAGAAGGTAGTATGTATTTGCTTAATTAAAATTTGGTAAACTAATCTGCTGTCTCACAATAGGAAAACAGTATAGCATCACTTACCAATTTTGCTTTTGCTTACGTTACCTTTTGAAGACAAAAGATTTTTGACATTTCAAGTATCTCCAAATAAGTCATTCCAGAATCCTAGTGTTTGTTGGAACAGACTTTCCTGAGCAAATCCCCTCTGCAGTTTATGAGTTCTCTAAGAGGGTCAGCTCTTTTGATGGTGTTTTAACGTTTACCTCCAAAGAATAGGTTTAGAATTTCAAACTGAGTTTCAGTCTTTGATCCTCAAATCAATTTCTGATGGCAAAATGCAGCTCTGGTTTTGTAAGAGGGAAGCTATAATATTGAAATGACTTTTTGGACATTAAACAGCTGTTTCTAAAAATTCCATAATTGTATTGTAAATGAATAAGTCACATGTGGATTAAATTTTCTTAAAATACACAAGGTTTGAAAAGTTATGGGACTCTGGTCCGGATTTTATTGACTGAAAAACATTTGCAACCCAACGCCTAGCTCCTTGCTACACATCTCGTTCTGCAAGTTTCCTCCTTGAACATGGCTTTGACCTCCTAAGCCTAGCATACAGAAGAGTAATCTCTGAAATTTAGTGAACCCTAAAGCAATCTCTCCTGATATTACCAAAAAATATTAAGCTGTTTTCAAATCACTTGAAAATTGCCTTTGTAACACTACTAACACTTTATTCTTAAATTCAATATTACTTTTAGAAAGATGAGTTGTTTGATCCTGTATTTTTGAGAGTGGTTATTTCATTCTGTTAGAAAAATTCTCTGCAGGTTTTTATTGTTGTTGTTAAGCATAAGTTATTTTCTAGGAGTGAAAAATACTATTATTAAATCCCAGAAAAACTAATGAATGCATATTAAAATTGTCTTCTCTGAAAAGGTCACATTACCCGAAGAATTATGAACTCATTTTGAAAATCAGAAGTCTTCCCTGATACAGACAAGGTTTGTGCTGCAGATGTTTAATGTTTACTTATCCTGTGTGTTATTTACATCTTTAAAATGAGCATCTCTATGAAGCTGGTGGTACAGTGGTTACAAGTTTAGTAGCTAACGGAAAAGTAGGTTCAAATCCAGCAGGCACTCCTTGGAATCCCAATAGGGCAGTTCTATTCTGTCCCATAGAATCAGTGTGGGATGGAATCGATTGGACAGCAAAGGGTTTGTTGGTTTCTGTTTGTTTATTTTTTCAACAGAGCTGTAGGTGTCCTGGTGCAACAGTGATTAAGATCTCAGTTGCTAACCAGAAGTTTAGCAGTTCAAATCACCAGCTGCTCCTTGGAAACTGAATGAGGCAGTTCTACTCCATTCCTCCAGGTTGTTATGAACCAAAATTGACTCAATGGCAACAGACTTTTTTCTTTTTCTTTTTCTGTTTGAGGAAGCTGTAATTTTTAAATGTGAGGATTTTGAAAGGTTTACCTATTGCATTTCTTTTAAAGCCTCAGAAACTAGTAAAAGTAAAGACCCCATTTTGTGGCAGGCAAAGTCAACCCTGAACTAGTGAAAGGTCACACTGGGTAACACAACTAGAAGGTAAGGAGAGTCCCAGGGTTTACATGACCGTGCAAGCTCACCACCAGACAACTGCGGCCGGCGCTTTGTAGACAGCCTGTGGTGAGCTGAGTCAAAGGGGAATCTCCCAAAGCTTCTTTCCTGATGAAACAATAGGTCCTTTAATAAAATGATACAGACTTTGCTCTGTAGACATGGAGACAGGAAAAGATGAGCAGTGCAAAGGCATTGTGAGGTTTACCACTGCCATCAATGGATTACTAAGTACAGGATTACTAAGCACCTGACCTTTCTAAGGCAGGGTCCTAGGCCCTTTGGATAAAGCTTCTAAGATGCAACTCCCTCTTGTACAGAACTTACAGCTTAGCTTGCCAAGCCAAGCCAAGTGTCGTTGAGTCGAGATGATGATATAGTGTCTCTCTGTGTCCCTATCTCTGTCTCTCTCTCATTAACATACACACAGATAGACACATATAGAACCTCAATAATTAATACAACTTGTAAGAAATATGAGGAATGTGGCACAAACAATAACCATTCACAATTTCAGATAAGGACGACCTGTCTGTGTCTAGTTTTGTTTGTGTTTCCCCTGGATTAGACATAGAAGAGAAATTAAAGATGTGAGAAGGAAGAGGAAGAAAGACTATACCTGGTGTACATTTTTGCTGAAGTCCATATTGTGCATGATTAGAGTAGTGACCACGAGGATAAACACCAAAAAAAAAAAAAAGAAAGCCAAAAAAAAAACCAATCCACATTTCATCAAGTTGATTCTGACACAGTGGCCCTATAAGACAGAGTAGAATGGCCCCTTGTGGTTCCCAAGGAGCACCTGATAGAGTCAAATTCTTGACCGTTTGATTAGCAGCCATAGCTCTTCACCACAATGCCATGAGGATTTGTGAGAGCAAGCACAGAAAGGCATAAATTTTGGAGTTATTTTGGAAGTGGGTATTATGGATTGAATTGTGTCTCCCCAAAATGTGTGTGTTAACTTGGCTAGGCCATGATGCCCAGTGTAACGGGGTTGTGTACCATACTGTGATCTGATGCAACTATGCATTGTAAATCCCAACCCCTAGGCTGCTCACCAAATGTTTGGCAGTTCAAATCCACCAGGTGCTCCTTGGAAACACTATGGAGCAGTGCTACTGTGTCCTATAGGGTCACTGTAAGTCAGAATCAGTCTGACAGCAATGGGTTTGGTTTGAGTTTTATGATGATAATTGGAGCCCTGATGGCACAGTGGTTAGCAGCTTGGCTGCCAATCAAAAGGTCAGCAATTTGAATCTACTAGCTGTTCCTTGAAACACTCTATGGGGCAGTTCTACTCTGCCCTGTAGGGTCACTTTGAGTCTGAATTGACTTGAGAGTAACGGTGTTTTTGTTTGTTTTCAATGATGTTAATGAGACAGGATTAGCTGCAATTATGCTGATGAGGCAGAGTACAGTATACAGGATTAATCTGTACCTTGAGTCAATCTCTAGAAATAGAAAAGAGAAAACTGAGTAGAGAGGAGACCTCAGATCAACCAACAATAAGAGCTAAATTCTTGACACTCTGAAACTATTCTTCCAGCCGTTTTCAGACAAAGATGAGATTAATCTATAAAAGAAAAAAAATAACACACCTGAGGAACGTGCTTCTCAGTTCAACCAAATGTGAGACCAAATGGGCAGCTACTGACCAAGGCAGGATAAGAAAGTGGGAAGAGACAAGCAACTGGACAAATGGACACAGGGAACCTGCGCTAGAAAAGGGGAACATGTTGTCATACTGTGGGCACTGCAACTAATGTCACGCGCAGTGTGTGCACGGTGTTCACCTAAAGCGCAATAAAAAAAGAAGAGCCAGAAGCAGAGTGTGTCCTTTGAACAGAAGATGCCTGCACTGAGAAGCTCCTAGACCAGGGAAATTGATGACAAGGACCTTTTTTCACAGCTGACAGACAAACGAAGATTTCCCTTGGAAGTGGAGCCATAAATTAGGGTTTCTAGCCTCCTCACCTGTGAAAGAACAAACTTGCGCTTGTTAAATTCACCCACTTGCAGAATTTCTGTCACAGTAGCACTGGGTATCTAAGATGGTAGGAGAGGATGGTTTTCATGGTTTTATTGTCCTTCCCTAGAGCAATCTTCCCCAGCAGCATCTACAGAAATGCTTCTCAAGTGGTTAAGATCAGGTTTACTTCTTTCCCTCCTCACCACGAGGTAATACTTCCATAAAATAAAATACACTAATCTGTGTTTTGTTTTAACAACGTAACTGAGAAAACAATATCACAGAAGTATGCTGATAAGAATGAAAAAAAGACATTCATCACAGAAATATTTATTTTTTTATTCATCCAAAATGAAGCATAGAACATCCTATTTTTGAAATTCATCTTTCATCTGTCACCAATAACTAGTTCTAATAACTTAACCTGTTACAGGGGTTATAGGTGGCAAACTGATCTCAATACACAAATTGCAAAATGATCTTATTGAACACAGACTGCCTACATAGCTCACACCACATGTGATGAGTTTTAATAATTCCCAGAGACCTATACTTCATTTAACAGAGAGCCCTCGTAGCACATTGGTTAAATGCTTGGCTGCTAACCAAAAGGCTGGCAATCGGAATTGACTAGTGGCTCCTTGGATACCCTTATGGAGCAGTTCTGCTTTGTCCCATGGGATCGCTATGAGTTGGAATTGACTCAGTGACAATGGGTTTAAGTTTTATTTAACAAGACTCACTAATTATATATTTGAATACTGCAGCTATGTCAGCTTGCTATAAAAGTTTCTAAAGATTCTCAGTTTCTACAGTTTTCTTGTTGCAGACAGAGAATTAACAATTTTCACATGGCATCATTCTGCTGATCACATTTGTAACAGCCATGGTCTAGAGTACCCCTGTTCAGCTCCAGCTTCTGTTCTGTTTCACTTCACGTATATTTTCTTCCTAACACCACAATTCACCTTGTAACGATTATTTGTTTGTTTACTTTCTGATACCAGTTTTCTCCATTAAAATGCACCCCCTTGACAGTGAAGACGGTGGACAATGTCTGTCTCATCATGATTTACCCCTAACCCTTTGTATAGGTGCCTTAAAAAAAAAAAAATATTGTGATTAAGTGAAAGTTTGCAAGTTAATTTTCCATAAAAAATATGAAGCAACTGCTTTTCTGTAACTCTGTCTGCCTTCCTCACCCTGTGACAACACACTCGTCTTTTCTACTCTTTAGTTCCAGTATCCACGCAACCAGCACTTGTCCCCTCCTCTTCACCATCCCCTGTCCCCTCTGTGTGTGTATATACATACATATATGTCTTAGACCACAAAGTACACATACCACTTGAGTCACTCTGTGTCCCCAAGTCCAGTTCATTCTTTGTCTCAAGTGTTGCTTTCAGTTTTGATTTCAGGTCTGGGCTAGGAGTGAGTCTAAGCACCGTACCTCCAGGGGACCATCAGGGACGTCGCACCATCAATTCTGGTCTTTTAATAGAGTTCTTGATCTGCACACCCCCTTTTCTCATGCTACATCAGGGACTCGACATCATGCCCATTGTCAGGGCTGCCTTTGATGGTGGCTGGGAACTACCCAGTTATTCTGTTCTGCTGATGTAGGCTCCCAGTAACATGAGTCCTTCTATCTCCTGGCTCGTTTTTCCTCATGTCTTTGATGTGCTCTGTTGTCATCTCTTCCAGGTGGGTTGGGACCAGTTGATGTTCCTCAGATGGCAACTTCCTGGCTTTTAAGATGCCGGGAACCACTCACCAATAGGAGCTACAGAATTCTCAGCCAGAAAAAGACCAGTGATGCCAATTGACCTCAGTGTCTCCTGAAAACATGATCTGCAGACCCTTGTCCCTGCTACTCTGTTCTTTGAAATGTTGGGCTGAATTTAGAAAACATTTTAGCTTATGGTGTAGTCAGTTGTGCTGACCTGCCTTCTACTGTGTGCTGTTACTCTCTTCACCTAACTGAATTCCTATTGACTATCTCGTTGTATAGGTGCCTTTTAAGCACATAACCCCACTGCTGTGAAGTCGCTTCTGACTCATGGCCACCCCATGGTTTTAAGAGTAGAACTGTTCCATGGAGTTTTCTTGTCTGTGATCTTTGCAGACACAGGTTGCCAGGGCTTTTTTCTGCAGTGCCACTAGGTGGATCCAAACCAACAACCTTTAGATTAGTAGATGAGTGCTTTAAACAATTTCAGCCACCCTGGAACCTTTTCAAGCACATTAGAAAGGCTAATTAAATATTTGTTGAATGCATTAGCCAAGAGTTCCTTTACAGGAATGGCTTCAGTCACCGAAGGATGCTGATACCTTAGAATGAGTAAAGGAAGGAAACTGCCATCTACTGAGCCAGTATCACATTGAGCCTTATGCTAGACACTTCATACGCTTTAACTATTTGACCCTTTCACACTAAGCCTGTGAAGCAGATGTTATTCCTTGGTTTTAGAGATGAAGACATTGAGACTCAGAGAGGTTAAAAAACTTGCACAAGGTCACATAGTTAGTTAGTGATAGAATTGGTATTTGAAACATTTTGGCTCCAACACTGACATGATTTGCTGAGTGATTATATGTGTGTACAAGTCTGAGGAAGGGACATTTCTAGTCACACACTAAGATAAAGGGATACAAAACACGAAGGAAGATCACTCTGGGATTGAAGAAGGAGGAAATATGAGTTCAGTTTGGGCAAGTTAAATTTTAGATTGGATAATTTGTGTATGCTCCTGGAATTGGAGAGAAAGTTCAGAAGTGAAGATAATAATCTGGTATTAGATCTGCTATGATACCTACTGGGAGTTTCTGGCTGGGACATAAATTAAATGACTGGAGATTTGAGTCCACCTGGAAACACCTCAGAAGAAAAGCCTGTTGATCTATGTCTGAAAAATCAGCCATTCTGTTTTTTTAATTTTCACCTTAGATGAAAACTTACAGTTCGAGTTAGTTTCTGAACCAAAGATTGATGCCGGTATTATTTTGAGACATGGGTGGCAATTCCTAGAATGTGCTAGCACTCTCCCTCTTTTCCACCCCAGATTCCCTGTGTCTGTGTGCTCAGCTTTCCTGTCCTTCCTGCCTTCTCATACTGCTTTTGGTTAGAAGTTGACCATGTAGTCTCATATATTTGATTGAACTAAACAGATTTCTCGGGCGTTATTGTTTTTTCATAGAACTGTTTCACCTTTATTTAGAAAAGTGAGCTTTGGGACTAGCTTCTCTGTGTTCACAGGGTGTCCTGAGACCATAGACTTGGGGGTTCTTCTAGGTCTCTGGTGAGAACCCTTGGGAGAGCAGTATGACTCTGAAACATGGGAGGTCACTATGAGTCAGAGACAACTCTGCAGCAATTGGTTTATTAAAACACTTCTGCATATATGGTATGATATTTGATGTAGGTGGCTTAAGTTAAATCGTAGATTGAACACTGCTAGAATCTAGCTGAATGTGTACAGACCAGGAAGAACAGCAGGTCTTCTGCTCAGGACACCATTGCTCCAGAGGTAACGCCTACAAGTATTCCTGCATCTGTTAGTTGGATCTCCATCAAAATCAATGTTTTGCCGATTAGCACAGTAACAGTCAGACACAAGTTTTATCAGTGAAATGAGTAGCTTTTTAACAAAGCTGTGTACTGAAATGTGCTTTCAGTGAAAGCAAAAATACTACAGTTATGTGGCTTGACTAAATTATTTTAGAAGTACTCTCTACCATCCGTATGAGTGCATGAACCAGGAAATAAGAAATGAGCAAGATCAGTAGCCTGCACACTTAGGGATGATGCCATGGTCAAGTGCCAACCATGGGTATTCAGACTGTCAGATGCTGTAGGGTGGCAACAGAATGTCTGTCTCTGAAATCCTGGTATTTCTTCAGGTCTCCATAAGGTATTGCACAAATTATTTCCTTTTTGATAATTTCTAGTCAATATCTGAGGAGCCCTGATGGCACAATGACTCTGTGCTCAGCTGCTAACCCAAAGGTCAGTAGTTCGAAGCCACCAGCAGCTCTGCAGAAGAAAATACCTGGCAATCTGCTGTCATAGAGATTATAGCCTAGGAAACCCCGTGCGGGTCGTTCTATCCTGTCCTATAGGGTCACTGTGTGCTTGAACCGACTTGACAGCCCACAACAACAGCAACAATAAATACTTAGACAATAAATGTTTATGTGTGTAGCAGAAATTGATCTGAAAATAGTTTCCAAGTAGCTCAAGTAGCTATTGCTTTCGCTATAACCTTATAGCGATTATGGGGTATAGCTAACTCTCACTCTCCTCAAAAACTTTTGCCTGCCATCAGCTAGCAAGAAGAATCTAAGAGCTGTTTTCAAGTCTTCTGGTAACAAGAATTGTCTGCATGTAGTAAAAGTATGAAGAATGAGAAAACCACAGCACCTGAAGCTGGTAAGCATTTAAAAATGACTAGAGAAGACAGTCAATAAAAAGACACAAACCAGGTGTCATAGAAACCAATGGATTTAAAATTTCAAGGAAAGAATAATAAGCCATTTCAAATGTTTCAGGAAGGTCCATTAACAACCAAACTGAGAAGAGGCTGGTTTTTAACTATTGGCAGTTGACCGCTGATCTCAGCCAAGCCGATCCCAGGTTGCAGACACAAGTACTAAAGCAGATTTGGTACGTTGGTTAGTGAACAGGCAACAAAGAAGCAAACACAGGGACAGCGACTTGAAGTTGGCTATTCAAACAAGAGGCAGGATTCAGGTAACTGGAGCTCACAAAGTAGTAGTGCTTGCTATTTGCCTTTGTCTTTGAAGACAGAAGAATTCTGAGTATAAACTGAAGGTGCAGTTGGAAACGAAGCTAATTCATACAGGAAAAACCGAGAGCAGCAAAAAGAGGAATCAAAAGGCCGGAAGAGGGAATCCGTTGAGAATACAAATGGAAATGGGGATAAGGGTGAACCGGAGAGGAGCTGTGAGTCCTTCAAGATGCTCCTGTTTTCATGGAAAATAGGCGGCCAGAAGAGACAGAGACAGTTGACTGTGGCAGAATCTGAACAAGAGGAAGTGGCAGCCTAAGGATAGTAATAGAAGTCTGGAGAACTGGAGGTGAAACGGCGCTTCTTTGGAAAGTGATTCCTTACTACCTTTGATTTATTGCTTTGATACTGCTTTTAGTATTAGTTATTGAAAAGGATCTCAGGAGTCTCTGGGTAGTCCTAACGGTTAAATGCTGGACCACTAATGGTGCCTCAGAAGTAAAGCCTGGTGATCTGCTTCCAGAAGGTCATAGCCTTGAAAACGCTATGGAGCAGTTGTACTGTGTGCACATGGGAACTGGAACTGTACTATGTGCAGGAGTTGGAACTCACTCGTCAGAATAACAGCAACAACAGTAAGGATCTCAGCAGAGACAGCTAATAAGGAAGATGTTTCCTCCGTTAGATTTCCTGGGCCACTAATCCCAAACCAAAGGCAATTATTAACGCATTACTTGGTATGTTTCTTTCTGAAAGTAGTAGAAAGATACTCAGTAAGCTCAACTGTGATAGTGACATTAACTCTACTGAATAGTAAATCTTTTTACCTTGCCGTAATGACCTACAGCTTAATACTTACACAATTAAGGTGCAGAAAATTAAGCATTTAAGTTAATCAAAAAATATTGCCATACAAGGCACAGTTATTAATTCTTATTCTTTTGATGTGAAACTCATAAATACCCAGATCAAATCCCTTTTATAAATATTCTATTTACCATCAAAAACAAAGCTTTCTTGTTTTTTCATTTTTTTAACAAAAAGCCTGGTATGTGTGCCATGTTTTTGAAATAATCTTAAAGGATATTCTAGAATTTTATTGATGTCTTTGCCACTGAGTCAATTCTGACACATAACAACCCAATAGCACAGAGTAGCACTCCTTCATAAAGTTTCCAAAAAGCACCTGAAGGACTGAACTGCTAAACTTTGGGTCAGCAGATGTAGCACTTAACTACCATGCTGATGTGTAGAATATACAAAAAGTACTTGAGGGTTATTTTATTTTTTATTACTCTAGCAGTGTATTAGTATCACTGTGTTCTACATCTTTGTCTCTCCAAGGAGAGAGATACTGTGTCTTTATCTGTTACTGAGCATCCTGTTTACAGCTGACATCCTTACAATCCCAGACTAGAGGTATTGTACTTCCCACAACACAGCAGACACATGTGCATGTACTAACATCCTGAGTGGGAAAACATTTGAGTTTCTAACATCATAACACTGTGTTCTGTGAATACATGCAGCAGAATTCTCTCACAGGAGTTCAAACAATTGGCCATCACACCTTTTTGAAGTTATAAACATCTTTTTAGTTTTCAAAGGTTTTTTCAGTAAAGGAACAATGGAGGCTAGAATTTTTACACAATCATTTGAGCAACTGTTATTAGAAGTATAAAAAAGAATAATAGCTGTATTTGTTGTAAATTAACATGTTTGTCATCGAAGAGCTTTTGCTGCAGATTTAAAGAGGAGGAAAAAAAAAAGAGGGACTATGTCCTAATTTTTATTTTGCATTCTCTTTAAGCCAAGTGGAAGGAACCTCTATGTTTGTTGAGAGAGAGAGATATAAACAAAGACTAATATGAATATCCTGGAAAATATTTTTCTAATACAAATAATTACCAAACTAATATACATACAAACTGTCTCAGGTTCTCTAAACTAGCTCCAAGGCACGGATAAGTTATTCTTAAAGCACAGATTTGGCACACAAAATAGATAACCAACAATCGTCTTCTTTACTAAGGCATAACCTGTTTAGAAAAGAGTTTGGACTCCGTAAGCCAAGGTGCTAAGTGAGATTGCGCTCTTGATAATAAATATTCTTTCATCACCTAAACATTTTCCCCTCAGTCTGTCTGAAGACCAGATTCAGTGCCTGTCCTGTCAACACTGATCCTGGAAACAAGAAGCCAGAGACCTGCACTGAGAGGAAATAAGTCATTGTTATTCTAAAATTAAAGTACCTATTCCTGCTTTATAGTTTATCAGATGTTTGACCGGATGCCGATTGTGTTAAAACTGTCTAAACATAGTATATTTCCTAAAGGAATGTTAGCAAGCCAAGTACTTGCCTCTAGTTACAGCACCCTAAACTTTATGAACATAGCAAAGGTAAATAAATACAGAGACACAGTGTCAGTATGCGTGTATCTCAGGTGAACTCGTGACAGAATACAATTAATGCTTTTTATTGTGATTAATGGATAAATTATTAATGATCACCAAAGAAAAATTCTTTCCTAGTTCATAATCTGGGAAGTGAGAAACACTAACTTTTTATTTGGACATAAAAAAATTTTAAATTTCCTTATTTACTACTTTCTGAAAAGGTTACATGTGCACCAGTGAATAAAAAACAATGAACTTGATCAAACAAAAGAATTTCAGAATTGTTTGACTCATTCAGTCAGAACTCTATCGCTTATGACTTCTTACACGTACCTTGTGGTCTGGTTTTCTTAGTGGAGAACAACTTTTTGTGATGGAAACTTGTCTAAACCATGATGTTTCTTTTTCTCAAGGTTGTTTTTGCGCTGTAAATTAAAAAGGAATCTACTTTTCTGGATTGAAGATTTTGCCTTTGGGGATTACAACAGTTTAGCTCCAATTTTTTCTCTTATTGTTAATACTTTCAGCCTCTTCCTAAATGAGGAAGAAGCATTTGGCTAAAAATTATTTTCAGCACAGGACCATAAGATCTTTTGAAGAAGCTCAGAATAACACAGGAAATAATGAAGGGCCGATGGCCAGACTGTGACGGTTATTTAGACTTACGAAGAAAATTGAATGAATCAGTATGTCTCTCAGGGATCAGAGCTCTTAAAATGTTTTTAATGAAATAGAAATGTCAATCCAGCAGGTAAACAGACCAATCTAGAGAGTACTTTGATAAGCTGGAGAAGAATTATAATACCCTAGATGAGCAAAATATCGTTTAGGTCTTCGGACTTGTCTTAAGGAACTAGATTCTTCAGAGCACAGATTGTTCAGTGGCAGCTGACTCACTTAGGAAAATTACGAGCATGAGTCTTGTAAGATGCCATTGAGTCCAATAAATATTATGCTTTGCTTCTTCTGTCTCTTTCAACACATCTATATGGTCTTCTGGTTTGACAGTCATCCAGCTGTCCTGTGATTAACTAAGTCTAATCTTTCTACTGATTGATTTTAGTTTTCCTCTTTTCACTTAATAATTCATGATGAATTTTGGTCTATTATTCACTCTGATTTGCAGTATGATCTGAAGAGGTGATGGTTACATGGCTGCAACTTATAATTTAGAAGAGTGCTGTCTTTCATTCAACTGGTACAACTGAATGAAAGCAGCTGTGGTTGCTAAAACAAGCTATATGTAGCCAAGACAGTCACTGGGTCAGATGACTGTCTTTTTCCTAGAAAAGTGAGTAATGGATTATGGTATGATGTTTGAAGTACCATTAACAGATAGCAAAAGCCATATACATAGTATTATGTTAGAAAGTCAAATGTTTTCCAAATGTTTCAATAAAATTGATTAGGACTAATATTCTAGTATGAGAAAAGCCCAAAGCGTTAGGCAAAAATAAGATATCTATAGAAATGTTAACATGTAATCTGTAGAACACCTGCAAAATGCCTGTGACCTTAAAAAGTGATTGATATCTAGGCAGATTTTCTTATCTTTTTTTTGTTTTAAGATAGATTACTTTAGGTTAAGTTGTAACACTGAAAAATTTAAAAACTCAAAGATCAGTTTCTAATATTCATTGTTTAACTCATTAATAACAACAATAGTATTAATAATTGCTACTAGGTTCCAAGCCCTTCATCTAGACTTCAAAGATCTTGCTAACAAGCAAAAGGTTGTATCTTAGGTTGGGTAAATGTATAAATATAGAGACAGATTTATATCAGAGAAATGTCTCACAGAAGAAGCTGGAATGTGCCAAGCCCATGGATCAGGATAGAGGCTTCCCTTGATTGACATAGGCACAAGAACTGGTGAACCCAAGATTGGCAGGTCAAAGAACAGGGCTCTTGTTCCCAGGCTGTGTAGATCAATTAATCCCAAGATCAGAAGGCAAGACAGAAAGGCCTATTTGGGTTCAAATAGCTGCAGAGGCTGGTAAACCCAAGATCAGCAGGTTACATAGCAGAGCTCTTGTTCACAGGCTGTGAAGATGGATAAATCCCAAGATCATCAGGTAAGTTGCTAGTTCAGATCCCAAGAACCAGAGGATCCAAAAAGAGGAAAAGCCAGGATGTTCACTTATATACAGATGCAGGCAACATGCCCAAGGAAATTCCTTTTAAACTGACTGGCTACTCATAGCAGATCCCATCATAGGGGTGATCACATATAAACACTGAGAATTGTGTACCACCAAAGTGACATACAAACTTAACCGTCAGAGGTTGATTTTTACACATGTCATTAGGTCATCAACTCACAAAGAAATTATTAAACACCTGTTGTGTGAATGGAAATCCTAATAACTTAGTGGTTAAGTGCTATGACTGCTAATCAAAAAGTTGGGCAGTTCAAACCTACCATGTACTCCTTGGAAACTGTATGGAGGCAATTCTACTCTGCCTATATGGTCACTATAGTGTCACTATGAGGTGGAATCAACTCCATGGGAATGACTTTTTTGTTGTGATATTTCTTAAAGGCAGATTATATCTTTCACTTCTTTCGTATCCAGTTTCTAAGACATAGCGTACTGGACTGCACTAATGTCTTAGAAATTGGGTTCAAAAGAAGTAAAAAATACAATTCTGTCTTTGAGAAATTTCTAAGCTGGTTGGCATAAAAAAGTGAGTGACTTTAATCAGCTCTTCCTCTCTAACCAGCTCTCAAATGCTGCTCACATTTTCTCATTTTTCTTAGCATCATCCATGAGCATCCATATCCAACTCCTAACAAATCTAAGACCTGTGGCTTCAACTACCACACATAAGTTGACATGTCTAACATCTCTGTTTTCAGTCCCAAACCTTTGATCAAGTTGCAAGGTTGTGTTTTCTTTTGTCTTCTGGATAGAGCCATGTAACGTCTGACAAGCTCCTTAAAAACTGTAATTTGATGCATTTACTCCTTCCTATCTTTTTCTTCCACTTTCCCTAGGTCAGTTAGTTCATTTAAAACATTAGGGAATTTGACATCCTCTTTCTCACTCATATCTTTAAGAACTACCTAGTCTCCATTCAAATATCTCTCTATAAGGGACCTAGTGCTGATTTCATCAACTGTTATTTTGAACTATAGATAATCATCAATTTACAGCATACACGTATACTGAAACAGTAGATAAGACACATTATAACCTCACTGAAAAGGACTAGATGTAGTCCACCTTACCAATCCGTAAGCAAATTAAAGGAAATGAAACTTCAGACTCATTTGTTACAAGTGAAAAAGACTAAGACTTCTCTTGCAATCAGTCAACCCACTGTATAATTAAATAACATATAAGCACTTTTGTGGCCAAAAGCAGACAACTGACCCAAGATCCTGCGGCCAGGCCTGAAAAGGTACTTCTTTATTTTCCTTTTTGTGTGTATGTGTGCATTTGCTACAACCATGCATCTATTCCTAGACTGAGCTGTTTCTTCTGTTCACCATATTAATATGGTTGGTCATTAAATATGTGGTATGCTCCCAACCTCAAGCAAGTCTGTTCTTCCCTTTTAGATCTCTCCACTACAGGAATCTGACTGGGTTGTTATTGATCTTTGGATAGAATAACAGTGGAGAAACACGAGATCTGGTAACAAAGTCCACCAACTCCTAGAAAAAGTGCGACACACCTCATTGCTGAATATCACTACTGTCACCTTCAAAGTACTCCCCTTGGGAAGCGATGCACCAAATCTAGCACCTAGTTCACCCTTCAAAGCAGTTTTGAAACTCGGTTTCTGGAGTGGCCATCCGAGCTGTCATCATGTCACTTTTGATGTCCCGAATGTTCAAAATGTTTTCAATAGTTCTTTAATCTTCAGGTAAAGAAAAAAGTCACTGGGGGCCAGACAGATGAGTCAGTAGGGTGTTCCAGTACAGTTATTTGTTTACTGGTTAAAAACTCCCTCACAGACAGTGCTGTGTGAGCTGGTGCATTGTTGTGATGCAAGAGCCGTGAGTTGTTGGTGAATAGTTACAAGTTATTTTCATCTGATTTTTTTTTTCACTGTTTGTCCAGTTGATACAAATTCATAATGAACTATCCCTCTAATATTAAAAAAAAGGTTTAGTAACATCATTTTGACTCTTGATTTGTACTGACAGAACTTTTTTGGTTGAGGAAAACTGGCTGACTTCCATTGAGAACTTTGACGCTTTGTTTCAGAGTCATCACCAAGTTTCATCATCACCAGGGATAATATGGCTGAAAACATCCTCTTACCTCTCTAAAAGTTCTTGGCAAACTTCAATTCTGCTTTGCATTTGTCTATATGTAACCTCCTTCAGGACCATTTTTGTACCCACCTTTCTCGTGCCAAGATTTTCACTTTTCTCTACCAACTTTTACTTGGTCTGCTATGTTTCTTACAGTCAGCTAACAATTTTAATGCACAATTCAAATTTTTACAATGCTTTCATCAGTTCTGCTTGTTAAGGGCAGCCTTGACCTCTCTTCATCAGTGACACTTTCTCTTCCCTCAGGAAAACATGTAAGCCATTTGTACACTGTCATTTTTGTCATGGCGTTATACCCATAAACTTGGACTAGCATGTCCTTGATCTTACTTCCACTCTTGCAAAGTTTAACAAGACATTTAATGTTTATTCTTTGCTCTATTTCAAGCTCTACCATTCTCATGAGGGCACACTAAAACATGCAACAACAACAATGAACACCACTCAGCAAAACACCAGCACACATTGACACAAACACAGCTGTGAGACACTGATATATCAAGATCACAAAACCTTACTGAGTTGTTTGTACGGTGCTGCCAATGTAGCACACAATGCAAAGTAGGCAAACTTAATTGTCCGACCTTGTACTTATTTTCCTGGGACAATGTTAGGCAGACTTTAGGAGTCTAGTTTCTATTTATCAAAAATGTCTCTAACCTATAAAAGACATTCTTTAGAATATTGAGCAATTCAGATTGAACAATATTAGGGTCTATGTAGGTTACACAAGGAAAGACCATGGGTCTCCCAATATTTACTTCAAAGGAGGCATGTTTGTGAGATTCAAATGAATCTCCTATTTCATGTGGCCACAGTAGATGGCAAATGAAAGATCAGGAGGTCAGATAGCAGGGCTTTTTGCTTACAGGCTACAAAGACTGATGAATCCCAAGATCCTCAGGCAAGACTCAGATAAGCTGCTAGCTCAAGTACCAAGATCTGGAAGTCAATGAACAGGAGCCAGGTTCAGGATCCAGAGTGAGAAAAGCCCGTGAGTGTTGTCTGAGAGCCCACTTAAATCACATCCAGAGGACAGCTCCAAGGAAAGTCTCTTTCAACTGATTGGCTACTTACAGCACATCCTTTCATGGAGGTGATAGCAAATCTCCTCAAAGAAGTGATTGCATCATCATATGACTGTCAAACTATATCATAGCTGCCAAATCATTGAGAATCACGGCCCAGCCACGTTGATATACAACCTTAAATGAACACACTCATCAGTATTTAAATGGACAGAACAGTTGCCCTGAGGAAGCAGCAAACCTGAGTAATGATGAAGTACAGATAGCCCAACCAGATTCATACAACTTTTGGAATAGTAGCTGTGGAAGCTTGTTGCTATCTTTGTCATTTCATTAAGCTCACATGCAATGCAATCCTGTATTTTAAATAAGTGAAATTTGGTATTCCATTTGTTTTATGGTGCTTTGCTGTGATATGGTGTGGCTTTTATTTTTACTTCTCTCTACATTTCAAACTTGGAAACATCATTTTGATGTACAGTATGCGTTCTGCCTCAAATTAACCTTTCTCAGATAGATACGTATTTTCCCAATATCATTTACACCTAGGAAAATGTTCAGTGCTTCCCAGTGATACAAATGCCACTTTTAACATCTACTGTGTTCTGTATGGGAGATGTAGACAGATAGAGACAGAGACAGAGACGGAGATACAGAGACAGAGATATATACAGTAAAACCTGTGAAAATCAAAACCTGCCTAAGGTAGAAACATGTCAGAGAATGGAAACTCAAATATTTTCCACTAAAAGGAGAAATAGAAAAGTGGAAAGACTGTACCTCACCAAAGGTGGAAAACTTGGCAGACAAGGAAAAACAAGGCAATCTTGTGGAATTCTATCTCTCACAGATTTTATTGTACATAAATTTAAAATACCTTCTTGGGCCCCTCCAGCAGAAGCAGAGATATTTTGTCTTTGCTTATATGGCATCTGCACATATTTAATTTATGACACCTTTTATATTTTATATCAGTTTTCTGTGTAGCTACTTAGGTCCAGGGACTGTATACCACTTATCTAACACACTTATAATATAATAGAACTCAGGAAGTGTTCAATAATGAATCATTAAAATGTGATCTCTATAGGCTTATACAATGTTTACCGTTCTTACCAGCTGTTTTAAGCTTCATCTGAAATCTATCTACAAAGTTAAAATTCAGTGAAATAGATTAGAGCCAATAGATGGTGAAGATAATTGTTCAACAGTGAAGTTCTTCAAATTATGAATCAGTTGTTTCTCAGTGTATCTTTTGAATTTAGGAAAAAAGTAACTGCATCTATTACATTTCATAGGAAATACATCAAACCATGACCTTGCTTATTCAAAAGAGACTGAATTTTATCCAGCTATTTCTCAGCAACAGCCCAGATGGAGCCATGGTTAAGCATTCAGTTGCTAACTAAAAGGTCATAATTTCAAACCCACCAGCTCTTCCATGGGAAAAGATGCAATTACTCCTTCCACAAAGACTGCAACTTGGAAACCCAATGAGATAGCTCTTGTAAGGTTGCTATGATTTAGAACTGATTCAATACCAATGGTTTGGTTTTAGATGTATTTCTCTCAATATAATGTCTTCCAATTGAAACCAAGTTATGAGATGTTCCCTAAAATCATCATTGTTCTTTATCATTGCATAGTCTTCCAAGATGTATTTCTCAACAAATGAATTCATGGACTGTATTCATGAATTGTCTGAGGACTGACTGTCTTTAAAGGTATTTTTTTTTTTTTTGTATTCAGGGCCATTCTAAGCTGAACATGAAATAGGCCCCTCTCCTCTCACCTACATAGTGATTTCAGATGTAGTATAAAAACTTCTCTGTCCCCAATATACTTTTTTCATGCAGCTCATTGAAACTTAGAAATTAAGTTCAAGGTACATTCCTTTAAACAACATCTAGAGTGAAAGGGAATGGGAAAGGGAAGCCATATCAGCCAAAAAGATGTAAAGTCCAAATCTTACTGTTTAATCCACAGAAGTGGATACTTAATCAACTTAACAGATATTACTGAATGTCACCTGTGTGCCAGGCACTTTTCTGGGTGCTTTGGATACCAGAGACAATTGAACAGACACCAATTCCTGTCCTGTTGGAGCTCACATTCTAGTGAGCACAGTCAAATAATAAAGGATGATTGTACTAAATAAACAAGTTATATAGAGTTTTCAGAGGTTGATGAGTTCTATGCAAAAATAGAAATGGTTAAGGGAAGAATCAAGGATGCCAGAAGCAAGACAAGTTGCAATTTTAAATTGGGTTGTCAGGGTAAGCCTTGTTGAGTAATTGCATTTGAACAAAGGCTTACATAATAAGAAGGCTGGCTATGTGAATATCTGAAGGAAAAAAAAATGCTCCTAGTTGAATGAATAACCAGTGGAAAGGTACTAAGAGGGGAACATGGTTGCTGTGTTCAAGAAATGGAGGAAGCTCATTGTCTTTGAAATTGAGTGAGCAAGTGGAATGTAGAGTAGGAAGAGATCAGAGAGTTGCTGGGGAGGAGGGGCACAGCCCTGTCGGAACCGATTTTTCCTTTGAGTGAGATCTGAAGCCTTTAGAAGGCTTGAAGCAAAGGACCGCGTGATCTGACTTAGGCTTTGGTAACAGCCGGCAGACCAGCTGGGGAACGACGACATGGAACGATGACGTATTTAGGTAAAGATGACGGGTTTGGGACTGAGATGGGATCACAAAGTAGTGGCAAGAAGTAGTCAGGTAGATTACATGTGGGATATGAGAGGAAAAGCAGAAAGACTGACTTTAAAAATTGGGGCCAGTCATTGTCATCAAATTTTAAGGAAAGACTACGTATAAAAGAGCTTGAGGGAGTATGACTGTAAGTTTTACTTTAGGTGTCCATTAGTCACTGAGACGGAGAATTGCAGTAGACAATTTGTCATATAAGTCTGAAATTCAGGAGAAAGGTCTGGGTTAGAGATAAATATGGGAGTCGATAGTATATATTTGTATTTAAATTCAAAGGATTGGTTGAGATTGCCAAGGGAATGTAGATGGAGAAGAAAGCAAAGAACTAATATCTGAGGCTCTTTAACATTGAGAGTTTTGGCAGGAAAGGAGAAACCGCTAAACGAAATAAAGGAGGAGCAACTAGCGCCGTAAGCGTTCAATGGAGGGAGAGTGCTTCCTTAAAGCCAAGAGGGCAAATGTACAACTGGAGGAAGGAAGGCACAGACTGCGCCAAACCCAGCCGACACACCAAGCAAGAAGAGTCCTAAAATGTGTGCTGGGGACAAAGTCTTGATGGGAAGGGGTTATAGAGGGAGACGGAGAGTGTGAGGATAGATGATTATTTCAAAAAAGTCAACACAATCATTATGTCTCCTTCACAGAGCCCCGGAGAGCTCTTACACTTGTCCAAGGTCACATAAAAGTAAACTGTACATCTGGGATATCAAGCCAGGTTTGTCTAAATCCAGAATGTGATCTTTTCACAACACCCCGCTGCTGCCTAGGGTCAATTCTACTTATAATGACACACTGAAAGAAAGAAACAGGGCTTGATGTGGGCCATGTATCTCTTGTCATCTGTATTTTCTGTCATGAATTCAGGCTAATGTTCCTGCAATGTGAGTCCTCTTCTCATTCCCTAGTCCTATATTCTCTGTGGTTTTGTCACCTGTATTGTGTAACGTTTATATTTATTGATAAATGACCAACACTTATCTGACTTTCTCCTCTTCACAAAATATTATTTCACACACCTCTATATCCAATTGCCAAGTTTTCATTATTTCTCACTTACGTAGGACTTAATGTCCTTCACTCCATTTCTTGATCTGTAATAAATCCACCACTGATCCTGAGAGGTAAAACATCTGAAGTTAGTGGAAAATAGATGGAATGATCTTTGTGTGCATCCACATAGTTAGCAGGTGAGGTTAGAGGATATGGCAGGCAGGCAGTAAACCAAGATGAAAAGAAAAAACTCCAGAGTAAGTTAGATTTCTAGGAACACACTGCCGTAGTCACTGAGCAGCAAGCCAACCAAGCCAAACCTACTGTCACTGAGTTGGCTCCAACTCATAGACACCTGTAGAGTTACCAAGGAGCACCCATCAGGGTTGAACTGCTTAGCTTCTGGTTAGCAACCATAGCATTTAACCACTGCACCACCAGGGTTTCCATCCAGTGTTACCATACAGAAACTCTACCAGTGGATGGCTTTGACAAAAGGATGTTTATTCTCTTATAGTCTGGGAGGCTAGAAGTCCGAATTCAGGGTGCCACTTCCAGGGCAAAGCTTTCTCTGTGTTGACTCTGGAAGAAGGTCTTGTCGTCATCTTCCGTTGGTCTGGGAGCATCTCAGCATAGGAACCTCAGGTCCAAAGGACATGCTCTGCTTCCAGCACTGCTTTTTCATGGCATGAGGTCTGCCTTTCCTTTTAATCTCTTGAGAGATAAAAGGTGGTGCAGGCCACACTCCAGGAAAACTCTTTTACATTGGATCAGGGATGTGACTTTAGCAAAGGTATTGCTAAAATATTACAGAACCACTCTAATCCTCTCTAACGTCATCCAGTCTTGTCCTATTAACCACAGGTAGCAGCTAGGATTTACAACATGTACAAAAATTACAAACTCAAAATAGAAGACAAATCACATGATACTAGGAATCACAGCCCAGATAAATCAGTACACACTTTTTAAAAATATTTTTTATTATGATTAAGTGAAAGTTTGTAATTCAAGTCAACTTTGCATACCCACCTCTCGGCAATTATTTTGCCTCCTCACCTGTGACAGCACACGCTTCCTTTTCACTCTTCCAGCAATATACACAATTTTGGGGCGAGGGATGCAGTTCAATCCATGACACGTGCCTAGCAGGTTTGATAGAAGATGTAGTCAAGGGTGGAAACAAAGCATGACAAAGATATCAAACCAAAACCAATCCCATTGCTGTTAAGTCAACAGTGACTCATGGGAACACTATGATACAGAGTAGAACTCCCCTATAGAGTTTCCAAGGAGTGTCTGGAAGATTTGAACTGCCAGCCTTTTGGTTAGCAGATGCAGTACTTCACGGCTACACCACCAGGGTCTCCATGACAAAGGCAGGAACTGAAAAATAGAGTTTTACCTCAAAAGGCTGGAAGAACACACAGAGAAGCAGGAAAGAGTGGTTGGTCAATTAAACCACAAGAAAATATTGAGAATGAGCCCATGAACACAGATGACTTAACACGAAAGGGATGCTTTTACGTTTCTCCTTTTGACTTATTTTCAAGTGTCTATCACTCGATGGCAGTCACCATGACTTATTTGTTCCATAAAGAATGGCATAAAAATTCCTCTCCAAACTGGAAATTCATAGTCATAGTGACAAAGTAAATACAAACCGAGTTTTTGTTTTAAAATGCGTTTTGTTCTGGATCACTTGAAACATCTATTTCTTCACAAGTGTTAGTTATCTCTTAATGACGTGGTAGTTCCAGTCATGATACATATTTTTGCAATTTGTTAATCTGTGCATGACTGATTTATGTGTTTTTAGCTTGTTTTTTGCACACAACAAGTTTTTCCATGTGTATTGTTGGTCCTCTCTGAATGAAAGTCTCTGACTCATGGTTGTGGCTCTGAGTCACATTCCAAAGTTACATGAATTAGTCTTAATTTTGTGTCTTCCAGTTATCAGTACAAGTTCTGCCTGCTGTCCTAATACTTGGAACTCCCTTAATTGGCAGTTGGTAACTTCCACTGTGGAACATTGTGAATCAGACTAAGTTGGCCCAACTGTAAGCAAAGAGAACAAAACAAATTATGTAGAAGGTGTACTGTGAAAGACATTAACATAGAGAAAAGAGACATTTGGTAAGTAAAAGGTTTCTTGTTTGAGTCATTTAAAAGCTGTTAACTTGACCCTGTAACTGTAGGTCACAAATGAAGATGACAACCGAACAGAAGGCAGTGTGTTGATAGACATACTAGTTTCTAAAGGCTGCTGTAACAAAGTGCCACAAATGTGGTGGCCTAATACAACAGAAATGTATTCTCTCAGAGTTCTAGAAGCTAAAATTTGAAATCTAAGTGTCATCAAGGTCATACTCCCTCTGAAGATTCTAGAAAAGAATCCTTCTTTGCCTCTTCCTCAGTATCCCTTGTCTTGTGGCTGCATTGCTTCCTGCTTCAGTTTCTGCCTCGGTCTTCAGACATCTTTCCTGGTGTTTAATCTATGACTGGAGATCTGCATCTCTCCTTTGTTGTAAAACTCACTACCAACACCAGTGCTGTTGAGTTGGGTCTGACTCATAGCAACCCCAGAGGTCAGGGTAGAGCTGGACAATAGAGTTTCCAAGGAGCACTTGGCACATTTGAACTGCCAATCTGTTGGTTAGCAGGCATAGCACTTAGTCCGCTACACCACCAGGGTTTCCCTTTTCTTCTAAAGACATCATTATTGGATTTAGGACTCTCCCTTATCCAGCATGATCTCATCTTAACTAATTACATCTCCAGAGATAGGTGGGGATGGGGCACTGTCCAAATCCCCGCAACATCAAAAGGGAATTGGGAGAATTTGTTGTCTTCTCTGGAAGTAACAGGAGAAGTTTTGTTCTTTCATATCTACATGGTCTCCGAGAGTAAATTATTGTACAAGAAATTGAGAATTGGACTAAATAAGAAGGTAACATACAAGATAACTACCAAGTATTTATACTATACGCTGGTGCCTCAGGGGAAAATATAATCTGATATAAACATTTTATACCCTAACAATGAATGATATTTAGGAGGTTTTATGAATTATTAATGTGTGAGAACCTGAAAAACACGCCTAGACTCTAGCTATCTGATTTGAAACTTGTAGACAATGTTCTGTGTAATTCACCTGTGTATTAGAACAGATAAGAAGGACAGTTTATTCAATTGTTAAAATGTTAAGATGTAGAGCCTTGAAATGTGCTTATCATTTCCTATTTTCTTTATTGATTTACCTTTACTGATTTTTCAGAAAAAAAAATGGCCACTGGGTTAATTCCAACTCATAGCAACCGTGTAGGATACAGCAGAACTTGCCCAGACGTTTTCCAAGGAGTGTCTGGTGCACACTAACACTTTGATTAACAGCTGAACACCTAACCACTCCACCACCAGCTAAAAGTCTCATGCAGAGTTGCAGACTTTTAAGTAAGGAATTCTGTACACACTGAGTTTCCTATAAAGTCTCATACTTCTTGGTAATAATTTTTACCTTCAGCTAGCACTTTAATATTAATTCCTAGTGGATAATCTAGAATTAATCTTAATTTGATGCTGTAACATATTTTTCCCCTAGAAAAATCAATCTATCTGTTACTTGTATTAAGCTATTAATAAAAAGAGGAAGCTGGATGTTATTTGTAATCTAAGGTAAAAACCAGTCTGTGAATGTACCCTTTGTACGTATGTTTGTATTTGTACACGTATATATATAACAGATGTGGCTGTAATTCAGAAGTAGACTGCTTTTAAATAGATTGATATGCATTATATTCTACCTTAACAAAAATGAGGAGATCTGGTAGAAATGGTGGTTAGAGTGCTTAGTTACTAACTGAAAATTTGGCAATTTGAACTTACTAGCCACTCTGGGGGCAAACAATACAGTATTCTGCTTCTGTAAAGATTTACAGCCTTGGAAACTCTATGGGGGTGTGATGAGTCAAAACAGACTTGATGGCAGTGGGTTTTAGTTTAACAAGAATAGATTTGTTTCTCTTTCCTTGTTCCCTTTAGTTTATTCTTTGAAAAATACTTACGAAGTCTCATCTCTTGTGTAAATACTGTACTACATGTTATAAATAAAGCTACAAACCAAAGAGACAAACAAATGCCTTGCTGTCATGGACTTTAACATTTAAAGAGATAGCCAGTTAATGAAGAAATCTTTATATTACCCCAGTCTCTAACGTTGTAACAGAAAAACATAAGAAGACATATATTAGTCACAGGGTAAAAAAAAAGTTATCTGGAAAGTACAAATGTAGACTCTATGAAAAAAAAAGTAACAACCTGAACAACCTAACCACAAGAAAGCACAATTAATGTATTAGACTAAATAAGAATTTTAAATATACCTGGTATCCTTAGCAAGCACAGAAGGAATATTGTAAATACCAAGCAATTAAAAAATAAAGGCCAAACCCATTGCTATCAAGTTGGTTACAACTCATAGTGACCCTATAGGACAGAGTGAAACTGCTCCATAGCATTTCTGATGAGTACCTCGCAGAGTTCAACTGCTGACCTTTTGGTTGGGAGCCATAGTACTTAACCACTATGCTACCAGGGTTTCTCTCAAGTTGTTATGAAGATCTACCTAGAGTGATTGAGCACAAAACATATAATATTGAAATAAGGGACTAAATGGAAAATCGAGAAGAGAAAGTATCAAAAATGATTTCTGAAAAGTTCATATTAAGACTCCTATGAATGGGAACCTAATTTGCTGTGGAAATTTTCACCAAAAACAAAATAAAATGTTATTTAAAAAAAAATCATATGCAACATTAAGAGTCCTTGGTTGGTACAAATTGCTAAAATACTTGACTGCTAACTGAAACTTTAGAGGTTCATATCTACCCAGAAGTCCCTCCAAACAAAGGCCTGGCTATCTACTTTAAAAAAATCTGCCCTGTGGAGCACTGTTCTACTCTGACACACTTGAGGCTGCCATGAGTCAGAATAGACTCAACATTAACTGCTCATTTTTAACACAAAGTGAAACAGAACATTTTTCCTTAGACAATTCTTTGGACTTTTTGATATAACTCATCTTTTAGCAGAAAGCAACAATCATATAATTCTTTGCAAGTAAATCACATTTCTTTAAATAATATGAATAGTACTTAACTGGAGACAGGGTGGCATTTTGTATAGAAAGTAGTGTAAATAAAGAAGTGTGTAAAGGAAGCAGTGAAAGTCTCTCTTCAACACTACTCTCAACACAGTTTGCTTTCTTTTTCTTTAACATAACTAGGATAACATCATATTATTCTATAATTTACTTTTTTTCACATAGAATTATATATAACTCATCTCACTTTTTTTATTCAAACTAATCCTGGTGGCAGCATGCACTGAAAGTGGGAAGGCAACTGCCCAAAAATCCTGAAGGGTGGAAAATGTAAGTGGGTGAACATACACCACATTTTAGTGAATTTTTGTCGTATGTTTTTTAATTTTGTAATTTAAAGAGTACACATGATTACATGCTCATTACAAAAAAAAATCAAACAACACAAAAGTGTATATAGAATTAAGTCAAAAATCCCCTTTTTTCCGTGTTATCTTTTTGTCTATTTACATATACATACTAGAGTGAGTATGTATATGTTTGTGTGTATATATATGTGTATGTATCCATTCTGGTATCTATATAATGTATACGTACGTTTACATATATATGCCAGAATGAATACACACACACATGCATTCTGGTATGCAGATGTAAATAGATTCCTCTATGAATGTATATCTGTACATATATTCACTCTGTGGTATTTGCATACACACACACACAGACACCTTCAGGGACTGAGAGGACAGAAATGAGGCTTTCTCTAGAGACAGGTAATGAGAGAAGAATACACTGGTTTCCGTTTGACACTGGAATATAAATTCAAACTCTTGTGCTGTAGTTTGAAAATAAATTGAATCAGACTGTGTGGATGTGGTCTCAGAGTTTATTTTTTCACTGAATAATATTTCTTGACAACCATCTCACGTCAACATATGGAACTAACTTATGGTATTGAATGAGAATTCTCAGTTTTACCATTCCAGGATAGATAGCATCTAGGTCTTTTATCAAAACTGTTTGGAAATCTATTAGTATGAACTTTATTCTAAAGATAAAAGCCACATGTTTTCTGTAAAACTTTTTTTCTGAATAAAATGTGTTTATACACAAATCTGGAAAGAAAACAGTAACAAGGTATATACAATTTTCTTTACATTGAAGTTTATTAACATTGCAGAGCTTTTCATCCTCCAGGCAACTCTTGGTCTTTCCAACCATTATAGCTTAAAAGCTAGAATGAATTATGCTGAAATATCATGTAATTATTAGTCTAAATAATTTTGCACAAAATGTTTAAAGGACGTATTCAAGGGGTTTTCACAAACACAAAGAAGGCTCATTTATGGTAACTATTAAATTTTTACAATTACTGCAATTCAGGTGTAATCTGCTTTCTTCCCATTGTTTTCATTGAAGTTGACTTTTCTTTCAGGAGTAGTTTTCAGTTTCAATTTAACTACATTAATGATAACCTACTGGTTTATAGTTAAAAATACACATATATTTTCTTTTCAGAGTTTTCACTGTTATACTCATGAAGGTTTATAAGACCTCTGGAAATATGTGGGTATGTAGATTTATTTCACTTTGATTCTTTTTTATTCTTTATTACTGAATATTAAAGAAGTTTACATTATTTGTTAAATTTATTAAAACTCATCCAATTCCCAAAATAAAAATTTCATGAGACTTATTTTCAGTGACTAATGTTTTAATTACTATATTTTTGAAGATAGGTGAATATAGGCAAAAAAGTAGAAGCAATGTATAAAAAACAACTAAAGTAATAGGAAACTTCATATTCAATTTGGTATGAAGAGGGTCCAGTAAAAGATAGCAAATACTGCTACCAATTTACACATGATTAATAAACAGTGGTGGAAATAATTCAAATTTCACATTGTCCTTATCTAAATAAAGTTGTTTCTCTTTTCCCCAATTGCATTTTATATTACAGTTATTTTTGTTTTTGTCTTTGATGCTATATCTGAGTCCTTATGGAGAGTGTGAATGTCTTATCCCCTTTGTCTCCTATGACAGAAAACACAGTGCACCTCAACAGCACTTAACACGTGCATTACTTGTTGACTTAATGATGTAGGAAAGTCATGGTTTCTCCTCAAGTTAATCTTTAGGCTAGAGTACAACAGGAGTACAATTTTATTCTGCAATATTTCTCCCTGGGGTATTAAGAATATTTGTGATTCCTCTAATCTTTTCCGCTTATAGTGTTCCAGTTGACAAAACTGTTCTCTTCTTATCAGGGACACCAAAGTTTCAGCTTCAGGATTTTAGAAAAAAAAAATGACAGTTTAATTTGACTCCCTTATATCAAACTCACCTTTGGAATAATGCAGTTATTGTAAATTACAAAACATCGTCTCTCATTTTTAAGAGGCTTGATGGTTATAAAGCTTTTTCATCTACATGATTTTGCATTATCTTTGTTGTAACTCTGTGATGTAGATAGATAAGGCAAGTATCCTTACCCTCCCACTGTTGACATTATTTTTTCCTTTCCTGTGAATTTCTTACAAAATAAGCCTACAATTTCACCTTGTCTTATGCAAGGAAATTATGCCTTTAGGCATCAAGTTAAGTGGTCTAGATCAGGCAAATGATTTCTGTAAAGTCTCCCAGACAGTCTTTACACAACAGAACCTGAACCCAGAAGTACAGGTCTACTGACTCCTAGTTCACTTATCACCCCACTATACTCCACCCAAGGTAACTAATCTGGAGTCAGCTTGCTGTAGAATTTTTCTTAGTCTTTCACTTTTCTTCTTCTACCTCTCTTTATTAAATTTAACTTTATGAATATATTAGATTAATTTTTGAATTCCTGTAATTTATCTGTATCATTTTCTTCCAGCCTCTTAAACTAAACGTAATTTTACCTTGAAATCAAATCTAGCTTCTACAAATAATCCATGTTAACACAGCAGCGGATACCAATGTAGAGCCTGTGATACGCTAGGAACTATTTTAAGTAGATTGACAAATTAACTGATTTCACTCTTGTCTCAATATAATAAATTAGGCATTGTTGTTAGCCTCAATTTACAGATGAGGACACTGAGAAACCAGAAAAATAGAGTAATTTGTCCAAATTCACAGTATGAGTTGACAGAGAGAGAGATGGGACTAAAACTCTAATGAATGGGCTCAAATGAGTTGTGGAATGACATCAAGGCAGTCGTTAGAAAAATGGGAAGGGATGAAAAACCAAAATGGGTATCAGAAAAGACTCTGAAACTTGCTCTTGAGCATCAAGTAGCTAAAGCAAAAGGAAAAACTGATGAAGTTAAAAAGCCAAACAGATTTCAAAGGGCAGCTCAAGGGGACAAACTATTACAAAGACACGTACAAAGAACTGGAATTAAAAAACCAAAAAGAAAGAACAGGTTTAGCATTTCTCAAGCTGAAATAACTGAGCAAAAAATTCAAATTTCAAGCTCCAGTAGTGAAAGAGTCTGTGGAAAAAACACTGTACAACACAGGAAACCAAACAAGTTAGGAGTATAGACAGCCACTACACCAAAAAGAAATGTTCGGTCTCACCCGTTTCAGAAAGTAGCAGATGAGCAAGAACCGAAGGGACTGAAGGAAGAAGCCAAAGCTACGCTGACAGAAAGAAAGACTTCTGGGACTGACAGAACATCAACTGAGATGTGTTAACAAACAGATACAATTCTGGAAGTGCTCATTTGTCTGTGCCAAGAAATTTGGAAGACAACTTCCTGGCCAAGCAACGGCAGACATCTGTGTGTGTGGTGGTTTCCAAGAAAGGTGATCCAACTGAACACAGAAGTTATCAAACCATATCATTAATATCACATCCAAGTAAAATTTTGCTGAAGATCATCCAAAAGTGGTTGGGGCAGTCATCATCAGTTAACTGCCAGATATTCAAGCAGGATTTGGAAGAGGATGTGGAATGAAAGATACCATTGCTGATGGCTGATGTGTGATGACTGAAATCAGGGATTATCAAAAAGATGTTTTACTGTGTTTTATTGACTATACAAATATTCAACTGTGTGCATCATAACAGATTATGAATACCATGACAAAAAAGAGAATTCCAGAACATTCAACTGTGCTCATGAAGAAACTGTATATAGATCAAGACGCGGTTGTTTGAACAGAACGAGGGGATACCTTGTCGTTTAAAGGCAAGAAAGGTGTGCATCAGAGTTGTATCCCCTCACCATACCTATTTAAACTGAACAAATAATCCAAGAAGCAGTGCTATGTGAAGAAGAATGAGGCATCAGGATTGCAGGAAAACTCATTAACAACCTGTGTTATACAAACTTGCTTGCTGAAAGTGAAAAAGTCTCAAAGCAGTTAGTGATGAATATAAAAAAAACTAGTCTCCAGCATGGACTACACTTCAGCATCAAGAAAAAAAATTAGAAATACACCTGGACCAATAAACCACATCATGATAAATGGAGAAAAGACTGAAGACATCAAGGATTTCATTTTACTTGAGTCCACAATCATTACCCATGACAGCAGCAGTCAAAAAATCAAAGGATGCATTGCATTGGACCATGCAGTGTGAAAGACGTCTTTGAAGTGTTAAAAAGCCAAGACACCATTTTAAAGACTAAAGTGCACCTGACCCAGTCATGATGTTTTCAGTCACCTGATAGGCACATAGAAGTTGAGTAATGAATAAGGAAGACTGAAAAGAATTGAAATCTTTGTAATGTGTTTACAAAGAATATCAAATATACTACGGACTGCCAAAAGAACAAATAAATCTATCTTAGAAGAAGTATAGCCAGAATGCTCCTTAGAAGCAACTATGACAAAACTTTGTGTCATATATTTTGGCGTGTTATAAGGAGGGATAAGACCCTGGAGAAGGACACCATGCTTGGTGAAGAAGGTGGTCACTGGAAAAAAGAAGACCCTTGATGAGATGGACTGACACAGTGGCTGCAGCAGCGGGCTCAAGCATAACAATCATGAGTATGGCATGGGACCGAGCAGTGTTTCATGCTGTTGTACAGAGAGTTGCTGGGTGCTGAACCTGACTCCTTGGCACCTAACAAAAATAACAATGAGTGTGCTATTAACCACTAGGTTAAAATGTCTTCCTACTATTACAGAAACATGAATTATACAAATTCAAATTCAACATAATTGAACTTCGCTAATGCACTTTACAGAAACCTTGGTGGCATAGTGGTTAAATGATACATTTGCTAACCAAAAGGTTAGCATTTCAAATCCTCCAGGTCCTCCTTGGAAACTTTGTGGGGCAGTTCTGCTCATAGTGACCCAAGAACTAACAAGCGGACATACTGATCCGATTGATCATTGTATGCCTCTACATCGTTTTTGTATAAAACAGCTCTTTGTGTTTCTTTCTCCACGATCCACTCAAAGGAGACAAGGAAGAATGACCATTGTGTATCAAAGAATACTTTTCAAATGCTTAAAAAAAATAATGTCGTGCAAATAAAGCTTAAATATAGCTTAAATATTTATTTCAGTCATTAATTAGGGAACCAGCAGGATGATGAAACTGGTTCAAATAGCATTTGGAGAAATGAGTGTTTATACACACCAAACAAAGAATGTTGGAAAAAGATTTCAGATTAGATAGAAACTTCAGAACATCTTACAGGGCAACAAAACCATGTACTTTGAGGTTATAACTTCTACTAGACAGAAACATTCGCATCTCTGTTACACAAAATCTACAAGGTAACGTATACCTTCATTCAGCTTGGGCCTTAATAACTAATAAAAGTGAAAGAACCAAATCAGCTGCTGTAAATTAAAAAAAAAAAAAAAGATACATCCAGTAGAGATTTCACTAATCTTTTGGTGAGCCTGTTAAACTATGCTTCAGTTGGATACTGAAAGAATGTACAGATTCCTCTATGTGATTGCTAAGTTTTTATACTTTTCCTTAATAGCAATGATGCTATCAGCCAGCTCTTCTGGGAACTGCAAAGCTTAAAAGCGGTCTTGCGAAAAGTGTACCGAAGCACATTAAACCAAACCAAACCCACTTCCATCAAGTTGAATCTTTTCCCAACATTCTTTGTTTGGTACATGTATACACTTAGTTCTTCAAATGCTATTTGAACAAGTTTCATTATCCTGCTGAGTTCCTGACTAGTGACTTATGTGACTGTTTAAGCTATATTTATGCTTTATTTGCATAACCTTTATTTTTAACTTTTTGAAAAGTATTCTTTGATACACAGTGATCATTCTCACTAGCTCCTTTGAGTGGATCATGAAGAAAGAAACACAAAGAGCTACTGTATCCCAAAATGACATACAGGCATATAATGATCAATTGAATCAGTATGTCCAATGTTAATTCTTGAAGGACAATGACTAACAGGTTACAGAATTCTGTAAAAACTAAAAATGAAAACATATAACCAGTCCCTGCCTATCAGAAGAACCATAAATAATACTAGATAACTAACAGCCTACTAACAGGGGAGAAATATTACCAACTGCACATGAGAAATCATTTCACCTTTTCCCTGCAAGTTTAAAATGAAACATATGATGCATGGACATTAAGAGATGAAAAGAAAGAAATAACTGCCTGTTTATGGAATGCAAACATCAACAATTCTTTATGCAGTCATCAAATCAACAAGCAAAGGCCCATTCTGGTGAGCACAAGACCACTTCAAGTATCTTTAACCTGTTTTGAGCTGTTGTCTTTAAACACATGATCTAGAGTTTCCAACCCTCCCCATGGCAGTGTTCTAGGTTCTTTTCCTTGGTTTTATAACGCTTCAGAAACATACCCACTGCTACCGAGTCAGTTGTGACTCATAGTGACTCGATAGACAGACTAGAACTGCTACATAGAGTTTCCAAAGAGCACCTGGAGGATTTGAACTGCTGACCCTTTCGTTAGCAGATGTAGCACTTAACCCACTATGCCATCAGGGTTTCTGTTGCACCTTAAGTGAAGGTTTATAGAGCAAATTAGTTTCTCATTAGCCAGCGGTACACACACTGTTTTGTGACATTGGTTACCAAGCCCAAGACATGTCGACACTCTCCCTTCTTGACCTTGGATTTCTCATTACCAACTTTTCCGATCCCCTCCTGTCTTCTAGTTCTTGTTCCTGGGCTGGTGTGCCCCTTTAGCCTTGTTTTGTTTCATGGGCCTGTCTAATCTTTGGGTGAATGATGAATCTCAGGAGTAACTTCATTACTGAGCTAAGAGAGTGTCCAGGGGCCCTACTGGAGTTTCTCCAGTCTCTATCAAGCCAGAGTCTGTTTTTGTTTTGTTTTGTTTTGTTTTTTGTGAGTTAGAATTTTGTTCTGTATTTTTCTCTAGTTCTGTCCAAGATACTCTATTTTGATCCATTATTAAAATTTTTTTTGATGCTTAAAGCAAATAGTACTCAATGTTAAAAAATGAAAACCTAGAGTCAGTGAATGTATGAACAAGTCCCTTCTTGTAATAGGAGTCTATGAGGAAACATTTGTTTCTGGAAGAAATTTTTAAAGGCAGGGAGAGAGATTAAACTGTCTTCTATGTATAGAATTTTAGTATCCTTAAATTTTATTTTAAAGCATTTTATATTACAGTGCATAAGTTAAAACATTTATGGAGAGGTGATTTATATACAGTCACTGGCTTATGGCAAATGTCAAGGTGTTTCCTTAAAATATAAGTAATAAAATGTAAGTAAGTTCTTTAATTTTGGTGTCATCAATTTTGGGATACTGTTATACTAGAATAAGCTAACAACTGTAATTCTTTAAATAAGGGGTTTGCTAAACAAACTTGACATAGAGTGCTCCTTGGAAGCAAAGACGGCAAGACTGCCGCTTACATACTTTGGTCATGTCGGGAAAGATCAGTCACTGGTGAAGGGCATCATGCTTGGTAGAGTGGAGGGTCAGCAGAAAAGAGGAAGACCCTCGACAAGATGGATTGACACAGTGGCAGCAACAGTGGGCTTAGGCATAAAAATGATTGTAGACACGGTGCAGGACCAGGCAGCATTTCCTTCTGTAGTGCTTAGGGTCGATAGGAGTCAGAATCAACTCGACGGCACCTAACAACAATAAGCAAACTTGAAATGTTGAAAGAGGTTTTCAGTAATATGTTTTCTTCACTTAATAATAAACGAGTTCTTAGAACACTGACTTCTTAGGACTTGCTATGCACCAGATAATTAATTACTGGCTATTCCCTGAACACATTTCTTCCTTCCATGTTCTGTTCTATTTGGTCACTTCTCTGTCAAAACCTGCCCTAACCTTCAGGCTTTGTGTATTTCTTTTTACCTGTGATAAAACTAATCCTAGAAATCACTCAGAAAATTTCTCTTACACCATTTTGGCCAGAATTCAATTATATGTCCATACCTAAAAAACAAAGAAATCTGACAAGGGATTAGCTTCTGTCATTTGTAATTCACAAACCTGGAACTGAAGCTTGGAACCAACACTCCTCAAGAATATGGTTGTACAGAGAAAAGTAGATAACAAAATCAGAGTTTGACTTGAAAAGAGAAAGCCAAGGATACCTGTCTGTGGAAGGTTCCATAATACGTACAGTAGGACAGCTGAGTCACTCTGGATTAGACACACACCCCAACGCTAGGTAATTAGACTATGCCTTAGGATTATTTAATTCAGAACAGAGAAGGGAACTGATGAGTGTTGAAACTAGTGGTCTTGAGGAAAATTCAAGCGGAAACGAGAAGTGGAACTCTGTTAATACTTGTTATTAGTGATAACTGTCTCTGAGATCCTCATGCAGTTATGGCCTTCTATGGTTTGGTGATATGTCAATAAACGCTTCTTTGTCAAAGCTAGTTTGCATGGGGCTTATATCAATTTGAGATAGTTCATGTTTTCTAACATTCTCCAAGATACATAAAGTGAGTGTCTACTGACTTGAGCAAAATTTTTAAATAGCATAAATTGTCATTTTGTTCAGATCATGCCAAGCCAAGTGCCGTCAAGTCGCAGATCATACTGAATTAATGAACATCTTCTAGAGACTTTCTTTCAGAATATTTAGGTAAGCAGTACTTTCAGTTTTAGTCATTTGTTTTGAAATGTCTAGAATAAAAAGAACCACTGTAACCAAACCAGAATCTTTTATCATCTGCTTGGTTTATTTGTTTTTGGTAATCTCACAATTTAAGGATGTTCAGACAAATTATTTTTAACTTGGAAAGAAAAAAAATTTCATGGTAAAACCCTCATATGCCATGTTTTATCCCCAAAGAAAATGTTAATGGCTTGGTAAAACTACCCTCAATTTAGGGGTTCTCTTAAATTGGGAACAAGAGTAAGTATAGCAGTACAAAAAGCACCACTGTGACAAATAACTGAAAATTTGTCTTGATAATCTGCCTAATACAAACTCACCCAAGTTCAGAGTGACATTAAAAAGTAAATGGAGCCATAAAGAGAGGTTGGAATAAATACCATTGCTGTTGTTAGCTACCCACTGGATCTGACTCACGGTGAGCCGGAACAGAGCAGTGCCAGCTCTCTGCCACCTTCCTGGTCGTGGGTATGTTTGAACCCATTGTTATGGCACAAACGTCTCATGGAAGGTTTCCTTCCTTCTCTAACAATTACTTTCCTAATAGGCTGTCCTTTTGAATACACAGGGGGGTGCAAAAGTAGGCATTGACAACTTCCCCTGAGTCTTACTGCTGTGCATTGTTGTGTTTTGTATCCCTATGCCGACAGTGAGAATATGAAACTTTGAAGTATTTTTCATGCTAAAACTAAGTTCAACCTATGACAGAGGAATTCGGAGGTTTGGTTTGGTTTGGTTTTTGAAGACAGATTGCTAGCTTTAAGGCATTCATTAAAAATTAGTAGCTTTTTTATACTCCTGTAAAACCTGTTAGAAAACATAAATTGCCTAAAAAACACAGTTTTGCAATAGTTCCAAAACAGTACTACCCATAACAAAGGCAAAGACAGAAATGAAGAGATAGGCAGGTTCTAGAACACTGAAGACTTACCTCCATAGACGTAGAAGTCACATAACGACTTAAATGCACCCCCAACATTTTACATTTTTGGAGAGACCCATTTGGCTTCTATATGGAAAAGGATTTAGGAGGTTAAGAAGGGATTGAAAGTCAACGGTAGTCCAGGGGAGTAGAGTTGGGGGCTTGAATTGAGGTTTGCTTAGCAAAGGTCCTTGTATAGAGTAAACACTAATTAAAATGATTAATCAAGATAACCTCAACTCTATGTGTTTTATAGTTTTCTTCTAAAGTGTATCTCCCCTCCAGTGTCAAATATAAACATTAAAGGGTATTTAAAACCTGTTATTCAGGTCCACTCTATCTCTCTCAACTCCCCGAAAAAGTCCTCTAATACAGGACTTTGCTTGCTACTAAGCAGAGAAACTAGGAATCATCAGGCCATAAAATCCTTCTGCTTCCAAACTTCAAATCTTTGGTTTCCCTACAAATGTGTTAATTCTTTTCTCCTTGCACAAGAAGAGGAGTCATTTCTCCTACCTAAGGTTATTCATTACCTCAACTCTGGATTTCAGCCCATCCAATCTTCATGAGCCCACCTTTAGCTCTTCATTTTCAAGGGTCTTGAACCAATTTTTAATCACCCAACTCCTTCCCACAGTGCCTAAATGTCTTCACCTTCTTCTATTTTAAAGACTTTTTATTTCTCTTTCTGAAGGGATGTTTGCCCTGTGGTCTCTGTATCATTACTTCTTCCTTTTTCTATAGTCTTATGAAATACAAATTCTGCCTCATCTTTCCAGTGAAATTGTTCTTGTCAATGTCAGCAACAGCATAGTGGCTATAAAAGAAAACAGATACTTCCCAGTTTCTTCTCTTGGCTTTTCAGAACATTCCTATGCCATTCTTGAAATGCTCTCCCCCCCATAGAATCTACCTCTTTATTGCATCAGAAAAATACATCCTAATTTCATAGACAACATATGCTAAATCTCCAGTTACATGTTTCTCTAAACTGAATGGAAGTTTCACCTGAATCCTTAAAATGGTATTGAAATGAGGTGTCAAACCAAGATGAAAACTTTTAGAGGAGAAGGAAACAGAACAAAACTAGCTTTATGACTCTTCAATCTCTTGTTCATATTTGTTTGTGATTGAAGAGAAATAATTTTTAAGGACTTCTTGGGAGATAGCTGGATTGTGAGACCAGCACCTCCTTCTGTGTAAAGTCATTTCATCCACACCTCAAATCCGGTGAAAGAGGTTTCAAGGAGATATTTTAAAGGGTTTGTTATCGGTCACTACAGTTAGAGAGATATAAGAGAATGGAGGCTGACATGCTGCCCAGAAAATGAAAAAAAAAATATGAGAAATGTTCTATAAGTTGAAAGATAAACAGAAGGAGAGAGGGCTAATTTGGCACCGTCCTTCATTACAGAATGGACAAGACCAGATGTGAGTGTCTGACAGCAAAACGCAGCTGCGAGGGTTGATGTAAGTTCTTTCTAACAAGGCCACCTGGAAGAGTAGGGCAGCCTCAGCAAAGAGAAGCTAAATGTATCCCCATATAGCTAGAGCTTACCAAGAAGTATGCAACCAGCAGGAACAGAATAGAACTACAAAACAAACTGTCTCTGCGGAATAGATCACCTTACTTAAGTGTACTACAGGTGAGAGGTCCTGATAATGAGAAAGGTTTCCCAAGAACATCTGAAAGCACAGTCAAAAGATTTAGCTTTAGATGTGGACCAGGACCTCAAAGCAACAAGTCAGTGTGTAGCACACTTGGTCGAGTGAGAACTTTTCTTTCCCTTTCCTTATTCTCTCTCTTGACACCTCCAACTCTACCCTAAATGAGTCAGAAACAACATGTACTAAATGGTTGAGCTGATACAGAAAAGAAAGTAACCACACCTCTACCCTTGTAGAAAGCCTCATTAGGAGACTCGTTTTTGTTAATTCTGCCTCATGGCAATCTCCAGTGTGTCAGAGTAGAATTCTAAACCAACAAAATAAACACTAAAAAAAGCTGCCATTGAGTCAGTTGCAACTGATGGAGATGCCACATGTGCCTGACGAGAACTGTCCTCCATCAGTTTTTCGGTGGCTGATCTTCCAGAAGTCAATTGCCAATCTTTTCTTCTGAGGCAACTCTGGGTGCACTGGTACTGCTATCCTGTTTGTTAGCACTCAGGTTTACCACCCAGGGACTCCTTTAGGCACATAGTTAACTGTATTCATGGTGTTTAAAAAATTGTTTGTTTAAACTGTCCAAAAAAGAAAACCAAATCCACTGCCGTGAGTCAATGCCAACTCATAGCAATCCTGTAGACAGAGTAGAGCTGCCCCATAGAGTTTCCAAAGACTACCCGAAGGGTTCAAACTGCCGACCTCTTGGTAAGCAGATATAGTACTTAACCTACTACACCACGGTCCAAACTGACTGAACGGCAGTGGGTAAAAATATCCAGTAATGCTTTATTCCTTTGACAGACAAAATAGTGAGCTAAGCCAAACCACTTTTTATTTAAACACATGCAAGAGTTAACTGCTTGTCTAAAAACAAACAAACCAACAAACACAAAAAATCCACTGCTGTTGAGTCTATTCTGACTCATGCAACCCTATATGACAGAGTAGAACTGCCCCATGGAGTTTCCAAGGAGCACTCGATGGATTCCATCTGTGGCCTTTTAGAGCAGTGCCCGTAGAACTTAGCTACTACAGCAGTCAGGGTTTCCAACCTGCTAGTAACCCACTGACGTCAGGTCAAGTCCAACTCATAATGACCCTAGGGGTCAGAGTAAAACTGCTCCAGAGAGTTTCCAAGGAGCACCTGGCAGATTGGAACTGCAGACCTTGAGGTTAGCAGATATAGCATTTGACCCATTATGCCACCAGGTAGTGCTGCTAAAATAAACAACATTTTGGCAATTTTAGTGAATGCGTTTTAAAAATCTCTTTGGACATCTCTAAATGTATTTCTATTCAGTCAGTCAAACTACAAGACTTAATTATCTGTATTGTGTTCAGTTGTTTTTGACAGCTATATTGGTTCTGTGTTTTCACTGCAGTTTAAACATTTACCTAAGTACTAAAGCGCATCTTCTAGATTCAACCCTGAGAAAACTATAAAGCATTAACATGAGTGATTGATTACTTGCTGATGCTTTCAATATATGATTGTTGATGTGGTCATTAGGTGTCATTGAGTTGGTTCCAGCTCGTGGCAATCCTCCATACAAATGAAACACTGCCCAGTCCTACGCCATTCTCACAGTTGTATCTCACTGAGGGTCTTCCTCTTTTTGCTCACCCTCTACTTTACCAAGTATGATGTCTTTCTCTAGGCACTGATCCGTGCTAATAACGTATCTAAAGTACAGGAGACTTAGTCTCAACATCCTCGCTTCTAAGGAGCATTCCAATTGTACATCTTTTAAGACAGAGTTGTCTGTCCTTACCAGCCTCACAGTTCACAGGTGTCAGTTCTTTCTCAGTCTCCTCATTCACAGTCCTGCCTTCACATGTATATGAGGCAACTGACTCAGGCACACTTCAGTCTTCACAGTGGCAGCTTGGCATTTTAACACTTTAAAGAGGTCTTTTGGAAACCCTAGTGGCATAGTGCTTAAATGCTACTGCTGCTACCCAAAAGGTTGGCAGGTCGAACACTGGGAGTTCCTTGGAAAACCTATGGGGAAACTCTGCTCTGTCATATCGGTTGCTATGAGTGGGAATCGACTTGATGGAAGTGGGTTTGAGTCTTTGAAGTAGATTCACCCAACGCAGTGCATCTTTTGATTTCTTGCTGTGGCTTCCATGGGTGCGAGTTGTGGATCCAAGTAAAAGGAAATCCTTGACAGTTTCAGTCTTTTCTCCATTCATCATGGTGTTGCTTATTTGTCCAGTTTTGAGGATTTTGTTTTCTTTTTGCTGGTGTGTAGTTCATACTGAAGCTGTGATCTTTGATCTTCAACAAGTGCTTGAAGCCCTCACATTCAGCAAGAAAGCTTGCGTTATCTGCATAACATAGGTTCTTTGTGTCAAGGTTGGCTAGGGAACCTGATTGCTACTGTCACATACTAACATATTTCACTCCGGAATCTAACATTTTCTAGGGATAACTAAAGTCGTGGTTTGCATTATAGAACACACACAGTATCAATAAGGTTACCTGGAGAACCTGATCTGCCACATATCAACAGCTCTCCCTGGCAAGTTTGTGATGCAGATGCAGGTGCTTCCCAGCAGTTGTGATGCAAATAGAACAGTCCCTCCTGGCATCTGTGAGGTGGCTGTGGGAAGCCAAGTTACTACTTCCCCTTCCCATCTATGATTTCATCCCCTAATTTTGCCTATAAAAAGCACATCCCAAACCTATATGGGGTCTTTTTCCACTCATGGATACTGACCAGCTCCCTCTTTGAAACACACTTTCCCTTAATAAACTTCTGCATCATTGCTACCAAAAAGGATGCATCCCTGTGTGCTTTGGAGGAGGAGGATCCCAGTTTGCACCCCTTAGGAGACCAAACTTGCTAGTTTGATCTCCAGAACCCAAATCAGATCACTCTGGGTCTAATCTGCTGCATGGCATCGATGATAATTCTTTCTCCAATAATGATGCCCTGTCCTTCTCCATATAGGCCAACTTCTCAGGTTATTTGCTCAGCACACAGATTAAATAAACCAAAGGCAAACCAAACCCACTGCTGTCCTTCCTTCCATCTTATTTTGATGTTTTCTGAGCACTGTAATATTTTCCATGTAAAGTCCGTTGCAACATGAGGCTTTAACTTTTTTCTTTACTTTGTTCAACTTGAAAAAAATCAAACATGGTCTTCCTCTTTGGTTTTCTATCTCTAGACCTTTGCACATGTAATTATAATACTTTACTTTGTCTTCTAGAAACACACTTTGAAATTTTTCCATTCAGTTGTTTTACTTCATCATGTCCTTTTGTATGTATTATTAAGTTGTATTATTTAGTTGACTTTTGAAATTTTCTTTTTCTTTTTTTATTATGATTGAATGAAAATGTACATTCCCATACAAATTTGCATGACCACCTATATGCAGCTCCCACTGCTCTTCCTGCCTGATGGCAACACACTGTTATGTCTTATCCTCCCAACAATCTCCTATCCTCTCCCCTCCACCCACTCCCCTTCCTCCAGTAAGAGGTCAGCAAGATGACGTCCTCTCTACGCATGGGACCATAAAGCATACACAAGATATAGTTACTCTGTGTTATGAAATCCAATCCATTCCTGTCTGAGAATTGACCTCCATTATGATTTATGGACAGGGGCAGCATCAGGGCCAGGGGCCATGCTCCCAGGAGAACTCCAAGGCCTGTGGACCATCAATTGCGGTCTTTTAATGGAGCTGTCAAAGTGCACCCCTTTTTATTCTTGTATTACCAGTGAGACTTAACTTTGTGAGCTTCATCACAGCTATCACTGGTAGTGGGTGGCACCATCTGGTTCTTCCGGTCACAAGTCAATGTAGTCACCCACTCATGTAGGTCTCTCTGTCTTCTGGGTTCTCTTTCCCCCATGTTGTTTTGGTCCTTGGTGATCATCCATTCCTGTTAAATTAGGACCATTTGCTGTACCCTCAGATAGCAGCTTGGCAGATTTTAAGACCTCAGACACCATTCACCAACATGGGGTACAGAGAGCTCTCTTAGCAAAATGCTAGTTGTGTCAATTGGCCTTGATTTCCTCTGAGAGCATGGCCCCTGACCCCTCGCCCCAGCTATTTTGTCTTGGTAATATTGGGTTAAGATGGGAGGAGTAATCATGTTATGTTAAAGTCCAGTTAAGACTGATCTTCTTTCTAATGTGTGCTGTCCCAGATTTCACTCAACCAAGTTTCCATCAACTATCTAATCTAAACCTTCCCTCCCTCACCCCCCCTCCCTATCCCCCTCCCCACCCCTGCAGCCATCAAAGAGTCTTTTCTTCTATGCGTGAGTCTGTTTTTAAGTTCTTATGGTAGGGATCTCATACAACATTTGTTCTTTTGTCGCTGACTACTTTCACTCACTATGAGGTCCTCCAATTAAAACCAGATTATGAGATGCTTCCTAAAATCATCATTGATCTTTATCATTGCATAGTGTTCCGTTAAGTATACGTACCATAGTTTACCTATCCTTTCCTCTGTTGTTGGGCATCTGGATTGACTCCGTCCTTTTGCTACTGTGGACTGTGATGCAATAAACATTTGCATGCATGTATCAGTTGGTGTGAATGGTCTTGATTCTGTAGGATGTATTCTGAGCAGTGGAATTACTGGGTCAAATGATATATCTGTATCTAGCTTTTTACGGAAGAACCACATTGCTTTCTAAGAGGTTGCACCATTTTCTAATCCCACCAACAGTGTAGGAGAGTTCCAATTTCTCCACAGCCTCTCCAGCATTTGTTGTTTTGTGTTTTTTGGATCACGGCCAACCTTGTTGGGGTGAGATAGTATCTCATTGTAGTTTTGATTTCAATTTCTTTAATAGCTAATGATCATGAGCATGTCCACATATGTTTTTTGGCTGCCTGGATCTCTTCTTTAGAGAAGTGTCTGTCCATCTCCTTTGCCCAACACTTAATTGGATGATTTATCTTTTTCTTATTGATATTTTGTAGTACCTTATAGATGGTGGAGATTAGGCATCAGTCTGACATATAGTTGCCAAATATTTTTTCACATTCTGTAGGTGGCCTTCTAATTCTATTAATAAAGTCTTTGGATCAGCAAAAGTATTTGATTCTTAATACCGGACAAATAAGCAGCATCATGATACATGGAGAACGTACTGAAGTTGTCAAAGGAAGGAAGGAAGGGAAGGAAGAAGGGAGGGAGGGAGGGACGGAGGGAGGGAGGGACGGAGGGAGGGAGGGAGGGAGGGAGGGAGGGAGGGAGGGAGGGAGGGAGGGAGGGAGGGAGGGAGGGAGGGAGGAAGATCATCTTGAAGAATATCATGGATTGAATTGTGTTCCCCAAAAATATATATATTAATTTGACTAGGCCATGATTCCCAGCAGAGATAGGACAGAGAGCAGTTATGTTAGTAAGGCAGGACTCAATCTACAAGATTGGATTTTGTCTTGAGTCAGTTTCTCTGGAGATATGTAAGAGAGAAGTGAGCATAAAGATAGGACAAACTCACACCACCAACACAGCAGCATTGAGAGCAGAATGCATCCTTTTGACCTGCTGAAAGCATCCTTTTCATCTGTTGTTCCTGGCAGACAAGCTCCTAGTCCAGGGGAGGATTAGTGAGAAGGACCTTCCTCCAGAGCCAACAGATAGAGAAGGCCCTCCCTTGGAACAAAACACTGAATTTGGACTTCTAGCCTACTAGACTGTGAGAAAATAAATTCGTTTGTTAAAGCCATACAGTTGCATTATTTCTGTTATAGCAGCACTGGATAACTAAAAACGACTAAGGCACACCTGACCCAACTCATGGTATTTCCAGTCATCTCATAACCATAATTAAACCTGTTGCCACTGAGTTAATTCCAACTCATAGCAACCCTATAGGACAGAGTAGGACTGCCCCATAGAGCTTCCAGGGAGTACCTGGTTGATGAAAACTGCTGACCTTTCAGTTAGCAGCTGTAGCATTTAATCATTGTGCCACCAGGGTTTCTAGTCATCTCACACCAATGCAAAAACTAGACAATGAATAAGGCAGACTGAAGAACTGATCTCTTCAAATTGCGGTTTAGTGGAGAATATCAAATATACTGTGAACCACCAGAAGAACAAACAAATCTGTCTGGGAAAACGTACAGCCAGTATGCTCCTTACAAACAAGGATGGCAAGACTATGTCTCCCACACTTTGGACGTGTTGTTAGGAGGAATCAGTCCCTGGAGCAGGGCATCACGTTTGGCAAAGCAGAGGGTCAGTAAAAAAGGAGGAAGACCCTCAGTGAGATGTACTGAAACAGTGGCTGCAACAATAGACCCAAGCATGATGATGACCTTGAGAATGCCACAGGACCCGTCAGTGTTACACACGTTTGATGTGATTCAGAACCAACTGGAGGCATCTAAGAACAACAACAGCAACAGGGACAGGAAAAAAGGCAAGAAACTACAAAATGAAACAGCAGCTTGTTTTTTTTATTGTTAAGTCTTTTTGAAAAACTACGTACATGTGTTACTTTCATGAAAGTAAAAATGTATTAAATACATTTTAAAGGAAATTTAATATTGTTTGACCAGACATCTCTGGAGAGTGGAAAACAACATACCTAGTTTCCTGGTTGTGCTGGTCTTTAAACCAGCACATCATCTGTTAGTAAATCACTAACAATAGTGTAAACCCATTCTCTTTTTAAGCTTCTAATCTCAGACCAGACAGAAGAACAAATTGTTTAGGAAATTCAGTCTAGTAAATGTTGGCAGAAGTCACAGCTATTTCTGTAAAAGGTTTATAAGTACAACGAGAAAGAAGAAACAAATACCCATTTCCTTTGAAGGTGTTACATGGTGGGTATTTTTCTGATTAAATTTGTAAATGATGAATCATTTATAGGAATGTTTGTATCTGTTTTTAGAAATATTTCTAGATCCATAAGAGGTGCCATATTTTATGTGCTAGATATTTTGCATTAATTTCTACTTAACTATACTCTTAAAAGTTATAGTGTGTTAACAGCCCAGTAAGTCATTTACATGTATTATTTCCCTTAATCTCTATACTTTATAAGCATTATTTTAAGAGTATGGGGCCCAAAATGTTTTGTGACTGCCCATACCTCCTGTCAATTTCTTAGGAGAAAATAGATTTTTGCTTTCTAATTAACATTTAATGTTAAAAGTTTTCCAAATGTTTGTCAAGTAATCTGAATCTTTAATACCAACAGAAGTTAATGTTCCTTTTACTCGGGAGATTTGTTAAATTTTATTTGATATATTTAGTCTATGCATGCCTCAGTACAGCAATACAATCAAATCTAAAGAAGAAGCATGGCTTTTTTTGTATAGCCTAAAGCTAAAACTTTTACATGATAAATTTTCTGAAGAAAGTATAGTGGCATCCACAACTTACTCTGAAATTTAAAATACAACATTGACCGGTAGATGAATAGAAGAATGGATAGTTGGCTAGATGTATGATAAAGTTATGTACATTGGAATGGTAATTACAGAATCAAAGCAGTGGGTACATGGATGGTCACAGTAAAATTATTTCAACTTTTCCATATATTTGAAAATTTTTGTAATATTGGGGGAAACAACTAAAGCATTTAGACTGCATTATCCAATAGAAATATAATGAAAGCTACAAAAAAAGCCACTATGTAACTTTAAACTTCTGGTATCCACATTGAAGTGTTATTCATAATATATAAATACATAATATACACATGTAATTGTACGTATATACATATAATCAATAAGAATTGAAAAATTTTATGTTCATTTTCTCATAATAAATTTTCAAAATGCAGAGTTCATTTAACACTTACCAAAATCAGTAAAATCACCTGTTGCTGAGTGAGTTCCAGTTCAGGGTGACCCCATACGTATGTGTCAGTGCAGAACTGTCCTCCACAGGTTCTCAGTGGCTGATTTTTCAGACTACCAGACCTTTCTTCAAAGGCACCTCTGGGTATACTTGAACTTCCCACCTTTAGGTTACAAAGCAAGAATGTTAATCATTTACAGCACCCTCCCCTGCAAAAAACAAAACCCACTGCCATCTACTATGACTGATAGCAAGCCTACATGAGAGAGCAGAACTGTCCCCACAGAGTCTCTGAGGAGCATGCACTGGATTCAAACTAGTGACCTTTTGGTTATCAGCCTTAGCTCTTAACCACTAATTCCACCAGGGTTTCCTTGCATCCCCCAAGGACTACATTTTTTTACACTTACAGCGTATCCCAATTCAGATTAATCACATATTATGTACTAGTTTCATGTGGCAAATGGCTACTGTATTGACAGTATAGATCTAGATATAAATATTCTTGTTATCATGTTTATAATTCCATTTTAAGCAGCATATGGCAAAAGAGAGAAAAAGTAAATTCATGAGGGAGTTACAATGGAATAAATTTTAACCATTTTTAAATTGTCTCCAAACCCCGCAAAAATTATTTATCTATAAATTATATAGATTTAAAATATGTATTCTAATAAGTTTCTTCTCTTGCTTAGCCTCAGGATTAAACAACAATTTATTTGACAAGTGAATATGAAATAAGGCCGCCTGTCTTCCTGTCTTAGTCATCTTGGCTGCTGTAACAAATACCACAGGTAAATGGCTTTAACCAATAGAAAGTTATTCTCTCACAGTCTGGCAGGCTTCAAGTCCAAATTCGGGGTGTTAGCTCCAGGGGAAGGCTTTTCCTGTGGGCTCTGGAGGAAGGTCCACGTCATCAGTCTTCCCTTAGGAAGGAACCTCAGGTCAAAAGGACAAGCTCTGCTTGTAACACTGCTTTCTTGGTGGTATGAGGTCCCCATGTCTCTCTCCCTGCTGCTATCTTTTATATCTCAAAATAAATTACCTTTATACACTATCCAATCTTGTAAATCTCATCAATGTAACTGCTATTAATCCATTTCATTCAGATCACAGTTACACGATTTATGACAGTATGGAAATCACATCAGAGGAAAAAATTACAGACAATCATGTAATACTGGGAATCAGGACCTAGCCAATTTGACAGATACTTTGGGGGAACACAATTCAATCAGTGATATCCCCCTATTCTGCTCATAGTTTTATACAAAACAGTATATATAACAGTGCTGCATATTTTCAAATATAATAGCTCATTTCATTCTTGCAATAACTGCATAGCTGAATTATCTATTTTTTACTAAAGAATATAAAAGTCTTACATTGTCAAGTTTTAAATAAAATAATGTATATAAGAAATTTTCTTTCAAAACTTTAAGAAACATTTTATTAGTTTTGTGACATTTTTCCAACATTTCATTGTCTTTTTCTTTAAAATGTGTTAAACATATTTTCACTAATATCACACCACAGCCTAGAGATACAGACATTACATGTAGATGGTCTGATTTCTCTGTTGTAGTTTATAAAAATTAGTGGTGTTCTAGAAAAGCTGGATTTCCTAGGACTAGAAATAATTAAAGTTTCAGTCTTTCTCTGGAAGGTAAGACTATTATCTTAAAGCTTAATGATCATAAAATTTTTTTAAAGTCACTTCTGTAACATACATAACTTGAAAAAAATTAATGAAAAAAAAATGCGTCCTGTAATTTCTTAGTGACTTGAAGTAACTGTGATGGTACCTGCTGTCATCAAGGCTATTTCATCCCCATCATATAACTGCCCCTTAAGGTTTCCAAGGCTATAATCTTTACAAAAGCAGACTGCCACATCTTTTTCTTTCATAGTGACTGGTGGGTTTAAACAGTTGATCTTTCAGTTAGTAATTGAGTGCTTAACTATCATGCTACCAGAGCTCCTAAATATCATTATAGTTCTCAGACATCTCACCAAATGAGAAGACAAAACCTAAGCTTCAAGTAGGATGGATTCATTGTATGTATTAAGATCAATACTATTAAACTCCTTACTGTGTAAGGAGACTCAGTAAGAGCCTCATTAAACTCGAAGTTGCAGGAAAGACTTCTGGCCAACATGATGCCACAGAAGCATCACACGTCTGTTCCACAGCAAAAGCTGGAAAAACTAAATAAAACAGAGACACTTAATCCTGAAATGCACAGTGTGAATGAAGAGATAAAGATCTCAGCCAAAAACCGAATGGAATAAGAAACTGACAGAAAAGAGAAAGTGAGAAGAGTTGTGAGAGAAGATTCCCTATCAGCTAACCCAGCAAGGATTAGCCATCTTGGGCACCTGCTGGAGGCCGACAGGGAGCATGAGTGGGCATATTTAAGAAGGTGTTGGTGGAGGACAAAGCACCGGTAGAAAGTGTGACATCCTTTCCCACCCCCTGTCTTCTCTCCACTGCTCTCCCTTGCACACCTCCTGGCTAGCTGCGGTGGCTCAGCTGGAAGGGAAGCACAGCATCCTATGACTTGGACTTGCCATACTCTCATTGCTGGCGCTCCCAGCAGGATGCAGATCATCCACTGGACTGGCTTTGCAGCACCATAGCTGATGGACTTTCCCTGCCAATTAGACAAAGTAGTAAAAAATACTGTGACCACAGACAACTAACATACAGCCTGCCTGGTCTGACATAACCAAATAAAACAAAAAATCAGGATGAAACAAACAGATCTACAATTCTAATAACCACGGAATGGCCCTAACACAGCAGACAATATGAAAACAGGACAGGGTGGTTCCAGTAGATGTCCTAAATACAACACAAGACAGCATCACAACAAATGAAAAAAGACACTAGAATAACCAGATAAGGAACACAAATCTCTAATTTTCAGAGCTATCCAAGAGTTGAAGCAGAAAGCAAACAAAAAACTGAGGAAAAAACAGACAAATTCATGGAAAAGGCAGACAAATCTTTGGGGGAATTCATGAAAATACAGCAACAAAATGTCAAAATAAATTCACAATTAGAAATCATATGAAAACAACAATTAGAAATGCAAAAGATAAACAAGATTTCAGAAAGAGTGTCATAAAAGGACTGAGGAGTAAGTTTGAAATGATGGAACACAGGATCAGCAAAACTGAAGATAAACACTTGGGTACATCTTTGTTTGAAAAAAAGTCAGGAAAAAGAACAAAGAAAAATGAAGAAACCTCAAGAATTACGTGGGATACAATCAAAAGCAAAAATTTGCAAGTGATTGAAGTTCCAGAACAAGGGGAGAAAATGGAAAACACAGACAGTCACTGAAGAATTGTTGACAGAAAACTTCCTTAACATCATGAAAGATGAAAAGCTGACTATCCAAGAAGCTCCATGAACCCCATATAGGATAGACTCTAACAGAATATCACCAAGACATATCATAATTACATTTGCTAAAACCAAAGACAGAGAAAAATTTCTAACAGCAGCTGGAGACAAACATGCAGAGGAGAAACAATAAGACTAATCCCTGGTTATCTGGCAAAAACCATGCAGGCAAGAAGGCAATAGGATGATATATATGTAAAATCCTGACAGAAAAAAAAAATTGCCAACCAAGAATAAAATATCCTATGAGACTCTCATTTAAATATGATAGTGAAATTAGAGCATTTCCAAATAAACAGAAATTAAGCCAAGCAAACAGAATTTAAGGGAATATGTAAAACTCAAACTAAACTTAACAAGAATAATTAAAGGGAGTCATTCAATTTGAGAACAAACAATACCTGACCACAGCGTGAATGTAGGATGTAAGATTGAATCAGCCAGATACCAATCAAGAAAATGAACTCTAAAGGACTATGCAAAACCAAGAGAATTACAACAGAGATTCACAGAGGTTAATCTGTAAACAACAACATTATAAGAACAATAGAAGAGAGAATAAACAGTGTAGATATAGAACTTTCTAATGGAGTTGAAGACAAGTGACAGTACTTGGCACTACCAAGTGACAGTACACTAGTTCAAACCTAGGAAGATGAAGGTAAATTTCAAGGTAACCACAAAGAGGGTTAATAAGCCTACTCATCAAAATAAAGAAGGAAAATGTAAAGTCTCAATGAAAACACAACCTACCGAAATAAAAGAAATGAAAAAGAAATCTACAAACCAAGGGAATTCATCACAGGAGTATAAGAGGAACAAAGAAAATGTGAGTACCAAAAAAATAAGGATTCATCACTATGCTGTTTACAAAAGACACACCACAGAAACAAAGACACCTGGTACTAGTGCAATGACAGAGAAATTGATGGATGAAAGAAAACTGAGAACCTGGATGTAAATCCATCTTTTAAGGTCAGTCACCTGACCTTTGATGAGGGCCCAAAGTTCATCAAAAGAGAAAAGAACAATCCTTTTTGCATATGGTACTGGCAAAACTTGATGTCATCTCATAACATGGAGCTAACTGGAGGTCACTATGCTGAATGACATCAATCAATCACAGAAAGACAGGTGTTATGTGAGGCCACTACTCATGAAATATTTATACATTGAGAAAAACAATCCTTGCTGGTTACCTGGCAGGGGAGAGATGGGGATGGAGAAAAAAAGAACTTGAAGTCGCAGGCAGCTATACCAGTAACTGGATGTTGGGGTACAAAAGGCTGGCTACTTTGTCTTAATTCATGACTATGCTGAAGAGCTATCCCAGCTCCAGAACACCCCAAAATTTGATCTCTGGCCTCTGTTTCAAGTGCAGCATAGTTCATTCCTCTTCTTCTATCTAAACCTGCTTCATTCCTCTTTCCTGCACACAAATACTCATGCCAGAGTTTATTTCCGGGAAACCTAACCCAATAAAACCATATTCAATTTTCCTTGCCTTCCTGGGGACACAGAAGAGCTACATTCTGCTCCTTAGGTCCAATAGGCTCTGAACATGAGTGACATGTGCCCTGTCCAGTCCTAGACATCTAATTACGGGTGTGAATTCTTCACAGTCTTTCTGCCCCGTCAGCAGAGACTCAGATGTGACCTGTTCCACATGATGTGAGGTCTAGTCAGCTGGGATCCCTGAATGACAGCCTCCCCCAGTTCGTCGTTCTGTTCATCTATATTTGACGTGCAGTGATGAGAGACACACAAACCTATATGTTTTGAGGATTTGAGGATTAACTGGCTACCTACCACAGCAAAGCCTACCGTCTCTTGGCTAACAGTGTCCAAAGGTCTTTCCTTCATTATCTCTTGGTAATGTATTATCTTGAGAATCTAAGGTCATCTCTGTGAAAACAGTTCCATTTTCTAAGTTAGTTTTCCCTACACAAATGAACACACAAATTCTGTGCAATTTTTGTGATTATTTTTAAAATGGTTTTCCCCTTCTCACATTTTTCAGCTTATTTTGTTCATTTTGTTTTTTCCATAACTTTTATAAAGCAACACATTTATATTCTTCAGTAAAAAGTAAAGATAATATAACCATATAAATTTATTGTGAAAATGAAATTAAATACAGTAGTTGAAAACCCCCTAGCAGAGTAGACAATGAATATTTGTTTCCTTTCCAATCTTCCTATTCTGAAATTCAAAAATGTTCAGGTAAATACAGCATCGCTTTATATCACTTTATATTTAATCAATTTGATAAGGTTATTTCCACATGGATAATCCCAAGAGAGCTAACTCTTTAAATTCAAAATAGTCCTGGGCATCAAAATGATTTATTTCACAAATGAATCTACAATGTCTAGAATGTTCTGGTATTTATAAGTAGGAATTAAGACTGAGGTTTATAAATAAAATTATTTGTGATTTTCCATTATTTTCTTTCCCATATTGTAAAGCAACCAGGTTCTTTACCTTTTATCCTACTGTAGGATGCTTCTGTACTCAGAATAGCATATTGATGACTTAGAATTGGTGTAGACCAGGGATTGCAAACTGAATGCTAGTGAGAACCAGCCAAGAAATGTAAATAAGCAGACCAATTTTAAGAAAAAAAGAAACTTAATGCACACCCCTCTTGGAATATCCATCATTTTCTCACTTTACTAGAGAATGGCTCCCAAGCACCGAGATTATGATCTTAAAATACCAGCTCCCATAAAAGGAAATAGGATTTCTGAAATACTATTTCCACATTTGGACTGGAAACATACAAGATGAGCTTAGAGCACTTCATCCAACAGAAAGCAAAGGGTCATGTGGTGAACACTTAGGAACCAAACTGAAGAGCCCCCAATGAAAAAAGATGAGGAGATGTCAACATCAATAAGGACAATGTCTGAAATGTATTGAAGTGTAACAAATACGTTTAAATGCCTGAATTAATGTTACTGAAAGTACCTTATCAATTCCAATGTTAGGATGCTAATATTTCATGAGGAACAGGCAAATGTAAAGGACAAACAATTTATCTGGCGTTTCCTGTGAGATCTGTCTGTATTATTAAGTAAACAAATAATAAGCAAGAGTGCATCTTTCTTAGCAGCAGTATCCCAGGTAGTCAGCATAGATGTAATGATATAATCAGACTGTCAACATATTGTGACTTTTAAAGCATTAATGGATCTGGACATTAAGTATTAACGCTAGCAATGAAAGAAAGTGAGCACTGTGCATCTCCTGACAGAATAACACATCACCATCTGTAAAATACTATTCATAACAGTTTCATTTTCAGAAAACACAGATAATACCAAAATAAAACAAACTCATTACCATTGAGTCCATTTGGACTCACAACAACCCTATATAGGACAGAGTAGCACTACCCCATAGGGTTTCCAAGGAGCAAGCTGGTGGATTTGAACTGCCGACCTTTTGGTTAGTGACTGTAGCTCTTAACCACTGTATCTGTAGAAAACCTAAAACCAAACCCACTGCCACTGGAGTCGATTCCAACTCATAGCAACCCTATAGACAAAACAAAAACAAATAAACCTGTTGCCTTCGAGCTGATTCCTACTCTTACCTTACAGACAGAGTAGAACTGCCTCATAGAGTTTCCAAGCAGCGTCTGGTGGATTTGAACTGCACACGTTTTGGTTAGCCCACGTAGCACTTAACCACTAGGCGACCACGGTTTCCCAATAGACAAGAGAGAAGCTAAATGTTACCGCTGGGAAGCATCCGACAAAATGTAGACTGTGAAAAATTCTATCAAGTAAGCAGCCTTTTTTCTTCACCAAGTAAATACCAAGTAGAAACGGGGTGGGAGGGGTGGGGAGGGCTATTAGAAGTGATTTAGATTTATAACGCATGTTAACATTAACTTTGTGAAGGCCTTAATTTGACCCTAGGGTCGCCATGAGTCGGATCCGACTCGACGGCACTTGGCTTGGCTTTGGCAACAAATCAGAAATATGAACACACCGAGAATTTTGTAATATTAAATATTTTTTGCTAATGTTTAGATGTGATAATTATTTTGTGGTTATACTTAAAAAAGAATTCCTATCTTTTATTGTTACATACTGAAATATTTAACAGGTAAAATGACAAGATATCAGGGATTTGCTTTAAAATAATGCTGCGGTAGGAAGTAGGTGGGGGCATAGATGAAACCAGGTTGGAACTGAAGTGATGATAGTTAATACTGGAAATAAACACATGGAGACTAATTATTCTATCTACTAATTATTCTATCTACTTTCCCATATGTTTCAAAGGTTTTGTAATAATAGCTTTTTAAAATTAAAAAGTCTAAATAACAAAAAATTACAGAAGAGATTAAAGAAACATCCTATTTTCCTCTTAATTCTACTGTAAGCAAATCAAAATGACCACAATAGTAAAACACCACTGACTCCCTACCATTAGATTGGGGCAGTGGGGACTGCTGCAGACTATAGAGGAGCCCTGGAGGCACAGCGGTAAAGACCTCCTCTGCTAACCCAAAGGTCAGGAGTTCAAATCGATCTTTTGGTCCTTGGAAATCCTATGGGGTGGTTCTATTTTGTCCTATAGGGTCATAATCAGTCAAAATTGACTCAATGGCACACCAGCAGCACCCAAGTCTCTTGAAGTATTTTCAGGCACCTTATCTTAGCCAGAATCTTGAATTTCTTTGTGTGATTTGTGTGTCTTAATTCACTTTATTGCCTCATATCTAATTTATTTTTCTCTGCCTAGTGTCTCTAGGGAAACCCTAATGATGTGGTGGTTAAGGACTACTGCTGCTAACCAAAAGAAGGTTGGCAGTTCAAATCCCCCAGTTGCTCCTTGGAAATTCTATGGGGCAGTTCTATTCTGTCTTATGGGGTCACTATGAGTCAGAAGAATCTACTTGACAGCAACAAGCTCAGTCTTTTTTTTGTTTGTTAAGTTTTTCTAGACTAACCCTTTGGCTAGAATGACTGCTTGACCTTCAACTCCAGATTTGTTTTTGAAAACTGTTAGATCTTCTAAGAATGATAACCCAATCTAGGCCCGCTTTCAAATATGAACCTCACACAAATCCCTCGGTCTGTCCAGAATTGCTAGCACCCTGCTTTTCCAGGAAGAAGTTGATTTGTAAAGTCATCCTAAATATTACTTAATGTGACCTAACTAGATACAAAGCATATATATCTTCCTCTTTCCCACTCAAGGGGAGCTTCATCCTAGCCTTCACTAAAATACTGGACTCATTTAGATGTATTCTGTTTATTCACAGTCTGTGTCCATTTGGAACATTACTGTCTGCTTGAGTGTAAACACATCTAACATTTGACCAAGAAACCAACCCAGTCACTTCCTTGCACCCACATAGACATATAGTGATGGAATAAGACCTCACATATCTCATTAGGACTTTCAACTTGTTTGCTGTTCTTGAGACTGGACATAATCATAGTTCTAAATGTTGATAGTAGGTTTAATTTGTGTAAACGTTGAGCTTTGTGGTGAATCACAGTGTCCAGATGTTAGACATTTAAAATGTTACTGAAAAACAAGATATTTACTATTAGGAACTTCTGTAATACAGCCTAGTGTGTTTACATGTAAAATCTAATAGAATTACCTCTCTAGAGCAGTTTCTCCATCACTTCCCTCCCTCACTTTGCCACGTGCAGACCAAACACGAACTGTAGCGTACTGGTGTAGCTGGGGCAAAAGTAGCATAGTCTATTTAATCAACAACTCTAGTATTTTAAATATTTTAATATCTAACTACATAAAAATGAAATGAGCTATAAACTCATTTGTAAACTATTCTCCATTTATTATAAAAGCTCATTTCAGTTATCAAAATTTATTAGTGCCTGAATAATAATTAAAATCAAATGAAACTTTGTGCAAGTTACAAATCATTTAATCATCCTTAGCTCGCCTTTCCCACCGTTTCCCACAGATACCTACGTGAGCAGCCAGCCTCTTCTAACTCAGTCTGGTGGGAAGATCCTCCCTTCAATCCCCGAGCCCAGCTATGAGGCCTTGGTGTTCTCATGGTGCCTGATACTGGAGCAGACAGGACAGCTTCAACCAATGCAGCCTAAATAAGAAAAAAGCTCAACGCAATCTCATTTAGAATTAGTTCACATAGGGTATCTTTTCTCCATTAAATACACATTTTTAACTGTAAAAAAGAATCATCCTATTATGTAAGAGGACTTCTCAAAGCATAAGGCAGTATCAATAGAAAACCCGTTAACAAAAGACAGTCTTGGATTTTGTGGTGGTGGAGTAGGTCGCCATGAGTCGGATCCGACTCGATGGCACTTGCCTTGGCTGGCTGGGAGTAGGTATGTGTTAGTGCCATTACTTTGTAAATTGTTTCCTTTTTTATTTTAAAGAATTAAGTGTATACATACTTAATTGGATAAAGCTAGAAAAGGAGAAGCCATTACTTAAAAGCCCTGAAACTATAACAGTTTAGGAGCCTTGATGGATGGCACAGTGGTTAAGAGACTGGCTGCTAACCAAAAAGATCTGCAGTTCAAATCCACCACATACTCCTTGGCAGTCCTATGAGGCAATTCTACTGTCCTATAGGATAGATGTAAGTGGGAATCAACTTGACAAGGATGACTTTGGTTTCCTCTTTCTCATTTTCTCTCTCTCTCTTTCCTTTCCTCTCCCTCCCTCCTCCCTCCTCCCTTTGCTTTCCTTCCTCACTTCCTCACTCCCTTCTTTGCTTCTTACACAGCAGTTGAACTGCCCTCACATTTAAATTGAACCACTTATCAGGTGGTATACTTACAATCAGGCAAAAGAAAAAGACTATAATGTAAAATAGAATGTTAATGTTGGAAAGAAACTGTTTTAGATCCTACCAGGGAATTCAAAAAGGTAAGAATCAATTAAGTTATTTTCCATAGATCAAAAAGATTCAGACAGATACATGTTTATTCACAATAAGGTAGTTGAGGCTAGTTTAAATGATGTTTTTGTCTAGAATTATATGATTTATTAGCAAAGCATCAATTTATTCCACTATTACTGAAAACTGGTTATAAATGCCTTTAATTAGTTAAAATATAGGAAACAGTCATTGTTACCTGTAATATGAAATTTGATAGGTTGATAAAACCCTTAGAGACTTTCGTTTTAGTAGCCAAAATATTAAGCATCATAGAAATAGTCTTGCAGGTTTTTTTTCTTTGTATAGATGGTAACTGTATGCTGAAGAGGCTAAGTGACTTGTCTAGTATCATTCAGTTGTGATTTTTAACCCCTTATTGTCAAACCCATATTAAAATACATTTTTTCAAACTTGTGCTATGCTAACAAATAACCCTTAAATCTTGATGGATTACTACAACAAAGGGTAATTTCTTACTCACTGTAGCTATTGGCTGGAGTTCCTGTGTAGTGCCAATGTACTGGGCTGCTAATTGAAAGGCTAGAGGTTCAAGTCTGCCAAGAGGTGACTCAGAAGAAAGGCCTGGCAATCTAATGCTGAAAAATCTGTCACTGGAACCCCTGAAGCTCTGTTCTGCTCTAACATATGAAGTTGCCTTAAGCTGGCACCAACTCAACAGCAACTGATTTTGTCTGTTGGCAACTGTGCATTGGCTGATTGTGTTCTATGTGTCTGTTCATTTAAAGACCCCGATTGAAGAAGCCCCTTTCTGGAACAAGCCATTTTCATGGCAGAGGGTCAAGAGAGGTTTTAGAGAACTGTACAATGCCTTTTAAATCTTCTGCTCAGACATGGCATATGTTAGTCACTCACATTCTATTGTCTGAGACGACTTGCTTGGGAAACCTACTTCAGTAGGGTAGAAGTTATGGTTTCCTGCGTGGAGCTTAGAGAGAGAACAATCACATGTTGACCACAACAGACCCCTCACACCATCTATTCTCTTCATTCTTTGGGATCCTGAAACCAGTGGGTCCTGTAGGCTAACTGGGTACCACGTCAGATCTGACTTGAATCTTTTGGACAGACTGAAGGTTTTGTTGAGAACTCGGGATTCTGAATACTATTACCCCTGCAGGCGGAAAACTGAATTGTCAGGAAAAAAAAGAAAAACACTGCTGTTGAGTCTGTTTTCACTTACCCTGCAGGTCGAGGTAGAACTGCCCCATAGAGTTTCCAAAAAGCGCCTGGCAGATTTGAATTGCCAGCCTTCTGGTTTGCAGCCATAGAACCTAACAGCTATGCCACTAGACTTATCAAACAGGAGTATATTAACTCTGAGTGGATGCTTCTCTTACACAAATTCGTAAGGAACAAGCTACTTTTTTCAGTGAAGATTCTTTTGGGATGAAAAATCAATGCTTTTTGATTTCTATGATCAAAAAAGGCATTTGCAGTGAATATTCTGATTGCCTTCCAACACCCATTTCAGCTTACCTCCACTGAGTAGCAACAGTGCTGTTTAGGGAACTGATCTTAATGCAAGGGATGGAGCTGATCTAAGGATGCTTCTATTTCCTTTGCCGGTGACTGGTTCGTAATGATCTAATTCTGGCTATTCAGATGCTGGGAGAAGGCTACTGAATGCTTGTGGATAAAGAGTGCTCTTTGCTCTTAAGAGAAAGTAATGAAAATTATCCAATCTCCCATAGGACATGAACTGGAAGTGTGGTATCTCAGCCATCTTGAGATCACAAAACAAGCCAACTATGACTAGCTGAAGACACAGAACTTAGAGAAAAGCAGAGAAATATTTCTAGGATTCTGGCAGAACAAATCCTTCCTCTGGACTTACAGTTATATGAGTAAAATTCCTGTTGTTTTAGACTTCTTCTCAAAAGCAACCTTAGTAATCATGTTAATAGGCTTCTCTCCCCCTACCACATCAAGAAACAAACCCACTAGGGTAGTGTTGCTTTTCTAAGTACTATACGTACTACCTCTTGAGTTCTACAATGAAAAATGTAGTTTATTTTTATTATCATATCGAAACACTTTGTGTATCAGTATAACTAATACAAGGTGTAGGAGTAGGAGCAGCTTTTATGAATTATAATTGGTCAACCTATGGTTTCCTTGGGTTCTGCAGCAACAGATTCAACCAAACAAGGGTAAAAAAATATTTGAGGGAAAAAAAAAAGTTCTGAAAAGCAGGCTTGAATTTGCTGTGTGCTGAACACTATGCTGAATCCACGCAAATGAAGTAATGTGGAGGCACACCCTGCTGCGGCTTTGTGCCAATTCACAGATCCTCATTCTCTCTCCAGCCCTCATGGTTTGAGCATGGTTCGCCTTTCCATCTTGTTATTATTCCCCGAACAATGCAGTATTGTATAACAGTGATTTACACAGCATTTACCTTGTATTAGGTAATATAAGTAATCTAGAGATTTTTTAAAAACACATGGCAGGATATGCATAGGTTATATACAAATACTACCCCACTGTATATAGGGGATTTAAGCATCCCCCAATTTTGGTATCTGAGGAGGTCCTAGAATCAACTACCTATGATACCATGGGATAACTGTACTTACTTAAATGGGAATTTTAAGCAAGTAGTAATTTGTATTCAGCTAGAAATGAGGGAGTAAATAAGAATGATCCATGTATTTCTTGAAGAATATATTAAAAATACTTAGCCATCCATAGATTGCCTATTGTACAGTGTCTTGGCAGTGAACATTTTCCTCAAATCAAGACAATAAATATCCAGATGAGCCAAAAAGTTGTTGAATTAAGAAGCAGAAAGGATTCTTCTTAGTAAGAATAGAACACTAAAATAAATTGAGTGGTATTAAAATCACTGTGTAAGTCTCTATTTCCATCATTTTAAGTGATATGCCAGTTTCTAGACACACAATTAGGACAAAACAGCAAGGCAACTCTGTTACTATAACATATTAATTACAATAAATATAGTTCCTGATCCTTCCATATTTTTACCTCTCCTACAATATATCCATGCCAAGAGTTAATTCCAGTAAATTCCTGCTGTGAATTTAATCTGATATTGTGACCTCCCCCTTTCCAATCAGTATCAGTTTTTAGTTGTTGTTGTTTCTAATAGGCAGCCTGTAAGCTGTACAGATGCAAGTTCCTCGGGGGTGTGGAGCTGACAGAGCACAGTAAGAGAGAAAACACAGTAACAGAGAGACACTCGTGTCTAGACACATCTCACGGATGTTCTAAGCTAGCAAAATAAAACTTCAGTATCAACGACTTACCAAAACTGTCATCTACTCTAAAGAAAAAATTGCATTAGAAAAATCACAAGCAAAGGTTTTCAAAGTTTATATAGGTTAGAAATAGCCCCCCAAGCAATAATATGATTATACTCATAATATGAAGAATAAATTTAAGGTGGAGTTTCCATGACAATGACTAATATTGTTTTTTAAAAGAAACAAAAAAAAATTAGAGACACCATACTAACACACTGTGTATTGGCCAGCGCTGCAAAGGAAGTTGTTCCCAGAAGGCACGAGTCTGAGGGTTTCTGAAGGAAGAGAGGATGGCAGCAGACATCATAGACAAATACAGAAACTGGAACAGGGGAATGTGACATGGACATCTGGCTGTGACATGCGCTACAACCGGAGGGTAGCAACCTGCTCAAAAGAGAATTTGGAGGTTGTGCTATTAACGGTTTAATCTGTAACCTAAGGAGGTTGTTGAAAATCCTGCTGACTTAGTGGTTTAGTGCTAGGGTTGTTAACCAGGTGGTTGGCAGTTCCAGTCCATCTGGTGTTCCTTGGAAACTCTATAGGGTAGTTTTACACTGTCATATACGGTCACTATGAGTTGGAATTGATGCAACAGCAATGGGTTTCTTTTTTTTTTAAAGGAGGTTGTTTACGTTTAATTTCAAAGGTATTTTGTTTGTTTTTCCTTTTATTTTTGTAAAGAGGAAGGTAAAGAAGAGGAGGAATACAGACTGAGATGAAAGTGGAAAGAAGCTATGTGTTCAAGTCTGTATGGCCCATGAAGTCGAAATGTTTCCTTAAGGCCTGTTACAGCACAGGTTTGCTGACCTTGCCCTAGACCTAATTACCAGTGTACATAAGCACAAGGGCAGAGACACACCTTACAAGACACCATAGTAGTCCAGTCAGTAAAATCCAAAAGGTAAGAAACTCTATCAGAAACAACTCGATTTCTTTAAATAATAAATGGCAAGGAAAGACAAAGAGGTGAGATATCTAGACCACAGGAGACTTAAGAAATGTGTCAACCAAACACAAGTGTGGAATGTGTTTCAATCCTGATTTAAACAAGTCACTATTAAAGGGCATCTGAGACACATCTGAAGAAATTTGAACACTGATGAGATATCTGCAATATGGAGGAATTATTGTTACTTGTTTTGATGCCTTAGTGGTATACTGATTATGTTTTTAAGGCACTGTTTTCTGAAATATTTACAAGTGAAATGATGACTATTATTTGCTGCAAAACAGTCCAGCGGAAGGAGGAAAATTAAAAAGACATTAAATAAGTGAAAAAGATGAGGTGGTGATGATTGCATCTGGACTTGGATACTAGGACATAATTTTCACTAAATGCTGTCTTGATGTAATTTTGAGGCCCTTCCTGGAGATCAGTCAGTTTTCCTTTTTGAGGAGCTGATTAAGTAAGTCAACTCTTCACCCACTCACCTTGTTAGGTTTTCACTCTCCTGGGCGACTATGCACACATCCCAGTCACCTGGAACCAGACGTCCAATGACTAAGGACAGTCCCTATGCCCCCATATCCACCAAACCCACTTCCATCGAGTCAGGTGTGACTCATAGTGACCCTGGAGGTCAGAGTAGAACTTCTCCATAGAGTTCCCAAGGAACACCTAGCAGATTTGAACTGCCAACCAAAAGGTTGCCAGACACAGCACTTAACCCACTATACCGCCAGGGTTTCCAATGCCACCATAGACTGTAAAATTATTTAAAATGCCTAGCGCCCAAGTAGCCAGTGCAATCTTTCTAGTTCCACTCTGCAGGCCATATGTAAGCCCTTTCTTAGAGTTCCAACTTGTCGTTACCTTGTCCCCAGGTGTCCTCCCATCTGGCCCAGCATTGTGTCACAGTGTGTGCCTCCCTCTCTCTGGGGCCTGTGAGTGCAATAAACCTAGTTATTTGTCCTCACATCTTGGATCCTTATCCCACCGGTCTGTTACAGTAGGCAGGTGGAGGTTGATTCTCTACTTTTATGTATGTTTGGAATTTCCTACGCCAAAAATCTTTTTAAAATCTCTGAGGTAGGATCTGAGAAATAAGTATTTTTAGCAGACTCCTTATGTGGTACTCATGTAATAACTGTTTGAGAATCATTGCTGCAGTAGCTGAGCCTTTCTAATTGTTCTATAGAATGTGAGTTTTCAACCTGGCATTGGTTGGGCAGCTTCTTCTCACTCCTTTGTAAAATCTTCTATTCACCAACCTCTCGTCACATGCCCCTGCCACGACCTTAGAATTCTTTTCTTTCTGATTTCACCTTGGTGTGTGTTGTATCCTATGTGTGAGTTCTTTCTTTCTTTCTTTTTTTCTAATTAAATACCTCTTTCCCTCCCTCCCACCCTCACAACTGTCAAAAGCTGTTTTCTTCTGTGTTTAAACCCTTTTTCAGATTTGTAGTACAGTGGTCTCATACAGTGTTTGCCATTTCCAAGTGACTAATTTCACCCAAAATGATGCCTTTCGGGTTCTTCCATGCTGTGAGCTGTTTCCCAATTCATCACTGTTCTTTATGATTGCATAGTATAACTCTTCATGAATATACCATGGTTTGTTTATCCTTTCATCCATTCCTGGGCACTTAGATTAAGTCCATCTTTTTGCTATTGTGGACAATACTGTGATGAACATTGGTGTGCAAGTATCTATTTGTGTGGCAGCGCTCGTTTCTCAAGGATGTATTCCAAAAACTAGGATTTCTGGATGACATGGTGCTTCTATTTCTAGCTTTTAAAGAAACTGCCCAAACAATTTCTGAAGTGGCTGTCACATTCTAGCCAGCAGTGTATAAGCATTCCTATCTCCCCACAGCTTCTCCATCATTTATTATATCTTGTTTTTTTTGGACTAAGGCCAGCACTGTTGGGGTGAGATGGCATCTCATCATAGTTTGATCTGCATTTCTCTAAAGGCTAATGATCATGAGCATTTCTTCACATATCTATCTGTTAGCCACTTGAATGTCTTCTTTGGAGAAGTATCTATTCATATCCTTTGCCCATTTCTTAATTGGGTTATTAGTCTTTTTGTTGTTGATGTTTTGGAGATTCTTGTAGATTTTAGAGGTTAGACACTGGTCAAATTTGTCATAGCCAAGTTTTTTTCCAGACTGTAGGTTGTCTTTTAACTCTGTTGGTGAGGTCTTTGGAGGAGAATAAGTATTTGGTTTTTAAGAGTTCCCAGTTCTCTAATTTCTCTCCTAGTGTTTGTGAATTGTTAGTAATGTATCTGTTTATGCCATATATTAGGGCTCCCAGCATTGTCCTTATTTTTTCTTCCATGATCCTTATTTTTTATGTTTTATATTTAGGTCTTTGATCATTTTGAGTTAGATTTTATGCATGGTGTGAGATATGGGTCTTGTTTCGTCTTCGCTGATGGATATCCAGTTATGCCAACACCATTTGTTAAAGAGACTCTTTCCCAATTTATGGACTTTATGTCTTTGTCAAGTATCAGCTGCTCATAGGTGGATGATTTTATGTCTGGGTTCTCAATTCTGTTCCGCTGATCTATGTATCTGCTTTTCTACCAGTACCAGACCATTAGGACTACAGTGGTGGTATAATAGATTGTAAAATCAAGAAGAATAAGGCCTCCCACTTTGTTCTTCTTCTGCAGTAAAGCTCTGTTTATCCTTGTCATTATCCATTTGCATATGAAGTTAGCAGTTTGTTTCTCTATATCATTAAAAAAAGCTATTAGATTTGGATAGGAATAGCATTGTATCCATAGACTGCTTTGGGTAAGCAGTCATTTTTAGAGTGTTGAGTCTTCCTATCCATGAGCAAGGCAGGTTTCTTCACTTATGTAGGTCTCTTGGTTTCTTGTAGTAGTGTCTTGTTATTTTCTTCATATAGATCTTTGATACCTCTCGTTAGTTTTGTTTCTAAATATTTTATCTTTTGGGGGACTATTGTAAATTGTATTGATTTGATGATTTCCTTTTTGGTGTTCTCTTTATTAGTGTAAAAGAATCCAACTTTTTAAAAAAATGTTTGTCTTGTATCCTGATGTTTTGCTGACTGCTTCTGTTACTTCCAGTAGTTCTGGTAGATTCTTTAGGGATTTCTGTGTATGAGATCATATCATCTATAAATAGAGATAATTTTATATCTTCCTCACCAATTTAGATGCCCTTTATTTCTTTATCTTTTCTGATTACTACGGCTGAAACTTCCAGCACAATGTTTGAATATAAGTGATAATAAAGAGCATTCTTGTCTGGTTCCCATTCTCAAGGGGAATGCTTTCCAACTCTATTTAGTATGATGTTGGCTGTTGGCTTTAAATCAATACCCTTTATTATATTGAAGAATTTCTCTTCTATTCCTGTTTTGCTGACAGTTTTCTACATAAATGGGTGTGGACTTTGTAAAATGCCTTTTCTTCATCAATTGATAAAATCAAATGGTTCCTGTCTTTAGTTTTATTTGTGTGGTTAATTCCATTAATTGTTATACTGATGTTGAAGCACCCTTGCATAACTGGCATGAATCCCACTTGGTCATAGTGAATTAATTTTTTTTGATATATTGTTGCATTTTATTGCCTAGAATTTTGCTGAAGACTTTTGCATCTAATTTCATAAGATATATTGATCTGTAACTTTCCTTTTTTGTACTGTCTTTACCTGGTTTTGGTGTCAGAGTTATGCTGGCTTCATAGAATGAATTTGGGAGTATTTCATCCTTTTCTATGCTCTGAAATAACTTTAGTAATAGTAATGTTAACTGTTTTCTAAAAGTGTGGTAGAATTCTCCAGTAAAACTGTCAGGCCCAGGGCTTTTTCTTGTTGGGACTTGTTTTAGTCAGCTAGGGCTACTCTAACAGAAATACCACAGAGTGGATGGCTTTCACAAAGGAAGGTTTGTTTTTATACAGTCTGGTATGGTACAAGTCTAAATTCAGGATGTCTGTTCCAGGCGAAGGCTTTCCCCCCTCATCGGCTTTGGAAGAACATCTGGTATTGTGTCAGCCTTTGTCCAGGGAGCATCTTCGCACAGGAACCTCAGGTCTGAAGGATGCACTCTTCTCCTGGTGTTGTTTGCTTGATGGCGTGAGGGTCTCAGTTCTCTGCTGGCGTGAGGGTCTCTGTTTCTCTTTCCTTTTATCTCTTGTAGGATGAAAGGGTTAAGGGTGGGGCAAGCCACACTCCAGGGAAATCACTTTTGCAGTGGAGCAGGAGGTGATCCATGAAGGGATTTATAGCTCCACCCTAATCCTTTAACACATAGCATAGGAAAATCACAAAATGGAGGACAATCACAAGATACTGGGAATCATGGCCCAGCCACATGGCTACATATATTTTGGGGGGGACACAATTTAATCCATGATAGGAGTTTTTAAATTACCTTCCAAACTCTTCTTTCATGATAAGTTTACTTAATTGTTCTACCTATGTTTTCATTAGTTTATGTAGGTAGTGTGTTTCTAGAAATTTATCCATTTCTTCTCAGTTTTCAAATTTATTGGAGTATAGTCTTTCATAGTATTCTATTATGATTTTTTAAATTTCAGTTGGGTCTGTGTTGTATTGCCCAACTCATTTCTTCTTCAGGTTATTTACTTTCTGTCCTGATTTTCTTCTGTCAGTTTGGCCAATGGTGTATTGATTTTGTTGATCTTTTCAAAGAACCAGCTTTGGGTCTTGTTAATTCTTTCAATCACTTTGCAGTTCTCTCATTCATTTAGTTCTGCTCTAGTTGTTATGTTAGGGTCTGGATTTCAAGACACGACGCAGTTTCCTTGTAAAAGTTACGTTTTATTAAAAAATGTGCCCAGTAGGAAAAGGACTGGTGCACCAGGGACGCACTCCAAACTACGCAGAGCGGAGGCGACCCCAGGCTTCTCTAGCATGTAGTATTTAAGCTATGAAACTGCAAAGTGTGGCGGGAGGGGGGAGCTGACCTTTACATTGATTGGTTGAGGCCACCTGGAATTCCTGTTAGTTGTAAAATGTGGTCGTTAGCAAATGTTTTAGTGGATTGTGGTCAAGGTCTAGGGGTCATTTGCAAGGCTGTCTACAGGCTTTGTCTTGTGACAGACAGATGTTTTGCAAGACAAAGGTGAGATTACTCTATGGTATTTCCACTTTAATACCTTGAATTTTTACTGCATCTTTCCTCAAAATGGAGTCTGAGGTTCAAAATGGAGTTACTTATGTTTCATTTCAACAGTTATTAGTTGCTTTCTTCTGATGCCTGAAGGCATCTTTTTCTGCTCTCTTTCTACTTGTTCCAGTTGTAGGATTAATGCTTTGATTTGGGATTTTCTTTTTGGATGTGTACATTTACTGAGATACATTGACCTCTGAGCACTGCTTTTGCTGTGTTCTGATAGGGAGTGTTTTCATTATCATTTGATTACATGAATTCTCTCATTCTGTCCTTGATTTCTTCTATAACCTAATAGTTTTTGAGCAAGATGTTGTTGCGTTTCCATATGTTTGATGTTTTCTTCTTTCCTTTTTTGTGTTAATGACTTCCACTTTTATGGCTTTGTGGTCTGAAAAGATGGTTTGTCATATTTTGAAGCTTTAAATTTTGTTAAGACTTGCTTTATTGTCTAATATGTGGTATCTTCTGAAGAATGTTCATATGTATTGGAGAAGAGAGTAAACTTGGTTGCTTTTGGGTGGAGTGTTCTGTATATGTCTGTGAGGTCAAATTGATTGGTTGTGGCATTTCGATCTTTTGTGTTTTTATTGAGCATCTTTCTGGATGTTCTGTCCTTCATTGAGAGGGATATGATACCGTGGAGCTGTCTACTTCTTTCAATTCTCTTAAAGTTCATTTTACATATTTAGGAGCCCTATCATTGTGTGTAGATACTTAATATGATTATGTCCTCCTTGTGTGTTGACCCAATCATTATGTAGTGTCCTTCATTAACCACTGTAATGGCTTCCACTTTAAAATCTATTTTATTAGAAATTAATACCTCCTGTTCTGTTTTGAATGTTATTTGTTTGGTATGTATTTTTCCATCTTTTGAATTTCAGTTTGTGTCTTTTAAGTCTAAAATGTGTCTCTTGTAAGCAGCATATAGACTAGTCATCTTCTCTTGTCAGTGCTACCACTCCTTGCATCTTTATTGGTAAACTTAATTCATTTACATTCAGCATTACTATTGAGAAGTGTGGGTGTAGTGCTGTTGTTTTTAGTGCATTGTTGGCAAGTTCTTTGTTTCATCTCATTTTCTGTGCTGAGTCATTTTTCTTCGCATGTTTTCATCTTTTTCATCATTATTTGTTTTGTGTTTGCTGAAACTTTGTGTTTTCTTGATTTTTGTTTTGATATGTAAGTTTGTTAGTTTCCTTTATGGTTACCTTAATAGCTACACCCTTTTTTCTAAATTTAAAACTGTCTTTAACTTCTTTGTACTGTCTTTCCTTCCTCTCTGTATAAAAGATCTAAGACTACATTTTTTCATCCCTCTTTTTGTTATACTGTTGTCATCTTTTACATAATGTGATCTCTGTTTATCTATTTTCAGTGTTTTAGCTTTGATTTATTTTTGCAGTTTCCCTAACTGGATTGATATATGCTTGATCTGTCCTGTATTCTAACCTTGGGTTGTTATCTGATGTTATTGATTTTCTGACCAAAGGACTCCCTTTAGTATTTCTTCTAATTTTGCTTTGGTTTTCACAAATTCTTTAAACATCTTTTTTTCTGGAAATGTCCTAATTTCTAAGAGACAGTTTTGCTAGATGTGTAACTCTTGGCTGACAATTTGTTTGTTTCCTTCAGGGCTTTGTATATATCATTCTTTTGCTTTCTTGCATGAATGGTTTCTGCTGAGTCTTATGTATGCTCCTTTGTAGATTATTTTTCATTTATTCCAAGCCACCTTTAAAATTCTCTCCTCATCTTTAGTTGTAAAAAGTCTGGTTATAGTATTTTATTATAGCACGTTTTGGTGTCTTTCTTTTGAAATCCATCTCATGTGGAGTTAAATGAGCAGCTCTTCATCTTTCATCATGTCAAGGAAGTTTTCTATCAAGAAATCTTCAATAACTCTCCATATTTCCTATTTTGCCCCCTTCCTCCCCCCATTCTGGTACTCCAATCACTCAGATTATTCATCTTGATGCAATCCTGCATAATTCTTAGGGTTTCTTCATTTCAAAAAAATTATTTTATTTTTCCTCAAATATATTGGTGTCAATGTTTTATCTTATGTCTCATTGATTCTAACCTTCATTGACTCAGTTCTGCTCGTTTGACTTTGCATAAAAAACAAAAAGAAACCAAACCCACTACCATCTGACTTCCTATAGAGATCTGTAATTCTGTAATTTTATTATTAATCTTCTTTGTTTCTGAATGCTGTTTCTCTATTCTTTTTTGCAGCTTGCTCAATTTGTCATTATGCTCTGTTGCATTTTTCTTGATCTCCTTCCTGATCTGTTCAAGAGTTCCAAATATAATCTTTTGTATGCTATATCTGATAATTCCTGGGGCACTCTCGTCATCTGGAAAATTTCTTTGTTCTTTTTTTGGGAACTTTCTGAAGCCACTGTGGTGTGTCTGTTTAAGTGATTTGATATTGACTGTTGTCTCCGAGCCATCAGTAAGTTGTATTTATTTATTTTATGGTAGTGTGAGCTAGTGTGATTATTGGCACTTTGAAGGCTCAAACATCCTCAGAGATGGTTAGAACTGTTACTAGGTAGGTGAGCCAGGCATCTGTTTGCTTTTTATGCAGTATACAACTCAAGTGCTCAGGTAGGCAGTTACCAAGTACAGGCTGTCTCCTAAAGTCCTAGATATCCAGAGGTGATTCATATAGGCACAGGTATCTGGCTGCTCTCACTGAGAAAGGCAGCAGGCTGACAGCCATCAATGTCTGTGAGGAAGATGTGTCTCGTTATACCTGAGAAATTGGCCTGAGAATCAGGGAAGGGAGCTTAATAGGTTCAGAAGTACCTAGGACTAGCAGACCTAACCCACAGGATTTGATGCCCACAGCAGACCTTGAAAACAAGCTTGACAAGCAGAGAGGTGGCTTTAGGAGTGTTTCTTCGTCAGTGGGAGAGATCCAGCTGCAGACAACCTACTCGTGCCTCGAAAATCAGTAAGACAGCAGTCTATCACCAAAAGCTAACTGGGACTAGGCAAGGGAAATTTTTCTGCCCTGAGTTCCTGGATTAGGGGAGCCAACAGATCATTTTATTTATGTTTTATTTTCTCCCATGTTTGGTAAATTACTCCCTCACCGAGTCTAGGAGAATGACCTAAGGTGAATGTAAACAGTCCTACTTCCGGTCCACGTAATGGTGTCAGGCTCTGGCGTGAGGTACAGTTTAGATATAGGAGGGAAAGCACTGGGAAAAGGGAGAGAGGTTTATCCCTAAAAAAGATACAGATTCTCCTGTGGCCGATTAGATACAATCTAGTTAGCTTTTGGTGATAGACTGCTGTCTTACTGATTCTCGAGGCACGAGTAGGTTGTCTGCAGCTGGATCTCTCCCACTGACGAAGAAACACTCCTAAAGCCACCTCTCTGCTTGTCAAGCTTGTTTTCAAGGTCTGCTGTGGGCATCAAATCCTGTGGGTTAGGTCTGCTAGTCCTAGGTACTTCTGAACCTATTAAGCTCCCTTCCCTGATTCTCAGGCCAATTTCTCAACTTTCCCTTTGATATTCAGGGCTCCTAGAATGTCAGCTATAACCACTTTTGGGGGGAGGGGGCTCTTTGTTGTTAGAGTGATCACAGGAAGCTTCTAGCTACTCCACCGTCTTAGCCCTGCCTAGTCTTTGGTAAGCCTATCAGTCACCCTCAGTCCTTTTGCCTGTGCCCTCGGTAGGATCAGCTGACATTCTGCACTCACATAATTATGGAGTGCCTCAGGCGACAAGACAAACATAGAACATACCCTTCAGGTCACCAAAAACACTCACTTGATGTTTATAGCTCTGCAGACACTGATGATCTACAGCTTTTATGTCTCCTGGAAATTACCTCTCTAAATTGTCACAACAAGATGTCCATTTGCCCTTTTTTTTCCTCTCTTGAAGTAGCTTACACCTAGAAAGTTAAGACTCCTAATAATAAAGAAGGGTATTTCCTTGTGGCTTATCGCAAACAACTGTTAGTTTGCCAAGGTGTTGGTAACAAATAAGTTTGTGTCAGCTAAGTGTCAGCCAAGCCGCCTTAGCAGACACCAGAAGCACACAGAGGCTCTGGAGCCAAAATATTCCAAACACTGTCACCTTCCCTGGCCTGGTGCCTGACATGATTTCTTTTTTCTTTTTTTTTTTTCTTCTCTTCTCCTCTCTCTCTCTCCCTCTTTCTCTTTCTCTCCCTCTGTCACTCCCTCTATCCGTCTTTGTCTTTCCCTCATTCCGTCTCTGTCTTTCTTTCCCTCAGTCATTTTCTATTTCCTGTCTGTCTTTCTGCTTCTCTTTCATTTCCTTCCTATCCTTCCTTTCTCCCTCTCCTTTTTTGTAGTAATGTTCAGTGAGAAGAACAGTGGTGAACTGGGAATTGAATACATTCATTCAGTTCTATATCAGTCCTGCCAGCACTCATCTGTGTAATGTCTGATACATTCTTTTTAAACCTCAATTTCCTTTTCTGTAGCATCAAGAAATATGATTACACTTCTCTCAAGCCTTGCTACTCAAAATGTGGTCCACAGCCCAGCTGTACAGCCATCACCTGGGAGGTTCCTAAAAACTCAGTGTCTCAGCACCCATCCCAGACCTGCTGGATCGGACTTACCGTTTTGTAAACAGACACTTAGATAATTCCTCAGGTACCATATTAATTTTCTGTTGCTACTGTAAAAAGTCACACAAACTTAGTGAGTTAAAACAACAGAGTTAGAATATTACAATTACGTAGGTCAGAAGTCTGACACAGTTCTTACAGGGCTAAAACTAAGGTATAGGCAGGCATATGCTCCTTTCTGGAAGTCCCAGAGAAAGTCGTTTCCCTGCCTTTTCTAGTTTATAGATGTTGCCCACGTTCCTTGATTTATGATTCTTTCCTCCGTCTTCAAAGCTGGCAGCATTGTGTTTCTCTGACCATTCTTCATAGTCATATCTGTCACTTTGAACCAGGACTTCAAACTTATTTGCATTTCTAACAATTTCCCACTATTGTTAGGTGACATTGAGTTGCTTCGGATTCATAGAGACCCTATAAACAGAGTAGAACTACCCATAGTATTTCCAAGGGGTGGTTGGTAGATTTAAACTGTTGACATTTTGGTTAGAAGCCATAGTTCTTAACCACTGTGCTAGGACTCCAACAAGTTCCATGAGACACTAATACTCTGCCGCTGGTGGTTATTGATCAGTTCTGAGAACGATGAGTATAGTAGTGTTTCTCAGAATTTATTGTACATAAATATCACCTGAAGAATTTGTAAAATGTAATTCTGATTCAGTATATATGGGATGGAAGTGCAAATTCTCGGCAGAGGTTTTGACCTGACCAACTCAGTTCAAACTTCTGCTTTGAACTCAATGAGGAATAGCTCTCCACTTTTAGGGATCAATGTCAGTTAGATCATGTTCATTAGACCAAAGTTTATTAAATTGGGGCCATTAGTCCTTGGATCCAACTCGATGGCACTTGGCTTGGCTTGGCAATCCATATTAATCTCATCATCACATCAAAATCTTTAATATCTGAAATCCCTGTTTGCCATGTAAAGTAGGATATTCACAGGTTCCAGGGATTAGGACATGTGTGTCTTTTGGAGGGTGTAAACGGTTAGGTGTCTTGAAAAGGGGGCCTGCTGATCTACTTCCACAAGTTCACAGCCATTGAAAACTATATGCAGCCTTGTGCTCACCACACACACTAATGTTTGAAAAGCTCTGCACTCACAACTTATTCATTCATTTGACAAAACAGAGAAGTGTAACCCTTATGTTTGTCTACTGACTTCATTGTCCCCAGTGCTAATTTCAATATATCTTAAGGCAACTTATCACTATTACTTTGTTATACAGTTGCTGGAGGTCTCCTGAAACAAGCTAAGTCCCTTTTGTCCTTCTCCACCTGATGATAACTTATCTCCATTGCAGTGTTATACAGAGTGGTAACCCACCCTCCCTGCCTTCCCTGGTAACTTACATGGTAAAAACTTGTTCGTTATTCTTAGAAAAACTCATAGACTCAATTCAGATTGCTGCTTTTCCCAAAAACATAATCAAAATTTCATTATATTTTCTCTTTGTAGCATCACCCGTCTTTTGATCAATTAATCTTTCTTCCTAACTGCAAAAACATTTGAGCCTACCTCCCCAGTCAGCCTGCTGCTCCGTACCGCTCCCAGCCTGTCATTCTTCAAAAGCAGTAAACTTCTGGAAAAACTAATCTGCATTCCACCTCTTCATTCCTCATCACCACATCACTTCTTAACACCTCACAATCTGACACCTGTCTCAAACATTTGACTACAGTTTCTGCCTCTGATGTCACAGTAACCTTCTTTTATGACTGCCAAGTCTCCTTCCTTGTTGCTCATTCTGTTTGATCTCTGTACAGCTTCTGACACTATAACTGGCAATCTTTCTCAATTCTATACCAACATTTTCCCTTTGTTTCTAACCCTCCTTCTTTGCCTCTTGTACTGACTCCACTTCTAAAAATATTTGTTGAACTCCAGTTGTGTTTTAGGAAAACACTGATTCCTACCCTTAAAAAAACTTTGGTCGTTTACTCCCCTACCTAAAATAGACTTTCACGTGTTTCAACGCTGCAGTTGTTTTCTAAAGATTAATCCTTAATAGCCATTTTCTTTTTCATTTTTAAAATGGTCTTTCTCTTAACGATATATTCACTACTACCGATTTCAAATAGTAACTCAGTTCAAACAATGGCCAAGAGGGACAGAGTCAAGATGGCAGACTAAGCCCACGTCTCCTTCTATCCCTCTGGAAACCAAGACCTGAACTGACAATCAAACAGAGCCTTCTGATCACCTCATCAGCCTCAGGACACGGCACAGAGCTGTTAATTGGGACTTCATACCACTCAGCGAAAAACCTCCTCTCTTTCGCTGACTCCCGCTCCTGGCTAGCCCCGGCTCTCACGGACGGAAGGTAAACGCACCGTTTTGACTTTTTTTCCCTCGGTCTCGGCTGGCGGGCGGAGCTGGGTCTTGCCTGGCGGCTGGACTCAGATGCGCTGCTGAGGGGATAGGCAGGCAAAATTCCCATATTCTGAGAGCCAGGCTCGGGACTCTGTTAATTCAGCCATTTTGAGCCTTTCTTTTAGTAGCTGCCTCAGCGGGGTTTGTGTGGAGCTCCGCGGTCAGGGTGCGGGATGCCATGTTGGTACTGAGATTTTAGCGGGACCTCGTTATTAGCCTGGGAGCCAGCGCCTGCAAACGGGACAGCGCTTCTCCATCAGAAAAGTAGTGATTTTGCACAGTGCTGCCTACGTCAGGGGCCCTGCAACAGAAGCAGAGGAATCACTACCTCTGGGCACCTTTAGCCCCTCTATCTGCTGCCTGTGTGGAGGATGCCATCTTGGATACGGTGGCCCAGCTGGACCTAATTCATAGCTTGGGAGCCAGAGCCTGCCCACAGGAGAGCGCTTTTCTATCACAAAACCAGTACTCGATGCAGTGTTGGCTAAGGCTAGGCCCTGTCAGCAGAGGCCAACAGGACAGTAGCATTGCTATATTCTGAACTAGTTTGTTATCATCTGGGGTTGGATATAGTGGCGCTTACTTTGTCAGGTGAGAAGAGGGACCTCTACACCTGAAAACCTAACTGACTTGTGAACTGGTTAGGTACCTTTTGCTTTACATTTGAAGACAGCCTAGAGAAACATTTGCAATCCATCCTCACAATACCTCTTCCAGCCTCTATATACTCACATGGGACCCAAAAAGCAACAGACAATTGTGGCATACAAGCAATCACTCATGGCTTCAGAAGGCTCCCAAACAAAGCAACCATGGAGTTTTCCAGATGAAGAACTTTTATGAAAGCATCAGGAAGTGAGTACAAATTGATTATATACAGAGCCCTTCTAGACCTTATACAAAATGCAGCAGAACGAAGTGAAAAATTAAACAAGTTGTTCAATCTGATGGAGCACCAGTACTCTGAAATCCAACAGATCAAGAAGAAAATCAAAGACATAGAACCTTCCATGCAAAGCAGAGAAAACAGAATGGAACAAATGGAAAAAAGAATTTCTGACTTGGAAGACAGAGCTACTGATGCCAGCGTCTATGAGCAGAAATCAGAAAAAAGAAACAAGAAAAATGAAGAAACATTAAGAAGCATGTGGGACTCTATTAAGAGGAACAACCTTCGATTAATTGGAGTCCCTGAACAGGGTGAGACATCTGAGAACACAGAGAGTGTTGTTGCTGAGCTACTGAAAGAAAACTTCCCAGAAATCATGAAGGAAGAGAATGTAGACATCTCAGATGCGTATCGTACGCCACCCAATATAGATCTCAAAAGAAAGACTCCAAGACATATTATAATCAAGCTTAACAAAATGAAACACAAGCAGCAACTCTTAAAGGCAACAAGACTCAAGGCAAAGCTAACATTCAGAGGGAAACCCTGTAGGCTTTTCTCAGATTTCTCAGCAGAAACTATGTTGGCCCAGAGACAGTGGCATGACACATTCAAAGTCTTGAAGGAGAAGAACTTCCAACCAAGAATTATATATGCTGCAAAACTGTCTTTCAAATATGAAAATGAAATTAAGACATTCCCAGATAAACAGAAACTCAGAGACTTTGTAAAAACCAAACCAAAACTACAAGAAATACTGAAAGAAGTTCTTGGCTCTGGCTTAGAAGAATGAAACCACTAACTTTATATTTTAGAATTACACACTACTCAATACTCATTTAGGGAAGGGTCCAAAGTAAATCACAGCTTTGATATGGAAAGAAGCAATCCAGTGATCATCATGAAAACTATGGTGTCATCATAATAAAAAGAGGGATATACTACAGTCATTATAGTCCTTCCAGATGGAAAGGAAGATGACCAGACTGGTAGTAATTAAAATTGGGTTTATAAATAGTTTATTAAGGGGGTTCATAGGGGCACTGTAAAGCACAACAAAGATGTATCATACCATTTCAAGAAATCTAACACACGAGTCTCAACAACTACAAAACCAGCTCTGAAAAACGTGAAAAATCAAATCACAAAAAAGAGTGTCCCAGAACAGATTAATAAGATCAACAGAGAAAACATCAACATAAAAATAAACATATCACAATGGCAGCGGTGAACACATACCTATCAATAATTACATTGAATGTGAATGGACTGAATGCTCCAGTAAAGAGACACCGAGTGTCATCTTGGATCAAAAGACACGACCCATCCATATGTTGTCTACAAGAAACTCACTTGAGACCTAAAGACAGGAACAAACTGAAAATTAAAGTATGGAAGAATATATATCAAGCTAACAATGAACAAAGAAGAGCAGGGGTGGCAATTCTAATCTCAGACAAAATCAATTTTTATGTCAAATCCACCATCGTGGACAAAGATGGTCACTATTTATTGCTGAAAGGTTCAGTACACAGCAAGACTTAACTATATTAAATATTTATGCACCTAATGCCAGAGCACCTAAATATGTCGAAGAAACACTGACTACGCTCAAAAGAGAGTTAGATGACTCCACAATAATAGTGGGAGACTTTAACACTCCACTCTCATTACTAGACAGATCATCTAGAAAAAAGCTCAGTAAAGATACAGAAGACCTCATTGACACAATTAACCAACTAAACCCCATTGATATATACAGAACCTTTCACCCATCAGCAGACAACTACACCTTCTTCTCCAGTGCACATGGAACATTCTCCAGAATTGACCACATGATAGGCCATAATGCAATGCTCAACAAAATCCATTGAATAACTGCAAAGCATCTTCTCAGATCATAAAGCCATCAAAGTTGAAATCAATAGCAGAAAAAACAGAGATAGAAAGTGGAACTCTTGGAAACTGAACAACATCTTGCTCAAAAAAAACATGGGTTATAGAGGAAATCAGGGATGAATTAAAGAAATTCATGGATTCCAATGAGAACGAAAACACTTTCTACCAGAACCTATGAGATACAGCCAAAGCAGTGCTCAGAGGTCTGTTTATCTCCATAAATGCACACATCTGGAAGGAAGAAAGAAACCAAATTAAGGAACTAACTCTACAGCTTGAACAAGTAGAAAGAGAACAACAGAGGAACCCCTCGGGCACCAGAAGAAAGGAGATCATAAAGATTAGAGCAGAGCTAAATGAATTAGAGAATAGAAAAACAATTGAAAAAATTGAAAAGACCAAAAGCTGGTTTTTTTAACAGATCAACAAAATTGATAAACCACTGGCTAAACTTATTAAAGTAAAGCAGGAAAGGAAACAAATAACTCAAACTAGAAATGAGAGGTGAGTTGTCACCACAGATGCAACAGAAATCAAAAATATCATAACAGAATACTATGAAAGACTGTACTCTAACAAATTTGAAAACTTAGGGGAAATGGACCAATTCCTTGACTCATACCACCTACCCAAATTATCACAACATGAAGCAGAACAACTTAATAAACCCATCACAAAGGAAGAGATTGAAAAGGTCATCAAAACACTGCCAACCAAAAAAAGTCCAGGCCCAGATGGCTTCACAGCAGAATTCTACCAAGCATTTAGAGAAGAGTTATCCCCAATACTACTGAGACTATTTCACAGTATAGAAAGGGATAGAGTACTCCCAAACTCATTCTATGAAGCCAGCATAACCCTGATACCTAAGCCAGGGAAAGATCCAACAAAGACAGAGAACTATAGACCGATATCACTCATGAACCTAGATGCAAAAATCTTCAACAAAATTCTGGCCAACAGAAACAACAATATATCACGAAAATAATCCATCATGACCAAGTGGGATTCATACCAGGGATGCAAGGCTGGTTCAACATCAGGAAAACAATTAATGTGATAAACCACATAAATAACACAAAAGACAAGGATCACCTGATTTTGTCCATTGATGCAGAAAAGGCATTTGATAAAGTCCAACACCCATTCATGCTAACAACTTTAGCAAAATGGACATAGACGGCAAATACCTCAACACAATAAGGGCCATTTATACAAAGCCAGTTGCCCACATCATCCTGAATGGAGAGAGACTGAAAGACTTTCCCTTGAGATCAGGAACTAGACAAGGATGCCCACTCTCACCTCTCCTTTTCAACATTGTGCTAGAAGTTCTAGCCAGAGCAATTAGACAAAACGAAGAAATAAAGGGCATCTGGATCGGCAAAGAGGAAGTTAAAATCTCCCTGTTTGTAGATGATATGATTGTATATGCAGAGAACCCCAAGGAATCTATAAGTAAGCTACTCAAACTGATAGAAGAGTTCAGCAAAGTCTCAAGATACAAGATAAACATAAGTAAATCAGTAGGATTCCAACAACGAGACTGTTAAGGAGGAAATTATCAAATCAATACCATTTACGATAGCCCCTAAGAAGATAAAGTACCTATGAATCAATCTAACCACAGAAACAACAGACCTTTACAAAGAGAACTACAAGCCCTTACTACAAGAAACTAAACAAGACTTAGATAAATGGAAAAACCTACCCTGCTCATGGATAGGAAGACTTACATTGTGAAAATGTCTATTTTACCCAAAGCAATTTATTTATATAATGCAATCCCAATACAAGTTCCAGCATCATTTTTTAATGAGATCAAGAAACAAATCACCAAATTTGTTTCGAAAGGGAAGAAGCCCCGGATAAGTAAGGTACTACTAAAGAAGAAGAACACACTGGGAGGCCTCTCCTTACCCAACCTTAGAACATACTACACTGCCACAGTGGTCAAAACAGCCTGGTACTGGTACAAGAACAGACAGATCGATCAATGGAACAGAATTGAGACCCCAGAGATGACACCATCTGCCTATGAACAGTTGATATTCAACAAAGGCCCTAAGACATTAAACTGGGGTAAAAACAGTATCTTCAACAAATGGTGCTGGCAGAATTGGTTATCCATCTGCAATAAACTGAATCAAGATCCATATCTTACACCTTATACAAAAACCAACTCCAACTGGATAAAAAACCTAAATATCAAACCTAAAATGATAAAGCTCATCCAAGAAAAGGTAGGAACAACAATGGAAGTTTTAATACACAATGAGGACAGACTCCAAAATCTGTCAAAGAAACCTCAACCAACAGAAGAGAAAGTAGATAAATGGGAACTATTAAGAATCAAACACTTTTGCTCATCCGAAGACTTTATTAATAGAATTAAAAGAACACCCACAGAGTGGGAAAAAATATTTGGCAACTCTACGTCAGATCGATGCCTGATCTCCATAATCTATAAGATACTACAAAATATCAATAAGAAGAAGATAATCCGTCCAATTAAGTGATAGGCAAAGGAGATGGACAGACACTTCACTGAAGAGGAGATCCAGGCAGCCAAGAAACACATGCGGACATGTTCACGATCTTTAGTTATTAAAGAAATTCAAATCAAGACAACAATGAGATACCATCTCACCCCAACAAGATTGGCCGTGATCCAGAAAACACAAAACAACAAATGCTGGAGAGGCTGTGGAGAAAGTGGAACCCTCCTACACTGTTGGTGGGGTTGCAAAATGGTCCAGCCTCTTTGGAAGGCAATCTGGTGCTTCCTTAAAAAAATGGATATCGATATACCATTTGACGCAGTAATTCCGCTACTTGGAATATATCCTACAGATTCAAGGCCTTTCACACCAACGGACACATGCACCAGAATGTTTATCGGAGCACAGTCCATGATAGCAAAAAGATGGAATCAACCCAGATGCCCAACAATAGAAGAATGGATAGGTAAACCATGGTACATATACTCAATGGAGCACTATGCAATGATAAAGAATAACGATCATTCCAAGAAACATCTCCTAACCTGGTTTCAACTGGAAGACATTATGTTGAGTGAAAGTAGTCAGTGACAAAGGAACAAATACTGTATGAGACCTCTACGATAAGACCTCAAAAACAGACTTGTGTATAGAAGAAAAGACTCTTTGACAGCCGCAAGGGAGGGGAGGGAGGGAGGGTGAGGGGGGGAGGGTTTAGTTTAGACAGTTACTAGAAATCTAGTTGGGAGAAAGCGGTGATAGCACACATTAGAAACAAGAACAACATTAAGTGGATTTCAGCATAACTTGAGTACTCCTTCCATCTTGACTCAATACTGCAAGGATAGAGTAGCTGGGGCTGGGGGCGGGGGACCGTGCTCTTAGGTGAATTCCAGGCCAACTGGCACAACTAGCGTTTTGCTAAGAGAGCTCTCTGCACCCCACATTGGTGAGTGGCGTCTGGGGTCTTAAAAGCTGCCAAGCTGCCATCCGAGGACACAGCAAATGGTCCCAACTCAGCAGGAACGGATGCTCACCAAGGACCAAAATGACACGCGGTAAAGACAACCGAGAAGACAGAGAGACCCACAAGAGTGGATGCTTACATCGACTTGGGACCGGAAGAACCGGATGGTGCCCAGCCACCACCAGTGATAGCCACGATGGAGCTCACAGAGAAGAGTCTCACTGGCAACACAAGAATAAAAAGGGATGCATCATGAGATCTCCAGTAAAAGACCTCAATTGATGGTCCAGCGGTTTGGGGGTTCCTCTGAGAGCATGGCCCCCAGCCCTGATGCTGCCCTTTCCCATAAATTATAACAAAGGTCCACTCTTTGGACAGGAATGGATTGGACTTGGCAATGCAGAGTGACCACGTATTGGAAGCACTTTGTGGTTATAAACATCTACAAGATTTCATCTTGCTGACCTCTGGCTGGAGGAAGCGGAGTGGATGGAGAGGAGGGGAAAGGAGGCTGTTGGGAGGATGAGACATGTGTGGAGCAGAGAAGAATAGTGTGCAGTCACCAGACAGGGAGAGCAGTGGAAGCTGCATATAGGTGGGCATGTAAATTTATACGTGAATGTACATTTTCACTCAGTTATGTTAAATAAAAAAAAAAAAATATTCAAACAATGGCCAAAACTTTATTCTGGCTGTTATTTCTCTCCAATTAGTTTCATAAAAACTTTCTACCAGCATATCCTCCTAATATTTTATAGCCAATATGCCAAAAGCTAACCTCAAATCTTTCCACAAGCTAACAGAGCGTGCTTCCCAAAATTGCACATCGAAATATGTAATATTAAATGGCTTGGTAGAATTGATCACTAGGTTAAAACCCAAAATACAAGTTTTAATGTGGATGAAACAAATTAACTGTACAAATACAAATTATGAGAGCTGAGTTCTTGCTAAAGAATCTAGGAAAACAGATAAAAGACTAATTGAAAACCTAACAGATCTTAGACTTCATTAAGGTAACACAGTATCTAAAACAAGAGGGGGGAGGGTTCCATTGTCCTCGAGGTGGAAGATACTGCAGCCTGGCCTTTGAGATGGTTAAAGGATTCCACCAAGCAATTAGAATGGAAGGAACCTGGAAATGGTTTCTCACAAGGCAATTTTGTTTTTCTTTATTGTAATTTAGATAAGGTTTACAGGGCAAACTAACTTCTCCTTAAACAATACACATACTGTTTCATGACACTGTTCACATCCCACATGTCACCACTCTTCCCATCTTGACCCTGGGTTCCCTATCACCAGCTTTCCTGTCCTCTCCTGCCTTCTTGTCTTCGCCCCTAGACTAGTACGTCCGTTCAGTCTCATTCCGTTTTGTAGCCCTGTCTCATCTTTGGCTGAAGGATGAAACTCAGAAGTGACTTCGTTACTGATCTGTAAGCATATTTAGGGGCCAGGCTCTTCGGGTTTCCTCATTCTCTCTCAGACTAGTAACTCTGTTTTATTGTTGTTGTTCTGTGAGTTAGAATTTGTTCTACATTTTCCTCCAGCTCTGCCTGGGACCCTGTGTTGCGATCCTTGTCAGAGCAGTCAGCGGCGGTAGCTGAGCACTGTCTAGTTATGCAGAGCTGTGGCCGAAGCTGTAATTGTGTTCCATCAGTCCTTTGGATTAACCTTGCTCTGTCTCTCTTTTTCTTCATTTTTCCCTTGCTCAGACAAAGTATGACCAGTGCATCATCTTAGATGGCCACTCATAAGCTTTTAAGACCCACAGACACTACTCATCAAAGCAGAACATAAAATGTTTTCTTCATAAAGGATGTTACACCAATGGAGACCATGGTCTCCACAGCCTGCAGCCTCATTATACAGTCTCTCAGTGCTTCTGTTACTTGAGCAAGCTGTGCTGGCTTCCCTATGACATCTTACTCTTTACCAAAGCTATCACTTGCCAATTGTTTGTTTAGTGCTTTTCCATCCCCACCCATCCCCTCCCTCATAACTATCAAAGATTGTTTCTTTCTGTCACTCTTTCCTTTTTGTCTGCTGTCCTTTATACCTGTTTTTATAGTAATGATCGCATACCTTATTTGTTCTTTTGTGATTAACTTATTTCACTCAGAAAAGTACACCCAGATTCATCCATGTTGTGAGATGCTTCCTAGAGTCATCATTGTCCCTTATCATTTTATGGTATTCCATTGAATTCATGCACCATCGTTTGTTTATTCGTGCATCTATTGAGGGGCACCTAGGTTGTTTCTATCTTTTTGTTACTGTGAACAATGCTGCAATGAACATGAGTGTGTGCATGTCTGCTCATATGACAGCTCTTGTTTCTCTAGGATGTATTTCTAGGAGTGGGATTTCTGGACTTTGTGGTGTTTCTATCTGTAGCTTTCTAAGGAAACACCATATCATTTTACAAAACAGTTGCACCATTTTGCCTTTGCATCAGCAGTACATAAGAGTTCTAACCTTGCCACAGCCTCTCCAACATTGTAACAAAACTTTTTTTTTTTTAAAGGAAATACTTTAGAGTCAAAAGGTAGCCTCAAGTGTTTGAAAAACTAACATATGAAAATGTAGCTATAGAAGGCAAACCAGGTGGTAGATTTTGGCTCAGAATATGGAAGACCTTTCTAGCTGAGATGGTAAATAATATATATATATATATAATTGCCATGCAATGGCTCCTGTATCACTAAAAATGTCTGCGCATTTGGAAGCTGCATTAAAGAAAAGTCATCTCACTTGAAAATAAAATCGATGGACTTAGAGTTCCAAGAGTCCTAAATTCAAGTATTGGCTTACTAAAGACATCTTCAGAATGTTATTTTATCTTTTGGAGTCTCACCCTACTCATATAAAAACTCAAATTATGTTATCTTGTGTCTTGTGATGATTATAAATGATATATATGAATCATTTGGCCTTCATATAATTTTTAACAATGAGTGGAAATTTTTACTAAATTTCCTTTAAACTCCTCTCTAATATTTGCTGAGATCCCAGTCAAAATGTATAAAACTGCTTAAATCTACTTGTTTTTCTACATCACAGAAGAGTTATTTTATTCCCATTGCACCAAAAGAGGGATAACACTAGTGTCAGATGATGGTATCTGGTACCTTCCCATGGATATTAAATAGCATCCCTGCCTGCACTCTGCAACTTCAATAGTTTCCTTTCTAGATATTCCATCAAACAATTCTACAAGGTCTTTGACTATATCAGTGTATTTTATGTTCCATTCTGTTTCCCTTAGATGAATTTTGAGTTTGTAGGATAATTTATCATTGTTGAGATTTTTCCAGAGTTTGCTAGTGAAGGTGGCTTCCTTTTCCCATCACCACAGTCCCCTCAGTTTCATTGCCCAGCGCTATATGTTACCATGGTCCCCTCCAAAAACGTGTGGAAGATCAATTTACTGATCTTAAAAAAGAAGTGCTATCAAGTTAATTTTGACTCATAACTACCTCATAGGACAGAGTAGAACTGCCCCATAGAGTTTACAAGGAATGGCAAGTGGATTTGAGCTATTGACCTTTAGGTTAGCTGCTAAGAACGTATCCACTGTGCCGCCAGCACTCCTTAGTGCTCTCAGAGAGGCCAAATCATTCCTAAGCTCCAGGATATTGACCCTTTGACATCTTCACATGTACACCTTCAACCCCATAACAGACAGAAAAGAAACATCTATTGCAACAGAGTGACCTGGTTTGTTTGTCTTTGCCATTGGCCTGAGACTCTGTAAAGTACTGAGAGGGCTTATTTCCCGTTCAGGCTTTTCTCTAAATTATAGGTATAATTTCTTCATGCCAAGTTAGGACACTTCAACAGTTTGCATTTTTCTTTTTTTGAATTTTTAGGTGAGATAATAGTATTCATTGTGTATGCATGTGTGCATGTGTGTTTCATAAAAATGTATATTTTGGGACTATATATGAAATATTAATTGAGAAAATTATAAATTGTTTAGGATAATAAAGCTGGGAGATGAGTATATGTGGATTCCTGATATTAATCTCTACTTTCTTGTGAGTTTAAAAATTCTGTAATATAAAGTTATAAAATATTTATGAGTAACCTCCCCCCACAAAAGCCAGCTGCCATCGAGTAGATTCTGATTCATGTGACCCTGTAGACAGCAGAACTGCCTGATAGAGGACCACAAGGATTGCCTGGTAGATCTGAGTTCCTGCCTTAACCCTAAATCACTACACCACCAAGGTTTCCATATTTAAATGTAGCATACCGATATTTAACTAGTATTATTAAAAGAGCGAAATAGGCAAATGTATTTTGCCGGCTACCTGTTTCTTAAAACCGCAGTTAATTCACTTCAATAGCTTTGTGATTATTTGATCTTGAATTTGTCTCTATTGCTATGCCTGTCTCTGTTAATCCTAAATTGCTCCCTTTGGAGGAGTGGTTGTGCGTTATCAAAAACCCCACAAATTCCTAGACTTTGGGACTCAACAAGTAAATAACCGAATGGAAAAATATAATGAACCCTCCCATATAATTAAGTTTCAACACTTCTTAAAGGTTTATTGTGAGGATTAAGTAAATGTAATAATTTATTGAGAAATACTCGGGTTTCAGAAGAAGTTTTATTTAATACAACTGCTAATATTTTAAATGTTGCCTCCTTCTTCCTCATTATTATTTCAACCCAGTTTTCTACGTGGCCTTGGAAAATCTTATACAGCATGTAATAGGAGAAAAAAAGAGGTTCTTATCCTTTTTCTCCATTTTTAAATCAGTAGGGTTAAGGAATGGTAAATATCTGTTATAGTCGTTAGCTTGGTTAAATCGGTCCCCTACTCCTGGTGACCGCAAGCACTGTGAAGCAAAACGCTACTTAGAAATGCTGCCTGGTCCGGTGACATTCCCAAGACTGGCTTGAATCAGATCATTGTGTTCCACAGAGTGTTCAGTGACTGATTTTTGGAAGTAGATAACCAGGCTTGACTCTCAAGTCTGTCTAGGAAGCTTCATTGAAACCTGTTCCGCATGGGAGCAAGAGGCAAAACTCCACCGACCAATAGGTGGTGGTTGTGCAGGGAGTACATTGGCTGGGAGTCAGCCTAGATCTCCCTCCTGGAAGGCATGCCTTCTACCGCTGAACAGCCACCGCCTCTGAACAGCCTTTTTTTTTTAAATTGACTTCTATATTGGCTGGCTCTATGTGAAAAATGACCTGGGAGTAAAAAGTCACACATCACCTTATATAGATTAGCATGTGATGACCTGATTCATTAGCAAGAGATTTTCCAACGAAAGAATTAATTTAACCAGCTGAGTTCTTAGAGCGTGAACTCAGATCTTAATACTGCAGGTCATTCATATGTCTTATTCAATTTACTGTGACAGAATACTGACTAGATCACTGCAAAAGAATTCACATGTATAGCATTAAAATTTTTAAATAATATATTTTCTGTAATAGTTTCCTCTAAAATATATTAAATTGCTAATATCATCCGTCATATTCAAGCAACTTAAAATCTCTTCTCTTTCTCATATACAACTCCTGCTGAGCTAACGGTTTTGTGTTTTCATCTTGCTATTTATAATACACTGATTTTTTTTACTAAGAATCTTTGATTTAATCCATGAAACTCAAATCAACCACCTGAGCCCATTGCCAATATGAAGTAGTACTGTTTTAATGTCATTATTTAATCACAGAAGTATTTTCTGGGTACATGTTAATTTAAAAATTATATATAAGTAAAACTCTTCAAGATTTCCAGATTGAAGCCCACAAGAATTTTTGGTACTTTTATAAACTCCAGACAGATTGCCTAAGAAATGAGTGTACATTTTATGGGGAGGAAAAAAAAAAGCCTCATATTTTTCAATAAATGTAAAAAGCATAATTTGGAAATTTATTACATTTGCTTGCCTTTACTATGTCATCAACCTTGGCTGCACATTCTTTGAATTGTAGTAAAGAATTTAGCTGTCTAGACTCAACAAAATAAGAACACAGTGCCTACTTCTAGAAAATCACTGAATTGTGTTAGCCAATAGCAAGCAGAAAGATCATCCTGACACTTTAGCTTGATTTCACCGAAGGAATCTAAAACTGAAGGTCTGTCTTTGTTTCACATTTGCTGTCTTACCTTTTCTTTTCTATAAATAATGTTTTTTAAAAGAAAAACCACCAAGAAATGCAGAGCTTGGTGTAAAATATTTCACATTGATACATTCACATAGAATAATTTTATATGCAATATACAGTGGAAACTGCTGAACAAGTCTAGAAGCAAGCAAAGTGTTTTCCCTGACCTGCATTTGGACAGCCTCGGTGTAGCCTCCCCTGTATTCTGTTAGTATCACAGTCTTCTCATGGTAGAAGATATTAGAGGTGGCACCTGGTCCCGTGTTTAATGGATACAGAACCCAAGCACTAGATCAGAGGAGAAATGTGTCTAGTGTCACCCAGATAGTCAGTGCTCACTTGACTCAAGTGCACTGACATTCACAGATTTCTTCCTTAAAAACTGAATGGGATGAAAAGACTTCTGTACAGGAAGGGAAAGGGCAGCTAAACTCATGATGTTATTGTTATGCTGCTACGGAGTTGATTCCAACTCATAGTGACTAGAAATGACACAGTAGATCTGCTCCACAGGTTTTCCCAGGCCATAATCTCCATAGGAACAGGTCTCGAGGTCTTTTCCTCACTCCCCAAATAGCTGGTGAGTTCCAGTTATCATACTTTCATTTAGTAGTTCAATTCTTAACCAATGCACCGCTAGGGTTCCTTCAAATTCGTAATAGGTTAGTTTTAAGTGAAAGAAAAATGATTATTTTAATGCATGTGTATCAAAGTCATTTGGCTAGTAGAGATTCCTTAAAATGCAAAGCCCTTAAATTCAGACTTTACCATCTTTTCCTTTTGGTAAAAATTATGGAACATATGCAACCTTTGTTGTGGTTAACCATGATAGAAAACATAGAAGCATGCCTTACAAATCCTCTAACGGGATTTTTAAAATCCTCATGGAAATTCCTTAAACTGAATTATTAAACTCATTTTGTCATGCTCTATTGATTTTGCTTCCTTGTTAATACAATAAAATTCAAATCTTATTATCTTAAGTGCAGACCTACCATGAAAGCTTTCTAGGTCCATGTGCAACAGATGACTCCCATTGTATGTGACAGGCAATTCAATTACAAAGCAGCGAAGTCTTTAGCTCCATCTTGGCTGCTGGAAAGGCATTTGAAGAAAACTAAGCTTTCTTTATGAAATCTGTTATATACGGATATTGAAAAGCCTGGAATTCTGAAGAAAACTGGACTGCTTAATGACAGCCCCAATAAACTAAACTCTGACAAGGCTTTCTTTTTTAATTGTGACTTTTCTTTTAGCATTAATACTCATAATCCATTCTGTACAGTCTTCATGAAGGAATCTCCCTCCAGTGTGTGCATGCACTCACACACACACACACACACACACCCCTGCCACCATTCCAGCAGTTCCTCATAATTCACATCTAAAGTTCAGTATCACTAAAGAGAAGAGTGGAAACGCATTTATTTGCCTAGAGATATGAAGATTTAGTAGAGATTGGTGTACCCATTCACGGAATTTATTTGAAATTTCATGTTTTAAAATCCCACATTTTGTTCTTCTGATTACTGCAAATTTTGCGTTTGATTCCATAACATCCTCATATTTTAATATAAACATTTTGTGTCAAGAAACTAAGAAGTTACTCAAACTGATGTTCTGAGAAGATACATGTTCCATGGCTTCACCTACCCACTAATGCTAGTCATGAACATGCAATCTGAAAATACAAGATGTATGCTTCAGAAAAACTGAGCTGAGACTTGCTATAATCTACAGAATTGTCAACCTCAGTTTTATTAGGCTTCTAAAGAAACAAGGCCAAGTACATGGGACCCAGGGAGGAGGTGGGAAGGCGATCCATTTGCAAATGGTAGGCATTACTCTCAGGGCAGGCAGGTAGGCAAATGTTGGGAAAGTCATTCGCTGTTTGTTTACTGACTCCTAAGCTCCAGGCACTGAGCTGGGTAACTAGCTAGAATCATAAAGACAGATAAATTACAGGTACTGACTAAAGAGGTTTACAGTTTAAGTGAAAGAAGAGAGACATTTGAGCTGAAAAGCTGAAGAGATGTACGAAGGGGTCTGGAATTGAGGAAGTGATGAAAACTAAGGCAGTGGCAGTGAGATGGAAAGAAAATGCCATCAGTTCTGTCTTTTCTATTATTTTTAAATTTCATCAAGATTAACAGGATGGAGGCTGGAAAAAGTTAAATATAAGCAGTCAAGAAAGATACCCCTTGATCTCTGATTTGAGCAAGTCCGTGTGTAATAGGCAGGAACACAGGGAGACAAACAGAAGAGTTTGTGGAATTTAGGGGGAAAAAATTGATACGTTCTAGTCTAGAGAAGCTGGATTTGCAAAATTAATGTGTACAACATTCCGGTAGGCTTATAAATCTAACGGGTGATACAACTGAACTAGAGATTTGACTGAGGAGTTTCCGGAATAGAAGAACTATCAATTAAGTTCACGAACTCATCCTAGAAAAAGTGCTACATACCTCATTGCTTAACATCACAACGATTTTGGAATACTTTTTCTGCAATGGACATTAGAGCTATCCTTATATTACTCTTTACATCCTGAATGTCATCAAAATCACTTACTTTCAGTATTTCTTGTATCTTCGGATAAAGAAAAAATGTCACTGGGGGCCAGTGTTCCAATACAGTGTTCACTGGCTAAAAACTCCCTCAAAGACAATTAGACAATTAAATTCATGAACTTGCCACAGTGCACCATGACGAATGGACATTCCGAAAAGAGTTCCAAAACAGCTTTGAAGGCTGGACCGGGTGCTGGCATCACTGCATAGCTCCCGAAGGGGAGCACTTCGAAGGGGGCCGTGGTGATATTCACTGATGAGGTACGTAGCACTTATAACAATTAAGTTCTCAGATTTAATGGTTGGGCCTCTTAAATCTAAGTTTTTGAGTTTTCAGAACACATTTTCTTGATGAAGTAAATTTGAGATGTCAAGCAAGCCAGCAAAATAGATGGTATAAAGTATTCAATTAAGTTTATAGGTCTAGAGATTCGAGCTAGAGATTTTTTTGTCTAGGACTTTTTGTACTGTAAATGGAATTGGAGCTATGATAAGGAATAACGACTACTTTGAGACAATGTGTAGAATACAGTGTGAGAGAGTAAACACACAGCCCTGAGGGAAATCGTCCTTTTGGTGGATGGGTAGAGGCTGGAAATCCAACCAAGAAGACTGAAGAAAACTAGCTGGCAAAGAAAGAGAAAGAGCACAAGAGTATATTTTCTTAGAAACCAAGAAGAGAGAATGGTTTTTAGGAAGTGAGTGTGCTTAAAGGTGCCCAATTCGTTTGAAAGATCAAACAAGTGAAAAGGTGATGTAATGACAGTACGCTAACTGTAGGGCGTTGATGGTTCCTTGACAGAAATATCCCCTTCCACACGAGAGACCCAGGTTCAATTCCCAGCCAGTATACCGCAAGCAAAGCTGCTGCTCATCTGTCAGGGAGGCTTATGTGTTGTTTTGGTGATAAACAGTTCAGTGGAATTTACAAACCTAGAAGATTAGGAGAAAGGCTTTGGGACCTACTGAAAATCACAGTTGTCCCACCTGCAAAGCCTGGGTCAGCCTTTTGTTCCGTTGTTGGTGAGGTCACTGTGAGTTGGAGGCCAAGTGGGCAGTATGGAACACAACTACCATAGCAATAACAACAAACGCCATTTGTAACTTCAGTGAAAGCAGTTCCAGGGTGGTGGAGCAGGAAGCAGCAGATTGCCAGCAAGAAAGCAGAAGCAACAATTATGGGCAACTTGTTCAAGCATTTGCATTGTGATGAGCAAGAGAAAGGTCAGTCGCTAGACAGAGATGTGAGGCCCAGGGAGGACTGTTTGTTTGGTGTCATTGCCTTCTGGCTCACTTCTTTGTTTTAAATAGTATGCGCTTGATTTCACTGGACAGGAAAGAGCAAATAAAAGTGAGGGGGCTGGAGACTGAATGGGACGTGGGACAATGCTCAGATCATTCTGACAAAGCTTCAGGGAGAAAGCAGACCTTTTCCACCAAAATGAGAGGAAAACGGGGCAGGAAGGAAACATCACAGAGGTGTGCAGACTGATGCTGAAGCATTGAGGAACTTTCTGACTGGTAGCTTCTGTTTTCTCTATCAAGATCTGCCATAGAAAATAAGAAGTGGAAGGAAAGTGGCTGAAATCAGACGCTAGAGGGAAAGGAATTCAATTTGAAATCACTGCGATGAAGAGTGAAGAAAAAATTTGTTCATCAGTGTTTAGGGCCCAGCTGAAACAGCTCACTATGAATTTAGCATGTACTAGGCTTCCCGGTATTTTTTTTTTTTTTTTTTAGTGTTGTTTTGTTTTCTTTTTCTGCAACAGTGTTCAGAAGCTCAGAAAGAAATGTGAGGAATGCAGGTTCATGACTTTCTCCAACTGAAGACCTAAATGTGAAGAGGTAGTGCCTGGTTTATCTCAGCAGATCAACTCGAAAGCCGTCTTCATGAATAATTGATTTACTTCAACACGGTAAACACATTTTTATTGCTTTTAAAGGCTTCTCTCGATTTAACCAAGTTGCTTATCTCTAAAGCCAGGGTCAGGTCACTGAGATCTTACCCCAAGGAGTATGATTCCAGCTGCCAAACCGGGGGAAAAGGACAAGACCTGGCTGAGCAAGTTTGACTCTCCCCTCAACCCATTTTAGGGGAACTGAGGTACAGTGTAGAGCATACGGAGTTCCACACCAGTGACGGAGATGAAGAATGTGATAATTTGGTAATAAAAGTAATTCTTTAACGTGTTGTAAACAGTCAAATAACAAACAGCTGAGCTACTTTGGTGTGACATTATTGGCCAAGTCTTTTTTTTTAATGCCTACTACTTAAAGAGAATTGGTTTAAGAGGCTGAAGTTGCATTAAATTTACAGATAGAAGTTAAATGGCCTCAACTGTGTGGGTTTAAGGGCTGCAGAGTCAAGCAGATTATGAAACAAGGCTTTGTAATCTTAGAAGACCTCCTTCCCGCCCTCTATTCCCTAATCATACACTTGGAACATTTGTGTGGTATCACCAAAATGAGGGTTGCTGTAACTACTATGTGGGAATTCAAAGGAAATCCTGTGATCATGAGTGAGATCTCAGGAGGAGATGAAGAAAGAGGAACACAGACGGATGGCGATGGAGCCAGAGTAAGAGGTCAGAAGGTCAAGGAGTTTTCAAAAGAAAAATTCAGATGGGAATGAAAACAGAAAGAAAAGTAGAAGGATGCTGAAATGCTATTTGCCAAGCAATATCACAGAAGTATATACAGTATAATGCAGGAATGAGTAAAAATGAATCAATACCAGGGACAGGTGATGAAAGGTAAATACGCCTAAGCAATGGAAGTCAAGAAGAATGTTCAATGGGAAGATGTCACAGAACCGCAGGGAGGCTGCACTGGAGTGGAGCAACGTTAGCTTCTGGCAAACCAATAGGAGTCTACTACGTATATAGTGAACAACAACAGACTGAAGTCTTTATCATTGGTTCTTAAGTGCTGGGTGCTCTGCTGTTGCTCTCAATTTTTTTTTTAACCTCATCAAAAACTGTTTAAACTGAGACTTATAACTACTCAATAAAGAGGAAGAACCATGCATACTCTAAGAATAAGAAAAATTATGTGCCAGTAATTTCCTAGTACAGTAACTGTTTTGCTGTCTTTCATTTAATGTTGAGAAACTCAAAGCTTTTAAGACATATCACGTACCTTTACATCCTTTTTGAATTTTTGATGTTTTGATTATAAAAGTTATGAAAATACTGTCTTATACAAAATACAGTTAATCCCCTACACTTCCTTATACAGTTTTGAATAGGGTGCTTGTTGTACAATCCAGAAATTTTCAAACTTCTTTGCCTCAAATTATTTTTAGATTGACCCAAGGACCGGTGAATATTTTATGTGAAGGCCCAAATAGTGACTATTTTAGGATTTGAGGTCAGAGGATGTCAGTTGCAACTACTCAACTCTATGCTGTAGCTCAAAACAACAGGAGACAATATGTAAGCAAATAGATGTGGTTGTGTTCCAATACAATCTTATTGACAAAAACAAAATTTGGCCAAGAGCTGTTCTGTGAGCTGTAATTTGCAGATTCCTGGGACTGTCTTGGAAACACTAGTGGCATAGTAGTTAAGTGCTATGGCTGCTGACCAAAAGGCCTGCAGTTCAAATTTACCAGATGTTCCTTGGAAACTCTATGGGACACTTCTACTCTGTCGTATGGGGTCACTATAAGTCAGAATTGACTCAACAGCGATGGATTTGGTTTTTGGTTCTCCTCTAAATACTAGTTTATATAGTTCAGGTTTATTAATTAACTAAAACTTACAGAGCATGACAAAGTTGTGTTTTTTTAATTTATCTACTAAATAATTTTTAATCTACTAAACAAATTTATTAAACCAATGAACTTGCTAAAAAAAATCTAAGTTTATCATAACACAATTTTATAAGGGCAGAGTCTTTGCCTTGTTCATTGTTGTACTTGTAGCACCTAAGAAATTTCCTAGCATGTAATAGGTTAAGTCCATTGCTGCTGAGTGGATTCTGACTCATAATGATCCTATAGGACAGGGTAGAACTGCCCCATAGGGTTTTCTTGAATAGCAGCTGGTGAGTTCAAACTGCTAACATTTTGTTAGCATTGAAACACTAAGTCACCAGAGTGTGACACAATAATAGGTACTGTGCATATACATTTTATAAAGTAAATGAAATTATTTGATTTATCAGCTGTTTCTTTCACAAAAAAAGTTAATAAAACTTCTCTGCCAAGGAGCCTGTATCTGAAATGGAAGTTTCCTAATACATTTTCCTGTATGTCCAAGACAAAGGATAAGTTATCCATATGTTAGTTACTATTTAAATTACTAATTTTATCATCCGACAAAAGCGGCATTTCATCAAGCACTTTAAAAATAGAATAAACATCTGGTTGCCAGAATGCCAACCACTCTACCTAATGAAGATTAACTAGGCTAAAATTACCTTCCAGTCTGTTGTGTTCCTAGTACTGGGCTGGACACTTCCTCTCCAGGTATTGACCACTTCTCTTTGCGGGAGCATGAAAGAGTCCAGGCTATGAACCCCAACCAAACCCAACCCATTGCTTTCAAGTCAATTCTGACTCATAGAAAGCCTATAGGACAGAGTAGAACTTCCTGGCAAGGATCTACTCATAATGGTGATGGTGAAGGTGAGAATGGAGGTGGCTGAAAGGAGAAGAGAGGGAGGTACCCAACCACATCTCAAGGCACACATGAATATTCTACTGGAGAATTAATTTCCTAGATAACACGCAGCTTGGCTGTGAGTTCTGTTGCCCAGCAGCTCTGCAAACACTGCCTTGTACCTATTTCCTAGCAATGGCTACCACTGGTACTCAGCTTTGGTGCCTCTGTTGCAGATGACCATTGTTCCACAAGCACATGCCACCCGGCCTCTCGCCAGTCTCTCAGTTTCAGCCTCTCACGTGTGTGTGCACATATACACAGAAGCACAACACGTCCACATAAACACACATACCTATCAAACTCACACTCAACTGCCCTCTCCTCCTTAAGTTTTCCTGCCCATCTGAAGCAGGCGGATCAGGGATCGGGGTTTTCAGCGTCTATTCTACTCTCATTGAGTCCTGTTAACAGCATAAGCATTGTTTTACTCGCCTCAGGGGCTTTCCTTTTGATACAGCAAAACTTGTTTGACAGTGGAAAAAGCTGAGTATTAACGGTCTCTTTCATTCCAGTTTTATTGCTAGTGTAGAACTCTCCCCATTCCCAACCCCTCTTCTTCCCTGGAAAATACTGGTTCCTTTTCCTTACATTCCTATTGTAACAATCCCAATTCTTTCTGAGGCTACATGAATGATTCTACATATCAGAGGAAAAGGTCAAAAATAAAAGGAAAAGTTTAATATTTTATATTTGTAGTAAAAGCCAAGGTCTTTTCTCTGCCTTGCAGGGTCCTCTGTTACCTGTTGTTTTTACTTATGTCTCTGACCTCTTCTGTTACTCTTCCCTCTTGCTCACCATCCTAGAGCACATTGTCTTTCTTCCTCTTTCTCAGTTTGGCCGGGCAAATTCCCATCGCAGGGCCTTTGCACTTGCTGTGAGCTCTGCTTGGAATTCCTTTCCCGCAGACATGTACTAGCTCTTCAACGCTTCACATCTTTTCTTAAAAGTCATTTTCTCACTGACAGCATCTCATGCCACCTTATCTAAAATTACAATCATACCCTTACAACATTACATATCCTTCTTTCTCCATCTTTTTCTCTGTGGTACATACCATTAGCTAGCATACTCTTTATTGCATTTATTTATATTGCTTATTTTTAATGTCCTCTGCCAGAGGGTATTTTCTGTTCAGGCCAGGTTTTGTCTGGTTCACTACTGCATCGTCTCTAGTACCTAGAACGGTGTCTGACATGTCACACTGTAGGCACTTAACAAATATTTATTAATGAATTAATAAATATTTTGTTTATGTTTGAGGAAAAGACGGAATAGCCTCAGTATGTTTTATTCAGTGAAAGCAATGAAGAGGCAGTGGTTTAAAGTGTTGTCTCTGGTGAAATTTACTGCAGTCACTGCACTAGATTAAGCATGCTTCTGTTTCATTTGCAATTTCACAGTGACAAGTGCTTGATGTTGCAATAGGAGAGGTCACAGAAACACAAAATATTGTGTGTGTTTTTTTTCTAGCACTACAGAGGCCCCATCAGTACAAATGAGTCCAGACTGCATATGACAGACATTATCTTACCCTTTGAAATGACGAGAGTGAATACATAGTAAGATGAATGATTCGCTAAACAAGAATTCTTCCTTGATTCCTTTCTGTATTACCTTCGGCACAAACAGTGAAACATGACTACAGCCATCAATGCCGAGTGACATGTTGAGTCTAATACCCACTTTAAAAGATGAAAATTGAGGAGAATGAAAATGTAAGCTCCAAAATGGAAGAAAACATGTACGAAACACATATCTGAGAAAGGACGTGTATCCAAAATATACAGATATACTGAGAACTCTTAAAACTCCACAATTAGAAATGAACAATACCGTTACAAAATGGGTAAAAGATCTAAACACACATTATACCAAAGAAGATACACAAATGGTAAGTAAGGATATAAAAAATGTTAATACCCTACAGGGCAGAGTAGAACTGCTCCATAGAGTTTCCAAGGAGCACCTGGCAGATTGAATTGCTGACCTTTTGGTTAGCAGAGGTAGCACTTAACCATTACACCACCAGGGTTTCCCGTATATCATTAGAGATTTAAAATTAAAACTACAGTGAGAGTCTACCACACACCTACTAGAATGGCTAAAATCCAAAACCCTTACAATAGCAAATGCTGGCAAGGATGCAGAACAACACAACTCTCATTCACTGCTGCTGAAAATAGAATGATGACTTTGGAAGATACTTCAGGGTTTTCTTACAAAGCTAAACCCAGTCTTACCGTATATTTCAGCACTGATACTCCTTCAAGTGAACCCAAATGAGCTGAACACTTATATCCACACAAAACTTTACACACAAATATTTACAGTAGTTTTATTCATAATTACCCAAGCTTCGAAACAACCAAGATAGTCTTGCATAGGTGAAAAAGATAAACTATAACACCTCATACTAAGAAATAACGCTTGGTAAGAACAAAAGAAGCTATCAGAAGTTGTGAAAGATGTGACAGGATAATAAAATCATACTGCTACATGAAAGAGGAAACCCTGGTGGCATAGTGATTAAGTGCTATGGCTGTTAACCAAAAGATCAGCAGTTCAAATCCTCCAGGCCCTCCTTGGAAACTATGGGGCAGTTCTATTCTGCCCTGTAGGGTCTCTAAATGAATGATGGTGGCCGTGGATTTTAAGTGAAAGAAGCCAAACCGAAAAGCTCTACGTACGGTATAATAGCAACTAGATAGTAGTCTAGAGAAGGCAAAGCTATCTAAACAGTAAGAGCATGGGTAGTAGAAGCACTTTATGACTGGCTGTGGACCGAAAGATCGGTGGGTCAAATCCACCCAGTGGTTCCTCGAGAGAAAAGGCCCAGCAATCAGCTTCCGTAAAGATTACAGCCAAAAAAAAAAAACCCTCTGTAGAGCATGAGTTGGGTGTTGATCATGACAGTCAGAGACAGTAAAAAAGATCAGTGGCTGCCAGAGCTAGAGGGCTGCAGAGGGAATGTGGGAGGGCAAAAGTGCTGGGGCACAGGACATTTGCAGGGCAGTGTGCAACTATTCTGTGCTAATACTGTAATGATTGATATATGATGTTATGTGTTTCCCCAAACCCACAGAAGTTTATAACACGGTGTACCCTAAAGTAAACTCTAGACTTTCATTAATAACAGCGTGTCAATACTAGTTCCTCAGTTTTAAAAAGTATGCTGCGCAAATGCCAGGTGTTTATGACAGGGGACCTGCGGGGGGGGGGGGGCACCTGGGAACTCCGCACTGTTTCCTTGATTTTTCGGTAAAACTGTAACTGCTCTAAAGAGGAAGTTCTGCTTTAAAAAAATGGTTAATGTTGCTTTCTTCCCTAACTTTGTGTAAGACATCCTGACTTCTCTCACAACTCTAGATGAGGTCAAATCTTTTAACAAAAAACCTGGTAAAGCTTCTATTAGGCGTGATTTTTTGTTATTTCCCTGAATTGGATTGGACTGTGCCCCCCCCCCCCCCAAAATGCATGTAGCAGTTTGGCTAAGCCATCATTCCCAAATATTTCCTTATTTTCCTCTGCTGGACATCCTAATCTCTGCCTGTGGCTAATAGAATGATTATGTTAAAAGAGCATTAGGGTTTGTACTGCAACACCCTTGCTAAGGGGGTTTTCCTGGAGTGTGGCTTGTACCACCTTTTATCCTTTCATGCTATGGGAAATAAAAGAGAAGGAAGGAAGCAGAGAATTGGGAATCTCACACCATCAAGAAAGCAGCACTGAAAGAAGATCGTGTCCTTCAGACCTGAGGTTCCTGTGCCAAGATGCTCCCTGACCACAGACTGATGCAATACCGGACTTCCCTCCAGAGCCGACAGAGGGAAAGCCTTCCCCTGGAGCAGACACCGGAGTTTGGACTGGTAGCCTACAAAAATGTGAAAGAATAAACATTTCTCTTTTTAAAGCCATCCACTTGTGGTATTTCTGTTAGAGCAGTACCAGATAACTAAAACACCATGCACGAGGTTTCTGTAATTACTCAGCACATGCCAAGCTTTTTCCCCACTTATACTAGAAATACAGACTGTTGTGAAATGTTTTTGTAATGAAGAGAGACACAAAGCCAAATATCCTTGGGTTTTACTGTGATTAAATTGTGCCTTGAGTTATCAAGGTCACGTCCACCTGCACCGTAGTTTCAAGAGTTTGAGATTAGATTTTGGAAACACTTGCATAGTACAGGTCGTGATTGTTGGATTTCAGTTATCTCTGTTTTCTTAGTGAAACTAGCACAATTGTACTTCAACTTGAGTTCATCAGCAACTAAACCCAAACCCATTGCTATTGAATTAATTTTGACTCAAAAAAAATAAAAATTGCCCTCTTTCAGATTTATAAAAAACAACAGCACCTTCACTCTGTCAACTTACATATGCGTGGAGTAGGTGATTTACTAAAACTCTCTGGACTTCAAATAAAAAAAAAACCTCATTGCCTCTGAGTAAATTCCAGCTTACAGCGACCCTATAGCACAGGGTAGGACCTCCCCACAGTGTTTCTAAGGAGCTGGGATTCCAATTACCAACCTTTTGGTTAGTAGCTGAGTTCTTAACCATTGTGGAACAAAGCCCTTACCCCTCAAAATGCAAATTCTGTTGCAGAACAGAACTGGAATCAATACACTAACACTTCAAGACAGCCTGAATTCAGAAAGAGCCAAGAAGCTGCTACGCTGTCATCTGCATATGTATCATATGCACCAACAAATATACTCCCTACCCCAGCCAGAGTTTGAGGTGGACAGTTTCTCATTGCTCCTCTTGCTATCATACTCATGTTTTCAGGTGCGTACAACTCAGCAGATACACAGCTTTCCCACTGTTCGTAATGGATTCCAAAATAACCAAAAGCAGCTTATCGTTCAACGTGAATCGATTGAACTGACCAAGGATACCCAGAGTGCATTGGTGAGCTTGGCCCAGGTGAGGTTACTATGTTACATGAAGTTATACTGTAACAATTTGTGTTTTCAATGTTTTGACTTCTAAACAAGTCTTGATTTCACAGACTTTCAAATCCTTAAAAAGGATTTTACCCCCCTCCGTGGGAGGGATGACACCACCAGATAAGAGCCTTATCTGGTGACCCAAAAGGTTAAGAACTAGACTACTAACCAGAAGGTTGGTGGTTGGTGGCCTGAACCCAGCCAGAGGTACCGCAGAAGACAGGCGTGGCAGTCTGCTTCCAGAAAGTTACAATCTTAAAAATTTTATGGAGGGATTCTGCTTGGACACACATGGGGTCACCATGAAACCAAAGGTACTGGAAGGCAAGTAACAGTGACAACAGTATGTCAATTATGGAAATGCTTGTCTAGTTACCTTGGCCCTGAAACTCTCTTAGGTAAATTAAACAAAGCATACAAAGAAGTGAAATACGGACTCCTGCAGAGAAAATTGCTAGTTTGGAGAGTAGATGGGAGATGTGTGATTTATAATAAACAGTGGATTAAACAGCTTTAAAGGAGTTTTGTTTTTTTTTTAAGGATGGGGCCATATTTCTTAGATTAGAGGCTTAATAGTGGTTTTATATAATGATACTTCTATTATTTGTAATGCTGGTGAAGATTTTCTCAAAAATGTAAAGAATTTGGAGGCAAGCATGCTTGATTGGATGAAAGTAAATGGTCAGTTGGGTTACAACTAAACGTGTAAATTTTCAAGTAATGAGATTGTTGATTTAATTTTGACATTTGACACAGTGTAGAACTGCTCCATTGGGTTTCCAAGGAGCACCTGATAGATTCAAACTGCTGACCTTCTGGTTAACAGTAACAGCTCTTAAACACTAAGCCATCAGGGTTTTCCAGAGTGTAAGTACATTCGGTTTCCCAGTATCAAATAAGAAAAAGATTGCATTGTTCCACTTAATAGATATTCTAAGAAATACAATAAAGGAATTATTTACACAAAGAATATTTTAGTTGTCAACTTTTTGTGCTTCAGTGAAAAATAAGGGTTTTCAAAATATCATTTGTATGTCTGTCTTTGAGTAATGCTTTTTGTAAATATTTCTACTGCTGTTAACAAGCTGCGAGATAGGATTCTTACCCCCTTTTTATCAGATGAAAACATTTAAACTCAGAGATACTCAGTGATGTGTCTAAGGCCACAGACATAATAACTACCAGGTAGAGCCAGATTTCTCTCCAAGTTCCCCTGGCCCTGTGCCTTGCAGGATGAGACTGTGATGGGACCTGTGGAGGTTCCATGACTTGGGCAAATATAATTTTTATTGAAGGCGGAGGAAGTCTCATGAGGTCTGGCAATTAAGTTCTTAAACTCACCCTAGTTAAAGTGCTACGTACCTCACTGCTGTATATCCTTACAGTCACCTCCGAAGTACATCCTTTGGGAGGATATGCACCGACAACCAGTGCCTAGTCCACCCTTCGAAGATTTTGGAACTCTTTTTCTGTAATGGTCATCAGAGCTGTCATCATATTATCCTTGATATCTGGAGTGTCATCAAAATGTCTTCCTTTCAATATTTCCATTTTCTTTGGGTAGAGAAAAAAGCTACTGTGAGGCCAGATCAGATGAATGGGTAGGGGGTTCCAATAGTTCTATTTGTTTACTGGCTAAAAACTCCATCACAGACAACTGTACAATTAAGTTTGCAAACTTGCCACCATGTGCAACGGCCATTCCAGGGAGTTCCAAAAGTGCTTTGAAGGGTAGACTAGGTGCTGGCATCAGTGCATAGTTTCCCAAAGGACGTACTTTGAAGGTGACCGTAGTGATGTTCAGCAATGAGGTCTGTAGCACTTAGAATAATTAAATTTGCAGACTTAATTGTTTGAACTTGTACTTTGTATTCTGCAGAACTGTTTTAAAAATTACCTTCAAGGAACAGCGTGAACTGCCAACCTTTTGGTTAGCAGCCATAGCACTTAACCACTATGGCACCAGGGTTTCCAAAGAACAGTAGCTATATTTATTTAACTCTATTGATTCCATGACTCATAGAGCTCTGTAGAACCATCTGGTTGCCAAAAAAAACAGCAGACTGGCATCCAAAATTAGTAACAAAGTAATCCAAGTGTTCATTTTAATTTCATAAACACTGTGAACAATAGCTGTTATTATTTAACACTATTAAATTCATGACTCATGGAGTTCTGTAATTGTCAAAACAAAACAAGAAAGCATATACTGGCATTTAAAAACATTTATAAAAGAATTCAAAGTATTTGTTTTAATTTCACAAACAATAATTCTTGTTACCTTGTTTCCAGTTACCCCCAAACCTGCAATTCCTTCTATCACAGTAAGATGTAAAGACTTTCTATTCAGAATCGTCAATATATTGTTCTTCTACACATTCCCCTTCCTCCTGAGTCTGGACACTAGAGCAATTCCATCGAATTGGGTTGATAATAACAAAACCTTGTTCAGTTAGTTTAGAACAGTGTTTTTCAAACTTTTTAATGTTTATTTCCTCTCTAAGAAATGTTTTTAGTCCTTTTTTTTCTCCTAATTAGTCCTGCCATAAAAAAAAAATGTAATACCGCAGATATGCTATAGGAGACCCAACAATTAAGTCTGCAAACTTAATTGTTCTAAGTGCTACATACATCATTGTTGAATATCACTCCAGTCACCTTCGTAGTATTCACTTTGGGAAGCTGTGAGCCAATGCCAGTGCCTAGTCCACCTTTCAAAGCAAATTTAGAACTCTTTCTGGAATGGCCGTTGCTCACAGTGACACAGTGCAAGTTCACGAACTTAATTGTATACTTGTCCATGAGGGAGTTTTTAGCCAGTCAACAAATAACTGTATTAGAACTCCCTCCCTACTCACCTGATCTGGCCTCCAATGACATTTTTTCTTTATCAGAAGATAAAGGAAATATTGAAAGGAAGACATTTTGATGATATTCAGGACACCAAGAGTAACACAACGACAGCTCTGATGACCATTCCGGAAGAAGAGTTCCAAAATTGCTGTGAAGGGTGGACTGAGTGCTGGTCTTGGTGCATAGCTTCCCAAGGAGAACACTTTGAAGGTGACTGGAATGATATTCGCAATGAGGTATGTAGCACTTTTTTCTAGGATGACTTCAGGAACTTAACTGTCAGACCTTGTATATCTGCTTAAGTATAATTGCCCCTTTTTAAGGGTACAACCGTTCAAATACGTAAGATCTCCCCAGCCACCAAGAACAAATTTTTGCCTTCTTTGGGACAATGTTGCTCTTGCTTAGTATGCATGGTTTAGAGCAAGGCTCTTCATCCTGAGTACTATTTAAATTTGGGGCAAGATAAGTCTTTGTGTTGGGGGAGGGGATTACAATGCAGAGAACTACTTAATATGGCCCTTCTAATAGTCATAGTTTGTGTGAATCCCACACAGTGATTGAGTTGGATCATACACATAAAGTGTATGGAAACAAGTGTATGGCCTGTAGGCACTAATAACGTAGATTATATCACATATACCTTTTAAAACATTTTATAGGAGGAAATATGAGAAAAGTAAATAAAAAATAGCAATGGTTTCAATAATAATTGGGGATAATGGGAGCCTTAAAAAATCTTTACTGTGCATTTTCCCTGATTGCTATTTATTTCAGAAGCCAAAAATACTGGTATACTTTTAAATCTTCTTGAAAATAAACTCACTGGAGCTTATCAGACGTGGCATACTGCTTTTCTTCTATACATGAAGTTTCCACAAACACATCAAAACTGGTTCCCAGGCAGTTTAATTTTTTAAAAAAGGTCTGCCTTAAAAATCATGGAATCCTTGATTTCTCATGAAAATATTGAAAGGAATGTTTTTTGTTAAAATGTAACCTCCAGAATGGCATAAATTGAGTTTTAATAGGCATCAAAGTTTGTTTTATATGAAAACAGAATCTAATAAATTTTCTGCAGATCATTTTCACATAGCAACACTTGGGTTCTGTTTGCCATATTGACAAATGAGGAGCTGCTTGAACTGTTGGCATACTGACCACTTATTTCTTTATTGGGTTATGGCTGTTAATTTCCTTACTAATACATTATAATAGCCCCTAGAGTATGTAAAAACCAACGAGTTAGAATCAATCCCATCCCTGTTCCATATGCTTTTCTGAATCATTTCTGCCTGAGACAAGTTAACCTAATAAGACCTCACCAATGTGTGCACCAAGACACGTTCACTAGCTGGATTTGCTGAGAGAGAGTGAGTCACACAGTATTTCAACCTTTGACTCTTTAAATATTGTTGAGCTTGTTTTTTGTTGAATCCAGGACTTCCCTTTCACAGAGACATTAAAAATGTAGGATATAAATCTTTTGCCCAGTCTAGCATTTCACTGAAATTCTAAGCCAAATGTATGTGTTGTTCTGCCTCCTGGCATCAACTGTTTTAGCCAGCTTCTTTCCATACATCTCAATTTGACTTTCATCTACAAATATTTTTAAGTATCTCCAAGGGCCATAAATTTCTCTAGTACTGATCTATTTTAGAACACCTGTATCCCCTAAAAAGGATAAGGACCAGCTCTTTACCTGACTGATTCTTACACTAAAGATTTGAAAAATTATCTATAAAGATGTCTGGTTCTCAGTCTGAAAATTACTTCCTGACTTAGTTATCTAGTGCTGCTATAACAGAAATACTACCAGAAGATGGCTTTAACAAACAAGTTTATTCTATCACGGTGAAGCTGAGTTGAAGTCTGAATTTAGGGTGTGGGCTTTCTCACTCTGTCAGCACTGGAGGAAGGTCCTTGTCATCAATCTTGCCCTGATTTAGGAGCTTCTCAGCACAGGGACCGTGGTGCCAAAAGCTATGCTCTGCTCCTGGCTGTTTTCTTGGTGGTATGAAGGTCCCCTGTCTCTCTGCCTACTTCTCTCTTTTTTATCTCAAAAGAGATTAACTCAAGATACAGCCTAACATTGTAGGCTGAATCTCACCTCAGTAACATAACTGCCTCCAATCCTGCATCATTAACATCACAGAGGTAGGATTAATAACCCATAGGAACATCACACTGGATGACAAAGTGAGGGACAATCGCATAATCCTGTGAGTCATGACCCAGCCAAACTGGCATACATTTTAGGGAGGACACAATTCAATCCGTAACACCTGCTAAGGATTCTTATGGTGCAGAATGTGAGAAGTGATGTCCACTAAAGACAAAATTTATGAGTGTGCAATATGCTTGAGACTGTGGGAAAATCCGTGTTGACAATTTGGAGATAATTATTCTAAAAAGAAAGAAGAACCCATTCTAGTTGGTTCAGAAATGAAGACGGGAGATGAGCACACCCAGAGCTATGATAGGCAAATCTCTCATCACAATCTTATGTGAGGAAAATATAAGAAATCAGAAATTATATAAAAAGAAGACATGGTAAGAAATGAGCCATATATCAAAAACTCAAGGATGTGAGTAATGAAGAAACTCCCTATTGAGAAAATGTACTGAAGTAGATGATACATTTAGCAGTTGTAAGAAACATTTTTCCTGAATAATGTAAAAAAGAAATATGTAATGCCAAATACTACAAACAGTTAAAAAAATACAGTAATTCCATTTTAAATTCCTTTAAAGAGCTATAAAAACAGCCTCACAGGTTAAATATAAGAGACTTACAGGGACAAGGTAGGATCTTCACTAGCACAGCAATTTAACTCAGTGCTTCTGTCTTCAAATCTAGCAGTTTTCAGTAACTACAAGAGGAAAAAAAGCTTTCCTGTTTTTAGTTTTAACGTTCAACTTAAAAATATTTTCTGTTTCAGAGAGGAATTTGGCCCTAATATTGTAGTCACCTGCAAAAACAGCTTTGTAAGAATTCAGGGAAAATGGTATTTCACTAAGCTGAAGGAAAAGAGAACTCTGAGTCTTTCCAAAGTGTAATTCCAGAATTCATGTTAACTTACTGTAAATGAAAGCATGAAAAAGATGGAATTTTAGTATTTACTACAAATGTTTCATCTAATTGAGAGGTAAATGGGTTTTTGTAAATTCTACAATATACCATTCCTTTCCCAATTTTAGAAACTTTCAAAAGCAGACTTCATATGAACATATTGTAAGTGTTTTTGGCATTTCGTGTGGGCCAGATTTTAAAAGGAAACAGTGAAGTTATTATCTCCTCTGTGACACATTTGAATGGCCACTCCCAAGTAATTCCAGCTTTCAAAAACTGTAGAATTTCCAGCCACAGACAGTAAGTGGATTTTGTTCACTGATGTTATTCACAGCTACGACTATGTAAAAACGGACAGCAGTAAGTATAACTAGCATAGCTATATTTTGCCAGGATTTTTAAAAAAGAAACTGTTAGTTCTTTCAACCTGCATATTAGGGAAGAAAATCAGTATGTACCATTTAAAGAATGATGGTACTACAATGGATATTCTAAGAAAAAGTTTGACAAAAGTGGAATTTGCTGGTCCATTTTAAATGAAATGAAAATTTGTCTGCCTAAAATGTTCCTGTTTTCAAAATCAAATATTAATTTCAAAATAGAGTTTATGTGTTCTTAGTGGAATCATATCTCACCTATATGTCTCCATATTGGCCCCCAGTCTCAAATTTCTCCCAGTCTTATCTATACTCTACATAAATGTAAGAGTTTGCTTTATAAAATTGCTTTATAAAATTTACTAAAGAATGATGCAGAGTAGGAATGATAACAACAAAGAGGGCTCCATGGCCATGAACATGTAGGGAACAGTAGGTTAAATACTATTAACAGGTTTATTTCACTTAAGGTTTTTTTTTTTTTTTTTTTTTTGAGCTTTTAATCTTTCAGTGTACCTAGTGAATCTCTAAGAAGGAAATGAAGATTGTAGCAATCCCCCCTGGTAGGATGACTATTCTTCTAAGTCTAGAAGCGGTGTGCAAATTACTATCCCCAAATAAAGACAAAAACATTCTCAAAGATGTTTAGGGTCCCATTTCTACTAAATAAAATCCATACTCTTTATGGTGAGGGTGTACGTTTCATAATGGGTTGCAATCAATCTTTCACTGGCCTTTGGCCACTCTGAGCCACTTTCTCTACGCTTTCACCATTTTGAACCACTTGAAAGTTCCTATGCTTCTGCATCTCAGCAAACTGAAAGGTCTTTGGTTCAAATCCAGCAGCCATTCTGAAGGAGAAAGACATAGCCATCTGTTTCTGTGAGGATTTCAGCTTTGGAAATCCACCATGGCAGCTGTGCTCTGCCTAGTAGGGTTGCTACCCTTTAGAACCCACTCCACTGCCTTGGGCTTTGCTTTTTATTTTGAGCCTTATGCACAGTCTCTCCTGTTGTTACCATTTTACATTACTGTGGTACAGCTGTTACTATCGATGAATACATTATTATTAACTCAAGTTCATTGTTCACGTGAGGGTTCACTCTTGTGTTGTATATAGGTTCTACAGGCTTTGCCAAATGCATAATGTCACGTGCCCACCGTAACAGTATCCTGCCATTTGACTGCCCTCAAAGTACTCTGCTTCATTCATCACCTTCCTCACCCTGAACCACTGACATGCACTATTTTTAATTGTTATTATAATTTTAAAAAGCCCATGGTTGTTGAACTGATTCCAAATCATAGCACTCCTATAGGACAGAGTTGAACTGCTCCATAAGGTTTTCCAAGGAGTGGTTGGTAGGGTTGAACTGCTGACCTTTTGATTATCAGCCAGATGTTTAACCACTGCACTACTATGGCCTTGCATATTTATACTAACCAAACACAGTGCCAGAAACACAGTTGTGTCTTATTAAGTCATGCCTATGAACAAGTGTAGACTTTTTTGTTGTTGTTGTTTTTTAACACAGACACCAGTACATGTTTCAACCTGCAGAAACAAAGTGGAGAATTAAGCCAATTTTCTGGGCAATTAGAGTTTAAATACTAATTGCTTAATTCAGATTTGATGCTATGAATTTCATCTGAAATGGATAGTACTATTACTCCATCACTGAGTTTAAATGAGTTAAAAAGTTCCTGCCCAAACACCAATTAGAATCCTTTAAATGCTAAAATTATCATAAGCATCATCCAAAACAAGTTCAAATTACAGAAGAATATATTTTCAATGACGTTTTAATCCATAATACAAAAGATTTATGGCTTCCTTAATTAGTAAAGCAGATTGAGGGTTTAAAGAACATGAAATGGCATGCTATATGATCTTAGGTAAAGAAGTCTTGGATTCACCCTTTTCAGAAAACTCTTTAGAAAAAGAAAACTTTCTAAACCGAAGACACAATGTACACGCAGGAGCACTGTGTTTCTGTAATTGAGAGGTTACATCATCCCCTGGACGCCCACCTCCGCTGATGGTGTAATAGCATACCAGCCTAATGAGAATGGTCTGCCAAGGAAGACAGTTACAAGTATGAAAAATTAAACTGATAAACATAACCAATGCCGTCATGATAGAACCGCAAATTTTGTTTGTGTTTTTCTGTTTGACGTTCATTTATCATTATTTAATTGACTGCAGATGTGTCAAATAGTTATTTTCTCTAAACTGACTGTTTTTAGAGTTGGCACCAAATTAAAGTGCCAACATGTTAAAAGAAAATCTGGTGAATTAAAAATTCTTTAATTTTCTGCATGGAACTTGATTTAGGGGTGGTATAGTGGTTAGCTGTCATGTCTGCTAACCAAAAGACTGACAGTCAGAACTTACCAGGTACTCCTTAGAAACTCTGTGGAGCAGTTCTCCTCTGTCCTATATAGGGTCACTATGCACTGGAATTGCCTGGACCGCAGTGGGTTTTTGGTTTGATCTTGTTCTTATTAAGGAATTTTCAATGGGGCAGTTTTAGTTGTAACCACTCCTCCCAAAAGAAACAAGCCCACTGCTGTAGAGTCGATTCTGACTCAGAGTGTCTTTATAGGTCAGAGTAGAACTGCCCTAAGTTTCCAAAGAGTGCCTCGCAGAGTCGAGCTGCTGATTTTTTTGGTTAGCAGACATAGCATTTCACCACCATGGCAGCAGGGTTTCTGTTTTAGTAGTAAAGAACCTGTAACTGTCTTTACTAAATATGATCAGTACTGCAGTAATCTAACAGAAAAAGTGAAAGAATAGGTTTAGAGTTGGACTGACTCAAAATCTACTCTAGCAATGTTGTCCAAAATACATAGCTATTCATATCTCCTAATGTGTCTCTCTCTCCTTTAGTATTTCTAAGGTTGGGTAATGTGAGTTACATAGAAAATGATTTCAAAAAAGTTAAACTGTTTCAATGATATCCTTGTCGAAACTGTCAAAGTATATACTAGTGAGAAAAGAGAAGAAGAAAAACCAGTGTCAGTGTGTGACATGTGTGACATGATATTGTGTAGTAATGAAAGGCAACAAGCAAAGTCAGGTCTTTGTTAATACAGATTTTTTTTTTTTTAAATTAGTTTCCACCAAGTAAGTTGTAATTCATGATGACCCCTTGGGTCAAACTAGAATTTGGTCCACAAGGTTTTTTCCATGGCTGATTTTTTGTAAGTACAGGGGCTGCTGGTTAAGTTCTCAAACTCATCCTAGGAGAAGTGCTATATGCCTCCTTGCTGAATACCACCTGTCATCTTTGAAATATTACCCTGTGGAAGCCACGTACCAACACCAGCCCCTAGGCCACCCTTCAAAGCAATTGTGGAACTCTTTATTCTGGGATGGTCATTAGAGCTGTTATCCTATTGTCCTTGATGTCCTCAAGGTCATCAAAATGTCTTCCCTTCAATATTTCCTTTATCTTTAGACAAAGAAAAAAGTCACTGGGGGCCAGATCAGGTGATGGGGGAGTGTTCCAATACAATTGTTTGTTAATTGGCCAAAAACTCTCTCAACTAAACAGTTAAGTTGGTGAACTGGCCACTGTGCTACCATGTGCAATGACCACTCCAGAAAGAGTTCCAAAATTGCTTCGAGAGAGGACTTGGCACTGGCGTTAGTGCATAGCTTCCTAAAGGGTGTCCTTTGAAGGTGACCGTAGTGATCTTCAGCAACGAGGTTTGCAGCACTTAGAACAATTAAGTTCCGTGCTTGGTTGTTGGACCTCGTAGTCCTCCAGGTCTTTCTTCCAAGGTGACTCTGGGTAGATTCAAAACTTGGACCTTTTGTTTATCAATTGAGCACTTAACCACTTGCATCCCCCAGGGACTGCAAGCTAAAACACAGAAACATAATTTTAAGAGTGAGGAAATATTTGGGGAGAAGCAGCCTAATGCTCACATGCATGTATCTACAAGTATGACAGTCATGACACAAGTCCGTTTTCTTCACCATGTTGGTGAGTTGGCCTATTGGGCAGAATTTATAAATGATTTTCTTATTTGTGGATGTTATTTTTAGTCAGGGCACATGACTCATTAGTTAAAGATGGCCAGACCACAACAGAAAACGGCCAGAGAAACTAACAAAAAATGCAGTACTGTCACTACCTTAACAAAAATTGCATACATTTTTTTTTTCATACATTTAATGCCTTCAAATTTTATACCAAATGAAATAAATTTACTTTGGATGCTTTTTTAGATGACCAGAAAATAACTAAGCCAAGCCAAGTGCCGTCTAATTGGATCTGACTCATGGCGACCCTAGGGGCCAGAGTAGAACTGACCCCCAGAGTATTCAAGGAGCACCTGGTGGATTTGAACTGCTGACCTTGTGGTTAGCAGTGGTAGCACTTAACCCACTACACCACAAGACAAAATAAAAAGATTGGATTATTTTCTGAATGAATTATTTATACTTTCTAATTCTTTGACTCTAAACACTTTTTAAAAAATAATTAATATTCCACTGGCATGTCTGGATTATTACTTTGGCAGTTTGAAACACCACTGTTTATTATCAAAGTGTAATGATAACACTGCTTACTATGGTAGTGATTGTGGTGAACAATGTACATCAGATGATAAATATTTAAAACACACACCCACATACACAAAACTGGCCAGCAATAATAATCACAGCCTCCAAAATCCTGCAAGATAGTTCTACTCTGCCCACATGGTGTTGTCATGAGCTGGAATGGACTAGACGGCAACTGTTAACAATGACAATATAATAATCACATAAAAAGTATCTGTAGCTACTGTTTATTCTCCCATATAATATAATAGTTACATGAAACATTTCCAGAGTTGGAACCTTAAAAAATAATGCAAATTAGTTTCTTGATACAAATCCTCCTTTGTTTAAATACTTCACCTAAAAAAGATATGTGCTCTTCAGGATATGTTGTGAAAGTCACTTTTCTTGGTAACTTTTTCCTGTGAATTCACCTCAGGTGCTGGCAACTGTCATATGGCACCTTAGAAGCTGTGGCAAAATTAAAACCCAAAGATATTTTCTTCATATATAAAACAAAAGCTTTGGACTAAATTTTCTGCAGTATACCTTCTAATTCTAAACTTCTCTGCTGAAGTTATTGTTACATGTATCTCCTTTTGTTATGAAAACTCCAAATACCAAAAGCATTTAGATTGCCTATATTCTCCAGTATCTAGCTTTCATGGAATGTCTACTATTAGAATGATGTCAAGAATAGGTAACACAGCCAAGATGTAAAACTTTTTATTTATGTTTTGAATTTGTAAAAATATAACCAGTTTCTAATGTTCTTTAGCAGTCATGCATCACATGTCTACAAAATAGAGGGTTTTTTTAAAATTATTTTTCAGTTAGTAAAATATGCACCTTGTACAGTATTCAGAAAGTTATACAAAGAAGCACAAGTCTCTTTCTCACACGCTGTGCAGCTCTCTTCTCAAAATACAACCACTTTTACCAGTTTGTGTGTGTGTGGACTATTCCAAAGTCAGCCAAGCCAAGTCTATTCCTAAGCAAGAAATCACACCCAAGGACCATGGAGATGTAGAAAAGCAGACAGTGTAGCCACCACTACTCTGTCAGTTTGTTGCACTGTGGTGGCTACTATATGTCTTATTGTGGTGACTGAAATGAGAAAGTGGCAAATAGAAGGTTCAGTAGTTGGAAAATAGGGCCTTAGTAATAGAAGTGACTCTGGAGGTTGCATGAGAGAATTTTGCAAGACCAGCCACTTATTCATTGCAAACATCTTTTTTTTTTTAACAATATAAACTGAGATTATCACACCAAATGGAATACACACAAATCACACTGACTGCATCTAGGGAAGGAGATGAGACAGACGCTTAATATTATCAGTGAGAACAAGGCCAGAGATACACTTGCTTCTCAATTGTTCATGTACAATTCACTGAGAAAGTTAGAACAAGTCCACCCAAACCAAAATACAGCCTTGATAATATCCCACCTAAAATTAGAGGCCATCTCAAGAATAAGAATTTGATGCACTGAACGCTAATGATGTTAAGACCAGATAAGCTGTGAGATACCATCAGGACATCTTGCATGAATACAGCAAAAGGTCATTAAAAAGACAGGAAAGAAAGAAAAGGCCAAAAGAAATATCAGATGTGATTCTGAAAGTTCCTTTTGAACAGAGAGTAGCTTAAGTGAATAGAAGAAATGATGGAGTAAAGAACCAAGCAGACAGTTTCAAAGTGCAGCTCGAGAAGACAAAGCACTATACTGAAATGTGCAAAGAACTGGAGTCGGAACACCAAACGGGGAGAACATGGACCGCATTTCTCCAGCTGAAAAAACTGAAGAACTTGATTTGTAATACTGAAAGATTCTATGAGTAAAATATTGAATGATGCAGGAAATATCCAAAGAAGAAGGAATATCAGAGTTACTGTACCAGAAAGACTTAATGGAAGTTCAGCCATGTAAGGGGACAGCATGTACTCAATAACCGATGGTGCTGAAGAAGCGCAAGCTTCACTGAAAACATTGGCAGAAAACAAGGCTCCAGGAGTTGACAGAGTATCACCTGAGACGTTTCAACAAATGGATACAGTGCTGTAGGTGCTCACTTCTCTATACCAAGAAATTTGGAAGGTAACTGCCTGGCCATTCTACCGAAGAGATCCATATTGGGGCCCATTCCAAAGAAATGAGATCCAACAGAATGTGAAAATTATGGAACAATATCCTTAATATCACAGTATTTTGCTAGGGCACTGCCAGAAGTTCAAGCCAGATTCGGAAGAGGATAGGAAACAAGACATATCTTTGCTGATACCAGATGGATCCTGGCTGAAAATATAGTATCATGGATGGAATTGTGTTCCCCTAAAACATGTATAACAGTTTGACTAGGCTTTGAGTCCCAGTATTATGCGTGTGTCTGTCATTTTGTCATCTGATGTGATTTTTCTTTATATTGTAATTTCTACCTCTTTGATGTTAGAGGTATGGGATTAGCAGCAATTACATTAATGAGATAGTTCTCAATCTACAAGATTGGATTGTGTCTTGAGCTAATCTCTTTTTTTGATATAAAATAGATAAGTGAACAGAGAAACAGGGGGACCTCATACAACTAAGAAAGTTGTGCAGGAAGAGAGTATGCCTTTGGACCCGAGGTTCCTGTGCAGAGAAGTTCCTAGACCAAGGGAAAATTGATGACAAAGAACTTCCACTAGGCTGACAGAGACAGAGAGCCTTTCCCTGGATATGCCACCCTGAATTCTGACTTCCAGCTTACTAGACTGTGAGAGAATAAGCTTCTGTTTGTTAAGTGGTATTCTGTTACAGTAGCAATCATTGACTAAAACACACAAAATGCCTAAAGGATGTTTACCTGTGTTTTATTAACTACGCAAGGACATTTGACTGTGGGGATCATAACACATTATGGATGACATTGCCAAAACTGGAATTCCAAAATATTTAATTGTGCTCATAAGGAACCTATATGTAGGCCAAGAGGCAGTCATTCAAACATCACAAGGGGATAGTGCATGGTTAAAAATCAGGAAAGGTGTGTGTCAGAGTTGTATCCTTTCACCATACTTATTCATTTGATATGCTAAGGAAATAATTTAAGAAGCTGTACTATATGAAGAAGAATGGGATATCAAAACTGGAGGAAGATTCATTAACAGCCAGCAATATGCAGATGATATAACCTTCCTTGCCGAAAGCAAAGAGAACTTGAAGTACTTGATGATAAACATAGATTATAGCCTTTGGTATAGACCACACTTCAACATAGAAAAAGAAAAATCCTTATAACTAGACCAATAAGCAACATCATGTCAAGAATTTCTTTTACTTGAATCCACAATCAATGCCCATGGAAGCTGCAGTCAAGAAATCAAATGATGTACTGCACTGATCAGATTGGCTGCAGAAGACCTCTTAAAAGTATTAAAAAACAGAGACATCATTTTGAGGACTAGGGTTTCCTGATCCAAGTTGTGATGTTTTCCATCAACTTATATGCATACAAAAGCTGGACAATGAATAAGGAAGAAAAACGGATGCCTTTGCATTACACTGTTGGTGAAGAATACTGACTGTGAGAAGAATGAACAAACCTGTCTTGGAAGAAGTACAGCCAGAGTACTCCTTGGAAACAAGCGTGGCAAAACTTTGTCTCACATACATTGAACATGGCTTCCAGGAGGGGGTCACAGTCCACGGAGAAGGACATCTTGCTTGGTAAACCAGATGGTCAGTGAAAAAAGAAGAAGATCCTCCATGTAGCGGCTGTAACAATGATCTAAAGCATGGCAAAGGTTGTGAAGATGGCACAGGACCTGACAGCGTTTTGTCCTGCTTTACATAGTGCTGCTATGAACTGGAACCATCCCAACAGCACCTAGCAATAATACAATAACAGAGCGTAGCAGTGCAAATGTAACCTCCTTGCTACAGCAACAAAGACAACAAAGGGACACACCTACATGCATGTGAATAAAGTACTAGATCAAAGGTGATGAGAAAACTCAGTAACTGATGATGCTGTCCGAAGAGAAAGTAGAAAGGTAAAGGCAGTAATGTTGATAATTATGCAAGCAGAGGAAAAGATTTGGGAGAATAAAGTTTTGCCTTTATAACATGGCGTAGTGGAGATAATGTTGACTTCATTTAAGAGAGATTTGTATTTAAATTCTGTGTTTTCTCTTATTGCTATGTGGTCTCTGAGCCCATTTATTGGAATAAGCTGCATCACACAATGAAGTCCCGGGTATCCTATGAGAGAGCTTTGTATGAGATTTTGCAGGTAGAATCCTTTTTCAGAGGTCAGACTTAAACGTCCTCCACAGCTCTTTTAAAGAAAGGAAACTGAACAACACAACCAATTAGACACAGTAAAACTCTATTATGGCACTCTCCACCGCAATGTAAAGTTCACTGTAAAACTGACTGCTATGGGGAATCATCTCTCAGACTCCTGGAACCCCAGCCAACCGGCCTCCATTGTCGTTTTGCTGTCCTTGCAATAACCTGAGGCTTCTGCTTGCTCATTTATTTATTTACTCGACCTTACTTAGCTAAAGAAGTAAAGTAAGGTTTTCTTATATAAGGAAATTATTAGGATAAATTTTCCTCTGTGGATAGAAAAATAATCTGTATCTTCAAAGAAAATTACATTTCTTTCAATACATCGTGTTTAGCAAAGCAAATGCAATCAAAGTACATTTTAGAACTCTGATCCTTTCAAACAAAAACTTTCTGTTGGTTCACTTGGCAATTTACAGAAAAATCCATTATCCAGAATAACAAAATAACCCTCTTTACCAGACTACTGCAGATGTATTATACACATAAGGAAGTCCCACTGGAAGACTGGGCTGTTTGTGAACATGCGCATTTAAGTTCTTCTTGAGTTAAGCAGTTTGGGGACCCAGAGGCACTCCTACACTTGTACAACAGCCACCTCCTCGTCTCTAATCTACCCAATAATCTTATCTCGCTGAAAAGTATTGCATCATTCTCTTGATACTGACTTTTCATAGCTGTTTTATGGGTGATTAATTCTCTCAATATGAAGTTATTAAATCAAACAAAATGAATAAAAAATTGAATAAATGCAGAAAAATCTACGTGGTTATAAGTAAGAAGTTTCCAAATGCCTTCTTCTTTCCCTCACATGTTCTGCCAGAAGGAATGCAGGCAGGGACCAGTGACAAGCCCAGGCCTTGGACTAAGCTGCCCAAACTCTCCCAGATACCCTTGAAATAAGAAGAAATGTGAGTGATTCTGGCAGGGGCCCTATGAACACATCAGCTACGCAACTATTTTTCATAAATTCTCCAGCTTCGTGGCAGTGGCAATATTCGCATAGAAACCAGGGCAAAGAAAGTTATCATCTTTATGAAACTATTCATGGTAAGTGTTATAAACAAGGTCATGATGAACTGCTTAATCAGCTTTCAACAGACAGATCTGGTTCAGGGTCAGGAAGAGAAAAGTTTCTGCACAGCATAATCTGTTGGTTTTTTGTGACATGGTTACACAAATATACCACTGAATGATCCTTGATGTGTATCTGCTTACAAATTAGAAGGAAACCTGATTTAATGGAATACTGTAAACATAGGATTTTTAAAAAATATTTGGAAATATTTAGTAGTTATTGCCTTTTGAAAATAGTGTGAATTTTAAATAGGATATAGACTCGACGGCACTTGGCTTTGGCATATGTAATTAGCCTCTCTGATGCTTACCATTTTTCAGAATAATGTGTGTGAGGTCTGGGCTCTCTTCTAATGATTAATAACAACTATATTATTAATAAGAAAATCAGACATCAATGACTTACGAAAAATATATATATAAGCTCCTCACCACCTTTCCTTTAAAAAACAAACTCTTTTTAAATCTTCCTCCAGTTCTAAAGACTGCTACGTGAATGTCCTGACAAGTTTAGGTAGAATGGTCATTTTAACATAACATCAAAAACCTCAGTCATTTCATTAGAACTTTACTTAGTTTTTTCTTTTAATTATTTTCACATTTTCCTCTACCTTAGAATAATGCCCAGTCATATTTTGCTTGTCACCAAGGTAGAAAAAATGACTTTACAATTAAATGTTTAGAAATCTAAGCTATTTTTAACAAAATACATTTGAATAAAAGCAACACAAAGCTCAAATAAAAATGGAACACTTTTTTAAATGACTAGATACCATAAGAGAAGAAAAAAAATGGCTCATTTTCTTTAATACGAAAATTATACGAGGTTAGGACAAGACTGAGGCCTAGCCAAACACTACAGGCAGTCTCTCCATAGCAACGAGGATCCAAAAACCAGGTAAAAAGAATACAAACGTCAATCCTGGAACCCAGAGTATCGAATGAGGGGGCACAGAACTAGGCTGAATACCTAAAGTCGGAAAAACCTGACGGAAAACAGCAAACGAGGCAAGACTGATAGCAGGTACTCAGCCGAGTGACCAGGCACATGGAGGCCGTCTTGAGACAGCTGCGATCCCGGGTGAGGATCACAAAAGGCAACTTTGGAGAATTCCCATGATGACGCAGAGAAGCTGAGAAAACACACGAATTGAAACTAGGAGGCGAAAATCCACATAAGCCTCCCATACTTTTAGTCCAGTCCACTGGGATTCATAACATAAGGCTCTCCATCTAGTTCTTCTTCTTCTTTTTTTTTTAATTTCTCCTCAACCTCCCACTCTGCCACCCACTTTTCCTTGCCTGACAACAAAGATCAGTCTTGCTAGTCTGACAAAGACTAGAGAAACCTCCAAAATTACAGCCCTAAGACACTCTTCTGAGAAAGTAAGCCATTCCCAGAGCTCATGTCCCAGTCAAACAATAGACAAGCACATAGTATAAGCAATACCATCTGAGAAGAACATACCCCTTGGAAGAATAAATTATACGTGATCAAAGGGGTGTTATCTGCTCAAAAGCAAAGATGAGAAGGCAGGAAGGGGTGGAAAACCAGGACAGAAGAAAATGAGCAAACCAGGAAGGAAATAGGGAGAGTGCTGACACACGAGGAGTGAAACCAAGGTCATGAAACACATTATGTACAAATATATCAAATTGAAACTAATTTGCTCCATAAATTTTCACCTAAAGCACAAAAAGAGAGAGAGAATTATACACTTGACTAGCAATTCTTATTGTCAACATTATTTTTCTGTAATTTTATAGGGTTTCTCAGAAAAAAAAAACAACCTGTTTTAACAGCTAACATTTATTAGTTATCTATTGGCCAGACATACTTATTTAATCCTCTTGTAACCCTATGAGATGTGTATTAAGATGATTTGCTTAAAGAATATAAGATTAAAAGGAAATAAGAATCTTTCCTGAAGTTGAACAAATCATGAGTTACTGGAATCAGACCTCTGGTCTAGCTGACTCATGCTACTTATATTAAGAATTGCTTCACTCTGAGTCCTAACCAACTGTATGATCTAAGGAAAATATATTGGTGATTTTCTGTAAAGGAATTTATAATGTTGTAGATGATTTCTGCAGGATTTATTTTGAGTGACAGGACTAGGATTATAATCATCTTATGACTTTGGGGACTCTTTGAAGTTTCTTGCATGATGAGCAGATCCTAAGTTTCTGAGGGCTTGGTTTAAATGGAACCACAAGATTGAGTAAAAGCCACTCTCTCCAGCATTATTAAATATCATTTAGTGACAGTTTTGCATGTGTAGCTGTGTCTTAATTATTGACATACCCAAATCAAACCCACTGCCACTGAGTTGATTTCAAATCATAGTGACGATATAGGACACAGTACAACTGCCTTACTGAGTTTCCAAGGAGTAACTGGTAGATTCAAACTGCCAAACTTTTGGTTAGCAACTGTAGCACTTAACTACTACACCACCAGTATTTCCATTTTTGATATAACAGGTTAAATTAAAGATATTATAAATAACAAATTAGAAAAAAAATGGTGACTGTAGACAATGTTTAACTAAAATATTCCAACTATAATTATTGAGGAACTGTTTTATATAAGCAGCTTTTGTAAAAAGTTTAGATTAGCTGTTTTACTTAATAATTTGTCTGAAAAAGATTTGACAACTATTGAGTTAGACACTTGCCTCCTGGCTTTTGTCTGTTATGATGCTTAAGAATGGATCATCCATAAGCCAAGTAATTTATGAGCAACCAGATGAGGCTCAGATAGATACTTTCCCACCATAAAAGGAAAAAGAAAACAAAAACAAAAAAAGCCCTGCCCTTTCATTCAATGTTTGGTAATTACCTCTTCTTTGTTGACAGGGTTGCCCGCTACCCACTATCCCTACCATCAGCTGCTTCTGCCCAGCACTTCCCCAGCTTCTGACCTCTATCGCCTTTGTCTGCTTTTGTTTCTTCTTTTCTATTGCCCTCTGCCTTCACTTGTTTCTCCTGTTCTTGGCTTTCATCCTACACATAATAATATTCTGTGAGCTTCATCAGGCAGCCAGAGTTATTATTTCTTTTTTATTGATGAAGTAGATGAGAGAAATTCTTGTTTGCATTTTCTATTTTTACAAATATTTTCATTGTTTTAGGAACTGAAGGCGTGTTTCTGGCTCTCAGTGGTTTTTGTTGTGTCTTCATCTGGGATCAAAGCTATCTTGATGTGATAAATTTGCATCCACTTAGCTAAACTGGAGCTACTTTCCCAGAATTTCCTTTCCTGTACATTCTTGTTATAGTCCACAGAAAACATTTCGGCCCAGGAGCCCAAAGGGAATTGTCAGTTGCCAAAGGGTGGTTGGATACCTTTACACTAAGAAGGTCAGGACAGGCCCTGACGCATTTCTGTATCTTATGCACATTTCAGGCCTCTCTTTGGCTCACACATTTTGAGGGGTGGAGAGGGAGAGGAAGCATCAGGGCCTACCGCTCCAAAACTAAACCCATTGCCCTTCCCATGGAGTTAATTCCAACTTAGAGCAACACAATAGGACAGAATAGAATTGTACCCATAGGATTTACAAGGAGTCTCTGATGGAATTGAATGGCTGACCTTCGGGTTAAGGGTCATAGCTCACTGTAGATCTTAACCAGACTGCCAACAGTGCTCCTCCAGCTCCAGTCTGATTTCCTGCTTCCACTTTTCTGCATCCTGGGCCAGATATATCCATGTAAAAGGGTATCAGCTTCTCCAGCAGAATGCCCTCTTAATGGAAGCTAGAGACTTAGAGGTAGTAATAGGGTCAGCAGTATACCGTGACTCTCCTGGTTCAGACTCTATCAACTTCCCAGCCCTATGCCAAGAACCTTATTCACCTCCCATTGCACACTGGCCCACTAGTACACTGATGACACCATGTTGAGTGGATATAGCCAGCAGGGAGTAACAGCTACTCCCTGGTACATGGGTGAGACAGTCTTGTGCAAGTGAAATCCAAAAACATCTTGTGCAAGAGTAAGAAATAAACTCTACAAAATCCAGTGTCCTGTATTCCTGTGAAATTTCAGGGCTCTGTGGTCTGAGTCATACCTGTCTTTCTAAAATCAATTGTGAGATGCTGACTCTGGTCCTTTCCTACCATTAAGAAAGAGGTGAAACATCATTGGATTTCTTTGGATGAGAAGTAAAATGTACTTCATTTGGAGGTGCCACTCCTCCAATCTATAGGCAGAGCAGTCAGAAAGCGTGCCAATTCTTAGTGGGCTCAGAGGAGAAGGTGGCTCTGCAGCAGGTCTAGGTAGCTATAGAAGCCACAGTGTCACTTAGATCGTATGACCCTACAGATCTGAAGGAGCTTCAAGCATCAGTGGTAAATAGAGATACTCTATGGAACCTTTCAAATTCCCCTTTGGATATAACAAAAAACTCATTGTCATGAAGTTGATTCTGATTCATAATCCTAAAGAACACAGCAGAACTGCCAGATTGGGTTCCAAAGGCTGTAATCTTGACAAAAGCTGATTGCCGCATCTGTCCCCCACAAAGAAGCTGGTATGTTCTAACCGGTGACAGTCTGGTTAGCAGCTGAGAATTGAACCGCTGCAGCACCAGGGAACCTTCCTACAGCTATTGTGATTGTTGTCAGGTACCATTGAGTCAGTTGCAGCGACTGGTGCGTGACAGAATGAAACACTGCCCGGTTCACAGTGACATGTGCTATTGCTGGAGTCACTCTTCTCCAGAATTTGCATTGTCATTAGGCAAGCTGGCAGGGAACCTGAAGAAAAAATGTTCACTAGAGGCATATCACAGCTGAGGCCCAGGAAAGAGAAAGGAAAAATGTCGTGTCGTAGATTTTCACTAGCCTCTTGTTTTACTCAAGTGAAGGTCATGATCACCTATCACAACCCAGCTTACCAAAAACAGTCTCCCACTAAACATGGGAATACTATGTGAGGCTATTGAGAAATATATCACATCTTGAGAAATACCAGAGGAAAACACTTTTCCATTTCTCACACATGCAATTATTTTCTAATTATCTGTGAGAAACTTCTTCCAAGCCCAGAGTTCCTACGTGCTCTCAGGAACATTTCTTTCTGTTCAACAGGTCCTTAAAAAGGTATAGAATTCTATGTATAGCCTTAAGCAAGGTGTTTCTGCCTATGTTCAATAGTCAGGCATTATTTTTACAACTGCATAGCAATGTATAGTTTATAAAGCACTTGCGTGTACATTATCTTAAATGATATTTGGAAGAATACCCTAGGGTAGTCAGAGTAGATTTGCATTTTCTTTATTTCTAGATGCAGATAGACTAACCATTGCTATAGACTAACCAAAAAGTCAGGAGTTCATATCTACCAGGTGTTCCTTGGAAACTCTGTGGAGTAGTTCTACTCTATCCTATAAGGTTGTAATGAGTAGGAATCGACTCAGTGGTTGTGTTTCAGTTTTGTTTCTATTTTTATCACTATAGATAAGGAAGCTTTGGCAGTACAGTGATTAAAGCATTTGGCTGCTGACTGAAACACTGATCAGAGGTTGAAACTCACTAACCACTCCTCAGGAGAAAGCGGTGACAGTTTGCTTCCATAAAGATTGAAAGACAGCAACTACTACTCATTGCTGCTAACCCCTACTTGTAGCCACACTACAGGACGTAGCAGAACCGCCGCCATAGAACTTTGAAGACTGCAGTCTATATGGAAACAGGGTACCACATCGCTCTCCCACAGAGCCACTAGTAACTGAACCACTGAACATTCAGTTAAGTCTATAGCCATAGTTCCACAACATAGCCAGATTTTCTAACTTCTAGTTCATGGTTCTTCTTGACACCAAGTTGTCTGTAAGAAGAAGGTTCTTCAACATCTTTCATAAATCACAATCACTCTGAATTTCTGTGTCTGTGACACAGCTTACTGGTCACAGCATAATCCTATAAGCCAAAAAACCACTGCTGTCAAGTAAATTCTGACTCATAGTGACCTTATAGAGCAGAGCAGAACTGCTTCATAGAGTTTCCAAGGAGTGCCCACCTCTTTAACACCAGAACACTTAAGCGTTTCGTAAGAAAGTTCAGAAGCCTTGTCTAAAGCAGGAATTTCTTTTCGTTTTTATTTTATGGGGAAAAAAATCAAAACTTAAAGTGTAGATTCTAGAAAATCAACCTATAATGAAATAAGCCTTAAAAATTATTTTTCACTCATGACCGTCACTGTATCAGGGTTAATTAAGGTACTGTCCATGAGCTACTCAGGGTATAGGTGAAAACTGCAGGTTGTGGGTCCTTACTGAATCGATATAGGCTTGAGCCCTGGAATTTTCATTTTAACAAGCTCCTCAGGCTATTTCTGTGCCCACTTGTGTTTGAGAACCATTACAGTGACCAAATTTGTCTCCTGCAAGGCAAAAAGACACTATTAAATATCATGAATATGAAAGAATCATGGATGTCTTTGGAATCGCAGAAATATATACACTATCAGGATATAATGTGAACATACACGACCAAAATGAAGGCAATTAGAAATACAGTCGTTTGGTTATACCACCGAATTGGTTGTGTTCACATGATTACCCTTTGATTTGGTCAGATCTTGTTTCATTTGTCTATGAAACATGAATAATGCTTAAGTACTCTTGAAATAAGAGTGTTAATTCAGTGGCAGTAGTAAATGTGTTGATATAAGCAAGCTACAAGAGGGTAAAAAAAGAGAGGATTATACGCAAAAGCTTATGAATATAATTTTCCATCCCTGGGATTGTTGATACCTGCATTCCTATTAGCCAGTTATTCAAACAGAGAAAGAATAGTGCTGACTCTCAAAACTGGCAGAAGCTAGAATAACTCAGCATATTTCATGATAAATAGGTCACCCTGTCTATAAAATTCTTTATTTGATTGAGAACCCCACAACTGGAGCTGCCTTGACCTGCCTGGTTCTGTGAGTCTCTGTCCTGATGATTAGATACTTAGCGAGAGCATTGCAACTGTGTGAGAACGAGTTTCACCAGCTGATCTTAGCAGGCAAAAACATAAATTATTACCTCCCTTTTAATACTAGCTGTGATTAACCATAATAAAATATGTGACTGGTAATTTCAGCTGCGTATGAATCCCTGAAATTATTTCTTGCCGGGACCAAAATGGTCGTAAGTTAAGAGGTCTTAATTTAAACTTGTAATTTGGGTTTAAACTATTCATTATAAAAATCAAGCCAAAGCTGAGAAAAATTATTCAGCGCCAAGGGAAAACAGACCCTCTTTCATGGTCAAATTCTTTCTTTTCCTCTCAAGTGAAAAATCACCCCAATTTCTACTCCTTCCCTTTTCACTTTTTCCTTCAAGATCTCTGAAAACAGACACCTCTGTCTTGGCCTTGACAGAATAACTTTGAAAAGCAGCTGTGTTTTGTGAGAGACTTACTGAATAGTTAGAAAGAACTTTTTGAAGTTAAAAACTTTCTTGTTTAAAAAAGAGTTGGGTTTTTTTTTCATCTTACTTTTTCCCAGGATGTCACTATGTTAAATTGTAAGGAGGAAAATTACATGATTGAGGTGTTTATTTATTCTGAACTCTACTTAAGTTTCTTTTTAACTAAAACGAAGAGTTTAAGCTACTAAAATCTATTCTTTATGGAACAAGTCCTCTGGTTTTCAGTCACCTCCTGAAGTTCAGCTACTTCTGTGCAAGGAAGGAAGATAACACTGGAATTTTGCCTTTGTTCTTGGCTTCTACTTACTTGAGGTCTTGGCTTGCTGTTGTTGTTAGGTGCCACTGAGTCAGTTCCAACTTGTAATAGTAACCTTATGCACAACAGAATGAAACACTGCCCAGTCTTGTGCCCATCGTTGCTGCCACTGTGTCAATCCATCTCGTGGCGGATTTTTCCTCTTTCCTTTTAACCTCCACTTTACCAAGCATGATGTCCTTCTCCAGGGGCTGATCTCTCCCGACAACGTGTCCAGTGTATGTGAGGTGTAGTCTCACCATCTATACTTCCAAGGAGCATTCTCATTGTACTTCTCCCAGGACGGATCTCTTTGTTCTTTCGGCCGTCCATGGTTCATTCAGCATTCTTCTCCAGCACCACAATTCAAAGGTATCAATTCTTCTACCATCTTCTTTGTTAATTGTTCAGCTTTTGCATGCCTACTGTGTGTTTGAAAATACTATGGCTTGGGTCAGGCACACCTTACTCCTCAAGGTGATATCTTTTCAATACTTTAAAGAGGTCCTTTGCAAAAGATTTTCCCAATGTAATGCATCTTTCAATTTCTTGACTGCTACTTCCATGGGTATTGATTGTGTAACCAGGCAAAATAAAATCCTTGACAACCTCAATCCTTTCTCTATTTATCATGATGATGCTTACTGGTTCGGTTGTGAGGATTTTTGTTTTCTTGATGTTGAGGGGCAATCCATACTGAAGGCTGTGGTCCTTGATCTTCACCAGTAAGTGTTTCAAATCCTCTTCACTTTCAGCTAGTGAGGTGATGTTATCTACATAATACAAGTTGTTAATAAGTCTTCTAATCCTGATGCCTCATTCTTCTTCATATAGTCCAGTCGCTCAGATTATTTGCTCAGCACACAGATTGAAAAGTTGTGGTGAAAGGATACAACTCTGACGCACACCTTTCCTGACTTTAAACCATACAATGTCCCCTTGTTCTTGTTATGCGACTACCTGTTGATCCATGTACAGCTTCTTTAAGAGCACAATTAAGTGTTCTGGAAATCCCACTCTCCGTGATGTTAGCCACAGTTTGTTATGGTCCATACAGTATATAGCCTTTGCATAGTCTGTGAAACACAGGTAAATATCTTTCTGATATTCTCTGCTTTCAGCCAAGATTCATGTGATATCAGCAATGATACCCCTGGTTCCAGGTTCTCTTCTGAATTTGGCTTGAATTTCTGCAAGTTCCTTGTCAATATACTGTTGTAGTCATTTATAAATGATCTTGAGCAAAATTTTACTTCAGTGTGATATTAATGATACTGTTTGGTAATTTCCACATTCAGTTGGATCTTCTTGGAATGGGCATAAATATGGATCTCTTCCAGTCAGTTGGCCAGGTAGTTGTCCTCCAAATTTTTTAGCATAGATGAGTGAATACTTCCAGCACTACATCCGTTTGTTGAAATATCTTAGCCAATATTCCATCAATTCTTGGAGACTTGTTTTTTTGCCAATGCATTCAATGCAGCTTTAACTTCTTCCTTCAATACCATTGGTTCCTGATGATATGCTACTTCTTCAACTGGATGTTGACTAGTTCTTTCTGGTATAATGACTCATGTATTCCTTTCAGGTTCTTTTGTTACTGCCTGAGTTGTTTAATATTTTCCCCATAGAATCCTTCATTATCACAACTTGAGACTTGAATATTTTTCTTTGATTCTTTCAGCTTGAGAAATCCAAAACATGTTCTTTCCTTTTGGTTTTACATTTACAGCTCTTTGCACATGTCTTTATAGTACTTTATCATCTCAAGCTGCCCTTTGAAATCTGTTCAGTTCTTTTACTTCATCATTCCTTCCTTCTGCTTTACGGGTTCCACATTTGAGAATAAGTTTCAGAGTCTCTTCTGACATCCAAGTTAGTCTTTTCTTCTTTCTTTCTTTCTTTCTTTCTTTCTTTCTTTCTTTCTTTCTTTCTTTCTTTCTTTCTTTCTTTCTTTCTTTCTTTCTCTCTCTCTCTCTCTCTCTCTCTCTCTCTCTCTCTCTCTCTCTTTCTCTCTCTCTTTCTCTCTCTCTCTCTTTCTTTCTCTCTCTCGCTCTCTCTCGCTCTCTCTCTCTTTCTCTCTCTCTTTCTCTCTCTCTTTCTCTCTCTCTCGCTCTTTCTCTCTTTCTTTCTCTCTTTCTCTCTCTCTTTCTCTCTCTCTCTCTCTCTCTCTCTCTCTTATCTTTTTAATGACCTCTTTCATGGATGATGTCTTTGATGTCATACAGCAATTCATCTGGTCTTCAGTTATTAGTGGTCAACACATCAAATCTGTTCTTGAGGTGGTCTCTAAACTCAGGTGGTACGTATTTAAGGTCATACTTTGGCTTTCATGGACTTGTTCTAATTTTCTGCAATTTGACTTGAATTTGCATGTGAGCCCTTGCTGATCTGCGCCACAGTCAGCACCTGGTCTTGTTCTGACTGCTGATAATGGAGCTTTCCCATCATCTCTTTCCACAGATACAGTCAATCTGATTCCTGTGTATTCCATCTGGTGAGGCCCATGTGTACAGTCACTCTTTGCGTTGGTTAAAAATGGTATTCGCGGTGAAGACACAATTAATCTTACAAAATTCTATCATGTGATCTCTATCATTTCTGTCACCAAGGCTATATTTTCAAACTACTGATCCTTCTTCATTTCCAACTTTTGCATTCCAATCACTGGTAGTTATCAAAGCATCTTGACTGCATGTTTGACCAATTTAGGACTGCAGAAGCTGGTAAAAAGTCTTTAGTGTCTTCATCTTTGACCACAGCAGTTGGTGTGTAAGTCTAAATAATAGTCATATTAACTGGCCTTCCCTGTAGGGGTATGGATATTGTCCTATCACTGACAGCACTGTACTTCAGAACAGATCATGAAATGTTCTTTTTGACCATGAATGCAACACCATTCCTCTCCAAATTTTTGTTCCCATCACAGTATACCACGTGACTGTCTGATTCAAAATGGCCAACACCAGTGCATTTCAACTCACTGCTACCTAGGATATTGATGTTTATGTCTTCTATTTCATTTTTGATGATTTCCAGTTTTCCTAGAGTCATACTTCATACATTCAAGGTTCTGATTATTAACGGATGTTTGCAGTTGTTTCTTCTCATTTTGAGCCATGCCACATCAGCAAATGAGGATCCTGAAGGCTTTATGCCATCCATGTCATTAAAGTTGACTCTGCTTTGAGGAGGCAGCTCTTTCCCAGTTGTCATCTGAGTGCTTTCCAACCTGAGGGGCTCACTTTCCAGCACTATGTCTGACAGTGTTCCACTGCTATTCATAAGATTTTTCACCGGCTAATTCTTTTCAGAAGTAGACTCCCGGATCCTTCCTAGTCTTTCTCAGTCTGGAAGCTCAGCTGAAACCTGTCCACCATGAGTGACCCTGCTGGTATCTAAATATCAGTGGCGTAGCTTTCAGTGTCACAGCGTCACACAAGCCACCACAGTACAACAAACTGACAGACAAGTGGGGTGGTTTGCTATAAAACCAAAAACCAAATCCACTGCCATTGAGTTGAATTCAACTCATAGAGACCCTATAGGACAGAGTAGAACTATTTCATAGAGTTTTCCATGATCACCTGGAGGATTCAAACTGCCAACGTTTTGATTAAGAGTGGTAGCACTTAACCACTACACCACCAGGATTTTCAATCAAGGAACAGATGTTTGTCATTATCGCATTTTATGTGAGGAGAAATCATCACATGCTATTTGAATTTTCAGCTACAAAAGTGCTAGGATGAGCAATTTCTTAAAAGCAAGTCATTCCACATATCTGTCTTCTTCTGCCACCACTTGTCTGTCAGTTTTTTGAACTGTGGTGGCTTACATGTTTCTGTGATGCTGGAGCTATGTCTCAGGTATTTCAAATGCCACTAATATCATCTAAGCTATACAACTTTCAGTAGAGCTTCCAAACTCAGGCAGGCTAGGCCGAAGGACCTGGTGGTTTACTTCTGAAAAGTAGGGCCAATGAAAACCTTATGAATGGCAATGGAGCATCTAACCTAGTGCCAAAAGATGAGTGAATCAGGTTGAAAGACGTTCAAAGTACAACGGCAAAAGAGCTGTCTTCACAAAGTAGAGTTGACCCCAGTGAGAGTGGATGAAGTAAGACTTTCAGGGCCCTCTTTTGCTGATGTGGCATGATTCAAAGTGAGAAGAACTAGCTGCAAATATCCATTCATAATGGGAACATGAAACTTACAAATTATGAATCTAGAAAAATTGGAAGTTGTCAAAAATGAAATGGAATGTCTAAGTATTAATATCCTAGGCATGAATGAACGGCTATGGACTGATATTGGTTATTTTGAATCAAACATCATATGGCTTGCTACGCTAGAAATGACAGATTGAAGAGGAGTGGTACATTCATTGTCAAAATGAACATTTTAAGAACTATTATGAAATATAAGGCTATCTGTCACTGATAGGATGATATCTGTCATGGATTGAATTGTTCTCCCTTAATTATGTGTAGCAATGTGTGTAGCAGTTTGGTTAGGCTATGATTCCTGATCTTCTGTGAAGTTCCTCCATGTTGTAAATCCTGCCTGTGAAATTAATGAGGGAGGATGGGCAACAGGTGTGTTAGTGGGGCGGGACTCAGTGTGTAAGATTTTTTTGCACCTTGGAGCAATTTCTTGAAATATAAGAGAAAGAAGCTAGCAGAGAGATTTGGGAACCTCATACCACTAAGAAGCAACACTGGAGGTTGAGCTTGTCATTTGGAAAGGTCTGGGGTGTCCGTGTCTCAGAAGCTTGCAACCCAGGGAAAGACTGATGACAAGGACCTTCCTCCAGGGCCAGCAGAGAAAATCTTTCCCTGGAGCTGATACCCTGAATTTAGACCTGCAACCTACTGGACCATGACAAAATAAAATTTCTCTTTTTAAAGTCAGCCACTTGTGGTATTTCTGTTATAGCAGCACTATATAACTAAGACCATGTCCATATCTCTACAAGGAAGACTAAATAATATGACTATTATTCAAATTTACAGGTCAACAAATAACGCCAATGATGAAAAAACTGAAGATTTTTACCAACTTCTGCAGTCTGACATTGATCAATCATGCAACTAAGATTCAATGATTATTACTGATGATTGTAATATGAATGTTGGGAACAAAGAAGAGTCAATAGTTGGAAATATGGCCTTTGTGATAATAATACCAGAGATCGCATGATAGAATTTTGCAAGCAAGACTAATGACTTCTTCATTGCAAACACCTTTTTTGAACAACATAAATGGTGACCATATACGTGGACCTCACCAGATGAAATACACAGCAATCAAATTGACTATATCTATGGAAAGAGATGATGGGGAAGTTCAATATAGTCAGTCAGAACAAGACCAGGGGCTAACTGTGGAATAGATTATCAATTGCTCCTGTGCAAGCTCAAGTTGAAACTGAAGAAAATTAGAACAAGTCCATGAGAATCAAATATGACCTTGTATCTATCCCACATAAATTTAGAGACTATCTCAAGAACAGATCTGAGGCATCGAACACTAATGACAAGGCAAGTTGTGGAGCGGCACAAAGGACATCAAATATGAAGAAAGCAAAAGGTCTTTAAAAAGACAGGAAAGAGAGAAAAGACCAAAATAGATGTTAGAAGAGGCTCTGAAACTTCCTCTTGAATACAGGGTAGCTAAAGCAAACTGGAATGTAATGGATCACTTTTGTGTGGCCTTCCCAGCCATAATCTTGTCATTCTCACCTTACAGTGATTGGGTGGGATGGTGTGATAGAGTAAGTGTGGCCCAACAAATTGATTAGTCAGTTTTGTAATCACAGATGACGGGCCATCCCAGAAGCAAGAAAGAGAAAATAACACTACCGAAGAAAGGAACATCTGGGATTGAGCTCATCTTTTCTGCTGTGCTGGCAGGCTCCTGGGCCCAGGAAACAGAGCAAACCATAATCCTGAAGATGGCAAGAAGTAACAGTAGAGACCTAATAGCAAGAGATGGCATGGTAGGCTTCTGTGGAGAGAGAAGGCTAAATGCCTTGAGGCAGAGTTTAAGAGCCGAAGAGCTGTACCTGCCAGCACCTCAGGGAGGAAGACGTCCTAATGCAAGAACTGTACCCCAAATATTCTTGAATCTCAATCATAACTGTCATATTCACTAATAAATGTCATAGTCATGAGTCTTGACTGTGCGTTTTGTGCAGCCATTGTAATGAATTATCAAACCCAGTGGAAAAGTTGACAGTGTTGTGGGAGGGAATGTTGGTGTAAGAATTAGTAATGATGGTGGAGACAGAAGCATGCCCGACCTTCCACTGATAGGAATCAGGCTTAGGCTGTTGATCTTGATTCTCCTTCCCCCTCGTGAAGTTAGAGGAGATGAGATAACTTCCTCTACACCATTTTTACATGAACAGAAGAAACTCTGAAGTAAAAAGAACTGAACAGATGACTTTAAAGGGTAGCTTGCGAAGACAAAGTAAGATATTACAACGAAATTTTCAAAGACCTGGAATTAGAAAACCAGAACAGCTGAAAGAAGGTAAGAAAATAATTCAAGCCTCAAACTGCAGTATTGAGGGACTCTATGGGCAAAATACTGAATGATGCAGGAAGGATCAAAAGGAGATGGAAAGAAAAGAGTCACTGTACCACAAAGAACTGGTAGATGTTCAGCCACTTCAGGAAGCCGCATGTGTTCGAGAACCTATGGTATTGAAGGGTGAAGTCCAAGCTGCATTGACAGCATTTGCAAAAAACAAAGCTTTAGGAACTGATGGAATACTAACCACGATCTTTTGAGAAACAGATGCAGCACTGAAGGTGCTCGCTCATCTATGCCAAGAAATTTGAGAGACAGCTACCTGACCAGTCCACTGGAACAAATCCATATTTGTGCCCATTCCAAACAAAGATGATTCAACAGAGTGTGGAAATTATCAAACAATATCATTAATATCACACGAAAGTAAAATTTGGCAGAAGAACATTTCAAAATGGTGACAGCAATATATAGATAGGTAACTGCCAGAAATTCAAGCCGGATTCAAAAGACAGCATAGAACAAGGGCTATCACTGCTGATATCAGATGAATCTTGGCTGATAGCAGAGAACCCTAGAAAGATGTATACCTGTGATTTATTGTCTGTGCAAAGACATTCAGTTGTGTGGATTGCAATAAATTATGAAAAATGGTGTGAAGCGTGGAAATTCCATAACATTTAACTGTGCTCATGAGGAACCTGTACCTAGGTGAAGGGCAGGCATTCAAAAAGAACAAAGGGACACCGTATGGTTAAAGGTCAGGAAAGGCATTGTCAGTGTTGTGTCCTTTCACCACAGTTATTCAATCTGTATGCCAAGCAAATAAACTGAGAAGCTGGCCTACCTGAAGGAAAGTGAGGCATCAGGATTAGAGGCAACCTCTCATACATAGATGATAGCACCTTTCTTGCTGAAAGTGAAGAGGACTTGAGACACTTACTGATGTAGTTCAAAGACACAACATTCAGTATAAAGGAAACATAAAACAAATTCCTCACAATTAAGCCAGGAAGCAACATCACGATAAAAACAGAGAAAATGTTGAAGCTGTCAAGGGTTTCATTTTACTTGAATCCACAATCAACACTTATGCAAGCAGCAGTCAGGAAATCAAGTGATGATTGCGTTGGGCAAATCTACTGTAGAAGACCTCTTTAAAGTGTTAACAACTTTGAGGATACCATTTTGAGGACTAAGGTACGCCTGACTCAAACCATAGTATTTTCCATTGCCTAGTGTGCGTGGGAAATCTGGATAGTGAACAAGGAAGACAGAAAAAGAATTGATGCTTTTGAATTATGCTGCTGCTAAGTAATACATGGACTGCTAGGAGAATGAATAAATCTCTCTTGAAAGAAGTATAACAATATGCTTCTTAGAAGAAATCATGGTGAGACTTCATCCCATGTACTTGTGGTATGTTATTAGGAGGGACCAGCTCCTGGAAGGACATCGTGCTTGGTAAAGTAGGGGTCAGTGAAAAAAGTGGAAGATCCTCAATGAGATAGATTGGCACAGTGGCTGCAATGATGGGCTCAAGCATAACAACAATTGGGAGTGTGATGCCCACTGGGCAGGGTTTCATTCTGCTGTCCACAGCATCACTATGAGTTGGAACTGACTCAGTGGCTCTTCACAGCAATGCTTTTGTGAAAACTAAGAGACACTACTGTAATATCTTTGGGAGAGATAAGATTTTAGATGCAAGACCTGTGTTCTTCTTGAATGCTGCTCTGTGGAATATACTGCAGTCAATGCATTTAGGATAAACCAGCCTCATCTTATTCTTTTCTTTAGAGTTTATGGTAAGATCGTAAGCACTGTTAGAAAACAAATTGCAGTGGGTATCAGTGGAACCTGGCATAGACTTGGGACTTTACAAAAGCACATGAGTTACCTTCATGATCTGATGAATCAAGAAAACCCTGCTTGTTGGGTGCTCTAAACAAGGGCTTTGAGAAAAAGAGCTCGGGTACACTTCTGCTTTTTCACAACAGCCATGAATCACTGGTAGAAAAACAGGAGAGCAGAGCCAGCCAGCTTAATTACATATCATTACTCAGAATAATGGCAACATCTTAGGTATGAATTAAACCTTTAGTGGTGGAGACTTGCATCATTTAGGAATGTTAGCCAATCCAGTGATTCAAAAGTCCGTAGACAAAACATCAGAATTCATTGTTCATTTAGGGGGAGTTGCAAAATTTCTTTGTGTTCATTGTTCAGGGCTCTGGGGAAGAAACAATTAATTACTTTTTTAAGAAGCTACTTGAGAAGAGATCATTTTTTAAAGGTAGGAGAGAATATTCCTAAGGAAAGAGAACAAAACACATGACCAGAAATGACAGCCTTGAAAAAGAGTTGTTTAATCTGACCTCCTGACTGCAGTCAGGGCTTTATCCAGACACCTTTCAAAGGGTGACCCAGCTTTACTTCCCTAGTGTTAGACCACCGTTGCTCACCCTCCCCACAGGGTTTTAGCTTTGACACCAGGGCATGGTGTAGGTGTGAGGGAAAGCCTAGCTCCAGGAAACCTGACACTGAACTTGCCTTCCCTTTCTTTCCCAGCACAGTCCAGTATAGGAGAGACAAACAACTTGGTGCTGATGACTTGTAAAGATATGGAAAAGAAGAGTCATTAGTTGTGGAGTTGTATCTGGCTGCAATGTCCTGCACTTAATCCTTCTCCTCTTAAAAGAGTCTGAGCAATATGTTACATGTGGGTATACAGTCCCAGAAGACATCTGTAGTTTAATTCACATAGTGCTTTTATCTTAATTTGATCTTTTTAATCAGATTTCAAATAAAAATGAAAATTCCCAGGTTGTCTTGAAAAATCAGACAATTGAACAACTCTTAGCCGGCATTCATCCATGGCCACAGACACAGATGCTGAGGGGTGTCCATCCATCCTGTGAGACGTAAGATGAGTTTCTGCTTAGCTAGATTCAATTCTTCAAACCTTGGCAGTGTTTGGCTAGCTGCCATCATTTATGAGGACTTGAATTTATGAGAACTGGTTTCTATCATGTTAAGTAGAGTTTTATCTTAATCATTAGTATTTCTCAGACTTTTATTTTAGCAATATTTCTTGTAAATTCAATTATATTTTCTTATAAGCTTTAACATACAAAGTTTTCACATGAAGCCAACATAACTTTCTTATATAGATTCGCTCTATTCTGTGTCTTCACGTGTACAAAATGACTCCCCATTATCAAATTACTTCACATTTTTAGTTTGGAAAACTTTTGAGTCTTTTTTTTTTTTCTTTTCAGTTTTACTGTTCCTTTTTTTAAAACTTCCTGTTTCTCACCAATACGCACACACGCAGTCTTCACCATCACATTGATTCTAACTCATAGCAAGCCTATAGGAAACAGTAGAATCGCCCTAAAGGGTTTCCAAGGAGTGCCTGGTAGATTCAAACTGCTGAGCTTTTGATTAGCAGCTCTAGTTCTGAACCACTATACCACCAGGGTTTCCTTTTCAGCCATACGCCAGCCTAAGCCCTTTCTATCAGGAAGAAGGTCAAAAAAATAGAAAAGTCAAATTAAGAGCCCCCTACTCTTCTGATCAACCATGTCCTGCCTTTCCTGGCCCTGCCCCTTCTCTCCTAAATCTAATATAAACAGAGGAACCACATGAACAAAACTATAATTTTCCCATCTCTGAAACAACTCAAGTCTCTTTAATCTCTCTAAATCGATCACTTCGCTCAGAACCCTCACATTTCTCTGCCACTGGAGAAAATATGAATCCGTCAGACATTCTGTCTAAATTGGATGTGTATCACCTTAATATACAATTGTTTCTTTGTTGTTTATGGCACTGTAATGTTGTACTCAGTAGGAGGAGAAGCATCAGCAACAGGTGAACTATCTCTGATGTCTTCAGTGTGTGAACCAAAGGGAAGCTTTCTCTTTTCCAGCTGAAACAGTATTGTTATTTTAGTCTTTTCTCTCAGGGCTATTTCTCAACTTTAATTATTGTCCTTGTGCTTCTCCAGTCACTCCCAACTCTCACTCTCAGAACGTTTGCCTAATGACTAGCATGAATTGTACCTGCGCCTGCCTGTTTCTTCTTTCCTCTGTTCTGATTGTAGTTAAGGAACACTAGTGGCTGTTTCCTACAACACATGCTTTATATATACATTTAATTAAAGTGTTCATTCCAGTAGTCCCTTATCCAAAATAATTAATTGTTGTTCATAAAAGTAAGTATCCCTGACCAAATAGACTTTTGCCATCTCTGAAAGTATCTTTATTTGTTTTTTCTCTGGATTCTCTAAATATTTCTTGTATTGTGATACTCAAAATTGGGCAACACACTGTAACAAATGTATACTACACTGAATATAGGAGCCCAGTGCTGCAGCAGTTGAGAGCTCAGACCAACAGCCAGACTGTCGGCAGTTCAAATATGATGAAAAGTTTATCACATGGAAGTGTTGCCTCGTGGTCTCTGAAGTTTCTGTTTCCATTTCTGTTCCTTAACTTACATTTTTCAACCATCATGTTGTATTGGCATCTCATGTTCAGTTTGTGGATTTTCATAATACACAATCCCTCTGCTCCAGCCTTCATAATGTAATATTTACAATCATGTCTTGAGTAGTTGTGCATCTATAAGCTGTTGGTTCGCTTTACATCTGCAACAATTCTTGTTTGAATTAAAAAAAAAATACACTTTCATGTTACAGAAGTTTTAGGTCTATTAAAAAAAAGTTGAACAGAAAATACAGAATTCTCACATTCCCACAGACCCTCGTCTCTCCCTGTACACAGTTTCTTCTATTATTAACATCTTACATTAATGTTGTACATTGTACAGTTGAGGAAACAGTTTTGATGCATCATTATTAACTGAAGTCCATGGTTTACATTATGCTTTATTCTTTGTGTTGTACAGTTCTGTGGATTTCAGGAAAGCTTGATGTCAGCCAAAGCCAAGTGCCACTGAGTCAGGTACCCACAATTACAGTGCCACGCAGAACAGTTTCATTGCCCTTGAACTTTCTTGTGCTTCACTGATTCATCCTTCTCCCTCCTCTCCTCCCTGTGACTCCCTGCCAATCGCTGATCTCTTTACTGTTCTCTACACAGGATCAGTCTGTGTCATGTTCTATTGCGGATAGACTAGCTGTGAGTCAGATCTGACTTGAGGACACCTAACAACAATAACAACAACATCAAAATTGGTGCCCTAGTAACACAGTGGTTAAGAGTTCTATTGCTAACCAAAAGGCTGGTAGTTCGAATCTACCAACTTCTTGGAAACCTTACAGGGCTGTTCTACTCTGTCCTATAGAGTCTCTGTGAGTTGGAATCAATTCAACAGCAATAGGTTTGGGGTTTTTATGCTTACATAATTTTGCCTTTTTCACAATGGCTGTATAGTTAGAATTATACAGTAAGCAGCTTTTTCAGATTGGCTTCCTTCACTCGGCAATAATAAGGTTCCTTAAGCAATGAGACTCCTGCATGCATTTTTGGCTCTTCATAGTTTGACAGTTCACTTCTTTTTGTAAGTGGGTAATGCTCTTTTGTGTGGATGTGTCACAGTTTGTCTGGTTGATCCTCTTTTAGTGCATGTGTGTGTGTGCAACTTCTATGCTAGTCTGGTTGTTTATTTGCACTTCTTCTCCTCACCCATACTCTCACCTCCTGTTAGACTGAACTCCACAAGTGTAAAATTTGTCATATTAATTTTTACATCTCCAGTGACAAGTCTCCATGGACTAAGACCTTAGAATTTGACAGAAAGTGGATTACTTATGATTGTACTAAAAAAAAAGATCTATTTATAAAAAAATTGTTTTAAAATAATAGTTAAACACACATAAAATCATGTCATAAATACTGTAAATTTTGCAAACATGCAAACAGACACCTGGATTTTATTTATTTATTAAGTTACTGTAGTCTATCAGTTTTTAAGTACTGTTTTGTCCTGAGATACTGCCCCTATCTCATGTTTACAAGAAGAGAAATTGAAAGTAAAGAGATAATCATTAACCAAGGAAATCATTCTGCAGTATACAATTCCATCAAGGTGGAGAGTGTTTCAAGAGATGTTAGACAGAAAAATAAATCTATAATTTAATACAGAGAGAAGGCTCTACTATCAAAAACTGCCACCAGACCAAAGCAATCGCTTGAACCAGGAATTTACTTATACCGCTTAAAATATTACTGTAGACTGCCCAACTTGTTGATGACTGTGCCTTGAAGAGTCAACAACGAGTATTCACCAAGGTATTTTTCCCTTCTATTTCATCATTCAAGAAAGATTCAAGGAAACAATTCATCTCAATAGGTTGTTGCAATGATTAAAATTATGGGCAAACTTAGCTAGACTATGGTTCTCAGTGGTTTTGCCAAACACTAGACTAGATGCTGTTCCACAAAATGATCTAATACTATGTAATATAATCACTCTTGATAACAAAATTTAATGCCATATGATCAATGAATCAGTTGAAAGGGGAATTCTTTAGGGTGGTCTGTCCTCAGACTATAAATAAATATTTTGCTGGTACTGTCCTCTCAATTCTGTACTCTTCCTGTCACCTGATCTACAACTCTTGGGATGCAAGCCCACCAAAGTCCCTGACCTGTCACCTTACATACAGATTTTGGACTCAGCAGCCCTTTACAATCTTGTGAGCCAAAAGAACCTCCAGCTTTTGGCCTGCCATGTAAATTTTAGACTTTCCAGCCACTGAAAGTACACAATCCAATTCCTTAAAGTAATTCTGTGTGTGTGTGTGTATGTGCATGTGTGTGTGTGAGTATATATGTGTGTATGTAGGTAGGTAGGTATATATATGTATCTATGCATATATGTATACAACATATAAACATAAACACATAGAAACGTAAGTATAAACATATATGTATAAGACATATGTAAATATAGATCACAGTCTTTACCCTTTCTGCTAGCATATAATAGATGATTATAGCATAACAAAATTGGCTAGATTTCCTAGCTAATTTTGTCTTCCTAATATCATGCATATTTATATATATAGTTTTAATATATACATATACATACATACACATATATGTGTGTGTGTATAAGCTGCCACTGGTCTGTCAGTTTGTCACGCTGTGGCTTGTATGTTGCTATGATGCTGGAAGCTATGCCACTGGTTTTCCAAACACCAACAGTGTCACTCATGGTGAGTGGTGGCTACAGCAACAGTCTCAGACATAGCAAAGACTGTGACAGTGGTGCAGGACTGGGCAGTGTTTCATTTTGTTGTACATGGGGTCACTGTGAATCAGAGATGACTCAGTGGCACCTAACAACATATATATCAAGAGCCCTGGTGGTACAGGTGTTAAAGAATTCGGCTGTTCAATGAGAGTTCTGCAGTTTGAACTCACCATCTCCTCTGGGGAAGAAAGACATGGTAATCTCCTTCCTAAAGATTATTGCTTGGGAAACCCTATAGGGTAGTTCTACCATCCTATAGGGTCCTTAGGAGTCAGAATGTTCTCAACAGCAGGAGGTTACATCTATACGTATGCATGTAGTCAAGGTTCTCTAGAAAAAACAGGACAAAGTTTCATTAATTTGCTATCATGTAAAACAAAACCTTAAGCAGTAAATGCTATGAGTTAGCATCATCACCTCTTAGGGTCCTCTCCCTAGAAAAATAAAACCACTGTTATGTATCAATATACGTATTCATATATATCACATTTAGATAAAAAGTGAACTATGCATATAAGTGTATGTATGTACATATATAAAGCTGTCGTTGGAAAGCTGATTCCAAGTTATAGTGAGCCTACAGGACTCAGTAGAAATACCTTCTAGAGTTTTCAAGGAGGGCCTGGTGGATTTGAACTGCCAACCTTTTGTTTAGCAGCCATTGCTCTTAATCACAATGGCACCAAGATTTCCAAAATGAACCAAACCTGTTGCCATTGAGTTGATTCTTGCTCATAGTTACCCTATAGGGCAGACCAGAAGAGCCTCATAGGGTTTCTAAGGAGTGGCTAGTGGATTTGAACTGCCAATCTTTTGGTTAACTGCCTGAGCTCTTAACTACGTACCACAAGGCTCCACAGATACATATAGTATAGGTAATGAAACTCTTTAGTGATATAGATACATAAAGAGTTTACTGTTCATCTAAATCTGATACGCATGGATACATACATTGATACACAACACTGGTTGTTTCTCTAGAGAAAGAACCCTAAGATGTATTGATGCAAACTAATAGAATTTATCGCTCAGTGTTTTGTTTTACATGATTACAAATTAATAAAACTTTGTACTACAACTGTCTCAAAATCAAGTGTATCTTGATTTATTATAATTTCGTCTTACAAAACATGTATGACTAAAGAGGATTCTTTACAAGAGGATTGACCATATCATTCCTCCAAATAGGAAGGCTCTTTGGAAATATTTAAATTGTGATTTTATTTTTAAAGGAAAAGATTTACTACAAAGCTTTTTGGGAACACACTAATGTATGAGAAAGTTAGTATTTTAGCTCTTTATTGTACCATAGATGAAAGGACCTTGTGCCTTCTAATAAATTCTGAAAGGAAGACTGACTTTTATTTGATGCCAAACTTTCAGAGAATACTATAAAACTGATTGGACTTCTAAACCTATTTATTTTAATACGCTACAATTCCTTTATTGGAAATACTTACTCTTCTGGACTAGGAATCAGAAGCAATCCTAAACTATTCGTATTTTCAAGACATTTAGTCAGGTAGAGACAACTTAAATTAAATGCAAGTTAAAGTCTACAATGCACTAGGAAACTTTGGAAATAGACCATAGAAGAAGTTGTCTGCTCTTAAGCTGGTTCTTACGTACCCACGGACATTAAATCAGCTTTACAACAAAGACATGTGAAGTGATTGCTCTTTTGTGTTGAAGTTCTGTTTTATGAATTTCCAGATTTATGCTGTGACTGTTACATATAAATGTCCAATAAAGTTAACAATAAAATAATAATGTTTAAAGAAAGAACTAATTCTTGGTAGACACTTGGCTCTTCACTGTGTCTCCATAAATACACCTTTATGAAATTTCCCATTCATGAACATTAGGGTGTGAACTGCAAGCCCTTAAAAATGGTATGATAGGATTCAGGTTGGCCAGTGAAGCGAAAACTTCCCGAAAGTCAGGCTCTGCTCAGCCTCCAATGTTTTAGAAATAACTGACAATGATGAGATATCTTATTCCTTAGGCAAGTTAGGTATCAAAAGTCAACTAAGTGTTCTTTGACTATCAGTAGTATTTTTTTTAATTTAGAAAGTACAATACAGTTATAGTACCCTGGCCTGCAGTGTTCATTTTTCATCTAAATCAGATTAGTTTACTTTTCATATATCTCTGATGCATATGACCAAATTAGGAAAAGAAAAAGAAGAAAAGAAATTGTATTAAATCATCTTCAAATGAGCAATAATTTAAAGTTACCTTAGATATACTCTAGAAATCTTGTTTGAGGTCTTATCCATGACAAGCCTTGCTTTATAAAATATTTTTTCATATCTGCCAAACCTTATAATAATCCTTGTAAAAACCACAGATATGGAGCAGATAAACAGTAGCAGTCTTACATAATGAGGCATCCTTGCCAAATGGGAGTGAAAGAAGACAAGAAGCCTGCCTCCTGCTAAGCAACATATTCCAGGACTGCCAGGCCTAAAACATAATCATTTACAGAGTGAGTCACCTGGCTCCTGGTAGAAATCTGACGTACACACTGGGCTACCAAAGGGGAGAAACCTGCAGAGCCCCTTACAACAAAGGGGATCAAACTTCCTGTCTAGTTTTCTCATACTAATATCATCTGTTAACATACGCTAGTTGTCTTCAACATGTAATGATGCTATAAAAGAAAAACCACAAGAGGATAGTTTTAACAAAGAAAAATGTATTCGCTCATTGTCCAGTAGGCCACATGTCCAAATTCAAGACATTAGCTCCATGGGCAGGTTTTTTCTCTCTGTCAGCTCTGGAGGAATGTCCTTATGATACACCAGTTTTTCCTTGATCTAGGAGCATCTCAAGCTCAGGAACCTCAGGTCAGAAGGACACACTCTGGTATGAGGTTCCCCAACTCTGTTCTTGCTTCCTTCCCTTTCCTTTTATCTCTTGTAGGATAAAAGGTGATGCAAACCATACCCCAGGGAAATTCTCTTTATACCAGATCAGAGAGGTGATCATAGTGTGTTATAGTCCCACCTTAATCCTCTTTAACATAACCTAATCTTACCCCATTAACCACAGGCAGAGATTAGGATTTGCAGTGAAAATCACATAAAATGGTAGACAGTCATAAAATACTGGAAACCATGACCTAATTAAATTGACACATATTTTGGGGGACAAAATTCAGTCCAGGACAAAGTACATAAAAATTCTGTTATCATTACCATGTAAACCACAGGTATCACACCTAAAAGATTTTCATAAATGTTTTTTGAAGTTGAATACTTCTTAATCTTCAGATGAAGTTATTAAGAAACTATTTCTTTCATGTAGATGGTGGACACCACATAGTGAAACTTTCACAAAAACCACACTTTCTCCCAGGAATTGTCAGTCTTTGACAGTCACTGTGAAGAAAAGATAAACAAAGCAGTGGAATTAAAAAATAGTAAAAACAAACATATTTTTGTACACTAGAAAGAAATACATGTATAAGTAGAGTGTGTTTAAGAGGAAAGCACACTGACCAGAACACAGTGAATTAGGAGAGTCAGTTTCTGTTGGCACACTTCTTGAAGGAGCTGAGTCTTCATAGGACATGAGGCCTTTTGTCTCTTGTTTCTAAAAATAGTCCAAGCAATTAACAGGTGCTCTGTGTTTCACTAAATAGTAAGTCGGCCCTTAAACCCATGGAAATGCACTGGGAGCATCCAACTCATCACCTTGGCAACAAGCTTCAGAAGAGGAGCGGACTTGAGGAGGCCTCCACCTTCCCCTGCCCTCTGTGGCCTGGTGTTTGTCCGTAGTGTGCCACGTGGGATTTGGAGTATAAAAATAGCAGGTCAAGGAACATTGTGAATGCTTTGGCTAGCTGTGGTACAAGGTGGACAGACAAGTCCTACCTGGACAGAGGGAAATGGCACTATAGGTTCACTCTTTTGTGTCCCTTATCTGTGGTGTAGAAATCCTAGTGGCATAGCAGTTAAGTGCTATGGCTGCTAACCCAAAGATCTGTCGTTCAGATCTACCAGGCTTTCCTTGGAAACGCTACGGGCCAGTTCTACTCTGTCTATAGGGTCACTGTGAGTCAGAATCTACTCAAGGGCAGTGGGTTTGGCTTTATTTTTTTTACCCACGTGGCAGAGTGGAGTGCACATAGAAGAATAATTGTCTGCTCTCAGGCAGCCTTTTCGCATTGGGAGGATGCTTAAAAATGGATCCACATTTGCTCGGGGGTACTGTCTGCTCCTTGTAAGTACAAAAAAAAAAAGAGGCTGCTTTTGATGCTCTAGTGCTCTGAGAATATCTACAGTGTTCGAGCTCCGATCAGAAGGATGGGATGGGATACTCACAATCACATTTAACAGCTGGTTCCCTTTTTCTAATGGCCTCTCGACTGTTTAGAAATTGGGACCAACCTGTGAGTAACTCACAGTTGGGGCGTGCTGTCTCGCAGGACAGAACACCGTTCCTCTGATAACTAATGACGATCTTATTCCAGGTTTATCACTTCCTAGATGTGTAACCCCAGGTCAGTCCAGTGATCTCCCTATGTTTCTATTTCTTCTAAAGTTGGGATAATAATACTACATATTTTATAAGGTTTCCATAGCTATTAAAAGAATTAATTATCTAAAGTGTTTAAAATAGTGCATGGTATACATATGAAGCACTATAATAGTTTTTGTAAAAGAACTAATCACAAGTATTACTCACCCCCCACCACAGCCTGTTACTATTGAGTTGATTGTGACTCATAGCCACCCTACAGGGCAGAGCAGAAACACCCTGAAGGGTTTCCAAGGAACAGCTGGTGGATTCAAACGGCTGACCTTGTGATTCAGCTGCATTCTGAAGTGCCACCAGGGCTCCAGTACTCCCCCTCAACACTAGATATGTTACAGATCACACCAGAAAAAGACAGGAAAAAGAGGTGGACCCACACAACTACAACACCTTAAAAAGTCATTTATCTGTTCTTATAAAACATGCTGCTTTGCATTGGCATTAACAATATTCAATTAATACTATAATAATCATGCAATGGGTTGCATTCTAGATTATTCTTTTCCATCTACTTTATAAGAACAAGAACATTAAGGAAGCCAATAAAAATATTTCAGAGAACAAAATTAGAAGACAATAAAAGAGAGAAAGGAAAGCTGTCGGTTAATTTTATTCCTTTTGACCTTCTTTTCTTCCTGCTTAATTTAACCCAAATTCTTTGAGCCTTAGCCAATAGATCTGGTGTTGCGTATAGCTTCTCTGAAGAATCAAAGGTCATTGGTGCTTCATAAATTCTTATTCCATTATTACATGGGTTAAACATCAATTATCAATGATATTACTCAGGTAGTACAGTCACTGCTTCAGAGTTTATATAATTTGAGACCCAAGACATTTAAAGACATCCAGGTAAATGCCAAGTCTAGGGCTTTTATATGCTCCATTAAGGACAAGAAGATCCTGTTTTTGATATGTATTTGACTTGCCTGTTACTAAGCTTCTTTATAGAACATCTGTTTTACTCCCCTGTGTTTCAGTTTCTTTCTACAGATATGCATGAGAGAAAAAAGTTTTTATTATTATGGAGATACGATAAAATCAAGTGCAATAATCCAAATTAGGTATTATAATCACCAAACCCAACCCAGTGTTGCTCAGTCAGTTCTGACTCACAGTGATCCTATAAGACAGGGTTTCTAAGGCTAAAACTGGTGAAAGCAGACTGCCGTATCTTATTCCCACAGTTAGCAGCTGAGTTCTCAACCACTACACCACCAGGCTCCTAAATTAGGCATTAAAGCAGTTATACTTGGTAAATCCAAGTGACTGTTATTTTAAAATATTTTAGATGCTATCTTAAATATTCAGTGTCTGAATTCAGTTTGAGAACTATTTATTGAGCACTCAGTGGATGTGAAGCATGATGGTAAGGACAATGAAAAGATAGACAGGAATAAGACAAAGTTTCCACCCTCAATGAGTTTATAGTCTAGTCGGGGAGGGTGACACGCAAACATCTGACTATAAAATAAATTTAGCAAGTGCTATAATGGTGACACAACAGTGTGCCAGCAAGAACAGAGAAGGTAGTGACCTGACCATATCAAGGTGAAAAGATAAGGGAAAGAATTCATGCAGTGTCATTGAATCTGACCTTAAAACATAGACAAAAATTCATATTTGTATTATAATTCATATAAAGCCAGAAAAAAGTCAAGTGCCTACGATTAAATGTCCATCTGTTTTTTAAGGAGATCAGCGTATTTTCTGTCACAGCAGTTGCCGTTAAGAGAAATACGAATTTATCAGTTCTTTCTTGGTTGGTATATTGTTGTTATCAGGTGATGTCAAGTTGGTTCAACTCCTAATGACCTTATGTACAACAGACCCCAACACTGCCCAGGCCGGCACCCTCCTCACAATCATGGTTGTGCCTGAGCTCAGTGTTGCAGCCACTGTCATCAGTCCACCTCATTGTAGGTCTTCGTTGTTTCTGGTGAGTGTCTACTTTACTAAGTACGATGTCCTTCTCTACGGACTAGGCTTTCCGTATACTATATCCAGGATATGTGAGATGAAGTGTAGCCACCACAACATCTAAAGAACATCCTGGCTTGCTTGTACTTCTCCCAAGACAGGTTTGTTTTCTCTTCTGACAGTCCATGGTATATTTTCTATTCTGCTCTAACACTGAATTCAAATGCATTTGTTCTTGTTCTGTCTTCCCCATTCACTGTTCAGGTCTTGCATGCAGATGACATGATGGAAAACACCATGGCTTGGGTTAGGTACTCCTTAGTCCTGAAAGTGATGTCTTTGCTTTTAACACTTTCAAGAGGTCTTTTGCAGCAAATTTGCCCGATGCATCATTTGGTATCTTGACTGTTGCTTCCTTAGGCATTGACTGTGAATCCAAGTGAAATCTTTGACCACTTCAGTTTTTCTCTGTCTATCATGATGTTGTTTATTGGGCCAGTTGTTTAGATTTTCTGTTTTCTTTAAGTTGAGGTGTAAACCATACTAAAAGTATGTAGATTGATCATGGTGATAATCTTGGCAGAACTGTCCAGATGAAATATTTTTCTGAACTCATTTATCTCTAAACCATAAATATGACTCAGCATGTTAGCCTCCTTTTCAAGATAATATAAACATGAAAAGTTATACCTTCTTCCAATACAATCCATTTAGGCTTTCATTTTGGTGAGTGAAAACTTAATCTAAAAAATTGATAGCTCAGTCCCTTGTAATCTATTGAAAACTTGCTACTCTTGCTAAATCTGAACACAAACTAACCCTGACTAAGGGGGCGATGATGCTTCGTCACCTCTCTCTACACCCCTCACCCCTGACCCATCCCAGATTTCTGGCAGCATCATTATTGTTTTAGTTTTGCAAGGCCTAATTTTGGTTTTTTTCATTGTCATGAAAATTTCCCCTAAGAGGTATCCCCCACTATCACTTGATGCCCCTTTGCCACTGTTGTCCAGCCACGTCCAACTTGTAGCGACCCTATAGGTCAGAGGATCCATGGAGCAGCTGACTGGTTGGAACTGCTATTTGGTTAGCAGATGTAGCACTTAACCACTCTACTACCCAGGTTTCCAAATAGGTATTTACATATTCATGTAGAACTGTTGTTTGCCTTCAGTCAATACAAGTAATTAAGTGCCTCTAAAGAACAGGGTAGAACTGCCCTATAGAGCAGTTCTTGATAGGAGCAGATTGCCATGTCTTTTCTCCCATGGAGCACCTAGTGAATTCAAAACTGTGACCTTTCCAATTAACAGCAGGGCAATTAGCCTTTGCACCACCAGGACCCTTAGCTCAGAAATACTACAGGCCAACACACTACAATAGTACTGGTTCAGTAAACACTCATTAAATAAATCTCTGATTTAGGGTTAGTATGAGAAATAATAGTCAACGTGTGCTTTCTGGCATCCTTCTATTAACACCTGCTGTTGCCTCGTGAGACCTGCAAGCAGTGGAAGCACTTGTCCCCCTTCCTCTGGATTTCTATTTCTCTGCCGTTCTTCCAGCTTCAACCTACTGATTTTTGCCAACACTGGGATATACTTGCTGTGTGATTTATATCCCAAAGAGGGGCGAGGCCCGGGGCAGAGGACTGGTCGGTTGGGCTGCAGATTCCACGGTGTATTCACAGCTGTGATAACTTGAACCCTTTACTGGAACGGCTGCTCTCTGCAGAAGAGGCTGTCTCACAACACCTGCCTCTAGCGGAGATCGGGCTGTGACTCCGATCGTCGTCTCCCGGTGGCAGACCAGGAACACAAGAGTCAAAGCAGAGCCATCTGAGAACAAGAGCAGCAACAAACAGAAGCAACTTATAACCAAGACTATTCCTCACTCGTTTTACCAACTTCTCTATGCGATAAATAAAATATGTGATGCCTTGGGAGAAGAAGATACTCTGACATGGGGCGTGTGCCCGAAGAGGACAGTCATGCCGTGACAAGTCCATTCCCTACATTTCATAACCCCGTAGCAGCACCATGCGAGCTTGGACCTGACTGCGTCTGACGTCTTCTGGCTGTCAGTGTAGAAAAATATTACAGATTACAAAGGGACACTTTTTTGTCTTTCACAGTCACCTCAGCCATCTTTCTTCCAGAGACTGACAATCTAAAAAAAAAAAAAAAAAACTCATTGTTAGGTATCATAACAAGGGAAACGTTAACAGTGTCAGTGATTTACTTAATGGATAATTCTACTCTCTGTAGTCAGAGTAAATGACATTTATGTTGGATCTGGTCTATGTTGCTTTGAAAATACCTCATTCAGAAGCAAAATGTTCAACTTTTTCATCCTCCAGGGGAAATCCTCATTTTGTTTCTGACTCAAAAGTAATTAATTTTATATTCTTGTATAGGCTGGGCACTACCAAGGGGTGAGGCCAGGAGCTGTAATTTGGCATAGACCACCTGGGGAAATGTCCTCCACAGATCTATGATGAAGAAATTTTCACAGCCATAGAAATATTTCTATAGCCAGCTACAAACTGTCCAATCTGTATGAAAAAAAACAAAACAAAGCACCATGACTGTGTAAGAGAAAGATTTTCTTAAACTTAACATGCATGTGTAATACCCAAGACCATTTTATTTCCATGTTCCTAAACTTTCTAAAGAAAAACTAACCACTCCAATAGATCAAGTCAGAGAATTTGTTTCTGAAAGTAGTCTTCTCATACCCAGTGTATTTTTCAGAATTCACAACTTTCATCAGGGAGGTAGATTTCAGCACAAAAAGCCTGTAGTTCCTGAGCAGTGCTCCAAATAGATTAACTTTCCTTTTATTACTTTGTTTCGGATTTTTCTGGGGTGCAACTGAAAATGTTTTAAAGACTCTCTTTGTTCCCATCAGGTTTTCGGGTTTTGTTTTTTTTTTTTCTTTCACTTTTCTCTGTGTTATCCTGAGATTGTACTGGTGAATGCTGACTGTCCTGTTCGTGACTCAAACGGAGCCAACCATCCCAGCATCCAGGAGAATCTTGGGCACGCATGCTTCCATCACAGCCAGATTGCCAGCTCTCCTGATGATTCATTTGTGCCACTTTGGAAGGCCCATGGAGAGAAGTGCCCTGGTAAAGACAGGGCAGGGAACACTGTTTTTAATCCCAATATTGTCAAAGTTCAGCTCAGCCTTAGAAAGGCATTTAGACTTCTCATCAGTTTCTTCATCAGCAAAATGGAAATCACCCTGGTATTATGGTACTTAATTTTGTTTTCTTTTGTAAAATGCTTTGAAGATGAGGAGAGGTGCATTTACTTTGCTTAGCAGTTTAAATTAATGGTGTCAGAAATATGACACATCTTATGTTTAGTGGTGTTTGTTTTGATTGTTTTGCTTCACCTATTACATTGCTTTTACATTCAGATACATCCCACCTTCTCATTGATGGCTGTCTGCAGTTGACTTTATTTTTAATACTTTAACTCAAAGAATTTTATTTTTGAAAAATAGGATGGATGTTAACAACTTTGTTCTAGTCATCTGACACTAGACAGATTGTTAGTTCAATTGTTCAGGAAACTGGTTGGAAGTCTACTAGAATTCAATTGAAAAATCTTAGTAAATAAGCATATTTCAAAGTCAGAGAGTAAAAATAGTGAAGGAGACTTGTTTGGCATTGTTTAGAGAAGTCACTAGAATTTGGCTGTCTCCTAGAATATTTCATCTTTTCTGAAGATTTAAGATATCAATATACCTATTCTTACTTCCAGTGGTTACTTGGGTTCTGTATTAGATACAATCACATCACATGTATTGAAAAATACACATCAGAGTTCTTTTCTGACAACTATCGTTAAGTCAGTTCTGACACAAGTTGAATACCTTACTTTTTTTTTAGTTTTCATCATCATTGCCTTTTATTATGAATATCTTTATAAATGAAATCTTAATCTGTCTTTACAGGTTGGAAACATAGCATATAGACTTACAGATATATTTTAATACTTATGTTAAAAAATCCACAGATCATTAAAAAAAAAAAACACTATCGTAAGTACTGTTGATCATAACTCAGATACTCTGTAAATCAGGGCCTCCCTGTAGTTGGAATTAACACACTTGACTGCTAGACACACGGTTAGTGTTTCAGGCCCACCCAGAGGTGTCCCAGCATAAAAGGCCTGGTGACCTACTTCTAAAAAAATGGCTATTGAAAATTTACGAAGCATAGGGGTTTACCATGAGTCAGAATCAACTTGATGACAGCTAGTGACATATTTTAGCTAAATGTTTATCTTGAATATGATGAGTATATTAAATGAAAAGTTATATATGCTTATCTTAATGCATTTTTGTTAGGTACGTAGCTTTCAAGATTTCCAAACTAAGAATTTTGGCCACAAAATGCAACTAGAAAATTATCACAAATGACCTCAGACACAACAGTAAGCAATTACTCAAAAATAGATATGGAAGAGGAATATTAGATTTATGTCACTTTTTTTAAGGTCTTAGTCCTAAAATTGTCTCAGAGTCTCAAATTCATTTTTTATTGATTTAAAATATGCTCAATTATATATTTTTTTATTTTTTGCTAAAATGTGTTCAATTTACCTAATTTTAGAAGCTATTTTAATTATCGCAAGTGAATATCCCGTTTTTATTTTCATCCCAGCTTGAGAGTTTTCCTTGGACTTTGTTTCATGAACCCCTCTACACACCTCCTGGGGTGACAGTAGCTGAACCATCAGTAGTCAAGAAATCCAGACACAGGAGAATGAAGGAACAGCCAAACAAAGAGTTGAGGAAATGAAGTACAACTGTACTTATGCCCTGGCTGTGTTTACACAGGGCATTCCGTGCATTGCCATCCAAAAAGGAAAGGAAAAATTGAATTCAACATACCCAGGCGGTGAGGTCTGTGTAATTAAAAACAAAGTTGAGTTGACTGTTAAGAAGAAGCCATTGATGTTCATGAAGTCATGGTTTGTTTTTTTTGTTTTTTTTTTTTTTGATTCTGTTAGTCACTGGTTTTATTAAAGTTACAACATCATCCTAGATTGCAAGCATCATTTATTTCCTGGTTTGTCAATGCTGAATGAATATTGGGCCTCCTTTAACAAGACATGTATACCAGCAGTCTCTTAGCTGGCAGTGTAGCTTGCCTGCTTGACAGAGGCTAGCTCCTGTTAACACTGACAAAGCTTCTCTCTGGCTAAGTGATAAGAAAAGTGTCACACTAAGGAACTTACAAGTATCAAGAGGGCAGAAGTTGATGGCTGACCCAGAGAAATTGTTCTACTATGTAAACAAATTTTGTGACTACTTTGGGCAGCCAAACTGAGGGACTTAATTTTACAGAAAGTCACACTGGGTGTAGGATGAACCGGAGGCTGAAAATCAAAAGTGTAAAATTTATACTCTTATAATTCCCACAGTAGCTTTGAGAATATTGAATGAAGATTGTGTTTTGACATTGCCAAAATTATTTGAACTTCACACAGTAGGTCAAATAACAGTCAGCCAGTGCCATCCAAACTGAGTAGAAAAGTTTTACTAAGCGTTTAAGTCTTTACATCCATGCACGTATTTGTATAACATTTAATAATAAATCCAACTTTCTTCCTTAGCATAAGAGGAGTCTGATATTTATTTTAGGTTTAAGTGGGTTGTTAATTACAGTTGGGTGCTAGAGAAAGGTTCAAAGATGGTGCTCTTGACTATCCTCAATGTTCGTTTTGAAAACATATTTTTAATACATGGAAAGGAGTGTTTAAGCGATGTTACGAAATTCTCATTCACAGCTGGCCATCTATGAATATCTAGAAATGTCATATGAAAGATATGGCACTTTGGAGAAGCTAAAACAAAAAGAGAATAAATACTTTATCATTTTGAAAAGAAAGGAACCAGTATTTGCATATATTTAATCATTACCAAGCACTACCATATTTTTTGTTTAATTCTCACACCTTTTTCCTGGACTGGTATTATTTGAATTGCATGGGAGACTAACTTCAAAGCCCAAGGAGCTTTGGTAGTGAGTGCTTACCCACTTGGCTGCCGACCAAAAGGCTGATGGTTCAAACCAGTCAGCCACTCTTCATGAGAAAGACGTGGCAGTCTGTTTTTGTAAAGCTCTATAGGCTTGGAAAGCCTACAGGGCAGTTTCACTCTGTGTCCTGTAGGGTTGCTGTGAATTGGAATTGAATACGTCAAAGTGGTTGTTTGTTTTTTTTTAGTATCTGAACCTCAGAGAGGCAATTTAGCAAATTGCCTATGCCAAGCAACAAGCAAGTTGACAGAGTGAAAATGCTGTTGTTTTTTATAAATCTGAAAAGAAGATGAATTGTTTTATTTTTGCATTTTTAACCCATGGATAAATGTGGTTATTTCCATACCACATCATCGCTTGTGAAAGGCAGAACATGCTGACTTCACTTGATTACTTTTCTTCCAAAAAAGTGGAATATATTCTTACATATTGTGAATAAATCTGAAATAAGCATGACAGTTTTTGGTTTGATAAAATATAACATATTTTTTAGAGAGCACACATTTGTTCCAAATGTTTTCTGAAGACCGTTATTGCGTTCCCTGACGCGTGTGATGACAGGAGCACCGTTTGGAGGAAGTGATTTAGTATTACAGTGTAGTCATGTGTCTGTATGAAAGTTCTGTCTATCAGATGCTGACCCGCTGTCAGCACCATGGAAACTCTGAGCTGTTTCTCCAGAAAAGGAGATGTGGCTGCCTTGAATCAACCAGATCTGCCCTCAGTTCTTGTTGTGACAAATTGTAAATATTTAAAATATTCCCGGATATGATTAAGTTTCTTTTTCCAACACTAACCATAGGCAAGTCTCTTAGAAGGCTTTCCAATGGTCTCATACCATAAACAATGCTCACAACAATGATGATGCTGATGCTGATGCTGATGTTCATGTAATAATAGTACCTTAGCAAGGAATATACAGCTGGCGAAACTGTGGAAAATGCACTCTAACTCAGGTCTGCCATGGCAGAATCTAGGCTTTGTAAATTCATGCTTTTCTAAATTGAAAGCACAGTCAGATCACAGATTAAAGGATCGTATTCTTTTCATAACAGTTAAGTCTAAAAATAACACATGTACAAGTCCACTAAGGGTGACACTGTAATTTACTACATTTCATCAGTTATAATAAATGTACCTTTGCAGAGTTTAGCATCGCTGAAATCCGGATGAAGTTGAGTTTTGTGTCCTAGTTTAACTGGCAGTAACTTTTTCCCCATTTTGGTGGTAGGTACAATAATAGTGTAACTTACAACTGATGTCATCTTATGTTTCATTAAATACAGTAAGTTAAAGTCCAATCTTGTTTACTTAACAGACTAGAAGAATAACATAGCTATCTTTAAACCTTAAAACAGAAATATCCCTTGAAGTCTTCTTAAAGCCAAATAATAGTTTAGCTTGACTAATAAAGAATGTCTGCCTTGACCATTGTGCTCTTTTAGCATCTATCTATATGGAATCAAATTGAGAACAGCAACTCGAAAGATTATGTTAGGGGTCAGTGAGGCTACATTAATGGGGTGGTGTCTTAGTTATCTAGTGCCACAGTAACAAATGCCACAAGGGAAGGAATTTAATAAATAGAAAGTTATTCTCTCATATTTTAAGAGGATAGAAGTCCATATTCACTGGTCCACAGCTCTGGAAGGTGGGGGGGGGGGGTTCTTTCTGTTAACTCTGGGGGAAGGTCCTTGTCTCCAATCTCCACCTGTCCTAAGAGCTTCCCAGAGCAGTCACCTGGGGTTTAAAGGATGTGCTCCCCTCCTAGTTCTGCATTCTTGGTGGTAAGAGGACCCTCTGTGGCTGCTAGCTCTTCCATTCATATAGCAAAAGAGATTGATTTAAGACACAACTTCATCACTAACATAACTGTCTCAAATCCTACCTCGTTAACATTGTAGAATTTACAACAAGTAGGAAAATCACATCAGATGAGAAAATGGTTGACAACTGCCCGATACTGGATATCACAGCCTACATTGATACTTATTTTTTTGGAGACGTAATCCAATCCATGACAGGGAAGAACTCGCAAAGAGAGAGTGAGAATGGTTGCACAACTCAAAGAATATGATCAATCTCAGTGGACTGTATATGTAGAAAATTATTCAGCTGATGTACTTTCTGTTTACATAGTACCAAAAATTAAGAGAAATAAATTATTTTTAAAAAATAGTCATATATTTAACATTTTATTACTCTCAAAAGATATTTATGATATGTATAATACACTGGAGACCTGGTGGCACAGTGGTTGAGAGCTACAGCTGCTGTCCCAAAGATGGGCTGCTAACTGAAAAGACTGGCATTTGGAATCCACCCACCATTCCTTGGACACCCTGTGGGACAGTTTTACTTTGTCTACATGATTGCCATGAGTCGGAATTCACTGGACCGCAATGGGTTTGATTTTTGTGGTTTCGGATGATAATGTATATATGTAAGATATTGTGTTGGACTGGGTTCACTCAACCCTAAAGGTCACAGATACCTTAATGTATATTATCAACTCTCTAATCATGTTGTGTACACATTTACATGCATATATATCCTCATGTTATGGATTGAATTGTGTCCCTAAAAATGTGTGTCAACTTGGCTAGGCCATGAGACTCTGTGTTGTGTGCTTGCCCAACGTTTTGTCATCTGCTGTAATTTTCTTCTGTAAGTCCTTGTAAGTCCTAACCCGTGTGATGTTAACACCGTAGGATTAGAAGCAGTTACATTGTTGAGGTAGGATACAACCTACAGGATTGTATCCTGAGTTAACTTCTTTTAAGACGTAAAAGAAAAGAAGAAAAAAGAGAGGGGCCTCATTACCACCAAGCAAGAAGAACGAGAAAGGGAGTTTATCCTTTGGACCCAGAGTCCCTGCACTGAGAAGGTCTTAGACCAGGAGAAGACTGATGACAAAGACCCTCTACAGGAGCCAACAGACAGAGACTTCCCCTGAATCTGGTGCCCTAATTTGGGCTTCTAGCCTGCTAAACTGCGAGAGAATAAATATCATTTATTAAAGTAATTCATTTGCAGTATTTCTGTTACAGTTGCACTAGATCACTAAGATATCTTATGACAACATTCTGAGAGCTACAAAATGCCAGAATTATTGTTACACCTGTTTCCATAAATGAAGAAACGTAGTAAAATTAAGTCCAAGGTTTTTTAATTAGTAATTGTGGGACTAAATCCAAAAAAAAAAGCCAAACCCATTGCCATTGAGTAGATTCTGACTCATAGTGAAACCTATAGGACAGAGTAGAACTGTTCCATAGAGTTTCCAAGGAGCACCTGCTGGATTTGAACTTCTGACCTTTTGAATATTACCCTTAACTTTTAACCACTACACCACCAGGGTTTCCAGTGGTGGGACTAAGTGGCAATCAAAACCGGGCCTTCACTCTAAGCTCGGTGGTGCTCTTCAAAGTGACTCCTTGTGTGTTGACAATGCAGCAGATTATTCTGACTTTCCAAATTTATAAAACCTATTTTTAAAGGCATTGATAAAGTCTACAAATTAAGCCAAAGCTCCAGCACTGTCAGTGTTATCCTCTTAAAGAGAAGTTCAGTGGCCTTGGACCAGTTAAGATCTCTGCTCATGGCTGTTACCAGCCAGCATGGAAGTTTATAATTTTTGAAATACAAACAAACCAAAGAAAAAGAACCAAAGAGAGTATTTTAAGTTCTGTCCTTGTCATCCCCCAGAATTAAGTAGTCATTACCCAGTGATAGTGTTGATTCTTTTCCTAATTGCTGCGATTTTTCCTGGCTGCAGTGGATAGAAAAGGAGGAAGAGATGTTGTGGCCCTCACTCCAGGTTTCACGAGGATTGAGAGAAGCCTGGGTTCTTTTCTTGAGCTTGTGACCAAGTTTTTAACCTAAGGATCAACATAGTTTGTCTACTTGCATTTGTAAACATAATTGTATGCTACTTATGTTTCCCACCCAAACAAGGAGAAAACAAGAAGACTTGGTATCAAGTGCTTTTAGCCGCACAGTATGTCGCAAGAATAAACTGATGGCCTAAACTAAATCCTTGAAAACTAAATCTCCATCTTCTCTCGAAAAAGCCTAGTAAAATTTTCAAGAGGCCACTGAATATAAATATAACATCATTCCTTATTTTCTCTGGAAAATACACACCCCAAATTGTCTGTGGTATTATTGCACCATTTTTTTTCCTTGTGGATTATCATTTCCCACTAGAGCTTTCTCTTTTACTTTCCTAAAACCAAGCTCCACCAAGCAATTTTGAAAGACTTGACATCGTGTTTAAGCCTTGAAAACTAAATCCTAACTAAATTCTTCTCATGTAAGAAAAAAGAGTCAAGGTTTAGGTCAGAACAAAGCAGGAGACAGGGCCCAGGCAACCATTCTGACACATCTACATAAACTTATACAGGAAGTTGCATCAATATGTGACTCTGTGTTTTTTGGTTTTGTACCTAAATGAAGCCTTTCTGATACACAGGAAAAGAAACATTATTTGTAGATGATGAAGTCCTGTGAAAATGAACACAAGTGGATAAAAACTCAGCATCTATGTTTGTAACCTCTATCTAGTTCTGTAGCATGGTTGTAAATATAATGAATAAAACTTCAGGCAAGATAAAGCTAAACATCAGAGATCAAATTTAATCTCTGCAAACTGTAAAAGATAAAGATGTTTAATACAAATAAGAATTTAGCATTTAGAAATTTAATAACGTAGACACCCTTTACTGAATGCCTGGAGGCCCCGGTGACGTAGTGGTTAAGTGCTGTGGCTACTAACCCAAAAGCTGACGGTTCTAATCTGCCAGGTGCTCAATGGAAACTCTGTGAGACAGTTCTACTCTGTCCTGTAGGGTTGCTATGAGTTGGAACTGACTCGACGACACTGGGTTGGTTTGCTTGCTTTACTGAATGCCTGCCCTAGGTAACATGAGCTGTTCATGCTTTAGTGGTGAATTCTCACCTTATATATCTTCTACACAGGAGACCCAGGTTTGCTTTCTGGCCTATGTACCTTATATGCAGCCTCCACCCTTTTGACAGTGGAAGCTTGCAAGCTGCCATGATGCTGAGCAGGTTTCCTCAGAACTTCCGAACTAAGACGCATTAGGAAGAAAGGCATGGTGATTTCCTTCTGAAAACTACCCACTGAAAACCCTCTGGATGGCAATGGTCTGATCTGCAGCTAACCAGGAGGTGGTATAGGCTGTGTTTGGTTCAGTTGTGTGTGGAGGTCCGCATGAGTAGGGTAGGGGACGACTGGATGGCATCTAACAACAACAATTACAGTCCAGGTAGCAGGCAAAGCACACAACACCACAATTCAAAGGGATCAATTCTTCTTCTGTCCTCTTTGCTCATTGTCCAGCTTTCTCATGCATATGATGGCACTGGAAAATACCACGGCTTGGGCCAGGTGCATTTTAATCTTCAAGGTGACGTCCTTACTTTTGAATATTTCAAAGAGGTCCTTTGCAGCAGATTTTCCCAATGCAATGAATTTGACATGAGCTTACTCCATATTGTGGTTTTTTTTTTAAAGACTATTGAGTTACAAACACATGTACACACACACATGCACTCAAACAGACACTTTCTAAAGCAGCAATATTTACTTTGCATATGGAACTACAACTGAAGGACAAAATTGGGTCCCTTCTGTACAGTCCAGTTTATGTCACTGAGAAAATATGGTATCAACCAAGGTTCCTGTGGAAAACCTTTCCCTGCTTTTGCAAAACTTCTCTCACAATCATGTATACTCCTCCTCCCCAGCCCCTTCTCAAATAAGTAGAAGATACTTTGTCTACTAGGACTGTCCTTCTATAAGGATCAAATCTTTAAAAGTAACCCTTTAAAAGAGCTTTATGACTTTTTCAACTTTTACAGTTAGGAATTTTGATAAATAATTAAATCTGAATAAGCAGATGTTTTATTGATCACTTAGTAGATGCCTCCACTGAGAAAAACATTTTACTTTGTAGAAAAGGAGTAGATATGCAGAGAAGTGAAACAGTTACTCAATAATCAGCAACTGATACAGGCAGAATTTGGACTCAGCTATCTTACTATGCCATCCTTTAGACTCTCAGGTGCCACAACTAATTTAGATTTAATTGATCTAAAGCAGGGAAAAGTTTAAAACAAAAAAATGAAAATAATTTGTGAGGGAATTTGGAAATTCTGTGTAGAACATTTAAGTGCTCATCCTGGAGGTCACTGAGTTTCAGGCCAGCAACCACTGATCTCATATCCTCCTTTCTTTTGCTCTAAGTGTTACCCGCTCTGCCCTCCAGAATTCCTGTCTCTCTGATCACAGCTGGGGAGAGGAATGACACTGCTGAGAGCTACCTCAAAAAAACCAAAACCAAACCGATTGCCATCTACTTAATTCCAAATCATTGTGACTTTATAGGGTTTCCAAGGAGCAGCTAGTGAATTTGAACTGCCAATCTTTTGGTTAGCAAACATAACTCTTAACTACTATACCACCAGGTCCAAGATAAAGATTGCTGCAATTGCAGACAAGCACAAAGACTCTTTTCAGTTTAAAAGTATCACTGTAAATCGCTGCAGGAAAACCAAAAAATATTTGATATTGGTTAGCCATGATCCAACTCGACGGCACTTGGCTTTGGCTGGCTAGCTACAAAGTTTACAAACTTCTAGTAAAGGTGACTTTTGACGTGTATAGACTCATATGAGATATAAATTGGTTTTATCCCTTAAGGGAGATCTTTCATATTACATTTTCTATAATTAAGAATATCCATAGTTTACCTATCCATTCTTCTGTTGTTGGACATCTGGGTTGATTCCATCTTTTTGCTATCATGGACTGTGCTGCAATAAACATTCTTGTGCATGTGTCCATTGGTGTGAAAGGCCTTGATTCTGTAGGATATATTCCAAGTAGTGGAATTACTGGGTCGTGGGTGCCTACATCGACTTGGGACCAGAAGAACTGGATGGTGCCCAGCCACCACCAGTGATAGCCGCGATGGAGCTCACTAAGTTGAGTCTCATTGGCAGCACAAGAATAAAAAGGGGTGCATCCTGAGATCTCCACTAAAAGACCACAATTGACGGTCCAGTGGTTTCGGGGTTCCCATGGGAGCATGGCCCTTGGCCCTGATGCTGCCCTTGCCCATAAATCATAACGAAGGTCCACTCTTCGGACACAAATGGATTGGACTTGTTGATGCAGAGTGACCGTATATTGGATGCACTTTATGGTTCTATACATCTATAAGACATCATCCTGCTGACCTCTGGCTGGAGGAAGGAGAGTGGGTGGAGAGGAGGGGAAAGGAGACTGTTGGGGGGATGAGACATGTATGGAGCAGAGAGGAATAGTGTGCTGTCACCGGACAGGGAGAGCAGTGGAAGCTGCATAGAGGTGGGCATGTAAATTTATATGGGAATGTACATTTTCATTCAGTCATATTAAATAAAAAATAAATAAAAATATATTTTAAAAAAAGAATATCCAGCAGATGTTATTCCCATTGACTGAATGGACAAAAAACAAATCAGAATTGAAAATATCATCAAGGTAAATCAGTGAGCATCTTCTAGTTGCATATAGGCATTTATAGCTTTAAGAATCTTGAACTGAATGATATTTGGAAAGCTTGCAACCTGCCCAGAATTATGAATGTTTATCATAATTCAAAAGAGAAGAAAAAAGCTCAAAAGTAAGGTGTAGCAAGTAAATTCACTTTTATTTCTGGATAGTGAAAACAGTTAAGCACTCAGTTACTAATAAAAGGTTGGTGTTTCAGATCTCCCCATCAGAGCCTCAGGAGAAAGTCCTGGCTATCTACTTCCAGAAGGTCACAGCCATTGAAAACCCTGTGCATAGTTCTACTACAAAACAAATGAGGTCTCTATGAATCATGATAGACTCTATGGGAACTGGTTACTCAACAGACAATAAACATACCTGGCATGCTGTGAAATGAATTTTCTTCTCATCCATTTACAAAGACCTCCAGCTTCCCCCTCAAAGCTGACTCTCATGAAGTAACAGGTTCACTTTCAAACACAAACAGGGAAAACATACAAGGAACACTCCAAAATAAAATACAAAACTCTTTGCCTAAAACAATAACGTCAACTTCAGTTAGTATATATTTGCAAATTATGCCTAGTTTAACTAGCAAAAATTTCAAGACCACGCTGCTTTGTCTATCATCATCTTCATAAAAGGTCAACCACAGATTATAACCTGACTTCTGCTGGTAGTGGTTTTTGGCCACTACATGGTGGGATACCAAGTAAATCTCTGGGAACAAACTGTATGGGGCAATAACTAACTGCAATTCCCTTGTATGCCTCAGCCCACATCAGTCTCCCACAGTGGTCATTTCATTGTACTAGTACCCATCATCTTTATCAAGTTTCAAAGTCCTCTAGTATATAATCACATGGAATGCTAAGGGTAGTGTAGAAAAGTATAGCAGGATATGTGGCAATGCAAACTCTGTAAGGGAACCCTTAAAATTGAACTAAATAATAGTTTACACAATAGTTTAAAAGTAATTTTCAGGGTATAAACTAGTTCTCAATTTTGTCAACAATAAAAATAGAAGACTAGAATAGATGATCAATCAGTAATCTATATTATTTGTTGTGTTATAATTTGTTGACTTAACAGTGATTTGATTAAATTTGGGGATTTAAAGCTGGATGTTAATAATAAAATAAAGTAGTAAGAGTACTGCTGCTTTACTAGGTTAGATTTCGTTTCCATTCAAATATCTTGGTAGGTAGTTGTAATATCTTGAACCTAGCTTCTCATTTTGAAAGAGAACGGTAATCAGCAACTCGAGTTATCCAAGTTTGGCACCACAGTGGTTAAGAGCTACGGCTGCTAAGCAAAAGGTTGGCAGTTGTCATCCAGCAGCCACTCCTTGGAAACTCTGTGGAGCAATTCTACCCTATGCAGTAGGGACGCTGAGCTGACATTGACAACAGCAATGGCTTATTGATTGCTTTGTTCTCCTTTGATTATGCAGTCACAGCCTCTAAGGCAGAACTTCACTTCCATTATTGTCATTAGACTATCTGTTACCTTCTTTCTATCCAGGCTCTGTTTCCATATTTTAAATTCTGCATCAGATTAAGGTTACAGATAGACTGCTGACAGCTATTATTTCATTGATGTCATCATCAATGCAACATCACTTGAACAATGATAATCAAAATAAAATTAATGTCACTACTAAACATCACAAAAAAGGAAACAAAGTTTAGCTATGTCAAATACATTTCAATGAATTTCTTTGTGTTCAAGTAATTTTTTTTTTTTAAATTAGTGGTCATTAGGACACAGTCAAATGTAAGAAATAATGATCATCCTAGCCTTGCCCTCCATTTTGTTTATTCCTTCATAGTTAATTTTAATTCTAAGGGAAACAACAACACGTAGTTCACCAAGTAATGTTAGGCTTTGAGCTAGCTGCTTTCATACAGATTTTCTTTCATTATAGCAACATGTAAAAAAAAAAATGGTATAGCAGAACTTACAAAAAATATGCCAAGGAGAGAGGAAGCAGTTGGCAAAGGAACAGAAGATGCACATTATTTGCATAAAAATATGGTAACTGCAACTAACCTTCCCAAATTTTAGTGAACAGTGTTTATCATTATTTTTTAGGGGAATCAGTGTTTTTAGTTTTTATTCTATTTCAAGTCACTTTATTTGCATAGACATGGTTTGTTAGAGAGAAGAGAAATTAATAGGAAAGAGGAATAAAAGGTAAACCAGGAAGAGGATTCTCTGGTGTTTTAGCTAGCAGAGTCACAGGAAGAAAGGCAGGACAAAGTGTCTCCAACTCTCAGGCCCAACAGTCCCTGGCCAGATCCCTAGCCAGACCTAGATAAAAACAACTGACAGGGCATAAAAGCAGTCCCGTTACCTCGTTGTCCTAAAGAGCAGAACTGCCCTATCTGCCCCACATGGTTTTCATGGAGCGACTGGTAGATTTGAACTGCCAACCTTTGGGTTAGCAGTCAAACTCTTAACCACCAGAGTTTCTGCAGGTGACAGCAATTTAGAAAGCTATTTTCCACGAAGATCTGCAGAACAGGTCACCAGTCAGTGCCTACATCAACACAGGCTCTCGTTAACTGAGATGACTCAGAGCTTTCTGGGTCTCTTTGGGAAAGTTATTGGTTGCACCTAGTGTCTAAAATAAGCCCTCTGTCTCTCCAGGGCCTCTATGAGTCAAAATCAACTCAACAGCAATGAATCTGGTTTAGTTTTTTAGAGTTAGCTGCACTGATTTACCTTTCAGGGAAGGTATGCAGCTTCAAGGTTAATGCAATTAAGTTGGAATTCATTCCTGTGATATATTCAAAAGGAATCACTTTTATATGAAGTCAGTTGCTACTGTTTGTCCTTTCAGACTTCATTAAGGTTAGTTTTCTCTTTAACAATTAATAGTTCAATTCTTCCATGATTTTGTTGCCCACCTGCTTGTGGAGGGGGAGGGGCGGGGAATCCTACATTACACAGGAGAAGACAACATTGAATTTTTTTAAAAATATAAATTATTTGATATTAATTTTCAAGATTAATCAGGTAATACCATTAGGCATCTAAGACTTATTTCCTGTTACTTAGCATGAATTCTGTTGCTTTGCCATCAATACAAATGTATCAGGGAAGATTAAACTATGAGGAGTTAACTCACGGTATCAAGTAACAGATATGAGTGTGTCAATTTTCAGTGCATGACTTTCTACAGAAATAAAGGGCCAGTCGTTTTAGACTGTCCAGTCTAAAGTCTTATCTATGTTCCTGGGACCCAGAGTCTCCCATATGGACATTAACAAATCAGAAGTTTTTCTCCACCTACCATACTAGAGCTGAGTGACAAAGTTACTCCAGCTATATTTTCACTTTCTTTCTATTGGTCATTCTTCTTGCACCCAAATTCTAAAAGTCTTGTCTTGAGAAGTTAAAAGGCAAGGGGATCTTTTCATAAGAGTGCCTCACCTTTTAAATTTTTGTCAACATGCTGATGACTATGTGCCATTTTAGAAACATTCATTTGCTTCTTAAATGGTTGTTTTTCTCCTAGTGTGGAAGTGTGCCCAGTAGGCAGTATCAATGCCATTGTTTACAGTTTCTAAGTGGCTGCTTCCAAATCTTAAGACCCAGAAAAAACACCCTACGGTTGTCAAGTTGATTCCTACTCATAGCAATGAGACAGGCAACAGCAGAGCTGCCTCACAGAGTTTCCAAGGAGTGCTTGAATAACAGCTGCCCTGAATTGTGGGAAGCTATGTCCAAGAGTTTGAAGACAAAATTTACTCGTACTTAACAAAGTGCCAAAGCATTTAAAAGGTAATTACTCAGACTTTTCCAGTGCTTTGCCATTGACACAAAGGAACAGTGATGACACAATTTTAAAAAGTGGAACATTTATACGATGGGTTGCTCAGTAATAATTAAAATAGCATAGATTAAGAGTTTTTAATAATATGGAAACATATTTGTTGTATAACATTAAGCAAAGCCTAAAATAAGTGCTATAGGTGGTCTTAAATGAAAACAGAGAAAGATTCATACAGAAAAATGACAGGATATAAGTCTCTCAAGTTATTATCACCTTATTGTCACCGAAAAACAGTTTTTTTTTTTTTACTTTTTCAGACTTCTGTGTATATTACCTGTTTGGGGTCACAATGAATATGCCTTCCTCTGAAACTGAACTGGGGGGAGAGCTTTATTAAAAGGAAAATTAGTCATAACCACTGTGAATAGCAATCATTGTCACCATATGTATTAAATATTATGTACCATTGAATTTACCTGTATTATCACAAATATATGTAACACACATTACAATTGTAAGCATCATCTCCATTTTCCAATGATGAACTTGAAATTCAGAGAGAATAAATAACTTGACTGAGGCAACACAGGAGGAAACTGGTAAAACTAAGATTCAAAGTTACATTTCTACCCCTTAAAGACCATACTCTTTCTGTTAAAGTTATTGACAGCAAGAAGAGACTTAGAATAAGCCATGCAATTTCTGCCACCAAGATTCATTTTATAGAATTACAGAGGAAGAAAAATAGAAAGCAATTAGTCTTAGAATGAAAGGAGGTGGCATAGATTCACTGGACATCATCATAGATCCAACGTCTCTCTGGACCAACATAAGAAACTTGGCTATGGCAAACTGTCCCATAGAATTTACCTTAGGCAAATGAACATGATTCACTGTTACATCACTTTCTGTTTTTTTAATTATATGGAAAAAGAAATGGACCTTATATTTAAAATCTCATTATTTTTCATGAACTGATTTAGCATATTACTACAGATAGATGTACTGATTTCAGAATAAACTTGCTTTGCAACTTGAGGATCAGGACCTTTCTGGAAAAAGCCAATTTAGTCCTTTCAGTTGAAGAAAAATACTCTGTAAGAGCTGAAGTACAGACTTATTTGTAACCTACTGAGTCAATTTCACCTTCAAGTTATTATTTGTAAAGAAATTTGGTCTTTATCAGTGATTTGAGACCTCCCATCTGCAAAGTATGCTAGTTTTGCAAGTAACTGCACTTTCGCCTACTGTGATAATAATTTTAAAAAGATGCCAACTTCAATTGCTTTGTGTATTAACTTTGTATATTAACAATTTAACAACTTGCAACATGCAGATGACACAACTGTGCTTGCTAAAAGTGAAGAAGACTTGAAACACTTACTGATGAAGATCAAAGACTACACCCTCCAGTATGTATTACATCTCACCATGAAGAAACCAAAAATTCTCACAACTGGATCACTAAACAACATCATGGTAAATAGAGGAAAGAATGAAGTTATCAAAGATTTGGTTTTTTGCATCTACCATCAACATCTATGGAAGCAGCCATCAAGAAATCAAATGACTCATGGTATTGGGCAAGTCTGAGTAAAAGCCATCTTTAAAGTGTTCAGCAGCACAGACATCACTTTGAGAAATATGGTGTGCCTGACTCAAGCCACAACATTTTCCTTTGCCTTATATGTTTGGAAAAGCTGAACAAGGAATAAAGAAAAGCAAAGAATTATGGTGTTGACAAAGAATAATCCATATACTATGGACTATCAAGAAACATCAGTATGTGGTGGTTAAGAGTTTGGCTACTAAATAAAAGATGGGCAGATGAACTTCACCAAGTGCTCCCCAGAAACACTATGAGGCAGTTTTATGCTCTGTCTTAAAAGGTCACTGTGAGAGGGAATCACCTCAACAATAACAGTGTTTTTTTTTTGGTTTGTTTTTGGCTTCTGGGCTTCCAGAAGAACAAACAAACCTGTCTAGGAAGAAGTACAGCCAAAATGCACTTTAGAAGCAAGGAGGGAGAGACTTCATCTCATGTATTTTGGACACGTTATCATGAGGGACCAGACCCTAGAGAAGGACATCGTGGCTGGTAAAGTATACCTTCTCTTCATTTAACAACTGTCTTGTTATCCAATGTTGCACCTTTACAGCAATAGTTAAAATCTACTGACTATTTTGCTCATGAATGATACCTGGCAGTAACAAATAGTAGCTGTTATGGATTGGATTTATCTCCTCAAAATGTGTGTTAACTTGGCTAAACAATGATTCTCTGTATTTTGTGGCTATCCTTCATTTTGTGATCTGATGTGATTATCTTACATGTTATAAAATCTAATTTCTATAATGTTAATGAGGCAGGATTAGAGGTAGTTATATTAAGGAGGCAGGCCACAATCTACACAATTGGGTTCAATTTTGAGTCAACATCTTTTAAGACGTAAAGGAGAGAAGAAAGCAGGGAGGAGAGGGACTTCACCATCAAACAAGAAGAGCCAGGAGTGAGCTGTATCCTGTGGGCTTTGGGTCCCTGTGCTAAGAGTCTTCTAAATAAAGAAAAGACTGATGATAAGTACTTTCGTCCAGAGTTGCAAAAGAAAAACACCCTTCCCCTGGAGCTGGGGTCCTGAATTCAGACTTCTAGCCTCCTAAACTATGACAGAATAAATTTGTCTATTTGTTAAAGCCATTCACTTGTGATATTTCTGTTATAGCAGCACCAGATAACTAAGTCAGTAACAAACACTGACATGTGAGACAAGAGTAATGCAGCTTTGATGATTACGGTTATGTGTCAATTTGACTGGACCATGATTCTCAGTGGTTTGGTAGTTATGTAATGATGTAATTTGGTAGTTAAATAATGATGCAGTCATCTTCCATTTTGTGATCTGATGTGGTCATTTTACATTTCTGCATAATACTAATTTCACATAATGAGCTGGTCTTTGGAATCTAACTGTTGATCAGTAAGGACAGTTGTAGAAGGTGAGTGTAAAAGAGGAAAACCCTCAATGAGATGCATTTACACAGTGGCTGCAACAATGGGCTCACACACAATGACTGTGACAATGGTGCAAAACTGGGTAGCATCCCACCCTGTTGTGCATATGAGTCAGAACCATCTCAACAGCATCTAATAGCAACAAGAATGTTAAGTTGGGTCTTTCCAGGTTCATAAGTGAGATATTCAAAGCAAATTTAATATGATTATTAGAAAAGAGAAAGCTGCCAAAATTACTGAACTTGTACAAGAACAAGAATAAAATGAAAGGTAGTATTAAAATTAATGTCAGTATTTTCTTATTTTGGACAATTGGGAAAAAATGCATTGGTTATTGGAAAAGCATCTAGTATTGTAGAGCTCATCTCCCTGGTAGGTATTTCATTTCTGGTGCTCAGAATAAAAGGGTGGTTTTGAATTCAGAGTGTTTATTAAGTCATTCAGTCAACACATGCTTATTTAAGTCCTATTGTATGCTGTCAGAGTTGGATTCACACTCCCGTGACCTATACAATTGACATATACAATTGCATTCGGAAGAGCACCACATTTGATTTAATGCTCTGTGGTCTTTATCTTTAAATTCTTAATAATTTTGAACAAGGGGCCCTGAATTTTCATTTGGACTAAAACCTGCAAATTATATAGCCAGTACTATGTACTTGGTACTGAGGATGTGGTAAGCAACAACAAAGACATAGCTCCCTTTACTGGAAAACAAGAAGCATTATACAATTAATGAAATGCTATTAGTCACTATGAGTCAAAATCAACTCAGTGGTAATAGGTTTGGTTTGGGGTTTAAGAAAAATACAGAGTGAATATCACGAGGACTGATGGCTTTCAGAAGGTATGCTGTGCTGCATTAGAAAAAAAAAGTGGAACATAAAGTCTATTTGCAAAATAATAATGGCATATTCTTCTATTTTTTTGCCATTGCTTCCATCCAACCATGATAAGAGTTGAAATCCAGTAATTTTTTGGTTTGTGTCTTTTTAACGTTGCTGACCTCAAGCTTGAAATAGTTAATAGACTTAAGGGAAATCTAGGACATCACAAGTAAGAACTATTTCTGTGGCTTTCTCTGCCCTTGCCTCTGCAATTCTTATTCCCAGTGCTTGAATTTGTGGTAAAATAAGGTTGTAATCTAGGGTTACAGTTTTGGTAATGCTCAAAAGATGAGTCAAGAAAAAGCACTATCATTAGTCCTTGTCATGTGAAGTTAGAAAATACCTTGTCCTGCTGTAACTTATGAGAAAGTCTGAAAATGTTTGCATTCAGCATTTTAATGAATTCAGTGTTAGATTTTTAATAGGGTGTTGAGTGTTTTCAGGTTGTTAAAGGGAAAAGAGACTGTCGACTTGGCATAGGCTATGCATGCTTTCTGTAGGAATATACAGGAAAGGCAGCATAAGAAATCTCAAATCTCTTAGGCCTCCTGGAGACTTGGGATGCAACCAAAGATATAATATCCTCTCTAGAGGATACTGGTTTCGTGGCTTAACCCTCTCTGTGTCCCCTAGTGCCACCTAACTGTATCACATGGTTGGACACTGCTAGTGGGAGACAGTGTTTTTTGTATTTCCAATTTCTGGTTCAGGCTAATGTTTCAGGGTCAATTGACCCTTTTCTAAGAGGGAACTTAGGTTTGATAATGCCTAGGATATGGTTGGCTCCTCAGGGGGGAAATATTAATAATCAGGTTAGCATTATTATCTCATATGAAGTTTGTGGAAAACAAAAACGATTTAAGTTTTACAAGTTCTTTTGTAGACAAAAAGGACTGTTTCTCAGTACGACTTGCTATGTGGGTGTATGTGTACTTGTATATGGGTGCGTGAGAATGGGAGGAGAAAAATGGGGGGAGGGAGTTGGAGAGTATTAAGGAACCAAAATAAAACCAATCCCAGTGCCGTCAAGTCTATTCTGACTCATAGTGACCCCATAGGACACAGTGGAACTGCTCCATAGAGTTTCCAAGGAGCACCTGGCAAATTCAAAGTGCCAAACTTTTGGTTAGCAGATGTAGCACTTAAGTACTAAGCCATCAGGATTTCCAACATTAGTGATACAGGAAGGAAAAACAAAATATCATCTCTAGTCTGCAAACTACCATAATGCTTTTCCTATATATATCTAAATCTTATCTGCTAATTTGAGAATCAAGCTGTTGACATTCTTAAATGTATTTCTACGTCTGAATTGAAAAAAAGAGTGGTAACAAACAGCAGATGAGATGGACAAATTCTGATGATCATTGATGAGCTGGTACAATTCTGAGAAGTAGGGTTTCAGGTTACTTAATAGAATGTTTTGACAGGACTAAGATACTGCTATGCGAGCACTTGGTACTAGACAAAAGGCTTGTTAAATAAATATTTCCTGAGTGTTTCTCAACATTGACGCTTTGAAGACAGAAGGTAATATTGTAATCTCTGGTCAGCTGTAGATTCCTAAGGTCAAAAGATATCAGATATGAGATATTTAACTCATTTATGGGTATCTTCTGGGCTCTGATCTCTGTGCATACCACATACTGAGCAATCTGTCAATATGCTTTTCTCTTTATTGAACTAACTCTGCCTTAGATGCTTAGCTTTTACACTTCTCCATGAACACATATTGTTGTTGTTAGGTGCTGTCAAGTCGGTTCTGACTCATAGCAATCCTGTGCACAACAAAGTGAAACACTGCCTGGTCTTATGCCATGTCCACCATCATTTTTTTTGCACAAGCCCATTGTTGTGGCCACTGTGTCAATCTATCTCATTGAAGGTCTTCCTCTTTTCCACTGACCCTCCACTCTACCAAGTATGATGACCTTCTTCAGAGACTGATCTTTCCCGATAACCTGTCCAAAGTATGTAAGAGGAAGTCTTGTCATCTTTGCTTCCAAGGAGCACTCTGGTTATACCTCTTCCAGAACAGATCTGTTTGTTCTTTTGGTGGTCCATGGTATGTTCAATGTTCTTCAACACCACAATTCAAAGTCATCCATTCTTCTTCGGTCTTCTTTGTTCATTGTCCAGCTGTCACATGTGTATAATGTGATTGTAAATACCACGGCTTGGGGCAGATATAACCTGGTAAAGTTTGTTGTTGTTGTTGTTGTTAGGTGCCATAGAGTCAGTTCTGACTCATAGTGACCCAGTGCACAACAGAACAAAACACTGCTCAGTCCTGTGCCACATCCATAATCATTTTTATGTTTAAGCCCACTGTTGTAGTCACTGTGTCAATCCATCTTCTTAAGGATCTTTTTTGCTAACCTTCTAACTGAACATGACGTCCTTCTCCAAAGACTGATTCCTCCTGACAACATGTTCATAGTATGTAAGACCCAACCTCACCATCCTTCCTTCCAAGGAGCACTCTGGTCCTACTTCTTCTAGAACAGATCCATTTGTTCTTTTTGGCAGTCCATAGTACGTTCAATATTCTTCTCTAACATTGTAATTTAAAAGGCATCAATTCTTCTCTCTTCTTTATTCATTGTCCAACTTTCATATGCATATGATGTGATCAAAAGTACTGTGGCTTATGTCAGGTGAACTGTTTTAGGCAGCTAGTGCTGCTCCAACAGAAATACCACAGAGTGGATGGCTTTAGCAAAGAAAAGTTTATTCTTACACAGTCCAGATTACAAGTCCAAATTCAGGGTGTCCTCCCCGGGGGAAGGCTTTCCATCTGTCAGCTCTGGAGGAAAGTCCTTGTGTTGTATCGGTCTCTGGCCGGGGACTATCTTGGAGCAGGAATCTCAGGGATGAAGGATGTGCTTTTCTCCTGGTGCTATTTTCTTGATGGTATGAGGTTCCTAACCTTGTGCTTGCTTCCCCTTTCTTTTATCTCTTGTAATATAAAAGTATAAAGAGTGGTACAAGCCACACTTCAGGGAAACTCCTTTTACAATGGAGCAGGGAGGTGACCTTTGGAAGGGATTTACAATCCCACCCTAATCCTATGTAACACAGCATAGGAAAATCACCAAATGGAAGACAATCATAAATATATTGGGAATCATGACTCAGCCAGATGGCCACACATATTTTGGGGGAGACACAATTCAGTCCATTACATTTCACCCTTTGGCCCCTCCAAAATCACATCTTTGAAACATGTAATACATTCATCTAATCACAGTAAAAGCCATAGCAAAAACATGTCCATCCCATGTGAGAGTTTTAAGTCAGTTCCAACATCAAAATGCAAAAATTATTTACATCTGTGATATCTAGAATATAAGCTATCTGCTTCCAAAGCTACAATGGCAGAACAAATGCAAGTTAGACATTTCCATTAAAAAGTGGGAGAAATTATAGTGACAATGGGCATTAACAAGGAACAAGCAAGTCAGCAGATTACATACTAACCCTCAAAGCTTTGAAAATAATCTTCATTCTCTCAGACATTTTACACAATAGCTTTGCCCTCTGACTCTAGGTATCAGCCACATACTCTGGATCCTGAGTGGAGTCTCTAGCCGTGTGCTACAGCTCTGCCTTCTAGGCCCACTTGGACAGAAACTCTGCCACCTTAGGCTTTAGGCAAGTGAGTGGCAATTCCACTCTTACACACACAGGAAACCATGGATCCACCCTTTCAAATCCCTAAAGTCAAGACTATATCTTTTGACACTGAGGCAGCTCAGATTCTCATGCTGTTTGTCTTTTTAGCTTCTGCTTCCTGTGGCCTCATGGCCTGGGCCTGAGGCCCACATCTACCCTGTAGGGGCAGGTGTTCCAAAACTCGTAGCTCTACTGATTCAAGTGTCCAGAGGCATCCTGCTCCACCAGGTCACCTCCTGCACACAGACCCTCAGCTCTTATGCCCTATGTGTCAGCAAGTCTAGATGATACCTGCCAGGCAACCTCTGTGCACAGGCACTCAGCTTTCTTGCTCTGTGGGTTGACTCCGGCATTGTCTCACACTGCTCTGGTTCTACTGCTGCCTGTCTGCCGCCGCTGATCCTCTGCTGTTTCTCACCGTTACTGCTCTAACAGAAATACCATGAGTGGATGACTTTAAAAAGAGAAATGCTTATTCTTACATAGTCCAGTAGGCTACAAGTCCAAATTTAGGATGTCCACTCCAGGGGAAGCCTTTCTCTCTTTGTCAACTCTGGAGGAAAGTCCTTTTATTGCATCAGTCTTTGGTCAGGGAGGATCTTGGTGTGGGAACCTCATACCATCACGAAAGCAACACCAGGAGAAGAACACATTAAGGTTCCTGCATCAAGATGCTCCCCGACCAAAGAATGATGCAACACAAAGACTTCCCTCTAGAGCTGACAAAGAGGGAAAGCCTTTTCCTGGAGTAGACATCCTGAATTTGGACTTGTACCCTACTGGACTGTGTGAGAATAAACATTTCTCTTTTCAAAGTCGTCTACTCATGGCATTTCTGTTGGAGCAGTACCAGATGACTAAAACATGCACTAAAACAAGGCAGCACCTGTTACTTTTTAACACTTTAAAGAGGTGATTTGCAGCAGATTTTCCCAGTGCTATACATCTTTTGATTTTTTTGACTGCTGTTTCCATGGGTGTTGATTGTGGAACAAAGTAAAATGAAAGTTTTGACAACCTCAGTCCTTTCCCCATTTATCATGATGTTGCTGACTGGTCCAATTGTGAATATTTTTGTTTTCTTGATGTTGAGGTGATAAAAGCAGAAGCCATAAATGTCCATCTGACACAATGACCCATTTGGCCCTCTTTCCAGACTAACTTTTAAAGCATGACTCAACAGAATGGTGTCCGTGGCCTAGGTGCCTCTACAGGTCAGCTTACTGAACATGATAGCAGGGTGCAGAGGAAGGGCTCCTGAATTTGGAGACCAAAGAATCCATAAAATGAAGGTAGGTTTATGAATCTGTGATTTGTTGGAAACAATAAATCCACTGAGAAACAGAGGTATTGGAAAAATCAGAAGTCCTCTAAAAGGGACAAGGTATATACAGATCACATATGGGGATCATGAGATATCTGTTGTCTTGAAAGACAGATCCAAATTCACACCACCCACCAACATCAAATCTCAAGTCCATGAGTTAAAACAAATAAACAAAACAACAACAACAGCAAAAACACTATTGGCAGAGTCAGTTCTGACTCATGGTATGTAGGTACAAAATGTGAGATTTAGCTAAAACTTTGAATTTCTAAGATGTCAAAATTACTTGGCCTCTCTGATCTTTATTGTCTCCAACTATAAAACATTTTCTAGGTTTCATAGCTGAATGATTCTGTATCTCCGTGTAAAACAAAAACAAACCCAGTGCCATCCAGTTGATTCTGACTCATAGTTACCCTTTAGGACAGAGTAGAACTGCTCCATAGAGTTTGCAAGGAGTGCCAGGTGAATTCAAACTGCTGACCTTCTGGTTAGCAGACATAGCACTTAAGCACTGTGCCACCAGGGTTTTCCTTTCTCTATACACAAAACTTTACATAAACTATTATGTTCCCATATAAAAAACATAGTAATATCTTAATTTTAGTCTGAGATCTTCTTCCAAATGAGATTCACTGATCAAGTTTCTAGGAACCGACAACAGTTCCCTTATTATTTCTGTGAATGTTTGTAGTTTCTGCTGTGTTGAGTTTCACTCCCAATAATAGAGTCAGCAAGGGCCTCATATTCCTTTAGGGATACTAGGAAAAAGAAGCAAAATACAGAAGAACACCTGGAAATTAAACACCTGACTTACACAAGGCTATCCACTAAGACATGAATTCAACCCCTTATTTGCACGTCTGTCTTCTTAAGCAATGCTGACACCACTTCCTGCTTCTCCATCATCACACTGAATCACTTTTACAGGAGTAGACCATGTCTGTATTTGGCAAACACATACTCAGTTAATGGAAGTAGAAACTTCATATGAAGTGGTTTGTTACAACAGCCATTGTGAAGGATAAATATATGAATATAGAAAGCACATTTTTAATTCAGTGGAATTAAAATGAGTATATCCAAGGGAAATTTAAGAATGTATTAAGGGGATCCATATGTAATGGGTTTGAAAACTGAGGCAGTATTTTTTTTTTCCTCAAATCACGCATTTTCAAAGTAGATGTTGGCTGGTTTTCAATTTTATTTACCTGTAGTTCTCTACCCCTAAACCCCTGTTCACTCTCAGTTTCTCTGGGTCTGTCTTATTTCTTCCAAATGAGAACATTATCACAGCTTAAAAGACAAACTTCCTTGGGAACAGCCTGAAGTGATTTTATCAATTAAATTACTGTGACAATTCTATTTAAATAAAAGTTCCAAAGTTTTGTCTCAAGTGTCAACAATGTCAACATCAAGTTAGAGTGATAACCTGTCATCAGATTTTGCTTCTGTTAAACCATAATTCTTCAGCCTATTCACAGGACGGCAAATTTAAAGACACTTGATATAGAAGAAATGCCACATAAGCAGAAGAAACTATTTTTCATGGCTTTCATCCTTCACGCTTTAGAGAAAACTGTGTGTGATCTACTTGTTTCTCTATTCAGTCCACCATTTACCAGACTCACTCCCATAATACTGACTCCTCAGCTTCCTTCTACAGCATGCTCATAAACCTAGAATATGACAATAGCACTGTATAGGCATAGAGCCTTGATCTCTTAAGCATAGGGTCATGATTTAAAAAAAAAAACAACCAAACCTGCTGCCATCAATCCAATTCTGATTCATAGCAACCCTATAGGACAGAGTAGGACTGCTCTATAGAAAAAGTTTCCTAGGCTATAATCTTTTATGAGAGCAGATCACTGAGACTTCAGTCCTAAGGAGCCAGTGGTAGATCGAACCGTGACTTTTGGTTAGTAGTCGAGCACTTAAAAATGCCCCAGATAATTCCAAAGCATGGTTTCAAGTCAGCAAACAATGGTTTCACTGCATTTTTTTGTACTTTCTTGCTCTAAATATTTAGGTAAGGTGGAGTATCAGCAGAGTAAAACAGGGTAGAGCCAAATGAAACGAACCTGTGGCTGTCAAGTCAGTTTCAGCCTGCTATGCCCCTTTAAGACAGAGTAGAGCTGCCCCATAGAGTTTCCAAGGAGTGCCTAGTGGGTTTGAACTGCCCATCTTTTAGTTAGCAACCACAGCTCTTAATCCCTGTGCTACCAGGGTACCCTGGCTCATGCTTAAATGCAGGCAAAATGCCTAAGTTCTGCTACATACCCAGATTCAGCTGTCTTTAGTTGACAGTTTCCTGGGTGGCAGTGAATACACTTAGCAGCCATTGTTAGCTCATGGCAATACAAGCTGCTGATTGTGAATCAGAACTTTTCTACTTGAGCTGAGTACAATCTTGGCAAGGGCCAAATTCTAGAACTGATTGGGAACATAAACGACTATTTTCTACATTTACAGTAAAGTTCGCTACTTTTCTTGATTTGCATTATCAAGTCACAAAAAAGAAGTAGGTAAAAAGCTCTCAAGTCAAACACACAGGATGAGAGGTACTTTCCTTGAGTTTAACAAATGTCTGAGCCAAGATTAATGTATTAGTGATTCTGTCACTTACTGTAAAATTAAGTTCTAAGGTTTGTGTTTTAAACTACATTTTGTATGCTAAGTGCATGCCAACAATTTTCTTTAGGACTAGTGAAATTAACTTTATTTTGAGGCTCTATAAGTTTAATTTTTGAAAAGGAAATATATTCTCATGGCTGAAAATTCAAAATGCAAAGAAAATAAAAATGCAGTCTCTCACCCACACTCATACCCTACAATCCACATCCCTAGTCTTCCCACTCCCACCAACGACCAACGCTGTCACGTTCTTGCTTGTCTTTCCCTACATCTGTCATGCAAATACACTCTTAGGTTTCTTCCTTCTCTTTGAAAATATGGTAGGACCTTATGTCAACTATTCTGTCCCCTGCTTTTTCCCCTTAATATAGCTGAAAGATCTTTTTATATCAGTTCATAGAGATCTTTTTTCTTTTCCTTTTTGAGGCTATATAATATTTCATTTCAGGTACCTATCGTATTTAATTAATTCCCTGCTGTGCACATTTAGGGTATTTCTAATCTTTTGCTGTTATGCTGAATCTTTGAAAAGCTGCAATAGACAACACTGAGTATCAGTGTTCAAGTAAATCTGTAGGATAAACTCCGAGTGGAGCTGTTAAGACAAGCAATATGAATTTTTACAATCTTGGTAGTTATTGGCAGTATATACATCCTCCATCCTCGCTAACTTAATATCCTCAATTTTTTCAATCTTTGTAAATCTGATGAACAATTTTATCTCATTATAATGTTATCTCCATTTATCTTATTAGTGAATCTGAACATCTTTTACATAAAATATTTTTATTTCTCCTTGTCTGTGTAGTCTGAGTGTTTTTAGAGTATCGGCATTTTAGAAGTTTTACATTCTCTAAACAAATGAGATTCTTACTAAAGGATTCATTAACTCATACAATGCTTAATTCAATTACATAGCCAACTAACTCAAGAAAACTTTGTATTAATTTTCTTGTATGCACTTGAAGGAAGTCTCAAGAAATGGCCATCTACTCTGTCAGATTTGTTGTTTTTATGATTTATATCATGCATTATAAAACAATTAAGTCAGTAGTAGTTTCACAGAAGTCTACATGGTCAATTTCTCCAATCCAAAATCATATTGTTAATGTATTTTTAATTTTCTCTCCCTAATTTTCTCACTTCTACTAAATAAAAGTGCCAAATATCCACTGTCACAGTATTTTTTCTTTATTTGCTAGAAATATTGTATAAATCATTCCATTTCTTTTGACACTCTCAAAAATTACTTTTGTAATTTTTGTAAATGGTACTTGAGTACCATTTAGCCTAAAATTATAATCTATCTAGAGGATGTCAAGAGCCTTAATGTCACAGTGGTTAAGAGCTCAGCTATTAAACAAAAGATCAGCAGTTCAAATCCACCAGCCACTCCTTAAAAACCCTCTAGGGCAGTTCTATTCCATCCTATATCGTCACTATGAGTTGGAATTGACTCAGGTGTTTGGTTTTTGGATTTTTTTTTTTTTTTTTTTTTTTTGGGTTAGGGGATACCCATGAAATCTTTGGATATGAAACATGGTCATTATTCAACAAGGGAGATGACTGAAAATAGAATTTGCAAAGTCTTTAAGGGTGTTGTTCTACCACTGGCAAACTGAGCCTATACTGGAGAAAAGAGATAGGAAGACATGGGTCTAGGGAATGTGGGCAAAAGGCAACTGAAAGACCAAAGTAAAAATAATTAAGTTGAGGGATGGGGGGACAGGGACAAGATGGTGGACTAGACACACATCTCCTCAATTCTCTCTGAGAACTAAGGCCAGGAATGATAATTGAGCAGAGCAGCTTGGACATCCAGGGAGCCCAAGGATGTGACATAGGGTTGTAAGATTGGACTACACAACACTAAGCAAGAAACTACCTCTCTCTAACACAAGGCAGCAAATGCTGAGTCCTACTTCAGCTGACTCACCTTTTGGGAGCACTGCAAGTACTGATGCCTTCTTTGTTATCTGGGAGGTAGAGACTGGTCATGATCCAGCTAATACACTGAAATGCAGTACTTGAATAAACGGCATATAGCATAGCAGAGAGGCTGCTTGGGATAGCCACATATTAAGATCCTGGCTACTAACTGAGTGCACCACTGCCCCTTCATCCTCTCTTTCCTGAGCTGTGCTATAGATTCTACTGTTTCATGGCAAGAAGGGCAGCTTGGTCAGATGGAAGGCAGAGTCACACAACCAGAGGTCTCAGTGGGAGCTAATTCTCATGCTGAGAGACAATGGCTGTCTCAAAAGTGCTTCTCCAGCAGAAAAGCTGTGTTTAGGACAGTGAGGCCTCTAGAGTTAGGGGTAGGGCCTGGCAGAGGAAGGCGGTAAGTTCATAAACCCTCTCTACTTTGAACCACATCATGGCATATAGGGACAGCATATGAGGTGCTTTTGTTGTAAGCTGAAAGGAGGGGCTCATGACACATGCCTGAGGGCCTGACTGATTTCAGCAGTTGTTGGACAGCTACTTGCTTAGCAGTAAAGTACTATTTTGAAATAAGATCGCCTGGAGAACTGACGACTGAGCAGCCCAGCAGCATCTCCTCCACCTTTCACTGATCCACATCATAGTGTTGGCTGATTACCCCAGTGACTACAAAAGTAGGGCACAGTCTTTCCTAGCAAGGAGACAGAAACTGCCAACCCAGAGAGTCACCTGAGGCCAGTCACTAGAATATACAGAGGCAGCTAGTGACTGACTCTCCTCTTAGAAGTAAACCTTGGTACCTACTGGGAAAACACCAGACAAATTGAACAACTTCTAGATGGCACAAAGGCAACAATCCATAGCTAACCATTTAAAGAAACAGTTCACCATAGCTCTGGAAAACTCCCAAGGTAAAGAGTCGACAAACTACCCAGATGAAGAAGCCTTTCTGAAACTGTCGGAGGTCAAATCCTCCTAGAAATTAAATAAAATGAAGCACAACAAAATGAAAATTAAGTAAGCTATTTGTACTGATGTAACATCAACAATCTAAAATCTAGCAGATCAATAATAAAATTACAGAATTAGACAAGTCACTCCAAAACCAAAAGAGCAGAATTGAGGAGTTTGAAGCCAAAGTCAGTGAGCTTGAGGATAGAGCAACTGACACCAGTATTAATGAGGAGAAATCAGAGAAAAGAAATAAGAAAAATGAAGAAGCGTTAAGAAATAAGAGGAATAATCTATGATTAATAGGAGTTCCTGAACAGGAAGGAATAGATGAAAATACAAAGAGTATTGTTCAAGAGTTGCTGACAGAAAACTTCCCTGAAATTACGAAAGAAGAGAACACAGATTTCCAGGATATGTATCAAACACCACAAAAAAGACCCCAGAAGAAAGACACCAAAATGTATTATAAACAAGTTAATTAAGTGAAACATAAACAGAAGATCTTACAGGCAGAAAGGCATAAAGCAAAGCCAACATGCAGAGAGAATCCCTGTAGGCTTTCATTTGACTTCTTGGCAGAAACAATGTTGGCAAGGAGGCAGTGCGATGACACATTCAAAGCCTTGAAGGAGGAAAACTTCCAATCAAGAATTATATATCCTGCAAAACTGTCTTTCAGATATGAAGATGAAATTGAGACATTCGCAGATAAATAGAAGCTTAGAGGCCTTGTAAAAGCCAAACCAAAACTACAAGAAATACTAAAAAAAGCAATCTGCTTAGAAAAGCAAAAATATTAAGTGCACACGTAAGGAGGCAATGCAAGACACAGCATCCAGAATCCTACTCAGTTGCCAGCCAAATGCCATTGAGTCGGATCCGAGTCATGGCAACCCAGTTAGGGAAGCCACAAAGCTCAATCAAAGCTACAACAATAAAAGTAGGGAACCAGTAATCATATCATTAAAATTATTACATCATCACAGTAAAATGAGGGATATATTACAGCAGTTACAACCCTTTCAGACGGACATGAATTTAAAAAGATATGCAAAAGTTAAAGTCTGCTTTAAACTTAGAATAGTAAGGGGTAGCATAGGGGTTGCCACAGAGCAAAATAACAATGCAACATATCAAAACAAGAAATATACTACAGGAATCCTAACAAACACAAAACCAACACTGAAAATGATGAAAGTCAGTGTATAAAGAAGAATAACCAGAACCAAATATTAAAAAAAAATAGAACAAATCAACAACATAAAAATGAAGGCATTGAAATGATAGCACTAAACACATACCTATCAATAATTACATGGAATTTAAACAGACTGAACATTCCAATAAAGAAACAGTGAATGACATCATAGATCAAAAGACACGACCTACCTATAAGTTGCTTTCAAGAAACACACCTTAGACTCAAAGATATGAACAAACTGAAGATTAAAGGATAGAAAAACATACACCAAGCAAACAATATACAAAGAAGGCAGGTATGGCAATACTAATCTCAGGTAAAATAGATTTTAGTGTAAAATCCACCATCATTGACAAGGATGGTCATTATTTATTGCTGAGAGGTTCAATACATAAGCAGGACATAACAATATTAAATATTTATGCACCCAATAACAGAGCATCTAACACATAGAACAAACATGGACAACATTGAAAAATGAGATAGATTACTCTACAATACTAGTTGAGGACTTTAACATTCCACTTTCGGTAATGGACAAATCATCTAGAAAAAGGCTCAGTAAAGATACAGAAGATTTTATTGCAACACTTAACAAACTAGACCTCACTGACATATATAGAACATTTTACCCATCAACAGATAAGCACGCCCTCTTCTCCAATGCACAAGTAATATTTTCCAGAATAGACCATGTGTTAGGACATAAAGAAAATCTCAACAAAATCCAAACCATTGAATTATTGCAAAGCATCCTCTTGGACCATAAAGCCATAAAAGTTGAAATCAGTAGCAGAAAAAACATAGGTAGCAATTTGAACTCATGGAAACTTAACAGCACCTTGCTCAAAAAGCCATGAGTTATAGAAGAAATCAAGAATGAAATGAAGACATTCATGGAATCAAATGAGAATGAAAACACATCCTACCCAAACCTGTGGGATATAGCAAAAGTAGTGCCCAGAGGTCAGTTTATCTTTATAAATGCACACATCTGGAAGGAAGAAAGGACTCATACCAAGTGAATTCATGATACAGCTTGAACGAGAAGAAAGAAAACAACAGGGACACCTCTCAGGCACCAGAAGAAAACAGATAAAAACAAAAAAAGATTAGAGCAGAACTAAAAGAACTAGAGAATAGAAGAATAATTGAAAAAAATTAACAAAACTAAGAGCTGATTATTTGAAAGAATCAACAAAATTGATAAAACCACTGGCTAAACTTACAAAAGAAAAACAGAAGATGAAACAAATAACCTAAGTAAGAAATGAGATGGGAGATGTCACAACAGACCCAAATGAAATCAGAAATATTACAACAAAATAATATGAAAGACTGTTAATAGACTTGAAAATCTAGAGGAAATGGACAAATTTCTAGATTCATATCACCTACCAAAATTATCACAAGGTAAAGTATAACAACTTAACAAACCAATCACAAAGGAAGAGATTGAAAAAGTCATTTAAAAAAACACTACCAACCAAAAATGTCCTGGCCCAGATGCCTTCACCAGAGAATTCTATCAAGCATTTAGAGAGGAGTCAACGCTGATGCTACTGAGACTATTTCACAGCATAGAAAAGGATGGAATACTCCCAAATTCAATTCTATGAAGCCAGCACAACCCTGACACCAAAGCCAGAGAAAGATCTTGCAAAAAAAAGAAAATGACAGACCAGTATCACTGACGAACCTAGATGCAACAATGTTCAGCAAAATCCTAGCCAACAGACTTCAACAACATATCAAAAAAATAATCCATCATGACCAAATTGGATTCATACCAGGGATCCAAGACTGGTTCAGCATCGGTAAAACAATTAATATGCTCAATCACATAAACAGCGCAGAGGTTAAGAATCACCTGATTTTATCAACTGATGCAGAAAAGGCATTTTACAAAGTCTAACACCCATTCATACTAAAAACTCTCAGCAAAACAGGAATAGAGGGGAAATTCCTTGTGCAATAAGGGGCATCTACACAAAGCTAACCAACTACATTGTCCTGAATGGAGAGAGACTGAAAGAATTCCCCTTGAGAATAGGAACTAGACAAGGATGCCCGCTGTCACCACATCTATTCAACATCATACTAGAAGTTCTGGCCAGAGCAATTAGACAAGACAAAGAAATAAAGAGCATCCACATTGGCAGAGTAGAAGTAAAAATCTCCCTATTTGCAGACGATATGATCATACATGCAGAGAATCCTAAAGAATCCATAAGTAAACTACTCAAACTAGTAGAAGAGTTCAGCAAAGTATCAGGATATAAGGCAAACAAAGTAAATCAGTAGGATACCTTTATATCAACAAAGGGATCATCAAAGAAGAAAACACCAAATCAATACTATTTACTGTAGACCCCACAAAGATAAAATACTTAGGAATAAATCTAACTAGGAAAACAAGAGACATATACAGAGAGAACTACAAGACCTTACTGCGAGAAACCAAAAAAGACTTACATAAGTGGAGAAACCTACCCTGCTCGTGAGTAGGAAGACTTAGCATTGTGAAAATGTCTATTTTACCCAAAGCAATCTATATATGCAATGCAATCTCAGTACAAATTCTAGTGACATTTTTTAGTGAGATGGAGAAACAAATCAGCAACTTTGTTTGGAAAGGGAAGAAACCCTGGATAAGTAAAGCACCACTGAAGAAGAGGAAAACAATGGCGGCCTCATGCTACCCAACCTTAGAAGTGATTACATTGCCACAGTTGTGAAAACAACCTGGTACTGGTACAAAAAGAGACATATAGACCAATGCAACAGAGTTGAGACCCCAGAGATGCCACCATCCTCTTGTGAACAGCTGATATTTGACAAAGTCTCTAAGATTGTAAACTTGAGTAAAAAAAGTCTCATTAACAAATGGTGAGACCTAAGCATCAAACCTAAAGCAATAAAGATCATGCAAGAAAAAAAACAGGGTCAATAATGGAAGTTCTAATACACAGTTTAGACAGATTTCAAAATCTGACAAAGCATGATCAACAGAAAACAGATAAATGGGAACTACTAAGAATCAAACACTTTTGCTCATCCAAAGATTTTATCAAAAGAGTTAAAAGACCACCTACAGAGTGGGAAACAATATTTGACAACTACATGTTGGATTGACGTCTGATCTCCATAATCTACAAGGTGCTGCAAAGTATCAGCAAGAAAAAGATAAATAACCCAATTAATCAATAGGCAAAGGAGATGGACCAACACTTCACCAAAGAGGAGATCCAGGCAGCTGAAAGACACAGAAAATGTTCACAATCATTAGCTATCAGAGAAATCAAAATCAAAACTGCAGTGCAATACCATCTCACCCCAACAATGTTGACCATAATCCAAAACACAAAACAACAAATGCTAGAGCGGTTGTGGAGAGATGGAAACTCTCCTACACTGCCGGTGGGATTGCAAAATAGTACAACCTCTTTGGAGAGCAACTTGGTGCTTCCTTAAAAAGCTGGAAATAGATATATCATTTGATCCAGTAATCCCACTGCTAGAAATAAATCCTATGGAAACAAAGGCTGTCACATGAACACATACATGCACATGAATGTTTATTGCAGCATGGTCCACAATAAGCAAAAAGATGGAATCAACTCAGATGCCCATCAACAGAAGAATGGATAAACTATGGTCTATATACTCAATGGAACACTGCACAATGATAAAGAAGAATGATTATTCTAGGAAGCACCTCATAACCTGGTTTCAACTGGGAGACACCATGCTGAGCGAAATCAGCCAGCAGCCAAAGGACAAATATTGTGTGAGACTCCTACTATAAGGACTTAAAAATAGACTTACGTACAGAAGGAAAGACTCTTCAATGGCTGAAAGGGTGGGAAAGGAGAGAAAGTTGGTCATAGATTAGATAGTCGATAGAAATTTGGTTGGGTGAAAACAGTGACAACACACAGTGCAATGTAGATCAACTTAAACCAGACTTCACCATGAGCTGAAAACTTCTCTAATCTTAACCCACTACTTCAAGAGCAGAGTAGCAGGAGCAGGGTCTGGGGACCATGTTCTTGGAAGACCCTTAGGCCAATTGTCATAAATAGCCTGTTTCTAAGAGAGTCTTCTGTACCTAATATTGGTGAGTGGCATCTGCAATCTTAAAAGCTCGCAAGCTGCCATCTGAGGTACACCACATAGTCTCAGCTCATCCAGAACAGTTGATCACCAAGAACAACAAAGACATGAGTTAAAAATTGCTCTGGAGACGGAAGGAACCACGTGACTGGGAGACTGTATCAACATATGACCGGAAGGACCAGATGGTGCCCAGCCACCACCAAAGACAGCCATAGTGGGGCACACAGTGTTGAGTACCTGCGGCAACACAAGAAGAAGAGCTGTGCAGTTCAAGCATGGCTCCGAGACCCACTGATGCCGCTATCCAGAAAACACTATTGAGGTCAACTCTTTGGACAAAAATGAACTCAGGGACACAGTGTGACCTTATGGTGTGTGTACTTTATGGCTCTATGCATTTATAGGATGTTGTCCAACTGGTCTCTTCTTAAATGGGAGAGAAGACGTGGAGACAAGGAGAGAGAAGATTGTTGAGAGGATATAAGTATAAAGTGACAGCTTGTGCTGTCACCAGGCAAGCAGAGCAGAAGGAGCTACAGATAGCGGGCATGCAAAATTGATTTGGATTATATACTTCACTTGATCACAATAAAAAAAAATTGGAATCGGTTTTCTTTACATTGTATAGCATGTTCATAGAACTTAATCTCTGACAGAATCAACACTCCTATCAATTAAACATAATGCTCAAAGTTATTGAATGTATTTAGCTTTGCCATTCTTGCTGCTACTTCAGCTACAAAAGAAATAACCAGTGTGCGTTATTAATTAACTGAGAGATAAAGTTAGTCAAATTATAAACAAATATTTTTTAAGTGTTTATTCAACTTTTTAGGCTCTGGAAAGACAGTAGTGAATATGACAAAAATATTTCCTGCCCTCAGGAAACTTACATTCTGATAGTACTCGACAGATAACAAACATAAAAACAAAGATGAAAAAAAAGGCTAAAGGGAGGCACGAGGTAGAAAGGAAGGAAGAAGGACAGAAAAAGAATATAGAAATAAGAAGAAGGACCATGGAATTAATAATTGATTGTGCATTCCGTCTATGTTTATTCTTTTGTTCTTAAGGTTTACTAAACTTATTTTCTAAACAATCTTCCCATGTGCCTCAAGTGAGTCTCTTAGTTGCAATGTTAGCAAAATAAATCATGTAGTTGGAAACAGTCTACAAAGTACAATCTGATCCTTTATGGAATATTAACTATATGTTAAAACCCTGTTTTAATGTACACCTCTAATAATGCAATAGAAAATATGCTTTGAACATTTGATGAGAAACCTTCTGAAGCAGGGGGGAAGCTTTTAGACATCCCGATTTTAAAAAAGGGAAGTTAAAACAGAGAGCAAAGATTTAATTCTCTTTTGAAAATTGACTGGTCTTTTCTCCTGTCTTAAAAATTCTTGGCCCTGGCAGGAAGTCACTGACAGGGGCTATGGAAATGGTGTCCTTAGAGTTTTTCACAGCTTTTTAGAAACACAAAAACAGATAAAGGAGCCAGTGGAAGACCCAGGTGCCAGTGGAGACCGCCAGTCAAAGGCAGGCCAGATTCCTCCACTTCAAAAGACTCCTGAGCCCCCAGATGGATGGCCCACTTCACCCCTAATCCATCACATTGTTTCCTTGACTCCTAGAGCCAATGCCTGTCCTTAAATTCTGCATGCAACTCCAGTCCTCTTAAAGATTTCAGCCATGTCTGACAAAATTTGAGCAGGACCCTGATAGAGAAATATTTTCCTGCTCTGTGTCTCATAGGACACAGTAAATAAAATTGCTCTTTAATCGCTCACCAAAAAAATACCTGTCTCAGATATGGACTGTTTGGGGCAGGTAGTGAGAACCTGGAGTTTTGTCCAGTGACACTTCCTTGGTCAAGAAATAGGTTAAACAGTCTGTTGAAGTCTGCTTTACTGTCTTAAGCAGTGTGCCAAATTGGAATTATGGGGAAAAAGTAAATATAAGATAGAAACTTCAGAAAGTACAAAAATAAAATTTAAATAATTACGAAGGGGGAAGGCTTAAAAAAACTTTCAAGGGCATGAATTTGGCAATGCTTTAATTGTAAAACGTGATTAATGAATATGACAGAATTTGGAGAACTTGAAAGCACAAATTGTTTACAGTCCTAGTTCAGGCGTAACTGCTGGCTAAATCTGTAACTGTGGAAGATTTCTTCACTGTTTTCTTACTTAATCTTCAGCCAAGTATCCATTTCCTCTTGCTCTTAACAGCAGATTAATGACATTTTAATTTTCACATTATTTCTCTTTTCTCCAACCTGCAGATACAAGGGAAGGTTCATCTAACCCACAAGTTAAAATTCAATGCATTCTAGAGAAAAAGATGGAGGAGAATCAGATGCCATCCTGTGTTATTCTTTCTCACCGCTATCTTGGCTTATTTATAGTTTTTCTGCCCTACTGGAATATAAGGAAAACCTGATGATGTAGTGGTTAAGTGGTACATCTGCTAATCAGAAGGTTGGCGGTTACATCCCCCTGGCTCCTTGGGAACTCTACAAGGCAGTTTGACTCTGTCTTGAAGAGTTCCTGTGAGCTGCAGTCAAATCAATGGCGGTGAGTTTGGTTTTTGTTTTTTTTATTCTTTAGAATATAAAAGTTCATGACAGCAACGTTTCTCATCTGCTTTGCTCAGTGCTTTTTATCTCCCAGTACCTTTCAGAGTACCAAGCATACAATCGGTATTTTTTAATATTTAGTAAATGAACAAATCCCCAAACAGAACATCATTAAAATAATACACTGAAACTCTGATGTAATATCCTCTCTCTGCTGCAACTTACAATTATTTTTTTTTGCTTGGCCTGTACTTGAGAAAAATATTAATTAACCATAACAAAATAATTAATTGCTTAACATTTTGATAATGGACTTAAAATCCACTTTGAAGAAATGAGCAAGTGAATGCCAGTTTTAGTTTTCACCCCCTCATATTTTGGAAGGATTTAAAGCTGCTTTGCTGATGGACTAACATGTTTACTCCCGTTAGATTTACTACATTCTCAGGTTGCCTTCCCTATTGCTAGGCATATAGAATATCTTCAATACATTGATAAGGTTGTTGATTCAGAACAATGTCTAACCTAATAAATAAGATCTATAGAAAATAATAAGAACAATTTTCAAGGTTTGGATTTTCTTCTATGGTGCTTACATTTACACTTTTCACATCTTTGACACACATTCTGTCATTCCTCAATCGTCATCAACTTTTTATGAGATTCTTCCTATCCTGCCAGTTGCTCAATCTTGGCTAATGTCAGACGTGGAAAGAGATATACTCATCTTTTTAAAATGTCCATTCTATCTGAAGTTCTGCAGAAACTTTTGTAAAGCACAGGATGTCCAACTAGGGAGTGACTCGGCTATCTGTGGCCAGCCAGCTGTCTCATAGCTGTGATTTGAGGTTACACTGTTGACAAAAAGTAACCTTAACTTCAAGGACCTCTCATGAATCTCCCATTGTCAACCTTGTAATTCTCTCCGGCCTCTGTTATGTTCAGCGACTTACAAACAGATATTATATTCATAATGACACTACATAGAAATAAAAGTGACCTTTAGATTCACAGATCAGTCTTGACAAGAACTCGAGAAAACGATAAGGAGCATTATAGGCAAAAATCGTTCCAAACAGTTGTGGTAGATGTGAAAACGAACCACAAACTTTTTCGGTTGAGAGCCTGTAGTTTTATGTCAACAGCCAGTGTCAAAAAAAAAAAAAAAAAACATTTATGTTCTGTCTCCTGTTGTCTATTCAAAATAAGAAGTTCGGGAAATTTGCCAGGTATTTTAAATAAGCACTGCTGGTTAATGTCTTTATACTAGAACAAGCAAAAACTCAAGTGACGCTATTTCTGGTAGGTAGAAAATGTTTTTATATACAAAAAAGTAAACTCTCCTATACAAATTATAAATTGTTTCATAAAGTAGTTGAACTAACAACAACAAAACCTGAAAAGGCACAATACACGAATGGGCATTTGAAAGAAAGAAAAGAAGTTACTTCTTTATGATAAGAAAGCTTAAGTTAGATAATGATCTGAAAGAAAAACAAGATCAATCATAAAGCCACAGTGTGTCATGCCCTTGTAACTTGGCTCTACAAAGAGCTAGGAGGACTTCTATGTTAAGCATATTTATTTTGCCTTAACTGAATGCTAGACGCAAACTTAGAAATACATATATTATTTCACTTAAATATAAGATTGACTATATAAGGATCATTTCTACTGCATAGAAGAAGAAACTGAAACCTAGAGAGGTCAATCACACCGCCAGTGAGAAGAGAACTGAAGACACGAGCCTTCTCTTGTTTTGCCTCACAGCAGATACTGTTAGCCTTTCTACGATTTGCCCCTCCCTGCTGTTCTATGCAGTTAATTACTGGGATACCTACATACCTTGTGCACTTTTCTTATTGTATTTTTTGGTATTGCATTGTTCGTCTTTGTTAACTTCCCTATTTCCTCTTCTAGAGTAGGAGTTTCCTGTAAGCAGGTTTAACATCTTATGTTAGTAGCCGCAGTCTAACACGTAGGCTTATCTGTTATGAAGCAGAGACTTGTGCAATGGTCAAATGAACCAAAAGAATCTACTGCTGTAAGCGTCTACAGGAATTTGCTAAATTCAAAAGTAAGCCCAGGTGCCATTTTGCTAAATAGCTTTATGTAGTTTCCATGTAACAAACTCCTTTGCTGTCTGGTTGATTCTGACTCCTAAAGACTCTATAGGACAGAATAGAACATAGGACTTCCAAAGCTACAAACCTTATGAAAGTCAACTGCCATGTCTTTCTCCCTTGTAGTGACTGGTGAGTTCAAACCACCGACCTTGCAGTTAGCAGCCAACCCTTAAGCACTGAGCCACCAAGCCTCCCTTCCTTATTATAGTCACAAAAATTAAGCAGAATGATGAGCTGTTCAAGAACAGCAGAAGAATAAGGAAATAGAAAAGGACAAGTGAAGAATGGGTTCATTCAGTTGCATCATTTCTTTATTTTCCATCAATAAGCACAATTCAGTATTATGTACCTAATAAATGTGCAGAACACTGTGCAATACAAGTGATATAAAATACATATAACAGAGTGTCTGTCCACTAAATGTGCACAATGTAATTTTCCTAAAAAATAAAACCAAACTCTAAGCTAAATCAGGGAACACATACACACACACCTTGAAATGAATCTTTCCTTTGATTATTATGCACACAAAAATTGTGAACTACTATAGTCTAACTTGATAGAATCCCCTCCTGCAACAGGCAGGTCTCTGTAGTTTCTGGCCTCTACACTCTCCAACATGTGGTAGAGTCTCTTAGCTTTAGCAGCCAATCTCAATGTAGTCTCAAATTATAACCAAGAGTAGTCTTTCTAATTATTGCCAGCTGATGTTTCCACTGAAATGTTGGAATCGAAAGAGCAAGTTAATCTCAACTCGAGACACTTGAAGGATGTTCCTGCACTAGCACTCATGTCCTTATTTGCAGATCTCTCTGCTGCCCTCCTGCCTTTCTGGGGCTGCATCTCCCTGAAGACCCTTCTTTTACCACAGTCAACAGAAAGAGAAAGCCTCTCATCCTCCCGAATTCTATTTTGTGGTGACACCATGTCAACCTCACTCTAACTTCTGTATCTTTTGAGGTTCATGTCACCTGGCTTATGAATATTTTCCTTCTCAAATGCTTCCCATCAAATATATGACCTTATTCACATAAATCATTCATTTATTTATCCACTCACTAAAATGTACTGGGTTTTTAATACAGTTAGGTGTAGGGGGTCGAAAATGAACAGAAGACTAGTAGGGGAGACAGACGATAAGCAAGATTATCTGTATTTTGAGAATTAGTATACTATTATAAAATGTGATGTGATAATATAACATTATTATAATCGTCATCATCCAATAATATACAAAATACAGGCTGAGTGCAAACTGATCCACAGCAGTTGAAGAGGATTTCCACAGTAGGTAAAATCCAAGCAGAATTTTTTAAAGAGTGTGAGTATTTTCTGAGCAAATAATCGTATCTGCTCCTACGTCTTCGACTATTGTTGTTTCTGAGTGCCTTTGAGTCAGTGTCAACTCACAGAGACTCCATGCAATAAAGTAGAACTTTCCTGTAGGGTTTTCGAAGCTGCAATCTGTACACAAGCAGATTATCAGGCCTTTATCGCAAAGTCACCTTTCAGTTAGGCTGAGTTCTCAGTCATTAGGCCACCAAGGCTCTTTAACTTCAGTGAGCATCTTAGGATTCCAAATCTCATCTTCAGTTCAGATCCCTCTTCAGACTTTCTTGCAAGAATTGCCAACACTTAATAGGTAAAATCAAAGGTATTATAATGCCTCCGAGCTCCTTCTGACTTCAGTACCCTTCATGCTGAATCTTCTTATCACTTGCTCCCTGTTTTTAACTTCTAACACCACTTCACAACCCCGACGCACAGGTTTATCACTTCTTGCTCTGTAAACGTAGTCTTTCTTCCTCCTCTCTCTCTTTCTGACAATCCAAGCTCAGTGCCCAGGTCTTCTTCTGAAATGCAATTTATTAATATCCGGCTCTCCATTGTTCAGAATAAAGTCTAAATGCAAATAGAATGAGCATCACTACCTGTCTTCACGTTACATACTTCCTATCCTGTTTTTCCTACTTCTCATCCACTGCTGTCAGTGGGTTCTGACTCAGAGTAACACCACAGGACAGAACAGAACTGCCCCAGAGGGTTTTCTAGGCTGCATTCCTCATGGAAACAGACTGCGACATCTTTCTGCCACTAAGGTGTTGATGGGTTTGCACCTCTGACCTTTTGGTTACAAGCCAAATGCTTTAACCACTGCTCCACTAGGACTCCACTTTTCCTAGTACACAGCACAAAAAGGCTTTGTTAGTCCTGAAACATAGTACATAATTTTATCCCCTTGCTTAAGTTGTTCCTTGTGTTTAGAATGATTTTCTTTCCCTTTGTCATCTAGTAACTCCCTGTTCAGCATTCAAAACTCCACTCACAAAATCTACTTTCATTAGTATTAATCCTCTCCTCCAAAAGAATGAGGGACTTTTGCTCTATGTTCCCATGCATGTCTATTGCATTACGGTCCCCCTTTGTGCCTCTGTCTCTCCCTTCACATTGTATCATCCTGGAGTCCCTTGGTAGTGTAAAGAGTTAACACTCTCTACTGCTGACTGAAGGGTTCAAGATTCCACTTCACCTATGTAAAAACCAAACCCAAACCCAAACCAAACTCACTACCGTCAAGTCGATTCCAACTCACAGTGACCATATAAACAGAGTAGCACCGCCCCGTAGAGTTTCGAAGGAGCGCCTGGAAGGTTCAAACTGCTGACTTTTGCTTACTAGTTGTAGCACTTAATCAGTTCACCCATACGCACCTGGAAAGAAAGGTCTGGTGAGTTACGTCTGGAAATCAGCCACCGACACTCCGTGGAGGGCAGATGTGCCCCGACAAACACGGACTCAGGCAGCTGTTCGCTAACCGAGAGCAGGAAACCTACAACCAGTGTGGAGCCTACTGCTTTGGAAACTCAAGTAAACATTTTCTGAATTTGTTGTTGTTGTTGTTTCATTGGTTGGTTTGTTGTCTTATTCAGTGTATTTCAGTACTTTCTCTGAAAAAGCTTACCCACTCAGAAAAAGTCACAAAGATGGAAACTATGCAGGAATTAGCTACAACGTTAGAAGGAATGTAAGCGAAAACAAATCAACAAAGCAAGTAACTGAGTGGCGAAAAGAGTTAAGTGCTGGACTACTAACTGAGGGGTTGGCAGTTCGAACCCACCCAGAAGTGCAGGGCGATCTGCCTCTGATAGGTGGCACAGCTTTGAAGCTCTATGGAGCACAGTGCTGCTCTGAAACACGTGGGGCCACCCCAACTGAGAATTAACTCATCGACAACTAGTCTGGTGTGGAAATTAGCTAGCTTCAAAAGCAAAAGAAGGTTTCTGGATCCCACTTAGGTGAGGAGAAAATAAATTCCAGAACCAGTGCCTTCAAAGCTTGACGGAGAGCTTTGTTGCCATAAGGTGTTAAAGGCTTAACTTCTTTGCTTTCAGATGTCTGTACTCTCAAGATCTCCTTCGGTTTCTTGGGAAATTCTAAACATGTTATCATGGCCTTTTCAATGCAAGGGTCTGTTTCCTGTAACTCCGTGCCTCCTTTCAATTAAGATCAAACGGAATTTAACATTAAGCGGAGCCACGACTCTTTCTCAAGTTAATGTTAATTATAACTTTGGTGGATGCGTTGCAGCTTGTTCTCAGCCTATCTGATTTTATGAACAGATGGGAAAAGCTTCAAGGAGACTGAGAATTCTGCCTCTGTTATTATGGTGCTTTGCCTGTAATAATGCTTAGAATTTTTTTCTTCTCGGAAAACCTACATATAAGTATTTCTTTTATTGAAACACTCTGATTTTCCCTAAAGGCTAACAATAACTCTTCATTTACTTTTGCCATTTTCTACAGGTAGCTAAGAGCAACTGAGGTATGTTGTTTTTATTTATGTGATGCTTATCATCTCAAAAATATAATATTTAAATAATTTAACACTGTATAAAAGGAAGGTAAACATCTCTGAACCAAAATCTTCAGAATAATATGTGAAACCATAAATGAACAAGCCTCAGAGGTGAGAACATGCCACAAAAGAGTCAATATTTATATTGTTTCCTTAAACCTGAGTTTGCAAAGTGTTGGATGTCTTGTTAGGGTTGCCAGACAAAATACAGATAAACCAATTTAAATTTAACTGGAAGTCCTATACTTTTATTTACTAAACCTTACAAGCTGGTTTTAGTTTAGTGTATATACTGTTAAATAAACTCCAGCTATCAATATTCTTTTGAAAACTAGATCTGGCAACACTGAGCTCCCCTCCTTGCTGGAGAGAAGTATGCACCGTCCCTTTTATAGACAAGCATTTGCTCCACATGAGTTTGGAAGGTAATCCAATCACTCAGCATCTCAATTTTCCCACCTGAAAAATACAGAAGTTGGACAAGACATCTATGGTTATTAATCTATTTTGCTGTTAGTAACTTGTGATTTTATGAAGTTAGCTTATTAAAAAAAAAAAAAAAAAAAACCCGAAGTCAAGGCTTTCTGACGCTTTAGAATCAGGACATCAACTCCCGAGGCAAGCAGTTGAGAAACCTTACTGAATTACTGTAAAGTTTTATGACATTGGAAAACATTTATCTATTGCCAGACTTGCATAGCATCACTGCAGATTGCTAGGAGACAGTAAATGTTTTCACAGGCAAAAAAAGCCCTTACTTTTTCCTACTGCTATCTATTGAAAAAAAAAGTTTGCACAGCTCCTTGTCCAAAATACACTTCTTTTATTGACTCAGAGCAACAAATATACTTTTTAAAGATCTGAATTGGAGAAAAATAAAAAGCTGTTTATTATCATCTAATCTCCTCAGCAGCCCAATGAAAGTCAGGAAAGAGGTTGCATAGAGAAATCTCAAAATAAAATAATGTCCTTAAAGCTCTATTGCAAAAAGTGCTTTGGCTGATTTAGATCCGCAATACAGTATACTTTAAAAGGCAGGAAGGTGAAACTCACTTGTAGATTATGGAGACAAGACCACACCTGAAAACGCCTACTCTCAGAAAGGATTAAGCATCCACGTCTTGTAAAAACTTCCCCTATGCAGACTACTCAGATTGCCTCAGCATTATTTAACATAATTAACACTTTCTCAATAGATGTTCCTGTCTTCCCTCACTGCTTTTTTCTAGGTTTCTGTAATTATAGGTAGTTTCTTCTCAATAAGGCCAACATCAATCCTCGTTTGCACAGTTAACTCCCCAAATGAAATTATTCAGTTGTAAAGACTAAGGAATGAGCCAGACAAAATTGAATTCTGAAGAGAGAATTATTTACCCACAGGAGCAGCAGTATTCTTCTAAAGTTTATGAAATTGCTAGCTTAAAAAAATATTAATAATCAATTCTTAATATTTAGTGAAGCCCTGGTTAAGTGTTTAGCTACTAACCAAAATGTTGGCAGTTCAAATCCACGAGCTGCTCTTTGGAAACGTTATGGCAGTTACACCTAAAAATCACAATTAAAATAAACCAAGAAAATTAAAATGAAATGGGAGAATATGTGACAAAGTTTTCACTCTACTTATTCTGCTTATTGTTTAATTTTAAAAAGTAACAGAAAGCAAAATAACCCAATTATTAGAATCTTAAAATACATTATAATACGTATCTCTAGAGTGTTATCTAGGTAAATAAAAATTATCTCTTAAACAATTTGGAAACTACTAGGAGAAAGGCATTAATAGTTATGCTGGTGCAAACAGCAACATTATTCAAAATCCAATAAACATTCTAAACTTCAGTTCATTTCAGTTTTTTAAATGATCATTTGACCATTCAGCAAAGAAATATAGTAAGAAAATAAAAAATTATCATCTCATTAGAATAAATATGCAATTCATGTACTACCACTGCCAATGTACTGCCATTTTGTTGTTAGTAGGTAAATAAGTCAGTAAATGTTGACAATATAATGTATTTATATATCTGATAATAGTCCTAGAAATGCCTCACAAAGAGCAAAAATTACTAATTAGCAAAGATTAGGAAAGAAAATTAGATCAGGTTGCAGCAATCCAATTAAAAAGAGACGTTAACAAGGATGTTAAAACCAAACCTGTTACCAATAAGTGGATGCTCACTCATAAGACAGGGTAAAACTGTCCCACAGTTTCTCCAAAGCTGTAACCTTTAAGAAGGCTGCCACAGCTTTCTCCCATGGAGAAGCGGGTGGGTTTGAACCACTGACCTTTTTGGTTAGCAGGTGAGCACTTAACCACTGTGCCGCCAGGACACCATCCCAGCAAGAATGCCAGATATCAATTATGCTATCTGCAAAAGTAGTACTTAAGACAATATTTTTTTTTCCTGTGGGTCCAGAAATTTAATTTATTTAAAAAGAGATGGTGCTGTTGGCTTGGCTCATCTTTGAGGCAGAAATCGCTCTTAAATTTCTGAGTGTTTGAAAGTTCCAAATATTTGTATATCATTGGGTTAAGTATAGTGAAACCTCTAAGACGGCCTTGTTTTCCCAGGTCTCACAAGTTTTCCACTTTGGCGGAGTACAGTCTTAATACTTTTATATCCCTCATTTTAGGGGAAAATATATAAGTTTTCCTTCTCTGACCAGTTTCCTTACAGCGGTTTCAGCTTTTGTGCGTTACTATATATACCGTGAATGAGGTATTAAAGTAAGCCATAGTTTCATATTTGTCTTTTGTTCTCGTGTCTACTTTCCATGAATACTGCAGCATGTTATCCAGTTGCAAGACGTCTCAAGAAGTAGTACAGATATTGCAGGAAGGACAGAGAATATTTGAGAAACTTTTTGTATGATGCTCAATAAAGAATTTTTCAAATCTTCTTTTTCTGGAAAAAAATGAAAATAAAAATTGTGGTTGTTTTGAGATTAAATAAATATATATAGTTATATATAAAACTCCTAGACCAGTGCTTGGCACAAAGCAAAAATCCAAAAACTATTACCAGTAGCTATTACAAGGTGCATAATTTTGGTTTGTGGGAAGACGTGGCAGCAGGAAAAAGGCAGATGAGGCAATTCTTTTTCCAAGTATCTCTCTCAGCAAAGCACAAAAAATGTTCTGCATTACATGTAAATAATGAGTTTTGGACTACTGACACAGCAATCAGAATCCTGGCCTTTTTTGAAAGCTTGCTGGAGAGTATGGGGAGGAGGGGATAAACATAATGAGAAATATAAGTATGCTGAAAATTTTAGTCTGTAAAGGGGCTTTGTGGAGAATATCTTCATCAGACTAAGTCACATGCACCCCATACAATATTTTAAGTCTTAAATCTATTAAGCTCTGACAATTAAGTCCACTAAGTGCTGCATACCTCATTGCTGAATATCACTGTGGTCACCTTCAAAGTACTCCCCTTGGGAAACTATGCACTAACGTAGGTTTCTATTGCACACTTCAAAGCAATTTTGGAACTCTTTCTTCAATGGCTATTGTGCATGGTGGCACTGTGGCAGCTTGGCAAACTTTATAGTTGTCTGTGTGGAAGTTTTTAGCCAGTAAACAAATAACTGTATTGGAACACCCTCCCTACTCACCTGATCTGGACCCCTGTGACTTTTTTCTTTACCTGAATAAAGGAAATGTTGAAAGGAAGACACTTTTTTCTGTTTTTTTTTTTTTTTTCAATTGTGATTGAGTGAAAGTGTATAATCCAATTTCAGTTTGCATGCTTGCCTATCTGCAACTCCTTCTGCTCTGCTCCTCCCATGAGAGCACACTCTTCCTTTCTGTTCTGTGTGTCTCATATCCTCGTAACAGTCTCCTGTCCCCACCTGTCCACCCTCCCTACTCGCCTCCAGTAAGAGGCAAGTAGGATGACATCCTGAAGATGCATAGAACAATAAAGTGCACACATGATATGATCACTGTGTGTCCCCAGGTCCAATCCATCCCTGTCTGATGAGTTGACCTCAGTAAAGATTTATGATCAGGGGCAGCATCAGGTCTAGGGGCCATGCTCCCAGGGGAACTCCCAGGCCTTTGGTCCATCAATTGTGGTCTTTTAGTGGAGTTTTTAGAATGTATCCCATTTTTCTCGTGTTGCCCCTGGGACTCAACCTAGTGAGTCCCATCATGCTGTCATTAAAAGGAAAACCTTTTTATGACATTCAGGACATCAAAGATAATACAATAACGACCATGATGGCTGTTCCAGAAAAAAAGTTCCAAAATTGCTTTGAAGAGTAGACTAGGCACTGGCATCGGTGCATAGCTTCCCAAGGGCAGCGCTTCAAATGTGACCATAATGATATTCATCAGTGAGGTGTGTGACACTTTTTCTAGGGTGAGTTAGCAAACTTAACTGTCAGACTTTGGAAGAACAGAAAAATAAAACCTGCAGATATATTTAGTTGTGAGACTCATTCTTACATGATTTCTTGTCTACTTTTTAAACATCTTCTCAAATCACTTATTTACAAATTTCAAATATGTTTGGAAAATGAAGAGTATAGCTGTATTAGTCTTTATTACATTCATATGAGGAAATAAAGGGTTTTATTCACAAGTGTGAAAATATTTACCAAAAGGCCCCAGTTTGCTTTAGATAGTGTGAGGTTCTTAGTTATCAGTTACTATCAAATCAATTGAGGTTCATGGCAATACCATGTGTGCACAGTGGAACTGCTCCATAGAATTTTCAAGGCTGTGACCTTTCAGAAACAGATTTCCAGGCCTGTCCTCCACGGCACCTTTGCTGTTGTTAGGTGCCATGGAGTCAGTTCAGACTCATGGTGAACTCACCTACAACAGAAAGAAACACTGCCCGGTCCAATGCCAGCCACACAAGGTGATTTCAAACTACCAACCTTTTCAGTAGAAGTCAAGGGACTGAAAATTCACAGATACAAAACAGATTGCATGTCTTCAGTTCAATGTCTTAGAGGCCTGTAAACTTCACTCCTATGCATTTTGCCAGTCACATGACTCCATTTTTATGTCACTTCACAGTCTTTATGTGTCAAAGAGCACTATAGAAATTACACTTTCAGTAACCAGGATAATATTTGTTACGTTGAATATTGGAGTGACTGGAAGAGAAAACAAAAGGAAAAGTATTCAGAAAAAGATAAAACCATTAATTTTACTAGGAAAAGAAATGCAGTAAAAGGAGAAAATTGGAATCTAAGTTGACAAATATCTAAAGATTTGGTAATATAAAGAGAAGGAATAACTATGGTTTTGATGATGATGCTTATTAATGGTTAATAGGTTTGGAAAATCAATGGTGAGAAATACAAGATGAAAGGTTGAAGAGAGACAAGAGATTAGAATCAAGCCAAAGGATGTGTTCTGAAATGGCATGCTTAGGCCTCATTTTCACCCTGTAATTTACATTGAACTTGTGGAATGAAATGACATCATCCTAGTAATTGAAAATGGTGCAGTGAGAATTGGCATAGTTCTAATTTTAGTAACAGATGCTGAGTTTGTGAATATAGTTACTGGCTTGGGATATAGTGAGTTTTTGTTTTTTTTTTAAAGTTTTTTATTTAATATAACTGAGTGAAAATGTACATTCCCGTATAAATTTACATACCTACCTATATGCAGCTTCCACTGCTCTCCTTGCCTGGTGACAGCACACTATTCCTCTCTGCTCCATACATGCCTCATTCTCCCAACAGTCTCTTTTTTCCCTCCTCTTCACCCACTCTCCTTCCTCCAGCCAGAGGTCAACAGGATGACATCCTATAGATGTACAGAACCATAAAGTGCATCCAATATATGGTCACTCTGCATTGCCAAATCCAATACATTCCTGTCTGAAGCGTGGACCTTTGTTATGATTTATGGTCAAGGGCAGCACCAGGGGAACCCCGAAACCACTGGACCATCAATTGAGGTCTTTTAGTGGGGATCTCAGGGTGCACCCCTTTTTATTCTTGTGTTGCCAGTGAGACTCAACTTAGTGAGCTCCATCGTGGCTATCACTGGTGGTGGCCGGGCACCATCCAGTTCTTCCAGTCCCAAGTCGATGTAGGCATCCACTGCTGTGGGTCTCTTTGTCTTCTGGGTTGTCTTTCCCCCATGTCATTTTGGTCCTCGGTGAGCATCCGTTCCTGCTGAGTTGGAACCATTTGCTGTGCCCTCAGATGGCAGCTTGGCAGCTTTTAAGACCCCAGACACCACTCACCAACATGGGGTGCAGGGAGCCCTCTTAACAAAACGCTAGTTGTGCCAATTGACCTGCTTTCGCCTAAGAGCATGGTCCCCACCCCCCGCCCCAGCTACTCTGTGCTGGCAATATTGGGTTAAGATGGAAGGAGTACTCATGTTATGTTTAAGTCCACTTAATAGTGTTCTTGTTTATAATGTGTGCTGTCACCGATTTCACCCAACCAAATACCTAGCAACTATCTAATCTAAACCCTCCCCCCCTCCCTTGCAGCTGTCAAAGAGTGTTTTCTTCTATACACAAGTCTGTTTTTGAGATCTTATCGTAGAGGTCTCATCCAATATTTGTCCTTTTGTCGCTGACTGCTTTCACTCAACATAATGTCTTCCAGTTGAAACCAGGTCATGAGATGTTTCCTGGAGTCTTCGTTGTTCTTTATCATTGCATAGTGCTCCATTGAGTATATATACCATAGTTTACCTGTCCATTCTTCTGTTGTTGGGCATCAGGATTGATTCCATCTTTTTGCTATCATGGACTGTGCTGTGATAAACATTCTGGTGTATAGTGAGTTTTTAAGACTTAAGATAGAAGTTATATATGCAAGGTGCTATTCTGACAGGAATGGCAAAGGAAAAGTCAAGTAACATTTAAATCCGTGCATTTATTCCTAGTGTTTCAGCAGCAAAACACTGATTAAAGATTGATAGATTTCAGTCACATGTAAGGATTGCTAAGCTAAAGCTTCCTCTCTGACTACCATTATTCTTCAAGTGTGATTGATTGCTGCTCTCTGTCTCATGGTGATGTTAAGTATAACAGAACAAACATTACCTAGTCTTTCAGCACTGACATGACCTTTGCTAGGCAGAGCCCATTTTGAGGTACTGTGTCAGCCCATCTCAGTGAAGGTTTTCCTCATTTTCACTGACCCTCTACCAAACATGGTATTCATCTGTAGCACTTAATCTTCCATGATGACTTATCCAAAGCAAACAGGGAAGGTCTCATGATACTTGTTTCTAAGGAATGTGAAAACGCACTGTCTTCAAGTCGATTCTGACTCACAGTAGCTCTATAGGAACAAGTAGAACTGCCCTATAGGGCTTCCAAGGACTATATGATGGATTCAAACTGCCAACCTTCTAATTAGTAGTTCTAACTTGTAACTGCTATGCCACCAGGTTCTCCACTAAGGAATGCAGGGTTACTTTAATTGGATCTTCCTATTTCAGACCCTAGAAGTCATATGTGTTTGAAATTCAGAAGTTACAGATGACTAGTTGGGCTTAACCTGTTAATGTTGAGTTAGTTCCAACACATAGCAAGCTAACAGGACAGAGTAGAGTTTCCACATATGGTTCCCCATACTGTGTTGTTGTTGTTAGGTACCATCAGGTTGGTCCCAACTTATAGCAACCCTATGTGCAATAGGATGAAACAATGCCCATTTCTGCCCACAATTTTTGTGCTTAAGATGATTCTTGAAGACACTCTGTTAATCCATCTCATCGAGGGTCTTCCTCTTTTTTGTTGACCTTCTACCAAGCATAATGTCCTTCTCCAGAAACTGCTCTCTCCGGATAACATGTCCACGGTATACAAGATGCAGTCATGCCATCCTTGCTTCCAAAGAGCACTCTGGTTGCACTTCTTCCAGGACGGATGTTTGTTGTTTTGCTAGTCCATGGTATATTCAATAGTCTTCTCCAATACCACAGTTGAAAGGTGTAAATTCTTCTGTCTTCCTTTGTCATTGACCAACATTTGCATGCATATGATGTGACTGAAAATACCATGGCTTGGTGCACCTTAGGCTTCAAGGTGACATCTTTGCTTTTCAACACCTCAAAGGGTCTTTTCCAGCAGATTTTCCCAATGCATTACCTCTTTCCTTTCTTGGCTGCAGTTTCCATGGGCATTTATTGTTGATACAAACAGAATGGAATACTTGACAGCCTCAATCTTTTCTCCATTTGTCGTGATGTTGCTTACTGGTCCGGTAGTGAGGATTTTTGTTTCTTTGATGTTGAGGTGCAGTGCATACTAAAGGCTGTGGTCCTTGATCTTCGTCAGTGTTTCAAATCCTCTTCACTTCCAGAAACTAGGGTTTTGTCACCTCCATCATGCAGGTAGTTAATGAAACTTCCTCCAATCCTAATGCCTTATTTTTCTTTGTGTAGTCCAGCTTCTTGGATTATTTGCTCAGCATAAAGACTGAAAAGGTATGGTGAAGATACAACCCTGATGCACACCTTTCCTGACTTTAAACCATGCAGTGTCACCTTTTTCTGATCACACAACTTCCTCATGATCTATATACAGATTTCTCATGAGCACAATTAAGTGTTCGAAAATTCCCACTCTCTGCAATGTTACCCATAATTTGTTATGATTCACATAGTTGAATGCCTTTGCATAGCTGATGAAACACAAGTAAACATCTCTCTAAAATTCCCTGCTTTCAGTCAAGATCCATCTGACAGCAGCAACTACATCCCTGCTTCTATGCCCTCTTCTGATCCTCCTTGAATTTTCTGGTAGTTCCGCGTCAATTTACTGTTGCAGTCTCTTTTGAATGATATTTAGCAAAATTTTACTTGTGTATGATACTAAAGATATTATTTGATAATTTATGCTTTTGGTTGGATCTCTTTTCTTGGGAATAGACATAAATATAGATCTATAGATCTCTTCTAATCAGTTGGCCAAGTAGCTGTCTTCCAAATTTTTTAGCATAAGTGAGTGTGCACTTCTAGAACTACATCCTTCTGCTGCAACATCTCAGGTGATACTCCATCATTCCTGGTGCCTTGTTTTTTGCCAGTGCCTCAATGCAGCTTTAACTTCTTCCTTCAGTACCATCGGTTCCTGATCATGTGCTAGTTCTTGAAGTGGTTGGACATCAACCAATGCTTTTTGGTACAATGACTCCGTATTCCTTCCATCTTCCTTTGATGTTTGCTGAGTCATTTAGGATTTTCTCTGTAGAATCCTTCAGTACTGCAACTTGAGCTTGAATTTTCTCTTCAGATTTTACAGATTGAGAAATGCAGAGCACATCCATGGCAGACAGGTTTCAACTGAGCTCACAGTCTAAGACAGACTAGGAATAAAGATCTGGCAGTCTACTTCTGGAAGAATTAGCCAGTGAAAACCTTATGAATAGTAGCAGAACACTGTCAGATATATTGCCAGAAAATAAGCCCCCCAGGTTGGAAGGCACTTAAAGAATGATGGAAAGAGCTGCCTCCTCAGTGTAGAGTTGACCTTAATGATATGGAGTCAAGCTTCGAGACCTTCATTTGCTAATGTCGCAAGACTCAAAAAAAGAAGAAACAGCTTCAAGCATCCATTAATAGTCAGAATGTGGAATGTAAGAAGTATGAATCTAGGAAAACTGGAAATTATCAAAAATGAAATAGAATGCATAAACATTGATATCCTAGGCATTAGTAGGCTGAAATGGACTGCTATGGGCCATTTTGAACCAGAGAGTCGTATGGTCTACCATGCTAGAAAGGACAACTTGAAGAAGAATGGTGGTGTGTTCATCGTCTAAAAGAACATTTCAAGATCTGTCCTGAACTACAATGCTGTCCGGTGATAGGATAACATCCATATGCTTACCAGAAGCCCAGTTAATACGACTATTATTCAAATTTACTCACCAATCACTAAGGTCAAAGATGAAGAAACTGAAGATTTTTACTAGCTGCTGCAGCCTGAAATTGATCAAACATGTACCCAGGATACACTGATAGTTACTGGTTGTGGGAATGCAAAAGTTGAAAACAAAGAAGAAATTGTACACATGGAACTCTCCAGACAGAATACACAGGACTCAAATTGATTACATCTGTGGAAAAAGATGATAGCAAAGCTCCATATCAGCAGTCTGAACAAGAACAGGTGCTGACTGTGGCATAGACCATCAACTGCTCATGTGCAAGTTCAAATCGAAACTGAAAAAACTTAGAACAAATCCATGAGAAACAGAGTATCACTTTGAGTTTATCCCACCTGAGTTTAGAGACCATCTCAAGAATAGATTTGTTACGCTGAACACTAATGATCAAAGACCAGACATCAAATGTTGTGGAATAACATCAAATAAATAATGCATGAAGAAAGCAAGAGGTCATTAAAAAGACAGAAAAGATCAAATTGAATTTCAGAAGAGGCTCTGAAACTTGTTCTTAAACATTGAGTAGCTAAAGCAAAAGGAAGAAATGATGAAGTAAAAGAACTAAAGTTTTCCAAGGGTAGCTCAAGAAGACAAAGTATTCTTTTCCAAGACTGTAGTCTTGGTAAAAGTCGACTGCAACAGTCCCCCATTGTGGCACAGCCAGTGCCATCTAGTCACCAGCCTTTCTGTGAGCTAGTAAGTGTTTAATCATTATGCCACCAGACCTTCTTCACTTGGGATTAGCTAACTTGGAAGAGGTTCAAGAAGAAACTTCAGCATCTACTTATTTATATCTTTTCTTATATTTTGGGTGATAATTTAATTCTTTAAGGAAGCTGATTGTCAATTTTTTCTCCCTCAGAACAGCTGGTGGATTCAAACCATGGACCCTTTAGTTAGCAGTCCAGCACTTAACCTTTTGTGTCAGAATGGCTCCTAAATTTGGGATTAGCTAACTCAAAAAATAAGGAAGTCTAACTGCCATGCCAATTTATTTATATTTTTATGTTTTGTAGTGTTCTGACGGTGCAGTGATTAAAACCTTTGACTCTGAAATATAAGGGGGGTAGTTAGAAACTACTAGCAACTTTGTAGAGAAAGATGTGCCAACTGGCTTCCTCAAAGATTACAGCCTTGGAAACCCTACGGGGCAGTTCTACTCTGTCCTGTAGGGTAGCTGTGAATTGGAATTGACTCGATGGCAGTGAGTGTAGTTTGGGGTTAGTATTCATATTTTGGATCATTGAGTTCATATGACTTAGCTAAATCTTTTCTGTGGAGGCTGGTCTCCATCAGAAGTTGTATTATGATTGCACAATCGAACACAAAAGAGAAATCAGTTATGTGATTTCAATATTTAATGAGAACAGCTTCTCAGAGCCCAGGGTCTCCATCTGTACCCAAAGGATGAGATACCTGCCTCAAGACTTGGGCAGGTAGATACACAGGAACGTTTCTGACTGCAATTTTGTTTTCTGTTTTCTAGATTAACATCTCTTTCCACTGTGATTCTTTCCATACATTTTACAACTGATTAGGTTTAAGTTTATTAAACACTGTTGTCAGATTATAGTCAGGGTGATTAGAGTTTTGAGTGTTCACAAAATCTTCAGTTAAAAAATTTAGTTTTTGGTTACTAGACTAGTCACCTAATCTTAGTAATTGTGGCTTTTACTAATTTAAATCTCAGTGATCATCTTATTTTCCTAATTTCCCATGTGTAACAGCAGTGTGTTCTTCCCAGGTACCACACACAAACATTTTTGGGGATCACACAACAATCAGTGAATTTCACTTTTAAGAATTCAGATTTGGAGGAGGCGGAGTCAAGATGGCAGACTAAGCACACGTCTCCTTATATCCCTCTGGAAACCAAGACCTGAATTGATAATCAAACAGAGCCTTATGGTCACCTATTCAGCCCCAGGACATGGCACAGGGCTGTTACTTTGGACTTCATACTACTGAGCGAAAAACCTCCTCTCCTACGCTGACTCCTGCACCTGACTATCCCTGGTTCTCACGGACTGAAGGTAAATGCACCATTTTGACTTTTTTTTTCCTCTGTCTTGGCTGGCAGGCAGAGCAGGGTATTGCCTAGCGGATAGACTCAGACACGCTGCTGGTGAAGTTCCCATATTTTTGGAGCCAGGCTTAGGACTCCGTTAATCTAGCCACTTTGAGCCTGTCGTTTTATATCTGCCTCAGCCTCAGCGGCGTTTGTACGGAGTTTCACAGTCAGTGTGCAGGACGCCATGTTGGATACGGAGATTCTAGCGGGAACTCATTCTTAGCCTGGGAGCCAGCACCTGCAAACAGGACAGCGCTTCTCCAAAAGAAAAGCAGTAATTTACCTAGTACCTGCAACAGAATCAGGGGAATCACTAACACTCGGCACCTTTAGCCCTTCTGTCTGCTGCCTGTGGGGAGGGCGCCATCTTGGATATGGTGGCCACAGCTGGACCTAATTCTTAGCTTGTGAGCCAGAGCCTACCTACAGGAAAGCGCTCTTCTATCAGAAAAGCAGTACTCGACACAGTGTCGTCTAAGGCGACGCCCTGTCAACAGAGGTCAACAGGGCAGTAGCATTGCTGTATTCTGAACTAGTTTGTATCATCTGGGGTTGGATATAGTGGTGCTTACTTTGCCAGTTGAGAAGAGGGACCTCTACGCCTGAAAATCTAACTGAATTGTGAAGTAGTCAGATATCTTTTGCTTTACATTTTAAGACAGCCTAGAGAAACATCTGCAGTCCATCCTCACAGTACCTCTTCCAGCCTCTACATACTCACATGGGTCCCAAAAAGCAACAGACACCACTGGCACACAAGAAATCAGCCATGGCTTCAGAAGGCTCCCAAACAAAGCAACCAAGGAATTTTCCAGATGAAGAAACTTTTATGAAAGCATCAGAAAGTGAATACAAAATGATTATATACAGAGCCCTTCTAGACCTTATACAAAATTCAGGAGAACAAAATGAAAAATTAAGCAATATGTTTGATCTGATGGAACATCAGTACTCCGAAATCCAACAGATCAAGAACAAAATCAAACACATAGAAACTTCCATGCAAAGCCAAGAAAACAGAATGTAACAAATAGAAAAAAAGAATTTCTGACTTGGAAGACAGAGCTATGGAGGCCAACATCTATGAACATAAATCCGAAAAAGAAACAAGAAAAATGAAGAAACGTTAAGAAGCATGTGGGACTCTATTAAGAGGAACAACCGTCAATTAATTGGAGTCTCTGAACAGGGTGAGACATCTGAGAACACAGACAGTATCGTTGCTGAGCTGCTGACAGAAAACTTCCCAGAAATCATGAAGGAGGAGAATATATACATCTCAGATGCATATCGTACGCCACCCAATATAAATCTCAAAAGAAAGACTCCAAGACATATTATAATCAAGCTCAACAAAATGAAACATAAGTAACAACTCTTAAAGGCAGCAAGACTCAAAGCAAAGCTAACATTCAGAGGGAAACCCTGTAGGCTCTCTTCAGATTTCTCAGCAGAAACCACACTGGCACAGAAACAGTGGCATGACACATTCAAAGTCTTGAAGGAGAAGAACTTCCAACCAAGAATTATATATCGTGCAAAACTATCTTTCAAATACGAAAATGAAATTAAGACATTCCCAGATAAACAGAAACTCAGAGACTTTGTAAAAACCAAACCAAAACTACAAGAAATACTGAAAGAAGTTCTTGGCTCTGGCTTAGAAGAACAAAATCACTAACTTTATATTTTAGAACGACCTTACTACTCAAAACTCTACTCAGTTAGGGAAGGCTCCAAAGCCAATCACAGCTTTGATAAAGAAAGAAGCAGTCCAGTGATCATCATGAAAACTATAGTGTCATCATATTAAAAAGAGAGATGTACTACAGTTGTTATAGTCCTTCCAGATGGAAAGGAAGATGACAAGACTGGTAGTAATTAAAATTGGGTATACATATAGTTTATTAAGGGGGATCATAGGGGCAGCTGTAAAACACAACAAAGATGTATCATATCATTTCAAGAAATGTAATACAGGAGTCTCAACAACCACAAAACCAGCTCTGAAAAAGGTGGAAAATCAACTGACAAAAAAGAACGTCCCAGAACAGACTAATAAGAACAACAGAGAAAACATCAACATAAAAATAAACACATCACAATGACAGCACTGAACACATATCTATCAATAATTACATTGAATGTGAATGGACTGAATGCTCGAGTAAAGAGACATCGAGTGACTTCTTGGATCAAAAGACACGACCCATCCATATGTTGTCTACAATAAACTCACTTGAGACCTAAAGATAGGAGCAAACTGAAAATTAAGGGTTAGAAGAATATATATCAAGCTAACAATGAACAAAGAAGAGCAGGGGTGGCAATTCTAATCTCAGACAAAATCAATTTTAATGTCAAATCCACCATCGTGGACAAAGATGGACACTATTTATTGCTGAAAAGTCCAGTACACGAGCAATACTTAACTGTATTAAATATTTATGCACCTAATATCAGAGTACCTAAATACGTTGAAGAAACACTGACTACACTCAAAACAGAGTTAGATGACTCCACCATAATAGTGGGAGACTTCAACACTCCACTCTCAGTACTAGACAGATCATCTAGAAAAAAACTCAGTAAAGATACAGAAGACCTCATTGCCACAATTAACCAACTAAACCTCTTTGATATATACAGAACTTTCCACCCATTAGCAGACAACTACACCTTCTTCTCCAGTGCACATGGAACATTCTCCAGAATTGACCATGTGATAGGCCATAATGCAATGCTCAACAAAATCCATACCATTGAATTACTGCAAAGCATCTTCTCAGATCATAAAGCCATCAAAGTTGAAATCAATAGCAGAAAAAACAGAGATAGAAAGTGGAACTCTTGGAAACTGAACATCTTGCTCAAAAAAACATGGGTTATAGAGGAAATCAGGGATGAATTAAAGAAATTCATGGATTCCAATGAGAATGAAAACACTTCCTACCGGAACCTATGGGATACAGCCAAAGCAGTGCTTTGGTCTGTTTATCTCCATAAATGCACACATCTGGAAGGAAGAAATAAACCAAATCAAGGAACTAACCCTACAGATTGAACAAGTAGAAAGAGAACAACAGAGGAACCCCTCAGGCACCAGAAGAAATGAGATCATAAAGATTAGAGCAGAGCTAAATGAATTAGAGAATAGAAAAACAATTGAAAAAAATTGAAAAGACCAAAAGCTGGTTTTTTGAGATCAAAAAAATTGACAAACCACTGGCTAAACTTACTAAAGAAAAGCAGGAAAGGAAACAAATAACCCAAATTAGAAATGAGAAGGGGCTTGTCACCACAGATGCAACAGAAATCAAAAATATCATAACAGAATACTATGAAAGACTGTACTCTAACAAATTTGAAAACTTAGGGGCAATGGACCAATTCCTTGACTCATACCACCTACCCAAATTATCACAATGTGAAGCAGAACAACTTAATAAATCCATTACAAAGGAAGAGATTGAGAAGGTCATCAAAACACTGCCAACCAAAAAAAAGTCCAGGTCCAGATGGCTTCAATGCAGAATTCTACCAAGTTTTCAGAGAAGAGTTATCTCCAATACTACTGAAGCTATGTGACAGTATAGAAAGGGATGGAGTACTCCCAAAGTCATTCTATGACGCCAGCATAACCCTGATACCTAAGCCAGGGAAAGACCCAACAAAGAAAGAAAACTACAGACCAGTATCACTCATGAATCTAGATGCAAAAATCTTCAACAAAATTCTTGCCAATAGAATACAACAACATATCAAGAAAATAATCCATCATGACCAAGTGGGATTCATACCAGGGATGCAAGGCTGATTCAACATTAGAAAAACAATTAATGTGATTAACCACATAAATAACACAAAAGACAAGGATCGCCTGATTTTGTCCATTGATGCCGAAAAGGCATTTGATAAAGTCCAACACCCATTCATGCTAAAAACTCTTAGTAAAATGGGCATAGACGGCAAATTCCTCAACACAATAAGGGCGATTTATACAAAGCCAATTGCCCACCTCATCCTGAATGCAGAGAGACTGAAAGACTTTCCCTTGAGATCAGGAACTAGATAAGGATGTCCACTGTCACCTCTTCTATTCAACATTGTGCTAGAAGTTTTAGCCACAGCAATTAGACAAGATGAAGAAATAAAGGGCATCTGCATCAGTAAAGAGGAAGTTAAAATCTCCCTGTTTGCAGATGATATGATTGTATATGTGGAGAACCCCAAGGAATCTATAAGTAAACTACTCAAACTGATAGAAGAGTTCAGCAAAGTCTCAGGATACAAGATAAACATAAGTAAATCAGTAGGATTCCTTTACACCAACAACGAGACTGTTAAGGAGGAAATTATCAAATCAATACCATTTACGATAGCCCCTAAGAAGATAAAGTACCTAGGAATTAATCTAACCAGAGAAATAACAGACCTTTACAAAGAGAACGACAAGCCTTTACTACAAGAAACTAAGAGAGACTTAGATAAATGGAAAAACCTACCCTGCTCATGGATAGGAAGAGTTAACATTATGAAAATGTCTATTTTACCCAAAGCAATCTATTTATATAATGCAATCCCAATACAAGTTCCCGTGACATTTTTTAATGAGATGGAGAAACAAATCACCCATTTTGTTTGGAAATGGAAGAAGCCCCGGTTAAGCAAAGTATTACTAAAGAAGAAGAACACACTGGGAGGCCTCTCATTACCTGACCTTAGAACACACTACACTGCCACAGTGGTCAAAACAGCCTGGTACTGGTATAAGAACAGACAGATCGATCAATGGAATGGAACTGAGACCCCAGAGATGACACCATCTGTCTATGAACAATTGATATTCGACAAGGGCCCTAAGATGTTAAACTGGGGTAAAAACAGTATCTTCAACAAATGGTGCTGGCAAAAATGGGTATCTATCTGCAAGAAACTGAAACAAGATCCATATCTTATACCTTATACAAAAACCAACTCCAACTGGATGAAAGACCTAAATATCAAACCTAAAACGATAAAGCTCATCCAAGAAAAGGTAGGAACAACAATGGAAGTTTTAATACACAATGAGGACAGACTCCAAAATCTGTCAAACAAACCACAATCATCAGAAGACAAAATAGATAAATGGGATCTATTAAGAATTAAACACTTTTGCTCATCTGAAGACTTTACTAATAGAATTAAAAGAACACCTACAGAATGGGAAAAAATATTTGGTAACTCTATGTCAGACCGACGCCTGATTTCCATAATATATAAGATACTACAAAATATCAACAAGAAGATAAATCATCCAATTAAGCGATGGGCAAAGGAGATGGACAGACATTTCACTAAAGAAGTGATCCAGGCAGCCAAAAAAGACATGCAGACGTGTTCACGATCATTCGTTATTAAAAAAATTCAAATCAAGACGACAATGAGATGCCATCTCACCCCAACAAGGTTGACCATGATCCAGAAAACCCAAAACAACAAATGCTGGAGAGGCTGTGGAGAAAGTGGAACCCTCCTACACTGCTGGTGGGGTTGCAAAATGGTCCAGCCTCTTTGGAAAAGAATGTGATGCTTCCTTAAAAAAATGGATATTGATATACCATTGGACCCAGTAATTCCAGTACTACAGAATCAAGGCCTTTCACACCAACGGACACATGCACCAGCATGTTTATCGCTGCACAGTGCACGATAGCAAAAATATGGAATCAACCCAGATGCCCAACAACAGAAGAATGGATAGGTAAACTATAGTACATATACTCAGTGGAGCACTATGCAATAATAAAGAATAACGATGATTCCAGGAAACATCTCCTAACCTGGTTTCAACTGGAAGATATTATGTTGAGTGAAAGTAGTCAGCGACAAAGGGACAAATACTGTATGAGACCTCTACGATAAGATCTCAAAAATAGACTTGTGTATAGAAGAAAAGACTCTTTGATAACTGTAAGGGAGGGGAGGGAAGGAAGGAAGAGGGAAGGGCTTGGATTAGATAGTTGCTAGGTATCTGGTTGGGTGAAATCGGTGATAGCACACATTAGAAACAAGAACAATAATAAGTGGACTTAAACATAACATGAGTACTCCTTCCATCTTAACCCAATATAGCAAGGATATGGAAGCTGGGGCAGGGGGCGGGGGACCATACTCTTAGGCAAAAGCGAGGCCAATTGGCACAACTAGCATTTTGCTAAGAGGGTTCTCTGCACCCCACGTTGGCGAGTGGTTTCTAGGGTCTTAAAAGCTGCCAAGCTGCCATCCGAGGGCACAGCAAATGGTCCTAACTCAGCAGGAACAGATGCTCACTGAGGACCAAAATGACATGGGGGAAAGACAATCCAGAAGACAAAGAGACCCACAGCAGTGGGTGCCTACATCGACTTGGGATCGGAAGAACTGAATGATGCTGCCCCGACCCGCGGGACAAAGCAACGAAGGCGCAAGGGGGAGCCTAAGAAAGTAAAGCAGGGAGAGGCGGAAAAACGGAGGCAAGACAAAAAATCTGATCAAGCCTCGAGGTTTTATTGTAACAGGCAGTATATATAGAAGTTGGGGAGGGGAAGGGCCTGGAGTCAGGTGAGGTCTGGTAAGCAGTATTTGTCATTCAGTGATTGGGTAGGAGCAAGTACGGGTGGGGTGTAAAGCATTGACGTGTGGGCTTTCCGTACTTCCTGGTGGTGTTAGGCAATGACATCAGGCAGGAAGTTTTTTCGCGCGCGCGGGCTTTTTGAATTTCGCGGCGCGGGCTTTTTCAAGCCTATGAGCTTCCAGTACGTCGGGGCCTGGGGGCTTACCCACGGCTCCCTACATGATGCCTGGCCCCCACCAGTGATAGCCACGATGGAGCTCACTAGGTTGAGTCTCACTGGCAACACAAGAATAAAAAGAGGTGCACCCTGAGATCCCCACTAAAAGACCTCAATTGATGGTCCAGTGGTTTCGGGGTTCCCCTGGGAGCATGGCCCCTTGTCCTGATGCTGCCCTTGACCATAAATCATAACGAAGGTCCACACTTCGGATAGGAATTAATCAGACTTGGCGATGCAGTGACCATATATTGGATGCACTTTATGGTTCTGTACATCTATAGGATGTCATCCTGCTGAACTCTGGCTGGAGGAAGGAGAGTGGGTGGAGAGGAGGGAAAAAAGAGACTATTGGGAGAATGAGACATGTATGGAGCAGAGAGGAATAGTGTGCTGTCACTGGACATGGAGAGCAGTGGAAGCTGCATATAGGTGGGTATGTAAATTTACATGGGAATGTACATTTTCACTCAGTTATATTAAATAAAAAATTTAAAAAATTATTGGTCACAGAGACTACATCGACATGTGACCGGAGAAACCGAATGGTACCTGGCGACCACCAGTGGTAGCCATGCTGGCACTCACAAAGATGAGTCTCACTGGCAACACTAGAATATGAAGGGGTGCTCCCTGAGACCTCAACTAAAGGACCGCAGTTGATGGTCCAGGGTCCTCGGGGTTCCCCTGGGAGCATGGTTCCTGGCCGTGATGCTGCCCCTGTCGATAAATCATAATGGAGGTCAACTCTCCAGGCAGAAATGGATTGGACTTGGCGACACAGAGTGGCCTTGTCGCATGTGTACACTTCATGGTTCTATGCATCCATAGGATGTCGCCCCACTGACCTCTTGCTGGAGGCAGGGGAGAGAGTGGAGAGGAGGGGATAGGAGATAATTATAAGGGTAAGACATGTACAGAACAGAGGAGTGTGCTGTCACTGGCCAGGAAAAGCAGTGGGAGCTGTACATAGGCAGGTGTACTAATTTATACAGGATCGTACATGTTCACTCAATCATAATAAAAAAGAAAAAGAAAAAAAATTCAAATTTGAAAATAATTCTGAAAAAGAGCAGTAAAATAATTAATCATAAACTAAACCAATCCTGTATATAGGATAGCATTAATATCACATAGAAGTAAAATATTGCTGAATATCATTCAAAAGTGGGTGCAGCAGTACATCAAAAGGGAACTACCAAAAATTAAAGTCAGGTTCAGAAGAGGACCTGGCACAAGGGATGATGGGTCTTGGCTGAAATCAGAGAATACAAGAAAGGTACTTACCTGTGTTTTATTGCCTATGCAAAGGCATTCAACTGTGTGGATCATAACCAATTACAAATAATGTTACAAAGAATGAGAACTTCAGAACACCCAATTGTACCTAAGAGGAACCTGTACTTACACCAAGAGACAGTTGTTTGAACAGAACAAGGAGATACCGTGTGGTTTTAAGTCAAGAAAAGTATGTGTAAGGTTGTACCCTTTCCTCATGCTTATACAATCTATATGCTGGGCAAGTAATCCCAGGAATTGGACTATACAAAGAAAAATTGAGACATTGGGATTGGAGAAAGACTTATTAACAACTTGCAGTATGCAAATGCACAATCTTACTTGTTGAAAGTAAAAAGAATTTGAAACACTTACTGATGAAGATCAAAAGACACAGCCTTTAGTATGGATTATACCTCAACATAAAGCCAACAAAAATCCTCACAACTGGACCAGTAAGCAACATCATGAAAAATGGAGAAATGATTAAAGTTGTCAAGGACTTCATTCTACTTGGATCTACAGTAAGTGCCTTTGGAAGTAGCAGTCAAGAAACCAGATGATGCATTGCATTGGGTAAATCTGCTGCAACAGATCTCTGTAAAACCTTAAAAAGCAAAGATGTCACCTTAAGGACCTGACCCAGACCATGATGTTTTCAGTCGTATCATATGCATGCAGTCTGGACAGTGAATAAGAAGGACTCAAGAAGAATTGATGCTTTTGAATTATGCTGGTGGTGAAGCATACTGAATACACCATAGGTTTCCAGGAGAACAAACAAGTCTGTTTCGGAAGAAGTACAGACAGAATGCTCCTTAGAAGCAAGGACACTGAGGCTTCATCTCAAGTACTTTGGACATGTTATCAGGAAGAGCCTGTTCCTGGATAAGGATATCATGCTTGGTAAAGTAGAAGGTCAGTGAAAAAGAGGGAGACTCTCAGCAAGATGGATTAACACAATGGTTGCAACCATGGACTCAAGGACAACAATGACCATGAAGATAGCACGAGACCTGACTGTGTTTCCTTCTGTTGTACACAGGATCACTATGAGTTGGAATCAACTCGAGGGTACCTAACAACAACGTTCTATATATAAAACAAAAATTTCCAACCTTGGAATCTAAGAATCTTCATTTATTTTGAAGTCTTTTAAATTCCTACTACAAATTAAAGTGAACTTAGCAATTAGCAGGGATCTTCTATACAGTAAACTCCTTGCTTTGGAATCAGTTGTGACTTATAATGACCTTGTAAGATGGAGTAGAACTACAAGATGAGGTTTCCAAGGCTGTAATCTTACTGAAGGTAACTGTCACATCTTTTTCACAGAGTGCTTGGTAGTTAGAACTACTGACCTTTCGGTTAGCAACCAAGTGTTTCAACACTGTGTCACCAGGAATCCTCTTCTATACAATGTCTTATTATCTATGATTGCATAATAACAATAAGAGCTAACATTTTCCTGAATGCCATGTATCAAATAAATGCCATTCATTGGATATTTATCAGATACCTTGCTAACCATGTAACTTATGTCATTCTTTCATTGCATAAATATTTCCTGGAGATCTCCTAATGATCAGACAGTCTTCTAAGCATTGGAAAGACAGCAGTGAACAAGAAGAATAAAAATTTCTGCATCTAATGCAGCTAGTCAAGGTAGACAGCCAAATAAAATAAAAAATATATATGCTGTCATTTTACTTCATTCTCTAAACAAACATGTCATAGAAATTAGTTTCCTTATTTGTCATATGCAAAACTGATGGCTCAAAAGGGTAACTGGACATGTATCAAAGTTACACAGCCAGCCATAAAGCAGAAGTTTTGGAAAAAATTGACAATTTCAAAATCCATGACTATAAAGAAAACTTAGGATTGGAGAAAGAGCTAGGATGTGCCTGACCCAATTCGTGGTGACCTCAATCACCTCATATGCATGTGAAAGTTGGTCAATGAATACAGAAGACAGAGGAAGAACTGATGCCTTCACGCTATGAGGCTGGCGAAGAATATTGAAAATACCTTGAATTGCCCTGAAGAACAAATTTGTATTGGAAGAAGGGCCGTCAGAATGCTCCTTAGTAGCAAGTCTTCCCCTCACATATGGGGTCCTACAGTTAAGTTTGCAAAATTAACTGTTCTAAGTGCTACATACCTCATTGCTAAATATCACCACGGTCACCTTTGAAGCATTCCCTATGGGAAACTATGTACTGATGCCAGTGCCTGCCTAGTCCACCTTCAAAGCAATTTTGTAACTGTTTCTGAAATGGCCATTGCACACAGTGAGGAGGTGGCAAGTTGACAAACTTAACTGTATAGTTGTCTGTGAGGGAGTTCTTAGCCAGTAAACAAATAACTATGTTAGAACAGCCTCCCTACATTCCTGATCTGGCCCCCAGTGACTTTTTTCTTTACCAAAAGATAAAGCAAATATTGAAAGGAAGGTATTTTGATGGCATTCAGGACATTAAGGGTAATATGATGGCAGCTCTGATGGCCATTCCAGAAAATGAGTTCCCAAATTGCTTTGAAGGGTAGACTCGGCATTGTGTCGGTGCATAGTTTCCCAAGGGGAGTACTTTGATGGTGACCATAGTGATCTTCAGCAATGAGGTGTGTAGCACTTTTTCTAAGATGGGTTCACGAACTTATGTGGCTGACTTCATACTTTGGATGTGTTATCAGAGGGAGTCCCTGAAGAACATCGTGTTGAGTAAAGCAGATGGTCAGCAACAAAAGAGGAAAACCCTCAATGAGATGAACTGACACAGCGGCTGCTGCACTGGCCTCAAACATAGCAATGCTTGTGAGAATGGTGTGTAAAAACTATTGTGGGCCTGGTGCAGGACCCGGCAGTGTTTTGTTCTGTTGTACATAGGGCTGCTGTGAGTCAGAACGAACTCAACAGTGCCTAACAAAAACAACAACACATTTCTATAAAGAGAGACATGCATCTTTTTCTACTCAAAAGTAGTACCAGAATTCCAATGCAAAATGTTAGTTCTATTTAATAATCAAAATGTTGTATTATATTTAGAACTACTTTTCTTTGCTGTTATTGTTTTTCTTTTTCTCTGACCTTCTCCTACTTTACCGAGTACTGTTACAAAGGAAAAACTTTTGATAGTCACTGTTAAACCTAAGTTTACAACACATACTGGAAAACACAATAAACCTTCCCTGTTCCTCTAACTACTGTGAGTTTTAAATATCCAATGGCTTCACCAAATTTAGCATGGCTATATATACTTCTAAGTAACTCCAGTTGTAAACATCAAGTCAAAACGAAACACACACACATACACACACACACACGCACTCATCTGAAAATCAATTACTTTTAGTAAAATTACTCAGTAATTATACGCAAAAGGGAATTATGTAAAGGAAATCAGGTTTTTTTTGTTTTAATGTGCATTTGTTTCTGTTTGTTTAAACTGACTAGCAGTACTCTGTAATACAATATATTTCAGATTTCCCGTCAGGACTCTTAATTGCACAGGAAAATGAATTGCCATTTCAGGGAAGCTGGCATTAGACGAAAGTAGGGCATGGATCAGAGAGAGGAAAAAAGTAGATACTTTTTCTCTGTTAATTAAAAAAAAGTATACTATCATTTACATCTTTCCTGAATTGCTAGAAAAAGACATCATGTTTAGAAAGGCAGTCAGTGAAAATGAACAAAATCTTGTATGAAATGAATTCACAATAATAGCCACAACAGTGCTTTCATAGGTCGTGAAAGATCCATCAAAGAACACGAAGGACTGCCCAAGACCTGACAGCAGTGAATCTGAGGTAACTGGGGGCAACTAACAACAACAACAACAAAGTTTTTTACATTCTACTCTGCAGAACACCTTTGTATCTGAAGTGCCAGCAGTACAAAATAATTCACATGTAGTGGTGATTTAGTTTTGTGTAGTTATCTATTAGACACCTGCTAATTCAGGATATTGATATTTCAGTAAAATAATCAACACTAACAGTAAGATATTTATTGCTAAATCTTTACCCATATGCATAAATATTTTATGAGTATAAGTTTCTAGTAGCAATGCAGTTTTTCTAAACCATTATTGTTATTACTGTTCATATAGGTACATAGAAACACATTCAACAAAACCCTAACTTCATTCCATTGAGGCCAGGACCATAAGCATATATTATCTTTGGTTTTTCTGATAATTCTATTATAACTTTAAATCATAGACCCCTGTTTCTTTATCTACTGACTCCTATCTATGCCAGTTGATGAAATCTGTTCACTTAAACCACCACATGCCTTCCTTCCTCATCTCTATGTGCAAAATTCTAATGAAATCTTGGGTTCGTTTCATACAGCATGTTCTATATGCCAAGTACTATATTAAAGGGAATCAGAGAAGGGATAAATGAAGATAAAATTAAATATTTTATTTTTCTTAATCCTAATTGATCTGATAACTATAAATGTGCTAATATACACTGGGTAATTATAGTTTATTGATAAGTTAAATGAATTGCAGTAATATGATAAGGAATGGGAATAGTCTGCTTTAAAATGCCTATACTAACTGTGAAGCCTTGTAGTGTTACTTGAAAGTGGAATTAGATTAGCTGTAAATGATAGCACAAACTTTAGGGCAATCACTGAAACATTTTTTTAAAGAAATACTGATATGCTAAGGCAGAAACAAAAAATGGAACTATACATAATGCTCAAATGAAATCAGAGATGACAGAAAAAGATGATTAAAAAAACAACAGAACAAGTATGATAAATGGATAAAAGTTATAAACAGAGTAAATATTAATCCAACTACATCAATAATCACTTTATTTGTGAATTAAAAAAATAGATAGCCCAGAAATAGACTCCCAAATAAAACCGAACCCATTGTCACCATGTCTATTCCAACTCATAGGGACCCTATAGGATAGAAAATAACTTCCTCATAGGGTTTCTAAGGCTATAATCTTTACAGAAGCAGACTCCACATCTTTCTTCCATGGCATGGCTGGTGGGTTCAAACCACTGACCTTTCAGTTAGCACCACTAGGACTCCATAAATAGACATACAAATATAGTCAAACCATCTTTGATAAAGGAGTAAAAGTTCAGTGGAGGGAAAGGATAGCTTTTTCAATAAGTGGTGTCAGAACAAAAGAGCATCCACCTGCAAAAAAAAGGGTAAAACAATGAATCAAGACACTGACTTTAAATCTTTCTCAAAAATTGACTCAAAATGTAAAATGTATAAGGTCTGGAAAATTTTAAAAATATCTCAAAGACAGTATCTAAGTGACCTTGGGTTTGACTGTAAACTTTTAGATACAGTACCAAAAGCTTGGAGGGCTTGTGGTGCTCGCAGTACACCTCCAGGCTCTCAAAAGGTGGCTGTCTCACACGCTGTCTCTCTGCTGCAGCACCCACTGTTCACTTCAGCACTGCTGCTTGGTGTATCTGCTGGCTCATGCCCGTTCCCCACCTGCCAGCCAACAACAAGAAAAAAAAAATTAAAAGCAATAGTACCTTTTGTCAGTGCAAGCAGCAAGGCAGCAGGAGAGGGGCTCAGCAAGAGAGAGGAAGTTTCCCGTTTAGTGGCAAGTAGTCCAGTCTGACAGCCCATGCCATGTCCTAGGGCCTGCTGGGTATTCAGAAATCTCCATTCAATTATCAGTCCAGGCCTTAGTTTTCAGAGGGAATTAAGGAGACACGTGTCTAGTCCACCAAGTTGACTCTGTCCAAAGTCATGGTATTTTCAAATGCCTCACTTGCATGCAAAAGCTGGACCAAGGAAGATCCAAGAAGAATTTATGCTTTTGAACTATAGTATTGGCAAAGAACACTGACTATGCCATGAACTACTAAAAGAACAAACAAAGTTTTCTTAGAAGAAACACAATCAGAGAACTCATTAGAAATAAGGATGGTAAAGCTTTGTCTCAAGTACTTTGGACATACTTTCAGGAGGAATCAGCTCTTGGACAAGGACATCATGCTTGGTAAAACAGAGGGTCATTGAAAAAGAAGAACCTTGACAAGATGGATTAACACAGTGGCAGCAACAAGGGGCCTAAACACATCATAAAACAATGAACTGAGACATAACATTTCTTAGTCTTTCACTAACCAGGACTTTTTGAAATTTCATAGTATTTTATTGTGTTTCTGGTGAAAGTGTATACAGGAAGTTATGTTTCCATTTGACAATTTCCACACAAATTGTGGAGTGACATTATATACATTTTTCACAATATGTCACCATTCTTTTTAACTGTGTTCTGGTTGTTCACACAGAACGTTGTTTACTTCAATTTCTCGATTTTTATCTCCCAGACTGTGTTTTTATCACACTGGGCATGAACCAGCAGATAAACCAAGCAGCAGTGCTGAAGTGAACAGTGGGTGCTGCAACAGAGAGAGAGCATGTGAAATAGCCATATTTTGAGGGCCTGGAGGTGGATTGAGAGCTCCACAGACCCTCCATGCTTTCTTTCCTGAGCTCCGCCATAGATTTTGCTGTTTCCCAGTGGGAGGAGCAGCTTGACTGGGACGCCATCTTGGTTGGCTGGGAGGTGAACTCACCCAACCAGAGGCCTCAGAAGGGCTAATTCCCAGGCTGGTAGGTAGAAGGGCTGTGCTTAGCACAGTGTTACCTTACGAGTAAGGTCCAACAAAGGATGGTGACAGGGCCTAGCCCCTCCACACTTTGAACTACATCATAGCATCTGGGGACTGCTGAAGAGGTACTTCCATTCTCAGCTGCAAGGCATGGCTTGCCACATCTGACGGCCTGACTGATTGTGGAAGCTGTCAGATAGCTTTTAGCTTTTTAAAAGTAAGACTGCCTGGAGAAATAACTACTGTGCAGCCTGACGGCATCCTTTCCAGCCTTTACTGACCCACATCATAGGGTCAGTTGACAGCCCCCCATAAGTAGGTCAGTGTCTGCCAGCTAGGAGGTGTGGCTTGCCACAACTCCTTTCTCAGAACTATTCCTCAGCTCCTGTTACAGCAACACCAGAGAAACTAAATAGCCTTTAGATGTCCCATTAGCAACAAACCATTGACAGGCATTTAAAGAAACATCTGATCATGGTTCCAGAAAACTACCAAAATAAAGAATCAAAAAACTTTCCAGATGAAAAACCTCTCTGAAACTAACAGAGGTTGAGTACAAAAGAATTATATAGAGAGCCCTCCTAGAGATTAACCACAATTCAGCAGAACAAGATGAAAAATTAATCAAGCTATTCAAACTCATGGATCATCAATATTCTGAAATCTGACAGATCAATAACAAAATTATAGAATTAGACAATTCGATTCAAAACCAAAAGAGCCAAGCAAAGCTCAATCAACAGAATCAGGTGATTCTTATCTTTTGTGTTATTTATATGGTTGATCACATTAATTGTTTTTCTGATGTTGAACCAGCCTTGCATCCATGGTATGAATCTAATGTGGTCATGATGAATTATTGTTTTGATATATTGTTGAATGTTATCGGCAAGGATTTTGTTGAAGATTTTTCTGCCTAGATTCACAAATGATATTGGTCTGTAGTCCTTTTTTGTGAGATCCTTCCCTGGCTTTGATGTCAGGGTTATGCTGGCTTCGTAGAATGAATTTGATAGTATTCCATCCCTTTCTACACTGCGAAATAGTCTCATTAGTATTGGAGTTAACTATTCTCTAAAGGCTTGGTAGAATTCTGTGGTGAAACCATCCAGGCCAGGGCTTTTTTTTGGTTGCTAGTCCTTTGATGACTTTTTCGATTTCTTCCTTTGTGATGGGTTTGTTAAGTTTTTCTGCTTCTCCTTTTGATACTTTTGGTAGGTAATATGAATCTAGGAATTTGTCCATTTCCTCTAGGTTTTCAAATTTGTGACAGTATAGTCTTTCATAGTATTCTGTTATGATACTTTTGATTTCAGCTGGGTTTGTTGTGACATCTTCCACTTCATTTCTTATTTGGGTTATTTGTTTCCTCTCCTCTTTTTCTATTTTAAGTTTAGCCAGTAGTTTGTCACTTTTGTTGATCTTTTAAAATAATCAGCTTTTGGTTTTATTAGTTTCTTCAGTTTTTCTTCTATTCTCTTTTTCATTTAGTTCTGTTCTAATATTTATGATCTGTTTTTCTTCCGGTACCCGAGGGGCTTCTCTTTGTTGCTCTCTTTGTACTTGTTCAAGCTGTAGGGTTAATTCTTTGGTTTTGGTCTTTTCTTCCGGATGTGTGCACTTATAGAGAGAAATTGACCTCTGAGCACTACTTTGGCTGTATTCCATAGATTCTGGTAGAATGTTCTCATTCTCATTTGAATTCATAAATTTCTTTATTTCATTGTTGATTTCTTCTATAACTCATGCCTTTTTGAGCAAGATGTTGTTCAGTTTCCATGAGTTCAAATTTGTATGTTTTTTTCTGCTGTTGATTTTTACTTTTATGGTTTTATGGTCTGAGAAGATGCTTTGCAATAATTCAGTGATTTGGATTTTGTTGAGCTTTGCTTTATGTGCTAATATATAGTCTATTCTGGGGATTGTTCCATGTGCATTGGAGAAGAAAGTATACTTAGCTGTTGATGGAAAAAAGTTCCGTATATGTCAGTTCAGTCTAATTGGTTAATTATGGCAATGAGATCTTTTGTGCCTTTACTGAAAGTAATCATGATGTTGCTAATTGATCCAGTTGTGAGAATTTTTGTTTTCTTTATGTTCAGGTGCCATCCATGCTGAAGGCTGTAATCGTTCATCTTCGTCTGTAATTGTTTCAAGTCTTTTTCACTTTCAACAAGCACAGTTGTGTCATCTGCATATCACGGGTTGTTAACGAGCTTTCCTCAAACCCTGATGCCACATTCTTCTTCATATTGTCCAGTTTTTCAGATCATTGGCTCAGCATACAGACGGAATAAACAGGGTAAAAGGAGGAAAATCTGACACAAGTTTTTCCTGAGGTAAAGCCACTCAATATACTCTTGCACTGTTCCAACAAATGCCTCTTGGTCTAAGTACAAGTTCCCCATGAGCACGATTAGAATGCTGGAATTCCCATTCTTTGAAATATTATCGATAATTTGTTATGATCCACACAATCAAATATCTTTGCATAGTCATTAAAAAAGAAAGTTTCAGAGTCTATGACTTTTTGTTTTTTTCATTTATGATGTCCTCCCACAACTCACCTGGTCTTCTGTCATTAATGTTTAACGAGTCAAATCTGTTCTTGAGATGGATTCCACAGTCAGGTGGTATATACTCAAGGTCTACGTTTGCTCTCATGGACTAATTTTAATTTCTTCAACTTGAACTTGCATATAAGCAGTTGATGGTCTATTCCACAGTCAGCCCCTGGTTTTGTTCTTATCAGTAACATGGAGCTTCTCTATCACCTATTTCCACAGATGTATTCAATTTGTTTTCTGTATTTTCCATCTGTTCCATGTGTCTAGTTGACTTTCATGTTGTCCAAAATGGTATTTGAAATGAAGAAGTCATTGGTCTTGGAAAATTTTGTCATGCCATCTCCAGATTATTTTCTATCACTGAGGCCATGTTTTCCAGTTACCCATCCTTCTTCTTGATTTTCAACTTTCAATTTCCAACACCGGTAATTATCAATGCTTATTGGTCAATTTTAGACTACCAAAGTTGTTTAAAATCTTAAGTTTCTTTATCTACGTCTGTATTGATCAGTGCACTAATTTGAATAATAGTCATATTAATTGATCTTACTTGTAGGACTATGGATATTATTCTATCACTGACACCATTGTATTCCAGGATAGATCTTGAGATGTTCTTTCTGACAATAAATGCAGCACTATCCTTCTTCAATTTGTCCCTTCAGCATGGTGAACTATATGATCTTCAATTTAAAATGGCCAACATCAGTCAATTTCAGCTCACTAATGTCTACCATACTCAGCTTTATGCTTTCCATTTCATAAAATGAAATGGAAATTGTGCACTTCCATAAAATAGAATGCTATTCAGCAATAAAAAGAAATGGCCTATCAAGCCCCCCAAAGACATGAAGGAACATTAAATATATGTTGTTAAATGAAAGAAGCTAGCCTGAAAATGCTATATAGCATACAATTTCAGTTATAAAACATTTTGGAAAAGGCAGAACTATGGAGACAAAAAAAGAAAAAGAAAAGATCAGTAGTTACCAGGAGACTGGGGTGAGCAGGTGAAAGATGAACAGGTAGAATGCAGGGAATTTTTAGGCTATGAAATTATTCTGTATGATACTGTAATTGTGGATGCATAACATTATGCATTTATCGCAATCCATGGAATTGTACAATATAAGAGTGAAATTTGATGTAAAGTGTGAATTGTTGTTACTAATAACATCTCAGTATTGGTTTATTAATCTTAACAAATGTAACACTAATGTGAAAAGTTAATAAAAGAAAACTGCGTGTATGTGGTAGGTGGCAGAATATAGAAACTGTTCTATTTGCTTAATTTTTTGGCAAATTTCAAACTGTTCTAAAACAGTAAAACTTATTAACTAAATCTAACTTTAAAAAATCTATTAAAAATATGAAGTGGATAACTTTATTCCCATCTGCAGACTTGAGGGTAAATGAATTTAAATGCCAATTCAAATTTCAGCAAATGGAAGAACTCGCTTTCAAATCTGGCCACAGAATCTATGCCACTTTTCCTATTACTTCACTTTAATGAAGTAATGGATAAATACAGGTATAAGAAACTTTCAGAAATATAGGCAGACAACTGGTCTCATTTATTTGAGAACAAGGTAGAACGAAGAAAATCAAAGACAGAAGGGAAAGATTATTCCAAAGGCTTAATGGACCACAACTACTGAAATGTCCTCCAGGTCAAATTCAGCACAACTAGATGGTAGCCATATATAACCTCTGATAGGAATAACAACAGAAGGTCCTAGACAAAGCCAGCAAGAAATGTAGAACAAAATTCTAATTCCCTGTTACCTGCCTGTTAGAGACTAGAAAACCCTGACAGCATGGCTTCAGATACCACTTTAGCTCCATAATTAAGTCACTTCAGAACTTCACAGTACAGCCCATGATTAGACAGGCCCATCAAACAAAACTAGAGTAAATGGGTATACCACTCCAGTGTCAAGGACTGGGAGGTAAAAGGGGCCAGCAAAACTGCTAATAGGGAACCCAAAGTCAAGAAGAGGAAAATGCTGACATACTATGGGCTTGGTAACCAATGTCATAAAACAATATGTGCACTAATTGTTTAACATGAAGCTAGTTTGTTCTGTAAACCTTTGAAGTACATGGGACCAAAGTATATGAAATCAACTTTCACCTAAACTATATGGGATAAAAGTGACAACAACAACAGCTTAAAACCTTAAATAGGGACCTTAGGGAGCAGTGAGTTTTTGTTAATGAGGGAGGAACAACTCTGGAAAGGTGGATTAGAATAGCTGTACAACTTGAAAAACGTAATCAGTGTCACTGAATTTTACATATAGAAATGGTTGAATTGGTATATGTTTTGCTGTGTATATTTTCAACAACAAAATGAAAGAGAAAAAAAAAGAAAGTATCAACATCTAGCAGAGCCTGACCTTGACTTAAAGTGGAAGGACTCTAGCCCTTCAAGGGACTGAAATAAGGAAGGCAGTACTCAATTTCTCAACAGAACACACTGATTAACAAGACAAAAACCATGCAGGGGAATGACTTACCAAAAGTAATGACTCAGTTTGTAGATGTGGTGGTTTTAAAACATGGCTGTCAATTCTTTAACTCTTCTTTCCAAGGTGACCAACCATCTTCCTTGACCAAACTGAAGGGTTTCCTGTTGTGCAGAATTTTCTGTTGTAAAACTGAGGAAGTCTGAGCAAGCAAGGAAAGCTGATCACCCACCTGCCCAAAGAGAAGTCAAGTCTGTGATCCCGTCCCTTCCAACATGAAAGGGATTGTGACTACTTGAGCCAGTAGACAAACCCAAAAACCTAGACCTGTTGCCCTCAAGTTGATCTCATTTCATAACAGTCCTATAGGACAGATGAGAACTGACCCATAGCGCTTCTAAGGAGTGCCTGGTGGATTCAAATTGCCGAAAGATAGAAGCTGAAGGCTTAACCATTGGTGGAACTGAAGATATGTCACCTCCAAAGGTTAGGTCATAAAAGGCCATGCATCTTTTGCCTTACTTTCTTTGTCATTCTAAGAGCCTTGAGCTGTATCATAAGTCCAACGACCCTGAGGCTGTTGTGCTCAAGGAAGCATTTGTTGGCACTCTGATCAACAGCCTCAGCTGAGTCCAGCCTTCCAGCTAGCTGTCTCTGTCAGGACACAATACATGAGTTGAACTGTCTTGAAACTTACAAATCAGCCCACCTACCAGCTGAGTACCATCCAGTGACCTCTACCAATACCACACAGAGCAGAAGACTCTCCAAGGCAAACCCTTCCTGAATTCCAAAAACGTATGAAATTTAGAACAGTTTGTTACATAGCATTCAAACTGAAGCAGTATAAAATACAAGAGTTGGAATATTCAGAAACGGGACATGAGAATGTCTCATAAATAAGCAAGTATAACTTAATGCTAAACCCTACAACATAGGATAAAACCTCTTGAAATACCTCCTTTCCCACCAGCAGGATTTGCTCCTGATTATAAGGTAAAATTAGGTATAGTTAGACACAGATGACTTCAGCTGTGCTAAGACAAAGATTTCAGGTTAGGAGTCAGGTACTGGCTTCAACTGTCAGCACTGCTCTTACACTTCTTCAGATGGAATTTTTTAACTCAGTGTGTTTGTTTTCCTTTGATTTATAGCTGAATAAAAAGGAAAATCACCTCAGTTTCCTGAGGAACAAGAAGAGAGAAACAAGCAACTGTTATTACAAAGTGTGTATACATCTTTTGACTTCAATAATGGAAATTGTCCCAGAGTACAAAATTAGAGGCCCCAAAAGTAATCTCACAGATAGTTCTCTCACTTTGATCCCAGTGATTATCTCGTGATTTCTAGGCACTGCATCAAGACTATTCTCTGTCGCTTAGTTCTTGGAGCTCCACATAGTGTCTCCTATGTACTCAAACACAGAACAATCTGCTTCTGTGATGGTGGCAATAAATTTCGTTGCTACTGTTTGGATCGCATTGGTTAGCAGCTGCCAAGAATTCTGATAATTAGAAGCTGTCCCTGTTGCTGATGATAATCAGAAAAGTGGAAAGAACATATTGGTTTTTGGTTACATATATCATAAAAAAGGGTGTTGTCTTGAGCTCTTAGTATCTGACAAAAGTTTTAGTCAAACACTTTTCAGTTTTTATAGCCAAGCCCTCTTTCTAGGACAAAGACATGAATCCATGGAAACTGAGCCAAAGGACTCTCTGGATGGCAGACACATTACTGCACCCAGAATCACTGTCCATTCATTCTCTTACTGAGATAAAGTCCTTAGATTAAACCGTATTGACTGACTCTATAATATGTGCCATACATGGGAGACACACTCGTGACCAAAGGTGATTGTAACTCAGTTCCCATTCTTAAGAAGCTCACATTCTACTAATGAAGTGTTTTTTTTTTTTTAAAAAAAAAAAAAAAAGAGAGAAACCAGCACTGTCCTTGAGTTAACTTTGACATGTGGTGATCCCATGCATTATAGAGTAGAACTGCTCCGTGGCTATGACTTCTTGGCTATAATTTTTATGGAGGCAAAACACCAGGCCTTTCTTCCATGATACAACTGAGTGAGTTTGGATTGCCAACCTTTATGTCAGTAGTCAAGTACAAACTGTTTGTGCCTCCCACGGACCTTACCTGTGAAAGTTGTTGTTGCTAGGTGCTTTTCAGTAGGTCTGAGTCATAGTGACCCTATGTGCAACAGGCTGAAACACTGTCTAGTCTTGAGTCATCCTCAAGCTCTTTCTTATGCTTGAGCCCGTTGTTGCAGCCACTGTGTCAGTCCACCTTTTTCACTGGCCTCCACTTTACCAGGCACGATGACCATCTCCAGGGACTGGTTCTTCCTGATAACAAGCTCAAAGGATATGAAATGTAGTGTGACCATCTCTGCTTCTAAGAACCATCTAGCTGCACTTCTTCCAAGACAGATTCGTTCATTCTTTTGGCAGGCCAGTGTATATTCAATATTATTTACTAACATCATAATCCAAAGGCATCAATTATTATTGAGTTTTCCTTATTCATTGCCCAGATTTCATATGCATATCAAGTGACTGAAAACACCATGGCTTGGGTCAGGTGCACCTTGGTCCTTAAAGTGACACCTCTGTTTTGTTTTTTAACACTTTGAAGAAGTCTTTTGCAGTGGCTTTGCCCACTGCAATGCATCGTCTCATTTCTTGACTCCTTCTTCGGTGGGCGTTGATTATGGATTCAAATAAAATAAAATCCTTAACAACTTCAATCTTTTCTTCATTATCATGACATTGTTTATTGTTCTAGTTGTGAAGATTTCTATTTTCTTTATGTTGAGATACAATCCGTAATGAGAGCTGTAGTTTTTGGTCTTTATCAGTAAGTGCTTCAAATCCTCTTTACTCTCAGTGAGGAAGGTTGTGTTATCTGCATAATACTTAATAAAAGAGTCTTCCTCCCATCTCCAAGAAAAAGTCTGCTGCCATTGAGTCAATTCTGACTCATAGTGACCCTGCAGGGCAGAGTAGAACTCCCCTAAAGGTTTCCAAGGAGCAGCTGGTGGATTCAAGCTGCCAACCTTTTGGTTTACAGCCAAGTTCTTAACCACTTTATCACCACTGCTCTCCTCTTGTTCCATTCTTCTTCATATAGTCCAGCTTCTCAGATTATTTGCTTGGCATGCAGATTGAATAAGTATGATGAAAGGATACAACCCTGATGCACACCTATCCTGATACTTCGCAGTATCCTCTTGTTCCATTTAAATAACTGCCTCTTGATCTATGTACAGGTTCCTCAGAAGCACAATTAAATGTTCTGGAATTCCCATGCTTTACAACATTATATGTAATTTGAAGGTAGAGCACAAAAATAGATGATTATGATATAGTAGGATAGATTCTCTGACAAAGAGAAGTATAGATGACTATGAAAGCATAGAATAGAAGGAATTAACTTGGACTGGAGGCAAATAAGTCTGCCTAGAAGAAATATGATGACCAAGATAAGTCTTGAAAAATCAGAAAATGTTACCTAGATGAAGAAATCAAGCGTAGATCATATAAACAACTTGTGTAAGAGAAAATGGAGCCATGGTGGCACAGGGGTTGAGAGTTTAGGTGCTAACCAAAAGTCAACAATTTGAATCTACTAGCTGCTCCTAGAAAACCCTATGGGGCAGTTCTAGTCTGTCCTCTTAGGTGAATAGGAGTCAGAATCAACTTAATAGAAATGGGTTTGTTTTTTGTTTTGTTGGTTTGTTTTGTTGGGTTGGTTTATGTATAAACATGGAGCTAAGAGACAGCATGACATTTTCGGGGCTATACTAGCCCTTTGGATAATGTATTTTCCAGAAGGGTCCTTTTGTAACGTGATCACTTTCTGGGCCTACGCCACTACCCACCAGATTTTCTGTGGCATTTCTTAAACCAAGTTTTAATAGTTGAAGTGCAAAATGGAATCATGCCTGATGTAAAAATCAATATCATTGTTAAATAGAATATAAAAGTGGTAAAATGAGAGAAAGAAAACAATTGACAGAAAAGAGACAGAATGTCCACCTTCACACTAATATGTCAGGAGGTGCTGTGTTCCTCCAGGTGTTTGGTCCTGGGCCAACGGGTGGCCTGAGCAGATGGCGTGCAATCAAGTCATGACATGCATATAGTTTTTGCATTAGCGTGTTTGTGACCTGAGAGGTGTGGATATTTAGTAAATTAAAGCACGAAAAAACACACGCCTTTCTCAGCAACAGATTAAAACAACAGGAGCTAGCTTTCCTCCTATGATCCTATCAGTGAGTTCTCATCTTTTGCTACAAAAACAGCTCCAGAGACCATCTAATGATCTGATGACGTCTTTTGTTAGACACTTGGCTGACTTAACAAGCAAGATGCTTGCCAGGAAGAAGAGGGCCAGATGTGTTTTTGAGACTCATACTTTGCAGACCCATTTTTTGGTATCCTTTGAAAAGCTAGCTGATCTTCTGTAATTCCTTTCACCTTGATACACAGTGTCCTACCCTCAGTTGAGAAATCAGCCAGCTATCCTTAAGGAAAATCTATGTCAAAGTCTTACATGTCAAGATTTATCACACTTCATCTTACAAACAAGTTAAGCAGGTTGTAAAAGCTTGAAATGCCATCCTCACAATATGTATCCATGGTATGTACAGCTAGTAATAAATCAGGAACTTAGCCTGACAAGACAGAGTATAAAATAATTGGTTAGCTAAAGTTCTTTTTTAATTGGGGCTGGATCTCAAAAGAAAGAAATGTTTAAGTGTGTGCACTGAAATGGATGAACAGGCTCCTCACCTTTACTCCCTTCTCTGCTCCTTCTTGATCAAGGCTACCAAATGAATAAACATTTTTTGAACTCTTACCTTGATTTCATAACATCATCATACTTTTCCATCCTCTCACTTTTCCCCTGGATTCAATTCAGAACTTACAGAGAGAAGGATCCTCATCTGTTCCTCAAACCACAGCAGTCTCAATTTTTTTTAATGAAGTTTCTTCTCTTTTGTGTTACACTCAGGTAGTTTACTCCAAAGAATTTGTTTTCTTAAATTTTGTTTTAAAGTATGTTAACAGACAGTCTGCAGAATTCTTTTCAGAAACTTTTCGTGTGGAAAAGATTGATAATAATACATTACTCCAGAAATTACTGGTTTATATAAGTTTTTTTTAAGTCTGTTGAGGACCCATGACCCTAACCTTTGAATATAAAAGGATGTCTATTTTTTTCAAGAAAGTTAAAATGATGTAAGGTAGTATCTGAGAGAATAAATAGGTATCTAATAAGAATTGTGTTTAAAACAGTAGACTGAACTGTAAAATATCCTTCTAGATGAAAAAACCTATTCTGAAATTAAGATAACTTTTAGGAGCTCATAAAATCAGACACATTTCAATAAAACAGATGTGACCAATGAAAACTGACTGTATAATACATATGTAGAATATATACAATATAGGAAACATCACAGATCAATGAGAAACAGACAAAACTCTGTTAGCTCAAAAAGTGTATGTGAGGGAAAGGATGGGAAGAGACTGTTAAAAAGGCACAACAAAATGCAACACGTGGACTTTGTGTGGCCGCAGATTCAAACAAATCAATTGGAAAAAGAGACCTGTTAGCTATTAGGGAACTGTGAACATGGACCGAATATAATCCCGTTGTTGTCAAGTGGATTCCAACGCACAGCGACTCTATGGGGCTGAGTAGAACTGCACCATAGAGTTTCCAAGGCTATAATCTTCACAGAAGCAGATCGTCACATCCTTTTCCCATAGAGAAAAATACTGGATTGTTTATAGGTTAAAGGGTTAGATATCTGAGATTTATTTCCAAATACTGCAGTTAGAAAACAATGAAAAGAGTACAGACAAGAAATGAAAGAATAAACACAGATGATTATTGTTGAAGTCTGAGAATTCATTATACTACTCTTGCTATTTTAATATATATTTGAAAATTTCTTTAATAAAAAGTAATCAAAAAAGAAAACAAAAAACTTGAATCATTTCTTCAAATAAAATCTCACAATTGAAATAGAAAAAAAAACAGAGTTTTTCTCTGGTGGAATAAAGAAGAGATGGTTACAAACTCCTTCTCATTCTTTCCTGTTTCCCTGGAGAGTCCCTGAAAATCCTCTGTGGAGTATGGTTTGAAAACAGCCGCATTTGGTTCATCTGCCTCATCTGACGGGTGAGATTCTCTCCAAATGCCATGGCTTCAGATCTGACTGTCCGTATCCCATAACTGACCTATTTACAGGAGCACACACTGTACTCCACACAAGCCTTTCCTCATTGCCCTAGGTAGGAGCCTCCCTTATGACTTCATCCCATTCCTCGATCTTGATGCCTAACAGTTTGGTCAGTATGTCACCCTCCTTGTGATCTGTTGTCTTTGTAGGCAGGATATTTTTCACTCCACAGCTAAGTGGAGTAATTTTCCTCTTAATAAAGAACTGTTGTTGAAAATATCATAGTGTTGAGGTCAACTACCCAGAGAAAATTCAATATATGCCTCAACCTACATACATTGTACTCCAAAAATAAATTCTAAAGTAATCGAGAGTCAAATGTAAAATAAAAAATAAAGCCATGAAATGAACAGATAAAACAAAACTGTGGTTGAATATTAAACCTCTAATGAAGAAAAGGACTGATATTGTCAAGGATTTCATTTCACTTTGGTCCACAATCAATGCTCACGGAAGCAGCAGTCAAGAAATCGAAAGATGCATAGCATTGGGAAAATCTGTGGCAAAGGACCTAAGGACGTCACCTTGAAGGCTAAAACACTCCTGACCCAAGCCATGGTATTTTCAGTTGCATCAAATGAGTGTGAAAACTGGACCATGAACAAAAAAGACAGAAGAATTGATGCCTTTGAATTATGGTGTTGGAGAAGAATGTTGAAAGTACCATGGACCACTAAAAGAACTAACAGATCTGTTCTGGAAGAAGTACAACCAGAGAGCTCCTTAGAAGCAAAGATAGCAAGACTGTATCTTACATACTTTGGACATATTGTCAGGAAAGATAAGTCCGTGGAGAAGGACACCATACTTGGTAGAGTAGAGGGTCAGCGAAAAAGAGAAAGACCCTCAACAATATTGACACGGTGGCTGCAACAATGAGCTTAAGCGCAAAAACGATTGTGGACATGGCGCAAGACCAGGCATGTGTCATTCTGTTGTTCATAGTGTTGCTGAGCTGATGGCACGTAACAATTAAACCTCAGGGTGAAGGACAGGGCCTACTAATTTTGAGAGTACAGATCAAGATTTTTAACTACATAAAATCTAAATCATTAAAAATATTAAAACATAAATTTTTAAATCATGTAATAAGCTAGAAAAAGATCATAGTAAAAAAAGACAAATGGGTAAAATTTTTATTAACTACTTTAATAAAAGTTAAGAAACACTAAGACCACAAAAGAGCAGAAAATAAAGGCCATCAAGAGTCATTCATTTCACAGGAGAAAAATACAGTTGGCATACATGTGTGCATATTAACTACATCAGAACAGCAATTTTAAAAATGCATCAAAAACAATTTTGGCTTGATTCAAAAAAGTATTTAAAATGTTCAAATCTTTGACTCTAAATTTTATGGTTTATACTAAAGAAGCATATTACATTTAAAATAAGGAACAAAGTTGTTCATTAATTGTCATGTATAATGGCAAAAAATGAAAAAGAAACCAAATAGTCAACAATGGAGTAATTTGATAAATAATCATTCAACTGCTCAATTATGTCTGGAAAGAGATTCTGTCGATACGACAATGCCTGTGTCTTAAGGATGAGTCTAAAAACATGGAGGATATATATTTTTACATAAAAACTATCATTGATATTTTTGAATTAAAGTCAACCTATTCATAGGTATTGGAAACCCTAGTGACATAATGATTAATTGCTAGAGCTGCTAACCAAAAGGTCAGCAGTTCACATCCACCAGGCACTCCCTGGAAACTCAGTGAAGCAATTCAGCTCTGTCCTACAGGGTTGCAGTGAGTCAGAATAGACCCAGTGGCAATGGGTTTGGTTATGGATTTATTTGTAGATATAAAATTATAGAAATAAGAAACTGTATTTAATAAATTTTTCCCTGTGGATATTGAGATTAAAGAAATTATGACTACTTTTGTTAAATTATAGTCAAATTTTCCCTAGTAAAGATTTATTAGTTTCATAAATTTGTTAAATAGTATTCAAAAATGATACATGCTATACCTACAGTGTGGACTATGAGTGTTTATTAGGAAAGAATGACATAGAGGTTAGGCAAGCTGAGGAATTTCTTGATCTTCACAGTGAGAGTTTATTATGTTGAAATTTACCTTGTCCTTTAATTATAAGTTTTTGTATGAAACAACTAGCTGTGCAGAAAATGAAAAGAAATTGCTGAGTATAAATGCATTAAAGGTTTATGGTTTGTCTCGCTTTTCTGTCAGTGAAATTCTTGGAATTGATGAAAGACAAGATTCCATATTATTATTGTGAATGAAAAACCAGTCATCATGATGAAAACATTTTCTTCCATGAGCTGAACATGCTATCAGTCATAACCACATACTGATTATAAGCCCAAGATATGTTATATAGGGAAAATTTGCATTCTGTTAGCAGAAGTTTCTTCTTTAATTTTAAATGCATAGGTAGGAAATGTATACTAGTAACTCAGTATTATTTGTAGCTTTAACAGATTGAGGGAAAATAAATGGAATATCCAACAACAAAGGAATAATTAAAAGGTAGCACCGAATACTCATCCTGAGAAATACTATCCAGCCAATACAAACAAAGTAGGTCTACACCTGGTAGCCTAGTACTTAAGTCCTACTACTGCTAACCGAAAGGTCGACAGTTCAAATCCTCCAGTCACTCCTTGGAAACGCTATGGAGCAGTTCTACTCTGTCTACAGAGTTGCTATGAGTCATAATTGACTTGATGGCATCGGGTTTGATTTTTTTGGTTAAACATTTTGACACCAAAGGGTATTTTAAGGAGTAAAATAATTCAGAAGTAGTATGTACATCTATATATAATTTGACTACATTTGGGGAATGGGAAAGAAGGTTCTTCTACTTTTTTATATACTCTGCCTTTGTTTGCTTTTTTGTGATGAGAAGGTGTTGCTTTTGTAACTGAAGGAGAAGGACAAAGAGGAAGAGAAAGAGAAAGGGAGTAAGGAGACTAAGGAGGAAAGGGAGAGCAGGGTGAGGAGAACAGGAAGCGGAAGGAGTGGTGCAAGACAAGATAGAATGAAAGAAGAAGGAAGGAAGGAGGAACGAGCATTCTCAGCCCCTGTACCTCATGAAAGGCACCTTGGTGGCACAGAAGTTGAGCACTCTGCTGCTAGATGGAAGGTCAGTGGATTGAGCCCCTCCTCAGGCAGCGGCTCCTCAGCAGAAAGTTGTTGCAGCCTACTTCCATGAGTGTTAACAGTGTTGTAAACCCTATGGGCCAGCTCTTTTCTGTCACTATGAGTTGGGATCAACCTAGTAGAACATACTGTCACTACCACCACTATATGAATATAAAGGTATCCCTAGCATTGGCCCAAATGGTTAATGAGCTGAGTAGTTAACCTAAAGGTACGTGATTGGAATTTACCCAGCAGCAGCAGAAAGGCCTGGCAATCTGCTTCTGTAAACAATACAGCCATTGAAAACCTATGGAGCAATTCTAGTCTGCAACACATGGTATCATCTAAGTTAGAATCTGTTAGAGGACAATAATTATTCCCAGACAGGAAGTCACACCAGTGTTGTCTTATTGAAATCACTGCATGCCACACGGTTCTAAATCTTTGTAGGTCAAAAGTCGGTTTACCGAGAGATGACCTATTTCTGGAAGGCTGGTGAAGTGTTGTCTCCAAGTGGCAGATATAACCACTTCACGTATTTATAATTAGAAATAGATCTAAACTTGAACCAGAGTCTCATATTCTCTGATTACCAGAGTCCTTTCCACAATATGACCATTTGGGAGACAAGAGTAGTTAAGAATAAGCAGATCTGATTTCTAATATTATGTGTGCCACTTTCCGCTGACTTTGAGCAGGTTTCTTAACCTCAGTGTATTCATCTGTAAATTGAAGCTACTAATAATTATCTCGCAGGATAGCGCGTGGAAGGGGCATATTAACACACTCAAAAGGCTGTTTGGTAAGAATCGAAAAGAGGGGAGAAGTTTGGTGATGTAAAGAAGTAGTTTCACCTTATGTCTGTGTTTCTCTAACACAGAACTATCTGACAAGAAATCAGAGAGTTACGTCTGTTAAAATCACATTTGCTAATAACGGTCAGAAATTGTTTAAGTATTGCTATTATTGCTATGCCAGGTGAAATACAGCAAAGGAAAAGCCAGAAGGACCCCCTACTTTCCTAGACAGTGTATTATATCAGGGAATGAAACACCCAAGAACAATTTCTAGTTCAGAGAGTGATAAAAAGAGGAGTGGTGCCAAGGAGGATAAAATGGGCAGCCCAGGGATCCCAGGGAGCTCCCAGGAAGAAGCAAGAATTCAGGTGATAACTGAAGGATAAGCAGGAGTTAGCTAGGTGAAAGAGGAGGCAGGATGTGACTCAAACAGAGGGAGTAGTTTGTACAGGAAGCACAGGCTTTGGAGGTACTGAAAAAAGTTCTAGAATAGCTACCACTCAGAACTATGCCAGCCAAGTGTCGTCGAGTCGAATCAGTTAAAATATATATCTATATATCTCTCTATATATATATATACACAGCCTGTGATTCTAACTCTTAGCAGCCTTCTAGTACAGAGTAGAAATGCCCGAGTTTCCAAGGAGCACCTGGTGGATTTGAGCTGCCAACTTTTTGGTTAGTAGCTGTAGTATTCAACCACTATGCCATCAGGGTATAAAGCTAGGTCTACCAGATGTAACTGCTTAAGAGTCTGACTGAAGGATTTCTATCTGTCTACCATTATTAGTATTATTTCAGTAAAGAAAAAAGGGAATCATTACAGATTTCTGAAGTAGAAACCCATTCAGGCTCCCTTCTCTGCTTACATTCTTTTCTTTGATATGCTAATAACGCTCCTTGAAGCTGCTCTATAGGGGAGATACATTTTGACTCTTGTTTCTTCTAGGCTGAATTCATCAAACTCTAAGAATTCTGAAGGTAACTTACTGTAGGTAACTTACTGAAGGTAACCTACTGTAGAAACTGAACTTATTTGAAGTGTTTTCACTTTGTTTTCTGTTTATGTTTATACTCTTCTTGCTTTTTAGACCTCATGTACAACACTAAATGACTGTGTGCTGATTTTTTTTTTTTAATCTGACGCCCGAGTGGCACAGCAGTTAAGAGCTCAACTACTAATCAAAAGGTCAACAGTTCAGCTCCACCAACTGCTCCTTGGAAATCTTATAGTACTAATCTGTTCTTCAGGGTTATTGAGTCAGAACAGACTTAACAGCACCTAACAACAATCACACCAATTTTTTTCTAGGCAACACTGTTTTTCCCTGTTTCATTTTCCCTCTAGAAATATTATAACTATGATTGTCTTTGGGTGGCCCCAAGTCAGTTCCAATTCGTACAGACCCTGTGTACAACACAACAAAACACTGCCTGGTCCTCCACCATCCTTATAAGTATTGGTTGCTATGTCTGAGACTGCTATTGCAGCCACTGTGTCAGTACATCTCATTGAGGGTTTTCCTCTTTTCCAGTTTACTGGAGAACTTTAGCAGACATGATACCTGTCATGGACTGAGTCATGTTCCTCAAGAAATGTGCTTAGAAATTTGGCTCAGTGGTGATTCCCAGTATTGAATATGGTGTAAACCCTGTCTGTGTGATGTTAATGAGAGAGGATGAGTGGCAGTTTAGTTGGTGGGCAGGACTTAATATGTAGGATTGTACTGTGGCTTCGGGCAGCCTCTGGAGATAGAAAAAGAGGCAAGAGGAGGTTTCAGAACCTTACATGGTCAAGAAAGAAAGCAGTGCCAGGAGCTGAGCATGTCCTTTGGGAAAAACTTCAGAATCATCCAGTCCAGGGGAGGACTGACAACAGGGAGCTTCCTCCAAAGCCAGCAGATAATGGCTTTCCCCAGAGCTGACACCCTGAATCTGGACTTTCAAGCTTCCTGGACAGTGACAAATTAAATTTCTCTTTTTAAAGCCATTCACTTACAGTACTAGATGACTAAACAATGTCCCTCTCCAGGGTCTGGTCCCTCCTGATGATGAGTTCAAAGCAGGCGAGACCAAGTCTTGCCACCCTTGCCTCTAAGGAACATTCTGTCTGTACTTCTCCCAAGGTAGATTTGTTCTTTCTTTTGGCAGTCCATGGTAGATTCAATATCGTCTGCCAACACCGTAATTCACAGACATCAACTCCTCTTCAGTTTTCCTTATTCACTGCCTAGCTTCTGCATAATTCAAAACACAATGGCTTGGGTCAGGTACACCCATCCTGAAAGTGACATTTTAGCTTTTCAACACTTTAAAGAGACATTTTTGCAACAGTTTTGCCCACTGTGGTACTTCATGTCACTTCCTGACTGCTGCTTCCATGAGTGTTGATTGTGGATCTAAGTAAAATGATATTATTGACAACTTTAAAGTTGTCTCCATTTATCACAATATTGTTTATTGGTCCACTTGTAAAGACTTTTCTTTGTGTTGCGGTGTAATCCATACTGAAGGCTGTAGTTTTTGCTCTTCATCTGTAAGTGCTTCAAGTTCATTTCACTTTTAGCAAGCAAGATTGTGTTATCTACACATAGCAGGTTGTGAACACACTTTCCTCCAGTCCTGATGCCACACAGTTCTTTACTTTCTGGGATTATTTGCTCAGCATATAAAATGAATAAGCATGGTAAAAGGATACAATTCTGACACACACATTTACTGACTGAAACCGCACCGCATTCCCTTATTCTCTGCAAAGGACTGCCTGCTGGTCTGTGTACAGATTCCTCATGAACACAATTAAGTGTTCTGGAATTTTCATTCTCCTCAATATTGTTCATAACTTGTTATGATCCATTTAGTAGAATGCCTTTGCATAATCAATAAAACACAAGTAAGCTTCTTTCTAGTAGTCTTTGCTTTGAGCCAGGATTCATCTGGCATTAGCAAAGAGATCCTTTGTTCCATGTCCTCTTCTGAATCTGGCTGGAATTTTGGTGTTTCCCTGTTGATGTAATGCTGCACCCACTTGCTGTGAAGTCATTTCCAACTCATAGCAACCCTACAGGTCAGAGTAGAACTGTTCTATAGAGTTTGCCAGGTTTTAAATCCTTCCAGAAGCAGATTGCCACATCCGTCTCCTACAGAGCAACCAGTGAGTTTGAATTGCCTACCTTTCAGTTAGTGTCTGGACACATTAGCCTCTGCTCCCCAAGAGATCCTAAAGGACTTACTACATGTCCTTTGATATTTTAGTCATATTCCATTAATCATCAAAATAACCTTCCAGGAGTGTATCACAAGTTTTGCTAGTAGTTAGGAGACGGAAGCTCAGAGTTTACATAGTTTGCTCAGGATCATGCAGTGAAAAAATGACAAACTTTTCCCTTTTAGTAAGCAGGGTCACTATGAGTTAGAATTGACTTGACAACAATGAGTTTGGTTTCCCTAGTGGGTGCTTCTACCACCTTGAAAGATCCTTAGAACCATAAATTGGAAGGAAAAAAATTTCCTAGACAGACTCAACAAATTTGTGCTTGACATTATGGGCATTGAAAGGGATGAGAAGAAAGACATTCTACTCCCCAAACCTCTAACCCACAAACAACTAAAAATACACAAAGTCTGATCATTAATGAGAAATACATGTTGTTTGCTATAAATGGAAATGAGTGGTAAAAATAAAAAGTAGCAATATTTGTTTTGCACTGGCATATGGTTATACTTATGGTTTGAGGGAGGTTCTAAAAATAAGAAGAAAGAGTGTAAGACTTGTTTAAAGTGCCATCTTTTAAAATATGTAGAATATAAGAATGTACTTAAGACCAAATCTTATTTAACATGGCAAGAATTTTTTTGGACTCCCTTTTGTTGCAAATTTGTCAGCTAATTCCAGTTATGTCATTTGTGCTTGAAATATTATTTCACCACAGAATGCATTTTTATTGACTATACAAATTTTGTGAACACTTCAAGAGGCAATAAAGTTTATGTCTTGCAAGTGTTGGAAATTCCCCAGAAGTCCTGAGAGTTTTGGAGAATCTGAAGACACTCAAATTTCTAATACTTAAAAACATTTGCAGCTTAATGTAATGTGGCTTTTAAAAAGAACACTTGCCTTTTAAAGGTCACCTTGCTTTTAGCCACAAATTGAAAGTGTTGTTAAAAATATTTTTTAAGTGAAAAACACAAACCTGACTAAATACCTGAACTATCATGTTATATTTGTCACTAAAAACCATGTGTCTGTCATTAAGTTAGACTGATCAGTGACAAATGGATAGAGTGAGTTTTTTCTTTCAATGATAGTTCACATCCAAAGGAAAAATAAAATCAATAAATAAAAAGCTGAAGCTCCTCTGATTTATTCACTAATTAGCTAAGCACACTTTTTTTTTCCCATCAGAATTCTTTTTTCTTACGAGGCTAGAGTATTTTTGTGTGAACAGATTCTCACCTTTAGAGTTTTTGCCAACTTAGTGTTATTTATATTACAGCTTCTTTAGCTCTCTTGCTCATAATAGCTAATTATCATGTAGACTCATCAGTTTAGAGGTAGAACTTGGCTATGATGCTGACTAAAAGGACTGGTCCAAAGCCAAACAGTGTTCTTGTTCCCACATTTGCCACGTTTGGAGTTTCAGATAACCATCACCTCCCATTCTTATACTCTTTAATTATAAATGTTGCCAGTCCTGCTGACAAGTGAGAGCCAAAGGAAAGACGAAAATTAAATACATATTTTAATGGTTTCCAATGGCACTCTTTAATTATAAAAGCTAAGCATCTGCTTGATTATTCCTGATTTACTATCGAAATGTTTACTTTAGTATTTGTTTGTTTAAAGGATAAATATTTAGAGGAACAAGGTGCAAAGTATCAAGGTATATGTCACAAAGGGTAGTGCCTGATGCCACAAATTAGCAAACAGTATCTAAAAACAAAACGTTTTTTAAATGTATTTAAGAAAAAGAAAGGAAGGAATTTGATAGAAGGTTTATCTCAGTTAATCCATTTTTAGTTTAATTATAGATTGAGTGTGAGAAATACTTCAGAGATGAACTTCTGAGAGAGACTTCAGAGATGAGCAAAGTATCAGAGAAAAGTATGTTTTTTTTTAACCTGTGGTGAGCCAGAAAATTCTCATCAGGATTTGGACCGAACAAACTAAGAATGTGAAAGTGAGAAACACATTATTGATAGCTCCAAACAGAAAGAAAGAACATCAATCAATAATCTGTTGTATTGATCAAGTTTTTTTTTTATATTATAAAATGTTTCAAATTATTCAGAAAATAATGCATCAGACAAGCAAAGCTCTTACAGTTTTCACTTACGTTGAATTACAGTTGATACAATGCTGGAAATAGTTGCTTTTCAAATTACTTCAGTCTCACTGAGTGTGAATCTCAAGAATCTAAGGTTGTTCCTCTGAAATATTTTTACATTACTTCCCACCAAATAGGCAGCCATTGAAAAATTTTAGCCAAATGATGAAAAATTGTCTCAGAACAAACACTGTCTTTAAGTAGTTCTCTGGTTGCATTATTTTATGTAGTGAGCAATGTGGATGATTAGAAATTAGTACAGTAGAAACCATTAAGTGTGATTTAATTCCAGTTGCTCTAAACTGAAAAAAGCTTGGGTTTGAGCCACAATTATATCAAGGCCTTTAAAGGCAATTGTAGACTCACACTTCAGGACTTGGACTGAAATTGAGGCTTCAAGTCTTGTTTTAACAAATCTCAACATTTTGCTCTTTTCCCTCTAGGCTTGGTTGGAGTTGATGCCAACTCATGGGAACCCCTTGTGTCTGAGGAGAACTATGTTCCACAGATTTCCAGGAGATGGCTTTTGGAAGTAGATTGCCAGGCCTTCCAAGGCCCTTCTGGAATTCATCTTGGGGTTAATTTAAATTTCTGTAGAAAAGATTTTCTAAATTCCTTAGCTGTGTTTAATTAAAATAAATATATGTGAACATCTAAAATATTTAAATCTAGTACAAGTTTTCTAAAACAGAAAGCAGTCTTACCACTCTCTTTTTTTACTTAAAATAACTTTTGTGGCTTCTGCTACCTTACCAACTAAAACCTTTGTCTATGCTCATTCTGAGGGGACAGTTTTGTAAAAAGTAAGTGACTTGACAGGGAACTCCAACACAAAAGCTAGATTAGGGTCTGCTTTCTTTCGTATTACCTGGGGCAGACGTCTCACTGCATTAAATAAGATTTGGACCTATGCTTTGCCTTCTCCAGGCTTGACTTCTACAGTGGGCGCCTTTGAGACTGTTTTTATTTTCAACAGGAAAATGTGTGGGCACTGAAATTGCTCCACACTTCACAGCCCCAATAAACTATGGTCATTTGAAAGAAACACTCAGAGACCAGAAGAAACAGTCTGAGTAGAAGTTTAAACACTTGAAGACCAAGAAACAAATGTAAGATCTTTTTCCTCCAAGTTACCTTTCTTACTTATAAGATAGTCTTCTTTTTCTAGCTTTTTTGTTTTTAAGCAGTTTCTCAGTATTTGTTCTGTGGTGTTTGTTCCATACTTGCTCTTGAGTTCTGAAAATTGCCAGCTACAAATTCTGACATGCCAAGGGCTCAGTATATTTTGCCCAATCAAGACAAGGTAAAAACAGAATCTTGGAGCCAGTAAAGATTATAAACATGTTTCTACATTGTTGGTGTGCTGTTTATAAAGACAGCTCACTTTAAGACATTAATAAGCCCCTAAACTTCATTATTTTGCTCTCCCTCCAAGTACAAAGTGCAGATGTTTTGGCATGTTGGAATTTGAAGTTTGGAATTTTTAGGAGAGGCAATATGTGGGCAAGGAACTAGCTCTCCAAACAGGTTAAGAGGTTCGGTAATTTTCACAAAGTAAAGTAAGTGAAAGGCCTCTGCCCTTGAGGGCTAATAACGAACTACAAGGGCCAGCATAAGAACGCACTGTATCAAATAGGGTACTGGACTTCAGCCTAATGTCTGGTGACATTAGATACTTCTGCCATTGTAAAAACTAAGCAGCAAATTCTGTGTATAAAATTCTGGAGAAGCACATAGTAACATAAGATCCACGATTGTCTAAAGGCAGCGAATTTCACATAAAAGCAAAGGTGTTATTAAAACTCGTGTCCTAAATCAAAACCAAACAAGTTGCCATGGAGCTGATGCCAGTTCCTGGCAACCCTGCGTACCAGAGTAGAAATGGGCTCTGCAGAGTTTTCAGTGGAGGAATGTTGAAGTAGATTCTCTGGCCTTCTGAGGCATTTCTGGATGGACTGAATCACCAAGTATTCCGTAACATTTACAAAATAAAAACTTCTTTTTGTCCCCAGTGGACCCTAAAACTGTGTTGTCCAATACAGTTGGCACTAGGCACGAGGTGACTATTAAATCAAAATTAAAATGAGATAATTGATTTTTTCACCCACTTGGCTTGGCTGGCTCACCCACATTAGCCATATTTCAAGTGCTCTGTAGCCAGTACATGCTGAACATGATAAGGCTTTTCTAACACCACTGAAACTTCCATTGAGCAGGACACTTCTAGAAGGCACAAAATTTCCCGATTGTTTAAAACATGAAAATTTACACAAAATATAAATGGGGAGTGGAATAAATGAGGAGTGCAATAAAACTGCATCATTTTCTCATCCAATCAAATCTACAGTGGAAGCCAGGATCTAAGCAAAATGAAGACAGGATCGTTTTTATTTTTTTAATTCTGAAAGGTTTCATACTGTAAGCCATAGATCAGGAAATGGGTGGTCATTCCTTGAATCCTCACTAATGAAAATAATGCTTGATAAAAGGTTAGTTTTTAACAATGCTTTCTTCTGGGAACTAGGACTTCTCTGATGTGTATGTTCGAGGCTTGGTATTGCAGTGCTTAAACACAGGGCCGCTAACTGAATGGCAGTTGATTTGAACCTACCAGCTACTCTGCGGGGGGAGGATGTAGCAGTCTGTTTCTGTAAAAATTACAGCCTTGCAAAAGCTACAGGACAGTTCTATTTTGCCCTATAGAGTCACTATGAATCGGAATTAACTCCACAGCAACAGGTTTTGGTGTGTATGTCAGGGAACGGGAAGAGACATGAGAGGTTTGACTCCTTTTTATGAACTTCAGTAGATTACTTTTTTACCTGCACATGTACATAATATGCTTAAATATATTTTTAAATAGTGAAAAGCTCAAGTTGTGAAATATTTATGATGAGCTATACGGCTATTTCTGAAAGACATACTTACTTTCCCAGCCTCAGACACATACACCAGAAATTTATTTAGGAGTTTAATCATTTGTTCATCCTTAACTATGCATCCTGCTTATACAAGATACACACAGACATACAAGGGCTGACAAGAAAGTTCAAGAATGCATCCTAAGAAAATGTGCTGCATGCTTCATTGATGAGTATTGTTATGGTCACCTTTGAAGTACTCCCCTTGGGAAGCTATGCACCGATGTCAGCACCTAGTCCATCCTTCAAAGCGATTTTGGAACTCTTTTTCTTTTTGAAATGGCAATTAGAGCTGTCATCGTATTACCCTCGATGTCCTGAATGTCATCAAAAAGTTTTCCTTTCTGTATCTTCTTTATCTTTGGGTAATGAAAAAAATCACTGGGGCCAGATAAGGTGAGTAGGAAAGGTGTTTCAATGTAGTTATTTGTTACTGGCTGAAAACTCCCTCACAGACAACCATACAATTTGTGAACTTGCCACCATGCCACAAGGCACAATGGCCATTCCAAAAAGAGTTCCAAAGATTGCTTGGAAGGGTGGCCCAGGCACTTGCATCAGTGCATAGCTTTCCAAGCAGTGTACTTTGAAGGCAACTGTAGTGATATTAAGCAATGAGGTGTGTAGCTTAGAACAATTAAGTTCACCGACTTAATTGCCTGTCCTTGTTCACTCAAATGGTAAGTTTCTCCATTTTCCATGGTAAATAGACATATACAGAAATGTGTAAACAGATAAAAAACTTGCTTTTCACATCTGATCCTCAGATAGTTGAAATACTGACACTACATTTTACAGTCATCAACTGGGAAACAGATTAGACAGTCCTTTGATTTTAGACAAATTCCGGTAACTGTTCACTCTCCCTCCCCAGTCAACAAGCAGTAACTGAACTAAATTGTTTCTAAATAATAATATTTTTGTTCTAATAATTTAATTACCTGTGTTTCATTGACTATGCATTAAACTGTGTGCATCAGAACAAATTATGGATAATGTTGTCAGTAATGGGAATTCCGGAACACTTAATTGTGCTCATGAGGACTCTGTACAGAAAGCAACAAGCAGTCAGACAAATCCTCACAACTGGACCAATAAACAACATGATGATAAACGGAGAAAAGATTGATGTTATAAATGATTTCATTTTACTCGGATCTACAATCAACACACATGGGAACAACAGACAAGAAATCAAAAGATGTGTTACACTGGGCAAAAGACCTCTATAAAGTGTTGACAGGCAAAGATGTCAGTTTAAGGACTAAGGTGTGCCTGACACAAGCCATGTGTTTTCAATTGTCTCATATGCATGTAAAAGCTGGCTGATGAATAAGGAAGACAGAAGAATTGATGCCCTTGAATTATGGTGTTGGCAAAGAATACTGAATATAACATGGACTGCCCCCAAAATGAACAAATCTGCCTTGGAAATAGTCCAGCCAAAATGCTCCCTGGAAGCAAGAGCAGCAAGACATGGTCTAATATACTTTGGACATGTTATTAGGAGGTACCAGTCCATCAAGGACATTATGCTGGGTAAAGTAGAGGGTCAGCGAAAGAGAGGAAGACTGTCAACAAGGTGAATTGATAATAGTTGCTAAAACAATGGCTGGAGCCTAGAAATGATTGTGATAGTGGTGCAGGACAGGTACTGTTTTGCTTTGTGGCACATGTTTGCTATCAGTCAGTACTGACTGATTCAATGGTATTTCACAATTTGGGGTTTTGTAATAGGTAATAAACGTCTATGTGAGCAATTGTAATGAACTGAAAAACTTGCTTTAGGTATAGCTTAAAGATATTGATTGATAATACATTTTATATTCCATTCTTTTGCTGCTTTACATATACCTATTCTTCACTTATTGCTTATTTTATTATCTGACACTTGACAGTTACAATAGTCAAAAAATGTTTTGCACATTATGGATACATCTATTAGCAACAAATACTGCTGCCTGTGATAGCTAATGTTACTTGTCAGCATGGCTGGGCCATGATTCTCAGTTTGGGCAATTACGTAACCACGTTGTCATTGTCGATTTTGTGATCCGCTGTAATTTCTCATAATGGCCTAATCTTTGGAACTTAACCATATCAGTGCAGAGTGGGAATATGCTCAAACTGAAAATTTCTTTTTATTGTAACTCCAGGATGCTCTAAAACTTTACGATTTCAACAGTCTTATCCCCCTATACTTAGTTTTGTCATGTATACCAAACCAAAAATCTGTCTCTATGGGTTCCAACTCATAGCAACCCTACAGGACAGAGTGCCATAGGGTTTTTGAGACTGTAACCTTTACAGACGCAGACTGCCACATCTTTCTCTTGCAGAGTGGCTGGTGGTTTGAAATGTTGACTTTTCAACTATCAATCACTTACCACTGTGTCACCAGGGCTCCTTCTGTCTTTTTTTTTAAAGAAGAATCACCATTGCTGTTGAGTTGATTCCAACTTCTAGCAACCCTACAGGACAGAGCAGAACTGCCTCATAGGGTTTCCAAGGAGTGGCTGGTAGATTCAAACTGCCAATCTAGCAGCCAAGCTCTTAACAACTGAGCCACCAGGACCCCTATGTCTATAGGTTGACTAAATTACTTAATATTAACTTGCTTTAAACCTTATCAAATAAAATTATATTCCAAATTCTAATTGTGCATGTCTTTCTTAGTTGAATAGTATTTGTTATTAAGTTAGAAATAAATGTTGTATAGAACCTAGCTAATGATGTCCTTTTAAAATTCTTAAAAATGTCCCATGTTATTTGTGCAAGCACTCATGACTAATTAAAATGTCCTTGATGACTTAGAATGATTAAAAAGACAAAAACAAAAACCACAGAACAAAAGTTATCTTTATACTAAATTAAAACTTTATTGAATAAAGAACACTCTCCAGAACATGACACATGATATGATGGACTAGTTCTACATGCATGCAATGAAGCTGAACTCGACAGTAGTTTAACATGGAATGTCAAACAAATTAGTCTCTCACTATACAAAACTGTTTTATGTACCTGATGTGCAAGGGAAAAAAAATGGTCAACATTTTCACTGATCATCTGTGATGAGTTTAAAAAAGGCACTTGAAGAAACTGGTAAATTTCTTTAGCATATATTTCAAATAAATTAGTCACATGTGTACTTCTTGCAACTTCTCTTGTATTCCAAATAAAATCTTAGTGCAAACATCAAAGTTGCTGGTCACTCCCAAAGACTGTCAATCTCATAATAGTATACAGATTCTCAATTAATGTGTATGAAGTAGGACAAAACTAAAAACACCAGTTACAGCAAAATCCATTTCAGCACATTTAATAGTCCACTATGTTTTTCTTCTAAGTCTCACATTAATGACTAACGCCTGTTTACAGTACTAAAATTCTATCATTCAAGCATCAATGATTACAAATCAGGAAATCATTCATTTTAGCAACAGCATTACTGCTACATTCTAAAGAGAGAGAAAGAAGAAGGTAAAAGAATTGTAATTAACAAAACCAGTATCCATAATAGGACACACTGGGAAAAATCATTTTAGGGGGAAAAAAGTGTGCTTCACTTGCACAGTAGGAATTATATAATGTAAACACCATATTGGCCCACACCAAAAAATCCATGAGAAAGGTTCAAATTTAAACACTGTGGGTGTATTATTTTCAAATCTGTGTTACGTTTATACTGCATCTGTTTGTACCAATACAGGACAAATGAAACACACTCTTCCACACACATACACATACAAGTGATTGTTAAATAATCGAGTATGGCTTGCTTCCCTGACTCTAACTCAGAATGTTAAGTGACATCCACACTGTTTTAGAAATGCTGCAGAAACCATGAAATGAATGTGAGTAGCAGCTGAGGAATGACAAGACTGATGGTCAAGATAAGATGCAAGTGGATGCGAAACGGCATGTACATAAAACTGAGATTTGCAAATGCATGGAAAGTCTTTTTCTGTGGGCCCTGTTTGAACTTTTATCTGATACCCAAAATAGAAAACCAAGTAGCACAAGTTCATTGACACCTGGAGGGTCAGGTCTCGAAAGCTTACCTTCAAAGTGCAGATTTTAACAGTGGAATGTTTTAACAGGGATGTTTTAGGAGAATCTTATCTTTTTCTTGTTGAAGAGAAATAAGATGTTCAGGAAGCATTTTTTCCTGGCCAAAGTTAATTTAGTTTCTGGGTAAACCAAAAAAAAAAAAATTTATTTAGCCACAAATATCACCCACACTTGTACACACATAGAACCTAGGGAGGTATGAGGGAGAGAAAGCCCCTGCCTACGTAGCACCTAATGTAACTTTTATTTAGAATTTAAGTTCTCTGAATCAGCTATTGAAATTCCAACATGTACCTCCCTTCCCCCTCCCTCTCCACCCACATAGCCCAGACACCCTCAGTGACCCCAGGTATTCTAACGTCTTTGTGTGTTCTAATCCTTGTGACCGAGGCTGTTGAGTACCACTTCTACTAGAACAAAATTAACATCTCAGGTGCACTTTCTGTAGCACCTTTTTTCTTCTCTGCAAGCGAGTGGGATCTTGACACTCTCGAAGCTGCATCTAGATCTCCAGATCATCAGGCCGAGGTCGGCTGCTGGCTCGACTGCTAGGTCTGCTGCAAGGTCGCTGGTCCACAATGGCTAGTGGCTGCAGTTCATGCCCAGCAGCTAATTTTTTGGAATTCTCATTATCATCGGGGAAATCAAAAGGCTGTGCATGGGAGTTGGAGATGGTGCTTCCTGCCTGCCCCATTCGATTTTGTTCTGCGCTGTAATTAGCCCAGTTTTGCTCACTTGCTTGTTTATTGTAATTTCGGCAGGAAGAGTTGTTTCTGTCTCCAGTGACCAGCTTGTACCCAGGAGGAGACATAGGTGACAGCGGAGCAGTTGGTGAGGAACAGCCATTGAAATAAGCGTATTTTTGAGATCCACAGTCTTTGGAGGGGCTCAGTGGGCCGGCAGTAGTGTGGTAAGGATCGCTCTTTCCCTTCACACGATCCTTGACGCCCTTGAAGAAGACATAGAAGAGTTCGATTATGTTCAAGGCAAGAGACACCAGGGATACCACTAGCATGAAAATGATGAAGATGGTTTTCTCGGTGGGCCGAGAGAGGAAGCAATCCACTTGATGTGGGCACGGATCTCTCTTGCACGTGTACACTGCATTCAAGCTGAACCCATAGATGTACCACTGGATCAGCAGGAAGGCCACCTCAAAGATGGACTTGAAGAGGATGCTGATGATGTAGGTTCGCAACAGGCCCCCTCGCATTTTCACTTTGCCATGTTCCTCAATGCCATACTTAAACTTCTTTATTTCAATTTGCTTCAAGTGCATATCCACGTTGACACCATCGGTTTGGGCAACTTTAAGCTCCTCCTCTTTCTTGTTCAGCTTCTCTTCTTTTCGCATCACATAGAACACATGAGCGAGGTACCAGAGTGTGGGTACGGACACAAATATGATCTGCAGAACCCAGAAGCGCATATGAGAGATTGGGAAAGACTTGTCATAGCAGACGTTTTCGCAACCAGGTTGTTGAGTGTTACAGCGAAAGGCAGACTGCTCGTCACCCCAGGCCGACTCAACCGCTGTCCCCAGCACCAGGATTCGGAAGATGAAAAGGACTGACAGCCACACCTTCCCTCCAGCTGTGGAGTAGGCTTGCACCTTGTCTAGGAGTTTGCCTAATGCACTCCAGTCACCCATGTTGCCTGGGCGGCCTCTGTAAAGAAATGAAGAGACAACTAAGTGATCACAGATCTCCAATGACTTGGCTACAAAGTCAAAATATTGTAAACGTTCTCATATCTTTCTAGCACTTCTCCAAAAATGCCAAGTGCTAATTCTGCCTGTTCCATTTCCTCCCATAAAGAGATCTCACAACTTTTTTTGAGATAAATCTTAGAAGCAGCAGAGCCTACGTGGCCAAGAGTAAATTGCAATTCTAACCTGTGAAGATGTATTACTTGTTCAACCACTGCCCTGCCATGTGACTTGAGAAGCTGTCTGTGCTAAGTGGCTATGCTTATTTTATCCGTCTGATAAATGAGGACAGTCCTTGCCTGGTAGGGCTATATCTGGATGCATGCCTAAGCGAAATGCTGATGTCTGTTATTCAAAGCACAGATGTCTCAGAATTAAGGTAAGAACATAGATGAACATACCCATCTCAGTTCCCAAACCTTAATCCTGTTATATGTCACTTTATTCTCAATTTTATTCCGAAATGTCTCCCTTTGATGTATCTATGCAATTTGTATATACTCTGTATTATACTCATTTATACTCTTCCATTTCTTCTTAAGCAGTGTTGTAAGTGATTCAGAATTCTGTCCTCTGTCCAGAGAAAAATCTGTTGTGCTGAAATTCACTATTGTGATACAATGTGTTATTATTATAGACCTACTTTCAGACACAAAGGCTATATGCATATCACATTGTAAGTAAAAATGCAGTTTATCTCAAATTTAGTATCCTCTCAAGCAAAAATAACTGGTTTTTATCTCTTGATTGTTACACATTTTAAAGTTTTCTTACTGGAAACCATAGTGGCATACGGTTAGAAATTATGGCTGCTAACCAAAAGGTTAGCAGTTTGAATCCAACAAGTGATCCTTAGAAATTCTATGGGGCAGTTCTACCCTGGCCTATAGGTAACCTATAAGTTGGAATTGACTTGACAGCAAGTTGTTTTATTTTATTTTTTTTAAAAAAACAAACTGGGCTGTGAGTCCTCAACTTGTATATATGATTTCTAAAACCCACTGCTGCCTAGTCTATTCTGACTGACAGCGACACTATAGGGCAGAGCAGAACTGCCCCATGAGTTTCCAAGGCTATAAATCTTCAATGGAAGTAGACTGCCATGCTTTATTTTTTGTTTTTCTTCCCCCTCCTTTTTATTTATAGTCAGATGTCTTGAAGCCTAGAGTATTCACATTATTCGAGATAGACCAACAACTAATCCTGTAGGTCTGACAAAGATCTTGAAGTTATTTATCTAATCCAATGTATAATTCTAACTGCCAGTAGTAATTTAACTAATAAGTATTGATTTGCAAAAGCAACGGGAAACACTCTGCTATCAACTGAGCTAGAAAAATAAGATTTCATGATCCCCACGTCAATGCTGGAAACCCTGGTGGCCTAGTGTCTAACTGCTACAGTTGCCTACCAAGAGGCCATCAGTTCAAATCTACCAGGCACTCCTTGGAAACTCTACTGGGCAGTGCTACTCTGTCTACAGGGTTGCTGTGAGTCTCAATCAACTCAATAGCAATTGGTTTGGTTTGATTTTTTTGGAAGTCAGTGCTTTCCAATGCATCATACCAGTTTTAAAACTATAGTAAAGCTGGGCTAAGACTACAAATGTTGCCATTCTTCATTACGTAAAATCTTAGCATGGGCTGGAAGCTGGGAAGAGACTGACAACAGGACATTTGGCAGAAACAGACACTACACGCTCAGAGTAGCAATTGGAGGGTTGAGAAAGGATGAAGCAGTCAAAGATTATTTAATAATTGAAAACAAACAAAGGCATTCTAGGAGTCTAGTCATGAATTTGAAATAGTGTAACTAAAAACAGGATTATGTGAGCTTCTTAGAAATATGCTTGTTATCCAAATTAAAAAAAAAAAAAAAGTTTCTCATCTGGTTTTGAACTATGAGCAACATTCTCATTGTAGGAAGTAAATGAAATCCAGAGAAGTCTTTTTATCCACCATGCAAAATGTTACACTTCTGTTTAATGACTGCAACTCCTGGCTATACAGGCCATGAACATATGAAATGGAAAGCTGGCCTGGGATTTCCTGGAAGGAACAAAGAAATGTCTGATCCATAAAACTAAGTTAAGTATTCCCTCCCTAGATTTTTGGGTATCTTTAATGAGAGCCTAGAGACTGGTGTGAAAGAATTCTGGGATAAGAGTAGGTGGAGGAGACAGCATATGCAGGCCATAAAAACAGCGGTCTCCCAGTGGTCATACAAAAAAGGGAGCTTCCCTTCTGCTTCTTGGAAGGACCTTTTGAGATTCTGAATTGGTAAGCTTAGACAAATGAAATCAATGCATGGCAAGAGCAGTCCAAAGGAACAAAGGCTTGCAGAGTGGACAGGAATTAAATAGCTAAGATGGCTTGAGACAGGGAGTAATTTAGCCTTGATGGGTGGTTGGATGGTGAGAATGTCAAAGAACAAAGAAACAAAACCCTATAATTTAGCAGAAAATAGGATACTGAGAGCACAGCACAACCCATGAGGGTCTAGCAAAGATAACAGTAGTTTTGGAGCTACAGCAATACAGTTTCTATGTGATGATGTATAAACTGGCTCTAATCCTGTTTGTGGAGAATGATGTTATTTTGCGTGTCATTTGCTTTTGCTCAAAGACACTCCAATTGTGGTAGTTCTGGAGGCAACCAACAATTAAACCAAGTATGAAGTGATGATCTACTTGCACACATTTCATCACATTCATACAATGACAGAGCTCAAGACAATCCTACTGTGTGCAGAAAGGCACCTGAACATAGAAGGTACCGTGTTAGTGTCTCATCATGAGTCAAAGCAAAACAATATGATTGTACAGAGGCTGTGACAACTAATAAGTTTCTCAACAGCCTATAGAAAATAAAACTTGACGTTCATATAATTTTGACATTCTAAAAAAAAGACTTCACAGTATGTGAATTGGGTCACTGAACGGTTCTCCAGGTAGTAGCTCTTTATTCGGGGGAAAGAGTTCACTTTGGCACACATTAAGTCGTATAACTAGCTGCTTTTCCCTATTGATATTTTCATTTTTTCATGTCTTAGTTGAAAAGCTAGCATCTTTTTATAAGCAAAGGATATAATTCTACACTTACAGAATACCTGGCATTGATGTATAGACCACATCTTAGTATATGTTAGGAGACAAGAATATTCTTTATTTGCTATGTGAGAACTCAAGGCAGCTGAAAGTCTGTCTTCACTCTAGATTCTCAAGTATGAGTTCTATCTGTACACTAAGGTCTGTGTAAAAGGGCTGTATAAAGTTCTCATATGGGGTAGATATATGACAGCAGCAGGTCCACCCTTCTACTGCCCTCTGTGTCTTTCCATTGCTCTGCATGGCTCCCCAGGCTGGACACCAAAATCCAGACACCCACGTATGATCTGTCTGCCCAAGGACTCTCGAGGGTCTTCACAGTGGATCCTGAGCAGCACTGCACTGGAATGTTTGTTAAATATATATATTTCTGGCCATAACTACTCAGGATAAATCTGAATTTCTGGGGTTAAATATATACATTTCTGGGAAACATACATATAGATATGTACTCACAGAGTAGACTTGCAAAAGCCAGAACCTGTGTGAGGTGGAAATATTTCAGAGAAGGAAAGCACAAATATTTTTCATTAAAGAATGATAGCAAAGCAGTGACTGTATCCTGTCAAAGGCAGAAGACTTGTGAAACCTGGAAAAACAAAGCAAGCCCATCAAATTCTGGCTTTCACAGTGTATGTATACGTGCATGTATATATACAGATATATATATACATACTAGAAAAAAGATACACACATATTAAAAAAAAAAGTTGATTCTGACTCATAGAAAACCTACAGGACAGAGAAGAACTGCCCCATAGGGTGTCCAAGGAGTGGCTAGTGGATTCAAACTGCTGACCTTTTGTTTAGCAGCTGAGCTCTCTGAACCACAGTGCCATGCAGATATATAAAAGTGTTTGTTGTGTCCCACTGAGCTGATTTCTGTTTACAGTGACCCATGTAACATGTTGGTTATTAACTGCCCCACTGGGTTTCCTAGGCCATAAAAGTTTTCTACCTAAGAAGCTGCTGGTGGGTGGAACTGTGACCTTTTGATTAGCAGCTGAACACTTAAAAATCGCCCCCGTAATTCTGAAATACGATTCCAGGTTGGCAGACAATGGCTTCTTAGTATTTTTTTGTGCTTTCTTGTTCAAAGTACTTAGAAGGGGAATGTCAGTCAAGCAGAAAGGGGCAGAGTGTGCCCAAAAAGGCCAGGGAGCCCAGCATGAAAAGTAGCAGCTCTCTGGGAACTGTGAGTCGAGATCATGAGATCACTCTTGGCTCCAGGGCCTCTTGTCACTCCCTGTACCTCCACTTCTGCTGCTTCTTGAGAGCACAGGGATTCAAACTTAATCAGAGGAAGCCTTTTGAAAATAAAGCCTCCTTTTAAAATTACTTTTGCCAGAGCCCTTAAAAATAAGCCACCATGCAAAGCTGAGGTCAAGTATCTCCATGTCATTAAGGAGCTAATGGTTATTAGGAAAATTAGAAGATATTCCAGTTTCAATTTTAAGGATTTTCCCAAGAAGAGACAACCCTTAAGAATGGTGAGTGGAAACTCAAAGAACTGAAGGTAAATGACTGAAAACTAAACTGAGTTCAACACATCACTGTTCTACGATTGGATCTAGTAAACACTTAAGGAAGATGAAACCCACTACTGTCAAAGTTATCAATATTTGAAAGGGGGGGGTGTAAAAAAAGCATGAACTTTAAAAATTAAGACGGAAATGTCCAAGGAAGTTACTGATTAAATCCAGTAACAGATTTCTTTTGAGGGGAAAGAGGAATGCTATATGCGTTTGTTTTTAATAGACTAAATCCAACAATTTTCAAGCCCTAAAAGTAAAATGCAAGTCCTCCTACTTTTTTTTCTGTAATTTCTCTAAGTACCCCTTTCTCTCACAGTATATGTCATTTAAGTGGTCTCACTTGTGACCATTCTGCTACGCTGATCCCCAGAAACCAAAATCAAACTCACTGCTGTAGTCATAAGGTTTCTCTGAATAGAAAGTAACTCAACGGCAAGGGGTTTGATTTTCATTTCCAAGGGGCAGATAATGGATTCGAACTGAGGACCTTTTGGTTAGGAACCGAGCTCTTAACCACTACACCACCAGGGCTCCACTACTACCAGATGTTCTTTTTTGCTAATATTTATAGGAAAACCCGGCAGCGCATTGGTGAACTGCCATGGCTGCTAACCAAAAGGTTGGCAGTTTAAGTCCACCAGGCACTCCTTGGACACTCTCTGGGGCCCTTCTGCTGTCCCGCAAGGTCACGATGAGTCAGCATCAGCTCCACAGCACTGTCCGTCTGATCACGGATGCCCAGCACCATCCCTACCTCATCTCTGTCCAACCTACGACCTATTTTCAGCAAGAATCAATCTTCAACAAACTGACAAAACATTTCCCAAGCTCTGATCAGTTATGGCTCCCGTCACAGCGCTTACTGTCTCCCTTTTCCAGGTTTCTTCTCAGATATTCCCTCGTGTGCAACAGTCAAGTCCTGCCACTTTCAGCTCCTCTGACCCTGTTTTATTTTTCTTGATGGATCTTACCTCTACTTGGCCTATTACATATTTACTTGTTTATTGTTTGTCTTCCCCCCATAAGAAGGATTCCTACCACATGCCTTAACTAGAATGTAAGCTCCTTGAGGGAGTCAGTTTCATCACTAATATATCCTCGGTTTTTAAACAAGCCAGAAATGCCCACCATACATCCACTGGAAGAAGTGGAGCCAGTATGAAAAAGATACTGAGCAAAAAACAAAACAAAAAAAGGCACCACATTTAACCAATTTTTATTATTTCACCCTTCTTGGGAATTTAATTGTAGTGAATATTCATGTTATATATCCCAAACTTCTAAAGTTTCTAATTAACTGAAAAGCTACTTCACAAAAAAGAAATTTGTAAAGTAGTCATGCCACTATTTCATGCTGTACTGTTAACTTTCCCAGTGACAACTGGTAAAACAGAACTGGGAGCTGAAGCACCATGCTTCAAACAACTCTTGAGCAGTCAACAGGTCTGAATTAAGAAAAAAAGGCTCTGTAACAAGGTGCTTCTTGAATTTAATAGCCAAAGTCATAATGATTAGGGATTCTTTCCAAGCTGCATTAGGTATTATGAATGTTTATTACATTTCACTGATATTTAGTTACAGATTAAGATTTTAAAACAAAGCAAAGCTAGGAAAAAAAAGTGCATTTCTGTTCCCCAATTTGTGGTATTCTAACTCCAGTTGTACCACATGATTTTTTAATAGTTGAGAACACTACTGCAAGAAGAAACTATTTAAACTTGTGTTTATTTCAAGAATGACAAATCTTGGAGGAAGGTTGAGACTTTAAAGGGGAATAGCAGCTAATATTAATTACAGTTAAAACCGCATCTCTGTACAGTCTGAATCTATGCAGACCTAAGTGATTTCAATCCGATACCAGAGAAGGTATTGCCACTCACCCAGCTCTTAGAAAACATTCAGCCTGTGCGCACCCTTATGCCTGAATAGTTTAACTCTACCTTTTAACTCTGTGGTATATCAAAACCACTCCACGTAAACATCTATTTAAGGTCTGCCTCATAGTTTTGATTATCCTCATACTCTTTTGTAAAGAAATGGCCTTTCTGGAGATACCTGATGCTTGACACTCAGCTCTCATGTTTTGGGGGGGATAAAAATCAATAGAACACCAACAAGACACTTTTCCCCTGGCTTTTGGCCCTACTCATCACACAACTAGCCTACAGTAGACTCTGCTGAATAGGGAGACCAGATGGGGGTTGAGGTGTGGGCAGACAACTCCATCCAAAGAGAGGAGAATGCTACCAACAAAGATCATTCCCACCCTAGTTAAGCAGCTATGGATCAACTGGTCCACTGACTCAAGTTTGTTAAGGTCACTTTAGGGATGCTGGGGTAAAATCCAGAGTTGGTATGTGTTAAAAGCTAGGTTCTTAAAATGCAAACTGATAGACCTCTTACGGCCCTCACAAGTGTATTGATTAAAAACATTCTATTTTTCAGGGAGACCTGAATGAGATAGCTCATGTATATGAAGCTCTCAGTAAGAGCTCAATATAACTTAGCTACTACTCTTGAAAAAACTCAGTATTGTTTCTGTTTGCAGGTTCCTTTCCAAACCATCATTTGTAGGTAAAAACTATATTCTGTAAAATGTCTCTGGCCCAGAGAAATTACTACAAAGAAAGGAGGGGGGAAAAAAAGAATATTTTACTTTCTATATTACTCTGAATTTTCAGCCCTTCATCAAATACACATTTTGTAGAAATTATTCGGGATATTTGGAGAAATTTGATGTGAAAATGATGGAACTGACATATCATCGGGGAAAAATTAACCTTACTAGTTTGTGATTGATTTTTTTGGAAAAGACATTCCTAAATATATAGCCGAAAAAGTGCATGTAGTTAGGTAATACAGAGTATGTACAGTTACCCCCAGTTCAAAATAATAGAAAATAGACTTCCAATACAGAACAGCTCTGGGAATTGTTTTTTCCCTCACCTTGAATACTGACATTAATCATAAACATCAGAACACTTTTACTTTTTTCCCCAGCTGAATTGGTGTGGAGGATAAGCTCCAACACATTTATTCAAACAGAGAATCTCTAAGGGAAGTCCAACAGGAAAGGTGGAGTAGAAGGTATTAATCACTACTGACTTATTCCTTCCAGCAAGGTATCTGAACAGGGACAAACCAAGCTACATACAGCTCTGGGTATTTTTTTTTAAAAAAATGAGCTTTCCCTCCCCTATGCAAGAATTGGAAATATCTAAATAAAACACATATCAGAGGTTACACCCTTTTAGATAACTGCTGAGTTGTATCCTTGGAACCATGGTTCCCCAGCAAGGTCAACACCAGAAGAATCTCAGCTATACAGGGTGAGGAACTAAGCGAATAATAGGGCAGCCTGGAGATCACTTTCAAAAGGTATTAAGATAAACAGAAAAACAAAATGCAGAACAGGTTTAAACAGATGAAGAAGTAGAAGCAAACACTACCAGGGCATTTTTCAGGCAAAGTACAGGTGACAATTACATTTTGCCTTTGGGAAGTACAACACACCCACATTTAGCAGAACATGTTCCTACTGTGCAGAATTCAACACAATTCTAAGACCTAAATCTACTTTCTGCCCCTAGTATGATATTCTATCAATTTGGCCTATGTAGACAAATTAATCACCCTTCTCCCTGGACTTCCTGGAAATGGGTTAGTGTAATGAGATTTTCACTGCACTGTCCAAGGTTTGGGGGCCCTGTTGGCACAGCGGTAAAGAGCTTGTTGCTCACCAAAAGACTGGTAGCTTGAGCCCCTCCAACTGCTCCTTGGAAAGCCTATGGGGCAGTTCCACTCTGTCCTACCAGTCACTTAGCCAGAACTGAGGGTTGCAGGTTTGGTTTGGGTTGCTACAAATTTCTATCCTCTGCAATCCTTTAAAGATTAAAACAGGTTTTTAATTCTCATAATCTGTTCTTTACATTGTCATGAGACATTTGCAACTGGGTTTCGGTGTGCCCAGTGTTCCTACAGTAATATTGAACATCTTTCCTGTTAGTTAGGGAATCAAAATAAACTCACCTCCACAAAGTGCTTGGACTCTTCACCACATTCTGGGGCTCCCTTCCTCCCACCTCTACTCCCCATTTCGTAAAGACCGGGCTGCATCTGAAGTTGGTTAAAGTAAAGCTTCTTAAGGAGCTTTACCTAAGATGTTCAGCAAACAATTTATGGATAACTAAGAGGTTATTTGTGGCGACCCACCGAATCAAATACTGATCTGCCTTTGAATGACAGGTCACTACCTCTTGACCCATTTCATTATGGAGCTTTGTCTCCTCCACTAGTTCTCGGGAAGTTTTGAGATCTTAGAGAGTTAAAAGTGTAATGTAAGCCAGATAATTCCCAAGGTACTTGGGTTTTTCTTACCAAGGAAAATACAGCAGGATTCAGTACGATGAAGAAGAAGCAGAAGCAAAGACACCGTGTAGGGGGTGAGACGGATGAGAAGTTGATTGACAAGTTTAAGTCAATCACTTGCCCCTTTTAGACCATCTGGCAAGCGGCCCACCCGCTCCACCCGCTTCCTTTTCAGGGGCGGAACTCAGATCTGCGTGGCTTTGACTTGTAAGGATTTGAACGAAACATCTCAGCAAACATCTGAAAAAACCCAGAGGTTTGGGCAGCGCAGGAATCTAAGGGTAAGCCTAGCGCCTGCCCCGACCCCTGGCCACTGCAAAGTTTTCATTTCTATAGCTTTTCAGCATTTTCTGGTGCAAATACTTCAAACTGTTGGGTCATACCAAGAAATTTAAACTAATTAGTCGGTGCAACATAGAAAAATCCTTTCCGGGCACAAAATCCACGGTTGCATTTGTGGTTAACCAAATGTGTATTACCAATAAGAACACTTTAAAAAATTGAACCAGTTTATAAATAAATCAGCGTAATCTTTGCTTACTGGAAAGCACCCAGAAGTTGGTGCGCCACTTCTAAAAAGTTAACTCAGAGCTCTCAAATCCGTTACAGGTTCCGGCACCGGGTAGGGAGGGAGAGGTTAGCTCCCCTTAAGGCACTGTTAAAGAAATTTCCTTTTCCCTGTTCTTTCTAGCAGCTCCAGTCTTCGGAGACGGTTTTGGAATTGCACTGTGGTATTATGTCCTTTCCTGTCGTCTGCTCTTCTCTAACCTTCTTTAAGTAACCGCCACCTTACTCCAGGGAATTCACCTCCTGAATTGCCAGCGTGGTCGGGAAAACAGTTCATTTCCTGAGGATTTCACATCATTCCACAGTGGTTGCTAACACAATAACTACACACTGTTGCTTTAAAAAATCCTACGATTACAGCTCCGAATTCCGTACCTTTTTGTTTACCAGGAGAAATCCCAGGAAGAGACCACGTGGAAGTCAAGTAACCAAAAGGTTTTAACAAAGCACTTTGTTAAGAAGTTTGCTTTGCAAGGCTAATGAGCTTCAGTCAAGATTTACATATGATAAAGCCCAAAGTGTAGAATGCCTTAGGAAGCACATTTAGCAAAGTTTACGCTTTGATTTTAGAGATACGGTCAATCACCTCCATACCTGAGGCCCCCAGCCCCTGAACTACTATTGATTACCAAAAAAAAGCAAAATGTTACTGTAAGACAATTTATACTCCAAAATGAAATACCAAATACTCAGTAAACTAGCTCGCTCTTCTATCTGGAAAGATCTAAAGCTTATTTTACCTGTTGCATCATTAGTGGAGACTTTTAAGAGTCAAGGTATAAAATTCAGTACGATTTAACTTTAAAACTACAGAAATACATTCAAGTTCGCTGTTCCATTTAGTTATCATAAGCCAAAGTTACTTTTAACACACACACAAAAAAAACTTTAGAAAAGTCTTACTTGTAGAAAAAAAAAAAACTAATAGGTAAAATGTTGCTTAACTTACTCTTTTGCTTATAAGTAAGCACGCCAAGTGATTGAACTTCTTGGAGGATGAAGTACAACGAAAAAGTAAGTTCAGGCACTCAGACCTGTCTATTTAAAGTTTAAAAGTCGGCTGCTGTTCAGTACTTTCCTCCCTTCTTCCCTCTAATGAAAGAAAAGTGCTGATACCTCGTAAAAGCTTTTCTTACTTGGAGCACAGAGCTTTTAAAAGTTTCAAGCCACTGACTCAACTAGGAGGAGGGGCCAGAAGAAAGGGGCGGGAAATGGGCGGAGAGCCCGGAGGACGCTGGTGAACTGGAAGGGTGGGGAGAAGAGCCGGGATTATCTAGGCTGTGATCAAGTTTGGTTTAAATTTGCTGACAAGAGAAAAAGAAAATCGCGTTAAACAGAGACGTGCCATATTGAGAGTTACTCCTTACAGATAACCACAACGGATTTTAGTCCTTGTTTCACCCAGATACCAGGGAAAATGAAAAACTGAGTGTATTTGGTAATATCCCTACCTTTTCGAAAAACAAGAGAAAAATGTTTTAGAATTAAAACTATAAAATATTGGCAAAGAATTGAAAGAGTGCATATTTGCTTCGTATTGGCCGAAGTGTGTGAAGTTAGAGGTGGGTGTGAGTGACTACTGGATGAGCTAATGTCTTTGCTCTTAATTTAAGCAGAGACAATTAACAAAGGAAATGGTAGGGATGGGACTGGAACACTGCAGAAATGGACATATATGGTTGAATATCTAGCCTTAATCCACCTTCTCAATCCTTTGACAATTTGATTTTTTTTACTTTTTCCTGCAGATGAGCAGGTTAGCACAAGAATGTAAATAAACACACACACATATATAAAATCAAGTTTGTTTAACTGTGAAATACTGATTTCTAATCTCTACCAGATCTCCGGAAATTGAAAGTGCATAATATTATCTCAGCCCATATGTGGCAACACACTAAAAACTAAATATTTAGTAGTGACAGTAGTGCCAGACTCTTTCTGTCAAACACAGGCTAAAGATGCCTGATTGGTGAAGTTGGCATGGAGTGAGTTCAAATACTATTAGACCATCTTTAAGAGCAGCACCCTATGAAACCCACTGGAGAATCTTCTGCCCAAAGTCCAGGTGTGCCTATCTTTATGTGCTTATCCACTGCTTTGTGGCTCTGCCTCTTCAGAAGTCTGCAGGAGGCTGCATAGTGGCCTGAGTCATGCAGCTTCGTTCTTAGACAGGGCAGCGCCTTTAAGAGCTCTTCAGATGCCACAGCAGAGGGCTGTGGTAGGACTATTTCCCATAAACAGGCTTCAGGGATGCTCCTGAGAGTGGACAGGGAAGTCTCTTGGCATTTGTTCTCTGAAACAAAGCAAATTCACCAGCCTTCATTCTCTTAGCTTTTTTTCACTATACCAATACCAGATAAAAGAGAAAGGGCAAATATTTCCTGCAAGATACCTTTCACTAAATATACTTTAATTGAAATGACTAATAAAAACATCTTCTCAAATGTTGCAGTTTTAAGACATGATTTTGCACTCTCGTTTTCTGACTCTATAGTTTCCAAAGGTTTATTTCTTTTTCAGAGTGGGAGGGAGAGGAAAAAAAAAATGTTATGAAACTAGAAATTGCAGTGTGACTTTCAAGTCTTCAAGTTAAAAAATATATAAATCCTATTTGGCTGGCATTGTTGGTTTTATATTATTGTCTTTTCCTTCAAAAGAATGTAATTCCTTCACATTAACTAAAAAATAATTTCATTGGATTTGGAACACATTTACAAACATGTGGTTAGTCTTTTCACATAAGAGAATCAAGTACAATTATGTATCAAAGTACAATTATACTGATTCTCAAGATTTTAAGCCAGAGTTAATTATATGAAAAGGAGTTTAAATGGGCTTTCAGTGACAGGATTTTAAAGCTAAAAATTGTGTTTATTTTGAATTCTATTTTGTTAGGTCTCTAAAAGGATACTAAGTATGCTGCTACTTCTTAAACCTGTAACCTGTATGACCGTTTGGAAATAGAACTAAAGAATGTTCTAGACCAAACTGTATTATGGGTACCACTTGAAATCTTTTCTGAACTAAGGGATTAGTTGTAGCATTAGGTAGTAATTAATTTGTTCTCTTAGCATTTAGAATGTTCTGTGTCTTCTATTTCTAAAATGATTTTCCCAAGATTATTCATAGATGATGAAGACTTTTTCTTTTAGAATAATGGCACCAAATATGATCCTCTGAGTAACAATGTCTTCCCTGTTGGAACTGTGAAGACACAGTTTTCTCTCATAAACACCTAGCAGTGTCTCCAAATGACTAATGATAACTCTAGTTAGAACTTATGTTCTGGCAGTACCTGTGACTTACAGCTTAACCAAGAATGTAATTTTTCAAAGGTATCCTATTGTCCTGACATTAAAAACCTGTTTCCATTATAAAGATTTGCAAAACTTGTGGCAGAGATCTTTTAATGTGTTTTTTCCCCCCGTCATATTCTCAGAAATGCTGATGCTGTACTGTTAATATAGACATTGACTTCCATGTTGCCAGCCCTGGACTGTGTGCAAAAGAAATGTTAGTTGTTAGATGCCGTGGAGTTGGCTCTGAGTCACAGCAATCCCGTGACCAGCAAAACAGAACGCCCAATCCTGCTCTGTTTCAGGCCATTATTGCAGCCACTGTGTCCTTCCGTCTTGTCAGTGGTCTTCCTATTTTTCACTGACCCTTTACTTTACCAAGCATGATGTCCTTCTCCAGGGAAGTAGATACAGTTTTGATTTGTTAACCAGACAACAGTGAATAGTCACATAGAGTTCTTGCTATTTGTAGAGGGAATACATCCCATTAAGCTAATTGCAGTGAAATTGATTCTAGCTCATAGAGACCCTGTAGAGGGTGTCCATAGGTTGTGTAAGTAGTGCCCTAAGCTGCTGATAAAAAGATTAGAACTTAGAATCCACCCAGAGGTGCCTCAGAAGAAACACCTGGTGACCTACTTCTGAAAAATCAGCCATTGAAAGCTCTGTAGAGCACAATTCTGTTCTAATACTCGTGTGGTCATTGTGAGTCGCAATTGACTCCACAGCAACTAGAAAGTAATCAGGACAGTAGTTACAGAGTGTTAGGATAGCATCTTAGTGGTGTACTCACCCAAACCCATTGGTGTCGATTCTGGCTCATAGTGACCCTATAGGACAGAGTAAAACTCCCCTTTATAATTTTCAAGTAGTGGCTGGTGGATTCAAGCTGCTGACCTTTAAACTAGCAGGCTGATGCTTACATACTGCACCACCAGGTCTCCTAAGGATTTCTGCATTTAAAACAGGCTTAAAAAACAAAAGGTCACCCAAGGAAAAGACTGTTTTTAAATGGTCACATGTGGGATCATCTGTAGGAAAAACATCACTTGGGAACTGTGTACGTTCTTTGAGAAAAGGATGATGTTCCTTTAAAACAAGAGTGAATGCAGACCATGAAGGAAAAGATGCTTTTAGGTAGAGACTGGAAACTGAAAAACTCTGCATTTGATGGTGACAGCAGCAGGCACTGAGTAAGGGTGAGTTGAACACACAGGACAGAGTCTGCACACCTCTAGGGGCATACCAAGGCAAATCTAGAAGAATAGAAGGGTTATCTAAGATTGGGAGGGTCTGGGATAATTTTGTAAAGGAATAAGTTAGCTTTCTTGACCTAATGGTTTTCTTTTCATTAGTGACAGCATAAGTGAGTTTCCTATCTATGTGCCAAATTTCCATTTTATCCAATACTGACTGAGCAGAAAGAAAAGAGTAGAAACTGATTTGAAGATCAATAGTACGAAAGTCTAGAAACACTCAAATTACTAAACCAGAAAATATATTCCTAAATTGACTGTTCTGTTGTCAACCCAATTTCCATACACAGTAGTAAAGATTTCACATTATATTACCAATTTGTGCTAGAACCTTTTTTTCAACAGATAGATTTCTGAGATCTGACAATTTGCCCCCTAAATGCAAAGCATTCACCTGTCTGAAACTTACTTCCCATTTATTTACCATTCGGTCGTCTTTGAGAGAGGTATCAGGATCAAAGCTTGATCCTGATCTCCTTTCTGTAGCTGGATTTATCTCTAGGTTACTGTTACTGGGAGGGTCCACAAAAAAGGATTTGTCAAGACAGGGAAGTTTTTTTTTTTTTTTTTTGGCTTTGTTTTGTTTAATAGCGAAGAATCCCAGGCAGTGTATAAATTTGTCTTTGGCTCCACCTTCTGTACTGAGTGAAAATGAACATTGGGTAAAGGAACTGGTAGATCACGTAATAAATACTTCCTTCCACGTTTGTTTGTTTAGTTTCCTTTTTTTTTTTAATGAAACGGCTAATTTTTGTGATCATTTGTGAATATTTATATTCATTCACTCAGTAAATATTTCTTGTGTCTCAGGAACTTTGTTAGACACCCGTGAGGATATTTAAAAGATGTAGTGAAGAAAAAAAATAGTATTGTGGTTGAACATTCACCTTCAGGGTTTATCAACCTGAATTTTGACAAAACAAAATGAAAATGCAAAAAAAAAGAGAACTATTTTTTGTTTAAAGGAACAATTCTTGCGCTCTAGGATTCCACAGTGGGGTGCTATCTGGCATCTACTTGGGAATTATTTTTTATTATTGTTGTTGAGTTGGCTCCAATTCATAGCAACCTGATGTACAACACTGCCAGGTCCCACACGACGCTCACTATCCTTGCTGTGTTGAGCTCTTTCTGGCAGCCACTGTGTCAATCCTTGTTGAGGATCTTCCTGGGTTTTGCCCCCTATATTTCACCGAGTGTGATGTTCTTCTGTATGGTGTCTCCTGAGAACATGGTGAAGGTCTGTGAGATGAGGTTTCTCCATCCTCATTTCTATAGTAATAATAATAATTATAGGAACAAGTGATGGTCTGAAGCTCCGATGACGAGGTAGTCAGGAGCGTCTTATCAGCGGCGTCGTGCGTGTTGCTATGATGCTGAACAGATTTCTGGCGGACTTCCAGATTCAGTCAGACGAGGAGGAAAGACCTGTTGATTTACTTCTGAAAATCATCCAGGGAGTACCCTATGGACCACAATGATCCAGTCTGCAACAGATCAAGGAAGGGATGGAGGACCAGAGAGCACTGTGTTTCTCTTCACGGGGCTGCCGTGAGTCAGGTGCCGACTGCATGGCAACTTGCAATAGTGACTTTATTACTTTTTAAAAAGTTACCAGAGGCAAAGCTGCAAAGCTGAAGGTTTTACATCTGAAACCCTTGATTTTGGATATATGTCAGTTCTGGCTATGTAAAAAGAAGTGTTAACTACGATAATATGGGTGTTTATGAGGGCTGACAATAAAGTTCATGAACTCATCCTAGGAAAAGTGCTACATACATCATTGCTGAATATCACTATGGTCACCTTAGAAGTGCTCCCCTTGGGAAGCAATGCACCAAGGCCAGCACCTAGTCCACCCTTCAAAGCAATTTTGGAAATCCATCTGGAATGGCCATCAGAGCTGTTGTTGTATTACCCTTGATGTCCTGAATGTCATCTAAGTGTCTTCTCTTCAATATTTCCTTTATCTTTGTATAAAGAAAAAAGCCAGATCGGGTGAGTACGGAGGGTATTCCAAACAGTTGTTTACCGGCTAAAAGTTCCTTTGCAGATAACTATATAATTAAGTTTGTGAACTTGCCACCACACCACCATGCCAGCATGCACAGTGGCCATCCCAGAAAGAGTTCCAGAACTGCTTTGGATGGTGGACTAGGACCTGGAATTGGTATAGCTTCCCAAGGATAGTACTTTAAAGGTAACCATAGTGATATTCAGCAGTGAAGTATGTAGAAGTCAGAACAATTGAGTTCGTGGACTTAATTGTCAGACCTCGTATATTGACTGTCTAAGTAAGATGTTGACTGTGTTAAAATGAGAAAGTATTTTAACATTTTTATTTTAAGGCAGATAAATTGAACATTATTTATGATCCATCAGCAGATTAGGTATCTCTTCAGCTTGATCAGTAGCTGTCATTTTGGGTGTGGCATTGTGCTAGATGATGTGGAATGTGGAGAACACAGGGCATTTTATCAACAGAAGTGAGTCCTTAAATGTGCAACATTTTTACAACTTTAACCAAGAATGTGGAAAAAATGTATAGTTAAAGTAACTAATGTATGAGTAAAACTATTTACATGCTTGTTGAGTTTATACCAAAGAGAAAAAAAAGAAGACTTAGTATTGCTACAAAAGTCGGCTGAGATAAAAATTCCCAAATGAAATATTTACATGCTTGGTTATAGCACCACTTACCAAAGCTGTTAAAATGCCTTTCTGTTGTATGTCTAAATCTATGTTGGTACTCAGAAAGGCAGTGCCTATGGCCATTTTTATACAGCACGTGACCTTTATGGACAGCACTAAAGGTAACAGAATTTTTATTTAGGATAGCATGAAATAACACGATTATCTGCGGGAAATTATGTATCGTGGTAACGGTAAGTTGCATGTGTATTAAAAATATTCTATCCCGCATAGCTCTAATAATGATAATTAAAAACTAAACAAAACCATTAGACCTTTGAGAGTCTCAGTTTGCTTATTAGTTATAAAAACTAAAAAACAAACAAACAAAAAAACTGCCATCAACTTGGTTCCATCTCAGAGCCACCCTATAGAACAGAGTAGAACTGCTCCTGAGAGTTTCCAAGAAGCACCTGACTGGGTTAGAACTGCTAACCTTTTGTGTAGCAGACATAACACTTAACCACTATACCACTATGGTTTCCATAATTAGTTTTTAGCTACTAGAAATGAATAGTACTTTACTGACAGATTATTTCTAATACAAGAGATCCAATATTGTTGTAGCAGACTTGATATTTTAGAGAGATTCAGGTACCTTAAATGTCTTCAGTTTAAAGTTCGTCTGTGTTCAGTCTTGTTAGTTGCCATCAAGTCTTTTCCCACTGGCGGTTACTCTGCGTGTGGAGAGGAGAACTGCTCCATGGGGTTTTCAAGGCTGCCACCTCTCAGAAGCAGACTGCCAAGGCTGTCTTCCAAGGTGCCTCCAGGTGGGTTCAAACTGCCCATCTTTTGGTCTAGTAGTTGAACTCTTAACTATTTGGGCCCTCCAGGGACCTCTGTTCAATCTTAATAGATTACTTGAATCCTGCATCACTCAAAAATCTGGTTTATTCAAACCCAGTGTGATTTTCTTAATGTCTCACAGTTGACTCTCCCTTCCCGGAGGGCCCTTACTTGCCTTCTGAATTCTCCTGACAATCCTGTTTCATAGATCCCACATCTTGATAAGAAGACAGATGTTGGAAAGTTCAGATGACTTCTTAATCTCTTGGAGATTCATGGGGTGTTGGCTGGATTCCTTCCACAGCTAGTGTACCATCAGTAATTCTTGAACCTGTTTTATTTTCTTTTCTGTAGAAAATATTAGCAGATTTTAAATATTAAAATATAAGATACTAAAATGTGGAAAATGAAAGAAATCTAGTTTTGACTATAAATCATGATGGTTGTTCTCTCTCTGTCTCTTTCTTTTTAATAAATATGAAGGGTGAATAGAGACCATGCATACAGCTTAGTAATGTGACTCTTGGTATATGGATGTCAGTGTTGAGGCTTTCAGTAATTGGCCTTCTGTGAAACAGTTGACCACTGGGGAAAAGACCGTCAGGTTGGGAACAGGCCTATTGATTTCATCCATCCATAAAAGGACAGTCGGATCCGACTTAACAGCACTTGGCATAGTGTGTTTAAACTAAATTCTAAAATATAACCAGCTTTAATAGCACCCTTTAATAAATTGACCACTAAACCACACAAAACATAAAATTAATCTTCACTTCAGACCTGCAAGGAAGACTGTTATTTTGGATTTAGATGCAAGAAACAAACACGAAAAGCCCATTATTTCTTCTAATATTTTTGTGGCTTTAAATTGAGGCCATCCTGATGAAATAGGCCTCCCAGAGGCTAAGTCAGATTCACTTCCATTTTTTTGAGACTTCCATTTAATTTAAAAACGAACACACATGAAAAACCAGAATATAAAGTGCTTGGGACATTTAAATATTTATATTAAGTAGTTAACAATTTTAAACCCTGGTGGCGTAGTGGTTAAGTGCTGTGACTGCTAACGAAAAGGTCAGCCGTCTGAATCTACCAGGTGCTCCTTGGAAGCTCCACGGAATAGTTCTGCTGTGTCCTGTAGGGTTGCTGTGAGTCAGAATCAATTCAGTGGCGGTAGGTTTCGTCTGGTCAGTTAACAATTTTAATACAAAGTACTACAAAGTTGTATCATTTTTCTTCTTATAAGATAACTTACAAGATTTGTTAAAAATAATGTAAAATTACCTTATAGTTCATCAGACAACTTGGTGAAACAGTGGTTAAGAGCTCAGGCTACTAACCAAAAGGTTGACAGTTTCAATTCATCAGGAGCTTTTTGGAAACCCTATGGGGCAGTTCTGCTCTGTCCTATAGGGTCACTGTGAGTTGGAACTGGCTCAGTGACAAGGAGTTAGGGTAAGTTTTTGATACTATGATATTTAAAATTCTTTGACGATGATGATATTTTCAAATTCTCGGTTGATCTTCTAACTATGTAATAAAGGGGCTAGAGGTGCAGTTGTTAAGGCACTTAGCTGTTAACTGAAAGTCTGGCTGTTCAGACCCAGCCAGCAGCTCTGAGGGAGAAAGACCTGCCGATATGCTCCTGCAGAGATTTCAACCTAAGAAACCCTATTGGGCAGTTATTGAGGGAACTCTGTCCCTGAAATTCAGGGAGGTCGACTTTTCCAATGATCAGACCTGCCATCAGCTGAAAACAGTCTGGTAGGACCCACCTGATGTAACCATAAATAACTTTAAGCCTGTCTTCCCCACCCTCCTAATTGAAAGCTCTTCCCTGATCAAAATCTTGACGGTAAACAAACCTTAGCCTTTCCCCTTGTAATCAACACTTCTTCCTTATTCAGACCCTAAGTCCCTTAAGCAGAATTTCTTGCTACCCTCTTTCTTTCTTTATCAAACCACAACCCCCCACCCCCGTGCCCCACATTACCTCACTGAAAGTTTAAAACTGTAACAAACCTGCCCTACTAGGGAGAAGTGGGCTGAGCCACTCAGCTCAGATCGTACTCCCTTTCTCTTCCAAGAAGCTTCGCTGGACCTTTGGACTAGTGTGTCTCTGCCTCTGTTTTGGACCACCCGCTCCCCACCAGTTATTTATACTCTATCCTATAGATTTGCTATGAGTTGGAATCAACTCAGTGGTGTACAGTACCATGTGTAACCTTATTTGAAAATGATGTCAAAATGCCACGTTTGAGGACCTTCCTGAATTGGAGACCAAGGTTGAATGGCCTTCCTGATAATGGTATCTCTTGTTCTCTGGGCTCTGGGAGTAAAAGGATCTGGATTCTAGGCTACAAGTTGAAATTCCCCTTTTCCCTCTGACTTGCTATACACTTCGGCTTTTGATAACTCCATCTTTATCTCTTTCTTTTATAGCAGTTTTTTTTAATTGTAACATACCTGCAGAAAAGGGAACATATTCTAAGTGTGGTTGGAAGAATGTTTTGCAGCTTAAATATCCTTGTTCAGCTGGCATGTACATCAAGAAGCAGAGTATTAAATTATTGCCAACTTAATACTCCTCCTACATCTTCTTCATTGCCTTGTCCAGAAGGTTAACTGCTCTTCTGGTTATAACACCGTAGAGTAGTTTTTCCTGTCATTTTTTTCTTTCCCTCCTTTAATTAAATTGAACCTTAAAGAATATACTCTTACAGTATGTTTCTAGCATCTTTTATTTTAATCCATATTGTTGTAGGCAGTTGATCACTGTTACTGTTCTATGATACATCCTTGTGTCAATATATCACAATTTATTCATCTTTTCTACTGTTGATAGGCTTTTGGGTAGTTTCAGTTTGCATATTTTATGAATAATAATGTGAACATTCAGGTACAGGTTTTATATTGATTTGTAGGGATTCTTCATATATTCTGGCTACAAGTATTTTCTCAGATACATGTATCTTCCTCTGGGTTGCATTTCTACTTTCTTAATGGTTTCTTTTAATAAAGAAGTTTGTACATTTAAGATAATTTAAATGGTCACATTTATCTCTTTATTGTTAGCACTTCTTATAATCTGTTTTGATAAATAAGATCTCTATTATACAAACTCATAAAAAGGTTTACACAGGTTGCTATGAAGTGGAGAGGTGAGGAGGAAACATGAAACAGACAACAGATAAATAGTAACTTTGGTGATGGATCAGACAGTACACAGTACTGGGGAGGTTAGCACAACGTCACTAAGGTGAGGCTGTGGAAGTTTCATAGGTACACCCACATTCCCTGAGGGACCAAATTACTGGAGTGAGGGCTGTGAGGACCATGGTCGTGGGGACACCTGGCTCCATGGACATAACGGAGTTTATAAAGAAAATGTTCCACATCTTTGATAAGTAGCGTCTGGGGTCTTAAAAGCTTGTGCGCGGCTATGAAAGATACTCTACTGATTCTACTCTGTCTGGAGCAAGGGAGAATGAAAAACAATCAAAGACACCAGGAAAAGTTTAGTCCAAAGGACTAATGGACTGCAACTACCACAGTATCTACGGGACTGAGCCTAGCACAGCTAACTGATGCCGAGCTACTGCCACCAACTGCTCGGATAGGAATCACACTAAAGCGTTCTGGACAGAGCTGGAGAAAAACACAGAACAAAATTTGAAACTTACTGCTCTGAGAGAGACTACAGAAATGGCAAGAGTATGGCCTCCAGGCACAATTTTAACTCAGTACTGAAGTTACTCCTGAGACTCAGTCTTCAGCCAAAGACTAGACAGTTCCAGAAAAGAAAGCGAGGCTGAAGGGGTACACCAGGTCAGGGGCATGGAGGTGAAGGCAGGAGGGGACAGGGAAGCTGGTAATGGGGGGACCACGTTTAAGGTGGGTGAGGAAACTCTGTCTCTGAAATTCAGGGAGGTCACTGAGAGGACACTGTCCTAGGGAGGTTGTCTTATCCAGTGATCAGACTTGCCATGAGCTGAAAACAGCATGGTAGGCCTCACCTGGTATAACCATAAATAACTTGAAGCCTGTCTTCCCCACCCTCCTAATTGAAAGCTCTTCTCTTATCAAAATCTTGACCATAAACACACCTTAGCCCTTCCCCTTCTAATCAACTCTTCTTCCTTATTAAGATCATTGTCACAGAAACTTTAAAACTATAAAAAAAAAGTTGCCCTACTGGCGGGGGAGGGGGCAGACCACTCAGCTCAGACCCGGCTCTCTTTCTCTTCCAATAAACTTCGCTGGACCCTTACACTGGGTGTCTCTACCTCTGTTTCAGGCCACCGTCTCCCCAACAGTGGGGAGAGTATTAACATGTGGGGTTAGAAACTAAACTACTAAACAACATGTGTACTAACTGTTTAATGAGAAACTAATTTACTTTGTAAACCATCTAAAGTACAAGAACAACAACAAAAGAACTTTAACTTTTGTTGTTGTAGGCTGTCCTTAAGTAGATACCAACTCATAGCAACTCAGGTGACAGAGTAGAATTATTCTTGGGTTTTCTTCACTGCAATCTTGATGAAAGCAGATAGCGCTGTCTTTCTGCCGCTGAATTGTTGAGTGGATTCAAATGGCCAACCTTTGGTTAGCAGCTGTGCACGTAACTCCTGGGCCACCAGGGCTCTAACCAAAATCAAGAATATATTCTCGTTACATTTTCTCTAAAAGCTTTTATTTTATCTTGTACATTTTGATCTGAAATAGTGATGAAACTGATGTGTTGATGTATGGTAAAAGTAGGGGTCAAGATACATTTTGGTCTATAGAGAAATTCAGTTGACCCAGCATCATTTATTAAAAAAGATCATCCTTATCACATCACACTGAAATGTTATCTTGGTCACAAATTGGGTGGCTGTATATGTGTGGGTCTGTTTATGAACTTTCTATGCTATCCTGGTGGTCATTTTTTTTATCCTGCCACCAATAACATACCCTCTTAACTTCTGTACCTTTATAATAACCTTGCTATATTGTTATATAAGTCTTCCACCTTTCATCTTCTTCACAGTTGTTCTGGCCATATTTGGCCCTGTATTTCCATATGATATTTAAAAATTACCTTTTCAGTTTTCACGCACAAAAGGAGAAATAAGAGGAAAAAAAAAACTGCTGGGATTTTAATTAGGATGACACTGAATCTGTAGGCTTATCTGAGAGGAGAACTGATGTCTTTACTGAATTTTCTGATCTGTGAGTATGGTGTATATCTCCACTTACATAGGTATTAAAAAATTTCCTTTGTAATATTGGTGTTTTTTTTAAATGTGTACATCTTCCATTAAGTGTTTTTATTGTTTTTTGATATCTTGTAAATAAAATTGTTGTTGATGTTATATTCAAAAATTTTCACTGCTAGTATATAGAGATACAATTGATTGTTGTATGTAGACTTTGTATCCTGTGACCTTGTTAAATTCATCATTAGTAGTAGTAGCTACTTTGAAGATTCCTTAGGGTTTGTGTGTGTGCATGTATATATATACATATATATGTATATGTATGTATATATGTGTATGTGGTTTGTGTGTGTGTATGTATATATATACATATGTAGATACACATACACATATATACATACATATACATATATATGTATATATATACATGCACACACACAAACTCTAAGGAATATATATACATACATACACACATATATACACACATATTATGTCTGTATATAGGTATATATAAATACATACACGCACACATATATACACACATATTATGTATGTATATAGGTATATATATATATACATACACACACATATATATACACATATTATGTTGCTGTCAAACAGAGTTTTACTTCTCTTTCTAATTCCTATGCCTTTTACTTGTTGCATTGGCTGGTATTTCTAGTATAATACTAAATGTAAATAATAAGAGAAGAAGTCCTTTTTCCTGATCTGCGATAAAAGGCATTGATCCTCGCTGTTGTTATTATATTCATTGTGGACTTTTTATTGTTGCTTTTCAGAAGGATGAACTTTTCTTTTATTCCTGGTTTGAGTTTCATCAGAATAAAATTTATGTTTTGTAAAATGCTTTTCTGCCTCTGTATAGATTACCTTGTAATTTTTCTTGTTTAGTTTGTTGATATGATGAAACTGTTTTTGTGTATTGTGTGTGACATTGGTCCTGCTTCAAATCCAGTTTTCCTAGTATTGTTTATTTAAGAGAGTCTTCTTTTACCATCTAATGACCTTACCACTATCGTCAAATATCAGTTAACCATTGGTGCATAGGTTTATTTTTAGACTCTCAGTTCTATTCTGTTGGCCTGTGTGTCTGTTGTGATACCAATACCTTACTGTTTTGATTAGTGTAACTGTGTAGTATGTTTTAAAACTAGGAAGTATTAGTTCTCTTTATTTTTCTCTTTCAACATTGCTTTAGTTAGGCAGGGCCTCAGGCTATTACATATATAGTTGAAAATGAGTTTTTCTTTTTCTGTAAAGAAGGAAGTTCGAATTTTGATCAGGATTGTATTGAATATGTAGATTGTTTGGTAGTATTGACCTGTTAACAATATTAGATCTTCCAATCCATGAATGGGGAACATCTTTCCATTTATTTAAGTCATCTTTATTATCTAGCAGCTGTGCTTTATGGTTTTCATTGCATAAGCTCTTCATGTTCCTTATTTTCTTTAGTCCTAGATGTTTTATTCTCTTAGATACTATTGTAAATTTAATTGTTTCCCTAATTTCCCTTTTAGATTTCTCATTGGTGGTATATAGAAATCCAAATGATTTTTGTGTGTTGACCTTGTTCACTGCAACTATGCTAAATTCTTCTATTAGCTGTAGAAATTTTCTTGTGAACTAAGGGTATCTATATATTGGATCATGTCAGCTAAGAATAGAGATAATTTTACTTCTTTAATCTGAATACTTTTTATTTATTGTTTTCTTGTTTTAATTCCTCTGGCTAGGACTTAAAATACAATATTGTATAAATATGGCAAGAGCGGGTACTCTTGTCTTGTTCCTGATTTCACGGGGAAAGGGCTGTTTCTCCATCAAGTATAATGCTGTCTGCTGGCTTTTCATCTATTCCCTGAATCATACTGAGGAATTTCCCTTCTGTTCCAGTCTTCTTTAGGATTTTCATCCAGAAAGAATGCTAGATTTTATTAAATGTTTTTTTTCTGCATGCACAGAGATGAACATGTCATTCTTTGTCTTTTTTCTGTTGCTGTGATGTATTATGTTGATTAATGTTCTAAGGCTGAACCATCTCTACATTCTTAGAATAAACCTCATTTGGTCACAGTGTATGACTTCTTTAACATATTGTTGGGTTCTCTTAGTATTTTGTTGAGGATTTTTATATCCATATTTATAAGTTATACTGGCCTATTATTTTCTTGTATGTTTTTGTCTGGCTTTGGTATCAGGGCTATGCTTGCTTTATAGAATGAATTAGGAAGTATTCTTTCCTTCTCTATCTTTGAAATAGTTTAAACTGAATAGGTGTTAATTTTTCTCCAAATGTTTGGTAGAATTCTCCAACAAAGTCATCTGGTTCAAGACATTTTATTGTTAGTTTTGGAAGATTTCTGAACACTGTTTCTGTTTCTTTACCTGTTATGGGTCTGTTGAGACTTCCCATTACCTCTGAGATCAGTTTGGGTAGGTTGTGAGCTTCTAAGAAATTGGCCATTTCATCTAGGTTATCCAGTTTGTTGTATAATTGTTCATAGTATTTTATCATAATTCTCTTTATTTCATAATATTCTGTTAGGTCAGTTGTACTGTCCCTTCTTTCATTACTTATTTTAATTATTTGCTTCTTTTTCTCTATTTTTCTTTATCAGTCTTGCTAAAGGTGTATCTTTTTGTTATCTTTTTGAAAAATCATCTCCCAGTTTTATTGATTTGCTCTATTATTTTTCTGCTTTCAGTTGTGTTTGTTTCTGCTCTAATTGTTTGTAATTTCTTGTTTTCTGGTAGATTTAGGTGTAATAAGCTCTTCTTTTTCTAGTTTCTGTAGCTGTCAAGTTAGGCGATTGATTTGAAATCTTCTTTTTTCATGTAGGTATTTATGGCTATAGGTTTCATCTGTATCCCATACATTTTGGTAGGTTGTACTTTCATTTGCGTTTCACTCTAAGAAATTTGTGACTTTCTTTTGACTTCTTCCTTGACTGATTGGTAGTTTAGTAGTGTGTCAGTTACTTTCTCTGTGTCTGTGTATTTTCCAATTCTCCTTCTTCCTGTTACTGATTTCCAGCTTTACTTTGTTATGGTCAGAAAAAAGAACTTTATATGATTTCAGTCTTTTACAGTTTAGCAAGACTTGCTTTGTGACCCAACATGTGATCTGTCCCAGAGAATGATCCATGTGCACTAGACCAGAATAGATACTGTCCTGTTGTTGAGTGGAGGTTCTGTATACATGTCTGGTAAGTCTAGTTGGTTTATAGTGTCATTCAGATCCTCTGTTTCCTTGTTGATCTTCTTTTTAAATGTTATATCCAGTACTGAAAGGGGTATGTTCAGTCCTCCAACTGTTATTGTAGAAGTATCTATTGCTTCCTTCAACTCTATCAGTATATGCTTTATATATTGGTGTGCTCTGATGTTGCCATCCTCTTGATTAATTGACCTTTTATCACTATATAATGTCTGTCTTTATCTCTTCTAACAGATTTTGTCTTGAAGTCCGCTTTGTCTGACATTAAGATTGTCACCTGTTATAGCTTGAATTGTGTATTTCCTAAATGCGCATTAACTTGCTTAGGCCAAAATTCCCAAATATTGTGTGGTTGTCTACCACTTTGTGATGTTATATGATTATCCTTTGTGTAGTAAATCTGAACCTCTGTGACATTAATGGGAAACCCTGGTGGCATAGTGATTAAGTGCTATGGCTGCCAACCAAAAGGCTGGCAGTTCAAATCCACCAGGCACTCCTGCAAAGCTCTGTTGGGCAGTTCTCTTGTGTCCTATAGGGTTGCTATGAGTCAGCATCAACTTGATCACACTGTTTTTTGTTTTTTTTATGACAATAATGAGTCAGGATTACAAGCAGTTACTTTGAATCTGGGCTGAAACCACAGGACCAGGGTGTATCTTGAATCAGTTGCTTTTGAGATATAAGAGAATTGAGCAGTGGGTAGAAGGTCCCTTGTTGCTATAACCACCAAGCAAGAATAGGTAGGAGCAGTGAGTGTCCTTTGGACCAGGGACTCTTCCATTGAGAAGCACCTAGATCAAGGGGAGATTGGTGACTAGGACCTTTCCCCAGAGGCAACAATGAGAATAGGCTTTTCCTTGGAGCTGGCACCCTGAATTGAGACTTTCAGACCATTCAACTGTGAGAGAATAAACTTCTTTGTGTTCAAGCCATTTGCCTGTGGTCTTTCTATTACAGAAGCATTATGTAACTAAGACACCACCACAACTCTCTTTTGATTATTATTTGCATGAAATATTTGTTTCCATCTTTTACTCTCAACTTATTTGTGTCCTTGGGTCTAAGGTATGTCTTTTATAAGCAGCATATATCGAGATCCTATATATATATTTTCCCCTATCTATTCTGCTACTTTTTTTGATTGGAGTATTTAGTCTACTTACATTCAGTGTTTTATTACTAATAATAAAGGACTTACTTTTGCCATTTGTGTGTGTGTGTGTCTTAAGCTTATTTGTCTTTTACCACTGCTTGCTTTTGTGTTTTGTTGGCTTATTGTAGTAAGTCATTTTGGTTCCCTTTTCTTTTCCATTTTTGAATGTTTTCTAGATATTTTCTTTGTGGTGACCATGAATATCTTATTTACTAGTTTGTGCTCATAACATTCTAGGATAAGTTGGTACCAACTTGAATTACATTCAAGAAGTTTCTTCTATCCTCGTTTGCTGTTATCGTTAATAATGTCTTACAATTTCGTGTGCCCTGTCAGAATAATTGTTTCTTTCATTTTTATATATTTACTATTAAAAACCATGAAAGACAACACAATTAGAATTACCAAGTTTAACTACATTATTAGTAGTCCTTATGCTTACACATGCATTTCCTTTTAGTAGGGATCTTTCTTTTTTTATATAGCTTTTAATTACTTTCTGGTCTTTTTTTCTGTCTTTAGTGCTTCGGTCAGTCTGGTGGATATGAACTGTCATGGGTTGAATTATGTGCCCCAAAACTGTATGTATGGATTTGACTTGTCTGGGAGTCCTAATATGGTGCCATTCCTCCCATGTGTTGTGAATACTGCCTCTGTAATAATTGATGGAGAATGGGCAACAGTTGTTTTAGTGAGGCAGGACTCAAGCTACAAGCTTGTAGGAGATAAGGGGGAGAAATGAGCAGAGGAAATTGGGAACTTCATACCCTCAAGAAAGCAAAATATGTCCTTTGGACTTGAGGTTCCTGTGCCGAGATGCTCTCCTTGGATTTGGACTCAGCCTACTGGACTGTGGTAACTTCTTTTATTGAGTGCATTTGTAACTTGTAAGTGGATTTGTGGCTCACTGGACTGTGACAATAGAAGTTTCTCTTCACGAAGCCTTCCACTCGTGGCATTTTCTGTTGGAGCAGTACCAGGTGACTAAGACATGAACTCTTAGCTTCTGTGTATCTAGGAATATTTTAATTCCATTCTCATTCTTGAAGGATAGTTTCACTGAGTATAGCGTTCTCCTTTCACAGCTTTGTTGTTTTATTTTGTTCCTTTGAGCACTTTAATGATATCATTGCATTGTCTCTGGCCCCCAGTGTTTCCTGGGAGAAACTGACCTTTAGTTTTATGGAGGACCCTTTGTGTGTGTGTGTGTGTGTGTGTACTTCTCCCCCACCTTCTCTCCCAGTTTCAGCATTCTCCCTTTATCTTTACTTTTTGAGAGCCTGACTATGATACATCTCGGTATAGATTCCTTTGGGTGTATTCTACTTGAGGTTTTTTTGGGCTTCTTCAATTTGTAGCTTCATGTCCTTCATTAGATTAGGGAAATTTTCTGTCTCTATTTCTTCAGTACTTTTCTTACTTTCTTTCTCTCTTTGATGTCCACAATTTCTTATTATCTCATAAATTCATTAAACTATACTCAGTCTTCTTTACCTTCTGTTCTTACTACTCTACAGTATCTGCAATTTTACCTATTTTATGCTCTAATTTGCAGATTCTTTCTTCTGCCTGATTAAATCTGTTGGTAAATGCTTTTATTATGTTTCTTGTTTCAGCCATCATCCTTCTTAGTTGTAACATCTCTTTTTTTAGATTCTTAATTTGTTCTTATGTTGTTTGCCGTATTTCTTCTAGATCTGTCTGCATTTTCTGTCAGGTGTTTATGTTTAATGTTATTCTTCCATTTTTTTTTCTTTTATTATTTGGTCATCTTTAGATGCACCTTCATTCTCTTCGTCATGTTCATTTGAATGGATCATTGTGTCTCTGTTCTTTGTATGTCTTAGGATTTTTTTTTGTGGCGTTGGAATGTTTGAGGGTGTTATCTTCCTCAGTTGTCCCCAGTAGTTGGTGGTTTTCCCCACACTACTTTCTGCAAAAAGCCCTTAGGTGTGCAGAACGTTATGCCTTTGCTTACTGTTTCCTCTACTTTTCTGTAACAACTCCTTTATTTCTCTGGTTCAATTAGAATTTGAAAATTCCAGATCCCAGTTTTCAACTTGCAGTCTTGCTCTAACACACCAGAAAACATGCAGTGATCAATCTGTCCCTCAGGTGCCACTGCTGCTCAGGCAAGATGCTGTGTACTAATTCATGTGTTCACCAGGGGGCGCAGTACTCCCTCTGATAATTACCTCATTTCCTTCTCTTTTTTGGTATGACTTTTTTAGTCAGAAAAGCTCCACCCAGTGAACCCCCCAGTTAGGACTGGGCATTGCCGTCTGGTTTTACCTGACGCCTGCTTGCCTATTCTCTATGGGGCTGTTTCCGTATGAACTGGCTTTCGGGGGAAGCAGAAGCAGATTTTCATCTGTTGCGGAAGGAAGAAAGGTACTTATCAGAAGAACCTCCAAGAGCTCTGTCTTGTTGGTTTCAGAGCTTCGGTGGCCCTGTGATGGCTGTAGGGGGGCAGTTTCCTCTCAGTTGAGTCTCCTCCTGGCTCTACTATGAGGACCCTTTTGTAGGAGTCTGAGTCCGTCCAGCAGCTGACAGTCACTGGGTAGGGGAGGGTTTGTCATGCTCTAGTGGACTCCCAGGAAGGTCCTGGATTAGCGCTGTCACAGCCTGCTCTGTAGCAGTTGGCTGTGCGTGTAGCCTCCATCTGAGATGCCCACTCCTAGCACACAGCAGCCGTGGCAATCCCCAGCGCCAATCAGAAGGACTAGCAGACAGACCCAGTTGACTCTCAGAGAAGTCTATCCTGTTCCTTTCAGAGAACTGAACTATACGGTGCCTAGGGAGGTAAACAGAATGCTGATTATGTCAGCAGACACCCCTCTAAAGGCCTTGTGTAGCAGTTTGCAACACCCTGGCAACCAGCAGTTATCAAGTGGGGAAAGGGATGTCACAGGCCTGTCGGATCCCGGGGAGGCCTGCCTTGTTGCTGCCTGTGCCGCCCCAGCCCCAGCCGATTGGAGGCTGGGAATGCAGTCTCCGCTCAAGATGCCTGTTTCCTAGCACGCAGGAGCCCCAGACAGTAGTCCTCAGAGCCACCTGGAAGTGGGAGAAGACTAAACTGACCCCCAGAGAGGTTTGTCTGTTGGTTTCAGAGACCTGAGCAACGAGGTGTCCAGAGAGGCAAGCAGAGAGCTGACTATGGATACATACCCCACTCCAGGAGCCTCTGTAGCTATTTGCTGCAGGCTTTCAGGTGATAGTGTCCCAGTAGGGGAGGCGTTGTCATGCTGCAAATGGAATCCCAGGGAGGTCTGTTTTGTTGCTATCAGGGCTCCCCACATAGTATGTTGACTGACTGTAGTTATAGATACATTCTTCCAAGTACACAGCATACTCAGTTAGCTGACAAGAAAAGGGAGCAGGCCAATCCAAACTGACTCCCCAGGGGGTCTGTCCTGTTGTTTTCAAAAGCCTGGGCTGGCAGGGAAACAGGTAAATTGCTGACCCTGAGAACAGACTCCACTGGAGGGGTTCATTTGTAACACTTCCTGGTAGGCTTACAGCCAGCAGTGTCCAGGTGGAGAATGCGCTGGCACCTTCCAGACGGGCTTGTGGGAAGCCTGCCTTGGCAGATCTGAGAGCAGAAGCTCCCAGCCGTGTCTCTTTGTACAGGCCTGGGGTGCTGTGGTTAGACAGGGAAACAGTTCATTTCTCTAGGGCCACTTTTCCACTTCACAGCAGCCTGTGTGGCTATGAGGGGCAGGGACCTGGGAGAAATGGTTTTCCTACTATATACAACTCCTTGCTGGTTTATTTTTGCCTGTCTGCATTTGTATGTTGCTTTCCTCTGCTTTTTGACTCAGAATCCCTCAAAGCTGAGTACTATTTCCTTGTTGTATTAGTGGGGGAGTGTAAGAACAATGGTCTGTTTACACTACTGTAAGACAAAAAAAACAAACTTGCTGCACTCGAGTTGATTCCCACTCGTAACAACCCTATAGGACAGGGTAGAACTGTCCCATAAAGTTTCCAAGGACAGGCTGGTGGATTCAAACTGCTGACCGTTTAGTTAGCAGCTGTGACACTTAACCACTATACCATTGGGGTTTACACCACTGTCTTCCCCAAACCCCCTTGGTCAATACGTCCTTAATCCTTTTTTTCCCTGTTAAAGTCTCTCTTTTGTACTCATCTGGGACCATTATGTATGCAGAACTATTTGCTGTTATTTAATAGGTCCCCTGATGCTTTGTTCATCTCTTTGTATCTTTTGTATTTTATATTTTCTTTTGATCTATCTTTAAATTCATGTACATATTTTTTCCACTGTCATCTTTATTCTGCTGTTAAGTCCATCTATTTGTAACCTTTTCTTGGACATTGTATTTTTTAGGTCAGAATTTCTGTCTTTGGGTCTCGTAACATTATTATTTCTGTGCTGATGCTTCCTATGTTTTTGTTCAACACTTCAAAACGTTGAATTTTTAGTTCCAGCATATGGGTTGTGTCAGGATTGCTCTTTGTTTATTTTCTTTTCTATTGGTAATGTATTCCCTTGTTTCACATGTTGAACAGTTTTGAATTATACCCTAAGAATTATAAATGTTATCAAGTACTGTTATTTTTCTCTAATGATTATTATTTCCTTTGTTTTAGCAGCCAATTGTCTTGCTGAATTTTGGGTAGGGTAAAATTATTTTACAGCTGGGCTAGGATAGCTCTATGCTTTTCTCCTTGAATATCTGGAATCTGGCACCTTATATTGGCCAAGACAAGGATATTGGACTAACTAGTGATTTGTAATGTGCTGTCTTAAGTTCAAAACTTCCCCGGATGCACCCAAAAGCTGGTTTGCTTATTGATAAATTATCTTGGTATGACCAGCTAAACTCCCTGGTTTTGTTTTTATATCCAAAAGACTGTAAAAGAAGCTGCTGGAAACTTAAGGGCAGGTCTCCTGAAACCAAGATTTATCACAGAAATCTTGGCAGTTCAATCCCTGGATGAATATAACAGACCCTGGGGAATGGTGTTTGGAAGTCTCACAGACTCTCAGTGCTTTCCTGAACCTTCTCTCTCCAGCTGTGCTAGATCATTTTCCTTTAATAAAAATCTTAACATGAGCACAGTCTGTAGAGTCTTGTAAGTTCTTTCTGTTATCTGACTTGTTCTAATCCTTGCAGAATTGGAAAGTCTGCTTGTATGACAGATTAATCTCTGTTAAGATCTATTACCCCTGACTGCTAGGCTTTATGTCTGCTTCATGCATGTGTGTAACTAAGGAGTCAGTCAGGGATGTGGGAAGGTGGATTTTGAGGATTGCTTTTCAGGCTCTTTTTCTTTCAGAGTTCACCTACTCTCTTCAATCGCCAGTTTCCTGAGCTTCAGTTTTCTGATTCCCCCAGGCATTTGCCACCGTCGACCCTGCACCGCACCTCCAGCACCAACGACACTTGGCCCCTGATTAAAAGTTACCAAAAAAATAAGGACTTGATTCATAAAATCCCACTCTTCTGAGCAAATCACTCCACCAGCATCTATCTTTCTTTGTTTACTTTCAAGTGCCCACAGATATCTAGTGTTTGTGTTAAGTCCAGACTTTATGGTGGTTTTCTGTGGGGAGTCAGTCTGCTTTGATCTTACTCTATCATTACTGGAAGTAGAACGTCTGCCATGAGATTTTTAAAATATTACCTTTTTTTTTTTCATAGAAATAGTTAAAAAGAAAACAACAAGACAAAAAAAAAAAATACATTTCATCAAGGCATACAAAATCTATTGCCAGCCATGGCTAATGGGATGTCTCAGAACCATAGCACTAAAGTAGGTGTCTTTTTCTGAGAATAGTAATAAAGCTATCTTTCTTTTCAAGAAGAGACTACAAGACAAGGATTAGTCAGAATAACCACTTTAAAAAAATTGAATCAGTTAACTGCTAAGTGTAACTAGGTAGTCTAATGATGTATTTGACTGTCCCATTAAAGCTCTTATATTATGGGATGATAAGTAGGTGCTTAAAAAGAAAGATTGCTGTACATAATATGTGAACATTGAATCCCTTTTTAATCAGGGTTAATCCCTGTGTTAATCAGGGTTAATATACTATCTCATTTAATCTTCAGAATCCTCATAATAACCCAGTGAGGTATTACTTGCCATTTACCAGATGAGAAAACAGGTGTTCTGACAGGTTAAATCATTTGTCCAAAGTCAAATACTTTGGATATCAATTAGTCTAAGATTTCTAAGTTAGGGCTCTTAATTATATAAACCACGTGATTAACTACTGACAGTTGATGCTTATGAGGATGTGTGTATGTGTATGTTTTTAAGTATATGCTTAGTACATTTTTAATTTTTAGTAAGTGATATTCTGGTAGAGGGAAATAAAAGAGCATTATTAAAGAAAAATGCTCCAGCCAGTATTAGCTCTATAAAAGTTTCTCATATATGCTGGGGTTAAATTTATCAGACAATAAATATATTTTGTATGAAGAGTATAAAGAAGCTTATTTTAAACCATTATTACTGACTTCCTCAGTACATGTAGAATAAATTTGTCCTAACTCTGAATAGTATATTTCATGGTGTAGCAGAGTTTTATACTACGAGGAGAGGTTGGCAAATTACCACTCAGTGACCAAATCTGGCCTGCAATCTGTCTTTGTAAGTAAAATTTTATTTTTTCTTCAGTTTTGTTCATACATAAACCAAAAAAGCAAACCCACTACTTTTGAGTCAATTCCAATTCATAGTGACCCTGTAAGACAGAGTAGAACTGTACCACAGAGTGTCCAAGGAGTGCCTGGTGGATTTGAACTGCTGACCTTTTGGTTAGCAGATATAGTACTTAACCATTATGCCACCAGGGTTTCCTGTTGGTACATAGTCTTGATCATTTGTGTATGTACTGTCTATGGCTACTTTCCCACTACAACAGAGGATCTGAATAGCTGCAACCTAGGCAGTGTGGCTTAAGATGTTCAGTCTCTGATTCTCTGCAGAAAAAAATTGCCAAATCCTACCCTGACAGGACCTGCAACATTTTCTAATTTTCCCTTCTCTCCCACCTTCTACTTTCCCATTTTTATTGATGGTATACTGGAGATTGAGAGATGCTCAGTGCATTACATAAATTAATTGTATATCCAGGACTGGAACCCAGGTATCTTTTCCCTTTATTTAGCACTTTAAATCTCTTAAATTTATTTTTCTTAAAGATCATGTTTGTAAAAAGACAAGGGCCTTTGAATGGATTTGGTTCCAGTTTCTAAATCATTTCCCCTGTGGTGAGTTAAGGTCGTAAGCTTGGGAAATACTTCCTGCAAGTTTGTAAACATAAAACCAAATCACAGAGCAACCTGTTTTCGAAGGCTGCAATTTTACCCAAATAACACATGGTTTGGCAGGCTATTATTTAGAAAACCAGTGTGAGTGAATAGAAATAGTTTGTTCATGTCTCATCAGCTTCTCTAAGTTCCCTAGCCTTCATATTTCCTGAAATCTTTGCATGTAGTTGACTTGTTTAAAAGTGGTTGCAGGTCATCACTCTGTTTTCTAAAGTTTTATGATTGATAGTGCAGCATTTCTGACACTTAATAGTCATATATTTTAGAAGAAAAACACTTCCACATTATGTGTCATTCTAATATTATATATGCTTGACTTTGACCTTTATGTTTTCAAACTGTGCAGTCTTATTCTCCACACTGATTGCTTCTAAAGACCAAATCAGGATAAGGGCCAAAGACTTCAAACCTACTGTTTGATTTGTGTGTTGTAAGCTAAACTTTCCTGATAGACACAGACTGTCATTATGGAAAAGCAGACCTTGCTACATTGAAAAAACAAAAAAAAGCTACCATTACAATATTGATCAAAACATTATTTACACAGGCTTTTATTTGTACCCTTGAAATTCCTCCAACTTTCTAGTAGGTGACTTACTCTGAAACAGTGGTGCCACATTTGTGGAATATGATATTTAATTAGTGAATGTATGTGAAATTCAGATGCCTGATATCCATGAGAGGTATACTGAATCTCAATTTGAGGACAGGATTGGTTAGGAATCTGTATTATTGATAGGTATCCAGGTGATTCTGAAGGCGTTTAAGTTCCTTTCCATAGAGAGGAAACTCGTTCTGACAAACTGGAAACCTAGGTTTTAACCCTGGCTTACTAAATTGCTAAATGTGGTCTTCGACAAGTCACTTAAGTACCAAAAAAAAGTATAGGAGCACCTTTATTGCAAGTTTCTATCTCCTTCGATAGTTGTTCTCTCCTACACACTTACAAATACATACGCATGTCCAACATACCTACACACAGATTTTGTTTCTTTATTGAAAAATATAGTGGTTGTCTTCGTCATCAAGTGCTGCTTGAACAGAAGTACAAGTGAATGGCTTCAAAAAGAGAAATTTTATTTTGTCACAGTCCATTAAGTTAAAATTTCGAATTCAGATGTCAGCTCCAGGGGAATGCTTTCTCTGCTGGCTCTGGAGGAAGGTCCTTGTCAGTCTTCCCCTGGACTGTAAGCTTCTGAGGCACAGGGACCCCTGTCCTTTCCAAAGGATGGACTCTGATCCTGGTACTGCCTTCTTGGTGATATGAGGTCCCTAAAACCCTTTGCTAGCTTCCTTATGTTTTAAGAGATTTCCTCAAGGGACAGTACAGTCCCATATATTGAGTCCTGCCCTGCAAACACAACTGCCACCCATCCTCCCTCATTAGCATCATAGGGGCAGGATTTACAGCATAAAGGAACATCACACATATCATAATCATGGCTCAGCCAAACACCACATACACCTTTAAGGGTACACTGTTCAATCCATGACAGCTGTAAAATCAAGAATGAGGTTATCAAGAGGGAGGAGAGGGATTCTTTAATTTTCTCATCTGTGAAATTGGGATGATAATAGTATTCACCTGGGAATTAAGCTAATGGAGATAACAGTATTTACTATAATATCTGTCCCATAAAACACTCAGCAAAAGTTAACATATTAGATTTTTATCGTTATTATAATTATTGTTAGTGTTGATGCAAAAATGACTTAAAAATTTAAATTGGTATAATGGACATGCTATTTGCCTCTGAAACACCAAAATGAAAAAGAGCTGCCCTCATTTTTTCATGCCTTCTTTCCTCCATTAATTAAAGTCATCAGTAGTTGCTGCTTTCCAGTGTCCCCTGTACTTAGGACACAACACTGAATAGTATGTGGTCTCTGGTCTCAAGAGACTTTTAAGTTTTAGAGGAAGATAAAGACCAATAAACCAGCTCATTGTTCCTGTAACTTTCTCCTTTGCAAACGGGCGCAAGCTATGAGGTACCTCTGGGATCATATTATTCGCTAATAAGGCACACACTGTATTGCTCACAGTCTACTGTTCGGCGGTGGAGGTAAACAATGGCTATTTTCAACAATTTGTAGTGTCATATAGGTCTCATCAACGATTTATTTTCACCTCATCAAAAGACATAAGAACCAGAATTAAAACTGCAGATTTCATAAAGGAGGCCATAAGCATTTGCTGAAAAGCCATTTCACCCACCTCCACCAAGTTAATAGTAACTTCTATTAGATAGTTTTATCTCCCCTTGTTGAGTAGCGTGGCATATGCATATTGTACAAGACTGCATTTTGGAAGAGCTCCTTGCTGTCAGTGTAGTTTAGATAAAATGAGCTAAGAGGGTTGAATTAAGCTCCCCTTTATCTGAAGGCACTCCCGCTCCTTGACTTTTAAAAGAGGTTTTACATTCCTTGCTAGACTTTTAAAGACTTAATAAAAATGGTGTTAATAGCTTTTTCATGATGTCATCTGTCTCTCCTAAAGGAGGATTCCATTATTGCTTTTGATAAATTTATTTAAGAAGAGTGGGGAAAGAGGAGGAATATGGAAAATATTTAGATTATTACAGACATACATAATATTAACATTTTTTACTAGGAATAGCACCAAGAGTACTTTAAATAGAACCAGTAAAGAAATGCTGTGCTTATTTTTCTAGAAACTGAAACTTGTATTTTCTGCAAAATAAGTTGAACAAAAGTATAGATTGAACATTTTGCTTTTCTTATCGATCTATTCCTTAACATTGAATTGAAGAATTTTCCCTAGAAAACAAATAGATCTTACATATCTAAAAGTTAAGCGATAGATTTAAAGCTATGTATAATAAATATGGAAAGTAAAAGTTAAAAAAAATAGCAAAAATCTAATTCAGGTTGCAGAAAGCAACATCAATAACAGTAACAGATGTAACAGATAAACTGTTGTTGTTAGGGTACTGTCAAGTTGGTTCCAACTCATAGTGACCCTACAAACAACAGAATGAAATACTGCTCAATCCTGCCTCACACCTGCAATCGTTTTTATGCTTAAACCCATCTCCTTAAGCGTCTTCCTCGTTTTCACTGACTCTCAGCTTTACCAAGCATGACATCTTTCTCCAGGAACTGATCACTTCTGACAATATGTCCAAAGTATGTAAGATGCTGTCTCACCATCCTTGATGCCAGGGAGAACTCTGGTTGTACTTCTTCCAGAACAGATCTGTTTGTTGTTTGGGCAGTCCGTGGTATACAAGTATTAAGTGTTTGTATCCAGTATTCTTCTCCAGCACCACAGATCAAAGGCATCAGTTCTTCTTCTATCTTCCTTAGTCACCAGCCAGCTTTCATACACATATGATGTGATTGAAAATATCATGGCTTGGGTCAGGCACACTGTCGTGGATTGACTTGTACCCCCCTAAAAATATGCGTAGCCATGTAGCTGGGTCATGATTCCCCATATCATGTGACTGTCCTCCATTTGGTGGTTTTCTTATGCTGTATTTTAAAGGATTAGGGTGGGACTATAAATCCCTTTATAGGATCATCTCCCTGCTCCACTGTAAAGGGAGTTTCCCTGGAGTATGGCTGGCCCCACCCTTAATCCTTTCAGCCTGCAAGAGATAAAGGGAAAGAGAAGCAAGCAGAGAATTGGGACCCTCTTACCATCAAGAAAGCTGTACCAGGATAAGAGCTTGTCCTTCAGACCTGAGGTTCTTGGGCTAAGATGCTCCCTGGACAAAGACTGATGCGATACCAGACTTTCCTCCAGAGCCAGCAAGAGGAAAGCCTTCCCTTGGAGTGGACACCCTGAATATGGACTTGTACCCTACTGGACTGTGTAAGAACAAACTTTCTTTTGTTAAAGCCATCCACTCTGTGGTATTTCTGTTACAGCAGCCCTAGCTGGCTAAAACACACACCTTAGTCTTCAAGTTGATGTCTTTATTTTTCAACACTTTAAAGAGGTCTTTTGCAGGAGATTTTCCTAATGCAGTGGGTCTTTTCATTTCTTGACTGCTGCTTCCATGGGCATTGGTTGTGGAACCAAGTAAAATGAAATCCTGGACAACCTCAGTCCTTTCTGCATTTATCTTAGCGTTGCTTACTGGTGCAGTTGTGAGAACTTTTGTTTTCTTGATGACTAGGAAGAAGGACCAGGTAGTCTGCTTCTGAAAAGAATTGCCTGGTGAAATCCTTATGAATGGCAGTGGGACAGTGTCAGAATAAACCAAAACCAATCCCACTGCCACTGAGTTGATTCTGACTCATAGCAATCCTATAGGTTAGAGTAGAATGTCCCTGTACAATTCCCAAGGAGTGCCTGGAAGATCTGAACTGCTGACCCTTAGATTAGTAGCTGTAGCACTTAACTACTACACCACCAGTGTTTTCTTGTTAAATATAGTGCCAGAAAATGAGCCTACTCAAAGTAGAGTTGACCTTAATGATGTGGATGGAGTCGAGTTTTCAGGACCTTCATTTCTTTTCTTTTTTTATTATGAGTGAACAAAAATGTACATTCTCATATAAATTTGCATGTCCACCTATATGCAGCTTCCACTGCTCTCCCTGCCTGATGACAGCACACTCTTCCTCTCTACTACATACATGTCTTATCCTCCCAATCCTACCCCCTCTTTTCCACCCACTCCCCCACCTCCAGTAAGAGGTGAGCAGGACGACATCCTATAGATGCATAGAACCATAAAGTGCACACATGATATGGTCACTCTGTGTCCCCAAGTCCAATCTATTCCTGTCCGAAGAGTTGACCTCCACTATGGTTTCTGGACAGGGGCAGCATCAGGACCAGGGGCCATGTTCCCAGGGGAACCCGGAGGCCCCTGGACCATCAATTGCCATCTTTTAGTGGAGATCTCAGGGTGCACCGCTTTTTATTCTTGTGTTGCCAGTGAACCTTAACTTTGTGAGCTCCATCATGGCTATCACTGGTTGTGGCCAGGCACCATCTGGTTCTTCCAGTCACAAGTCGATGTAGTCACACACTCACGTGGGTCTCTCTGTCTTCTGGGCTCTCTTTCCACCGTGTCATTTTGCTCTTTGGTGATCATCCTTTCTTGCTGAGTTGGGACAACTTGTTGTAACCTCAGATGGTAGCTTGGCAGCTTTTAAGACCCCAGATGCCACTCACCAATGTGAGGTGCAGAAGGCAGTCTTAGCAAAATGCTAGTTTTGCCAATTCACCTCGATTTCCCCTGAGAGCATGGCACCTGGCCCTCCTCCCCAGCTACTCTGTCCTTACAATATTAGGTTAAGATGGGAGGAGTAATCGTGTTATGTTGAAGTCCAATTAATATTGATCTTTTTTGTAATGTGTGCTGTCCCAGATTTCACCCAACTAAATTTCTATCAACTATCTAATCTAAACCCTCCCCCTATCACCCTCCCTGCCTCCCCACCTGTGTAGCCCTCAAAGAGTGTTTTTTTTCTGTGCATGAGTCTGTTTTTAAGTTCTTATCATAGGGCTTTTATACAGTATTTGTTCTTTTGTCTCTGACTACTTTCACTTACCATAGTGTCATCTAATTGAAACCAGGTTATGAGATGTTTCCTAAAATCATCATTGTTCTTTATCATTGCATAGTGTTCCACTGAATATATATACCATAGTTTACCTACCTATTCCTCTGTTGTTGGCCACCTGGGTTGATTCCGTCTTTTTGCTGTTGTGGACTGTGCTGCAATAAACATTCGTGTACACGTATCAGTTGGTGTGAATGGCCTTGATTCTATAGGATATATATGTCAAGCAGTGGAATTATTGAGCAAATAATATGTCTATGAGCCAAGCCAAGTGCCGTCGAGTCAGATCCAACTCACGGCTATATCCAGCTTTTTAAGGAAGCTCCACATTGCCTTCCAAAAAAGTTGCACCATTTTGCAATTCCACTAACAGTGTAGGAGAGTCCCAATTTCTCCACAGCCTCTCCAGCATTTGTTGTTTTATGTTTTTTGGATCATGGCCAACCTTGTTGGGGTGAGATGGTAACTCACTGTAGTTTTGATTTGAATTTCTTTAATAGCTGATGATCATGAGCATGTCTGCATGTCTTTTTTGGCTGTCTGGTTTTCTTCTTTAGAGAAGTATCTGTCCATCACCTTTGCCCATCACTTACCTGGATTATTAATCTTTTTCTTATTAATATTTTGTAGTACCTTACAGATTATGAAGATCAGACATCGGTCTGACATGCAGTTGCCAAGTATTTTTTCCCATTCTGAGGGTTGCCTTTTAATTCTATTAATAAAGTCTTTGGATGAGCAAAAGTGTTTGTTTCTTAGTAGTTCCCATTTATCTATTTTCTCTTCTGTTGTTTGTGGTTTGTTTGACAGATTTTGAAGTCTGTCTACATTGTGTATTAAAGTTTCCATTGTTTCTACTTTTTCTTGGATGAGCTTTATAGTTTTAGATTTGATATTTAGGTCTTTTATCCAGTTTGAGTGGGTTTTTGTATAAGGTGTAAGATATGGATACTGTTTCAATTTATTGCAGATGGATATCCAATTTTGCCAGCACCATTTGTTGAAGAGATTTTTTTTTTTTTTAACTCCAGTTTAATGTCTTAGGGCCTTTGTCAAATATCAACTGTTCATAGGCAGATAGTGTCATCTCTGGGGTCTCAATTCTGTTCCATTGATCTTTCTGTCTCTTTTTGTACCAGTACCAGGCTGTTTTGACTACTGTGGCAGTGTAATAGGTTCTAAAGTCAGGTAGCGAGAGGCCTCCCGTTGTGTTCTTCTTCTTCTTCAGTAGTGCTTTCCAATAGTGAGAGTGGAGTGCTGAAGTCTCATACTACTATTGTGGTGTGATCTATCTCATTTTTGAGTGTAGTCATTGTTTCTTCAGTGTATTTAGGCACTCTGATATTAGGTGCATAAATATTTAACATTGTTAAGTTCTGCTTGTGTATTGAACTTTCCAGCAATAGTGTCCATCCTTGTCCACAATGGTGGATTTTCCATTAAAATCCATTTTATCTGAGATTACAATTGCCACACCTCCTCTTCTCTGTTTATTGTTAGCTTGATATATATTCTTCCATCGTTTGATTTTGAGTTTGTACCTATCTTTAAGTCTAAGGTGAGTTTCTTGTAGGCAGCATATGGATGGGTTGTGTCTTTTGAACCAAGATGCCACTCGATGTCTCCTTACTGAAGTGTTGAGTCTATTCACATTCAATATAATTATTGATAGGTATGTGTTTAGTGCTGTCATTGTGATATGCTTATTTTTGTGTTGATGTTTTCTCTGTTCTTATTAATCTATTCTGGGACATTCTTTGTGAGGTGATTGTTCACCTTTTTCAGGGTTGTTTTCGTGGTTGTTGAAACTCCTGTATTACTTTTCTTGATCTGATATGTTGCATCTTTATTGTGCTTTATGGCTGCCCCGTGATCCCCCTTAATAAATTATGTATAAACCCAATTTTAGTTACTACCAGTCTTAGTAACTTCCTCTCTATCTAGAAGGAATATAATGACTGTAGTACATCCCTCTTTATAATATAATGACATCACAGCTTTCATGATATGATCACTGAATCATTGCTTTCACTATTATAGTTTTGATTGCATTTGGAGCTTCCCTAACTGAGTAGGTTACTAGGTGATGTGTCCTGAATTTGCTTCTAAAATATAAAGTTAGTGGTTTTGTTCTTCTGAGCCAAGAGATTCTTTCAGTATTTCTTGTAGCTTTGGTTTAGTTTTCACAAAGTCTTTGAGTTTCTGTTTATCTGCAAGTGTCTTAATTTCATTTTCATATTTGAAAGATAATTTTGCAAGATATCTAATTCTTGGTTGGAAATTCTTCTCCTTGAGGGCTTTAAATGTGTCATGCCACTGTTTCCGTGCTGGCATCGTTTCTGCTGAGAAATCGGATGAAAGCCTAAAGGACTTACCTCTGAATGTCAGCTTTGCTTTGAGTCTTGCTGCCTTTAGAGTTTCTGCTTCTGTTTCATTTTGTTAAGCTTGATTATAATATGTCTTGGAGTGTTTCTTTTGAGATCTATATTAAGTGGCATTTGATATGCATCTTGGATATATTTATTCTCTTCTTTCATGATTTCTGGGAAGTTTTCTGTCAGCAGCTCAGCAACAATACTCTGTGTGTTCTCAGCTGTCTTGCTGTGTTCAGGAACTCCAGTTAATCATAGATTGCTCTTCTTAATATAGTCCCACGTGCTTTTTAATGCTTCTTCATTTTTCTTGTTTCTTTTTTCTGATTTTTCTTCATAGATGCTGGAGTCAATAGCTCTGTCTTCCAGGTCAGAAAGTCTATTTTCCATTTGTTGCATTCTGTTTTCTTGGCTTTGAGTTGAAGTTTCTATGTCTTTGATTTTGTTCTTGATCTGTTGGATTTCAGAGTACTAGTGTTCCATCAGAGCGAGCAGCTTGCTTAATTTTTCATTTTGCTCTGCTGCATTTTGTATAAGCTCTAGGAGGGCTCTCTATATAATCCTTTTGTATTCACCTTCTGATAGTTTCAGAAATGTTACTTCATCTGGGAACTTCTTTGGTTGTTTCTTTTGGGGGCCTTCTGAAGCCATGAGTGATTTCTTAGTTACGCTGTTCCCCAGAGTTTGTTGGTTTTTGGACATCATGTGAGTCAATAGAGCTGGGAGAGATGCAGTGAGGATGGACTGCAGTTGTTTCTCTAGGCCCTCTTAAAATGAAAGGTAAAAGGTATCTGACAACTTCCACAGCCAGTCAGGTTTCCAGGTGTACATATCCCTCTTCCTAGCTGGCAAAGTAAGCACCTCTGTATCCAACCCCAGATGTTATAAACTAGTTAAAAATAGAGAAAGGCTACTTCCCTGCTGGCCTCTGCTGTCAGGCCCCAGCAGTAGGCAACACTGTGTAGAATACTGATTTTCTGCTGGAAAAGTGCTCTCCTCTGGGCAGGTGCTGCTTCCCAGCTTAGGAGTTAGGTCCCACTGAGGCCTCCGTATGGGTATATCTACCTCCCAGTGGAACAAGATGGTGTTCTGCACAACCTCCCTACCTGCCCTGGAACGGGCCAGTCAGTGGTGGAGGTAAAAAGAGAGGCCAAAGGTGCTGACATGCAGAGTCCAATGCTGGTCTCCCAAAATATGGCAACCTCACCTGCCGATCCTACAAGCAGTGTGCCCAACATCAGCCGCCAGTCAAGTTCCAGCTCCGCCTGCTGGCCAAGACAAAGGAGTAAAAGTTAAAATCGTGAGCTACCCTTGATCCATGAAAAGCAGCACCCACCAAGAGCAGGGGTTAGCAGAAGAGCTGAAGACCTCCATTCAATAGTATTATGTCCAAATTAACAGCCCTGTGCTGTATCCTAGGGCTCACTAGATCTCTATAAGGCTCCATTTAGTTATCAATTCTGGTCTTGGTTTCCAGAGGGATTTAGGGAGACTTGTGTTTAGTCTGCCATCTTGACTCCACACCCAGGACCTTCATTTCTGATATGACTTGACTCAAAATGAGCAGAAATAGCTGCAAATGTCTATTAATAATTGGAAAGTGGAATATACCAAATATGAATCTAGGAAAATTGGAAATCATCAAAAATGAAATGCAATGCATAAAGATGACTATCCTAGACATTTGTGAGCTGAAATGGGACAGACTGAAAACTTGAGAAATGTTGTTGCATTCATCTTCAAAAAGAACATTTCAATATCTATCCTAAAGTATAATGCTGTCAGTGAAAGGATCATATCCATACACCTACAAGAGGGGCCAATTAGTACAACTATTACTTGGATTTATGCACCAACCAGTAAGGCCAAAGATGAAGAAACTGAAGATTTTTACCAGCTTCTACAGTCTGAGATTGATCAAACATTCAATCAGGATCCTTTGATGACTACTGGTGATTGGAATCCAACAGTTGGAAAGAAAGAAGGATCAGTAGTTGGAAAATACAGTCTTGGTGATAGATATGATGTTGGAAATCACATGATAGAATTTTGCAAGGTCAGCAATCTCTTCATTGCAAATTCTTTTTTCACCAACATAAATGGCAACTATACACACAGACACTGCCAGATAAAATACAGAGGAATTAAATCTACTATATCTGTGGAAAGAGATGATGCAAAAGCTTAATATCATCAGTCACAACAAGATGAGGTGCTGCCTGTGACACATACTATCAAGTTCTCTTATGTAAGTTCAAGTTGAAACTGAAGAAAATTAGAAGAAGTCCACAAAAGCCAAAGTACAATCTTGAATATATCCAACCTGAGTTTAGAGACCATCTCACAAACAGAATTGTTGCACTCAACATTAGCGGCCAAAGACCAGACAAGTTGAGGAATGACATCAAAGACAACATGCATGAAGAAAGTAAGAGGTCACTAATAAGACAGGAAAGAAAGAAAAGACCAAATTTTATGTTAGAAAATATTCTGAAACTTGCTCTTGAACATGGAGTAATTAACGCAAAATGAGGAAACGATGAAGTAAAAGAACTGAATGGAAGATGTCAAAGGGCGGTTTGAAAAGACAACATGAAATATAAGGATATGTACTAAGAGCTGGAGATAGAAAATTAAAAGTTTAAAACACACTCCATATTTTTCAAGATGAAAGAATTGGAGAAACAATTCAAGCCCCAAGTTGCACTAGTGACAGATTCTACAGAGAAAATATTAAACAACTCAGAAAGCATCAAAAAAAGACAGAAGGAATACACAGAGTTGTTATACCTAAAAGAATTGGTTAACATTCATCCATTTGAAGAGGTAGCATATGATCAGGAACTGCCACTACTAAAGAAAGAAGTCAAAGCTTCATTGAAGGCACTGGTAAAAAACAAAGCTCCAGGAATTGATGGAATATCAATTGAGATATTTTAACAAGTAGATGCAGCACTGGAATTGCTCATTCAGCTATGCTAAGAAATTTGGAAGACAGCTAGCTACCTGGCCAACCAAATGAAAGAGATACATCTTTAAGCCTATTCCCGAGAAAGATGATCCAACTGAATGTGGAAATTACTGAATAATATCAGTAGCAAAATTTTACTTGCATGTAATATTAAAGATCATTCAAAAACAACTGCCACAGTGTATTGACAGGGAACTGCCAGAAATTTAAGCTGGTTTCAGAAGAGGACATAGAATCAGGGATATCTTGTTGATGTCACATGGATCTTGACTGAAAGCAAAGAGTACCGCCAAGATGTGTTTACCTGTGTATCATTGACTATGCAAAGGCATTCAGCTGTGTGGATTGTAACAAATTATGGATCACATTGTGGAGAATGGGAATTCCAGCACACTTCATTGTGCTCATATGGAATATGTACATGGATCAAGAGGCAGTTGTGCAAACAAAACAAGGAGATACTGCTTGGTTTAAAGTCAGGAAAAAATGTATGTCAGGGTTGTATCCTTTTACCATACCTTTTCAATCTGTATGCCAAGTACCTAATCCAAAAAGCTGGACTCTGAAGAAGAGGAAGGCATCAGAATTGAAGGAAGACTCATTAGCAACCTGTGCTATGCAGATGGCACAACCATGAAGAGAGCAGCACCAGGAGTACAGTGCATCCTTCAGACTTGAGGTTTCTCAGCCAAGATGCTCCTGACCAAAAAAAAAAAAAACAAAAAACACCTCACTGCTGTGGAGTCGGGTGTGACTTGTAGTGACTCTCTGTAAGTCAGAGTAGAACTGCCCCATAGAATTTCAAGGAGCTCCTGACCAAAGACTGATGCAATACAAGGACCTTCTTCCAGAGCCAACAAAGAGAGAAAGCCTGCCCCTGGAGAAGACACCCAAATCTGGATTTGTAACCTACTAGACTGTGTAAGAATAAGCTTTTCTTTGCCAAAGCCATCCACTCATGGTATCTCTGTTAGAGCAGCACTAGCTGACTAAAACATAGGACTATATATTGCAAGCTGGTTTAGTGCATATACAGCTTCCTGGAGAACATTGTCCCAACTTTTCAAGGTTTTCCAACTAGCTGGCTCCATAATTGTGTCCTTGGGAGGCCGTTCCATTGTTCTGTCAAGCCAGCTTCTTGAGAATGATGGAGAACACCGCAACTAGTGAATTTCATGGTCATGGGCCCATGGCCACACTTCATTTGCTGTGAAGTGAATCCCGTGATCAGAGGCAGTGCTATGTGGGATACCATGATGGTAGGTAAGGCATTCTGTAAGTCTACTTATGGTAGTCTTGACAGAAGCATTGTGTACAGGGAAGGCAAATCCATATTCAGAGTAAGTGTCTATTCCAGTAAAGACAAAACGTTCCTTTTCCATGATGAAAGTGGTCCAGTGTAATCAACTTGCCACTGGACTGCTTGCTGGTCACCTCAAGGGGTAGTGCCATATTGAGGACTCAGTGTTGGTCTCTGCTGCTGGCCGATTTGGGCACTCAGCAGTGGCTATAGCCAAGTCAGCCTTAGTGAGCAGAAGTCTATCTTGCTGGGCGCATGTATTTCTGCCAAAATGGGCACTTTGTTCAAGAGCCCATTGAGCAATGACAGGAGTAGCCATGGACAGAGGAAGACTGGTTTCAACACAATGCATCATCCTATTAGTTGTTAAACTCATTTTCTGCTGAGGTTATCCTTTGGTGGGCACTCACATGAAAAACAAAAATCTTCACTTTGGCCCAGTCAGAGAGGTATGTGGAGCTGGTAAGAAAAATCAACAGATACTCACTGCACTAACAATTTAACCTTTAACACTCCTGTAAATCAATGTAAGAAATAATAAATGCATATATTTGCATAATGATGCCTATTATAGATTTAATAATATATTATAATAATATGATAATAAGCAGCAACATCATAAAAAGTTTGAACAAGCCCATTGACCAATAGAAATGTGATTTAAGGAATATAAAGTGTTTTAGGCAGCTACTGAAATTATGTTATCAAATACATTTTCATACTTACAAGGAAAGCATACTTTATAATATAAAGCTATAACGCAGAGTATAAGACAATACATGCAGTACAATCTCACCTATGTAAAATATGCACAGAAAAAAAACTGGCAAATTGCTCTGAAAACTGTTGGAATTCACTTATTTATGAAACAACTATTTCTGGAGTGCTTATTTAATGGCAAAGATTTTTATTTTGATATCATTTGCTTTACAAGTTCCATATTTTCATATATGTTCTAATGAGTATCTGAGAGGTGCACTGCATTTAGACTGAAATGAATTTTTCCTAAATCTTTGTGATGTTCTAAATATCATTTTAAGGAGCTTTCAGGTATACTGTCTCATTCAGTGTATCTCTTATGAAATCAGCTGTCAGGTCTGTTTGCTCCATGAGGGTATTTTCTTTTTTTCTATAAGAGCCACAAATAAAATCTGTTGACTGATAGAATGATTCATTTGTTCATTCAGCTAACCACCTATGAATTGTTGGAGGAATTATAGAAATAAACTCTAATGAATTCCATAATTTTAAACTATCATGGGTCACTGAATGAGTTTTTGCAGTGATTAGAATATGTTAATTATTCTTTGTTCATGTTAAGTAAATGAAGAGCTACGTAAGTGTTAGCGATTTTTGTCACTATAAAGAGGTTATGTACAAGTCTAGTAGCCTTCAATTGCAATCATAAAAATAATTTATATAAATTACCAAATTATTAATGCTTGAATATATTATTAAAGTGAAACCCTGTATCAAGAAATAGAGTATCACAAGCATTGTCAGAAGCCTTTCATGTACTCTGTCCCTACCTCTTAAAGTAATCACAATCTTGTCTTAGCTAGTGCAGCTGTAAAAGAGATGGCACAAATGGATGGCATTAAAAAATTGAAATTTTATCTGCCACAGTCCAGTAAGATAAAAGTCCAAATTTAGGGTGTCAGCTCCAGGGGAGCCTTTCTCTGCTGGCTCTGGGGGAAGGTCCCTGTTGTTAATCTTTCCCTGGATTGGAAGTTTCTGGGGCACAGGGACCTGGTTCCCTTCCAAAGGATGCACTCAGCTCCCAGAGCTGCTGCTTCGTGGTAGGAGGTGCCCTGTATCTCTCTGCTAGCTTCTTTCTTTTGTATCTCAAGAGATTGCCAGAAGGCACATGATGTTAATGAGGGAAGATGGGTGGCAGTTGTGTTGGTGGGCAGGATAAATCTGTTTTTATGATAGTCATTTTCTTGCTTTTCCTCTTTATACCTTTATCAACTATGTTTCCATCTGTAAATACAACGTGTTCTCTCTCTCCACACTCCATTTCACACAGGGGTCCAAATTTGACTACGTTTACCTAAGTCCTATCTTCTTGTACGATAAAGGGTGAAAGGCATAGTAATAGAAGACTTCCTATACTTAAGACCAGGAGCAAGTCATTGTCTTCATTCTCCTGGTTGGGAACCAGAATTGCATAGTAAAATAGGCCACTATTACCTCCGATGAGGTTTCCAATAGTAACCATTAAAGACCATTTCTGTACAGTCCCAAGGAAGACAGCTTTGTGTTGGAATAGCCTAGAGTATGAGGCACCGTTAGCCTCTTACTTTCTCTGCCTAGTGTTGATGGGTGCTGCCTGTGTGTCTATAGGCTCAAGCCTTAATGAGTACAGATAATTTAATATATTTGTCGTGTATTGAAAGCTAACGAAGTGTTCTTAGTGATTCACACACAGTAATTCACTTTCTCCTCCCTAAATCCTGTGGGCTTGTGGTTGTGTGCTGTTAAATCAATTCTGAATTACAGTAACCATATAGGAAAGAGTAGAGTGTTCCGTAGTGTTTTCTAGAGTGTAAACTCTATGGGAGCAGACCACTAGGTCTTTCTTCTGATGAACAGCTGATGGGTTCTGTTGACCTTTTGATTAGCAGCCAAATTTAACCACCAGATGATGAAGGAATTTTTTGTTGTTGTTGAAACCAGATGGAGGAATTCAGACTTTGATAAGTTATGTTACTTGCTCAAGATCACACAGCCAGCAGATGATTGAGCTTGAATTCATGCTCTCAGGGGTAGTTCCAAAAGTGTTTGAAGGGATAAACCAGTTGTCTTCGAGTCAGTCCTGACTCATAGTAACCCTATTACAAGAGAAGAGAACTGTCCCACAGAGTTTGCAGGGAGTGGCTATAGGATTCCAATTGTCAACATTTTGGTTAGCAGCTGAGCTCTTAACCACTGTGCCACCAGGGCTCTGAGTTAAACTTGTTTTGTGTAGATTGTCATCAAGCATAACAGTAGATTGTCACTTCATTTCATGAGAAATACATGGCTTTTATACTGTAACTGAGCAAATAAAATTTCAGGCTTACCCCTTGTGTTTTTAAAATCCTAGACATTCAGAAGCAGTATGGTCTTCAATTCCCAATATCCTTCCATCTCTGTATGCCAGGGAATGCATTGTTCTTTCACATGTAGTGGTAAAGATTATCACTAGAGGGAAGGCTCAGACCATGGAGAGCTGCAGCAATATGGCATCAACGAACATCATGGCCTATTCCTCAAAGGCACCTGGAAGGAGTCTTGATGCTTAAGAGGTGTGCTGCTAACCAGAGGTCAGTGATTTGAACCCACTGACAGCTCCGCAGGAGAAATAATTTGGTGATCTGCTTCCACAGCAATTAAAAAACCTATAGTCATCGAATCAATTCTGACCCATGGAGCCAAAGGCCACTGCCATCAGGTTGATTCCAACCCTTATTTTCCCATATAGGTCAAGAGTAGAACTGCACCACAGAGTTTCCTAAGAGTGCCTGATAGATTTGAACTGCCTCCCTTTTCCTGAGAAGATGTAGCACTTAACTACTACGCCACCAGGGTTGCCTTCTGACTCAAAGACTACAGCTTAGAAAACCCTATAGGGCAGTTCTACCTTGTCCCATAGGGTCTTTATGAGCCAGAATCAACAAACACGTAGCAACATAGGTATCTGGAAATAGACTGAGCATGAAATTGAGAAGTCCATTTTTAACAAATGTCTTCTTCTCTGGCAGCCAAGAATTTACAGCCCCAGTGAAGGAAAGAGCCAGGATGTGGGACCTTGAAGTGAGAAAGGCTAACAATCTTAACACTGTTGATATTTTAGAACAGTTAATTGTTTGTGATTTGGGGCTGTCCTGTGCATTGTAGGGTATTTAGCAGCATTCCTGGCTATTATCCATTAGATACAGATAGCATCCTTCTCTTAGTCTTATGAGCAGAAACATACACAGACATTGCTAAATGTTCCTTGTAAGGCAAAATTGATGCTGATTGAAAACCACTTTCCTAGAGATCTGAGAGCATGAGGACTTGAGGCCTCAGAATAAATGAATGATATTTTTTTCCTGGAATCCTGGGAAACCTGGGGCTGCACAATTCAAGGCTAGGAGGGAAGGAATGGAATTGGACTCGGCCCATAAGTGAAACTGTAAATGATGTTACAATACCAGGCAAAGTGGACAAAAGGAAGCAAGTAACAGGTTGACACTTTTTAATAAAGGGAGAAAAAATAAGAACTAAATAAAAGATTAGCTGGAAATGATTTCAGGCAAAATGAAGCTATTAGGCTTAAGAAGCAAGACATCTCTCAAGGGGACCTTGAGACGGGAGGGAACTATTAAGATGGGAGGGAACTGTTAAGTTCTTTGAACTAACTCAAATGCCTCTCTCCTTAAGCCACCTCCTCCAGAATTTTCTGTCTCACTTGCTGATGGCATTACCCCATAGTCCGTCATGCCAGAGAATTTGGAGTCATTCTTTGTAGTGATTCATTTCAGGAAGGGAGTAATATTAATACAGATTTTCCTATTAGAGAGATCTATGACACATAGGACATGGGTTACTTTCAGAACTGTAGTGAACACTGTCCACGTTTCCAACAAGCTGGTACCAGATTCCTTATTTGCATGTATACTGGTCACAACAAAAGACTTCCAAAGAAGTTTAATCAAAAGAAAGGAACCAAGTTAGTACTACATAATCCATAGAGAACATGAATCCAAAGCTCTTTATGTTGTGTAATGGCATGTATTGGGCCTTATACTGCCAAGAGCTCTATTTTGGCAAAGCTCATATCTACGTATCCTGGGTCCTGACAGTAACAGCTCACTCCTGGTGGGCTCAGGGCATTATCTTGTATAGCTGGAGCTCAGTCTAAGCTAGCCTTCCACTTATTAATGCCTCATTGAGGATAAGATGGTGTATGGATTCATCATCCCATTCAGTGATTAACTCTTTTGCTCAAGTGTAGCTTTTAATGCTATTGACAGTATTGGAAACTACTAGATTGTCACTACCAAGGGTAGCTCACTTGAATACATAGTTGCATTGTTTACCACAATGGGACATAGTAAGAAGACTCAATATATGTTTATTAGTCATTTGGCTAAGTGAATAAGTAAGTGTATAGCTACAGTGAGAACCTAAAATAATATAAATGGTTACCCTCAAACATGGAAACAATTCCATTTTTTAAAGCATTTTCTTCTGCACAGATTCCCTTTCTCAGCTGGAGCACCCTTCCTCCATAGGGTATGAGTATTATGTACTGAGAATTTAAAACTGTCTCTTTCCTTTGAGAGGGAATTGCTGTATGCCAAATGGCAGCTAGGAACCACCTCACCTACTCAGAGGGGTACCTGCTTCCCAACCTTGGCCAATGACTGACTGACTGACTTGAAGGTTATAAAGTTCATTTGCCTTAGAAGGAGATCAAGTCTGTGGTATAATTTATGGTCCAGAGCTTCTCCATGGGATCAAGCTAAAGCTAACATTCAGATGAGAATACATCCTCACTAAACTTTATTTTCCCCTGGCTTATATGTCTGTGATTTTCCTTCTAAAAACACTTCCCCGATAATTGCTTAAACAAGAATTTTCATCTGTTTCCGTCTGTAGGAAACCATGCCTAAGATAATTATTGATTCCACAGTTATTACTACCATGGCCACATGTCCACACTGGTATCTTTTGCAAACCCTTCAGACAAAGAGGATGGCAAAATTCCTATTGAAACAACTTTTCCCAGTTGACTTGGAGTCACTACTATCATCTTAAACTTTCCTTTATGCTCAATGTTATGAGTGTCAGTGTTTGCATGAAAGCAACATGCAGGTATTTGTAGAATGGTAGATTATTACAGCAGAAAAAGACCTTAGAAATCATGTAGTTTAACATCTTATTTTATAGATGTATTGACTGCAGCCAAACAACATGATTCTATCAAGGTAATAACAGCTAATGAGTGACAGAGCTGGGATAGAATATGATTTCCAATCTCCCATTTAAGTACCTTCTCAAACCTCTCTGCTGCTTATTACTAACTGTGTGTATATAAGAAACTCTTGGGTGCTATGTAGGAAAGTTAAAAGGAATGCCTCAGGCTCTTAACATACATGATGTATTTTAAATTAAGAAAATTTTAAAGCAAAAAGAAAAGTTTATTTTGGCATATGTTCTAAGAGGTGAAAATACTAAATGGACAAGCATGTTGCCAGAGCCATGTCTGCCCTAGTCTAAGGAACACTACAGACTGTACAAATGTTGGAAAATGGACAAGCCTACTGCCAGAACTTTGAGTCCAAGGAAAGTTACAGACATTAGTATATATTAACATTACAAATGGTGAAATAATTGAAAACTTCACCTTTTCACAGATTAGCTAAAAACTGTAAGTCACCATGATTCTGCTTTTTAAATTCTTTCTTAATAATCATTTGTACAAGTTTCAGTAACAACAATAGGGAGGTTTTCTCCCATAATTCCAACAGTATTCACTAAATGCTAATAAAAAAAGATAAGAGTGAAAAGCATGTGAGCTTTTCTTTTTGTGTGTGTGCATGCTGTTTATGGTTTATTTTTTATGAAAGTTCCTTGAAAGGTATTTTCCAAGATTGTCCTAGCTATTGTCTTTATACCTCAGGGCCCAGTTGATGTGTCTTTGTGAGTCTGGCTCCAGCTGGATCATATTTTTTATAACCAAGGATGGGGAATAACAGCTCCAGTATTATCTCCTAAGTGATTTCTTCCTTTTGATCAGAGATTGGAGACAGAAGGTAAGTTTTCTTATGTTTAATATTATCAGGATGTAGGCTAAGAATATTATTCTTCCTTGTAATAGTGATCTAGCCCATGTACTTATTTCTGATGGTAACCAACCATATAAGGATGTTACAGTGTGTAGTGAAGAATTTTTTTGTCCATTTCTCTGTACGTAAAGGTAATCCTACAATTCTCAAGGTGCATTGTTCTTGCATTCACCAGGAAGCTAAACAAAAGATTGACCATGTCATTTAATTCACTGTCAGTTGGGAAGGGATCATCCAAAATATTATAGTTGGATGCACCACACAAGAACCTATGTCTGTAAGGAACTCACAAATTTGCTTAGTAGTAACAAAGTACAGAAAAATTTACAAGTGATAATCAAGTTTCTACTATAGAATACATAATTAGCAAGATAATGTGGGATGGACCTTTCCTGTTTGAGGTTCATAGTTTAAACTAATTACTAATTTACCCTAACCATAGCTTCCAGCATGAGCTTTGGAATTAGTTTCCCAAAATAGACTGAATTCTTTAAAAAAAAGCACAATACCCAGAGCAAAAAAGTCTTACTAGTTAATCTGGGCCATTGTTTGTCTCAAAAGTGGCTTCAGGAACCATTTTTCTTCTTTTTTTCCTCAAAACTTGAGGTTCCAAAGGCCACCAACAGGTAGCAGCCTAAATGGGTTACCCCAACTGCTAGGTACCATTGAGTCAGTTCCAGCTTATGGTGACTCTGTATACAACAGAATGAAACACTGCCCAGTCCTGCACCATGCCCACAATCATTTTTATGCTTAAGCCCATCATTGTAGCTACTTTGTCAATCAGTCTGTTGAGGGTCTTCCTCTTTTTCACAGACCCTCCATTCTACCAAGCATGATGTGTTTCTCCAGGGATTGATTCCTCCTGACAGCATGTCCAAAGTGTGTGAGAGGCAGTCTTGCTATCTTTGCTTCAAAGGAACACTCTGATTGTACTTATTCCAGAACAAATCTGTTTGTTCTTTTGGCAGTCCATGTACATTAAATACTCTTCTCCAACACCAGGATTCAAAGGTCTCAATTCTTTTTCTGCTTTCCTTTGCCGAGGCCCATCACCCACAGAAGCCTCTGTAAGCAAAGTCTCATGCCTATGTGATGGTGGGTGGACACATCCCACCCTCGACATATTTTTTGGCCGTGCTCTCCCTGATGATATTTTGCAACCTAATTAAACCTTCCTCAAAAATACCCTCTTATCTCCTGGCACAAGGATCAAAGAAGATGCCTTCTAAAAAGGGTTTTACAACCCTCTCGGCTTAATGAATTCTGACAAGGCACACCCAGCCTGGGAATACTGTGGCCGGCCCGGGTCCGCTGGCTTCCCCCAACTGCACATCCCACTCCACATGTGAAATACAAGATTGCAGGAAGGCCCTGGGAAGCTCCCTAGGGACGACCCCCCCCCCAACAGCCTTTCCACTCCCTACATCAGGAAGACAGATAGGCTTCCAAGTTTATTATATTTGCTATGGCAAATAGACAAATACTAAAGAAATACCCTTCTTAAAACAGCTTAAGAGAGGCTTAGAGTCGGGGACGGTGGGCCCTTACTGTCCCCGCAGGAAGATAAAAAAGAGCAAAGAAGGAACAAATAGAGACAGCCAGATTAACTTTTAAGATGAGTCTGTCCCTTCTTCCTGCACCTTTGACCTCGAGGCATAGATAGAGCTGATTGAGCTCAAGGTATAGCTTTATTTTCACTGTTGATTATAATCACAATATATTTGTCTTGGGCCATTACCTAAAAGGCCCTAATGATTAACATGAAAAAAGTCCACAGTGTATCAGTTCTTTGCTAGCCAACAGAGAGGACCCTAATGATTAACATGAAAAGAGACCACGAGGTATCAATTCCTTACTAACCAACAGCTTATGCAGTCAAAAGGACAGAGTGAAATCATGTCACTGATTGTATAAAAAATAAAGAAAGACAGGCCCTAGGAGGCTGCTGATCTCCAGATTCCTGGTTGTCTCAGTCTCATCATTTGTTCTTTGCCGATGCCACCCGTTTCTTCATGATCCCAGACTCTGCTGAGGGTGGCTCCCAGCATTCCTTATTCACTGTCTAGTTTTAACATGCATATAATGTGATTGAAAATACCATGTGTTGGGTTGGGTGCACCTTAGACTTGAAGGTGATACCTTTACTTTTCAATACTTTAAAGAGGTCTTTTCCAGCAGATTTTCCCAGTGTAATGCATCTCTTGATTTCTTGACTGTTGCTTCCATGGTGGATGATTGTGGAGCCAAGTAAAATGAAATCCTTGACAACTTCAGTCCTTTTTCAAGACATTTATCATGATGTTGTTTACTGGTCCAGTTGTGAAGATTTTTGTTCTTTTGGTGTTGATGTACAATCCATAGTAAGGGCTGTAGTGTTTGATCTTCATCAGTAAGTGTTTCAAATCCTCTTTACATCCAGCAAGCAGGGTCATGTCATCTGTATAGTGTAGGTTGTTAATAAGTCTTCCTTCAATCCTGATGCCTCCTTCTTCATATAGTCCAGCTTCTCAGATTTCCTCAGCATACAGATTGAAAAGATGTGGTAAAAGGAAACAATCCTGATGCATGCCTGACTTTAAACCATGCAGTGTCCCCTTGTTCTGTCCACATGAATGCCTCTTGATCTATATTCAGATTCCTCATGATCATGATGAAGTATTCTGGAATTCTCATTCTCTACAATGTTATCCATCGTTTGTCATGAGCCACACAATCAAATGTCTTTGCATAGCCAGTGAAACACAGGCAAACATATTTCTGATATTCCTTGCTTTCAACCACAATCCCTCAAACATCAGCAGTAATATTCCTGGTTCTGTGTCCTCTTCTGAATATGGCTTGAATTTGTGATAGTTCCCTGTCAACATACTGTTGCAGTAACTTTTGGATGATCTTTAGCAAAACTGTGTGTGATATTAATGATACTGTTCAATAATTTTTGCATGTGGTTGGATCACCTTTTTTTGTGAATAGGTATAAATGTGTATCTCTTCCAGGTGGTTGGCCAGGTAGCTGTCCCCCAAATTTCTTGGCATAGATGAGTGCGCACCTCCAGTGCTATGTTTGTTTGTTGAAATATCTCAATTAGTATTGCAACAGTTCCTGGAGTATGCATTCAGGAAAATTGGAAATCATCAAAAATAAAATAAAATGCATAAAAGTCAATATCCTAGGCATTAGTGACTGAAATGGACTGGTATTGGCCATTTCGAATCAGACAATTATATGGTCTACTAAGCTGGAAATGAAAACTTGAAGGGGAATGGTGTTGTATTCATCATCAAAAAGAACATTTCAAGATCTGTCCTGAAGTACAGTACTGACAGTAACAGGATAATATCCACACTCCTACAGGCAAGGCTGGTTAGAATGACTATTTCTGAAATTTGTGCACCAACCACTAAGGCCAAAGATGATGAAACTGAAGATTTTTACCAGCTTCTGCAGTCTGAAATTGATCAAACTCACAATCAGGATGCATTGATAATTACTGGTGATTAGAATGCAAAGGGAGGAAACAAAGAAGAAGGATTAGTAGTTTGAAAATACAGCCTTGGTGACAGAAATGTTGTTGGAGATCAAATGAGAATTTTGCAAGACCAACAACTACTTCACTGCAAGTACCTTTTTTCACTAATATAAAAGACTACTATAAACATGGACCTTACCTAACAGAATACACAGGAATCTAATCGACTACATCTGTGGAAAGAGACAATGGAAAAGCTCAATATCAGCAGTCAGAACAAGACTAGGTGCTGACTGCAGCGCAGAGTATCAACTGCTGATATACAAGGTCAAATTGAAAGTTAAGAAAATTAGAACAAGTCCACCAGAGCCAAAGTGTGACCCTGAGTATATCTCACCAGAGTTTAGAGATCATCTCAAGAACAGATTTGATGAGTTGAACATTAATGACAGAAGATGCAGTGAGTTGTGGAATGACATCAAAGATATCACCCATGAAGAAAGCAAAAGGTCATTAAAAAGACAGGAAAGAAATAAATAATAGTAATTTAAAAAAAAGAAGAACTGAACAATGTGAATTCCTCAGTCAAAGAATTAGCTTTGATGATGCTAGATTAAAAAACAACAACAAAAAACCTTGTGACCGTGTTACTGATTGAGAAATAATAACATTATCACAAAGTATTATTATTATTATTATTATTTTGTCGAAGATTAGGCAAAAATATGAGGCAATAGTGACATAGAAATTTTAACTCAGGAGGCAGAGTCAAGATGGTGGACTAAGCACACGTCTCCCTGCATCCCTGTGGAAACCAAGACCTGAATTGATAATCAAATGGAGGCTTCTGACAACCTGATCAGCCCCAGGACATGGCACAGAGCTGCTAATTGGGACTTCATACCACTGAGTGAAAAAACTCCTCTCTTTCGCTGACTCCCCCTCCTGGCTAGCACTGGCTCTCACAGACTGAAGGTAAACACACCATTTGGACTTTCTTTTCTCTGTTTTGGCCGGCAGGCAGAGCTGGGTCTTGCCTAGCAGCTAGACTCAGATGCACTGCTGGGAGGATAGGCAGGCAAAATTCCCATATTTTGAGAGCCAGGCTTAGGACTCTGTTAATCTAGCCGCTTTGGACCTGTCTTTTTGTGACTGCCACAGCGGGGTTTGTATGGAATCACACTACCAGTGTGTGGGACGCCATGTTGGATATGGAGATTTTAGTGGGACCTAATTCGTAGCCTGGGAGCAAGTGCCTGCAAACATGACAGCGCTTCTCCGACAGAAAAGCAGTAATTTATGCAGTGTCACCTACCGTGGGGGCCCTGCAACAGAAGCAGAGGCATCACTACCTCTTGGCACCTTTAGCCCCTCTATCTGCTGCCTGTGTGGAGGGTGCCATCTTGGATATGGTGGCCACAGCTGGACCTAATTCTTAGCTTGGGAGCCAGAGCCTGCCTATAGGAGAGCACTTTTCTACCAGAAAAGCAATACTTTACACAGTATCACCTAAAGCTGGGCCCTGTTAGCAGAGGCCAACAGGGCAGTAGCATTGCTGTATTCTGAACTAGTTGTGTCATCTGGGGTTGGATATAGAGGTGCTTACTTTGCCATTTGGGAAGATGGACTACTACACCTGAAAACCTGACTGACTTGGGAAGTGGTCAGATACCTTTTGCTTTACATTATAAGACAGCCTAGAGAAATATCTGCAGTCCATCCTCACAGTATCTCTTGCAGCCTCTACTTACTCACATGGGACCCAAAAAACAACAGACTCTTGTGGCATACAAGAAATCACCCATGGCTTCAGAAGAACCCCTCAGGCACCAGCAGAAACGAGATCATAAAGATTAGAGCAGAGCTAAATGAATTAGGGAATAGAAAAACAATTGAAAAATGGAAAAGACCAAAAGCTGGTTTGTGAAAAGATCAACAAAATTGACAAACCACTGTCTAAACTTACTAAAGAAAAGCAGGAAAGGAAACAAATAACCCAAATTAGAAATGAGAGGGGAGTTGTCACCATAGATCCAACAGAATTCAAAATATCATAACAGAATGCTATGAAAGACTGTACTCTAACAAATTTGAAAACCTAAAAGAAATGGACAAATTCCTTGACTCATACCACCTACCCAAACTATCACAATGTGAAGCAGAACAACCTAATGAACCCATCACAAAGGAGCCAGCCAAGTGCTGTCGAGGAAGAGATTGAAAATGTCATCAAAACACTGCCAACCAAAAAAAGCCCAGGCCCAGATGGCTTCACTGCAGAATTCTACCAAGCTTTCAGAGAAGAGTTATCTCCAATACTACTGAGACTATTTCACAGTATAGAAACGGATGGAGTACTCCCAAACTCATTCTATGAAGCCAGCATAACCCTGATACCAAAGCCAGGGAAAGACCCAACAAAGAAGGAGAACTACAGATCGGTATCACTCATGAATCTAGATGCAAAAATCTTCAACAAAATTCTTGCCAATGGAATACAACAACATATCCAGAAAATCCTTGGAAACTCTATGAGGCAGTTCTACTCTGACTTCTAGGGTTGCTATGAGTCAGAATTGACTCAGTGGCACCAGGTTATCTAAAAAATAATCCATCTTGACCAAGTTCGATTCATACCAGGGATGCAAGGCTGATTCAACATCAGAAAAACAATTAATGTGATTAACCACATAAATAACACAAAAGACAAGAATCACCTGATTTTGTCTATTGATGCAGAAAAGGCATTTGATAAAGTCCAACACCCATTCATGCTAAAAACTCTTAGCAAAGTAGGCATAGACGGAAAATTCCTCAATGCAATAAGGGCCATTTATACAAAGCCAATTGCCTACGTCATCCTGAATGGAGAGAGACTTTCCCTTGAGAACAGGAACTAGACTAGGGTACCCACTCTCACCTCTCCTAGTCAACATTTACTAGAAGTTCTAGCCAGAGCAATTAGACAAGACCAAGAAATAAAGGGCATCTGCATCGGCAAAGAAGAAGTCAAAATCTCCCTGTTTGCAGATGACATGATTGTATATACAGAGAATCCCAAAGAATCTATAAGTAAACTGCTCAAACTGATAGAAGAGTTTAGCAAAGTCTCAGGATACAAGATAAACATAAGCAAATCAGTAGGATTCCTTTATACCAACAACGAGACTGTTCATGAAGAAATCATCAAATCAATACTATTTACTATAGGCCCTAAGAAGATAAAGTACCTAGGAATTAATCTAACCAGAGAAATAACAGACCTTTACAAGGAGAACTACAAGATCTTACACAAAAAACTAAGAGAGACTTAGATACATGGAAAAACCTACCCTGCTCATGGATAGGAAGACTTAACATTGTGAAAATGTCTATTTTACCCAAAGCAATCCACTTATGTAATGCAATCCCCATACAAGTTCCAACGTCATTTTTTAATGAGATGGAGAAACAAATCACCAATTTTGTTTGGAAAAGGAAGAAGCTCTGGATAAGTAAGGTGCTACTAAAGAAGAAGAACACACTGGGAGGCCTCTCATCACCCAATCTTAGAACATACTATACTACCACAGTGGTTAAAACAACCTGGTACTGGTACAAGAACAGACAGATCTATCAATGGAACAGAATTGAGACCCCAGAGATGACACCATCTGCCTATGAACTGTTGATATTCGACAAAGGCCCTAAGACATTAAACTGGGGTAAAAACAGTATCTTCAACAAATGGTGCTGGCAAAATTGGATATCCATCTGCAAGAAACTGAAAGAAGATCCATATCTTACACCTTATACAAAAACCAACCCCAACTGGATAAAAGACCCAAATGTCAAACCTAAAATGATAAGGCTCATCCAAGAAAAGGTAGGAACAACAATGGACGTTTTAATACACAATGAGGACAGACTCCAAAATCTGTCAAACAAACCACAGTCAACAGAAGAGAAAATAGATAAATGGAAACTATTAAGAATTGAACACTTTTGCTCATCCAAGGACTTTAATAATAGAATTAAAAGGACACGTTCAGAATGTAGAAAAATACTTGGCAACTCTATGTCAGACCGATGTCTCATCTCCATAATCTATAAGATACTACAAAATATTAATAAAAAGAAGATAAATCATCCAATTAAGCGATGGACAAAGGAGATGGACAGACATTTCTCTCTAAAGAGGAGATCCAGGCAGCCAAAAAACACATGCGGACATGTTCACGATCTTGAGTTATTAAAGAAATTCAAATCAAGGTTACAATGAGATACCATCTCACCCCAACAAGGTTGGCCATGATCCAAAAAACCCAAAACAACAAATGCTGGAGAGGCTATGGAGAAAGTGGAACTCTCCTACACTGTTGGTGGGGTTGCAAAATGGTCCAGCCTCTTTGGAAAGCAATCTGGCGCTTCCTTAAAAAAATGGATACTGATATACCATTTGACCCAGTAATTCCACTACTTGGAATATATCCTACAGAATCAAGACCTTTCACACCAATGGATACATGCACAAGAATGTTTATCACAGCACAGTCCACAATAGCAAAAAGATGGTATCAACCCAGGTGCGCAACAACAGAAGAATGGATAGGTAAACTATGGTATATATACTCATTGGAGCACTACGCAATGATAAAGAATAACGATGATTCCAGGAAACATCTCATAACCTGTTTTCAAGTGGAAGACATTATGTTGAGTGAAAGTAGTCAGCGACAAAAGGACAAATATTGAATGAGACCTCTACGATAAGATCTCAAAAACAGACTTGTGTATAGAAGAAAAGATGTTTTGACAGCTGCAAGGGAGGGGAGGGAGGGAGGGTGCAGGGGGGAGGGTTTAGTTTAGATAGTTACTAGAAATCTAGTTGGGAGAAAGTGGTGATAGCACACATTCGAAACAAGAACAACATTAAGTGGACTTTAGCATAACTTGAGTACTCCTTCCATCTTAACTCAATACTGCAAGGACAGAGTAGCTGGGGTAGGGGGCAGGGGACCATGCTCTCAGGCGAAATCGAGGCCAATTGGCACAACTAGTGTTTTGCTAAGAGGGCTCTCTGCACCCCACATTGGTGAGTGGCCTCTGGGGTCTGAAAAGCTGCCAAGCTGCCATCCGAGGGCACAGCAGATGGTCCCAACTCAGCAGGAACGGATGCTCACCAAGGACCAAAATGACATGGGGTAAAGACAACCCAGAAGATAGAGAGACCCACGTGAGTGGATGCCTGCATCGACTTGGGACCAGAAGAACCAGATGGTGCCTGGCTACTGCCAGTGATAGCCAAAATGCACATGATTATGCCATTAGCTGTTCTAGGTTAAAATCACCAAAAAGTACAGTAAAGCAAAAAGGAAGGTTTTATTTGACATACATTCAAAGAGGCAAAAGTAGGAAACAGAGGAGGAGGTTGTCAGAGCCATGTCTGCTAAAGTTCCAGGAATGTTATAGACAAAACTGGGAAAACAGAAAAGTGTGCTGCCTTGTTTTAAATAAATTTTAAGAGCAAAGTGATTATTGAGGATGGTTACTTCTTGTATTTTTATGTTTTTAAGCATTTATCCTATGAAAATTCACTAGGCTTTCATGTTAGGGATAAAAGTCATCAGTAAGTTAAGATCTCACCTTCAAGAAATTTAGTAGCGGAGACTGTCAAGTGAACCTCAGGTATATACCATACTAACTAGTGTTATAAGTAAGTAAACTTACCTGGCAGAACTGGGAATGGCTACCCAGAGGAGATGACATTTGAATGGCTCTAGAAAGGCGAGTAGAATTTGAATAGGTGAGGAAGGAGAAAGAACATTAAAGACAGCAGAATGAGCACAGGACAAAGGATGTGTGGGGCATGGAAAGCCTTAGAGTACATGTTCTTGGAAGTGGAGAAGGGGAGTTTGATCATTTGGATGGGGTTACTGTAAAGAATCTGAGATGCAATTTTGTTTCCTAATTATGATGCCTTCCTCCAGAATTTTCACCTCCCTGTAGATTGTTTTATTCTTTAGTCTCCATGGGGCACAGCAGCAAAATAATCTTATATTAGGAAAATGAGAAGAGAAACAAACAGCCTTTATCTGTTTTCTTGAGCATTAAAGAAGAGTAAGAAGATAAAACGTTGGAAGAAAAAACCTGTAGCTTCCATAAAAAGACTAAACTGTCAGTCCTTTAACTAAGTGGGAAAAAAAAAGCCTCAATATCTTGAGTGGGGCTCTGCTGGTGCAGTGTTTAAACGTTTGGCTGCTAACCAAAAGGCTGACGGTTTGAATCCACCAGCCACTCCTTGGAAACTCTGTGGGCAGTTCTACTCTGTCCTATAGGGTCACTATCAGTTGGAATCAACTCACAGCAATGAGTTGTTGAGTACCTACTACTAGTAAATATGTTTAAGCACTTTAGAATAATTTCATTTAATTTTCTCAAATTACTCCATGGGATATATAGCTATAGTTATGCTGAACACAAGATAAGACACTCAAGATACAGAAGAATTCACTTATTTGGCCAAGGTCACATGGCTATGGTGAGGTAGTGCCATTTGTCCTGAGAGCTCCAGGATGAACAAGAGGCTTCCCAGTAAGCACTAACTGCATGCAAGGGAAAGCACCATCTCCAAAGATAGGCATTGGAAAGTAGGTCTGGTGTCCCAATGGTTAGAGTGTTCAGCTGCTAACCAAAAGGTTGGCAATGATTTGAACCTGCCAGCAATTCTGTGAGAAAAAGATGTAGTAGTCTGCCTCCATAAAGATTTATAGCCTTAGGAACTATGGGTGGTTGGATTGTATCCTATAGGGTTGCTATGAGTGGGAATCAGCTCAATGCTGAGTTTTTTTTTTTTTTTTTTTTTTTTTTAGGCATTGGGATCCTGTGAGCTAGCATTGTAAAACAATGTTTTTGAAAAAAATGAGGAAGAGAGGAACACAAAATAGACTAACAGAATGAAGTATAAAAAGGAAATAAAGTATAAAAGGAAATAAAGATATGCTTAAAAAACTCTGGATTGGTTACAGGTTATTATTCTCTCCACCAAGATATTTCAATATATAAATGTTACATCTCAATATATAATGAAATAAAAATGTTCATATATCTATTTATGAATATGTTTTATATGTATGTATTTGTTTTTTTTCATTATATGTTGAAAGATAAAAACCACATAATTATGTATCATTGTGGAAAGAAGAATAATCTGTTATCAAGTCAATGAAATACATATGTGTAAATATACATATTTGTAAAAACCAAAAGTCAAATCCACTGCTGTCCAGTTGATTCTGACACAGAGACACTGTATGACAAGGTAGAACTGCCCCATAGGGTTTCCAAGGAGCTCCTGGTGGATTCCAGTTGCTGACCTTTTTGTTAGCAGTTGTAGCACTTAACCACTACGCCACCAGGCTTTCCAAAATGTATATGTCTATATCCGGCACTTGGCATATTATATATGTTTTTATTATATATTGAGAAGTAACATTTCGTACTTAAGTATCTTGGAGAGAATAATAAACTGTAACCAATTCAAACGTTTTTTTACGTAGTTCTGTCTTAGAAGAAGTGTAGCCAAAATGCCCTTTAAAAGGGAAGATGGCAAAACTTCATCTTACATAATTTGAACATATTATCAGGACAGACTAGTCCCCAGAGCAGAACATTATGCTTGGTAAAGTAGTGGGTCAGTGAAAAAGACGAAGACGCTCCATGAGATGGATTAACACAGTAGCTGTAACAGTGTGCTCAAACATAGCAACGATTGGGAGGATGGCACAGAAACAAACAGTGCTTCCTTGTGTTGTACATGTGTTGGCTGAGAGTAGAAACTGATTCAGTGATACCTAACAACCAAACAGGCTATACATATGCATATATGTGAGTTATTTTATCGATCTATGTTTGTATGTATGTACGTGTCTGTCTAGGGTGGTGCCTATGGTTTCTGTTACGTACCTTCAAGTCAGTTCCTATACATGGTGGCCCTATGTGTACAGAGTAGAACTGCTTCATAGCATTTTTAAGGCTATGACATTTTGGAAGTAGATCACTTATCCTGTCTTCAAAGGTGACAGTGGATGAGATCTTTCGAGAGCAGTCAAGTGCCTAACCATATATGCTACCTTATATATATATATATATATATATATATTATTTTTGATGTTTGTTTTAGATTGTCTTCAACTGAAAGACTTTGAAAAAAAAGGAATACTCAGAGACACAGGGAAAAATTATTCCAAAAGACTATTGGACCACGTCTAGCAGAGCTTTCACCAGACTAAGTCCAGCAAAACTAGATGGTTCCCAGCCGCCACCACTGGCTGCTCTGATGAGATCACAATAGAAGGTCTCAGACAGAGCTGGAGAAAAATGTAGACCAAATTCCAACTCACAAAAAAGTCTAGATTTACTAGTCTGGCAGAGACTGTAGAAACCCAAGCACAGCGCCCCCTGGACACATTTTTACTTCAGTATTGGAATCTAATCTTTGGCTGAGAATCACTCTTCAGCCAAAGATTAGACAGACCCATTGAAAGCAGAACAAAACAATATGACTGAAGGGGTTCACCAGCCTGGGGCATGGGTGAGAAGGCGGGAGAGCACAGGAGAGCTGGTCAAGGGGAATTCAGTGCTGAGAAAAAGAGAGGGCTGACGTGTAACACTGGCAGTGAATGTCACAAAACAGTGTATGTATTAAATGTTTAATGAAAAACTAATGTGCTCTGTAAAATTTCATTTGAAGTACAGTAAAAAAAGAAAGAAAATGCTAAAGAGCATAATTCTAGTCTGACACACTTGGGGTTGCCGTGGATTGAAATAGACTCTATGGTAATAGAGAAGAAAGAAAAAAAGAATGGTTACAACCATGCCAAGTGCCATCGAGTCGGATCCATAGGTAACTATAAATGTCTTTAAAAATTTGCAGTCTTAAAAGCTTTAGCAGTAGTTCCAATAAAATATTATTTAAGTTTTATTTCTATTAAAATCCTTTGTTTTTCTTAAAGTAATACATTGATTTTGAAATGCTCTCATACATGTGTATTAACAATAATAAATAATTTATTTCCTAAAACATCTTATTTTTCCCCCCTTTTATTAACAGTGCTTAGGTTAAGCCTGGCACTGCAATGCAGTGGGAAACATTAGATTTGAGACACTCAAAGGAAATTTTCTGCCCACTCATGGTGGATAAACACACACTATGCTATTTACTTATATTTCCTCTCTTCCTACTTGAGAAAACAAAGTCTATAAACTGGATTTATGTTGGTGGCAATGGACTCACTGGTTAGTGAACCTTATAAAGCATCAGGTGTTTTTTTCTCTCTGGATCCTTAAACTGAAACTTAATTGTCCCACGCCACATCTGTTGACATCAATCAGGTCACATTATTTTCTTCACAATGTGTTCTTCAAAGTGATGTGATTGATGTTACTAAATGAGTTGGATCAAAAGGTTTGTCAGGCACTACTGAAAATTTCAGACCAGCAGACCTAAGAATCTCTCTCTGTGCATAATTTGGTATCAAGTTAAATTTAGAAGGGCAAAACAGTTCACCAGATTAAGAATTTTTGACAGCGATTCTTGACAAACTATTTTTTTTGATGATAAAGAAAAATTTGCTGGGGTTGAGGAGTCACTGCCCTGTTGTAAATCAGGTAAGTTTAGGAAGAAATTGGGCTGGAAAGAGATTTGCCGTTGCGAGATTCTGTTTTGAATCCCAGCTCCTTGCTTTCCAGTTACGTGACCCCACAGAAATCACTTTAATTGTCGGAACCAGTTTCTCATTTGTATTATCTATTACACGTGGAATTGTGAGGATGACAGGAATGACTATATCTGGAGAAAAGTTATAATTCACAAAGTACCATAACAAGACTCCATAGTTTTAAAGGTCTGCGCTAAAGATGAACCAAATTATAAAATTACAGTTATAAAACACACATAAAGATTAATCACTAAAATAATTCAGTGTTTGTTGCCCAGGAGCACCGCAAATTGTAAAGGGAAATCAAGAGATGGGTAGGGTAGAATACTGTGCATCTTGCGTTCTCACACACACAGTGGCTCCTATGATGGTTACTTTTTTATGTCAGCACGGCAAGGCTGTGATGCCCAATTGTTTAGTAAAACACTATTCTAGTGGATATTTTGAAGTAGTTATATGTAGTTAAGTCTTATTCAATGAGCTTCTGTCCCCCTCTACCTTCTTATCTTGCCACCAGACAGGAGCTGCTACGTTAGTCTCCTATATCTATCTACTTAGACCAAGCAGTACACTCTTTACCAGTATCATATTTTGTAATCTAGCCCAATCTTTGTCTGAAGAGTTAGCTTTGGGAATGGTTCCAGTTCTGGGCTAACAGAGAGTCTGAGGACCATGTCTTCTGGAGACCCTCTAGACTGTCAGACCATCGAGTCTGGTCTTTTTTGTCGAGACTGAGTTCTGCACCTCACTTTTCTCCTACTCCATCAGGGACTCTTTGTTGTATTCCTTGTCGGGGCAGGCTTAACTATGCTTTCTCCACCCTTACCACTGCTTAATGCTCCTTTGTCTATAAAAAATCAAAACAAACAAACAAAAAAACACACACTGCCTTACAGTGGATTCTGACTCGTAGTGACCCTATAGACAGAGTAGAACTGCCCCATAAAGTATCCAAGGAGCACCTGGTGGATTTGAACTGCCAACCTGCTGGTTAACAGTTATAGCACTTAACCACTACACCAACAAGGTTTCCCTTGTCTCTACTATAGTCCTCTATTTATTTCTTCCCCTGTCTCTTACCACGTTGGGGTTGGTCTTATGAAGTACCTGAGATTACCAGTTCCTGACTTAATTTTGTTTCTTACTGCAGGTTAGCTTTTGGTTTCCCCTTTTGGCCATATAAGATGAATTTTTCTAGGTACATTGAGTCATTTTATGTTTATCTGTTTGCTTTTAGCTTATAAGTTTTTATTGGTGTTATCTCTGCAACAATTCTTTATGTGAGTTTATGATCTTAAAATCTATTGTCATTTTAGTGTGGTTTGAACTGGGAATGAAAATAGATGCTTATGTTCGGTATGCCGTCTTCAGCTGAGACTTCACACAAATTATTTTATGCCTTTGGAAATACAAGATATTGTATATTAAAAAAAATAATCATATGGCTCCTGGCGGGCGTACTTGGATAGATAGCATAATGACATATGTCCTGGGTATTCTCTCCTATCTTACTCTGTCTCTGGAGTAATAAAACAGTTAGGCTCTGCAAAGTGGCCAAGTCATGAAGACTCATCAAAGACCATACTTTGTAACAATCTCATTTTTCCTATCATTCAACAAGTGTATTTTGAGCAACTATTACATTTCAGACACTGTTCTAAGTGATGGGGATACAGCGTTGGCACATAGAAAAATTCCTTGGTTCTATGGAGTTTAGTGGGAAAGAAAGATAATAAGAAAAATAGGATGATTGCTACAAAGAAATGAAAGCTGTTAAGAAGACATAGGAATAGGGTGGCTGCTATTTTGTATAGAATGATTAGCTTTAGATATTATCTAAATGGCTTCCTTCTACAGTGCATGAGAGTTTAGCACGCTTACATCATTCCTGTACAAAGGTTTTGGCAGATACAGACTTGGCTTGAATATCGTTACGTTGCTATTATGCTGTTATTAAGTGCTGTCAAATCAGTTCTGACTCATAGCAACCCTGTGTACAATAGAACAAAATACTGCTCCTTCTTGTACTTTCCACAGATTTGTTATGCTTGAGCCTGTTGCTGCAGCCGTTGTATCAGTCTATCTTGTGGAGGATCTTCCTGTTTTCTTATGACCCTCTACCTTACCAGGCATGAGGCATTTTTTCAGGGACTAGTTCCTCCTAGTAACATGTTCCAAGTAAGTAAGATGATGTCTCACCATTCTTGCCTCTAAGGATCATTCTGGCTGTATTTCTCCCAGGACAGATTTGTTCATTCTTCTGGGAACCTACAGTAAATGGTCTTCCAAGAAGGGTGTCCTGTCTTTGAACTTCAGTGAAACAACTTGTATAAATGATACAGTTTTAATCATTTATTATTTGAAGTATATTTGATGCCATTACGTGTGGAAAAGAACTTCAGGTAAATGCTCCTGCAGCACATTCAAAATGGGGCTAAAAAAATCAGTTATCACAGCCCAATATCTTGTGCCATTGACAGTCACAGCCTCTCCTTGTTCATCTTGGAAAAAATAAGGGCCAATGATTCCACTGGACTGAAATCAATACCAAGTGGTCATTTGGGGGGATGAAGTGGAGTTCTTGAATCTTAACTGGGTTCTCATTGCTCCAAATGCAACCGTTTTGTTTGTTAACAAAACTGTTCACCCCAAAACAGGCCTCATCACTGAGGATGGATTTTCAGCCAAAAGCAGGGTCAACTTCCAGTTGCTCCAGAGCCCAGTCAACAAATGTATGGCACAATCTATGGTTGCTGGACTTCAGTTCTTGAGTTAAAACAATGTTGTAAGGGTAAAGCTTCAAGTCCAGATGCAAACTGCACTAAATTGTGTTCGTTGAAAAGCCCAGTTCTTGTCCTTGACAAGACATTGATTGGTATGGATTCTCGCATAGACTCTGACAAATGGTGGCAGTGTTTTCATTAGAACTTGCAGTTTGTTGATGCACAGACAGCAGATTTGATTGGCAATAGATTGGTTGTCTCATTTTTTTTCATTAAACGTTGAATTATTCTCTTGGTGGGATGATTATGTACTTTGTAAATTTCATGTAAGGTGTGGAATGTTTGGCAAATGGAACACCCATTTTGATAATAAATTTTAATAACTTTTAGTCATTGTGGAATCATGTGACTTTTCATGATTACTTGTCAAGACTAATAAAAAATATGATAAATATGACCACTACAGCACAAATATTACCATTACAATGAGCTGTCAAAAATAGGACATCCTTATTCAAAGGCCTCAATTCTTCAGTCTTCCTTATTCATTGTCCAGCTTTCACATGCATATGAGGTGATAGAAAATAGAGTGGAGTGGGACAAGCATCTTACACTTTAAAAGGGCACCTTTGTTTTTAACACTTTAAAGAGGTCTTTTCTAGCAGATTTACCCAACTCAATACACAGTTTGATTTCTTGACTGCTACTTCCATGGATGTTAACTATGGATGCAAACAAAGTGTAATCTTGACAACTTCAGTCTTTTTTTCAGTTTTTCATGATACTGCTGTTTGGTCTGGTTGTGAGGATTTTTGTTTTATTTTTATTGAGGTGTAATTCATACTGAAGACTGTGGCATTTGATCTTCAGCAAGTGCTTCAAATCCTTTTCACTTTCAGCAAGATAGATTGTGTTATCTGTATGTCTCAGGCTGTCAATGAGTCTTCCTCCAATCCTGATGCCCTGCTCCTCTTCATATAATCCAGCCTTATGGATTGTTTGCATAGTGTACTGATTGAATGAGGATGGTCAAATTCTACAACCTTGATGTACATGTTCCTTGACTTTAAACCACTCAGCCTCTCCTTGTTGTGTTTGAATAATTGACTCTTAATCTAAGTACAGGTTTCTCATGAACACATTGTGTTCTGGAATTCTGGAATTCCCTTTTTTCACAATGCTATCCATAATTTGTTATGATCCACATAGCCAAGTATTTTTGTATAGTCAATAAAACACAAAGAAACATTTCTGGTATTCTCTGCTTTCAGCCAAGATGCATCTGACATCAACAGTGATGTCCCTGGATCTACAGTCTCTTCTGAATTTTACTTGAATTTCTGGCAGTTCCCTGTTGATGTCTTGCTGCAAGCTGTTTGGAATGCTCTTCAGTTAAATTTCACTTGTGTGCAATATACTGATATTGTTTGATAATTTCTACATGCTGTTGTATCACTGTTCTTCAGAATGGGCATAAATATTAATCTCTTCTGGTTGGTTGGCCAGGTAGCTGTCTTCCAGAGTTCTTGGTATGGACAAGTATCTCTAGTACCACATCCCTTTGCTGAAACATCTCAGTTGGTATTCTGTCAATTTCTGGAGGTTTGCTTTTCAACAATGCCTTCAGTGCAGCTTGAATGTCTTCCTTCAGTATCATTGGTCTACGATGGGCAACCCTACTGTGTTTGAACTCTTGGTTGCACAGTTTCCAGCATCACAGCAACACTCAGTTGCTGTGCCTCTAAAAATAGGTATAGCATATTACTTAATAGAATTGAAGTTGGATAGGAAAATTGTTTAAGCAATTTTTTAAAAAGTTACTGCATTTTCTGGGAATAAAATGAAAATAATTATATGTATTATTCAATGAAGAAATTTTGGTAATATTTACAAGTTTTAAGAAACACACATAATCCTACTACTCAAAGATAAGTGTAATATGATTAGTCTTGACATATTTTTTGTTTTTTCTTTATTTAAAAAAGCTCATTGTTGAGTCAGTTTTGATGCATAATGACAACAGGACAGAGTAGAACTGTCCCATAGGGTTTCCAGGGAGCATCTGGTAGATTCAAACTGCTGACCTTTTGGTTGGCAGCCATTGCTCTTAACTGTTATGCCATCAGGGTTTCTTTCATCTATAGTTTTGATGTCAGTATACATAAACCTAATACATAATCACACATAGCACATTGTACACATTTACTACATTTATACTTACTATGGCTGCTAACCAAAAAGTCAGCAGATTGAATCCACCAGGCACTCCTTGGAAACTCTATGGGGCAGTTCTACTCTGTCCTAGAGGGTCACCGTGAGTAAGAACTGACTTGATGGTGAAGGGTTTATGATGATGTGATCTGATACAATGTGATAACTTTTATGATGGGATCTGCTGTGAGTAGGCAATCAGTTGAAAGGGAGTTTCTTTGGGGGTGTGGCCTTCCCCCAATATAGGAGGACTTTCTGGCATGACCCTGACTTTTGATAGCTCTGGATCCTACAGCTGGCTCCTGTTCATCTGACCTTTGGTTCTTGGGACTTCATCTAGCAGTTAAGCTGCTGTCTTGCCTGCTGGCCTTGGGATTTGTTGGTCATTGCAGACTGTGAACCAGAGTCTAGCTGTCTGACTTGCCTGTCTTGGTTTGGCCAGGCCCTACAGCTACATGAATCAGGAGAAGCCTCCATCCTGATCCATGGTCTTGGGGCCTTCTAACCTCTACGACTGTCTGAGCCATTTCCTTAATATAAATTCATCTCTGCATATATGTATGTGCTTTACTTTTTGCTTCTCTGGAGAATCCTACCCCAAAAAGTTCCCCCTCCCCCAAGATTTCTTTTCAGGATTTTCAAATCTGTTAAAAATTCACAGTGAAATACAAAGTAGCTAGTTATTAATGGAATTTACATATTTTTGCCAAATTCTGAACATATTTACAGGAAGACACTTGAAATGTCAGAATTTTAGAGGAATTTTTAATCAGAAAACCCTTGGTTCTTTCATCAAAATGCCCCTCTATGAAAAACCAGAGGACATTCTAAACTAGGAGATTCCAAATTTTACCAAAAAAGCCTAATTAGGCTTATTGGAGCACTGTATCATAATTTAGTTTGATTTATTGCCTAAGGGCGGACAATTTCAATACTGAAAATTTGTAATGGTTTGCTCTCTAAATAAATTGTAATAAGCTGGACTCAGCTAAGTAAGGACCGATCAGCCCCTGGAGAAGGACATCATGTTTAGTAAAGTTGAGGTTCACTGAAAAAAAAGGAAGACCCTCAATGAGATGAAATGCCACAGTAGCTACAACAGTGGGCTCAAGCATAATAACAATTGTGAGAGTGACACAGGACCAGAGTTTTGTTCTGTTGTAGTACGGTCACTGTGAGTCAGAACTGAGTGAATGGTACCTAACCACAACAACTTTTATGAAAATAACCAGTTTTATAAAAGTGTCAACAATGATAATAATATCTAATAGCTATAAAGTGCTTTTTCTTAATTCAGGGCTATGCATCAGCATTTCACATGTTATCTCTTTGCAACTCAAGGAGTTCCCAAGCACCTGTCATGTCTACAACTTAATTTTTTGTTTTGTAATTAAATAAAATACAAAAAACTCATTTTGGATCTCTCACTGTGCTATTATGGTCATATCATTTTGAAACAAAAATCAGCACCTTGGCAAAAGTTAACTAGCAGGCTATGAGAAGATCACAAACACATCCCATTAGGAACATTACATACTGTATATATATAGACACAATCCGACTCGATGGCAGTTGGCTATTGGCTATAGACACAATATATTGGGAATATATCATCTTACTGTAACGGGTGGCAGTCATTTGGAGGAAGTTCAAGATTGGAGATTTGTATGCAATAGATCTATTAGGGTGTGCTCTCGGGAGCATTATCTGGAAGGAACACAGAAAGCAGAACTAGGTATAAGGAGAAGCTCATTGGTAATGGCCTTGCAACAGAGATTTCCAGCCAATTCTATGAAAAGTTCTGGAGCTGGGGTTACTTTAAAATTGTCCCAATTGACACAAGAGGACCACCTCTTTATGTTCCCATACTACCCAGTCATCAGATGCAAGCCTGCTTCAGGGACTAGACATAACTTGAGTATGGCAGTTTCCTTTTACCCAAGGCAGTTATTGAAGGGGAACTCAGCTGTGATCTGGCAGCAGGCGACACTTCAAGGACTTAGGGGAATTATTGCTTGGTCTTAAAGGGGTTTTTAAGCTGTGCTCCATGGCGTCCACTACAGAGTTTAGAGTTTTCAATGCAGGAGGCACTGAGAAAAGATGGTAAGAAGCAGTAGAAGTAGAGATGATAAAGAGAAGTGGAGAGAAACTGAGTCAATGAAAATGGTAGACTTATTACAGTCTGAGCAAAAAAGCTAGTCAGGCCTCTGAAGAAGTTCTTTGATATCTTGAGAGGCTGTTGTATCCATAACAATGATCAGGGAAAGTTCAGGTCTTCATGAATGCTAACTGTGTAACTGGTAAAGCCGTTTCTTTTATTTTCCCTTCCCGTTTCTTGTAATCTGAAGAAAGCAAACCTAGAAAACACTGATACGTCAGTAACTTAACTTTAAAGTGTACTTTACTCAAGGATGTATAAGAACATGTGCAGAATGCTTTCTAGAACTTGTAAAATATTAAAAATTTATGAAAACATTATGAAATGTGCTTACTTAAGTTGTATCTTCTTGTTTGAATTCAACTTTTTTTCTTTTTAAATTATGAAGTGACCCTTGATACACTTATTTTCTTAAACTTTATTTTTCTTGGCACATCTATGGCTTCTACTTTTGGATAATATTTACCTAGTTTATCTTTCTTTCACTTTTTTAGCTCTAACTTTTGCTATGTTTCTTCATTGTCTAGTCCTGCTATAACAGAAATACCACAAGTGGGTATCTTTAACAGGCAGAAATATATTTTCTCACAGTTTAGAGGGCTAGACATCTGAATTCTGGGTGCCAGGGAAGTTTGTCTCTTTCTGTGGGCTCTGGAGGAAGCCTCTTGTCTCTTCTGAATTCCTGCTGCTGGGAGACCTTCATGTGGCTGGCCATGTGTCTTCCTCCGTCCCATCTCTGTTGGCTCTCTTGCTTGTTTAATCTTTTCAACCTCAAAAGAGATTGACTCAAAACACATCCTACACTAACCCTGATTCATTTATAACTCATTGTCAGCTGGGATCATAGCTACAAGTATAGAGATGAGGAGTCATAACGTATTTTTAGGGTGGCGTATAGTTGACTATTTTACTTGGTTGCACTTTAGATGAAGGCTTACAGTGTGAAGGCTAGTTTCTCTTTCAACAATTAATACCCGTATTATTCTGTGACGTTGGTTGCCGGACCCACAACATACACTCTTCCCTTCTTGGCTTTAGGTTCCCGTTACCTGCTTTCCTGTCCCCTCCTGAATTCTTGCCTTTGGCCCAGGTCTTATATACCCCTTTTGTAGAGTTTTATGTGCCTGGCTAACCTTTGGCTGAAGCGTGAACCTTAGAAGTGACTTCATTTCTGAGCTATAAGTTTGTCTGGGGTCTTAAGCACTTGTGAATGGCTAGGATACTCTACCAGTTTCATCCTGTCTGGAGCAAGAGAAAATGAAGAAAACCAAAGATGCAAGGAAAGATTAAGATACTCTTTGGGTTTCTCCAGTTCCTGTCACAACAGTAAGGTTGGGCTGTTTTTATTAATTTTTTGTAAGTTAGAATTTTGTTCTACATTTTTCACTAGCTCTCTCTGTCACCCTCCTTTGTGAGCCCTGTCAGAGCAGTCAGTGGTTGCAGCCAGGCATCATCTAGTTTTGTTGAACTCAGCCTGGTGAGGGCTGTGATAGTTGTGGTCCATCAGTCCTTTGGATTAATTTTTTCTTGAGTCTTTGATTTTCGTCACTTTCCCTTGCTCCAGATGGGATGAGATCAGCAGAATATATTAGCCATTCAAAAGTACTTAAGACCCCAGATACTATACATTAAAGTAGAACATTTTCTTTATAAACTATGCTATGCCAAGTGAGCTAGATACTCCCTCAGACCGTGGTCCACCTAGCCTTCAGTCAAGTAATTTGGTCCTTCAGGGAGTTTCGATGTGTCTGTGGAGCTTTTGTGACCTTGCTTTGGACAAGATATGCTGATTTCCCCAGTATTGTGTACTGTTGTACTCCTCACCAAAATTGCCACTTATCTATTGCTTAGTTAATGCTTTTGTCTCCCATCTCCCCCTCCCTCATAGCCATCAAAGATTATTTCTTTTTGTGTGTATAACTTTTAATGAATTTTTACAGTAGTGGGCTCATAGAACATTGGTCCTTTTGTGATTGACTGATTTCACTTAGCACGAGGTCCTCCAGATTCATCTATGTTGTGAGATGCTTCCCAGGTTCATCACTGCTCTTTATCATTGCATAGCATTACACTGTACATATGTACCACAATTTGTTTATCCATTTATCTGTCAATGGGCATCTAGGTTGTTTCCATCTTTTTGCTATTGTGAACAATGTTGCAATTAGTTGGCTGTTTTAAAAATCTAATCTGGCAGTTCTGTTTTTTTCCAGTGAAGGGTCGATTTAAATTTATCAGTGTTTTAAGCTTTTTCTATTCATGTTTATTTGTACATTTTTATGTTTCCTACTTGTTTTATGCTTCTGTTTTCTTTCTTGACTTTGACATCCTCTCTTGGTTAGAAACTAGTCACAGGTTCTTGCAACCTGAAAAAAAAGAAAAAAAAAAAAAAAAAACCACCAATGCTATCTCAAGAACTCAGCTTTTGAGAGATGATTATACATAGGCATGACTCACCGTGCAGAGGGGTGAGGGTCACCATAGAGTGTGTCTGCCACAGACAATCAGGAATTCGCTAGTGAAGAGGCTACTAGGTTCTTGGTAAAGCTACTGGGAACTGGGAAAAGCTAGGTTGTGGTTGCCCTCTATAGGTGCAGTTGACTTTTTGCATTAGTTTACTAGGGCTGCCATACAGAATTACTATAAACTGGGTGGGTAAAACAATAAAAACTAATTATCCTATTGTTCTCAAGGCTAGAAAGTGAAAATTAAGCTCTTAGTAGGGCTATGCTGTCTCTGAAGGCAGTAGGAAAAAAAATCTTTCCTTGCTTCTTTCACACTCTGGTGGCTCTTGAGAATTGTTGGCATCACTTCAATCTCTGCCTGTCTTCATTTGGACCTCTTGTCTCTGTCCTGTCCACTTTTTATAAGGACATCAGTCATTGCATTTAGGGCCCACCCAAAATTGAGGATGCTTCAATCTTGAGGTCCTTAAGTAATGACACCTGAAAAGTGCAATTTCCAAATAAAGTTACATTTGAGAGTTATAAATGTGGTGAATATGAATTTTGGGGGTATGCTATTCAATCCACTACACCTTGGGAAACTGTCAGATTAGCTTTTTAAAATAGGCAACTAATTACAACATTGTTCACAAAAGCAAAAAGATGGAAACAACCTAGATGCCCATTGACAGATGAATGGATAAACAAATTGTGGTACATATACACAGTGTAATGCTATGTAATGATAAAGAACAGTGATGAACCTGGGAAGCATCTTACAATATGAATGAACCTGGAGGACATTATGCTAAGTGAAATCAGTCAATCACAAAAGGACCAATATTCTATGAGCCCACTACTATAAAAATTCATTAAAAGCTGTACACACAAAATGGTAATTAAGAGATTCTTGACTGGTAAAGCCCAGATAGCCCATAAACTGTCAGAGGCTATCTGGAAGTAATTACTAACATGAGCAACAGAAGCAGTATTCTTGATTTATAGGGATCTGTGAAAAATGGCTAATAGATCATGATGTTTCTAGGAGTAACATAGGTGAAAAGTAGGATAGGATGGTTTTTCACTTATAAACCACATTAGTGACCTCAAAATGGGTTCTTAATAACTAAGTGAAGGATTCTAAATGGTTTGGCATGTTTTTGCTAGTTATCTAGTGAATGGCTGCTGGATTCCAGGGTTGCCTGATTTATTAGGCACAATGCCTGTGGCCCATCATGCTTTTAGGAGGGCACAAAAATGTTTTAATTTTAATGTTTTTTATATCAAAAGAAAGTGTGTAATGAATATATAATAAATTCAGCATGTATCATATAAGTCTTTAAACTAATGCAGTCATAAAATAAGATCATACATATTTAAATACAGATGTGTTTTTGTTGTCAGGTGCTGATAAGTCATTTTGTACTCATAGTAATCCCATGTGACAGAGTAGCATTTCCCCTAAATTTACTTGGCTGTAATCTCCATGGAAGCAGATTACCAGGTCTTTCTCTCTCAGTGTCTGGGTGGGTTCATATTGTCAAATGTTTGGTTGGCAGCTAAATGCTTAAGTTTATACCACCTGTACCTATTGCCATTGAGTCAGTTCTGACTCACAGCACTACCAGGGTGTCTTCTTTACAAGTGTATATATGGGGGTTGGGAGTGGGGTGGGAGTGAGAGGTGTACCCAGGAAGGCAAGTGAAGGTCCATGAAAGTAATAATGCAATCCTACTGGTCACACTAGGGAGGATCTGAGGACTGTTTATTATATGTGTGGACCCTCAGTAGGTCCAACTTACCCTTCAATCAATGGATCTTAGGTCTGGGAATTTATCTGGATATAGAAATTGGATGAGGGGGCATGATTATCCATTGTAGCTTACTGCAGGCATCTTTATAGACCATATCGATGCCTCTCAGGAATGCAGTTTTGTCCTACTACTTGCAGGGCAGGTCTCTGAGCCCTTAAAAAAGCAAATAGGATCCTTTTGGATGCGATCAATTTACTTCAATTATTAGGCATAGTGCCTATGGCCCATCATACTTTTGGGAGTGCACAAAAATATTTTAATTTTAATGTTTTTTAAAACATAAGAAAGTGTATAATGAATACGTACATCCAGCATGCATCATATTAGACTTTAATGCAGTCATAAAATAAGATCATACCTATTTAAATACAGATGTGTTTTTGTTGTTAAGTGCTGATGAGCCATCTTGGACTCATACCAATCCCACGTGACAGAGTAGAATTTCCCCATAGGTTTCCTTGGCTGTACTCTTGGTGAGAGCGGATTTGTTACCTCTTATTTTCTAATCTTACTAACGTAAGTCCCTGAATATGTCCAAGTCTCAGAGTTCTATCTTTTGCTTATCCAGCTGTGTTCCATCCTTAAGTTTTTTTTTTTTTTTAATATCTACCCTCCCTGTACTAAAAGGTGATTCGGGGTTGACACAGCACCTACCTGCCACATTTCTCTGCGATTACACTTAGCTAATGGTCTGTTTATTTTCTGTCTATTAGTTTGTGAGTACGTCTTTTTTCCGTATCTCCTGGCATGTGCTGGTAAGAGATGGTGCTTCATATATGTTAGGTTCTTTGATCCAAAAAGACAAACATCACTGCCACATTTCATTTCTAATCACTTTTCAACTGAACTTTTCAAGGCTATTTTCAGTTTCACTGCTATTACCTTTCTTTTATTGTCTCTCCTATCTTGGTAATCTTGCTCGACGCACTTAGAAATCAAACCAGAGAGAGAACCCGCCTGAACTTTTCTCCAGGAGTCCCAGGAGGCACCGGGTGACGCTCCCGCCCCCCTCGGAAGCCACGTCCACGGGGAGACGTCACGCGTAGCGCTGACGTTCCGCCGTCAGGCCCTCGCCTCGGCTCCCTCCTAGTTGTATGTATTTTTTGGCGTTAGTCGGGATGGCCTGAGTTCTGTTGGTTCTAGAGTCTGATACGACAAGTACCGAAGGAGGGTCTTTGCAGACCCCTGTTTCCAAAAGTAAGGTGATACATGTGTTTATTCTGCCCCCAAACGGAGCGGAGAGCCAAGGGCACGCCCCCCAGCGCTGGCCGCGGTCTCCCGGGGAACAGCGCGAGCGGCCAGGGCGGGTGGGGGAGCGCGGCGCGCGGCCGGTGTTCTGCTGGGAAGTGGAGTAATGGGCGTGGGTGTTGGATTTTGACAGAGGATGGCCCATTTCTCCCGTGATGACGAGGTGATGCTGCAGGCGATGCTGAGGCAGCTGTTCCAGAGCGTGAAGGAGAAAATCACAGGCGCTCCTTCCCTCGAGTGCGCTGAGGAGATCCTCTTACACCTGGAGGAAACTGATGAAAATTTTCACAAGTAAAATTGCTTTTGATGTTTTAAACAAACCCGCTGATCCAGGAAAGATCAAATGTAGTTAGATAAAGAACTTTCGTTTGATTGTTGTTAAATTAATGCTGAGATTGGAGATTTATTTTTTCTTTTGTTTACCCAAATGGTGGATTTATCATTTTTCTGTGATTCTTGTTTCACAGTGTTTTTACCTCTCTGTTCTGTCACAGCATACCTTGATTATGCACATATACCCTGAGCAGCATAATAAATTTAATTGTAAGTTATTCATCTTCTTTTAAGATTAGTTCTGTTACTTCCGGGGATTCGTGACGCTGTTCCTACAAGCAGTGAGTTCCCAAGATCCCTGCTCCTTTTCTTACCCATTCCTTGGACTGCACCAGTTAATCTGCTCTGAGCACAGCAGAGAGTACTGAAGGGAAAAGGTTATAATGTCCTAAGAAATAGCTTTGGGTAAGACACGTACCCAAATGTCCGTAACGTATGTGAGGACTGTCATGCTATAGAAGAGGCAGAGACTGCTCTTCGGCTGGGAGCAGTAGAAAATGGAAATTTAATGAAGGAGGTGCCATTTGAGGTAGATTTTAAAAGACATGTTTCTTTAGAGACTTGTGTTTTCTTATGATTTGGTACATATAATTTAAATTAAGCCCCTTAGTTTAAAAGTTTATCTCCAGGTGCCTACCTCGCTTCATGATTGTTAGTAATTTTAATTCAGTATTTGCATTTCACTTGGATCTCAGATTTTTTTTTTGTTTTGTTTTGTTGGTTATGCTACTTCTACTGACTGGAGTGCTCTGAAGTTCTACTTACCTGCAGTTCCTACCATTGTCTTATGTGAATATCAGGGGAATCCTTGATCGCTTGAAGTTCAGAAGTTTGTGCTTACTTGTAGTTTTATGGGGGAGCATTTATAGTTTCATCAGATTTTTCAAGGAGATTTAAAAAGTTTGGAAGAAATTCTTGTTAATAATTGAGTTTCTTATTTCTGTAATATTTCTGGTTATACATGGAATTCCTTTTAGTTCCCATGATTTTGTTGTTCATCTTCTCGTTAAATTCGTTACTAATAGTTGTTACTGGCTAATGATAATCTTCATTTTGGAGTTACCAGAGACCAGCTTTAGTTATTGGTTCATTAGTTATTGGTTGGTTACTTAAATAGTGGGATGTAAAAAAATGGCACTTTCTGAGATATAGGTTTGGTTGTTAATGTTTTGTGAGCTTATGCAGTGCTAGTTTACCAGACACAAATCTGTATCAAGTGTTAAGTTTGGTATTTCGTTTTGGGTCTTTATTTCACATGCAAACAGTTACTTAAATAATTTTTAAATTGCTGAGTCAGTTTTTGGTAGGATCATATTCTAGGATTTTTTCATTTCATCCCAACTTTCAGGTTGATTTTTATAATGTTTATCATTAATATCCCATTATCTTTCTAATATTCCTAGTACCTGTAGTTATATCCCCTTTTAATTTTTTTCTTTTGGAAGGGTCTTTTTTGTTCATGATCTATCTTTATGCCAGAAGTATTTTACTTTTATTAGTCTTTCCAAAGAACAGCTTTCACTTCGTTTTTCCTTTCTAGCACATGTATTTTTATTTTATTTTATTAATTATGCTCTTAATTATTTTCCTCTTTACTCGATTTTTTTTAACTTTCAGTGATGAATGCCTAGCTCATTAATTTTCAGCATTTCATTTTGATAAAAACATTTAAGATGGCACATTTCTTTTTTTAAGTATTATGTTGGCTATGAATGCATTTCAAGTGTAAGTTGATTGTTGTAGTTACTCTTGGTAGTTGAATGATTTTTGTAATACGATTCTCTTCAGCAGCTCGTTAGGCAGATTAATGCTTGCTGATTAGCATTAATCGCTGATATTTACTGTTAACTGACAAGATTTAAGGAAACCTGATGGCTCATATGTTAAGCATTTGACTGCTAATGAAATGATCTGCAGTTCCAACCCGCTTGTGGCTCTTTGGGCAAAAAGACCTGGCAGTCTGCACCTGTAAAAGATTGTTGTCGTTATTGTTGTTAGGTGCCATCCAGTTGGTCCTGCTTCTTAGTGACCTGATGCACAACGGAACAAAACTCGTCCAGTCCTGTGCCATGCTCACAATTATTATGCTTAAACCAATTGTTGCAGCCACTGTGTCAGTCCATGTCATTGAGGATCTTCTTTCTTTGCTTACCCTCTACTTTACCAGCTATGATTTCCTCCTCCAGGGACTGATTCCTCTTGACAGCATGTACCAAGTGTGTAAGATAGACAGGGTTTTGCCATCTTTGTTTCCAGGGAGCACTCTGGTTGTACTTTTTCCGGAAGAGATCTGTTTTTTCTTTTGACAGTCCAGGGTACATTGTGCTTGGATATGATACAACTGAAAATACCATGGCTCAGTCAGGTGCATTTGACTCTTTAAAGTGACATTTTAGTTTTTCCGCACTTTAAAAAGGTCTTTTGCAGTTGAGTTGACCATTAAAATGTATCTTTTGATTTCTTGACTGCTGTTTCCGTGGGTGTTGACTGTGGATCCAAATAAAATGAAATCCTTGAGACAACCTCAATCTTTTCCCCATGTATCATGATGTTGCTTATTGGTCTGGTTGTAAGGCTTTTTGTTTTCGTGAGGTGCAGTCCATACTGAAGGCTGTGGTCTTTGATTTTCATCAGCTTCAAGTCTTCTTCACTTTGAGCAAGAAAGATTGTGTCACCTGCATAATACAGGCGGTTATTGAGCCATCTTCTTATTCTGGTACACAGTTCTTCATATAGTCCAGCTTCTCAGATAACAGCCAGGGAAACCCTGTGGGACAGTTCTGATCTGTCTTACAGGTTTCTATAAGTCAGAATTGACTCATAGACATAAAACAACAATGAGATTTACTGTGGCTTGCCAGAAATACAACCAGACTGAAATTATATGTAGCTGGTACTCATAAAAGTAAAGGAAATAAAATGGGAGAAAAGTTCAGTTATTTGAAGGAAAAATATAAGCAAGACAGACCAATTGGGATTTTGCCCCATCTGGCATCTGCCCTGTCTTCCATTTTTCACCTTATAAATGGACATGTTCTTTAAAAAAGGCAGTCACCTCCAATTTATTCTAGAAGTGGTAGCATGATCTGATGCCTGTGAGTGGGGGTGAGGCAGGGAAGAGAACTCAAAGCTGATTTTCATCCTTAGCTGTGCTGGAATCACCTGGGGAAGTTTTAAAATATATTGCTTCTGGCCTTCACTACAGATGAATCAAAATTTCTTGGGATGGGAGGGACATGTTGCAGGGAGACTGGTAGAGGTCAGGCCTTGGTATTTTTTAGAAGGCTCTGTAGAGGATTTTAATGTGGATCTGGGGTTGAGAACTTAGTTGCATTTTAATTAGAATTGTATCATAGTTGGTTTTTTTTTTTTTGACTGACTGTCTTGGTCGTCTAGTACTGCTATACCTGAAACACCACAAGTGGATGAGTTTAATGAAGGCAAACTTATTTTCTCAGTCTGCTAGACTAGATGTCCAAATTCAGGGCAACGGCTCCAGGGGAAGGCTTTCTGTCTGTGTCACCTCTGGAAGAAGGTCGTTCTCCTCAGTCTGAGCCTGGTCTAGGAGCTTGTCTGTGCAGCAGCCCCAGGTCTAAAGGATGTACACTGTTCTGCAACTTTCTGACTGCTTCTTTCTTGGTGGTATGAGGGTCCCTGACCCTTTGCTTGCTTCCCTTTCATGGTATCTCTTAACAGGTGGTACAGGCCACACATTCGGAAAGTCCCTTTATGTTGGATTAGGAATGTGACCTTAAACCTGTTGCCACTGAGTCATTTCTGACTCACAGCAACCCTGTAGCACGTGGTAGACCTGCCTCATAGAGTTTTCAAGGAGCTTCTGGTGGATCTGAACTGGATTAGTAGCCATAGCACTTAACTGCTATACCACCACAGTTTCCAGTTCATCCATTCTTGCCCCATTAACTGCAGCCAGAAATTAGGATTTACAGCATGTAGAAAAATCACACAGTACTGGGAATCGTGGGCCACACAAATTGATAAACACATTTTTAGCAGGACATGATTCAGTCCATGACACTTACCAACCCAAAGATTGTAATGATCTTTAATACAGAGGCTCACCTTTGCAGTCCTCTCATTGGGTATAACTTTTGTTTGACAGAGAAGACACGTGATACTAATTAACTAATTATTGAATTGACTGTCTCTTTTATTTACTAAAATAATTTGCCAATGAAGTTTTCGATTAGTGAGTTTGAGAGTGTTTAACAGATAACTTCAAAAAAAAAAAAATCACTTCTAGAAAGCGATACACCTTCCCAAGGATTGTATATGAGCTTTCATAATTAATGAATGTATTGATAGCAGGTATATTTATCATGAGTCAGAAGTTTATTCTTTGGCTTAAAAGGTTGTCAAATAAAATAAAAAGTTGACTCATAGGGACTGTATAGATGGAGTAGAACTGCTCCATAGTTTCCAGGGGGCACTGGGCAGATTTGAATTGCTGGCCACGGTGGCTAACAGCTGTAGCACTTAACGCGCTATACCACCGGGGTTTCCTCAAAGGTTGTAGGTTATGTAAAATATTTGTTTTTTCTATTTTATAGAGTTTACTTATACACTAAAATAGTATGTAAACATGACTTTGTCTTAAAAACCAGTCCTGATTCTGAAATATGTTTTGGGAATTTCCAATGTTGGCATTATAATTCATAACTTTTAAATAACTAACAAAACACTTTTTCACAAAACGTATTACTGTTACTTTTTTCTGTATAGGATTGAAATGCTTCTTGCTTGTATAAATAACTATATTTCCTGAAACATATATGTGCTAATGTGATTTTTTATTTTTTCATAATAAGCATTGTCACTGTGTACATTTTAACATAAACATTTTGAACATGTCAGGAGTTTGCTATCAAAGAACTCATTAAATTTTCTTGCAAAATTTAGGCCGTAAAATTGGAGAAAAAAGAATGAAAAAGGAAACATGCTTTTTCTCACTTCAGTAAAATTTTTCTGTGTGTGAAATATTTCCTTTTCATCAGTAGTAAAGCAAAATGACCAAGAAACATCGTTTTATATTTAATTGAACACCTACTCTCCTAGGTTTTACTGTCTCTCTTTGAGTAATATTTTGAAAAAATGTTATTTGGTATTTATTTGGTAATAGTGTCATTGAAACCAAGTTTTTTTTTCCTCATTAAACTACTTTTGAAATAATAAAGTTAGAAAAAAATATAAATAGTGGTATGTTTGGTGAGAAGAGTATCAAAGTATAAGAAAATAGTATGAAGAGGTGTCACACTCTGATTATAATTAATGTGATGTAAAAAGAAACTAAAATTTAACAAGGTTAGATGTTTCGCAGAAGGTTGCATAGCTGATCACTGTAAGATTTAGTACTGAAACCTGAAGCCAGATTTGATTTATAGATTTCTAAAAGTGTAACATGATAACTATGTTCCTGTTATTCTTTTAAAAACTAACAATTGCTATTATTAGAAAACTTTAAAATAAATCCAATGACTCATTTCTCAGCAAAATGAATATTAATAAACATTGATTGAAATAGATATCAGTGGAAGTTGTATGTGTTATCCATCGGAGTCGTAGCTGTGTTACTCCTAAAATGTTGTATTCTTGACTTTTCCAGTACAATTAGATTGTGTTGAGTCTGAAAAGGTTAACACAGAATAGTCTGCTAAAAATAGACTTGAAAGGAAAGGACATAACTTGTAGCAGAATTGATTCAAGTTAAACCTGGTAAATTAAACATGGATACATTGTTACAATTTTTACAGCTTTTATGAGTTTTCATAAATACGGAGTCGTGACATATGACATAGTGGAGGTACTTGTATGATTAAAATGACTCAGTGAACAATACAATCAGTGATTTTTAAAGATCATTATGACTGCAAGGTTCAGGATAAATATGAAGGGGAAGAGATCGAAGGTGAGCAGACAAGCAAGAAGGCTGCTGCAGTAATCTCTGCATGAGATGATGTACTTTTGCACTGAATGATAGAAATGGAAAGTGTACAAGAAAGACTGACAAGTGAGTGGGTATAGAATGCATGAGATGGAAAGGTTAAAGAGTACTTCCTGGTGTCAAGTCTGGGAGTCCAGAAAGATAATGCTAGTCTGGGAGTCCTGAAAGATAGTGCTGTTAGTGCCAGAAATGTGGTGGGTAGAGGGGATGAGCAGGTTTCCTTTTACTTTACCCTATTTTCCTTTCCTCTATTTTTTGTCTCTTAGGGTAATAAGAAAGAATAAGAGACTATGTATTGTGGGTACAGAAATGTGTAGGGGTGCAATCATAATGATACTTTAACATTTTATTAGATGTTAAAGCAAACAGGGAACTAATCACTAAGATAAGTATTTGGAGAAGATAGATGAGTTCAAACTGACAGTCACTGACATAGGAAGTTATGAGAAACCTTTTCCTAAAGCTGTATTACAGTCCAACAAGGATTTATAGAATTTCTGCTATGTATAAGGAAGGAACCCTGGTGGTACAGTGGTTAAGCACTCAGCTGCTAACTGAAAGACTGATACTTGGAGCTACCCATTGGTTTCATAAGAGAAAGATGTGACAGTCTGCTTCCATAAAGATTTACAGCATTAGAAACTATGTGGGGCAGTTCTACTTTGTCCTTTACGGTCACTGTTAGTCAATATTGGCTTGATGGCATTGGGGGATATGTAAGGTGTTACAGATGATATAAAGACAAGTAAGTCTGTCCTGTTCTCAAGGAGATAAAAGTCTGGGTTTACAGGAGGTCGTATGACTTCTCACAACATATTTTTAGGGGACACGCTACTTTGGGATTTGGGAGGTGAAAGAGACTGAGGTTTCGGAGAGCTAGGAAAAGCTTTATCAAAGAGGTAGCATTTTAGATTGTATGAGTAAGCCTACTGAGCATTCTGAGTGAATGAAGTAGCATCATCAAGGGCTTTAGGAAAATAAAAAATAGAGAGTATTGAATATGTTTGGGTAGTAATGGTACATAAATCTGCTAGGGCAAATTTGGGCCTAAGAGAGCTAAATGCCAAGTGCAAAATGTATCTTAAATTTATTAATAATGGTAGCAATTAGAGTTGTTGTTAAGTGCTTTAGAGTTGGTTCCAAGTCATAGTGACCCTGTGGGAATAGAATAGAACTACTCTGTAGGGTTTCCAAGGAGTAGCTGGTGAATTTGAGCTGTAGACTCTTTGTTAGCAGCCAAGCTAGTTAGTACTTATTGTTAAATTTATGCTAAACTCTGTGTTTGATGCAAGGCATATATCTTGAATCCTTCTAATGTTTTCCAAGGTAGACATTTCCCCTGTTTAAGAAATAATAACTGAAGCCCAGAGAGGATTTGTAATTTGGGCAGCTAGTAAGCGGGGGACACCCACGCATCCATCAGTTTGTTGTACTGTAGGGGCTTGCGTGTGGCTGTGATGCTGAAAGCTGTGCTATTGGTATTTGAGTACCAGCAGGGTCACCCATGTTAGATAGGTTTCAGCTGAGCTTTCAGACCAAGACAGGCTAAGAAGAAGGACCTGATAGTTTACTTCTGAAAAGAATTAGCCGGTAAAACCTTTTGAATAGCAGTAGAACATTATCTGCTACAGTGCCAGAAGATGAGCCCCGCAGGTTGAAAGACTCTCAAAAGATGACTGGGGAAGAGCTGCCACCTTAAAGTACAGTTGACCTTAATGATGTCAATGGGGCCAAGCTTTCAGAACCTTCATTTGTGATGTGACCAGACTCAGAATGAGAAGAAACAGTTCTGAACATCTGTTGGTAATGCAGGCCTGGAACGTGCAAAGTATGAATAAAGGAAAGTTGGAAATTGTCAAAAATGGAATGCCAGACATCCATATCCTAGACAATAGTGAGCTGAAGTGGACTGATCTTCCCGTTTTGAATTGAACAGTTATGTGGTCACTATGCCAGGATTGAAAGTGTTAAGAGGAATGGTACCACACTCATTGTCAAAAAGAACATTTCAAGATCTGTCCGAAAATGCTGTCTGTTGGTGATACACCTACAAGGGACTCCAGTTAATACAACTATTAAAATTGACTTACCAACTACTGAAGCCAGAGATGAAGAAACTGAAGTTGTTTTTTTTTTACCAACCTCTGCAGTCTGAAATTGACCCCACATGCTATTAGGATGCACTGATAATTTCCTGGTGATTGGAATGTGAAATGTGGAAACTAAGAAGGAGGATTTGTAGTGGGAAAATATCACTTTGGTGATAGAAATGATACTGGAGATTGTATAAGACTTTGTAAGACCAGTGACTTCGTCATTTTAAATACTCTTTTTCACCAAAATAAACAACCACTCTATACATAGACCTGGCCATGTGGGACACACATTTGTGGAAAGAGATGACGGAAGAGCTCAATGTCATCAGTCAGAACAAGGCCAGCGGTTGACTTAAGATCAGGCCATCAATTATCCCTATGCAAGTTTAAGTTGAAAATTGGAAAAAGTCTATGAGAGCCAAACTATGACCTTGAGTATATCTCATCTGAATTTGAGACCATCAAGAATGGATTTGATATGTTGAACACTAATGACTGAAGACCAGGAGAGTTGTAGAGTGACATGAAGAACATCATACATGAAGAAAACAAGATGTCATTAAAAAGACAGATGAGAAAGAAAATCTCAGTGGACGTTGGAAAAGACTCTGAAACTTGCTATTGAATGTTGAGTATCTAAAGCAAGTGGAAACAGTGGTAAAGTAAAAGAACTAAACAAGATTTCAAAGGGTGGCGGGAGAAGAAAAATAAAGTATTATGATGATACGTGCAAGGACATGGAGACAGAAAACTCCACAGGGAAAGAATATGCTCAGCATTTTCCAAGCTGAAAGAGCTGAAAAAAAATTCAAGCCTCGAGTTGCAATACTGAATGATTCTATGGGGGAAATCACGTGGGAAGCATCAGCAGAATATAGAAGGAATGTCAAGCCAAGCCAAGTGCCGTCGAGTTGGATGCGACTCATAGAAGGAATAGACACTCACTATACCTAAGGTCGCCATGAGTCGGATCTGACTTGACGGCACTTGGCTTGGCTTTGGCATACCGAAGAGTTAGCTGACATTCAACGATTTCAGAGTCAGGAACCAGTTGTACTGAAGGAAGAAGTCCAGGGTACAGGGAAGACAGGAGGAGAATTCTTGAACACTTAATTGTGTTCATAAGGAATCTGGGCCTGGATCAGGAGTGGGTTCTTCATAGTTTAAAGTCAGGAAAGGTGTGCTTCAGGGTTGTATCCTTTTACCATACCTCCTCAATCTGTGTGTTGTGCAGATAATCTCAGTAGCTGGATGATATGAAGAAGAATGGGCATCAGGACTGGATGAAGATTTTAGTAAAAACCTATGTTATAGAGAGTGCTGAAAGTGAAGAGGACCTAAAACACTGGTAAAGATCAATGATCACAGCCTTCAGTATAGGTCACTTCAACATAAAGAAAACTCACAACTAGACTTTGCCTTGGCAAAGATTGAGGTTGTCAAGGATTTCATTTTATTTGGATCCATAATGAACACCCATGGAAGCAGCAGTCAAGAAATGAAAAAGACACATTGAATAGGACAAATCATCCTCAAAAGTCTCTTTAAACTGTAAAATAGCACAGATGTTACCTTAAGGTGAAAGTGTGCCTGATCTAAGCCATTATGTGTTCAGTCACCTCCTATGCACGTGAAAGCTGGACAACTAATAAGGAAGACTGAAGAATTAATATCTTTGCTTTTTAGTGTTGGAAAAGAATATTGAATATATCATGGACTGGCAAAAGAATAAAGCAATCTGTCTTGGCAGAAGTACAAGCAGAATACACCTTAGAAAGGGTGGTGAAACTGTCTCTTACATATGGAGAAATCAGTCCCTGGAGAAGGATGTCAAGATTGGTAGAGGTCAGCAAAAGAGAGGAAGACCTTCAACAAGATGGATTGAATAGTGACTGCAAAACTGAACTCAAGAATAGCAATGATTGTGAGGATGGTGCAGGACTAGGTGTACATATAGTTTAATGTAAAGCAATAAAATGCACATTTATTCACCACCATTTTGAGACAAGCCTGTTTCTTTGAGTTGGAGCGTGCTAATCCACAAGCCTTGAAATGGTTTAAAAACAACCGAAAGACAGAATTTTTCTAGATCTGTGGTTCTCAAAGTAGCATCTTGGGACAAGCATCATCATCATCGACATCAGCATCACTTTGAGAATGCATCGCTTGTTAAAAATGCAAATGATTGTGCCCTCTGCCATACCTGGAAACCCTGGTGGCATAATGGTTAAGTGCTGTGTTGCTAACCAAAAGGTTGGCAGTTCAAATCCATCAGGCGCTCCTTGGAAACTCTATGGGGCAATTCTACTCTGTCCTGTTAGGGTTGTTATGAGTCAGAATTGACTTGATAGCACTGGATTTTTTATGCTGTACCTAGTAAATCAGAAACTTAGGGAATGGGTTCCAGCATGTATGTGTTAACAATCCACGTGATTCTGATCCATGCTATAGTTTGAGAATTACTGATTTATAGAATGACTGAAAAGGAGTTCTTCCATGTGTTTAGCTGTTGGAAGATACGAGCATTAACATGGTGGCAGTGGGGTTGGAAAGAGTTGTAGAGGAAGAACTTATGGAATTATAGCACTTTCTAACTAATTAGATATGAGATTTAATGGAAAAGATCATAGTTAAAGCTGTTTGAGACTATATACAAGTGTCTGGTTGAATGATAGTGATGCCATTGACAGAAATGTAAAAGGAGAGAAGATGGCTTGTGAGTGAATAGGTAAGGTGATAGATTGGGTTTTGGTTATGTTGACTTTGTTGTGATAAAGGAACATAAAGTGATCTTGTGCAGCAGACAGTTACACTAATATACGAGTATACAGTTTTTGTGAAAGGTTTGGACTGAAGAAGATAGAGCTAAAGGAATCATGTTTGTACTGAGTCTGAAATTGAAGTGACGGGAAAGAAGAACGTAATTGCCAAAACTCCTTCCTTTTTTATCTGGTAGTTGATAGGTGCAAAGTTAAGTATTTTATATGTAGTCTGTTTAATTTTTGGAAGTAATGGGATAAAGTAGATGTGATTGTTACAGATTAGAAAACAGACTTGCCCAGGGACAAACAGCTAGCAGTGGTAGAGCTGGAGCTAGAGTGCAGCCTTTTGACTCTGAGCTTCTACTTTTCTGTAATGCTACATGACTTCATGTCAAGTATCTCTTCGACTTCTGAGGCCTGAATTCTCAAAAATAGGTCTGCCACTATATTTTCCAGGCAGCCATGAGGATTCCAGGAAGCAGTCATTTTTTTTTACAAGTAAGGAAAAGTAAACAAGGAAATCCCTTCCTAAGCTGTGAAATAGTCTCAGTAGTATTGGAGATAACTCTTCTCTAAAACCTTGGTAGTATTCTAAGGTGAAGCCATCTGGGCCTGGACTTTTTTTTGTTGGTAGTTTTTGGATGACTTTTTCAATCTCTTTTTTTGTGATAGGTTTATTAAGCTGTTCTGCTTCACCTTGTAATAATTTTGGTAGGTGATATGAATCAAGGAATTTGTCCATTTCCTCTAGGTTTTCGAATTTGTTAGAGTACAGTCTTTTGTGGTATTCTGTTATGATATTTTTGATTTCTGTTGGATCTGTTATGACAACTCCCCTGTCATTTCTTATTTGGGTTACTTGTTTCCTTTCCTGTTTTTCTTTATTAAGTTTGGCCAGTGGTTTGTCAATTTTGTTGATCTTTTCAAAAAAGCAGCTTTTGGTGTTTTCAGTTTATTCAGTTGTTCTTCTATTGTCTAATTCATTTAGTTCTGCTCTAATCTTTATGATCTTATTTCTTCTGGTTCCTGAGGGGTTCCTGTGTTGTTGTTCTGTCTTTACTTGTTCAAGCTGTAGTGTTAGTTCTTTGGTTTGGTTTCTTTCTTCCTTCCAGATGTGTGCATTTATGGAGATAAACTTACCCCTGAGCACTGCCTTAGCTGTATTGCATAGGTTCTGGTAGGAAGTGTTTTCGTTCTCATTGGAATCCATGAATTTCTTTAATTCATCCGTAGGTTTCTGGGTGATGTGTCCTGATTTTGTTTCTAAAATATAAAGTCAGTGGTTTTGTTCTTCTAAGCCAAGAGATTCTTTCAGTATTTCTTGTAGCTTTGTTTTGGTTTTTACAAAGTCTCTGAGTTTCTGTTTATCTGCAATGTCTTAATTTCATTTTCATGTTTGTCAGATAGTTTTGCAGGCTATATAATTCTTAGTTGGAAGTTCTTCTCCTTCATAGCTTTGAATGTGTCATGCCACTGTCTCTGTGCCAGCATTGTTTCTGCTGAGCAATCCGATGAAAACCTACAGGGTTTCCCTCTGAATGTTAGCTTTGCTTTGAATCTTGCTGCCTTTAAGAGTTTCTGCTTATGTTTCATTTTGTTAAGCTTGATTATCATATGTCTTGGAGTCTTTCTTTTGAGATCTATATTGAGTGGCATTCGATATGCATCTTGGATATCTACATTCTGTTATAATTTCTGTCAGCAGCTCAGCAACAATACTTTCTATGTTCTCAGGTGTCTTGCCCTGTTCAGGAACTCAAATAAATTGTAGGTTGTTCCTCTTAATAGAGTCCCACATGCTTCTGAATGCTTGCTCGTTTTTCTTGTGTCTTTTTTTCTGATTTTTCCTCATAGATGCTGGAGTCAGTAACTCTGTCTTCCAAGTCAGAAAGTCTATTTTCCATTTTTTCCATTCTGTTTTCTTTACTTTGAATCGAAGTTTCTATGTCTTTGATTGTGTTCTTGATCTGTTGGATTTCAGAATACTGGTGTTACATCAGATTGAACAGCTTGCTTAATTTTTCCTTTTGCTCTGCTGCATTTTGTATAAGGTCTGGGAGGGCTCTTTATATAATCCTTTGTATTCACCTTCCAATAGTTTCGGAAATGTTTCTTCATTTGGGAAATTCTTTTGGGGGCCTTCTGAAGCTATGGATGATTTCTTCATTATAGTTTTATCCAGAGTTTGTTGCTTTTTGGGCATCATGTGAGTCAGTAAAGGATGGAAGACATGCTGTGAGCATGGACTGCAGCTGTTTCTCTAGACCATCTTAAAATGAAAGGCAAAAGGTATTTGACTGCTTCCAGAGTCCGTCAGGTTTTCAGGTGTACAGGTCTCTCTTCCCAGATGGCAAAGTAAGCACCTCTGTATCAAACTGTAGATGTTATAAACTAGTTCAAAATACAGAAAGGCTACTGCTATGCTAGCCTCTGCTGCTGGGCCCCAGCTGTAGGCGACACTGTGTAAAATACTGCTTTTCTACCAGAAAAGTGCTTTCGTCCGGGAAGGCACTGCCTCCCAGCCTAGGAATTAGGTCCTGCTGAGGTCTCCGTATGGGTATATCCGACTCCCAGTGGAAAAAGATGATGCCCACACAAACTCCCTGCCTGCCTTGGTGCAGGCTAGTCAATGGCAGAGGTAGAAAGAGAGGTCAAAGGTGCTGAGATGCACAGAGTCCAAAGCTGGGCTCTCAAAATGTTAATTTCGCCTGCCAATCCCATGAGCTGTGCATCTGAGATTACCTGCTAATCAAGTCTCTGCTTCGCCTGCTGGCTAAGACAGAGAAAAAAAGTTTAAATGGCAGTTTACCATCCGTCCGTGAAAGCCAGCACTCACCAAGAGCAGGGAGGCAAAAGAGAGGAGGTTTCCTGTTCAGTGGTGTGAAGTCAAAATTAACAGCCCTATGCCGTGTCCTAGGCCTCACTAGGTATCCAGAAGGCTCTGTTTAATTATCAGTTCAGGTCTTGGTTTCCAGAAGGATTTAGGGAGGCATGTGTTTAGTCTGCCATCTTGACTCCGCCCCCCTATAATTCAAGAAGGAAATCCCAATCACAAGTAGTTAAAATTGAAGAGGAAATTCTTTGGCTGTCTACCTGATTGATCTGACACCAGCAGTATCCTTGATTCCCCATCTTCTTCTGGATCCAGCATGAATTTTTTTTTGATTCCCTCTCAATATGCTGCTGCAACTACTTTGGAATGATCTTTAGGAAAAGTTTACTTGCATGTGATAGTAATGATATTGTTAGATGACTTTCACATTCAGTTGAATCACCTTTCTTGGAAGCAGGCATAAATATAGATCTCTTCTAGTTGTTTATCATGGCGACCCTAGGGGGCCAACTTGACGGCACTTGGCTTTGGCTCTAGTTGTTTGGTCAGGTAGCTGTCTTCTAGGTTTCTTGGTGTAGATAAGTGAGCACTTCCAATGTTTCATCCGTTTGTTGAAACATCTCGACTGATAGTCCGTCAGTTCCTAGAGTCTCGTTATTTGCCGATGCCTTTAGTGCAGCTTGAATTTCTTCATTCAGTACTATTGGTTCCTAATCGTATGCTGCCTCTTGAAATGGTTAAACGTTGATCAGTGCTTTTTGGTATAGTGACTCTGTGTATTCCTTCCATCTTCTTTTCATGCTTCCTGTATCATTTAATATGTTCTGTGTAGACTCTTTCATTAATGCAGCTCAAGACTTGAATTTTTTTCTTTAATTCTGTCACCTTGAGAAATGAAGAGCATGTTCTTTTGGTCTTCTATCTCTACCTCTTTGCACATGTCATTATAATATTTTGTATTTTCAAGCTGCACTCTGAAATCTGTTCAGTTGTTTTACTTCATCATTTCTTCCTTTTGTGTTAGCTACTTGACATTTAAGAGCAAGTTTCATTTAGGTATTTTTCTCTGCTGTCTTTTTAATAGCCTCCTTTCTTGATATATGATATTTTTGGTGTCATTTCATAACTCATCTGGTCTTCAGTCGTTGGTGCTAAACATATCAAATCTGTTCTTGAGGTGGTCTGTAAATTCAGATGTGGCATACTTAAGGTCTTACTTTGGCTGTCATGGACTTGTTATAATTTTCTTTGGTTTCAATTTGATCTTGCATATGAGTCCACCTTGGCCTTGTTCTGACTGATGAACTGAGCTTTTCCATCATGTCTTTCTAAAGATGTAGTTGATTTGATTCCTTTGTACTCTGTCAAGGTCCATATGTATATTTGCTGTTTATGTTGGTGTAAAAAGGTATTTGCAATGAAGAAGTTATTGATCTTGCCAAATCCTGTCTTGTAATCTCCAGCATCATTTCTGCCACCAAGGTTATATTTTCCAGCTACTGATCCTTCTTTGTTTTGCATTCCAATCCAAACTTTTGCACTCCAATTACCAGTAATTATCAGTGCATCCTGACTGCATGTTTGATCAATTTCAGACTGCAAAAGATGATAAAAATCTTCACTGTCTTCATCTTTGCCCTTAGTGGTTAGCAGATAAATTTGAATAATAGTTGTATTAACTGGTCTTTTTTGTGGGCATTTGGATATTATTGTATCACTGACAGGCAGCAGTGTATTTCAGGATAGATGCTGAAATATTCTTTTTTTAATAAATGTAATGCCATTGGCATAGTAGATTGCATGATTGTCTGATTCAGAATGGCAGTGCCAGTCCATTTCAGTTCACTAATGCCTAAGATATTGATGTTTCACTTTTGACAAATTTCATTTTTCCTAGATTCATACATTGTACACTTTGGATTCCTTTTATTATTGGATGTTTCCAGCTGCTTCCCTCTCTTGCTCCCTCCTCCTCCGCTCTGTTTTTCCCTTCCTCCTTCCATCCTTTTTTCCAGTATTTTTAATTTTTTTCCTTCTATTTTGAGTGTAGGTTTACAGAACAGACTAGTTTCATTAATCAGTACACATAGTGTTTTATGACATTGATTAACAATCTCATGACATACCAGGACTCTCTTTTCTTGACCTTAGATTTCCTACTGCCAGCTTTCCTGCCCTCTCCTGGCTTCTAGTCCTTGCCACTGTGCTAGTGTGCCCCTTAAGTCCAGTTTTGTTTCATGAGCTTGTGTTATGTTTGGCTGAAGGGTGATCTTCAGAAGTGGCTTCATTACTGAGATAGGAGGGTGTCTGGGGCCTGTACTATCAAGTTTTCTCCAGTTTTTATCAGTCCAGCAAGTTTGGTCTTTTTTGTGTCTTAGAATTTTGTTCTGTATGCCTTTCAACCTGGGGCAGGGTAAGGGGTATTTATCTTCTGGCACTGTATCAGATAGTGTTCCAATGGTGTTCTTAAAGCTTTCACTGGCAAATTCTTCTCAGAAATAGACCACATGGTCCTTTTCCTAGCTTGCCTTATTCCTGAAGCTCAGCTAAAACCGGTTTGCCATGGGTATCCCTGCTTGTGTTGGTGCTTTCAACATCATACCAACACACAGACATCCACAATACAACAAACTGACAGACACGTGTATAGAGATCAAGAGACAGTTGTTATAACAGAACAAGAGGATACTATTTTGTTTAAAGTCAGCAAAGGTGTGTATCAGGGTTGTAGCCTTTCACTATGCTTATTCAATCTGTATGCTGAGCAGATAACCCATGAAGCTAAGCTCTATGAAGAGTGAAACATCAAGATTAGAGGAAGGTGCTTTAACAACCTCCAACATGCAGATAACACAACCTTACTTCCTGAAAGTGAAGAGGATTTGAAACACTTACTGATGAAGATCAAAGACCACAGCCTTCAGTATAGATTACATTTCAACATAAAGAGGAGAAAATTCCTCCTCTTGACAGAACCAATGCAGAACATAATGGTAAATGGAGAAAAGACTGAGGTTGTCAAGGATTTCATTTTACTTGGATCCGCAATAACACCCATGGAAGCAGCAATCAAGAAATCAACAGATACGTTGCACTGGGAAAATTGGCTGCAAAAGACCTCTATGAAGTGTTGAAAAGCTAAGATGTCACCAGGAAGTCTAAGGGCTGCCTGACCCAAGTCACAGTGTTTTCAGTCACTCCCTGTGCATTTGAAAGCTGGATAATGAATAAAAAAGACCAGGGAAAAATTGATACTTTTGAATTGGAGTTTTAGGAAAGCTATTGAACATAGCACGCACTGTCAAAAGAACAAATATACGTGTCTTGGAAGACATACAGCCAGAATACTCCTTAGAAGATAGGATGGTAAGACTAAGTCTCACATACCTTGGATGTTGTCTTGCTCATCCAGTGCAGCTTTAACAGAAATACTGCAAGTGGATGGCTTTAACAGAGAAGCTTATTTCCTCACAGTAAAGTAAGGTAAAATCCAAATTCAGAGTGGCAGCTCCAGGCTTTCTCATGCATCCTACCCTAGAATAGGAGGTTCTCTGTGCAGTGATACTGGATCCAAAGTGCATGTTCTGTTCCCAGTAGTACTTTCCTGGTGGTATAAGTTTCCCCATCTCTCTGCTAGCTTATCTATTTTATATAAATCAGGAGAGTGCATCAAGACACAATCCAATGTCTTATATTTAGTACTGCCTCACTAAAGCAACCTCGGCTCAACCTCCTTCATTAACATCATAGAGGCAAGATTTGCAACACACCAGAAAATCACACAGTATGGTGAATCATGGCCCACCCAAATTGATTCACACATTTTTGGGGGGACATAATTCAATCCATGGCCAACATATTACCAGGTCAGTCCCTGGAGAAGGACATCATGGTTGGTAAAACAGAGGGTCAGCAAAAAAAGGAAGACCCTCAAAGAGATGGATTAACACAGTGGCTGCAACAGTGGGCTCAAGCATAACAACAATCGAGAGGATGGCTCAGGGCTGAGCAATGTTTTATTCTATTATTCACAGGATTGTTGTGAGTTGGAATCAACTTGATGGCACCTAACAACAACATTTGCCTGAGGTGGTTCTTATCTGATGAACATTCAGTAAATACTGAGTTAAAGACTGTACATTGGGGGCCATGATGGACCCGTAAAGATAGGAACTAAATAATTCAGGGTCTCCGTATCTCCTGTATTGTATGTGTGTATGTGTGTATACATCTCTCTCTCTCTCTCTTATACAGTGATATATTTGACTATAAGTCTTGAATATAGTGATATTTAAGAGTGTCCTGTGCTAATTTATCTTTGTCATTAGGGAGACCACAAAAAGTTAACCTTTACAACTCATGATAAATTATAATTATTGCCCTTTGTTGCAGTGTTTCTATCAGTTATCCACTTTGCAGAGCTTTTTTCCTTCTCATATTTGCTTCAGTATCTTGGTTCGAAATTAACTTTAATATTATTGTAAATGAAAATGTGCAGTGTATCTAATTGTCAGATATTTCTCTCTTTAGTAAGGCAAAAGCTGATTAGGTGGAATTTAGGTCTGAATTACCACTTTTGTGTACGAAGGCATTTCTGTTCTGATGATTGGAGTTTAACCTTTTCCTGCTTATTTTTCATAACTCCCGTTATTCTAGTCTGGTTTTGCTCATCAGCTTGAATAATTATGAAGATCTTCAGCAGCTGCTGTCCTGTTCTTAAGTATCACAATTTAAAGATAGGAGCACAAATATAAAATGAGTGTGTAAAGGCTTCTAACCCACTAAAAATTGTTGTTCCTGAACCTTCGCCCACTTTGCCTAATGGGGTCATCTTCAAAGGATGATTTACTTTTTTTCAAATCTTCCAGATGAAAACAAAACCAAAACCTAGGTTAGCTTGATGATTCGTGATAATCAGTTTTATGGTAGGTAGAAGTAAGAAATCTGAATGTGACACAAACCTTTGTGTGCTAAACTGTTTTTGTGAATGTAGATAGTAAGTGAGCTTATTATATTGACTGCATTTATTTTTAAATATTTGTTGCAGCTATGAATTTGTGAAATACCTTAGACAATACATATGCAACACTTTGGGGTCTATGATTGAAGATGAAATGGAAAAATGCACATCTGATCAGAATCAGAATGAAGATTCTGGCTATGACACAGTTGTACAGCATGTAACTAAAAAAACTCAGGAATCTAAAGAGTAAGTATGCCCACAGTAATGTTTTAAAGTAATTTTTCTCCCAGCAGGGTTCCATGACAATACGTATAACTTATGCCTCCTACTCTATTTCCCTCCTAACAGTTAACATGAGTCTCTGAAACATGAAGTGTCAGATTATGCCACACTTCTGTTCTAAACCTTGCAGTCTTCATGTCTCACTTAGAGTAAAATCCAGAGTTCTTAATGTTGTGCATAGGGTTGCTGTGAGTTAGAGCCATCTTGATGCATCTAACAATAGTAAAGAGAAGCAAGACTTTTTTTTTGTCTCAGAAGTTCATTAGTGCAGAGTAGTCAGACAGACTTGCTTTGCTGGTGGGTGCCTGCAGGGAGGCTGGTTTGTTTTATTTTGTTGTTTCATCATATCTTAGGGCAGAGTCTGACAGAACTTTCTGGTAAATATTTTAGGCTTTATGAGTTGTTAGAGTGCTAAAGTAGGCATAGACAGTATGTAAATGAAAGAACCTGTATGTTCTCCAAATTTTTTTTTTTTTTTTTTGCAAATTGTATTTGGTAGGTCAGATACTGCCCACAGGCCATAGTTTGCCAACACCTGTCCTGGGGTGTTGCTTTCATTTACATAGTTGAAGCAGGTGTACTAACTTCACACTGTTCTTCACCCTGGCCAAGGGAAAAGAGAGTGGAAGGTGTTTTGGTCATCTAGTTCTGGTGTAACAGAAATACCGCAAGTGATGGCTTTAACAAAGAGCAGTTTATTGTCTCATAATCCAGTAGGCTAGAAGTCCAAATTCGGGGTGCTGGCTCCAAGGAAAGCTTGGTCTCTCTGTCGGATCTGGAAGAAGGTCTCTGTAGTGCATCAGTCTTCACTTCATCTGGGATCATCTCAGTGGAAGAACCTTGGGTCCAAAGGATGTACTTTGCTCCCAGGACTGCTTTCTTGGTGGTGTGAGGTCCTCAGTTCTTGGCTTGCTTCCCTTTATCTTACAACAGATAAAAGGTGGTGCAGGCCATACCCCTATGACACTTCCTTTACATTGGATCAGAGATGTGACTTTAGTAAGGGTATTATCATCCTACCCTAATCCTCTTTAACATAATCCAGTCGTGCCCCATTAACCACACACAGAGGTTAGAATTTACATGCATGAAAATTACAATCACAAAGTAGAGGACAACAGCACAATAGTGGTCATTGTGGCCCAACCAAGTTGATACATGCATTTGGGGCAAGGGGGGATATTTAATCCATGACAGAGTACAAATAACTTCCTTTTTTTATTTTTATTCACTTTTCATTGACTAAAACTTGGACATATTTGCAGTGGAGACTGGGAAATGTGGTGTGTAGCTATTGACCATGGATTCAGTGATAACTGAGGAGAGGATTTGTAATACTGTGTGGAAGAGAAGGAGGGTAGATACTGTGGACAGTTAGCAAAGATTCTTCTTACAAGGGTCATTCAGCCTGTTGGGAGCTATGGAAGACTAAAATAGAGTGAGTCATTTATGAGCTCAGTTTTTGTTATATCAGTTTTAATTCTGCAGAACTCTAGGTGATGTTTTTTTCTGGAAAATACCGTAGATAACCTGTGTTCTAAGCTTCACATGTTACAGGTTCTGAGAGGACAATTCAGTGACTTGTGTAAGGTGATGAAGTTGTTTGGTATTGGAGTGCAGTGTGGAGCTTGGCTTTCTGAGACACTTCTTACTGTATGTTACCCTGTGGGAATTCATGTTCTTTTTCAGCAATTCACATTATTAACTCTTTGCTAATCTACTGTAAATTCCTAAGGGCCCAACTCTGGTATATTTCTATCTGACCTCTGGTCCCTTAACAGTGTTCTCCACATTTATTGTTAATTGTGTGCCTGCTCCTGTGACTTTTCAGAAAATAGTAAGTGGTATTATTTTTACCTGATTTGATGCTTTTAAAACTGTGACTAAAGAAGTCAAGAAGTTGAAAGGTGATCAGATTAATAGAGACCTTGAGTTGAAGTCAAGTGGAATACACAGATGTTAGTATGGTGATTTCTCGAACAGTAGAACAGCTTTACAAAATGCCTAACTATCCTGCAAGATGCAGTTTGATATAGAGCCGGAACTAGGATGAAAGAAGATTTGATATTTCTTCTTCATATTCAAGCTGAACTACTTGAATACTTGGCATTTAAATTATCTGTTACCCCTTTGTAATTCATGATTTCCTCCCCCCAGTATTAAGTGTAATGTATCAGAAGACCTTAGGGCCGTAAAGGGCAGGAAGGTCAAATAGAGTTGTTTTCTAGTCTTTTGTTAAACAAAAGTCTTTTTAATACAACTTTTTAATTTGGAAAACCTGGTGTCGTAGTAGTTAAGAGTTATGGCTGCTAACCAAAAGACTGGCAGTTCAAATCCATCAAGCACTCCTTAGAAACCTTCTGGTTCTACTTGTCATGTAGAGTTGCCATGAGCTGGAATTGAGTTGATGGCAATGGATTTTTTTTTCTTTTTTCAGCTTATTCTTAAGTTCAGATATGTCTCATCTTAAAATAACATGTATTTTGTCGTTGTTAGGTGTCACTGATTTGTATAATAGAATGAAACAATGTCCAGTCTTGGGTCATCCTCACAATCATTAGTCTTAAGCCCGTTCTTGCAGCCACTGTGTCAGTCCATCTCACTGAGGCTCTTCTTCCTTGTTTGTGATCCTGTACTTGACCAAGCATGATGTCCTTCTCCAGTGAGTGATTCCCTCCTGACAGCACTGCAAGTATGATCTCACCATCCTTGCTTCCAGGGAGCATTCTGTTGTACTTTTTCCAAGACAGATTTGTTTGTTCTTTTGGCAGTCCGTGGTATATTCAGTATTTGTCTCCAACATCACAATTCGAAAGTGTCAGTTCTTTTGTTTTCCTTATGTATCATGCAGCTTTCACATGCACAGGAGGCAATTGAAAACACCATAGCTTGGATCAGGTGCAGTTTAGTCTTCAAGGTGACATCTTTGCTTTTCAACACTTTAAAGAAGTCTTTTTCAGCAGATTTGCCCAGTGTCATGCGTCTTGATATCTTGACTGCTGCTTCAGTTATCCAAGCAAAATGAAATCTTTGACAACTTTAGTCTTTTTTCCTTTTATCATATTGCTTGTTAATCCAGCTGCGAGGAATTTGTTTTCTTTTAGTATTACCTAAATTTAAAAACTGCTCCCTGAAGGCAGACGGCAATGTTTTTTGATTCTAATAGGAACTTCCATAAATTCTATTTGCAGTAAAACCTTCTTCATTTTGATCCCACAAATTTAGTTTGGGTAATGATTTGGACAGATAACATTTACTTTGTTAATTTTAATCTCTGGGATTGAATGTATGTGACTTCTCTAGGTGCTTTTGCTGTTGATTTTGATTACACATTGAGCCATAGTATTTTGTTTCCATTGCAGCTTGAAAGCAAGTGTTGGAGCTTGGTATATGGCTCATATTGCCAGTATCAGAAAAATTGAATATGCACCTGTGTTTGTTGTGTTTTAAGGCATTAAGTCTAATTTATTTTTCAGCAGTTAAACTTGTTTTTCTTACTGTGGGTAAGAGCTCTTCCTCTTTGTGACAACTGATTTTATTGTTTAAATAAATATATTATTACCTGACCAAAGTGACAGTGTATGATTATTGATAAATGTATCAAGCACAAAAGACTTCTGTAAAGTAAAAGTCATAGGGATTAATATATCTCATTTCTTAATTTGGAGAAAAACAACAGCAACAAAATGGCTTTGTCTCCGTATTTGGGCAATATAATTTCTGCTAGTCTATTTCTAGCAGTATTGTTAAGTTTATTCTAAGAGGAGTACTAAATGTTTTATCTATCAGATAATAAAGATGTTTTAATGCTAGAAACAAAGTTTTATATGGAACTTTTAGGAACTGACTTTATCTCTGATTAAGCCATTTAATTTTCACATATTTTAGTTCATCCATTTGTAAAAATGAGTGTGTGTCTTCTGCTGTGTGAATCACGGCTGAAAGATTGTTAAGTTCTACAGAGCATGTATGTTTTCTTTCAAATTATTTTTTATGTGATTTTTCAGAAATTATTTATAGTAAATGTAAGCATAATACATCTATTAATAACATTTTTACTGTAACAATTGCAAATCACTTTCTGTTTTATGCATCTAGTGCTGCTCTAACAGAAATACCACAAAGTGGATAGCTTTGAAAGGGAGATGCTTATTCTTACACAGTTCAGTAGATTGCAAGTTCAAATTCAGGATGTCTGCTCCAGAGGAAGGCTTTCCCTCTGTTGGCTCTGGTGGAAAGTCCTTGTGTTGCATTAGTGTTTGGTCAGGGAGCATCTTTGCACAGGAACCTCAGATCTGAAGGATGCACTCTGTTCCCGGTGCTGCTTTATTGACGGTGTGAGGTTTCCAATTCTCTGCTTGCTCTCATTTCTTTTTATCTCCCGTTGAATGAAAGGATAAAAGGTGGTGCAAGCCACACTCCAGTAAACTCCCTTAGCAAGGGTGTTGCAGCGCACCCTAATCCTCTTTTAACATAATCATCCTATCTGTTGGCCACAGGCAGAGATTAGGATGTATAGCATAGGAAAATCACAAAATACTGATGGCCCAGCCAAATGGCTACACATTTTTGGGGGGATACGGGTCAATCCATGACACTTTCCTAATCAAACATTTTGATATTTAATTTTTAAATGTCTGAACATGGCAAAATATTCATTGGTTGGCTCTGCTTCGTCTGTTGCTGTTGTTAGATGCCCATGCCATCAAGTTGACTCATGGTGACCCTATATACATCAGAACAAAACACTGCCTGGTCGTGAGCCATCCTCACAATTGTTGCTGTGTTGAGCCATTGTTCCAGCTATTGTGCCAGTCCATCTTGTTAAGCGTCTTCCTCTTTTGCTGACTTTCTAACTTTACCCAGCATGATGTCTTTCTCCAGGGAGTGGTCTCTCCTGGTTATGTATCCAAAGTGCATGAGACAAGTTTCCCCATTCTTGCTTCTAAGGAACATTCTGGCTATACTTCCTTTTTTTTTTCTATGTATTTATTATTTTTATTTAACATGACTGAGTGAAAATGTACATTCCCATATAAATTTAGATACCCACCTATATGCAGCTTCCACTGCTCTCCCTGTCCGGTGACAGCACACTATTTCTCTCTGCTCTATACATGTCTCATCCTCCCAACAGCCTCCTTTCCGCTCCTCTCCACCCACTCTCCTTCCTCCAGCCAGAGGTCAGCAGGATGATATCCTATAGATGTATAGAACCACAAAGTGCAACCAATATATATGGTCACTCTGCACTGCCAGGTCCAATCCATTCCTGTCCAAAGAGTGGACCTTTGTTATAATTTATGGGTAAGGGCAGCATCAGGGCTGGGGGCCATGCTCTCAGGGGAACCCTGAAACTGCTGGACCGTCAATTGAGGTCTTTTAGTGGAGATCTCAGGATGCACCCTTTTTATTCTTGTGAGACTCAACCTAGTGAGCTCCATCGTGGCTATCACTGGTGGTGGCCGGGTACCATCCGGTTCTTCCGGTCCCACGTCGATGAAGACACCCACTCTTGTGGGTCTCTCTGTCTCCTAGGTTGTCTTTACTGCATGTCATTTTGGTCCTTGATGAGCATCTATTCCTGCTGAGTTGGGACCATTGCTGTGTCCTCGGATGGCACCTTGGCAGCTTTTAAGACCCCAGACGCCACTCACCAATGTGGGGTGCAGAGAGCTCTCTTATCAAAACGCTAGTTGTGCCAGTTGGCCTCGATTTCGCCTAAGAGCATGGTCCTCTGCCCCCCGCCCCAGCTACTCTATCCTTGAAATATTGGGTTAAGATGGAAGGAGTACTCAAGTTATGCTGAAGTCCACATAATGTTGTTCTTGTTTCTAATGTGTGCTATCACCGCTTTCTCCTAACCCGATTTCTAGCAACTATCTAAACTAAACCCTCCCCCCTCCCCCTCCCTCGCAGCTGTCAAAGAGTCTTTTCTTCTATACACAAGTCTGTTTTTGAGATCTTGTGATAGAGGTCTCATATAGTATTTGTCCCTTTGTCGCTGACTACTTTCACTCAACATAATGTCTTCCAGTTGAAACCAGGTTAGGAGATGTTTCCTGGAATCATCGTTATTCTTTATCATTGCATAGTGCTCCATTGAGTACATGTACCATAGTTTACCTATCCATTCTTCTGTTGTTGGGAATCTGGGTTGATTCCATCTTTTTGCTATCGTGGACTGTGCTGTGATAAACATTCTGGTGCATGTGTCCATTGGTGTGAAAGGCCTTGATTCTGTAGGATATATTCCAAGTAGTGGAATTACTGGGTTGAATGGTATATTGATATCCATTTTTTTAAGGAAGCACCAGATTGCTTTCCAAAGAGGCTGGACCATTTTGCAACCCCACCAGCAGTGCAGGAGAGTTCCAATTTCTCCACAGCCTCTCCAGCATTTGTTGTTTTGTGTTTTCTGGATCATGGCCAATCTTGTTGGAATGAGATGTTATCTCATTGTCATCTTGATTTGAATTTCTTTAATAACTAAACATTGTGAACATGTCCGCATGTGGTTTTTGGCTGCCTGGATCTCCTCTTTAGTGAAATGTCTGTCCATCTCCTTTGCCCTTCGCTTAATTGGATGGTTTATCTTCTTGTTATTGATATTTTGTAGTATCTTATAGATTATGGAGATCAGGCGTCGGTCTGACATAGAGTTACCAAAAATTTTTTTCCCATTCTGTGGGTGTTCTTTTAATTCTATTAATAAAGTCTTTGGATGAGCAAAAGTGATTCTTAATAGTTCCCATTTATCTATTTTCTCTTCTGTTGATTGTGGTTTCTTTGACAGATTTTTGGAGTCTGTCCTCATTGTATATTAAAACTTCCATTGTTGTTCCTACCTTTTCTTGTATGAGCTTTATCATTTTAGGTTTGATATTTAGGTCTTTTATCCAGTTGGAGTTGGTTTTTGTGTAAGGTCTAAGATATGGACTGGCTATACTTCTTGCAAGACACATTTGTTTTTTCTTCTGACATTCCATGATATGGTCAGTATTCTTCACCAGCACCATAATTTCAAGGCATCAATTCTTCTTCACTGTTCTTAGTCATTATCCAGCTTTCTCATGCATATGAGGCCATTGCAAATATCATGGCTTGGGTTGTGCACACCTTAGTCCTCAAGGTGACATCTTTGCTTTTTCAACATTTTAAAGAGATCTTTTACAGTAGATTTGCCCAATACATATAATTTCTTGATTGTTGCTTCCATGAGTGTTGATTATAGGTCCAGGTAACATGGAATCTTTGATGACATCAGTATTTTCTCCATTTATCATGATGTTGCTCACCCATTGGTCCAGTTGTGAAAATTTTTGATTTCTCTTTGTTGAGGTATAATCCATAGTAAAGCCTGTTAGTCTTTGGTCTTCATCAGTAAGTGCTTCAAGTCCTCTTTGCTTTCACCAGCAAGTTTATGTCATCTGCATATTTCTGGTTGTTAATGAGTCTTCTCTCAATCCTGAACAGCTAGTTCTTCATATAGTGTGGTTTCTCAAGTTATTGCTCTTTATACTGGTTGAACAAATATGGTGAAAGGACACAGTCCTGACTCTCACTTTTCCTGATTTTAAGCTACATATTATCCCTTTCTTTGAATGGCTGCCTCTTATTTAGTGTGCAGGATACTCATAAGCAGAATTAAGTGTCCTGGGATTCCCTTCCTTCACAGTGTTATCCATAATTTGTTATGATTCACAGTTAAATGCTTTTGCACAATCAGTAAAACATAGGAAAACATCTTTCTGGCATTCTCTGCTTTCAGCGAAGATCCATCTGACATTAGCAATGCTATCCCTCATTCCACATCCTCTTTTGAATTCAGGTTGAATTTCTGGCAATTCTCTGTTGGTGTACCACTGCAACTGCCCTTGAATTATCTTCAGTAGAATTTTTCTTGTATGTGACATTAACGATATTGTTTATTTCCTTATTCTGTTGGATCACCCTTCTTTGGAAATATGGATCTCTGCCAGTTGGTTGGCCAGGTTGCTGTCTTCCAAAGTTCTCTGGCATAGGTGAGTGAATATTACCAGCACTGCCTCTGTTTGTCAAAACATCTCTCTTCACATTCCATCAATTCTCAGAGCCTTCTTCTTGCCAGTGTCTTCAGAGCACTTGACCTTCTTCTTTTAGTATTATTGGTCATTGATCATATGCTACCTCCTGAAAAGACTGAACATCGACCAAATCCTTTTGGTACAGTGATTCAGTGTAGTCCTTCTGTCTTCTTTTGATGTTTCTTGTGTTATGCAGTATTTTGCCCATATTCAATCCTTCAATAATTACAACTCAAGGCTTGAATTATGTCTTCTGTTCTTTCAGCTTAAGAAATGCTGAAAATGTTCTTCCCTTTTGGTTTTCTAACTTGAGGTCTTTTTACCTTTCATTGTAACACTGTATTCTGTCTTCATGTGCTGCCCTTGGAAATCTGTTCAGCTCTTTTACCTAAACATATCTTCCATTCTTTTTAGCTACTCTACATTCAAGAGCAAGTTATAGAGTCTCTTCTGACATTCCTTTTGCCTTTTCTTTCTTTCCTGTGTTTTATAATGACCTTTTGTTTCTTCATGTGTGGTATCTTTGATGTTTCCTAAAAGTCATCTAGTCTTCGGCCATTAGTGGTTAGTGTATCAAATCTATTCTTGAAACAGTGTCTGAACTCAGGTGGAATGTGCTCAAGATTTTACTTTGGCTCCTGTGGACTTGCTTTAATTTTCTTCAACTTTCACTTGAACTTGTGTGGTAGCAATTGATTGCCTGTTCAAACAGTCAGCCCCAGCTTTATTCTTTTTTTTTGTTGTTGTTTAATCTTTAGATGAAGTTTTACAGAACAAACTGCTTATCATTAAACAGTCATACATTTATTGTTTTATGACATTGGTTAACAACCCTTTAACAGACAGACACTCCCTTCTCAACCTTGGGTTTCCTGTCACCAGCTTTCCTGTCCTCTCCTGTATTTAGTCATTGCCCCTGGGCTGGCATGCCCATTAGCTTCATTTTGTTTTATGGGCCTGTCAAATCTTTGCCCTGGTCTTATTCTGACTGATGATATTGAGCTTCTCCTTCATCTCATTCCACAGATGTAATCAACTTAATTCATGTGTGTTCTATCTATTGAAGTTTGTGTGGATAGTGTCTGTTAATGTTGTTGGAAAAACACATTTGCAATGAATGATTCCTTTGTTTTGAAAAAGCCTATCATGCTATCTCCGGCATCATTTTTATCACCAAGACCGTATTTTAAAATTCTTTTTCTTTGTTTTCAACTCTTGTATTCAAATCATCAGTCAATCTCAATGCATCTTGATTGCATGTTTCATCACTTTTAGACTGTAGAAGTTTCTTCATCTTTTGCGTTAGTGGTTGGTGCATAAATTTATATAATAGTCACATGGACTGGTCTTCCTTGTAGGTGTATGGCTGTTATCCTGTCATTGACAGCATTGTGCTTTAGGATAGGTTTGTCATTGCCCTTAAGTTTGTCATTCCCAGCATAGTAAACATCTGCTTTTGCTAGATTCATGCTTACCACATTTCGCATTCTGATTATTAACGGATATTTGCAGCTGTTGCTTCACGTCTGAATTGTGCCACATCAGTGAATGGAGGTCCTAAAAGCTTTACTCTCTGTCCACGTCATGAAGGTCAGCTTTGTGTTGAGTAGGCAGCCCTTCCTCACTCGTATTTTGAGCTCATTCCAACTTGTGGGCTTCCTTGTCTCACAATATATCGGTGTTTTAATGCTATTCATAAGGTACTCACTGGCCAGTGTTTTTGACATAGATCGCTTGCCTACCTGCAGCCTTAGCAACATGTGAGCTGTCATAGCACAACAAACTGAGAGATGAGTGAAGGATCTCTCCTGTGTTACTTTTCTAATGAGTGTGTAAGTTCTTACTAAGTAAATTTTCAGTGATAATGAATGTGGGATTTATTTACTAACTCCGAGAGTTTCTTTTTTCTACAGTCTTTCTTTTTTGGAGTATTAAGGAATCTACTCACTGATGACTGTGTTCTATTCTACATCTGTTTTTCTTCAACTTTTTCAAAACTGCAGTGACCTGCTACTCAGCTCTTATTCATGTACCTCTTACTATTGAAGGTCTAGCTTTTTAGGGTTTTTTTATTTTTTTAATTTTCAAAATTATTATTCCTATCTTTCCTTTGGCCATTTTGTCAGTATTTCTTGCAAGAGCTTACATCAGAGTTTTCTAGAAGGCTCTGAGCAAACAGTTGTTCTATAATGAAACTTCAAAATTTTCTATGAATTTACACTATGCGGTTAGATTGTCATTGGGATTTAATTTTATACTTCTTCAGTATATCAGCAAATGGAAGCTTTTTAAGGGGAGAGGGAGTTTATGTTTTTTACGTGTTTGTAATGGCTCCTAAGGAGGTTGGGATATACAGCTTACTCCTGTGCCCAGCTATAATGCAATCCTGTGGAAAGAGACAACAGCTTTTAGTGGATCTCCTGATTGCTGCTAGGACATTGTCTTTCTTACTTGTTTCTTGCAGCTTGGAATTTATAGAGAAAAAAGCTGGTTTTTCCTGGCTTAGTTATTCTATATCTACTTAACTGATGAGTCCAAAGAGTATCACAGGTCTTAGGAGTTTGCACTTAATAAGTGGAGGGATTTGTTATTATTTTTCTTGAGAAAAATTATTTTTCATGGAGCTTAAGGGATCTCAGAAGTTTTCCGGTTCACACCATTACCAACTTCAGGAATCCATTTTCTAATATAGGTGACAGTGAGTTCTATAGGTCTCTGTTTCAAAGGATCCACTGATATCGTAACTCTTATTTAGGTACTGAGCGTTTATAGCAGGTCTCAATTATGGCTGTAAATACCTGTAGACAAAGTTTAGGGAAGAGAGAAGGAAAGGAACAAAATAGAGGAGAGGAAAATAAAGAATGAGATACAAATAAAACAAAGAATAATAGTAAAGTATAAAGTAGCCTGAGCTTTGGTAGGATGTGACATTAACAGTTGCTTTTTGTTGCTAGTTTCTGGAACCTGTACTTTTGGAACTTGTTGTCTCGGATTCTGCTGATTTTGCCGTAGAGCCATGTGATCAGCTGAATAAACAAAACAAAACAAAACAAAACAGGAATAGCACTTTTGGGTTACTTACTTATTAATTTTTATACCCATCCTATGAATTGAACTGTACCATTTGTTCTTTAAGAAAAAAAATGACTTAGATTTTTCTCTTCAGAATTATGTTCTAAAAGGGACTGCTCATTTTTATATAAAAAAAGAAAAAAAATCAAGTAACTCAACTTAGGTGACTGTTTAAATTTGTACTGGTAGCCTTTCTGTTAGTAAGACTATGTTCGAATTTAAAGGTACAAAGAAATGATGCATTCCTTGAAGAACATCATGATAGTAGTGGTGGATTCTATGATTAACAAGTTTGAAGAAGATGAGATACGACTGCAAGAGAGGCAGAAGAGACTCCAGAGGCAGAAGAGCAACAGTTACTGCACAGACAATTGTTCTGACAGTGATTCCTCTTTCAACCAGGTGTGCTGCTTCTTTTGGCCATTTATGTCTTGAAATGGTGTCTAATAATCACTAGCTTCAATAAATTCTTCTTTAATCAGTTTTTTTTTTCTGATTTTTAGTTTTAAGATTCAGAAGAAAAATAAAAATAATGTAATATTAAAGGTTTAGGTCAAGCAATAACAGAATTATGTGTTTAATGTTGATTATATTTAAGACAGTATTTATTAAGGTAAGGAAATAAATGGGTTTTGAAATTAAAAAAATAGGATTGAAACAAGTATACTTAAGCTTGAGTTAAACAAGTTTTTTTATTCTGAAGTAGTAATTACCAATTGAAGTTTATAGGTAAAATATGGAGTTAAGATATATCCTTTAAATAATCTATGAGTCAGAGTCAACTGGATGGCACTGTTTTATGGCAGCTGGGGTTTTTTTTTTTTTTTGGCTTTTTATAATCCCTGGAGATGAATGTTGCTGTGGGTTGTGTTAGTTTTAAAACATAAACTTTTTTAGTTGTCAGAAGATTTGAGGTCTTATACTTTTTCCAACCAGGGTATTAAAATAATTGTCACTGGGCAGCAGCAGAGCTAAGAAAAGTGCAGCTTACTGGATTCGTCTTTGTAAAAGACAGTGGAAACCAGTTTGATTAGAGCCCATACATGTGCTGTGAATTTGTACTTTCAGGCCATGTGAAAGCTGTCAGGTCTTAGTGTGATTCCTGCCTGTTATTTGATGTAAAACATTTTCACTTCAGGTGACACCTAAGGACAGGTTGATCCTAGTCATACACTGAAAGGGATTCGAAGAATCTGGGTGAAACATGAAAAATGTATGTGTGTTGGTCACAATTGGCACTGCATGGTTGGAAGCAAAATAATTTGAGAAGTATTTGAAATAGAGCTTAAAGGTTTAGCTCTACTGTATTCTTTAGTTAGACAGTGATGAGTTACAAATTTTACAAGTCAGGCTGGTCACCTGATATGATAGAAGAAGTGAAAAAGACTGAATTTTCTTTATGCTGTATTCGTTAGTCATTCTTGGTTGATGAACTGTTTGGAAGAAGCTGGAATATAGAGATTTTAGTTTAATTTGATGTAATCAAGTGGCTTATTCAGTAGGTTAACTGAGCTACTTTTTCAGATCGAGGACTTTCTAGAATTAAAAAGCATAGAAAACTCAACTTTAGGACTTCCGGTCTGACAAAATTATACTTTCTTTCTTATTTGATGAACTATCTAAAGACACTGAAATTGAAACACAAGAAACACAATGAAGTGTTGTTAATTTGCTCTGTGAAGTACAGTCTTAAATAAGATTGAATCATTCCCAAATGATAAATTGTTTCTAATTCATTATAATCTAAGGTTTTTTTTTTAAGAATTACAGAACTTAATTCCTGAGAAGAAACGATGCTTTAGTTTTCGCTGGCTTCCTTTGGGATGTCTACAGGGAATTTCTGAATTTTCAATTGTCTCCCCTATGAAGATTATTTGAGGTGAAGTGAATTGACCTCAAAGTGATCTGTGCCTAACAAGAAGACATGGGATCCCTGAACTTCTGAAATGAAGTGTATGATTGCTAGAACTATCATGAAATCTCTTTCATTGTGGCTAACCTCTAGGAGTTATTTGGGTATACCTTTGCTTAGCAAAAGAATGCTCTCTTTCATGTGACTGACCAAAGAAAGGCCAAATTAATACGTTGCAATTAATTAAAACAATCAATTAAAAGAATTAAAAGTCTTTGGAAATGTATCAGTCATTTGTTATGTTAAATAATCACTGTTCTTATTGATCAGTGTCTTCAAAATTGTTAAGTAACTTGTGCTGGACTTAAAAAAGTCTTAATTTTTCTGTGAATAACATTGAGTGAAATTACCATTAGTGTTTTGCTTATTAGTTGCAAATGACCTGGAAAAGTAGACAATCTGTTATGTCAGTTCCTTCGTCATGCTTACTTTAGACATGTAATCAGGAAAAGAATCGCTAGAGAAGGATATCATATTTGGTAATTTGGAGGGTCAGCAAAAATGAAGAAAACGCTCAGTGATACAGGTTGACATAAAGGCCTTAATAATAGGCTCAAACATATCAAAGATCATGGAAATGGCACAGTACTGGACAACATCACGAGTCAGTCCACTTGATGGCAGCTAAGCGTTTGAGCTCAGTTGTCCTTGTGCTTGGCTTTAGGTATTATTAGCTCACCTGGTAATGATGAAAGAGTGAGGGTTGTGAAACAGGTAAGTAGTTTGCAAACTCATATTGCTCATTAGGGCCTGAATTTAAGCCTTGGTCTCTCTTCCTGCAAAGCCTGTTGTCTTCATTCTATACCACAGTGCTTGGAGACTGGTTGAGTTCAAATCCTGGTTCTTCCACATGCTGTATATCTTTGGACCTATGAATAATCTTAACTTCTCTGTGTCTTATTATTTCTCATTTGTAAAATGAGAGTAATATTTCCTCTTACTTCATAGGATCATTGAAAAGATGGACTAAGTTAATCCTCCTATAGTGCTTAAAACAGTGCCTGGCAAAAAGTTGCTGTTTTAGAAATGTTGACTGTTATTATTACTGGTATCTCTTAAAAGGTGTATTGAAATGGATGACATTCAGAGAGAGATACATGCAAATAGAAAATATTTCACCTGTGGTCCTGTAAAATTGCTGATTAGAGCTTCTGTAGGTCATTTTTTATTGCTGAGAAGTTAGAGGATTGCCTCTAGTATACAGTAAGCTTTAAAAATTCATATTATATTCTTTCAATGTTTGTCTTCCTCTTCCCCATAATACTCAGTGTAGTAGAACACAGACATTATGCTATTTTATAGCATACAAGCTATTTTATGATATTCTAAGTGCATACACTCTGTATGGAGGTGAGTGTGATATAATTATCAACAATTACACTTGCATGATGTGACCTTGTTGAAGACATTTTCTATTACTTTTTTTATTTCATGGCAGCTTTTTCATGAAACCCATCCTTCAGTGTCTGCCACCAGAAAACCAAACCCACTGCTGTTAAGTTGATTCCAACTCATAGCGACCCTATAGGACAGAGTAGAACAGCTCCCTAGTGTTTCCAAGGAATGCCTGGTGTACTCAAACTGCTAACCTTTTGGCTAGCAGCTGCATTGCTTAACCACTGCACCACCAGGGTTTCCTTGCAGTAGGCAGAAAAAAATGTCTCCACCCCTAAAAATTTCCACATCCCAATCCACAGAATCCATGACTATGTTATCTTGTGTGGCAAACAGGAACGTTGCTGATGTGATTAAGTTAAGGATTTTTATATGGGGAGATGATACTTGATTATGTATGTGAGTAAGCCCAATGTAATGATGATGGTCTTAAAAATTGGCAGGAGGGTTGCACTCAGAGAAGATGGGATCATGGAAGTTGAGTGACATGACTGCTAGGTTTTTCAGATGAAGGGTGCTATGACCCAGGAATGCAGGTAACCTTTAGAAAGTGGGAAAAGCAAGATAATGGATTCTCCTGTAGAGCTGCTAGAAAGAACACAGCCCTGCTGACTTGTAGACATCTGGCCTCCAGAACTGCAAAATAACGAGTCTGTGCTTTTTTAAGCCACTGAATCTGTGATAATGTGTTACAGCAGTAGTAGTAAACTAATACAGTACCACTGAATAGTTCACCTTCAGAAAAAGGCCAGGGCTCATCTTTCCTGCTGAATTTCTGGTAATGAAAATACTGTTCCTTTGACTTTGCTTTTGCGCTGTCTTCTGGGAGCAGCCTGAACTCCATTTAGTTACTAGGCTTTTAATCCTTCCACTGAGAATGTTTTTGAGTAGCTTGATTGGATGCATGGCTTTCCTCTGCCTTTCAGAGTGTGTGTTTTCAACTGCCCTCACTGGTTTTTGCCCTTATTCATCATGTCTTACTCAGAATATCTTGAATTCTGCTCAGTTCCTTATTGTTGTTCTTGTTAGGTACTGTCAAGTCAGTCCCAATTTACAGCAACCCTGTGTACAGTAGAATGAAACACTGCCTGGTCCTGTGACAGCCTCGTAATCGTTGTGCTTGAGTCCACCGTTACAGCCACTGTGTCAGTCCGTCTGGCTGAGGGTCTTCCTCCTTTTTGCTGACTTTCTACCAAACATGATGTCCTTCTCCATGGACTGGCTCCTCCAGATAACATGTCCAAAGTACAGGCGACTAAGTCTCGCTATCCTGGCTTTCATGGGGCACTTTGGCTGTATTTCTTGCAAGACAGACTGTTCTTGTGGTCATCCTTGGTATATTAAATATTTCTTTGCCAACACCATAATTCAAAGAGTTGGTTTTTCCTACAGTCTTCCTTACCCCTTGTCCAGTTTTTGCATGCATAGGAAGCAAATGAAACTACACTGAGTTGGGTCAGGTGCACCTTGGTCTTCAGAGTGACATCTTTTTTTTTTTTCCTCAACATTTGAAAGGTCTTTTGCAGCAGATTTGCCCAATGCAGCTTGTTGTTTGATTTCCTGCCTGTTGCTTTCAAAGGTGTTGATTATGGATCCAAGTAAAATGAAATCCTTGACAGTGTCAGCCTTTGCTCCATTTATCATGATGTTGCTTGTTGGTCCAGTTATGAGGATTATTGTTTTCTTTGCTGAAGTGTGATCTGTACAGAAGGTTGTAGTCTTTGATCTTTATCAGTAAGTGCTTTAAGTCCTTTAAGCTTTCTATCAAGCAAGGTAATGTCATCTGCAGATTGCAGGTTGTTAATAATTCTTCCACCGGTCCTGATGCCTTGTTCAACTTCCAGCCTATCCTGAAATCGTCAGAGCTCTTTCTGATGAGGAATTCTGCTATTGAGCATTTCACACTTTTGCTTCATGGTAAACCATTCTAGATCCTTACCTCCTTTTATCGATGTCAGTCAGAGCAATGGCAGAGTCACAGCCCCACCAACATTCCTGTGATTATCCATCTCTAGCTATCGCCAGTTGATAAGGTTTGAGCATTCTTAATATTTGTTTCATAAGAGGAAGAAGATTGAAGTCTAAAAACTTAAGAATGTGCAAGTGAAGAGGAAAGGTAGCTGAAATTTTAAAAAAGAGCATGGTATTGATAGTGCAGCTGCCTGGAGTCAGAGCTTAGATTTGCTTGCTTGCTTGTTTAATAATTCTTGAGTAGATAGTTTGACATCAGGAAGTCACTTTCTTCATTAACAGTACTAATATTCTTTTTATAAATACCTAAAGTTTTTTTTAACCTTAAGATATATTCTTTTTATAAATACCTAAAGTTTTTTTTTTACCTTAAGATATGAATAGTTTTTTACTTCTCAATGTAACATTCTTTTTTAAGAAAAGTACAAAAGTTCTTTTGCATTAAAACATCTAGAAAATTAAGAAAAAAATTAGTTTAGCATTTAGAAATGCCTTTAACTTCATGTCTTTGTTTTGAAATAGTAACTTTTTTTGTACTTAATGCATAATGAAGGCTTTTTTCTGTACTTAAAAGGCTTAATTTAGGTGACAAAAGTTTGAAAAGGGCATTGTAAACAAGGCTGATTCGTTCTGAATCTTGGAACAAACTAATCTGAATTAATCCCCGGTGTTTTGGCTTTGTCAGTGATGAGCTGTGGATCTCGATTTCTTAACTACTGTATGCCTCAATTTTCAGGAGACAGGTCTGGTGTTCTGCTCTTGTGAATATTACATCCTAGAAGACCCTAAGGAGAAGCTCTGTCACATGGGGTCACTATGAGTTGAAATTGACTTGACAGTACCTAACAGTAACAACAAAAATGGAGATAATAATAGAAGCTACCTTATATGACTGTTTTGTGGATTTAATGTATGTAAAGCATTTTGAACAGTGCTTGGTACATAATAAGCATGTACGTAGTCTTTGCTGTCATCGTCATCATCATTGGGTGAATTTTTTTTTTAAGATTAGAAATCTTGTGTAGTTAGACATATCAAAGCCTAATGTATTACTGGGTTTGTATCTACTGATTTTTACTTTTTACTTCCTCTACCAGTATTGTTTGACATCAGCAATAACTATCTTACTTTGACGGGTGGTGAGTTCCATGGTTTATATAGTTTACAAATCAAACCTTTCAAATATTTAGAACAGCCTTTTAAATTTAGTTTAATGTTGAGAATGATTTGCTTTTGCTTTTAATTATACTAATGAAATAATATGAATATTCGTCAGTGTACATTGCAATAAAGTGAATTTGATGTCTCTGTAAAGCATTACAGAATGTATCTCCTGTTTGGAGTCATGAGGCGAAAATGCACCTGACAGCAGTGTATCTGAATCTTATTTTAGCATGAAAAGATTCTTTAGTTAGGATCCATACGATTACGTAAGAGGATCAGATACATCTTCGACTATCAACTTACTCTATTTCTTTCTCTTTTTGTCTTGTAGTTTGCTCAGAAATTATTTGCTTAGTTTTTATTTTCATACATATAAATATGTTTTTATAAAAATTTGCTTTTGAGAGTACATATCTGCCTCTGTTGATATAATCACTTTTTTTTTTAAATCACCGACAGACCTGTATGTGTTACTTTACAAATCAAATTAGCAACACATATAGATGGGACATTGCTGCCATCTTTATGGCTTTTCAATCTAAGAAGTATTTACACCAAATGAAAATGTAATAAATATATATTAAGTTGTGCACATATTAGCTACATGCTCTAATTAGTTATAGTAGTTTGCCATGGCAGTTTATGTTCATCCACTGAAACATGGTAACAATATAGTGAGAGAACTTAATATAACATACAGAGCCTTTAAGGCTATCCCATGTGTTAGGTAATGGTTTTTGAGGGTTTTTTAAGCTGAGTCCTAACTGACAAGAGGGCAGTTATACAAAATTCTAGGTAAGGAGAATTGCTGGGAAGGAACGAAGGCAGGGGTGAAGCCTCCTTAAACAGATGGAAGGAAGGCTGGTGTGATCGGAGTCTAGAGGGTAGAGGGCAGAGGGCAGAGTGGCTTGAGAGAGTTAAAGGGAGAGAAGCAGAAACCACATCATGTAAGTAATGAGCTTATATTTCATTCTTAGTGAAAAGAGTAGCTTCTGTGGGGATTAATTGGGGAAGTGAAAGGATTTGATTTTTAATTTTAAGAAATTCAGTCTCACTCTTACTTGTTGTTTGGGGTAGGATGAGGTAGTTCAAGTAGTCTAGATTAGAGGTAGTGGTTAAGTGCTAAGGCTGCTAACCAAACGGCTGGCAGTTTGAATCCGTCAGGTGCTCCTTGGAAGCTCTAAGGAGCAGCTCTACTCTGTCCTATAGGGTTGCTATGAGTAGGAATGACTTGATGGCAATGGGTTTGGTTTAGATGAGAGGTGATGGTGCCTCTGGCTAGGGTTTTAGTCGGGATATATATGATAATAAATGGTAGCTAATACTATTGCTTTTTTTTTTCTCTTCAATCTTTAGATGATGTTTTAAAGATATTTTGTATGTTTCAATTGATTTGGGGAGGAAGAGACTCCTTTCTTCTCCAAAGTAACTTATGATATGCTTTATACTTTTATTCAGTGGAGGTTTACTCCACAGATTTTCTGCCAAAGAATAGGCATGGAGAAAGGTTGTGGAAAAATACAGGAATGAAAACGAACAAAAAATTCAGTCAGCACTAAGCCTTGGGTGCTGTTAGTGCTTTTCCGCTTGTTTGTGTTGTTGATTTTATCTTTCTGTTCCATTCATCTCACATTTACTGGGTTCTAAACATTTTGGCTTTATGTTTTTTGAGTCTTGTAATAGTATACATATTGCAATTGCTTAGCAAATAGTAGTACTTTTTGTATACATATACGTATATATTTATGTATGAAGGTGCACTGTTACGCTGGGATATTCAGTTCCAAGTTAAATGCCTTGGAAAACAAGCATTGTAAGTCTGGTGACAAATCAAGATAGATCACTGCCTTTCTCTTATTCAAAATATATTTTGAGCCTGAAATTATCTTAAAAATGATATATAGCACTACTTCTAAAAAACTACTAAATTAATGAATGTTTGTCAATTGTGTTACAGAGTTACAAATTTTGTGAAGGAAAATTACAGTCAGTTTTAGATCAGTTGGATCCTGGGCAACCTAAAGAGGTAAGTTTTAAAAGATGGCTGTCAAGTTCAGTCAGTTATGACATGTATATAGTATACTAGATTACAATCAGTAGAAGCTAGACTGTTTTTCCAGAGAATGCCCCCCCCGCCTTTTTTTTTAATGGACAATCCTAGAAGTGGTATCCATTCTAGACTTCCTAGTCTTGAAATGAAAGGTCACAGAGAGAGGAAGTCTTTCTTTAGAGAATTACCATGATTTGTTACAGTTTGTAAGGAGAAATTTTTTTCTGTTTTTAATTATGAAGGAATGAAGTAATGGGCAGCTGTGCCCAGAATTACTGCTTCACTGATGCTAAAACCAAACAACACCAAAACCCCAGACCTTCCTATACTTTTTTTAGTTCTAGAAAATGTAAGCAATTTTGATATTTTCATTTGTTATAAAAAGTATCTTAATAAAGAAATTTTATTGAATTGTATTTGTTTATTTTTTAAAAATATACATATTGCTATTCATGGATTCTTTATTTGAAAACCAATCTGAAATAGACTCTATGATAGGATTTTTGAAGTACTTAAGACTTTTGTTTGTATCTGCCACTTGCTGTCAATTTTTTAAATAAATTGTTGTTTTTATTGAATATATCCTTTTAAATAAACAAAGCAGAAACTGATTTGCCACTGAATTGATTCTGACTCATGGGGTAGTCTTTTCTTTCAGAGCAGTACTGCACTCCAGAGAGATTTTTTGTTTTTGAAAGTACATCACTAGGCTTTTCTCTTGGGAGGTATTCTGAGTGGATTTGAATGTACAGATCTTTTACTTAGTAGCTGAGAACTTAACTGTTGCTTCACTTAGAGACTCAACTGAATGAAACTGTGATTTACTGTTCTTGAAATTTTCTACAAAAAGTCATGATGAAGAAAAAATTTATTTTTCCTCTCAGCATTCTGGTTTGTTTTGTGGGTTCTCAGTAAATAATTGATAATAGTTGAAAGGATGTTGGAAATGGGACTTGACTGTTATGATAACAATCTTATTGCCTTCAGCTTGAGTATTTGGAAGTTTCCACTTCTTTGGTATACTTTTATTCTGCTTCTGAAATTAGTCAGTTCTTAACAGAATTTTGTCCTACAACTATTTGAAAAGAAGTTGTTTAATCTTGTAAGTGATTTCCAGTTTTTTCAAACTGTGGCTGTACTTCCCTCAACCCCCACCAGAAATAAAGTTGTGTTCAGGAATTCTTCTATAAAATGAATGTATAGATATTATCAGGTACATGTTTATTGGATGTCTTTTTCATCTGAAAGTTGATGTCCTATTTCAGTATTTATTTTCCTGAAGTCTTAACCACTTGTGTCTGATTCTTTACTTTGTCACTAAGCTTCAGTTGTTTCAGCTGAGAAACAAGTATATTTTGAAGGATGGGATGGAGTCAGGTTGTTACTTGTCACTCGCTAGTTGTAAGTGAGTGTGGTTGAAGCTTGGCTCTGTCCCTCAGTGGGGTGGGACTCCTCTACTGTTGTCACCCACATTGTTTTGTAGGAGTTTGGTTGGGGTTCTGAGAATGATTAAATGATAATGCTTTCTGTAAAAAGAGAGAAACACAGAAATTCAATTTTGCATTCCATTCCTGGATGACTTTTTTATTCTACGTTAGTAGTTAGAACGTCAGAAAATACAGCTTAGCAGTAAAAGCCAAGTTTAAATTAACTGTTTTTCAGGAATTGTTCATACATTGTAAACTAGACATGCTTCACCACTGGATCTGGATAACTTCTTCTGGTAGAGAAAGTGTGTGAGCAAGGCCTTTGGAAAATACGGCCCTGGTGATTCAGGCTAAACTATTATACCCATCATAGAATCGCCTAATACGTTGAGTATTTTAATTTTTGTTTTGCCCGAAGAGCAATTTGCCTGCTGTCCTTTTGCTGCGCCCCACCCCTAGCACTTGGTTTAAAAAATGAGTTCTCAAGAGTTGTTTTATAGAAAGGCATTTGATTTCTTATAAAACTTTTTGAGACTCTTGAAGAGAGAAATGAGACCCTTTAAAACAATTTTCCAAACTACCATTCAGTAGTTTTTTAACTATTTGTTTTTTAATTGTTATTATTCTACTGGCTGAGTATTAATGCAAATATTTTAAAATGTTTTAGGTGCGATACGAAGCCTTGCAGACATTGTGTTCAGCTCCTCCCTCTGATGTTCTGAACTGTGAAAACTGGGCCGCTCTCTGTGAAAAGCTGGCAGTGTCTCTTGCAGATCCTGATCCTGTGTTTAGTGTAAGAAGAATGTTTGTGGAGCTAGTGAAATAATTTATTCCCACCATCCTAGAAGCAAGTTGAAATATGAATGTTTTCTCTTAATAGTAGCACAAATATTTGTATTATTTTGGTTTTGGCTCTTCAATTGTCAGTTTTCCCTGAATGAATAAATTTATTGTTTCATGATTAGATCTGAAGTCTGATCAATATCATATTTGATTGCTGACTAATAGGAGACTATATGTTATCTTGGACTTTTCATTAGTGAAATAATTATATTGTTTTTGAATTAAGAAAAACAATTTAAAATAATTTTTTAAAAACTTGAAAAAGTGTGATGTATGAAAACGTGCTTAAAAGGAAATTAATACTCATTCTAAAGAGTTTGAAAGTATTTTCCAACTACCTTTAAGTGCCTGTTTAATGATTACTTAACTGCTTAAAAAGAGAGTCTGGAAAACTGTAAAGCTGAGAGTTTAGAAGTTAATTTGAGGTCAATTATAAAGGAAATATAGAAAATCCCTACAACTGTAAAATTGCAAGAAGCAGCCATTGCTTTTAAATATACAATTCTGTGTAAAAAATGATTTGCATATAGCTCCAGAAATAGTTACTATTTGATAAGAAATAAGTTTGTATTGAAATTGCGGTAATTCTAAAGCTACTAGCTATAAAAGTGAGTGAAAAATGAAAACTGACTGCATCTAAACAGCACATTTATAATACAAATGGAATGTTTTTTTTTTAGAGGTTCTGTTTTTTTTTTTTTTTTGGTAACTGATAAATCAGTGAAGAAAATGTTGGGTTTAAAATAAAAAAGATGCTTTGAACAAAATTTTTAAAGGCATTAGCACAAAAATTTCATTTTTCTGTTTCATCAGCAAATACATGTTGTGCACCCACAGCGTGTTTTCTAGTTAGGCATTGGGAAAGCAGTGATGGAGAAGACAGCCAGCCTTTTGCCCTCATGGAACTTACCTTCTAGTAGATTTGGCAGACAGTAAGCAGTTATAGAAAAAATATAAGTATTTTAATACAATTGTCTATTTAAAATCATACTCTGCTATCAATGAAGCTATAATTATACTGGTGAAAAGTAATTTGGGAACCACTACTGGTTATTTTTATAAGGGTTAAAAAACCAAAAGCCAAACTCATTGCTCTTGAGTTAATTCTGACTGTAGTGACCTTGTAGGACAGGCTAGAATTATCCCAGTAGAGCTGTGGTCGTAGAGTGGCTGGTCAGTTCAAACCACCTATATTCTAATTAGCACCCCACCCTTCGCTTCAGGGCCTTCAAGTCAAATAGGTGTTTAATTAACTAGCACCTAGATGCAGTTCAGCTTTCCAAACAGCAGAGGGTGCTGCAGACTTCTGTAAAAACTCAGTGATCCAAGTACTTCAAGCACTAGAGTCAATTTTGAGATTTTCAAGGCTCTGTAACAGGAAATGCAATTGTAAATTTTCCTGTTTTTGTCTTATTTAAAAAAGAATGTGGACTGAATAGGTTTCTCAACTTTTTAAAAATTTGTTCATCAACTTTATAAATGTAGTAAGATACTAATGGGTTAATATATATTGCTTTATTTAGCTATCACAGATAATTATGTAGCAAAGATCAGTTTCATTACTTAAGTTCATAAAATTTGGGAAAAAAAATCATTAGAGTGGGAAAATACTGACCAAACCAAGCACTTCAGAGTAGAAAACAAGGCATGGGGTTCTTTTCATCTCAAATTTATGTTTTTGGTTTTTTTTCTTTTTTTTTTAACTGTGATTGAGTGAAAGTATACAATCCAGTTTAAATTTGCATGAGCACCTGTCTGCAGCTTTTTCTGCTCTCATTGCCCAGTGACAGCACACTCTTCCTTTCCTTTCTACACATGTCATATCCTATTAACAATCCCCTGTCTCCTCCTCTCCACCTTCCCACTCCATTCTAATAAGAGGCCAGTAGGATGACATCATGTAGATGCACAGAACCATAAAGTGCACACATGATACGGTCACTCTGTGTCCCCAAGTCCAATCCATTCCTATCTGAAGAGTTGACCTTGGTAAAGATTTATAATCAGGGGCAGCATCATGTCTAGGGGCCATGTTCCCAGAGAAACCCCCAGGCATGTGGACCATCAATTGCTGTCTTTTACTGGGGTTCTCAGGGTGCACCACTTTTTTTCTCATGTTGTCATTGGCACTCAACTTGTGAGCCCGAGCACAGCTGTCATTGGTGGTGGCTGGGAACTATTTGGTACTTCTGGTCATGTGTTGAGGTAGTCACCCATTCATGTGGGTCTATCTATCTTCTGGTTTCTCTTTCCCTTGTGTCATTTTGGTCCTTGGTGATCATCTGTTACATATGAATTGGGACCATTTGGTGTATATCAGATGGCAACTTTCTAGCTTTTAAGACCCCAGACGCTACTCACCAGTATGCGGTGCAGAAGACTGTCTTAGCAATAGGCTAGTTATGCCAGTTGGCCTCAATGTCCCTTGAGAGCATGGTCCCTGGACCCCTTCCCCTGCTACTCTGTCCTTGAAATACTGGGTTAAGATGGGAGGAGTTCTCAGGTTATATTGCAGTCCAGGTACATTGATCTTCTTCTTTCTAATGTGTGCTGTCACTGATTTCACCCAACCAAATTTCTATCAACTAGCTAAGCTATGACCAGCCAGCCCTCTCCCTCCCTCCCCTCCCTTGTAGCTGAGAAAGAGTCTTTATTTCTGTACATGAGTCTTGTTTTTAAGTCTTTGTAATAGGGGTCTCATACAGTATTTGTCCTTGTGCTGCTGACTAATTTCATTTGACATAATGTCTTGCAGTTGAAACCAGGTTATGAGGTGCTTCCTAAAATCATCTTTGTTCTTTATCATTGCATAGTGTTTCACTGAGTATGTATACTGTAGTTTATCCATTCATCTGTTGTTGGGCATCTGGGTTGATTGCATTTTTTAGCTATTGTGGACTGTACTGCAATAAATATTTGTATGCGTGTATCTGTTTGTGTGATCGCCTTGCTTTCTGTAGGATATATTCCAAGCAGTGGGATTACTTGGTCAAATGGTATAACTATTTCCAGCTTTTTAAGGAAGCACCAGATTGCTTTCCAGAGGTTGTACCATTTTACAATTCAACCAGGAGTGTAGGAGAGTTCCAGTCACTCAGCAGCCTCTCCAGCATTTGTTGTTTTGTGTTTTTTTGGATCATGGCCAACATTGTTGGGGTGAGATGGTATCTCGTCATCATTTTAATTTGGATTTCTTTAATAGCTAATGATCGTGAACATTTCTGCATGTGTCTTTTGGCTGCCTGGATATCCTCTTTAGAGAAGTATTTGTCCATCTCCTTTGCCCACCACTTAATTGGGTTATTTAACCTTTTCTTGTTGATATTTTACAGTACCTTGTAGATTATGGAAATCAGATGTTGATCTGACATATAGTTGCCAAATATTTTTTTCCCATTCTGTAGGTGGTCTTTTAAGTCTTTTGGTAAAGTGTTTGAATGAGCAAAAGTGTTTGATTCTTAGTAGTTCCCATTTATCTATTTTCTGTTGATCATGCTTTGTTTGTCCAATTTTGAAGTCTAAGTTATGTATTAAAACTTCCATTGTTGATTCTATTTTTTATTGGATGAGCTTAATCATTTTAGATTTGATGTTAAGTATTTTATCCAGTTTGAGTTGGTTTTTGTGTATGGTGTGAGATAAGGGTCTGGTTTCAGTTTTTTGCAGATGGATATCCAATTTTGCCAGCGCCATTTTTTGAAGAGATTGCTTTTACCTCCATTTAATGTCTTAGGAGCTTTGTTGAATATAAACTGTTCATAAGAGGATGGTGGCATCTCTGGGGTGTCAGCTCAGTTCCATTGATCTATATGTCTCTTTTTGTATCAGTATCAGGCAGTTTTGACTACTGTGGCGGTGTAACAGGTTCTAAAGATGAGTAATGAGAGGCTTCCTAGTGTGGTGTTCTTCAGTAGTGCTTTGCTTGTCTGGAATTTCTTCCCCATCCAAAGCTGGTAATTTGTTTTTCCATCTCATTGAAAAATGTCACTGGAATTTGTGTTGAGATTGCTGTAATTTGTGTCTGATCCAGATTCTTTTTGAATTTGATTCTGCTTTTTTCATTTCCTGCTCTAAAGGACTGTTACAAAAAACTGAGTGAAGCCTATCATGGTTGAAAAGTTGAACAAATACTTATCATTAATGCAACCACGTAAAGAGTCCTTTCAGAGTATCTAACGTTCTGTGTTCAGGAGGATTCTCATGATTTTTTTATGGTTAAGAGCTCAGTTGCTAACTCAGAGGTTGGTGCTTGCAACCCACCAGTCACTCCGTAAAGACTACACCTTGGCAGTTCTCCAGGGCAGTTGACCTCTATCATTGTGAGTTGGAATTGATTCAACAGCATAGGGTTTTTTGGTCTCTTGAAGAATCAGTTCTTGTAAACATATTATCACAATATGTGATAGAAGCAGATTAATAGGCCTATTTTTCTTCCCAGAGTAGAAAATTTGGGACAATTTTATATTGTCTTTATTTGATGGAAAGTGGGATTTCACTATTAGGATTAATTTCATTGTACTTTTAAACTTGGTATAATTAAAATGGTAATAATAATAGCTACTATTTTTTGAAACCAGCCAGCACCGTGTACTGTTCCACTTTACATCTGTTGTCTGCTGTAATTCATTTATTTTGAGATAATTTAGACTTTAAGTTTTAATAATATAAAGTTTTCAAAATATAATATTTTGTAATATTTTCTTGGGAATTGGAAAAATACTAGAGTCCTACATATCTAATTACTGTAACTGCCCATGTAAACAGTTGAAATACAAACCTTGGGTTTGGAAAGGAGTTTTTTTAAATTTTAGTAGTACGTTCCTTATTCCCTTGTTTCGTAATTCTTTTATATTGTCACTTCCTTTACGCAAACCTTACCTCTCTTTCAGTGTTGGTGCTTACTAACAGCAGATGTTACAATAATGTACTGTTGGTAGATTTACTGTTAGTTTTGGTTAATTTTATTTTTTGTCGGCTGATACAAGAATACTTCCTTTTGTATAGATACATTCCTACTCAGGTTTCTGAATGACTTGTTTTCTGAGTTTTTCACTATGTAAAAGATGTTTTTTTGATCTCTTTTCTGTTCTTATGAAACTCTTAGATTCTCTTTTGTTTCATTTTCATAGGACCGGATTTTAAAATTCTATGCACAGACATTTACACTTTCACCGTTACACATGACTAAAGAAATGTACACAAGCCTAGGTATGTTTATTAAATCACCTGTTAAAACATTTTTTTCTTTTATGTGTATTAAAGAAAAATGGATAGGAAATGTAACCTTTTTTTTAGAAAATATTGTGAGTGAATAGAATGATTGTTTTATATTATCTTTTACTTTTCCTTTTCAGCTAAACATTTGGAGTTGTACTTTCTTTCTAGAGAAAATCATATTCCTACTCTTTCAACTGGCGTAGATACAGCTAACCCTAGTGTGATCTGTTTACTTAAAAAGGTACCCATTTGTTGTAATATACTTTTATTTTTATTTAAATTGCTCTACATTGAAGAATTCTAGTATCTTAAAACCTGTTTTTCACTGCTTTACTGTAGGTTCGTCTTCTAAATGAATATCAGAAAGAGGTTTCATCTTTCTGGATTCGTCATCCAGACAAGTAAGTCCTTTTAATTTATGACAACATAAAACATAGCTGTTTCTCTGCCGCCACTTACATTTCAAAAAGACTGAGTAGAGACAGCTTTATTTGATTTAGATGATTGGGAAGGGCTTAGTGAAGTTTATTTTCTTGTTTCATGCATAGCTACGTGAATGGCTCTATACAGTACTGTTTTATAGCATGTGTTTATCACTCAACCCATTGTCATCAAGTCGATTCTGACTCCTAGTGACCCTGTAGGAAAGAGTAGAACTGCCCCATAGAGTTTTCAAGGAGCGCCTGGTGGCTTCACCCTGCCGACTTTTAGGTTCGCAGCTGTAGCACTTTGACTACTACGCCCCAGGGTTTCCGGTAAAAAAACATGATGTTTCAGCTGAGGTTCTTTCATTGCCAAGCCATTTTGAACAAGTTTCTCAAACATTCTTTAAACTTTTTCTTGTCAACTCTAAAATTTTTTAAAGAAGATGTAGGAGTATCTGGGAATCCAAAAAAAAAAAAAAAAGTTAAATTTGGAGAGCTGCTGATGTAATAGGAAAAAATGTCAGTTTTTCAAAGCAGAAAAACAATGGGCATGATTTCTGCCATTTCCATTTACTGAAATATAAAAACTTGTTTTTAAAGATTATGTATAATTTTGTGATTCCACAAACGCAAAATATATCAATGCATTACCAGTACTATGTGTAACACATTGGTTGATTTCTAAAATAATTTCTTTTCTAAACTTAAAGGTATATGGAGGAAATTGTGGAGAGTACTCTGTCACTGTTATCGGTTAAACATGGTCAAAGCCGTCTTGTCTCACAACAGATTTTGGATCCAATTTACTTTCTTGCATTAGTCGATGCCAAGGCTGTGTGGTTCAAAAAGTGGATGGTAAGGGAAAATGGAACATATCTTTATACCATTCAGTTCGTAGCTAACATTTATTCAGTGTTGATTGTATGCTAAGGGTTTGATTGAGTTTTCCATGTGTTAATTCATTTAGTTCTTAAAAGAAAATCTTTATTAAGATTTCCATTTTATAGTGCACAACTGAAGCACAGAGAGGCTAAGGTTGTTCTTAGTTGCCCAAGGTTGTATTTACATAGTAAATGGCAGAATAGAATTTTAAATGGTAATTAATTTGCTAAATGACCTGTCCAAACCCAATTTTCTTCGGTTTATTAGCTTACAATTTAATAGGTAGATGTTACATAACAATGTTTATTTCCTCCAGCTTAGGAAGTGTATTTCAAAATGTCTCTTTATTTGCCTCCTGTTGAATCTGCATCTTGGGGGACGTGTTCAATCCCTGATTGATGGCAGTTGCCTACAGAGCTCACTGCTGTCCCAAATCTAAAACTCACATTAATTGTAGAGAAAGTCTTCCACTGTTACTTGTTTCATCCACTGTTGAATAAGAGATATCTGAGTCCAGAAGCAGCGGCAGTAGTGGCTCTCATCTCCCTCTCTTCTGCCTACTGGGCATTAGGTGTGGGATGCAGTGGGGGATGGAGAGGTTGGAGCTGTGACTTGATATGTAAGTCAGATGCATGCTTATTTACTTTTCAGCATAATTTGATCATCATCTAGCTGATTTTTTCCCCCTTTGTTAACTGTATAAGAAATACCCAGTTAACTAGAAAGCAGTTCTGTTCATGGTTTAGACATTACCTTCCTCATGTAGTATGTGTTAGGTAAATGTTTGCTGAGTTTAATGGAATTAATATAACCTGAATCCTTTTTTTATATAACTGGCACTTTTTGATATTCATTTTTTCTTGATTATCACATTGTGCCATATAATATTTAATGCTATAGAAAAGAGATAATGACTGTTAAGATTTTGTTTTATGTAGTTATAGTGACTGTATGTACTTTCAAATTTATCTGTTCAAGTATTAACATAAGATGAACTCACACTACTGTTTGTAAATAACATTTTCCTGTATACAGTTTTACTCATAATACTTGACTTTTACAAGAATGAGACAGATCTGGAGAAAATGTATAGGAAGTTTTTAAAAAGTCAGCCCCTCAAATATGTTCTAGTACCAAGGCAAATCCATCACATCCTTCGAACTCCCTAAGGCCAAGGCAGAAATTGGCACAATTTTTATGTGAAGGACCAGATGGTAAATATTTTTTGTCTCTGTGGGCGATGCTGTCTCTATTACAACTATTTAACCTTTATTTATAGCTTAAAAGGAGTAATAAATAATACATAAATGACTGGCCATGACTGTATTCCAATAAAACTTTATTTGCAAAAATTAAGTGGTGACGGGCTGGTTTTGGGCTGAGGACCTTTTTACTGACTCTGGTATGAGGCATGTGCCCTGAGCATTCCTTTTCAGATATTGTCAATATTAAAAATAGTCTGGCTAAGTCAGCATATTACTCTTGTTAAACTGAAAAAAAGGGATTAATGGATTTCAGAAATTTTTTTGTAAGTTATGAGTTAAAACATAGGTTTTTAGTTAACCCTAAGCTAACCAAAGTACCACTTAATTAATTTAAAGACTATTTCTCAAATTTTCATAGAGATTTTTGTGTGTTATTCTGTTTAATACTTTTTGTTCATAAGTAAAATGAAGATACTTCACTGAACACTAATGATAGCTGATGTAATTCAGGTAAACAATATTTACGTCCGTTTCCCCCGTCTTTGTATAAAAGGCATGTTTTAATCTCATCTAACACTGGTGGCGTAGTGGTTGAGTGCTGTGGCTACTAACCAAAGAGCCAGCAGTTCAAACCCACCAGGATTTGGAAACTCCTTAGAAACTCTATGGGGCAGTTCTACTCTGTCCAATAGGGTCTTTGTGAGTCAGAATCAACTCGATGGTAGTGAGGTTTGGTGTTGTTTTTTTTTTTTGAGTATATGTTATTACAAGGAAAGAATTATGAAATCTTATTTTGGCATTTTGAAGCATTTTCCAAATGTGATTGGCAGAAAATTATTAGAATATTGCCCCTTTGGAGAGTTTCAGACCTTGACAAATTTCTGCACACCTAGACAGTCTTTTCTTGTCAGCATAAGGGTTGTGTTATTTTTTCCACTTCTGCACTTTGTTTTGGGCACTGTCACACACTGGTAGTCAGGTAAGCTTTTACAGTGCTGCTTTTAAAATAGTTTAGCATGGAAATTGGACACAGTTGAAGGACAGAATGTTTTTCTACAGAGCTGTAACTAAATGATCCACAAATTTTTTGATATAATTTGCATTCTTGTGATTGCTATGGCCCTGATTCAGTGCACATAGAAAAACCTGTTTGGCACTGATGACAATAATTTAAAACTAAGTTAGTGTGTGATTAATAATGTAGTTATTAGAAAGGATCAGGAAAAATAGATTTTGAATGATATAGCTGGAATATTAAATCAAATGTCATTTTCTACCTAATTTTAGCATGCACATTATAGTAGAACTGCGCTACTAAGACTTCTTGAAAAGAAATATAAATCTCTGGTAAGTTTGTACTTCTGTTCCTATGTTGACAAACAGCATCACAAATGATAGGCGATATAATAAAGTTAATATGTTGAGTGAAAATAATAAATGTAGTATGATGAAGTAATCCTCATTTTATATGGTCTTTGAACATCAGCCTGTGAGGAATAGAAGGATAAAAATAGAGATTTACAGTACAGTTGGGATCATAGTTAGGAATATGTAAAACTTGTTACCTACTAGTTGTTTCCAACTGTAATCCTATAGGATCAAGTAGAACTGCCCCCAGTGGGCTTCTAAGGAATGTCCAATGGATTCAGACTGCTGACCTTTTAGTTAGCGGCCAAACTTTTAACCATGGCACCACCAGGGAATTTATAAGTATGTAATAAATTGGGGTGTTAGAAGTAATAGGCTGATTTGAAAGAAGCCATATTTTTATGTAATTCATTCAGACCAGATGTTAATAGAAGAGTTTGTTCCATGAAATATACACATATTTTTGAGTGAAGACTGCATGGTAAAACTGAATTATACATTCTTTTATTATTTATGAAAATTGGTTAGAGTTACAATATAAGCTAATACTGTAAAATATGTAAGCAAAATTGTATTTGTTGTAACTAGTAGAGCAAGTAAAGCCCTGAATAGAATTGAAAAGATATCAGCAAATTTAAGAGATAATACTTGATAAACATGAAGAAGCATGAAATTTATTAAAACATGTAAAAAGCTACACTAACATATCTTGGAGACAACAAATGCATTTCTGTGTTTAGTTACCAATCTTAACTTTAGAAGTAAGGTGGGGGAAAAGATTCTTAGACTTGTGATTTTTCTGGTGGAGTGCTGCAGTACAGAAAATGAGAGAAGGAGAACAAGAATTGATTTGTGTTTGAGAAGTGAAAGAATTGAACAGAAGAAGAGAAAAAATACTGAATAATAGGATGGGGATTTATTTGTGGAGGCCATAGGTGTTTAAAAACAGTCAGAGGCGTTTAATTGAAATAGAGAGCTTCTGTGTCATCTCGCTCCTACTCTCGTTTTAAGTGACAACGATGGGGATTATTTTTGGTGCCACATGAACAGCGACTGATCTTGCTGGACAAAGAAAGTGGTTGTGGGAAAACAAGATGGGTTTTTCTCTTGGCTTGACGTAACATAGTAAACAACTATTGCTGTCACAGAACCTCCAGTGTTTCAAGTATGTTTCTTTTAGGTCAGCTTTTAAAGTCTATTTCTTTTTTGGAAAAGTCGACTTATAGTATAATCAGTTTTTTGGCTGTGGGAATACAGTTACTTGATTATAAACCTCTTCAATATTTTATAGGATTTTTATCTTATGTAAATAGTAGGTTATACTTGCTTGAGATTTGAGCTTAAACTTTATTTTCTCCAAAAAGTTTTCTGTGAAGCTCAGTGTCAGTCTGAATTTACAGAATACTGAAAGACGATTTATCATGTAATTATTTTTTAAAGTAAACTTACCCTTGCTTTTGAAAAGAAGCATTGGGGAAATGGATGCAAGATCTCTTCATGTCCACTGTGACTTTTCAGAATTGAGGATCAACTTTGTGCGTCTGTGGTGAACATTTTGAATCAACCCAATGGTTTGTCTTACTGTTCTGTAAGAGATCCCTGCATAAGGACTTTGGTCATAGCAGCCTGTTAAAAATTTCTGTGCTAAGTTACTTGCTAAGGCGTTTCCTCTAGCTTCTCAGCAGTACTATCCTGGAGAACTTTCTGTGATGATGGAACGATACATAGACTAGAAGACATAATGACGTTGAATTTGCTCATACCACATTTGAATTGCAGATCTCGATGAGATGTTTAGATACAGGAAGGGGCCACCAGTCCACCCCCAAATTTTCTGGGAAGACTTGTAGGACTTAGCACATATTGGTACTTCCAGCTATGACCAATTATGCAAAAAGATACAAAGTAAAATCAGCAAAAGAAAAGATTTATGGGGATGAAGTCTGGAAGAAACCAGGTGCCAGCTTCCAAAAACCTTCTCCCGGAGGAGTCTTTATGCTTCATTCTTCCAGCAATGATTTGTGGCAATGTGTCTGAAACACCATTTACCAGGGAAGATCATTAGGGACATAGTGTCCAGCCTTTTTAATGGGGACTGATCATGTGGACACCCTGTTCTAGATTCCTAGAAGAAAAACAAGTATTCAGCATAAGCCACATTGTTTGAATAAACACTTTAAGTACAGTGACCCACTTATCTCTTCTGGAAATGGTACGAATTCTCTCAAAATCTAAGTTCTCAAATACTGGCCAAAGGCCAACCTATCCAGCAGGGTTTTCTAAGGATAGGCAGTCTTCATTCAGACATGGTAACTCTTTTCTACATATGACTAAATTTGTGAAAATGAATGAAATGGGAAATTTATCAGTTCCTTGACACTACCACTATGAACTGGCCTCTGTCTGTACAGCCTTTACTTTCTCCCATGTGAAGATTGTTCCTTCTCTTACCCTGAGGTCTAGTTGCTCCTACCTTTGGGGCTGCACCCCCCACCTCCACCCTGGTCTCCCAGGCCTATTTGTTTTTTCTCCCATAGTTGAAGTCTTCTTTCCTGGCTTTCCCAGTAACATTTAAACATGACTGTGACAAGTTGAAATTTGGCTGGCTGGGAGAGAAAAAGACTCCACAACAGTGTTAATTGGGGGAGTTTTTGCATCTTTCATTTTAAAATATAAAGTATATGCCTATTTCTGGGTGACATCAACATTATAGGAAGATTATGTTTGTTGACCAATAAATATTTTCACAGTGTTTTCCAAAATAGTCATAGTTAAAATGTAATTGGGTAGAATGAACTTCAGTAGCTTAGAAAGCTACTATTTTAAATTTACAAAATATTTTTTCTTAAATACTTTTGCAAAGATTTTTATGGCTTTGGATTTCTTTTAATGCTTGGATTTGTGGGCTACAAATTTCTGGAAATAATAAGCTATTATTATTTTATCAGATAACTACAGCAGTTCAGCAGTGTGTACAGTACTTTGAATTGTGTGAGACCATGAAAGCTGATGGGATTTTGAGACATTCAAAGCATTATGGTAAATGTTATTTTCTTTATTAATTTCTTTTAAAAATGGTAAAATTTATTAATAAAATAGCTTATTTTTAATAGTTGCTAAGAACTTGTTAAATTAGATCACCTTCCTTTCCACAAATTTCAAAGATGCATCATAATGATAATTACATATAATAGATCTACTTTTGAAATTAATGTGTATTCATACTGATTCTTACCTGTGTGGAGCTGTTCAGTTCAGGGTAGGGTGTATGTTCTGCTCTGGCATACTGCAGTGAGATACTGCCCATTCTTTCCTCCACTAGCACATTCTTTCCATTTCTGTGGCAGGAAAATTCTGTAAAATATTCTTATTACTGGACACCCTCACCCCACCCTGTGATTCCTTTCTGCTTATTGTCCATCAGAGCTAGAATGTCCTGAATGTTTCGTAATCTGTCTCTAATCTCTCTATTTATTGTAATACTAGTTACCGCTTCAGTGAATCGTCTTGCTGTTAAAATCTCCTGTGTATGAACACCTGTACACCTTTGTCAGTTCTGCTCCTGTTGCCCCTACTCATAATCCATTACACTGATATATATCTTATTTATCATGAAAGAATAGACTTCATTTTACATCTCTCAAAAAGACTTTTCTATATATTCTGAGTTTTTATAGCTGTTGTGTTTATCACACAACTTGCCATCAAGATTTGATTTTTTTATCATTCTCTTTCATTTTGTTGGATTTGCTTCTCTAAGCTAATAGTAAGCTCTTTGAGAGTATGAAGACATAGTTTTCTTTATCCTTAAGTGAATTCTTTGTTTAACTTAAAACAAGGAAAATAGACAAAGACCAATAATTAACAGGTTTCAAAAGCTAGTGTAGGAAAAAGAAGTTCAGAAGCCTGTATTTATTATTTGAGAAAAGGAACAGGAAAAGGATACATAAATTCACATTAAGTTATCTCAATTACAAATTTATAGCTTTTTCTAATTTCTTGATATTAGAAGACTGTATCAGTCTCAGTCTCTGCCTTCTCCTTCCCTCCCTCTGCCCCTACCTCAGTCTGTTAACCCTTCGTGGCTTTGCTTTTGTCCTTAGATAATGAAGATTGCAGGTTCTTTTATCATTGCTTCAAAAATTTGTGTTCTTTCCTTCTCTTGATTTTCCTGTCTTCAGTTCTCCAGCTTAGATCAGTTATCCATTTTCTCTGGTGCCCAGATAATTCAAAGGAGAGAATTTATTGACAGTGTAAATATGTATTTCTGACCTCATCTGCTCCGTCTGTGTTGCTTTGGAATATTTTTGGAAATTGTCTCATAGGCATTCCGTAACAGTGTGGCAAAGCTCCACCAGTCTCATGAAGTCCCCGGCCTTGCTCCTACCCAGTTCTCTCTACTTCACTGAGGAAGATGGAAGTTATTGGAAGTTATTGAATATGAACTCCCTGTACTTTCTGTGCTCATGTATACAAATATATTGGTATATGCATGTTTCAGTACCGTCTTTCTCTATGCTGATATATAAAGAAGCATCTTTTCTGTTAAGGTTTATCTCTGTTCTCATGATTATATTCCCTTCTGTTTTTTTCAGAACGAGGGTTTTACTAGTTACTCATCTCACTTTTTATTGGTACCTGCCTCGGCGTCCTCTACACGTTCGCATTAACAAATTTCAGATTCTGGGCTCCTATTTACCTCCTTGGTATCCTGTGTGCTCTTTGACACTGTTTCTTTACCTTCTGTTCACCTTTTCATCTCACAGAAGTGAGGCTTCTCTTACTTATGCTGTTCTCATTATCAACTTCTAGTCTTTCCTGGTGTCTTTTTATACATTCAACTCTGACAACCGTTTTTGTCTTCTCCTTACTTTTTTTTTTTTTTTTTGCCTTCTTTGCTCCCTGTTTTTTAGGGGGGAGTTCATTAGCTCTCCTTTTTTTTTTTTCTTTTTCTTTAGATGAAGGTAACTGGTTTCTCATTAAACAGTTAATGCCCACATTGTTTTATGATGTTGGTTCACAACCCCAAACAAGTCAACACTCTCTCTCCTCATCTTTGGTTCCCTGTTAGCAGCATTCCTGTCCCCTCCTGCCTTCAGTCTTTGCCCCTGGGTTGGCATGTCACTTCACTCTTGTTTTGGTTTACAGATCTATGCAGTCTTTGGCTAAAGGGTGAACCTCAGGAGTGGCTTCATTATTGAGCTGAAAGGGTATCTGGGGGCCCTCCTCTCAGAGTATCTCCAGTCTCTGCAAGGCCAGCAAGTCTTCCTTTTTGAGTGAGAATTTTGTTGTACATTTTTCTTCAGCTCTGGGATGCTCTGTGTGATCCCTGTCAGAGCAGTTGGTGGTAGCCACCCATCATCTGATTGTCCTAGATTCAGTCTGCTCGTGGCTATGGGAAGTGTGGTCCATTGGTCCTTTGGACTAATCTTCCCTTGGATCTTTAGTTCACTTCAGTCTTCCATGTCCCCAAGGGGGTGATGCCAGTGAAGTATCCTAGATGACCACTCACTACATGTACTGTTTTTGTATGATTATTTAAACAGAATTAAAATTCAGCATATCCACAGATACTCGAGTTACTGTCTTGTGAACATTTTCTTCTTCTATCATTCTTTCACTAGCTATATGTAATCCTGATTGGACACGTGGATTCCCTTTTGTTAACCTTTAAAAAATATCCTTTCTTCATTTCTCCATTCTTTTACCAGTGCTTTCATATTTTTTAAAGCAAATTCTCATTTCTAATCTTGTCTTTCATCTTTTACAGTGCCATTAAAGTGAGTTTTCTATAACAACACATTTGATTATGGTATTCCCCTGCTTAAACTCCTTTAGTACCTATCCAATTGCTTCTGTAATAAATGCCATATTCCTTCTATGGCTGAGTATTCTGTCATCAGCCCTCTTCTCCTCTCTAGGCTTACGTCACTCCTGTTTGCCCTGTCCATTTTTGGTCCTACTGTATATGCCATACTCTGAATTGAAAGCCCAACTTCACGCTTTTACTGATTTTTTTTCTTAATTTTTAAAGCTCTGTGGTGAAATAAATATAACAAAATTATTCAATTATTTTGCATGTACAATTTGGTGGCATTAATGACATTATATCCATGTCCATTTTTTTGTCACTTTAAGAAAAACTCTAGTGCTTAAACTTATTGATTATTCATGCTGACAGGTAGTTTCGGGTCTCATATAAAATAGGTGGAGCCCTGGGGTAAAGTGGTTAAGAACTCAGGCTGCTAACAGAAAGGTCAGAAATTCAAATCCACCAGCCACTCCTTAGAAACTCTATGGAACAATTCTTTTCTGTCACTATGAGTCACAATTTAGACTAAACAACACACGGCAAAAGCAAGAACATAAAAGAGGTGCTCAGTAAATCTTTAATGTATGGATGAACGAGTTAATGAAGGACATATATTTTAAAATGTCTTTATGTCCTGATTTCATTTGCAGATGTGGTGGCAAATGTGATCTGTTGCAGTATTAGCATTTAATTGGCAGAATTAAATAGTGACAGATATTTTCTGTTGACTCTGTCTATCTTAACTTACTCTTGAAATCCCTTTTGATGATGACAAATAATAACTGACAATTTTATGGCATTTATTTTAGAATGAACACTCGTACACACTACACTTTTCTGAAACTTGCAAAATTTTTATGTTGGCTTTTTTCCTCTCAGGGATTTAAGTATAAGACCTTTAGGTAGTTGTAAGGAAAATAGATAAATATGTCTTTTTATTTCCATTAACAATATCTCCATTATAGATTATGGCCATGTTTAATGTTCAGAAGGGAATGAAGACAGGTACTGTAAAATGTGATGACTTTAAATTAATGTTCTTGTCTACCTCTCTTTTAAGGAAACAAACAGAAAAATTTCTATTACTCAGGACAAGAATTGCAATATATTTATTTCATTCACTCACTGTGCCTTTTAGGAAGGTTACTGATCTACACTCACGGCAGAAAGCTATTTCCCATAAAGTTGAAGAACAGGAAAGGTAAGTACATTTAGGAGAAATAAGTATGTTCATATATAGTAATGTGTTGGTAAGATTTCTAAGCTCTGGTTGCACACATAAGTTATATAGACATGTAATATACATTTTTCTGAAAACTAGCCACATAAAACTAGCATGATATATGGTAAAAATTATTTTATAAAGATATGGTGACATAGGGCATTTTTTGATAGACTGTATATGTAAATTATATAAATGGTAATTGAATTCAGTCATCCCACTTCTATAGATTTTTAAAATTTTAATATTTTGTGTGTTGTCTTTTAAGGCATCCCTTTTAGTCCTGATTGCAAGGCAGTCTTCATAAAAACTCTCCCTGTAGGTGAATGGAAGTTAAGTTAAATTTTTCTGAGTTGTAAGTGTGGGTTAGAAACTAATTTTTCTTTTTCCTTTTTAAAGATTCAATATCCCTTATAGATCTGCTGGTTCTGTTTACCCAGCTTATCTACTTTTCACCAAGTTGTCCGAAGATGACATCACCTGCACAGGCAGGTAATTTTGTTCTGGATTTAAGTAGAGAAATAGAAAACACCTGAAAGTATTGAAATATTCAGTTGTCAAGATGTTTTGAGTGACTGACCCTGTTTAGTAAATAGATTTCATGAAGATGCAGCATCACTCATAAGAAATTATATCAGTGTGTTCTCATAAAATGGTATCAAGGAAAGTTTGACTGATAGCTACTAATGTGTTCTTTTTTGCTGTACCTTCTGGTGTCTATATACCTTCCTGACTAGTTTGATAAGCTTACTTGTTTCAGCTGACATCCAAAACGTCAATCTTTATCAGTATTTTGTTTTTATTTTTTAATTGACTAATCAAGCAAAAAGACTTCCAGTTTTAATCTTGTGTCTATGGACTGACTTATAAAAACGTTTTAAAGTGCTAACATTTGTACAATACTTTTTACATATTTTTCTTTAAATAACCAATTGTATTGAAAGTGAGCAATATAATAACAGAACACTTCCCTAACCCACAAAATTGTGATGTTCTAAAACTGGATGCTACTCTGAAAATACTGGCACAAAATCTGAGAAGATCTCAAGTGAATCAAATTAAAATATGATTTGGGCCTTCATTGCTATAATACATTTATTGTCTATTGTTGCTGCCTATCATTGGCTCGATTCCGACTCTGTGCAACCCTGTATGACAGTAGAGTTGTCCCATTGGGTATCCTAGGTTGTAATCTGTATGGGAGTGTATGGCCGTAACTTGCTCCCTCGTTGGGTATCCTGGGTTGTAATCTGGAGCGTATGGCTCTGACTTGCTCCCGTGGAGCCACTGACTAAGTTAAAACCACCAGTCTTCCAGTTAGCACCTGCAGGCTTGTTTGTTACACTACTAGAGCTCCTTATTTGTTAACTAGCAGGTTTTATCTATGGCGTTCTAGCACATCACACAATTCTAACAGTGGTTCTGGGTTTTTTTCTGCCTTCATAGAATTTGCATGCATAAAGTACTCATAGGTTCCCTTGCCATATGTTCCTGCAATATTCTATGCTTTCTTTATCATAAAAATAATCTTTCTTTGTTTAATTATTTGTTAATGATGTTTACTGGACATTTTGGTCTTATTTACCTCTCTTTACAATGCGTAATACAGTATCTGGCATATAGTAAAAAAACTAAAAGACTAAACCCACTAAAAGACTAAACCCACCTACTTCTGACTCATAGCAACCCTATAGACAGATTAGAACTGCCTTGTAGAGTTTCGAAGGAGTGCCTGGTGGATATGACCTCCTGATCTTTTGGTTAGTAGCTGTAGCACTTAAACACTACGCCACTAGGATTTTCAGCATATAGTAGATACAATAAATAATAGATGATTAGATGAAAGAATGACCATACGTACATCAGTAATATTTCTCAGTGCAAACAACATTTCTCATGTGGACTTGGTTGAAAATCACTGAACTTCCTTTTTCATTTTCTTTTCTCAAGTACAGGTTTAGGGTCTTACTGTGTTCGTAGAGTACAGAATATTATAATGTAAATGAAGAATTTTAGAGCAAGGTATATCTTAGTATTGCATCTTACTGGGACAGCCTTAGTTACATTACTGTGTTTCATTTCTTTAGTTTCTTCAACTATTTGGGGGGGGATATTTTAATGTCAGAGATCTGAAAGTACATTAATTATAGAACTAGAAATATTACATATATCTTCCAGCAATTATTCCCAGTGTTACATTTTTATGTCTGTATGTTTTCCTGTATGTATTTAAAAGAAAAATTTTAAAACACTGATTATTTTCATTGATTTTATAGTAGCAAGGACACTATACTTGGGTTCATAAAAAAGTTTCTTCTTATCTGTCTTTTTGGTCACTGATCATTTAGTTTTACTGACTATGGTTTAATTTCCAACTGGGCTCGATGCTTGAATATGTTATTTAGGAAAGACTGAAAACAAGTAAACCTGTTCGTGAGGAGGAGACGAGGGTTGTGATTGCTTGAAACCACATCCTCAATGTCAAGCAATAATTTAACATTAAAGAGTGAAGTGATGTTATGTTCTGGTCTTTTGATTCTTTTTTTATTGACTTGAATATCCATGAAGATAACTGGTAGCTCCTTCAAGTTCAGGTTATAATTTTGGTAATACATCATCATTTGGAAACTGAGTTGTGATTTTTGAACTGTTTAACTGACCTTGATGTTGCAGTTTTTGGAACAGCAGTATCTAAAACACAAACAAAAAGTACTGAGTATTTAATGTTTTAAGTTTTCATATTTAAAAATGCTTGTCGTTTGTCAGAGAACTACTCCCCCGCAAGTATGGTCACCGAAGTTCTACAGACACTGTGTGATCAAAAAGAATGTGCAGTGGAGTGCGTATATAACAACACTGTGATAGAGGCTCTTCTTCAGCCTATTCGTAATTTAATGAAAGGAACTGAGGTTAGTATTATTTACTAAAAAACAAGAGAGACTTTCTTAACTGTTATTGAGTATTCAATGGGACTTTATTTCTAAACTTAATGTATTTAAAGTGTTACTTCATTACAGTTTATTTCCAAATATGAATGCATTTTGTGCTGACACAGATTTTTGTTTATCATTAAGTCATAATTTCTGCAGAAGTGGTTTTATTAGTTACGACATTCTGGGGGAGAGTACATACAACATTGTAAATTATTTTTTCCTATCAGTCTTAGATCTGTTGATGTGAAGAACTCAGAAAAATTCTGTTCTTTCCTGTTAATAAGCTAGTTGTATTGCAAACCTAATAAATCTTGTGAATGTTTTGTTATTTGCTTTAATGGTAATTTTTTAGCCTTTGGAAATACGATTATTTTCCTGATAAGCCAACTCTGTTTGATGTTAAGAACTAGTAGTATTTTAAGGACCCCTGGTGGCATAATGGCTGCTAACCAGAAGGTTTACAATTTGAAACATCCAGCCTTTCCATAGGAGAGAAGACCTGGCAGTCCACTCCTGTAAACATGGCAGTGTAGGACACCCAGTTAGGGCAGTTCTATCGTGTCCTGTAGGTTGGCTATGAGGTGGAATTGATTTGATGGCACACAGTAGCAATATTATTTTGCAAAGAAGGCTTATTTACAGTCCTAGTTTTGAAATATGTCTATCTCTTTACCTTTTCATAGTATGTTCTTCTACATGATGTAATTCAGTTCTCTCAGCTAGGGCTGAAGGAAGTAACTTGCTCAAGATCACAAGTTTAGACAAATGACAGGCTTAGTACTATGATATAAGACTTGCTCTCTGGAAAATATGTCACTTTATTTCTATGACTTCTGGGGAATGACTTTACAAAGCTCATCAGTAGGCTAAAGGTTTTTGTCTTTTGATGTAGTGCTTTTACTAGCTGCATTTCTGTCACATCCCTGTCTCCCCATGGACTGGGCAACTGCCCATCCATTCATTTATTCAGTAGTCACCACCCATTCAGAAGAAATGTTGTAAGCATTGATGTGAAATTAGTACAAAGTATGGCATTCTGGAAAATTTATAAAGGAGTGTAACGATAAATTAGTTTGTTGATCTAACAGGCAAATTTCGGTAAACAAGCTAAGCAGAGAAGAAACAAATAGAATTCATAATACACAGCATGATATTATAGAATGTTATAATATCAATAGTATCATGAAATATAAATCATATATTGGAGCCGAGAAATGCCTTGCATCATAGTTACTGCTGTGTCTTCCATATTTCTTTAACTTTTTATTTTCTTTTTACATCTTCTTTTTACTTGTAAGTATGCCCAAGTCTACACAGAGTTGGGATGGAGAAGCTGTTGATTACTCTGCGTGCATCTTTACCTGCCACTTACATCCAGTCTTTGTAATCGTCAAGCTTTGTGTTAATCTTGGTTATTGCCATTATTATCTTGATTTCCTTGCCTCCCAATGATTTTTCAAATTACCACCTTACAGTATTGCTCTGATTGCCTTTGCTCATATCTTCTTGAATGACTAGTTAGTGACCACTTTTTTGAGCAGCATTTACTTGGTCTTTAACAAAGCTGACAAGTTTTGAAATTCTCTTTACTTGCCTTCCATAAAATTATTCTTGTCAACTTGATTTAAATTTACATGTCTGATGTTCGCCCCGCCCCCCCCCCCCCCGTCACCTCTCAGAGTACCACTTCAGGCCTTGGGAAGTTTAAGACTTTAAGACTTGGTTTACTTTCCTATATACATTCATTGGTTCAGTTTTTCAATTTAATAAATTAGATATACAGTTAACTCCTAATTTGTTTTTTTACTCTGTCATTGTACATAGTTACCTGATAAAGACCTTTTTGGGTTATTCCATGAGCAAATAAGAAAACATTTTCAAAGCAGTAACATTTTTCTGTTTCTATTCTACTTCTTCTTTTTCCTTCTGTGTCTAGAGCTCTTGGCAACTTACACTCCTTCATTCATTTTATTCAATTAGTCATTAAGACTTGTAGATTGGTTTTCTTGAGTATCTCTCAAATCCATTTATTTTTGTTAATCCTCACTACTTCTGCTTTTGTTTCAGCCCCAGTAATTGCATTATTTGCTCAACTTCCTGTTTTTCAAATTCTGACATGTATTCCATATTGCCATCAAGGCTACTATGTGCTTTCCTGATTGTTGCTTGTTGGATGAATTGACAACTTTTTAAGTTGGCATATGCCAAGTTTTCTATTTTATTGTTCCCTACCTATTTTCCTTATCATATACTCCAGGTATAATATACTCTTTGCATTCAGTAAATACATTTTTGTAGCTCTGTGTGTTTGCATACTTCTTCCTCTCCTTGAGAAGTCCTCAAATTAGCATATATAGAAAATTCCTCTCTTCAGACTGGAAATTATTTCATGAAATTTTCTCTTAGCGCTCCTTTCCAAAGTTAGATGTTTCTTTCTCTGTATTCTTAAATTGTACTTATATTACACTAGAATTATTTACTGTTGTGGTTAGAGACTGGTGGAACTCTGACAGACAGTACACATTCAGTGTCTGAGATATTCAGCATTGTGCGTTGAGGCACAATCCTATCACTAGTACTATACTGGATTTGGGGAATATAAAACTGAAAAAAAAAAGCGTTTAGAACCCACTCCAATAGGGGAGCAGGCTTTATGTTTTCAGAGAGAAGGAAAGTATTCTAGGTAGAGAAGTGTTTATATGTTTAAAATTATTCAGTATGAAAAGTAAAAGTAAAATCTGGCTAATATATTAAGGTTCTTTCTCCAGGTAGATATACCTGACTGATAAAGCTAACCAACTGAAATTATTAGACATATTCTTGCGAGCTTTAGATCAACATTCAGATTTATTATAGAGAACATATACGTCAGAGTCCATCCAGGTACAGGTAAACAAGCAGGTCCTAGAAAGAACAGCGAGTATGGTAGACTAAGGCTTCTTCATCAGTTCCAATATTAATATGACTGCTAAATTTTCAGTGTTTACTTTGTACTATTTTGATATGCACTGGCAGATGTTTTTTAGTATTTCCATGTAAAACCCAAAAGCCAAGAATGTGAGTGGTTCAGCTTATGCTTTCTCACAAAGTGATGTAATTAGCTGTGGTGTAGTCCATTGACTGGTTGACTCATGACCCCATGAGCTGTGGAGGGTGAGTTTTTCTTTCTCGCTCTCTTTCTTTCCTTTAGTAAAGGAGAGTAGTATGTTATATATTATGTGTAATATAATTTGACTGGATATATAGCAGCTCAGTGGGTAGGAAGCAAAGGACAAAGTAGAAATAAAGGAGCAGCTGAATTTGTCAACAGAATTATGTATAGAACTGTAACATGAGCTGCAGTTCTCTCAGCTGTCTTACTAAACAATAAATGGTTTGAGTGAAATATCTGTATTTATTTGCCTCATCAACTCTGCTGGTGTGAGCATATAGTCTAATGACACATTTAGTTCATATGTATCATTTTACAGCCAAACAAATCAGTATATTTTTTGCTATGGTAATATAACTTTATTAAACAATACTGCCACAGTTGAATTTTGGTCTGTGTTATGCAGCATGTCATAAAATTATATGATTTGTCTTGTTATTTTGTAATGTACAGGCTGCTTCACATTGCTCTGAAACAGCTTTAATTCATATAGCTGATATTTTGGCGAGAATTGCATCTGTAGAAGAAGGACTTACATTACTTCTTTATGGGGAGAATATGAACTCTTCTGAAGAAAAGTATGTACCTACATTAGATAACTTGTTATTTTTTGTTTGTTCTGTATGATTAAATGTCCAGTAACAAGAGACTAATTGATTAAATTATGTTTGTTCAGCAGAGCACGAAGCAGGTATAAAAAGGAATAAAGTATATTTCTGTGTAGTGCTATAGAGTTGTCTCCAGGATACAGTATTGTTAAATAGAAAAAAAGACAGAAAGATGTTTATACAATGCTGCTTTTTGTCTAAGGGAGAAAGATATGGTTAAAGGAAACCATATTTGATTATATTGTTCAAAAATGAATAATTGAAAGGATAAATTGAAAATTAATGATGGTTACTTTTAAGGGAAGAGAAAGAAAATTGTGGAGAACAGGTATAGAGGTTAGATGCCTGGGATTATACTGTGATTGTACTTAGATTTGATTTTGAAATCTTGTAACTGTTTTATGTATTTGAAACAAAATTAAATAAAAAATATGAAAAATCAGAGTCCTTAAAAACTGCATACAAGTGGCAATAAGAAAATTTAAGTGTTAGACCATCAAGTTAATGATATATCCATGCCTAGAAAAGAATTACTTCAGGTACGTTATTTCAGTAGGTTATAAGCAAAGGACAAAACCTAAAGTAATACTAAAACTGCATTCAGTATATATTTCTAAGAGTAGCATTGGTGATGTTAGTTTGAAACTATTACTTGTATTTTCTGTGCTAAAGCAAATAAATGATTATGTCAGTGGTATAAGGAACTAAGATTTTTAGTCTAAGAGAAAATAGATAAAAGTAGAAAATTAAAGGAGTTAAATAAAACCCTGTAATCTTAAATTTAAAATGGAAATACAAGTATAAACTTACCACTTTTTTTTCCTTTTAAAAATTACAATTTATTTCTAGTACTACCACCAAAAAGTATTGAAGTATTGACAGCTCCATAGCAGTAAGTTGGCATCCAGATTCTGGTCTTTAAATTTTTTCCCACTAAGATGGGGAATCTTAAAAAAAAAAGGTTGATTCTGGTTTGGGCCATGAAATGGACAAGGTAATTCTGTCCGTTTGAATTACTGTATTGGATTAAGGAAGTAAGCTATCTAAGATTGAAAGAATAGTCTTAAAAAAAACCTTATAAGATTATAAGATAGTCTTAAAAAAAACCTCAGTGTTGACCAGGACGTGCTGTTAACTTGCTAAAGATGAGCAATTTGAAGATCAAAAAATAACAGCTAAAATGACTTGCAGTTTGTAAGTACATAGAAACATGAGTTTTAAAAGGTACTTTTAAAAAAAAAAAGATAGGCCTTATCAGTTTACTTATTGAGGTTGTTAGGATATCAAATCACTACTTTGCACATTGATTTAAAAAAAATGATGTAGGCATTCTTCTGGCCTCTCCTAGACAAGCTATGTTTTAGTGTTACTAAAACTAGGTAATAGGTGTAAAATTGATGGTTGATATGATTCCTTCTTGGTAACCTCTAATGAAATAGATAATCTAGATAGTTGCGTCAGTGTATGCTAAAACCGTTAAGGTGAAATGGATTCAGCTGCTCTGTCTAGACTATTACTGAACAGGAGCAGTCTGATTGTGTGGTCCGAACGAGACCAGTGGTATGGAGGGTAAAAGCAGAGGAGCAGGTAGGATAAAGACCTGTAACAGCTGAATGCGCTCCTCAGTGTGTAGAAATTGGTTTATGAACATGGGGTTGTTGTAAGGGTTAAACGAGTTAATGAATTTAAAATAACTTAGAACAGTGTCTGACATCTTGTAAACATGTACTAAATGATTATGTATCCGTTAGTATTATTAGTAACTATTACTATGCAGATTTTTCCAGTCATTGAGATAAAAGGACTAAGTCCTGTTAAAGGGATGCAGAAGGTGCTAACAAGTATTAGGGATGGAGAACGGGGTTACATTTTTACTATAGATCAAGACTACTAGATGCAGCCTTGGTTTTACAGAGTCTGTAACCTCACAAGTATATCATTTGGTGGCCTTTTTCTGTGTTCTTTCCGCCAGTCTGATAAAACTATGCTCATTTTTAGACATCTGTGTGTAGGTAGGAACACTGACATTGACATTTATGAGAAAGAATAGAAGAGGTATCAGAGAGAGCCTGCTGCGTGAGGCGATTTTCTGACAAGGCTTTTTTGGTAGTACTTTATCAAGTTAAGACTGTATGAACTTGGAATCACTTTTGGGTATCATCTGTTAGTCCTTCAGGTGCTCACATAGTTGCCCAGTTTTCCAAACAACTTCTTGATGAAGATAGTCCTGTTTTTTCCGGATCGGAGATGTTGCCCATGGTTAGAGGAGCTTTTATTTCTGTGTGCCGTCAGATGTACAGTACTTGTGAAGGTCTACAGCTGTTAGTGCCTTACAGTCTGCATGGATCTATAGCAAAGGCATGGAGAAAGGTAAGTGTATTCAAGCTTCTTTTCTTCCTCTTTGCAAATCTTTATTTCAAATGTAGTCGCTGTTGTAGTATTATACTTAGCATAAAATATTTTAGTGGAGAAATATGACTTCTTTAGCATCACAGGAACCAAAAGGACATAATGCTTCTTAATTTGGCCCAGAATGACTTCATTACTTTCTCTCCTAATATGAGAGTAAAATCTAACCGGGAATTGCGGAAGGTTTTCTTCTGACAGTAGGATTTAAATAGATTTTCTTTTCATAGACTAATGTTCCTTTTTGGAAGTTATTTCTAAGCAATTTTTAGAGACAGCTGGACTTCATTTTTGTTATAAATATGTAAGACTAATGTAGCAATTGTCCAATATAGTAGAGTACTAATAATTTTTTATACTATATGCTTTATTAAGTACTTTTCATGATCTTATGAGTAATGCTGTAGTAAGAACAAGAATAATACAAATCAATCTGCTATTATTTAGACAAGTTTACTGTCTGAAAGAATTCCTACCCCAGTAGAGGGTTCTGATTCTGTGTCTTCAGGAAGCCAGCAATCCCAAAACATGTAAGTACAATTAATTAAACTCATCTGTTTTGACTACAGAAATAAGCTTAAAATGACAATATACTTGAATACTATAGCAAAAATGTTTTACAGAGGGTAAATGTATACCTATAGGATCAAATGTATACATACACATGAGATACTTCAGCAAGCATTTGATGCTTTATTATAACCATTAAAAATCTAGCAACATTTATTATGCTAGCTTCATTTAGTATTTACATATTGGATTAGGAAATCCAATATACTGTAATGCTTCCAGGAAATTTAGAGTATTACCAAATGTTAAAATTGGAACACTAGCTGGAGAGTTCACTGGAGGTAAAATGTTTTTAAATGTCAGTGAAGTCCATTTATACTTAAATTATGGTTTTTCAAAATGTGTAAGAGTATAGTTTAATTATATATTGGCACTGTAAAATTATTTAAATAAGTGTATATATGTATCATATTTCAATTTAGGTGTCCTTATGGTCTCTTTAAAGTATCAATTCAATATGGAGTTAGATTAATGGAGATTTTTTTTTCAATTAAGGTTTCTCGTCATGTTCTAGGGCTCTCATTTTATAAATGAGTGATTGACATGAGTTAAAAAATAAAAGTAAAAATAGGAATTTTAAATAATAGTTTATAAATGTTAAGATGAACTTTTCCTTTAGATAGACATAGTTTAACTCAAGAAAACAAAATCAAAGCCTAAAACTTTTTTACATTTCCTTCCCTGTGTAATGATTTAACAGATAGTTAATCCTCTAAAAGTTTATATTTGATCTTTTCCTCTAGTATAGTTATAACACATTTCAATCTATAATTCTGTTAGGAGCTTGACTACTAGCTGAAACCTTGGCAGTTTGAACCCATCCAGAAGTGTCTTGGAACATAGGCCTTGCAATCTGTTCAGTTTTTCCTCATATAAGAAGAATCCATTTGTTATATTGGCTTCCAATACTGTTTGTAGCTTTCTATCTTCTTTATCATCATGAATATGTGCTTATTTATTATTTATTTTTATCTTATTTTTTTTTTCATTATGATTGAGTGAAATGTATAATCCTGTATAAATTTGCAGACCCACCTGCCTAGGTGCAGCTCCCACTACTCTTCCTGCCTGGTGAGAGCACACTCCTCCTCTCCATTCTGTACGTGTTGTATCCGCCTAACAATCTCCTATCCCCTTCTCTCAGCCCTCTCTCCCACCTCCAGTAAGAGGTCAGCAGGATAACATCTTACAGATGCATGAAACTAAAGTGCACAAACGATATGGTCACTCTGTGTCGCCAAGTCCAATCCATTCTTGTCCGAAGAGTTGACCTGCATTCAGAGGCCATGCTCCAAGGGAAACCCCGAGGCCCCTGGATCATCAGTTGTGGCCTTTTAGTGGAGATCTCAGGGTATACCCCTTTTTATTCTCGTGTTGCCAGTGAGACTCAACTTTGTGAGCCTGATCACGGCTATCACTGGTGGTGGCCGGGCCCATCCAGTTTCTCTAGTAACAAATTGATGTGGTCACCCACTCACGTGGGTCTCTCTGTCTTCTGGGTTCTCTTTTCTCATGTCATTTTGGTCCTTTTGTCACTGATTACTTTCACTTAACATAATGTCTTCCAGTTGAAACTAGGTTATGAGATATTTGCTGGAATCATCATTATTCTTTATCATTTCACAGTGCTCTATTGAGTATATGTACCATAGTTTACCTATCCACTCTTCTGTTGTTGGGCATCTGGGTTGATTCCATCTTTTTGCTATCGTGGACTGTCTGCGATAAACATTCTGGTGCATGTGTCCTTTGGTGTGAAAGGTCTTGATTCTGTAGGATATATTCCAAGTAGTGGAATTACTGGGTCAAATTGTATATTGATATCCATTTTTTTAAGGAAGCGCCAGATTGCTTTCCAAAGAGGCTGGACCATTTTGCAACCCCACCACAGTGTAGGAGGGTTCCAATTTCTCCACAGCCTCTCCAGCGTTTGTTGTTTTGTGTTTTCCGGATCATGGCCAATCTTATTGGGGTCAGATAGTATCGCATTGTCGTCTTGATTTGAATTTCTTTAATAACTAAAGATCGTGAACATGTCTGCATGTGTTTTTTGGCTGCCTGGATCTCCTCTTTAGTGAAGTGTCTGTCCATCTCCTTTGCCCATCAATTAATTGGATGATTTATCTTCTTCATATTGATATCTTGTAGTATCTTATAGATTATGGAGATCAGGCATCTATCTGACATAGAGTTGCCAAATATTTTTTCCTATTCTGTGGGTGTTCTTTTAGTTCTATTAATAAGTCTTTGGATGAGCAAAGTGTTTGATTCTTAATAGTTCCCATTTATCTATTTTCTCTTCTGTTGACTGTGGTTTGTTTGACAGATTTTGGAGTCTGTCCACATCGTGTGTTAAAACTTCCATTGTTGTTCCTACCTTTCCTTGGATGAGCTTTATCATTTTAGGCTTGATATTTAGGTCTTTCATCCAGTTGGAGTTGGTTTTGTATAAGGTGTAAGATATGGATCTTGATTCAGTTTATTGCAGATGGATAACCAATTTTGCCTGCACCATTTGTTGAAGATACTGTTTTTACCCCAGTTTAATGTCTTAGGGCCTTTGTTGAATGTCAGCTGTTCATAGGTAGATGGTGTCATCTCTGGGGTCTCAGTTCTGTTCCATTGATCCATCTGTCTGTTCTTGTACCAGTACCAGGCTGTATTGACCACTGTGGCAGTGTAGTATGTTCTAAGGTCGGGTAATGAGAGGCCTCCCAGTGTGTTCTTCTTTAGTAGTACCTTACTTATCCAGGGCTTCTTCCCTTTCCCAACAAAATTGGTGATTTGTGTCTCCATCTCATTAAAAAATGATGCTGGAACCTGTATTGGAATTGCATTATATAAATGGATTGCTTTGGGTAAAATAGACATTTTCACAATATTAAGTCTTCCTATCCATGAGCAGGGTAGGTTTTTCCATGTATCTAAGTCTCTCTTAGTTTCTTGTAGTAAGGGCTTGTAGTTCTCTTTGTAAAGGTCTCTTATTTCTCTGGTTAGATTAATTCTTAGGTACTTTATCTTCATGGTATTGATTAGATAATTTCTTCCTTAACAGTCTCGTTGTTGGTATAAAGGAATCCTACTGATTTACTTATGTTTATCTTGTATCCTGAGACTTTGCTGAACTCTTCTATCACTTTGAGTAGTTTACTTATAGATTCCTTGGGATTCTCTGCATGTACAGTCATATCATCTGCGGACAGGGAGATTTTAACTTCCTCTTTGCCGATGCAGATGCCTTTTATTTCTTGGTCTTGTCTAATTGCTCTGGCTGAATCTTCTAGTACAGTGTTGAATAGGAGAGGTGAGAGTGGGCATCCTTGTCTAGTTCCTGATCTCAAGGGAAAGTCTTTCAGTCTCTCTCCATTCAGGATGAGGTGGGCAATTGGCTTTGTATAAATGGCCTTTATTGTGTTGAGGAATTTGCCGTCTATGCCCATTTTGCTAAGAGTTTTTAGCATGAATGAGTGTTGGACTTTATCAAATGCCTTTTCTGCATCAATGGACAAAATCAGTGATCCTTGTCTTTTGTGTTATTTATGTGGTTAATTACATTAATTGTTTTTTCTGATGTTGAACCAGCCTTGCATCCCTGGTATGAATCTCACTTGGTCATGATGGATTATTTTCTTGATATGTTGTTGTATTCTATTGGCCAGAATTTTGTTGAAGATTTTGCATCTAGATTCATGAGTGATACTGGTCTGTAGTTCTCTTTCTTTGTTGGGTCTTTCCCTGACTTTGGTATCAGGGTTATGCTGGCTTCATAGAATTAGTTTGGGAGTGTCCCATCCCTTTCTGTACTGTGAAATAGTCTCAATAGTATTGGAGATGACTCTTCTCTAAATGCTTGGTAGAATTCTGCGGTGAAGCCATCTGGGCCCTGACTTTTTTTGGTTGGCAGTATTTTGATGACCTTTTCAATCTCTTCCTTTGTGATGGGTTTATTAAGTTCTTCTGCTTCACGTTGTGATAGTTTGGGTAGGTGGTATGAGTCAAGGAATTTGTCCATTTCCTCTAGGTTTTGAAATTTGTTAGAGTACAGTCTTTCATAGTATTCTGTTATGATATTTTTGATTTCTGTTGAATGTGTGGTGACAACTCCCCTCTCATTTCTAATTTGGGTTATTTGTTTCCTTTCCTGCTTTTCTTTAGTAAGTTTAGCCAGTGGTTTGTGAATTTTGTTGATCTTTTCAGAAAACCAGCTTTTGGTCATTTCAATGTTTTCAGTTGTTCTTCTGCTCTCTAATTCGTTTAGGTCTGCTCTAATCTTTATGATCTGTTTTCTTTTGGTGCCTGAGGGGTTCATGTATTGCTGTCTCTCTACTTGTTCAAGCTATAGGGCTAGTTCTTTGGTTTGTTTTTTTCTCGCTTCCAGATGTGTGCATTTATGAAGATAAACTGACCCCTGAGCACGGCTTTGGCTGTATTCCATAGATTCTAGTAAGAAGTATGTTCATTCTCATTTGAACCCATTAATGTCTTTATTTCATCCATGATTTCTTCTAAAACCCATGGTTTTTTGAGCAAGATGTTGTTCAGCTTCCGTGAGTTCAATTTGTGTCTATGTTTTTTCTGCTATTGATTTCAACTTTAATGGCTTTATGATCTGAGAAGATGCTTTACAGTAATTCAGTGTTATGGATTTTTTTGAGATTTGCTTTATGTCCTAACACACGATCTGTTCTGGAAAATATTCTATGTACACTGGAGAAGAAGGTGTAGTTGTCTGCTGATGGATAGAAAGTTTTGTATGTGTCATTGAGGTCTATTTGGTTAATTGTGGCAATAAGGTCTTCTGTGTCTTTATTCTTGAAGATCTGTCTAATATTGAGAGTAGAATATTGAAGTCTCCCACTATTGCTATGGAATGATCTGTCTCATTTTTGAGTGTAGTCAGTGTTTCTTTGATGTATTTAGATGCTCTGGCTTGACGGCACTTGGCAGTATTGGATTTATAAATATTTAATATTGTGAAGTCTTGCATATGTATTGAACCTTTCTGCAATAAATAGTGTCCATCCTTGTCCATGATGGTGGATTTTACATGAAAATGTAATTTATCTGAGATTAGAATTGCCACACCTGCTCTTCTTTGTGTATTGTTAGCTTAGCATATTTTCTTCCACCCTTTAATTTTCAGTTTGTTCATATCTTTAAATCTAAAGTTAGTTTCTTGTAAGCAACATATAGGTGGGTTGTGAGTTTTGATCCAAGATGTCACTCGTTGTCTTTTTAGTGGAGTGTTCAGTCCATTTACATTCAACGTAATTATTGATAGATATGTGTTTAGTGCTGTGATGTGTTTATTTTTGTGTCAGTGTCTTCTGTGCTGTTGTTACTATTCTGTTCTAGGACATTCTTCTTTATGAGTTGATATTTCACCTTTTTCAGGGTTGGTTTTGTGGTTGTTGAGACTCCTGTATTACGTTTCTTCGTTTGTTATGTTGCATCTTTATTGTGCTTTGTGGCTACCCTGTGATGCCCTTTAATAATCTATGTTTAAGAATATGTGCTTTTTTGACTCAAGATTGCACAGTGGCAGGTGAACCTCTGGAATTGAAGGCTTTCTTTTCCTCATGGTGTATTTTGTTATTTAAGAAGGAATCTCTCCTTACTGATTTGTTTTTGAAATGAATGTGTTAGTGGATTTGACATATAGCCAATTTGACTAGATGAGAGTTGGTGATGAGAGATTACAAATAGGTGATGTCAGTATCTGTTAAGTATAATATGTATTTATGTGTACTTACAGATATACATAGTGTGTGTTTTTCTCTATCCCTTTCTGTCATTCTAAGTAGTAGATTTTGTGTTTTTATCCAATCTGCCCATCACTATTGTTTTTGTGAGGATAAATTTTTGGTATTTTGGGGGATGCTGAAATATTAGGCAGTTTTATTACTTCCTTAAGTTTCCATAGTTTAGTGTTTTTTCACAGTGTTTCAAGTTTTTTCTCTGCAGAAAGGTGAGTTTTTTGAGGGAAAAAAAGTGATTTCTAAAAGTAAAATACATTAAAAACCTATGGAGGTGGGAAAGGTAGTATGTGATATGATTTAGAAAGTCAGAAGACAGATGTAAAAGAAGAAAGGACAAAAATAATAGAGAGTAAGGGCTTGAAAAATCCAGACACAGGAAAGTTATAGTAGGAAAACAGAATGAAATTAAGGCATGGATGAGAAAAGCTATATGTAATAAAAATTCTGACAGAGGCAGTTAATGATTCATTCAGTGAAGAAAAATTATTGTTACAGAATATTTAAGAATAAAATAATTCATTACTCTGGAAACCACGCCTTTTGTGTTTTATTAATCATTTGGTGAGTAATTGGCAATCCATGTGTCTTCTGTAAGTTCCCTTATCGGTAGTATTAAGCTGTAACAATCTGCTTCTGTAACGACAGTAGCCTTGGAAACCCTGTGGGGCATTTCTCTTTGGTCTTACAAGGTTGTTATACATTGGAATTGACTCTGTAGCAATGGATGTGTTTTGTTTTATTAAGCTCAAATATTTTCCTTTCAATTTTGCGTATACTTCAAATTTTTTTATTTTCCTGTTGTTGTAGTGTGGCTTGGGAAGAGAATTTACTAGATGATTTACTACATTTTGCTGCCACCCCCAAGGGACTGCTGCTTCTTCAAAGAACAGGTGCTGTCAATGAATGTGTGACGCTGATGTTCAACCAGTATGCAAAAAAATTACAGGCAAGTATTACCATCTGCCACAAGCCCAGGACTTTTATTGTTGTAAAAGTTATAAGAATATTATTCTGGTTTCTCTGTATGAAGAGGTTATTAAACCTCAGTTGAGAAGCCATGCAGCATTGTAATATTTAACTGGATGTTTTTTCCTGGAAAGATTAGAGAATTAGTTTGTGACTATGCTTATACAAGATGAAAAACAACCAGATGGAATTGAAAATTTCAGTTAATCATTTAAATGTTTTATAAATAGGATTTTAAACATCTGAATGTACTGAAGTTGGGTGAAACATCTGGAGAAGAAAACCTATTGGGTACCCAAATTTGTCAAAGCAGATTTGCACATTGTACTTTATTATTAAAACAAACAAAAATATTTTTACAGTAATGCTATTATTGCTATACAATTTAGCCTTTTCTCAGGAAGTGTTTTTCTGTTTCTTAATATATTGATAGTGTCAGAGTTATTTGATTTTCTGCTGTCATGATAAATGCTCTGAGACTTTTTGAGCTTTTTAGAATCTTTGGGGTACTTTTGAAAATTTTTATTTTTTTCTCCTACTCCCTTTCCTTGTCATCTCTCTTCTCCCTTCATCTTTGTTTTCTTTCTCTCTTGTCTCGGTTATTTCTTGCTGTCATTGAGGTTACCTGCTTGCAAAACAGTTTTCTCGTCTCTCTCATACTTTTTCAATGTCAATTTTCTGCTTTTGTGTATAATAACATAGTTTACTTTTTTATTGTTCCGCAGTTTCTCATTAAAAAGGTTAGTACATGTACTGGTTTATGACATGGGTTAACAGCCTTGCAGTAGGTCATCACTCTCCCTTCTCAACCTTGAGTTCCTTATTACCAGCTTTTGTGTTCCATCCTGCCTTCAGTCTTGTCCCTGGGCCTGGGCTGGTATGCCCCTTAAGTCTCATTTTATTTTGTAAACCTCTCTACACTGGCTGAAGGGTGAACCTCAGAAGTGACTTCATTACTGAGCTGAAAGGAGTCCAGGGGCCATACTCTGAGGGTTTCCAGGGGCCATACTCTGAGGGTTTCTCAGGTGTCTTAATCAGGCCAGCAACTCTGGTTTTTCCTTTTTGGGTTAGAGTTTTGTTCTCCATTTTTCTCCAGCTCTGTCTGGAACTGTTAATCATTCCTTCATAAATAAAACGTAAGATCATTAGTTCATGAGTTCATGATATTTTGTTTGTTATGTATAAACATGTTGTTCGGTGTCACTGAGTCAGTTCCACCTCATAGTGACCTAGTATACAACAGAGTAAAACACTGCTCAGTCTTGCACCATCCTTATAACCGTTGTTATGCTCAAACCCATTATTGTAGCCACTGTGTCAATCCATGCTCTTAAGGATCTTCCTCTTTATCGTTGACCTGCTTCTTTACCAGAATCAGATGTCTTTTTCCAGGGACTGAACCCTTCTGATAACATGTCCAAAGTATGTGAGACAGTGTTGCCATCCTTGCTTATATAAACATATGTTTTTATGTTGTTTAAAATAGACTTTCGCAGAGAGAATTCAGTTATTTTCGTACCTCAGTTCATGGCATGCTGTCCTCATCTGTCCATGAAAAGTTCCCGTCTTGTTTTATTATTTTTATTTCCCTGTCATCTCTGATTCAGACTCCTTTTTTCACTCTACATACATTTCTCTGCTCCAGGCATCAACATTAATGTTTTCACAGGTGTATTGTCCTTGGGTATCCATACTACTTCTTGTAGAATGTATAGAAGAAGTTTTTCAGACTCTGTAATTTTACATAAAGGAAACTATGTTGTTTTAATTTCTAGTTCTCTGTTGGTGAAGCTTAGCGTCTTGTATTCTTTTTTAACAATTTAGGTTTCTCTTTTTGTTTCCTCATACTCAAAAACAATAATCTAGTCTCATGAGATGAGGACCCAATTTCTTTTTTGTTACCTTGAGTGGTTGAGGAAGAATAAGTCTTGCTTAGTAAAACATCTTTACTTCTCTACCTCTTCTTTTTAAGTGCTTAGTATAAATTTGGGTATCCCTTATGTCTACAGACATCTATTCAGCAGAATCAGTGGGCGTATGAATAATGTGTTTTTTCAGTCATTGTAGGGGAAAGGTGGGTGAGAAAAAGACACATGTCTTCTTTAATTCTGTGTCATATAATTGCGGAACTGATGGATTGTAGATTAAGGAGAAATGGGAAATATGAGTAATAAAAGTGGAAAAAAGAAGGCAAATTTATAGATGTTGAGTAACAGAAACCAGAGGCAAACACCTGATTTTTGTCTCATACTTTGTGGTTTCTCTTTAACTGCCTTTTTTTTGGTGGGGGCGGGGCGTTAAAACTGAGAATGTGTATCTTATATTCTTAAAACGAGACATTACAGATGTGTTCTTTTAATGAAATATTGAAAAAAAAACTAAATTCTAAATGCTTCCGGATCTGACTCAACGGCACTTGGCTTGGCTAAATGCTTCACTGTGTTTATAAGTCGGAAATTTTGTAAAATAATAATATCTTAACCAAAGCCTCAGGAAAAAGATTTTGTAACATCTCTTTGTTATTACTCTGATTTATAGGAAGAGATATACTTCTTTTTATTTCTATCATGATTACACACATAATATTCTCTTATTACATTTGGTTTTCTACAATGCTCTTTAGAAATCTGTAAGTTAATGATAAAGATTAATTCTTTGTATAATGTAAAATTCCCTTTTCTTAGAACTCATATTGTCTTTAAAAATAATCGTCACTTTAAAAATTATACAATTCTTTTTGAAGGCATTGGATTATTTGAGAGCCTAGTTGAATACAATTGTATTACAATAATTTAATACATCTGTTAATAAGGAAATTTATGGCACAACCTTAGAAGTCAAACAGTAGAATAATAGAGTTGTAAAGAATCTTACCCTTCATATGGTGTAAGTTCCTTATTTTATGTGTGAAGAGATTTAACTTATAAAGAAATATAAGTGACTTATTCAAAGTCAGAAAGCTACATAATTTTAGAGATGGTTCCCGAACCAAGATCTGAAGTCAGATTGTCAAAAATATTACGCTACTACAAACTCATTGTTGTAATTTGGTGTTTGCTTTTGCTTATGTTTAGTGGTGTAATCATAAAAAACTATGACTCTGTGTGAGCGTGCTGTGTTTTCCTGTTTCTCACTGGTATTCCTTATTTATGTTTTTAGCTCAGCAGGCATAAAAAGTTTGACTATGGAGTTGTGGTTACACAGGTGGCATCAGTAGCAGCAGGTGCAGTAGCATTACAAAATTCAGGTAATTTTCTTTTATTAGAATTATGGTGAATTCATTTTTTCTTTTTTAATACCCTTTACCAAAACTGCTATTTATCTATTAGAACTGTAATGACTTTAAATAAAATGAGCAACTTAGCTGGAAATTTAAAGACATGTTTAAGTATAAGGACGTATACTCTAAAGTTTTTCTTTTTTCTTTTTTTTTTTCAAGTTAGCCTTAGGTAGAATTAAGTTAGGCATTTCTTACTTACCTTTTTTTATTCCATGAAATCCCTCTCAGACTCCTCACTCCTCTCTTATGATGTGTGAAGACTGCCAATTAAGTTTGCAAACTCATTCTAGAAAAAATGCTGCATACCTCATTGCTAAATATCACTGTGGTCACCTTGGAAGTACTCTCCTTGGGAAGCTATGCTCCTATGCCAGTGCCTAGTCCAACCTTCAAAACAATTTTGGCACTCTTTTTCTGGAATGGCCATAAGAGCTGTCATCATGTTACTGTGGATGTCCTGAATGTCATCAAAATGTCTTCCTTTCAGTATTTCCTTTATCTTCAGGTAAAGAACTCATCAGAACAGGTGAGCAGGGTGGGTGTTCCAATACAGTTCATTTGTTTACTGGCTAAAATATCCCTCACAGACAACTATACAATTAAGGTGGCACAGACTTATCACTGTATTACTGGGTACAATGGCCATTCCAGAAAGAGTTCCAAAATAGTTTTGAAAGGTGGACTAGACACTGGTGTTGGTGCACAGCTTCCCGAGGGGAGTGCTTCAAAGGTGACCATAGTGATATTCAGCAATGAGGTATGTAGCGCTTAGAACAGTTAACTTTGCGGGCTTAATTGCCAGACCTCGCATGTATACAACTTTGTTTTCTTTCTTTGTTAAATCAATGACAACTTATGCACTAAGCTAAGAGATACTGGATGCTTTTAGCCTTTCCTTTGTAAGTAAAAAATATATCTTCATCTCTCTTGGTATATCTAATAGTGTTGCCTGATTTGAGTCTAAAAGAAGTCAAAGAATGTGCATAAAGAGATGCAGTTCATAAACTAATAGATTAGAAATTTGAAATTCTTGAGTTCAGAGCACATATTTTTTTATTATGCTGTAAGCACTTTTCGGTTCTAATGTCATTCTGAGCTTATGGTTTTAACACTTTCACTAACTGATGTTACGTTTTTGCATATTTCCTTATAATCTTATTCTTCATAGAGGAATTTAATAACCAAATTTAATATTACTTTCCTTTTAGCTGTTTAGTATCTGACTCATGGGAATTTAGACTGTGTTGAGGCAAAAATGCATGAAATGAAAATTGTTCTAAATGTATAGAATTATGAAAAAAATTATGTTGATGTAAAGTTACAAAAAGGTGCTTATTCTGCCTTTTGATCCTTTTCCCCTACCACCTTCACACGTGTATGTATACTTTTTTAGTCTGCCTTATGCTACTGCCTCATTTGCAGAGCAAAATAAAGTCTTAGCATTTTTCCAGGAAAAAAAATATGCTCAGAAAAGCTTTTGGCTGAAGGATAAATGATGACCTTCATAATTCAGAAGTTCTTTTGGGATATCATCTTTCAAAATTTAGACATTACACAGTTCTGTAATAGTGAGAGATCATTGTTATATTAACAATAGCAGATATAATTTCTATCAAGAGTAGAAGGTTATTTTCTATGTAAGAAACAATGATATGTCTTACATCAGTGTGGACTAGTCTTGCCAGAGGGGTATTCATGTTGTTAGTCCATAATCCAAGGAAATATTAATACTATATGATGTAAAATAATAAAATAATTCTTTTTAGGGTTCATTAATACACTTACAACTGAATTATGGGCCAATCTGGAATGTGGAGGAGATGATGTTAGGGTAACCCATCCTAGATATACTCCAGTGGATCCTATTGACCGAAGCTGTCAAAAGGTAAGAAGTAATTTGATTTGCCCAGTAGTGTATAGAATGTAAGTACCATCCCAGAAATGACTTTATCCATACTTTATGTTCAGTTGCAAACAGTAGGCTTTTGTTTTATCCCTCATTCTTCACATTTATAATTCTTTTTTCCTTTTCAAAATAAATTCATTAAGCAATAGGAATATCAATGTTCTCTGGAATTTATGTTTTGCAAGGAATTTTTTTTTGTATGCTACTTTTATTATATTTGTTTTACTCTTAACCAAGACTAATAGCACACCCAGGTACATTGCAAAATAACCTCAAATCAAAGAAAAAAACCTCTGAAAAACCAAAGTAAATAAAATTAAAAAATTGTGCAAATGGAGAAACAAAGTTGCTTTTTGCTTTAGTGATTACATTCAATAGAAAATTATCAGTATTATTTAAAGGGAGTGAGTAGAGGAAAGATACTTTCATTTAGGGTAACATGGTAAAAAAGTTCTGATATGCCCATGTGATATTCTTTTATAATTCAGTGGCCTTTATATGTCTCCAAGTTTCGTATAATTGAATGATAAGTTCTAACTTAGACTTTGTGATAGCTGGGCAGTTTGTTCAGAAGGTGACTACTGAGGTATTTTTGTCTAACAGTAGACCAACTTCATCCTATAAAAAATACTTACAGACTTCAGGAAACAGTTTAAAAATCAATTCTGTGAATATACTGAAATGACCAAAAACAGGCAAAAAATGAAGTTGAAGAGAATGGCAGTGGTTGAGTTTCTGAATTGAAACACTTTTTGCCTGAAACAAGTACCAGTTGGTGCTCTACAGATAGAAACCTATAATCCAACATGCTTGAAGAGTCATGAGACAGACTGTAAGATTACAATCAGCTGGAAAATTGAGGAGGTCCCTGGAATGGAAAGAATCACAGAGGATACACTCCATGCTTGTCTGCCCAAAGACAGTGCTGAGCCCTGAACCATGCATGTGACCTTAATAGAGATACAAGATGCTACCTACCACAAAGTCTGGAGTTTGAACTCAGCCAGAGTAACTGCCATATTAAATAAATAAGTAAATAAATGCCTACACTCCTTGGGGAATATAAAAGAACCAGACTGTCTATGATATACTCTTTATTATGAACAGGATAGAACCCCAAATTACTAGATATATGAAGAAACGGAAATGAACCTCATACTCAGGAAAATGGTAAATAATGGAGATTGACTTTGAAATGACGAAAATATTCAAGTTATTACACAAGAATTTTAAAACAGCTATTATAAACAGAATGCATTGAAAAATGTGATTTAATGAATGAACAGATTGGAAATTCTAACAGAGAGGTAAACAATATAAAAATCTAAATAGAAATTCTGGAACTGAAGAAAAACCTATTACCTGTAATTTTTTTTTTTTTCTGGATAGATTTAACAGAACATTTAACAATGACAGAATCAGTGAACCTGAAAATAGATCAATAGAAGTTATCCAGTTCTCTGAAGAACAGAGTTAAAAAGGAAAAAAAGGAAAACTTCAGTGGGAACTATATTAGACATTTTACCATGTGTGCTTGCAATGCTAGAGAGACAAGAAGAAGAGAATGGGACATAGAAATATGTAATTAAATAATAAAGTAATCTTGCTTGTGAATATAAACCCCCAAATCTTTAACAAAATATTACCAAATTTTACCTAACACAAGAAACAAAGATGAACAAACAAAAAACAGTTGCCATCAGATTGTCTCTGATGATGTGTGTCCAGATAGAGCTGTGTTTTATAGCATTTTCAGTGGCTGATGTTTTTGGAAGTGAGATCACTGTGCCTTTCTTCCAGTGTGTCTCTGGATAGACTTGAACCTCCAACCTTTTGGTTAGCAACCAAGCACATTTTCTGTTTGTCCCACCCATGGTAAAAGTACCATTCATCTTAAGTGGGGTTTATTTCACAAATACAAAATTAGTTTCACATTCTAAAATGAAACAGTGCTATTTAAAATCCATTTATGATAAAAACTCTCAACACATTCAGTCCACAATCTGATAAATAGTATGTATGAAAAACATACAGTTTACATTTTATTTAATGATGAAATATTGAACCCTCAAATTGGTTCACTTTTAGACCACTTCTATTCAACATTTCACAGTCAGTCAAGAAAAATAAATACTAGGCATATAGATTGGAAACCATAAAGAAGAACTATTTGTCTGAAGATATTATGATTATTTCTTCCAAATATCAAAAGGCAGTCAAACAAAAGGCCCTCTCCCCAAATCTCTCCCTAATGTTTTCTACTGGTTTATTTTATATCACAAGCTTTGAAGTCAACCACACTTGGCTTCAAATGCCAGGTATTTGTCAGTATGCTACTTATCTTACATTTATATTGAGGATTAAATGAGATAATCTATGTGAATGGCTATGTGAATGTGAATACTGCTGTACTTAAGCATCTACATAATGGTTGCTTGTTGGTGTTTTTAGTTGCCAGCAAGTCAGTTCTGACTTGTGGTGACCCCATGTTTAAGGAATAGAACTGCTTCATAGAGTTTCCAAGACTGTGTGACCTTTACGAAGTATGTCATGAGGTGTCTCTTCCCAGCTGCTTCTGTGTGGATTTGAACCATCAGTCTTTGGCAATTAGTCAAGCACTTAACCATTTGTATCATGTAGGGACTCTTGTAGCAATAGCAAGACTGTCATTTCCATTTGTCTTCTTTCTCCCCTTCTTGACCAAACTAAAGAATAGTTTATACCCACTGTCTTTACTTCTCTTCTTTCTTATTCGGTGTTACATTCTGTTGAAACTGTATTTGAGTCACTTTTTTGATTACTCCATCAGACATGTTTTTAATGCCTGTGTGGTATAATGAGTATGAGTGTTGTCTGTCATTTCTCAGTCTTCTAAATCCTGATTTGTTTCTTTTCTTCCAAGTATCGTCTACTCTCAAAACTTTTTCCTCAGAGCATTCTTAGAGGATAAAGATTGAAATCGTTATCCTGACACGTCTCCTCCTCTTACCTGCGTGCCTGTTACTGCGGCCTCCGTCTTCCTTCCTTTTCCCGGCTTTCCGCTATAGTGTCGTCATGTGGCTATCCTCCACCGCCTTCAAAAGTCAATACCATCGGGTCATTTAGGGCACGGATTTGGAAAGTCTGATAGTGTATGGATCCTAAACTACACTGTGAGTCCCTGAAGCCAGAGACCATTCTTATTCATATCTGCATCCTTAGCATCTGGCATAATTCCTGATAAGCACTTGGTACTCAAATATTTTGCATCAGTGAATAAGTAAATAGATAATCATTATCAACATGAGGGATTTTATTTATAAGAAAAAATCTTATCTTTGGGTAATTCATTTTATGCTTTAGTCTTAAAATGTAGGAAACCTTTCACTAGTTTCTCTGTCATTATGACACAGACTCCATTTTTCAAAACATTGATGAAGAGGAAATAATATATCTTCACTAATATAAATTTTATTCCAGTTAGCATTTGATGATGATATTTTTGATGGGAACCACATATTGTATTGTAAATATTTCCTACAGTTCCTAAGGGCTTATTTAACACCCAACAATTTTGCTGTATACTTATGTCTTTAGAAAATGCGAAGTGTGTGAAAATGGATTTATTTTGCATAGTAACCAGCTGATGAAATCTTCTCATATCTGTTTAAAATTCTGTTCAGGTTATTGTAGCCCAAATGCAATTATTGAATTGTTTTCACCCAAAGTTCTACTTAATTTGTTTAGAGTAGCATATCTGAACTTACTGTGATTCTGTGTGGTCCAAATTGGTTTGTTAATTTCTTAGGTGGAGGGAGGTTCCATAAACACTAGTGGAATTTTTGATGTGCAAATAATGTGAAAACCTTCAATATATTATTAAAATATGTAATTAACAAAGACTTATGCTCTGTCTATCAAAATGGAAATGTTAAAAGCTTTTTTTGTATGTCATAGTTATAATAAATAGGAAATACACTAAACATAAATGGAAAGATATATTTCTGATAATATTTAAAGGTTACTGGATTAATATTAAGAACATTTATAAAATGTTTATGTATTTAAACTTTAAACATTTGACATATATTTTTCTTGGCAAATAAGATTTTAGAAAGCTATAATGACATAAGAATGGAAGAACTAGATGGTTCCCAGATACTACCAATGACTGCTGTGACAGGGAACACAACAAAGAGTTCCTGATGAAGCAGGAGAAAAATGGAAATAGGAACTCAAACCCTATTCACAAGACCAGACATCATGTCCCAACAGACTGGAGGGTTCCTGGAAGACATGGCCCACAGAGGCCCTCTTAGCACAGAACTAAGGCAACTATTCAAAGATTGGTGGACTGGACTTTAAGACATAAAATGATACTGGTGAAGAGTGTGCTTCTTGGTTTGTATAGATACATGACACTAACTGGACAGCTCCTGGCCAGGTGCAAGATGAGAAAGCAGAGAGGGACAGAAGGTGGTTGAGTGGATGTGGGAAATACTGGATCGAAAGGAGGAGCGTGCTGTCACTGGGTAGTAGAACAGCCAGAGTTTCATAGCAGTGTGTGTGTGTGAGTTTTTGTATGATGTATTGACTTGGATTATAAACTTTCACTTAAAGCACGATAAAATATTTTTAAAGTAAGTTATAATGAAGTCTATTTCATTAACCATCGTCCTAATCAACATCTTAATGGTCAGTAAATTCATTCTTACAGTGGTTTTCTGGTTGGCCATAAAACTTCTCATTTCTCTGCGGTTCATTTTTTACATAATTAATAGACATATTCCTGAGCATTCTTTCCATGATACCATTTTTTTTTTTTGCTTTCTATAGTGCATATTCCTAGCATTATAGTCTCTATAAATAGGTACCAAGTAAATGGTAACTAGATTATTAAGTTTATTTAGTAATTCTATTTTATTGTGTATTTATTACTGTTAAAACAGAAACAGCTTTAAATTATGAGTACATAGACTATTTTCTTTTTAGAACTGGCTAGAAATTCCATCTTCCTTTTATGAAATACTACATTATGGAAAAAATACAAGTTTTTAAAAACATATGAGTTCATTTTCATCCTGCAGTAGCATTTGTTAAGTAACTATTGTGTGTTAAATATTCTCACTATATATTGTTAACTGCCATCAAGTCGGCCCTGACTCACACTGCCCAGTCCTGTGCCATCTTCATGAACACTGTGACTGCTGTGGCTTTACCAATTCACTATATAATCACTCCTGTTGCTAAATAATGTTGCATTGAACATAACAAGTGTGTGGATATAAAATAATTCTGTCCAGGTTCTCAAACTTAATTGTCTGGCTCTGCATAAACTGTGGAGCAAGGTTGGCACTGTTACATAGTTTCTGAAGATTATATCATGATTGGAATGGACACCCATAGCCTAGAAATAAGAAAATTTAGATGTTGGTCTTAAATTTTCTTTATTTGTCTGCATGTGTTTCTTTGGACAAGTCATTTTCCCTCTCTTGACCTCAGGTTATTCCTTCTGTTAGATGGGAAATTAAATTAGATACTGTTTATTTATTTAATATTCTCTATAATATACAGTTTTGTGGATTCTCAAAATTGCCAAGTCTGGTAGACATTTAGAGAAAAAAAAGAACCAGAAAATAGTTACAAATGTACTTATTGATGGAACTAAACATGGGCATATTGAGAGAATATAGGATTTACACAGGAGGATGAAGTTAACTGGAAATCCTTTAGAAAAGATGTTTGGGAAACTTAACTGAAATCTGAGAGTATGGAATAATAAAAAAAAATGGGTAGGCAGGAAATATGTGTTAGTAGGATAAGAAACTTGTGTACTTGTGACAGTCAGTTGAAGGGGACCACAGAAGGATTTGATGGACTCAAGTGGTGACTTCATGCTGGTAAATAATGAGAAAATGAGGCTTTAGAGGCTGTGAAGCAAGGAAAGGTGTCAATTAGCAAAGTGCCTTGAAAGTCATCCTAAGGAGTTTAAATAGGATGCTTAGTGATGGGTAACAACTACTGCTTGCTTTTGAGCAGGGGTGTCCAAGAATGAAATGTGTCTCAGAAATATGTGCTGGTTGCTTGTAATAAGATGAAACGGGAGCCTAACAGTTTCATAGATATTCTCAGTGAGATTGCACTAAAAAAATTAGCTTTTTTTTTTTTTTAATTAGAAAAGCTATGGTGTGTTAAAATCAACTGTAATATCTAGGTTAGTTGAATTTACAGTGAATGCCATTAAAAGATAGCTTTGTGGCCCAAGGGCAAGAAGATTGATATCTTTTCCTTTGCCCAGTGCCCCTAAGTAGTGTTCACTTGTGTTTTCTTGTTACATATTACAATGCAAAGAAAGAGAAACATGGATCAGTTTATTTTTTTCTCTGAACCAAACTGTCCCAGAGATGCATGATATGTTAAAACATTTTCCAACTCTCATTAATGTTCTTTAACAGTTGTTATATAACAAATTATTGACAAATAGATTATTGTTGTTCATGTTAAGTATTTTTGTTATATGTGTATATATTTCATTTATATGTATTAAAAAAAGAAACTCACTGCCTTTAAGTCAATTCTGACTCATAGTGACCTTATAGGTCAGAGTAGAACTGCCCCATAGAGTTTCTAAGGAGCGTCTGGTGGATTTGAACTGCTGACCTTTTGGTTAACAATGGTAGCACTTAAACATTATGCCACCACAGTTTCCAGAAAAGCCCCTCTACTGTTAACATCCACCTTTCTGGTGGATTTGAATGGCCAACCTTTTGGACAGCTGCTAAGAGCTCAACCACTGGGCCACCAAGGTTCCAATGTCTGTGATAATCACATATGTATATATTAGGTTTGTTTAAAAACTAATCATCATACCATGCAGTTAAAAAACTTCATTGCTTTTCTGTGGGTGTTGTTGAAAAAATGAACCACTTAACGTGTTTTCTTTCTTTTCCTATAGTCTTTTCTAGCACTGGTGAACTTGTTATCCTATCCTGCTGTTTATGAGCTGGTAGGCAATCAGGAACTTCCTAATAAAGCAGAATATTCTCTTCGTGAAGTCCCTACATGTGTTACTGTAAGTTGTCAGTTTTTAAAAATTTCTCTTTTATAAATGCTACTATCTGAGATGGGTTGTAAAAATGTAATTTGACAAAAAACAAAATGTGAAGAGAGACTGTTTAATAGCATATAAAGGCTGATTTGATTGATCACTCATACCTTATCAACTTTGTAAATCATTTGTGAGTAGAATCTTTGATCCAAGGCTACCTAACAGTACCTGCACCTATCTAATATAAGATTAATTCTCCCCAGCAAGGAAAGAGACTTGGCATAATTACAGATATGTCTATGAATGATTTTTCAATGACTTGTTATGCTACTAGACACACCAATGCTGCTTCTTCATGGACTAGGATAATTAGAAATAAATTGTGTCCAAGGAGTCCATTATGCTTCTTGCTTTCATTTTAATGAACTATGTGTTATTGCCCCATGAGGGCAGTGTATACATATTTATTTAATTTGAGGCCCATTTCACACTGTAACTTCCAGACAGGTAACCTTTTTTAATCATTCAGAGAGATTTAATTTTTCATCTTTGAATGAATGTGAATTAAACCCACATAAACATGTGTTTAGTCGCATATGCATGTAAAGACTAGGAAAGAATTACTTGATTTAGTACTCAAATTCCATAAGTAATCACTACTTTTAAATTTTCTGGTTACTTTGTACTTGATATTGTTTATTTTGTATATGTACTTTAAATAGAGCTTTACCCTTTGCGTGTTTTCTCATTTGTTTTGTTTGTTTGTGTATGCTTTAGATGAAAGTTTACACAGTAGAGGTCTCATTGAAAAGTTAATATGCAGATTGTTTTCTGGTAATTGTTGTCAGCCTTGTGATATGGCATCCCTTTCATCTTCTCACCTTTGGGTCTCCATTTCCACTCACCCACTTTTCCTATCCCCTTCTGCCGCCCGATCCTTCCCTCTCAGCTGTTGTGCCCATGTAGTCTTGTGTATATGGTTGAGCTACACATGTTATTGTTTCTTTTATGGTTGGTCTAATTTTTGATGGAAGGGTGATGCTTAGGAGTGATTTCAATGTTGAGTTAAAAAGTTGTTCAGTGGCCAAACTCTTGGAGTTTCTCCAGTGTCTGTCAGACCACTAAGTATGGTCTTTTTTTGTGAATTAGAATTTTACTCTGCGTTTTCCTCTAGCTCTGTCCAAGATCTCTATTGCAGTCTCTGTCAGAGAAATTGATGGTGATAGCTGGGCACCTTCTAGTTGTGTCAGCCTGGAAGGAGGCTATGGCTGTTGGGGTCCGTTAGTCCTTTGGACTATTCTTTCCCTTGTGTCTTTGATTTTCTTCATTTTTCTCTTGCTCCAGATGGAGTGGGACCAGTGGAGTATCTTAGATGGCCACTCACAAGCTCTTAAGACCCCACATGCCACTCACCAAAGTAGAATATAGAATGTTTTCTTTTTTATTATGATTGAGTGAAAATGTACATTCTCATATGAATTTGCATGCCCGTGTATATGCAGCTCCCATTGCTCTCCCTGCGTGGCGACAGCACACTCTTCCTCTCCACTCAATACATGTGTTATCCTCCCAACAGTCTCCTATCCCCTCCTCTCCACCAACTCCACCACCTCCAGTAAGAGGTCATCAGGACAACAACATTCTCTAGATGCATTGGACCATAAAATGCACACATAATATGGTCACTCTGTGTCACCAAGTTCACTCCATTCCTGCCCGAAGATTGACCTCCATTATGATTTATGGACAAGGGAAGCATCAAGGTCAGGGGCCGTGTTCCCAGGGAAACTTCGAGGCCCCTGGACCATCAACTGTGGTCTTTTAGTGGAGATCTCAGGGTATACCCCTTTTTATTCTTGTGTTGCCAGTGAGACTCAACTGTGTGAGCTCCATCATGGCTATCACTGGTGGTGGCCAGGCACCAACTGATTCTTCTGGTCACAAGTGGATGTAGTCACCCACTCACGTGGGTGTCTCTGTCTTCTGGGTTCTCATTCCCCCAAGTCGTTTTGGTCCTTGTTGATCATCTGTTCCTAATGAGCTTGGACCATCTATTGTGCCCTCAGATGGCAGCTTGGCAGCTTTCAAGACCCCAGAGGCCACTCACAAATGTGGGGTGCAGAAGGCTCTCTTAGCAAAATGTTCGTTGTGCCAATTGGCCTCAAGTTCACCTGAGAGCATGGTCCCCTGCCCCCCACCCGAGCTACTCTGTCTTTGTGATATTGGGTTCAGATGAGAGGAGTAATCATGTTACGTTGAAGTCCAGTTAGTATTGATCTTCTTTCTAATGTGTGCTGTCACAGATTTCACCCAATGAAATTTCTATCAACTATCTAATCTAAAACCTAACCCCCCACCCTGTCTCCCACCCTACACTTGCAGCCATCAAAGAATCTTTTCTTCTACACATGAATCTATTTTTAAGTTCTTATCATAGGAGGTCTCATACAATGTTTGTCCTTTTGTCACTGACTGATTTCACTCAGCATAATGTCCTCCAATTTAAACCAGGTTATGAGATGCTTCCTAAAGTCATCATTGTTGCTGATCATTGCATAGTGTTCCATTAAGTATATATGGCTATCTATTCCTCTGTTGTTGGGCATCTGGGTTTATTCCATCTTTTTGGTATTGTGGACTGTGCTGCAAGAAACATTCGTGTGCATGTATCAGTTGGTGTGAATGGCCTTGATTCTGTAGGATATATTCCGAGCAGCAGAATTACTGGGTCAAGTGGTATATCTAGATCCAGCTTTTTAAGGAAGCGACAGATTCCTTTCCAAAGAAGTTGCACCATCTTGCAGTCCAACCAACAGCCTCTCCAGCATTTGTTGTTTTATGTTTTTTTGGATCTTGGCCAATCTTGTTGGATTGAGATAGCATCTCATTGTAGTTTTGATTTGAATTTCTTTAATAGCTAATGATCGTGAACATGTCTGGATATGTTTTTTGCCTGCCTGGCTCTCTTCTTTAGAGAAGTGTCTGTCCATCTCCTTTGTTCATCACTTAATTGGATGATTTATCTTTTTCTTGTCGATGTTTTGTAGTACCTTATAGATCATGGAGATCAAGTGTCAGTCTGACATGTAGTTGCCAAATATTTTTTCCCATTCTGTAGGTGGCCTCTTAATTCCATTAATAAATGAGCAAAAATGTTTGATTCTGAATAGTCTGATTTATATATTTTCTCTTCTTTTTTGACAGATTTTGAAGTCTAAGCATTGTGTATTAAAACTTCCATTGTTGTTCCTACTTTTCTTGGATGAGCTTTATCATTTTAGATTTGATATTTAGGTCTTTTATCCAGTTTGAGTTGGTTTTTATATAAGGTGTAATATATGAGTCTTGTTTCAGTTTATTGCAGATGGATATCCAGTTTTGCCATCACCAGTTGTTGAAGAGATTGCTTTTAACCCAGTTTAATGTCTTAGGGCCTTTGTCGAATATCAGCTGTTCATAGGAGGATGGTGTGATCTCTGGGGTCTCGATTCTGTTCCATTGATCTATCTGTCTCTTTGTAGCAGTATTAGGCTGTTTTGACTACTGTGGTAGTGTAATAAGTTCTAAAATCAGGTAGTGAGAGGCCTCCCAGTGTGTTCTTTTTCTTCAGTAGTGCTTTGCTTATTCAGGGCTTCTTCCTTTTCCAGACAAAGTTGGTGATTTGTTTCTCCATGTCATTAAAGAATGTCATGAGAATTTGTGTTGGGATTGCATTATATAAGTAGATTGCTTTGTATAAAATAGACATTTTCACAATGTTAATTCTTCCTGTGCATGGGCAGGGTAGGTTTCTCCATTTATGTAAGTCTCTCTTAGTTTCTTGTAGTAAGATCCTGTGTTCTCTTTGTAAAGGTCTTTTATTTCTCTGGTTAGATTTATTCTTAGATACTTTATCTTCTTGTGGGCTATAGTAAATGGTATTAATTTGGTGATTTCTTCATTAATAATCTTGTTGTTGGTATTAAGAAATCCTACTGATTTACTTATGTTTATCTTGTATCCTGAGACTTCTCTATCAGTTTGAGTAGTTTATTTATGGATTCTTTAGGATTCTCTGCGTATACAATCATATCATCTGCAAATAGGGAGATTTTGAATTCTTCTTAGCCAATGCAAATGCTCTTTATTTCTTTGTCTTGTCTAATTGCTCTGGATAGAACTTCTCCTACAATGTTGAATAGGAGAGGTGAGAGTGGGCATCTTTTTCTAGTTTCTGTTCTCAAGGGAAACTGGTTCAGTCTCTCCCATTCAGGATGACGTAGGCAATTGGCTTTTTATAAATGGCCCTTACTTCATTGAGGAATTTGTCATCTATTCCTATTTTGCTAAGAGTTTTTAGCATGAATGGGTATTGGACTTTATGAAATGCCTTTTCTACATCAGTAGAAAAGATAAGGTGATTTGTGTCTTTTGTGTTATTTGTGTGGTTGATAACATTAATTGTTTTTCTGATGTTGAACCAGCCTTGCTTGCCTGGTATGAATCCCACTTGGTCATGATAGATTAGTTTTTGGATATTGTTGTATTCTGTTGGCAAATATTTTGTTGGAGACTTTTGCATCTAGATTTATGAGTGATACCGGTCTGTAGTTCTCCTTTTTTGTTGGGTCTTTCCCTGGCTTTGGTACCAGGGTCATGCTGGCTTGATAAAATGAATTTGGGAGTGTTCCATCCCTTTCTATATTGTGATATAGTCTCAGTAGTGTTCAAGATAACTCTCCTCTAACAGCTTGGTAGAATTCTGCGGTGAAGCCCTCTGGGTCAAGGGCTTTTTGTGTTTGGTAGTTTTTTGATGTCTTTTTCTGTGTCTTCCGTTGTGATGAGTTTGTTAAGTTGTTGTGCTTCACATTGTGATAACTTTGGTAGGTGATATGAATCAAGGAATTTTCCATTTCTTATGGATTTTCAAATTTGTTAGAGTACAGTCTTTCATGGTATTCTGTTATGATATTTTTGATTTCTGTTGGATCTGTTATGACAACTCTCCTGTCATTTCTTATTTGGGTTGTTTGTTTCCTTTCCTGTTTTTTCTTTAGAAAGTTTAGCCAATGGTTGTCAATTTTGTTGATCTTTTCAGAAAAACCAGCTTTTGGTCTTTTCAATTTTTTAAGTTGTTCTTCTGTTTTCTTATTTGTTTAGCTCTGCTCTAATCTTTATCATCTGGTTTCTTCTGGTGCCTGAGGGGTTCCTCTGTTGTTCTCTCTCTACTTGTTTAAGCTGTAGGGTTAGTTCTTTGGTTTGGTTTCTTTCTTCCTTCGAGATGTGAGCATTTATGGAGATAAAATGCCCTCTCAGCACTGCTTTAGCCTTATCCTGTAGGTTCTGGTAGGAAGTGTTTTTATTCTTAGTGGAATCCATGAATTTCTTTATTTCATCCTTGTTTTATTCTATGACCCATGGGGTTTTTGAGCAAGATGTTGTTCCATTTCCGTGAGTTCCGCTTTCTACCTATGTTTTTTCTACTATTGATTTTGACTTTTATGGCTTTATGATCTGCGAAGATGCTTTTCATTAATTCAGTGGTATGGATTTTGTTGAGAATTTCTTTATATCCTAACACGTGACCTATTTTGGAGAATGTTCCCTGTGCACTGGAGAAGTAGGTGTAGTTGTGTGCTGATGGATAGAAAGTTCTGTATATGTCGATGAGGTCTAGTTGGTTAACTGTGGCGATAAGGTCTTCTGTGTCTTCACTGAGCTTTTTTCTAGACGATCTGTTCAGTATTGAGAGTGGAGTGTTGAAATCTCCCACTATTACTGTGATCTGTCTCATTTTTGAGTGTAGTCAGTGTTTCTTCGTTGTATTTAGGTGCTCTAATATTAGATGATTAAATATTTAATGTTGTTGAGTCTTGCCTGTATGTTGAGCCTTTCACCAATAAATAGTGTCCATGTATGTCCACGATGGTGGATTTTACAATCTGTTTTAAAATCTGTTTTATCTGAGATTAGAATAGCCACACCTGCTTTTCTTTGTGTGTTGTTATATTCTTCCATCCTTTAATTTTCAGTTTGTTCCTATCTTTAAGTCTAAGGTGAGTTTCTTGTAGGCAACATATGGGTGGTTTGTGTCTTTTCATCCCAGAAGTCAGTCAGTGTCTCTTTACTGGAATGTTCAGTCCATTCACATTCATTGTATTTATTGATATGTATGTGTTTAGCGCTATCATTGGGATGTGTTTATTTTTGTGTTGCTGTTTCCGCTGGCATTCTTATTAATCTCTTCTGGGACGTTCTTCTTTGTGAGTTGATTTTTTGACCTTTTTAAGGGTTGGTTTTGTGGTTGTTGAGACTCTGTATGACGTTTCTTGATTTGATATGTTGCATCTTTATTGTGCTTTATGCTGCCCCTATGATCCCCGTTAATAAACTGTGTATAAACTCACTTTTAATTACCTTGAGTCTTAATTCACTTCTCCATCTGGAAGGACTACAACGATTCTTTTTAATATGATGGCATCATAACTTTCCTGATACAATCACTGGATCATTGCTTTCACTGTTATAGCTTTGATTGAGTTTGGAGCCTTCCCTAAGTGAGTTCAGTTCTGGGTGATGTATCCTGTATTTGCTTCTAAAATTTGAAGTTAGTGGTTTTGTTCTTCTAAACCAAGAAATTCTTTCACCATTTCTTGTAGCTTTGGTTTGGTTTTTACAAAGTTTCTGACTTTATGTTTATCTGTGAATGTCTTCATTTCATTTTTGTATTTGAAAGATAGTTTTGCAGGATATATAATTCTTGGTTGGAAGTTCTTCTCCTTCAAGGCTTTGAATGTGTCATGCCACTGTCTCCGTGCCAGCATTGTTTCTACTGAGAAATCCAATGAAAGCCTATGGAGTTTCCCTCTCAATGTTAGCTTTGCTTTGATTTTTGCTGCCTTTAAGATTTTCTGTTTATGTTTCATTTTGTTGAGCTTGATTGTAATATGTCTTGGAGCCTTTCTTTTGAGATCTGTGTTGGGTGGCATTCAATATGCATCTTGGATATCTATATTCTCTTCTTTCATAATTTCTGGGAAGTTTTCTGTCAGCAGCACAGCAGCAATGCATTCTGTGTTCTCAGGTGTCTCGCCCTGTTCAGGAACTACAATTAATCATAGGTTGTTCCTCTTAATAGAGGAATGCTTCTTCATTTTTCTTGTTTCTTTTTTCCGATTTCTCTTCATAGATGCTAGAGTCAGTAGCTCTGTCTTCCACAACATTTGTTTCATTCTGTTTTCTTGGCTCTGAATTGATGTTTCTGTCTCTTTGCTTTTCTTCTTGATCTGTTGGATTTCAGAATACTGGTGTTCCATCTGATTGAACAGCTTCCTTAATTTTTCATTTTGCTCAGCTGCCTTTTGTATAAACTCCAGGAGGGCTCTTTATATAATCCTTTTGTCTTCACCCTCTGATCGTTTCAGAAAGGTTTCTTCATCTGGAAAGTTCTTTGGTTTCTTTTGGGGGCCTTCTGAAGCCATTGGTGGTTTCTTCCTGATGGTTTCATCCAGAGTTTGTTGCTTTTTCAGCATCATATGAGTCAGTAAAAGTTGGGAGAGGTGCTGTGAGGATGGACCACAGGTGTTCCTCTAGGCTGTCTTAAAAGGAAAGGTAAACGATATCTGGCAATTTCCAAAGGTAACCAGGTTTCAGGTATACAGGTCTCTCTTCCCAGCTGGCAAAGTAAGCACCTCTGTATCCAAACCCAGATGTTATAAACTAGTTTGAAATACAGAAAGGCTGCTGCCCTGTTGGCTTGTGCTGCTGGGCCCCAGCCGTGGTTGACACTTTCTAAAATACTGCTGCTCTACCGGAAAAGCACTCTCTTCTGGGCAGGTGTTGCCTCTCAGCCTAGGAATTAGGTTCCCCTGAGGCCTCCATATGGGCAAGCTATCTCCCAGTGGAACAAGACAGTGTAGTGCAGAAGCTTGCCACCTGCCTTGTAAAAACTACTCAATGGCAGAGGTGGAAAGAGAGGCTAAAAGTGCCCAGATGCACAGGGTCCACAGTGTCTGTTGCTGGGCCCCAGCCATAGGTGACACTGTGTAATATACTGCTTTTCTGCTGGAAAAGTGCTCTCCTCTGGGCAGGCACTGCCTCCCAGCCTAGGATTTCAGTGCAGCTGTGGCCTCCATCTGGGTATATTCGCCTACCAGTGGAACAAGATGGCATCCTGCACAAGGTGCCTGCTTGCCTCGGTACAGGTTACTAAATGGTGGAGGCGGAAAGAGAGGCCAAAGGTGCCAAGATGCATAGTCCACAGCCTCTGTTACCAGCCCCCAGCCATAGGCAACAATGTGCAAAATAGTGCTTTTCTGCTGGTAAAGCACACTACTCTAGGTAGGCGCTTCCTCCTAGCCTAGGAAATGGGTCCAGCTGGGGCTTCCATATGGGTGTATCCATCTCCCAATGGAACAAGATGGCATCCCATACAAGCTGCCCACCTTGCTTGGTACAGGCTACTCAATGGCAGAGGTGGAAAGAGAGGCCAAAGGTGCTGAGATGCACAGAGTCCCCCAAAACGTGGCAATTTTTCCCACTGATCCCACCAGCAGTGTGTCTGAGACTAGGTGCTAGTCAAGTCCCAGCTCCGCCCTCTGGCTGAGACTGAGAAAATAAGTTAAAATGATGAGTTACCTTCGGTCCTTGAAAGCCAGTGTTCAACCAAAGTGGGGGGGTGGCAAAAGAGAGGAAGTCTTCTGTTCAGTGGTATGAAGTCCATATTGACAGCCCTGTGCCATGCCCTAGGGTTCACTAGGTGTCCAGTAGGGTCCATTTAATTATCAGTTTCAGGTCTTGGTTTCTAGAGGTACTTAGGGAGACATGTGCTTAGTCTGCCATCTTGACTCCACCCCTTAGAATATTTTCTTTATAAACTGTGTAGTTGCATTTGAACTTACGTCTCTCAGACAATGATCACCAGCCCTCAGTCCAGTAATTTGGCCCACCAAGGACTTGGGGTGTGTCTATGAATCTTCTGTGACTTTGGCTAATTTCTTTTACCTCTTGTTAAGCCTAAACTTTTTTCTTTTTTAAATTTCTGTACTTTGAGAATTTTTTTATCAATTTATATGAAGTGAAATGTAAAGGTAAGTACTTCTGCCATTAAATTTTTCACTTAGATTCTCTTTTTTTCTTGAAATGCTCCAGTTAAACCTTGTGCTTACTTGTACAGGGACTACCAGTTATGTTTGCAAACTCATCCTAGAAAAAGTGCTTCATACCTCATTGCTGAATATCACTACAGTCGTCTTTGAAGTACTCCCAGTAAGAAGCTGTGCACCAATGCCAGTGCCTAGTCTACCCTTCAAAGCAATTTTGAAACTCGTTTTCTGGAATGCCCATCAGAGCTGTTGTTGTATTGCTTTTGATGTCCTGAATGTCATCAAAATGTCTTCCTTCCAATATTTTCTTTATCTTCAGATGAAGAAAAGAGGCACTGGGGACCAGATCAGGCAAGTAGGAAGGATATTCCAAAATGGTTATTTGTTTACTCGCTAAAAAGTCCCTCACAGACACCTGTACAATTAAGTTAGTGAACTTGCCAGTGTACCACCATGTGCAATGACCATTCCAGGAAGTTTCAAAATTGCTTTGAATGGCAGACTAGGTACTGGCATCAGTTCATTGCTTCCCAAGGGGAGTACTTTGAAGGTGGCCTTAGTAATATTCAGCAGTGAGATATGTAGCACTGAGAGCAATTAAGTTCACAGACTGAATTGTCAGACCTTGCATTTTGGTACTTAAGTGTTTTTATGATTAGCCTTTGATGTGTCTCTCTCTTAGACTGAAATGTGTTGGAAATCATTTATATCTTATTTATCCTTAGCACCTAGCACATAGTAGGTGTTCAGTGAGTAGTCAATGAAAAGATTTATTCTTAATATTGGTTTTACTGAAATGAGCAAGAAGAAACAAGTACAAATGAATTATTTAATCTAGAACAGTATCTTGGGTGTTCCTTATATTTTCATTTATATCTGTATTGCGTATTCAAACAAATCATTCCATGTAAGGAAGAATTTGTCTCTGGTTTAGTCTTGAGACACTAAAATATAGTAAAGAAAATGTTGCTCCACCTCAGTGCATTTCAACCATGTAGAAAGATAACTGTTTCTCATCTTTTAAACATAAACTCGCCTTTTTTTTTAAACCCTTCCCTGACTTTTGTCTTCTTTTAGCTATGATGTACTTAGCTTTCTTTTTATAGCAGCTTTTCCTGAAAGAATATACTTCAAGATTTTGATTCATTTTCTTCTACCAACTCTAGGATCGTTGTCATCTAGCTTTTTGCCCAACTATATCATTGGAATTTTTCTCTCCAAAGTTATCAGTAAATAAATAATTCCCTAATGCAGTGGAAACACCCTTCTGTAACTTAATTTTCTACCTTGTAGGTGACATAGTAGATCTGTTCCTCTTTATTGTGACTCTTCTTACATGGCCATGTACTATTTATTTCAGGTTCTTTGCCAGGTCTGTGGTCTCTCCTCCTTACCCTCCTTTGTGGACTTCTTTCTCTGTCTGTACTGTTTCTCAGACTGATCTCTTCCAATTCTGTGGCTTCAGGTGTATGCTGACAATTCTGTAATGCATATCACAGACTTGACTGCCAGATCTGTACCCAGATTCCTACCAGATACGTGTATCTGGTAAATACATAGGCCTCTTAGTCTTATCGTATATGCAGCTGTACATGATATCATCAATGCAGTTGAATAAGCCACAGACTTAGGAGTCATTGTTGACTCTTGTTACTACATAATTCTTTATTTGTAGCAAATTACCACCATATGGATTTTATCTCTGTAATACCTTGATCTTACTCATCTTTTCCATTTCTATGAGGACCATCCTAGTTTAGACCATTTTTAGCTATGTAATTTAAATGAAATTTTAATTGTGCTTTTTCTTCCAGTCTCAGCATCTAATTTATTCATCATCTTAAGTGAGAGTGTCTCTGTAAAAATGAAAACAAGATGAATCATTTTTGTTGTTTAAAATCTTGACTAATTTTCTCTTTGGAAATCCTCATGGGGTAGTGGTTAAGAGCTCCGAGTGTTAACCTAAAGATTTGAATCTGCCAGGTGCTCCTTGGAAACCCTGTGGGGAAGTTCTGCTCTGTCCTACAGAGTCACTGTGAGTTGGAATTGACTCAATGGCAGTAGGTTTTTTTTTTAATTTCCCTTTGCCTTTAGGCTTAGTTCATACTGCTTTGCGTGACAGTTTCTCATTACTATTAGAACGCGTCTCTTTTTCTTTATTTATAGTTCATTTCCTAACCTCCAGGGCCTTTAGACAGGCTTCTTTCTTCCTCTGGAGTCTGAAAAATATATATGCTGGTATTTTAGCTAGAGAGATCTTCTGTATTCTTCAAACCTCATGTTGGGTTTTATTTTTTCTGTTAACTTTTCTCTGCATTTTCTCTTCAGCCACTTTTCTGGTTCAGATATGTCTCTGAATATATTCGTACAGCACCTCTTGTGTGCGTAAAACATTTGCTGTCACATTATTTTATAACTCCATTATGAGAGTTATTATGTCTTTTTCACCTTAAGTTTATCAAATTTTTCAAGTTTACTTTTTGTTGTTGTAAGCATGATTAAGTTCTCTCTGAATGTTCAGCTTTTGTTGACATCAGCTCATTATTTCTTATAGACTGGACTTTGGTTTGATGACACCTAATCTGCTCTATATTTAAATTTCTACAGAGGTACTCTTTCAATTACTTGATTTTTTTGTTGTTGTACTTTAGATGAAGGTTTATAGAGCAGACTGGCTTCTCATTAAACAGTTGTTTAATATACACATTGTTTTATGACATTAACAACCCCACGCCATGTCAGCGTTCTTTCTTGAACTTGGGTTCCCTGTTACCTGCATTGCTGTCCTCTCTTATGTTGGCTGGATTTTTAGTGAGTTTAATCTTACTGAGTTGGGTCTTTTTTAGGATTTATCCATGTGAATTTAATCATATTTCTGTTTTACTTAGTGATAGTTCCAAGACTTGAACCCTAGGAAATTATAGTGCAGAGTCACTGTGTGTGTGTGTGTTTGTGTGTGCACGCATGCACGCACATAGATGTATGCACTTGCTTTACTTTATGATATGGATAATTCCAAAATTACAGTAAAAAAGTATAATGAATTCTTATCTGTAACTAAGCTTTACCCTTAAACAGCATTCCAGTAGTCTTACCCCATCTATTTTCTCACTATTTTTCAGTTTCCTTTCTGTTGTATCCACTTTTTTTCTTCTGGAAAATTATAAACCACTTGTGAGACATTATGTAGGTTTGTCTATAAATAATTTAGTATGCACTTCTCAGTGATATGGACTTTTTGTTTTGATTTGCATTACCGCCGTGTATAAACCATGATAGTTGTATCACATCTAAGATATTAGCTATAATCTTTTAATGTTTTCTAAGAAACCCTGGTGGTATAGTGATTAAGCGCCATAGCTATTAACCAAAAGGGTGGAAATTCATATCCACCAGGTGCTCATTTGATATTCTATGGGGCAGTTCTACTCTGCCCTTAAAGGATTGCTATGCATTGGAATTGACTCAGTGGCAGTGGATTTGGTTTCTTTAATACATAGTCTGTATGGAAGCTCCAGATGCAGAAACACAAACACTTTCAGTCAAATCAAAATGGAAACAAGGTCCGTATATTTCATTTGGTAGTTATGCCTTTTATTCTAGATCTGTTCTCACGCCTTTTTTGTTTCCATGCCATTGATGTATTGAAGAAACTGGGTTATTTGTCCTATATAATGGTCTGCGTTCTGGATTTGATTGATTACTTCCTTGTGGAATTTTAAAGCAGTTTTGTCCCTGCATTGCCTATGAACTAGTGGTTACATCTTGATGCTTGATTAAAGTTTAATTATTTTTGCAAGAGCTGTTGTCTACTTCCTGTTATATCAGTCACATCATGTGACTTTCCCTCTTTTAGTGATATAAATATTAACTAGTAGGTTTGGCTGTTAGTTATCTCTGAAATAATAGTTCTTATAGAAAAGGCAAAATAACTACGTGACTCTTCATTTATTTGATCAATTCCGGAGTAATGAGTTGATGCTTTAATAATAGCCAGTATGGAAATTCCTAAAATAATAATAATTATTAAGAATTTGGGGTTTTTATCTGTGTATCTTTTAGTCTAGTATGACCATTATTCCTTTTGATGAAAATATTTCTTCTTGGCTGCTGAGTCTTTTTGATGCGCATGTATTAGTGTTTGATATCGTTTTCTTTGTCATGTAAGATGTATAAGATATCCTGGGTTCCTTGTGTACATTTTGTGTCACAAGCTTGGAATAAGCTGTTTTTTTACAAAGACTCCTTAGTCCTTTTAATAGGAAATGATATTCAGAAACCATAACTTGGAACTAGAAATACTCAATGTATTAGGTTGTCATTGCATCTAGGTTTCTTTGGTAGACAGCCGATGGGAATATGTAGTATTTTAAAAGAGAAAAACTAATCATAGGTTTGATATGTAAACTCATTTGGTTGCATACTTACATTTATTTTCTCGTTCTCTAAAAGGCTTGTTTCATAATAACATGAGCAAAATTCCTTATTTAATCGTACAATGCACGTATAGTTTCAAAATAAAATAAGATCAGTGAACACAGTTTGGCATTTTCAGTTCTGTCTTTAGAATATATGCCACTGGAGATTTATAGTCAAAATGCTGTTTTAAAATTACTTGAAGTAAGTAAATCTCTACTTGACAGACAGTTTTGTTTTAGAAGGTTTTAAAGGTTAATGAGTTATTCTCTTTTTTTTTTATTTTTGACTTTGTTTTTTCTTTTGAATTATGGAAAATTATTGTGTGGTTCTAATATATAACAAGTTCCCTTCGTAGAATATATTTCACTCTTAATCCTCTGTCCTTTCCATATTTTATAGTTTTTGCTTTTTAATAGGGTAGCCTCCGTTTACCAACCAGAAAAACCAAACCTACTGCTATGGAGTTGATTTTGACTCATAGCAAACCCAAATGGTTTCTAAGGCTGTAAATCTCTGTGGAAGCGGACTGACACACTTTTCTCTGAGAAGCTACTGGTAATTTCAAAGCACAGACCATTTTGTTAGTCTGTCGCTTTTACCACTATGCTATCAGGTCTTCTCCGTCACGGGTGATGATTTAAACTTCAATTTAAATTAATTAAAACTCATTTCCTTGAAGCACTAGCCACATTTCAGGTTTTCAGGTATGAAATAGCCATATGTGACTAGGGACTTCTCACAGACAGAGAATATTTCAATCATTGCATATTGTTCTGTTGTGTAACATAGTGCTGTTTATAACAATTTATATTAGTTTTTGCCTTATCCCACCACTGTCCCTTAAAAATTATGTACATATATATATACATATGTTTGTATACACACACACACATGAGTATATGTATAAGATTACAGCCTTGAAAACCATGTAGGGCAGTTCTGCTGTGTCATACAGGACTATTGTCGGTTGGAATGGACTTGAAGACACACAACAATAAGAACAATACACACGCATGTGCACATACATGTAAGGAACCCTGTGATGGTACAGTAGTTAATTGCTTGACTGCTAGCCAAACAGTAGGAGATTTGAACTACTCAGTAGTTCTGTGGAAGAAACACTTGGTGATGTGCTTCTGGTACTGTTCTACTTTGTCATATGGGATCAGTGTGACTCAGAATTGATTAGATGGCATCCAACAACATACATGCACACACATTTTCTATTCCTTTAGCTCCCTCAAGCAAAAGATGGCATGATATAAATATTTTTTTGCTCTTTGCATTATTCTCTCATTTTTGTATACTAGAAATTACTCCATAACAGGATATTGAAATCTTACTCCATTTTTTTTCCCAATATTGCGTATTACTCCATACTATGAGGATGGTAGAGGACCAGGCATATTTCATTCTGTTATACATAGGGTTTCTGTGAGTCAGAACCAACTTGATGGCACCTAACAATAACAGCACTCCATGTGTGTATGTGCTAAATGTATTTATCCAGTCTCCCATTCATGGATTCTTTAAAAGTCTAGACTATTATAATTGACGTCAGCATTAATATCTGTGTATTTGCCAGTGTGTCTGTATTTATTTTCTGTTGCTGTGTACAAATTGCTACAAACTTAGTGTCACAAAACACTATCATTTATTAGCTTACGGTTCTATAGGTCTAGATTTGATAGTAATGTGACAGGGTTCTCAGAGTATCTTTCACAAGACTGAAATTTGATTCTCTTCTGACAGCTCTAGGGAACAATATGCTCCTAAACCTACCATTGTTGTTGAAAGAGTATAGTTCATTTTAGTTTTAGACTGAAGATGCAGATTGGTAGCCAGGTACTGCTCTCAGCTCCTAGTGGCTGCTTTTGGGTCTGTTCTCTGGGCCCTCCCTCTTTGCAGTGGAGAACATCCTTTGCATCAAGTTTCTCTCATGTTTTACATTTCTCTGATTTCTTCTATGTCCAGTTAGAGAAGATTCTTTACTTTTAAAGGGATCATGTGCTCAGGAAAAGCCCATCCCGGTAGTCTCTATGAACTGATCAGAGACTTTTATTATCTCTGCAAAATCTCTTACAGAAGTGCCTGCATTAATATTTGATTGAACAAGCTTAGGCTGGGGACTTGAGAGTCATCTTAAGATTCTGTCTACTGCAGTATTTGGGGGGCCCTGGTGGTGCAGTGGTTAAGTGTTTGGCTGCTAACCAAAAGGTCAGCAAGTTGAATGCATAAACAGGCCCTTAGAAACCCTGTGGACCAGTTTTATGCTGTACTATAGGGTTGCTATGAGTCAGAATTGACTCGACAGCAACCTTTTTTTTTTAATAGTATCTTTGGAATAGATTTCTAGAACTGATATCAGTAGGTTGAAAAGTAAATTCATATGTAATAATTATTATGTATTGCTCAATTTCTCTCCATAGGAAATAGTCCTTTTGCATTTACTTCAATGAAATGTTATGGTGCTGGGACCTGGAAGCCGCATTAACATTTTGTAGTACAAGATGTAGATTTTTGTCTGAAGAGTAGGAAGTTTTAATTCATATTTTTCTGATTATGAACAGAACCTATTTCCATGTTTAAAGGCCTGTCCATTGACATTTCTTCTGTTAACAGTGTGTGTTTTTTCCTGTTTTTCTATTTGTGATGTTCTTCTTCTTCCCAATTTTATAGAATTTTCTTCATTTTAATGACATGAAGCATACAACTTTTCTTCTTTCCATATTGGATCTCTTCCAGAATGATGGCCTTTAAGAACAGTTATTAAAGTGCACTTGAGTAGATTGAGAATGACAAAATCTGCTCTTTCCCTGTAACATACAATTTTATGTTGCTGTTCAATTCTGTCACTTAATTTTCAGTTATGATAGGTGGTATCGTAGGTGGGTCCCCGTTATAGGTTGATCATTTGTATCCTGCAGAGAGATTTGCTTAAGTCCTATATTTGTGAATATAACTTTGTTTGGAAATAAGATCTTTCTTTCAGAATGTTACCAGTTAGATTTATAGGTGGTCATATGGGAGTAGGATGGGTCCTAATCTCTTCTGAGTGGTATCTTATAAACATGCAGAATAAGCAGATGAACACATGGGGGAAAGACACTGTGTTAAGATACGTCTACAATCCAAGAAATGCCAGCCAAGCCAAGCCAAGTGCCATTGAGTCGGATCCGAGAAATGCCAAGAGTTACCTAAAGCCATAAGAAGCTAGTAGAGAGGCATGGAAAAATTCCCTCAGAATCTTTGGAAAAAAATAATATGAGTAATCTGATTTGAACTTTTAGCCTTCAGAACTGTGAGATGATAAATTTCTGTTCTTTGAAACCATCTGCTTTGTAGTATTTTCTTAGAACAGCCTTAGGAAACTTAAGAGTTTAGTACCAGGAGGTGGGTACTGTGATAACAAATACTTGAAGATATGGAAGTATCTTTGAAAGAGTTTTAATAGTTGATTAAAACTTGATAGATAAAAACCTAGATAGCTTGAAGAGAGTCACTGTTAGAATGTGTATTCATGGTGATTCTCATGAGGGCTCAGATAAAGGTGAACTGTAGAGACAGCTTGTATTGTCATGAACAGAATATTGCTAGCAATATAGATGTTAAATGTGCTTCTGTTGAAGCTTAAAAAAAGAAATAATGACTATGTTATTGGACATTGGAAGAAAAGTAATTCTTTTTATAAAGTAACAAAGAACTTGACAGAATTATATTCAAGTATTTCGTGGACTGTAGAAAGTGTAGATCATCAGCTTGAATACTTGACTGAGATTTCTAAGCAAAATTGTGAAGGTGCAACATTATTTCTCCTTGCTACTTACAATAAAATATGAGGAAAAAGTTACAGAATTCTTAGCATAATTGTTTTAGTGAGCTAGGGCTGCTGTAACAGAAATACCACAGAGTGGATGGCTTTAATAAAGAAAAGTTTATTCTTAAACATAGTCTGGTAGGCTGCAAGTCCATATTCAGGGTGTCCGCTCCAGGGAAAGGCTTTCCTCTTGTCGGCTCTGCAGGAAAGTCCAGTATTGCATCAGTCTCTGTTCAGGGAGCATCTTGGCACGGGAACCTCAGGTCTGAAGGATGCGCTGTTCTCCCAGTGCTGCCTTCTTGATAGTATGAGGTTCCCAATTTTCTGCCTGCTTCTCTTTCCTTTTACCTCTTGTAGGATGAAAGAATTAAGGGTGGGGCAAGCCATACTCCAGGGAAGCTCCCTTTACAGTGGAGGGGGGAGGTGATCCTGTAAAGCTATTTACAGTCCCACCCTAATCCTTTAACATACAGCATAGGGAAACCACAAAATGTAAGACAGTCACAAGATACTGGGAATCATGGCCCAACCACATGGCTACACATATTTTTGGGGGGACACAATTCAATCCATGACACTAATCATATTATAAAAATTAAATGTGCTCTAGAGACAATACCAAGGATGCGTCTGGACAGCTGTTTGTTGAGGAAATTACATGTATAAATTATAGATCCAATCTGCCATCTCAGCAGAACTCCTGACAGCATAGGCTGAAGGGGATGAAAATAATAATAAAGGCAAGGTGTCCAATTCCTATAACTATATAGGCAGGAAATAGACTGACGGAATTACTTGGCTGTGGAAATGTGTTATTCTTTAAGCAAAGGAAATTATAATCCCGGGGGAATTCAGAGGCCAACAGGGCTCCCAGCATGAGCATGGGGGCTAGACAGCCACTTTCCTGATTCCAGAGTAGAGCTACCACCTTGGTTTCAGAAGGTGGACAGCTCAGTGGATGAACGAAGAAACTGGGGCTGCACAAAGATGAGGAAATGGGCCCACCACCTCTGTCTCAGAAGACAAAGGCTTATTTTTAAACTTTAAGGTGTAATGGAATTTGCACTGCTGGGTTCCTTATTTGCTTGATACCTGTGATACCGTCTTTCCCTCCAGTTTCTCCTTTCTGAAATAGAAATGTTTTTCCTGTGTGTATTCTACCATTGTACTTCGGGAGTTTATGACTTGTATCCTAGGTTTCACAGGTCCATAAATGGGGAGAAATCTTGTCCTAGAATGGTCTGTACCTATGGTCTCATTCATAACTGATTTATATTATTAAGGAAATGAAATTTCAGGATGTTAGGGTAGGGTGAATATATCTTGTACTTGGTAATAACCTTAATTTTCACAGACCAGAATTTTAGGAGATGCTATGTTTTATATTGAGTTGTGTCCCCATAAAGATACACTGGAACTCCTGGTTACATAGTGATTAAGTGCTAACCAAAAAGTTGGCAGTTAGTATTTGCCAGGCTCTCCTTGGAAACCCTGTAGGGTAGTCCTGATATGTTCTATAGGGTTGTTATGAGTTGGAATTTGCTTGACAGCAATAGGTGTTTTTCTGGTTTTTTTTTTTTTTTTTTAATATACATTTAATTCCTAACCCCTAAGCCTGTGAATGTGACCATGTTTGAAAACAGGATCTTTTTTGCAACTAAACCATAGTAATAGGATTTTACTTCTTTTAATTTTAATACATGCAGCAAAACCTGTTGCCATTCAGTAGTTTCTAGACATAATGATCAGCACATCAGTTATGTTCTTCACATGTATTAACATTCTTGTTATTTCTGTTCTAGTTGCTACACTGCCTGCCCTCCAACCTTCTTGCCTATGCTTTAAAATAGCTATTGTTCATTTAGTCTTATATAGATCAGTTTTTCAAAAAGCATGTAATACTCAAGCATGACAATCTTTATTTTTTCATGATTAAGTGAAAGTGTACAATTGGATCCAACTTGGCGGCACTTGGCTGGCTGGCATACAATCCAAGTCAATTTTGCATACCCTCTTCTCTACAACCCTATGTGCTCTCCCCACCCTGTGACAGCACAGTCCTTTTTTTGACTCTTCTAGTAACCCTCTGATGAACACCTGTGCCCTCCTCTCCACCCACTCCTCTCCCCTCTAGAAAGAAACCAGTGGGGCAACCTTCTATAAATGTATAAAACTGTAGAGCACACACACCATATGCTCACTCAAGAGTGATAGTCTACTTTTTGAGCTAAACTGTTACTTAACTTCAAGGTGACTTCAAGGAATAATTTTGATTCAAAGTTTGAAGAGTAACTCAGGGCAATAGTCTAGGAACTGTGCCATCCTTAGTAGGTCTGTGAAGTCTGGATTCTTTAAGAATTTGAAGAGCTGTTCCACATTTTCCTGCCTTCCTGTTAGGATCCATCTGTTGTGTTCCTGATCAGAAGGTTCAGTAGTGGTGGCTGGGTACCGTCTAGTTCCTCTGTTCTCAAGGTAACGGTGGCACTGGACAGTGGAGACACTTAGCTCCATAGTCTGGTTCCTTCTCTGATTCTTCGGTTTCCTTCTTTTTCTTTGGTTGCACATGAATAAAGACTAATAGTTGTATCTTTAATGGCCGCTTAAAGCTGTTTAAGACCTCAGACACTACTCGTCATACTAGGAGGTAGGACTTGATTTTTTTTTCTTTTATTGTACTTTAGATGAAGGTTTACAGAAGAAATGAATTTTTTGTTAGTACACATACTGTTTTATAACATTGGTTAACAACCACACAACCTTGTCGACACTTTCCCTTCTCAACTTTGCGTTCCCTATCACCAGCATTCCTGTCCCACCTTGCCGTGTAGTCCTTGCCACTGTGCTGACATTGCACTTTAGTTTTTTAGTTTTAAATATATGAGAATCTTTGGCTGAAGGCTGAACCTCAGATGTGACTTCATTACTGAGCTGAAAGGGTGTCTGGGTGCCATACTCTCAGGGTTTCTTCAGCATCTTTCAGGCCAGCAAGTCTGGTCTTTCTTTTTTGAGTTAGAATTGTATTGTACATTTTTCTCCAGCTCTGTCTGGTAGCGTCTATTGTGATTCCTGTCAGAGCAGTGTGTTGTAGCAGCAGGGTACTATCTTCTTGCACTAGATGAATCTGTAGGAGTCCATTGTAGATGTGGTGCATTGGTCGTATGGACTAATCTTTCACCTATTCTTTTTTTTTTTTAAAGTTTCTTCATTCTTCCTTGCACCTGAAGGGGTGAGACCACTGGACTATCGTAGATGGCCACTCAGAGGCTTTTAAGACCTCAGACTCCTCTCACCAAAGTAGAATGTAGAACATTATATTTATTTTATGCCAGTAGAGCTAGATGTTCCCTGATACTGTGGTCCCTGCAGGCCCCAGCTCAACATTTCGGTCCTTCAGGGAGTTTGGATGTGTCTGTGGAGCTTCCCTGACCTTGCCTCGTACAGCTTGTGCTGGCTTCCCCAGCACATGTACTGTCTGTCTTACCCTTCATTGTAGTTATGACTTACCTGTTATCTAATGAGTATTTTTCCATCTGTACTCCTCCCTTCTCTGGTAACCTTCAAAGATTGTTTATTTTTATGTGTAAAACTTTTTAGAACATAAGCTTTAAAAACTATATTATGCCAACTGACTGGATTGTCTTAGGTGACTGTGACAGTACAGTCTCTCTTTGCTAATGTTGTCAGTTAGATTTATATGAGACACCTTGGAGTAAAGTGGGTCCTAATTCTTTCTAAGTGGTGTCTTGGTGTGGAGAATAGACAGACACACATGGGCAAGATGCCACATGAAGATACATCTACAAGCCACGGGAAGCTGAGAGACACCTGAGACTACTAGAAGTTTGAAGAGACAAGGAAATATATTCCCCTAGAGGACACAGAGTTTGGCCCTGTCAACACCCTGAATTCAGACTCTTTAAGCCCAACCCCTTGTAACTGAGTTAATTCTGACTCATAGTGGCCCTAGAGGACTGCCTCATAGGTTTTCCAAGGATCAGCTGGTAGATTTAATTGGCTGACCTCCAGAATTATGGATTTCCATAATTTAAATAAATTTCTGTTCTTCAGAGCCACACACTTTGTGATATTTTGTTGTGGAAGCTCTTGGAAATGAAGAAAGGTATTGTGGGTTATTTGAGAAGCTCAGTTTGAATTGGTTTAGGCCAATGAGGAAATGTAGTCACCTATGTAACCAACTTGCAAGAATAGCAGGACTATGAATGTCATTAGGTTCAGTTCTGTCTGTCTGTCTCTTTCCTTCTGTCTTCCTAATTTTGCTTCCAATTTTGACTTCACTAAGCAGCAGAAATCATATAGTGATTAAGAGTTTATGTTTTGAAGGTAGATGCCTAGATAAGTTTTCTGTTAGCCATGCAACCTTGGGCAAATTAGGCACTTGTTTCTTCTGTTGGAAGAGAATAGTGACGTTACTATCATAGACTGTTATGAGGATTAAATTAACTGCATTAAAGGAAATGGTAAAATGCTTAGACCACTGCCTGGCAAATAAATAGCACTGTGTAATTATCAAACAATGCTGTTAATGTCACACACAAGTAAAATTTGCTGAAGATCATTCAGAAGTGGTTGCAGCAGTACACTGACAGGGAACTGCCAGAAACTGAAGTTGGGTTCAGAATAGGATGTGGAACCAGAGTTATCATTGCTGATATCAGATGGAATAGTGAATGGTTTAAAGTTAAAAAAGATATTGTATCATGGTTGTGTACTTTCACTTAACTTAGTCTGTACGCTGAGCAAGTAGTCTGAGAAGCTAAGACTATATGAAGCAAAACAGGGCATCAGGATTGGAGGAAGACTCACCAACAACCTGTGTTATACAGCTGACACAGACTTGCTTGCTGAAAAGGATAGGGACTTGAAGCACTTACTGATAAATATCTAAGACTAGAGCCTTCAGTATGGATTACACTTCAACATAAAGAAAGCAGAAACTCTCACAACTGGACCAGTAAACAGTATCGTGATAAATGGAGAGAAGATTGAAGTTCTGAAGAATTTCTTTTTAATTGGATCTATGATTCACATCCATGGCTACAGCAGTCATGGGCACAAACAATATGTCACAGTGGGCAAATCTGCTGCAAAAGACCTCTGTAACGTATTAAAAAGCAAAGATGTCACTTTATAGACTAAGGTACACCTGACCCAAGCCATGATATTTTCAATTGCCTCATATGCATGAGAAAGCTGGAAAATGAATGAGGAAGACTGGGAAAGAATTGATACTGTTGAATTATGATGTTGGGGAAGAATATTGAATATACCATGGATTGCCTGAAAAATACACAAATATATCTTGGAGGAAATACAGCTAGAATGCTTCGTAGAAACAAGAGACTTTGTCTCTCATACTTTTGGACATGTTATCAAGAGGGACCAGTCCCTGGAGGAGATTATAATGCTTGGTAAAGCAGAGGGTCATGAAAAAGAGGAAGACTGTCAATGAGATGGATTGACACAGTGGCTGCAACAGTGGGCTCAAGTATAATGATTGTGAGGATGGCGTAGCACTGGGCAGTATTTCATTCTGTTGTACGTAAGGTTGCTGTGAGTGGGAACCATTTGGATGGTGTTTAACAACAACAGTGTTATTATTTACTCTTTGGTAGTGATGTTTTCTTCTTTGGTTGGCATTCTCCATAGGAGAGAACTCGAGAGTGCCTGCTGACATCTTCATTCTTCCCACCAAACAGGAGAGGAGTGTTTCTCAGTATAGCACTAGTTTAAATAGCTCAAGGAAGGATCCTGACTGGGATAGTTTTGTTCACAGGCTAACCAATCACAATCCACTCATAGGAGAATAGGTGTAGGAATATTGGGGCATTATAACTGGCAGCCTTATTTTGCTGTTTTCAAAGAAAAGGTGGTCATACAGTACAGACATGACCTTTGGGAGAACTATCAACAGAGTAGGCACTCAAAAGTGTACCTGTTCATACTGAATGGGTGCTCTTGTTTGTTTTTCCAGTCTTGTTCTCAGTCTGGCCCACTAAATTGTAGAACCTGTTTTCAAGATGGGCAATATCCTTCAAAACGACAGAGACTCAGCCTACCATTTCCAAGTCCCAGACATTACTTGCATTAACTTGTAATTAGGAAGCTGCTTCTTGATTTAGGAAGCTGATTACTTTATTGACACTTGTTGCAGTGCGTAGAAACTGAAGCATTCCGTAAGGCAGGCTCCCCAGGAGTTTCATTTTCTTTCCTAAGAGGTGATTCATCAATGTAATCCTCTTTGAAGAAGAAATTATTTACTGTAACATTTGTTCTCTGCAATGCATTATCGTTGATAGATAGCTGCAATCTACTCTTCCATTAGTTTGTTGGTAATACATTTTCTATCATTTTTATTCTTATGGTATGTAGTACTTAGATTAAGAACTTGAGCTTTAGATTCACGAAGTGTCACTGGCTATTTGATATGCTGAACTTAGTACTGTGTCTCAGTAACTACCAATTTCATAGTCACCTGTATTTTACCTCAATAATGTAGAAAATTCTATAGCAATTCTTTCAGAAACTACTACTCATGGAACCTTTCAGCCGCCTCTCAGGTGATAATGCTTAGTGATATGTAATAAATTCTAGATTATTCTGTGAAGATTAACTATATTAAAATAATGAAATTCATTTTTCAGAAGTTACAGAAACTATAGTAGATAATTAATATCAACTTATGTGACTGCTGCTTCTGTTTGAGCTTATATGACAGTGTGCAAGTGGCTGAGTAATTCAAGGACAGCTCTGTGTGCTGTGACTGAGCCATTGCAGCTAAATCAAGAATGTCAGAATGCTAAGATGAGAGAAAGAGAGAGGAAAGAAGAATGAGGCAGTTAATAAGACTGTGGATATTCAGCTGGGAATTCTTTATTTTTTTAAATTGTACTTTAGGTGAGAGTTTTGTGCATAAATTTTTGTATGAGAAAGTAACTTGCCCTGTAAACTTCCACCTAACCAAAACCAAACCCACTGCTGTCAAGTTGATTTTCACTCAGAGCAACCCTATACAATAGAGTAAAATTGTCCTATTGAGTTTCCAGGGAGTGCCTGGTAGATTTGAACTGCCAACATTATGATTAGCAACTATAGGACTTAGCCACTACGCCATCAAGGTTTCCCATTCCCATTCCCCTAAGACACAATTAAAAGAAGTAAAGATGAAACCATAAACATTAATATCCAAGATATTACTGAGCTGAAATGAACTAGTGTTGGCCATTTTGAATTAGACAATCATGTGGCCTACTGTACTGGAAATGACAGCTTGAGGCATGACATTGCATTCATTACCAAAAAGAACATTTCAGGATCTATCTTGAAGTATAGTGTTGTCAGTGATAAGAAAATATCCATTAGCTTAAAAGGAAGACTAGTTAGTACAACTGTTATTCAACTTTATGCACCAACCACTAAAGCAAAAGATGAAGAAATTAAAGATTTTTACCAACTGCTTCAGTGTGAAATTGATTGAACATACAGTCAGGATATACTGATAATTACTGTTGATTGGAACGAATGCAAAAGTTAGAAACAAAGATGGGTTGATTTTTGGACATACTTTGGACATGCTGTCAGGAGGACTGAGTCCCTGGAGAAGGACATCATGCTTGATAAGCTAAAAGGTCAGTGGAAAGTTCTCAGTGAGATGGCTTGACACAGTAGCAGCAACAGTGGACATAAGCATAATGATGACTCTGAACAAGGCACAGGAATTGGCAATGTTTTGTTCTGTGGAAACGATTCAGTGGCACCCAACAGAAGCAACATTATTTTGTGGTATTAGTTAGAATCCCCACAATATGACAGTGTGCTCCTCCTTCCTTCCCTGGGTTCCCTGGGCCCGTTGACCCCGTTCTTACCCCTTCCTGTCTTCTCACCCTGCCTCTAGGTACTAGCTGCCCATTTTCTCTTGTGCATCTGATTGAACTAAGAAGTGTAATTCCTCATATGTATAGCTCTGTCTAATCTTTGTCTGAAGTGTGGACTTAAGTAATTGTTTCAGTTCAAAGGTCATATTTTGAGGGAATCCCCAGTCTATGTCAAACCATTAATTCTGGTCTTTTTACACAAATTTGCATTCCGCTACATGCTTTTCTTTGCTCTATTCCAGACATTTGATTGTGTTTCCTGTCAGGGTATTCATTGGTTGTAGCTAGGTACCCTGGGTTCTTCTGGTCTCAGACTAGTGGAGTCTCTGGTTCATGTGCTCCTTTAGTCTCTTGGGCTCATGTTTTCCTTGTGTCTTTGGTGTTCTTCCTTCTCGTTTGCACCAAGTGGGATAGAACCAATTGATGAATCTCAGAGGTCCACTTGCAAGCCTTTGAGAATCCAGATGTAGCTAAGAATATTAGTATGAGCTACTTAACTCTGGTTCTGTTATAATTTAGGAAACAAAGAATGTCCAGCTAAGAAGCAGACGACAATGGCATGCCATTTTATCCAAGAGTTATCTTGTTTATTCTTCACTGGATAGGCAGTGGATTTCATGTTTGGCTAGTTGTCAAATCTGGTCTCTATGCGTAGGAATCGACTTGATGGCAGTTGGTTTGGTTTTGCTTTCCTGTGCCATTATTTTCATTACATTTTTGCAAGATAACTGTACAATGGAAGATGTATTCCTAAGAGTAATGGTATGAGTTTTTACTTTGAATTATGTCTCCCCAAAAATGTGTGTATCTGTTTGGCTAGGCCATTATTCCTAGTTTTGTGTGATTTTCCTGTGTGTTGTAAGTCCTGCCTCTGTGATGTTAATGGGTGAGGCTGGGCACGAGTCAATCTATAGGATTGTGTTGTATTTTGAGTCAATCTCAAAGAGAGAAAAGGAAGGGGAAGCAAGCAGCGAGTTGGGGAACCTCATACCACCAGGAAAGAACCAGGGGGTCAGAGCATGTCCTTTGGATTCAGGGTTCCTGGGCCCAGGAAGCTGCCAATCTAGGGTAACATTGACTACAAGGACATTTCTTCAGAGCCAACTGAGAAATCTTTCCCCTGGAGCTGACACCCAGAATTTGGACTTCTAGCATACTTTTCTGTGAAAAAATAAATTTCTCTTTGTTAAAGCCATTTACTTGTATTTTCTGTTACAGCAGCCCTAGATGATTAAGACAATAAGGTTGCACAAAATCTAGTTTTTGATGAATCTGGACTGCTATTTTTCAACTGTGAGTTTGAATTATCCAGTATTTTCTCCCGTTTATATTCATTTTTTTTTAATATTGTATTTGCGTCATCATCTCTATGTTGCTGTTGTTGTGAGTTGCTGCTGCATTGATTCTAACTCATGTCACTAGAGGAGAGCTGCACCGTAAGGTTTTCACGGCTGTGATCTTTTGGAAACAGATCCCTGGGACCTATTTTTTAAGGTACCTTTTGGTGGGTTTAAACTGCCAACCTCTCAACTAGTTGTCAGCTGCTTAATCAGTTGTATCACAGAGGGACTCCTTCATCACTCACCTGTTGTTAGATGTCCCTTGAGTTGGCTCTGACTGATAGTGACCTTTGTGTAATGAAACAAAATGTTTCCCAGTCCTGTGTCATCTTCACAGTCATTGCTGTACTTGGACACATTTTTGCAGCCACTGTGTCAGTCCATCTTACTGAGAGTCTCTCTTTTTTTCTGCTTACCTTCCGCTTTACCAAGAATGATGTCTTTCTCTAGCTTTTGGTCCCATCTGGTAACATGTCCAGAATAAATGAGACAGAGTCTCTTTATCTTTGCTTTGAAGAATTAAAGCTATACTTTCTCTGTGACAGATTCATTTGTTCTTCTGGCAGTCCATGATGTATTTAGTATTGTTTGCCAGTACCACAATTCAAATGTACCAGTTAATTTTGGATCTTAATTTTGTATTGTCCAGCTTTTACATGCATCTGAAATGACGGAAAATACCATGACGTGAACCAGTTGTACCTCAGTCATGAAAGTGACATCTTTGCTTTTTAACACTCTTGTTGTTGATAGGTGCCGTAGAGTCAGTTGCAACTCATAGTGAATCTGTACAATAAAGTAAAATACTTCCTGATCCATTCTTACAATCATTGCTATATTTCAGCCCATTGATGCAACCACTGTGTCAATCTGTCTTGCTAAGAGTCCTCATTTTTTTGCCTGGCCCTCTTCTTTACCTAGCCTGATGTCCTTCTCCAGGGACTTGTACCACTTGAGAAGATGTCCAAAGTGTGTGACACAGAGTATCTCCATCTTCACTTCCAAGGAGCATGTGGCTGTATTTCTTGGAAACAGACTAGTTCTTTGCTGTATCTTCAATATTATTCAACAACACCATACTTCTGAGTCATCAGTTCTTTTTCAGGCTTCCTTTTTTATTGTTTACTTTTCACATTCATGTGAAGCAACTGAAAATACCATGGCTTGTGTCAAGTGCACTTGAGTCCTAAGGTGATACCTTTGCATTTTAGCACTTTATAGAGGTCTTTTGCAGCAGTCTTGCCCAGAGAAATACACTGTTTGATTTGTTGACTGCTGCTTCCATGGACATTGTTTGTAGATCCAAGTAAAAATGAAATCCTCAACAACTTCACTCTTTTCTTGATTTATCAGGATACTGCTTATTGGTCCAGCTGTGAGGAATTTTGTCTTCTGTTGAGGTATAATCAATACTGAAGGCTGTAGTCTTTGATCTTGATCTTCATCCATAAGTGCTTCAAGCCTTATTGGCTTTCAGCAAGTGAGGTTATGTGATCTTCGTAAAGCAGGTTGCTAATGAGTCTTCCTCTAGTCGTGATGCATCTTTGATTTGCTCAGCATAAAGGTTAAATAAGTATGGTAAAAGGAAACAACCCTGACACACACCTTCTCCTGATTTTATGCCTCACAGTTTCCTCTTGCTGTTGATAGTATGCTACCTCTTTAGATGTCTGAATGCTGACCAGCTGTTTTAGGTACTGGGGTGTTTGGTACTGTGGTACTGTGACTTCTGTCTTCTCTTGATACTTCACTGTTGTTTTGTATTTGTTGCATAGAATCCTTCAATATTGCAACTAAACACAAGTTTTTTCTTCTGTCAGCCTGAGAAATGCTGAGAATGTTCTTCTCTTCTTGTTTTCTAGCTTGAGGTCTTTGTACATCATTGTAGTACTTTACTTTGTCTCCTGTAGCTGCCCTTTGAGATATTTTGCTCAGCTCTTTCACTTGTTTCTCCATTTTGCCTTCACTGTTCTATGTTCAAGAGCAAGTTTGAGTCGCTTCTGACATCCACTTTGGCCACTTCTTTCTTGCCTATCTTTTTAACCACCTTTTGTTTTCTTTGTGTAGCATGTCCTTGATGTTATCCTATGACTCTTCTGACCTTCAGTCACTACTGTTCAGTGTGTTATGTCTGTTCTTGAGATGGTCTTCAAAATCAAGTGGACATACTCAGGGTTGTATTTTGGCTCTGGCAGATCTGTTTTAATTTTCTTCAGCTTCCACTTGTTCTGACTGATAATATTGAGCTTTTCCCTCATCTCTTTCCACAGATTCAATCATTTTGATTCCTGGATATTCTGTGTGGCAAGATCCATGTGTATAGTCACAGTTTATATTGCTGCAAAAAAGTATTTGCACTGAGTAAGTTGTTGCTCTTGCAAAATTCTACCATGTAATCTTCAGCATTGTTTGTGTCACCAAAGCTACATTTTTCAACTTTGGGTCCTTTTCTTTTCTTTCCCATTTTTGCATTCCAATCACCGGTCATCATCAGTGTATTTTGATTGCCTGTTTGATCAATTTCAGACTGTGGAATTTGGCAAAAATCTTCAGTTTCTTCATCTTTAGCATTAGTAATCTGTGCATAAATTTGAGTAATAATTGTATTAACTAGTTTTCCTTGTAGGTATATAGATATAATTCTATCACTGACAAAGTGTTTTACTTTAGGATAGATCTTGGAGTGTTCACTCTTTTTGATGATAAAGGCAGTACCATTCATCTTTACTTTGTCCTTCCCAGAATAATGGACTACATCCTAGTCCATTTCAGCTCACTAATACATTGGATGTTGATCTTTACATGTCCCATTTCATTTTTCATGATTTCTAATTTTCCTAGATCCGTGCTTCCTACATTCCACTTTTAGATTGTTAATGGATGTTTGCAGTGTGTTTTCTAATTTTGAGTTTTGCTGCATCAGCAAATGACAGTCTCAAATCTTAACTCCATTCACATCATTAAGGTTGACTCTACTTTTAGGAAACAGCTCTTCCCCAGTCTTATTTTGAGTGTCTTCCACCTTGAGGAGCTTATCTTCCAGCATTATACCAGAGAATGTTCTGGTGCTATTCAGAAGTTTTCACTAGCCAGTTTTTTCATAGTCAGCCAAGTCCTTCCTTATAGTCTGTCTTAGTCTGTAAGCTCTGCTGAAAGCTCTCTACCGAGTTTCAAGGATCATAGAAACACACGGGCCTACATTTTATGACAAAAGGACAGATGCATGATGGTTTTAGTACTTTAAAAGACCTTACTAAATTTCTTTTTTAAAAAAAACAAGCAAACAAAGACACTTATAAGGTCACTTTGAATTAGAATAGACTTGATGGTGTTGGATTGAGTTTGGATTTGTTAGAGGTCTTTTGCAGTTAATTTGCCAAATGCAACACCTGCTTTCATTTCTAGATTGTTTCTTACGTGCATAGACATTGATTGTTAATCCAAGAAGTCTTAAATCCTTCACAACTTCACTATTTTCAGCATTTACCATGATGTTGTTTGTTGGTCTAATTGTAAGGATTTTTATTTTCTTTATATTCAGATGGAATCCATATTGAAGGGTATAGTCTTCTGCCTTCTTCAGTAAGTGCTTCAAATTGCTGTGTTACGTATATATCTAAGATTGCTAATGAATCTTCCTCCAATTCTCATCTATTTCTTGGATTAATCAGTTAGCCTGTAGGTTGAATAAGTAAGGTGAAAGAATACAGCTTTACCTCATGTATTTCCCAGTTATTTTTTTTGTTTGTTTGTTTTTATGCCAAGTACTCAATTTTATTTTTTCATATAAAAAGAAAACTGAGTATTTAGGTTTCAAAAAGTCTGTTGTTACACCATTCCTTTTTTATTATTATTATTGAATCAAAATATACATTCCCATATAAATTTGCATGCTCACCTATGTGCAGCTCCAACTGCTGTCCCTGCCCGGTGACAGCCCACTCCTCTTCTCTGCTCCATACATGTCCTATCCTCCCAGTAGTATCCTGTCCCCTCCTCTCCACCCACTCCCCTTCCTCCAGCAAGACGTCAGCAGGATGACATCCTATAGATGCATAGAACCATAAAATTCCCGCAAGATGCGGTCACTCTGCGTCACCAAGTCCAATCCATTGCTGTCTGAAAAGTTGACCTTCATTATGATTTATGGACAGGGGCAGCATCAGAGCCAGAGGCCATGCTCCCAGGGGAACCCCAAAGCCCCTGGACCTTCAACTGCAGTCTTTTACTGGCGATCTCAGGGTGCACCCTTATTTATCCTCTTGTTGCCAGTGAGACTCAACTTTCTGAGCTCCATCATGGTTATCATTGGTGGTGACCAGTCACCATCTGGTTCTTCTGGTCATGTGCATCTCTGTATTCTGGGTTCTCTTTTCCCCGTGTCATTCTTGTCTGCAGTGATCATCCCTTCCTGTTGAATTGGGACCATTTGCTGTACCCTCAGATGGCAGCTAGGCAGCTTTTAAGACCCCAGACGCCACTCACCAATGAAGGGTGCAGACAGTCCTCATTAGCAAAATGCTAGCTGTGCCAATTGGCCTCAATTTCGGCTGAGAACATGGTCTCTGGCCTCCCACCCCAGCTACTCAGTCCTTGCAATATTGGGTTAAAATGGGAAGAGTACTCAAATTGTGCTGAAGTCCAGTTATTATTAATCTTCTTTCTAATGTGTGCTGTTACCGATTTCACCCAACTAAATTTCTATTAACTAATCTCAGCCCTCCCCTCCACTTTCTCTTCCTCCCTCCCCACCCTTGCAGCTGTCAGAGACTCTTTTCTTCTATTCATGAGTCTGTTTTTAAGTTCTTGTCGTAGGGCTCTCATACAATATTTGTCCTTTTTTTGCTAACTACTTTCACTCAGCATAATGTCCTCCAGTTGAAATCAGGTTAAGAGATGTTTCCTGCTATCATCGTTGTTCTTATCATTGCATAGTGTTCCATTGAGTATATATACCATAGTTTACCTATCCATTCCTCTGTTGTTGGGCATCTGGGTTGTTTCCATCTTTTTGCTGTTGTGGACTGTGCTGCGATGAACATTTGTGTGCATGTATCAGTTGGTGTCAATGGCCTTGATTCTGTAGGATGTTTTCCAAGCAGTGGACTTACTGGGTCAAATGAATGGCCTTGATTCTGTAGGATATGTTCCAAGCAGTGGAATTACTGGGTCAAATGATATATCTATATCCATTATTTTAAGGTGGCACCAGATGCTTTCCAAAGAGGATGTACCATTTTGCAATCCCACCAACAGTATAGGAGTGTTCCAGTCTCCCCACAGCCTCTCCAGCATTTGTTTTGCGTTTTTGGATCATGGCCAACTTTGTAGGGGTGAGATGGTATCTGTCTCATTGTCGTTTTGATCATGAGCATGTCCACATTTGGTTTTTGGCTGCCTGGATCTCCTCTTTAGAAAAGTGTCTGTCCATCTCCTTTGCCCATTGCTTAACTGGATGATTTATTTTTTCTTATTGGTATTTTGTAGTACCTTATAGATTATAGAGCTCAGACACAGGTCTGACATAGAGTTGCCAAATATTTTTCCCCATTCTATAGCCAGACAAATGCCATCGAATCGGATCTGATTCAAGGTGGCCTTTTAATTCTGTTAATAAAGTCTTTGGATGAGCAAAAGTGATTGATTCTTAGTAGTTCCCATTTATCTATTTTCTCTTCTGATGATTGTGGTTTGTTTGACAGATTTTGAAGTCTGTCTACGTTGTGCATTAAACCTTCCATTGTTGTTCCTACTTTCTCTTAGATGAGCTTTATTGTTTTAGATTTGATGCTTATGTCTTTTATCTAATTTGAGTTGGTTTTTGTATAAGGTGTAAGATATGGATCTTGTTTTTATTTATTGCATATGGATATCCAGTTTTGCCAGTACCATTTGTTGAAGAGATTGTTTTTACACCAGTTTAATGTCTTAGAACCTTTGTCAAATATCAGCTGTTCATAGGCAGATGATGTCATTTCTGGGGTCTCAGTTCTGTTCCACTGATCTGTCTGTCTGTTTTTGTACCAGTACCAGGCTGTTTTGTGACTACTGTGGCAGTGTAATAGGTTCTACAGTCAGGTAATGAGAGGACTCCCAGTGTGTTCTTCTTCTTTAGTGGTGCTTTGCTTATCCAGGGCTTCTTCCCTTTCCAGACAAAGTTAGTAATTTGTTCCTCTATCTCCTTAAAAAATGTCACTAGAACTTGTATTGGGATTGCATTATATAAGTAGATTGCTTTGGGTAAAATAGACATTTTCACAATGTAAAGTCTTCCTGTCCATGAGCTGGGTAGGTTTCTCCATTTATGTAAGTCTTTTCTTAGTTTGTTGTAGTAAGGGTTTGTAGTTCTCTTTGTAAAGGTCTGTTATTTCCCTGGTTAGATTTATTCCTAGGTACTTTATCTTGTTAGGGGCTATAATAAATGGTATGGACTTGGTGATTTCTTCCTTAATGATCTCATTGTTGCTATAATGGAATTCTACTGATTTACTTATGTTTACCGTGTATTCTGAGACTTTGCCGAACTCTTCTATCAGTTTGAGTAGTTTCCTTATGGATTCTTTGGAATTCTCTGCATGTATAATCGTATCATCTGCAAATGGGTAGATTCTTAGTTCTTCTTTGCCAGTGCATATGCCCTTTATTCCTTGGTCTTCTCTAATTGTTCTGGCTAGAACTTCTAGTACAATGTTGAATAGGAGAGGTGAGAGTGGGCATCCTTGTCTGGTTCCTGTTCTCAAAGGAAACTGTTTCAGTCTCTCTCTATTCAGGATGATGTAGGCAGTTGGCTTTGTATAAATGGCCCTTATTGCATTGCGGAATTTGCTGTCTATTCCTATTTTGCTGAGAGTTTTTAGCATGAATGGGTATTGGACTTGATCAAATGCCTTTTCAACATCAACAGACAAGATCAGGTGATTCTTGTCTTTTGTGGTGTTTATGTGGTTGATAACGTTAATTGTTTTTCTGATGTTGAACCAGGCTTGGATCCCTGGTATGAATCCAATTTGGTGATGATGGATTATTTTTTGTGTATGTTGTTGTATTCTATTGGCAAGAATTTTGTTGAAGATTTTTGCATCTAGATTTGTGAGTGATACCGGTCTGTAGTTCTCCTTTTTTGTTGGGTCTTTCCCTGTCTTTGGTATCAGGGTTATGCTGGCTCCATAGAATGAATTTGGGAGTATTCCATCCCTTTTTATACTGTGAAATAGTCTTAGTATTGGAGATAACTCTTCTCTAAAAGCTTGGTAGAATACTGCGATGAAGGCATCAGGGCTTGGGTTTTTTTTGGTTGGCAGTGTTTTGATGACATTTTCAATCTCTTTCTTTGTCATAGGTTTATTAAGTTGTTCTGCTTCACCATGTGATAATTTTGGTAGGTGATATGAATCAAAGCATTGGTCCATTTCCTCTAGGTTTTCAAATTTGTTACAATACAGTCTTTCATAGTATTGAGCTATGATATTTTTGATTTCTGTTGGATCTGTTGTGACAACTCCCTTGTCATTTCTTGTTTGGATTATTTGTTTCCTTTCCTGTTTTTCTTTAGTAAGTTTAGCCAGTGGTTTGTCGATTTTGTTGATCTCTTCAAAAAACCAGCTTTTGGTCTTTTCAACTTTTTCAGTGGGTCTATTCTCTAGTTCATCTAGTTCTGCTCCAGTCTTTATGATCTGTTTTCTTCTGGTGCCTGAGAGGTTCCTCTGTTCTCTCTCTACTTATTCAAGCTGTAGGTTCAGTTCTTTGATTTGGTTTCTTTCTTCCTTCCAGCGGTTTGCATTTATGGAGATAAACTGACCTCTGAGTACTGCTTTGGCTGTATCCCGTAGGTTCTGGTATTAAGTGTTTTCGTTCTCGTTGGAATCCATAAATTTCTTTATTTTATCCTTGATTTCTTCTATAACCCACGTTTTTTTGAGCAAGCTGTTGTTCAGTTTCCATGAGTTCCACTTTCTATGTTTTTTCTGCTGTTGATTTTGAGTTTTGTGGCTTTATGATCTGAGAAGATGCTTTGCATTAATTCAGTGGTATGGATTTTGTTGAGAATTGCTTTATGTCCTAACCCATGGTCTATTCTGGAGAATGTTCCATGTGCACTGGAGAAGAAGGTGTAGTTGTCTGCTGATGGATAGAAAGTTCTGTATATATCGATGAGGTCTAGTTGGTTAACTGTGGCAATACGGTCTTCTGTGTCTTCATTGAGCTTTTTTTCTAGATGATCTGTCCAGTATTGAGAGTGGAGTGTTGAAGTCTGCCACTGTTATTGTGGAGTGATCTGTCAGTTTCTTTAACATAGTTAGGTGCTCTAATATTGCCAAGCCAGCAAAGTGCCGTCGAGTCGGCTCTATTATTGCCAGCCAGCCAAGTGCCGTCGAGTATGTAACATTGTTAAGTCCTGCTTGTGTTTAAACCTTTCAGCAATAAATAGTGTCCATCCTTGTCCACCATGGTAGATTTTCCATTAAAATCAATTTTATCTGAGATTAGAATTGCCACACCTGCTCTTCTTTATTCATTGTTAGCTTGATATCTGTTCTTCCATCCTTTGATTTTCAATCTGTACCTATCTTTAAGTCTAAGATGAGTTTCTTGTAGGCAACATATAGATGGGTCATGTCTTTTGATCCAAGATGTCACTCAACGTCTCTTTACTGGAGCATTCAGTCCATTCACATTCAATATAATTATTGATAGATATGTGTTCAGTGCTGCCATTGTGATATGTTTATTTTTGTGTTGATGTTTTCTCTGTTGTTCTTATCAATCTGTTCTGTGACGTTCTTTGTGAGTTGATTTTTCACTTTTTTCAGGGTTGGTTTTGTGGTTGTTGAGACTCCTGTATTACATTTCTTGACACTGTATGTTACTTTTTTATTATACTGTATAGCTGCCCCTATGATCCTGCTTAATAAAATATATGTAAACCCAGTTATCATTGCTGCCAGTCTTGCTAGCTTCCTTTCCATCTGGCAAGAGTGTAACAACTGTAGTACATCCCTCTTTTTAATATGATGATGTCATAGTTTACATGGTATGATCACTAGATCGCTTCTTTCACTATTATAGCTTTGATTGTGTTTGGAGCCTTCGCTAATTGTGTAGGATTCTGGATAATGTGTTCTTCTAAAATATAAAGTTAGTGGTTTTGTTCTTACAAGCCAAGAGACTCTTTCAGTATTTCTTGTAGCTTTGGTTTGGTTTTTACAAAGTCTCTAAGTTTATGATGATCTGTGAATGTCTTAATTTCATTTTCATATTTGAAAGATAGTTTTGCAGGCTATATAATTCTTAGTTGGAAGTTCTTCACCTTCAAGGCTTTGAATATATCATCCCATTGTCTCTGTGCCACCATCATTTCTGCTGAGAAATCTGATGAAAGCCTACAGGGTTTTCCTCTTAGTGTTAGCTTTCCTCTGAATCTAGCTGCCTTTAAGAGTTCCTGCTTATGTTTCATTATGTTAAGCTTGATTATAATATGTCTTGGAGTCTTTCTATTGAGATCTATATTTAGTGGTGTTTGATACATATCTTGGATCTATATTCTCTTTCATAATTTCTGGGAAGTTTTCTGTCGGCAGCTCTGTAGCAATACTTTCTGTGTTCTCAGGTGTCTCCCCCTGTTCAGGAACTCCAATTAATTGTAGATTGTTCCTCTTAATAGAGTCCCACATGGTTCTGAATGCTTCTTCATTTTTCTTGTTTCTTTTTTCTGATTTCTCTTCATAGATGCTGGAGTCAGTAGCTCTGTCTTCCAAATCTGAAACTCTCTTTTCCATTTGTTCCGTTCTGTTTTCTTGGCTTTGAATTGAAGTTTCTATAGCTTTGATCTTATTCTTGATCTGTTGGATTTCCAAGTACTGATGTTCCATCAGATTCAACAGCTTGCTTAATGTTTCTTTTTGCCCTACTGCATTTTGTATAAGGTCTAGGAGGGCTCTCTATATAATCCTTTTGTATTCACCTTCTGATAATTTTGGAAAAGCTTCTTTGTCTGTGAGGTTCTGAGGTGGTTTCTTTTGGGGGCCTTCTGATGCCATGGGTGATTGCCAAGTTACCATCTTCTCCAGTGTTTGTTGCTTTTTGGGCTTCATGTGGGTCAGTAGAGTCTGGGAGAGATGCTGTGAAGATGGACCACAGTTGTTTCTCTAGGCTATCTTAAAATGAGAAGTAAAAAGTATTTGACAGCTTCCCAAGTCAGTCAGGTTTTCAGGTATATGCATCCCTCTTCCTAGCTGGCAAAGTAAGCACCTCTATATTGAAACCCAGATGTTATAAACTAGCTCAAAATACAGAAAGTGTACTGGCCTGCTGGCCTCTGCTGTCGGACCCCAGCTGAAGGTGATACTGTGTAGAATTCTGCTTTTCTGCTGGAAAAGTAGTCTCTTCTGGGTAGGCACTGCCTCCCAGCCCAGGAATTAGGTCCAGCTGAGGCTTCCATATGGATCACTCTGCCTCACTTCAGTCTATGCAAGTCTCTGCTTGTCGAGAGTGGGGTCAGTAAAGGAGAGGAGGTTTTTCATTCAGTGGTATGAAGTCCAAATTAACAGCCCTGTGCTGCATCCCAGAGCTTACTAGGTGTCCAGAAGGTTCTGTTTAATTATCATTTCAGCTCTTCGTCTCCAGAGGGATTTAGGGAGATGTGCGTTTAGTCCACGCTCTTGACTCTGCTCTATTTTCCAGTTTTAAACAATGCTTTACCCTCTTGTTCTGTCCTAATGACTACCTCTCCATTCATGTACAGGTTCCACCTGAGTACAAATAAGTGCTCTGGAGTTCCCATTCTTCCCAATGTTATCCATAATTTGTTATGATCGACACAGTTAAATACTTTATTGCAGTTTGTAACTGTCTTCTTGGCTGTACTTTCAGCCAAAGTCATCTGACACCAGCAGTGTTCTCTCTCATTTCATGTCATCTTCTGAATTCAGCTTGAATTTCTGGCAGTTTCACAGTTGTTTTCAAATTATCTTTAGCAAAATTTTGCTATCATGTGATATTAATCATATTGTTTGATACATTTCATATTTTGTTTATCTTTTTTCCTTTGGAATGAGCATGGATATGAACATCTTCCAGTTGGTAGGTCAAGTGTTTCTCTTCCAAATTAATTCACAGAGACAGCTAAGCACAGTTAGCCTTGCATGTGTTTGTTGAAACATCATAATTGGTATTTCTTCAATTTCAGTGCCTTCAACATAACTTATACTTCTTCCTTCAGTACCAGCAGTTTTTTATCATATGCCTCCTTCTGAAATGACTGGAAGTTGACTTGTTCTTTCTGGTACTGTGACTCTGTATTCCATCCATCCTCTTTAACTCATTTTTTTAGACATAAAATCCTTTAATATTACAACTAAAGGCTTGAATTTTCTTTTTTATTCCTTCTGCTTAAGCAGTGCAGAGTATATCCTCTATTTTGATTTTCAAATTCCAGGTCTGTATATATTTTGTTATAATATGTTACCTTGTCTTCTCAACCTGCTTTGGAAATCATCTGTTTAGGTCTTTTACTTCATGGTTTCTCTGGTTTACTTTAGCTACTGCAGACTCAGAAGAAAGTTCCAGATTCTTTGCTGACATTTATTTATTTTTTCCTTTCTTTTTTATGATCTTTTGCTTTCTTCTTCTATGCTGACCTCCCAGAAGTTCTAGTCTTTAGTCATTAGTCTTCATTTCATGAAATCTATTTTGAGATATTGTCTAAATTCAGGTGAGATGTATTCAAGGTTGTACTTTGGCTCTGGTGATTTGCTTTAATTTTCTTAACACTCAACTTGAATTTTTGTTTGAGCAGTTGATGATCTGTACTGTATTTGGCTCCTGGCTTGGTCTTAACTGATAATATTATGATTTGTCATTATCTATTTCCACAGGTATAGTCTGATTTATTCTTGTGTAACCATTTGGGAATGCCCATGTGTTACAGAAAAGAGCATTTCCATTGAATATGACATTGGTCTCACAGATTTAAGTGACATGATCTTTGGCATTATTCCTGTCATGAATGCTGTATTTTTTCAATTATTAATCCTTGTTTGTTTCAAGCTTCCACGTTCTAATCAGTTATTATCTAAGCACCTTGACTAAGTGTTTAATCAATTACAGACAGAGGCCTGTCATGAAAATCATCAGTTTCCTCATCTTTGGCATTCATGGCCAGTGTTTACACTTGAATAATTATTGTATTAAGTAGTTTTACTTAAAGACATATGGATTTTATCTATCACTGACAACATTCTACTTCAGTCTAGATCTTGAACTTTTCTTTTTGGCAATGAATGCAATGCCATTTTTCTTCAATTTGTTGTTTCTGGCATAGTAGACTGTATGATTGTCAGATTCATAATGGCCAATACCAGTCTATTCTTGCTCACTAATGTCTAGAATATCGATTGTCAGGCATTCCATTTCATTTTTTGACAACTTCCAATTTTCCTTGGTTCATATTTCATACATTCCACATTTTGATTATTAATGAATGTTTACAGCTTTTTTTTCTCATTTTGATTTGTGCCATATCAGGAAATAAAGATCCCATGTGATTAAGGCTGACTCTACTCTGAGGAGACAACTACTCCCCAACCACATTTTGAATGCCTTCCAGTCTGAGGGGCTCATCTTCTAGCAGTAGATCGTATAGTATGCTGTTGTCAGCATAACATTTTTGTTGCCTAATTTTTTGAAGCACACTGCCAGTCTGTCTTAGACTAAAAACTCCCCTGAAACCCGTCATGCAAAGGTGACCCTATTTGTACTTGAGATTCTGGTAGCGTAGCTTCTAGTGTCATAGCAGCATGCATGTCACTCAGAAACTTTCTCTGACTTTACTCCCTAGCAAATCCTTGTATCTTTTGCCATGTTGGTCACAGAAATATCTTAGATGTAAATTCATTGGAGAACAACAAGTTTCTTCAGGATAGTGAAGAACCTGTGTATATGTGTGTGTATATGTGTGTGTATATATATATATATTTAAGTTCCCCAGGTGATTCCATTGTTTGACCAAGGTTGAAAACTCCTGATTATGTTAACAGAATATCTATTAACAAAATCTCAAAGACCTCCATTTGAGCCAATTCTGACTCATAGCCATTTTATAGAACAGAGTAGAATTGCTCCATAGAGTTTCCAAGAAGTGGCTGGTTGATTTGAGCAGTTGATCTCTGGATTATCCTGAAGTGAGAGAGGCAAGTATGTGTATTTGAGTAAGGTTCTCAGGCCTGAACTCAAAGATAAGTATAAAAACAGGCTATTGTACAAAAAAAGGATTTGAGAATGTTCAAAATTGCTTGGTATGCTTACATTGTCAATGTTTGGAGTTACTGATAGCGCCTACATTATGTCATCAGCTTCTCTCTGTGTTTACATCAGTGATTTTTAGTCCAGGCTTCACTTGGAACACATTAGGTAGCTGTTTAAGTGTATAGATGCCAGATCCCAACTCTAGGTATAATGATTTAGTTGGTCAGGGGTTAGAGCTTGGAAACCTGTGTATATGTGTGTGTATATATATATATTTAAGTTCCCCAGGTGATTCCATTGTTTGGCCAAGGTTGAAAACTCCTGATTATGTTAACAGAATATCTATTAACAAAATCTCAAAGACCTCCATTTGAGCCAATTCTGACTCATAGCCATTTTATAGAACAGAGTAGAATTGCTCCATAGAGTTTCCAAGAAGTGGCTGGTTGATTTGAGCAGTTGATCTCTGGATTAGTAGATATAGCTCTTAAGCACTAGAGTTTTAAATCTCAAATAGTTACTATTTCAAATGTTTTCAGATCCTCTGTAAATGTTTCACATTTGTGGACTCCACTTTTATTTCTCAAAGTAGTTTTTACTTTTGGAAATGTTATCAGTATTTTACTGGCTATATATGTGTCTCAGTCAGATTCTGAATGACGTACAAATTCTGAGGTTCTCCAAGTTGGCTAAGCATCCCTTGTGGCACATTGGTTAAGTGCTTCGCTGCTAATACAAAGGTTAGCAGTTTGACTCCATTAGCCAACCTGAAGGAAAAAATACTGGGTGATTGCTCCATAAATATTTTTTAAAAAAGATCTACTGCCATTGAGTCAATTCTGACTCTCAGTAGCTGTGTAGGAGTAAAACTACCCCTGTAGAATAGAACTTTCCTATGTGGTTTACAAGGCTGTAAATCTTGATGGAAGCCAACTGCCGCATTTTTCTCCCTGGTAAAGATTACAGCCTAGCAAACGCCATGGGATGATTCTACCCTGTCCTGTAGGGTTGCTAAGAGTCAGAATTGATGGCACACAACCACTGTCACTTTGCATGAACATTGGACTTAATTTGGGAATTCTTACAAATTCTAATCCCCAGGTCACACTCCAGACCAGTTAATTCAGATTTTTTTGAGTGGAACTCAAGCATCAGTAGTTTTCACAGCACCTAGGTGATTTCAGTGTCAAGACAAGTCTTGGAAACACTACTCTCAATCAATGTTTGTTAGTTCGATTTTTTTAAATTTAATTAGTAAAACACTGTCTCACTTCAGGTTTTTCTTTTTCAGGATATTATTGACAGACTTATAATTTTGAATTCTGAAGCTAAGATTCGTGCATTATTTAACTATGAACAATCACATATCTTTGGACTAAGGTAAAGTGTTAAATTTTACTTTAGATACTATATTTTCTGTGTTTCAAATGATTTTATAAATATGTTTTATATACTTTAAAACTATTTAAAATAAGCTAATTTTTAAACAGACTTGAGAGTCATTTGTTTTTCTCTAAAATTATGGACAACCATAAGCATTAGGTCTTTGTAACATGGTCTTTGTCTTCATTTATGAGCTATATAATTATGGTATCTTCCACTTTTGCTCAGTATAGTAGAGGCATTTGGGAAACTTTTCATTTAACTCACTGAAATGGGGCTTTCTTGGGTTGGTTTCTGGTTAGATTCCTGCTATAATACAACCTTCAGAGAGACATGGAAATGGATGATTCATCTCTTGGCCTAGATGTTGCTCTTTAATGTAAATCCTAACTCTTCAGCTTTTTTTTTTTTTCTGAGGTTTATATCTTTCTGGTTAGGTTTATATACCCTGATGTTTTATTTAGCATGTCTAAGTGGAAAAGAAAATAGAGACATTTGGGCTACAGAGGCACCCATAATTCTTAATCTTTTGGTTATTTTGTAGATGTATAACCTTCTTTTTAACCTACAAATTATTACCATTGAAAGCAGTTGGTTTAAACAGATTTTCAGATTGTATCATTTCATGACTTTTCTTCTGTCTACTGGCCCTGGTACAATGGTTAAGCACTTGGCTGCTGACCAAAAGGTCAGGGGGTCAGACCTACCAGCAGCTCCACAGGAGACAAGATCTACAATCTGTTTCCGTAAAGATTACCGCCTAAGAAACCCTATGGGGAGCTTTGACTCATCCTGCAGGGTCACTGTGAGTCAGATTTGACTAACGACAGCAACAACTAGCAAAGAAATTTTTTCAGTTATGAAAGGGTCACCGAGGACACTCTAGCTAAGAAATAAAGCAATTTTTAAACTTGGAATTCTGTAATGGTGGTATATTCTACAGATCTTAAATATTTTTTTTGCTTTTTAAAACATTCATTAGTAGCTGAGCTCCATCTTTGGATTTTCTACTTAATAAAAGATGTTTTAAGAAGCTGCAACTGTTACAGTTTATTGGCGAGTATGCCCATTATCTCAAAATGTATTTTCACATGAAATTTTATGTTTCAGTGTATAGAATCAGATATATACTAAGCAGCTATGGGAAATACAGTGAAAAAGCCATGTAGTAGAGTTCCTTTTGCTTAGCAGTGTTTTTTCTGTATTTGGTAGTTATGAAATATAAAACTTGGCCTATTGTTATTGATAGAGAGTAAATATCCTTCTTATTTACGTTTTCTTTCTTTCAAAGAATAATATTTTCCTCTTACGCTTTTCTGGAAAATAAAGAGTAGTATCTCATTGAATCACATACAAAGCAATCTAAGTGAAATGCATCTGAGAATAAAATATTTTAATTTGAATAATGAGTGTGTTCTCTTAATACCCAAATGGAGTCACTCAATTCTACAAAGTCTAGAAAATTTACCTTCACTCTTGATACAGCAGAGGCAGTGCAGTGTGGCTACCAACATGGACTCTGGGGTCAGACTGTCTACTACTTGCTAGTTGTATGGCTTGATACCTCAGTTAGTTATTTGTAAAATGGGAGATAATCATGGGACTGCTCTCATAGAATTATTGTGAAGATCACATTTTAAATATTAAATGGGCTTACAGCAGTGCCTGACACATAGCAAGCACTGTAATAAACATTAGTTGCCAGTAGTAGTATCATAGTAGTTGTTCAAGTGCTTCTTTATGTACTTGCTATGTACTGCTTTTGTGTTTTATTATAAAGTATTTTGGACTTCATTTTTTCACTATCTCAGTAGTCTGCCACTTGCATCCTAATACTTTATTAGGTTTACAACTGTAGTGTTCAGATGAAGAAAGTAACATAATTGCTCTCAAGAAGACTTTGTATTTTAACTTTATGGACTTTTTAATAAGTTTTTTTTGTTGACAAAGTACTAGTTCATTTTTTTTTTTCTTTTTAGTAACATTTTGTGTTTTAGGTGGAAGTTTACACAGCAAAATAGGTTCTGATTTGACAAGTTGTTCAGTGACATGAGTTATGTTTTCACAATGTGTCAGCATTCTCATTAATTTGTTTTGCTCATTATGTTTTGTTTTAAAGTTCATTTTCATAATTTTAATTCAGTTACATTTTTTAACCTATGTATGTGGGGTTAGGGAATTTACTTTTAGTTTTCTACTAATTTTGAGAAGAATGTTGAATGTACCGTGGACTGCCAAAAGAACAAACTGATCTGTTCACGAAGTAGAATCAGAGTGCTTGTTGGAATCAAAGATGGCAAGACTGCGTTTTACGTGCTTGGTAGAGTGGAGGGTAAACAAAAAAGAGGTAGACCCTCAATGAGATGGATTAATACAGTGGGTGCCTCAGTGGGCTTAAACATATGGTATGTAAGGTTGCTATGAGTCAGTACTGGCTCAGCGGCACCTAACAATAGCACCACTCATTTCATTCATGGGTCATTGAAAACAAAAAAGGAAGAATAAGTTTGAGATTTCTCATGCTGAAATAACTGAATTAAAAATTCAAGCCTCAGTTTCCAGTATGAAAGGATTCTGTGGCCAAAATATTGAACAATGCAAGATGTGTCAAAAGAAGATGGAAAGAATGCAGAGTTACTGTACCACAAAGAATTACTTGATGTTCAACCATTTCAGGAGGTAGCATATAATCAAAAACTGATGATGATGAAAGAAAGGGTCCAAGCTGTACTGACAACACTGGCATAAAACGAGGCTCCAGGAATTGCTGGCCTACCAGTTGAGGTGTTTCGGCACACAGATGAAGAGCAGGAAGTACTCACTCATCTATGCCAAGAAGTTTGAAAGATGGCAACCTAGCCAAGTGGTTGGAAAAGATGCATATCTGTGACCATTCTAAAGAAAGATAATGAAACAGAGTGTAGAAATTATTGAATGATATCATAACTGTCACACATAAATAAAATTTTTGCCAAGAGACTTCAAAAGCGGTTGTAGCAGTACAGCAACAGGGAGCACAGAAATTTATGCTAGATTCTGAAAAGGGCGTGAAGCCAAGGATATGATTGTTGATTTCAGATGGATCCTGGCTGGAAACAGAGACTGCCAGACAGACATGGCTCATAACAAATTATGGTAACAATGTGAAGAGTGTGAATTGCAGAACACTTAATTGTCCTCATGCAAAATCTGTACATAGACCAAAAGGAAGTCATTTGAACAGAACCAGGGTATACTGCATGGTTTAAAGTTAGAAATGGCATGCCTCAGGGTTGTATCCTTTCACCATACTTACTCAGTATGTATGATGGTCATATAATCTCAGCTGGACTATGTGAAGAAGAATGAGGTATCAAGATTGGAGGCAAGACAGCTCGTGATATGCAGATGGCATAACCTTGCTTGCTGAAAGTGAAGAGGACTTGAAGCACTTACTGAGGAAGATTAAAGACCACAGCCTTCAGTATGGGTTATGTCTCAATATAAAGAAAACAAAAACCCTCACAATTGGACCAATAAACATCTTGATAAAAGCAGAAAATAAAGTTCTCAAGGGTTTTATTTTACTTGAATCCAAATCAATGCCCAGGGAAACAGCAGTCAAGAATAACTGTGATGGCGCTCACAAAGTTGAGTTTCATTGGCAACATGAGAATAAAAAGGGATGTACCCTGAGAACTCCACTAAAAAACTGCAGTTGATGCTCCAGGGGCCTCGGGGTTTCCCTGGGAGCATAGTCCCTGATCCTGATGCTGCCCCTGTCCATAAATCATTACTGAGATCATTTCTTTGGACAGGAATGGATTGGAATCAGCGACACAGAATGACTGCATCGTGTATGCACTTTATGGTTCAGCGCATCTATAGGTTGTCATCTTGCTGGCCTCTTACAGGGGGGAGGGGGAGAGGGTGAAGAGAGGCGACAGGAGATTGTTAGGAGGATGTGACATGCATAGAACAGACAGGAGTGTGCTGTCACTGGGCAGGGAGAGCAGTGGGAGCTGCACATAGACAGGCATGCAAATTTATATTGAATTGTACACTTATACTGAATCACAGTGAATAGAAAAAAAGAAAAAGAAAAATCAAATGACACATTGCATTGGGCAGATCTGCTGCAAAAGACCTTTATATAGTGTTAAAAAGCAAAGATGTCATGCTAAGGATTAAGGTATACCTCGTCAAGCGATGGTGTTTACAGTCACCTGTACAGATGTGAAAGTTGGAATTGAACTTTTAGATCATCACACCTCCTTCCATAAAAATAAATTAAATATTTCTTTTTAATCCAGGGCTTCTAACCAGTTTGAACTGGTTCAGTCCTGGCTGATGACACCAAATGGGAAGAGACTTGAATTTTTAAAATTTGAGTAAATCAGACCAGTAACTGGAGCAGAAAAAATTATGTGTGAAGCTTTAGAATGAAGGCATTGGAAGACTCATAGTGAGCCCTTTCATGACCCTGATGAGGGGGATTGCCAGGACTTTCCAGAGTGACGTACATTCATAGTGGCGTAGTGGCACAGTGGGTAGCAGCTGGTCTTCTGGTCAAGAGAAATGGTTGCTACGCAACACACATTCTGTGTCATTTGATTTTGTAAGAGGGAGAATTAAGTTTCTAGTGGGGCTTAAGGAAAATCCCAACCCACCGTCACTGAGTCTATTCTGACTCATAGTGACCTCCTTTTATTGTTCCAAATTTAATTCTGACTCACTCACATATTAAAAATTCAAATCCTTTTGGATTTCAATGTGTTGGCCTTGACCAAACCAGACAGAGCTCCTTTGAAGCCCTGTTTCAGTCTCATTAAGTAGCCCAGCTATCTGTTCAATTGCTCAATCCTGAGAGTCATCTTACTTTTTTTGTTATTAAGAAGAAAAAAAAAAAAAAACTTTATTCTGAACACATTAACCGGTACAGAAAATTGAGTTTAATAAATTAAATGAAATTTCTCCTAATGCCAAAAATGCCACTAGTAACACTTAGGAAAATTATTATAGACATCTTTATTTTTGTGTATGTACTGATAAGATTACAAATATACAGAAAGTAATTCTTTTTTAAAAAATGGAATCATAGTATAGTCACTGCTTTAGAAAAGAGAAAAAGAAGCGCTAGTGACACTGGAGTAATTGCTGACTTTCAAGTAATTATTTCTTTACTCCCCTGTTTGTTAATTTCCCCAGGGACTTTTATAAGGCTAGGAAAAAAAGATTATGTACTAACAGTTCAAGAAGTTGGGACTTTGTATTTCATTTTTAACAGTATTGATTGACTTTTTACTATAGAAGATGAAGACACTAATGCTCTCACTGGCCTCCCACTTCCACTGTCCTCACCTTTGTTGAAGGGATGTCCCCCTCCTTGCTTGTTTGTTAATCTTCTTTCATGAATCAGAGAAAATAGTTTCCTGTCTACACAGGAATATGACTGACCAAATCTGAGCTTCTTAGTGTACTAAGATATCTAGTACTTTTTATGTAGGACTGCAGAAGAAGATTGACAACTTTTTATTCACTCTTCTCAATTTTATATATTCAGCCAGTATTTATTGAGCACTTACTGTGAACTCTGCCCTGTTGATTGACTGAAACACTTGCCTGGGATCTTTTGATCCTCCTGAAGGCTTAGCGGTTTAAGATTTTCTCAGCTGTCTTTATGTTTATAGAAGAATACTATATTCTTCCCTAGGACATTGTATCTCTATTTGAAAACTACGTATTTCATAGGGAAAATATATCATTGTTCAATATTAGCAGTTTTCTTTATAGCATACTATGAATTGTTTTACTTATGGTGTGTAGAATTTCTTAATGACTTAAATATTATGTAATAATTTTTAATTAAATATACAGATTAAAACTTAATATGGTTAAATAATTGTTACTATATTAAAGCAGATTTTTCTCTTGCTTCATTTAAAACTCTAATGTAGCCTACTTATTTTTAATTTTCTTCAAACCAAAACTTAGAAATCTGTACTTACAGAGCAGCCTTCAAAATTAATAACCTGCTGTTTCAGTTATTTTACATTTACAAAATGTTAGTAAATTTTGTATACAATATAATGAACAGTTTTATTCATAATTAGCTTCAGTATAAAAGTATGACCTTTAGAATGAATTTTTAAAAAAATACATATTGATTTAAGAAATAAGGTCAGATTATAAACAGCCTAGTTAATTTAACAAGAAGCATATGTAAGTGTTAATATTCTAGTTAAACAGTTCAACAAATTATTCCCAGTGATCCAGATAGTAACTAGACTTAAAAGTGAGTAACATTACCTGTCCTTTCCCTTTGCCACTGAGTCATTTTCAACTCATAGTAACACTGTAGGACAGTAGAACTGCCCTATACAGTTTCCAAAGTTGTATTCTTTAAGGAAGCAGAGTGCTACATACTTCTTCTGTGGAGCGGTAGTTGGCTTTGAGTTGCTGACCTTTCAATTAGCATTAGCAACAGAAAATCATCCACATTTTGGACTTTATGCATATCCTGTGTCTCCAATATTTATTTTTACTCTATTAATTGGAAAAATAATTAAATGATTTATTACTAATTAAGGGCTTCCATCACTAATTCAAAATTCTTATCTCTTCAAAGAATTACTATTTATAATACTAGACAATTCTGACACAACAGAAAGAAAAAAACGACACCCTCCTTCACAAGGGTGACAACCGTTAATTCCTTGATGCTTATCTTTTTCATCCTTTATCTAGATTTTTTTTTTTACAAAAATGAGTTATATCCTTTTGAAACTGCTTTCAAAACTTAAGTCATTTTTTATGTCTATAAGTATTCATCCACATGATGATTTTAAAAGACTGAATGCTAGTACAAGGATGAAATCTAATCTTCTGTTTTTGGAGATTTCGTTTATTTTTAGCTTTTTTTAAATGCATCTTCATACAGGTAATTTCTGATTTGTGACATATTTGAGTTACAAATGTACTGTGTTTATGACCCTTTTTTTAAAAAAAATGTATCTTTTCTTTGGTAACATACCCTCCATAACAGTGCTGCAGTGCATACTGTGCTGATGTTACCACTCTGAGATGTTCCTGTCCAAATGTTTGGTGTTATGATTTACTGTTCAAGCCCTGCTGTATAGCAGAAAATTGCCTGTTCTTAAATATAGTCGATGTTGGTGTCAAGAGTTGTAATGGATAGAAAGTAGGTGGTGGTCAACTCTAAAGACACACAACTGAGTTGTGTGTATACCCCGCAGCCGTTACAGCTCCAGCTTCATTATTACAGCACTGATACTGACTTCATTGTCTTGTTTGTGTTAGGTGCCATCAAATCAGTTACAATTCATGGTGACCCTATACACAACAGAAGAAAACAGTGCCTGGCTCTTTGCCATGCCCACGGTCATTTTTAAGCTTAAGCTCATTGTTGTAGCCACTATGTCAGTCCATCTTACTGAACGTCTTTCTCTTTTTTGCTCCTGGTGGCATAGTGGATTAAGTGCTACATCTGATGACCAAAAGGTTGGCAGTTGAAATCCACCAGGCACTCCCGCTCCTTGGCAACTGTGGGGCAGTTCTACTCTGACCTCTAGGGTCGCTATGAGTCAGATCTGACTTGAGGGCAGTGAGTTTTTGGTCTGCTTTAACAAGCATGACGTCCTTCTCCAGGGAGTGATTCCCTACTGACAATGTGTCCAAGGTATGTGAGATGCAGTGTCACTGCCCTTGCTTCCAAAGAGCACTCTGGTTGCACTTCTTCCAGAACAGATCTCTTTGTTCTTTTGGCACTCCATGGTACATTGAGTATACTTCTCCAGCACCACAGTTCAAAGGTGTCAATTTTTCTTTTGTCTTCCTCGTTCATTATCCAGCTTTTGCCTGCATACAGTGCAACTGAAAATACCATGGCTTGAGTCAGGCGTACCATAGTCTTCAAGGTGTCATCTTTACTTTTCAGTACCCTTAAAGAGGTCTTTTGCAGCAGATTTTCCCAGTGCAATGCATCTCTTGATTTCTTGATTGCTATTCCTATGGGCACTGATTGTGGAACGAAGTAAAATGAAATTCTTGACAACCTCAATCCTGTCTCCATTTATGATGATGTTGTGGGGATTTTTTTTTTCTTGATATTGAAGTGCAATCCATTGTGAAGTCTTTGATCTTCTTCAGTCAGTGTTGCAAATTGTAGACCTGGCCTATAATATGATCTTAATTAATGTAGTATTCTGCACCATCAGAAACATCAATTGTTAATTTAAAATTGAGTTGTTCGAGTTTCTCACATTGTAATGCCAGCACTGCTTGCAGCTCCAAAAATATGTCTAGTGAAGGAAGTCAGGCCACTTAAGTTCTAAAGCAAAAAAGCTGAGGCTCTAGTGATGGTTAAAAAGATGAAAATCATTAAAGGCCTTTGATAATGGAAAGGCAGTGAAGTATATGTATGATTGCCTTTATTATCAGTATTTTCATAAATCTGATCTTTTATTTTTCTTTGGGTTAGAAACATTAGTATAAACTTAACAGATATATTTTAAGATGTACCGCAAAGAGACCCTACTACAAATGAATGAAATGCTGGCGAAAGAACAAACAAATGTTTCTGGAAGAATCACAGCCAGAATAATTCTTAGAAGTGAAGATAGCAAGACTTCGTCTCACATACTTTGGACATGCTATCAGGAGGGATCAGTCCACATAAAAGGACGTCTTGCTTGGTAAGTTTAGAGCATCTGCAAAAAAAGAAGACCTTCAGTGAGATGGATTGACCCAGTGGCTATAACAATAGGGTTAAACATCGCAAGGATGATACAAGACTGAATAGTATTTTATCCTGTTGTATGTAGAACCACTAGGAGGTGGAGCTAATTCAGTAGCACCTAACAAATAACATGTGTACTATATCTGTAAGTTTATGAGTAATGTTTCCAATCCCCGAGGGTAAATAAAAGATTATTGATAAAAATACTGATAATAAAATACAACAATAATGAAAACTAAAAACAAATGTGGTCTTTGACTTAAATCAGAAACAAGACAGATTCGTTGTAATGAAACACAGTTGTAAGTTAGGGGCTATTTGTAAATAAACTTTTGCATGTCCATAATTATTTTTCTAGAAGAAACTCTGAGGACTAGACTGCTAAGCAAATGGGTAGGCAGTATTTTAACCTTGTGTATTTCCACATACAATCTATTTATAATTCATTATACTTGACCTGTTGATAGCATTTTACATTCTGCCTACTATTGAAACATTTTCCTTTCGTTCACTTGTGTATTCATTCAGAAAATATTTATTAAATTCCCATTAAGTGCTGTACTTGCATAGTGCTGTCTTTCGGGGGGTTTCTGTGGCTGTTCTTTTTTATTGTTTTGATTCCTTGCTATCACTTGTTTTTGCTGAGTCTTCCTCTTATTTTTTAATTGAAATTTTCTCCTAATGTTGTATCTTAACATCCTCTTCACATTTGTTCTACAATGGCTTCAGCTTTCACTTCTTTATTGACTGATACTGTATCTGTATAACCATCCCCAAGGCTCTCTCTGTGCATATTTCCAAATTTTCGTAGCCATTTGGATCTCAATACCATGCAGGCTTAGCAAATTAAGTATGTCCAAAAGCCATATTCTATGTCTGTACTTAAAGAAATCCAAACTAATCTCCATCTTTGGTTGATCCTGGGACACTTACTGAAACCTGAGGTCTGAATTTGTGCTTAGAGCAACTGAATAGATTCTTTATCTCCTAGTCCCTTAGGGCTGCTCACATAGAATTTCATTGGCAAACTTTGCCTGCTACGCTTTTGTCCTCTCCAGATATGGCTAAATGTTCATCAAGAACTTTCATGCTCCAGATTTAGGGGTGTGGTTTGTGAGCATATGTATAAGTCATGTCTCCTGGTTCTAACAGTGCTGATTAGAAGGACTTTCTTGTGTTGGAGTAAGAAAAGTCTCTCGGTTAAGTAAGAAATAAATAAAATGAAAATACATTTGATTAGTGGGTTTGTAGGTGATGTATGCATAGAAGTATTTAGAATGTTAGTAGACGTGCAGCATGTTGATTTAGTGTAGTTGGGAATAAAACTGGGATACGCTGGTACCATGTGTAGAAGATGCTTGTGACTGCAGACAGGAGATGAACCAAGAACATGTTTGGAGTTCCTGTAAGTGGATATGATGGACAGCTGAGACTAAACCTTGCAGAACCATTCTAATTACCCACACAAGTGCTCCTTTTTTACATTTAATGTTATACTATTTGTAAAGCAACATGTATAGTGTAATTACAGATAGAGTATTACCATTCTTCTCGTGGTGAGATTTGATTTGAATCATTAGGAAACTCCAAGGGAATCCACAATATTGAATACGTATTCTGAAATTAGTAAAAGTTTTAGACCCTTAATTTCACAGATTATTTTAATCCTTGATATAGTTCAGATAAACATTTTCTCATCGTGAGAGACTGTGATCTTTATTTCCAGGAATGAATTGAAATACAGTGACATTTGGTTGGAATTTTAAAATAAAATTTGACATACTGCTAACCAAACACATGAATTCTATTATAATTATGACTATTATAATTAATATTATTTTAGCATCACCCTGCCTCAAGTGCCTCAATTTCTGGTCTAAAATTGTAAAATCCTAGAAAAAGCTTTAAAAAATATAGTGTTTTTTTTTTTTTTTAACTTATTTGGATATCTGTACCTAATCTGACTGAAATAATATGAGCCTTGTTATAATCTCTATTTAATCTATGCAGTTTGAATACCGGTGTTTTGCTGAGAAATATTAGTATGTCTACTGTGGGTTATGTACTGTATTTTGTTGATAAATGCAGAAAAATTCCAAATTTACAGTCCTGAAGTTTTCAGAAAAGGACTTAGCGACCTTTACATCATGATTTAAAAACAAAATCAATCTTGTAGAAATGAGAAGATTGTATGTGTGCTTGTGTATGTGTATGTTGGACAGAGAAAGGAAATGTGTAGTGTGTGATATTTTAAAATGCATGTCTTTGCAATGGTGTGAAATGACCATTTCTACACTGGATTGGGAGGTACTTTAGACACTGGTGCGAAACACTTCTGGTTACAGTTGGACGGAAGGATCAGGTGGGCAACTGCTAGCACCCTTGCTCACTTAGGACACAGGGGGGACTCTCTGGAGTATACACTGTCAGGGCACCTCACAGAGGGTTCACAGCATGGATGGTGTCAGCTGGTGTGCCTTCTACACTGACCACCTGGAAACATCAACAGTCTGGCCATGAACTGTTGTTTTGATTGTAATTCGCTATGCTAATTACGTTTATTAGTACATATGCAAAGATACACTGATGTCTCCTGGGAGGCATCAACACGTTATGAGCTATGTGTAGTGTAATAATGATAAATTGACTGTAAATTAAGAGCACATTTTTGCAGTATGTAAAGAGCCCTTAATTGGTATTCGTATATCTTATACATAGATAATACAGAAAATAAACATAAAATTATAGGCCAATATAAAATGAATGTCAGTGTGGTATTCTGAATATGTATGTGATAATGTATCGATAGCGGTTAAGAGTATAACTGATTAGAATTAGTCTATAAATCTTAATTTTTGCATGGGAATGCTGAAAGCCTTAAGAGTCTGGACCAACTGGTGATAATTCTTTGCCTTGATTTTCTGATTGAGTGTGCTCTCATTTTTTTCATTATAACAGTTACATTTCTTAGTTTAAAAATGAAAAGCTCATGTGCTTTTATCTACATCCTTTAACCAGGCTTAAGGAGAAGAGTGGATTTTATTTTAGGTTTCTAACACTAGTATGATAAGATCGTTTGAGAAGTCAAACTGTTTTTTTTTATTATTTATGCAAAATATTTTCCTTTATGATAAAAATAAGTCACTTTGTTTCACTTTTATTGTTAGAGATAAAATTACTAAAATATAAATAACTTTTTAAAAAAGACAATCAGAACATAGAAAACAAGATGTATTTGTTTTATTTATCTATTTGAGCCAAAGCAAAGGACTAAGTAAAGGTCAAGATTCTGTTGCTGCGTAAATTTACTTCCATTCCCAGCACAGAGGCTGTATTTATGTTTTTGGCAAAGCAGCTGGTGAGGATATTTGTTTGTGATCTGTGTGACATCCACCAAACACTACTCTTATTTATTTTTTATTACAGCAATAAATGTGTGTAGTTAAAAAGTCACATAGTATGGGAAAGCTTTTAGGATTAAGAATACTCCTCTTTCAGTTGTTTCCCAAGTCTTATTTCTTAGAGGTTGTTACTTTCCATTCCTTGATTTTTTTTTTTTTTTTTGTATGCATCTCTGTGTTTTTAAGTAACATGGTTACACTATCATGTCCTGAGTTTTCAGCTTTGAAATGTATCTGTTATCATTAGGAATTTAGAAATCTTAGGGTTTAGATCTCTCCTCCTCTCTCACTGTGACATGTTTTTATCATAATACTTGATTAATTCATTATTGAAAGCTTATGTTATAATGTCCATATGAAGGTTGTTTGTTGATGGTCCAGATAATATGCTGATTGTATTTTCTTTTTCCCAAAGCTTTTTGTCTGGAGTTAGTAAGTATATCATTTTTCCCCGTTTGCTTTATTCTTTTATGTATCCATTAATGAAGTGTTCCCAGACTATCTTAGACTACCCTTGGTGATGCTGTGATTAAGTGCTTGACTGCTAACTGAAAGGTCAGCCGTTCAAACCCACCAGCTGCTCCAGGAGATAAAGATGTAGCAGTCTGCTGCTGTAATGACTGCAGCCTTGGAAACCCTTCGAGGCAGTTCTCTGTCCATTTGAGTTGCTGTTAATTGAATGGACTTGACGTCACCAGTTTGTCTGGTTTTCTTAGTCTATCCTGAAAGCCACATTTCTACCTCTACTAATGCATAAAACTTAGTGCTCACTGTGTTGCAGGTACTAGTTTTCATATTTAAGTCATTTAATTTAAACAACTTAATAAGACAAAGAGCTTAAGCCATTTGCTCAATGTGACACAGCTAGTGATTGGTGACACTGGTATTTAAACCCTATCCTAGTGCTAGTGTCTTAGGCTGGGTTCTCTTGAGAAGCAAAACCAGTAAAACATATATATAGAGAGAGAAATTTATATAAAGGAAGTAGTAGAGACTGGAAGGTCCTAAGTCCGTGGGTCAGCCTGGAGGCTTCCCCGAGTTCACACAGTCACAGTGGCTGGCAAGCACAAGATCATTAGGTCAGAGAACTGGCCTCTTTCCTCACTGGCTGCAAAGATAAACAAATCCCAAGATTGGCAGTCCAGACCACATGTAAACTGCTAGTTTAAGTGTAGCGGCCGGAGATCAGACAAATAGGAGCCAGCTGCAGGATTCAGACAAAGCAAAAGCCGTGAGCATTGCCAGAAGGTCCACCTACCTTTGATACAAGCCTCATGCCCAAAAAACTCCCTTTCAACTGATTGGCTACTCACAGCAGGCCTGATTATGGGGTGATCACAATATCATATGACTACCAAATCATGGATAACCATGGCCCACCCGAGGTGACACACAGTCTTAACAGCCATGCTCCAGAGACTGTACTAACTGTACATTCATTGTACTACATTACAAGAAAAAATAATCATTCTTTGCAGATATGTTTATAACCATAAAGTTTTCACATTCTCGAGGGCAGGGATAATATCCTGTTCGTATTTGTACTAGCATGAACTCTTCATAAGATAAACAACATCGGGAAATCTATTTCTTGTATCTCTTCTTTCTATTCCATTTTGTCCTGGAGGATCTCTCAGTGCTGTATATTAGCCTCCCTGGCATTTCCCATTGCTGTCATCTTGTGGATTGCTTTTTTCTGTCTTCTGAGTTGCTTCCCTGTTCCTGCATCCCATATTTTTCTTTCTCTTGGTTTACTCTCTTGTTCTGACCGAATTAACTTCTCAGGAAGAACGGTTATGCAGCAGGAGGTGACTCCAGATGGATATGGGATGGACACTTCTGCCATATAATTTTGGGAGCTGCAAAACAAATGGATGAGTTATATTTGGTTTATTACAACAGGAAAACTAAAACCCAAACTAGCAGGGGGGAAGACCCATAGCAACTTTGCTGTGGAGCATAACATTCTAGAGGTTCTAGAATCACTACTGAGGATAGAGATAAACGTAGAGGATTAGGTAAAACTCTTAAGACTTTCAGTAGTAGGAGAATTATTTCAGAGAATGGGGCTTGAGTATACTCTCAGACTCTGTCCACTTACTACTTAGCTGGGTGATTGTTTTTTCCCTACTTAAGGAGGATATGGAAATGTACTTTGTGGAAATGATGAATCAGAGTGAAAGCAAGTGAAGCTGAGGTAAGGAGTGCCGTGCTTAAAAAGATTAAATATTAACTCCAAATAAATGTTTATTTTTCCTTTTTGAGTATTTTCCGTGCAGCATCACCTTCTCATGTAGTTAGTTTTTCTATGTATCTAGGCCTGTAAGATACTCCCATAAAAATATACAAAAAATAAAAATAACATCTAATGCAACAATTCCTGTTGTATGGCACATACTCTTAGAAACATTTTAAATATTTGAGCTGTTTATATCTCAGAGCATTGAAGTCCCAAGCACCAGCAGTAGCACTAGCATTCTCTTGTCTCACACAGTGTAATTTCCGTCCTACAGATGAAAGTGCCCTTAATGTGATCCCTAATAGGGATACTTTGTGTCCTGTACGGATTAGCGTAAATCTCTGGGTGATTTTCATTCTTTCTTAGTTTACAATTACATCTTCTTATCATTTAACCTGTAGATTAAATTATAAAATGTATATCCAATGTAAAATAGCAGGGCAAAAGAAATGGAAATTCGTTAATATATGAATATATACTTAACGGAGAAAGGCTGAGAATATATTTAGCTATTACAGTCCTTGTTTCTCCCAGTGGACATGAGACTTTTGTTAGGATTTGTAATTTCTGTCATCTGCTAACCAAACTCATTGCTGTCAAGTAGATTCTGACTCATCGAGATCTTGTGGGGCAGAGTATAACTGCCCCATGGGGTTTCTGAGGCTGTAAATCTTTACGGAAGCAGACCGCCACATCTTTTACTTGCAGTATGGTTAGTGAGTTCAAACTACTGACCTTTGAGTTAGCAGACGAGCCCTTTAACCTCTGCATCACAGGACTCCTCTTTCCTCTACTGCCATTCTATTTTCCCGTGATACTCAAGAAACCTGAGCTTAGGACAATCGAAAGCTTTATCCTTATGGTTCCTGAGCCTTTGCTGGTGTAGCCTGTGTTGGGTTGCACTAGTGATGCTTTAACTTTTACCACTAAACATGCAGTACTAGCAGGTACCAGAGAGACTCTCCTGAATAGTAGTCTTCCCTCTACCTACTTTGCATAGCAGCAGCATTCTTTCCATGATCGTCATGATCAGTTCTTCAGCCAGCATACTTAGCTGATTCTGTGTATTGGTTCAGGGACATAAAGAACCTTAAAAGGAAAGGAGAATGTTTCTCTTTAAAATTCTGTTAGAAGTATTGTCTTTTGGAGTTAGATCTCAAAACTGTCAGTACTCAAAGTTCAGTCAGAAAATCGAAAGAAAAGGATCATTTCCACTTCCAGCCCTTAGCACCTGGACTCGTATATATTACATTTATAAGAAAATTAACACCATGTGTTGATTGCTAGTTAATAGCATTTTAGTCTTGTAGGACATTTTGTCCTATATGGAAACTTAGCGAGTTTTCAACCTACCATTCCAACAATAGCTAAGATTAGCTGGTCTGGGAGATAGGATACATCACAAGACCAGGGACTACTGTGCATGTTAACAGAGTGCTTTGCTTCCTTTGTTGTTAAATTAGTTTCTTTGTTAGAAACAGTGTTGTGTGAATACTATGAATCACTAAAGTATCATAAGTCCGTAGTTGTGCCTGTCAGTTTACCACATTGTTGAGGCCTCGATGTCCCTGTGATGATGGAGGCTATGTCACCAGTGCTTAACCACCAGCAGAGGCACTCATGGTGGGCAGGTTTCAGCTGAGCTTCCAGACTAAGACCGACTGAGGAGGGTTAGCCAGTAAAAACCTTGTGAATAACAGGGGAACATTCCCTGATACAGTGCGGGAAGGTGCCCCCCACCCCCCGGTTGGAATATACTCAAAATACAACTGAGGAGGAGCTGTCTCTTTAAAGTGGACAGGATCTTAATGATGTGGACAGAGTCAAGTTTTATGGGCCTTCATTTGCTGATTGGCACAATGGAAAATGAGAAGAAATAGCAGCAAACATCCATTAGTAATGGGAATGTGGAATGTGTACAGTAGGAAAGTTGGAAATTGTTAAACATGAAATGAAACCTAAAGATTGATGTCTTTGGTGGTATACATAAAAGCCTTTTGCTGTTCCGTCAATTCTAACTGATAGTGACCCTGTAGGACAGAGTAGAACTGCCGCATAGTTTCCAAGGAGCACCTGGAGGATTTGAATTGCCAACCTTTTGTTTAGCAGACAGCACTTAACCCACTATGTCATTCATATAGCAATTTTCAATTATGTTAAGAGTAAAGAGAATCTCCTGATGGAGTGAGTATGTTCATGAAAGAAAGAAGTCAAGGATGACTCTAGACATGTAGTTACAGCAGTACGAAGGATCAAGTTGTCATGAGTCAGTATATGAGACTGCGAGTGATGAACCTTTCTTTCCCCAGTTGCCACAAAGCAGACTTCAACTCATGGCAGCCCTGTGTTTTCAATGGCTGACTTTTCAGAAGTAGATACCAGGCCTTTCTTTCAAAGTGCCTCTGGGTGGACTTGAACTGCAGCCTTCCAGGTAACAGCTCAGGTGTTTACAGTTTGCAGCACCCAGGGACTCCTTATAAAGGGTGAGGGAGAATCTAGTCGTCTTTCTTTCTTGACTGCTGTAAGGTGCCATTGTCAGTTCTAACTCATAGAGACCTCATGTCCACCAGAATGAAGCACTACCCTGTCCTGCACCAGTTTCACAGTTGTTGCTGTGCCTAAGCCCATTGTTGTAGCAAGGTCAAGTCATCTCTTTAAAGATCTTCCTCTCCCCCAGTGGTCCTCTAAGCAAGATGTCCTTCTCTGGGGATCAGTCACTCCTGACAACATGTCCAAAGTACATGGGATGTAGTGTCAACATTCTTGCTTCTAAGAAGCATTCTGGTTGTATTTCTTCCCAGACAGATTTGTTCATTCTTTTGACAATCCATGGTACGTTCAATATTCTTCACCAAAACCACAATTCAAAGTGTCAGTTCTTCAGTCATCCTTATTCACTGTCCAGCTTTCACATGTATGTGGATGGTATGACTGAAAAAGACCGTGACTTGGGTCGGGTGCACCTTAGTCTTCAAGGTTATACCTTTGCTTTGCAACACACTCAAGAGGTCTTTTGCCGCAGATTGCAGTGAGTCTTTTAATTTCGTGACTGCTGCTTCCCTGGGTATTGGCAGTGTGTCTAAGTAAAATTAAATCCTTGGCAATTTCGATATTTTCTCCATTTGTCATGATGTTGCTTATTGCTCCAGTTGTGAGGATTTTTGTTTGCTTTATGATGAGGTATAATCCATACTGAAAGCTGTAGTCTTCAATCCTCATCAATAAGTGCTTCAAATCCTCTTCATTTTCAGCAAGGAAAGTAATATTATCTTTAGGCTACTCCGTCACTAAGTTATAATAATGATACTCAATTAAAAGCCAGATGGACAATGCTAATAGAAGCAAATCTGTAAGTAACCACAGACCTGGACCAAATTCTCTTCATTAGACAATTTGGAAATAGAAACTTTAATAAATGAAGTAAGGCTTTTAATAAGTACTGGAAATAATGTAAGTCTCAGCAAATTTGATCTGGCAGTAAATTAAAAGAGTGGCATACTGTGAGCAATCACAGCTTATTCCAGGAAAAAGACAAAAAAAATGCAGTTTAATATTAAAATATTACCTGAGGTAATTTATGAAATCAATATGTAACAACAACAAAAACCATATAATTATCTGATGAGCTACTTCAAAGATATTTGATAAAATTTAATTCCACGTGTTAGTGCTAGGCCTTCAAAAATTGTTAGTAAATTAAGAAAAGACTACTTCTTTGATTTTTGTTTGTATCTTAATGTAAGAGTTAAAAGGATGAACGGGATAGACATTCCCACTGAAGATGAAGAAGAGGTTAAAAGTGCCCTTTAGCGTTGTTGTAGAAGTTTGTGCCAATATGAAAAGATGAGGAAAAAAATAGCCGTACTATAAGAAAAGAGATACAGTGTTCACTATTAGAAGATGGCAAAGCTCATTTTCTTGGAATCCCCTCTACTCTCCCAAATGACATAAAACACGGTTTATCTAATTTTAAGAAGTACTTATTGAATTACTTCCTAAATACCTATCATCATTTTACACTTTGGCATACGGTACCAAAAAACAGCAAAAAGTATAACATATATGATAAATTTAATGAGAAAAAACACAGAACTTAAATGAAGCTACAACATATCTGTTTTAGTCAGCTGGGGCCGCTCTAACAGAAATACCACAGAGTGGATGGCTTTAACAAAGAAAGATTTATTCTTACACAGTCCGGTAGGTTGCAAGTCCATATTCAGGGTGTCCGCTCCAGGGAAAGACTTTCCCCTTGTCGGCTCTAGAGGAAAGTCTGGTATTGCATCAGTCTTTGTCCAGGGAGCGTCCTCATGCAAGAACCTCTGGTCTGAAGGACGCGCTCTGCTCCCGGTGCTGCTTGCTTGATGGTAGTGAGGTTCTCAAATTGTCCTTTGTTTCTTTTTCCTTTTATTCCTTGCAAGCTAAAAGCATTAAGGGTGGGGCAAGCCATACTCCAGGGAAACTTCCCCCACAGGAATTCACAGCCCCACCCTAATCCTTTAACATACAGGTTAGCAAAACCACACAATGGAGGACAGTCCCAAGATACTGGGAACCATATCCCAGCCACGTGGCTGCACACATTTTTGGGGGGACACAATTCCAACCATGACAGTATCTGTGAAGAATGTAAAATAATTTCAATATGTACCATCACCTAGCTGCATGAGAATGCTGAATATTGCAAAGACATGAATTCTCCCTTAATTCATTTGGGAATTTCAATGTACATTCTGAAATAATTTAATCAAAATTGTTAAATTGAGTAATAAAATGAACAATGAAAACATATATTTTCATTATTATAATAGATATTTCTCTCTACTGGAACAGAGTTTGAGATAAAGAGTAACATGTTTATCTTAACAATGAGGAAGGTATAGTTACTATCTCCGTTTCACATACGAGGAAACTGATGCAGAGTTGTTAATGACCTTGCCTAAAATGCCACAGCTAGAACACAGCTGTAGCAGGATCTTAACCCCTGCAGTATATCTTCAGAATCCATGATCTCACCACTGGGTGATACCTTGACATCACAGTGCAATACACAAGAATATAAGGCTACAAAAGTTAAATCCACAAAAGCCTTGATAGAGGAAACTATGCAACTTTAATGAGAGCAAAAGTACATCTAATTAAATCAAGATATAAGCCATGTTTCAAAGTCAGGAAGCAATAGTATAAAGATATCAGTTCATCCAAAATTGATCTATAGGTTTAATATGACGATCACTGAAATTCCAATAGGTTTGTCTGTGTAACAAGATGACTATAAAGTTGATATGGAAAGACAGAAGACTAAACATGGACAACATATTTTTGAAAATAAAGAACAAAATAAGAGGATTGTTCTAATAGGTATTATAAAACTGTAGTTAGTGTGATACTGACACAAGGCTAAACAAAAATTTAACTAGGCAGAAATAGGAATTTCATGAACTGGACTTTGCAGACAGTTTTTAAATACACTAAATATATACATATATGTATAAGAGGAGATGTGTAGCTAATGACCTATATGTGATAGAGTTGTTTCTAATAGCCTAAAACTGTAAACAACCAAAATTTCAGGAACCATGAAAAATTCCCACAATGCAGTATTATACAACAATGACTATAAATGAACTGTGGATACATGCAATAACATCAGTTAGTCAGTGCTATGTAGAAATGGTCAGAAATGACAGACTGCAGTCTCTCATTCCGTTTACATGAAGTTCAAAAAACACCAAAATTAAAGCCCATGGCTTAGGAACACACCATTAGGTAAGAAAAAGAAAATAGAAAAAGGAAGACACAAAAAACAAAAAACTCAAAATAATAATTACCTTTAGAGGCAGAGGGAAAGTTTCATGATCAGACAGATACACATAGCATTAGTGAGTGTTATTTCTATTTTTGGTAGGGATTACATGGATGTTTATGAGACAGTAATTTATTAAGCTATATGTTTATATTCTAAGCAATATTTATATTTCTAATATTTCACAAGAACTAAACATTGTAAAAATTTCTCTGAGGTATAAATGTGTACAACAAAAGCACAAATTTAGAATGAAAGAATACATACTTTAATAATTACACATAAAAGATTCTTGCAAGACTCAACAATAACTACTTCCATTTACCATACAATTATGTAATCATCTAATAAAGTTATGTTAATTGATCATTAATTATATCAGCGTATTTATATAAGCTAGCAGATAGACTAAACATGGAAAGCAAAGTCACTTGAGGGGGAAACATTATTTTTAGCCTAACCATAAAATTAACACTAGGTTTACAAAATGGTCAGAAGTATGCAGATTTATATTCACTAATGTAGAAAGTCATACGGACTTCATGGCAGTGGGTTACTGGAGAAAAATGTAAATCCCAAGTAGCATAGTAGATAAGAGTTATAGCTGGTTTTTTTTCTTCTTTATTTAACATGACTGAGTGAAAATGTACATTCTCGTATAAATTTACATGCCCACCTATATGCAGCTGCCACTGCTCTCCCTGTCCAGTGACAGCACACTGTTCCTCTCTGCTCGATACGTGTCTCATCCTCCCAACAGCCTCCTTCCCGCTCCTCTCCACCCACTGTCCTTCCTCCAGCCAGAGGTCAGCAGGATGATATCCTATAGATGTATGGAAACATAAAATGCAACCAATATATGGTCACTCTGCATTGCCAAGTCCAATCCATTCCTGTCCAAAGAGTGGACCTTTGTTATAATTTATGGGTAAGGGCAGCATCAGGGCCAGGGGCTGTGCTCTCAGGGGAACCCTGAAACCACTGGACCATCAATTGAGGTCTTTTAGTGGAGATCTCAGGATGCACCCCTTTTTATTCTTGTGTTGTCAGTGAGACTCAACCTAGTGAGCTCCATCGTGACGATCACTGGTGGTGGCTGGGCACCATCTGGTTCCTCCAGTCCCAAGTCGATGAAGGCAACCACTCTTGTGGATCTCCCTGTCTTCTAGGTTGTCTTTACCGCATGACATTTTGGTCCTCAGTGAGCATCCGTTCCTGCTGAGTTGGAACCATTTGCTGTGTCCTCGGATGGCAGCTTGGCAGCTTTTAAGACTCCAGACGCCACTCACCAATGTGGGGTGCAGAGAGCCCTCTTAGCAAAATGCTAGTTCTGCCAGTTGGTCTCGATTTTGCCTAAGAGCATGGTCCCCTGCCCCGCCCTAGCTACTCTATCCTTGCAATATTGGGTTAAGATGGAAGGAGTACTCAAGTTATGCTGAAGTCCACTTAATGTTGTTCTTGTTTCTAATGTGTGCTATCACCACTTTCTCCCAACCCGATTTCTAGCAACTATCTAAACTAAAACCTCCCCCCTCCCCCTCCTTCCCTCCCCTCCCTTGCAGCTGTCAGAGTCTGCAATACACAAGTCTATTTCTGAGATCTCATCGTAGAGGTCTCATACAGTATTTGTCCCTTTATTGCTGACTACTTTCACTCAACATAATGTGTTCCAGTTGAAACGAGGTTAGGAGATGTTTCCTGGAATCATCGCTATTCTTTATCATTGTGTAGTGCTCCATTGAGTATATGTACCATAGTTTACCTATCCATTCTTCTGTTGTTGGGCATCTAGATTGATTCCATCTTTTTGCTATCGTGGACTGTGCAGCGATAAACATTCTGGTGCATGGGTCCGTTGGTGTGAAAGGCCTTGATTCTGTAGGGTATATTCCAAGTAGTGGAATTACTGGGTCAAATGGTATATCGATATCCATTTTTTAAGGGAGCGCCAGATTGCTTTCCTAAGAGGCTGAACCATTTTACAAACCCTCCAACAGTGTAGGAGGGTTCCACTTTTTCCACAGCCTCTCCAGCATTTGTTGTTTTGTGTTTTCTGGATCATGGCCAATCTTGTTGGGGTGAGATGTTATCTCATTGTCATCTTGATTTGAATTTCTTTAATAACTAAAGATCGTGAACATGTCTGCATGTGTTTTTTTGTCTGCCTGGATCTCCTCTTTAGTGAAATGTCTGTCTATCTCCTTTGCCCATCGCTTAATTGGATAGTTTATCTTCTTCTTATTGATATTTTGTAGTATCTTATAGATTATGGAGATCAGGCGTCGGTCTGACATAGAGTTGCCAAATATTTTTTCCCATTCTGTGGGTGTTCTTTTAATTCTATTAATAAAGTCTTTGGATGAGCAAAAGTGTTTGATTCTTAATAGTTCCCATTTATCTATTTTCTCTTCTGTTGATTGTGGTTTGTTTGACAGATTTTGGAGTCTGTCCACATTGTGTATTAAAACTTCCATTGTTGTCCCTACCTTTTCGTGTATGAGCTTTATCGTTTTAGGTTTGATATTTAGGTCTTGTATCCAGTTGGAGTTGGTTTTTGTGTAAGGTTTAAGATATGGATCTTATGATTCAGTTTATTGCAGATGGATAACCAATTTTGCCAGCACCATTTGTTGAAGAGACTGTTTTTACCTCAGTTTAATGTCTTAGGGCCGTTGTCAAATATCAACTATTCATAGGCAGATGGTGTCATCTCTGGGGTCTCAATTCTGTTCCATTGATCCGGCTGTCTGTTCTTGTACCAGTACCAGGCTGTTTTGACCACTGTGGCAGTGTAGTATGTTCTAAGGTCGGGTAATGAGAGGCCTCCCAGTGTGTTCTTCTTCTTTGGTAGTACCTTACTTATCTGGGGCTTCTTCCCTTTCCAAACAAAATTGGTGATTTGTTTCTCCATCTCATTAAAAAATGATGCTGGAACTTGTATTGGGATTGCATTATATAAATAAATAGCTTTGGGTAAAATAGACATTTTCACAATGTTAAGTCTTCCTATCCATGAGCAGGGTAGGTTTTTCCATTTATCTAAGTCTCTCTTAGTTTCTTGTAGTAAGGGCTTGTAGTTCTCTTTGTAAAGGTCTGTTGTTTCTCTGGTTAGATTAATTCCTAGGTACCTTATCTTCTTAGGGGCTATCGTAAATGGTATTGATTTGATAATTTCCTCCTTAACAGTCTCATTGTTGGTATAAAGGAATCCTACTGATTTACTTATATTTATCTTGTATCCTGAGACTTTGCTGAACTCTTCTATCAGTTTGAGTAGCTTACTTATAGATTCCTTGGGGTTCTCTACATGTACAATCATATCATCTGCGAACAGGGAGATTTTAACTTCCTCTTTGCCGATGCAGATGCACTTTATTTCTTGGTCTTGTCTAATTGCTCTGGCTAGAACTTCTAGCACAATGTTGAATAGGAGAGGTGAGAGTGGGCATCCTTGTCTAGTTCCTGATCTCAAGGGAAAGTCTTTCAGTCTCTCTCCATTCAGGATGATGTGGGCAATTGGCTTTGTATAAATGGCCCTTATTGTGTTGAGGAATTTGCCGTCTATGCCCATTTTGCTAAGAGTTTTTAGCATGAATGGGTGTTGGACTTTATCAAATGCCTTTTCTGCATCAATGGACAAAATCAGGTGATCCTTGTCTTTTGTGTTATTTATGTGGTTAATCACATTGATTGTTTTTCTGATGTTGAACCAGCCTTGCATCCCTGGTATGAATCCCACTTGGTCATGATCGATTATTTTCTTGATATGCTGTTGTATTCTATTGGCCAGAATTTTGTTGAAGATTTTTGCATCTAGATTCATGAATGATATTGGTCTGTAGTTTTCTTTCTTTGTTGGTTCTTTCCCTGGCTTAAGTATCAGGGTTATGCTGTCTTCATAGAATGAGTTTGGGAGTACTCCATCTCTTTCTATAATGTGAAATAGTCTCAGTAGTATTGGAGATAACTCCTCTCTAAATGCTTAGTAGAATTCTGCATTGAAGCCATCTGGTTCCGGGCTTTTTTTGCTTGGCAGTATTTTGATGACCTTTTCAATCTTTTCCTTTGTGATGGGTTTATTAAGTTGTTCTGCTTCATGTTATGATAATTTAGGTAGGTGGTATGAGTCAAGGAATTGTTCCATTTCCCCTAGGTTTTCAAATTTGTTACAGTACAGTTTTTCGTAGTACTCTGTTATGGTATTTTTGATTTCTGTTGCATCTGTGGTGACAACTCCCCTCTCATTTCTAATTTGGGTTCTTTGTTTCCTTTCCTGTTTTTTTTTTTTAGTAAGTTTAGCCAGTGGCTTGTCAATTTTGTTGATCTTTTCAAAAAAACAGCTTTCAGTCTTTTCATTTTTTTCAATTGATTTTCTATTCTCTAATTCATTTAGCTCTGCTCTAATCTTTATGATCTCGTTTCTTCTGGTGCCTGAGGGGTTCCTCTGTTGTTCTCTTTCTGCTTGTTCAAGATGTAGAGTTAGTTCCTTGATTTGGTTTCTTTCTTCCTTCCAGATGTGTGAATTTATGGAGATAAACAGACCTCTGAGCACTGCTTTGGCTGTATCCCATAGGTTCTGGTAGGAAGTGTTTTCGTTCTCATTGGAAGCCATAAATTTCTTTAATTGATCCTTGATTTCCTCTATAACCGATGTTTTTTTTGAGCAAGATGTTGTTCAGTTTCCAAGAGTTCCACTTTCTGTCTATGTTTTCTCTGCTGTTGATTTCAACTTTAATGGCTTTATGATCTGAGAAGATGCTTTGCAGTAATTCAATGGTATGGATTTTGTTGAGCATTGCATTATGGCCTATCACATGGTTAATTCCATGTGCACTGGAGTAGAAGGTGTAGTTGTCTGATGATGGGTGGAAAGTTCTGTATATATCAATGAGGTTTAGTTGGTTAATTGTGACAATGAGGTCTTCTGTATCTTTACTGAGTTTTTTTCTAGATGATGTCTCTAGTAATGACAGTGGAGTGTTAAAATCTCCCACTATTATTGTGGAGTCATCTAACTCTCTTTTGAGCGTAGTCCCTGTTTCTTCAACGTATTTAGGTGCTCTGATGTTAGGTGCATAAATATTTAATATATTGAAGTCTTGCTTGTGTACTGAACCTTTCAACAATAAATAGTGTCCATCTTTGTGCACGATGGTGGATTTGACATTAAAATTGATTTTGTCTGAGATTAGAATTGCCACCCCTGCTCTTCTTTGTTCATTGTTAGCTTGATATATGTTCTTCCATCCTTTAATTTTCAGTTTGTTCCTATCTTTAGGTATCAAGTGAGTTTGTTGTAGACAACATATGGGTGAGTCATGTCTTTTGATCCAATATGACACTCGGTGTCTCTTTACTGGAGCATTCCGTCCATTCACATTCAACATAATTATTGATAGATATGTGTTCACTGCTGCCATTGTGATATGTTTATTTTTGTGTTGATGTTTTCTCTGTTGTTCTTATTAGTCTGTTCTGGGACATTCTTTTTTGTGAGTTGATTTTTCACCTTTTTCACAGCTGGTTTTGTAGTTGTTGAGACTCGTGAGTTACATTTCTTGAAATGGTATGATACATCTTTGTTGTGCTTTACAGCTGCCCCTATGATCCCCCTTAATAAACTATATGTAAACCCAATTTTAGTTACTACCAGTCTTGTCATCTTCCTCTCCATCTGGAAGGACTGTAACAAGTGTAGTACATCCCTCTTTTTATTATGATGCCACCATAGTTTCCATGATGATCACTGGATTGCTTCTTTCAATATCAAAGCTGTGATTGACTTTGGAGCCTTTCCTAAAAGAGTAGAGTATTGAGTAGTGTGTCGTTCTAAAATATAAAGTTAGTGGTTTCGTTCTTCTAAGCCAGAGCCAAGAACTTCTTTCAGTATTTCTTGAGATTTGGGTTTGATTTTTACAAAGTCTCTGAGTTTCTGTTTATCTGGGAATGTCTTAATTTCATTTTCGTATTTGAAAGATAGTTTTGCAGGATATATAATTCTAGGTTGGAAGTTCTTATCCTTCAAGGCTTTGAATGTATCATGCCACTGTCTCTTTGCCAGCATGGTTTCTGCTGAGAAATCTGACGAGATCCTACAGGGTTTCCCTCTGAATGTTAGCTTTGCTTTGAGTCTTGCTGGCTTTAAGAGTAGCTGCTTATGTTTCATTTTGTTAAGCTTGAGTATAATATGTCTTGGAGTCTTTCTTTTGAGATCTATATTGGGTAGCATATGATATGCATCTGAGAAGTCTGTATTCTCTTCCTTCATCATTTCTGGGAAGTTTTCTGTCAGCAGCTCAGCAACAATACTCTCTGTGTTCTCAGATGCCTCACCCTGTTCAGGGACTCGAGTTAATCGAAGATTGTTCCTCTTGATAGAGTCCCACATGCTTCTTAGTGTTTCTTCATTTTTCTTGTTTCTTTTTTCTGATTTCCACTCATAGACGCTGGCCTCATTAGCTCTGTCTTCCAAGTCAGAAATTCTTTTTTCCATTTGTTCCATTCTGTTTTCTTCGCTTTGCATGGAAGTTTCTAAGTCTTTGATTTTGTTCTTGATCTGTTGGATTTCGGAGTACTGGTGTTCCATCAGATTGAACAGCTTGCTTAATTTTTCATTTTGTTCTGCTGCATTTTGTATAAGGTCTAGAAGGACTCTGTATATAATCATTTTGTATTCACTTCCTGATGCTTTCATAAAAGTTTCTTCATCTGGAAAACTCCTTGGTTGCTTTGTTTGGGAACCTTCTGAAGCCATGGGTTATTTCTTGTATGCCACAATTGTCTGTTGCTTTTTGGGTCCCATGTGAGTATGTAGAGGCTGGAAGAGGTACTGTGAGGATGGATTGCAAATGTTTCTCTAGGCTGTCTTCAAATGTAAAGCAAAAGGTATCTGACCTCTTCACAAGTCGGTTAGGTTTTCAGGTATAGAGGTCCCTCTTGTCAACTGACAAAGTAAGCGCCACTGTATCCAACCCCAGATGATAACAAACTAGTTCAGAATACAGCAATGCTACTGCCCTGTTGGCTTCTGCTGACAGGGCCTAGCCTTAGCCAACACTGCGTCGAGTACTGGTTTTGTGATAGAAAAGCGCTCTCCTGTGGGCAGGCTCTGGCTCCCAATCTAAGAATTAGGTCCAGCGGCAGCCAGCGTATCCAAGATGGTGTCGTCCACACAAGTAGCCAACAGAGGGGCTAAAGGTGCCGAGAGGTAGTGATTCCTCTGCTTCTGTTGCTGGGCATGCAACATAGGTGGCACTGGGAAAATTACTGCTTTTCTGTCGGAGAAGCGCTGTCCTGTTTTCATATGCTGGCTCCCAGGCTAAGAATTAGGTCCCACTAAAATCTCGGTACCAACATGGCGTCCCGCACACTGACTGTGGAATTCCGTTCAAACCCCGCTGAGGCAGATATAAAACCAAAGGCTCAAAGTGGCTAGATTAACAGAGTCTTAAGCCTAGCTCTCAGAATATGGGAATTTCGCCTGCCTATCCCCTCAGAAGCGCATCTGAGTCTAGCTGCTGGGCAAGACCCAGTTCCGCCCGTGGCCAAGACAGAGAAAAAAAAGTCAAAATGGTGCGTTTACTTTCCGTCCGTGAGAGCCAGGGCTAGCCAGAGATGGGGAGTTAGCGAAAGAGAGGACGTTTTCCACTCAGTGGTATGAAGTCCGAATTCACAGCCTGGTGCTGTGTCTGATTAGGTGATCAGAAGGCTCCGTTTGATTATCAGTTCAGGTCTTGGTTTCCTGAGGGATACAATGAGATGTGTGCTTAGTCCGCCATCTTGACTCCGCCCCCAGAAGTTACAGCTGTTAATCAAGAAGTCAGCATTTCAAATCTTCCAGGACCCCTAGGAGCCTCTATGGATTTACTGTGAACTGGAATCAACTCAAAGCCCACAGATTTGGGTTTTCCTTAACATAGAAAAATTACCAAAAAACCTAAGTCTTAAAACTTATGTATTATCAGACTTATCAGCAACAAACTGTCAAATTTAATTTTTGTTAGCCCAGATTTCTTTGAGTTACATAAACGTCAGTAATATATTATGTGTTAAGTATTTGTGAAGCAGTTAATGCTCAAGAAATGTTAAAGCAATGAATATGTGAATTAATGATGCTATGTGCAATATAATCGAAAAGCATTAGACTTAGAATTCCTAGGAACAGCATCTGGTTTTTGTCTTTTTCTTAGATTCTCTGAGTCTTATTTATTTATAAAGTGAATATGACAGCATATATTCTTTATCTAGTGGAAACCTTAGTAGTGCGTTGGTTAAGTGCTAGGAGTGGTAACCCAAAGGTTGGCAGTTCAAATCCACCAGGTGCTCCTTGGAAACTCTATGCAACCATTCTACGGTCGCAAAAAGTGCTCCTTGGAAACTCTATGTAACCGTTCTAAGGGTCGCAAAAAGTCAGAAACGACTTGATGGCATTGGGTTTATATCTAATGAATTAACACTTGTGAGGTTCAAATTTGACTTGTTATTATAAAGCGCTAAGCATTATGTAAAGATTCTTGCTGACATACTACTAGTGGCTGTCTTAGTCATCTAGTGCTGCTATCACAGAAATACCACAAGTAGGTGGCTTTAACAAAGACAAGTTTAGTTCCTCATAGGAAAGTAAGCTGAAAGTCCAAACTAGGGTCATCAGCTCCATTAAGGCTTTCTCTCTCCGTCAGCTTTCTCATCCTTCTTTCCCCGGATTAGGAGCTTCTCTGTGCAGATGCCCTGGGTCCGAAAATATGTTATGTTTCCAGCACTGTTTTCTTGGTGGCATGACATCCTTCTGTTCTTCTGCTCACTTCTTTCTTTCACATTTCAAGAGATTGCTTCAAGACACAACACAACCTTGCAGACTGAGGCCTGACTCCTTAATAATAACTGCCACCCATCCTTCCTCATTAACATCATGGAGGCAGGGTTTATAGGAGTTAGGAAAATCACACAATCATGGCTCAGCCAAACTGAAACACACATTTCTGGGGGAGACGCAGTTCAGTCTATGACAATGTCCATAAAACTTTTAGGTCACGAAACTGAAATTCTATATAATGTAAACCTTAAGATGAAATTGAATCATAAGGGAATATGAATTCTTCATATGTTGACTTTTAGTTATATTTTTTTCACTCTTGGAATGTTCACACAAATAGGAGTAAAGAAACTAAGTCTCGCCAGCAGAGCACTTGCACTTTTGCCTACAGATAATAAAATACAATTTGGCTTAGATAGATGTTGCTCAGTAAGTGAGAGCTACAGTGTTAAAATTTTGATAGTAATATTCAATGGACTAACATTTTATATTACCATTTCTACAATATAAAAAAATATGATGCTTTCTTAATACATAAAGTAAGTTGGCTACACTTACTACTTTGGTTGATTGCAAGAAATATTCCAAAGAAAATCATCAGTTCTCTAAGGTGAATCCAAATGCTTAGTTAAAACTGGATAAAAGTTATAATGATAGTTGCACATTTTTTATAGAAGAAAATAAAGTGTAACAGCCATTTAAAATAAGCTTATGTAAAGATATTGATGGCATGTTAAACGGGCAAATTTCAGAAGATTGTGTAGGTGAGTGAGTTTCTGTGTGTACATCTCTCTCAGGATACTGACAGCAATAGCCTGACCCTACCTAGGCCTTACTAGGTTGCTTTCATCAGAATGAGAAAAATTTCAGTACACCAAAAGACAGCTGTTGCTTTATTTTCTATTTCATACAGTGCTAAGCAGTATGCAAATATCTCACATTATTATCATCTTACAACTCCCCAGAGTCCAGTGTAGCACCCAGGAGATACGATGTTTCTTATCTGATGGCAGTGAAGACATGAAGAAGTCTATTTGTCCAGAAAATGGATCAAGGCCATTTTCAGTGACTCTAGAAAAGTACTTGTACACCTCTTGTGATATTCTGTTGTAAATCTCTTACATTATTTAAGTCAGGTTCACTGATGGTATACAAGTGCTTCTTGCCAAGCACTGAAGCCCCAGCCCCTCTCTGTATTATATTTTGTGCTACCCATAGAAGTCTCACCACTATGACTTTCCTCTCTTCTCTTCTTGTAACAAGTGAATTTTATCTTCTATGAAGGAACCCAGAAATACCTAAAACACGTTACCTAAATAAAATGCTAACAACTTATAAGCTGCAGTTGTACCCTTTGGAAAGGAGGAAAAAAAAATCAACACAAGATACTGACAAAGATTCTCAGAAGTCGTATCAACATAGTACAAAGCCACCAGGCCAAATGTGATATGGATCTGACTCAGGTGATCTAATCTATTTGCTTTTAAGTAATTATTTACAAAATATTTTTCATAAATTTTGGATTTGTTTTCTATCAGAAATTCTTCCACTGATACTAAATTACTTCAACTGATGTCCTCACCCCAGTCTTAGGATCTTTTTACTGAGTCCCTGCACAACGCTCCTGCCATTAGCCATGACTCATAAACATAGCTAAATCAATACCTAAAGCCATATCTGCTTCTAGGAAAAGCGAATGGGTAAACATCAGACTTCAAGATTTTCCCTCTTTGAAAGACTATAAAGCTAGAATTCTAGCAGTTACTAGCAGATTTTTTTTTCCTTTTCCTAGTGTTAAAGATTGAATCATGTCTTTGAAAAATATGAGTTGGAATCCTAACCCTTGCATTCAAGGATGAAATCTGTAAAATTGATTTAGGTGCAGTGTCTAACCTCCTACAACCCCACCAAGTGGAAGGGTAACCAAGGTCAGCAGCCCAGGCTGATTCCAATGAGGCAGAGGTCAAAAATGCCTCATCTCTCCCCCCTCTTTAGAAATTCTGACACCAGCTGTCCCTCTCACAGCACTCTGTTGGATTCAATAATTCATTGCATTGTCCACACAGAACTCACAGACCATACCCACAATTACGGGATTTATTAGGGAAGTAACAGTTACAATTCAGGCACAAGGACACTGAGTATACAGTTTTTCCATCAAGACAACCTCTTCCTAGCTGTGCTTGTAGATGCAGGACTCCCTGGCCCTCAGTCTTTGGCTAAAGGTACCCAGCTTTCTCTCTCCCTGGCCAGAAAGCTCAATGTGCTATCTCCTGCTGTTAGGTTTCTCCCTCCTAAGTGGTAATGTGGGTGGGCTCTCCCTCTGTGCTCTGGAATTGGTGCTCTTTTAAGGCAAAACTGACCAACCCACTTAGATTACTGTGTCACACAGTCCCACACAGTCATGTGTATAGAAGTTACCAAGACCATGGGTAGAAGAACCGCACGGAAGTAATTAATCAGTAATCAATTGCACTGCACAATTCTGCTTGCAAATAGGATTCATCAAGTTAGTAAGGCTTTATCAGTGTAGAGTGTGTCTTAATCTAATCATTTCGAGTTAAAAGAAGTAGCACAGACACAGAAATATGGAAGTATGAAAGGAGAGAAGGCGGATTGCCAAGGATCCCGAGAATGTTGGGGCTGTGGGAGCTGAAAGACTTAAAGCTGTTCCCCCAGAGATAGTCTTCTCTTAGGGCCAGTGCCCTGAATTTAGGCTTTCAGTCTCTTGAACTGTAAGAAAATAAATTCTGTTCTTTAAAGTCATTCACGTGGTATTTGTTAGAGCAGCACTAGGTTACAAAGACGCTTAGTCTTTGACTTCAGAAAACTTCCAGTTGGGAGTCTTACTCTGCCCTATAGGGTTATTATGAGTCAGAATTGACTTGATGGTAGTGGGTGTTTTTTTTCCCCCTCTGTGAACTGCAGGTGGGTGTTCTAAATATGGGCCACATGTTATACAATTTACTTTTGTTCATACCAAGCCAAACCCACTGCCATCAAGTTGATTCCAACTTGCGTCAGCCCTGTAAGTCAGAGTAGAACTGCCCTACACAGTTTCCAAGGAGCAACTGGTGGATTTGAATTCCAGAACTTTTGGTTAGCAGACGTAGCACTTAACTACTACACCACCAGGGTTTCCTTGTGTTCTTAAGGCCACCTTAAACTTACCTCACCAATGATACTTTCACTTCATGATATAGTAATACTGGTCATATATGACTTTATGTTTTAGAGAATCATGATATACAGTACCACATTGGCTGCTAAATTTGGGTGTGACAACAGGATTTCTCATTAAGAATGATCTGATTGTACATCTGCTTTTACAGAGCATGAAGCACATAAAAATGAGACCTACCAACCAAAAAGATCTTTGGTAAAAGTCACAAAGAAAATTGGAAATAGGTAATGATAACTGTTTTAAAACATAATGAATTAATGTCCCTGAAAAAATGATTGCACTATTTTTTTTACTTAATAACTTGCTTCTCTAAGAAATGCTGTCACCAACTATACACTTGTTAGGTGGCACTGAGTCAACTCGGAATCATGGAGACCCTGTGTACAACAGAATGAAACATTGCCTCGTTCGGCACCATGTTTATAGTTGTTCTGCTTGATCCCACTGTTGCAGCTACTGTGTCAATCCATCTCATTGAGGGTCTTCCAGCTTTTCACTGGCCTTCTACTTTACCAAGTATGATGTCCTTCTCCAGAGACTTATCCTGCCTGATAACACGTCCGAAGTATGTGAGATGACGTCTTGCCATTCTCACTTCTAATTAGCATTCTGGCTATATTTCTTTCAAGACGTATTTGTTCGTTCTTTTGGCAGTCTGCAGTGTGGTCAATATTCTTCCTCAGCACCATGATTCAAAGTTGTCAACTGTTCTTCATTCTTTCTTATTCCTTAATGTTCTTTTTCATGATGAATGCAATGCCATTCCTGAATTTATCACTGCTGGCATAGCAAACCATATAACCCTCTGATTGAAAATAGCTAATCTCTGGGAGGAAACTCCTTCAGTCCTGGTTGTTTGAACTTGCCACCCACTCACCCCCCAACCCTACCCCGTCTGACTAGCCAACTCCATGAGTGCCATTTGCCTATAGCTGGTATTGCTTTCTCTTCATATGGTTTCCTCTATGTCTCCCACCACCTCATCCTCTTTTCTCTAACACCTGGCTCTGTTTGCCATCTCTGTCTTTCTTTGAAAGGCATCACTTAGTTAAGGAGCCTCCCCTGGCCTGGTGGAATTCTTGGGGTTTTATTTTGTCTTGCTTTAGTTTGTTTTGCTTTGTCTGTTTATTTTTTTCTCTTGTAGCTTGGGACTCCCTGCTAATGAAGCTGTACAGCATGGCTTAGGAACCAAGTCTCCGGTCAGCTCACTCTTGTCAATGGGATTCCTGAGGACGTGTTCTCTTTCTTTTTTTTTTTCTTTTTATGCTTCCTGTCTTTTTTCATTTACCAGTTCTCACCTCTCTGTACTTCTTTTCATGTCTCCTAAACACAAGACACTGTGTGACATCTGTAGTCTCCTTCAGGCTAGACTATTAGGTACAGCCCAATAAACACTTCCCTAGTCCGCACAACAGCACTGGTAGAATTTCTGGAGACCTTCCCTTTTGTTTTTTCCCCCAGATTTGTAGCTAGTTTTCTTTATCTTCATCTTCTTTTTTTTTTTTTCCCTTCATTTCTTGGTTCCTCATGTTTCCACTACAATGACAAGCTCCCCTAACAACTCTTTTTATTTTTGTTTTTGGCTCATATTTCTCGTCTCTCCCATGGCCATTTTAGCTCCCTGCTCTTTGCCACCTGCCTGTACTATGTGCTTAATGTCAACCGCAGGTCATCATAGGCACAGTCAACTGGAACGTACCTGTCTGGCACTTACCCTCCTTGCCCTGCTGCACAATAACTGAGCAACTGGCCTTACCCAAGGAGGTAAAAAGTACTGTGACCATACCAAAGAATACAGAGTCTGGATGAAACAGAAAGAAAATCTGCAGTCAGTAAACAACTATTGAATGTCTAAAGACAAGAGACAATGACAAAATTTATTAAACAACAGGAGAGGATGTTTCCAGCAGGTGTCAGAAATAAAACACCAGATGACTTTCCAGCATAATAGAAGACACCAGAACTACCTGACAAGGAATTCAAATCTCTCATATTCAGAACTATTCAAGAGTTGAAGCAAACAGCAGAGAAAAATTAGGGAAAACTAGGCAAATTCATGAAAAAAGGAGAAAAATTCATGGAATAATTCAGGAAAATATTACAGGAATACAATGCCAAAATAAATCCACAACTAGAAATCAAACAAAGACAATTAGGAAGCCAAACTATAAACAAGATTTCAGAAATGAGTAGTGTCATAAAAGTGCTTAAGAAGCAGGTCTGAAATGATGGGAGACAGGATCAGTGAAGTTGAAGACAAACAGTTGACTACAACTCTGTTTGAAGGAAAAAAATAAGATGAAGAAGGATGAAGAAACCCTGAGAATTATATGTGATACAATCAAAACCAAAAACATGAACGTGATCAGAGTTCTAGAATGGGATGGGGGTGCAAAATGGAAAACACAGAGATCACTGAAAAATTGCTGACAGAAAACTTCCTTCATATCATGAAAGATGAGCTGACCATCCAAGAAGCTCAGTGAACCCCATATACAGTAGATCCTAAAAAGAATTCACCAAGGTATATCGTAATTATACTTGATAAAACCAAAGACAAAAAATTCTGAGGGCAGCTGAAGAAAACAAAGAAAGCACATACATAGGAGAAACAGTAACACTAAGTTGTAATTATTCAGCAGAAACAATTCAGGCAAGAAGACAACCAGAAAATATATATAAAACCTAGAAAGAAAAAATTTGCCAACCAAAAGTGATATATCCTGCAAAACTCATTCAAATATAATGATGAACTTAGGACACTCCTAGATAAACAAATTAAGAGAATGTCCAAAAGTCAAAGCAGACTTTCAAGAATTTTTAAAAGGAGTTATTTGAGAACAAACAACATCAGACCACAGCTTAAATGTAGGATGCAAAATTGTACCAGTCAGATGCCAGCTTAGGAAATTATCTGTCAAATACTATCCCAAACCAAAACAATTATAACAGGGAACCAAAGAAGTTAACCTATCAGAACAATACAAGAGGAAATAAATGGTATAGGTACAGAAATTTCAAATGGAGTGTAAGGCAAGGCAATGCAAAAATACCACTAGTTATTTCTGATTCATAGGCAAGCCAATAGCAAGTAACAAAAGACTGGTTCAAATCTAAGAAGATAAGGGTAATTGGGTAATTTCAAGGTAAACACAAGCGAAGGTAACAAACCTACTCATCAACATGAAGAAGAAACACACAAAGTCTGAACAACAGAAAACAAAACAAAAAAAGAGAAGGAAAAGAAATGGAAAATAAATCCACAAATTAAAGAAATTCAATACAGACAAGTAAAAGGAACAAAGAAAATGTCAGCAGACATGCACACACATGCACAAGCGCTACAAAATGATAGCAGTAAACTCATACTTATCAAGAATTACACTGAATGTGAATGACCTAAATGTGCTCATAAACAAATGAATAGAACAGAATGAATTATGAAAAAAGGATTCATCAATATGCCGTTTACAAGAGACACACCTTAAAAACAAGGATGTAAATTTCTTAAAAATCAAAGGATGAGAAAAAAATACCAAGCAAATAGGTACCAAAAAACAGGAGAAGTGGCAATACTAATTTCAGATTAAAAGAAAAACAAAATCCACCACAAAAAGAAAAAAACAAAGCACTATGTAGTGATTAAAGGCACAATCCATCATGAAGACTTAACCACAATAAACGCCTGTGCACTCATGATTAAAACACCACTGCCATCGAGTCGAATCTGATTCATAGTAACCCTAGAGGTCTGAGTAGAACTGTCCCATAGAGTTTCCAAGGAACACCTGGTAGATTTAACCGTTAACCTTTTGATTAGCAGACATAGCACTTAACTACCCATGACAGGGCTCCAAAATACATAAACCAAACTATAACAACATTGAAAACAGAAATTGACAGTTACACAGTTATAACACACCACTCTTGGCAAAAGATGAAACACCCAGGAACTCAATACAGATGCAGAAGAACTAAAGGACACGATAAACCAACCACCCAACAACTGCATAGCAAACAGTCTTTCCCAAAACATGTTCTCCAGAATAGACCACATCTTAGGCCACATAGCAACCCTCAACAAAATCCAAAACATTGAGATAATACAAAGCATCTTTCCTGACTAGCACACCATCAAACAAGAAATTAGCAACAAGGAGAGCAAGAAAAATTAACCAATTACATGGAAACTCAATAACACGCTGCTTAAAAACCACTGAGCAATAGAGGAGATCAAGGATAGAATCAGATGAGAATGAAAACACATCATACCAACCTTTGAGACGCAGTAAAAGCAGTCCTCATATGTCAATTTATAGCAATACATGTACACATCAAAAAAGAAGAGACAAAATCAAAACACTAACTATACATCTCACACTATTAGAAATAGAACAGCAAAAGAAGCCTACGGCCACAAGAAGAAGTGAAATAATTAAGAGCAGAAATAAATGAAATACAAAATAGAAAAACAGTATAAAGGATTAACACAACAAAAAGTTGGTTCTCTGGGAAGATCAGCAAAACTTACAAGTCGCTGACCAAATTGACAAAAGAAACAGGTGAGGACTCGGATGACCCAACTAAGAAATGACTTGGAGTAAACTACAACAGACCTGAGTGAAATTAAAAAGACCATAACAGAGTATTAAAGAAAACTGTATTCTAACAAATTTGAAAACCTAGTGAGAATGAACAGATTTCTAGAATCACACTACCTACTCAAACTAAAACAAAATGATACTGAAAATCTGAAAGATTCATAACAGGAGACTAAAAGTTAATTTTAAAAAATTCCAAGGAAAAAAAGTGCCCTAGGCCAGATAGCTTCACTGTAGAACTTTACTGAACATTCACAGAAGACCTTACATCAGTACTGCTAAAACTATTCCAGAACATAGAAAAGGAAGATACTTTCAAATTCATTCTATGAAGACAGCATAACTGATACCAACATCAGGCAAAAAAAGTAAACTACAGAACAGTATCTCTCAAGAACACAGATGCAAAACTTCTCAACAAAATCTGCCAACAGAATTCAGCATGATATAAAAAAATAATAATACATCACAACCAAATAGGATTCACACCCAAGTCTGCCAGGATGATTCAGCATTAGAGAATCAATGTAATGCATGTAGTGCAAAGTAAGGAAAGAATCACATGTTCATCACAGCTGACAAGAAAAAGACATTTAACAAAGTCCAACACCCATTCCTCATAAAAACTCGGTAGATATAGAAGAGAAGTTTGTCAGTATAATAAAGGGCATCTACACAAAACAAATGGCCAGTGTTCTTAATTGGGAGAGGCTGAAAACATTCTGCTTGAGAACAGGAACAAGACAAGGATATCCTTTATCACCACTCATATTTAACATTGTGCTAGAAGTCCTAGGTAAAACAATAAGGTAAGAAAAATAAAGGACATCCAGATTCATAATGAAGAAGTTAAACTGTCTGTATCTATAGGTGTTATACTGTACAACTAACAAAAATATTCAGCCAAGCAGCAGATACAAGACAAACATAAAAATCTGTTGGATTCCTGTACACCAACAAAAAGAATGATGCAAATGAAATCAGAATAAAAACAATTTCATGTATAATAGCTCTTAGAAAATACTTAAGAACAAATCTGACAAGGGACGAAAAAGACCTGCACAAGGCAAACTATAAAACACGACTGCAAGAAACCGTAACAGGTCTGTGTAAATGGAGAAACATACCATGATCATGAACAGGTAAACTCAACATTGTGGAAAGTATAATTCGAACCAAAGTGATTTACGAATGCAATGCAATCTTGATCCAAATACCAATAGCATGTTTTAAAGAGGTGGGAAACCTATTTGGAAAGGGACAAAGCGCTGGATAAGTAAACCACTGCTGAAGAAGAATGAAGTAGGAGGACTCACACTACCTGACCTCAGAACCTATTATACAGCTATGATAGTCAAAACAGCGTGGTTCTGGTACAGTGACATATACAATGATCAACAGAACGGAATTGAGAACCCAGAAGTAAATTCATCTACCTGTGGTCACGTGATCTTCGACAAGGTCCCAAAGTCCATCAAATGGGGAAAAGACAGTCTTTAACAAATGGTTAAATGGTTAACAAATGGTTAACAGGCTTTTAATACCCCAGATGCTACTCACCAAAGTAGAATGTAGAACAGTTTCTTCATAAACTTTTTTGCCACTTGAGCTAGATGTTCTCAGAGATCATGGTCCCCGGAGCCCTTCAGCCCAGTTGTTTGGCTCCCTCAAGGAATTCTGATGTGTATACGGAGTTTCCATGACCTTGCCTTGTACAAATCGTGCTAACTTTCTCAGTATTGAATACGTCTTACTTTTCATCAGAGTTAACGCTTATCTCTTCTCTGTTTAATGTTTTTTAAGCCTCATACCCCATACCCCATACCTCACACCACATACAAAAATATTCAAAATGAATGAAAGTCCTAAACAAAAAGCCAAAAACTGTAAAGTTCATAGAAGAACGAAAGGATCAATGTTAGAACTCATTATACGTGGCACTAAAAGGATACAAACAATAACCAAAAACACACAACACACAAAATAAGCTAGATAACTGGGATCTTCTAAAAATTAAACATGTATGCTCATCAAAAGACTTCACCAAAAAGTAAATAAGAGAACCTATAGAAGGGGGAAAAATGCCTATTGTAAATCAGACAAAGGCATAATCTCTAAAATCTACAGGAAAATCCAGCACCTCTGCAACAAAACAATCCACTTCAAAAAAGGACAAACAAAATTAACACACACTTCACCAAACAAGACATTCAAGTGGTGAACAGACATATGAGGAAATGCTCACTAGCTGTTAGAGGAATGCAAAATCACAGTGATAAACAATTTCACCCCAGCATGACTGGTGCAAATCACCAAATCATGAAATAACAAATATTGGAGTGGCAGAGGGGGATAGGAACTCTTAAATACTGCTGGTGGAAATGCAAAATGCTACAACCACTTTGGAAAACAATATGATGCTTCCTTAGAAAGGAATAAAAGAGAAATACTGTATGATCAAGTAATCTTGCTCCTAGGAATATACCATAGAGAAATAAAGGTCATCACAATGAATAAACATTTACTCCCATGTTCGCTGCAGCACTGCTGACAGTAGCAAGAAGGTGGAAATAACCTAGATGTCCATCAGCAGATGAAGGGATAAACTGTGGTACATGCACACAACAGAGTATTATTTAACAATAAATAAAAATGATGAATTGTGAAGCATCTCATATCATGGAGGAAACTAGAGACCCATACTGTAAAAACTCATAAAAAGGGTTTACACACACACAAAAAAAAATATTTGATGGCTACCAGGGAGAATGATGGGGTGGATTAAAAAAACATTAAACAGAGAAGAGACAAATGTTAACTCTGATGAAAAGTAAGACGTATTCAATACTGAGAAAGTTAGCACGATTTGTATAAGGCAAGGTCATGGAAACTCCGTATACACATCAAAATTCCTTGAGGGAGCCAAACAACTGGGCTGAAGGGCTCCGGGGACCATGATCTCTGAGAACATCTAGCTCAAGTGGCAAAAAAGTTTATGAAGAAACTGTTCTACGTTCTACTTTGGTGAGTAGCATCTGGGGTATTAAAAGCCTGTTAGCAGCCATCTGGGGTGCTCCACACGTCCCCTCCCTGTGGAAGAAAGAAAAATGAAGACAACTGAAGAAACAAGGGAAGGATTAGTCCAAAGGATAAGTGCACTGCATATGCAGTGTACTCTAGTAGAATGAATCAAGTACAGCTGGGTGTAGATTGTGCTAGGCAACCACCACTGATGGCTCTGATGAGGATCGCAACAGAAGGTCCAAGACAGGGCTGGAAAAAAATGTAGGACAAAATTCAAACTCAAAAGGAGGACCAGACTTGCTGGACTTCCAGAGACTGGAAAAACCCTGGGAACATCGCCCCTAGACACTCATTTAGCTCTGTAATGAAGTTACTCCTGAGGGTCACCCTCCAGCCAAAGGTTGGACAGGCCCATAAAACAAAATTAGAGTGTCTTTGATTTTTAGTTTGTGATAAATTAGTTGATCATAATTTTCAAGGATCTATATCCTACAATTGTTGTTAGCATCTTTTTATGTATTTTTGTTTGTTTCTTTTAGGAGTTCTGTGAGTTACTCCATCATTAGATGTTTACAGGAGGTTCATGCTAAAGAAAAGATGGGACTGTGTTCCTAGTTAGCTGAAATTCTTTCTACATACCCCAATTTTTTTTCTTGTGTGTTTCTTATCCTTTTTTTATGCTGTCCACTGCCCTTGCCCCTTTTCATGGATGTGTACAGTTTTGTTTATTAATACTTATCTTGATAAGGGGCATCTATGCAAAGCCAACTACCTACATCATCCTGAGTGGAGACTGAAAAATTTTGTCTTGAGAACGGAAGCTAGAGATGACTACTCTCACCACTTCTATTCAACATTGTACTAGAAGTTCTAACCAGAGCAATTAGACAACACAAAGAAATAAAGGGCATCCTCATCAGCAAAGAAGTAAAAATCTCCCTAATTGCAGATGATATGATTGTATATGCAGAGAGTCCTAAAGAATCTATAAGTAAACTACTCGAACTAATAATTTAGCAAAGTAAGAGAAACGTAAGTAAATCAGTAGGATTCCTTTGTACCAACAAGGAGATCATCAAAGAGCAAATCACCAAATTAATACCATTTACTGTAGCCCCCAAGAAGATACCTAGGAGTAAATCCAACTAGAGAAATAAGACACCTATACACGGAAGTTTATATTACTGTTTTTTTCTTTTCTTTATCATGAGCAGCCATGGCATCCTTCCTTTCTCAATTGCTTTCCCTCTTCTTAGCAGTATCTGCCCTATTTTTAACTGCCTTTCAACTCAGTTATGTGGTTTAAATTTTTTGTAGTATGCTATGTTCCTGTCTACTCAGTATGTTTGGATTATTTCTAGAACAAGAAAGAAAAAGTGCTAGCTTATGTATCTTCAAACTAGGAGTCTAACTTGTGTTTTATTTTCATCCCATCTTCAAGTTATATAGCCAAAGAGAAAAAAAATCATTGTAAACTGTGTATGGAACATTAAATGAATAACTGATTTTCTCTTATTTTTCTATATATTTTTCATTAGATTCTGGAGAGGTGACATTATTTTGCCATTTTGACTTATAAGGGCTTCCACTAAACATCTTTTTGTGTTTCTGAATAAGTAGTATGTACAGTTGCACCACAATTCCCAAATTATAAAAACGTGCATAGTGAAAAGTAAGCTTCCTTTTGCTCTTTTTAAATATCTCCTGCCATGATAAACATTCTAACCATTTTCCTTTGGTTTGTTTGAGAGAGGGACATGTGTTTGATATGTGTAGATTTAAATACTTTCCTATGTTTATGAAAATGCTGATATGATATACAGTGTTTTTATACATCTGTTTAATGTACGTTGGAAGTACTTTATAAGAACATATACATCTAATGTGTTCTTTCTATTGTCTGCATTGTATGTCACTATAAAATTGTAGCCCCAATGTTTACAAATTTTTCTGGGGGTAGGAATTAATTTTGTTTCTCATATTTTCCTATTATAAACACTTCTGAAATAAATGTCCTTGTATGTGGGCCATTGCGCTTACATTTGAGTTTATCCTTAAGTCAGTAAGTGTGTAGCTGCATAGCAGGTTCTTTTCTAGATATCTTGTTTCCTCAAGTGCCACCTTTCAGAGTGACTTCCCTCTCATGAGGTCACCCAGTCTCATTACCACATCATCTATCTTTAAAAATTTTTTTTATCATGGAACTTTAAAACATATTTTAAAAATTAGAATATTACAATGAATCTCTCAGCAGTCATCACTCATCAGTTATTAATATTTTGTCAGTTTTCTTTCATTGCTCTCCCCTACTTACACTCTTTCTTAAAGTACTTTAAAAAAATTCTGGTATGCTATTTTCCCTGTGAACAATTCAGTTTCAAAAATGAGAATGTTACCACCATGCCATTAGTATCTTTAACACATTTAGAAATATTTCTTTGATCTCATTTAATACCCATCTCATATTTACCTTGGTGATTCAAACTAAAAATGTCATTTTACAGTTTATATGTTAGAATTAGGATTGAAATAAGTCTTCATAGTTCTCTTAATTTATAAATGTTCCTTCCCCCTCGTATTTAATGCTCTGTGTATGTGTGTGTGTGTGTGTGTGTTTTTACAGGCTAAAAGAAATCATGTATATGATGACATAGGTAATAATACATGGAATTCACATTCTGTATTTGTTTGGCCGTTTCTGCCTTATGGTGTCTTTTAGCATGTTGCTCTGACCTCAGTATTTCCTGTATACTTTCAGTAAGATATCTAGGTTCGATCAGTTCAGGTTTAATTTTCTTGGAAACAGTACTTTAGGAATATGTGATGTAATAATTACTGCACTAATTTCTTTCCTTCTTTAGTGAGTTTAAGGTATAGCATCATGTTCAGATATTTTCAGCTTGATCAGGCAATTGCATAGTTTGGCTTAGATTTCACTGAGTGATCATTTCTTAGATTGGTGAGAGATAATAATTACTGAATCAAAAGTTATATCAATGTGCATGGTTTTTGGATTTGCTAATATCTTGGATAAATATTTTAATTAAAATATTTAATTAAATTGGGAAGCAAATTTACTGTTCAAATCTACTTTAGATTTTGTTAAAGTTTTAAAAACTGGATGAAAAATTACCCATCATCTTTTAAATAATACTTCAGTAAGAACAATTTTGAATGTTTGGTTTCATGGATTGAACTGTGTCCCCCCCCAAAAAATGTGTGTAGCCGTGTGCCTGGGCCGTGATTCCTAATATTTTATCATTGTCCTCCATTTTGTGATTTTCCTGTTCTGTATGTTAAAGGATTAGGGTGGGACTGTAATTCCCTTCATAAGATCACCTCCCTTCTCCACTGTAAAGAGAGTTTCCCTGGAGTGTGGCTTGCACCACCCTTTATCCTTTCATCCTACAAGAGGTAAAAGGAAAGGGAAGCAGGCAGAGAGTTAGGAACCTCACACCATCAAGCAAACAGCACCACGAGAAGAGCACATCTTTCAGACTTGAGGTTCCTGTACCAAGATGCTCCCTGAACAAAGACTGATGCAACACAAGGACTTTCCTCCAGAGACAGCAAGGGGGAAAGCTTTTCCCTGGAGCGGACACCCTGATTTTGGACTTTAGCGTACTGGGCTGTGTAAGAATAAATTTTCTTTGCTAAAGCCTTCCACTGGTGGTATTTTTGTTAGAACAGCAATAGCTGACTAAAACAGTAGATTACTATTTAAAATAATTAAAAATATATCTACAGGGGAAAAGATCTTTTAGGAAACAGTAAGTTTCTGTTTATGGTGACAAAATTTGGCAGTGAGTATTGGTAAGAGTTGCACTACACAATTAATGTAATTGATGTCACTAAATTGTGCAAAGTGTTACATTGGCAAATGTGTTTAGATTTTTGCAACTGTGTATGTGTGCATACATAGAAAACTAAATAGTCTTTCCTATCAAATTTGTGTTTCAGTGTATAGGTATTACCTTGAAATGTTAAAGTGTCTAAATTTTTAGAACATATTTTTTAAAACCTTTGTATTTCCTCCTGATATAGGTTATTAAGTGTAATATGCTGTGACCTGAACACTCTTCTCCTATTAGAAGCCCGGTATCAGGTATCTGAAATGTTACTAAATGCTCAAGAAGAAAATATCATAGCGACCTCTCAGAACTGCAGGTAAAAAAACTGCGCTATTAAGACACAGTACTAAAAACAGTGTTTTTGTTTGTTTTCCCCACATGCTGTAAAAATCATCCTGGGAGTGGAGCCTGACCTCCTGTAACTTCACAAGGGGGAAGGAGAATAAAGATCAGCCCAAGGCTGGTTTCTGTCAGGTTGAGGTCAGGCGTGCCTCTTTTCTCTGCCATCTTCACCACCTCTTGACACCAGCCTCCCATGGTGCTCTACTTTTCTTCTGTGTTTGGTAATTCATTGCAGTGACCATACAGAACTCACAGACCATACTCATGATGATGGGATTTATTAGGAAAATAATAGGCTCAGGGACACTCAAGGATATCGTTCTGCCATCAGGAGAGCCTCCTCCCAACTGTGCTGGCTCGTGTGCTTTTCCTTGGCCCTGTGCCTCTGCCCAAAGGCCCAGCTTCCTCTCTCTCTAGGCTAGGAAGCCCGCTGCACTGTCTCCTGCTGCCTGCCACCACTTCTCGCCATCTTCAGGGTTGCAGTGTACTCTCTTCAGTCCTTTGCTTCCAGAACTTCTCAGTGCAGGGATCATGAGGCCCCTGCCTATTCTTCCTTGGTGATGGGGAGCCTTCCCTCTTCTGCCTCTGGGGTGGCTCATATCAAACCAAGTGGGACAAAACTGACCAGTCTTTTGAGTGGGCTACAAGTACTCTATCTGCGTAGTACTACCCAATTACCTGGGTGGGAGTTACAAGACCGTGGTGAGAAAAGCCACACAAAAGCAATTCATTGCATATGCTTTTTTATGGAATTGAATTTTGGTATGATTTTTAAAATGCTTTTCAAATACCTAAATTCAATAGATTTAAATAGAGTAAAAAGCAATTAAAGAATAAATGTTATGGAAAGTTAGACGATTTGGAAAAATGTTTATGGAATTCAGAGAAAGCTTTCTGTATTTGTTATTTTTGTTTTATCTAGATTTATTTTTAAGTTAAGCCTAAACTTTACTTATAGTGTCATGAAAATTGCATTGTTGAAATTCAGGTTATATGTATGAACTGACCTGTTGGCACAGATGGTTGAATCTCCTTGTAAAGACACTTTCTGCTTCCTTCTCTTAATTATGCTAGTTCATAATCATAAATTCTGTTTATTTGCCAAGTGATGTTATGGCATTATCTTGATAATTTTTCTTATTAGTAAATCACATCTGCCATTACCTAAGTTTGGCTGACATTTATTGAGTACTTACTCAATAGCTGGCAATAGCTGTAATTTAAAAAAAAAAAAAAAAAATGCCTCCATCATAGCCAGAGCTTGAAAACTTAAAAGATCAGGCATAGCAGTTTGTGGATACTGTAGGTTTGATGTAGAAGGAACTTTTAACCACTGCAACAAGTGTGGAGAATGTTCAATAAACCGGGTTTTGGTTTTGATTTTAAAGTATTGTGAGACTCTTGTCTAAAATTTGGTTGTTCAAGTCACTGCAGAGAAACTGTAAATGAATGTCTTAACCCTGTTTCCTCTTTAAATGCAGTAATGTGTCAGTAACATAGTATTTTATTAATTAATCACATAAGTTATAGCTCTATCAGTTGTTTGCTTTCTAGGAAAGAAAATTGTTAAGATGAAAGGCATATTTAACTTTTGTGTTTTCTAAGTGTTATGTTTTTGGTAATCTTTTTCAGACTTCTACAGATATTTTTCTGCCTTATTTTCACTTAGTCAGTTACTTGATTGTAAAAATAATATTCAGTTAACTGATAGCAAAATTGCTATGCTTGTATTTCAGAGACTTCATAATTGATGGTTTATCAGTAGAGAGAAACCATGTTCTTGTTAGGATAAACCTGATTGGTGGGCCATTAGAACGGATTTTGCCTCCAAGAGTTCTAGAGAAGGTGAGTGGGATGGAGATGATGGGAGCGTGTTTTCTTGACTTATTTTGCACAAGGGTAGTCAACACGTAGCTATGTTGACTCTCAGATGCCTGCATCAAAGAGTTGAACTTTTGCTACCTGAAAACTTGAGAATGCATTTGTGAGCACATTCAAACTAAGACAGTGTCTTCATATTCAGGTGTCATAACTACTACTTGTATAGTAGAGTATGGTATTGTTTTATTTAAAAAGTTATTTTTCTTGTGTGCCTTTGAGGTTTTTTGCTGTTTACTGTGTTTGTCTTTTATGATTTGTAACTTCTGTTAGATGACTGAGTTCTTTTTGTATTTCTTTGAAAACATGGTATACCTTTTTTTCCATCAATAGTCATAGAGTTTGGTTTTTTCAACATTTTTGTTGTTGTTGTTGAGTACATTCTGGGACAGATGAGACAGAGATGATTGACAGGACAAGAGACAGTTGGTGAGCAAAATCACAATTGCAGGGTTTATTTTGAAGGTACAGTTTTCCTCAAATGAATATATATGTGTATAAAACTCATTGTCAGTTGTAGTTGCTGGCTCAAGTTACCAGATGTCTGTCTTCACTGTTTTTTTCTGTTATACTTCATTTTAATTACTATCCACTAGAATAATGAATTGTAATATCAAACAACTTTTGGTTAGATTGGGGAAGTGCCCTAGAAGTTATTAGAGGAAAAACTACTCTATATTAATATTTCAGAAAGTTTTAAAACTCAGTAATATTTTAAACTGCATCTTAAAGATACCTGTCTCACTTTGTGTTTAGGGTAATAATCCATATCCTTGGCCAATGTTTTCATCATATCCTTTGCCTAACTGCTATCTTTCAGAAGTTTCAAGAAATGCTGAAGTAAAGCAAGGTACAATATTTACTGTTATGTCTCATATTCTTTTTATTGTTATAATTCATAAGTATTATAAATGTCTTTTTGACTAGGCCATTTTTCTCAGTAGTTTGGCAGGTACTAAGTAGTCATCTTCTGTTTTGCCAGCTGATGTGAGGAGCCAATCAGGTGAAGTAGGAGTTTCCCTGGGTGTAAGAACTATATCCAATATGTATATATAGATGCTTTGGCAAAGCCCATTCTCTCAGTCTTATCTCTGAGTCATCGTCCTTTGGTCTTTGGTTTTTTGAATATGAGCATGCAGACTACTCCAGACCTGCAGATTTTGGGTTCCTCAGCCCCTGCCACCACATGAGTCTGTAAAAGCCTCCACCCCAATGCCTAACCCATGGATTTGGGACTTGTTAGCCTCTACAACTGTGTGAGCCATTTCCTTGAAATAAATCTGTGTGAGTGTGTGTATGTGTGTGTGTGTGTGTTTGTATACACATGCACGCTGTATATGTGTTAACCACCATTTCCCTTGAAGTGAATCCCTCTCTATGTACATATATATATACATATATCCATTTGTGTATGTGTGTGTGTGTGTATATATATATACATATATATATACACACAGAGAGAAAGAGAGATTGGTTTTCTGAACCAATTTAGCAAACTTATCCTTATTTACGTATATAGTAGTATATGCAGTACTACATGTAGTATAGATATATGTATTTGTGTGTCTGTGTGCAGTACTATATTGTACATATGTATGTATATATACAGTGCTATATATAGCACATGCATGTATATATAGAACAAGTGTATAGTACTATGTATTGCATATATGTGTATAGTGCCATACATAGCATGATATATGGTATACACATATGTATATGTGTACTATAGAGTACATATATAGTATTACATAGTACTGTACATACTGTATATAGTATGTCTGCTGCTGTTTATAAGTACTATAGTATATATAGTGCTATATGTAGTATCATGTATAGTGCTATATATAGTACATGTATGTGTTGACTCATGTACTGTATATAGTAAGGATGAGTTTTCTGAATTGGTTCTCATGTCTAACGAGTCTTAAAAGTGCTGATATCTCTGTCTTCAGTAGTAAAGAGGACACTGCTAAGTCATGGTGTGAATTTGCAATAGCGTATGAAAAATATCACCACTGGATCAATTATAATGAGAACTATGGCATCCAACTTTGAGGTGGTTGCAGACTTTTAAGGAATTAAATATTTGTGTGCTAGTGTGATTTAATAGGTGTTAACAGTGGACTAAATACGCAGTCTACTGTGACAGGATGTCACAGACAGGATGTCACAGACAGGATGTCCTTATAAATTAAGTTAGGTGTAAGGTAAGACAGGATGTATGGGTATCTATTTTCTGGCCAAAAGAAGATTATTTTTGGTAGAGGGAAACAGCAAAGAGACTGGAAGGAGCAAGTGATATTCAGAGAACTGAGATCAGTACAAAGATGTCTGAGGTTTTGAATATGAGGGCAAGAGTGATGGGATCTAAGACTGGACATGTAAGCCATGTGCAACTTATAATTCCACTTCTCACCTTATTCTGTTTACTACAGAGTTTGTTGAAGGAATTGTGTAGATTTAGTATTCTAGTTTTTTTCCCATACTCTGTGCTTCTAAAATGTTGTTTTTAATTGTAAAAATATAGTGAACACATTTGCCAGTAAGCATTTCTCATGCATGCAGCTCAGTGACGTGAATTGTAGTTGATACCGTGCAACCATTACCGATGTCTTTTGCTATGTTTTCCATACTTGTAAACAAAAACTCAGTGTTTTTTTTAAATTTATTTTATTTTTTTATTATGATTGAATGAAAATGTACATATCCATATAAATCTGCATGCTGACCTACATGCAGCTTCTGCTGCTCTCCCTGCACGGTGACAGCACACTCTTCCTCTCTGCTCCATACATAACTTATCTTCCCAAGTCTCCTATCTTCTTCTCTCCACCCATTCCCCTTCCTCCAGTGTGAAGTCAACAGGACGACCTCTAATAGATACTTAGAACCATAAAATGCCCACACTACATGGTCACTCTGCGTCACCAAGTCCAATCCATTGCTGTCTGAAAAGTTGACCTTCATTATGATTTATGGACAGGGGCAGCATCAGGGCCAGGGGCCCTGCTCCCGGGAGAACTCCGAGGCCCCTGGACCATCAATTGCGGTCTTTTAGTGGAGATCTCAGGGTGTACCCCTATTGATCCTTGTGTTGCCAGTGAGACTCAACTTTGTGAGCTCCATCATGGCTGCCACTGGTGGTAGCTGGCACCAACTGGTTCTTCCGGACACAAGTCGATGTAGACATCCACTCATGTGGGTCTCCCTGTCTTCTGGATTCTCTTTCCCGTATGCCATTATGGACCTTGATGATAATCTGAAAAGCTCAATGTTTTTTAAACAGTAGTTCCCATCACTTCTCTTCCTCCTTTCCTGGGTAGTAGCTGTTAACATCTGGTTTCTTTATATTTGCCTTCTCTAGGTACTTCATATTAGTGACATCATGTCATATATGTCCTTTAGTGATTGATTTCTTTACTCAGCCTAATGTTTTCAGGGTTCATCCATGATGTGGCGTGTGCTGATTCATTTCTCCTTGTGACAGTAGTGTTCCGTTGTATGTATGTGCTGCATGTTGTTTAGCCATTCATCATTTGATGGTTATTTCGGTTGTTCCCACCTTTTGGCTATTGTAAATAATGCTGCTGTGAACAGTGGTATGCATATGTCGCCTATATCAAGTCTTGGGTATATATCTGAGAGGGAAATTTGTAGATCATGTGATCAGGCTTTGATAACCCTCTGTCACCCTACTAAAAGTACAAACATCAGTACTTTTAGTAGGGTGACAGAAAATGGGAGAGAAACGAGGATGATGTCTTAATTTCCATTGTACGTAGGAGAAAAAGTGATGTATCTCTTTGAACTCGGGGAAGACAGTAGCCAAATGTTATTTTAACAGCTATACAGCTACATCGAAAGTGATGGATGTGGTTAAATATGGTTAATACACATTAATTTTGCACAGTTAAAAATACTGTACTGTGGTGTGACCAAGGTGATGGAGTAGTCAGATGTTACCAGTGATTCCCCTAACAACAAAGACCCAAAAGAACAAATAAATCAATTACATATGACATCTTAGGAGCCTTGAATATCACGGGGAAAGTTGAGAAATCAGACTGAGCAGCGGAGAAGGGAAAGTAGGTCCAGAATTACCCAAGACTGGCTAGATGTGATCCTCAGCCACAGCTAGCTTGGTGAAGCAGTGATATTTGGAGTGTGACATGCTCAGTGGCAAAGAGCTGCAGAAAGTATATTCCAGCCTCCAGAACCAGTGAAAAGCAGCATTTCACTGTCAAAAGCTAAGTGAATGACTTACTTATCATGCATGGATGTAAATCTTTCCTTCAGGATAAACCTCACTTCCTTTTCCCAGTGCTTTCTCCCTCTTCTCTGTATTCTATCTGGAGCTTCAGAGTCTGAGCCTTTAACTGAACAGGAAGTAGGACTCTTTAAGCCTGCCTGGATCCATTCATCTACACCTGGAGAGGGAACAATTTAGAAAACTGGGGGAATGGGAGTGTCATGGATTGAATTGTGTTCCCCCCTTGGCTAGGTCGTAATTCCTGGTTTTGTGGAATGTTCTTCCATGTTGGAATTCCTGCCTCTTGTAGATGGGTATTGTTGTGTTGGTGGGACTGGGCTTAATGTGTGAAATTGTTTTGTGCCTTGAGGCAGTTTATTGAGATATAGAAAGAAAGGGTGGTAAACTGAGATTTGGGACCTCCTGGCATCAAGAAAGAAAGCAGTGCCAGGAGCTGAGCAAGTCCTTTGGAAAGGACCAGGATCCTTGTACCTCAGAAGCTTCCAGTCCAGGGCAAGATTGATGACAAAGACCTTTCTCCAGACTTAGCAGAGAAAACCTTTCCCTGGAGCTGCCACCTTGAATTTGGACTTTTAGCTTATGGTGTTCAAGTAGTATCAGATGACTAAAACAGGGAATAAAAAAGATTGTGGACTCACTTCAGCTGGAAATTCAGGATGGAAACAGTACCTTCACTTAGAATCAAATGTAAGATGACATGCCATCCTTATAGACACTGAGGGATACCTTGGCTTTCTCACTGCCTACAGATGGACACCTGTGCCTACTCCAGTCAGCTCTGCCCGTCTAAGGTAGTAGGGGAGAACCTGCGCCACACACTTGGTGACTGACTTCCTGGACACCTGAGCTGAATTCATACAAGAAAAGTAAATGGACTCCTAGGCTCACTTGTCTAGTAACAACTAGCCACTTGGTGACAGGACATTTCAGCATCAGAGGTACCACTACCCAAACTAGCACACATGACCAGATTATTTGGACATTTCAAAACAAAACAAGAAGTTGCTATACAGTAAGCAAACAAAACATGAATAACTCCAATAACTTCCTGATGGTTCAGAGACAACCACCACCACTACCCAATGACACTGAGTCAATTCTGACTCATAGTGGCCCTATAGACAGAGTATCACTGCCCCATAGAGTTCTCACAGAGAGCCTGGTGGATTTGAACTGCTGACCTTTGGTTAGCAGCTGTAGCACTTAACCACTATGACACCACGGTTTCCTCAGAGACAATAGTCCATATCAAATCATTTAAAGAGGCAGACCATGATGGCTTCAGAAAGCTACCAAAACAAAGAATCAAGAAATTTTCCAGATGAAGAGAACTCCTGGAATTATTAGAGGCTGAATATAAAAGATTACTATTTAGAAGTCTTCAAGAGATCAAGAAAGAGAAGGGAAAATGCAGCAGAGCATAAAGACAAATAGGCTTCAAGAAAACCTGCAGCAGTAAGAATTAGAAGCTAAGAAGATTAATAATAGAAAATCAAAGAAGCACAGCTTACACAATGAAAGTCTGAATTATTGAGATGCAAGATAAATCACATGACACCAACACATTTGAGGAAAAAATCAGATACAAGATAAAAAAAAAATCAAGAAACACTAAAAATTACTGGGGTCTACAGAGAGGAGAAACCCTGGTAGTGTAGTGGTTCAGTGCTATGTCTGCTAACTAAAAAAATCACACTTCAAATCTACTAGGCTGTCTTTGGAAACTCTATGGAGCAGTTCTACTTTGTCCTGTAGTGTCGCTATGACTCAGAATTGACTTAATGGCAGTGGGTGGGTTTGTTTTGTTTTAGGGGTTTATCAAGAAGAATAACCTACAAATGATAGGATCATCAGAATGGGGGTGGGGGATAACAGAAAATGCAGAAAGAATTGTCCACTATTTGTTGACAGAAAACTGCCTTGATATCATAAAAGAAGAGAAGTTAGACATTCATTGAACTCCACACAGGTAGAGTCCCAAAAGAAAGACACCAAGGCATATTATAATCAAACTAAAGATAAGGAGACAATTTTAAAACTGACTAAGTATAAACAAAAAATAACCGACAAAGGAGAATCAACATGACTAATCTTGGACTACTCTGCCGAAACCATCCTGGCATGAAGGAAATGGAATCATATATACAAAGCCCTTCAGGGAAAAAAAATGCCAGCCAAAAATTATATGCCCTACAAAACTATCTCTCAAATATGATGGCAAAATTAGAATATTTATCAATAAACAAAGGCTTAGAGAATTTCCAAAAAACAAAACAGAATTACAAAAATTACTAAAGGGAATCTTTTGTTTAGAAAAGTAGTAGCATCAGATAATAGCTGAAGACTATAACATAGAACAGAGCCACTGGATATCAGCCCAAATAGAGAATCACAAAAATAAATCAAATTCAAAATACTGACAATAGGGAAGCAGAGATATCATCTTGTAAATGTTATCACAAAAAAGAGGGACTTAAAAGTAATATCTACACTGTATAATGATTAAAGGCTCAATACTCTAGGAGGACATAACCATTTTAAATATTTGTATACCCAATAACAGGGCTCCAGAATACATAAAGTGTAATTGCACTGAAAACAGAAATAGATAACTACACAGTAATATTAGGAAACTTCAACACACCACTCTCAGTGAAGGTCAGAACATCCAGAACAAAGTTCAGTGGAAACACAGAAGATCAACCAACTTGACCTGGTAGACATGTGCAGAACACTCCACTCAACAGCAGACAAGAATACTTTTCCAAGGCATGTGGAAAATTCTCCAGAATTGACCACTTATTAGGCCACAAAGTAAGCCTCAATCAAATTCAGAGTACTGAACTACTACTAAGCAGCTTTTCAGACCATGAAACCGTAAAAGTAGAAGTCAATAACAGAAAAAGGAAAGGAAAAAAAATCCAAGACATGGAAACTGAACAATACTGTGCTCAAAAACTACTGTGTTATAGAATAAATCAAGGATGGAATAAAGACATTCACAGAAACAAATGAGAATAAAAACATATCCTACCAGAAACTTTGGGATACAGCAAAAGTAGTCCTCAGTTCAATTATCTCAATCAGTGTACACGTTGAAAAAGAAGAAAGGGCTGAAATGAAAGAATTAACCATGCAATTTGAACAAGTTGAAAGAGAGCAGCAAAAGAATCCTTCAGGACCAGAAAACAGCAAATAATAAAAATTAGAACAGAACAAATGAAATAGAGAACATAAAAAAATGATTGGAAGAGTTAACCATACCAAAAGCTGGTTCTTTGAAAAAAATCAACAAAATCATTAAGCCATTGGCAAAGCTGACAAAAGAAGAAGAAGCACATAACCCAAATAAGAAATGAGATGGATGATAGATATCACAGCACATCCGACTGAAATTTAAAAAGTCATAAAAGAATACTACAAAAAATGTACTCTATTAAATTTGAAAACCTAGAGGAAATGAACAGATTTCTAGAAATACACTACCTACCTAAACTAACATAAACAGAGGTAGAGCAACTAAAGAAACCCATCACAAAAGAAGCTATTAAAAAGGTAATTTAAAAAACTCCCAACCAAAAAAACCCCTTGGCCCTACAGCTTCGCTGGAGAATTCTACCAAACATTTAGAAAAGAGTTAATACCACTGTTATTAAAAATATTTCAGATCGTAGAAAAAGATGGAGTACTCCCAAATTCATCCTATGAAGTCAACATAACCCTGATAGCAAAACCAGGTAGACAGCACAGAAAAGGACAATTACAGAGCAATGTCTCTCATGAATTTAGATGCAAAAATCCTCAAGAAAATTGTAACCAATAGAATTCAAGAGCGTATCAAAGAAAATAATTCACCATGACCAATTGGGATTCATGCCGGGGATGCAGGAATGGTTGAGCATCAGAAAAACAATCAATTAATCAGCCACATAAATATAGCAGAAGACAAAAACCACTTGATTTTATTAATTGCTACAGAAAAGGCAGTTGACAAAGTCCAGCATTCACTCATAAACTAGCAAAATAGAAAGATTTAATGACTAATGGAATTTATACAAGGCCAACAGCCAACATCATCCTAAATGAAGAGAGTCTGAAAGAATTCCTCTTGTGAATGGGAACCAGACAAGGATGTCTTTTGTCACCACTTTTATTCAACATTAAGCTGGAGGTATTAGCCAGAGTAGTCAGACAATATAAAGAAATAGAGGGCATCCAAAGTGGTAAGGATGAAGTAAAATTATCTCTGTTTGCAGATGATATGATCTCATACACAGAAAACCCTAAAGAATCCACAAAAAGCTATTGGAACTAATAAAAGGAGTTCAGCAAAATATCAGAATATAAGACAAAGATTTAAAAAATTAGTTGGATTCCTTTATACCCCAAAAAGACCATCAAAAATTGCCAAATCAGAACCGTTTACAGACACCCCCAAGAAAATAAAACACAATCTAACTGGAGACATCAAAGACCTATAAATGAAAGTTACATGATTCTACTGCAAGAGACCAAAAGAGAGCTACCTTGCTCGTGGATAAGAAGACTCAACATTGTGAAAATGTCTGTTCTACACAAAGCAATCTATAGATACAATGCAATGTCAGTGCAAAGTCCAGTAGTGTTTTTTAATGAGATAGAAAAACAAACCACCAGCTTCACATGGAAAGGATAGAAGCCCAGGATAAGTAAGCCATTACTGAAGAAGAAGAATGAAGTGGGAGGCCTTACTTTACCTGACTTTAGAACCTATTATGCTGCCACAGCAGTCAAAACTGTCTGGTACTTGTACAAAAACAGATACACAGATACGTAGACCAGTGGAACAGAATAGACAATCCAGATATGATGTCATCCACCTATGAGCAGCTGATATTTGACAAAGGTCCAAAGTCTATAAAGTGGGGAAAAGGCAGTCTCTGACAAATTGTATTGGCATAACTGGTTATCCATCTGTAAAAAAAAAAAATGAAACAAGACCGGTATCTTAACAACATACACAGAAACTTATTCATAAGGAATCAAAAGATGTAAATAGAAAATCTAAAACAATAAAGATCATGGCATAAAAAATAGGGGTACAACAGTGGCAGCTCTAATACATGACATAAACAGACTAGAAAATATTACTAACAATATACAAACACCAGAAGAGCAGTTAGATAACTGGGAACTCCTAAAAATCAAACACTCAGCTCATCCAAGGACTTTACCAAAAGAGTAAGAAGACAACTTAAAGAATGGAAAAAAATTTTGGCTATTACAAATCCAATCAGTATCTGATCTCTGTAATTTACAGGATGTTGTAAAACTTCAACAATATAAACACAAAAAACCCAATTAAAAAAATGGCAAAGGATATGAACAAGTCCTTCACCAAAAAAGACTTCTAGGCTGCTAACAGATACATGAGAAAATGATTATTAGCCATTAGATAATCCAAATGAAAACTGTGGTGAGATACCATCTGACTTCAGCAAGGCTGTCGCTAATCTGAAAAACACAAAATAGTTAATATGGGAGAGGCTGTGGGGAGACAGGAGTACTTTTGCACTTCTTGGGGAAATGTAAAAATGGTACAACCACTTTGGAAATCAATTTGGCACTTTCTTAGAAGTTAGAAATAGAAATACCGTATGATCCAGCAATCCCATCTCTTGGAATATATCCTAGAGAAATAACAACTGTCACATGAATTGTTTATTACAGCATTGTCCAAAATAGCAAAAAGATGGAATCAACTTAGGTGTCTATCAACAGATGAATAGACAAAGTATTGTATATTCACATTGTGAAATACTATGTAATGATAAAGAGCAACAAAGAAATTGTGAAACATAGGATAGAGTGATCTGGTGGAATACATTATGCTGAGTGAAATTAGTTACAAAAGGATGAATATTTTATGAGACCACTATTACAAGGACTTTAGAAAAGGTTTATACACAGAAGAAAGCAGTCCTTGATGCTTACAAGGGTGAGGTGGGAGGAAGAGTGGTGTGTATTGTTAAGATCAAAAAAACAAACTGCTGCTAAGTTGATTCCAACTCACAGTGGTCCTATAGAAGACGAGAACTATCCCACAGGGTTTCCCAGGAACAGCTGACAGGTTCAAACTGCCAGCCTTTTGGTTAACAGCTATAGCACTTAACCACTGTGCCACCACGGTTTCCATTGGTTAAATGTAGAAAGGAATTGGTTTGGGTGTAGGGAGTGACAGCACACAGTAGAACGGAGGGCAGCACAGCTGGACTAAGGCAAAAGCTACGAAGTTTCCTAAATTTAACCCAGCACTTTGAAGGACAAAGTAGCAAGGTTAGGGATCTGGGGACCGTGGTTTGGGGGCCCATCTAGGTGAATTGACGCAACAAAGCTTTTGCAAGAAAATGTTCTCATTGCACTTGTTGAGTGGCATCTGGACTCTTAAAAGCTTGCAAGTCACCATCTAAGTACCATCATTTGGTCCCAAACACCTGTAACAAAGGAGAATGAAGGACTTCAAGGACTTAAGGAAAACATGAGCTCAAGAGACATAAAGGGTTGTATTATCCAGAGACTACAGAGGCATGAGAACAGCTGAACTAGATAGTGCCTGGCTGTCACCATTGGCTGCCGTGACAGGAAATGCAATATAGAGTCTCTGATGTAGCAGGAGAAAAATGGGTGTACAGAAGTAGAACTAAGAATAGGTCAGATATGGTGGTCTTATAGACTGGAGGGTTCCCAGAAGACATGTTCCCTGCACTCCCTGTTAGCTCAGAGCTGAAACTAGTGCTGAAGCCAACCAACTCTTCAGACAAAGATTGGACTGGTGTAAAATACAAAGTGATACTAGTGAAGAGTGTGCTTCTTGGCTTAAGTATAATGTGTGAGCCTGAGTGGGCAGCTCCTGTGCTGAGGCAAGATGAGAATGGATGCGGGAAATACAGGGTGTAGTGCAGGAGTGTGCTGTCACGGGGTGGAGGGAGTGGAGGGAGTGGCTAGAGTTATATGGCAGTGTCTGCACAAGGTTTTATATGACACATTGCCTTAGATTGTACATGTTCACTTAAAACACCATAAAATATTAATAATACTGTGTCTACAACTGAACTATACCATAAGCTAAGAGATTTTCTAAATACAACTAAACATTTTGAGGGACAGAGTAGTGGGAGTGAGGGTCTGACTACCATGGTTTCAGAGGATATCTAGCTCGATGGGCATAACAAAGCTTATTAAGAAAATGTCCTGCATCCCATGTTGGTGAGTGATGTCTGAGGTCTTATAAGCTAGTGAATGGCCATTTATGAAGCATTGATTGGTCCCAAACTACTTCAGTCAAAGATGAATGAAGAATACGAAAGAAATGAGGAAATTAGGAGCCTGAGAGACAGAAAGGTCCATACAAACCAGAAACACATCAGCATGAGACCGGAACTAGATGGAGCTGTGCTACCACCAGTGACCATCCTGACGGAGAGTCCTGCAAGAAGCAGGAGAAACTTAAAAAGTCGAGACTTGATGGTCGGCTACTGGAGGGTCTCTGGAAGACATGACCGTGTAACTCTCTGTTAGCTCAGAACTAAAACCCTTCCCCAGACCAGCCCCTCAGCCAAAGATCAGACTGAATTATAAGACACAAAATGATACTGGTGAAGAGTGTGCTTGTTGGTTGAAGTAATGTGTGACCTTAACTGAACACCTTCTGTCCGGAGGCGAGATGAGAAGGCAGATGGGGATGGGAGCTGGTTGAGCAGACTCAGGAAACGCAGGGTGGAGAGAAGTGGGCTGTCACGTTGTAGGGAGAGCAACTAGGGTCACATAACTTTATATGTGTAAGTTTTAGTATGACAGACTGACTTGGATTGTAAACTTTCATTGAAAGCATAATAAAAAAAGAAAGAAAAAAGAAATACCATGCTTAAGCCAGTAATACTTTAAGAAATAGTTATTTTAGCAGCATAAATTCATATACTTTTCCCTTGTGTTTTTGTAATTCAGAAATAATGACTCACTGATTTTGATGGTATTTTGTTATTTTAGTCATCATTTGCACTGCAGATTTTAAGATACCTTTTCCTTGTTGAAAGAAATCAGTTGTGTGCACGTGGTAGCATGCCTCCTTACTTGTCTCCTGGCTTCTGGCTTTCTTTGCCTTGCCACAGTTAGCATCTCTTCGACTGTCAGATTGCTTTGTGTTAGTTCATTGGCATCAGTGTTAGCTATTAGGTGATTCATCTTGAGCTGTAAATAAGAATCTGAGACATCCTCTAGTTCAGTTATTTTTCTTTGTGTACATTTTTAGGGTCATTATGTTAAAATGTAAGGAACTCTTAAAAAGCTCTTGATCAATATTATCTACTATGTATGCAGATACATGTTTTCTTACACATTCATACAAGTTCTGACAATTAAGTTCATAAACTTAGTTATTCTAAGGGCTCCTTACCTCATTGCTGAATATCACTATAGTCACCTTCAAAGTACTCCTCTGGGGCAGCTGTACACCTGAGCCAGCACCTAGTCCACCCTTGAAAACAATTTTGAAACTCTTTCTGGAATTGCCATTGCTGTCTAGTTGTCCTAAGGGAGTTTTTAGCCAGTAGTTAAATGACTGTATTGGAACACCTTCCCTACTCACCTGATCTGATTCCCATTGACTTTTTCTTTACCTAAACATAAATATTGAAAGGAGGGCATTTTGATGACATTCAGAACATCAAGGGTAATGATACAGTGACAGCTCTGATGGCCATTCCAGAAAAAGAGTTCCAAAATTGCTTTGAGGGGTAGACCATGTCCTGGTGTGAGTGCATAGCTTCCCAAGGGGAGCACTTCAAAGGTGACTGTAGTGATATTCATCAATGAGGTATATAGCACTTTTTCTAGGATGAGCTCACTAACTTAGTTGTCAGTCCTTGTATATGAAAAAAGTCTCTTTTTCTATGTGGTAGAAATAATTGCCGTTCAAAAATATCATTTTTATTTTACCCAAGAGTTCCGCTAAGTAGGAAGCAGGCTGGTAGCAGAGTAACTTACATTGTTATCTATGCAGAAGATAAGAAAGAGGCAAGGAGGCAGGAAGAAGGAGAGCTGTACAGTGGCCAAAGGGAAAGACTGATTGCATGCCAAGGGCTGTTACAGTGAGCTACTGGAGACTGACCCACAATACCTGTTACTGTATAAGACAGGAGGATAATGAGATGGCAGTCTGTTTTGTTTGTGTTTGTGTCTGTGCTAAAAATAAAACCAGTCTGTTTAGTCTGTGTTTAGTTTTGTGATGTTTGTGATGGGAACTTCTTTCTCAAAGGATGAAGGGAAATCCAGTAGTTCAATACTTAGTGAGGGAATTCTGTCCCTGAAATTCAGGGAGGTCATTGAGAGGACTCTGTCCTTCAGGGAGGTCATCTTGTTCAATGATCAGACCTGCTGTCCACTAAAAACAGCTTGGCAGGCTCCACCAGATATAACCATAAGTAATTTTATGCCTGTCTTCCCCACCCTCCTAATTGAAACTCTTCCCTTATCAAAATCTTGACCATAAACAAACTTTAGCCCTTCCCCTTCTAATCAACACTTCTTCCTTATTCATACCATAAATTCCGTAGCCAGAATTTCTTGCTCCCTCTCTTCTCTTTCTTTAGTTATCAAACCATAAACCTCCTCACCCCACTCTCTTTCTCTTTAAATAAACTACACTGAACCCTTGAACTGGTGTGTGTCTGCCTGTATTTCAGGCCAGCCTCTCGCCAACACTTAGAATTAAAGATGATTTGAAGGATTGGATAGGATAGTTTCTGTATAAAAGAAGAAAAATGAAGGCTTGGGAGAACCAAGGAAAAACAGAGTTCAGGCTTCGTTTCATTTTATACATTGTGCTACTTAGTGTGGGCTTGTACTTTTACCCTGTTGTATCATGTCTATTTCCCATCAGTTTATCTATGTTTGTTAGTAGTAAAAGTACTTAAGAAAATTTTAAAAATATTGGGAACAGATATTTAGAGAGGAGAGTTATGAGACTGGATTCTGCCTCTTCAATGATGGAAAAAATGTACTGGTATGATACAAGTGACTCCATTTTGAGGAAGGGCGCAGTAAAAATTCAAGGTATTAAAGTAGAAAGTCCCAGGAAACAATAGCAGAAAATACTATAGAGTAATCTCACCTTTGTCTTGCAAAATACCTGTCTGTCACAAGACAAAGCCTGGAGACAGCCTTGCAAATGACCCCTAGACCTTGACCACAGTCTACTAAAACATTTGCTAACAACCACATTTTACAACTAACAGGAATTCCATGTGGCTGAAACATTCACTAATGACTATATTTTGTAACTTACAGAAATTCCATATGCCTCAGCCAATCAATGCAAAGGTCAGCTCCCCATCCCTCCTTTGCAGTTTCATGGTTTAAATGCTGCACACTAGGGAAGCTGGGGGTCACCTCTAGCTCTGCGTAGTTTGGAGTGCGTCCCTGGTGCACCAGCCCCTTTTTTTCCTATTGGGCACATTTTTAATAAAATTTAACTTTTAAAGAGAAACTGTGTCACGTCTTGAAATCCGGACCCTAACAGTATAATGAAGTTGGTATGGAGCCCAGTCACATAAAAACAGGATAACAAAGGCATCAGATAAGTCTTGAAGGTATGCAGCAAGCCACACTGATAGTGATTTCATACCACAACTGAATCGTTTTCTCTGGTTATTAGGAGCATTAGAAAGACATATGTCAATAAGAAACGTACTTTTTCCCTTTGTAGCATTGTGTATTTTACTACTTTTGTAGTGTTTCTTCAAGGTGATTAAGAAAATACTTAGCAATCTAGATCAGAGCTGTATCCTTACATACCTTGAAAGGCATTGCTGTCGATTCTGACTCACTGTAATCCTGTGGGAGAGATTAGAACTGCCCCATAACGTTTCCAGGCAGTGGCTGTAAATTCAAACTGCTGATCTTTTGGTTAGCAGCCAAGCTCTTAACCAGTGCACTACCAGGGCTGTGGAACTTGTGTCTTTATCAGAAACCTGAATTTATATCCATTCAGTTTGCTGTTGGTACCTATAGAGAAGAGAGTATATTTTTTGTTATTGTTCATTTGTCTCTGATCCTGTGTTCAGAGTTGTGGAAACACAGTGTTGATTCACAGTGTCACTGACTGGCCACTTGGCTCTGATCTTAGAAATTCAAATAGGCCACAAATCAGAACCCTCAAGCATGTTAGTAACTTCCAGTGCAAGTGTAGTTCTGCACATTCCTTAATAGTCACTTTTTGTGTATACATTCCTCCAGAGGCCCTTGCTAAAAATTCTCTTCTTTGGGGCTTTCTGGAAAGTAGGCAGAGAGTGACATCTAATGTGAGCCACCCACACAACAAATCTCCGACATTACCATTCTCCTTATATCACTCTTTACTTTTACTTTCTTTATATCCTTTGACTTTCTACAGTAATTATCATAAATATTCTGATCAGACATGCAGAATTTTTCTTTAACAGCTTCTTTCAGATTTATTTCTTGTATCAGTTTACCCTTTTGAAATATACAATTCGGTGGTTTTTAGTATATTTACAAATATGTGTAACTATCACAGCACTCAATTCTGTAACATTTTCATCACTTATAGAGAAAACCTGTCCCTTTTAACTATTACCCCTCCCCCCATTCCTCCCACTTTTACTAGCCCTGTGCAACTGCTAGTCTATTTTCTGTTTCTAGATTTCCTTATTCTGGCCTTTCAGGTGAATGAAATCATATGGTATGTAATGTTTTAGGACTGACTTTCTATTCAGCTTGAGATTTTCAGTTTGTGTTGTAGCATATGTTAACTTCATTCCTTTTTATGATAGAATAATATTCCATTTTATGAATATACCACAATTTGTCTGTTAATATAGTTAAGGTGTTTGTACATTTTAAAGCTATCAATATTAATGTACAACTTCTGTATGAATGTTAGATTTTATTTATCTTGGGTATATACCTGGGAACGGTATTGTTGGGTTGTAATGATGAGTCTGTGTAGTTATTTGAGGAACTGCTGGACTATTTTCCAAAGCAGCTTCATCATTTTACATGCTCAACAATAGTAAGTACATAAGGGTTTTGATTTTTCTACACCTTTGTCTTTTGACCTTTTACTTCTAGCCCACTTAGTGGGTACAAAGCAGTATCTCATTGTGGTTTGGGTTTGCATTTCCTTCATGACTAATGATATTGAACATCTTTTCGTGTGCTTACTGACCATTGGTGTACCTTCCTTGTCAAAATGACTATTCAGATCTTTTGTCAGTATTTTAATTAAATTCTGTATCTGTTTCTTGTTGAGTTGTAAAATTTCCTTATATATTCCAGAGTCAAGTCTGTTCTCAGATAGACAGTTTGCAGATTTTTTTCACTTCTTCCTCTGGGCCTTTGCTCTTAATGTTTCTTTTTCTTGAAATACTAATTCCTACTGTTACTTTGGCTGAGTTCTTAGTAGTCTTTTGAGTTCAGTTGAAATGTCACTTCAGAGAATCTATTCAATCTCATCTAAAATATACTTCCTCCCCATTTCTTTCCCAAGTCCATTGTTTATTTCTTTAAGAACACTAATTTAATCATGAGTTTATGCACAATGAGATTATACGTTTATTCACTGAATGTAAAATTTAATATCCCTGGGGCAAAGTTGCTGTCTGCCGTAGGTAGTAGGCAGTACATAAATATTTATTGAATGAATGAATGACCTAGTATGCTGTTTCTTCTGCCTTTGTTCTTTGCATCATCAAACTCTTGTCTGAGGCTTTGTCGGTGGACATCGGGAATTCCTTCCAGGTTAATCAGATGTATATTTAGAAAATTTTACTCACTCCATGGAATAACCTCTCGTCTGACTTATTTTCTATGGCACACGTAGCTTTGCATTTGGAAAGCTCCTTGAGCTAGTTTTCTGTATGTATCATTCATGATGTATATACCTCTGTTGTATTAGTTTATCATGTAAAAAATACATTTTTTTTAGTATTACATTGTTGGCATTATTCCCTGTGTTTCCAGAATTAAAAAGAGTAACCAAAAAATGCACAGCTCTTTATTCTGTGACTAACTTCATTTAGCCTCTTTTACCATCAGCATCATACTTTACTGCCTCCTCTGACTGCATTTCTACTTGCCTCAGAGGAAATTGATTTTCTGCCTGGCCAAATACTCTCTTTCAAATGCTTTATAAAGTAGTAAATTCCATGGTGATAATCATTCTCTTTCATAGGACGTACCAAATAATGTTAAAATTTTTGTAGTCAGTCTGTTAAGATATTTTTAATCAGATATTTTTAGGTGACATTATTCTTATTTGAAAAAACAGATCATGTTCAGGTTCATAATGTGTAAGACATAAACATCGTTTTGTGGAGTATGTATTTGCTTCAACATAAAGGAATTTTCATGCTATAAATTAAATGATAGGAGGAAGGAGGATTCCATATGAAACTTAAACAAATCTTAGTTCAAATTTACTTTTAATGATTTGTAAACTTTCAGCTGTCAGTGAATTCAGTGGAAAATATGTCATGACTCATGTTCTGTGTGTTAATCAAATGTCTGTGAGGATAGTATTATGTTCTTAAGAAAAGGACCATGAATCTAAGCCACCATATTAAATCTGTGTTATTTGCAAAATCTGACACGTTATAAAAATAGCACAAGTGAAGATGCAAGACATTGGCATTATTAATATGTTAGCTTGTGAGAGTCTTTCTGATAAGCATTATTTTGTATAAAGTTGATTCTGGACATTTTGTAGTTACAGCATACTATGTACAGTGCCCATTAGATGATTATGGCAATGTATTTGTAGTCAATGAGACAACAACTATTTTGGCATGATGTTTCTAAATTAGAAATGGAACTAAAGAACAAGAATACTGTTTTCTCTGTTCTCTGAAGTTGTGTTTAGGAAGTCAACAGCTTTATCCTAGTCCATGGCTACTCCTCTTTCCCAGTTATCAATGCATGCTGATATTATTTGAAATCATTTGCATTAAAATATGTTGAAATTTAGCCTTTTCAAGTATGAATGCCTGTTATTATGTTACTGGAACAATATTCTTAATTTTAGCAAGACAGCATTCATTAACCTGTGCTGATTTAGTTTAATACATTCTCATACTTTGCCTGAGTGTAACTTGTTATTCACTGATGCTGGGTCCTGCTGACCCTCTGGTGACTAACGCTTGCTGTCTTTTCAGAAATTGTCTATACCTATGTCTGTGATGAGTTGTCTTCAGTTTATTTCTTTTTATGTATAAATGGATGACAATCCATTGTATGGTCTTAATAGTATAAATTCAGAATTGGAATATTTGCTTAATGGTTCATAGAAATAAACTTTTTAAGACAGGAAAGGTTAAAAGGAGATGGGCACTAATGATATCTGTAGTCTAATAGAAGAGTGAAAATTTCGCAAACAATGAGTGACTAGACTGGATTACCTTCATTAGCAATCTGAGAAATCAACAAAAAATTTAAGGTTACCACCTCACCTCCAATCAGCCAAAAATAGGATCACATAGGTGTGAGTGTGAAAGTGCTTTGAATAGACAGTATGCTTCTTTATAAAATGGAGACAGTGTGGTACTTATATAAAATGTAGATAGTATGGCTTTGGAGTATGGTACACACTGTGTAAAATGCAGATAGTATGTATACTATATATAAATTATAGATAGTATGATACATACTTTATAAAATATAAATAGTATGGCATGCACCATAAAATGTAGATAGTGCGGTACACACAGTATAAAACGGAGGTAGTATGGTACACACCGTATAAAATAGAGATAGTATGGTGCACACTGATAAAATGGAGACAGTGTGCTACACACTGTACACAATGGGGACAGTGTGGTACACTGTATAAAATGGAGATAGCGTGGTACACACTGTATAAAATGCAGATGGTATGGCACACACTTTATAAAATGTAGGTAGTATGGTACACACTGTGTCAAATGGAGATAGTATGGCACACACTATAAAGTGCGGATAGTATGGTACACACTGTGTACAATGGAGATAGTATGGCACACACTATAAAGTGCGGATAGTATGGCACACACTGTATAAAAAGGAAATAGTATACTACACACTATAAAATGTAGATAGTATGGTACACACTGTGTACAACGGAGATAGTATGGTACACACTGTAAAACGGAGATAGTATGGTACACACTACATAAAATAGAGGTAGTATGGTACGCACTGCATAAAATGGAGATGGTGTGTTACACACTATAAGATATAGGTAGTATGGTACGCACTGTATAAAATGGAGATGGTGTGGTCCACAGCGTATAAAATGTAATGCAATATGATGATGGATGTTGTTTGCTCTGATTTTAGAAGTCTTTTCTGTTATGTCTTATACATGGAGTCAGTCTAAAAATGTTTTTAAAGATCAGGTGTCTCTTTTATCAAATATTTACCTAGATCTTTATATCAAGTCAGACTTTTTTTTCCTTTTGTTTCTAACCTTGGAATTCAGATTTATTTCCTACAGATAAATTTAACTGACTTTTGTTTTACGTCATTATGTTAACACAGAAAATTGGTAGTCTGACTGAGATTGTAGTTTCTTTCCTGTGTTGTAAATGTTGAGCTGCAGCCTTTGAAATACATAGTTTACAAATCAGAATAAATATTTTCATTTGAATAGTAAAACATTTTACTTTTCTATACTGAATACTGAAACAAAGATACATATAGCAACAAGGGGAAATAGTTCATCTCCTGGTTGAGATGGAGGAGAACAATAAGGGAAAACTGACTATTCTTTAACTATTCACTGATTCTTCCTGTAGTCATTACTTAGTTATCAAATGGAGAAGTATTACGGTAAATCCAGAATGAGGAATGATACATACAAAATGTAGATGTCATGTCTCAAGAGTCCACAGCACTCAAAATAAAGACCTATAAGCGAAAAACCCACTGTCTTCAAATTGATTCGAACTCATACCGACCCACAGGACAGAGTAGAACTGCCCCGTAGTGTTTCCAAGGAGCAGCACTTGGATTTGAACTGCTGATCTTTTTGATTAGCAGCCAGGCTCCTAACCATTGTGCCACTTAGGGCTCTGAAAGACCTATAACAACGCCCACATTTAGAGATGGAAAGATGCCTAAGTTCTCTGTGTTCTCTGTACATTTATATCTTGGACATCATTGCAAAGTGCTCCCTTGTTTATTATAATCATAGCAAACTGAAATACTGCAAAGCAACATAGAAGAAGAGAAGGTAAGCAGAAGCACAAGTGGAAGGCAAGTATTGTACCAATAAACTGTAAAGGAGAATTGACTGTCTAATACTAGAAATTTGTCACTAGTTAGTTTATGAAGCCTTCTTCTATTTACTTCATTTCATTTGTAGCATCTGTTATGATACTCTGCCTAAGTATGGTACTCAGCATTACTGACTGACATCATAGGGAAGAATTGTTAATTTTTTTGTTGTATAAATAGATTTTTTTGTATTTATGTCAAAATTATTCCCTGTCTCAAACTTGCAGTTCTTTTTATAGTCTTTCTATATCATCTGTAATATTTCTATATAATCTGTATAATCTTTATTTTTACATAAGAATATTTTGAGACACAAATTATGTGGTATCACCAAATAAGAAAGTTATACTGCTGACTTTAACAAAGAATTTCAGTTTTAGATATGAACAATTTCAGCTGTGATTGTAAAATTTTAAACATGAAAGTATATATTTTCTGTTTTATTTTTGTTTTCCTTGGTTTTAGTAAGGTCTTAGTTTAAAATAGATTTTTACTCTGTATCTTAATTATCTAGTTCTGCTATAATAGAAATACCGTTAAGTGGATTCCCTGAACAAAGAAAAAATTATTGCTTCACAGTTTAGGAGGCCAGATGTCCAAATTCAGGATGCTGGCTCTAGAAGAAGGCTTTCTGTTTGCTCTGGAAGAATATCCTTGTCATTGGTCTCATACTAGTCTAGGAACTTCTCAGCACAGGGACCAGAGGTCCACATGTTATGTGCTCCTAGCTCTTCTTGCCTGGTGGTAATGAGGTTCCTCTGTCTCACTTATTTACTTATCTTTTTTATATCTCAGAAGAGATCAAGATGCAGTCTAACCTTGCAGTCCTGCCTCATCAATGTACCTATCTCTGCCCCTAGCTCCTTAACATAATAGAGGTAGGGTTTACAACACATGGGAGAATCAAATCAGATGACTAAATGATGCACAGTCACGCAATACTAGGAATCTGTGGCTTAGCCAAACTGACACAATTCAATCCATAATATTCCACCCTTTGACCTTCCACAATCCTTGCCACATATAAAACACATTCATTCCATGTGATGTCATAGCAAAAGTCTTAAATCAACTCCAAGTCCAAGATACAAAAATTGTTCTTTATCTGTAACATCTAGAATACAAGTTATCTGCTTCTAAAATACAGTGGTGGAACAGACACGTGCTAGGTATTTCTATCAGAAATGAGAGAAATTAGATGGAAAGAAGAAATAACGGGCACCAAACAAGTCTGTAGAAAACATTACATTAACCTTCAAGGCTTAAAAGTAATCCTCTGTTTTATGAGACCATTTAAAATGACAGTAGCCCTGCCCCCTAGATTCTAGGTAAGCCACTTTCTGCAGATTCTTAGTGGGAGGCCCTTTGGCCCTGGGCTTCAGCTCCGCCATCCAGATCCCATAGAATGGCAGCTCTTCTCCTTTAAGTTTGAGTGGCACCGTTCTCCTAATCCGTATGAGTTGCAACTCCATCCTTTGGGATTCTAGAGGTTGGGCCTTACCCTTTCAGAGTGAGTGAGGCAGGTCTCCTTCTTGTCTTTTCTTCAGCTTCCTGGTTCCTTGGCCTCTTAACCCCTTCATCTTGACTCCTCATGTATACCCTGCTGGGGCAAGCATTGCAAAGCTCTTTAACTGTACTGGTAAGTGCCTGGTGGCAGGGCACTCCACCAGTAAGCTTCAGCCACGGCAGTGTCCCTGCTAGTTTTCCGTTGTTGCCTGTGTTGTAGTATTCTGAAGGCATAGGGATAGGATGCTCTGTTGTCTTTTGCTAGGGTAACTGTATCTTTCTTGGGGAAACAAAACAGTAGTTTTATATTATGACTTCATTATAATCAGAAATAAAATTGATATATTGAGACCTACTTTGTGTCTAGAAATAATGCTGTGTGATTAGAAGTATGCAGAAATGGATTACTATGCTGAGTCACTGAGACTGTGAATTATTTTCTCTTTTAGCTCTAAGAAGTCAATAGCCTTTTCATAAGAGGCTGGTGCCTGGAAAATTTTTGAAATCTTGTATGAAGACACTTTAATGAGGATTTAAAAATATATGCTTTGAACATTGTATTGTAATACAGTCATTCGAGTTCTTGTTTGTGAATTATTTTCTATATGTGCGTACTTTTAAGTTTAATGAGATACAGTAGAAACTTGAAACAAAATTCTAAACTATGACTGTTCATGTTATAATCATAAAACCAAACCCACTGCCATCAAGTCTATTCCGACTCATAGCAACCCTATAGGACAGAGTAGAACTGCTCCGTATTATTTCCAGGGAACACCTGGTGGATTCAGACTGCCAGCTTTTTGGTTGGCAGACGTAGCACTTAACCACTACATTACCAGGGTTTCCGTGCATGTTGTAGTGGCATGCTAATATGCTTGGAAGCTTCTAGTCATTGAAATAACTTTCAGTCACACACAAATACATCAGTTTGTATGAACAATAGAATGTATCCATTTTAAGTATACTCTTTGATGAGTTTTGATAAAAGTTTATACCCATATAACCATTTATTACTACAGTCTAAGAGCATTTCCGTGATCCCCAAAAGTTCCCTTTTATGCTTGCGTGTAACTTCTTTCTACCCCTAGCTACAGTGAGTCACTGATTTTTCCCTAGCTGTACATCCTGGTTTCTCAGCTTCAGCACCATTAATATTTTTGTCTGGATGAATTCTTATTGGGGGTAGGGGTTATCCTGTCCACTGTAAGACGTTTAGAAGCACGGCTGGTATCTACTCATTAGATGCCAGTAGCATAGTCAACTGGGAATGTTCACTCTGTTTGTTTGAAACTCCAGCATCTCCTACCCTTATATGAATGCTGGCAATTGTTTAATTTAGAGCTCGCACCTGTTTTGTGTCCAGAGTTGTAGAGATTGTCCCTTTGTTTGAACAGCTGACTGTATAGCAATGGAATCAGCAAATCCTTGTACAGATTTCTGGGACTCTTTTCCTCTTCCTCCTCTTCTTTGTAGATTATTTGTTGCTTTTCCCTAGCCACTTTGAAAATTGTATTCTTATCTTTAGTTTTGGCAAGTTTGATTGTAATATGGCTTGATGTCTTTCTTTTGAGATCTACCTTGTGTGGAGTGCAATGAGTGTCTTATATGAATATCTTCTCATCTTTCATGACATTGGGTAAATTTTCTGTCAGCAAATCCTTGACAATTCTCTCTGTATTTTCTGTTATTCCCCTTGTTCTAATACTTCAGTTACTCGTAGGTTCTCCTCTTGACAGAGTCCCACATGATTCTTAGTGTTTCTTGATTTTTTAAAAATTCTTCTATCTGACTTTTCCGAAAATGTGTTGGTGTCATGTGCTTTATCTTCAGTCTCACTAATTTTGACTTCCATTACCTCAGTTCTGATCCTTTGACTTTCTGTTGAGTTGTCGAATTTTGTAGTTTTATTATTGGCCTTCTGAGTTTTTATTGCCTGTCTCTGTGCTTTCTTCCATCCTGTTCAACATGTCATTGTGCTCTGCAGCCTTTTTGCCTCGTCTCCTTCCTGATCTCTTGAAGGGCTCTTGTATTCTATGTCTGATATTTGCAGGAAGTTCTCTTCCTCTGAAAAATTTCTTTATTTTTTGTTTTGGAAGCATTCTGAAACCATTGTGATCTGCCTCTTCAAGTGATTTAATATTGACTGTTGTCTTCAAGCCATCAGTAATTTGTATTTATTTTATGTTTGTTTATTGGGTTCTTCCTTCTTGTTTTTGAAATGTCCAGATAGGCTGGTCATGTGTGCTAGTTTGATTATTAGTGGCTTCAAAGTTCTTACATCTTGTCAACTGATGGTTAGAACTGTTACTAGGCATGCAAACTTATGAGTCCTTTTTTTTACATGGATCCAGCTTTGGCATTCATGTAGTTCATCACCATGTGTGACCCACTACACTGCTAAGGTGGGCATGAGTGATTGGTATAGGTATAGGTTATCTGGCTGCAGATATTGAGAAAGGCAGGGTGTTGATAGCCTGAGTGTCTGTGAGGAAGGTGTGCCGTCTTATGTCTGAGCCTGGGTGAAGGAACTGTTCACTGCCCAGAGTTCCTGGTTCAGGTATTTGGCAGATTTTTTCTTTCCCCTTTCACTTGTGTTAAATTGTTCCCTCTCCAAACATGGAGAAGAGCTCAAGGCTTGCATAAGGGATCCTCTACCAGCCCAGGAATGGGTCAGTCTATGGAGCCTGGTGCAGTGCACAGAAGAGAAGGAGAAGTGCTGGGAAAAGGGAGTAAGGTTTATTCCAAACAAAAGATTTAGAACCATACACAGTGGGTTAGATACAAGTCACTTAGTTTTTGATGATCAAGTGCCAGTTTTCACCAGTTCTGGAGGCATGAGTAACCTTTCTGCTGCTCAGTCTCTGCCATGGAGGAGAATGTCTTCCAAACACCACTGTTCCACTCATCATGCTGGCTGTAGTCAGTTCTCACTGGGTCAGGTTTGGACAGTTCTTGGTACTTCTGGACCTGTTCTTACTTCTTCATCACCTGGTCTAATTTCACAAGTTTCTCTTTGATGTTTGGGGCTCCTAGAATGTCGTATGTAATCAATTCATTTCTTGTCTTTGTTGTTAGAGGGATCACAGAATATGTCTGACTACTCTGCCATCTTGGCCCCTCCTCTCTGAAAAGCATGCACTTTGATGGCTTAAGGAAACAGTAATCAGAATTATAAAAGGGCATACAGCTGTCTCTCTAAGAATCTTTTAAGAACAATTGCCTTTGAATAAACTGTGAATCATGACTTGTTTCCACATCGCTATTTCTCTGTTGGCTCAATTCTGGTTTCCAGGTATCTACATACTTGGCCCTTCATCCCCTTTACTCACTGGTAGATTGAAGTGCATGCCACATCGCTTTAATAGCAAATAGAAACCCTAGTGGCATAGTGATAAAGTTGTCTGGCTACTGACCAAAAGATGGACAATTCAAATCCACCAGGCCTCCTTGGAAACTCTGTAGGGCAGTTATACTCTCTCTCTAGGGTCACCATGAGTTGAAATGCAGTCAACAACAATGAATTTTTAGTAGCAGGTTGACTGCTGATGTTTTCTTGGTGGGGTTCAGGTGAAGAGCCTGAAACAGAATTATCCCCTCAGTTGTGAGAATGTCTCACAACCCTTTAACACCCTTAACTTGAGCTTAGATAAGTGTATTTTATAATAACAGCATTCCCAAAACCTGTCGTGAGGAAACACAGTCAGGCCTTTGGCTAGGTATATCAAAAGGTGCTTGTTCACATTTGATCCCTAAAACCTCCTTCAGAAAAAGTAATAAGGAAAAAGTTACAGGCTTATGTGACTACTGAGCTCATCTTACTGCTCTTCTAGAAGATAAAAGAATGCCTTTTCTCTCCTTGAATTTTTACCACATGTGTAATATTTTATGTTTTTATGTGTATATGTACTTACAACTATTTTTTATGATACATAACACTCATTTGATACATTACCCATCAATTTTCTTTTTAAAAGCCATCTCATGTGAATAAGTAACTTTATGGCTACTGGGATCAACTGAAGCTACTGTGTGTACATGAAATTACTTAAACAAAAGAAATATTTTAGATATAAATACTCTTTTACCATCATTAGTAATTTTAATAGTTTTTTTTAAAGAAGAGTAAGTAAATAATTGAGTAGAAATTTAAATAAATATAATTACACCTCAATGTACAAAAAGAATTGACTCTAATGTTCATGTCTGTCCATGTAATGAAATTTTCTAAGGTTTAGAGATGCAAATCAAAACCTCAGTGAGATATACCATCTTACCTCTGCAAAAATGACCATGATCGAAAACAGAAAATAACAAATTCTAGTGAGGTTGAAACTCCTATACACTGCTGGTGGGTTTGTAAAGTGGTATTTCCACTATCATAAATGGTATGGTGGTGGTGGTGGTGGTGGTGGTGTTAGGTGCTGTTGAGTCGGTTCCAACTCATAGCAACCCAGTGAATAACAGAGTGAAACACGGCCTCACCTTGCGCCATGTCCACAATCATTTTTATGCTTAAGTCCATTGTTGTGGCCACTGTGTCCATCCATCTTGTTGAGGGTCTTCTTGTTTTTCACTGACCCTCCACTCTACCAAGTATGATGTCCTTCTCCAGGGACTGATCCTTCCTGACAACATGTCCAAAAGCTATAAATAGAAATATCTTATGTTTCAGGCAATCCCACTGTAGATATGTGTCTAAGACATAGAAGGACAGTGATACAAATAGACATATGCACACCTATGTTCATTGTAGCATTGTTCACAATAGCAAAAAGATAGAAACAGCCTAAGTGCTTATCCCTGATGAATGATAAACAAATTGTCCTACATACATATAATAGAATACTATGCAGCTACAAAGAACAGTGAGGTGTCTGCAAAACATAACATGGGTAAGTCTGGAGAATGTTATGCCGAGTGAAATAAGTCAATCACAAAAGGACAAATTTGTGTGGTCCTACTGTTGTAAAAAGTCAAGAATGGATATATTCACAAAAAACAGCATTCTTTGATAATTACCAGGGGTGGGAGGGAGAGCCCCTTTCTAGACAGTTAATGCTTGTTATTTTTGGTGATGGGAAAGGCAACCCTAAATATGGGTGAAGTCTGCAAACTTGACCAAGGCAAATGGAGACACTAAGAAGTGCAAAAGAAAAAGAGACATTTTCAGTCAATAGAACAAATGGAAATAAGAGAATGCTGATACACTGTGACAATTGTAACCAGTATCACAGAACAATTTGTATTAAAAAATAATGTTAAATAAGAACCTAAACTTTCACCTAAAATACAATGAAATATTAAAAAAAAAAAATCTTCCAGTCTACCAAACACCAAGCCCGCTATCATCGAGTTGATTCCTACTCATAGTGACCCTATAGATCAGAGGAGAACTTCCCTGTAGTGTTTCCATGGAGTGCCTCACAGATTTGAACTGCCACCCTTTTGGTTAGCAGATGTAGCACTTAACCACAATGGCTCCAAGGTTTCCTTATTGTTTATTAAACCAGTGTCCACACTGTTTATTAAACCAGTGTCTCAGTAATGCATCATGTTCATGCAAGAAAAAAAATATTCAAGAATTGTAGTTAAAAATTATAAATCAATTATAAGTCTGTTGTAAATTGTAAATCAGTAATCTGTTTTATGAGCCTTTAATAAGTGTTGCAAATAGCAATTGAAGATACAAAATGTGATTACAGAAAAATAATTTTCCCTATACTTTTTTCTGGAATTTGTAACTGTTAACATTCTCAACATTAAGACATTTTTCAGTATACTTACCATGTACTTTTATAATAAAGTAACATACTATGTTTCTTTGTTAGATAATGACCTTAGCAAGCTTTTGTTATACTTCAAAATTACTGATAAACATACTAGGTGGATGGAAAACTACCAAAGACAGTTTTGCAAAATCATGAAGACCAAACCTGACATTATCAGTGGAGCTGGTGAGTACATTGTTTGAGTTGTTGTTGAAAGTGTTGCTTGTTTGTCTCTGTTTTTGTTTTTATTGAGGGTATTATGGAAATTGTATCAATAGTAGCTGAGGATCCTGAAGATTAGTGCTGACATATCTAGAATACATAAGAATAATTTTGGAGAGTCCACTGACTGCTAAACTACTTAGGAACCTGAGAGGATAAAATATAAAACTTGCAAAAGTGCCTACAAAGCTCTTTGTAATATTTGAAAGATCTTGGTGAGCAAAACTGCAACATTTATCTACCAAAGCAACAGCTTTCACCAGCTTCACCTAAATATGCTATAGAGTACCAAGATTATATTCCAATACACGAAACCCTTTATGCTCATTTCATGTTCTCTGTCTCTACAAGAGAATGACATGTTAGAGGTAGCACTAAATATAATTTCCTGAAGGAAGTAGAGATACTTTGTCACAGTATGTAGTAGGTTAAGAATATCAGTAGAAATTTGAATTTCCTGTCAGAGTTTATTCTGAATTGAAATTGACCCATAGGAATGACTCTGATTTTATATTTATAAAATTCGGAGAACTTCTTTGTTCCGTGTCTATTCACTGCTCCACACCATGATATCCTGAATGGATAAGTTTTTCTGCAGTACTTACTGTGTGTGATCAGTTGTGTGCTGACAGTGTTAGAAAGATACTTCAAAGGGTAATCATACGATTTTCCAGTACTTGCAGTCGGGTACTTCCTTTTGTATGAAGAATTTAACAACTGAGCAAACACTTGCCTTTATATCATGGCTTCAAAAACTACTTTCATGAAGTGAATGGGAGAAGCCTCTGGCTCTCTGTCCAGTTATAGCTTTCCTTAACTCTTGATTCACATTGGCATTTCTCAAACCTTTGGTTTCAAAATCTTAGTAATCCTGCTTTCTATGGCATACTAAAACATCCTTTCACAGCTTTTTGACCAGTCCTGATGACTTCTAGTTATTTTTGAAGACTGTCTGTTTGGAAGTCCACCTAATGCTGACTGTCGCCCCTTCAATCTCCAGTGCAGTCCTTTATTTGAAGTACCAGTTTTTGCTGTGAAAATCGTAACATATCATATTGACGTAATGAACAATTGCAGGCCTATAGAGCAGGCTGTGAGAATTCTTGACTAAGCTGCATAGATAAGGTAAATACGTTTTAACTACCTAGTTATGGATAGAAACAGAACTAGGATAGCTCAGGAAAGCTGGCTTACTTTCCTTACTACTTATAAACTGAAAGCTACAAAGGAAGCAGCAATTGCCCATGTGAGTTTTAAAGCACAGAAATCTTGGGTTCTATTAAATCATGAGGAGCCCTGATGGTGCAGTGGTTAAGTATTTAGCTGCTAACCAAAGATCAGCAGTTTGAACTCACAAACCACTGCATAGGAGAAAGATGTAGCAGTGTGCTTCTGTGAAGATTACAGCCTTGGAATCCCTATGGGCAGTTCAACTCTGTCCTGTAGGATCACTGTGCGTCAGAATCTAATTTGTGGCACATAGCAACAAAAATAAATTATCAAGAAGATTAAGCTGTGTCCCATTAGGTCACATTTTTTCTGCCTCAAGGAGGAAGAAATAAAATGGTAGAAAGAAAGTGTCCCGAATAACAAGAAAAAAAGTTCCTTTGTTTCTGGTTGTGCTAGATTTTTGAATTATGTTTTCTCAAAAATTTATTATGAAGTTCCAAACCCTGGTAGCTGTGAACATGACCTTGTTTAAAAATAGAATCTTTGAAGATGTTATCAGTTAAATTAAGGTGAGGTCATGCTGGAGTAGCGTGAGTCTTAGTCTTTTCTGAGTGATATTCTATAAAAGAGAAGACAGGCAGAGAGAAGATGGCCATGTGATGAGTGAGCCATGCCGCAGCTTCAGACAAATAATGGGCAACCAGAAGCTGAGCAAGAAAATAAAGGATGTCCCCTGGACTTCGTGGAGACAACATGACGCTGTTGGCACCCTGAATTCCAATTCTTAGCCTTCAAAACTGCGAGACAATAAATTTCTTCATATGAGCAACTTAGTTTGTGGTACTATGTTATGCGGAAGCCCTGGGAAATGAATGTATTGGGCTAAAGTGGAAATGTTGGGGAGAGGATTCTCTCCATAATAATATTGTGTGTTAAATCTTACTTTATTGCTCGTACTAAAATTTGCCAATTCATTGGTGTCCTTTTTTGGATACAAATTTATATTAGTAAAGCCAAGTGCCGTCGAGTTCGGAGTCGACTTTATATTAGTAAGTGTTATAATAGTATACTGCTTAAGGGAACAATATACTTTTAACCTAATATAGTTTAATAATGCAATTTATGTAACATAAAAAATTAACAGGACAAATTCAGATATTAAAAAAATAAAATTTTAAGTTTATACCAAAAACAGCCTTCAATTGAAAAAAATGTTATATGTCAAAGTATAAATATGCTTAGCCCTTTCACTTGTAAAGAATACTTAGCCTGGAGTCTGTAGATGGCTTCCAGAGACACATGCACCCTTTCAAACTATATGTAGTGGTTGTTGTGACTATGTTTGTGTGTTGTAGGGAACAGTAAAGAGATATTTCTGTCCTTACTAGCCAAAATGCTGTCATAAAAACCCAGCAAAGAGTCAAAACATACATAGTCACCCATCAGTAACAAGAAAGCCTGCCTCCCTAGCTGTCAATGAAGGCTGAGTAAGGGACCTGGACTTCCAACCCACCTGACAATAATGAAATATTGCTCTCCTTCCCTGCAGAAAGTGTGCCACAGGGATGCTAGTTAAAGCAGAAATTTGAATAAAGTCTAGAATTTCACTACATAGTATCCATGATTAGATTGAAAAGTATTCATAACTAGAACCAGAAACATAGTAACTTCAATGAGAAAAAGAAAAATCAACAGATGCCAACACTGAGATGACAAAGGTATTAAAACTATTTGACAAGGGTTTTAAAATAGCCATTTTGGACACATTTAAAACAATTTAAAAAATAGAAAGTGTCAGTGAAGAAATAAGAGATACAAGGAGGACTGAAAAGGAAACTGAAAAAAACTAAAAAACTAAAAAAAAAAAAAAGCCTCAATGGATGAGTTTAACGGCAGAATGGAGAGAACAGAAGATTCAGGAGAATTAAAGTAGCACTAGAGAAGTTCCTGGCATAGAAGTTCCTCAATATGTGTATCACAAAAAAAATATGTTTTAAAAAGAACAGAGCCTCAAGAACCTGTGGGACTATAGCAGAAGATCTAACATTTGTGTCACTGGAGTCCGGGAAAGAAAGAGATCAAAGAGTAGGACTGGAAAAGTATTTGAAGAAACGATTTCTGAAAACGTCTGAATTTTAGCAAAAAGACAAATGTCAAACAAGATAAGTGCAAAGAAATCCAAACCAAAACTAAAGACAAAGACAGAAAATCTTGAAAGTAGCAAGAAAGAAACTGCCTCATCTATAGGACAAAACCAATGTAAATGATGGCGAACTTCTTACCAGAAAAGATGGAAGACAGAAGGAAGCAACTAAACATTATTCAAGTAGTGGGGGAAAAAAAAAAGTTTTCAACCATGAGATCTATATCCTTTCAAGAATGAAGGAGAAATAAAGGTGTTTATCAGATGAAGAAAAATTTAGCAGCATTTGTTGCTGGCACTTGTTGTTAGCTGCTATTGAGTAGGCTGCCGACTTGTCATGACCCTGTACAGAATAGTATGAAATGCTTCTTGGTCTGGGGCCATTTTGCTCATCAAGTGAGCAAAAGGCCTTTGTGAATGATTGGGTTTTTCTTGACTGATTTTTTTAAAGTATATTGTCAGACTGTTTACCCTAATCTGTCTGAGTCAGTGTCACAGACACACTCAAGCCCCCGCTGACAGACAAACACTGTAGCTGTGTCTGAGTGTATTGTCCAGGAATCACACCCTTGTGGAAAGCAAAATTCTACCACTTAACCTGTCCTAAAAGAATGGCAATAAATGAAGTTCCCTACTTCTGTACTATCCTTGCAGTGTTCTCTGAATCTATAATTAAAGTACAAAGGAAATAATGAATATAAATGACTTGAGAACATTAAGAGGAATAATCAGACTGTCTGTTCTTGGAATAATTTATTTGAAGGGTGGATAAAGTTGAATGGGGTAATAGTGTAAAGAGCTTGAAAGTCATTATAGGAATTCTAACTGCATGAAGTAGGGAGATAAAAACCCTGATAAGTTCCTGAAGAAACAAGCCTTCAGGGAAGAACATAGAAGTTGTGTGACTGGAAAAAGTTGAACTCTGTTTTCACAGTTTTTAGGTTATTAGGTGATATGCTAGCATTAATAAAAGATTTTTAAAATGAATACAGGAGAAATTTTGAATGTTTATAAACATTGAACTTTGTAATTTTTGAACCATCTGTTCTTAAGATGGCAAGAGTAAGGGAACAAACCCCTAGTAAGCCAATGCCCAGGTATTCCTAAACAGTTTGCCTTCAGCTTTTCCTTATAGCAGAAAATCCGAGTCCACGTGTTACTATATTACTGTTACAAATTTTGGCTTTTGAATCTGTTAATGTTATATCCAAGTCCAAGGGAGTATATGCTTAAAGAAGGGAAAAGATCTGTCATTTAAACTCCTTTATAGAATCTCCAGGCTTGTCTTTTAAAATAAAATTCCCGCTTCAGACAAAATAATCTTCTCTACTTTACTTTCTGGATAGTACTGTCCTCACTTGGTTTAATTTGAGAATTATTTCATCACATGAATTTCTTGAATTATAGATGATAGAGTGTAAGTGAGGCTGTTGGTCATACTGAGATAGACTGCTGCTCTAGTAATTGTGCAGTTCAGCTATTCTTATAGTTGGCTAGTTAGAGTGCTAGTGAGACTGTAGTCATAGATTCAACTAACAAGTTTGGATTCATTTTTAGCTTTGTTTCAGGACTGTAGCTTATCTCTCGAATGAGTAAGTTAATATAGATCATAGTTAACATACTAAGTATCACTAGGATACAGGTTTATAAGTTAACTGAAGCTGACCCACTGTGTGTATAAACTGTAGGGATAAGCATATCAGTTACTGCAGAGGTACATTTGTTTTCATTTTTTAAAAAACAGAAGGAAAAAAATTGCTTTATTGGATAGTAAGTATTATCCTCTTGGTTATATCCGTTCAGGAGGTAATATATGCAAAGGCAGTGGTGTTGTCTGTATGGCGCTATCAAACCAAGATCTGGTTGCCTTGAACAAATAACATCGGTTGAAAGTACATAAAACACATAATATGTGCTGGTTTTGAATATGACATCAGCTGTGCATTTATCGTGATCTTTGAGTCCACATTTTCTTCCATCTGTATTTGTGAAAAATGATAATAAGATATGACAGGCTAATTAGTGATAATTTTCTTTTTGAATTAAATCATTTAGCAAATTCTGAAGTAATCCTTAGAGGATCTGAAGATAAAGGATGATTTCCTTCCAGTTTTACATTGAAAAGGTTGTCAGTTAAGCTATTAAAATTTAATTTAAATTTGAAGTGTTGTTATGAATACCAAAATGCTGTGTGTTTTGAATTGGACCCCTGTAGAGTGTAACTGTGAAAAAGTTCAGAAAACTTTTATCTTCTCGTGAGTGATGTACAACTGTAATACCACATGTTTTTCTTGACCTTGAGTATCCTAATCATTCTGTTTATTACAGCTCTGGCAGAATTACTTGAAAAATTTGTGTTTCATCTTTCCGAAACTGCCTCTGAATGCTACTTTCCCTCAGTGGAATATACAGGTACATTTTAAGCAGTTTTGCATTTTCAGAAATACACAATGTGCAAATAGATAATTTTTCACAGAGTGTGTAATTATGTTACAGATATGCAGCAGTTTATCCTATCCTAAAAGCCTGTCATGTGGTGCAGTGTGCATTCCAGATATTCAGTCTCTTTCCCTTACAGATGCCTCGATTTCCTCACAACTCTTTTGACTCCTTGAGTTTCTTTCCACTCTGTCTGCCACTCTCCTAGTTTCATCCAGTAATCCTGTTGATCTCATTTGTCTTACTTTTTTTAAAATTTGTTTTTGTATATTGATTACTTCCAAATGTATGCTAAATATTTGTCATAAACTTCATTCTTCTATTCTTGGCTCCTGGTTATTAAACAAAATGGCATTGGTGGCTCACTGGAAAAATTGTCGCCTTCTGTTCAGGAGACCCAGTGCACCTCACACACTATCACCACCTGTTTGTCAGTGGAGGCTTGCGTGTCACTCTGATGCTGAGCAGGTTCCAGTGGAGCTCCTGGACTAAGGCAAACTAGGAAGAAAGACTTGGTGATCTACTTCCAAAAATGAGCCCGTAAAAACCCTGTGAATCACAGATGTGTGATCCACAGCCACTGATGGCAGTGGTGCAGTGCCAGGCAACATTTCATTCTGTTGTGTGTGAGGTCGCTGTGAGTTGTGGACTGGCTTGATAGCAATTAACAAAAATAGGTGAATGTTACAGGATGTGCCACAGAACCCCTCAAACTCAAAGTGCCAGATGGGACCTCAGTGCATCATATCTTACTGATATGTACTCTTCCTCTAGTAGTGTCTGCTTTGGTAGATAGTACTCTGATCTCTGGGGTCGCTATGAGTCAGACCCGACTCAGTGGCAGTGTGTTTTGTGTTTTGTAGTCGTTGACTTCCTATTCCAAGCTAGAAACCTCTTCTGTCACCCTTTTTTTAAGTCAGCATTTCCCTCCCAGTCACTGAATTCTGTATATTCATCTGTACTCTTTGTTAAGTTAGGCCACCATCACTTCCTGCTTAAAGGTATTGCAGCAGTCTCGTAATTCCTTTTTTAGCAATATTCTTTACATTGCTCTCAGAATTACATTTGAAATATGGATCTGATCCACTCACCCCCTTACTCCTAGGAAGTTCACCATTTATTGCCATTTAAAGTCTAAACTTTTTACTGTGGTACCCAAGATCTCATACAAGGACTGCCAATTAAGTTAACAAACTCATTATAGAAAAATTGCCACATAACTCATTACTGAATATCAACATGGTCAGCTTTGAAGTGCTACTCTTGGAAAGCTGTGCATCAACCCTGGTATGCAGTTCACCCTTCAAAGCAATTTTGGAACCCTTTTTTCTAGAATGACCATCAGAGCTGTTGTCGTATTACCCTTGCTGTCCCAAATGTCATCAAAATGTCTTCCTTTCAATATTTTCTTTATCTTTGGGTAAAGAAAAGTCACGGACGGCTGGATCAGGTGGGTAGGGGAGTGTTCCAACCGCGCTGTTTGTTTACTCGCTAAAAACTCCCTCACAAACAGCTATACAATTAAGTTTGTAAACTTGCCAGCTTGCCACTGTGCACAATGGCCATTACAGAAAGAGTTCCAAAACTGGTGTGTGCATAGCTTCCCAAGGTAAGTACTTCAAAAGTGACTGTGGTGATATTCAGCAATAACTTATATAACAATTTTTCTGGGATGAGTTTGTGAACATAGCTGTCATACCTCATGCTGTCTTGCCCCTTTCTTCCTCTCTAGCATCATGCCTTTCCATGCCTTAAATTTATTTTTAGGAACACTAAACTGTATGCAATCGTTTTTCAGGGAGCGAATCTTCTGATGAGAAGATAGACAGTGAACAAATAAGTAAATTAAAAAGTCAGTGTCTCAAATAGTGTCGTGATAACCCACTGCTTTCAAGTTGATTCCAACCCCTAGTGACCCCGCAGGACAGTGTACAACTGCCCCAAACAGCTTCCGAGTCTGTAAATCTTTGCAAATTCAGAAGGCTACATCTTTCTGAAGGTTCTAACCACCCATCTTTCACTTAGCAGCTGTGTGTTCTAACCACTGTGCCCCCAGAGCTTCTTGGTATAGTGAGAAATGGCTAGAAATGTACATCAGGGAAAGTGGCTAGGGAGAGGGCTGAAGTATTAAAAAATGTGCACATATACTTTCACTGATAGGTGATTTTTGAACCAAGGCTAGTAAATGGAGAAGGAGCACATTGTGTGGTTATTTGTAATGGAAGAGAATTCCAGCAGGTAGCCAGCAAGGAGGTTAGTATTGCTGGAGAGCAGTAAGAGGGAATAATTGTTAAGCATTGAGGTTAGAGAGGAGATGATACGATAACATCTTGAAATCGATTCAGAGTTTGCAACATCAGAGTGACATACTGTGGTTTACATTTTTAAAGGATCACTAGGACTGTCATGTTAAACAAAGACTGAAGGAGGTCAGATAGCTGAAACGGGGAGATGAGATGGACTATTGCAGCGATCCAGGTGAAAGATGTGAAGGTTTGAATGAGGATGTCAGCAGTGGAAGTGGTGAGAAGTACTTAGATACTACATGTACTTTGAAGACAGGACCAACAAGATTGATCGAACGTGAGGTGTGAGAAACAGAGACAAATGGAGGAGGCCTCTAAGCTAGTGATCTGAGCCACTGGAAGGATGTAATTGCCATATAATGAAATAAAGTAGAATGAGGAAAGAATAAATAAGAGAGGGTAGGTTAGGGACTTGCTTTCTCGTATCTTTTGGCTACTTGGTAATCCATTTAAGTAGACCTGCTCTGGAGATGCTAGATATATAAATCTTGCGTTTAGGGGAAAAGTGTGGGCTGAAAATTGCTAAATCATCAACTTAGTATATAAAGCTAACAAAACATTTCATCATCATTTCATTCTCATATTCTGGCATATTACTGATGGTCATGTTCTGACTTAATGTCCAGGTATTTATGTGACCAAATCCTTACCATTTTTGTATCCCTGCAGCTGGCATAAGTGTTGGTTAATAGTTGCCAGTTAAAAGAAAGAATGAATAAAGGAATAAAGATGTGAAGGTTTGAATGAGGAAAAGGGTTTATATACTGTGCTGTAGAGTTTATTCTTAATTTAATAGGCAACACAGTTAACCATTTTAGAGTTCTGAACAGAAACTTTGATTACATTATGAAGATTCTAGAACTGAAATGTGTGGAGGTTATCTGGTATTTAGTGGGCAATGAACAAAGAGTGAAGAAAGCAGGGAGGTTGCCTAAGTCAAGGTAGCTGATGAGGAAGAGTAACTGCCTCTCTTCCCTGTGATGGTGATGTAGTTTGCCATTTAATGAAGAAACAATCATACAGATACCTGCTGTTTATTCAAGCTAGGTACTATGTAAGTCATAGCTCTGCACAAAGAAATAGAAGAAAATTATTATGTTATGCTTCCAATCTTTCTAGTTTTATTCCCTGTCACTGCCTAAATATATTGAGTATTCAGCTCGCTGAGTCTTTGCACCTACTGCTTTCCTCTGGATGGAGTTTTTCCTCCTCGTGCCACCACAGGATAATATCCAACTCAACCATACATTTTCAGCTACTGTGACATCTTTCTTCTTACTTTTAAGCTGAACTTCCCCTCTGTGCACCTGTTACATTTCCTTTAAAATATCTTTTTGACATTTATCATATTGTGTATGATAAATTTAAATTATTCCACTAAATCTCAAACTCCTCTGTATCTTTAATGTAGCAATTGATGTATGTTTATTGAATTTGATGTGCTGTAGTTACATAAGCATTTTTATCCTCACACATTATTTCTGTAGCAGTTCTAAATATTTTGATATTTATAAATACACATATCAACATACACCCAATTATTTTTAATGGCTTCTAATGCAAATATGGGTAAGGAATAAGAATTTTAAAAAAAAGAAAAAGAAAACATAGCTATGACAAGAAAATATAAAGCAGCATTAAACATAGGAGTCAGATAGGGTGTTAAGGCACCTGATAAACATTGTATTATTCAATTCTAATTATTCTCTGAAGTGGTCATAATCGTCACCTTTAAAGTGAGGAAACTGCAGCACAGAAGGAAAAAGCAAAGAAATTGTGAAGCAAACTTTGAAGAAAACTGTTAGTGGAGAAAATGCCTCTATAAATGAATCTAACAATGTAGATTGTGAACTTTTGTACACTGTATGTGGAAAACATATAGGGATTATTGATCAGGTATGTAAGTGGGGGCATGAATGAAAGGGGGTAATCATGGAGATTTCCATATCCACAGTAGATATCTCTTTACTCTTAAGTATAATAATCTCCACATTCTGCAGTTCTCTCGGGCACAGTGTTCTATAAGGTCATATTTTTCTGTGGTATTTTGTTGGTAAGTTCCGTTGAGTCATTTCTGACTCATTATTGACCCTGCATACAACAGAACAAAACGCTGCCCGACGTGGCCGATCCCACTGTTGCAGCCACTGTGTCAGTCCATCTTGTGGAGGATGTTCCTCCTGTCATTGACTGTCATGGATTAAATTGTGTGCCCCCGAAAATGTGTGTGACAATGTAACCGGACCGTGATTCCCAGTATTTTGTGGTTGTGCTGCATTTTGTGATGATGCTGTGCTGTAAATCCTGGTCTCTGCCTATGCCTGGATCATGTTAAAGAGAATTAGGGCATAACTGTAACACTCTTCCTACGGTCACCTCCCTGCTCCAATATAACGGGAGTTTCCTTGGAGTGTGGCTTGTACCACCTCTTAACATTTTATCCTACAAAGGATGAAAGGGAGGAAAGCGGAGATTTGGGGACCTTGTAGCACCAAGAAAGAAATACTGAGAGCAGAGCACATCCTTTGGACCTCAGGCATCTACACCAAGATGCTCTCAGACAGAAGAAAGACTGATGCAGCACAAGGATCTTCCTCCAGAGCTGGCAGAGAGAGAGGGTGTTCCTCTGGAGCCAGCACCCTGAATTTGGACATTTAGTTTACTATACTGTGTGGGAAGCAACTTTTCTTTGTTAAAGCTATCCACTTACGGTATTTCTGTTAGAGCAGTAACAGATGACTAAGACACTGACCCTCTACCGAACATGATACCCTTCTTCAGGGCCTGATTCCTCCTGATAACATGTCCAGAGAATGTGAGACAAAGTCTTACCATCTTTGCTTCTGAGGAGCTTTCTGGCTATACTTCTTCTGAGACAGATTTGTTTTTTCCTCTGGCAGTCCATTGTATAGCCAATATTCTTTGCCAGTACAGTAACTCAAGGAAACCAGTACTTCTTTACTCTTTCTTACTTCTTGTCCAGTTTTTGCCTGTATATGAGTAATTGAAAACACCATGGCTTGAGTTAGGTGTGTCTAGCTCGTAAAATGACATCGTCAGTTTTTAAGAATTTAAAGAAATCTTTTCCAGCAGATTTGCCCAATGCAGTGCATTTGACTTCAAAATTAAATCTATGTTGTATGTATTTTTAAAACCCTCAACAAGACCGATTGCTCAGTTTACATCTGTTTATTGCCTTCTGTTGTATTTCTAAATTAGACCAAGCAACAGTACAGATGTTAACTGTGTTGAATGTATTAACTGGGCAGATAAACCCTAAATGTGAATTTAAATTCTGTAAAGGCTCCAGCTGAACAGCTATTCAGTGGAGTGTTAGAGTATAGAAGAAAATAAAGCAGCTTCCTATTGATTGATTGTTTAATATTTATTACTGTGATACATTGAGCTTGTTGCTAATATTGTTCTTCTCCCAAAGCTTTAGAATATTGTTATCCTTTATCATTATCTTTTGGCTGGTGGAACAATGATTTGCTATTATAAAATTTCTCTATTTAACTAAACAGAAGCCATGTTTTGGTATAAAAGACATGTCAAAGCAAATGCTGGGTAGATATAGTCAGTGTTTTTCATGTTTCTTGAAATGAGAAATTGATTGTCTTTTTTAAAATGACAGCTTTCGAAACCCTAAGGTAGCTGAAATTGGAATAACACAATCATCCATCTGTTGTTAGCTCCCTCAGGATTTCAATCCATTATAAAATTTGCAAATCTGGAAAAATCAGATTAATTTGGCTGTATATCCCCTTAAAGAAAGATAGGAAGAAAACATGTTACATTCTGTGCATTTTTGGTTTGTAAATCCATATACATTATCAATGACAAAGAAAGAGTCATTTCTTTTCTCTAAGTAACACTGATTATACCAGTAAGGATATTGAGAGTCTTGTGGTAGTTTGCAAGGTATTGAATTTCAGGGCAGTAAGAATTAAATAAAATGGATAGATCCACCCTTATATTTTAAAAGAAGTCACAGAACTTGCAGACTGACTTTTTGGAGGGAAGGAGGGAGAAGAAAGTGTACCGACTAGTTGATTTTGGGGGGTTCTAAGAGCCCTCCAGCTACCACAGATACATCAGATCTTTAGGACGATTGGTAATCAGACAAGTAGTAACCATGGATTTGTCCTCCAGTGGAGAAATTCTTCTTCCTTTCTTTTTCTTTTTACTGTGATTAAGTGAAAGTATACAGTCCAAGTCAGTTTTGCATTGCCCACTTATCCGCAGCTCCTTCTCTTCTCCCCACCTGGTGCCAGCACATTCCTCTTTTTCACTCTGTATTTCTCCTGTCCTCTTAACAAGTAGCTGTCCCCTCCTCTCCGCCCTCTTCTTTCCCATCTAGAATGAGAGCAGTAGGACTGCCTCCTATAAATGCATAGAACCGTAAAGTACACACACTGTGTGGTCATAGTGTGTCCCCAAGTCCAGTCTGTTCTTGCTGAAAAGTTGACCTCAGTACTGGTTTTGGTTCAGGGGCAGAGCAGGTCTAAGGGCCATGTTCCCAGGGGATCCGTGTTCCCAGGCTGTAGGATCATCAGTTCTGGTCTTTTAGTAGAGTTCTTGGGCTGCATTACTCTTTTGCTTGTGTTGCCTCAGAGACTCTGCATTGTGTCCCACATCATGGCCGTCTTTGGTGGTGGCCAGGCAGAGGAATTCTTTACTCTTCTGAAATTTTTTTTTTTCCCCACATGGTAAGCCAAGTGCCAGGCACAAGAGATTTAATTTCTTCTACAATGTCATTAATATCACACACAAGTAAAATTTTGCTCAAGATCATTTAAAAGCGACTACAGTAGTATATTGACAAGGAACTGCCAGAAATTCAAGCTGGATTCAGAAGAGGATGTGAAACCAGGAATATCATTGCTGATGTGAGATGGATTTTGGCTGAAAGCAGAGAATACCATAAAGATGTTTACCCATGTTTCATTGACTATGCAAAGGCATTCAGCTGTGTGGGTCATAGCAAATTATGACTCACATTGTGTGAAATGGGAATTTCAGAACACTGAATTGTGCTGTTAAGGAATCTATATATGGATCAAGGGCAATTGAGTGAACAGAACAAATGGACACTGCATGGTTTAAAGTCAGGAAAAGGGTGCATCAAGGTTGTATCCTTTCACCACACCTTTTCAACCAGTATGCTGAGCAAATAATCTGAGAAACTGGATTATACAAAGAAGAATGAGTCATCCTCCAATCCCGATGGAGGGTGAGGCATCAGGATTGGAGGATGACTCATTAATAACCTGTGGCACACAGACACCACCTTACTTGCTGGAAGTGAAGAAGATTTGAAACACTGATAAAGATCAAAGACCACAGCCAACATTATGGATTGCACGTCAACATCAAGAAAACAAAAATCCTCACCACTGGACCAGTAAGCAACATCGTCGTAAATGGAGAAGGGATTGATGTTATCAAGGATTTCATTTTACTCGGTTCCACAATCAATGCCCATGGAAGCAGCAATCAAGAAATCAAAAGGTGCATTGAATTGGGAAAATCTGCTGCAAAGGATCTCTTTAAAGTATTGAAAAGTAAAGGTGTCTCCTAAAGTGTGGCTGACCCAAGCCATGATATTTTCAGTTGCTCATATGCATGCAAAAGCTGGAGAATGAACAAGGAAGACTGAAGAAGAATTGATGCCGTCGAATTGTGGTGTTGGAGAAGAATATTGAATGTACCGTGGACTACCAAAAGAACAAACCTCTCTGTTCTGGAAGAAGGACAATCAGAGTGCTCTTTGGAAGCAGAAATACCAAGACTGCATCTTACATACTTTGGAAACACTGTCAGGAAGGATCAGTCCTTGCACAAGGACATCATGTTTAGTAGAATGGAGGGTCAGAGAAAAAGAGGAAGACTTCTGATGAGATGGATTGACACAGTGGCTGCAACAATGAGTTTAAGCATAAAAGCAATTGGGGGCATTGCACAGGACCAGGCAGCATTTCAGTCTGTAGTGCTTAGGGTCAGTATGAGTCAGAAGTAACTCGATGGCATCTGACAACAACAGCTAACACTGCTGCACTGTGTGCTGGGTCTGCAAACCGAAAACAGAACAGAATACAGTACTAGAGCATTTTGTCCATACTTAACATATTGTTCAGCTCAGTCTGTTCTGACACTATTGTATTTATAATGGACAAGATTAGTTCCTATAATTTAATATTAATGTTGTCTTAGATTGAATGAAGCATCATTTAAGTAAGTAGTATCATACAGTTATCAGTGGTTGACACTTTTTCAGCAACTTCTTTTATTATGCTTTTTATAGTGAATGTAGAGTTCTCTTTGTTATTTAAGTGTAAAGAAAATATTATTACTCCATCTCATTTCTTTATTCCTACTCATTAGATTGTTTTTCATTCACTCATTCATCTACTTATTCACTCAATATTTATTAATTACCTGTTATGTATCCCGCTTGTGCATAGACATATTTCACTAAATCATTGGTTGCCAGCTGTAGATATATATATGAATTCTCTGAAGACATTCCATTTTTATAGCTGGATTTTAGCTTATTGATTTTGCTTCACCACTGGATCAGAACCATTCTACTTGCCAGATTGTCACACTGTATGTAATTCAGTTTAAAGACTGAAGCTTCTTCTCTCTCTCTCTCTATGTATATATGCTTAGACTATTCTCTGAGTTTTTCATTCCTGCTTCAAGAAACTTTTCATTTCTTTTAGGGATTTTTGTTTGTTTATTTGTTTTTCTGGAGAATTTTTCTTCTACTAGAACTGTTTACATCTGTCTCACATCAATGATTTTTTTTTTTTTGGTGGTGGTGGTGGTGGTGGTGGTATTTTGCAAGTTTGTTATGGCATGTTGAATGCCTTTATAGATCACCTTTTAAAAGCCTTTTTCATCATTTAGTTAGTGACTCATTAAAGTAATTCCATTTTTCTTTCTTTGTTTTAGTTGTTAGAAAAATGTAGAGAACAAAACACTTGCCTCTTTGACATTTTTTCATATGCGCAGTTTATTGAAATCCATTATATAAGTCATGTTATGCACATATCACCAGTATCCACTCTCAGATTTTCCGTACCCATAAACAAAAACTCCCTGATACCTAAGTAATGATTCCACCCTTTCCCCCTCCCTTGTATCCCTGGTCACCACTGTTAAACTCTAGTCCCTATACGGTTGTGTATTCTAGATATATCACATTGATGAAATAATATCATATTTGTACTCTTATGATTAACTAATTTCACTAAGCATAATGTTTTCAACATTCATCCATATTGTGGCATGTATCAGGTATTTTTTCTTTAAGTGTGAGTCTCAAATTTAGTGCACAAGAATTTAACATGTAGAATCATTTAAAATATAAATGACTGGACGTGCACCCCCCAGCAATCTGATTTAGTAGTCTAATGTTGCATCTGTATATCTTTTTTTAAAAAAAAAAAAACTTCTGAGAGGACTTTGATGTACAGTTATAGTTGAAAACCAGTATCAGTAGTGTCAGAGTTATTACAGTGAAGAAACAGATTTGTAAACTTTTAATTAAAAGATATCCATCATTATATGAGAGTAAAAAGGGGTGCACCATGAGAACTCCACTGAAAGACCGCAGTTGATGGCCCAGGGGCCTTGGGGTTCCCCTGGGAGCATGGCCCGTGGTCCTGATGCTCCCCCAGTCCATAAATCATAACTGAGGTCAACTCCTCAGACAATAATGGATTGGCCTCAGCAACACAGAGTGACCATATCTTGTGTGCACTTTGTGGTTCTATGCATCTATAGGATGTCGTCCTGCTGGCCTCTTACTGGAGTAGGGGAGAGGGTAGAGAGGAGGGGACAGGAAGTTTTTAGGAGGATATGACATGTATAGAAAGAATAGGAGGAGTGTGCTGTCATGGGCCAGGGAGAGCAGCGGGAGCTGCACATAGGCATGCAAATTTATTCTGGATTGTACACTTTCACTCAATCACAATAGAAAGAAAAAAAGATAATCCATCATTGTTGAGCTGACTTCAACTCATAGTGACCCTATACTTTTAATTAGCACCTTAGAAGTTCTCTATACAACTGCAGAAAAGTTAAAGCACTCATCTTAAGCCACAGAGCTAAACCATTCTGGGAGGACTCCTTTCTTTCACAGAAGAGAAGTTAGACATTATGTGGCACAGTCCCCTCAGACAACTCCACTCAGCTGTGCTCCCTAACTTTATTCCAGTCTTAAGTCATGTGTGCCCTCTTCGGGCATTAGCCACCCTAAACTACAGAATGCATGCACACTCTTCGTTTACTGTTAAGATAGCTGTCTGTTGCATTTGTTTCCAGAAGGGAAACCTTGATATTATGGCAGACAAACCGATGTTAATGAAGAGAAATATTTTATTTATCATACTGAATTCAGTATTATATGTACTGGAATTCTAAGTACAGTCTTACTTAAAATAATTCTGAAATACTTCAGGAAAAGTTACATTCTTGCCATTATATCACAATACAGTAGTCAGTAACCGTTGCCATTGAGTTGATTCCACCTGTCATAATAGTCAATAGGGCTACAGGAATAAGACTAGGAGGAAGGACTCAGCAGTCTACTTTTGAAAAGAATTAACAAATCAGAACCTTATGAAAACGGTGGAACATTGTCTGACAATGGTGCTGGAAGATGAGCCCCTTGAGTTGGTAAGCACTCAAAAAACAACTGGGGAAGAGCTGCCTTCTCATACTAGTCAATCTTAACGACGTGGATGGAAACTTCATTTGCTGATGTGGCACAACTCAAAATGAGAAGACACAGCTGCAAACATACAGTAATAAGTAGAACATGGACTGTATGAAGTATGAATCCAGGAAAATTGGAAGTTGTCAAGAATGAATAGAATGCGTAAACATTGGTATCCTAGGTGTTAGCGAGCTGAAACGGACTGGTAAGGGCCGTTTTGAATTGGGCAGCAATATGGTCTGCTGGAAATGACATCTTATGGAATGGTGTTGCATTCATTGTCAAAAAGAATATTTCAAGATCTGTGGTGAAGTACAATGCTGTCAGTGATAGGATGATGTCCATATGCCTACAAGGAAAACCAGTTACTATGGCTGTTATTCAAATTTATGCACCAACCATTAAGAACAAATATGAAGACATTGAAGAGTTTTACCAGTTTGTGCAGTCTGAAATTGATCAATCATGTAATCAGTGTACTTTGATAATTACTACTGATTGGAATCCAAAAGTTGGAAGCAAGAAGAAGGATCAGTAATTGGAAATATATGGCTTGGTGATAGAAACAGTGCTGGAGATCACAGGATAGAGTTTTGCAGGAACAACAACAACTTCTTGCAAATTCCCTTTTTCACCAACATAAATGGTGACTATTCACATGGATCTTGCCAGATGGAATACACAGGGATCAAATCCACTGTGTCTGTGCAAAGAGAGAATAGGAAAACTCAGTATCATCAGTCAGTACAAGGCCAAGGGCCAGTTGCCATTGATTGCTCGTATGCAAGTTCAAACTGAAACTGAAGAAAATTAGAATAAGTCTACAAAAGCCAATGTATGACCTTGATTTCGTCTCATTTGAGTGTGGACACGATCTCATGAATAGATTTGATGCATGGAATACTAGTAACCAAAGACCACACGAGTTTGGATTGATACTAAGGACATCATACGTGAAAAAACAAGAAGTCATCAAAAAGACAATAAAGAAAGGAAGAAAACAAATTGAAGTTCAGAAGAAACTGTGAAACTTGCTACTAAATGTTGAGTAGCTAAAACAAAAGGAAGAAATGAAGTAAAAGAACTGAAAGGAAGACTTCAAAAGGTGCCTCCTGAAGATGAAGTATTATAATGACATGTGCAAAGAGCAGGAGATAGAAAACCAAAAGTGAAGAACATGCTCTGCATTTCTCAAGCTGGAGAAAAAATTCAAGCCTTGAGTTAAAATAGTGAAGGATTCTGCAGGGAATATATTCAACAATGCAGGAAGCATCAAATGAAGATGAGAGGAACATGTGGAGTCTTTACAACAAAAAGAATTGGTTGGCATTCAGCCCTTTCATGAGGTAGTGTATGATCAGGAACCAATGGTACTGAAAGAGGAAGTTGAAGCAGCATTGAAGGCGTTAGCAAAAAACAAGACTGCAAGACTTGATGGAGTCAGTGTTTCAGCAAAAAAGGCAGAGCTCTAAGCACTCATTCATCTATGCCAAGAAGATATCTACCTGGCCAGCTGACTGGAAGAGAGCCATATTTATGCCCATTCCCAAAAAAGGTGGTTACCCAATCGAATGCGGAAATTATAGAACAATGGCATCACTGTCACATGCAAGTAACATTTAAAACAAACCCACTGCCATAGCAGCCCTGTAAGACAGAGTAGAACTGCCCCGTAGAGTTTCCAAGGAGTGCCTGGGAGATTTAAACTGCCAACCCTTTGGTTAGCAGATGTAATAACTAACCAGTACACCATGAGAGCACATGGATAAAGAAGCAATGTTAAAAACAAAACAAGGAAGACTACATGTTTAAAAGTCAGGAAAGGTATGTGTCAGGGTTGTATCCTTTCACCATGCCTTTTCAGTCTGTATGCCAAGCAAATAATCCCCAAAGCTGGACTGTATATAAAAGAATGGGGTATCAGAATTGAAAGAAATCTCATTAACAACTTGGATTGTGCAGATGACACAACCTTGCTTGCTGAAAGTGAAGAGGACTTGAAACACTTAGTGATTAAGATCAGAGACCACAACCTTCAGTATGGATTACACTTCAACATAAAGAAAACAAAAATCCTCACAACTGGACCAGTAAGCAGCATCATGATAAATGAAGAAAGGATTGAGATGGTCAAGGATTTCATTTTATTGAATCTACAATCAACAGCTGTGGAAGTAGCAGTCAGGAAATCAAAAGACTCATTGCGGGAAACTCTTCGAAAGACCACATGATAGTCCTGAAAAGTGAAGATGTTGCCGTGAAGACTAATACATGCCTGACCCAAGCCATGGTATTTTCTGTTGCATTATACATATGCAAAAGGTAGACAGTGGATAAAAAAAGACAGAAGAATTGATGCCATTGAATTGTGGCATTGGAGAAGAATATTGAATATACCATAGACTGTCAAGAGAAAAGTGATGTAATGGAAGTTTAACCAGAACGCTCTTCAGAAGCAAGGGTGGTGAGACTACATGTTATGTACTTTCGACATGTTGTCGGGAGGAGTCAGTCCCTGGAGAAGTGCATCATGCTTGGTAAAGAAGAGTGTCAGTGAAAAAGAGGATGACCCTCAATGATTTGACACAGCGGCTGCAACAATGGGCTCAAGCGTAGTAACAATTGTGGGCATGGCATAGGACCCTGCAGTGTTTTGTTCTGTGTTACATAGGGTCACAGTGATTTGGAACCAACTCAGTGACACCTAACAACAACAATAACAACAGCATAAGAGTCTATAAAGTCAGACATTTTAATGCTTATTTTCATGAAGTTACTTAAATTTTGCAAAATCAGCCAACATCACAAGCCCCATAGCACTAAGAATATTACGTTATTTGAACTTGAAGCCTAAAATGTGGAATCACCATCGAGCAGTTTCAGTTACTGAGATCAAAAGAGCTTCCAGGACAAGGTCAAATGAATGTAACCTGATTATTATATTACATTTGTCAAGGATTTCATTTTGCTTTTATCCACAATCAATGCCCGCTGAAGCAGCAGTCAAGAAATCAAATGAATTGAGTGACTGCAGCAAAAGAACTGTTTAAAGTGTTCAAAAACAAAGATAACACCTTGAGTCTAATGTGTGTCTTCCTCAAGCCATGGTATTTTCAGTTTGCCTCACAGGCATGCAAAAGCTGGACGATGAATAAGAAAGACCAAAGAAGAATTGATGCCTTTTAATTACAATATTGGTGTAGAATATTGAATATACTGTGGATTACCAGAAAAACTAACAAATCTGTCTGGGAAGAAGTACAGGTAGAAAACTCCTTAGAATGAAAAATAGTGAGACTTTTATTAGGTAATTCAAACAGGGACCAGGCCCTGTATGTTATGGATTGAATTGTGTCCTCCCAAAAGTGTGTTTAGCCATTTGGCTAGGCTATAATTCCAGTATTGTGTGATATTCCTATATGCTGTAAACCCTGCCTGTATGATGTTAATGAGGGAGGATGGGTGGCAGTTATGTTGGTGGGGTAGAACTCGGTGTGTAAGACTGCATTGTGCCTTGAGGCAATCTCTTGAGATAGAAAGAAGCTTCCAGAAAAAGTGGGGGACCACATGCTACCAAGAAGTCATGCCTGGAGCAGAGCACCTCCTTTGGATCCAGGGATTCCCGCTCCTCAGAATCTCCTAGTCCAGGGAAAGATTGGTGACAAGGACTTCTCTCCAGAGCCAACTGAGAAAGCCTTCCCCTGGAGCTCATGCCCTGAATTTGGACTCTAGGCCGACTTGCTGTGAGGAGATAAATTTCTTTATAAAGCCATCCGCTTGTGGTATTTCTGTCATAGGAGCGCTAGATGATTGAAATGCTGGAGAAGGACATCCTGCTTGATAAAGCAGAAAGCCAGTGAAGTAGAGAAATACTCTCAACAAGTCACAATGGCCAATGTTATTAGGATGGCATAGGACTGGGCATTGTTTCGTTCTGTTGTACATAAAGTTGCTATGAGTCGTAACTGACATAATGTCACCAGTATCAACATGTTGTACTGGACAGTGATAAGCTGTGTTTACTTATGGCATTACAAGAAAAATACTTTTCATGAAACTGGAAATGATATTTTAGTTACTGTATGAAAGATGATGATAGTTTTTAAAAATGGTTATACTTTTGTGTGAGAATAATTTATGATACACATTTTTGGTACCAAGTGACAGAAACCCCAGTTAAACTTTTTGTCTAAGCAGAAAAAGAAGTGGAATCACTAACTCATATAATGAATAAATGTGTCCTTAGAAATCTGTCCCCTTTCCCTGGCTCTGTATGTTGGATTTATCAGTTTCTACTAACACCTCTTCACTCCAGCTTGAAAACTGGAGAAGACATTGAATTGCTCCCTCGCTTAACCTATTGCTAGGTATTGAGAGTTTCAGGCTGAAAGTGCAGAACTGAGATCCTTTTCCCTTTAGTATGGTAAGGATTCTACGTAGCAAAGAATGCTAAGCTGTATAAGCTATAGATTAATTACTGTCACTGTAGCCAGAACATAGCAAGTCTATGTAAGTAAAACGCAGATGTAGTTTATCAAGAAATTAACAGAGCACATCACTGTCACGTCCGGCAACCCATATCCAAGGGAGACAGGCAAGAGGATGAGAAAAAACTCACATCACACAAGATAAAGTTGAGGCCAGGTGGGGTCAAGGTCTCTGATGGACAGCAATGGCTGCCAGTCCTCAATAAGAAACTTTATTTATAGGGTTACACCAGGAGGAGGTTGGCAGGGCAGTCTGTTTTGCCAAAAATGGTTACAGTGGTATGGGGGCATCTCATGATTGGCTGATCCATATGTGGAAGTATCATCAAGGTGCGAGGTATGAGAAACAGCTAAAGGTCAGGCTTTTTAAGAGGATCTGTCGTACTTGAGAAAAGTCTAAATATTTGTGCACAGGTCTCAGTAAAGTGGAAGATAAGAAGAAGACGAAGGAGAGACAAAGGTCAGGGCTTCCCAGAGGTTCTGCCATATCCGAGAAGAGCCTGGTAGGATAGGAGATAAGAGGATGGAGAAAGAGCCGGAGGTCAGGCTTTCCTGGAGAGTCTGTCCTGCCCGAGAAAAGCCTAAATCTACATCAGTAAGACAATAGGTGGGACAGTACATTCCAAACACCCTGCAACAATACACATTTTATTTCTTGTTAAAAAAAAATGATCACTGTAAGTAGGGAGACCAACTGTCAAACAGTCTGCCTGGGACTGTGATGGATTCCTGGATATGGGACTTTGAGTGCTAAAACTGGTAAATTCCCAGGCAAGCCAGAACAAGCTGATTACGTTAACTGTAAGAGTGTTAAAGTACTAATTATTGCTGATCAGAGGAATAGATATTAGATAACAGTGATGTTTAATTTGTTCTTATCTCTGCAGATCCCAAGTCTACTCATACTTTAGGATTTGGTTTAAATGCCATATCTTCTTAGACAGCTGCAAATAACTCTCCCTCTTCTGAATTTACATTGTGTTGTATCTGTGCCACTTAGGACTTTAAAACACCTTTATCAGAGTTATCTATAAACACATTTTATCTCTGACACTATGTGGTAAGTTCCTTAGGGCGGGATGTATGCTTTATCTTTTATCCTCCATGACTTCTAGCACAGTGCTGCACATTGACTGTATCAGAAAATATTATTAAATGGAATGAATGAGTCCACAAGTGAATAGATTAGATTGATAGCATGAGTTGGCACCATGGGGTGATGGAGGAATGAGAGAATGCTGATACGGGGCTCAGAAACATAGCTTTTGGTCCTCTCTACCACTAAGTAACTGTGATTTTGAACAATTTTCTTAATTTTGTGTTTATGTATGTGTGAGTGTGTGTGTGTGTGTGCGTGTACATGTGCACCGTAGTTTCTCCAGCCGAAAACTGAGTTTCAGCTAAACCCTTAGTATTCACTGTTAGCGTGGTCATTCTGTTTTCTTAGGATCTAGTTCAAACTCAACCTCTCCTGCAGCAATCTCTACTGTACAACCACCTTTTTACTTTTATTGGACAGTCATAATTCCTGTTTCACAAAGAAAATCTGGCTTGTAGGAAGAAACTCCTTCATTCCACCTTCATACATTTTTATGCATTGTAAGTAGAATGTTCCTTCCAAAGAATTTAGACATGCTTGTCAGAGAGGAATAAACAACTATGCTTGTACATATTCATAATTTAAACTCTTATGTATATATATTGCTTGATGAAAACACAGCACTCTGGACCACTGTTTGGATTAACAAAGGGCCCTTGGTGGCCCAATGGTTTAGCCCTCAGCTGCAAACCTAAAGGCTGGCCTTTGGACCTCACCCACTGGCTCCAAGGGCTGGAGACCTGATGATCTGCTCCTGTGCAGATGACAGCCTCGGAAGCTCGAGTGGGCAGCTCTGCCCTGTACTTGGGGTCTGCATGAGTTGGAATCAATTTGATAATCCCTAACAATTTACCTACATTTGGATTAATAACCCTTGTGTTCAGTAAAATAGATTAAAAAGAAAAACAAAACTACTGTTAGCTATTTTGTATTTAATATGCTTTTAAATGCTTTTTATAAAAGTTATTTCTAAAAAGTTTCATGTTAATTTCTTTAAAAATGTAACTGACAGCTCTTAAAGGAACAAATACATCAGTGTTTCCAAAATTCGCATCAAATATGCAAAAATATTTCTTTCATCAATTTTCAATTAAAATGTGATTATTATGCAGATTTTTATACATTTTTATAACCCAGTTCTCTATTGTTCTTAGCTAGTGATGCAAATGTGAAGAACGCAAGTCTTTCATCTGTGCAGCAGCTCGGTATTAAAATGACGGTCAGGTATGTTTTAGGGAATATCTCTCTGGCATATTTCTGGAATTTCTTTGGTCTGCCTGGTATGTATTTAATGGTATTTAATTTAGCACACAACTACTTTATATACTTTAAGTACAGTGTTTATCCTTCAGAAAATAATTACTTGTTTTTTTAAGATATTGGTGCATGATTAAGTTACCTCTGCAGGTAAATGAGTTACAGTTCATTATTATTCTAGAGGCTAGGTACAGTGTGTATAAGCCTCGATGACTGTCGGTTTTCTTCCAAAAATGGTATCATAAAAATCAGCATATTTGTAGGACAGTTATACAGTTTTCTGAAGTATGATTAGTTCTAATTGTTAAACTATGGGGATGAACACAGAAGTACCTTAAGGGGATAGATGCAGAAATGAAAATGAATGAACCAGAATTATTGTAGTTTGAGGTTTTTGGTGTTCAGATTATAACTTTGAAAAGGAATAAGCAAACTCAAAGGCAGTAGACAGAAAGTTAAGAACTGAATTCATAAAACTTCCTTTTTTGCTTATTAAAGAGGGGTCTTTACAGTCTCATTCTGTTTATAGGATCATCTTCAGAATCAAAAATTTAAAAAAGTATGTGAAAGCTGTTCAAAAGACTGAGTGTTTTTATAAATTCTTAGCATTATGATGAAAATTATTCCTTCTAGGCCTCCCACTTGTATAACATAGGGCTCCCTATTTATACAACTATTTTGTAATGACCCTACAACTGTTCTCAAATGGAGTCTATAGATAATATAGGCAGGCAAGTCACATAGTTTTTGAATTTTTATAATATCTTATTTGTAAGAATTTTAGAGACAGTGATTTATAATGAATGCTTGGATGTACCTGTAGTGTAAGAAATTGCTGGCACCTCTGTGCAGAATCATTATGACTGTGGCAGCTACAAATGCAGACTGATAGCATTTTGTTTTGGTTCCTCAAATACCACAATACTGTTCACATTTCCAATGTGACTTTCCAAAGTGACCAAGAAATCTTAGTGAAGTTTCAAAGAAAACAAAGCATTATGTTTCCATGACTTAGACATAGTTCCATTCAATATACATTAAAGTATGTAAAAAAATTTTATGATTTTAAGTAGAACAGAATTGTTGTTGTTAGGTGCATTCAGGTAGGCTCCAATTCATAGGCACCCTATGAACAACAGAACAAAACACTGCCTGATCCTGTGCCATGCCCAAGATCATTTTTATGATTAAGGATGTTTTTGCAGCTGTTGTGTCAATCTGTGACTTCAGGGTCTTTGTCTTTTTCACTGACCCTTTACTTTACCAGGCAGAAACTGAAGCAGGATCAGATGACTATAAACAGGTTTTTCTTTCACACAAATAATATTGTAGATAGTTATGCCTGGCATGTCCCATGTCAAACCTCTTGTCCCGTGTCCTCAAGTACCAATAGCCACCCCCTCAGTGGGGTTCCTGGAGGAAGTACTACCCTCATTAAAAACCGTGGGACCAGACGAATTCTAAAGTGACTTCTAGACTTAACATTTTATAAGTCTAACCCATTAGCATTTTGTGTTTGAGTTCAGGAAGGAAATACTCTAATACTCATTTATGTGATATTTAACTTTGCTATTTGATTTTTCCTTAAACTTATCATTATTTACTGTATCAGTGTTGCTTCTAAAAATCTGTAGTAATTATCAGGAATATAAAGTAAAAGTCAATTTTTCCTAAATGCTCTTTATAGCATAGTAGCTATAAGTGGAAATTGGAAAACTTAAAACCTCGAGATTTCAAGAGGAACACACTCAAATGGATTCAAATAATTAAGTTTGGAATGTAGGTTCTGTTATTTTTCATTTTGTGTTTTGTGGACTTTTAGGTATGGCAAGTATCTCAACGTCTTAAAAGATGATACAGAAAATCACCTTTCCTTGGTCTTAAAGCACTGTGATAGATTCCTGAAACTGCAGCAAGTTCCCATAAAATCTTCTCTTCGTATCCTTTTTGAATGGATTCGTATTAGTTGAACTTTCTTCATGTATTTGTTCTGATTCTTTGATGGGATAACTTAATACGGTTTCATTAAAATTATATTGTGACTATATTAGTGCTTTATTTGTCATTTTCTTATAGTATTTTTATGCCACATTTAAACTATATACATTGTGTTACATGGAGTCATAATTATTAGATTCAGCCTTATTCAGTGAATCTTAAGCTGAATAATGAAAACCATTAAAATATATTTCAGACATGTCTAAGGAAGTTTAAAAACTGCTTTATCATATCTATTTTTCATTCCGTTTTAGATGATTAATTTTCATAAATGGAGTTAGACTAGAGGAAAATGTATGCAAACTATTTGCATTACTGAATTCTAAAAATGTGTGCATTTTATTATGCTTGATAATCTGGTTATTTAAGAGATAGCCTTAACTACAGAAAGGATGGTACTGATGTGTTAATGAGTTGAACAAATCAGTTTCACAAAGTGAGTGCTTCTCTAGTTGCTTGTACCGCCAGTCTGCATGGGACATGTGAGCGCACAACGAAAACCCAAATCCTTGCCATTCAGTCAATTCTGACTCATAGCGACATTTTAAGACTGAGTAGAACTACTCCATAGGGTTTCCGAGAAGCTGCTGGTGGATTCAAATTGCTAACCTTTCATTTAGCAGCTGTTTCCCTTAACTCCTGCACCGGTAAGCACAGAGTACATTAAAAGAGTTATAATATGTGATTAATTTTTCATTAATGATAGCTTAATTTTGCTTCGGTAGCTTGTAAGTTAATTGAAAATAAAATGAGAACTAAGTACTATTTGTCTCTTTTTCTGAGAGAAATTCTGGAAATGATTATTTATGGTATTCTTGTATTTAATTTTGAAAGGTAGAATATTGTAAAAGTTCCTTAACTGTGCTTTTCAGTCTGCCTGCAGGAGAGTTATGCTGGACATGACTGGTTCGTGTCTTCTCTGTTCATGATAATGCTGGGGGACAAAGAGAAAACGTTCCAGTTTCTTCAGCAGTTCTCCCGGCTTCTGACCTCTGCTTTCCTTTGGTTGCCAAGAGTACATCTTTCTGTAAGGTTTTTAAATCAGTTCTTTAAAGGAGAGTTTGAAATTTTAAGAAAAATGGGTGTATTACTGTAGAAGGCACATGACAATTTATATTCATTTTATAACTGATGTTTTTGACAAATTCTCTGAAAATACAGATTTGCCATTATCTCCCATATTTTGTGTTTTAGCTAATGGTAAATAAATGAAAGATTAATGATAGAAGTATTTTCAAATAGGTGATTAAGTTATAGGAGTTAAATTCTCTACATAAAAGAGAACTATTGAAAGGATATTTTTTACTGCTGTTTTGTTAGAAACAATCTAAAATCACAGTAAGAAAAGTCCTTTACTAAGTAAAAAGTGTAACTATAGTTTGTTGTTAGTTGCTGTTGAGTGGATTCTGACTTATGACAAACAAGAAAAAACAGTTTTTTGATCTATATTTTGGAGATCTATTCTGAGTTTTTACCACTTACCTGTCAGTTTTTCATACTGTAATGGCTTGTGTGTTGTTATGATGCTGGAAGCAATGCCACTGTGTTTCAAAGAGCAATTTGTCACTTGTGGTGGACAGATTACAGCTGAGCTTTCAAACTAAGATAAGGAAGGAGAACCTGGAGATCTACTTCTGAAAATATCGGTCAGTGAAAACCTTATGAATAGCAAGGGAACTTTGGCTGATGTATGCCAGAAGATGAGCCCCTTCAGTTAGGCAGGCGCTCAGAGACAGCTGTGAAAGTGCTGACTCTTCAGGGAAGAGTCCACCTAACTGTTTCATGTGCAGTCAAGCAGTTGGAACCTTCATATGCTAATATGGCAACACTCAAAATGAGAAAAACAAAAACAACTATAAATATCCAATAATAATCTCAATGTGGAATATGTAAAGCATGAATATAGGAGAATTGGAAATATGTCAAAAGTAGAATACACAAAGATCAATATCCTGGGTGTAGTGAGCTGAAATTGACTGCTTTTGGTCATTTTGAACTAGACAATCATTTGAGCTACTCTTTTGAGAATATCAAGTTGAAGAGGAATAGTATTGCATTTATTGCCAAAAAGAACATGTCAGGATCTGTCCTGAAGTACGGTACTGTCAGAGATAGGATAACATTCATATATCTACAAAGAAGATGATAGTTCAGATTTACACAGTAACCGCTAAGGCCAAATATGAAGAAACTGAAGACTTCTGTTAGCTTTTGCAGTCTGGAATTGGCCAAGCATGCAATTAAGATGCATTGGTAATTGGTGACTAGAAAATGAAAATTAGAAACAAAGAAGAATCAGTAGTCAGAAAATATGGGCATAGTGATAGAAACAGTGCCAGTGAACATATGAAAACTTTTGGCAAGACCAGCAACTTCCTCATTGTAAATACACTTTTCAGCAACATAAAAGGCAACCATACTAATGAACCATACGAAATGGAATACACAGGAATCAAATCAACTGCATCTGTGGAAACAGATGATAGAAAAGCTCGGTATCAGTCAGAACAAAGTCAGGGACCAACTGCAGAACAGCTGTTAATTGCTCACATTCACATTCAAGTTGAAGCTGAAGAAAATTCAGACAAGTCCAGGAGAGCCAAAACATGACCTTGAGTATATACTACCTGAAGTTAGAGACCATCTGAAGAATAGATTTGATACATTGAGCACTAATGACCAGATAAAGTACCAAATGACATCAAGGACCTCATATGTGAAGAAAGCAAGATGTCCCTCAGAAGACAAGACAGAAAACACTAAAGTGGATGCCAGAAGACACTCTGAAACTTCCTATTGAATGTAGAGTGTCTGAAGTGGGAGGAAGAAATGATGAAGTAAAAAAGCTGAACAGCAGATTTGGAAGGCTGACTGGAGAAGATAAAACCAAAAAAACTTAAACCCATTGCTGTTGAGTCAATTCCAACTCATAGTAAGAAGACAAAGCAAAGTGTTATAATGAAATGTGCCAAGACCTGGAATTATAAAACAGTATTTTTTTCTCAACATTTCTAAGGCTGGAAGAGCTGAAGAAAAATTGAAGCCTTGAGTTGCAATAGTAGACAATTCCTTGAGGAACTACATCATGCTCTGTGAAGTAGAAGGTCAGAGAAGAGAAGAGGACCCTCAGTGAAATGGGTGGTCTCAGTGGCTGTGACAGTAAGCGCAGGCTTAGCAATGAGGTAAGAGGAGTGCAGGACCAGGCAGTGTTCCCTTCTACTGTACCTAGCGTTGCTATGAATCACAACCGACCGATGGCACCTAGCAGCCTGCTGATTCTGAGCAAGGTACTATGTTTTAAAAGTTTTTTATAGTTCCATGATACCTGAGAGGCTAGTTTAACATGAAATGTATATACCAATTTTAAACTCAGGTAACTGCCTACTGTATGAGCTCTGCTAAACTTTCCAAAACTTTGCTGTAACCTGTCACATGTAGACGTTGAAATCACATGACATGGAAGGATAATCAAAAGAAACATGTAGGTATCCATGTGGAGTTAGGTGAAAATATTTGTTATGTGTTCATTGTAAGTTATGATAAAGACAATAAAAATTAGTGGCCTAGTGGCTCAGTAGTTGAGAGGATGGCTGCTACCCCAAAGACTGGCCATTCAAATCTAATAACTACCTCTTAGAAAGTGTATTAAAAAAATAAAAAACAAAGCATCAAGGAATACATTAAATATTGTGGAGAGCAGTGGAAGCTGCATATAGGTGGGCACGTAAATTTATATGGGAATGTACATTTTACTCAGTCATAATAAAAAAAATTATAATTAAGTAAAAAAAAAAGCTATATATAGTTCCTGAAAATTGTTTTCCAGCTCTTCACTACCATGAGAAATTTTGTCCACATGAACAGGAGAAAGCAAATGGCAAAAGAGGATCACTAGTTTCTGTCTAATCAGTGGAGCTGTTTTTCCTACTGTTCACCAGAATTTGAATGAACTTTCAGTAGGTGTTCATTTTCTGGCCCTTGTAGGTAACTCTTCTTCTCTCCCAGTCACACAGTGAAAATTATTATTATGAGTCAAATCATACATTTTAATGACAAGTATTATAAAATTGTGATACCTAGTCTCCATTAGTTTTAACAATTCTTTCGTTTTCAGATTATAATGTTGTCTAAGTGTTACTAGTAACTTGTTTTTAACTAAAATCTTATAAAACTGTGTTTCTACTTTGATATTTTTCATAATACTGTTTTTTATTTTGTTTCTATTTTTATGTAAGTCTTGTAGCTTTGGTTGCATTCAAATAACTCTTTAAAAATTTAGCCAATAAATTATCTTTCGTCATCTATGCAAGGAGGTACTTAATTTAAAATTTTCAGCTCTTGTTTTCTTAATTCATAAACTTCTGGTAAAACTCTGCCTTTGGAAATTGTGCATAACAACAGCAGTATTGTGTTAATTGCGTTTTCTCGTAAAATGAAAGGCAGGCATCTAGCAGCTTGGAGTTTATTAAGTTTACCATTTTGATGCATCATTTGATATGGAATATAAGTCTCTGAACTGAATGGAATGACACTACTGGAGTCTCAGGGTTTTCAGAATGGACTCTTGCTGTGAATGTTGACGCTTTTCTGTTGGTGCAGCTTTACCTTCAATGAAGACTTGTACAGTGCCTTCCATAGCATCCCCTTTCCTTTTTAAATACAAATAACTAAGTTAAATATGTCATTACCCATAGTTTGTTTTACTGCTTATTTGTAAAACAAATAGAATTCTGTGGCACTGGTGCATAGCTTCCCCAGAGGAGTACTTGGAAGGTGACCACAATGACCATAGTGATATTCAGCAAGGTGGTATGCATCACTTTTTCTAGGATGTTTGTGAACTTAATTGTCAGACCTTGTATGACTTGACATCTTCCTCATATTTGATGATTCCCAGACTTGTTTTTCCAAGGGAAAAAGGTCTATGTTTTCCAGAGTTAAGGAGTCCTGCTAGTGCTGCTGACAGAAAGGTGGGTGGTTGGAACATACCCAGTGGCTCCGCAGAAGATCTGGCAGTCTGCTCCTGTGAAGATTATAGCCTGGGAAACCCATACTGTGGTTGTGAGTTCAGATCTACACAGTAGTACCAAACAGCAATAGCAGTTTTGAAAAAGATCTTCCAAGTTTTCTGGTCACTCTTCTACGTGACACAATGCTCACATTAATTACAGCACTGCCGATAAAGCATAGCCCTTCTGCTCACAGATTGGACTGTATTGTATCAGCTCAGATGAGTTTGGACTGAACTGGCAAGCTTTAAACCTTTCTTACAAGGTCTCTGTACTTAGTTTTCATAGCAACACAGAACTAGATTTGTCTTAGTGTTCGGAATAAAGTGATTCTACAGAACTACCTATAGTTGAAAAATAAAAACTAAGAGACTACTTACTCAGCTTCATTTTGAAACAAATATCTTTCATTTTTAAACACTGAAGTAAAATACTCTGAAGTTACTCTATCAAGTGCTTGTTTTATGTTGTTATGTCACTTTGTAATACATCTGTGTAGTCGTAAGTTTTTACTGATGGTAGTTTTTCTTTCTTTTTTTTACAACTGTATATTAGAATAGGAAACCCTAGTGGCACAGTGGGTTCAGTGGTACGGCTGCTAACCAAAAGGGCAGCAATTCACATCTACCAGGCACTCCTTGGAAACACTATGGGGCAGTTCTGCTCTGAACTACAGGGTTGCCATGAGTCAGAATCGACTCAATGGCACTGGGTTTTACTGGGATCTTAAAATAGTTTATATTTTAATTTATATGTTGCTTAGACGATATATTAAGTGCTCTTTTCCTACATGTGTTCTCCTCAAGCCTGTATTCTGAATAATAAAGGGTTGCCTTCTTTTCAGAGAGTTGTGACTAAGCAAAACATATAAAAGCACTATAAGTATATCAATTATAATTTATCAGTTGGTGATTCAGAAGATTGTTCGTTATATTGATATGACTCGGAATTCTCATTATTGATCTCATTTTATGAACACCATTTACTGTAAAGGCTATGAAATGACAGTTAATAGACTGATTAATAAAATTTTTATTATGAATGAGTTTGCCAAAATTATAATTTGCATTCATTAGTATCATTTCTTGTAGTAATTCAGTCAAAAATTCAATCCACAGATACTTTTTGCAAGTCTTGGTGTTAGGATCTATGTTGATTATGTAAAAATATACCATAATTTCTTCCAAAGAGCATAATTAATGAGAGTAGATGACCTCTTGACTTGAGAATCCATTGGGTAATAATGGCTTCATAATATAATTAATAAGCCTTAATATTTATATACAAATAACTGTAAAGATTTTGTTTTCAATGCATTATAAAAGTGATATCCTACAGTAATAACTATATAACATGGAAATTGGTTATTATAGTATTATACATGTGTTCAGAAAATTATTACCTCAGTTTGTACTAAAAATCAAAATCTTATATAAGTTGATTTTTTGGTCTTATATATGCTTACTGTTGTGGTGGTGTTATGTGTTGATTCCCACCCGTGGAAACTCAACAGGAAAGAGTAGAACTGTCATACAGTGTTTCGTAGGCTATAATCTTTATGGGGAAGCCCTGGTGGCATACTGGTTAAGTGCTACAGCTGTCAACCAAAAGGCTGGCAGTTCAAATCTGCCAGGCACTCCTTGGAAACCCTGTGGAGCAGTTCTGCTCTGCCCTGTAGGGTCTCTGTGAGTCAAAATCGACTCAGCAGCGCTGGGTTTGGTTTTGGTTTGGGTTTTGGAATCTTTATGGGAGTACGTCACCAGCTCTTTTCTCCTGTGGGAAGGCTGCTGGGTTCAAGTTTCAGATCTTTTTTTTAGCAGCTTAGAGCTTAACCATTACTCTTCCAGTGCTCCTTTCATATGCTTATTAGATTCCCTAATTCTATAAAACATTATTGGTGAAACACATTGTATATTTCACTGAAGAAAATACACTGAGGTATGTTTATTCTCTTGCAGTTCATATTATTGTTTTTAGCTATTCAAATAAGTAACTTGTAGTGTCATAGTTCCAGACATCTTTCTAAAATTGTTTTTCTTTTTTCTTATTGTAATAGATGTCTGTCTAAAGCTTACTATTAAATATTACCTGTTTAATCTGCTATAGCTTTAGCCATCAGTGCATGGAATTAGTGTTTTTTTCTTGTACTATGAGCTACCTTTCTGAGACCCTACCTTAAATTTATGGGCAAGGACAGCATCAGGGCCAGGGGCCATGCTCCCAGGGGAACCCTGAAACTGCTGGACCATCAGTTGAGATCTTTTAGTGGAGATCTCAGGTGCACCCCTTTTTATTCTTGCCTTACCAGTGAGACTCAACTTAGTGTGCTCCATCACGGCTATCGCTGGTAGTGGCTGAGCACCATCCAGTTCTTCTGGTCCCAAGTCGATGTAGGCACCCCCTCATGTGGGTCTCTCTATCTTCTGGGTTGTCTTTACCCCATGTCATTTTGGTCCTCGGTGAGCATCTGTTCCTGCTGAGTTGGATATGAATGGATTGGACTTGGCAATGCAGAGTGACCATATATTGGATGCACTTTATGGTTCTGCGCATCTATAGGCTATCATCCTGCTGACCTCTGGCTGGAGGAAGGAGAGTGGGTGGAGAGGAGGGGAAAGGAGGCTGTTGGGAGGATGAGACATATATGGAGCAGAGAGGAATAGTGTGCTGTCACCGGGCAGGAAGAGCAGTGGAAGTTGCATATAGGTGGGCATGTAAATTTATATGGGAATGTACATTTTCACTCAGTCATAATAAAAAAATAAATAAATAAAAATACATATTTGTACAAGGTGCAATGATAAAATGACAGGAAAACTACTGGCAAATCCAGATATTTACCTTAGAAATTTAAATATACTATTTAAACCTGAACCTTAAAAACAAGCTTAGCGGTAAAGTATGAGGAAAATTTTTTAATATTTTAGCTGTTATGAAATTATATGTGAATTTGATTTGTTTTAATTTAAAAAAGTATTAACTTTCTGTTATTAGAAGAATTTAAAGATAAAAGATGGCCAATATAGGCAAGAAAATAAAGTGTGATTTTGGAAGTTTCTTAATTGGTCTTCAGATCTAATTTGATTTTCATTTCTTTATTGTAAGTCTTTAAAATATAATTGCTAGTCTTAACAGTTTTTCCTTGCAGAAAATAATGTTTCAATGTTTATTCCTTGTTGTTTTTTTCTTTTTAAATAGTTATTGTAAGTAGATGCTGGATTTAAAGTAATACTAATTAAAACAATATTGAACATTCATGATCATATACTATACCTAAGGGCTAAATTAAAAAAAAAAAAAAAGAGTTTTCTGAAGAGCTTACTGAAAAGTACAAGTTTGTTAATACAAGACAACCGATTACAAATATGTGTAGATACATACATACATACATATATATCTAAAATAGTTGGCCTAAGAATTTTGATGGAAATGTGTTACATACTTTCTCCCAGCTTGTGAGGTGTCCTGTATTGTTCCGCATATGGGCTACTGTTAACTAAAGTTCCAATTTAGGTTAAATATCATCCTAGTGAAAAAGACTAGACAGATAATCCTAATAGCTGGAAAAGCTAAAACCTTGTAACATTATGATATCATTGGACAAAGCAAAGAACATTAAGCATATTGAAATACACTCAGTATTAAAATCTAAGACATGTACTATCCTGTATGAGTTGGACATGAATGTGCTCATTTATTCTTTTATGAAACACCCTTCCCCATGATCACACAAAGGAATCAAAATTTAAGATAACACACCTATAAAGTGTTCATTCCTATGTTAGAAGGTGTATAACCTAGCTATTATCAGTGTTTATTCTTTCTACGGTGTTTAACAGTCTGCCTTTTAAATTTACATAATTATAACATTTGCAGTAACTTGTTATGCCACCATATTAATTTTGAAGCAGCAATTCAAAGCAAAGGAAAAAGATAAGTATGTGTCTGATTATTTTAAATTAGGTGTGTATGCCCTACTTAATTCTCAATTTCTCTTTTTTGTGTGTGCAGAGGTATCTACCTGTGAACATTATAGAATCTGGCATCCATCCAGTATATTTTTGCAGCACTCACTATATTGAAATGCTACTAAAGACTGAGGTGCCTCTTGTGTTTTCAGCTTTCCACATGTCTGGTTTCGCCCCATCCCAGGTAATTCATAAAGGGAATAGTAATGTGTCTGTGATGCCAAGAACTCATCATCTTTAAAAAAATTACATTCTTATCAAATACAAGAAATATACTTAATTTTATAAAATGATTTCATTGGGTATCCATAACTTAGTGTGTATTTCAGCCTCCAGGTTGTTTTTACCCCAAAGCCTGTTATATATGTTTCCTTTCAGAAAAAACTTGACTTTCACAGATTTCAAGTTTCCTTTCAGCTTTTTAAGGGCATAGACTTTCTCAAAGTCTATGGCATCTAGACTTTTTAAGGGCGATAATGCCTGGCTCATAAGGCTAATGTGAGGATCAAGTGAGGTAACATAGGGCAAGGATTCTTATCAATCCCCTGAGCGTCTGGTATGTGGGATACTGTGTCTTATAACAAGAAAGCTGGCTGTTTATTCTATACCTTATTCTTTGTTTGTGCTGTTTTAGAATTTGAGGATCCTAGTTGGAAAATTAGATAATACCAAAAACTAGACAAAAGAAAGAAAAAGTAGTTCTCCATTCTGAACTGCCAAAAGATCAGCACTACTAAACACTTATATTTCTGTTTTCTTTGTGTAGTATTTTCAAGGTCTATTTTAAATTTATAAATATAGATGATGATGTCAAATAACTTTGTCTTTTTTTATTTAGTAAGTATTTTCATGCAAGCCTTTTATGTGCCATAAGAAAAGCTGTGTAACTAATACTTTACTCTCAAAACTCATAAAGCATTAAAAGTATGAACATTTTTACACTGTGTTATTCCTGAGCAAACTGCGAATCCATGCCCACTGCCATTAAGTCGGTTTCAATTCATAGCACCTCCATGGGACAGAATGGACCTGCCCCACGGGGTTCCCAAGGAGCAACCAGTGGATTCCAACCGCCAGACTTTCGGTTAACAGACAGGCTCTCAGTGACTACACCACCGTGACATCACACTTGTTAGGTACTGGGGAGTCACTTCCTGCTAACAGTGACCCTCTGTGCAACACAGCAAAACACAGCTCATTCCTGTACCATCCTCATGATCATTGTTATGCTTGAGTCTGTTGTCACAGTCCCTGTGTCAGTTGATCTCTTTGAGAGTCTTCCTCTTTTTTTGTTGATCCTCCACTTTACCAAACTCGGCGTCCTTCTCCAGCAACTAGTCCCTCCTGATAACACGTCTAATATATGTGGAATGAGATCTTGCCATCCGTGACTCTCAGGAGTATTCTGGTTATACTTTTACCAAGACAGATTGGTTCTTTGTTTTGGCAGTCCATGGTATATTGAATAGTCTTAGCCAACACCATGATTAAAAAGTGTTCATTTTTCTTAGGGGTTCCTTATTCATTGTCCAGCTTTTGCATGTATATGAAGATATTGAAAAAATGTAGCTTGGCTTAGGCTCACCTTAGTGTTTAAGGTGATATATTTGCTTTTTAACATTTTAAACAGGTATTTTGCAGCAGATTTACTGACTACAATACAGTCTTTCATTTCTTGACTGCTGTTTCCATGGGTGTTGATTGTGGATCCAACTGAAGTGAAGTTCGTGACTCTGTCTCTTCTGTGTTTATCATGATGTTAGTGTACTTGTGAGACTTTGTTTTCTTTGTATTGAGGTATAATCCATACTGAAGTCTGTCGTCTTTGATCTTCATCAGTAAATGCTTAAAGTCCTCTTAACTTTCAGCAAGCACGGTTGTTTTATGTGCATATTGCAGGTTGATAAGTGTTCCTCCAATCCTGATGCCCCAGTCTTCTTCATACAGTGCAGTTTCTTGGATTATGTGATCAATATAAGGCTACGTAAGTATAGTGAAATGATACAGTCCTGAGGGACATCGTTCCTGACTTTAAGCTATGCAGTAGCTCCTGGTTCTGTTCAAATGACTGCCTCTTGCCCTGTGTCCAGGTTTTGTATGCGCACTATTAAGTATTATGGAATTCTCATTCTTCATAATGTTGTTCGTAACCTGTTATTATACACCCAGTTGAATGCCTTTGGATAATCAAGAAAACATAGGTAAACATTTTCTACTGTTCAGTGCACAATTATACTGGGCATGTGCAGCAGCCACACATGTCTCCCATATATATATAACCCAGGCTTCATCGCTGAAGGTATAGATTGTTTTTTCACTATGTTATAATTAGGCAAAAATTAATATTAATGGAACTGAAATTTTTCTCTATTTCAGAATTAAATCTTTAGGCCAAAGTCCCACAAGGTAGAAATACTTAAACAAAACTTATGAATATTTTTAAGGCTTTTGGCACATATTATCAGGTTGTTTTGATTGTATAGTGCTACCATAAATAGTCACAAAAAAAATATAACCCTGCTATCATCAAGTCAATTCTGAATCACTGTAACCCTACAGGATAGAGCAGAACTGCCCTATGGAATTTCCAAGGGATGCCTGGTGGATTTGAACCCCTGACCTTTTCTTTACCAGCCATAGCACTTAAATGTTTTGCCACTGGAGTCTCCATAAATAAGTAAGTGTAAATAACCCCCACATGTCTCTCACTTTGTCTCACCATGGGGACCTGTGTGTTGCTGTGATGCTGGAAGCTGTGCCTCTGGTCTTCAAATGCCAGCAGGGCACCAAGGGTGGCACTCAGAGGATGACTGGGAAAGAGTCCACCCTAATGATGGGATGGAGTCAAGCTTTCAGGACTTTCATTTGCTGATGTGGTGCAACTCAAAATGAGAAGATACAGCTGCAAACTTCCATTAATTGGAGCATGATTAAATCTAGAAAAATAGGAAATCCTGAAAAATTAAATGTAACCCATCAACACTGATATCCTAAGCATTAGCTGAAATGGACTGGTATTGACCATTTTGAACAGGATAGTCATATGGTCTGCTATGTGGGAATGAGACCTTGAAGTGGGATGGTGTTGCATTCCTCACCAAAAAGAACATTTCAAGATCTATCCTAAAGTACATCTTTGTCAGTGATAGGATAATATTCATACATCTACTAGGAAGACCAGTTAATATGACTATTATTCAGATTTACACACCAACCTTTAAGGCCAAAGGGGAAGAAATGGAAGATTTTTACCAGTTTCTACAATCTGACATTTATCAAACAATCACTAAGGATGAACTGGTGATTATTAGTGATTGTAATGTGAAAGTCGTAGGCAAAAAAGATTAGTAGTTGTAAGAGACAACCTTGGTGATGGAAACGATGCTACAGATCACATGATGCAATTTTGCAAAGCCAAAAACTTCATGATAAATATGAACCAATTTAAATGGAAATTATACACTTAGACCTTGCCAGATGGAATACACTGGAATGAAATTGACTGCATCTATGAAAAGAGATGATGGAAAAGCTCAATATTATCAGTCAGAACAAAGCCAGGAACCCACTGAGGAATAAAGCACTAATTGTTCATATGCAAGTTCAAGTTAAAACTGAAGAAAATTAAAACAAGTCCACAACAGGTGAAGTATGACCTTGAGTATATCCCACCTGAGTCTAGAGATGCAAGAATAGTTTTGAACCATTGAAGACTAACGACTGAAGACCAGAAAGATTCTGGAATGACAGCAAGGATATCATACATGAAGAAAGCAAGAGGTCTTTGAAAAAAATGAAAGAAAGAAAAGGCCAAAATATATGTCAGAAGAGCTCTGAAACTTGCTCTTGAACATCAGGTAGCTAAAGCAAAAGGAAGAAATGATGAAATAAAAGACCTCAACAGATTTCAGAGGGCAGCTGGAGAAGGCAGAGTTTTACAATGATATATAGAAAGAGCTGAACATAGAAATTCAAAAGGGAAGAATACATGTGGCATTTCTCAAGCTGAAAGAACTGAAGGAAACATTCAGACCTCAAGTTGCAATGATGAATGATTGTACAGGAAAAATGTTAAACAATGGAGGAAGCATCACAAGAAGACAGAAGAAATACAGTCATTGTAACAAAAAGAATTGGTGAACATTGAATCATTTCAGGAAGTAGCATATGATCAGGAGCCAATGGTACTGAAGGAAGCAGTCCAAGCTGCACTGAAGGTATTGACAAAAAAACAAGACTCTAAGAATTGATACAGTATCCACTTGAGATGTTTCAACAAATGAGGCAGCACTGGAAGTGCTTACTCATCTATGCCAAAAATTTGAAAGAGAACTACCTGGCAAGATGACTGGAAGAGATACATATTTATGCATATTCTGAAGATAATTCAGCTGAAAACAGAAATTATCCAACAGTATTATTATCACAGGCAAGTACAATTTTGTTGATCGTTCTAAAGTGGCTACAGTGGTATATGACAGGCAACTTCTTGAAACTTAACCTAGAGTCAGAAGAGGGCATGGAACTGGGGATATATATTTTTCCCCCTCTTACTATGATTTTAATTCAAGTATTTAATATTTTTTGTTGTTACAAATTTAATACGATTTTTTTTTATTGTTCTTGAGTGAAAGGGTACAATCTAGTTTAAATCTGTGTGCCTGCCTATGTGCAGCTCCTTCTGCTCTCTCTGCCTGGTGACAGCACACTCCTTTCTGTCCTGTACACGTCATATCCTCTTAGCAATCTCCTTTTCCCTCCTCTTTACCCTCTCCACTCCCCTAAGAGGCCAATAGGATGACATTCTACAAATGCATAGAACAATAAATTGCGCAGAACTGGGGATATTTTTGCTGATATGATGTAGATCTTGACTGAAAACAGAGAACGTCAGAAAGATATTTACCTGTGTTTCCCTAACTGTGCACATGCGTTGGGTTCTGTGTATCCTCACAAACTATGAATAACATTGTAAACAATGGATTTTCAGAACACTTAATTTTGCTCATGAGAAACCTGTACAGAGATCAAAAGGCAGTCTTTCAAGCAAACAAGGGCATAATCTGTGGTTTAAAGTCAGGAAAGCTGTGCAACAGGGTTGTATCCTTTCACTATACCTATTCAATCTGTATGCTGAGGAAAAAATCTGAAAAGTTGGATTTCATGAAGAAGAATGGGGTATCAAGATTGAAGGGAGATTCACTAACAACTCCATTTATACAGATGACACAATCTTGTTTACTTAAAGTGAAGAGGACTTAAAGTACTTACTGATGAAGATCAAAGACTGCAACCTTCAGTATGGTTTACAACTCACTGTAAAGAGAACAAATATTACAATTGGACCAGTAAGCAACATCTTGACAAATGGAGAAAAGGTTGAAGTTGTCAAGAATTTCATTTTACTTGGATTTGCAATCAACACCAGTCAGAACATCATTACAATAGGAGCTAGATGAATGGACACGGGAAATACATTGTGGAAGGGAGGCATGTGCTGGCACAGTGTGGGGAAAGCAGCTGGAATTAGCAAGGTAGGTGTAAATTTTTGTGTGACAAATTGACTTAGATAGGAAACTTTCACTTGAAGCCCAATAATATATATATATTTTTAATAAAAATAAACAAATAAGCTCACAGAATCAGCCTGTTTGGACATTTTAAAGCATAATAAAAATACATATGTGTATAAGCTAGAACACACTAAGCAAATGTAAGTAAATAATTTACAATAACTTTCTGATGGCTCAAAGAGAACAGTCAGGTAATTTAAAGAAGCCAACCGCTATGGCTTCATGAAACTCTCAAAACACAGAATAAAAAATTTTTCCAGATTAAAAAGACTTCTTGGAATTATTGGAGGTAGAATACCAAAGTCCAGCACCCACTCGTGTTAAAAATTGTCATCAAATTAGGAATAGAAGGCACATTCCTCAAAATAATAAGAGACATCTATGTACAGCCAATAACCAACATCATCCTAAATGGAGATACTGTTGAAAGCATTCCCCTTGCAAAATGGAACCAGACAAGGATGTCCTCTGTCACTACTTTGTTTAACATTGTTCTAGAAGTTCTAGCCAGATCAAACAGGCTAGAAAAAGAAATAAAGGATATCCAAATTGGTAAGGAAATAGTAAAATTATCTGTTCGCAGATGATACTGAAAATCCTAGGGAAGCCACAGAACAGCTACTAGAACTAAAGAAGATTTTAGCACTGTATCAGGATATAAGATAAACATGAATAAATCAGTCAGATTCTTATACATCAACAAAGAGAATGTCAGAGAGGAAATTACCAAATCAATACCATTTACTGTGGTCCCCAAGAAGATAAAATATTTAAGGAAAAAAAATTTAACCAGAGATGTAAAAGACCTATACAAATAAAACTGCAAGACATTACTGCTAGAAACCAAAGGAAACCTACGTAAGTGGAGAAACTTAAGTTGCTCGTGGAGAGGAAGACTCAAGGTAGTGAAAGTGTCTGTTCTACCCAAATCAATCTACAGACACAGCGTAATCCCAATCCAAATTCCAATGACATTTTTTATTGAGATGGAAAAACAAATCACCAGCTTCATACAGAAAGGGAAGAAGCCCCAAATAAGTAAAGCAACACTGAAGAAGAAGAAGAAGAAAATGGAAAGACTTGTATCACTCTACTTTAGAAACTATTACACTGCTATGGTAGTCAGAACAGCCTGGTATTGGTACAACAGCAACATATAAACCAATAGAACAGAATGGAAAATCCAGACATAAATTCATCCACCTATGCTCAGCTGTTACTTGACAAAGTCTCCAAAGCTGTAAACTGGAGAAAAGAGTGTGTCTTCAACAAATGATGTTGGCAAAACTGGATATCCATCTGCAAGAATACAAGACCCGCATCTCACACTATGCACAGAAGCAAATTCCAAATGGATCAAAGACTTAAATATCAAATCTAAAATGATAACGATCATAGAAGAAAAAAGAGAGTCAATGCTGAGAGCCCTGATGCAAGGCATAAACAGATTACAAAATGAACAAACACCAGGAGAGAAAATAGATAACTAGGAACTCCTAGAAATCAAACATTTATACTTGTACAAAGACTTCCAAAAGAGTAAAACAATAGCCTGCAGACTGGGAAAAAAGTTGTGGCTACCACAAATCTGATCAATGTCTTATCTCTGTAATCTACAAGATACCACAAAACTTCAGTGACAAAAAGATAATTGAGTTAAGTGTGCTAAGAGTATTAACAGATACTTCACCAAAGATGACTTTCAGGTGTCTTGTCTAACATAAACAAGTAGATGTTCTTGATCATTAGCCATCAGAGAAAAGCACATTTAAACTTCCATGAGATACCGCATCACCTGAACAAGGCTGACATTAATCCAAAAGCTACAAAATAATAAATATTGGAGAGAATGGACAATTTTTACATTACCTGTGGGAATGTAAAATGGTAAAAGCACTTTGGAAATTGATATGGCACTTCCTTGAGAAGCTAGAAACAGAAATGCCATGCAATCCAACAGTCTCACTTCTTGGAATATATCCTAGTGAAATAAGAGCTGCCACATAAATAGATGTATGTACTCCAGTGTTCATTTCAGCACTGTTCACAATAGCAAAAAATGGAATCAACCTAGGTGCTGTTTGATGGACGAGTGGATAAATGGATAAACAAAGTATGGTATATTCACATAATAGAATACTGTGCAATGATAAGAATAGAGATGACTGTAGGAAGCATGTCATGAAATGGAATACTCTGGAGTACATTGTGCTAAGCAAAATAGTCATTTGCTAAAGGAAAAATACTGTTTGAAACCACTGTTACAAGGACACAGGAGTTGGTTTAAACACAGAAGAAAACATTCTTTGATGATAATGAGGGGGATGTAAGGAGTTATTCACTAATTAGATAATGGACAGTAAGTATTTTAGGTGAAGGGAGCGACAGCATGCAGCAGAGGAGAAGTCAGTGTAAATGGACTAAACCCAAAGCTTAGAAGTATACTAAATAAAGCCAGATCTTCCAAGGACAGAGTACTAGAGTCAGGAGTCTGGGAACCATGGTTTCAGGGGACAACCAGGTCAGTTGGCATAGCAAAGTTTTTTAAGCAATGTCCTACATCCCGCTTTGGTGTATGGTATCTGAGATCTTAAAAGTAGGCAAGTGGTCATCTAAGAAGCATTCATTGGTCTCAGTCCACCTGGAGCAAAGGAGAAAGAAGAGCATCAGCAACAAGAGAAGGGAAAGCCCAAGAGATGGAAAGGGCAGCATACAATAGAGACAGCGTCAACATGAGACCAGAAGAACTGGTCTTGGACATCACAGAAGACTGCCTTTATAGGGAATGCAACAGAGTCCTTGATAGAACCGAACTCAAAATCTGTACAAAGACCAGACTTGATAGTCTAATGGACTGTAGGCTGCTAGAAGACATAGCCCCAGAACTATCTGTTAACCCAGAACTGAAACCATTCTGGATGCCAACTCTTCAGACAAAGACTGAACTGATACATACGACATAAAATGATACTAGTAAAGAGTGTGCTTCTTGGCTTGGGCACATACAAGAGACTAACTAGGCAGCTACTGCTCAGAGGTGACAGGGAACGTCAGAGGGGTACAGAAGTTGGTCAAATAGACGGAATGTGCTGCCACAATGTTGGAGTGCAGCTACAGTCACAGGGCAGAGTGCGTATAAGTTTTTGTACAAGAAACCGGCAGTAATTGTAACTTTGACATAATTTCAAAAAGAAAGAAATCCAAATATGGAAGTTACTAGTATGCAGTAGAAAGGAAAATTCTTTCATAGCTGATTTTAGCTCATACTACATATGTCTAAAACCCGCTTGGGAACTTTAAACCACTAGACTTTTAATTCTTGTTAGAAGGAGTTGCTAGCTTAATAATTGATTCTGTATATTCTTCTAAAACTCCAAACCAAGGAGAAATATGTATAATCTTAGACTTCCTTTTTGGCCATTATAATCTTGATTAATAGGATGTATCTTTGCTAATATCTCTAATCATCTGTGATTAGGGATAGTATATATCCTTTAATTTAAACATAAACTACCAAAGTCTATTTAAAAACCGTGCAGGCCCATTCCATTTCATGCTTAAAAGAAAAAATATAATTTATTAATTTGAAACCATGTGTAAGTAAATTTTGTAAATAAAAATTGCATGCATTATTTCTGGCCAATAAGATTATTTTCTTAAAATGTCCGGTGTGAAAAAGACCTTTTTAATGGTCCCATATGTAAGCTAAATAATGTTGTGCCTTCAGAAACTTTGTTGATGTTATTTGTCAATTATTGCTAATTATAAAATGTGAAAACAGCCCTTAGGTAAATAAATGGTACATATGATTAATTAGTTATATGGATAACAATTTCATGTTTCAAAACTTATTTACTTTGATCTAATTAGCTGTATTTTTTGAAGTTGTACATTTGTGTCACTAAGGGAATGGCTGATCGTTGAAGAATTTGTGGTAATGTTGCTTAATGAAATACTCTGGTCTCTAGGGTAAAAATAATAGGCTCAACTAGAATATAAAAAATGAAATGTAATTACAAATGTATGTTTGTTGGCGAGACTTTAAGAGTAATTGAGATTGGAAAGAAATAAGAAATTTTCATATAGATTTTTTTTAATAAGTAACAAAAATCATGTATTTTAAGTTTTTAAATGGTTTTATCTTTTGTTGAAAACAAACAACCAAAAAAATGAGAATAATATATTTAATCAGTTTACTGGCTTAAAAAGTACCACACTATCTTTTGCAATTCCTAGGAGTCACCCACCATCTTCAGCAGCACTGATTGTTGTACTGTACTGTATCAGCAAGTGGACTGACATGGATAATCCTCTGGATACATTACAGATAAAATATACTTGGTTTTTCTTAAACCCCTGGCCCCAATACAAAAACAGGAGGAAAGGAAAACTGTTTTCATGATTTCATATTTTGATCACATACTAAGCACTCCTTTCTTTTTGAAAATGTGAAGAAAGGAATTTTTAGTATGTGGCCATTTATTTAAGAAATGATGGAGGCACAAATATATACACATTGTGCTTATATTAATAACATGTAAGATTAGACAAGCGAATCCTAGGAAAACCAGAATCTATATAAGGCAGAAACCTGTCACAGAAGGAAAACGCAAATACTTTCTGCTGAAATGAGTATTAGAGGAGTGTTAAAACCACACCCTGCCGAAGGCAGAAAACATGGGAGAATCAGAACAAGACAGTCTCTGTGAGTTCCAGCTCTCACAGGTTTCATTATACCTATTTTTTCAAGTGATTGCTTATGGGAATTCAGAAAGAATGATTGGAAAATCAAAGATATATTTTATTTTGTACATAAAAACAACCCAAAACCAAACCTACTGCCATCGACTTGGTTTCAACTCATAGACCACCTATGAAAGAAGCTTACAAAAAGAAGAAAAAAAGAAAAATCCTGAATCTGATCAAGCCTCTAGATTTAACTGCCAGTATTCAGAGAATACAAGTGACGGAGATACATGTTAAATAATAGCAGAGGGAAGCAATCTCAGTAGCCCATACCGTAGAAAACTATAAGATAGCGGTACAGGTAGAGAGAGAGAATCTATAGAGTTAGGAGAACTCCAGAGATACATCAGCCAATCATATTTTGAAGATGAGCGACGAGTTCAGTTCATTGTATTATTCTCTCCTAGCCATAGATTTGAAAACATCCCTAATAAAAAATATTAAGGAAAATACTATGTCTGTTGGAAAACATATGCTGTCCTTTGTCCTATTAGACTCTGACTGTCTGATGATTTATAAATAATTAACTTTATAGATAATTGCTTGCTAAAGGATAAAAATTGTGACTCATAATTCAGTGCTCTTTTAGGAAAGTAGTCTTTGGGACTCTGATAATTCTTCAAATATATTGCACGTGTCATGATAACACATATCTCTGCAAGTAGAAGATATACCTGCACACATATTTAAAAAGCCCATGTTTCCCCTTTAGAATATAAACTGTATGAGAACGTGGACTTAGTATCTTTTATACACTTCAAATTATGATAGTGCCTTGTATAAGTTACTTAATAAACTTTTGTTAAGTGAATAATAATTTGTAGACCTTTGTTTAATAGCAACTTTTATATTTTCTAAGTACTTTCATTAATAATCTTTGATTTCCCCTATCTTTATTTTGCCATATGATAAAAGAAACAAATATCTCCATTAATGGAATAAAATACTGCAAAAAATAGTGTTTAAATATAGATAAAATCTAAAATAGATTTCCACTGCATTGGAAACTATGTATAATAATAAATATTTCTGGAGTGACTTTCTTTGAACCAGAGTCTATAAGACTGGATTGACAAATATGTCTCTCCTCACGTATATTTTGACTTCAGAAATACTAGTTTGAATCTCATAACGTTGCCAGTTTTAAAGGTCAGAAAAAGTCAACTATCAGTAATTTCACACAGTTCAGCTTAGAGAACTGTAAGGTCAACTCGGAAGAAGATGGAGAGAAGCTGCGACCCTCCCCTCATCTTTGTGTACTTGCCAGTCATCCTTGAAAACTGACATCTGGACTGTGGGGATCATTTGTATTCAGTTCACTCTTTCGTTCATTCCACTTAGTTTTCTTTTTTCATCCATCCAGAGAATCTAATGTTCATTAACTCTGTATGGTCATTGATTAATTGGCATTACTAGCTGTAGCAAGGAGTAGAGACAGACCTCTGACAGCAGCGTATTAATGAGTTAGAAATAGTGTTTCTGGTAAAAGAACCACTGACTCCCTTAATTTGTTTAGCTGACGAGTCGCTGAAGATAATTTGTTCGTTAATCTAGCAGAGCCCCCTCTTGGACGTGTGGAGGACAATGGGAATTTAGAAATGAACGCTGCATGCCAGGTAGAGACTGGCAAAAGGAATCCTGTTAGTGTCAAGTGAAGTTGAGATCAAGATGAATTTAATATCATATTGATTGATAAATATTGGGCATTCATAAATGTATCCTAATTGCTCACTCTCCCTTTACTCAATGAGTTAAACTAGTAGACATTATGAGAATAAGTTGAAGTGTAATGGAAGAACATTGTAGATATAAAGACAAATCTCATCCTGAGAACAGAATTAGAATAGGCAATAGAAGAAAGTGTTTGACCATGTGTAGGTGACAGTATTGATAGTCAAAGAGAAAGCAAGTCCAGAAGATGAGATGAAAAAATATTCCCATAATTGTAGGAATAAAAGGGTAATGGTTGATGTGAGAACTGATATATATACTAAAGAACAGAAAGTCAATAATATCATGTAGAAATAATATCATGTAGAAAGCTGTTAAGAACCGAATCACTGTGCCAGAAACTTGGGTGGGATATGAAAAAAGTTTTTTGAGTATATTCAAGGATATAATTTAATAAAACCAAAAAACTCACTGCTGTCGAGTTGACTCCAACTCATAGTGGCACTATACGACAGGGTAAAACTGCCCCACAGAGTTTCCAAGGAGTACCTGGTGGATTTGAACTGCCGACCTTCTGATTAGCAGCAAGAGCACTTAACCACTACACCACCAGTGTGTCCTTGTTTTAAAATAAGGAATCCAAAAAAAAAAAAAGAAAAAAATTTGTATGTTCTCCACCTATGATGAATTGAAGTGAGACACAGTGTCTGCCCTTACCACTGTTGTCACTGTTGTTAGGTGCCATCTAGTAGGGTTTGATTTCTAGTGACAGTGTGTACCACAGCATGAAACACTGCTCAGTTTGGCACCATCCTAACTGTTGCTATGCTCGAAATACTTTTTGCAGCCACTGCATCATCTCATTGAGGGTCTTCCTCTTTGTCACTGACCCTCTACTTTACCAAGCATGAGGTCTATCTCTAGGACTGGTTCCTACTGATAGCATGTTCAAAGTACCTGGGACAAAGTCTTGCCACCTTCCTTTCTAAGGAGCATTATGGGTATATTTCTTTCAAGACAGACTTGTTCATTTTTCTGACAGCTCATGGTATATTCATTATTCTTCAGCACTGTAATTCAGAGGCACTACATATTCATCATCCTTAATCTTTGTCCACCTTCCAAATGCATATGAGGCAACTGAAGATACTGTGGCTTAAGTGGGGTGCACCTTAGCCTCAAGGTGACATCACCGTTTTTAAATGTTTGAAAGAAATCTTTTGCAAACTTTTTGCTCAGTGCAGTAGTACTTCCTTTGATTTCGTGCCTGCTGCTTCCAGGGGCCTCAATTATGGATCCAAGGGAAATGAAATCCTTGCAACTTCAATCTTTTCTCCATTTATCGTGATGTTGCCTACTAGTTCAGTTGTGAAGCTTTTTTTTTTAAAACTGTACTTTAGATCAAAGTTTGTAAAATGAATTAGTTTTTCACTAAACAGTTAGTAGTTGTATAGTTTGACGTTGATTACAGTCCCATGACATCTGCACTCTCCCTTCTTGATCTTGAGTTCACTATTAACAGCCTTCTTGTCCTCTCCTGTCTTCTAGTCCCTGCCCTGGGCTGTTGTGTCCTGCTAGTCTTTTTTTCTTAATGAGCATGTCTAATCTTTCTGAAACTTCGGAGTGACTTCATCAGTGAACTAAGACACTGTCTGAGTGTCATACTTTTGAAGTATCTCCCATCTCTGTCAATCCCATAAGTCTGAATTTTTGTGTGTGTGAGTTAGAATTTTTCCAGTTCTTTCTGGGACCCTCTGTTGTGGTCTCCTTCAGAGCAGTATGTGGTGTTCACTGGGCACCATCTAGTTTCACTGTCTTCCGTCTATGGGAGGCTGTGGTAGTTGTGGTCCATTGGTCCTTTGGACTAATCTGCCTCTCTCTTTAGTTTTAATCCTCCTAGTTTTCTTATTTTGATGTGTAAGATTGTTAATTTTCTTTGTGGTTACCTTAATATTTATTCCTGTTTTTCTAAATCTAAACCAGTCTTTAGTTTCTTATATCTCCTTCACTTCTATGAACGATCTATGACTACATTGTTTTTTTTTGTAATTCCCTCTTTTTTGTTGTATTGTTGTCGTCTTCTATGTAGCGACATCTCTGTTCCCCTGTTGTTGGTGTTTTGCCTTTGATTATGTATTCTTTTGTGTGATTAAGTGAAAGTATACAATACAAATTGAATTTGCTTGCCCACTTATCTGCAGCTCCTTCGGCTCTCCTGGTGACAGCACACTCCTCCTTTTTGTTCTATATGTATCATATCCCCTTAACAATCTCCTGTCCCCTTCTCTCTACCCTCTTCTCTCCCTTCTAGTAAGAGGCCAGGAGGACAGCATCCTTTAGATGCATAGAACCATAAAGTAGACACACCGTATTGTCACTTTGTGTCACCAAGTCCAGTCCATTCCTGTCCAAAGAGTTGGCCTCAGTAATGTTTTCTGGTCAGGGGAAGCAGCAGGTCTAGGGGCCATGCTCCCAGGGGAACCTACAGGCCACTGGGCCATAAACTACAGTCTTTTAGGAGTTCTTAAGGTACACCACTCTTTCTTGTGTTGCCACTGGGACTCATCATTGTGTGACCCATCTTTGTTGGTGGCCAGGCATCATCTGGTTCTTCTGGTGACATGTTTATACAGTGACCCATTCACATAGGTCCTTCTGTCTCAAAGGCACTTTTTCACTTGTGTCTTTGTTGTTCTTGGTGATTCTCTGTTCCAGATGAGTTGGGACCATTTGGTGTACCTCAGATAGCAGCTTGCTACCTTTTAGGACCCCAGATGCCACTCACTAGTATGGAGTGCAGAAGACTCTCTTAGCAATAGGCTAGTTATGCCAATTGGCCTTGATGACCCTTAAGGGCATGGACTCCAGACCCCCACCCCTGCTGTGCTATCCTTGCAATATTGGGTTAAGAGAAGAGTTTTCAGTTTGTGTTGAAGTCCAGTTAAGTTGATCTTTCTACTGTGTATTCATCCAATGAAATTTCTATCAACCATCTAATCTGTGACCAGCCCTTTCCCTCTCTTCCCTCCCTCAAAGCCATCAGAGAGTCTTTTCTTCTGCACATGAGTCTATTTTTAAGTCCTTACTATAGGGGTCTGATACAATATTTGTCATTGTGCCACTGACTTATTTCACTCAGCATGTCTACCAATTGAGACCAACCAATTGAGACCAGTTTATGAGATGCTTCCTAAAATCATTATTGTTCTTTATCATTGCATAGTGTTCCATTGAGTATATGTACCATAGTTTGTTTATCCATTCATTTTTTGTTGGGTATCTGGATTGATTCCATCTTTTAGCTATTATGAACTGTGCTGCAGTAAACATTCATGTGCATGTATCTGTTCATGTGACTGCCTTTGATTCTGTAGGATATATTCCAAGCAGTGGGATTACTGGTTCCAATGGTATGTCTATTTCCAGCTTTTTAAGGAAGTGCCAGATTGTTTCCCAAAGAGATTGTACCATTTTCCAATCCCAGCAGGAGTGTAAGAGTGTTCCAGTCTCTCCGCAGCTTCTCCAGCACTTGCTGTTTTGTGTTTTTTGGATCATGGCCAACCTTGTTGGGGTGAGATGGTATCTCACTGTAGTTTTAATTTGGATTCCTCTAATAGCTAATGATCATGAGCATTTTCTCATATGTCTTCTGGCTGCCTAAACATCTTCTTTAGTGAAGTGTCTGTCCATCTCTTGCCTTAATTGGGTTTTTTACCTTTTCCTAGCTGATATTTTGCAGTACCTTGTAGATAATGGAGATCAGACATCAGTCTGACATGTAGTTGCCAAATTTTTTTTTCCCATTCTGTAGGTGGTCTTTTAATTCTTTTGATAAAGTCTTTGGATGAAACAAAGTGTTTGATTCTTAGTAGTTCCCATGTATATATTTTCTGTTGATTGTGCTTTATTTGTCAGATTTTGAAGTCTGTCTAAGCTGTGTATTAGAACTTCCACTGTTGACCCTATTTTTCCTTGCATGATCTTTATTATTTTAGGTTTGATATTTAGGTCTTCTATCCAATTTGAGTTAGTTTCTGTGTAAGATGTGAGGTATAGATCTAGTGCAGTTTTTTTGCAGATGGATATCCAGTTTTGCCAGCCACTGTTTGTTAAAGAGACTGTTTTTACCCCAGAATGTCAACTGTTCATAAGAGGAGGGCGGCACCTCTGGGGTCTCAACTCTGTTACATTGATGTGTATGTCTTTTTGAGTACCAGTACCAGGCTGTTTTGACTATTGTGGTAGGTTCTAAGGTCAGAGTTTCTTATCTTTCCAAACAAAGTTGTTGATTTGTTTCTCCATCTCATTAAAAAATGTCATTGGGATTGCATTGTATATGTAGATGGCTTTGGGTAAAATGGACATTTTCACAGTGTTAAGTCTTCCTATCCAAGAGCAGGGATCCTACTCGACAGCACTTGGCTTGGCTTGGCATCCAAGAGCAGGGTAAGTTTCTCCATTTATGTGAGTCTCTCTCGGTTTCTTGTGGTATGGTCTTGTAGTTCTCTTTGTATAGGTCTATTATTTCTCTAGTTACATTTATTCCTAGGTATTTTGTCTTCTTGGGGGCTGTAGTAATTGATACTGATTTGGTGATTTCTTCTTTGATGACCTCTTTGTTGATATAAAAGAATCCTACTGATATATTTATGTTTATCTAATATCCTGATACTTTGCTGAACTCTTCTATCAGTTTGAATAGTTTACTTATGGATTCTTTAGGATTCTCTGCATATATAATCATGTCATCTGCAAATAGGGAGATTTTTACTGTTTTGCTGATGTGGATGCCCTTTATTTCATTGTCTTGTCTAATTGCTCTGGCTAGAATTTCTAGTACAATGTTGAATAGAAGTGGTGAGAGTGGGCATCCTTGTTTAGTTCCCATTCTCAGGCGGAAATTCTTTCAGTCTCCATTCAGGATGATGTAGGTGGTTGACTTTGTGTAGATGCCCTTTGTTGCATTGAGGAATTTCCCTTCTGTTCCTATTTTGTTGAGAGTTCTTACCATAAATGAGTGTTGGACTTTGTCAGATGCCTTTTCTGCATCAATTGACAAGATCAGGTGATTCTTACCTTTGTGTTATTTATGTGGTTGATCACATTAATTTTTCTGATGTTGAACCAGCCTTACATCCCTGGTGTGAATCCAACTTGGTCATGGTGAATTATTTTTTGGATATGTTGTTGAGTTCTATTGGCAACGGTTTTGTTGAAGATTTTTGCATCTAGGTTCAGTGATACTGGTCTGTAATCAGGTAACAACCCAAGGTCTGGGATCTTTCTTTGGCTTTACTATCAGGGTTATGCTGGCTTCATAGAGTGAATCTGGGAATATTCAATCCCTTTCTATGCTGTGAAATAGTCTCAGTAGTATTGGAATTTACTCTTCTCCAAAAGTTTGGTAGAATTCTCCAGTGAAGCCATCTGGGCCAGGATATTTTTGATTGGTAGTTTTTGATGACTTTTTCCATCTCTTCCCTTGTGATTGTGTTTATTAAGTTGTTCTGCTTCTCCTTATGATAATTTTGGTGGGTGATAGGAATCTAGAAATTTGTTCATTTCCTCTAGATTTTCAAATATGCTGGAGTAGTATTTAATAGTATTCTGTTTGGATATTTTTTTTATTTCAGTTGGGTCTGTTGTGACATCTCCCATCTCATTTCTTTTTTGGGTTATTTGTTTCCTCTTCTGTTTTTTTTTTTTTTTTTTTTGGTAAGTTTAACCAATGATTTATCAATTTTCTTGATCTTTGCAAAAAACCAGCTTTTAGTTTTGTTAATTTTTCAATTGTTCTTTTATTCTGTAACTCATTTAGTTCTGCTCTAAACTTTATGATCTGTATTCTTCTGGTGCCTGAGGGGTTTCTGTGGTGCTTTCTCTCTGCTTGTTCAAACTGTGGGGTTAATTTTTTGGTTTGGATCTTTTCTTCCTTCCAGATGTGTGCATTTATGAAGATAAAGTGACCCCTGAGCACTGCTTTGGCTGTATCCCATAGGTTCTAGTAGGATGTGTTTTCATTCTCATTAGAGTCCATAATTTCTTTATTTCATCCTTGATTTCCTCTATAACCCATGCTTTTTTGAGCAAGGTCTTGTTCAGTTTCCATGAGTTCACATTTCTGTTTTTTCTGCTACTGATTTCAACTGTTATGTCTTTATTTGATTTATATATTTTTGGGATTTCCCTACCTGGGTGGATATCTGGTTGTTCTGTTCTGCCTTCTAATCTTGGGTTGTTACCTGATGCTATTGATTTTCTTACCAAAGGACTCCCTTCAGTATTTCTAATAATTTTGGTTTGGTTTTCATAAATTCTCGAAATTTCTGTTTATGTGGAATTGTCCTAATTTTGCTGTTATTTCTGAGAAACAGGTTTTCTGGATATGTAACTCTTTGCTGGCAATCATTTTCCTTCAGTGCTTTGTACATCGTCCCGTTGCCTTCTTGCTGGTATGGTTTCTATTAAGTAAACAGAGCTTAGTGATATTGTTTCTCCTCTATGACTTCTCATTTTTTTCTAGCTACTCTCAGGATTCTTTGTGTTTGGTTTTAGTGAGCATAATTATCATATGCCTTAGTGATAGGCATTTGGCTTTTGGCTGGTGATAGTCTTTTGGATTCTGTCTGTTAGGGATTTGTTGAGCTCCTTAGGTGGTTAGCATTTCATCTTTCATGATAATAGCTTTTTTTTACAACTGTGATTAAGTGAAAGTATAAAATCCAAATCAATTTTGTATGCCTGCCTATGTGCAGCTCCATCTGTTCTCATCACCCAGTGACAGCACATTCTTCCTTTTTACTCCATATCTCTAGCATTCTCTTAAGCAAACACCTGTCCATTCCTCTCCCTGCACTTCTCTCCCATCTAGAAAGAAATCAGTAGGACAGCCTCCCATAAACATATAGAACCATAAAGTGCACACAGTGTATGATCACAGTGTGTTCCAAAGTCCAGTCTGTTCTTGTCTGAAGAGTTGACCTTCCAGTCTGGACCTGTAGCAGGTCTACAGACCATGTTCCCAGGCGACCTTTCAGGCTGTCAGACCATCATTTCTGGTCTTTTAGTAGAGTTCTTGAGCTGTACACCTCTTTTTCTTGTGTTGCCTCAAGGACTGTGTGTCCCCCATCATGGCTGTCCTTGGTGTTGGCTGGGTACCATCTGGTTCTTCTGGGCTGCTTTTCCTCGTATCTTTGCTGTTCTTGTTCATCATTTGTTCCTGATGAGCTGGGACCATTTGCTGTGCCTCAGATGCCTGCTTGCTGGTTTTTAAGACCCCAGATGCCAGTCACCAGTATGGGTGCAGAAGACTGTCTTATCAAAACACTGGTTATGCCAGTTGGCCTCAATGTACCCTGAAAACATAATCCTTAAACCTCTGTCCCTGCTGCTCTGTTCCATGAAGTGTTCCAGGAACTTCTTAGCTTTTGGTTTAGTGCAGTTTTTCTGACTTTCCCTGTAGTGTGTGTTGTCCTTCATTTCACCTAAGACAAATCGTGTCACACCCTGGTAGCATAGTGGTTAAATGCCGTGTTTGCTAACTAAAAGGCTAACAATTCAAGTCTGCCAGGCACTGCTTGGAAATCTATAGAGTCACTGTGAGTTGGAACCAACTCTATGAACAGTAGATTTCATTTTTTGGCTTGCTATCCAGTTACTGAATACGGCTTTCCCTCCTCCTTCCCTTTCCGCCCTTGTAGCCATCAAAGAACATATTCTTCTGTGTTTAAATCTTTTCTTGAGTTCTTATAATACTGGTCTCATGAAATACCCTTTTGTGACTGACTAATTTCACTCAACATAATGACTTCCAGATTCTTTCACGGTATGAGTTGTGTCATGAATACATCACTATTATCATTACATAATATTCCAATGTGTAAATATGCCATAACTTGTTTATCCATTTATTTGTTGATGGTTGATTCTGTTTCTCACTGTAATGAAATGTGCTGCGTGAACATGGGTATGCATGTATCTATTCCTGTGAGGGCTCTTATGTCTCTAGGATATATTCCAAGGAGAGGGATTGCTGGATGATGTGGTACTTCTGTTTCTAGTTTTTTAAAGACATGTATTCTTATTAATGCTATCCATAATTTGTTGTGGTCAACACAGTTGAATGCTGTTGCATACTAAGTAAAACACAGGTAAACATCTTTCTGATGTTCTCTCCTTTCAGCCAAGATCTGTCTGACTGTAGGAATGATAACCTGTGTTTCATGTCCTCTTCTGAGCCTGGATTGAATTTCTAGCAGTTTCATCTGGATGTACCGCTGCAATCTCTTTTGAGTGATCATCAGAATTTTGCTTGTGTGTGATAGTAATTATAGGCTTAGATAATTTCTGCATTTTATTTGAAATGAGTTTAAATATGAATCTCTTCCATTTAGTGAGCCAGTTAGCTATGTTCTAAATTTTTTAGAATGATTGAGTGAGTGCTTGCATTGCTATATCTGTTTGTTGAAACACTTTTATCTGCTTTTCATCAATTCCTAGAATTTGGTTTTTTGCCTCCATTCCCTTCAGTGCAACTTGGTGTTTTTCCTTCAGTACCACTGGTTCTTGATCATATACTGCCTTCTGAAGTGGCTGATTGATGACCAGTTCTTTCTGGTATAATGATTCTGTGTATTCCTTCCATCTTCTTTTGATGCTTCCTTCACTGTTTAATATTTTCCCAGAGATTCTTTCAGTATTGCAACCTGAGGCTTGAATATTCTCTTTATTTCTTTCTGAGAAATATCAAGCATGTTCTTCCTTTTAAGCTTTCTGACTCTAGGCTTTTGCACACTTTTTGATAATACTTGTCTTTGTCTTCCGGAGCCACCCTTTGAGATCTTCTGCTTATCTCTGTTACCTTATCGTTTCTTCCTTTTGCTTTAGCTACTGTGTATTCAAGAACAACTTTCACAGTCTCTTGTGACATTCATTTGGGTCCTTACTGTCTTTTTAATGACTTCTTGCTTTATTCATGTATGATGTCCTTGATATTATTCTAAAACTTGTCCATTCTTCAGTCATTAGTATTCAACTCATCAAATCTGTTCCTGAGGTGATGTCTAAATTCGGGCAGGATCTACCCAAGGTCGTACTTTGACTCTGATGGACTTCTTCTAGTTTTCTTCAGTTTTAACTTGAACTTTTGTATGAGCAATTGATGGTGTGTTCTACAATTGTCTGTCAGCCATTTCTGACTGATAATAGTGAGTTTTTTTCATCTTCTCTCCACAGACGTAGTCAGTTTGATTCCTATGTATTCTGTCTTATGAGGTCCATGTGACTATTCAGTATTTAAGGTCATGAAAAAGGGTATTTACAATGAAAAAGTTGTTGGTCTTCCAAATTCTGTCATGTGATCTCCAGCATTATTTCTATCACCAAGGACATACTTTCAAACTACTGTTCCTTTTTCTTTGTTTCTAACTTTTGCATTCCGCCAAGCCAAGCCACAATCATCAGTAATTATTAGTGCCTCCTGATTGCATACCTAATCAATTGCAGACCTCAAAACTGGTGAAAATCTTTAGCTTCCTTATCTTAAGCATTAGTGATTAGTATTCATATTAACTGATTTTCCTGGTAGGCATGTGAATTTTATTCTGTTGCTGAAAGGGTTGCACTTCTGGGTAGATTTTTGTCTTCTTTTTGACAGTAAGTGCACCACCACTCTTCTTTGGTTTGTCATTCCTGGTACAGTACACTGTGTGAGTAACCCACGGCCGCCGAGTTGATTCTGACTCATAGCAACCCTGTATGAATATTTAAAATGGCCAATACCACTCCATTTCATCTCACTAATAGCTGGCATATCAGTGTTTATGCATTCCATTTCTTTTTTGATTACTTCCAGTTTTCTTAGGTTCATACTTCATGCATTTCATGTTCTTGCTATTAGTGGATGTGTGCAGCTGCTGCTTCTCTGAAAGGCAGTGCTTCCTCAATGACAATTTCTAAACTTAAATGGAAATTAAAATATTGAAAAGCAATGTACCAAAAATGTTAACAGTGTTTATCTCTGTGTTACGGCATTTTTCAAAATTGTCATGTATTGCTTTTATAATATAAATATTATTTTAAAAAGGGCAAATGAAAAGGCAGACAGTCCTTTTGCAGAAGTATCACTTTTGAATTATTCTCTGTTATTTGTCAGTTTTTTGTTACATAACTATGTTTGCTTGTATTTTCTCTAAATCTGCAAGAGTCCATTTGCATTAATGTAACGTTTAGCAGTCTGTCATCTGCATAATTATACATCTGTGATTATAGGTGGGATAGAAAAACTCCCATCTCTGATTTAAAATAGTCTCTTAGCATTTGTTATCCGGAGAGAGCAGACTGGTGGTGTGAGTAAGGGGCGGACAATGTGAATAAACAATGCATTTAATGATAGGTATAAGAACAGTGTGAATATCGTCAGTTACCTGTAAGTTCAGAGTCTCAAGGCCACGAAAGTTTTCTCATACATTAAACAAATAGCTGAAGTATCTTTTGAGTCTTCTATGTAAAATGTCTTCCTAGTTTGATTAAATTCTGAGGTTTTCATTGCTTTCGTGTAAGTTAGTGGTTATTGCTTTTTAAAAACTAAACCTGGTTTTGTATGCTTTCTAATGAATGTATTTTCCCCCCCAGATTTGCCTGCAGTGGATAACTCAATGTTTTTGGAATTATTTAGATTGGATAGAAATCTGTCATTATATTGCAACTTGTGTCTTCCTTGGTCCTGATTATCAAGTGTATATTTGTATAGCTATATTCAAATATCTGCAACAAGACATCTTACAACACACTCAGACTCAAGATCTGCAGGTTTTCCTAAAAGTAAGTATTATCACCAGGGGCAAAAGTGTAAGAATTAATAGATGTGTTAATGTTGTAGAGTAAAGAAGATTCTTTTTCTTTTCTTGAAGTCGTTATATCCAGAAAACCAAACTCATTGCCATAGGATTGATTCTAACGCATAGAAATCTTATACATCTATAATCTCAAAATAAATAAATAAAAAGTAATTAATAGCTAACTGATTAGGTGATTAATTTCAGATAATTTCTAAGCAATCCTAAAAAAAAACCATAGAGGTGGATAGTATAATTACCCCATTTTAGAGCTCAAGAAACTGAGGCACAGAGTTATGTTTCCAAGATTATATAGCCAGTGAGTGGCAGAGCCAGGATACAAAGTTGTCTGGACCCAAAACTTCACTTTAAACCAGAGTACTGTACCAAAAGACATATTTATGTATTAATATTATATATAAATACTAAATTTAAGTGTATGTAACATTCCTATGTCTTATTTGGTCAATAAAATTTCAGGTTATTAGTACAGATTGTTGCTTCTTTAAAAAACATTTAATATAGATTTTTGTACCCACAATATTCTTTATTTTTCTAACCGTCCACCCATTTTTATACATTTTCATGAAAAATTATTCCCTCATAAACACACTTGCTAAAAAATTATTACTATATGTAAATAGAAAACCTTGGTGGCATAGTGGTTAAGAGCTACAGCTGCTAACCAGAAGGTTGGCACTTACATCTACCAGTTGCTCCTTGAATATTCTATGGGGCAGTTCTGCTCTGTCCCATGGACTACTTTGAGTTGAAGTTTACTCAATGGAAGCTGATTTTTATATAGGTTAACATTTAAAGCAAGAAATAGTTGCCTAGTTTTTCACAGGAATGTGATATTTGAAGCTCTGGACCTTAGAAACTACATGATACATAAGCACATCCTCGTGTGTAATTCTCAGTGGAAATGTGCTGTTATAACTGTTTTAAGCTGTTTCCTTGAATATAAATTGTTTCCCTACTCCCTGTACCTCTCATCCCACAAGTACACATATACACACATCAATGAAAACCAGTGTTTGTTATTTTCTAAGTTTTCTGTTAGCCTACAAATAATTTTAATAAATTAATTTTATATTTATTCTTTATTGTGAAATACTTGTCAGTTATTTTTCATTTAATGGTGTGTTTCTGTAAATGAATATCATTCATCATTTAAGAAACTTTCTACATGCATCACTAGAACTGTAATCCTTGGGACCAGAGGAACCGGATGGTGCCTGGCCACCACCAGCGATAGCTACGATCGAGCTCACTAAGTTGAGTCTCACTGGCAACACAAGAATAAAAAGGGGTGCACCCTGAGATCTCCACTAAAAGACCTCAAGTGATGGTCCAGTAGTTTCAGGGTTTCCCTGGGAGCATCGCCTCTGGCCCTGATACTGCCCTTGCCCATAAATCATAACAAAGGATTGGACTTGGCGATGCAGAGTGACCATATACTGGGTGCACTTTATGGTTCTATGCATCTATAGGATATCATCCTGCTGACCTCTGGCTGGAGGAAGGGGAGTGGGTGGAGAGGAGGGGAAAGGAGGCTGTTGTGAGGATGAGACATGTATGGAGCAGAGAGGAAGAGTGTGCTGTCACCGGGCAGGGAGAGCAGTGGAAGCTGCATATAGGTGGGCATGTAAATTTATATGGGAATGTACATTTTCGCTCAGTCATAATAAAAAAAATAAAGAAATTAAAAAAAGAAATGTTCTTAATGTAAAAGGATACCAAGACAAACTAAGGCAGAAAAAGACAGGAACAATCTGCAAGAAGTGATTGAAAGGAAAAGAAGGTTAAGCAAGTGCAAATCAGGTTGAGGACAAATGTGAGTTCACTGTCAGTAAGAAATATTGTCATCAGCTGTAGTGGTCAGGTAAAGGAATTTCAAAGTCTGAAATTTTCCTACTCTTATATCTGGATATCCTCTAACTGTAACCTATGATTCTCTATCCTCTTATCCCGCTTTAATTTCTTTTTAGTATTTATCCCTATCTGAAACTATTTTATGGTTATGTTTGTCCACCTACCCCAACAGAATATATAAGCTCCTTAAGGACTGTGACTGACTGTCTCATTTATTTATACATTTTCAGTGCTTTGTACAGTGTCTAGCACATTATAGGTGCTCAGTAAATATTTGCATGTGGAAAAATAATGTAAGTAAATATAAGTGAAAATGTATGGGATTAGCTATATTCACACTAAATAGCAAACGTTACTAACTTCTTCTAATCCTTATTACTTCTCTTCTTTCCTACTAAAAGAGTGTTGTTGCGTTTCATCATGCTTAAATCTAGCTAATAGTGGTGATTATTGCAGTTTTATCCCTCTCTTGCAATGCATCCTGAACTCCACTGTGCCTTGGTCTAGTCATTGTCGTCAGTTTAAAACTAAAGGATTTACAGGTGGGACAAAACGATGATCTCTACTGTCTAAGTCTGATTTAAATTACTAAAATTTAAACTTGTTGTATATTCAAATTAAGAACATGTCAAGAAGTAATTAATTGTAGCACCTGCCCTGGTACTAACCTTCCTGTTTACTTTTACTGCTTGTATTTATCTGGGGGTTTAGAAAAAATGCTTTTCTGGCTAGTACTTCACTTTATTGTTTTGTTGCATGTTCAGCAGACAGCTTGGAAGTCCTATCTTGTCTTATTTGACTGGCAGTCATTTTTCTTGTGGTGAGATACGTTCTGGTGTAGTTTGCTTAAACATCCTTTCCAATACCACTTTAATTACGCAGTTAGATTCTGTAGTAATTTCTTGGAAAATACATGTTCACTGTTCTTCACCTATTCACGTATAAATTGATAATGAAATATTGACAAAATATTTTTTTTGTTCTTTTTCCAGGAAGATCTTCCAAATCAGGAAGATGCATAATTTTTAAATTTCTGTTTGAGTGCAGCCATCTTAAACTATGGAAATTATATTTTTGACTTTCTGATCCAAAATCTCAGGCTTTCACAGAGAGAGAAAGACTGAATTCTCCATTTAGCTACATGTTGCTGTCGTTAGGTGCTGCAAAGTCAGTTCAGACTCATAGTGACACTGTGAACAACAGAACAAAACACTGTTGAGTCCTGTGACATCCTCACAATTGTTGCTGTGCTTGAATCGGTTGTTGTAACCACTGTGCAAATCCATCTCATCGATCACCTTCCTCTTTTTCACTGTCCCTCTACTTTGCCAAACATAATGTCCTTCTCCAGGAACTGATCCTTCCTAATAACGTGTCCATAGTACATGAAGATAAAGTTTCACCATCCGATTCTAAGGACTGCTCTGGCTGTACGTCTCCCAAGATACATGTTTAATGGCATACCACAGCCATAAGAACTTTCTTACATAGATTACCAGAATTCCATCATGTTACTCTCTGATTCTAGAGCCTTCTGTCTCCATTGCCTAAAAGATAAAAGCTAATCTGTCCATCTTCCTGTCATCTCTGTTCCCCAGCCATAATCAGCCTTTCAAACTTTATCTAATCCCCTCATAGGTGTACCCCATGCCAGTCAACCTTGGTGGCATAGTGGTTAAGAGCTATGGCTGCTAACCAAAAGGTCAGCTGTTCAGATCCACCAGGCACTCCTTGGAAACCCTGTGGGGCAGTTCTCTATCCTATAGGGTCAATATTAGTTACAGTCAACTTGGCAGCAACAGGTAGACCAGCCAACGTGATTACCTTTTATCTGCCAAAGAAAGTGAGTTTCAGGCAGAAGAGATGAAGAAAAATTATATGAATTGAAAAAAAATGTAAGGTTACCTCACAAAATTATACAAGAAATCTGAGGGAACATTTTATAGTCTTGGAATAGGAAAAGCCTCTACAGTTTAACATTAATTCACAGTGCCATAAAAGAGATGATCAATACAATTATCATAAAAGGCTAAAAATTACCACAAAAGTAATTAAAAAACACAGTCTCCTAAGGTAAGAAAGGACTTTTGTAGCATAAAAAAGGTGTTTGGGTAGAGCCAAAGCTCACCACTCCTGTTTGAAACTAGGTGTGAGAGTCACTTAGAGATTAATGTATAGCTGAATACTGGTAAAGCTGAATGAGAGAACCTGGCTTAGGCCTAAAGCTGATGGATTTCCTTTTCAATTAGACTGATTCTCCAGCTGAAATATTACAGAGTATGGCTGGAAATCCAAATAGCTGCAGGAAATAAGGAACACCTGTAAACTTGCAGATGGACAACTCCCAAAAAAGAGAAAACTTTGGAGGTTAGGCTTGACATATACACTTATCTTTTGCCTGATCTTACAAAAAGATTAGAAAGTAAACCTCCTATGAAGAATACTTAATGAAAGACTGGAGCAAATGTTTTGTGTCTACTATTCTTGGAAGGGCATTTTTCTGAGGAGCAAAGGCAGTGACGTATGTGGAAAGAATGATTTTGCTTATTCATATAACATATAAAGGGCAAACTTCCTTAACATATGGAGTTATTTTAAATCAATAACAAAAGTTTATGAAGTAGAATAGAATAATACAGAAGATAAGTCATTTGGTTCACACATAAAAATATATGGTCAATGAATATGAAAAAATGATCAATTAAACAATGAATAAGATGAAAAGGACAACTACAACAAAGTGTATATCTCTTCTATTAGCTTGGCACAGATGATAATACTCAGGGGTGACTGAAGTATAATAAGACATACAAAAATCTTCGTTGTTGCATGTTTGTAAAAGTAGACAGTCTAAATACCCATTAACAATTAACTGGTTAAGTGGCTCATGATAGAGCCATACATTAGCATGCCATGTAGCAACTCCACAGAACAAGATAAATAAATGTGTAGAGATATGGGATAGATACTCTATGTTCCAGTGCGTGAACAATGAACAAGTTAACCTTGTTTTTTTCTTTTTTTACACAATGTTTATATGCATGTTAACAGTGCATGTTTGTGTGTATATGTGAATATGTATATTTATATAATTTGTATTTTCACATATGTGTATCTGATATGCCATATATTCATGTGTATGTGTGATATATTGTGTGTGTGTGTGTGTATAGATGCTACAATGCATATTTTTATGTATTTCCTTCTATACTTCGTGTATGTAGCCTAAAAGAGAAACTGCTTGATAAGAGTATGTATAATGATGAATAATTCCAGTTTTCTTTCAAAAATACTAGGCTGATTTACATTCTCATTAATGTTTTTGAGTTCTGATACCCTACAGAACTAGGCTACAGACACATTTAATGATTGCTTTTGGGGAAGAAGCACAAGAGACTTTTACTTTGTGTTGTATGTATTTATGAGTTTGGTTTCTTTGTTGTTACCCGTTTTGCAGGGGGTTAGGTTTTAAAGTAATGAGGTCATACTTATTTCATAACAAAAATGTTTTTAGCAAAGAGGATAGTGAATTATATGAAAACAGAATGAACATCTACCTGTTGTAAATAAGTTAAAATTATCACATCTATTGAATTAGTTTCCAAAATCTAGGAAAAAAAAAAAAAAAAAAAAACAGTTACATTTCTAACTGTTACCAGTTGCCTTTGAGAAATTTTAGGGGACAAGATAGGCTCTACAGGACTGGAAATAGGCAATTCTTTTTTTGCTGTAAGGATAATAATGGTCTGAAAGTGATATGACAAAAGCATTGCTTTAGGAATAGAAGTCTCTCTAAGACATGTGGTATAGAGAAAAATCTCAACCTGTTTGTATTCATTTTGGTTTAGGGTCCAAATTTTAAATCAAGTAATTGAAAGTCTAAGCTCATCTGCATTTCTAATAGTTCACAAGAGTTCTTGATTCTAAAACAATATATTAGAAAGATGACTTGCAATCTGTTAGACTAGAAGGACCTAAACACTAATAAGCAGCCACGTTTACTGGGGGCGAAGTGTTTATTTTTCTTTCTTTTTTTTTTAATATACATTATAATATTAGGTTAAATAAGTGCCATGAGCATAAGCTGATACCAGCAAAGTGTTGCGTGAGTTTTTCATAATGTCTTCGTACCCAATAGAAGTGTGGGCTAGAGAGAAGAGCAGTTCTGGGCATTGTTTCTATGCTGTCGTGATTGATAGGTTAATTCTGAGTTAGAAGGCAGCTTCTGAAGGCAAACCGAATATATCAGCCATTGAACCTTGGATCTTGAACGTTTTTGCCTTTGACAGATGATGGTGTAGAAAATCTCTGGATACCAAAATTTCAGGGGGAAGATACATCCAACAAAATGAAAATTTTCAAAGACTTTAACAATTTGGAAGTTCTAAAGTTTCTTCTCTTTTTTTAGTTGACTAAACAGTGACACACACCTACACATGCGCGCACACACACACACACACACACACACACAAGCTTAGTGGGAACTAGTTTAATAGCAGTTCATGTGAAGAAGACTATGTTACATGTCTCTCTACCATGCTAATGATGGGGTAGTCATCTTGATTTTAGTTTATAAGTTCAACCTGAGGACAAACTTCTGTTAAATGCCAGACAAGGAAAAGACTACCTTTTGGTAAAAATCAGGCTATGAAGACTTAATGGAAATGCTTCCACTAAATCCTGTGTATTATGACAAAATAAGTTTATAATTATGAAAAAAATGATTAATTTCAATGCAGTCTGTAAACTGTCAAGAGATTTTGCTGTTGTTTCTGTTACAGCAGCTATTACCAGAAGATGTTGACAGAGGAAACAAATGGAGATCAAATTAGAAAAACAGTTGAATACTACAATTTTAAAACATAAAAATGTACATAGTATTAAAAATAGTTGTTCATCTGAAGTCACTCTCATACAATATAAAGTGGGGTAGGCAGATTTTTTTTTAAATATTCTTACTGCACTTGAGTCTACCTAGATTAAAGTTATGTGTCTGTCACTCATGTAAGATTGGGCATTTTGTTTAACCTCTCTCTGTCTCCATTTCCTCATCTGTACAATGAGAGTGAAATAATACTTATCACATAGGGTAGTTGAGGAATTAAAAGAGATAATGATCTTTATAAAACACTTCTAGAATGATATTTGGGACATAGCAAGAACTTTAAAACATTTAGGAGTTATTTGATTTTTCTGGATGCCTGTCCTATCCTTCTCTTGTACTTGTTTTCTTTGTTAAGAAAAAGTTGTATAGAAAATACAACAAAGGAAATAAGGTTTTCTCCTGAGTCCACAGCTAGACTGTATATTTTTGCTGCCATTTTCCTTAGTCCTGAGACATTTCAGCTTCTCATGTCACAGTAATAGCTGATAATTGATCTAACATTTAGATTTTGAGTAGAAGCATTGTCTTATACTCTATCTGATTAAGTCTCATTCTCTCATTAAGCTAGCCAAGACTCAGTCATCTGCCTAGTCATTATGTATGCCAGGTTCCTTTTTGCTGAATTAAAATATTTAAGAACCATATATTCAGAATCTTTAAGAACCTTGTATCCAAAACCACGTACTGCATGTAAACTTTCCTGATCATATAGATCACTAGAGTCCTTACTAAAATTGACTACATAGATATATACATGTGGAAACCCTGGTGGTGTAGCGGATTAAGTGCTACATCTGCTAATCAAAATGTTGGCAGTCCAAATCCACCAGATGCTCCTGTAGGGTCACTATGAGTCAGACCCTACTCGACAACAGTGAGTGAGAGAGTGGGTGAGTGTGTGTGTGTGTGTGTGTGTCAGTTTTAGTAAGGAATATATATATATGTATATATATATATGTCCTTCCCAGACCTACTAAATCAGAATTTCCATGGCAGGGAACTGATTTATTGAAGTTTAGCATCACACTTAGTGTTCAATTTGCATAAAGTAGTTTGAAATCATTAAAATATACAAAAATGTTACCTTTGAATCTTGTTAATAACATAGAATCTAGGCTGTCAATATCAGGGATTCAAAAGTTGGAGGGATATAGGTCCAGGGGGAAATACTGGAAGAAACCATACTTTCAGTTTGTTTGTGTTTCCACCACTGTGACCACAAGGAAGATCTTTTTTCTTGTGATAACCAAAAAACCAAACCCACTACTGTCGAGTCATTTCCAGCTCATAGTGACCCCAGAAGTCAGAGTAAAACTGCCCCGTGGAGTTTCCAAGAAGCTCCTGACAGATTAGAACTTCAGACCTTTTGGTTAGCAGAATAGCACTTAACCCACTAGGCAACCAGTGTTTTCTTTCATGTGATAGGTCAGGCATAACACAGGCATAACAATTGTCATTTCTAATGCAGCTGAAGAACAGAGTGATATTCATAAAACCCGCTTCTCATAAGTGAGTTTTTCATATTTTTATGGCTCTCATGTGAGATTTGACATAAACAAAAATCTTTTGTTAATAGACCTCAATGTATGGTAAATTCTATATCTTGTAATTTTTTAAATGTTTATGCCTCCTGGTATTTGGAGCCCTGGTGATTCAGTTTTTAACAGCTTGGCTGCTGACCGAAATGTCAGCAGTTCGAATCCACCAGCTGCTTCTTGGAAACTGTATGGGGCAGATCAGCTCTGCCCTTTCAGGTTGCTGTGAGTCAGAATCAGCTTGATGGCAAGAGGTTTTTTTTGTTTGTTTTGAATGGAACTATATCCTATTCTTTTCTTATAATAAGTTATCTTACACGACTGCACATGAGCATAATGCTTTGCAGTTGTGCCAGATGGGAAGAAAAGATTTCACATTCCTGGTAATGGCACAGTGAATAGTTGGACTAATTCCTGGACCGTGATGATAGTGCTGAGTTCAGAACTAAGCTTGAAACCACCTACCTTCAGACCTTCAGTGTTTATATTATTTAAGCTACTCTTCTGGTGTTTGTAGTAGAAGGTATTTTAACTGATACACTGTGTTGTGAGACAATTACTGTTGTTTATTCCCATTATCCAGATTAGAAAATTTCATCATAAAGGGAATTAGCTTTTTGATGAAGATCACATAGCTGATAAGTATCAAAGTCAAACTCTGTATAAGCTGTGTCTGTATCCAGTACCCAAACCACTAACTGGTACTCATTGCCCTCTAGTTGACGCCAACTCACAGAGACCCTATAGGACAGAACAGAACTGTCCCATAGGGTGTCCAGGGAAGGGCTGGTGAATTTTAAACTGCTGACCTTTTGGTAATCAGCTATCCTTTTAAAGAATTTTTTACATTGTGATACTACCTCTCAAATATTTGTTAGCTGTTGTTTAGTACCACTGAGTTAGTTCAGACTCATAGTGATTCTGTCTACAACAGAACAAAGCATTTCGTGGGCCTGCACCCTGCTCACTAGAGTTGTTACACTTGACCCCATCGGTGGAGCACCTGCCAGTCGTCACTGATGGTCCTCCTCTCTTGCTCACCTCTGCCTTACGAAGCATGAGTCTCTATAGACTGCTTACTCTTGAATCTGAAGTACCAGAATAGAAGTTTTGCTATCCTCGCTTCTAAGGAGCATTTAGCTGTGTTTCTGTAGGGTCACTATGAGTCTGAATTGACTTGACAACACTGGATTTGGTTGATTTTTGTTTGGTTTCTTCCAAGACAAATTTGTTCATTCATGTGGCACTGAATGGAATACTCAGTATTATTAACCAGTAATGTAATTCAAAATCATCAGTTTTTTGTTGTTGTTAAACCCAGTGTCGTAGAGTTGGGTTGATAGCGATCCTAGTGGTCAGAGTAGAACTGCACCCTAAGAGTTTCCAAGGAGCACCTGGTGGATTTGAACTGCCAACCTTTTGGTTGGCAGACGTAGCACTTAACCCACTATGCCACCCGAGTCAGCACCTACTCGTAGTGAGCCTGTGCACAACTGAGCAGAGCACTGCCTGGTGCTGTGCATCTTCACGGTCATTGTTAATTTAAGGTCGTTGTTGCAGCCACTAATTGAGGGTCTTCTTTTTTGCTGACCTTGTACTCAAACAAGCAGGATGTTGTCCTCCAGGGACTGGTCCCTCCTGCTAACATGTTAAAAGTATGTTTGATATGAATGAAATCTTGCTGTTCTTATCTCTGGTTATTATTCTGGCTGTATTTCTTCTGAGACAGCTTTGTTCATTCTTCTGGTAGTCTATGGTATATCTAATATTTTTCACAAGCATCATAATTCAAAGGCACTGATTCTTCTCCAGTCTTTCTATTCAGTGGCCAGCTTTCTCATTCTTATAAGAAAATTGAAACCATCATAGCTTGGGTTAGTTCCACCTTAGAAGTGACATCTTTGCTTTTTCACACTTCAAGGTCTTTTGCAGCAGTTTTACCAAAGGTAACACATCCTTTGATTTATTGACTTCATCTTCCATGGATGTTGATTGTGGACCCAAGTAAAATTAAATCCTTGACAACTTCAGTCTTTTCTTCCTTTATTGTCATGTTGCTTATTGGTCCAGTTGTAAGAATTTTTTTCTTTATTTTGAGGTGTAAGATTGGTCTTCAGTCTTCATCATTAAGCTCTTCAAGTCTTCTTCACTTTCAGCAGGCAAAATTGTGTCATCTGCATAATGAAGGTGGTTAATGACTCTTCTGTCTCCAGTTCTCCTGCCCTGTTCTTCTTCATATAGTCCAGCTTCTTGGATTATTTGCTCAACATACAGATTAAGTATGGTGAAAAGATAGAACCCTCATGCATACCTTTCCTAACTTGTGCTGTTCAGACTGCTGTTTTGATCTGTGTATGGTTTCCGCATTAGCACAGTTAAGTGTTCTGGAATTTTCTTTCTTTGTGATATTATCCATAATACATAATAATAATCTAAAATACTACTTATTATCAAAATATATAATATACAGTTGAAAATAGTTATGATATATGGGTGTGTCATGAGATACGTTTTTCTTTAATTTATCAAATGAAAGTCTTTCATTTTCCTTGTCTGTAAAGATTGTTTCTTATATGTGATATTTTGAAAGCATCTGTGCCATCAAGTCAGATCCGACTCATTGAAAGCATTTAGAAGGAGTTAAAATCTTGTACCAACATACAAATTGAGGCAATTTTATTGTGTATTTAGTACTTTTATCTGTATATGTATTAGTAGATGGTGGATGATAGAGAGATAGACAGATAATGGACTTTTCAAAGTAATTTCTCTCTATTTCTACATTTCATCGGTTCCTTTCCTGATTGCTTTTTCACTGTTCCTTTGTCCTCTAATATATGATCTTGAAGCTGAGGATTAGGATTTGGATAGCTTTATATCCCCACAGACATCAGTGTCATCAGATGATGCATGTAATAGAAGTTCAGTAAAGCTGGTTGAATAGAAAAAAGAGAGACAGACGGAGAGCCAGGGATACATATTTGAAACCAGATTTCTGTACAGAAAGGAAAGGGACACTAAGTATATAAATATACCATATCATAGAATACTGAACAAACACATTATGAATTACAGTGGTAAAGCTATATTATACACATTTGAAAGCCAGATTTAATGAAGAGAGAAAATCATTGAAGACATGCTAGTTGAAAGGCATTAGATACAAAAATGAAAATGCATTATGCTCAAATTGAACTTCCTACCCAAGGCTTAAACCACTCACTCCATTAATAGCCTCCTAAGAAATACACTTTCTTGAATGAATAGTACACTTTTGGTATAAAAAGGAATAGTGTTGTTACTTTATATAATTATATATTTTTATATATCATATAGTATACTTGGATCTATAAATGAAATTCTTTTAAAGCAGTGTTCGAGGAAATGGTCTGTTATGCCTTGAATGATAAGCTGGCAGCCTGAATGGGCATAATAACAAGTAAAAGTTATTCACTAAAAAGGTCATTACAGAACACATAAAATGAAAAAAAAAAAAAATCCACCAGAAGCCATAAAGTGAAATTCAGAGATTTTGGAGTTTTGTTAAGAGCTAAAATTGCCTGTGAATTTTAAATAACAAAGTGCATCATTTAAATACATTTAAAGATGTGTATCCAATTTTTTTCTCTGATGTAATAAAGCCTTAATAGCCTTATAACCCACTGCATAAGTGCCACTTCATTATATTTTTGCAGGCTCTTTTCCTATTTTTTTTAAGAAATTAATATTCAAAACGCAAGCCATAAATACAAAAAGTATATTTTAAGGGAAAAATATATTTTAACTGAATAAAAGCTGTGGCTGTTCCTAGGTAGCATTTATTTTTAAATTAAAGTGGAAGAATGATTAAAAGATGTTAAAATAGATTTTGCTTGTTTTTGTCCCAGAAAAGAATTATTAAAACTATTGTTGCCGTCTACTATTGTAATTCACATTTAAGGAATAACATGCATTCATTTTAAAATCCCAAATATGTTCTAAAACAATTCTAACAGTGTTGGGTCTTTTTTATCTGGCTAGAAAAATACATGTTATAATTACTCTCCAACTTAGTTACAGTTTTAGTGAAGAGGTGATCAAAGCCAAATCACACATAATTTAAGTAGAGAATGGATAAATTCATAATAGCTCTATAATTTCAATAATAGCTGCTGAAAGTAATTTCTCGAACAATAAGGTTAGTCTTACTTGAATTCTATTTTTTCCCCCTAAAGAAAAAATTGAAGAATTTTTCATAGGACAGAAATTCATGAAGAACTAGTATTTCTGCTCTTCATGAGATGAACATCTTTTCTTTGATTCAGTGTACTCATACATAAAATTTGGAATATGATAAAAACCCCAGCTGTAAACATTTTAGAACAAAGACTTGGTCTTATTCATCTATTTTTAGTGCTTAACTAAGAACCTTAGAGCTCGTGAGAGAATGAATGAGCGAATGGACAGCAGAAAAAATAAATGAAATGCTGTCACCGTCATTTTGAAATGAAGAGTATAACTCAAATTTTGTGTTGGAAGATAGGAATTCTAGTCTTAATAGTGTAATGGTTTTCACATAATTTAATGTTCTTTATTCAGCTATAATATCAGCCTTATATATCAATATTAGTAATTTTTAAAATGTTGTGAACTGAATAGTGACCCTCTTAAAAAAGATGATGAAGTACTAACTTCTGGAACCTGTGAATCTGACAGTTTTGAAAATAAAGTTTTCCTTTGCTACATTAACGAGGCCCTTCTAGAATATGATGAATCCTAAATTGAATCCATCCTGAGTAGGATCTTATGATCAGAGAAATGAGACACGGAGACACACATGGAGAAGACACTGTGTGAGATCTGTGCATAAGCTAAGGAATGCCCGTGTCTGCTGACAAGGAACGACCCTGCCTTAGAGCTGTTAGGCTGATTTGGACTGTAGCTTCCAGAACCATGAGACAATAAATACTTTTTTTTTTAAGCCACCACTCGTGGTATTTTTGTTACAGCAGCATTAGGAAACCAATGGAGTCCCTGGTAGTGTAGATGGCTAGTGCATTCAGCTTCTAACTAAATGGTTAGAGGCTCAGGCCCACTCAGTGGCACCTCAGAAGAAAGACCTCCCCATCCATTTCGTCCAGTGGCAGCTGGACGAAATCAGAACGTGTACTTGCTCAACTTTCCCCGAGATTACCCAAGTTGCAGATAATAGATGGTAAAATAAGTATTTGGAAGCTGTGAACCATTGCTAACACATAAGTGACCAGAGACAGACGAGGTGTTTTTAAAACGTCTGTTCTTATTGAGAATTGTATGATGTTTTCTTAGCTCCCTACATTGTTGTTTCTTACCTATAAATGGATTCTGTCTAACACAGTTATCTGATACGTGATATGTATTGTTTTATATTCTTTTGGGTTGCTTTTGTTTTTTATGTTAGTAATACTTGCTTTTGAACTATAAAATCTTAAAAGGCATGGAGTGCCTTTTTTCTTTTTAATAACTTCCAAAACTCCTAACAATAAATATTTATTATGTTGAATCAAGGACGATTTTTCATCTGCAGCAGTATTTTTTGTTTTTTTTAAGCCTAGCATCTAGGTACTGCAGAGATGGTGCTGAAAGTGTGAAAACAGTAGTCATAAAATTGTCTAAAAGTCTCTAAAATTCTAAACAAATGTTCCTACTGTTTTTATGGTCCAGTGCCTCATTTGGGACACTTATCATTAAATTCCAAATTAGTGGAGATGTGCACAGTACCACCGTTATGAATTACAGATGGCTGGAGGTTTTATGAAAACTTCTAAAGAATAGATAATTTCTTGCAACATTATAGTAGCTATTGATGGATAATCTTTAGGATCTGTACCAGTTAGAAGCATGAACAATCCTTCAGTCACTCAAACTGTATGACACCTGACAAGTCAGGAAGATTTTATTTTCTAAGAGGTTTTTTTGCTCTTTGGTATCAGTATTTTGGTTGTGAAAATAAAAAGACAACCTCATTTAATGGGAATGTGGTTCCTTCCCACTGTATACATACAAAGCCTACTAAATAACAATGAACACATTTATTAACAACATAAAATGTCCAGTGTATAACTGAAAAAAAAAAAGTCATCAATAGAAGTATTTGAAATGTAATTGGAGTTAAAGGAAATGATCTTTCCTTTCTATGTTCTGACAGGAGGAAGCACTGCATGGGTTTCGAGTGAGTGATTACTTTGAATACATGGAAATTTTGGAGCAAAACTACAGACCAGTGCTGCTGAGAGACATGCAAAATATTCGAGTGCAGAGCACATAGATCATGGAGATGCAGTTCAGTTATATGTGTTTTTAAGGAAACAAGAATTTGTTTACTATGGCCATAAAAAGTATGTTTTGTGAATGAATATATTAAAAAATCAATCCTGAGAGTTTTTTAATATGATATTTTCAAGTAGACATTAGCTCAATTTCTAACATAAAGTGAATTCATTTTTGTGTGTTGTTTGGTAAGGTAGTTTTAGACTCAAATCTTGCTTCCATATATTTGTTATGGTTAAAACCTATTGTCAGTTTACATCTCCTTTTTCACTAGATGATTCAAATACATGTGCCTGTGAGTTCAGAAAGAAGCAATATCCTAAATGATTCTTCAGTTAGTTAGGGAGAATCCTTAGAGACAAGGAAAAGACATACTTGTTTCCTCCATTTTTTATACCTACCTAGAAAGTAGACAGAAGCACAACTGCTTATTTTACATGTTGGGAACAAGTATTTATCATGGCAAGTGGTAGAAGTACTGTTGTCCTGAGACATAATCATTTTCTAGGAGTGTGTTTGTGATGCCTGTATCAATTTATGTTTTTTTTTGTTTGAAATGTAGTCTATTTAAAAGATGATTGATTTTTCCCTACCAAGAAGCATTGTGCTATCATTTCTTACTCATTTTCCTTAGTTATAGATTTCATTTGTACTGAACTTGAAAACATTAAAGATGAAAGATTTCTAAATTATTTTAAATCACACTGTTTCATTTGAATAGTAGTCTGCTCTAATAAGATTAATACATTGTGAGATTTTCTTACAGCCGTCACCTTTAATATATGAAAGATAATACACAAATATATTAAATTGTTTAGTTAGCAGTCATTTCACCAAATTTTTAAGTTATAGATAGAAGTTGTTTTGTAGTCATTTCTTATACCCAAATATAAATCACCATTAAAACCATTCTGAAAGTAATCCCGCTTTTTTTCATTTGCAACCCCAAACAGCTATTGCACAAACTCATTTTCCTTTTGGCATGATGAAACATTTATACACTTTTGAATTTTGTGATATTTAGGGTATTGCAATGCCAACCTTCCAAAATGAGATTTTATACTGTAAATGCTAACAATAGCTTCTCAGTAATGGTGTTCCTAAAGGGCACTCGAAAAGATGAGAAAAGAAAATTGAGCAAGTTAATTTGATGTATTGTACCTGTTAGAGCTGGATGGTGGGAGTTAAGTAAGAAAGTCTTAGATGACTCCAAACACCCATTTTGTCTACTCTGAAGCTTAATTTTGAAAAGCTGTTCCACAGAACCTGTAATATATATTTATGGTTGCATTTCTTCCCATTCTATACCTGAGTTATTGTGAATAGTCCTAAGAAACTTGCAATACTTTCTTCAGTTTTAAAGGTGGTTACACAAAATTGGAAATAAAAAGTGGAGAAGGAACTGTAAATTAATTTTAAAATAATCATTGCTGATTTTGAGTCGAAACCAAGATAAGATTCAAATTATAGTGATTACATTGTTGAAAAGTGACTTCAGCCAGAGCCAGAAGGCTTTCTTTTCTTTGAGAGATAAGAGATGTCTTATGAACAGTGACTTAGCAATTTGGTGAAAGAAATGTAGAACATGGTAGTCTGTATATATCATTTTATTTTTTTTAAAAAATACATGCTGTAAAAGAGAAATAAATACAACCCTATCTTGGCCCTCATTTTTTTATATTTTTTAATTAAAGTAGAAGTCCTTATGACATTTTTTTTTGGTGGAAATTTTAGGTACACATATAAAACTGACTATCTGTGTCTTAGGCTGGGTTCTCTAGAGAAGCAAAACCAGTAAAGTATATAAATAGAGAGAGATTGATATCAAGGAAACAACTCATGTGATTGTAGAGGCTGAAACATCCCAAGTCCTGAATTAGGAGAGAGGTCTCATGCAGCCATGGAAGCTGGAGAACCCAAAGTTAGCAAGTAGGAGAGCAGGGATCCTACTGGGAAGCTGTGAGGGTCGACAGGTCTCAAAATGTTAGGCAAGATGGTAAAGTTTTCCGGATTCAAATAGCTGCAGGGATTGGCAAACCCAAGATCCGCAAGTCAGGGAACAGTACTTTCACTTGCAGGCTGTGAAGATTGATGAGTCCTAAGATTGACAGGCAAGCCACTGGCTCAATCCCAAGAACCAGACATCAGAAGACAGGAGAGCAGCAGCTGCAGGATCCACAACTGGCCAAAGCCTTGGTAAAGTAAGCAGGGAAGAAGTAGGTACAGGTACGTGGAGAGATGAAGGGTGAGGGATGGATGAGCTACCACCTTCCCCACTCAGCAGATTCCATTATGGGCATGATCACAGTATTATACAGCTACCGTGACACTGAGAATTATGGTCCAGCCATGTTGATACATCACCTTAACTGCTACAGTCCACCCCTAGTCAGCCTGGCCTCATACCATATCATAGACAATCTTTGAATTACAGTCATAGTTGTGCTCAACATGATACAGCTAACACATGTAACAACCAAAAATGCACTGTATCTATTTACATCTTACATTTTGTAAATAAAGAAAAGCAATATTTGATGCTCATGCACAAAACAGGAATCCTCATATAGTCATTGTTTCTGCAACTGGTCATGTAGCCATAAACGGTATTTAGAACTATCTTCTTCCACCATACATTTCATATTCCCTTTGCCCTCAGCGACCATGATCATCTCAGCTGTCTTGTTTATTTGCCTAGTGTGGTGACCTGTACTTTCATTCCTGAAGGCTTTGGGCCATTAGTAATCATGTCAGAACTGGATTGCTGTAGTTTTCCATTGATTCGGATCACAGGATATGGTAGCACTAAGAGGCACCCTAAGTGATCTCCTGCATTACACTGATAATCCTCTTCTGTTATGTAGTATCAATCCAATTTCTTCTTGTTAAGCAGGATCAAGTTACATCCACCAGTATGGTAAGTCCTTTCATTGCCTGTTGATCCAAAGGTAGGAGGAGCCCAAAGTGGCATTCTTAGCTTCCAGTTCAATGGAATAAATGGTGTGCCTCCACACGGGATCATTCTTCCATTTGGAATTAAGACCTCTAGACATGCAGAGCATAAGGTCGTGGGTACAGGAAGCAAAAACCTTACAGGTGGATCAGTAGGGCTCATAGTGGGTGGTGCCACTCACATTTCCACCTCTTGATTCCTGGATCTGTGAATCCTGGGAATGGGAGAAACACTACCATCTATTGGATGCTGGTTTAGAGCACATATAGCCTTCTAGAGAACATTGCCCCAAACCTGCAAAGTGTTGAATTATATCCTTCCAAAAATATGTGTACCAGTTAATTTGGACCATGACTCTGGTGTGATTTTCCTGTATGTTGTAAATTGGAAATCATCGAAAATGAAGTGGAACACACAAACGGTGATGTCCTAAGCATTAGTGAGCTGAAATGGACTGATATTAGCCATTTTGAATCCAATAATCATGTGGTCTACTGTGCACGAATAAATACTTGAAGAAGAATGATGTTCACACTAATAGTCAAAAAGAGCATTTCAAGATGTCCTGAAGTACAATTTTATCAGCGATAGGATACTACCTACGAGGAAGGCCAGTTAATACGACTGTTATTCAAATTTACACACCAAAGGCCAAAGATGAAGAAATTCAAGATTTTTACCAGCTTTTGCAGTCTATTCGAACACGCAATCAGAACGCATTAATAGTTGCTGGTGACTGGAATGCAAAAGTCACAAAGAAGATGGATTGGTAATTGCAAAATACGGCTTTGGTGATAGAAACAATGCCGGAGATTGCATGATAGAATTTTGCAAGACTAACGACTTCTTCAATGCAAATACCTGTCTTAACCAACACAAATGGCGACTGTGCACACACACTTCACTAGATAGCATACACAGGAACCAAATCAACTACATCTGTGGAAAAAGACAATGGAAAGCTCCTTAGCAGCGGTCAGAACAAGACTGTGGCACAGATCATCAATTTCTCATATGCAAATTCAAATTCAAACTGAAGAAAATTAGAAAAGTCCACAAGAGCTGAAATATGACCTTGTGAATATCCCTTCTGAGTTTAAAGACCATCTAAAGAACAGATACGATGTATTGACCACTAATGACCAAAGACCAGACAAATTGTGGAATGACATCAAAGACTTCATCCATGAAGAGAGCAAGAGGTTATTAAACAGACAAGAAAGAAAGACTAAATTGGATGTCGGAAGAGATTCTCAAACTTGCTCCTGAACGTCGAGTAGCTAAAGAAAAAAGATGAAATGGAGAAGTAAACAACCTAAACAGAGGATTTCAAAGGGCAGTACAAGAAGGCAAAGTATTATAATGACATGTGGAGAGCTGGAAATGGAAAACCATAAAGGAAGAGCATGTTCTGCATTTCTCTAGGCAAAAGAACTGAAGAAAAAATTCAAGCCTCGAGTTTCAATAGTGAAGGATTCTACAGGGAAGATGTCAAATGACGCAGGGAGCATCAGAAAATGGAAGGAATACACAGTCGTTATAACAGAAAGAACTAGTCTGTGTTCAGCCATCTGAAGAGGTCGCATGTGATCAAGAACTAGTGGTACTGAAAGAAGAAGGTGAAGCTGTATTGAAAACTTTGGCAAAGAACAAGGCTCCAGGGATTGATGGAATGTCAGTTGAGGTATTTCAACAAACAATTGCCACACTGGAAGTGCTCACTTACCTATGCCAAGAAATTTGGAGGATAGCTACCAGGCCAAGTGACTGGAAGAGATCCACATTTATGCCCATTCCAAAGAAAGGTGATCCAAAAGAATGCAGAAATTACCGAACAATATCAATATCCCAGGCAAGTAAAATTTTGCTTAAGATCACTCAAAAGCAACTGTAGCAGTGTATTGACAAGGAGCTTCCAGAAATTCAAGCTGGATTTGGAAGAGAACATAGAACCAAGGATATCATTGCTGAAGTCAAATGGATCTTGGCTGAAAGCAGCGAATACCAGAAAGGTGTTTACCTGTGTTTCATTGACATTAGCATTTGACTGTGTGGACTGTAACAAATTATGACTAACATTATGTAACATGAGAATTCCAGAACACTTACTGTGCTCATGAGGCATCTGTGTATGGATCAACAGGCAGTCGTGGGAACAGAACAAGGGGGCACTGCATGGTTTAAAGTCAGGAAAGGTGTGAGTCAGGGTTGTACTTTTCACCATCCATTTTCAGTCTCTATGCAAATAATCCAAGAAGATGGGTTATACAAAGAACAAGGCATCAGGATTGGAGGGTGACTCGTCAACAACCTGCGTTATGCAGATGACACCACCTTATTTGCTGGAAGCAAAGGAGATCTGAAACTTGCTGATGAAGGTCAAGGACCACAGCCTTCCATATGGATTGCACCTCAGCATCTAAGAAAACAAAAATTGCCACAACTGGAGCAGTAAGCAAAATCATCATAAACGGAGAAAGGATTGAGGTTGTCAAGGATTTCATTTTACTTGGATCCACAATCAACAACCATGGAAGCTGTGGTCAAGAAATCAAAAGATGCATTGCACTGGGAAAATTGGCTGCAGAGGATTTATTTAAAGTATTGAAGTATTGAAAAGTAAAGATAATATCTTGAAGACTAAAGTACACCTGACACAAGCCATGCTATTCTCAGTTGCATTGTATGCATGCAAAAGCTGGACAGTGAACAAAGAAGACAGAAGGAGAATTGATGCCTTTGAATTGTGGTGCTGGAGAAGAGTGATGAACGTACTGTGGACCCCCGAAAGAACAAACAGATGTGTTCTGGAAGAAGTACAGGCAGAGTGCTCTTTGGAAGCAAAGATGGCAAGACTGCATCTTACATACTTTGGACATGTTGTTAGGCGGCATCATGCCCTGGAGAAGGACATCATCCTTAGTAGAGTAGAGGGTCAGCAAAAAAGAGGAAGACTTTCAATGAGATGGTTTGACACAGTGGCCACACCAATGGGCATAAACACAGTTGTGGATGTGGTGCAAGACAGTGCAGTGTTTCGTTTTGTTGCGTATAGGGTCAGGACCAACTTGACGACACCTAATCACAGCACCAATGGTGGTCCTTATGCCATTTCTCAGGAATCCAATGTGAGAGTTCTTCCAGTTACTGAGTATATTCCAATTATGCATTCTGGAGCTGAGGAAATCATGACAGAATAGGTTTGGGGACCCATGGTGAGATGAACCTTAGCTAAGTGCTCCCCTTGTCAATCTATGCATCAACACCAGTGCCTAGTCCATCCTTCAAAGCAATTTGGGAACTCTTTCTCAAAAGGCCATTGCACATGGTGGCACAGTGGCAAGTTCATGAACTTCATTGTATAGTTGTCTTTAAGAGTTTTTAGCCAGTAAACAAGTAACTGTTGGAACAGCCTCCCTACTCACCTGATGTGGCCACTAAAGACTTTTTCTTTTATCCACAGATAAAGGAAATACTGGAAGGAAGACATCTTTATGACATTCAGGACATCAAGGGTAATACGACAACAGCTAATGATCATTCCAGAAATAGAGTTCCAAAATTGCCAGCACCTAGTCCTGGCACCGCTGCATAGTTTCTCCAACCAGAGTACCAAAATGTTTCGAAGGTTTCTGTAGTGGCATTTAGCCGTGAAGTACAGAGATAGCACTTTTTCTAGGATGAGTTCACAAATTTAATTGGCAGTCCTCATGTAAGTGATTAATTATCCTACATTCGTAACACAATGCCTGGTGCAATTTCCGAATAGTCCAAAAATGTTCAATAGATTGAAGTTCACAGAGCTAGTGAGCAAAATCGAAAACATTGCCCATTGTCCTGACTTCAAGCACAAAACTCTTTAATAAATGTTTGTTGTTCAGTTTCTTCTAGGTACTGTTGTAGTCATTTGGGTTGTGAGTGAATAAAAGAGACTAAAAAAAATCTTGTTTATTGTGATAGAAATTTTGGCAACAAGTATAGCGATGCTTACACATGATTAATGTAATTTTGTCAGTAAATTGTACACATGAATGTTAGGTTGGCAGATGTGTTATATTTTTGTAACAAGAAAAATAAAAGAATGGACACACAAACCACGGATTGGGAAGAAAATATTTGAGAAGCATATATCTGATAACTTGTATGCAGAACATGCAGAGAACCCTTAAAACACAACAAAACTGAAATAAACATCTCAGCTACAAAATAGGCAAAATATCTGAACAGTAACCTCATCAAAGAAGATATACAGATGGCAAATAAGCATATGAAAATATATCATCACATGCTATGGAAGTGCAACCAGATATCACTACATATTTTTTGTTGGTGGTGCCTTCTTCAGGAACTGATAACATGCCCAAGGGGTTATAATGTGCCCAAATTATGTGAGAGGAATCCTTGCCATCCTTGTTTCTAAGTTGGATTCTGGCTATACTCCACCATAGATTCGCTTATTCTGGCAGTCTATGATATAGTCGTTATTCTTCCCCAACACCATAGTATGAGAGTATTAATTCTGTGATCTTCCTTATTCATTGTCCAGCTTTCTCATGCATGTAAGACTATTGAAAATGCAATGGCTTGGGTCAGGCACACATTATTCCCCAAGGTGACTTCTTTGGTTTTTAACACCTGATAGTAGAGGTCTTTTGCAGCAGATTCACCCAGTGCTATACTTTGGAAACCGTGCTGGCATAGTAGTTAAGTGCTATGGCTGCTACCCAAAAGATCCCCAGTTTGCATCCACCAGGTGCTACTTAGGATCTCCACAAGGCAGTTGTACTCTGTTCTTGTAAGATCACAATGAGTCCAAGAAGCTATATCTTTTGAAGAAGAACGAGGTGTCAAGATTGGAGGAAGACTGTTAACAACCTGTGTTATGCAGATGACACAACCTTGCTTGCTAAAAATAAAGAGGGTTTGAAACACTGGAGAAGGTCAGAAACCAACTTTCAGCATGGATTGAACCTCAGCATCAAGAAAACAACCTTCACAACTGAACCAGCAAACAATGTCATGATAAATGGAGAAAGGACTGAGGCTGTCAAGGATTTGTTTTACTGGGTCCCACAGTCTACATTCATGGAACCAGCGGTCAAGAAATCAATCACTGCATTTGAAAATCTTATGCAAAGGACCTCTAAAGTGTTGAAAAGTAAAGATGTCCTCTTGAAGACTAAGCTGCACCTGATCTCAGTCATGGTATTTTCAGTTGCATCATATGCATACAGAAGGTGAACAATGAATAAGAAAGACAGAAGAATTGATGCTTTTGAATTGTGGTGCTGGAGAAGAATATTGAATGTACCATGGACTGCCAAAAGAATAAACAGATCTGTTCTACAAGAAGTAACCAAAGTGTTTCTTGAAGCAAGGGTGGCATGACTGCATTGTACATACTTCAAACAGCTTGTAGGAAGGGATCAGTCCCTGGAGGACATCATGCTTAGTAAAGTAGGTCAGTGGAAGGGGGGAATATGCTTGTCATGGAATGAACTGTGTCCCTCCAAAAATGCCTGTAGCCATTTGGCTGGACCTCATTCCCAATATTTTGTGATTTTTCTGGTGCTATATACATCCTTATCTCTGCCTGTGGCTAATAGATGGGATAATTATATTAAAATAAAATTAGAGTGGAAGTGCAACAGCCTTGCTAATGGAGTTTCCCTGGATGTGGCTTGCACCTTTTATCTTTTCACCCTATGGGAGATAAACAGGAGGGAAGAAAGCAGAAAGTTGGGAACTTCACACCTTCAAGAAAGCAGTAGCAGGAGTAGAGTGCATACTTTGTACCTGAGGTTCCTGCACCAGGATGCTCTCTGAACAAGGATCGATGGAACAGGAGGACATTCCTCCAGAACCAACAAAGGAGAAAGCCTTGCCCTGGAGCGGACCCCCTGAATTTGCACTTGTAGCTTACCAGACTCGGTATGAGTAAACTTTTCTTGTTAAAGCCATGCACTTTGTGATATTTCTGTTAGAGCAGCACTAAATGACTAAAACAGCCCCCAAGGAGGTGGATTGACAAGGCCCAAAAGTGGCTGCAACAAGGGGTTTAACTGTAAAAAACGATTGTAGGAATGGCACAGAACTGAACAGTGTTTCGTTCTTTTGTTCATGGGGTCACTAAGAGTTGGAACCAACTCAGCTGCACCTAACAATGAGTCAGAATTGACAGGAATGGATTTTTTTTAATATATATATATTTCATTTGATTTTTTTTTTTTTGCCAGTTCTGTGGGTGTTGGATTGTTCATCCAAGCAGAATGAAATCCTTGACAACTTCAGTATTTTCCATATATCATGAGATTGTTTATTGGTTCGTTTTTGAGCATTTTTGTTTCTTTCTGCTGAAGTGTAATCCATACTTGAAGCTGTGGTCTTGGATCTTCCACAATAAATGCTTCAGATTCTCTTAGCTATCAGCAAGCAAGGTTATGTTATCTGAATATTGCAGATTGTTGAATCTCCAAACATGATGCAACATTCTTTATATAGTCCAGCTTCTTGAATTATTTGTTCAACATACAGACTAAATAAGTATAGTGAAAGGATGCAACCCTCTTGTACGCTTTTTCTGATTTTTAAACCACACACTAATCCCTTGTTTTATTCAAATGATTGGCTATTGGTTTATGCACACATTCCTCACGATTACAGTTAAGTACTCTGGAATTCCCATTCTTCAAAATGTTATCCATAATTTGTTATAACTCAAAGACCTAAATGCCTTTGCGTAGGCAAGAACACAAAGGCAATCATCTTTCTGGAACTGTCTTCTTTCAGTTGAGATCTCCATGATATCCGCCATAATGTCCCTCATTCCACATCTTAGTCTGAACCCAGCTTGAATTGCTGGTAGTTCCTTGTCAGTGTACTGCTGAAACAGGTTTTGACTTCTCCACGAAAATTTTACTTGCATGTGATATTAATGACATTGTTCAATGATTTCCATATTCTGTTGAATAACCCTTTCTTGGAATAGGGAAAAATATAAATCTATTCAGTTGGCCAGGTAGTTCTTCCAAAGTTCTTGGCATAGATGAGTGATTGTTTCCAGAGTTGCTTCCATTTGTTGAAATCTGGCGATTAGTAATTGTTCTGTCAATTCCTGGAGCCTTGTTATTTGCCTTCAGCACAGCTTGTATTTCTTTCTTCAGAACAATCAGCTCTTGATCATATGCTGCCTCCTGAAATGTTTGAACATCAACAACTTCTTTTTGGTACAGTGACTCTGTATTACTTCCATCTTTTGATTCTTCCTGTGTCGTTTAATATTTTTTCCCTAAATCCTTCAATACTACAACTTAAGTTTGAATTTTTTCTTCAGGTCTTTCAACTTAAGAAATACTGATATGTTCTCTTTTGGTTTTCTAACTCTAGAACTTAGCACATTTCACCACCAAACTTTGTTTTCTTAAGCCACCTTTTGAAATTTCATGTTCAGCTCATTTACTTCATCATTTCTTCTGTTGACTTTGGCTACCATACATTTACAAGTGACTTAGAGTCCCTTCTGAAATCCTTTGTTCTTTTTTGAATTCCTGTCTCTTTAATGACCTTTTGCTTTTTTTCATCTATGCTGTCATAGCTCCTCTGGTCTTAGGTCATTAGTGTTCAAACCATCAAATCTGTTCTAGACATGGCCTCTGAATTCAAATGGTGTTATACTCAGTGTCATATTTTTAGTCCACTTGTGGACTTGTGTTAATCTTCTTCATCTTCAGCCTGAACTTGCACATGAGCAGTTGATAGTCTGTTCCACAGTTGCCCTGGCCTTGTTCTGACTGATGATACTGAGTTTCAACATCATCCCTTTCTACAGAGATAGCTGATTCTATTCCTGTGTATTCCATCCAGCAATGTCCAAGAATATAGTTTCCATTGATGCTGTTTTTTTAAAAAGGTGATTACAACAAAGAAGTGACTGCCTTTTCAAAATTCTATCATGAGACCTCTGTTGTTGTTTCTCTCACCAAGGATATATATTCCTACTGCCATTATACTGCGTTTACAGCTTGCAGGTTCCAGTTACTGGTAATTTTCAGTGCATCTTGATTGCATGTTTCATCAATTTCAGACTGCAGAATTTGGAAAGAATCTTCAATTTCTTCATCTTTGACATAAGTGGTTGGTGGGTGAATTTGAAAAAGAGTCATAGTGACTGTTTTCCCTATAGATGTACAGATGTGTTATCCTATCACTGCCAGTGTTGTACTTCAGAATACACCTTTCCTCTTCAACGTGTCGTTTCCAGCATAGTACACCATGTGATTTTCTGATTAAAAATGGCAATACCAGTCCATCTCAGCTTACTCCTGTCTAGGTTTTCTACCTTCAAGGGTTCTATTTCATTTTTGATAACTTCCAATTTTACTAGATTATTACCTTCTGTATTCCATGATCCAATTATTAATGGATGTTTGCAGCTGTTTATTCTTATTTTGAGTCATGTTACATCAACAGATGAAAGTCCTGAAAGCTGTACTCCATCCACATCTTTAAGATCATATTGAGTACCTTCTAACCTGAGAGATGATTTCAGCAGTATATTAGGCAGTGTTCCTCTGCTATTCTAAGTTTTTCACTAGCCAGTATTTTTAGAAGTAAGAAGCAGGATCTGGTGACCTACTTCTAAACAAATTGGTAGAGTGTGGTTTTCAAAATTTATTATACATAAGTATTACTTGGGAACTTGTTAAAATGCAAATTCTGATTGAATATATTTAGGATGAAAATACAAACAGCAGAGGTTCTAACCATTCTGAACAGTTTAAAGCCCTGATAAAAAGAATTCAGATTTTGGATATGTCTTTAAGGTAGAATCAACCAACATTATTTTCTAATGGACTGAATATGGTATGTACAAAAAATAGAATCATCAATGAAATGGCTTCAAAGCTTAGGTCTGTGTCCTTGAAGGATGGAATTGCCACGAACTGAGATGAGACAGTGGTTGAAGAATACAGAGCAGGAGTTTACCCAGGGTCATGTTGATTTGTAACCATCTGTTAGCCATCCAAATGATTCTGCATAGACACCTGGAAAAAATTAGCTCAGAAGAAAAATCTGATCTAGAAACATAAGGAGTCATTGTTATATAAACGTTAATTACGTTTATTTAAGATTGGATGAAATAACAGAGGGATGGACATGGATTGCAAAAGCAGATATAGGAAAACACCAAGCTTTAAGACAGTCCAAATTTAAAAGATCAAGGAAAAGAAGAGAAACTGGCAAAGAAGACTGAAAAATAAGGTAAGAGCAAGACAGCATGTAAACCACAGAGCATGACCAACTGACTGCCGTCATAGGTGCGTCTGTTGTGTTGATTCTGACTCTCAGGGGCCCCTGGGTACAGCTTAATGAAACTGTGCTTCATTCGGCACCATCCTCACATTTGTTGCTGTCTTTGAGCCCATGCTTAGAGCTGCTGTGTCAGTTTGCCTTTTTTGAGGGGCTTCTTTTTCTCTGAACCTCTACTTCACCAAGCGTGATGTCCTTTGCCAATGACTAGTCGCTCCTGATAACATGTTCAAAGGACATGAGGCAAACTCTTGCCATCCTCTCTTCTAAGGAACGTTTTGGTTATAGTTCTTCTGAGACAGATTTCTTTGTTCTAGGAGTCAAATGTATTCAATAGTCTTCACCAACACTGAAATTTAAAAGCTTAAATTCTGCGGTCTTCCTTATTTGTTGTCCAGCTTTTTAATGTATACGAGGCAACTGAAAATATCATAGATAAGGTCAAGCACATCTTACTCTTCACAGTGACATCTTTGCTTTTTAACATTTTAAATAGCTTTTTTGCAACAGTTTAACCCAGTGCAACAAGTCATTTGATTTCCTACTGCTGCTTCCATGGGGATCCTTGGTGGTGTGATGGTTACAGCTTTGGCTGCTAACCAAAAGGTCAGCAGTTTGAATCCACCAGCCATTCCTTGGAAACCCTCTGGGGCAGTTCCACTGTGTCTTAGAGTGTCACTATGAGTCAGAATCAACTCGATGGCAATGGGTTTGGTTTGGTTGGGTTTGCTTCTGAGGGTTTTGATTATGAATCCAAGTAAAATTAAATCCTAGACAACTTCAGTATTTCCTTCATTTATCATGGTGTCATTTACTGGTTTAGTTGTGAGGATTTTTGTTTTCTTTAAGGTGTGATCCATACTGAAGGTTTCAGTCTTTGATCTTCACCAGTAAGTGCTTCAAGTCCTCTTTGCTTTCACCTAAGGCTGTGTCATGTGCATATTGTATGCTGCTGATGAGTCTTCCTCCAGTTCTTCTTCCCGTAGACTAGCTTCTCAAATTATTTGCTTAGCATATACATTGAATAAATATGGTGAAAGGATACAATCGTGACTCACACCTTTCCTGATTTTAAACACTCAGTATTCCCCTGGTTGGTTTGAATGACTGCCTCTTGGCCTAAACCAAGTGAAAATCACTGTGACTCATTTGAACTTTCTCAAATCTTAATGCAAGTTAAAAGCTTGAAAAATAAACTTGAAATTTACCACTCAATTTAAAAAGTGCATGCCATTGGTGATACCCCCTAAAATAGTTTTATTAACTTGTAATGGCAAAAATCTCAATGGAAAAATGCAAATGAGAAAAGGTAGAATGAAATTGCAGATATTAAGTACAAATAGTTACTTTTGTGGAGTTTTGCTGTAACAAACAAGGCAGTAGATACCTGGGGAAGTGAGGTCAAGATAATTTTTTTCCCTACTATGTTTTAATATGAGAACCATGCATGTGTATGTTGATGAAACTCATTCAATAAAGAGGAAAAAGATACTGACCTCAGGCGTTTTCAGGAGTAACAGATATTTTCCTATTTATTGTTTTCTTGTTATAAAATGGCCTAAAAGAAATAAAAGTCCTGTACAAACCAAGGTTAATATATATTTTCATAGTTCATCTAATTTACTCATGTTTCCTTCTTATTTTGAAAGGTTAATACTTTTATATTTTAGATTTAGAGATGTGGACCAGATCAATACATAATGGATTAGCAATGTATTTCTGAATTGTTTTATATTCTCTAGTGATAAATGAGACAAATATATCCTTTTAGATGACATAAAATTTTACTAACACATTTTTGTAGGAATACTGGCTTAGCTACATTAATTGTTTCCACAGACTATAGAAGGAAAGAGTTATTACCTAAGTAGATGTCAATGTATTTACCAGTCCGATGAGTTTAAACAGGGTCAGGGGAGTTTGCCTTACATAAAACCCTAAATTTTCAGCACTAGCAATATTTTAGCTCTTAAAATCAGTCAATTTCCTTGGCATATTTCCTACCCCGTGTTCTACTACTGGCAGTAGGCCACCATGAAATGTAAAGCTCCATGGAAATAATTGGACTGTCATGTTTGCTAATGGAGTGCATTTGAGATGAGGTGGGAGAGACAGTTATTAAAGTATTGGCTGTTAAATTTTGATCATCTAATCCAAGATTTAAGCATTGATCAACTACCATCAGAGTATATGTCAGTTTTTAAAAATTGAATACCACATTTATATTTAGCCTTTTCTGAAAATGCCAAAGTTCATCTTTTGTAGAGTTTCTCTAAAATGTATTTCTTTCTGTTATAACATCAAATACAGTTAATTATAACTTCATTGGAAATGCCCAAGTAATAGAAACCAAAATGCTATTGGGATCAAATTCTCTGCTTTTTATCTCCTCCACTGTCTAAATTTTTTTTTCATCAGAGTGAATTTTTCAAGTTAATGTTTTACTTACTATTATGAAATAATTTTCATTTGAAAAAATTCTTCAGTACAGAGGTGGGTGGGCAGAGACTGGCTAATATTGACAAACATCTTTCCTGGGTTAAGTGTGTTATAACAGCAAACAACAACCTGTTGTCATTGAGTGAAGTCTGACTCATAATGACCCTGTAAGACAAAGTAGAAATGTCTCTTAAGGTTTTCAAGGAGTGCCTGGTAGATTTGAGCTGGTGGCATTTTGGTTAACAGCCGTTGCACTTAATTGCTGTGCTGCCAGGGTTTAGGAAATTTAATTAGCCGTAACAAATGTACCACTACACATCTATAAGGTTTGTCATATTATGATGGCTTGCGTGTTGCTAAAATACTGGAATACATGCCAATGCTATTTCAAATACCAGCAGAATCAGCCACAGGAGATAGGATTCAGCTAACCTTCCAGACTAAAACAGACTAAGGAGAAAGGTCTAGCAATCTATTTCTGAAAATAAAGCAACAAAAACTATGTGGATCACTAAAGTATATTCTGTAATACAGTGTTGGAAGATGAGTGCCCAAGTTTGAAGACACTCAAAATACACAGTGCTGTCAGCCATGAACTTGTGTGTACCAAGGATCATGAAGAAGATGCAGGACTAGACACTGCTTGGTTCTGTTGTCTATGGGATCCCCGTGAATCACCTGGTCAATTAGATGGCAACTAGCAACAACAGCAGCAACCACTGTCACGTAAGCAGGTCCAGGCAGAAAGAGTAACTGCACCTTCTCTGTGCACTTCATTTCTCTGTCTGTGTCCCATAAGACTCTAGACCCTTGAATGACTGTCAAGAGAAAACCTTCCCTAGCAACTGACTTCAGACTGTGACCTGAAGGAAAAATGAATCTCGTGGTAAATGACCGAAATTCTGTGGCTGTTTCCTATTGTATCTAGCATTACATACATACGAGCTTCTTTTGGTTTCTCATTTATTTGCTCCCGCTCTAAATAATTTTTGATGTGCCTAGATAACCATAGTTTTAGTTTGTTGTTGTTGTTAGGTGCTATTGAGTAGGTTCTGATTCATAGTGACTTACGTGCAGCAGAACAAAACACTGTCAGGTCCTGCACTGTGCCCACAATCATTTTTATGCTTGAGCCCATTGTTTCGGCCATGGTGTCAATCCACCTTGTTGAGGGTCTTCCTCTTTCCCTTTGGTGACCCTCTACTTTACCAAGCATGATGTTCTTCTCCAGGGATTGATCCCTCTGCTGCAACAGACCTCTTTAAATGTTGAAAAGGAAGGATGTCACCTTGGAGACTAAGGCACGCCTGACCCAAACCATGGTATTTTCAATCACATCATACATATGAGACATCTGGACAATGAGTAAGCAAGACAGAAGACAAATTGAAGCCTTTGAGTTAATCATTTATTAGTTAATTCTAATTAATTAATAAATTGAAGCATTTGAATTAATTTCTCTGATATGTCAGATTAAGTTCCTGATTTTGCGAAGGACGTAGAGACTTATTAGGAGTGTGGAGACCATGTTTAGCAGGTGCTGATGCAGCATATTTGGGGATAGATTCTTTTGGTCCCTAAGTCAGTAACAAGAGCAGCTTAACTGTCAGTGATGTGTGATCTTCTAACACCTAGAAGAACTCAATGTCTTTTGTTACCATTATTTTATTCTTAAACTTACATCATTATTCAGAGACCTTTTCCATGTCATCCGTATTCCTTTGTTCAAGGGAATATTTACAAACTTTTGGCTTTTCTGGTCTTTGGCCCAGAACTCCATACCACTGATGTTACTTTCTCAACCTAGAGAAGAAGACTGAGTCCACGCTCAAAGAAGTCTTGAACTCACCAGGAATTCAGAAAGCCAAATTCTTTCCAAAAAAACTAAATTTAAAAAACAAAGAGCAAAAGTAAGTGACAGGTATTAACTGAGTAGAGAGTATGTGCCTAATACTTTATCACTAACAAGAAAATGACAGATACTCTATATTTTTATAATGATTTACTGTTTCGAAGCATATACATGTACTTTGCATTTTATTTTCTCAAATATTCTACCCTCAAATACTATTTATATGTGTGTATACACACATACATATCTGTACATATATATATGTAAGTAAGTCTCTTAGTTATCTAGCACTGCTACAACAGAAGTTCCACACATGGATGGTTTCAACAAACAAAACCAGCTTGATAGCAACTCTTAAAAAAAAAAAAAACTTTAGTATTATAGGATCTCTTCATAATGAAACAAATTTCAGTCTGTCAATATATACTTTAAGGCCTACTCTGTTCAAAGATTTCAAATATAAGGCATAATTAGTGTTTACTTTCATGGAAACTGGTGGAATAGTGGTTAATAGCTACATCTGCTAACCTTAAGCTTAGCAGTTCAAAACTATTGGAGCAGTTCTACGGTGTCATGTAGGGTCACTATGAGTCAGAATCAACTAAGTGGCAGTGGATTTGTTTGGATTTTGTTTTTCAAGGAAGTTACAGTGTGCTTTAGAGTGTAGTGCTTGTACAATAGAAAAGACAATACAGGTTTGTACTTTGTAAATCTTGAGCAATTTGTGACAGAAAGACTCAGAGGAAGAAAATGCCATGTTCAGTTGGGTGATTATAGGAGGAGCAGAATTTTAACTGACGTGCAAATGGGGTAAGAATAAAGCAAAACAGCAGGGTACATAGTATCCCTAGAGGACATAATGAGAATACCAAACCAAAAATCCAAACCCACTACAAATTCCAGCTTGTTGTGATCCTACAGGACAAAATACAGCTGCCTTTTAGGGTTTCCAAGGAGTGGCTGGTAGATTTGAAATGTCTCCTTGGGTTAGCAGCCAAGTTCTTAGCCACTGTGCCACTAGGGCTACTTTCTGAGAATAGCAAGGAGTGAAGATGGAGCTTTGAATAAAGCTCTCTGACTAGATGGATGTTTTGTTTAAGGGCAAATACTGGAAGATAAGCTTGATTAGCCAGATAATTCAGACTTTAATTCTGACTCTGAGGAGACTATTGTGAGAATATTCTGAGTTGTTATTGAAAATTTTTCAGCAGAAAGTCTTAACTGATATAGCAATTGATCTTGATCCTTACAACAGATATCTATTATTATTCTAGTAAATAAGTCCAGGCCTAACTTGCTTTATTTAAAATTTGTCTCTTTGAGGGACTTCTGTTTTAGCATTCACTTTTTATTTATCCAATAAATATTATTAAGTGTGTCAGTATCTTTTGAGTGAAATACTATGCTCAAAAGCAAATCAAAATTTTCTTTATTCTCAACCACATACCTTATACTATGTACTAATATGCATCTCTAGAACTCTTTTACTATGTTTCATGCTAACAAGGAGCATCTTTCTATAGTACTTAATGCAACTTTTTGGTCTCTACAAGGGTGGGGAGGGGTGAGGGTTTACATAGATAGTTGACAGAGATTAGAAATTTCGTTCATTTACTGTATCCTCTGAAAAAAATATGTAACGATAAACTTGTTCAAGTGGAGAGAACTTGAAAGAGTGCTAAACCTGTATTTGCACTGTACAAACTTCTTTTATATTTTAAATTGAGTCTTTGGCAATGAAATAATTCTTTTATGGCTGTAGTTCCCACTAATCTTGTTGTATATGATACATCCTGCTTGTATTTTTGTAAAGATGTATATATAGTATAGCTATGTATTAATTTTATTTAAAAATCCCCTTTAATTGGTATTTGAAACACAAATCTATTAAAAATGTGAAGGTGAAATAAAAGGACAAATAAAACCTTGAGCAACACTAGAAGAAGAATCTGTTCATAAGAGTTAGGATGAGCACTGTTAAATTTCTCTAATGAAGTAATTGTTTCAAGCTGTGTTTCTTAAGGAATACCAAGTAATTAAGTCTATAAGTCCTTAATGAGTGCAAAGCTAAAATAAAGCACTGTACAGAATTCTCTTGACTGTTATAAAATAGCCATATAGAGTAGATGAAAGAACATAACCTTGAAAGCCTACTGTCATGGATTGAATTGTGTCCCCTGAAAAAGTGTGTGACTTAATTTGGCTAGGTCTTGATTCCTAATATTGTGTGATATTTTATATGCTGTAAATCCTGTCTCTATAATGTTAATAAGGGAGGATAGGTGGCAGTTGTGTTGGTGGGGCATAATCTCTTGGAATATAAAGGAAAGAGAAGCTAGCAGAGAGATTTGGGGGACCTCATACCACCAACAATTAGTGCTGGGAGCAGAGCACGTCCTTAGAAGCTCTCAGTCCAGGAGAAGATTAATAACAAGGACCTTCTTCCAGAGCCAGCAAAGAAAGGGGAGCTGATGTTCTGAATCTGGAATTTTAGCGTACATTTCTGTGAGAAAATAAATTTCTCTTTGTTAAAGCCATCTACTGGTAGTTATTTCTGTTACAGCAGCACTAGATGACTAAGATAGAATTTGGTACCAAGAGAGTGGGTATCTAACAGATACCTAAAATGTGCAAGCAGTTCTGAGACTGGAAATGGATAGAAGCCTCACAAGGAATTGTGGAAAAATGTTAACACTAGATAGAGCACAGATGGTGAGAAGCAACAGAGAATCATCAAAGCAGAACCAGATGCTGATCTAAGGAGAGAGAGGACTGAGTGCCTGTGTGCAGGAGGCTTCCTAGCAGAGCAGGATGCCTCCAGTCACTTCAGTTGGTGGAACTACAGAACTCTGGAACACTTGCCCCAGCTGGGCAACTGTGGGTGTGAGGACTGGGCCATGAAGCCACAAGAAGCAGAAGGTGAAGAGACAAAGTAGCACAAGGATCTGAGCTGTCTCAGTCTCAAAAGATGTTACCATGACCTCAAGGATTTCTAAGGGTAGGGCAATGGCCTCTGGGGCTTTAAAGAGTGAGACTTTGGTCTCCTAAGTTTTTAAGAGTCAGATCTCCTACTTGGCTCTAGAACATGGGGCTTCAGTTCATGATTACCAGCAGGATGGTGTCAGAATCAAGGCTCAAAGTTGAGAAGGATGGGCTGGTGGGCCCAAGGGGCAGAAGAAGGGAACTTCCAGGCCTGAGGTGGTAAGATCTCCAGGTGGTTGGACTGGGAAGATGGCACAGTTAAAGCCAAGGGAACAGAGTTGCTGTCCCAGTGGGCCTGGAAGGTGAAGCTGTAGTCCAGTGGCATGGGACCTTCACTCAGAATCTCGAGAGTGTGGCCAGTATCTGGAGTCTGGAGTGGAGGGCCATTGTGTAAAATGTCTTAGAGAAGAGAGTATTGTTTTCAAAAGACTTGAGGACTAATACAGTTGTTCTGCTAATTTGCCTGGTGCCTGTTGGCCTTCTTTCCATGAAATTTCTCCCATTTGTAATGGGAAAGTCCTGCTTATGTATGCCTGTTTTACCATTGTGTTTTGGAAGCAAATAATTTGTGTTCTAGACTTCACAGCTGAAGAGGAATTTGGATCTTGGACCTAAGACTTTTGCTATGCTACCCACTGCCATCGAGTCAGGGTGGATATATTTTGCGTGTTGCCAGGGTGTGATTGGGGGTGTGGGAAGAATGCAATGTCATAGAATGAATTGTGTCACTCCCAAGATGTGTGTATTAATTTGGCTGGGCCCTGTTTTCTGGTATTGTTTGATTTTCATATTTGCTGTAAACCCTGTCTCTGTGATGCTGATGAGGGACAATAGGGGGCAGTTGTGTTGGTGTGACAGAACTCAATATGTAAGATTTCATTTTTCGTTTGGGCAGTCTCTTGGGATATAAAGGAAAAAGAAGCTAGCAGAGAGATCTGGGAGACCTCACATCACCAAGAAGCAGTGCCAGGAGCACAACTCATTCTTTGGAAGGGATCTGGGCTCTTTATACTTTGTAAGCTCCCAGTCCAAGGGAAAATTAACAAGAACCTTCCTCCAGCAACAAGAGAGAAAGCCTTCCCCTGAAACTGATCCCTGAATTTGGACTTGTAGCCTACAGTTATGTGAGAAAAGAGATGTCTCTTTGTTAAAGCCATCCACTTGTGTTATTTCTGTTATAGCAGCACTATGTGACTAAGACAGCCATCAGTTGTACTATTTGTACTTTGTCAAAGAATCTTGATGATGGTTTTAATACAGTTTTAAAATGCTGCAGTATTGGCCCTACCAAAGCCGTGGCATAGAGAGTTTGTTATCAGTATCCATTATCCATCACCCATATACTTCTCTTTGTTTCTTATTAATTTTCATGCCATCTGTTATTCTGAAGTTACGTTTTAGAATCTTAACCTGTACAGCTGTGAATGTAATCCCTTTGTGGAATAGGATTTTTTTTTTTTTTTTACATTAATGAAGCCATATCAGTGTAAGGTATGTCCTAAAGTTTCTGGGTGCTATAAGAAGCATGAGTTAGAATTGACTGCATGGCAACAGGTTTGGTTTGGTTTTGATTAGAGACCAGAGGTAAGTGAACACAAGTGGTGGAAGATAGATGCCACATCACCTGAAGATCACCAAGAAACCAAGGAATGCTGGAAGAGACAGTGTTCTTCCTCCATAACTGACAAAGGGGGAGCGTTCCCCTAGAGCCAGGGCCCTGAATTCAGACTTCAAATCTCCTAAATTGTGAGAAAATAAATTTAGACTTTTTAAAAGCACCCAGTTGTGGTATTTCTGCTACAACAGTATTAAGAAACTAAGTTACCATCTAACTGAAGCAATTTAATCCTTTCTGTTCTCTTTCCAAGACACTCCTTGTGTTATAGCCACAGACTAGAGCATTAGCTAACTTGTGGCTCCTCTCAAATTCAATCATGTTGCATGAAGCAATGAAGAAACCAAGACAATGTCAGTAAAGGTATAATCTAGTCTTGGTGTCCTGAACATGTGATCCTGCCATCCTTGGCACCTGAAGGTCTATAGGTTGTTTCTGCTACTATAAAGATACTGACCTAATGACTTTTGGACATCCTAGTGCAGCTTTTGGTTCTGAGATTCTATGCCATGCTCCTCAAAAAACCCCAAACCAAATCCATTGCCATAAAGTAGATTTCAACTCACAGTGACCCTATAGGACAGAGTAGAACAATCCCATAGAGTTTCCAAGTATTGTCTGGTGGATTGGAACTCACAACCTTTTGGTTAGGGGCTATAGTACTTAACCACCACACTACCACGGTTTACTGAAACTTGATTCCCAGTGAGGCACAGATTGCTGATGAAAGTTTCAGGTGATCCTCTTTATAGATTCCACTGACATTTACAAAGTATCTTAATAAATGAAATCATAAAACAGCAAGGACTGTGTGCATACTAAGAATTAAAATATAAATTGTCTTTGCCTTTCTCATTAAAAAGAATTCTTGTGAAAGTTACAGATAGTGAAGAATATTGTTCGGACACCGTCATTCGATGTATGGTTGGTGGAAATGTTATCTATTGTGTAAACACATATATTTCAGTTTAAACAATTTAACATTATTTTAAGTCTATGTGTGAGAAAGTATTTATCCTGAGCTCTTTTTCTTCAGATTGTCAGTGAAACAAACATGAGATCTTTGTGAGCCTGGTTTATAATCGTAAGTAGGCAATACATAATGCATATTTGACACTTCAAAAATGATAACCAAGTATTAATCAATAAAGACTGTCTTAAAGCAGTTTGCCTTTGAATATAGACAACAGTGAAAATTGAGTGTGTGTTAGAACTTCTTATACAGAATATTCATCATGTCTGAGATGTTATCATGTCTCTTCATTTCACTCCCTTTCTCTCTTATTTTCTCTTAAACAAAACCTGTAATCAACAGTGAAACCTTTTTGTAGCACAGAGGTGGGGAAAGGGAGAGAATTCTCTAAGTCAACATTATAAGGCAAGATTTGAAACTATTACTGTAAATTTGGCAGTAAATTGAGTTTTAAAGATATTAAATGCCCATGAAAATAGTAGAGAAGGCCACATGTTTGCATTGCTCCATTTTTGTCTACTTGCTAGTGCTGATAAGGTAAGGAAAATTAAGAGAAACCATGGGGCTTATGGAAACCCTGTTAATATAGTGGTTAAGTGCTACATCTGCCAACCAAAACGTCAGCAGTTCAAATCCATCAGGCACACCTAGGAAACTCTGTAGGGCAGTTTTACTCTGACCTATAGGGTCACTATGAGTCAGAATTGACTCAGTGGCAGGGAAGTTTTTCGGGGGTTGTTATCATGCTTATACTCATAGTATTGAGCAGTGTGCAGTAGATAGCAATATAAATTATAGGTAAATTCATATCTAAAATATTGAACATTTGAAACTTACTAAGGTGAAAATTTAAAAGACCGTACTTTAAAAAGGAAAACTTTTAGGGTGATACCTTTATATGTATTTGACAGAGAAGTGAAATGTTACAGACTTTTTGGAAAGCAACCTGGCAACATCATTAAAACTAATATATGTATGTATATATCTTAGTCCCAGCAATCTCTCCTAGGAGTTGACTTCACAGAAGTAAGGGCATCTATACAAGGCTATTCATTAAAAGTGGGAAACAAAGGGGATGCCCATCAATAGAAAAGATAACTAAATCATGGTACATCCAAAAAATGTACTGTTAAAACAAATGACTGAGAGCCTCTATCAGCTAACTTGGAGAATTTGTAAGAAGTATTCTTGAATGCAAAAGGCAAGATACATGTGAGTATAAGTAAATATTTTGTTAAAAAAATAAAACAAAAAACATGTCCTGTATATCAGTAAAACGTTATATGAGCACAAAGGAAAATATACACATATATGCAAAGTAAATTGCTAACATGAATGTAGTGAAGGAATTCAGTATCAGGTGACTATAAAAGAAAAAGTCTCCAGTAGTGGACTAAAGAGTCAAGAAATTCACAAAACATGCAGCATCAAGTTACTCTCTGGCAGAAACTCTTGCCACCGTTTGAGCTGTGCAAGTTCCTGCTTTGGCGGACGTCTTAGTTATCTAGTACAGCTATAATGGAAATACTGCAAATGAATGGCTTTAACAAAGAGAATTTTATTTCCCCGCAGTAAAAGCCAAAGCTAAAGTTAATGCTGTCAAGTTGATTTTGACTCATAGCAACCCAATAGGTCAGAGTAGAACTGCCCCATAGAGTTTCCACAGAGCACTTCATGGATTTCAACGGCCAACTTTTGGGCTAGCAGATGTGACACTTAAGCACCAAGCCACCAGCATGTCCTCCTCACAATAAAGTAGGCTAAAAGTCCAAATTGAGGGTGTCAGCTCCAGGGGAAGGCTTTCTGTCTTTATTGGCTGTGGAGGAGGGGCCTTGCCATTACTCTTGCCCTGGATTGGACGCTGTTCTGGTGCTGGGACCCCAAGTCCAAAGGATGCACTATGCCGTTAGTGCATCTTTCCTGGTGGTATAATGTCCCCAAATCTTTTCTTTTTTGTGTCTCAAGAGATGCCTTCAAAACACAATGCAATCTTGTAGACTGAGTCCACCTCACTAACACAACTGCTGACCATCCTCCCTCAACAACATCACAGAAGCAGGATTGACAACATATGGGAAAAAAAATCACACAATACTGGGAATCATGGCCCAGACAAAGTAGTATACATGTTTGGGGAGACACAGTTCAATCCATGACAACCAACATGTTCAAACCACAGAGAACTATCAGATGAGTCTGGCTTAACAATCTTAACTTTTGGAAAATGGTGAAAAAATTAAGTGAGGCAAATGAAGACAGTAAGCACTGCGAGATAAAAAATGACATAGTATGAATTACAAAGTAAAGGATCTAGTATCTTTGTGTGAATCCAAGCCAACACAAGCCAATCCATTGTGGTCAACTGATGGTTCATTCTGACCTGTAGCAATGCTGTAGGACAGCCCCATAGAGTTTCTGAGGGGTACGTGGTGGAGTTGAGCTGCCTGCCTTTTCATTAGCAGCCATAGCTCTTAACCACTATACCACCAGGGTTTCCTTCTTGTGAATAAGCCAGTCTAATACCATTGTAGTCATCGTATCATACATGATTGTTTTTGAAGAGTACAAAGTATTCGTACTACTAAGATAGTTCTTATGATTATTAACAAAATGATGTAGCTATTAAATTACCCACTCTCCTTCCCCTAACAATCTCAGTACCTTGAATAGATGGCAGTAAAGTTGACAACTTTTTTTTTAACCTTACAGAGCAGTTAGCTTCAGGAATCTCGAGTCTTCCAAACAAACTAATCATACTCCTCTCTGCATAGGATCACCTAGGTAATTTTGAAGACAGTGAAGAAAAGATGTAAACGGGTGGTCATGTGCCCCAAATCAGGATTAAGTCTCTTGAGCAACAGAAGTTGGCAATACTAAAGCAAGAATAGCCCATTTGGTAGAGGAAAGACTAACAGCTCTGGTTTCGGTAAACTCAAAGGACTGTGGCCTTTCAAGACACAAGGCAATTGTGCTGTTGTTAGGTGCCATCAAGTCAGTTCTAATTCATAGCCACCCTATGCACAATTGAACAAAACACTGCCCAGTCCTGCACCATGCTCGCAATCATTTTTATGTAGCCCATTGCTACAGCCACTATGTTATTCATCTCCTTGGGGGTCTTCCTTTTTTTCAGGGATTTATTCCTCCTGACAACATGTTTAAAGCATGTGAGACAAAGTCTCTCTGTCTTTGTTTCTAAGGAACACTCTGGTTGTACTTTTTCCATAACAAATCTGTTTGTTCTTTTGGCAGTCCATGGTGCACTCAATATTCTTCTCAAACACCACAATGGAAAGGCATCAATGCTTCTTCTGTCTTCCTGTCTTCCTTTCTGGTCTCATGCTGATGCAGTCTCCTATTCATACGGGTCCTTCTGCTTTTGCATGCATATGATGTGATTGAAAATATCATGGCTTGGGTCAGGTACACCTTAGTCTTCAAGGTGATGTCATTTATTTTCAACACTTTCAAGAGGTCTTTTGTAGCAGATTTGCTCAAAGAAATGTGTCTTTTGATTTCTTTTTTCTTTGTCTTTATTTCTATTATGATTAAGTGAAAGTATACAATCCAAATCAATTTTGCATGCCCACCTATCTGCAACTCCATCTGATCACCTCACCCTGTGACAGTACATTCCTCCTTTCCACTCTTCTAGTATCCTCTTAACGAACACCTGTCCCCTCCTCTCCACATTCTCCCCTCCCATCTAAAAAGAAACTAGTGGGACAGCCTCCTATAAATGTATAATACTATAAAGTATGTACACCACACACCTCATACTCTGTCCCCAAGTTCAGTTAATTTTTTTCTGAAGAGTTGACCTCAGTACAGGTTTGAGGTCCTAAACAGCAGCAGGTCTAGGGGCCATGTGCCCAGGGGACCCTCTTGGCTGTCAGACAATTAATTTTGGTCTTTTAGTAGAGTTCTTGAATGGTACACCTCTTTTTCTCATGCTAAATCAGAGACTCTATGTTGTGTCCTCCATCACAGCTGCCTTTGGTGGTGGCAGGGCACCATTTGGTTCTTCTGGTCTCATGCTGATGCAGTCTCCTATTCATACGGGTCCTTCTGCCTGCTAGTCTCTTGTTATCTCGTATCTTTGTTGTTCTTGGTGATCATCTGTCTCAGATGTGTTGGGACCATTTGGTGTACCTCAGATAGCAGCTTGTTAGCTTTTAAGACCCCATATGCCAGTCACCAATATGGGGTGCAGAAGACACTTAGCAAAAGACTAGTTATCCCATTTGACCATGATGTCCCCTGAAAACATGTTCCACAGACCCCAGTCCCTTTTCTTCTATCCTTTGAAATGTTGGGTTGAGTTTAGAAAGCCTTTCAGTTTACGGTGCAGTCCGGTTACTTTGATCTGCCCTCTACTGCATGCTCTCACTCCCCTCACATAACAGAATTTCTATTGACTACTGGAATTGACTTGATGGCACTGGATTCAGTTTCAGTTTGAGTCATGTAATTTGTGAACAATCTGCTCCCTCCCTTCTCACCCTTGTAGGTATTAAAGAGTCTTTTCTTCTGTACATAAGTCCATTTTTAAGTCCTTATAACTGAGGTCTCATACAATACTTGTGCTTTTGCAGCTGACTGACTTCACTCAGCATAATGTCTTCTAGTTGAAACTAGGTTATGAGATACTTCCTAAAATCATCATTGTTTATCATTGCATAGTGTTCCACTGTGTATATGTACCATAGTTTGTTCATTCATTCATCTGTTGATAGGCATCTAGGTTGATTCCATTTTTTGCTATTGTGGATAGTGCTGCAATAAACATTTGTGTGCAAGTATCTGTTCATATGACAGCCTTTATTTCTGCGGGATATATTCCAAGCAGTGGAATTTCTGGATCATATGATATTTCTATTTATAGAAATCAAGTGTCAGTCTGATACATAGTTGCCAAGCATTTTTTCCCGTTCTGTAGGTAGTCTTTTAACTCTCTTAATAAAGTGTTTGGACAACTGTGTTTGATTTTTAGTAAGTCCCATTTATCTGTTTTCTCTATGTTTTGATTTCTTGACTACTGCTTTTATGGGCAGTGATTGTAGAACCAAGGAAAACAAAATCCTTGACAACTCAGTCCTTTCTCCATTTATCATGATGTTGATTACTGGTCCACTTGTGAGGATTTTTGTTTTCTTGATGTTGACTTGCAATCCATACTGAAGACTTTGATCTTCATCAATAAGTGTTTCAAATCCTCTTCACTATAGCAAACAGGGTTGTGTCATCATATAGTCCAGGTTGTTAATGAAGTTTCCTCCATTCCTGATGCCTCATTCTTCTTAATAGGGTCTAGCTTCTCAGATTATTTGCTGAGCATACAGATTGAAAAGGTATGGTGAAAAGATACAACACTGATGCACACTTTCCTGATTTTAAATCATGCAACGTCCCCTTGATCTGTTCACATGACTACCTCTTGATCCATATACAGATTCCACGTGAGCACAATTCAGTGTTCTGGAATCCCCATTCTTCACAAGATTATCCATAAGTTGTTATGATTCACACAATTGAATAGCTTTGCATAGTCAATGAAATGTGTTTCTGGTATTCCCTACTTTTAGCCATGATCCATCTGACATCAGCAATGATATCCCTGGTTCCATGTTCTCTTCTGAATCTGGTTTGAATTTCTGGCAGTTCCCCATCAGTATACTGTAAGTAGGCTTTTAACTTTCTTAATGAAGCCTTTGGATGAGCGTAGATCCCATTTATCTGTTTTCTTTTTCTTTTGATTTCCCAACTGCTGCTTTTAAGGGCAGTGATTTTAGAACCAAGGAAAATTAAATCCTTGACAACCTCCTTGACTTTTGAATGAAAATGACCCCCCAGGAAGAATTCAAAGCTGCATTGAAGAGCCTCCAGGAATTAATGGAACATCAATTGAGATGTTTCAATAAATGGAGACAGCACTGCAAGTGCTCTCTCATCTTTGCCAAGAAATTTGGAGGACAGCTACCTGGCCAACGGACTTGAAGAGATCTATATTTATGCCTATTTCCAAGAAAGGTGATCCAACCAAATGCAGAAATTATCAATGTCATTAATATCACATGCAAGTAAGATTTGCTCAAAGCAATTGTAAGTCTAAACATGGAAGACTGGGGTGTACCTTGCAAACAGCTCCTAGCCTGGTCCTTGAGAAATGTCACACAACTTCTTAAAAGAAAATAACTTCTTGGGTGGAACAAAAGAGCTTCAGCACTCCATTGCTGTGGAAGAAGGTATGGCTCTCAGGGGATGAGTTGGAGTAGGAAGGTAGCACTTACAGCAATGAGTAATAGAAGCAACTGGAAAGAACTCATAAAGTGCTATTGCAGTAATGGCTAAGGCTGAGGAGCAGGAATTATAGGGGCAATAGGGACTTGACAGTAAGGGTTAATGTAGTGGGAATCCTTAGTAAAGGTTGCCACTGGGCTTTTTTGTTTGTTTTTAGTTTCTTTTTTTCTGTTCTAATGTCAGCAGTTCGTGGAGTAGAAATTTTCCAGCTGTGGGTCTGAAACTGAGTTCATCCATGTTTGCAGTTCAAGCCATCACTTTTCTAAATGGCTGGAGACAGAAGTAGTCTTTTTGCATTCATTCGTTCATTCAACTAATATTTATTAAGCTTGCCCATGGGTGGATTTTACTTTGTGTGTGTTTGAAAGTCATACCAACCAACCTGTTGTCGCAGAGTCAGCTCCTACTCATGTGAGCTAATTATACGTTTACTCAAACGATGAATGCTTTACCCTGTGATTCCACCCGGGTCACCCTCCACTCCAATTTGCAAGTCCCAGCTCTTCCTATGCATTACATCCTATGTCCTTAGAAAGTATTCAACCTTGATTTCTGCCCCACTTCGAATGTCTGCTCTCCATGCCTGCTGAGTGTGCCAGAAATAGCTTGTGCCTTGGCTACACCTCACTCTGTGTTTATTCAAAATTTACCTCCAACTCTGACTTACCTGTCAATACTGTTCCTAATTTTCATTTTGCAAAAATTCATCATGATCCCCACCTCAAGTTCTCAAAGCTGTGATGGATTAACTCTTTGTGTATCCATTTACTATTATTTTTATTATGATGAGAATGTGAGAAGAAAAGATGACTAATATGACAGGAAAACATCTTGTGTTGGAAATAGAACATGTGGGGATTCAGTGTGGAGTGCAGGCAAAAGCAGAGGTGAAGACGTAGACAGATGAGGCTACCGCAGTGGATCAAGGCGAAAGATTTTGTTTTTGTTTTTGTTTGAAATAAAATATTTTTATTTTAATGTCTCAAAAAGAAATTAGAATTGGAAGAAGAAAAACAGTTTAAAAAATTTAGAAGACTAATCTCTTTATCTCTGAACGTTTATCATAGATCTGTCATTAAAAAAATGGAATCATTTCCCATTTTCAGATGTTACCACCGATGCCACTGAAGAATTGTTGTCGTCGTTAGGTACCGTCCAGTAGACTCCAGCCCTGTGTACAACAGAACAAAGCATTGCACTGTCCTGTGACACCCTCACAGTCCTTGTTATTCTTGAGCCTGTTGTTGCAGCCACTGCGTCAGTCCGTCTCATTGAGGGTCTTCCTATTTCTCACCAGTGCTCTGCTCTGCTAAGGACAGTATCTTCCTCGAAGGACTGGCTGTTCCTGGTAACATATCCAAAGTATGTTAGACAAAGTTTCACCATCCTTACTTCTAATTATCATTCTGGTTGTACTTCTTCCGAAGAAAGGTTTGTTCGTTCTTCTGGGACACTGTGGTATATTCAGTCTTCTTTGCCAACACTGTAATTAAAAGACATTATTTCTCTTTCATTCCTCCTCATTCATTGTCCAGTTTTTTCATGCATATGAGGCAACTGAAAACACCAAGTCTTGGATCAGGTGCACCTTAGTCCTTAAAGTGACTTATTAGCTTTTTTTAAAAAACGCTTAAAGAGGTCTTTTGCAACAGATTTGCCCAATGAAATGCATCATTTAATTTCATGACTGCTGGTTCCATGGGCATCAATTACGGATCCCAGCAAAATGAAATCCTTTAAAACTTCAATCTGTTCTCCATTTATAATGATGTAGCTTATTGGTCCAGTTATGAGGGTTTTTGTTTCCTTTATGTTGCGTTATAATCCATTCTGAAGGCAGTGGTCTTTGATTTTCATCAGTAAGTGCTGCAACTTCAGCAGACGCATACTTACACAATTCCTAGAAACAGCCCCCCCTACTTTTACTAATAAAAAGCAATCAACTACTGAAACTAAAAAGGAAAGCACCACGTAAGTTAAAAAATTTAAAACCTGAGCTGGAAGAAAATGTGAACTCCGTTAGTTCCCAGCTGGAAACATAGTCAAAGAGCTTCATACTCAACCATAACCTGAATCCTACCTGTAACTGCCACTTGTAAAAGCAAGTGCTTATTTCTTTTGGCTATTTAGTCCAATTTCATTATATTCACCATAGGTGATAGAAGAAAGAATGGAAAAGCCCAAACTAATGAGTTTTTGTAGAGTTGTAAATCTGCACAATGGCCAAAAGCTATTACTATGTTGTTTTTCTGTAGCAGCACAGACCACTTTTCCTCTAGGCAGTCACTGCTTGAAATAATTACCGACATTAATGATGCAAGCTCCTGGATTTAATAGATCTAGGTTTATGTTGTCATCCATCACTGTGCAAATGTCTACTATCCTCTCTGCTATTCCTAAAAGTTTTGTGAAATGTTTTAAGATATTTTACTGACCCAGTGATGCATTTTTTAATGATCAAAACCACTAAGCAAAACTTTAATCTCGATTTTATATAAATTACAGTGGCTGTAGTAATAAAAAAAATATCTTTTAACCGAAACTTGGAACAATGAAAGCTAATAGGCTCCATACACTGCATCCTCTAAATCTCGCATATGTTACATGATCTTATAACAAAAAATTTGTACTATTTAATAAAGGCTTTGGTTCAATAAAGATTTGTCTAGTCTTCTTGAAAGGTATACTTTCACATAACTTTGGGGTTAAAGTGAGACCCTTTCCTGTTATTTAACCTATTAGAAAAATAAGTTTTCTTCAACTCTTAGTAGAGAAATGTGAGCCAGAGGAGCCTCCTGCCTTCGTAGCTCCAGAGCTCCCTCTTCTGTGGTTATTGCTAAGTGTTCAAAAATATGACCTGACACTTCACGAGCAGTCTCTTCCACTCTCTCTCCATTTTTTGTATGTCACTTTTATTAACCACTTGTATCCCTGCCTTACTCGATTTAGATTCTAGTCTGAATAGATTCTCCTCTTCTTAGAAATTTTCTCTGAAGAGACCTTTGATTGGTTAGTTTCAAAAGTTCATACTGCCTGTGTTACTCGAGTACCACTCAACTTTATGTGTTCTTTGCTGTCCCCTGTGAGCAGTTTTGTAGATATATCTACTTAGATTGGCCCATTGAACTTTCTGTGATAGCAATTCAGCTTTAGAGATGAATACCTGTTGGCAATTCAGTTACTGTGATACTTATTGCTTTGTCTTTCTCTTCTTATCATGGAAACCCTGGTAGAGCAGATGTTAAGAGATGTGACTGCTAACCAGAAGGCTGGCAGTTCAAATCCACCCAGTGCTCCTTGGAAACTCTATGGCATAGTAGTCCGACCTGAGGGTTGCTATGAGTCAGGATTGACTCGACAATGGTATTTTTGATTTCTTCTTTGTGTCAGGCTCTTTGCTGACATCATGTATCTTGTTGCTCTTTGGCTCTGCCCACTTGTATTTTGGAACTTGCTTGGATGATACATCATTTAATTTTGCTGTAGTTTTTGTCTGTTGGTTCCTTCCCCACCCCACCCCCTTGATATCCTCTTTAATCTGTTTGTTTTGTGTGTGGTAGTGACTGAGATGGTTGAAGGAATTTACCAAACTAGATTGCAGTCTTGCTTTAACTTCTTTCTCTGTCTTCTTGACTCTGTTTTGTTAAATTATATTTTGCTAGGAATTCAACCATCATTTATTTATTAAGAAACATAACAGACAAACAAAAACATACATACACACTCACACACACACACAAAGAGCAGCTTGGTGAATTTTCAAGGTGACGCTATGTAACCACAACCCACTTAAGAAATAAAATAAATAATTTTCTCATTTCCTTTTTGACTTCCTCTTTGATCGTTAGCTTAATTAGATGTGTGCAATTTAATTTCCAAATATTTGGGGATTTTTGAGATATCTTTCTATTATTGATTTCTAGTTTAATTTACATTCTGGTCAGATGATAGCTTTTGTGTAATCATTGTAAATGTGTTACTCTTTTTGTGTGCCCTCCTTTAGGGCTATCTTGGTGACTGTTTCATGTATACTTTAAGAGATTATATATTCTGCTGGGTAGACTGTTCTGTATTAACTAGGATACAGCTGAGTGGTACAAGGGGTAAAGTTATTTGACTGCCAACTGAAAGGATAGAAGTACAGGTTTATCCAGAGACACCTGGAAAGAAAGGACTGACAGTCTACTTGTGAAAGAAAAATCAGCCACTGACAACCCTATGGAGCAGCTCTACTCCGAGACATGTGGGTTGCCATGAGTCAGAATCAACTGGATGTCAACTGGTGTTTTTCATTACCCTGCTTTGCTGTGTACTTAAAATGGCAGCTCTGTCTGCATCTGTGGCCAAGTAATCAATGGGCAGAGAAAGGAAAAAAGCAATGGGCATCATCCCAACCTTTTTGAAACTGAAACCCCTCCAAATAGAGAGTAAGTTTCCCGTATTCGGTTTTGGTTCCCGATGACTCTCCTTACCAGTCGCTGCCAATCACCAAGGGATTGTTGAGGCCTGAGGTTCCAGAAATGGGAGAGAAGAAAAAGGGAAAGAAACAAATGTTGCTCTCCCTCTGAGTCTTGGAAGCTCCCTTTCTTTCTCCTCAAGCCAGAACTAGAGGGAGTCTACTGGATTTCTCTGTTGAAGTCCTGGGCCCAATTCTGAGTCACTGGTGCTTTGAGTTCAAGTCAGGCCATACAGAAGGGAGGAACATAGCACATTTATCACCAGTTCCATGAGTCGGATCTGACTCGATGGCACTTGGCTTGGCTCTGTGACACTTTGGCACCAGCACGGCTCCTATGTTTTCACATACTTATGGGCTGTTTGGAAACCCTGATGGCACTGTGGTTAAGCACTACAGCTGTTAACCCAACTGTTAACTGGTAGTTTGACTCCTCCAGGTCCTCCTTGAGACAGTTCTATTCTGCCCTGTAGGTTCTTATGAGTAGGAATTGACTCAATGGCAACAGGATTTTTTTCCCCTTTTTTATTGACTATTTGATATTCTTGTTTGTGAATTGAGAATAGTCTTTTGCCTATACCATGTATATATTTTTTCTTTTCCAAGTGTATGCTCATATTATTATTTATAGACATTGTTTTGCTCTGAAGCGACACCTTTGCTAATTTGAAATGCTTGAGTTCTAGACTGTTAACCAAATGTTTGGTGGTTCAAAATCCAGCAGCACCACAGCAGACTGACCTGGTGACCTGCTGCCACAAAGACTCCAGCCTAGAAAACCTTATGGGGTAATTTTACTCTGTCACGTGGGGTCATTGTGAGTTGGAATTGACTCAACAGCTCCCAAAACAGTAATATATATGTTTGCAGTCTGTACGTGGGTTCAATAGTTAATTCTTTTAGTATGTATACTCATTCTTGAACTAATACCATTTTGACCTAATTTACTCATATAAGCTTGATACAGTTTTAGGTACTGTGAAGTTGACTTCATCTGATAGCCAACCTGTGTATAACAAAATGTAATATTTCCTGGTCCTGTGCCATGCTCACAGTCATTACTATCTTTAAGCCCATTGTTGCAGCCATATACTATACCAATTGCTGTCAAATTCATTCTGACTCGCAGTTACTGTATATGCGTCAGAGCTGAATTGTACTCCCTGGGGTTTTTTTCAGTGATTGATTTTTCAGCAATAGATTACTAGATTTCTCTTCTGCGGTACCACTGGGTTGACGCAAACCTCTAACCTTTTGGTTAGAGCCAGTTGTTTTAACCTTTTGAATCACCTGGGGACTGATGTAGAATAGAGCGAGATTATCTTGATTTCATCAAGTGGGGAAGGTTTATTTTGTCTATACTTTCATAAAGGGTTTATTTCATCTCACTTTGTTCTTCTCCGAGAGTTTCTTGGCTATTTTGAATTCTTTACATTTAAATGCAAATTTTTTGAATCAGTGTGTTAACCCTTACCATACTATAAAGAAGAATATCTGATAGGATTTTCATGGGCATTGCTTGAATTCATTAATTTGGGGGGAAATGAATTCTTTATGATATTAAATCTCCCAATCCTTTCATTTCTTTAGGCTTTATTTAAGATGTAATTTCAATAGTCTTTATAATTTTTTGTACCAAAATTTAACACAACTTTTGATTCATTTTTTTTACTAGGAATTTAATATTGTTATGTTATATTAAATATTTTTTTAAATTTAATTTTCTTGTGTGCTACTGGTGTATAGAAATACAAATAATTTTTTATACCAACCTTCTATCCAGTAACCTTTTTTAGTAATTTATGTGTGGATTCTTTAGGATTGTCTTTATACACAAGTAGATTATCTTTGAAGCTTCATTTCTTATTCTCCAATCTTTATATTTCTTTTTTTTTCCTTCTTATTTCTAGAAACTCTAATTTGATTTGCTAGGGCATGTTGTACAGTCTTGACTAGAACATGTCTTGCTACAAAGCATGAAAAGAAATCTTTTTTCTTATTATTTAGTATATACTATTTATAGTGAATCTTGTAGCAAAACTTTTAAATTTGATCAGGTACTTTTCCTGCATTGAAGTAACCATAGAATTTTCTTTCTCGTTCTGTTAATCTGATGAGTTATGTTGATTTATTTTTGAATATCACATCATTCTTGAATTCTTGAAATAAATCCTACTTGGTCATCCTGTATTCTTTCAATATTTATCTGGACTTGATAGCACAATATTTAGTTTGTGATTCTGCATTTATGTGAAAGTTTGGTCTGCACTTTTCCTTTCTTACACTGTTTTTTTCAATTTGTATGATGATTGTTCTGACATTATTAAATAACTTGGAAGTGTCTATTTTTTCCTATTCTTTGGAAGAGTATACCTAAAACTAATTGTTTCCCAAAAATATGGTGGAATTTGCATATAAAACCATCTTTTTTCATCTTCGTGGGAGAAATTTTAACCGATACTTTAAAATATTTGTAGAGCTATTCAGACTTTGTTATTTCTTGTCTAAGTTGGTAACTTGTATTTTCTATAACTCTTATTTTATTTAAGCACTTACCTATATGTGGCATATCTTTAGTAGTAGATTTCTCACATCTAAAAAAAATTATCTCGTTAGCATAAGTATACCCTCTTTTACATTTATAATGCTACTTATCTGTGCCTTCTCACTTTTTCTTCATGAAATATTACTAGGTTTTTGACTAGCATCTTGCTCTTTTTTCAAAGAACCAGTTTTTAGCTTTGTTGAGCATCTTCGTTGTATTTTTATTTTCAATTTTTTTTTAAAAAAGAAAATTTTAAGTATCTGCTTGTGTGGACAGCAAGAAAGGTTGTTGTGCTAAGACATTCCAGCTGAATGTGGCTCGACAGTTACGGGCCTTTCTGTGGGAGCAGCCTTCTGGCTAGAGTAGATCTTCCGGCCAGAAGTGATTCAGCTGATTCAGCAATAGTTCTACAACTTGTTTATGACCTTGGGACTCAAATCTGGCTGGCAGCCACTTTTGTGTAAAACTAGTATATAAGGTGCCATGAGTGCCATGAGGTGCTGTTTGCCTGTTGTTAAGTACATCTGCTGACTGGCCGTGTGTGCTGCCCGCCAAATACTGTACCTGCCTGTGGTTACTGTACCAATAAACCTGCCACGACTACACCTGGCGGACCGCCGTCGTTACTGGATCTGCTCAGTCTGCAAACCTGCATTCCTGACCTTGAGTACCTGTATTCAGACACTCTTCTCTTCTGTTCTCTCAGTATTTATTCTATTTTTTTACTGTTAAGTGAAGTATACAATTTATTAATATTTAAAGTTTCTATTGGAAACCCTGGTGGTGTAGGGAGTAATTGCTTCATCTGCTAACCAAAAAGCTGGCAGTTCTAATGCACCAGGTGCTCCTTGGAAACTTTATGGGGCAGTTTTGCTCTATCCTATAGAGAGAGTCTCTCTGAGTTAGACTCAACTTGACAGCAGTGGGTTGGGTTTGGTTTTATTGATTTTTTAGATCTCTATTATAATGGTTTGACTACTGAGATCTTCAAAGGTTTAAAAATTTCACAGATACATAGATTTGTAAAACTTACCTTTTTGCTATAAGTTCCACTTCAATGGCTATCATTAATTAGAGTGTGTGAATTGTGTGTTTGATCTATACTACTCCATTATTTTCTTGTATATAATGTTGCTATAAAGAAGGCTAAATTATGTCTGATTATTTTTTCTTTGAAGGTGATATGTTCTTGTATGTTCTTTATGCTGGACTCTTAAAAATGTACCTGTAGGTATGAATTTTTGTATCTCATTTCTATGCTATTTCCATCTAAGATTATCCACTTATCATTAGTTCTGTTATGTTACATTGTTATTACTGTTTTTTTTAACATATACTTCTCTCTGTTCTGATAACTTTCCCTACTACAGCCTCCAAAAACTAGATTTTGGCACTTCTGTTTCTTTACTCTGTGTAACAACTTTTTCTGTTTCTTTACTCTGTGTAACAACTTTTTCTGAGTCTCCACGATTCATTCTTGGACAGTTCTGCAGAATGATTTTTAGGTCACTAATTTATTTCTCAGCAACATTCATACCACTATTTATTACATCTATTATAGTTTTTAGAGTCTCCAAATGGCACAAGTGGTTACATGCTTGGCTGCTAATACAAAGATTGGTGGTTTGGGTTTATCTAGCACCTTGAAAGAAAAGCCATTCCAGCCTCTACAATTCTGTGTTTCCTTAATATAAATCTATTTCCCCAAAATCAATTATTGGAAACCCTCTGGAGCAGCTCCGTGGCATCGCTAGAAGGCTACTGAAAAACCAGTTGCTGCCATGTCAACTGTCACTCATGATGATCCTAAGGGTATCAGAACTGTGTTTTACAAGGTTTTCAATGGCTAATTTTTCAGAAGTAGGTCACCAGGACTTTCTTCTAAGATTCCTCTACCCACTGCTGTTGAGTTGCTTCCAACTCATAGTGACTGTATAGGTCAGAGTAAAACTGCCCCATAAATTTCCCAAGGAGCACCTAATGGATTTGAACTGCCGACCTTTTGGTTAGCAGACATGGAACTTAACCTACTACAGCACCAAGGTTTTCAAGATGCCTCTAGATGGACTCACACCACCAACCTTTCTGTTAGCAGCTGAACCCTAAACTATTTGCACCACCCAGGATCTCTACTGCTTCTGAATACTTCTCGAATTATGTGCCCCTCAAAAATGTGTGTATCAGTTTTGCTGGGCCATGATTCCCAGTAGTGTGTGGTTGTCCTCCATTTTGCAAATGATTATCCTGTATTATAAATCCTAATCTCTGCCTCTGGTTAACGAGGCAAGATTGGATTATTTTAAAGAGGATTTGGGTGGGATTTTAACACCCTTGCTACGATTACATCCCTGATCCAGTGTAAAGGGAGTTTCCCTGGGGTGTGGCCTGGACCACCTTTAAAAGATGTGAAAGGAAAGCCAGCAGAGAATGAGAATCTCATACTGCCGGGAAGGCAGCTCTGGGAGGAGAGTCACTCCTTTGGACCTGGGGTGCCTGTACTTCCAGACCAAGGGAAGTCCTGATAACAAAGACCTTCCTCCAGAGTCAACAGAAAGAGAATCTTCTCCTGATCTATGCACCCTGATTTCAAATTTCTAGCCCACTGGATTGTGAGAGAATAAATTTCTCTTCATTTAAGCCATCCACTTGTGATATTTCTGGTATAGCAATACTAGGTAACCAAGACATACCTTAAATTGTGGTCAATCACTGGGTCAGTAACCAATCAACTTCTTTTCAGTTGTAAATTCATTATTTATTGCCATATCTTTGAAAATTGATTTGTACCCTTTAAGCACTATTCCTTTGTCGACCGGCTTGATTTTAAGTTAGTCAGTAGAGGGAGCAGGGGAGTAATTGCTGGAGAAACCGCTTCCTGGGTGGGCGACTCTCGGCTGACTCCTTTGGCACGGGCGGCTTCGCTAGTGCCCTGCCGTTTGGCGGGTCTCCTAGCTGAAGGAGACAACACCCCATGAGGTTCTCCTCACAGCCTAGGGTGTAGACTTTGTACAACTTCTGAAGTCTCCCCCAATGACTTCTCTGACTTCAGTGAGTCAAGACTGTCCTTTTCAATAAGGTCTTGGGTGAGGGTGGGTGGCTGACTGGGTGGGGCTTTATTTCAATGCTAAGGGTATAATATTGGGTATATTATTTACTATTATTTTTGCTTCTTGCTAGCCAATCCTTTGTTTCTCCAATTGTCTGAAATATGAGGAAACCTGGTAGCACAGTGGTTAAAGTGCTCGGCGGCTAACCAATTTGCTGGTTACCCCAGAGGCGCAGGAAGGGGGTACAATCCGAGGTAGCTGACCCACGCATATGTCCAAAGGGACCCGAGAGGAGTCGCTGAACGACATTTTGAGGAGCTACTAATATGAAAGGCTCCCGAGACAGCCGAATTAGAAGGGAAAAGGGTTTCCGCTGCCCGGACAGGGTACCCTATCAGTGTCTATTCATCCTGAAATTGGAGAACGGAGCCGCTGTGTAGAGGCTGCCCCGAGCTGTCATTATCCTTGTTGTGTCCCTGGTTCCAACCCACAAAACTCTCGTCACTGTGTTGAAGAATCCCCGGCAGGATGGAGCGAACACGATGTGACAGATGGCGGATCGGAATGGTCCACAGATGGGTTTTAGTGAAGGTCAGTGCTTCACCCAGACCCGTTAGGACCTCCCAGGTTTGGTGAGTTTTCTTTTCCAACAGCCAGCACCTGTGGCTCTTTCTCTAGAGGATGGCTGTTATACATGGAGAAAACTGGCAGCCTAGTGGTTAAGTGCCACGACTGCTAACTGCAAAGCAGGCAGTTCAAATCCTCCAAGTGCTACTTGGGTACTACATGGGGCAGTTCTATTCTGTCCTGTAGGGTTGCTCTGAGTCAGAATCGTTTGGAGGGTAGTGAGTTTTTTTTTGTTGTTGTTGTTGTTAATTTGTTCCATTATAAACCGGAGTCCACCGCCCATAGAAAAAGAGGTGAGTCTAAAGAGTATGCCAGCCCAGGGGCAAGGAGTAGATGGCCCGTGGGGACAGGAAAAAACTGGTAACAGGGAAGCCAAGGTTGAAAAGGGAGAGTACTGACATGTCGTAGGGTTGTTAATCATGTCATAAAACAGTATGTGTACTAATTGTTTAACGAGAAGATGGTTTGTTCCGCAAATCTTCATCTAAAGTACAATAGAAATAAATAAAAAGCAAAAGCAAACCAAAAAAGCCAAGAGTACCAATTTCCTGTCCCAATGTGAGGGTATAAAAACTCCTGTTGTTTGCCTCGGTCATAAGAACTCTTGAGGTGTAACAAACAAGTCCTGGTGTCCCCTTAAAGGATCTGTCAGAAGCTACCATCTGTAACACCTTGCCTGATACCACAGCCTTGTTGCATCATCTGCTGTCTTACCAGTTTCCCCTGGGAATGCTTCATGAATCACTCACACAAGAACCCTTATTTCAGTTTCTGTTTCTAGGGCAGATGACCTAAAATACTCAGATCACTTGCTCTAATACTTTTGGTTCAGATAGCGTATGTTGTTCAGTTTGTCGTTTTTCTTTTGAGATTACTGCATTCAGTACAATATATCAGCATACATGCACCTGAGAGAAGGATGAGGCAGTCTGTTTCCATAAGGATTTACAGCCTGAGAAACCCTGGGAGGCAGCTATCTGTTCTGTCCTGTAGGGTTGCTAGGAGTGGAACTGATACAATGCTGTTGGGTTTGGGTCTTTTCAGTTTGTACTCCAGGAGTTTACAAATGAAGGGATGGAAAAGGAACTGCCCAGATCATCTATTTTAATTATTTTTTTAAATCAGCTTGTACTCAGGAGGAATTTTTGCACAGCTGTTCTTCCCTTGAACACTTTCACCAAGGTATGATTGTCCCCACTGATTTCTGTAGTGAGAGTGTATGCGTGGTTCCAAAGCGGTAGCAGGCAGAGACAAGAGTAAAACTTAAAAGATGTTTCTCTAATCTATTTTCTCGTTGTTGCTGCAAGCCAAACTCCGCTGAAGGCTGCCCTCACACACAGCAGTTCAATCCACTTTCTACTTCTCCTGGATTTTGTTTCTTGTTTCTTTCCCTATTTCCTAGATACCTTGTTTTCCTCTGTGATTTCTTTATGGTTGATTTTAGAGGAAGGAGTCAACACCTGAGGCTCATGTTTTTGTTCAGGCAGGAACTGAAGCCCACTTGTGTGTGTTTCTTAATAACTAACTAAGAATTTAAAATATCTAAAAAAAGCTATGCCTAGCTCTACGAGGAACCCTGGTGGTGCAGTGGTTAGGAGCTCAGTCTGCTAACCAAAAGGTCAGTAATTTGAATCTACAAACTGCTCTTTGGAAACCCTATATATACTCTGTTCTATAGGGTTGCTGTGAGTCAGAATTCAGTCGATGGCAAATACTTTGTTCATTTGCTTATTTGTTTGACCTAGCTCTACTAAGTTAGCTCCAAGGGAAGGAGGAAAAAGAGGCCACGTCAGAACCAGAAAACCTATTAATTTAAAGATCTACTGTGTTGGAATGAACACTGGTGGTGCAGTGGTTAAAGTGCTCAGTTGCTAACTGACAGGTGAGCAATTGGAACACACTAGTTGCTCCGTGGGAGAAAGACATGGTAGTCTACTTTCATAATGATATACTGCCTTAGAAAACTTATAGCATGGATTTACTTTGTCTTATAGGGTTGCTTTGAAATGGACTCGGTAACACTGGGCTTGGGTTTTTTGCTTGTTTGTTGTGCTGAATTAAAAAAAATGTAATTGTATACTTATTACATTGCTTTATGAATTTATTATATTGTTTATTTTTACAGAAATAAGTCATTTGGAGTCTTGTTCAAATGATATGTGTATAAACAGTCATAGCTGTGTTAAAATATTACTTAATACTTGGGAATTGGCACTATGCCTAGCTCTGCTGAAGGATGGTACACCTGGGAAATTGCCAATCAACTTATACAGACAAACACTTAGCCAATCTTTAGAACAAACAAAAGGCTGATAAAATACAAAGGTCACCTGGAAAGAGGATATTTGAGTTTCATGAAGAACTTTTTGAGATCTTCACCTCAATCAGACGGTCACAGATAGCTCTGAGTCTCTAGTCAGGGACTGGGAGATCTAGGGAAGTTCTTACTTTCAAGTGAAAATGTGTTGCTATGTCTTCTCCTTTATAAAACTGTCTGCATGAATAAGTTCTTATAAACTTTGTGTGACTACTGGGTCTTTCAGCTAGTCATTAATAAAGAGGCTAAAGAAAATTTAGGCACGAGTGAGAGTCAGACACCTACTACCTTAGAGTTGGTCCAATACATAGTGACCCTAGGGTTCAGAGTAGAACTGCCCCATAGAATTTTCAAGGAGCACCTTGAAAGTTAGTTATTTCTACTGGGTTGATATCACTTGCTCTATATGGAGTATTCTATAAAAACATAAATAATATTATGACTCGACTATAATTTAGAAAGAAGATCTACTAGAACAGGAAAGGTCCTTTAGAATATATATAAAAATAGAACATGCAACAATAGATTGGTATATAAAACAAAATGAAAGCAAACAAAAAAGCCTGTTGCCATCAAGTTGATTCTGACTCATAACAACCCTATAGGACAGAGTAAAAGTGCCGCATAGGATTTCCAAGGAGTGCCTGCTTGACCTGAACCACTGACCTTCTGATTAGCAACCAGCCCTCTCAGCTGTTACGTCACCAGGATTTCCATATAAATAGTAACCAAAAAACCCACTGCTGTCAAGTCCATTTTGACTCATAGTGACCCTATATAAATAACAGGTGGTTCTAAAAAGCCTGAACATCACCAATGCTTGTTGATTTGAGAGTTGACAAGAGAGGGTTACGCAAGACTTTTGATTAGAAAGGCTGCAGCAAAGAGGAAAGAGTGGAAGAGCAAAGATGAGCGTTAGCATCAGTCTCACTGTTCAGATTCAGATCTAGTCACTTTAAGACAACGTCTGCCCTAATAAACCTCATGTTGAAATGATGCTTCAGACAGAAGAGAGGTTTAATTCTTACTCACATATGGATGCTCCTAGTGGGGCAAGCCTGCTGTTACAAAGGGTGAACTACTAGCTAAAGTGTTGCCTGTTCAAACCCAGCTCAGAAGACAAGTCTGGAGATCTGCTCCAGAAAGGTAGCAGCCTGAAAACCCTATGGAGTAGTTCTATTCCGCACACAGGTGTTGCCATGAGTTGAAATTGATGCTACTTGATTTCTATTATACTCTCATTGCCCTCAGTCGAATTCAGAGAAATTTTAATCAGGAGTCCTTACTATTTTAATAAAACTTTAATTTCAGTGTCACCAAAGACTCATGTTTTATCAAGCAACTTTTTCCCCCCCTATTTAAGAAAATCTGAGCGGTTTTACTTTCCTGCCTGTCATTGTTAGTGGTTAAGCGCTACAGCTGCTAACCAGAAGGTCGGCAGTTGAAATCCACCAAGCACTCCTTGAAAACTCTGTGGGGCAGTTACACTTTGACCAAAACCCAAAACCAAACCAGTGGGGTCGAGTTGAAGCTGACTCATAGCAATTCTATAGGACAGAGTAGAAGTGCCTTGCAGAGTTTCCAAGGAGCACCTGATGGATTCTGCCAACTTTTGGTTAGCCTCTATAGCACTTAACTCTTACAACATCAGAATTTCCTTGGTTTGCTAGTCAGGGACAAATTGTTTTCTCTAACCAGAGACTCTGGTGTAATAATATACATCCTCAAATCTCTGGGTAGACAGGACACCAGAAACCTGTCAAAGATTCTGGGGTTCCTTGTTATCTCAGGATTAAATTTTCTAGCATCTGTCTAGTGTCAGCAATTTCAGTGGTTTGTATCTATATGGAAAACACAGTTTTGCATCCCTCTATCTCTGCTTTTTATTTTTGGAAGTTTATTTGAGCAAGTTGGAACTTTGATTAATTTTCCAACAAGTTGGTTTTATTCATTTGACTCTTAGCCATGTTTAAATGACACAGTATCAAAGAAGATACTGATTCTGAGGTAGTGATTTCCAACTGAATTGAATTATTTAGATTTTAATTGTGATGTTGAAGTCATAGTGACAAATATTTGGTTTTGTGCATATTTTATTTCTACTTGAGAACATAAGCTTAGCAGAGATCAAATCCTGATTGCTACCCTACAAAAGGGTAAAAAAACAAAACAAAACCAAAAAGTATATAACACACAATTCCTGTCAACATGTTGAACAGCAAGAGAGATTCAGTGAAAAGAATTGCTTTCTGGTCTTATGTGTAACTCTTGGAATAATTTCTAGCGTGAATCTGACTGGTATTCCCTGTATTCACAACAAGTTCTGAACCAGCTGTATGAGAGTCAAGGCCCATACTCCCACTGGCCCTCAAGTTACCATTCCCTCCCTCTGGCTGGCAAGATGACCCCGTTCTAGGCCTGGTATAGCTTTTGGAAAACACAGATGTTGAGGGAACCAAGATTGGTGATACTTACAAAAATAGTTGGCAGCTGTCAAATAAAGTAACTATTGAAAATCCCATGAAAAAATACCTTCTTAAGAAGAAACCTTTTCCATATTCTATTCAGGAGAAATCTATTATGCCTACAGGGAGGTGATAGATACGGGGTCTGACAATTAAGTCCACAAACTTAATTGTTCTATATGCTACACATCTCAATGCTGAATATCATTACAGTCACCTTGGAAATACTCCCTTTAGGAAGCTAGGCACCAATCAATGCCAGCAGTACACCCTTCAAAGCAATTTTGGGACTCTTTCTGGAATGGACCTTGCATGTGCTGGCATGGTGTTAAGTTTGTGAACTTAATTGTGTAATTTTCTGCAAGGGAGCTTTTAGCCAGTAAAAAAATAACTGTACAGGAATGCCCTCTCTGCTCAGCTGATCTGGCCCCCACTGACTGTTTTCTTCACCAAAAAAATGAAGGAAATATTGAAAGGAAGACATTTTGATGCCATTCATGACATCAAGGGTAATATGATGACAGCTTTGATGGATATTCTAGAAAAAGAATTCCCAAATTGCTTTGAGGGGTGGACTATGTGCTGGCATTGGTGCATAGCTTCCCAAGAGGAGTACTTGAAAGGCAACCACAGCGATGTCCAGCAATGAGATATGTAGCTCTTTTTCTAGCATGAGTTCGTGAACTTAATTGGCAGTCCTGGTGGCTGCCACTGAGTGGGCTCCCACCTGTGACGAGCTTCTAAGTGTTGCCCGGTCCTGCATCATCCCTGTCGCCAACTGCGTGCTCACGTCCATCATTACGGCCGCTGTGCTAGCCCGTTTCCCAAGGGCCACCCTCGCTTTTCACTAGCTCTCTACTTCGCCAAACAGGATGTCCTCCTCCAATAATTGATTCCTCTAATGCTGTGTCTGAAGAAAATAAATTGGATATCATTCTATTGTGATCAATAGGAGTTTTATTGACTAATTATTAGACATCGATCTCCAAGCTATTCCAGAAATTCCACTGAAACATGACCACCGCTGAGGACCCTGCTGACATTTGCTCGTATTAGTGGCATACCTTTCAGCAAGCCACCACAAACTAACCACAAACTAACAGGCTGGTGGTAGATCATGCCAGTTTCTCTCCTCATTTTAAGATAAATATTATTCAAATCTAAATAACCCCCAAATAACTGAGCAACAATACATAGTGGTCCATAGTTTCATGATTAATAAGGTGGAAAAGGCGATAGTCTCAAACCAGCTGCTCAGTCCTGTGATATTTTATGATCATCTTGGCTGTTCTTTATGGCACTCTCAGTGGTCCAAGCTTTTATAGGAGATAGAGAACAAAAAATACAATAAACCTTTATTGCACATAGTCACTGTAGATACGCTATGAATATTTAAACAAGCTCAAATTTTAATTTGAGGAACAAGAAAAATCTAGTGTAACTTTGTACTAAGAACAGTCTGAGAGGCATAATGTGATTTTTCTATCCAGGATGAATGCCGACTTCTCTTGTCTGGGTTCCACCCACTAATAACAATAGTAGCAGTAAAAGGTTAATCAATTCCTACTGCAAGTGAAATTATATACGAGAAAAAGACTATAATAGAAATCTTTAAATAGAACAAAGACCAAGATCAATTCCTTAATTTGCTACTTCTTTTGCCCAATGTCATTGAATTTTTCGTATCTTTTTACCTGAGCACTTTTAGTGTATGTTTTTCTCTTAAAGATAAAGTGCTTAGTATCTTAGTGCATTATCTACTGCCTATACCCAGTGTCTAAACACATCATAGAGTTTTAATAAATGATAAATCCATAAAAGAATATCTAGCTGTGTCATGTCACATAAAACTTAGATTTTAAAGAGCAATTGTGAGGAGAAAAACTTAAATATATAGGCTTAATATAGCATTTTGCTGCGTGATAGTAGTAGTAATAATAATGATAATAATAATAAAACTTCCATTTTAACTTCTTAAAAATATCCATGAAAGGCACTTAAGTGAATGTATGGCCCTTAGTTAAATCGTATTTTGAACAAAACTTCTGTCAAAAGCTTTCTTATAATAGTCCAGAAATTTAATCTGGACTATAAGTTAGATAACATTTTTAATTATTTTAATTGGGAAAAAATTTTGTCTTTATGCAAGAAAATGTCTTCACATTTTACAAATATTCTGAAATACTTTAGGGTGGAATGTTATCTATATGCTTGGCTTAAAATATTTAGCAAAAAAATGAAATAAATATGACAAAAGGGTAAAATTGTTAAATCTAAGTCATGGGAGTATGAGTGATTTGTTTACACTCTACCTTTTTTACATGCTTGAAATTTTTCATAATGAAAATTATAAATAAAAGAAAAGGTAGAAGGGCAGATGGAAGGAAAATCATTAGCATGTGTAACAGAAAGGGCAAAGAAGTGAATATAGAATCAGGAAACTGAGAGAAGGTTCCCACCTTCAACCGTGTTTGCAATTATGAGCAAATCATGAAACTGCTTTGGATTTTAGTTTTAGTATTTTTACAATGGAGATAATCTGTAATGACATACTACTATGTATATGTCAGATGGTTAAAATTAAAGAGACTGGCAATTCTAAGGCTGAAAAGCATATGGAGTATTGCTGGGAAGCATATGGAGTATTACTGGGGGTTGTATCAAATGGTATAACCATTTTGGAAAACTGTTCAGCAGTTTTTGCACATATATGTAACCTAAGAGCAAGATTATTGAATATACCATAGGCTACCAAAGGAATGAACAAATCTGTCTTGGAAGAAGTGCAACCAGAACGCTCCTTAGAAGCAAGGGTGGTGGGATTACTGCATTTCACATACATTGGACATATCAGGGGGAATCAGTCCCTGGAAAATGACATCATGCTTAGTCAAGTAGAGGGCCACTGAGAAAGAGGAAGACTGAACACAATGACTCCGTGGCCACAATAATGGGCTTAAGCCTGGCAACGATTGTGAGGATGGCACAGGCTTGGACAGTGTTTCCTTCTGCTGTACTTCAGGTCACTGTGAGTTGGAGCCAGTGTGAGGGGTACCTAACAACAGCAGCAAATGGCCAAGGAATTCCATTCTAGTTAATTGTGAAGTAGAAGACAAATGAGTGTGTATGATGGCACAAATAAATGTCAAAGTATTCATAGCAGTTTTATTCCAATAGCAGAAAACCAGTCAGATGACCATCAGTAGGAGGATGGATAAATAAATAAAAGTTGCTAGAGTCATGCCATGGAATGCTGTCCAGCAATACAGAGAGCCGTTCTGGTACATACAGCAGTGTGGACGAAGTGCCCTGGTGTCAGACTGACAGGAAGTGGGCAGCACGGAAAGCAGTGAGTAGAGTCAGAGTCTATTTGTATGAAGCGAAAGAACTGGCAAAAACCAATGATGAGAGAAGAAGAGCAGTGGAAAGCTTATGAGATGTTGGAAAGGTTTTATATCTTGATCTTACTGGTGGTTACCAGGCTTATATATATGAAAAAAATCATGCTCTACACTTAAGAGGAGAGTCCTTCCTACACTTTCCCATATGTTGTTATTCTTCCATTAAACAGAATAGAATAGAATACCCTGTTTTTGTGTTTGGATATTTAAACTCACTGCTGTTGAGTCAATTCCAACTCATAGCAACCCCGTAGGACAGAGTAGAACTGCACCATGGAGCTTTTAAGGACCACCTGGTAGATTTGAACTACAGCCCTTTTGGTTTGCAGCTGTAGCACTTAACCACTATTCCACCAGGAGAAGTTAAGATAAGCTTGAATTGTTCATTACATTATAAAACACTATGCAAATGTCATATATTATTGTTGTTTAAGTTAAACTCCATCCATGTGTTTGAGAGTAGAATTGAGCTCCATAGGGGTTTCAATAACTAATTTTATGGAGGTGGCTCATTAGGCTGTTTCTTCCTGGGTGCCACTGGGTGAAACTGAACCACCAATCTCTCGGTTAATAGACAAGGGCAAACTTTTCGTGTCACTCAGGGACTTTTATGAAGCTTCTGAGAGTTAACAGGCATTTTAGGTTGAATACCTATTTCAAATAACTTGAAATGCTGGATTTCAGATTGTTTAAAAATATATTTTACATGATAATTGTTTTAAAATATTTTTAAAACTGCAAACTGCTGTGCAAATGTTTTTACCCTATTAAATCTTCATTCCAAATGTATAAACTGAAGGTATTATTTTATAATTATTTAAAATTTCCTGCTCCAGATTGCATTGTCTTCCATTTTCTATTAAGTAATTATTCACTTAATAAAATATTCTTCTGTGCTTTTAATATTCACAGACACCTTAGCTTATTTCTTAAGGTTTGAAGCTAAGCTTTTAAGCAGATCTCAGAGCTCAGACCTTCAGAAGTTACTCATCCAGAATACTTGAACAGATGTACTTAGCTCCTGTGATTCCTATCTTTCAAAACATTAGATACAAATTGGTTTTCCAAGAAGTCTGCTAGTGACCCGCAATATGCTGAGCAGCATGTGAAGGCAACGGAATCATTCCTTTGAATGAAAGATGTTAAAACAGTGAATCACTCTGAAACCTCTGGACACCTTTTTAGAATTCCAGTATAGACAGCCCCCATTCTGAGAGGTAATATATCTTTTTAAACACTGAGTTTTCCTGTTTTCATCTCCCAAGGTTTCATTTTGTAAAAAAAATGTTAGTTGACATTATAAACAGATGCCAGAATGCACTCATCCAACTCATGAAAAATTCAGCATAAGCTTTACATAGCAAAATCACTTATTAGGGAAAAATGCATAGTCTGATAGATGGCCGTGATTACCAAGTAAATTATTCATTTCTCTTCACAAAGCAATCACCCGGTGAAGACTCACTCATTATTCACGGGTTGTCAGGGAACGGGGTGGGTGAGGAGGCAGAATGTGGTAGGAGTGAGCAGCATTGCCATAAAAGTTAGAGAGAAATGCTGGCATACCCCAGAGTTGTGTGCAATAACAAGTCCAGTGAGAGGCAGGCTCAGCATGAAGTCTGGGCCCACCGACCGGCAAGGCAGCCGCCATGAAGTTAGTGCATCGGTGCCATCGGCACAGACTAGAGCCATTCATCTATCTCATAAGAAGCTAGATTCTAGCTGCAGTAAAGACGTAAATGAAAATCGGTGGCGATTCGATTCTCAAATATTCTCAAGAACAAAAAATAATTATAAATCAGAAGCTGTACTGAGTATTTTGCATGTTAAAGTATTTCTGCCAGAAGGTCAATGTTCAAACAATCAGCATCCAGTAAAATCAGATTATACTGATTATAACTAAAACCAAATCATACCCACTGCACTCGAGTTGCTTCTGACTCATAGTGGCCCTAAGCTAATTATACTCTAGATTATTTTGTACTGTATACATTAAAAAATTCAGAATGCTAGATATGCTGTAGATTATGCAACCTGCATCACGCAAAGAAATGATGTTCATTTCAGCGTGTGCTTTGTGGAAGTTCTAAAATTATTTTACAGTTTTATTTAGAAGAATTGTGTAAGACATTTTATTTTTCTTTTAACTACTATGATACCTTTTTTCAATTAGTCCATATTTAAGATCTGTGTTTTCCAGTGGTATTTGAGGTCAGTTTTTGAGGATGAGTTGTAGACACAATGATTCTGCCCTTCCATGTCCTCAAACAGTCATAGAAAATGTAATAAGATAGATGTCACCTGTCTTAACTGGAAACACAAGAATTTTGCCTTCTAGCTACAAAGTAATGCTTTCACAGCTCATCATCCTTGACTCAATTCTATTTCCTCTCAGGGCTTGTCTGTGCCTGTTATAGAGTTGTTATAGGCTTGTAGCTAGGGCATGGAAATATACTAGTTTATTGTGCAATGCAAGGCTCAACTCTGACCAGACATTTGGAATTGAGTCATATTCTAAAATAAGTACATCATTCATGTATAATCCACATTCCAGTACATTCTATTGCTGCAGAGATCCAGTCAGAAATCCAGTAGAAAATATATCTAACTCACCAGTAAATTTAGAAATCTAGTTCCATCTTGATATAAAGTAACTCTCTTTAGGGGAAACTGAAGAATATGACTGCTAAAGTTACACAGTAATGTTAAATAACAAAACACTACTAAGTAATATTCATGCCAAAGGAAGCTAAAGTTGAAGTTGAATCTCTCTCCTACCCCCGGACCCTACCCCTTCACCCCTCAGGGAAACCTATGCACAAACTAGCAACTCTAAATCTGCCCTAGAGCATTAATCGTTGACCTGCTCTATGTTCTCACCTTCGTATCAGAATGCCATAAAAAGGCCAGGCAAAAATTGAGTCTACAGTGAGTTGACAGAAGATTCTGTTTCTTTTGAATGAATGATTACAGTCACAAAAACAAGGAAAGTGTTACACTGAAAGATCTTGGACTTGAATTTATAAATCTTCTTATCTTTCTCTTCCTGCCTTATACTCTTTTTGCCAGTCTTAAGCCTCCAATTAAATGGCCTCTCTCTTCTTGATGGAAACCCTGCTGCCGTAGTGGTTACATGCTACAGCTGCTAACCAGAAGGTCAGCAGTTTAAATCCACCAGGAGCCCCTTGGAAATTGTGGGGCACTTCTGCTCTGTCTATAGGGTTGCTATGAGTTGGAATCGACTCAGTGGCAGTGTATTTGGATTATCTTCTTCATGATTATTGTGCATGTAGTTGGCCTTCGGAAAGTTTTGAAGTTTTTTTAAAAATACTTGAGTTGGATGCATTTGTTTACCGTCTTTGCATTTAAAAGTGTTCAAGGCTAGATGTGGAGTAGCATTGAACAATGAATTCGGGGAAGCCTATGGAGAGACATCTAAGCCAACAAAGAAGGAGCTGTGGGAGGCTGGAAGTAAAGCAGGAACCAGTGGGAAGCCATGTGCCCCAGACCAGTCACAACTAATAGTTCAAACAGCACTGAATAATAATGAAGAAATAATGAGTAGGAAGAAAGTGTTCAGAATGGGTAGCCTGCAGAAAAGGCAAAAATTAAACTAGCCTTTTGCATACCTCTGACACCAGTTAATCCGGTATCACAGAGCCTCCGTCTGGCCTCACAGGTCCTATTCCATTACCGCAGCTCTTCATCTGCTACACTCTTTCTCTCTAGAATGCTCCTTTCTCTGAGTTGTAAAGATTCTACAGTATGGTATTAGCTTCTATTTCCCTGAAAGCAGTCAGAACTCTGCCCCTATTTCCTTTTCTCACTTTCATTCTCCTGCTCTCTTTGCCTCCCTCCACCTCTTTGCTTACCACTTATGTGACTTAACTAGGTGCTGGGGATACCTTGGTGAACATCTTTCCTGTCTTGAAGGAGCTCATAAACTAATAGGGGATCTGACAAATGATACACATGGTTAGTATTTCTCCACGTCTACTAGGGCTTTGACAACCAATCAAATTTAAAGCCTGATAGAAGTGTCATGTCCCCTAAATGAGTCTTCCATGATCCCCTATCTTATTTACCTAGTGCTGCTATAACAGAAACACTTCAACTGATTTTTTTCACAGCTTAGGAAGCTAGAAGTCTGAATTCAAGGTTCCAGTTCCCGGTGAACACTTACTCTTTCTCTTGGCTTTAGGGGAATATCCTTGTCTGTTTTTTCCTTTTCTGTTTCTTCATTCCATGGAGATGTTATGTGGAGTGGCACGTGTTTTCTCCCATCTGTGCCTCTTTGCTTTTGTGCCTAGTCTGCCCCTTTTGTATCTCAAAAGTGATTGGCTTAAGTCATGCCCTACACTGATATGACCTCAAAACATGACCAAAAAAAGCTCTATTCCCAGTTGAGACTATAGCCACTGATATAAACAGCAACAATGACACCTGTTGCCATCAAGCCAATTCCCGTTTATGGAAGTTGGGATGTATGATGTCACTTGAGGGGGCACAATTCAATCCGTAATGTTCCGGTCACTTTGAACTCATCTAAGTTTCCGAGGTCTATCTGATTTGGCCAAGAGTGCACTGCTGCATCTAAGGTTGATGGCACCTGTGATCTCTGTAACTTCACGTCCTCCGAGTTCAAGTAGAAGATTACATGTTGTTAAACAGTTTCCAGTGCAAAGAAACTTCTGTCCTTCTTTGTTTACTTGCTTACTCATAGAATTTGATACACAACTAATATAGAACTTTGATTTATAGTTAGTTACATGTTTTATCTCCCCAACAGTGAGTTTCTCAAGGTCAATGTTTCAGTGTTTCAGTTACGTTTTATTGTAGAACAAATCATACCCAAACTTTATGACTTAAAATGAGGATAACAATATTATTATTTTGCCTTGTTTTTACAGGTGAGAAATGTAGCAAAGACTTAACTGGCTCAGATTCCCTCATGCAGTTTTGTCGGACAGTGGGTGGAACTGAAACACAGTAGCCTGGGGTAGCTCAGAACTGATTTGGTCTTTTTTTTCTCTCTTTCCACACATTCCTAGGACCCTTCCGTGTGGTGTCTCTATGTGGACTAATCTGGGCTTCTCATTGTATGGTGGCCTTAGGGGGTTTGGATGCTTACATGGCATCTGGCTTCTCCCAAAGCAAGTGTCTCAAGAGAGAAAGAGACAAGAACATGGAATTTTTATGACTTTGCTTTGGAAATCACACTGTATCACTTCTCTCCTACTGTATTTTTTGAGTTAAAAACCTATCCAAGTTATGACAGGACATATCCTAACTGGAGGAATATAAAAGTACATAGAATAGCGTGTGGGTTAGGAGGTATTGCTGCTATCTTAGAAAATATGATCTTCCATAGGCAGGAATCAGGTTTCTACCACTTATATTTCTTATGCCTAAGACAAGGCCCAGTACCAACAAATGCCCAAGAAGTGGTTTTCAAATTGTTTTCCAATCACGTATGTGTATGTATTTTTCCATCTGAACTTTCCTGGAGTTGTCATTTTTATTTTACTCATTGATGTTTATTATTGCAATTCAAAAGATGAGATTTATTTAGGATACAAAAATTAGTAGCAAGATTCATGAAAAACATCTAAACATAGCAAGTATATTAATTCTAAAATGACACTAGGATGCCATTTGACTTGACATTAGCTTATTGGCAGTGATCATGGTTTTTCACACTGGATGTCCATTATGGCCTGCCTCCTTAGTTTAAAACAGACACTCATGATGGAATTGATTAATGTTTTCACTAGTTACTTTAAAAATCTTTGAACCTCTGTTAAACACAGTTTTACCTATGAAAATGTCACAAACAGTTACTGTCTGGATCCCACAATTTCTTCTTTATTGAGTTGACTCTCCATGTTGGTATATGATCATCAAGAAGATATGGTATGAAAAAGTCAAGCTAAATGCCATACCAAACAAACCTCAAATTTTGGTAGCTTAACAAAATTAAATTCTATTTATAGCTCACATAAAAACCTAACATCTGTGAGGCAAATCAGGCATCACTTCTCTCATACTGTATTTTTTGAGTTAAAAACTCATCCAAGTTAAAAAAAAAATGACAGGACATATCTTTGTACATCCTGTCTTTATATCTTTATATCTGTGGCTATATCTGTGACTCTGCCCTTCTCTCCCCTCAGCTGGCATATGTGGAAAGGAAAAGAATGAGGAGAAGTCTTCTCACTTCCCATTGGGAAGAGTTCATCTCTTCCCACTTAGCTGTAAAGGATCTGGAAAGGTAGTCTAGTAGTAAGTATCTTGAGGAATCAGAGCATATCAGATTTTGAGGAACACTCTTAAACTCAGACACAGGCCATGACATAGGAATGAGGGATCTTTTGGAGACCATCCTACATCTAGCAGTGAAAAATGAATCTAAGGGTAGCAACAGAATAGGAATCCCAATTTGGGGAGCAAGGTCCGTATCCTCTACAGTGTTCCTGCCTCTTAAGCGGGATCTGGCTAGGTTTCCTACTTTCCATTCTATAAGTATAGGAGAGGTGTAGTGCCTCTATTTCAAGTATCTATTTCAGTTTAAGTCTTTAAAAAGAGATAAGATTCTGAAACATTTCTCTTTGCTGGGAAATAAGAGATTAAAAGCAAGACTCTAGGCTTGAGATCAATCACTGGTTCCATCTGGTGAGTGTTCTCTTTGATAGCCTCATTTAGAACTTCAAGAGATTTTGCTGAGATTTAAAATTCTTATTACAGTCCTTGCCAAAGTATCTTAAATGCAAAGCATTCTTAACTTTAAAAATTTAGGAATTGCTGAGGGAAACATACCATTTAGAGCCAAGTATTGAAAACTAAGATAACATGGGTCAGAGGAAAAAAAAATTTCTAGCTCATTCTGTATGATGACTGCTGCTCTTGAAAAATAAAAGTAACAAGAACCCCATTAAGGTTTTTAAAAGTTTTTTTCTATATAGAGCTACATTCATTTCTATGTAACATGTAGGTCCCATCCCAGTTTACAGACAGACATGAAATACAGCTGACACAGATTTTCCCTCACATTTGCCGCTTCCATCGCCTTTGAACGAATCCCAAATGGGTTTAGTTTTATAAGTCACATGTCTCTTTTGCTCTTCAAGCAGTATTGATCTCCTTCAAATCTGTTTATTTCTCTTCTTTTAGAAAAATGGACATGTTACTGTAGTTTATCCTATATGGACATTTTGGGTAGAAAAAAATACATTAGTCTTTCCCTAAGAAGCATTATATTTTATCACTAAATTAACCTTGGCATACCTTAGAGCTCCTCAGTGCCTACCAGTTTTAACCCATCTTTGTACAACATTTCTTCGTACTGAGCTAGGGATTGTGCAGTAACTTAAGTATTATATTTACATATGATATAAAGTATGGACTGCTGTGACACTTGTCCCCATCCTCCCATCCACTGGATTCTCACATGTACAATTTACCTTGCACATTTCCCACTCTGACTTCTAATTTTCACTGTCACTTCTGTAGTAAAAGAGCCATGCAATATTTCTTTAAATAGGATAAAAAAGGAGAGAATAAGCAGCAGCAAAGTGTGCAGAGCCATCATCGTGATAGATTGGCAATATCTTTGCAATTATTTTTATCATAAGTCTTACAGTGATAGCACACAGTGACTTCAGTAGAAGATATATGTATTTAAGTTTCCTTGGGAATGTCAAACACAATATGCTAGAGAGAGGCACAAAGCTTATCACTGCACATTCCTAATGCCAACAAATTAGAAACAAACTTATTTAAAAATTCTTTCAAGAATTAATGCTCCATTCTATTTGCTTTCTAAGCATGCAAATAAAATATGCAAAAGGGAAATATTCCAATTTTGAGATGGAAATGGAAGAAAGCAGGAGAATCCACATTTAGTAGGCACCCTCTTTGGGTCAGGCTCTTTAACACTAGTTATCTCATTTGAGTCTCACAATAGTGGCATAATTTTTAGATGTATGTATAATTGTTTCTACTGTATATATGAGAAGATGAAGATTCAGAGCTGAAGTAAATACGCCGAAGGTTTCATTGCTAGTGAATGTCCAACAGAGATTTGAACTAACTTAGAATGATACAACTTTGAATGGTTATGACTCTGTTGCTTTGGGTTCTGGAAAGGAAAAAGAGACATATGGGATCCATTGGATGGCTTAGAGTACATTATTACCTCATTTGTGAAAAGAATATTCATGCCATTTTTAAATCTATCCCTTCTAGCATTTGATGGAAACTAAAAAAAAATTATTTAATCAGTTACACTGTGAATCATGTACCAAGCGATGGTAAAGACTATGAATCTAAACTTAATTTACACTCTTTTCATGAATGACTAAATTAAAATAGCTGAAGGGTTATTAAACACACAGGATCAATTACTAAAGGAGTATGCCAAATTGTTTTCTTTGGCTTTCTTTGAGAATAAGGGAAAATGCATTATTACCTTTTCCAAGTTCAGTATGTGAGAGAACTCATTTCCTTCATCTTCAACACTTGGTTCCTCTGAAAAACCTACCTTAATGAATTCCTCTGACAACTGAATCTTCTGTGCTTCCTCAAATACTTAATAGGACATAGTACTTCACAAATTAATTTATATCTGATCATTGCAGGTTCTGTAGATGTGTTTGGAGTCCTGTGTATACTATTGCTCAGTGAACTGGTTAATAAACCTCTTCGAGGAAGTTATTAGTTCTTCAAGCGTTTCTATTGGGGTGGGTGTGGGGAGAGAGAATGAAAGAGAGGGACAAGGAGGCCAACATTTTGGGGGAAAAAAGAAACAAACAAAACTGAGAAGTAAGGGATTTAACATGTAAGAGGAAAGCTTAAGAGACTGGTGTCATGAGTTTAGGAAAGAAGATAACTATAGAATGAGAGGGAGAGTCAAACAGTACAGACAGCTCAAGCAGAACAGAAGGCTACCCGTTTTCAAGGAAGTGACTGATGACAATTTCACGTGACTGATGAGAAAATCAGGCAGATGTTAAAGACTGAGTAACAAATTAGAGATGAGAAAGCGAAGGCGGAACAGGCATGCTCTTACCAGCTGCCGCCGAGTCGGCCCCTGACTCACGCACGGTGGCAGGAATACCGCGTGGTCCTGTACCTTCCCTGCAGTCACCGGTAGGTTAGACTACTGCCATCCGTGGGGTCTTCATTGGCGGAGTTTGAAAGCAGATTGCTAGGACTTTATTCCTGGTTCGTCTTGGTCTGGAGTGCTGCTGAAAGTTTTTCAGCATCACAGCAACCTTCGAGTCTCCACTTACAGACAGGTGGTGGCTGCGCTTGCGGTACATTGCCTAGGAGTTGAATCCAGGTCTCCCCCACGGAAGCTGAGAATTCTACCACTGTGAAGGGGGGGCTCTTGGCAAGTCTGACTCCATCTTGCTACAAACAGTAGTTCAGACAACCCTGTTATAAACGTTAAGTCCTGAGAACTTGCTTCTCCCCCATCTGTAAGAGTTTACCTTCTATTGGTCGTAAGTCACACGGCTATTCTTTGCCCTTAGGAACGTTGATTAATTGTTCTGTCTATCCCTTTTCAGTTATTGTCTAAGACCACCGAACTGGATCTCCAGGTGGTTTGGATAATTATCAAGCCCTGACTTGTTGGAGCCATACAGACCCTCCACAAAGAATGTTGTTAAAACATCAAAAGTATTACTTGCATGGACCTGGAAAAAATATTAATCAGCACTCCTCCCCCCTCTTAATTAACGTATATAACCTCCAGGCTTAACCTATACATACAGGCAAGCTTTGGAAGAGCTGATTCCCTCTTGCCTCTTGTGTGTCGACACTCCATAAATGTCCTCATTTAATCACTTCACCTCCTGTCTCAACATTGGCTCTGCGGACAGGCAGCACTGATCCGCGATTGAGGGGACAGCTGTATGTATCGCCATTGCCCCCAGAGTGGGTATACATTCTTATTTTTTTCCAGAAGCTGGATCATAGAAGAGGAGAAACTAGAGTGGTGGATTCAAAGAAAATCAAGAACACAGGATAGGTAGCTACATGATAAACAAAGCTGAACATATTTAGAGATTGAAAAGAACAAACAAGAGCATAGGAGTAGATTGAGTATATAGCAAGGGCCAGTATTAGTCAATGCTAGTCTTAGTTTGAAACTTGCATTAGATGTGTGAACTTGGGCAAGGCTCACTTTCATCACTTACTAAGTGGGGAAAATTTAGTTATGTAAATATTGTTATAATTACACTGCTTAGCCTATTAACTGGTACATGGAAAAAATTCAACAGATAATAGCTATTTCTGTTGTTGTTATTGCTATTTTTTAGAGAAATAAATAAAATCATAGATGGAGGTGTTGTTTCACAAAGAAACGGAAGCAAAACTTTTTGTCAATGAGGAAGTGAAAGGTGACAGTGTTACAGGTTTCACGTAGGGAGGTAAGCTGAAGCTAAAAATATTGGATGGACTTGAGTGTTTAACTGAAAAACAGTTTAATCATCTATTTGATGATTTGAAGCAACTTTTGAAGTTTGAAGCAACTTTGTTCCATTAAAAAAGTGGAACAAAAAGTCCACTTCTAAGATAGTAGGTTGAAACCACTGAAAATGCTATTAAAGATGAAAATCACCAATTTTACAGGAGCCAATCTGTATTCTTATGTGATTTTCCTCTAGCAGCATGCAGTGGTCTAACAAAAACAGATAAAACAACAACAAACATAGTTTTGTTTTGTTTTTTTTCCTCCATGGTTGGGGTTTAGTAAAAGTATCACGGTGAAAATTGGGAGGGCCATGGCGTTTGTGAATGTTTGTAAGAGAAAAATTGAAGTGGGCTTAGAATGGATTAGGAAGGAAGTGAAACAAACAGAAAGACCCCCAAAGCATAAACTTTTACCATCAAGTCAATTCTGACTCAAAGTGACCCCATCGAACAGAGCAGAACTGCCCACATGGCTTCCAAGGAGTGCTGGTGGCTTTGAACTGTGACATTCTGGTTGGCAGTTGAGCTCTTAAACACTTCATCAACAGGGCTCCAGGACATGGAAACAGGAAAGGAAAGTAGACTCAAAGTTTAATAATGCTGAGGTTGAAGGACAGCATCAATAGATCTACCTGAGGTAGTAAGAGAATAATAAATCAGAGAAGGGAATTTTGGTAGTTCAAAATTTTAGAAGCATAGAAACTGAGGATAATAAGGACCCCCAGGGCTATTGATCAAGTGGAACAAAGTTAAATTCAGAAGACTAAACTCATCTTTTATATCTGGAACACAAAACATGCTCAGCATCAGGTTGATGAATGAATTATAAGGGCTGTAAAACTCCAGAGAATGTTGACTTCTCACACCTAGCAAAGCTGTCCTATTGAGGCCAGTGTTGAGAAAGTATGGAATCTTGAGATTTAGAATGGATACATCTGGGTCAATACACTTGAAAGTCTTCAATCCCACATTCCCCTAAACTCTCTAGGCCTACTGAGTCTTTCTTGTTCAAGACTAGTGTGCCTTTCATTTATGAAGATGATACAGACAACACGGTCTCCCATCATTATATACTTCTTGCTTTGCTCTTGCTAAGCATCAATATAACCTAGCTGGGGTAATGCTGGGGCTGATATGGAAGAGAAAGAACTATATCCTGAAGAACTAATGGGATCCAGCAAACACGTACACTGGGAACTGTGTGGGGGACTGATTCTAAGGAGAACTGAATCAGCATACATCTGGATAAAATAGTTTATTGATATAGGAGCATTTTCTTTTGATGAAGGATATAACACTCTGTCAAAGACCCCAAGAAATGCTATGTTAAGTTGGTTCTTAGAAGCTGGGAGAAGACGATGGCCCAAACTAAACGAAGCAGAAATGCCACAGTTGGCATGTCAGACCGTGAGAGAAGAGATGAAAAGACTCAGAGAAGTAAGCATGCTGGCGAGAGGTGCCACGTGAGCCTGAAGGGTACTCCATTTTCTGAAACAATAAGAAATATTCTGGTGAAAAGAAGCAGTATTACTGAGAAGCTCTGTAAATCAGTGCTGATGATAGGAGACGGTGTAGTGTTACTAGGCTCTCCGTTAGCACTGAAAGTGATAGGATTCCAAAGTAACAGAGGCTGAGTTACAGCATTTAGCCATCTAACACAAGGTAAAAAGTGGCCACGTCACAGAGGCATCTGTGTGTGCATGTGATCAGCTCTCCAGCACTTTCAGCCTTCTTGGTCTTTGTGACAGGGACAACTTGCTTAACTTCTCTGAACCTTTGTTAGCGTATTAAGCATAATGTCACCGTGTTCATTTTCTGTTGTTGCTGTGGTATAGTACCACAAATTTAGTAGCTTCAACAATGCAAATTTATTAACTTACAGCCCTTGTAGTAGGCAGAACAGCAGCTCACCAAAAATATCTATGTCCTGATCCTTGTAATTTGTGAGTATGTCACCTTACAGGGTGAAAAGGACTCTGCAAATGCAATTACTGCAAATGTGATTAAGTTAGGGATCTTGACATGGGCTACTATCCTGGATTTTTCTGGTAGTCACAATGTAATCATAATGGTTTTTGTAACAGGGAAGCAGGAGGGTCAAAACTAAAAAAGTAGACGTAATAACTGAAGCAGAGGCTAGTGTGATACATTTGCTGGTTAGATGTCATGAGTCAAGGAAGGCAGGCAGAAGCTGGTGAAGGCAAGGAAATTGATTCTTCTTTAGAGCCTTGAGAAAGACAAAAAAAAAAAAAAAAGAAAAGAAAAGAAAGAAATCTATTCAACACCTTGAGTCTAACCCAGCAAAACCAATTTCAGACTTTCGACCTCTGGAACTTTCAGAAAACAAATTTGTGTTGATCTAAACCACCAACCCTTTGGTAATTTGTTACAGCAGCAATAGAAAACTAATACAGCAGGTTAGAAATCTGACATGGGTCTCACGCTAAAACAAAGTGCAGCAGGGCTGTAATTCTCTATGGAGAGTTGGAGAGAATTTGCTTTCTTGCCTTTTGTGGCTTCTAACGCCTGTGTGAATTTCTTTGATTCTGGACTCCTTCCTTCATTTTTAAATCCAGCAACACTGAATCTTTCTTTGACTGACTAGCTAGGAAATATTCCTGTCTTTTGAGGTATCATGTGATTAGGCTGAACCTGTATATCCAAGCTGATCTTCTCATTTCAAGTTCCTTAACTTAATCACATTGCAAAGCCCCTCACCATCTAATGAAGCATATTCATAGCTTAAGACATGGACATCTTTGTGGACAGAACATTACTTTGCCTACTACAGTTAACCTGTCTTGCAGGCATTAAATAAGATGATATTTATGAAGATAAACATATGGCATAATGCAATAAATGTGAGTAGAGCCTTCTTCTCTGGAGCTCAAACTCATGATTAAGTCCAGTGTATCTGCCCTTGACATGTTTAATTATTGTACTATTGAAATTAAATCTTAGTTTCTAAATCTTTCCTTCCTAGTGCTGCTGTAACAAATACAAGTGTGTAGCTTTCAAAAAACAGAAGTTTGTTTTCTCACAGTTTAGGTGGTTAGAAATCTGAATTTAGAGCACAGTCTCTAGGGAAGGCTCTGTTTCTACCAGCTTTGGGGAAGAGTCATTTCCATCTTCTGTTCCTTGATTCCTTGGTAATCTTTCATTGATATTGATCTTCTTCCACTTGTGCTTCATTGTCTGTGTCGAAAAACTTGTCACCACTAAACCGATTCCAACTCATAGCAACCCTGTAAGACAGAACAGAAGTGCCCCACAGAGTTTCCAAGGAGCAGCTGGTGAATTCTAACTGCTGACGTTTTGGTTAGCAGACATAGCTCTTAACCACTATGGCATCACTTACGAGTGATTCAGTTTAAGATACACCCTACACTAATGTGGTTTTATTAACATAACAAAGAAAGCCCTGTTTTCAAAAGGGATCATCACATCCATAAGTATTGTTGTTGTTGTGTGACCTTGAGTCAATTCCCACTCACAGTGACCCTATAGAACAGGGAAATATATCCCATAATGTTTCTAAGGGTATAATTTTTACAGAAGCAGATAGCCATCTCTTTGTCCTGAGGAGCAGCAGCTGGTGTGTTAAAATCACTGATCTTTCAGTCAGCAGCAAAGTGCTTAACCACTGAGCAAACAGGGCTCCTTTCCATGGGTGTAGGGCTTAGGACTCCAGTACATATTTTTCTGGGATATAATTCAGTCTGTAACAAGAGTCATTTGGTAGAAGTTGTTACTTCAGACTCATTCATTGAAACTGTTAAATATCTCTCCTGATCTCCCTGGCCATCTGAATTTAACTTAGAATTCTTCAAAAATTATGAGAATTGTTAGATTGAAAAGAATCTTGTATCCAAAAATTTAGTTTCAAAATTAGACCTAGATATTGTACATTCAACAAGTAATTACATGGTGGCTCTTATGAGCCAAGTATAGAGTTGTGTGGTCACCATGAGTTGGATCCGACTCGATGGCACTTGGCTTGGCTGGCACTGAGGATTCAGTGGAGAATGAATGGCCTTTGCCTTCCTACGGGTTCCAACTGGACTCTGTTCCTTAAGTGATATGATGGCCAACGGCATCAGTAACAAGACAGAATGTGACTGTTTGCCTAAGCAGTACCTTCCTCTTTTAGTATTGTTTTGATTATTGCATTTTTAGAATGTGTCTTATATTAAATGTACTTTTATTCAAATTCCAGGTTTGTGGGCCCTCACTAACTTCATGTTTTACTAAATGACAAATTGGAAATGTCATTAAATATATTCCATTAGGTATATAATTAAATTGTTAACTACGAGTTTTGGCAGTTTTCTGGTTTTGCTTTAGCTATTTTGAGGTCATACTTGTGACTGTTCTTAAATATAACTAACAAAAAAAAAATCCATTGCTGCTGAGTCAATTTGGACTCACAGAGACACTATAGGACAGAGGAGAACTGTTCAATAGAGTTTCTAAGGAGCAACCTGGTAGGCTCAAACTGCTGACTTTTTGGTTAACAGCCACAGCACTTAACCACTACATCACTGGAATTTCCAAATATGTCTGCAATTAGCAAAAACAACTGACGTGGTTACTGATCAACAGTCAAAAGGTACATGACCAAAGCCTACTATGTGAATAACCAAATAAAAAAAAAACATTTTTTTTATTCACTGCAGTAAATATTCCTTCTAGAGAAGGAACTGTCTTAATTTAGGAAAATAAAGATAAACGGCTTTCATAAGTCACTTAAAAGTTAGAAGAAACAGAAATGGGACTGAAAGAGACAAAGAATAATAAAGCAAAGTCACTCTGTGTTCTCTCCGTGTGTGTATTTTCTGGGGGACATTTTATTGCAGTGAATATACACACTTAATTTTTTGTCTTGAGAAACTAGTGACAAATCAAAAAGGAGGGAGATAAGATTACTCAACATTTAGGAACACCAGAATTGTCCAAAGGACTTAAAAAAAAATAAGGATATCAAATATGGAAGCTATGTATTTATTACTGTGATGTTACCTCTGGCTTTCCATCTACCCAAATTTTCTGTAAAAGATGGCTTCTCAACACATATGGAATGGGGTTTCTGTTAATGAAAGCTGAAGAAGAGGGACTAAGTTTGTCATCATAGCTAGCACAGAAAAGAACTATTTCATGATACAGAATCAAGGTTGAAGATTTAGTAGGCATAGCGAGTTATAGCCAGACACGGCTCTGAGAAGGGAAAGGCCCGAGAATTAGGTCAATCTGATTTAGATCCCGAGAGTCAGACTGAGCTGCACATACTCTGGGTTACAGGGAATAGGACCTCAAGGCACACAGCAATCATTTCTACCTTATTAGGTGTATGGCTTTGATCCAGTAACTTCACCATTTTTAGCTTTAAGTTGTGTCACTACAAAAAAAAGAAAAAAGAAACAGGACCTACCTAAATGGTTTACTATGGAAATCAAATATTATCATTTCCATTGTTACTGTTATTAATATTTTCTTTCTTTTATCTCTATGAATCAGGGGTTATTATGACAGTTATATTAAAGATGAAAGTATTTATTGACATGGGGTTGAAGAAGATATAAAAGTAGAGGCAACAGAACCTCATTCTTCTCCTACTCTTTCAAAATTCTCAAAAGATGTCTATATTCACTGTCTTCCTTCATTAATTTCATTCTGAACCCACCAATATTGTGTCTGCTACCAACTGTAAAAAAAAAAAAATAAAGAGGTTCTTCTCCTCCCTGGCTCATTGAGCCTTTTCTACATGAAACACTTTTGATGACATATTCATTCCTTCTTGAAATAGTCTACATGCTGCTTTTTTTGTATCAAACTCTGCCGGTTATCCGCATGCATCTCATTTTCTTTTTGGCTTCCTTCATGAGGACCTTTTCTGCTATGTATCCCCCACAGCACCAACACTGTCCTCTCTGTCACCAAATGCTGTTATTCCCCCACCTGTTGTTCTTCTACTTACTCACTCTTGTACACTGTACATGGTTAATTTCCAAATTCCTATCTTTAATTTCTGAGTCAGCTGGAAAGCTCTGCCAGGGTGACCCTAAAATTAAATCTATCATTGTTCCTCACTAAAGCTTACTTCTGCCATCTTATTTTCTGTCTCATTTGGTGACACGAAAACAAAACAAAAATCTTGTCACTCGAATACATAATGTATTCTTCTATAATCCACTTCTCTCTCACTTCTTACCCATACCTAATATACCAATGGTCTACAGAAATTTTTGATCTTGTACCGGGTCGCCATGAGCCGGATCCGACTCGACGGCACTTGGCTTGGCTTGACCTCATTGGTAAAAAATAATATACAAAGATGAGTTCATTTGTATATTACTTATATACGTTATCAATACATAAATCTAAGAAAGCTTATTTTGTAAGATAAAAATAAAAATAATTTTAATGTTTACTTATTTCACACAGCTGATACACTGGCATGCTGCCTCCTGGTGGAGCAGTTCTACCGTGCCCTATTAGGTCATTCGGAGTCAGAATTGAATTGATTGCAATGGTTTTTGTTTTGACTGGATCTCCCTTTGGTGACTCCTTCAGTAATTCTTAAATCCTGTAAATTCTACCTCCTAAATACTTGATTAATTGATCTCTTTTCTTATATCTTGCCTCTTTTCACTGTGCTGGTTTAGACCCACATTATTTCTCATTTGGACCATTGCTCATGCCTCATTTCATGGTTCCCTGATTCTCTGTGTCTTCCCCAAATCCTTGTGTGTATTGTATTTCTTTTACTAAAGGCTGTACAATTCACTTGCTTAAAAACTGTATGCTTTCCATTGCCTACGAGATGAAACTAAACTCTGTTAAAAACCAAGTTATATTCCTTTCTAGCTTGATGCATTCCCATTCTATTCTTTACATTTTAAATTTTAGCAAAATCAGACTGCTGCATTTTCTTAAACTCAAACACTTGTTTCTTATCTCCCTGACTTTGTGTAGTAGTTAGTAGTTTGAATGCCTCACTGTGTGTCCCCCTCCTTTATTTTCCCTCTTTTTTTTTCTGGTTTGTCTGTTTCTATTCATTCTTGATTGGGTATTGCATGATTCAAAATACTCTTTCTCTAGCCTTTAGTATCAGCTAAGTGACAGATACAAATCTGTAATATCCACAGATAACTCTAACATTCCAGAACTGACTGTGCCTGATTAGTCTCACTGTAAATCTATGACCACAATTTTCAAGTAGGACTGAAAGTGGCTAGAAAATCATAATGCATGTTTCTAGCAATTTGTTACGACCTTACATCTTGTTCACTAAAAACAGAAGTAGATGGAACAGAAATTCCGTGCCCTCTCACCATTATATTTGGTGAGGCCCTCACACCAAGTGTGATGGTTAAGATTGTGTGTCAGCTTGACTGGGCCATGATTCTCAGTGTTTTGGCAGCTGTGCAAAGTGACAGGGACAGGGCCAGTGGTGGGTCACCTCCCCCTCAGCCTTCATCTCTCTGTCTTCCACCGACTACTTCCTATCTTCTCACTTTGCCAGGATTTTGGCCTATTGCCAATTCAGCAGCTGCTGCTCTCTTGTCTTCTTCCATCTGGTTCTTGAGACTTGAACTAGTAACTCTTGGGATTCATCAGTCTTCACAGTCTTAGAGTAAGAGTCCTATTCCCTGACCTGCCTGTCCTAGGTTCACCAGCCAGTGCAGCCAGGTGAATTAACCAAAAGCTTGCGGTCTTGCCCACCAGCTTGGGATTCACCAACTTTCACAACCTGTCAGGAGGGACTCTAGTCTCTGACCACTGACCTTAGGTTTATGAGCCTCTGTAGTGGCATGAAGCTTGTATTCTGAACCAAGACTTTGGACAGGTCAGCCTCTACAACTGTGTGAGCTGTTTCCTCTATATAAATCTCTTCCTGTATATATTCATATGCATTACTGATTTTGCTTCCCTGGAGAACTGTCATGGATTGAACTGTGTTTCCCCCAGATGTGTAGCAATTCGGCTATCGGCTGATTCCTGGCCTTGCCTAATGTTCCTCCCTGTTGAAACGTCTGCCTTTGTGACCCCCGTGAGGACAGAAGGGCACTGTTGCGTCAGTGGGGCAGGGCTTAAGGTATGAAATTGTTTTGTGCCTTGAGGCAATCTTCTGAGACGTAAAAAGAAATGAAGGCAAGCTGAGATTTGGGGACTTCATACCAAAAAAGCCTTGCTGTGAGCTGAGCGTCTCTTTGGAAAGCACTGGGTTCCCTTCACCTCAGAAGCTTCCAGTCCAGGGGAAGATTGATGACAAGGACCTTCCTCCCACACCAGTGGAGAAATCTTTCCCTGAAGCTGACACTCTAAATTTGGACTTTTAGTTTACTGGACTATAACAAATAAAATTTCTCTTCTTAAGACTTCCACTTGTGCTATTTCTGTTAAAGTAGCACTAGACGACAAAACAGGGGCACAACCTAAGACAATTTGGTACTGAGAGTGGGGATAGAGTTAGGGTACCGAATCTGTCTTAGTCATCTAGTGCTGCTATAACAGAAATAGCACAGTTGGATGGCTTTAACAAAGAAAAGTTGATTCTCACAGAGTTTGGTAGTCTAGAAGTCCAAATTCAGAGTGCCGGCTCCAGGGAAACATGCATTCTCTCTCTGTCGGCTTTGATGGAGGGTCCTTGTGTTGCATCAGTCTTTCTTTGATTTGAAAGCATCTCAGCATGGGAACCTCAGGTTTGAAGGACGTGCTGTGCTCTTGATGTTTCCTCGATAGTATGAGGTTCCCCACTCTCTGCTAGCTCCTCTTTCCTTTTATTTCTTGTAGGATAAATGGGTAAAAAGTGGTGCAAGACACACTCTAGAGAAACTCCCTTTATATTGGAGCAGGGAGGTTACTTTAGGAAAGGTATTATAGTCCCACCCTAATCCTCCTTAACATAATCTGGCCCATTAACCACAGGAGGAGATTAGGATTTAAAACAGAAAAATCACAAAGTGGAGAACACAACAAAATACTGGCAATCATGTCCCAGCCAGATGGTTACACACATTTTTGGGGGACTCAATTCAATCCATGAAAGAAAGTATTGTGCTTTCTCACTATTACCACAGATGAACTATCCATACTCTTATTTAAAGCTAATTCCTCGACTTGTACAATAGGTTCCACATATCTCTTGGGCACTGAAGGACATTATGATGAATATTTTTTCTATCTTGCTCATATTCTCATTCCCCGCCCCCCACCACACTGGATTATTCCCATCACTGTGGAAATAGACTACGACTCTAAGAAGAAAACAAATAAAATTCTCATTAGGTATTAGATGATATTAAGCACTTGGTATAAATTTTGTTTGATGTGACAATGGTATTTGGGTTAAGCTTCAAAGTCCTCATCAGTTGGAGATATATACTGAAGCATTTACAGTTAGGATTACATGATGCTTAAGATATGCTTTAAAAAATGTGGGAGGAGAGAGGTGAAATAAGATCTGTAAAATATTGATAATGGTCAAGGCTAGGTGATGAACATGATACTATTCTGTGTGTACACACACACACATCAAATTCTCTGCAATAGAAAGTAAACAAAGAACAAAATCCTTCTCTGGACTCTACTTTCCCTCCCAGCTATCACATTATTTCTTTGCTCTTTGAAAGAGTTTAATTCTCTTCTTAGACCTACTCCATTTAGATTTCTGCCCCTAAACTCCTCTGCAACTATTCTTTTTGTGACCCTCATGTTACTAAACCCAATGGGCTATAATTAGTGTCTATTCTATCAGCAAAATTTGATGTGATCCCTGCTGTAATTCATGTACCTGTCCCACAGATCGATCTCTCCAGTGCTCTTTTACTTCCCCTAGGGGTAGATCTGACAGCACACAGCAGCAACAACAGTGACTGGCTTAAAGGTTAAGTGTTAGGCTCCTAACTGAAAAGCTAGCAGGTTGAACATACCCAGCAAATCTACAGGAGAAAGCCCTGGCTATCTGCTTCCATAAAGATCACAGCCAAGAAAGCACTACAGAGCAGTTCTACTCAGTCGTATCGGCGGTACTGAACGGTGCTCAGCGATGGTGATAGAGTGCTATATCAGATCTGCTAATGGTGGTAGTGGTGGGGACCTTTCTTTTTCGTTTCCAGCCTCATTCTTAGGCAGGCTTTGTGTTCTTGAGTCTGGAGAACGGGCATTCTTAACATTCTTTACCCTGTCCTCTGTAACGGTTGGACTCTGCCTTGTATCTTCGAGGTGTCTGGGGTACAAGCAAGTTCCTGTTGCTTCTTTAATGTGAAGTCCTGAGTACAAGGATGTTTCCAGTCCTTCCCCAGTAACAGACGAAGATTTGCTTAGGTTCAGTGCATGGGTGAGAGTGTGGCTTTTCTTCCCCTTCTCCAGAAACTGAAAATGTTTTCATGAGATTTGGGACAGGAATGCTTTCTGGCCTTTTCTCAACATAACGTGGCATCTGCTTCTAACCCGCCTCCTGTGGCTACTAAAAATTGTTTGTGATGGGAGGTCAATGTGAGGGTTTTACTTTGCGTAAGAAGTGAATCTAGAGCAATGCTAGGTTTTATGCTCTTTCCCCTGCTGTAACTGATTGCTACCTCATGCCTGTGCCCCTGAGAGCAGCTCTCCCAGATCTGTTCTCCTGCAGTATTTCTTGGGAACAGTTGGTGGAGGGTGGTCTTAAATTATTGATGAGATTCAGCAGACTCTGCTGATGTCTGGGGTTTCCAGGGATTCTAAACGGCTAGCTCACAGTTAGCCTTTAACAGTTAAAATTTTAGTTGTTTCCTTCTTCTATGGTATAGGTTCTTCGGCTTTTTCTCATAGTTAGGATGGGAGTGATGTTCTCTTGTGTCTGTCTACATCCTGATCAGAAGGAGAACTATCTGTTCTTTTCATCTTTGTGTCCTAATTTGGAAGTCTGAATAATAGAAGGTGTCTAAAAATCTCTGAATATCTTATTTAATTAATCTGCAGGTGCCTCTAGAAATACCATGGATTCCTGGTCTTGATGGGAATTCCACTTCACTTCCAAATTCAGTTACCTCAAATCATGGCATCATAATACAGTCAAAAACATTCTTTGCAACCAGCTAGCCGACTTTCAGGGTTTCACATCCATTAAGCTCCTTCTCTGCCCGAATCTCTGCTACCCATTTTGCTTCTCATGGCAAACTCCTGCTTCTTCATCAGTTCACAGTTTAAACTTTACTACTTCAAAAATGTCTTCTTGACCCCTGATCTAAATGAGTGTTCCTCTCTCTCCGTTACATTGTTGCATAGTATCTTATAGACTCCTTTATAGCACTTAACCATAATTTCTAATTATAAATGTATTTGACTGTTCATTTCATGAACCTCTTTCCTACTGTTAGCTGCGTGGAGTCAGAGACCACATCTGTGCTGTTTACCACAGTGTAACTAGCATTTAACAGTGTATCTAATGCTTACTAGGCACTAAAAATTTGATGAAGGAAAAATTCCTTGTAAAGAGATACAAATAGTTAAACACTGAGCTACTAACTGAAAGCCTGGTAGTTTGAACTCAGCCAGAGATGCTTCAGAAGAAAAGCCGGGTGATACATCTTCTGAAAGATGATAGAAAACTCTACTGGGTAGAGTTTTATTATGGAATACACAGTATTGCCTCAATCAGAATCAATTTGATGGAAACTGGTTTTTGGTAAAGTGCAGACACAGAAGGGAGGGAAAAATAACAGTAGTTAGATCAATAGGGCTTCTATGTGAGAGTCCAAGGCAAATCTTGGTACAGAAATCTTGGTACAGAAAACTTGCAGAAATGGAAACCATAGCAAGGCCCAACTTAGGCCCTTTTAAAGACTGTCCTTTAAGCGAGCAAATTATGTCTAGAGAGAATGAGAAAATTTGATGAATACTTGCTTTGAATTGCTTCTCTGTTACGAACCTGGTGAAAGAAACACCTACATAGATTTAGGATGAGATGATCGGGCATGACAGTTCTTGGGTGCACACCTACCAAAAAGCCAAACCAAACCCAGTGCATCAAGTTGATTCTGACTTGTAGTGACCCTGTGAGGTCAGAGTGGAACAGTCCCATAGAGTGTCCGAGGAGTGTCCAACAGCTGTAGTACTTAACTGCTAAGCCACCGGTGTTTCCGTGCACTATAATAGCCTTTCCAGTTAACTGATACAGCAGGCAACCAACATCTGGCCATTCAGTATTTCACAGAAATCATTTCTCCTCAAACTAATGACAAATGAACAGAGTACTTAGTAACCAGTATTGAAAAAACTCTCCTGTTCTGTGGAGAAAAATAAAACTGAGTTAATTCTTAATACTATCAAGTTGGATTTCAGGTTGATTAATTTACTCAAATTACTAGGCAAGAATGTAGGAAACTATCTTTGCCAGCTAAGCTTGACAAAAGAGTTCATAAAGCTTCAGAAGAAATCATAAAGTTAAAATTAGATTAATTATATCAAAATTGAAGATTTCTTCTCAGTAACATGCATTATGAACAAAATTAATCAGCAAGTAAATATTAGAATGGGAAGTTTGCAACATCTGAAACTGACAAGAAGCATGCATATATATAAACAAATACATATATTTATATATGTTATACATATACAAGGAACTTTACAAACCAACAAGAAAAATACAGAAAAACTAAAAAGAAATGGGAGCAAAGGAAGAACAGGCTCTTCAGAGCAAAAGTACTCAAGAAGTTATCAGGTACAAACAAAGATAATCAGTCTCACTTGTTGTTAGAGAAATGTGACTAAAGCAACAATGGAATATCACTTTATACTTCTATGATTGGCTTTAATGAATATGTCTGTTTGTACTGTGAGGTTGTAGGTATATATATATATATATGTTTATATTGCTCTTAGGCCTGTTCATCTCAAGCATGCTGCTGTTCTGGAGACACCTGAGAGTATATAAAGCCAAGGGCCGTCGAGTCAGATCCTACTCATGGCCGTGAGAGTATATACTCAGACCAAATGTGTGAGAACTGTGATCTAGCAGTCCCTCTGTCCTACTGAGAGATTTTGTTACACAGCTTCACAAGGGGCGCATAGAAGGGGAATTGCTTTTGGTGGTGAGGAGTAGACGCAGTCTAGTCTGGGAGAATGAACAACTCAAATATGTGGTCACACACTGTTAGTTTCCTAGGGCTGCTGTAATAAAGTAGCATGAATTTGGGGAATTCAAATTTATGCTCTCACACTTCTGAAAGCTAAGAGTCAGAATTCAGGGTTTTCATAGGCCATGCTATCACTACCGGCTCTAGGGAAAGATCCTTTATTGTCTCTTCCAGCTCCCCATAGGCCCAGGCACCCCTGGATTTGTAGCCACATAACTCCAGTTTCTGTCTCCATTTTCATGTGCATCTCCCTGTCTCTGAGTCTCTGTGTTTCTTCTTTTTATAAGGACATCAATCTTACTGGATTAGGGTCCACTCTATTCCAGTATGACCTCATGTTGACTAACTATATTTTCAAAGATTCTGTCTCCAAGTAAAATCATATTTTCAGGTACTGAGGGTTAGGACTTGAGCAGAAATCATCCTGTAACATGCACTACAGGATATAATGCAACAATTAGAAGCAACAGACCAGCTGCACATCGTGCCATTGTTTTGTGGACAAAGTAATAATAACTGATAACACTTATATAGCATTTTTCATATTCAATGACTATTCTAAGCTCATAGCAACTTTGTGATGTATTATTACTATTGTCTATGTTTATAGATGAAGAAACTGAGGCATGTAAGATCACATAGTAAGTGAATGTGCTGAGATTCGAACTAGGGCAATCAAGCTACATGATTCCTGCTCTGAAACACTCATTATATTACTTGACAACTACAATGAGAGCTACAACCCAGTGCCATTAATAAAAATAATAAATTCATGCATACCAAACTATAATCCATGTTTTTGAAGAATTTGCTAATATTAAAGGATATTAAAACATACTAGAATGGAAATAAACACATCAAGAGAAGGATATTGCATGATCCAATGATGAGAGTGTGCTTTCACTCTGGACACCCGAGGATACATAGTTAGCTTACAAAGATTTCGTGTGTAAACAATGTTTGTTAATCAGTGATACAAGGAAAGATTGAGAAGACGCTGCAGCTAGGACCCTGATGTACTAACAGTTACGATGGACAGGTGCTTGTGACTAAGAACAATATGAGACAGTGGAAGAAGGATTGGCAAGATGACAATGAAGAATAGCCTTTGCATCATTTTTGGTTGACAGTGGATTACTCTTTTGTTGGTCTTGTCTAATGCAAAACACTGAGAAGTTCATAGTTGAGGACTTAAGCATTGTTCTTTTCTTGTTCAGAAGTCAGCCTCTGTCATTCATGTAACACGGACCACTAGGAGCAGTTCTCTGTCTGGTACCTGACTTCAACCTTACATAAACTCTGTCATCATTCAATAATCATACAGTTAGGGCAAGTGAATTGTTCTGTGTTTGAATTCTTGTACTATGAGAAAAACATGGATTTTGAGATGAAAAGGACTCACAATAAACAGAGAATGAAATGAAAAGGAATCACAATAAACAGAGAATGAGAAATACAAAACCTGACCTACAGACAAAATGGAATAAATTGTTGTATATTTTTCATTCCAAATGTACAGCCCCTGGAGATTAGAGAATGGGAACAATCTATGTCAGAGTTGGGCAGCAAAATGCCAGTGCACATGGCAGTGCTGAGAGAGAAGCTACCTGTGTGTGGCTCAGAGATGTCGTGGGTTGCTTAGGACTCCTAGAGGCAAAGCTAGATTCTTCATCTCATAGAGGAGCAAGAAAGCCTATTCAAAAGAAAACAACTTATCCCGAGTTTTTTTCTTAAAGGCCACCTTTGGCACAATTTTCTTCCTTCAGAAAGAACCAAAGCTCTCCTGGAAACTGCTTTGTTCTGTTTCAAGGTAGGTTTATTTATCTGTCCAACCATCGATCCATTTTAAATCTGGTAAAATAAAAACCTCAGGCAACAGGTGTTAAAAAGTTCAGGGGACCTTAATTTTTCAGCTTTTTTGAAAAACCTCCTGCCTCATTACTTCTAATCCAGGTGCTGGGCATTAAATTGTGGATGGGCCTGAAGGAGTTGTATAATCCCCAGGTCTAGAGTCAAAATGGATCTGGGAAGTGTGATAACATGGGGCTCACAGGAGGAATCCATTCTTCTAAATCAATAGACCTTGATTTTCTAATTTTCCACTTAGAAGCTTTAGATGGTTCACATGGCAACAGACACCTCTGTTAATTAATAAAAATTTAACGGAACAGTTGCTAAATGTGCGATGATATGTTGAATATAGAAATATTGTGACACCAACTACTATTATGGCAGCCTCCAAGTGTCATAGGCACGACTGGTAGGGATTATTGTGGGACAACTGGGTAACGGAATTCAATTCTACAAGCATTATATTTCTACATTTATAATAGACACAACATATTGATATTAAGTGTAAAGAAAAGAAGAAGATATTGAGTCTTATCATTTATTAGCATTATCAAATGGACACATTTTCTAGCCATTCTGAGCCTCAGTTTCCTTATTTGTTGCACAGTTTGAATTGTCTGTGAGGTAACAGAAATGAAACACATAGCCACGGTAAGGCAGTGGTTAAGTGCTTGGCTGTTAACCAGAAGGTCAGTTGTTTGGACCTACCAGCGACTCTGCAGGAGAAAGATGTGGCAATCTGCTTCTGTAAAGATTACAGCCTTGAAAAGCCTATGGACCAGTTCTGCTCTGTCTTGTGTGGTTGCCATGAGTCAAAATGGACTGGATGGCACACTACAACATGAGATGAAAAATGCACTTTAAACTGAAAGGTAAAATAATATTAATAGCAATAATCTATAAGGTGGAACTTTATCTTTCTTACTGACTAAAAGAAAAAATCAATTTTCTTAACATGTCTTTTGAAGCTCTATGTAATACCTAACTTTCTCTTCTATCCCTGTAAACAAACATTCAGCATTCTATGTGTCATCACACAGTCACTAACTTTGGTATGTATGTACAACCTGTGCTTTTTTGGGCCTTTGTGTCTGTGCTCATAATCTTTCCTCCTCTAGCTCTCCTTCCTTCACTTTTCAGAATGTACCCCTTCATTTGAAGATATATTCAAAATCCACCAGTTCAATTAAACCTTTCTAAATATGCCCAATCCAAACCAGATTTCCACAGCACTGTGATTTAGTCCTGCACAGAACCACAATGGAAAGTGTGGTGGCATAGTGGTTAAGTACTGCAGTAGCTAACCAAAAAGGCTGGCAGGTCAAGTTGACCAGATGCTCCTTACAAACTGTATGGGCAGTTCTACTGTGTTCTACAGAGTCACCATGAGTCTCAATGGCAATGGGTAGTGTTACTATAGTAATTTGTGTACGTGTCATCCCTGACTTACAATTCAACATACTGGAGTTATAATTAGTAGTAGTTTACAATGGGGGTTGGGGGGGAGTACATCTTATCATTAGTAATATCTACTATATACGTGCTGCAGTACATAATTTGCTCATGTTATAGTTCTGAGACATTCACTGGCAGATGTTCAGTTCTATTATTTACTGTTGAAAACATTGCTGTAGAGCAGGCTGTATCCTGGTGTTCAATGAAGTTGGATTCTATGTCAGGAGTCATAATAGCGAGTGGTTGCACATGTTATAAGTGAACACTGAATTGAATTGGATTGTTTCAAACACAATAAATGCAGTTAAAAAAATTGTCAGATAAATCTGGTGCAATGTTTAACTCCAGTGACATACAACAGCTGAAGTGTGTGAGTGCCCAGCAGCCAACTGCATGATCGTATTTAGTGTTTCATTCCACAAGAAGCATTAGCTGTTGATGTGAAGCTGAGTTATTCGAGTTTCTCTGACTGTAACATCTGCACTGCTTACACCCCAACAATATGTCTAGCAAAAGAAGTCATGCCACTGAAAGTTCTGATCCAAAAAACAAGGTGTGGAATGCTGTAGACACGGATATAAAGACGAAGGTAATTAAGACCTATGATAATGAAAAGAAAGTCAGCAAAGGAGTATGTGAGGAAGGGCTGTCTCATTCTATCTATTCAACAATCTTTAATGATAAGAATAGGATTTGGGAGGAAGTACAAGGAGTTATTCATGCAAAATATTCAATTTTAACAAAGATGAGGGTAGGGCCAACTAGCAGGATGATCTGGATAGACAAACAAATCCAGAAGATGGTTCTATGAGTTTACTGACAATTCCAGTGAAAGCTTGTTGCCTTTTTGAAAACTTGAAGAAACAGCAAGGAGGTGACTACCATGAGTGCTTTTATTCCAGCAAGGGCTGTTCTCATCACTTCAAAGGCACACTTGGCTTATCTCATGTGTTTTTAATTGGAGAAGCCAGAAGTATTGATGTGGATGTTGACAAAAAATTCAAGGATCACCTGGAGAAGATAATAGAAGATAAATAGGGAAGAGAGAAGCTGTCCACAATTCTTACAGTGAAAGGATTAGCTGGAGTTTTTCTAGACTAAATCAGGGTCTTCAGCTGCTTAAAAACAGGGACCCAAATGCTCACTGCTTTGCTAAAGTTGATAGGCAGATCTGAGACACAGTGAAAAGTTACTGCAAAATATATGAAGAAAAAGAAACAGATCATACAGCAGCTCTCACTAATGCCACATACAGTCCCAGAGATAAAACAGGTGATCCAGAACCTTCCACTAGTGGGAGGGAAATATTACTTTCACTGACAAAATGCAAACATTGGACAATTCTTCTTCACTGTCAGAATAAATTCTTACAATTTGTGCATTTTTTAAATGTATATATGTATATTAAGATGTATCCATAAATTTATTGTTTCCAACCCTCAAAGACAAATAAAGATCAGATTTATAAAGATACTGATGATAAAAGGCAATAATAATGAAAACTAAGAAAAATCTGAGGTATTTGACTTACATCAGAACACACTTATAATAGTCATTGAAATAAAACTCGGTCTAAGTCAGGAAGTACTGGTATACAATTTTGGTCCCCTGTCTTGTTCATTTTGGGTTTTGGTCTTTTTATCATTACTTCACCCGTAGTGAAGGGTTTCATATAGTATAAATGAATTTTAAATTGAATTAGAATGTTTCAAGCACAGTGGATGCAGTTTAAAATAATTCATAAGATAAATCTGGTGGTTCTACATAAGGTAGATTGAAGCTGAGGCTCAAGTACTTAGTAAAGATGTTTAGAATACATCATATCTGAGCATGACTCAGTGATGACCTAGGGTGGTAAGTGTGTACCAGCAGAGAAAACAGTGAGTGAGTCACAGAAGACACTAGAGGGACAATGACAGATTGTTATGCATAATGATGAGAATGATGATAGCAGTCAGTACAATAGCTTACGTTGGTACAGCAGTTTAGAGTTTATGCAGATGATTCCAGAGTTACATATGCAGATCTGTCTGTTGGGAATCAAGTGAAGTGATGCAATAAATAATAATGTGTTAAAGCAATACCATGCGTGGCCTTTTTTTTTTTTTTTTTTCTGGGTAGGGCTTGTGAACTTCAAAGTTGGAAAAGACAGATAGCCCAGAATCTGTGGGTAACTTAGAAATCAGGTTAATCATGGCAATTTAAGGATTGCTGCACTTCTGCTCATCAGGGGGGTAGTCAGAAGATTTATCTGAGGAACAGCCTGAGAAATCCATTAGAACAAGTCCCTAATAATGAATTCCAAATACCAGGGTTATTTTTAGCAAATATTTATTTAACTCCCATGGATTTCCTGGGAGCTCTATTATGCCTGCCAAGGTTTGGTAGCAAACCAATAGTTCTTTCCACCTGGAGAGACATTGGCTTCCAGGTTGTTACATTTTGACACAGTAAATAAAGTAAATGTCTTAGCTTTCTAAGGGCAAAAGGCAAGGAAGCTCTTAATAGCATGCTGCTGGCTTACTTGCATTTGGATCTTAGAAACCTGGAGAGGAAAGGAATGAAAGAAATCGGTGGAGGATCCCATGTAGAGCCAGCTCCAAGAAAAGGACGAAGGCCTCCAAACCGTATTTCGGAAGGGGTTGAGGGGTAGAAGACGGCTGTGGGGTCTGAGCCTGCAAAGGGGGCCAGCTGAGTGTGGAGAAGATGGCAGAGAGGCAGAATGCTCTTGGCAGAGGTGGTTCTTTTAGGAAGTCAGGGGCCAGTGCTCTGGCTCAAGAGAGTTTGACTGGGAAAAAGCAGGAGCCAGCGAGTGTAAACCCTATGCCAATGAGCATAGTCGTCATTTTGATTGGGTACCATCAGGCAGTGAAGGCAACTGATATTTATGTAGCAATCAAGTGGCAGACCTAATTCCAATTAACATCACCTCATGTTGGTAGGGATACCAATATACTACTACTGGTAATGGCCTTGACTAAAGGGAATGTTCCATGGCAAAAAATGGAAAAGAATGGACTCAGTAGGGGCATAGATGGATTGTAGTCAGTTGAAAGGAAAACAAAGACCACTGTATGTTATTTTTAGCAAATATTTATTTAACTCCCATGGATTTCCTGGGAGCTCTATTATGCCTGCCAAGGTTTGGTAGACAGTGGGACTGCTAGCAAACTGATAGTCTGATTGGTAGAGATCTGTTCTTGAAGGTAAAATTTCAGGGTTCTTGTGTAGAAAGTAGTTCCTTTTATATTTCTTCTAGTGGGACTTCACAGTAAACAATTAACTGAAATAGACTTCCATGTTTGATGTAAATGTTCTAAAAAATATCAAATATATATTTATAGGTAAATATCACTCTGCAAATAATACAGTTGCATCCCCTTTGAGTTTAGCAGGTGGTTGAAATGACTGTTTCATTCAGATACCAATAGCCTTGTCTAACACAAATCTTTGTATTTTCCTCATTAGTAGATGAGAGGTTTCCACAGTTCTACAGTGCAGCTATTATTGGACAAAATAGGAATCAATGCATTATGTTTAGAATATTATTTACTAGGAACAAAATACATTGCATTCATTCATTACCCAAAGTGTGACTTTTAGGAAAAGAGACACATATGTGAGGGAGAAACATGGTTTCTCATGCTTGGCGTGGTTACCTTGTCAAAATCAGAGAGGAAGCAAAGGTTCAAAGACTGTTGATTGACTTGTGTGGTATCTTAGAAAAAGGCCCAAAGGAACTGAAAAGGAAGCTCTTTGATATCTAAGATGGTTCTGGGACTTTTAATATAAGTGGCCTTGATAACCCCAGACTGTGTGATTGTAGGTTGCTTGCTGACACAGTCTGTGAGCTCTGTCTTTTCCATGTGTATCTCAGTCTTTTTGTTTCTGATAACTATGACCTTAGAGGTTACTGCAAATGGAGTTTTATTCTTGGAACAACAGATAATAGAAAACTTTGAGCAAGAAAATAGAAAATAATACATACCAGGCAGAATGAAATTGAGTCTTCCTCGAGGAAGAAAGGGACTAGAAATTAAAGAACTTCTAGAAATAAAATACAATAAAATGTTTCTAAGACTGCAGCCAAACTTTGTATTGATTGTTATTTTTTCCAGTAACAGCTGTACTATAGAACTGTGGAAACTTCACATCTACTAATGAGGAAAATCCACAGATTCGTATTAGATAAGGTTGTATTGTTCTCAGTGAAATAAATGGTCTTTTTAACCATTTGCTAAACTCAAAAGGGATGTAACTGTACGATTTGCAGAGTGATATTTACCTAGAAATACGTATTTTACATTTTTTACAGTATTTATGTCAACCATGGCAGAAACTTTTAAATCACATAAATCAGAAACTGTTAGAATAAATTAGGGAAGTTAACATTTGTCATATGCTATTTTGTACAAACTGATGTATTGTTTTTTACTTAACAACCTATCTTGTTTAAATTTCACAGAAACTATGTTAGGAGATATAATTCTTGACTGCTTTACAGATGACGAAGCTAGGTTTTAGGTAGGTAAACAACTTACTCAAATGTAAAGGCCCAGTGGTTTCTTTTTATGTCTTTCTGAAACCTTTTTCTTATATCAGAATGATAAAAATAAATACAAAAGGAATGATAGAGTTTAAAAATCTCCACTTTACAATTATGTAGCAAAAAATTGATTCTGGCCAGAATTAACCAACAGATTCTGAAGGATGAGGCACTTTGATGAGGTATATATATTTATATGTCTCATAGTATCTCTCCATATATTGTTTACTATAAAGAAGAAAATAGCAACTAAATTGTGGAGAAAACAAACAAGTGATCAAAATTAACATCCTCACTAAGCATCCTCACATCTGGCAGTGAGATGCTGAGAAGCACACAACAATATATGTATGTAGTATTGCTGCCAAGCTGCAGAACCTAATGTAATCATGAAGAAAGATCAGAAAACTCATTATTCTGTAAGGTAATTGAATATCTTCTTCAAAATTGGCCATGTCATGAAAGACAAAGTATAGAGAAAACAAAAGTCACACTTTATCCTGGGATCTTATATTAGAAGAAAAACCATGTTATGAGGATTTGAGAAAATGTAGTAATTAGACTGTAGATTTGATACAAATACTGTGTCTGGCTGGTGTTAAACTTTCCAAAATGGCTTGCTCTTTTGGGATCACATTCTTGCCTTTTGGAACAGCATGCTGTACACACTTAGAATGAAGGGCTCACAGGAATTCATGTATCCAGCTACCTTCAAAGGGTACAGAAAACATAGATGCAGACAAGTAGAGAAAAGTAAAGCAAATATTTCAAAATATTAAAATTGGGTAATTCTGGCTCATGAATATTCAAGAGTATTTCATATTATTCTTGTAACTTTTTAACATCTGAGAATATTTCAAAATAAAAAGTAAAAAAAGTTTGAATTATAGGAGAGATATAAAAGGTCATACAAGCATTATAAATAACTAGGCATGAGTGGTTAGACAGTCACATTTTATATGAACCCCAAATAACAAACTGTTTTAGAACATAGATAAAGTTGGAGAAATCACCCATCATTTAAGGCAGTAGTGGGACCTTGATACTGAGGTCACCATGTGGGATGATGTACACGATGGCCATGTACATGGCTTGGAAAGCTGTACCCTGCTTGCCAAGCCATGAATCCTGCTTAGGCTATCCCAGCCTTCTGGAATATATATAAAGATACCGTAGTGACTACTTGCAGTCTTGCCTGAAACCCACATCTTAAAAAGTACCAAAAGAGAACCAAAAATCAATTTTTCTCATGATTACAGAAGTAAAAATGCCAATGAAGTAATGCAGTTGAAAACTTGGCAGCGTAGTAAAGGAATACCGTGTTGTAACAAGGAGGTTTTGATTAAGGAATAGGCAAATGGTAAATGTTGTTAGGTGATGTCAAGTGAGTTCCTACTCAGCAACCCTGTGTGCCACAGAACTAAGCACTGCCCAGTCCTGCACCATGTTTAAAATCCTTGTTATGCTCAAGCTCATGGTTGCAGCCACTGTGTCTATGTCATTGAGAGTCTTCCTCTTTTCACTGGACTCTCTACTAAGCATGATGTCTTCCTTCAGGGAATTGTCCCTCCTTATAATATGTCCTTGGTAGTGCAGTGGTTAAGTGCTATAGCTACTTACCAGAAGGTTGGCAGTTCAAATCCACCAGGCACTCCTTGGAAACTCTATGGGGCAGTTCAACTCTGTCCTATAGGGTCCTTATGAGTTGGAATTGACTCAGTGGCATGGATTTGGTTTGGTTTGGGTTTATAATGTGTCCAAAGTACATGAGATGAAGTCTCACCAGCTTTGCTTCCAAGGAGTAGTCTGGCTGTATTTCTTCCAAGATAGATTTGTTCATTCTTCTGACAGTCTGTGGTGTGGTCAGTATTCCTCACTAATATCATTCAAAGGCATCAATTCTTTTCTGGTCTTGCTTATTCATATCTACCTTTTGCAGGCATATGAGGCAGTTGAAAGTATTGTGGCTTGGATCAATCACCCATTAGTCCTCAAAGTGACACCTTTGTTTTTTGATACATTAAAGGGATCTTTGGCAGCAGATTTGCCCAATGCAATATACATTGCTTGATTTCTTGACTACTGCTTCCATGGGCATTGATTGTGTATTTTCATTCATAAAATGAAATCTTTGGCAACATAAGCTTTTTCTCACTTACGTGATGTTGTTTATTGGTCCAGTTGCAAGCATTTTTGTTTTATGTTGAGGTGTGATCCATACTGAAGACTGACGTCTTTGGTCTTCCTCAGTAAGTGCTTCTGTTCCTCTTTGCTTTCAACAAGCCAAGATGTATGATCTGCATACTGTGGGTTGTTAACGAGTTTTCCTCTAATTCTGATGCTTCATTCTTCTTCATATAGTTCATCTTCTCAGATTACTTGCTTGGCACACAGGTTGAATAAGCATGGTGAAGGGATGCAACCCTGACACAAAGCCTTTGTAATTTTAAGCCACACAGTATCACCTTGCTCTGTTTGAATGACTGCCTTTTGGTCTACATACAGTTTCCACATAAGCACAATTAAGTGTTCTGGAATTCCCATTCTTGAAAATGTTACCCATAGTTTTTTATGATCCACATAGCTGAATGCCTTTGCATCATCAATAATACACAGGTAAACATCATTCTGGTGTTCTCTGCCTCCCGCCAAGATCAGTCTGACATCAGCATCGATAGCCCTCATTTCATGTCCAGCTGGAATCCAGCATGAATTCCTAACAGTTCCCTGTTGATGTACTGCTGCAGGGACTTTTGTATGATATTTAGCCAAATTTTATTTGTGTGGTATTATATTGTTTGAAAATGTCTGCATTTGGTTGGATTATGTTTCTTTGGGATGGGCACAAGTATGTATTTCTACTAGTTGGTTGGCCAGGTAGCTGTTTTCCAAATTTCATGGCATAGAGAAGTGATCACCTCCAGTGTCGCCTCTGTTTGTTGAAACATCTCAATCAGTATTCTGTCAAATCTTGGAGCCTTGGTTTTCACCAATGTCTTCAGTGAAGCTCAGATTTCTTCTTTCAACTCTGTTGATTCTCAGTCATGTACTACCTCTTCCTGAGATGTTTGAATGCCAAACAGTTCTTTCTAATACAATGACTGTATATTCTTTCTATCTGCTTTTATGTTTCCTGCATCATCCAGTATTAGGAATTCATAATGCTGTTCATCAATAAATCAGAGAACAATTCAATAATTATTTGAATAGTGGCAAATGTATTAATAAAATGTAACATAAAATTCTGATACAAACATTCTGAAAATAATATATTTCCTTATAATGTGGAGTTAAATCACACTCAGTGATTAAAAACTGAAAGCATCCACGCCAAAATCAGCCTCAGTTCCCTGTTTGAAATGGAAATAATAATGCAGTGTTTCAAGGTTGCTGTGAGAAGAGGAAAATAATGCTTAAAAAAACTAATAAGCATAAATGAATATGGAAGTGATGAAATCAAGTACATTAGTCATTGCACTAAACGTGATTGTTGAAAATTGACTCAGTGGCATCTCACAACAACAGGATGACATCGTTGACGCTTACTTCATGTATTTATACCAGACATTACTATTATGACTATAATCATCAGTTGGGTCTAATTGGTTTAGAGAGTTATCTTTAAAAGAACTACAAAATTCATTTCTACTAAAAGGTAGCTAAATGGCTAAACCCAGTCTATATAAGAACCATGAGGACTCATCCTGTAACTCACCCTAGAAAAAATGCTACATATTTCATTGCTGAATTTCACTGTGGTCACCCTGGAAATCTAGGCACCAATGCCAGTGCCTAGTTCATACTTCAAAGCAATTTGGGAACTCTTTTTTTGTAATGGTATCAGATTTGTTGTCTTATTACCTTCAATGTCCCGAATGTCATCAAAATGTCTTCATTTTAATATTTCCTTTATCTTCAGATAAAGAAAAAAGTCCTTGGGCCACATCAGGTAAGTAGGGAGGGTGTTCAGATACAGTTATTTTACTGGCTAAAAACTCCTTCACAAACAACTATACAATTAAGTTCACACACTTGCCACCTTGCCACTGTGCACAATGGCCATTCCAGATGGAGTACCAAAATTGCATGAAGGGTGAACCGTGTGCTGGCATCAGTGCATAGCTTCCCAAAGGGAGTACTTCATAGGGGACCATAGCAGTATTCAGCAAGGAGGTATGTAGCACTTAGAACAACTGGTGGACTTAACTGTCAGACCTCGTGTGTACACTAGTATCGTTCTGCTATTCACCTATGAAGAAATTCTGGTGGCCATGTGGTTAAGAGTTTGGCTGCTAACCATGAAGTCAAAGGTTTGAATCTACTAGCTGCTCCAAGGGAGAAAGGATGTAACAGTCTGCTTTTCTAAAGATTTCAGCCTTAGAAATCCTACAAGGCAGTTCTACTCTGTCCTGTAGGGTTATTGTGAGTCAGAATCAACTAGATTGCAATGGGTTTGAATATCTGGCATCCATTAGGGAATTAAAACCCTCCAAAAAAAAACCCAAAATCATTGCTATAGAATCGATTCTGACTTGTAACAACTCTATGGGACACAGTGAGACAGCTGCATAGAGTTTGCAAGGAGTGCGTGGTAGATTTGAACTGCCAATCTTTTGGTTAGCAGCCTGAGCTCTTAATTATCCACTGTACCACTAGTACCCTACCTGAGAGTTATTGCCTCTTACAACAATCAGATATTCTGAAAAAAGCTAAAGATATAGTTGCTTTTAAATCTTTTATATACTGACTATTTTAAACTTTCCCTGATGGCTTAGTGGTTAAGAGCCATGACTACTAAACAAAAGCCAACAGTTCAGTGAACCAGGAACTCCTAGAGAATGCTATGGGTCAGTTCTGCTGTGTCCTACAGGGTTACTATAAGTTGCAATTGATTTGGTGGCAATAGGTTTTCTTCGGCTTTTCTTTTTTAGATTTACAAGGGTTGAGATTTTTGCTGCCTCTGAAAATCAACCTTTGTATAGTTTTGTTGTTTAATACTTTTCAGTTTAGATTCAGGGTCTAGGTGCTTGTTTATTTATGGGATAAACAACTAATTCCCTTTCATACTGATGACTTAGTGAATACATTGTTCATCATTGCCCATGATCCAGTCCTCAAAGTTGTTTTCTATAAGCCACTGAGTACACTAAGGCTGCATGACTGTGTCTCCTTTGTATCTTAATGCATCTGGTAGTCTGGGAGGAGGAAAAGATATTAAACGATGTCGGATCCAACTCAACGGCTCTTGGCTGGCTGGCTGGCTGTACCTTTTAACAGTGTGGTACAAATGCTCATTTTATTCTAGAGCCAAAATAAGGAATAACTGCTATACTTAGCCATATATTTGCAGTGGCAAATTAACACTGCTTGAGTGCATAAAAAACCACATTAAGCTTCCTTCAAACGACCTTTCTTAGTCTTTAATTCTAACCATAATGGAACAACTAGTGTTAGCAGTAAGAAGTCACTTTGAAAGGATGATATAAGATTGTTCCATCATCAGCTCCTGGGACTAGGAGACTAGTAGAATTCTCACAGATTCCAACCTCGTAACTCAATACTACTCAAAAGCCAGTTCTCTGGCAGGAATGCACAGTGAAAAATGCTTTACATATCATATAAGCCGTTATGATTATCCTTATTTTAGTTTAATATTTTTTTGGAAAATTAGGATACAACACTAAAATGTTTGTATCTGAGCCATCAGTCATAATAAAAGTTCAGTTATATACAAATAGATTCTATCAGAGAATTTTTTGTAAATTACCTTATGAATTGTTGCTCAGTTACAAAAATACTGTTTCTCGTAAACATCCTTAGAGGCTAGACCTTAGAGATATTCGATTTTATAAAAATTATGAGAAATGTTGTGGAAAACTAACCTTTTAAGTACTTCCTTTATCCATCTCTTTTGGCCTTAGCCATACAATAAGTTAATAAAATAGAAAGAGAAACTCTGGCTAGATTTTCCCAGTGAAAATTAAGTTCATTTATCACCTATTTTTATCACAATATTGACTGGCTAGAAATCTTACAAAATGGGGTGTTTATCAGAAGATAGACTGGACAAAAGCATATGATTGGAACAAGTCACAGAGATTTGAGCTGGAAGAGTTTCTGCAGATCAGTTAGTCCAATCCATCCTTTTACAGCTGAGGACAAATGTGTTCCTGAGATGATATAATTTAATAAAGAACACTGAGCTATTGAATGGTGAGGCTGAAGTTGGGTCCTTACAATCCCAACTGCAATGTACCTTTTCCTGAATGCAGCTATTTCTATCACCACTACCTGAATTTTTGCTTCAAGTATATGCAGTACTGAGGGAAGAATGTGCTCTACCATTAAATGTAGGAATGCACCCTGTGACCATAACTCTTACAGGCAGGGTTCTCTGGGAAGGTAAGTGAAGAATCAACATTCCTGCATCATACCTCATTTTAAAATTATGACCGAATTTTGTTAAACATGTCTCAATGTTTCCATATCGCAGCCCCATTTTTAATGTGGCAATGTGCACGTATATTTAGTCTGTGGCTTTATAAACCTGTAGCTGCTTTAGACTCTAGGTTGCTTTCTGTCTTTAATAAACAAGTTCAATTATTTGACTAACATTACTAGACAAGTTAGTCTGGAAACATTAAAGTAGATCAGACTCTTAATTTAACTTACTTCAAAACTTAACCAGTTTTCGATTTACTTAAATTAGTTAAAAAAAAGTATATGCTTACAGATTGTCTATGGAATCTGCATAATCATTTGTAGAGTCCTTTAACTCAAGTTTTTTGTTTTCTCGTGGAAAGCAGAGTGACAAACTGAAGTAACTTGATCCATAATTTTACCTTAGAAAAGAGTGATTTTATCTCCACTGGGAAAAAGTATCTATACCTGTCCAGACTCTAAAATCCTAATTCATTGCTAACTTCATAATGGCAAGATTGAACAGAAATAAAACGTGCAACTGAACAACTATAACAATAAAATCACTGGGATTCCAAGGAGATGGTTGATGTTACTCTTTAATATTAAAACTAAAAATTGAAAATTTTCTCAATGATTTAAATAGAGATCCACTGAAACCAATGGAATCTTGATCTACAATCAGGTTTTGCTGAGTTTCTTGCTGAGGGGCACTATCTAACATGCTGTCTTCACGTTGTCAATCAATTATAATGCCATTTGAATACTTCTAAAGATTAAGATAAGAATCTTATTTCCTACGCAATTTACACCACAGCTCTAGTTTTTCTAGGCTCAATTTCCAAAGCCTCAGAGAAAAGAATACTTACTTTCCTCCTTTCAAAGCTTCTTCAACACGTTCAGCATAATATTTTTTTGAATGGTTCAGTACCTTTGCCTAGAACTTTTTCTAACTGCCCAGCACACAGTTAATCAACTTCTTTACTGAGTTACACCTATTTACTTCCTCCTGTACTCACTGGGAAGGACTTTTTTGAAATATTGATTTTTGTTTTTAAATATTAATTTACTTACACAAAATTATATATTTTAAGATATATGCATTATAATTAATGCTTGGGAACCCACAAAATTCAAATAGCAATTTATCTATCAACTTATAAATCAAAGATTTAATATTGCCGTAACAACTTGAGAATATAACTAAATAGAGACTAATGATATTAGACAAATGCAATTTAATTACAAACAGATATTGTTTAATAAGCAATCAACTTTATTTAAAGTTAATATGGTAAATTTGGATCCACAGCAAATGAAATATTTTGTCCTGCAACTATAAATTAGCCTGTGGAGCCACAGTTAAACATTCAGCTGCTAACCTCTCAGTTCAAATCTACCAGCTGTTCCTTGGAAACCCTTTGGGACATTTCTACTCTGTCCTTGGGGTCACTATGAGTTGGAATTTACTTGATAATAATAGGTTTACTTTTGGGGCTTATCTGAATCTTCCTTCCTAGAAAAGGAAAAAAAATAAGCTCTGAATGTGTATATATTTATCTTTTTTATTTTTCTGTTTTGCAGCCTTTGATATTTAGCTATTCATAGCTATGATTATTCTTGGACTTAAACAGCAGAACACCCATTATAAATGCTGAATGCTAAGATGCCCTTGAAGTCATTCTAATCTTCAGGAAATTATTTCTTAAGTGGCCTCTGTCAGTGGTGGCATTGCTGGAAGTGGATGGAAAGAGGAGAAATAAAGAAAAAGAGTAGAAAAGAGATTAGGAGCCAGATAATTTTCCCACAAGCAAAATTCCAAATATCTCTTGGTAGCAAATTTTGTAGTTTCTATGCAAACAGGCCAAGAAATTCAATATAAAACTTCAGACCCAATAAACTTCACATCGTTCATACTAAATTCCCTTAATTGCCAATGAATAGTGCACTCCCACATAGAAAACTGGAAAGGTCATGCTAAATTACACAGCTCCACGCTGTTCTGCAAATCCATTGTGCTTTGCATCTCTGTCTTGTTGTGTCTACTGTGCAATCTTCTGAACTTTACTCAACTTTACCACCTGCTGGTTATTCCAGTCTAATCAATAGAAGCAAATATTCATGTAGCCTGACCTTCAGCAAACTTGAAGGAGGCTAGAAGGGCAAGAGAATTCAGAGTGGAAATAAAAGAATGACAATGCCTTGTAAATTCTAGGAACAGATTTAATTTTTGTCTTATTTTAACTGGAAAAGGGAGGACAGGGAGTTAAAAACCTTAAGACAAAATAATTGGTCTTCAACCTTGCAAATTTTATATTATAGCCCTGGAAAATATTCATGAACTCAGTTTTTCATGATTTCTATACATTAAGTGTAGATGTAAACATGTTACCATAGTAGCAAGACTGCTGCTGCTTTTAAAGGGAAAAAGATTACTTTCTATAATTTTAGAGATATTCAAGAGCCATGAGGGAAACTGCAATGGGTTATTTTTCTCTTACTCTTTCAAACCTCCCCCTGCCCTCCTTTATCTAGAATGCCTAAAAATAATGAACTGGGAAACCTCTAACTTGACTTGCACAACTCTGAAAATACACACATATCTAACACCCTTAAAAAGAAAAGAGTGTTTGAGATGGATACACATGAAAACAGAGATGGGAAAAATGGAACAGCAGAGGACTGTTTATTATATAAGATGTTATGCAGCGAAACAAAATGGGAAGGGAAATGAATGTAGTTCTATATTTACCCTAAATTCTCATTATAGCTTGTAAAAATGTCTCCTGCAGCGATTTGATTGCTGTGTATAATGCCCACTAAGAATTTTAAAGATCCAAATTCATTGCCATTAAGTTGATTTTGACTCATAGCAACCTTATGGGACAAAGTAGAACTGTCCCATAGGGTTTCCGCTGAGTTTTGGATAGGTGCTGTAGCACTTAACCACTATGCAACCTGGGTTTCCTTTTAAAGATCAGTAATTATTACATAGCCCGGCTTGGCAATTATTAAATAATAATTATGCTGTGTGTAAATTGCTATTTGGAGAGGAGATTATACACCTCTGAAAAGTCTTTATGCCTGTCTACCAGAGCATCTTATTTATTTATTTAAGTTTTCATTGTGTTTTAAGTGAAACTCTGCAATTCGTGTTAGTTTCTCATACAAAAACTTACACACACTGAAGGTCAGAAGAAGATGGTGTAGTGGTCACAGACATTCTCTGATCCCTCTAACAACAAAAACAACTGAATGAAACACATAGGACACTCCTGAAGCCCAGAAAATCAGGGGGAAAGCTGAGACATGGGACTGGGTGACAGGGAAGGGAGAGGAGGTCCAGAAGCAAGTAGTTCACCCAGAATTTAGCTCAGGGGAAATATATACACCACAGAAGGACCCGCTCCTGCCAGTGCCTTCAGCAGAGAGGCAGCACGGCAGCAATGCAGTGAACTGAGCAGATGCACAGCAAACACAGTGTATCTTTCTCTGTGTGGAAGCTGAGCTTCAGATGGTTGTGCCTACAGAACCTCAGAGGGCTTCTACTTGATCATCATCATCTAAGTACTTGAGAACGCATGTGGATTTAAATTTTTCTTATGGGCTGACCCTCTCTGCCTTTTGCTAGTGATTTCTGCACCTCCCCCCCCCCCCCCACTTCTCTACACTGTGCTGGGCATCAAACTGTGACATTCTTCCTGAGCTGGAAGTTGGACCCTTTACATGTGCCCTGAGCTAGTCCCTCAGCTTTGTAAGTGGAAACAAATGGAGGAAAAGAAAAAAGTCTACCAAATCCCCTAAGCCAGAAACTCACCCTACATTTCTCAGCCTATGTGCAACCAGCAACATAAGCTGACAATAAACATCTTTACTAACTGGCCTCCCAACCTGAATACAGCTCTAACCACCCTGTGACAGGGTGTTGGAATTTCTAAGGCTCCAATAATCAAACTAGCACGTGTGACCAGCCTATGTGGATACTTAAAAATTACACACACACACACACATACACACACACACGCACACACACACACACACACACACACACACCCATGTTCATATGTTAGAACACAATAATTAAACATAAATAAATTACAACAACTTTCTAGTGGTTAGGAGAAATAATTTCAGATTGTTTAAAGAGGCAGAACATGAAGGTTTCAGAACATTCACAAAACAAAGAATCAAAAAGTTTCCAGATGAAGACTGTCTGCAATTATTAGAGCTGGAATACAAAGACTAATATTTAGTGTTCTTCAAAACATCAGGAAGGAGATTAGGCAAAGTTCAGCAGAGCATAATGTGAAATTAAACAGGCTGGAAGAAATACTTGAGCAACAATGATCTGAAATTCAGCAGATTAGCAATAAAATTACAAGATTAGGCAATTCAATAGAAAGTTAAAGAAGCAGAACTGAGGTAACAGGTTATAGAATTAGTGAGACTGAAGATAAAGCAATTGACAACAACATATTTGAGGAAAGATCAGTTAAAATAATTTTAAAAAATTAAGAAGCATTAAAAGTTACTTAAGAGTTATGTGGGATTCCATCAAGAGGAACAATTTATGAGTGTCTGAAGTACCAGAAGGAGGTAAGGAGGGGATAACAGAAAATACAGAGAAAATTATTGAAGATATGTTGACAGAAAACTTCCCTGATATCATGAAAGATAAAAGATGAGCTATATTTATTCAAGATGCTTACTGAACTCCACACAAAATAGGTTATAAAAGAAAGACACCAATATATATTACAATCAAACTTACTAAAACTAAAGGAGAGGCTGTTAAAGGCAGCCAGGGTTAAATGAAAAATAACTTACAAAGGAGAGTAAATATGATTAAGCTCAGACTACTTGGGAGAAACCACGCAGGGCAAGAGGCAATTGGATGACATATACAAAGGCTTGAAGGAAAAAACTGCCAGCCAAGAATTACATGTCCTGTAAAATTGTCTCTCAAATATGATGGTGAAATTAGGACATTCCCAGACATACAGAAGTTTAGAGAATTTATGAAAACCAAACTGAAATTACAAGAAGCACTGAATGAAATTCTTTGATTAGAAAATCAATAACAGCAGGTAGGAAATTAAGGCTATAGTGCAGGATAGAGCATCCAGATATTAACACACATAGGAAAACCACAAAAACAAATCAAAGCTAAAATACAGTGTATAATGATGAGAACACTATATCAAAAAGAGGGACTAAGTAATGTTTTCATAGATGTTTCATATGGAAACAAAGTCAAGATGACACACAGTACTTGAAGACTGTATTAAAGTATTAAATATTAAGATAACCACAAAGGAATTTAACAATTCTGCACATCAAAATAACAAACAAAATCAAGAAGTCTCAATACATATAAAATCAACAATGGAAAAGATGAAAAGAAAACCTACAAAAAACTGATTCAGCACAGAAAAGTGGAACACAGACACTGTCAATACCACACAAAAGAAGACCATAATGACAGTTTTAAATTCACATCTGTCAATAATTACGTTGAATACTAATGGGTTAAAGGCACCAATAAATAGACAAAGAGTAGCAGAGTGGATTTAAAACGAAAACAGCACAGGATCTGTCTATATGCTGCCTACAAGAGACACATGTTAGACTTAAAGATATATACCAATCTAACAACATTCAAAGAAGAGAAGCAACAATGTAAATTTCAGATGAAATAGACTTTCAAGTAAAATCTTATCACAGTGGATCAGGAAGATCACTGTATTACTGATTAAATGATCAAATACATCAGGAGGGCATAACCATGTTAAATACTTATGCACGCAGTGACAAACCTTCTAATTACATCATACAAAATGTAACAGTATTGAAAAGTGAGATAAACAGCTCTATGATAACAGTAGGAGACATGAACACACTACTTTTTTTGATGGATGTAACATCCAGAGAAAAACCCCAAAAGATATGGAAGATATGAATGTCACAATCAACCAACTTGACCTCATAGACATATACAGAAAACTTCACCCCAAGACAGACAAGTATACCTTCTTTTCCAATGCACATGAAACAATCTCTAGAACAGACTGTATATTAGACCATAAATCAAACCTTAACAAAATCCAAAGCATCGTAATATTACAAAGCATATTTCCAGACCATAAAATCAGAGAAGTCAAAATCAATAGCAGAAAAAAGTAAGGGAAAACAAATCAAACATATGGAAGCTGAATAATACCTTGCTGAAAAACTTCTGGGTTATAGAAGAAATCAAGGATGGAATAAAGAAATCCATTGAATGAAATGAGAATGAAAACACATCCTACCAGAAGCTATGAGACACAGTAAGAGTAATGCTCAGAGGTCAGTTTATCTCAGTAAGTGCACACATCCCAAAAGAATTAACCCTCCACCTTGAACAAGTAGAAAGAGAGCAGCAAAAGGACCCCTTGGGCAAAAGTAGAAAGCAAATAATAAAAATTAGACAAGACAAAGAAATAAAGGGCATCCGTATTGGCAATGAAGTAGTAAAAATTTCCCTCTTTGCAAATGATGTGATTGTTTATACAAAGAATCCAAAGGAATCCATAAGTAAACTATTGGAACTAATAGATGAGTTCAGCAAAGTATCAGAATACAAGATAAACATAAATAAATCAGTAGGATTCCTTTATACCAACAATGAGATTATTAAAGAAGAAATCACCAAATCAATTCCATTTACTATAGCCCCCTAGAAGATAAAATACCTAGGAATAAATTTAACTAGAGAAATGAGATTTTTACAAAGAGAACTACAAGACCTTACTACAAGAAACTAAGGGAGACTTACATAAATGGAGTAATCTACCCTGCTCATGGATAGGAAGACTCAACATTGTAAAAATGTCTATTTTGCCCAAAGGAATCTACTTATATCATACAATCCCAACACAAATTCCAGTAACATTTTTTAATGAGATGGAGAAACAAATCATCATCTTTGTTTGGAAAGGGAAGAAACCTCGGATAAGTAAAGCACTACTGAAGAAGAACACACTGGGAGGCCTCTCACTACCTGACTTTAGAACATGTCACACCGCCACAGTAGTCAAAACAGCCTGGTACTAGTACAAAAAGAGACATATAGATCAATGGAACAGAGTAGAGACCCCAGAGATGCCACCATCCTTCTATGAATAGCTGATATTTGACAAAGGCCCCAAGATTTTAAACTGTGGTAAGAACAGTCTCTTGAACACATAGTGCTGGCAAAATTGGATAACCACTTGCAAAAAATTGAAACAAGACCCATATCTCACACCTTATATAAAACCCAACTCAAATTAGATAAAAGAACTAAATATAAAATCTAAAATGATAAAGCTCATCCAAGATAAAATAGGATCAACAATGGAAGTTTTAATACACAAGGTAGACAGACTTCAAAATCTGACAAAACACATTCATCAGAAAATAGATAAATGGGAATTACTAAGAATCAAACACTTTTGCTCATCCAAAGACTTCATCAAAAGAATTAAAGATCAGCTACAGAATGGGAAAAAATATTTGGCAACTCTATGTCAGACCGATGTTTGATCTCCATAATTTATAAGGTATTACAAAATATCAACAAGAAAAGGATAAATAATCCAACTAAGCAATGGGTGAAGGAGATGGACAGACATTTCTCTAAAGAGGATATCCAGGCAGCTGAACGACACATGCAGAATTGCTCACAGTCATTAGCTAGTGAAGAAATTCAAATCAAAACTACAATGAAATATCATCCCCAACAAGGTTGGCCATGATCCAAAAAACACAAAACAAGTGCTGGAGGGGCTGTGGAGAAATTGAAACTCTCCTACGCTGCTGGGGGGATTGCAAAATAGTACAAACTCTTTGGAAAACAGTTTGGCACTTCCTTAAAAAGCTGGAAATAGATATACCATTTGATCCTGTAATTCCACTGCTCAGAATTTATCCTTCAAAAACAAAGGTTATCACACAAACAGACATGTATAAATGAATGTTTGTTGCAGCACAGTCCACAATAGCAAAAAGTTGAAATCAACCCTGATGCCCACTAACAGATGAATGAATAAGCAAACTATGGTACATATACTCAATGGAACACTATGCTATCATAAAAAACAATGACAATTTTAGAAAACATCTCATAACGTGATCTCATTTGGAAGAGATCATGATGAGTGAAATCAGTCAGTGTCAAAAGGATAAATTTTGTCTGAGACCTCTGTTATAAGGACTTAACAAGAGAATTACCTATAGAAGAATATGACTGTGTTGGCTACATGGGTGGGTGAGGGCTGAGGGTTTAGCATAGTTGACATAATTAATAGATGTTAGAAATTTTATTCCTTTATTGTAATTAATAAAAAAGAAAGGAAAAAAGAATCAAAAAATAAAAATAAAAAAAATTAGAGAAGAATTAAAATAATTACAGAATAAAAAAATTATTGAAAGAGTTAACAAGACCAATAGTTGGTTTTTTGAAAAGATCAACAAAATTGTTAACTATTGGCCAAAGTGACAGAAGAAAAACAGGAGAGGAAGCAAATAACTTGACTAAAAAATGATATGGGGGGTATTACAATAGATCTAACTGAAATTAAATTGTTATAACAGAACACTACAAAAAATTGTACTTTAATAAATTCAAAAACCTAGAGGAGATGGAGAAATTTCTAGAAACCCACTACCTACCAAAACTAGCACAAAAAGGGGTAGAACAACTTAATAAACCTATCACAAAAAGAAAGCCATTGAAAAGATAATTAAAAAAATCCCATCGAGGCCTCATACTACCTGACCTTAGAGCCTATTACACTGCCACAGCAGTTAAAACAGCATGGTATTGCTACAAAAACAGACAAATAGACCAGTGGAACAGAATTGAGGCCTTAGAAATATCACAATCCTCTTATGAACTGTTGATATTTGGCAATGTTGAAAACTGGGGTAAAAGCAGTCTTTTTAACAAATGGTGTTTGCAAAATTGGATATCCATCCGCAAAAAAAGTGAAACAAGACCCATATCTCACATTTTACACAAAAACTAACTCAAAATGGATCAAAGGCCTAAGTATCAAATCTAAAATGGTAAAGATCATGCCAGAAAAAAATAGAGTCAACAACGGAAATTCTAATACACAGCTTAGACTTCAAAATATGACCAAGAATGCACGAACAACAAAAGACAACATAGATAAATGGGAACTACTAAGAATCAAACACTTTTGTTCATCCAAAGATTGTATCAAGAGTTAAAAGACCGCCTACTGAATGGGAAAAAATATTTGACAACTAAAAGGCTTATCAACATCTGATTTCCATAACCTACACAGTACTGCAAAATGTCAACAAAAGAAAGACAAATAACCCAATTAAACAAAGGGCAAAAAAGATGGGCAAACACTTCACCAACTAAGATGTTCAGGCAACCAAAAGACACATGAGGAAATGCTCATGATCATTAGCCATTAGAGAAACCCACTTCAAAACTGCAATAAGATATGATCTCTCATCCCATCAGGTTACCACTAATCCAAAGAACACAAAAATCAAATGCTGGAGAGGCTGTGGAGAGATTGGAACTCTGCTACACTGCTGGTAGGAATGCAAAATGTACAAGCTCTTTGGAAAGCAATTTGACACCTCCTCAAAAAGCTAGAAATAGAAATACTGTATGATCCAGGAATCTCACTGCTTGGAATATATCCAACAGAAATTAAGGTGGTCACATAAACAGACACATGCACAAGAATGCTTATTGTAGCGCTTTCCACTGTAGCAAAAAAATGGAATCTACCACCAACAGATGAATGGATAAACAAACTATGTTATACATACTCAATGCAACATTATGCAATGATAAAAAACAATGATGATTTTAGGAAGCATCTCACAGCCCTGGTTTCAACTAGAAGACATTGTGCTGAGTGAAATCAGTCAGCAGCAAAACAACAAGTATTGTATGAGACCTTTGGCATAAAGACCGAAAAATAGACTTATGTACAGAATAAAAGACACTTTTATAGCTACAAAGGAGAGGAGGGAAGGAGAGGGTTGGTCCTAGATTAGACACTAGATAGAAATTTGGTTAGGTGAAAGCAGTGACAGCATGTAGCAGACAGCACATCAACATAGCTGGAATATACCATAAATTGAAAGGTTCTCTAAACTTAACAATATTTCAAAGAATAGAGTAGCAAAGACGGGGGTCTGGTGACCATGTTTTCAGTGCACATGGAGGCTAATTGGTATAACTAGTCTTTTGCTAAGAGAACCTTCCACATCCCACATTAGCGAGTGGCATCTGGGGCCTAAAAGCTAGCAAGCTGTCACTTGAGGTGCATTAAATTGTCCTGACTTATCTGGAACAGATGATGAACAAGGACAACAAAGGTACAAGGGAAAAAAGAGCCCAGGAGAGGAAAGGATGTATACAAATGGGAGACTGTATCGACATGAGACCAGAAGAACCAGATGGTGCCCAGCCACCACCAAAGACAGCCGTGATGGTATACACAGGGGTCCCTGAGGCAATGTGAGAAAAAGAGGTGTGCAGCTCAAGAACTCTTCTAAATGACCAGAACTGATGGTATGACAGCCTGAAGGGTCCCCTGGGAACAAGGACCCTAGACCTGCTGCTGGTCCTGACTAAACGAGTACAGACTTAATGTACAGAATCAAAGACACTTTTACTCAGACAAGAGTATGAATATGGGCACACAGTGTGACCATATGGTATGTGCACTTTATGGTTCTATACATTTATAGAAGGCTGTCCTACTGGTTTCTTTTTAAATGGGAGAGAATAGGGTGGAGAGGAGGGACAGATACTCTTTAAGATGATGCTAGAAGTATGAAGTGAAAAGGAAGAATGTGCTGTCACTGGATGAGGAGAGCAGATGGAGCTGCAGATAGGTGGCTACGCAAAATTGATTTGTATTGTATACTGTCTCTTAATCACAATAAATACAAAAACAAGCAAACAAAAAAACCCTCCCATCCAAAAAAACTGCTGGCCCAGATGGCTTCACTAGAGAATTCTACTGGCCTTTTAGAGAAGAATTAACACCACTATTACTAGAGGTACAACATAGAAGAGGATGGAATACTTTCCAGTTCATTCTATGAAGCCAGCGTAACCCTGATACTAAAACCAGGTGAAGACAGTCAGAAAAGAAAAACAGCAAATCAATATATATCACGAACTTAGATGCAAAAATTCTTAACAACAATGATCTTGGGAAATATCTGATACCATAAGCATCCCACATTTCTCCTGCTCCATCAGGGACTCTGTTGTGTTCTCTGTCAGGGAAGTCATCGGTGATGGCCATGCACCATCTAGTTCTGGCAGTTTCGGGCTGATGTCGTCTTTGGTTTATGTGGCCCTTTCTGTCTCTTGGTCTGATACTTTCTTTGTTCTTTGATGCTCTTCATTCTCTTTCGCTCCAGGTGGGTTGAGACCAACCGGCTGCTTGCTAGCTTTTAAGACCTAGACTACCACTCACTACAGTGGGATGTGGAACAGTTTCTTAATGAACTTTGTTATACCAGTTGACCTAGATGTCCCCTAAAACTATGATTCTCAGACTCCTGCCTGTGCTACCCTGTCCCTAGAAGTGTTTGGTTATATTTAGGGAATTTCTTAGCTTTGAGTTTAATGCACTTGTGCTGACTTATTTTGTACTGTGCGTTGTACCTCCTTTCACGTAAAATAATTTGCCTATTACCTAGTTAGTGCACGCCCCTGTCCTTCCCTCCCCATCCTTGTAACCAACAAAGACTGATTTCTTCTTACTCTACAACAAAATTTTACCAATATTCTTTTGGTAAGAGAGCAATAAGGCATGAGACTGCTAATTTTCCCTAGTGTCCCCTGTCAGTCATATACTCTACATTTTCATATATATTATTTTTAAAGATTCAGAAAAATCAAAGTTTTTCTTTTTAATACTTCCTTTTCTTTTATCTAAATTCTGAAAGCAGAAGTCTTATATATTGCATCAAATTTGGAATAGTTTAAAAGCATCAAATACCTGCTTTGCCCTTGATATCAATGCATTTTCCAGTACAGAAAAGTACATGTTATGAAATCCTGTAAGAACTCATGAATATATGCAACCCTTTTCATTATTTAGATTGAATTACTCTCAATTTGTCATATGAGAGCATATTTTAAGAAATATAATGTATTGGGAGGTAAATTGTGTTCTCTTTTCACCAAATATTTATGATCACATTAGTGAATGTGATGTTTGGGTACTGGAGTAGTACATTTCCCTTGCACATTTTGAGAGGCTGTTTACTCTGAGCTGCTTTTTGTAACTCCTGAGAGTGATGTTTTACAAAAGAACAAAAGGTTCCTGAACATAGGCTAGGATCAGAGGCAGTAGCCTAGGAAATCCTGTTGTGTTATGTGGAGGATGATATAATACAAATGTACTCAGCATCAAGAGAAGGTAAGCAAGATGCCATGTCCTCATCACTCCACAGAAAGGTGACCCATTGTGTTTTATAGTAGGTTATCAAATTAATTAGATTTCTCAAAGTACCAGTCAGAACTGACTCAACATCACCTAAAACCAACAAAGTACCACAGATGATACGATCTCATAGTCACTCAATGTAGTGCTCAATAGCTTCCTTGCAGCTGGAAAAAATATAAAATCAGCTTGTTGTTATTTTAGGTAAAGGTAAGGACAACATACCACACAAAAGTCAGCACAAGTGGTCTGAACCAAAAGCTAAGAAGTTACCTAAATACAGCCAAACACTTCCAGGGACAAAGTAGCAGTGGCAGGATTCTGGGGATCATAATTACACGGCACATGTAGGTCAAGGAGTGTAACACATCTCGTTGCTGTTGGGTGTTATTCAGTCATTTCTGACTCATGGCAACCCTGTGTACAACAGAATGAAACACCTAACCTGGGCCCGCACCAGCCTCACAGTTGTTGCTGTCTGAGCCGGTTGTTGCAGCCATTGTGTCAATCACACTGTGTGGGTGTCAATCACACTGTGTGGGTGTTCCTCTTTTGCGCTGATCCTTTGCTTTAACAAGCACGATGTCTTTCTGCAGGGACTTGTCCCTCCTGATAACGTGTCCAGAGTAAGTGAGATGAAGTCTTGCCATTCTTGCTTGTCAGCAGCATCCTGACTATCCTTCCTCCAGGACAGGTTTCTTCTTTGTTCTGGCAGCCTATGGTATATTCAATATTCTTTGTCAACAACATAATTCAAAGGCATCAGTGCTTCAGTCTTCTTTATTCATCATCTAGCTTTCTTACGCATATGAGATGATTGAAAATATCATAGCTTGGGTCACATACACCTAAATATTTAGTGTCATCTATGCTTTGTAACACTTTAAGGATATCTTTTGAAGCAGGCTGGCCCATTGTGATGAGTTGTTTGATTTACTGATGGCTGTTTCCTCTGGCATTGATTGTGGATCCAAGTAAAATGAAATTGATGACAACTTAAATCTCTTCTCCATTTATCCTGATGTTACTTATTAGTGCATTTGGAAGAATTTTGTTTTCTTTATGTTAAGGTATAGTCCATACAGTTGGTTTATAGATGTTTATTGATAAGCAGAAATTATGCACTCAATGTAATAGACAATTCAAATTTTCACAAAGATTCATTCTTATTGTACAGAATGGATTTTTTTTTTCTTATTTATTCTCATTGACTTGTGATGTATACATCTAATTGGTTAGTATCCAAACTTTTTCAAAACTTTGACTAGCTGTTTCTACCGAAATATAAACCTTCATTAACTTTACAGAGTTGGCAGATGTGTTTATAATTCTTTAAGCACACTAGAGATATTTTTTGCAAAGCAAAGAAAGGTCAAAGACAGAAAGTTCATTTTTAGTAGACTATTCCTTTAACCATGTTTTTCTTGTTAAAGTCTATGTTAAAATTCAGCATACCTGTTTCTTCCATTTCAGATATTAGTTATATTGACAAGCAATGGGGAAACGCCAGTAACATGTGAAACAATGAAAACCAAAGTCATGAAGCTACTAAGGATACATCTGACAGCTGTTAGGGCATCTAGAGAAATGAGAGCAGAATTACAAAGAAGATTTCACATGCTTTAAATAACAAACTCATGTAATTTAAAGTCACAAAATTCATCATATTTGCACTGAACTTAGATCCCTTTTGAAATACATAGTAACTTCCTTTTTATTTTAAATGCTTTAAATATATATTGGAATGATTTTGCTGAATTGATGGTGAAATACACTGGGTGTGGGTTTATATAGTTTGTATAGTAAAACCTAGTATCATATGTTGTAATAACTGTGACCTGATCTCTAGTCCATAATATACTTATCTGGATTACATACTAAAGTTTGGGTTAGGTGCATAAATTACTATTCCATTAACAGCAATTTTCCTTTGTAACCCAGATGATATTTATAATAGAGCTTACGAGGTCAAACAAGTTCTTGAACTTGCCACTGTGAGCTCAGGATGACAGCACTGTACAAACAACTTGGTAACGTTTCATAATCTTAATATATCGGTGTCTCACAGCTGTGTTCTTGTCGATGTGTGGCAGTGTCTTGCTGAGCCATGGTCATTGCTGTTGCATGTTTCTCTCCGACATCGCAAGAATATTGGAGCTTGAATTAGAGCAAAAAACAAACACTATATTTCTTGTTAAATTTGGCAAGAGTGGAAGTGAAATCAGAGACAGGTTAGTCCAAGTCTATAAGGATAATGGTATGAAGAAAATGGCAGTGCACAAACAGAGTAAATGATTTTTTGAGGGGAGAGAAAGCTCACTGATGAAGAAAGGTCAGGGCGGCCAGTAACGAGCTGAACTGACAAAAATATTGCAAAAATTTGTACCAGCTGGACGAATAGTTAACCAGGTTTTCTATTTGGAAGTGCTGAAAAGGCTGCATGCAAAAAGTTAGAGGAAAAGGATCTGAACTTTTTGCCAACAACTCACAGCTCTTGCATCGTGACAATGCCCTAGCTCACACCGCACTGTCTGTGAGGGAGTCTTTAGCCAGTGACCAAATAACCGCCTTGGAACACCCTCCATACTCCCCTGATCTGGCCCCTGATGACTTTCTTTCTTTACCCAAAGACAGAGGAAATATTGAAAGAAAGACATTGTGTTGACATTCAGGATGACATCAAGGGTAATACGAGGACAGCTCTGACAGCCATTCCAGAGTTCCCAAATTGCTTTGAAGGGCCAACTAGGCATTGGTGCATAACTTCCCAAGGGAAGTACCTCAAAGGTGACCACAGTGATAGTCAACTGCGGGGTACAGAGCGTTTTTTCTAGGACGAGTCAGATCCGACTCGACGGCACTTGGCATGGGGGAGCGGGAAGAGAGGGGAGGGGCATGCGTGCACGCACACGTGTTTGTGTGTGTATAAATGTCAGCTTGTTTTAATCCTTTCTATCCCATCCATATGGTATTGTTGGATACAGTACACTTTACAGTCAGGCTTGAAAAGATGAGTCATCCTGATTGTTGTACTGGACAAAGGGCATGGCATTAACTGTATTTCCTTTCTGTTTTCTTGGCGTAGTATGTTTTAAGTTCCAGGAATTTTCCCCATAAAGTAGGCTAAATTGGCTGTTGAAGAGAAGATCTGAGCTCACAGGGACATCAGAACATGGAAAAAAACCAAAACAATAATGACAAAATATTTGCTGTTGAAGAGATTCCAACTAATGCTGACCAGTAGCAGCAGTTTTACTTTATAACTGAATTCTCCTATAGTGTTTCCTTTTCCTTGCTCAACAGAGAAAAATCGGTTTCCCATTGACCCTTCTCCGTAAATAGCTACATCAGCAGTAAAGATTTAATTCTTATTTTCTGATTTTCCCTTAAGATCTTTTAGAGCAATGTCAGCCTTGATTATTATATCAATGGATTTTCTTGCTTGGGAAGAAAAAGTTGAACTAATATTTGAAGCCTTTATATTTTTGTGTCCATGTTACTTGTACCAGAAAGAAATTACCTCCAGTCAGTTTTCCAAAGAAGTAAATTCTGAACCAAAACAAATTAGCACTCACTTTTCCTTTTCTCAAAGTGAGGTGATATCACTCATTTGCAGAAAATTTGTAGGAAATCATTATTTATGAGCTATGGTTCTTCTCTGTACAAATAAAATCTATTTCAAAAATAAAAATAGTCTGTAACTTTAAGATGAGGAAACCAACATATAGTTAACTTATGGCAATTTTTGGATGGCAGTTAAAGCCTGCTAGAATCCTGCTATCATCATGTTTATAGACAAGATTATCTTATGATTAACAATAACAGACAACTATTTATGCCATCCATAAAATTAAATCTTGAAAACAACAGTTAAAATAGGAATCATCATTTCATAAATAAAATTACTCTCTTGCGTATATGTTCTTTGGAAGTAAAAGGAGTCCATACTGCTGGATACCTCCTATTATCAGTGAGGCTACTTTTCTATAATCTCTCCCTATGTCTCATTTGAAAAGAGAGAGAGAGAGAAAGAAGGATAGATTTTGAGTAGCCAAGCCTGCTATAATGTAAGACAAAAGAAAGCAATAGTCAAGAATCAAATCCTCTTATCAGGACAGGATTAAAGAACATGCAGGCGGCAAGTGAGGCAGTGCAGTCAGGAACTAAAAAGTCCCATAAAACGGTCATGCTAAGACCTCAGACCTAGCCAGCGGAAATGAGAGATAATAGTCCAGAGATTAGGCAGAAAATAGGGGATACTGAAGAAATGAAACACTAGCGTTTAATACCTGGTAATACCCAGGAACGGCTTCTCTCCTTTCTGATCTGAGGTCAAAACTTTTTCTGCAACCTATCTCCGTTACTTAGGGCTTATAATAGGTAATAAAACATCATCTGAATTCCCGTAAATATGGTTAAGTCATACCCATCTTCTCTTTCCCATTTGATGTTTTCACTTCTAAGAGCTCTTTAACAGAGAAGAACAACAATCTATGTGTTTATTTACGGCCATTAATTCAGTCATTACTCAAACATTTGTTAAGGACCTGTTAAGTGCCATAGTGCTAGGCTACGCTGTTCCAAAGATGCCCGAAGGTGTAGAAGGCAAAGACGTGAGTTTATTATTGCGATACAGAATGATACATTTTGCAGCTGTGAAAACCATTAGAGACTAGTATTGTGTGAAGAAGTCAGGAAGGCGTCTAAGAAAAGATGTCTATTTTGAACTCTGGTAATTACGTCTGACTAGTGAACAAAGTGGGCATTCCTGGCAGAAGGAAGGACATGTACAAAAGCACAGAAGTATTTAATATTATGCCTTGTTGAGAGAACTTTGTTGTGGCAGCATCAGAGGTGCAATATAAGAAGTGGAAATATGTAGGGAAAATTTATGATGAGATAACGACGTAAGTGATAGTACAAAGCTTAGACTATCTTACAGCGGGTAGAAAACCCTTGATGACTTTATACATGTCTATACTTGAAGTTTAGTAATATAAATCTGGCGGCTCCATACATTTGTCAGTTTGCTGTACCACAGTGGCTTGGTGTAGCTGTGATGCTGGAAGCTATGCCGCTGATGTTTCAAATATCAACAGGCTCACCTTTGGTAGCCAGATTTCAGATGAGCTTCCAGGCTAAGGTAGATTAGGAAGAAGGACCTGGAGGTCTACTTCTGAAAAGTTTAGCCAGTGAAAATGTAATGAATAGCAGGGGAACACTGATAAAATGAACTTCTCAGATTAAAAGGAACTCAAAAGACGACTTGGCAAGTGCTTTCTCCTCATACAAGAGTTGATGTGGATGAAGCAAAGCTTTGGAGACCTTAATCTGCTGATATGACATCATTAAAAATGAGAAGAAACATCTGCAAACATCTATTAGTAATAGGAATGTGGAATGTACAGACTAAGAATCTAGGAAAATGGAAGTCATCAAAAATGAAATGCAATACATAAACAATGATATCCTTGGCTGCAGTGAGCTGAAATTAACCAGAATTGGCTATTTCAAATTAAACAACTGTGTAGTATACTATGACAAGAATGAAAGTTGAATAGGAATGTTGCATTTACTGTCAAAATAATATTTCAAGATCTATCCTGAAGCACAGTGCTATCAGTGATGCTGCATCTGGCACCCCAGCGACCTGCACTGGGAAGGGTCTGGGGCCAAGAGGGACAGGAAAGGGGATAAGAAAGACTCAGTCACACAAAGAACACATCACACAAGATAAAGCTGGGGCCAGGTGGGACCAAGTTCTCTGATGGAGAACAATGGCCACCATTCCTTTGTTAGAAGCTTTATTTATACGTTTCAGCAGCAGGAAGACAACAGGGCAGCACACATTGCCAGAAATGGTTAGGATTTCGGTGGGAAGTATTTGCATTGGTTATAGAGTACATGGAAGTCTTGTCTCCAAACAAAGGATACGGAACAAGGAACCAGCTTAGCCTAAGCTTTTCTTTTCAGTTGTGTAAACAGTTTTATAGTACTAAGCAGGTTGGGGTAAAGGGAGAGGGAAGAGAGAGGGCAACGGGTTTAGAGTATAACAGCTTTTATCCGGCAGCACAGTGATGGATAATATTCATACACCTGTAAGGACTACCAGTTAATACAACTATTATTCAAATTTATACACCAGTCACTAAAGCCAATAATGAAGAAATTCATTATTTTTACCAACTTTTGCAATCTGAAATTTATCAAATATTTAATCAACATGCATTGATAATTATTGGCAATTGAAATGTGAAAGTTGGAAATCAAGGAGAAGGAACAGTAGCTGGAAAATATGGCCCTGATGATAGAAATGATGCTAGAGATCTACCTTTAATGACTTCTTTGCATGTAACTTTCCAAAACAACATAAATGGAAACTGTATATATTGACCTCATCAGATGGAATACACAGAAATAAACTTGGCTACATCTGTCAAAAGACACCATGGAAAGGCTTATAATCACAGCCAAAACAAGGCCAAGGGCTGACTGTGGAACAGACCATCAGTTGCTCCTATCCAAGTTCAAGTTGAAGCTGAAGACAATTAAAACAAGTTTGTGTGAGCAAAAACACCACCTTGAGTATATCCCAACTGAATTTATAGACCATCTCAAGAACAGATTATACATTTTAAACCCTAATAACCAAAGATCAAGATACCATAATGAAGAAGGTAAGAGGTCATTAAAATTCAAGAAAGAAAGCAATGACTTAAATGGATGTCAGAAGAGTCTCTTAAATGTGCTTTTGTATGTAGAGTAGCTAAAGTGAAAACAAGAAATGATGAGATAAAAGAGCTGAACTATAAACTTTAAAGGAAGGCTTGAGAAGACAAAGTATTGTCATGAAATGTGCAAAGACCTAGAATTAGAAAACCAAAAGGGAAGAACACACTCGGCATTTCTCAGACTGAAAGAACTGAAGAGAACATTTAAACTTCAAGTTGCAATATTGAAGGATTCTACCAGCCAAGCCAGCCAAGTGCCGTTGAGTCGGATCCGACTCATGGTGACCCTAGAGGCCAGAGTAGAACGGCTCTCTAGAGGATTCGAGGAGCGCCTGGTGGATTTGAACTGCCAACAGAAAAAATATTAAATGACACAGGAGGTACCAAAGAAGATGGAATAGAGTATACAGAGCTACTACACCAAAAAGAATTGGTTGACATTCACCTATTTTATTAGATAGTGTATGATGAAGAACTGATGATAATCAAGGAGAAAGTCTGAGCTACACTGAAGTCGTTGCAATGCAGAAGAACAAGGCTCGAGAATTTGACAGAATATCAACTGAGACATTTCAGCCGACTGATCCAGTGCTGGAAGCATTCACTCATCTATGCCAAGAAATTTGGAAGACAGCTACATGGCCAACCAACTGGAAGAGATCCATATTTGTGCCCATTACAAAGAAAGGTGATCCAAATGAATGGAGAAATTATTGAATAATGTCCTTTTTATCACACACAAGCGAAATTTTGCTGAAAATCTTTCAAAAACAGCTATATTCAATCTCTGTGTTGAGCAAATGATCTGAGAAGAACACTGCATCAAAACTGGAAGAGGACTCATCAACAACCTTCGGTATGCAGATGACACACCATTCTTTTTGAAAGTAAAGAGGATTTGAAGTATTTATTAATGAAGGATCGAAGGCTGCAATTGTCAGTACAGATTACACCTTAACACTAGGAAAAAAAAAAAAACTTCACAACTGGACCACTAAGCAACATCAAGATAAACAGAGAAACAAATTAACTTGTAAAGGATTTTATTTTATTTGAATCCACAATCAACACATATGGAAGCAGCAGTCAAGAAGTCAATAAATCAAATGATGCATTGCAATGGGCAAATACGCTGCAGTACTTAGAATTTTGTAACCCATAGAATTTAAGTAGTTCAAGTACTAAGGTGCATCTGAACCAAACAATAATGTTTTAAGTCACCTTGCATGCATGTGAAAAGTGAACAATGAATAAAGAAGATGGAAGAAAAATGGATACCTTTTAATCATGATGTTGGTGAAGGATATTGAATATAACATGAACTTCTAGAAGAATGAACAAATCTGTCTTGGAAAAAGTACAACTGGAATGCTCATTAGAACAAGGATTGCAAGACTTTCGCTCATGTGCTTTGGACATGTTATCGGGAGGATCCATTCCCTGGAGAAGGGCATGAAGCTTGGTAGACAGTCAGCAAAAAAGAGAAAAACCACTAATGAAATGGTTTGACAAAGTGGCTGCAATAACAGGCTTAAACATAACAACTGTGAGGATGACACAAAACTGGGCAGTGTTTTATTCTGTGGTAAATAGAGTTACTATGACTCAGAACTTACTCAGTGTTAGCTCATAACAACAAATCTGCTGGAAGTATAAAAATTTGATTGGAGAAAAAAGGAGTGTGATAAGTCTTCCTCCAGTCTTGATGCAATTTTCTTTATATAGTCGAGCTTCTTGGATTATTTGCACAACATAGAAATTGAAAACAACTGCTTTGATGTTTTTCAACAAAATTCTACTTGTGTGTGATATAAATGATACTGATGATTTCTGCATTCTGTTGGATCACCTTTCTTTGGAATGGGGACAGATATGGATCTCTGTCAGTTCGTTGGCCAGGTATTTGTTGTCCAAATTTTTTGGCATAGATGAATGAGAGCTTCCAGCACTGCATCTGAGGTAAATATGATAACTTAAAAGAGAGATGATAAGAGTTTAAATTAGGACAGTGACTCCACGGATATTTGTAAGGAAAAGGTTAATCAGATAGGATTGAGGACCAATCGAATTTGAAAAATAAAGGAGAGGAAAAGTCAGAATGAATTCCAGGTTCTTTGTGAGATTGTGAAGTGGGTTTTATTATCCAGTTAGTAAACAGAATATAGGTATGTTTTTTGTAGGAAAGCAATGAGCTCAACTTGGACATTCTAAGTTTGAGATGCTGGCAGAACATTCATATAGCTATAGTAGTTAAACAGATGATTATGAGAACATTGGTCTTATGAGAGCAGTTTAGGCTGGATACAGATTGGGGAGTTATCAGTATATTCATGACTGCAAAATTGAACTGATGTCCTTGAAGTGAAATGAAATCAGGGGTAAGATTTATAAGGACAAGGAAGGTGTTTTTCTTTCTTAACATAGTATTTCCAGGGCACAGTTCAGTACTAGATACATACGGTACTTTCAATTGGTGTTTGTATACAGAAGACACATTGAAGAGAAGGCAGCAATTAGGAGGAAAAGTCATGAGAGCTCATAGTACCAAGAGTTTAACGAAAGACAGTGTTAATAGCGGTTCATGCTGCAGACAGGTCAGAGAAACTGTAAAACCACAGCATGTGCTGCTCTCCTTTTAAACACAAGCCCAAGTAAATGTGTTTCATTTTTATTTACATTTAGCAAAAGTCTGTAGTAGAATGACTGTCAGGCTATGTTTTTGGAAGATGGATGTCTTTTCACTGAACCTCAAATTTCCTTTATAACTCTCTAAATTATGTATTTATCAAAACTAACAAATATACATTAAATGAGAATATCAAGGAACAAAATGATGTGTTGTTGGATGTAGGTTAAATTATACAATAAATAATAAGATATACAGATGCAAATATAAGCTTGGGCCTCAAGAGTGAACACAAGTGTTTTATTTTATTAATGTTAGAACTTTGTAAATTTCCATACTTCACAGAAAGGCCAGGCTGTAAGTACTTTTAAGATGTAGAAGACAACTGAAAAAAAAAAATCCTTGAAGATGTTGTTAGGTGCCTGTCCTGGGATGGGTTTTCTAGGGAAGCAAAACTAGTAACATGTATAATATGTACAAGGAAAAATTTATATAAAGGAAACAGCTCACGCAGTTGTAGAAACTGACCCATCCCAAGTCCTGGCACAAGCCTCATGTGGCCATGGGAGCTGGTGAACCCAAGGTCAGCAGGTCAGACGCCAGAGTTCTAGATCACCAGCTGTGTAGGTTGGCAGATCCCAAGCAGGCAGGCAAGACTGCGAGGTCTCAGCTGACTGACCGAGCTGCAGGGGCTGGTGGGCCCAGGATGGGCAGGTCAGGGAACAGGACTCTGCCTCACTGGCTGTAAGGGATGATGAATCCAACAGCTGTCAGTTCAAGTCCCAGGAACCAGATATAAAAAGCAGAAGAGAGCAGGAGCTGTTGGCAATGTGAGCGGACAGGAAGTGAATGGTGGAAAGCAGAGAAATGAGGGGGTGGGGCAGGAAGCCACCACAGGCCCCGCCCCTGTCACTTGATCCAGCTGCCTAAGTGGAGAATCCTTGTCCAGTAAGCTGACAGTCTTGACCACCACAGTGACGCTGAGTTGATTGTTGACTCACGGTGACCCTATATACAACAAAGAACAAAACTATATAGAAGAAAACACTGCCTAGGACTACACGATCCTCAGACCTACTGCTACGTTGGAGCTCACCGCCGCAGCCACTGTGTGCCAGCTCATGTGTTGACAGTTTTCCTCTTTTTCACTGGTTCCCTTTCACTGTCTAATTTACGAAGCGTGGTATCCTTCTCCTGAGCCTGGTCTTTCCCCATAGCATGTCCAAGGTATGCGGTGATATCTTGCTATCATTGTTTCTACTGAGTATTCTGGCTGTACAGATTTGCTCTTTCATTTGGCGGCACATTCAATAATATTCTTCACCACCACCACCCAAATTCTAAATTTCCAGTTTCCTGTCTAACAGTAAGTCCATGCTCACTGACTAGGAAAAATAGAGAATTTTTCAAGAATAAGCCTTTCCATTTTGGAAGCTCCCTTGAACTTACCTTTATGAAGGAAAATCTGATATTATCACAGAGATGTCCCCACATGAATACTGTTCTTCAAGTATAGCCAGACACTTAGCCAGACTAGTTCTCAGAGTTAAAAAAACAATTGTTTACCTCCAATTAACAACAATCCCATATGTGTCCGAGTGGAACTGTGCCACTTAAGGTTTTCAGTGGTTGATTTTTCAGTAGTAAATCACCAGACCTTTCATCTGAGGCCTGTCTGGGTGTACTCAAACTGCTAACTTTTCACTTAGCAATCATGTGGTAAACACTTGGTCACCCAAAGGGCAGTACCCTGGGAGACCCATTGTGCTATACAACTGGAAGACTTCAAGGAAATGACATCATATTAAAATCCTCCCAACACCCTGAGTGTTCTGCTTCATCAGAGAAAACCATTCTAAACTGAAGCAGGCCTTGTAATGGAAATTCCCAACATTTTCTGCGCAGCAATTCTTGGTTGTTTCAAAACAATATTGACAAAGCAGTTTGTAGCAATTTATGATTTTGAACCTTTGAATTTTTTTTTTAATTCTGTGGTATAAGTGGACAACACACATTAAAATCCAAGGTTCCTCTTTCAAATTGAAAATGCACTAAAAAGGGGAGAATTATTTAATGTACTCAGCAGTAATGGTACTTGAGAGTGAATAAAGGCTAGCTAAGACTCCCTGTTTGCTTTCAGAGGAGCTTATGTGAGAGATGGCAGATACAGCATTCAGAGTTCTTTTTCAGAAGAAATCTTTTTGACAGAATGACTCAACACTTTTTAAGCCAAGAAGTGCTATTCTATGAAAATGAAACAACAAAAGTAGCTGCCACAGTGTTAATTATTATATTGTTTCAAAACATAGACTTCTTTTTTGAGCAGGCAATAGTAGGTAAATACTCATGCTTGGGCAGGCAGCTCTGTTGGAAATTAATCAGAACACAGCTATTAGAGCTCATACTCAGACTACAAGCATTTTAGAAGAAATACTTGTTCTCTGGGCTTATGATGGTGTAAGTTGTTGGTGTGTTTGCCTCACTTATTAGTTTGTTCTAACAAAGACATAGTAAGCAGCCCATAAGTGTGACTCTGATGTTAGGTCAACTGGAATTGAATCCAAGGGAAATTTCAAAATTTTTACATACTCGCACGTGAGGTTTTTACACCTCTCTGGAAAATCTAGAAAGTAATCTCTGTTTCTTTCAAATAGACAGCCTGGCCAAGACAGACACAAAGAATGGCATGTTCATGTTTCTAGAGAGATGATGAAGAAAGCTGATCCATGAAAGGCACTTGTCTGTCTTTTAGCAAGGTAGTTAAGACTTTAGAATCAAAATATCTTCAGTAGAGCTCTTCAAACCATGGTCTGCGAGGACAGGAGTTGTTGTTAGCTGCCACTGAGCAGTCGTTGCTGTTGTTGTGTACTGTTGCATTGATTCTGACTCATGGTAGCCTCAAGTGACAGAGTAAAGCAGCCCTGTTGTTTTTTCTTGGCTGTAATTATTGCAGAAGCAGATTGCTAGGTCTTTCTCCTGCAGAGATGCTGGGTGGGCTTGAGCTGCCAACCCTTAGCAGCCAAGAACTTAACTGCATGTTGTCAGGGCTATTTGAGTAGTATTGAGTACTACTGAGTACTACTGAGTAGTAGAAAGAGTTTATTTTTTTTTGACCCAACTAGTCAATTGCACTAATGTTTCTGGTTTTTTGTTTGTTTGGTTTTTGCAGGATGCAGGGGAGCAGGGCAGAGTAATGGAACAGAAAACAGCCAGGTTGGAAGATGTTATTGTTCCTGTTACATTCTGTTGAGTTGGTCCCAACTCATAGTGATTCTGTATACAAAAGAAGGAAATACTATCAGGTCCTGTGCCATTCTCTCAGTTGTTGCTATGCTTCTGCTGCGTCAGTCCATTTTATTGAGATTTTTTCACACTTTCACTGACCCTTTACCAAGCGTGGTGTCCTTATCCAGTATCTGATGCCTCCTGACAGCATGTCCAAAGTACCTGGGACAAAGTACCACCATCTTCACTTCGAGGAAGCATTCTGGCTGTGCTTCTTTCAAGACAGGTTTGTCCGTTCTTCTGTCAGTCCATTGTATATTTAATATTCTTTGACAACACCATAATTCAAAGGCATCAGTTCTTCTTCAGTTTTCCTTACTCCTTGTCCAGTCTTCATTTCATGTGCGGCTATTGAAAATATCGTGGCTTCGGTCAGGGATACCTTAATCTTCAAAGTGACATCTTTGCTTTCTAACATTTTTAAAAAGGCCTTTGCAGCCAATTTTCCCAGTGCAGTGTGTCATTTCATATCATGATTGCTGCTTCCATGGACGCTGATTGTGGAACCAAGTAAAATGAAATCCTTGACAGCTTCAATCTTTTCTCCATTTATCATGATGTTGCTTATGGGGCCAGTTGTGAGGACTTGTTTTCTTCACGTTAAGGAGAAATGTGTACTGAAGGTTGTAGTCTTTATTCTTCCAGAGTAAGTGCTTCAAGTCTTCTTCAGTTTTAGTAAGCAAGGTTGTATCATACGCATTGCACAGGTTGTTAGTGAGTCTTCTTCCAGCCCTGATTCCCTATTCTTCTTCATATAGTCCAGCTTCTGGAATCATTTACTTAGCATACAGATTGTATAAGCATAATGAAAAGGTATAACCCTGACACCTACCTTTCCTAATTTTATATCATGCAGCAACTAGAAGACAGGCTGTGATGAATTCATTGAATCATACTTTCGTTGAGCTTACTAGAATCAGAAATATTCATATAGTACCACCACCAAAAAGAGTAACTAACTACCCTTTCAAATGATTTAGGTGCCAGGAGAAAGTCAAAGAATTTATCATTTTTTAATTTTTTTTAGTGTCTCTCTCCAGTTTTTCAGTTTACAAATATCATTTTTGTCTTGTGACATAGAGTCAACCTATGTACTTACAATCGTTAATTTATGAGAATTAAAAGTATGCTGACATGCACACAGGAAAGCATGTATAAATATTCATAGGCTGTTATAAACTGAATTATGTCCACTCAAAACTATATGTTGGAATGTTATGCCTCCACCAGTGGAAATAATCTTATTTGGGAATAAGATGGTCTTTGTTATGTTAGGGAGACAATATCAGTATACTGTATGTCTTAAAATCGAGTACTTTTGAGACAGAAAAAGAATAGATTAGACACAGTATCTAAGAAGCACCAATGGAGAAAGTTACATGCATGGGGAGATCTCCAAGGAACTTGGAGAATACTGTAGATGCTGAGACAAAGATTTTCATCTAGAGTGAACAAGAGTTTTCTCTTAGAGCTAGCACCTTTAATTCAGACTTCTAGCTGCCTCTAAACTGTGAGGAAAAAGAAAAAAAGAAAAAACAGTGTTCATTAAAGCTATCCACCTGTGGTATTTCTCTTAAAGCAGCTCTAAGAAATTAAGACACTGCTAAGGTGAATCGCCATGCTTATGTCTGATTCTTAAGACACATGCAGATTTTTCTACTGAAATGAAATAGAATAAAATGAAATATAATTTAATCAGTATTGGAACTATTAGCACTGATTTGTTGTTGTTGTTAGGTGCTATTGAGTCAGTTCCGACTCATAATGACCCTACGAACAACAGAATGAAACACTGCCCCATCTTGCACCATGTCCACAGTTGTTTACACGCTTAAGCCCATTGTTGCAACCACTGTGTCAGTCCATCTCATCAAGGGTCTTCCTTTTTTTCACTGACCAGCATTAATTTAGAAACAGTATAACAAACGTTAAAAATACAATATTGTAACACTCGTGTTATTTTGTGGTAGGTTTTCCCTTGAAGAATCTTATCATGTGAATAGAGGAGAAAGATAAACTAAAAAATTATGATGGCATGTGATGAATCCCTTTATAGAGAATGTTACAGAAACAGTTAAGTGCTTACTTCACTGTAAAATATTCAAAAGACACTATCTGGTCTGTGTCTGGAAGCCTTGTGAACATTTCTTGGCAAGGACAGAAGCAGGTGTCACACGCCAGCTAGAACAGACAACATGCACAAAGCTTCAGAGGCCTGAAAGCCTTAAATCTGTACAAAGAGTTAGGAGGAGTTTGGTGGGCTAAAATCATGGTCTCTGTTTGCCTCCCAACATACCTGCTTCTATTAATCCTTATGTGAACTAATCTTATTACCTAAATTGATCAACTTAGAGGCTTTAGAGGTGTTCTGCTGTACAAATCTCCCTTCTTTATTTCCTTGCTTTTTACTTATACAGCACTCTCAGTGAAATACCCTTTCCATTCTTCTGCACATGATGACTACCTCCTACTCAGTCTTCAAGACTCTGAATATAGAGTCACCTTCTGGTGCACCTGCTGAAACTCTATTCTTGTTTCACTCATTTAAAACAAAACAAGACAAAACAAAACCCTAAAAACCTAACTATGCCGTTACTTTAATCGAGTTTATCAGTTATATCAAGCTGGAACTACTGTAATAGGTTCTAAAATGGTACCCTACCAGTGACTTCTCAGTAATGCTTCAGCATAATCTTGGCCTTCCAGGTGCTCTCTGTACTCTCTTATCTCTGTTTCTGAACAGTCATCATGATTTCTGCTTTGTTTGCATGCCCACTCTCCCCAGTGAAATACATTTTCCATTGTCTTGCAAGTAATAACTTCTTTCTCAGCCTTTAAGACTCAGACTTTGAGTCCCACCTTCAGATAAGTCTTCATATTCTCCTGGAAATCTTAGTAGACTCCTCCTAGCTCAAGAGTGCCTTCTCTTAGCGCTGAATACATAATCTAACACTCGTCACACTCTACTTTAATTATACAGTTACCTCATTTACTCTGTCTGCATACTAATGACTCTTCTGAGATAGTATCTAGATTGCATTTTTGTAGCTTTTAGCATTGTACCATGTCTCTAGCACACTGCTGTTGTTGGTTACCATCAGTCACTTCTGCCTCATAGTGACCCTACCACCTACAGCAGAATGAAACTCTGCCAGATTCGGTCATATCCTCATAATTGTTGTTGTGCACAAGGCCATTTTGCAGCCACTGTGTCAATCCATCTTGGGAGGGGTCTTATTTTTTTTTTCTCTGACCCTCCACTTTACCAAGCATGATATCCATCTCCAGGGACTAGTCCCTCCTGATAACATGTCCAAAGTATGTGGGACAAAACTCACTATCCTTGCTTCTAAGGAGCATTCTAATTGTACTGCTTCCAAGACAGCTTTGTGTGTTCTTTTGGCAGTCCATGGGGTATTCAATATTCTTCACCAACACCACAACTGAAAGTCATAACTTCTTCTGTCTCCATCATTCACTATCCAAGTCTTAAGTCGATACAAAGTGACTGAAAACACCATGGCTTGGTTAAGACATACCTTAGTTTTCAAGGTGACATCTTTGCCTTTTAACACTTTAAAGGTCTTTCATGGCAGATTTTTTCATTGCAGTGTGTTGTTGGATTTCTTGACTGCCGCTTCCGTAGGTGTTGGTTGTGAATTCAAGAATAATGAAATCTTTGACAATTTCAATCTTTTCTCCATTGATCATGCTGTTGCTTATTGGGCCAATGTCATGGACTGAATTGTATCCCTGTAAAATACGTGTATTAATTTGACTAGGCTATGATTCCCTGTATTGTGTGACTGTTCATCATTTTGTGATCTGATGTGATTTTCCTGTATATTTTATGTCCTACCCCTATTATATTAATGAGACAGACAACCTTAGTAGTTGTGTTAATGAAGCATAACTCAATCTACAAGATTGGATTTTGTCTTAAGCCCGTCTCATTTGAGATGTAAAAGAGAGAAATAAGTAGTGAGACAAGGGGACCTTATACTATCAAGACACCAGTGCTGGGAGCACAGTGCATCAGAAGTTCCTGCACTGAAAGTCTCCAACCAAGGGACAATTGGTGACATAGACCTTCCTCTAAAGCTGACAGAGAAAGAAAGACTTCCCCTGGAGCTGATGTCCCAAATTTGGACTTGTAGCCTATCAGACTATGGGAAAATAAATCTCTCTTTGTTAGAGCCATCCACTTGTGAGATTTCTGTTAAAAGCATAGCAGCACTAGATGACTAAGATATTCCAGTTGTTAGAGTTTTTGTTTTCTTTTCATTGTGATTTAATCCATACTGAAGGCTTTGATCTTTGATCTTCATCAGTGTTTCAAGTCCTCTTTGCTTTCAGCATGCAAGGTTGTATCGTCTGCATAATGCAGGTTTTAATATGAGTAAGTCTTCCTCCAATCCTGATGCCCTGTTCTTCTTTATATAGTTCAGCTTCTCGAATTGTTTTGCTCAGTATACAGACTGAATAAATACGGTAAAAGGATACAACCCAGAAGCATACCGTTCCTGACTTAATGGCACTCAGTAACCCCTTGATCTGTGCCATACTCACATTTTTTTTTTTATACTTAAGTCCATTGTTGCAGCCACTGAATCAGTCTGTCTTGTTAAAGGTCTTCCTCTCTTTCGCTGACCTTCTACATTACAAAGCATAATGTCCTTCTCCAGGGACTGATCCCTTCTGACATGTCCAAAGTGTGTAAGATGCAGTCTCACCATCCTTACTTCCAAGGAGCAGTCTGTTGTACCTCCAGAACAGATGTTTGTCTGTTTGGCAGTCCATGACACATTTGATTTTCTTCTCCAACACCACAATTCAAAGGTGATTTTGATGATTTCCAATTTTCCTAGGTTCATACTTCATACATTCCATGTTCTAATTATCAGTGGATGTTTGCAGCTATTTCTCCTCATTTTGAGCATCAGCAAATGAAGGTCTCAAAAACTTGACTCCATTTATGTCATTAAGGCCAACTCTAGTTTGAGGAGGTAGCTCTTCCCTGATTGTCAGTGACTTCCAAACTGGTGGGCTCATTTTTTCAGCACTATATCTGACAGTGTTCACAGCTATTCACAAGGTTTACACTGGCTGATCCTTTTCAGAAGTAGCCTGCAGGGTCCTTCCTCCCGGTCTGTCTTAGTCTGGAAGCTCAGCTGAAACCTGCCCACCATTGGTGACCCTGATGGTATCTGAATACTGATGGCACAGCTTCCAGCATCACAGCAATGACGAGGTCCCAAGGTACCACAAACTAGCAGACAAGTAGGGGGCCTTCCTTGTAGGTTTATGGACATTATCCTATTAGAGACAGAGTTGTACTTCAGGATAGGTTTTGAAATGTTCTTTTTGGCAATAAATGCAATGCCAGTTGCCATTCCCAACATAGTAGACTGCATGGTTGCCTGACTGAAAGTGGACAATACTAGTCCACTTCATAATGCCCAGCATACCAATGTTTGTGTGTTCCATTTCATTTTTGATGGCTTCTAATTTTCCTATATTCATACTTCATTTATTCCACATTGCAATTATTAATGAATATTTGTAGCTGCTTCTTCTCATTTTAAGTCGTGCCACACCATCAGACAAATGTCCCAAGAACTTGACTACATCTACGAGGACTGCCAATTAAGTTCCCAAACTCATCCAGGAAAAAGTGCTATATATCTCACTTTGGCCACTTCCAAAGTACTCCTCTCAGGAAGCTATGCACCAGTGCCAGCATCTAGTCCACCCTTCAAAGCATTTTTGGAACTCTTTTTCTGGAATGATCGTCAGAGCTGTCATCATATGACACTTGATGTCCTGAAAGTCATCAAAATGTCTTCCTTTTAGTATTCTCTTTATCTTTGGGTAAAATCAAGTCATGGGGGCCAAATCAGTGAGTAGGGTGGGTGTTCAAATAGTTATTTGTTTACTGACTAAAACCTCCATCATAGACAACTATACAATTAAGTTTGTCAACTTGCCACCTTGCCACGTGTGCAATGGCCATTCCAGAAAGAGTTCCAAAATTGCTTTGAAGGGTGGACTAGACACTGGCATTGGTACATGGCTCCCCAAGGAGAGTTCTCTAAAGGTGATCATAGTGATATTCAGCAATGAGGTATGTAGCACTTAGAACAATTAAGCCTGGGAACTTCATTGTTAGACCTCACACATCATTAAGATTGACTCTGGTTTGAAGAGGTATCTCTTCTCTGGTAGTATCCTGAGTGCCTGTCAACCTGAGGGGCTCATCTTCTGGCACCAGATCAGGTAAGATTCAACTTCTTTTCATAAGATTTTCGCTGACTAATTCTTTTCAGGAGTAGGCTGTCAGTCTGTCTTGTTCTAGAGGCTCCCTTGATACCTGTTCAGGATGGGTGACCCTGCTGGTATTTGAATATTGGTGCCATAGCTTCCAGCATCATGGCAACACACAAATTCCTAGAGTGGGGCAAAGTGACACATGGAGGTGTCTGGTACATACTAGGAATGAAAGTAATGCTTTATAAATAATAGAGTAAATGTTCATGTGTTTGCATACTGTTCATTTTTTAAATGACTAATGTTGATTTACTAATTTAACAATGTGGTGCAAGATTATCATATACATATTAATTGTATAGAAGTAAAATTTTCAAGTTAATACAGAAACAGTCTTGTAAAGAAGTAGAAACCTTTCTCTTTTCATTAAGGAAGGGAGTGCTATTAAATACATAAGATTTTAAAAGCTGTATACCTGCTTTGTTTTAATAGAATTAGAAAATTTGTGCAAAATATAATTTATGACCCTGACTTAACAAATGCCCTTACTAAATGCAGGTTTAGTGGTGAAATACAAAAATGCCTGTTTTTCTTACTCTAGTACATTAAAAATGTCTATAATTCACAGCATGTGATGAAGTAGTGGTAAAACCCAGAATTCTCAGTGCTTATGGATGAATGTTGGAAATTGCTAAATGTCAAAAATTCACATGGAGAGTAGAGAAGCAGAGAACCCCCAGGACAGAAGGGGCAACCATGAACTGTTTCCCTTGAGATAACTCAAAAGATTGAATTACTAAAACAAACATGCCAAAGCCAAGTGCTGTCGAGTCGGATCCAAATCAAATATTTTACCTTGTGTCAAGCTTTATGGAAGGAACACTATTGATGCAATGGTTAAAAAACTCAACTGCTAATCAAAAGTTTGGAGGTTCGAATCCACCAGCCTTTCCTCAGGAGAAAAGACCTAGTAACCTGCTTCTGTAAAGATTACAGCTTAGGAAACCCTTCTGGGAAATTTTACCCTGTCCCAGGAATGGACTATCCAGTAGGCGCGTAAACACATGCTTAGGGCATCAAGAAAACAGGGTGTCAGTTGTCCAAGACAATGACCCACAGGTGCCAAGCATACATGACTTAAGAAAAGTAAAGCTGCATGGAAGGGACCTGGCAAGGCACTAAATGAAATTAATACCAGCTTCAGTAAGAACGTGCCCACTGAAAATAAAGTTCACTCAGGGTTGGGATGGTACCACATGCAAAGTTGTTTAAGCCTTGAGGCCCCTACGATTTCATCACCTTTGCTGCCATCTGTCTCCTGTGGTTCCCTCCTATGTAACAAAACTCCTTATCTCAGCAGGTTTCTTGGGAGTATACTGTTTCTTTTTAATAAACAATAGGTAGAAGCAGGCTGTGGGGTCTGACTCTTGCTACATTCACCCAATATGCAAATAGATGTAGCATGAGCAGCTACTGGGCAAAGATGGATTGTATTAATACATTAATAGATGACAGACCTCTGATCCATTTGATCGTTTTTTTTTTTTTTTTTTATTTTGTCTTTTACGTCTATGTCAGCTGATCTAGCAACTTCAACCAGGAAGGTCAGGATTGTATGTACACACACAGACGCATACAAGTATCTAACTTACATATTGTGTTTAAATACATGAGTAAGCAAAGGAGGAGGCACCATAGGTTATCAAGGTTTAGAATGCTCATGTACCTTAATCTGGCCCTGCTGTGCCCCATAGGGTCCATGTGAGTTAGGATCAGCTCCCTGGTACACAACAACAATACCAAGTTTTACTAGCAGTTTAGAGGATACATGTAGTCCTAAGGCACGGTAAGGCCGGCTCTCCCTGCTCTAACGCAGCCTCATTTTGCCATGTTAAGACATAGTTTGGACCACATTTAAGACATCATCTAGGTGGTGTATGTGGATAAATTACATATGAGAACTGTTTTCAGTCATGGTATAGCTCTGTTTTACACATAAAATTAGATGACATTTCATCTATGAATTCCAAGTTTTATGGTGGTCTTTCATTTATTTTTGCCATAAGAACTCTCGACAGACCAGATGGGCAAACAAGAAGGATTTTATTTGTCAAGACTTTCTAGGGCTCTAATAAAGAAAGAATAGAATGCAGGCCTGTTGCTAATCCTTTTCTTCCCACTTGCTCCTATTCCCTCCGCTTTTCCCCTACTCTTGATGGACATGTGTGTTTATAACATGATGCTGGGACTTGGGATGACACAACTGGTGGAAGAAGCCTGCTTCCTCGTTGTAATTTAGAAACATAATGAATCATTGTGAGGGCCTCTTACTTTTTGGGTCAAATTTGCCTATAAGGACTATTAAATCTCTTATGATTCTATTGGCTGCTGGTCTTAGTCTTCATTTATTTTACCCAAAACACAAGGAAGCCATTTCAATGAAGGAAAAAGCATAGGTAATAGACAGCCACTTGCTTTATAATAACTCTTACTGAAGGGTATAGAAAGTAAAGTTAGATAGGCAACATGTAGACTCATACAGCATTTACCTGATATATGATGGATTCAACTATCTCCCCCAAAACTGTATATCAGCTTAGCTGGGCTATGATTCCCTGTATTGTGTGATTGTCCACCATTTTGTCATCTCATGGGATTCCTTCTATTTGCTGTGAATCTTACCTCTTCAATGTTGGTTAATAAGGCAAGATTACAGGCAATTATGTTAATGAGACAGGACTCAGTCTCCAAGATTCAGATGTGTTTTGAGTCAATCTCTTTTGAGGCATAAAAGAAACATGCTAGCAGAGACACAGGTGAACTTTGTGCCACCAACAGTGAAGAGCCAGGAAGACAGCACCTCCTTTGGGTCCTGGGTTCCTGTGTTGACAAGCTCCTAAACCAGGAGAAGGTTGATGACAAGGACATTTTCCCAGATTTGAGAGAGAAAGTCTGCCTTTCGAGCTGGCAGCTTGAGTTTAGACTTCTAGTCTCCTAGACTGCGGGAGAATAATATTCTATTTGTTAAAGTCATTCACTTGCGGTATTACTGTCATAGCAGCAATAAATAAGACATCACCTAAACAACTGAATCAGAGGAAAATGTTAGAAGTAGGAGGAATACAATGCAGTCTTTGAGGGTAACAGAAAACATATGAGAAATTGACTTGCTGTGTCTTTCACTTCACAGCTAAATATATTGGAATTAACTCAAGGCAGAAAATATGTAACACAAGAGAAAATAATATGAAAATTCTGCTGATATTCCCTTAAAAATGGAATAAGGAAAACCAAATATCAAACTGTTCAATTGCATCTGAGAACAAATATTATCTGTTAGCCTTCATGTATCAATAGGGCCTAACACAGAATCTGTAGTGAAAATGACAGCTTACTGTAAAGTTCAGTGACATCATTTTGGTTTCTGACTTACACAGAATATTTTTCATCTTGTGTTAAATGTAGTTGTCAGTGTTTAAAATCCTACAGTCAAACTTGTTTTAATCCTAAAAATATCTGTGAGTAGAAATGATACTAAAACGGAAATGAAATAATTTTACTTCTGAAAGTCAGAAAATAGTTCCAGTTGTCTACAGAAATAGCCTGATACTTCATGAACATAGGAAGATGGAAGAATAGTATCTCATAAAGCTTAATGAGAAATTGCTCTGTTTCTTTTTAACTTTCTTAAGTCCGCTTGCAAATCCATCATTCAGCTTTGAAAGGCAGTGATAATGTGCTATACAGTGGCTCAGCATTGCCCAGAAGACCTGCAGCAGCTCTCAGCTTCCCTGAACCAGCCGCCTCAGTAAAGCAGAGCAGATGCGTGGCACAGCCCAGCTAACCTCACAATCTTCCTACATCTGAGAAGACTAATACAAATCTGATGAGAAATGGAGAGGATGACCTCAAACTTGAGACAGCAATGCCTGCTTTCAAATTCACATAGTCTGCCCTTAACACGATCCACCCTTACTCCTCTAATTTTAATGAAATCTTAAAGGAAATATGTATTCTCACTGAAAATAAGATTTCTGGTTACATTTGCTGTTTTTTACCCTCAAGGTGTCTGAAAATTGCTAAATATATTACTTATTAGTTGCTTTATGAGCTTTTAGGAGAGGCATGAGAAATCTTAAACTAGTCCCAATGTGATTTATTTTAAATCATAACCAATCATTGGTTTTTCTTTCTCTTCCTGTAAATCTAACTCCAGTAGTTCCTTGAATTAAGCACACGATACACTGTGTAGACGCTGGCTAATGTGCCTTTGTAACAAGGCGTGGAACCCCCAAATTGAACTCACGTTCTCTCCTCGACAGACGTCTTAGATTTGTACAAGGATTTTAGAGAATTTGTCTTACTGTTCTACGACCTCACTAATTATTTTTATTATTTTTTTAACCAACTCCTAAAGCAGATGAAACATCCAAGTGTGTGATATTATGAGACAATGTTTTGCTTTTGTTGTGGTACCCCTAATAAGCCCTCACCTAGTTGCCTCTGAAAGAAATTAAAAAGCTGAGAGGACATGTAGGAAAGACAGGCCTGTGTGAGAGCACAACGTCTTATAGGCCCAAGAAAAAGCAGCAGAGTGCCATGGGTAAAGCAACAGTTTCTAGATCGGGGCTACAACAGCCCACCGAGGGTGAATCACCCAAAGAATAGAAGAGTGATGTTGTGGTAAGGTATTTCAAATAACTTTCCTTAGGAAAAGGTACTCCTTAGAAAAAGGATGGGAGATGCAATCCAAATTGTTTTTCCCTTTGGGAAGGATGTGATACTCAAGGGTATTAACTGAGCATTTATACACATGGGAAAAGTTGTACGGTAGCCTTCACACAACTCTCAGTATAGAGTATGAGAGCTGACCAAGGTCAAAGGAACACAAAATGGCATTTGAAGTAGGAAGACATCCTGGACACTAGCAGCTGCAGGGGAGCCAGCCAGGCAATTTACCAGAGGAAGAATGATAGAGGACCCATTAGGAACCAGCTCTAGTGCCAATGTTTCCCTTTAACTTTCTTAAGATTGTGAAATGCAGAGTAACAATTTTTCCCCCCAAAACTTAATATTGTGTCCAAATTTTGTTTAATAAATGTTAAAGCATTCAGAAAGTACATAACCAATAAATATAAGAGTTTACACTCCCAAGAACAGTGAGTATTACTATTTTAGTATATTTCTTTCCAATTTTGTCTTAAACAGTTGTCAATAAATATATGTACACACACACATGTAGATATGCACACAATTTTCTATTTGTCTTTTCACTTAATTATACACAAACTTATTTCCATGTTGTTGTTATGAAGCTAACTTGGGATGACTGTAGGATACCTCTGTACTGTAATAAAACCAGTGACTGCAGCAGTACAACAACAGGGAACTGCCGGCAATTCAAGCCAGATTCAGTAAAGGATGTGGAACCAGGGACATCACTGCTCATGTCAGATGGCTCTTGGCTAAACACAGAGAATGTGAACCTTCATAAACTACTGATAACATTGTGAAGAACGGGAATTCCAGGCCACTTCAATGTGCCTATGAGGAGCCTGTATAAAGACCAAGATGCAACTTTTTGAAAAGAACAAGAAGATATTGCATGATTTAAAGGAAGGAATGGTGTGCATCAGGGTTGTATTCCATTACCACATTTAGCCAACAACCAGAGAAGCTGGACTATGTAAAGATGAACATGGCATTGGATTTGAAGACGACTTACTAACAATCTGCAATATGCCGAGGATAGAACCTTTCTTGCTGAAACTGAAAAGGAGCTGACGCACTGCTGATGAAGATCAAAGTCTACAGCCTTCAGCATGGATTACACACCAGCATAAAGAAAGCAAACTGAACCTCACGACTGAACTAAAAATATGATAAACGGAACAAAGAATGAAGTTGTCAAGGATCTCGTTTTACCTGAATACACAATCCAAGTCTACTGAAACAACAGCTGAGAAATCACACATGTCACACTGGACACATCTGCTGCTGGAGACAACTTTTTGATATTTGATATTGTGGAAAGGTATTTCAAATAACTTTTCTTGGTAAGAGGTAGTCTTTCAAAAAATCATGGAAGATGCAACAAAAATTGATTGAGTGAGGAATGTGATGTTGAAGTGTAGGAACTGAACATTTACAGACATGAGAAAAGTTGTGTTAAATATCGTATGTCACATTGAGAAGGACGAACCCAATCCAAACATGGTATTTTCAGTTGACTCAGGTGCAAGCAAAATCAGGACAATGAATAAGGAAAACTGAAGAAGAATCGATGCCTTCGAATTACGGTATCAGTAAAGAATACTGAATATTCCATGGACTGCCAGAAGAACAAACAGGTCTGTTTTGGTAGAGGAACAGCCAGTGTGCTCCTTACAGATGAAGCTAGAGACACTTCATCTCACACACTCTGGACGTGTTATCAGAAGTGACCAATCCCTAGAGAAGGGTATCATCTTGTAAAGTAAAGAGTCAGCACAAAAGGAACATCCTGAGTGAGGTGGATTGACAGTGTCTGCAACAACGGGCTCAAACACAGCGAGGCCCGTGGGAACCGGGCAGGACCCGGCGGGGTTTTGCGCTGCTGTACGTAGGGTCACGATGAGTTGAAACAGACTTCAGGGCACCTGACAGCAACAACTACAACAACAATAACAACCTATAGAACCACCAATTTTGCTCTAGTGAATAACGATGTAATGAGTGAGTGTCTTTGTCCACAAAATTTTGCATTTTATATTATTTTCCTAAGGTAGATCCATAGAAGGAGATTTATTAAGTGAAAGAGTCAAACAAGTGGAAGTTCTATGGCCTGATTTATTTTTTCAAAATTTTAAAGCGACTTGCATGTATTTATTCATTTATTGACCTTACATTTACTAGGCATATACTGGTGCTCTGAGAATTCATATCAGTGTTATTTTACAGTGTCCCCATAATATTTAATCAGGAGTATGAGAATGTTGGGTTCTTCTGAGGATTTCACAAATGTTCCTTTATTAAGAAGTTCCAAATTACTACAAATATGTGTGTAACTTCAGCTAGGTACTCCAAATAACACAACTGAGTCAGATAAAGTGTCACAAAAGAAGAATGAGGAATGAGCGGTCATAAGGGTTAGATTGAATGATCAGGTCCAGAGAACTAGACACAAATTTGTCCAGGTGTTTAGGAACTGATTTAGGGGTCATGTAACCTCACTCATGTTATAGAGACTCAGAAGGACTGAAAGAAGTAATAGATAGACAAAAGATTTTTCAGTTCTATCCTGTCAGGAGACAAACTCTTACGAATATCACATGAATATTTTAAACCTGTGATCCAGCCTAGAAATATAAATTCACTTCGAAGTGAAAAAAAATCTTAACCAATTAATGACATTCTAAAGGTGTTGTAGCATCTGGAAAGCAAAATTTTTTATATTTGCTACTTGTGGAAAGGTATTTCAAATGACTTTTCTTGGTAAAAGATATTCCTTTAAAAAGGATGGGAGATCAACAAAAATTGACTGAGGGAGGGATGTGGCATTGAAGTGTAGAGACTGAACATTTATAGACATGAAAAAAGTTGTGTTGAAAATTACATGTTATCACCTTGAGAATTTTGCGTTATGGAGTTGTCTTAGTATTCCTCCATTCATTGTAGATAATTTCTTCATCCATTTGCATCGACTGTTAGTCCTGATGACATACTAAACATATTAGATCATAGTAAGAGTATAAACAAAATTTCTATTTGTCTGTAACTTGAGCAATATAAAAGAACACCAGAGTTCATGCTTACCATGTTTCTGATACACCTCTGCTGATCTGGTATTCCTTAAATGCAAATTCTGGGGGATTAGTATATGATAAAACAAATTAAATATTCCTTTTTTCCAAGTAAAGATTGGGATTGGTGTTTGAACTGGTCTTTCTCTCTTTTATTTGGTAACTCTCCAATAATAATCACAAAGAAGCAGAACTCTTAATTTGACTGCCAACTGCTACTGATTACAGTGTGTTGAGAAGGAGTTTCTGAGCACAGGTTACTACCTATACTTTTAAGTAAGATTTACGAGCAAGGTCAGAGATGGCAGTCTGAGTATGCCAGTGCAATTAGAAGAGCATAGGATTTGTCAGCTAAGTGTAATATATCCCTGTGCTGCAGAGTGAAGCTTTCATTTTCTAAGTAAATTAACTGCAATAACTATCAAACTACAGCTGCTAAGCAAGCCGGCCATCTGTGAAAAGGGAATCCATCAACTGCAAAAGCCTTTTTAGACATTCCTTCAAGATATGGACAGTTTGAACAAACTGAGCCATTTTTGAGCCCATGAAAGGCAAAAGACAATATAAAATATTACCTTATTACTTCATCTTCACAAAGGAAAAAAAAGCATGAACAGTTGGGAGATGAAGGTATGAGTTGTATGGATAGGATAGTCATCTTGAAATTAGCACAGAGGGAGGGAAACACGTGGAGTGAAGTCATTTACGAGCTAGGGATTGTTATGCAGCAGATGCCTGTGTAACTCTCAGCGACCCCAACTATCCAGATTCTGTGAGGTCTTCTGAGGTCTCTGAATCTTCTATAAACTTGTACTAGTAGACCAAGGAATTGAATCTGTGATCTTTTTTTCTTCAAACTTTATTCTGGATAAGGAAGATCTGATACAAAATTTAGTCTGTTCCTTCAGCTGGGACCCTCTTAAAGCACCCTCCATGTCTGAAGCTCCTGCTGCCCAAACACATGGCGGAAAATGAGGTTCTTGGGTCTCTGCAAAACCCTCTATGACGAAGATCCTAAAAGTGTATTTCACACAGTTTTGGTGCTTAGAAGAATTCTTTGTCCCTGTATCAAATACAATGAATCTCGTCTAATCTCTTGCAGAGGAAAAAGCGTGGGTATAGAATTAGATAAATCTGTGTGTGACTTTCACTTCAGTCTCATTCTAGTGCTAGATCAAATGCTTAACCTCGTTATTGTTTAGTTCTCTTAGTATTTTCTTTATAAAAAGAAAATAACATGACATTACAGGATTTTATAAGGCTGACAGGAAATCATACATATGGTGTATGTCAGTCTAGTACCTACCACATGAAGGATGCTCAGTAATAGCTGTTCCTTCTGAATTCTCTGAAATATAAGTTAAAGAAGCCCAGGTTGCCCTACGCCCAGCTGGCCATCAAGGGTGCTCTCGGTTATTTGCCCAAAGGCAATCATGACAACATGAGGAAAAATACAAAGAAAGATACTGGCAGAAAAAAACAATAATAGAAAGGATATTTATAATGAAAAGACACATGTGAGAAATACATAAAACTCAGAGTGGAGAACTATTGCAGAAACAAAATTATCAATGCCTATAACCAAGCGAGCAGTTGTCTTTCCTGTGAGAATTTTCAGTTTTATGTTAAGGCTAATATATTTTCATTAGACTTGTGGTGAATCATATCAACACAAAAACATTCTTTTCCTGTGTTACATGATGTGCCATAAATCAATTATTGAAAAAAATGCCTTGAGGAGTAATAACACAAAATAAATACATAATTGTTATTTAGGGCTATTCATTTCACTTGAGTAAAAAATTGTTGACAGCCTCATTATGTCAAGACTATAGCAAGCCAGTAACTTATTCCATGGCTTTTGAAATCCATTTGATGGAGGATGCTGTGCATGAGCTAATGAATGATGGCTGGGAAACGTTGTTAAATACAGCTATTCAGTGAATGCAGTGTTTTCTCCATTAAACCTTACGTACAAAACACATGCATATAGAATGCTGCAAAATGCTGTTCTCTGCTTGAGAACAGTACACTTGAAAAATAGCTAGAGTTTTGGAAGGCCATAAGGTCAATATTATACCACATTTGTCAAAGAAAGCTAATTCTGCCTTATTATCACTTTCCTAGAAATGGAACATTGTTTTACTGGAAAAGAAATACTTGCCTTGATGATATATCTAGAATATTGTATTTAATTCAGGTCATTATATTTTAAGAAACACAAACAATCTTGGGTTTCACGTGAAGAGCAACTGAACTTGCTATGAATATTTAGCTAGGAGAAATAATCGTTTCATTCACTGTTTTAAAATTCTGCTTTTGGAAATGAAGATATTTAAGCTATGTTGTTGCAGACCGTAGTTTTGGCAAAGGAGAAAACATTATAGTTACTGAATTGGCTGATAATAAGTAGAACTTTTAAATAACTAGTTTTTTTTTAATGGTTAGCATTTATTCATTTTATTGTACTTTAGGTAAAAGTTTATAGCTCAAATTAATTTCTCATTCAAAAACATACACATACTGTTTTGAGGCATTACTTGCAGTCCTCACAGTGTGACAGCACACTCCCTCTTTCCACAAAAAGTTCCTTCTGTCAGTTTGAGCGGTTCCTAGCCCTTCCTGCCTTCTCTTCTTTATTTCGGACAGGAGCTATCCATTAGTCTTGTACGCCTGATGTAAATAAGAAGCTCATTTTTCCCTTGTAGAATTTTTTCCTTTATAGTCTTGTTTAATAGTGGGCTTTGGGAATGATTTCAGTTCTGGCTTAACAATGTGTCTGGGAGCCAGAGTTTCAGGGGTTATTTCTGTCTCTATCAGACCATTATATCTGGTCTTTCTACATGAATCTGAGTTCCATTGTACATTTTTCTCCTGCTCTGTCCAGGAATTTCATCTGTGTTCCCATCAGGGTGGTCATTAGTGGTGGCCAAATATTGTCTAGTTCCTCTGGTGTCAGGTTGGTGGAGCATCTGGTGTGTTTAGTCCTTTGGACTAATAGTTTCCTGCTTCTTTTGTTTTCCTTCTTCTCCTTTACTTCCAGTAGAATGAGACCAATTGATGTGATTTAGATGGGACCAATAGACGTGATTTAGATGGCTACTCACAAGCTGTCAGGACCCCAGATGCCACTCACCCAGGGGCATGCTTTTGCTTTGGTTCAGTTGTGCTGACCTCCTGTATGGCATTTTGTCCTTCCTTTTCCTAAAGTTGGTTTTTCTCTACTATATAGCTAGTGATTTCCTCTCTCCACCCTGCAACTTTCAAAGACTGCCTTTATCCTGTGCTTAAACTGTTTCTCGAGTTCTTGTAATAGTAGCCTTACACAGTATCTGCCGTTTTGTGACTGACTTATTTCGCTCGGTATGATACTCTCCAGATTCATCCATGCTGTGAGATGTTTTGCAGATTCATCACTGTTCTTTATCGTTACGTGGTATTGCATTGTATGTACTGCCGTAATTCACTTATCATTCATCTGTTGATGGGCATTTGTGTTATTTCCATCTTTTTTCCTATTGTGAATAGCGCTGCAACAAATATGACTGAACATACGTTTATTTGTATGCCAGCTCTTATTTCACTCTGATACATTCCTAGTAGTGGCACTGTTGAATTGCACGGTATTGCTATTTCTAGGTTTTTCAGGGAAGTAGATGTACCACTTTAATTCTCATCAATGGGGCGTAAGAGTTCCAGTCTTTCTACAATCTCTCCAACATTTGTTATTTTGTGGTTTTTGGATTAGTTCCAGCCTTACTGGGGTGAGATGGTTTTTCCTTACAGTTTTGATTTGTTTCTCTAGTGGCTAGTGATTGTGAACATTTTCTCATGTGTCTCTTAGCAGCCTAAATTTCTTCTTGGTGAAGTGTCTGTTCCTATACCTTGCTCATTTTTTAATTATATTATTTATATTTTTGTTGTTTTTCCAGTCTGTCGATTCTCTTTTTATTCTTTTGGTTAAGTCTTTCGGTGAGTATTAAGTGTGTGATTTTTAGGAGCTCCCAGTAATCTAGTTTCTCTTCTGGCTTTGTGCAATGTTAAATATGATTTGTATACTGTTTATGCCATGTGTTAGGGTTCTCAATGTTGTCCATATTTTGTCTTCCATTATCTTTATCTTTTTCACTCTAGATTTTATATTTAAGTCTTTGGTCCATTTTGAGTATACAGGCCTTTGACGTATGGGCTTTCCTGTTTCTTAGTTTTATTTTTCTTTCTTTATTTATTTGCAGCTGGATATCCAGTTATGCCATCACCATTTGTTAAAGAGACTGCCTTTCCCCATTTGACAGACTTTGGCACTTTGTCACGTATCAGTTGCTCATAGATGAATCAATTTATATTTTGGTTGTCATTTCTATTCTGTTGGTCTATGTGTCTGTGGTTGTACAAGCACCAGGCTATTTTGACTACCATGCAATAACCAAAAAGAAAAACAAAAACAAACCCGCTGCCATGGAGTAGTGTCTGACTCCTATGGACCCTACATGTCAGACTAGGACTGTCCCACAGAGTTTCCAAGGAGCGTCTGGCAGATTTGAACTGCCTACGTTTTGGTTAGCTGACATAGCACTTAACCCACTATGCCACCACAGCAATATAAGTTCTAAAATCATTTAGTATGGGATCTTCAACTTGGTTTTTCTTCTTTAGTAATGCTTTAGTTATCTTTCCTTTCCATATAGCCAAGTCAAGTGCCATCAAGTCAGATCTGACTCATGGTGGCCCTTTCCATACATAGCTGGCAATTTCCTTCTTCATCTCATTGAAAAAATTCTGTTAGAATTTGGATCAGGATTGCATTGTATATGTAGATCACTATCTTAGTCATCTAGTGCTGCTATAACAGATACCACAAGTGACTGGCTTTAACAAAGAGAAATTTATTTCCTCACTTGGCCAAAGTAGGCTCAGAGTCCAAATTCAAGATGTTAGTTCCAGGGTAAGTCTTTCTTTGTGTGCTCTGGAGGAAGGTCTTTGGTGTCAATCTTCCTCAACACTGGGAGCATCTGAGGCATGGGAACCCAAGCATTCTTTTCAAAGGATACACTCTGATCCTTGCATTGCTTTCTTGGTGGTATGAAGTCGGCAACAATTCTTGCTTCCCTTTCCTTAACAGCCCAAGAAATTGCCTCAAGGCACAATACAATCTTACACATTGAGTTCTGCCCCACCAACACAGTTCCTGCCCATCCTCCCTTGTTAACACTATAGGGGCAGAGTTTACAACATATAGGAACATTACACAGTACTGAGAATCAAGGCCTAGCCAAATTTCTACATACAGTTTTGGGGGGGCAAAACTCAATCTGTGACAATTGCTTTGGGTTGTATTGACATTTTCACAATGTTGAGTCCTCCTTTCCACAAGTGTAGTATGTTTTTGTACTTATATATTTCTTGCATTAGTGGATTGTAGTTTTCCTTGTAGAAGTCTTCTACATCTCTAGTTAGATTTATTCCTAAATTACTTTATCTCCTTTGGGACTATTGTAAATTGTATTGATTTGGTGATTTTCTTTTGGAAGTTCTCTTTGTTGGTGTAGAGGAATACAACTGAATTTTTATGTTTATCTTGTGACACTTTGCTGAAATCTTCTATTAGTTCCAGTAGTTTTAAATTCTCTGGGAGTTTTCTGTATATAAGATTATATCATTTGTGAATAGATACACTTATTCCTTACTAATTTAGATGCCTTTCATTTTGTTTCTTTGGCTTATTACTTTGGCTAGATCCTCCAGTACAGTCTTGAATAAGAGTAATGAAAAAGGATATCATTGTCTGGTTCTTGATCTCAGGGGGAATGCTTTAAGTCTCTCCATTAAGAATGATGTTGAGAGTGGGTCTCTACATTGACTAGTGACCAGAAGAACCAGATGGTGCCCAGCAACCACCAGTGATAGCCATGATGGAGCTCACAAAGTTGAGTCTCACTGGCAACAAGAGAATAAATAGGGGTGCACCCTGAGATCTCCAACAAAAGACTGCAACTGATGGCCCAGGGGCTTTGGGGTTCCCCTGGAAGCAAGGCCCCTGGCCCTGATATTGCCCCTGTCCATAAACCATAATGAAGGTCAACTTTTCAGACAGCAATGGATTGGAGTTTGATGCAAAGCGACTGTATCTTGTGGGAATTTTATGGTTCTATGCATCTATAAGATGTTATCCTGCTGATCTCTTGCTAGAGAAAGGGGAGTGGGTGGAGAGGAGGGAATAGGAGATGGTTGGGAGGATAGGACATGCAAGGAGCAGAGAGGAGAGGTATGTCGTCACCGGGCAGAGAGAGCAGTGAGAGCTGCACATAGGTGAGCATGCGAATTTATATGGGAATGTACATTTTCATTCAATTATAAAAAAAAGAATGATGTTGGTTATTGTCCTTATATAAATGCTTTCTTATGTTGAGGAATTTTCTTTCTATTTGTGTTTTGTTGAGCACTTTTATCAGAGATGTGTCTTGGACTTTGTCAGATGCCTCCTCTACATTAATTGATAAGATCATATGGTTCTTGTCTCTTGTTTTATTTTTGTGGTGGATTACATTGATTGTTTTTCTGATGTTGAACCATCCCTGCATGCATGGTATGAATTCTAGTTGGTCTTGATGAATTATTTTTTTGACATGTTATTGAATTTTCTTGGCTAGAATTTTGTTGAGGATTTTTGTCTCTATGTTCATAAGAGATGATTCTCTGTAATTTCCTTTTTTAAAAATGTCTTTGCCTGGCTTTGGTGTCAGGGTTGCACTAGCTTCATAGAGTGAATTCAGGAGTATTCCTTCCTTTTGTGTGCTCTAAAATACCTTTAGTATCACTGGTGTTAACTCTTGTCTGAAAGTTTGATAGAATTCTCCAGTGAAGCTTCCAGGCCAGAGCCTTTTATGTCGAGTATTTTTATTACCTCTTTTCTCTCTCTCTCTCTCTCTCTCTTTTTTATGAGTCTATTTAGTTTTTCTACTTTGGTTTGCATTAGTTTAGGTAAGTACTGTTGTTCTAGAAATTTGTCCATTTCCTCTAGGTTTTCAAATTAGTTGGAGTGCAGTTTTTCATAGCATGCTGTTATGATCCTTTTTAATTCAATTGGGTCTCTTGCAATAATGCCTGTCTCATTTCTTATTCAGGTTATTTGTTTCCTCTCTTGTTTTTCTTTTGTCAGTCTAGTCAGTGGTTTATTGATCATGTTGATCTTGTCAAAGAACAAACTTTTGGTTTTATTGACTCTGAATTGTTGTTCTAGTCTCTATTTCATTTATCTCTTCTCTAATCCTTATTATTTTCTTTCTGCTAGTGCTTGGGGTTTCCTTTTGCTACCTTCTTTGTATTTATTTGAATTGCAGGGTTAATGTTTTGATTTTAGCTCTTTCTCCTTTTTGGATGTGTGAATTTTTTACTATAAATTGACCTCTAAACATTGGCTTTGCTGTGTCCCAAGTTTTGGTAAGATGTATTTTCATTCCGATTGGACTCCATGAATTTCTTTATCTTGTTCTTGCTTTCTTTTATAACCCAACTGGTGTAAAGTTAGCTGTTTAGTTTTCATATATTTGACTTTTATCCTTTACTGTCTGTTTTACTGATTTCTACTTTTATGGCATTATGGTCAGAAAAAGATGTTTTGTAATATTTTGGTATTGTGGGATATTCTGGTTTCTGTTTAGGCTTGCTTTGCGGCCTAATATATGGTCCGTGTGAGCTGGAAAAGAAAGCACACTTGGTTGCTGTTGAATGGAGTGTACTGTAGATGTCTATATGATCAAGTTGGTAATTGTGGCATTTAGATCTCCCACGTCTTTATTGAGCTTCTTCCTGAGTGTTCTGTCCTTCACCAAGAGTGATATATTGAAGTCTCCTGCTATTATTGTGGAGTTATCTACTTCCTTTTCAATGCTTTTAAAGTGTTTTTGAGCCCTGCTGTTGGGTGTATAAATATTCATTGTGGTTATGTACTCTTGGTGTGTTGATCGTAGATGCCAGTGCCTAGTCCACCCTTCAAAGCAATTTTGGAGCTCTTTTTCTGGAAGGGCCATCAGAGCTGTCATTGTATTACCCTTGATACACTGAATGTTATCAAGATGTCTCACTTTAAATATTTCCATTATCTTTAGGTAAAGCAAAAATGTCACTGGGGACCAGATCGGGTGAATTGGGAGGGTGCTTCAGTACAGTTATTTGTTTGCTGGCTAAAAGCTCCCTCACAGAAAACTATGAAGTTAGGTTCATGAACTTGTCACGGTGCCACCATGTGCAATGGACATTCCAGAAAAAGTTCCAAAATTGTTTTGAACAGGACTAGGTGTTGGCATCAGTGTATAGCTTCTCAAGGGTAGTACTTTGAGGGTGACCATAGTGATATTCAGCAGTGATGTATGTAGCACTTAGAACAATTAAGTTCAGGGGTTTAATTGTCAGATCTCCTATCTATCTATCTATCTATACACACACATATGTATATATACACACACACGTATATATATATACACATAAGTATATATATATATATAGACACACACACATATATATATGTATATGAGGAAGGATGTGGCACTGAGTTTGAAGTAAGGCTCATTAACAACCTGTGATATGTAGGTAGCACAACCTTGCTTCCTGTAGTGAGAGAGCTTGAAGGACTTACTGACAAAAATCAAAGAATTAAGCGTTCAGTCTGGATTACCTTCAACATAAAGAAAACAAAAATCCTCACAACAGGACTCAATAAGCAACTTTCATATATGTATGAAAACTGAACTATGAATAACACAGTCCAAAGAACTGATGATGTATTTGGATTATGGTGTTAGCAAAGAACCCTGACTGTACCATGGGCTGCCAGAAGAACAAACAAATCGCTCTTGGAAGAAGTTCAGCTAGAAGTTCAGTTAGAATGATCCTTAGAGCCAAAGATGGCCAGACTTCATCTTACATTACTTTGGTCATGTTAATTTGGAGGGACCAGTCCCTGGAGAAGAACATCCTACTTGGCAGTGAAAAAGAGGAGCCTCTCAATGACATGGATTGATACAGTGGCTGCAACAATGGGCTGAAATCAGCAGTGATTGTGAGGATGGTGCAGGGCTGGACAGTGTTTAGTGGCATTGTACAAAGGATTGCTGTGAGTCATAACTGACCCAATGGCATCTAATGACCACAGGTACTTAATGTTTACAATACTAGATTAAACTCTGGACATCAAACCCAAGATTTTTGCTCTATTCAGAGATAAAACCAAAAGAACAGAAACAAGTGTGTACTTTATATTCAGTAAGCTATTGTTTCTTTGCACTAAGGTACTTTGAAAGCACTAATTATACAACTTATCCCTCAATTAAATTATAATCAGAGACATTTGTTAGAGTGTAGACTATGAGCAATAGAGAGTATTCTCATCCAGCACACTGAAATGTGTGATTTGACATTTAGAGATATCAGATTATTTAGCTAGCATTTCATCAGATCTTATGACTATTCAACATTTTAATTTTCAGAATATCCAGACATTCTGTGTAGTTGTTAACATTGGGGGACCTAGAAAAATTACGCAAACTAATGATTAGCAAACTAGCTTGAAAATTTGAAAATGTGTTTGTTTTGGAACTAACAATCTATGTTAACCCATTTACTCTTCTGTTTCTTTTGTTTGGTTTTTTTATATATGTGAGAAATAGAAACATGTTTTAAAATTTGACTTTATACACAAAATTTAAATTCAGAACGTGAAATAATTTATTCTTCAATATAACTTGCTAGAAAGGAATGTGAACAGTTTGGTATGGGAGAGCCAATAGTCATGATCATGTTAAGAATCTGCATATGGAATAGAGATGGCTGCCCGTGACCAGTTACTTCTTGAAAGAGGCAACTTAGAGGTTAGAAACATAGGTTGGAGCTGACTGCTAAAATTAACATTGCAGCTCCATCTCTCCCTTGCTGTGTGATTTTGGACACATCATTTAATCTGCCTTCTCTGCGGTTCCTTCATTTGTAAAATGCGCACCATGAAGCACCTGTCAACTAGAGGTGGCTAACGATTAGCTGACCATTTAGGTGGCACAGTATTTAAGAGTTCTGCTACTAACCAATGGTGGGCAGCTTTAATACACCAAATGCTCCTCGAAACACTAAGGGGTGGTTCTACTACATAGGTCCTCTAGGGTTGCTATGAGTCTGATTTGATTTGACACCAGTGGGTTTGGTTTGAGAAATGTTTACTGTTATTGAATCTAAGCTTCCTGCTACAGATGTTAATTTTTAGCACAAATAGTAAATGCATTTATTGGTTTTATTAGCTAGGTGACATTTATTTTTGCTTTTGATCTGAGTGTGTTTTCTTGCTCTCAAGCTTTGCAAGGAACACAAGAATCGATAAGGATTATTGCAGTGGAATTTAAGGCTTATCTAAGAGACTTCAAGGGCTAGAAGACCAAACAAAACAAGAAAAGAGAATTTAAAAGAAGAAATTAGATTTCAAAGTTTAAAAAGTAAATGGGTGGATAAAGAAACTCAGCATGTGCTTTAGACAAAAACTAGAAAAGTGATAGTGCTGCTCTGCTTAGCTATTGACTCTTGGTCCTACCAGCAGCTAATGCTTAATCGTATTATTACTGTTCTTATTGATAATACAAAATAGACAATTTTGTTCTCTCAGAACAAAAAAATTTTGTTCTCTCAGAAGTAATAATAACAATTTAAAATGTAGATTAAGGAAAGTGATGAGAAGAGAAATACAGCAGAGTGCGTTAAACTGCATAGACGGCAAATATGGACAATACTTACCATGGAAATCAATGTTGACAGCAGAGAAGAGGAGTTAAACTTCAGCTGCCATTTCTCAGAAGCAGAATATAAAATCGAGGAATTCTGGATAAGCCTACAGAGAAATCTGAATATTACCGGAAATGATGAAAAGAAAAAATCATGATGGCTCAAGTTGAAAAGCTTATGAAAAGACTTTTATTTTTTTACCATGATTGTTTTTGCAAGACCAGAGATTTTTCTTAGCTAAAAAATCTAAACCTAAGGTAAACTTATAACTCAACTTTAGCAACTGTAGGAGTTCATGCTTATTTCTCTTTTGGGGTCAGTGTGTGTGTCTGTGTGTATGTCTCTATCAGTATCTATTTGACCCCATGTTATGTTTGTGTACAACTCTTCTTTTTCTTTGCCATTATTTCCTCATCCATTTTAATCTTGGTACACTGTAAATGTGTTTATAAGCACCTTCACTCATTTTAAAAATGAGACAGAATACCTAGTGAGTACATAAATCAAAGGGGGAAACAGGGTTCTCACAATGAATACTCTTGCCGCCCTCACTGCTGAAGACAAGAAGAGCTATGCTGGGTTTGACAGGTGCTCCTAATGGTCTTCATAGAACCATGGAAGAGATTTTATTTTCTAATATTAATGAGAAACAGCTGAAAGACTCGATGGCACTTGGCTGGCTTGGCTAGTTGAAAAATAAGCCTTTTTTCCTTGAAAGAGGAGTTTTTCCATTTTTGAAATTCAATTTTATTACTTCTTAAGATATATTCAAGAGTGATTAAAATCATAATCTGCTTTTATTTTAAAAATCATCTAATATTTTATGATTGATATTTATCATAAGGTTCATTGATTTATTTTATACTTATTCTTGAAGTACTGAAAAACCTATTAGCTAGTTAGTAATGATCAAGGATTCTTTTCTCTTATAAATCAACAGAATTTTTTATTCTCAAGTTCAGTATCTTGGGTTTCCATTAACTTCCACACATTAATAAGCTCCAATTAGGTCCTTGGATTTTATTTTTAATGTCATGCCATAGAGAGAGGTACCATGTGCCAAAATCACAATTATCTTGGCAGGATTGTTAAATCAATAATTCTAATTTTTATCATGTAGGATATCCTTTCCTTTATAACTAAAAGTCATAGATGCTTTCTGAGTTATTTACATCTATAGCTGTTGTTCTTCAAGTGCATTCTCTGCTCAGCAATTCTGTCTGCCAAAAATAATCCTCAAACCCTGCTGTGTCTTTCGTTTCTCCAAAGTAAATTCCCGGTTTTGATTATTTTCTCCAATTGTATGTCCATTATTGCATCCCATACCAGCACTCTAAGACAAAAATATTTTCAAAAAATAAATTCAGAATGAAATCACTAGGAGACAAATATCTGTCAATATTTTATGAGCCCAGATAAAGGCTTCCCTTACATAAATCTCAGTTCCACAATTGTGCCACTATGTGTGCGGGTCTGTAAAGTAGTCACTTTAATAACATTCATGTTTCATGTCAAAATTTTCAATGAAAAGGTTTTGAAAACATTAAGGTTTCCGTGTGTGTGGTAAAGTTGTATGTTTGTGTGTGAAATTCATAAATGAGTGTGGTGTCAGTATTTTGACACAAAAAATGACTCAGAATTACTCCTTTTAAAATTTAAATGCAATAGAATGAAACAGTGTTGTATTATGATCTAAATTCTGCAAAAAAATGAGAGGAGTGAGAACAAAGTGGCTTGAACTTAGGTTTTATGAACAGTAGTGGAAACGAATGCTACCTTTGAATAGGCTCAGTCATGGTAGGTATCTGTCATGTATGGTGCTCATTTTAGGAGTTGTCTAGTTGCTCACTTATCAAGAACTGTAAATTAAAAGGAGAGAGAAAATGTGTATGTAGTAGAGTTTCATTTTTCTTAAACTCTACAGTAAATCAAATACACTACTTTCAAGTCAGAATACACATCATAGTCTTAATTTTCCATCTCTGTCCACAGCCCCTTTAATCTGGAAAAGAGTGACAGGAGAAAATTTGGTGGTTGCGAAATGGTGTAGATTAAGTCAGAAGACATACTTTAATACAGACATTCCAATGGAAAGTACAAGTTATGAAAAGAAGCTAAAGATTTTCTCTTTGTGCTAGAAATTGGATTTTTATGAGATTGTTTATGTATTTTATTAGCAAAGCAAGAATGATGTCTCTGAATCAGACTTCTTGAAGTACTATTACTCTGATTTTGATACATCCCTTTAAGCTACTCTAGAGCTTCTGTTTATTTTATTCTGGATTTCCTCTTTCAAAAATGTTAACACAATAGAGAGCATATGTATAATGCCATATATTATAACTGTAGCTTCATACTTGAGTAATATTGTGACTTATTGCCTAAATGTCATAAAACCGTGTGCTCTGAAATTGCCAGATGGTGAGCATCCCCCTGTTGCAAGGCACTCAAAAGACAACTAGGGAAGAGCTGCCTCCTCAAAGGAGAGTCGACCTTAATGATATAGATGAACTCGAACTTCCTGGGCCTTCAGTTGATGTGACATGACACAAAATGAGAAGATACAGCTGCGAAAACCAAGTAATACTCAGAATGCAGAATGTAAGAAGTATGAGTATAGGAAAATTAGAAATTGTCAAAAATAAAATGGAGTGCTTAAACACTGACTTTCTAAGCATTAGTGACCGGGCATTTTAAAATCAAACAAACATAATGACAATATGAGGAAGAAGGATATTATGTTCATTTTATATCAAAAAGAACATTTCAAAATCTGTCCTGAAGTACAGAGCTTTCACTGGTAGGATAATATCCACATGCCTACAAAGAAGACAAGTTCATATGGCACTGCACTGGGAAAATCAGGTGCAAAAGACCTCTTGAAAGTGTTGAAAATCAAAGATGTTACCTTGAAGACCAAGGTGTGCCTGACCCAAGCCATGATATTTTCAATAGCATTATATGCATATGAAAGCTGGCCAGTAAATAAGGAAGACAGAGAAGAACTGATGCCTTTGAATTGTGGTGTTAGAGAAGAACACATATACCACGGACTGCCAAAAGAATAAACAGATCTATCTTGAAAGACGTACAACCAGGTTGCTCCTTAGAAACAAGGATGGCGAGACGGTGACTTACATACTTTGGACATGCTGTCAAGGGGATCAGTCCCTGAAGAGAGGCATCATGCTCGGTGGAGTGTAAATGAAAAAGAGGAAGATCCTCAACAAGATGGTCTGAAACAGTGGGCTGAAGCACAGCAACTACTGGGGGCGTGGCGCGGGACTGGGCAGTGTTTCGTCGTGTGGTACATTGGTGGTCACTGTGAGCTGGAACTGACTTGACAGCAGCTAACAACAACAATAACAAATACACACATATTTATGTGCACATGAAGTGGAATAGTATGTACTTTTTAGTAGGAAAGGCCTCACCAAGAAAGGATATTTAAAGAAGTATCTGAAAGAGCACATGCAATGAGGCAGGTGGCTTTATGTAGGAAAGACAAACTGGGCAGAGGGAACAGCAAGGCACTGAGGTGCTGAGCAGGAATGTGCCTGTCTTATTCCAAAGTCATCAAGAAAGCTGGTGTGTCTGGAGCAAAGTGAATAAGTAAGATCACACCGGAAGACAGAGAAACTAGATGGGGAGTTTTTGAAGTAGTTCAGGCAAGAGACGATTATGCCTTGACTATAACATAGTGGTTAAGTGCTATGTCTGCTAACTAACACGTTGGCAGTTCAAATCCACCAGACGTTCCTTGGAACCTCCATGAGGCAGTTTTACTCTCTTCTATATGGTTGCTATGAGTCAGAATGGACTCATTGGCACTGGGTTTAGTTTTTGGTTTTATGGTGGAAGTAGAGGTAATGAGAAGCATACAGACTCAGGAGGTATTTTAAAGGTAGAAAGAGCAGGATTAGTTAACAGACTGATTTGAGCTGTGAACTAAAGAAAAATGAATCAGACACAATTCTGGATTTTGTACTGATTAACTGAATGACTGGAGTTGCTGTGACAGAGAGATAGGAGAATGTGGGAAATCGGTGGATCAGTTTTGAAGTGTTAAATTTGCGATGTGCATCTGTCTGTCGGTTTGTTATACTGTGGTGGCCTGTGCGTTGCTATGAAAATAGAACCTACGTCACCTGGTGTTTCAAATACTAGCAGGTTCAATGGTGGAGAACAGGTTTCAGTGTAGCTTCTAGATGAAGACAGACTAAGAAGAAAGGCCTGGTGATATACATCTGAAAATTAACAGATGAAAATCCTGTGAATCACAACAGAATATTATCCAGTACAGTGCAGGAGAATCAGCCTGTTAGGTTGGAAGTCGTCAGGGTATATGGTGACAAAAACAAGAACCTAAACGTGACAATGATCACGAAGATGGCAGCGGACTAGGGAATGTTTTGTCTTATTGTGGGTAGAGTTGTCACGAGGCAGAGCTAACTCATCAGCCGCTAGTAACAACAACAGTTTGTTGTTGCTGTTAAGTGCCACTGAGTTGGTTCTGACTCATGGAGAACCTAAGCACAACAGAGTGAAAACCTGCCTGGTCCCGCTCCACGCTCCACATCCTCGCTAGCCTTGAGCCCATCGTGGCAGCCGCGGCACTGGCCCATCGGGCTGAGAGTCTTCTTTTTCCCAGACCCTCTACTTGAACAAGCATGGTGTCCTTCTCGAGGGACTACTCCCTCCTTGTAACAAGATCAAAGCATGTGAGACAAAATGTTGCCATTCTTGCTTCTGAGGAGTATTCTGGCTGTACTTCTTCTAAAACGATTTATTTGTTCTTCTGGCAGTTCACGATGTATTTAGTATTCTTCACCAATACCATAATTCAAAGATATCAGTTCTTCTGTATCTAAATATGCAAATAAGTATATGAAATAAATAATTAGGAGAATGAATCTAGGATTTGGGTTAAAGATATCAGGTAGAATTAAAATTTGAAATTAATTTATAGATAAGTTTAAATATTTTAGACTAGCTGTGATCATTTCGGGAGTGAGTACAGAAAAGAGAGAAACCAAAGCCTGAGTTTCTGGATCCCCATTGCTTAGGTATTAGGGTGAAGAGGAGGACCCAGCAAAGGAGGCTGAAAAGTGGCCATTGACATCAGTTGTGCCGCATATTTCTAGTAAGCCCCCAAACCAACCCCCAGCTATCAGTTTGCTTCTGACTCTTAGTGACCCCATAGGACAGAGCTGAACAGTCTCAAAGAGTTTCAAAGGGTGTTGTCTTTATGGTCACAGACTGGCACGTTTTTCTCTTGGGTACTGACTGGTAGGTTCAAACCATCTTATGTGGTGAAAACTCTGAAGCTGTAGTGTTCAATGTCGTGGCTGCTAACCAAAAGGCCATCGGCAGTTGTAGTTACTAGGTGCTCCATGGAAACTCCATGCAGCAGTACTTCTCTATTCTGCAGGGTAGCTAAAAGTTGGAACTGATCTTAAGGCAATGGCTTTTTTTTTTTGGTTTCAAGTAGTAAGAGGGCTAAGAATTTACCATTGCATCTGCAACATGAAGGTCTTTGGAGAAATTGTCAAGTGTACTGTTGGTGGAGAAGAAGTGGTCAGGTTAAAACCTAATTGGGGAAGTTCAGTAGAGATGATGGAGGGAGGAAATAGTGATAAATATTTTAAAGTTTATTGTCAAAGTGAATAGAAGTATAGACTGTAACTAGATGGGAATATGGGGTTATAGTTTTGATCACTTTTATTTTTAATAGTGTAAAATTAATGTTTGTTTATGGATAACAGTAATAACGCATAAAAAAATTTCATTGAATCAATGCTGACTCATAGCAACCCTATATCAAAACCCTATCTTTTGGTTGGCAGTCATATATACTTAACCACTACACCACCAGAGTTTTTAAGAATACTATAGTTGAAAGAAAAGAATTAAGTTGCAAGAAGAATAAGAGGAAAACAGCCATGGTGAAATGGTGTCACTTCATTGACTAAAAGGGATGTGACTGAGGGCACAAGAAGATAAATTGGCTTTAGACAGGAGTGAAACTGATCCATCCATGAAACAGGAAGAGAGAGTAAATGGAGACAAAGCTATTACTGGGATAGATACAGTAATATTCAGTGCTTAGATGGCTTCTTCTGTACCTTTTTAGTGAAACTGGAAGCAAGCAGTGACCTGAGGTGAGGAGGACAGTACAAGCATGAGTAACTTAAGTACAAGAAGAAAAGATAGAAAATAGTGGGAGATTCATTGCTGCACTAGGACCTGCCTGAATTTTGTAAACATGAGTTTAAAGAGAGACTGGCCAGCTCCGAGCATGCTTTTCTCCAGTCAGATTGGCTGAAAGGCACATGTATGGAATAAACGGCAGACTGGGTTTAACTGGAGTTGAGATTTGGGTTGGCATAGCAAGAGCCTTTTGTGTATATGCAAGGGATTTTAAAAAATGTAACATGGAACCTAATCTGGATAGTCAGTGAAATCGGGAAATGAGGGTGATGGACATTTTTTATAGTCAATTTATGGTGGGTCCCAGGGGGTATTTCAAAAAGTAATTGGAGTGAAGTGCTAAAGTGACCTAAAAACATAAGAATTATGGAGAAAAAGTGGCATGCTTGAATCTGAGAGTAAAGAAGGGATACAAATATTTTTACTGCTGATGTCTAGAAGATGACCTGGGAGTAAGTCTGGTTGTTTGTGTTTGCTTACTTTATTAATGTGTATTTCTACCAAAAATCATAACACTTAGCTCCAGACAGGTGTTACCTTAAAAAAGTTACTATATTTTTAACCAAGGAGGTAAATACTAATTTCAAGTAGTACACAACAGATTGAAACATTTGATTTGTCCTGGAGCCATTTGGAGAATTAATCCAAGAACTAATCTTGAAACAGTCACGTCCTTCTATTGCTGTGCCAGCTGTTTGTACTCGGAAAGTAAATGAAATGCCCAGAATGTTTACATAATGAAACCTGAATCACCGCAGCCGACTTCCCAAGAGTTAACGAACACTAATTTTAAATGAGACTATGAAGTTCTTTCCTGGAACCATATTTATACTGGGTCCTTTATTGATATACATTACTCTTCCAAATCAAGGCATTTGTTTATCTTTATAAATTTTATCTAATTATTGTCTTTTGAACTATCCTTTACCATTCCATCATATTATGATTAAAGGCAATAACGAAAAATAAATATTTGTTCTCATACAAAGGTATTTAAGTAGAACTTCAAAAATTGGATTCAATAGTTCCTCATGCAAGATTGTATAATCACCATTCTACAGATGGGCAAACAGAGCTAGTGAGGCTAAGATACTTGCTTATGAGCCAGAGTTAAAAAAGACATTCAATTCTCCTGAACTTTGATTTAGTAATATGATGTTACTTTATGTAATTAAATTATGGGCCATCCACCAATTTCCTCCAAAAGATACATTGAACTGATTCAAGCTATGAGAAACATTTGGAGTAATCTGGAAATTAAGTTTCATGACTATAGTTATTTTAAATCAGTAAAGTAATACAATTCTTGGAACTTGAGCTCAATTATTCAATAATAATAATTCAAATAAAAGAAGTATTCAAGTAGGCATACAGTTAACACCCTGGCTGATAATTAATTTACTAGCTCCAGGATATCAAATATGAACCCCAGGAGCCACATTCCACGAGCTCCTCCTTTGTCCTAACCAGAGGGGTTTATCTGTCTCCTTACTCCTTCCTGCTTAACCTGGCCTCAGCCTCAGATTCTTGATCAAGACAGCGTTCTAGATAGCAAATGCTAGCAGATAAACATTAACACATAAGAACAACACTATTTTATGTTCACGTTCTAGAACTACATTTTTGATGGCATTTAGGTATCTCCAAATATCACCCTTCCAATCAGAGTAATATGAGTATTGAAAGACTTTTATTAAATAAACATAAATATATGATAAAAATGAAAAACATCATATTTAATAGACATGTATTGAAAAGAAACACAAGCAGTGTTAAAAAAATAGACATAGTATCTTTACTCAGGGGTTTCACTATCTGCAAGGGGTTTGGTTGGGTAAGAGCTCTTGCCTGACGTTAAGCAATTTCTTCACAATTATAAATTGTTAGCATAAATTGTTATTGGTGGTTTAAACTTTTCAGCCACTCCTCAGGAGCAAATGTGACACTCTGTTTCTTTAAAGATTACAGTCTTTGAAACTCTATGGGGAAGTTCTACCCTGTCCTATAGGGTTGTTATGAGTCAGAATCTAGTCAACAGCAATGAGTTTGTTTTGTGTGTGTGTGTGTGTGTGTGTGTGTGTGTGTGTGTGTTTGCAAGGAAGAAGCATACCATGGTGTGAGAGTAAAACAAGAGGGACAGTTTATGTGGATGGGGTCAGGGAAGGTCTCAGTGGAAAGATACTTTTAAACTGAGAACTTAAGCATGGGTGGGTTTTAAACAGGACCAGGCTTTCCCTATGTGCTTATGTGTGTGTAGATGTGGCTACAAGAGTAGGTGAAGGAGAATACTTGCCCTTACTCTCAGACAGGAAGGTGTTTGGCATGTTTTAGGTACCCAAACCAACAAACAAAAGGGCCAATATGATGAGAAACTCCAAGTAAAACAAAAATCTGTGCAGGAATACTATGAATGTCTACTTATGAAACACGTAATATGATTTTGAGCTGTTGATAGAGTGTAATAAAAGATGCCTCACTTGATTTTTATGTTGCTTAAGTAACGTGGGTGAAGATAAACTGTAGTCCTTTGAAGGAATGTGAGGTAGGGAAGTGGAGATGCCTTGAAGAGACAACTCTTTTGAAAATCTTTTCTGTGCAGATGAATTACTAAATTTCACACTTTAACAAGAAGAATTTCAATATGCTTAAGTAAAGAAGGTGATTTATTGAAGTAAGGATTTTATGAACTCCTAGTTCTTGAATCTGAATAGATGGGAATCAGGGGCTGGAGCTCAGAATAAAACACTGAAATCGCACTTTGTATTTCTCGTACCGCTGTGTGGCATCACTTTTCTACTGCCAGTGAGCTATCCTTTTCTTAAGCCACCCTCTCTGTGAGGCTAGATCAAAACCTGAAACATGTTGTTACATAATGAATAAAAAGTAACATATGTTTAAATGACCTTTACACAACAGTGAAATTTATATACAAAGTTTTCATATTGACTGAAACTTTTGAGGGTATGTTCATTTGACTTGGTGGTAAGTAATTAGGAAAATCAGTAGCTTATCAATAATAACTACCTGATTAATATATAAACATGTTAAAATATGGAAATACAGATTAAAACAGATTAAAGTGTGCATATTGAAATCATTAAAAAATCAATATTCACAGTCAAAATTATAATTTCATTAAATAGAATGTTTTCATTTGTCTTATTCTACACTAAAGATATTCCACAGATATAATGAAGTGGGAAAGTTGGTATCTGCTAATGTCATTTCTCACCTACTTCAATATAAATCTCTAGTATTCTCATTTCAAGTAGATTTATTTTTTTTAATTTAATATGACTGAGTGGAAATGTACATTCCTGTATAAAATTACAAGCCCACCTATATGCAGCTTCCACTGCTCTCCCTGTCCGGCGACAGCACACTATTCCTCTCTGCTCCGTACATGTCTCATCCTCCCAACAACCTCCTTTCCCCTCCTCTCTGCCCACTCTCCTTCCTCCAGCCAGAGGTCAGCAGGATGACATCCTACAGATGTATAGAACCATAAAGTACATACAATATATGGTCCCTGCATCACCAAGTCCAGTCCATTCATGTCCAAAGAGTGGACCTTCATTATGATTTATGGGCAAGGTGAAGTATAACACTGTCAATATTAGGATAATATTCATATGCCTACCAGGAAGTCCAGTTATTGTGACTACTATTCATATTTACCCACCAACCAATAATACCAAAGATGAAGCAATGCAAGATTTTTAACAACTTCTGCAGTCTGAAATATGCAATCAGGATACATTGATAATTACTGGGGATTGAAATGTGAAAGTTGGAAAAAAGATGGCTTGGTAGTTGGAAAATGTGGCTTCAGTGACAGAAACAATGTTGGAGATTGCATGATAGAATTTTCCAAGACCAATGACGTCTTCATTGAAAATACTTTTCTTTTCTACAGCATGAACATTGACCGTAAATCTCACCAGAGGGAATGCACAGATTAAATCAATAGTGTCGGTGCAAAATAACAATAAAAACAAAACAAAACACAGCTGTCAAGTTGATTTTGACTCACAGAGACCCCGTAGGACAGAGTAGAACTGTCCCATAGAGTTTCCAAGGAGTACCTGGTGGATTTGAACTGCTGACCTTTTTCATAGCAGCTGTGGCACTTAACCATTACATCATCAGAGGTTCTGGATAGAGTCAGTCAGGGGAGCTAAATATCTTTACGCAGAACAAGGATGGGGCTGAAAGAGAAAGAGACCATCCATCGTTCACATATAAGTTCAGCTTGAAGTTGAAGACAAACCAAGTCCACAAGAGTCAAAGTATGACTTGAGTATATCCCACCTGAATTCAGAGATCACTTCAAGTATAGATTTGACACACTGAACACTAATACCAAGAGAGCAAATGTGTGGTAGGATGACATTAAGGACATCAGGCATGAAAGCAAAAGTTCACTAAACAGACAGGAAAGAAAAAAAGACCAAAATAGATGTTAGAAGAGATTCTGAAAGTTCCTCTTGAATGAAGAATACACAAGGTGAATGGGAGAAATGATGAAGTAAAAGAGCTGAACAGAAGAATTCAAAGCACAACTAGAGAAAACAAAGTATTGCAATGAAATGTAGAAAGACTTGAAGTTAGAAAATCAAAAGGGAAGAACAGGTTCAGCTAAAAGAATTTAACAAACTGAAAAGTCAAGCCTTGAGTTGCAATACTGAAGGATTCTGTGGGCAGAATTTTGAACTGCACAAGAAGCATCAACTGAAATGAAAGGAATGCACAGTCAGTATACCAAAAGAGCTGGTCAACTTGCTGTCATTTCAGGAGGCAGCACCTGATGAAGAACCTATGGTACTGAAGAAGAGGCTCAGGCTGCACTGAAGTCAATGAGGAAAAACAAGGATCTGGGAACTGACCGAAGGCCAACTGAGGTGTTTCAAAAAGAGATACAAGACCAGTAGCACATACTTACCTGTTTATGCCAAGGACTTAACAGACAGTTACCTGGTTAAACCACTAGAAGAAATCTATATTTGTGCCCATTCCAAAGAAAGCTTTCCCTTTATGGTAAATGGTATGTTAACTGGCAATTATTCTTGAATAAAATACTTCCTACCTAGATCTTCTCTCTCTCCACTTATTTTACGACATTGGATGTACTTTCTAATAAACTCTTCCCCCCCTCCAAAAACATTGCCAATAAATCAATTCTGACTCATAGTGACCCTATAGACAGAGTGCCCGATGGAGTTTCCAAGGAGCACCTAGTGGACCTGAACTACTGACCATTTGGTTAACAGCTATAGTACTTACCCACTATACCACCAGGGTGTTTGTACTTTCTGATATGCTTAGTAAAACTCATATGTAGATAACAAGATATTTCTCTTTTTTTCTTATTGTAAATTCAGTGCACCTGGCATAAACTGTATTCTTACCTCTGTGACATGAACGAGTGCATTCCACTCTTGGTTGTTACTGTTGTTACTAATAAGAAACACTGGTGGAATAGCTGTTAAGAGCTACAGCTGCTAACCAAAAGGTTGGCTGTTTGAATACACCGAGAAGTCCTTGGAAACTTTACGTAGCAGCTCTACTCTGTACTTAAGGGTCACTATGAGTTGCAATCAAATTGACAGCAACAGGAAAAGAATTTAGTTTTCAGCTTAATTCCTATACTTTTCCTAAGCCAGTCATTCTTTTGAGTTTTAATTTTTAGTTTTCTACTGCCTTGTAGTTTTTGTGGTTTGACTCTACCTAGGTGCTCTCTGGAAGGGGGAGGTTAACGATAAACTAATTAATTTTGAACAGTATTAATGGTTATCTTATGCATTCATTTTATTTGGACCATTGTTTTAAATATTACTAGAACAAATAATAAAATGAAATATTGATTATTTATGTTATAAAATATTGATTATTGTATTATTGATTATATGTGTTGAAGAGTAGGATCTTATGAATTTGCAAGTTACAATTAGGAGTTTGTTTAGAATATAGCTTTAAAGTTTAAGTCTGATTCTGAAAACTAAATGAATTGCTTATAACAATTTCAAAATAATCTGTGTGCAGTAACGTGATCAAAGATGCTTTTGTTCTTGTGTAATAATTTATGTCTCCTTGAATCATCCAGAGAGAGGACATTGAAACCTTGCTCACTTTAGCAACCTTTGTTTTTCAACCCGACTGGCAGAAGGATATTTAATATTCTGCTACAGTATATACAACAAACGCTTACTTAGGGAGTATATTTTCATCTCACAGCCTGTCTCTGATTTAGTACTAAAACCTATTCTGAATATAGATTAGTTTTTAACTGATCTTTGAATTTAATTTTTTAAGTGGCTTCGTATTCTAGTACTTAGCAAAATGCCAGCCCTTCATTGCTCTATCACCTTCTATTGATCTCCTGATTGATTCACGTTGACGAGTCTGTGTCATGGAGAGTTCATGCCAATGTGATCTGTACTTATTTTTTCTTTATTTTCTTAAAATGATAAGTGTTAACTTTTGAAGATGGACTAGAAAGGAAGGGAAGTGACTTACTAGCAACTGAAAGATAAGTTGTTTAATCCACACACTGGACCAGGAGGTTCTGTTTAATTGAGATGGTTAAAAAATATCTGGGCAAGATCAGAGATGAAATTAAGATTCATTATTTACAGAAACTTATAGAGTAAAACCTAATTCATATTCCTTATACTTTAGCAAAATTCAGTACATATTTTATGTAATACTTGGAGAATAACTTGGTTAATATTAAAAGGGAAAGAATAATTATAAGTTAATTGATTAATTAATTTAATTTCCTCTTAGCCTCCACAACTAACTCTTTCTCTTAATTGAAGTTCATAAATAAATAATTACCATGAGCTGTTTCAAAGTGTACTGATAGATAAAATAGCATTTTATAAGTGTATTCGAGTGTTTATGAGGTCTTCATTTTTACACAGAAGGAAGCCAAACCAAGTGCTGTTGAGTCGGATCCGACTCATGGCGACCCTAGGGGCCAGGGTAGAACTGACCCCCAGAGTATTCAAGGAGCGCCTGGTGGATTTGAACTAAGGCAGACACAAAAACCCACTTTATGGGTTTCAATCAAAATTCTGATTAAACAGTTTTCTATGTTTCATAAAATAAAGAAATAGAGTTTGGAATTTGAGCTAAAGTATATGCTTACTTTATGGATTAACTTGCAGTTTTTCTCTCTATGTAAACTTTGGCTCATGTCTCCTCTACGGCTATGCCTTCATGCAGAAATACGTGTCTTAGCAGTGTCTGGCCATTATTAACTGGTTACTTAAGAGTGTTGTCCATGTGTAGTACGAGACTCCACTGCCCTTGAAGATGAGAGTGTAGACTTGACTCGTGGCTGTGAACTGTAATTTTAGTTGTGTCACAAATGACTACTGATGGATGGTCATCCAGTGTCTTTATATCTACTTAAAGGAGCCCTGGTGGCATCACGGTTAAGCATTCAGCTCCTCATCTAAAGCCTAACACTTTAAAATCACAAATAGCTCCTCAGGAGAAAGCTGTGACAGTTTGCCTCCATAAAGACTTGGAAACCTAAGGTTTTACTCTTTCCTGTAAGGCTTCCCTAAGTCAAAATTGAATCAACGAACCACCACTAACATTTCCATTAAGGGAAAAAAAAAACCCTTCAGAACAGACACCACTTTTCTGCCTTAAAACATATACATTGAATCCTTCCTGCATGCAGGCAACACTCATATGCGCTTCATTTAATACTCAAAACAAACTTAAGCCTCATTCACAGATGAAGAAACTAAAATTTAAAGAGGTAGATAGCCTGGTCATGGTGAACTGACTAATAAAATGTGATAACTGGTCTGGAATTTAATTTGCCTAATTATTTAGAATGTTATATTTCTCTACATTATACTACCTTCCACCCTTTGCACAGAATCTTCTTTGTATGTAAAGGAAACTATTCTCACACTGACACTCAGAAAAAATATATGAACTTGATTCCTTTGTGATGCTCAAAATCAAAAATATAAACGTATTTTTAAAAATTTCGGATGAATCACTTTTTTGGAGAGTCACTGATGACTTTGTACATCTTGTACATAGAATAATCACACTTTGCATTTTGCGTTTTTTCTCTTAACTGATGGACAATCGTGCATTTGTTGGAGTACTTAAACAGTTTTGTAAATCACTTTTTTTTTACACAATATATGATAAAATCATAAGCATAACAGATTGAAATCAACATGGCATTCTAATTTCATATTTATCTCAGATTCTTGTTTTAAGAAGAAGATCTGTTTAACTTTCTTCCCATTCTCTTTGTAGCATTCACAAATGTTAGAGATTGTTGTTTATTTATTTGGTAGGATGGAGTGGAATTTCACAAACATGAAATGTGTGAGTGACACTTGGAGCACGTGAGCCACAGTAGCATTTGATGTAGGTCACGGAGAGCTAAGTGACTTGGGGAAACATGGTGATTTATGCTACTGAAAAATTGCAAATTACTGCATGTCATGGGCTTTCGGGTAACTTATGCAAGTAGTTTTAATCAAGAACTAATAGGATATTATTTGAGGAAGTATTAGCATTTGTCTTACTGATTCAAGGAGTTAGTGAACTCTGAACTTTCTGCAATGAATTCTGTTTGAAGATTGAACAATTACAACACACAACCCAATTAACTAACCCCCTGCCATCGAGTTCATTCTGACTCACAGCGACCCTATAGGACAGGGAAGAACTGCCCCTTAGAGTTTCCAAGGAGTGCCTGGTAGGTTTGAACTGCTGACTTTTCAGTTAGCAGCCATAGCACTTAACCTCTACACCATAAGGATTTCCATTACAGCATACACACACCTATAAATACACACTCCTATAAATACACACACCTATAAATACACACACCTACTGGCCCCTTACAAGTGTATACCTAAAATAGGGCTTATTTTCATCTTTATGCATTTACAGGTAAACTATATTTACATGTTAAAATAAAAAATGTCCTCCATTTAATGTCTTAAAGATTCAAACATGGTTCTATATGTGTGTGTGTGTGTGTGTATGTGTGTGTGTGTATGTTCATTTGCTTCTATCATAATGGAAAGAAGCATAGAGAATGCTTATTATAAAGGGCAAGCCTTACCATTGTGTAGCTGTCATGCTGGTAGTTTCCAACCGACTTCACTAAAAAGTGTAGCACAGACTTGATTTAACAAAATAAAATCATATAGACACTTTCACTGTTCCTGATTTATCACCATTATTTCTGACTTGGAATCTCCTTCCCTTGACAGGTGTTCTATGCCTTGTGATTCAGAGTGCCCTTTTACAGTGTGCTGCAGCACTGCAGAAAGGAGAAAGCCCCGATTTCTAACACTGCTATAAATCAGGGAGCCCTAGCTGTAGTGATACTACAAGGTTACCTACTGCTCAAGTCTCTGAGAGTTTTCCTTCCTTCTTTTTTTTTTCCATCACTGATGATGGATGTTGTCACAAGTCTGTTCTGCAGGTTCAGGTAAAACAGTGGCTTGTAGGTCATTTTCTTAAATGAGAGGGAGAAAATACCCTGCTAGTCTGAGTTGTTAGATACAATGAGTTTCGTCACCTAATTAGCTCTACACTCCCTCAGACATACACATTACTTTCAAAACCAGAAATTCTCCCTGTACTTAGATACCTGTCCTATTTTTCAGAGAGTCTTGCTTTTAAGTCACTTTAATCATCTCTTACCTCTTGACAGATTGTTATACAGTCCTATCCCTGAGCACTGTATTTTAAAACTAATAAAAAACATATATACATATACATATAAATTCTAATGGTAACATTTCAGGTTATGCTGACAGTTAACTGAAGGGATAATTTTGACCATAAACTCCAACTTAACCCATTCTGTATTATATCAGAGAACGTGCTAATCTTTAAACCTGACGTATTATGGTCTATTTCTCAAGGGAAAACTGTTTCAATATTGCAGAGTTCTCTGCCACTTACATCATTGCACAATATTAGATGTGTTTTCTCTGTATCTGTATTTTCCTTCTTGATATGTGCATTGAATACATTTTGTTGACATTTATTTCTATTCATTTTTACCCAGACATTGGGCTTTGTCACTGCTCTATGTAATTCCTCCCCTGTTTTTTCTATGGGAAGTGTATGATACACCTATATTAATGCTTGAAGACTGTAGCACAGTGAGTGTCACTCTGTAAATGGGAAAGTTGACTTCTATCAGCAAAACATATAGCCAGTAAAAATAAAAAGGAAAGGTCACAAAACTCTGAAATTAGCACTAAAAGAAGAGTAAGCAAGAAATACTTATTCATATTACATAATTTGTATTTTCCCAGAATGTAAGCTAACAGTAAAATATTAAATAGCACACATCAATGAATTACATTTTCATTATAAGAAAATTAATAAAAATAGAATATATAAAGAAAATGGAAAGGATATTAGTTTTATTTATTGCATGTTCATTTTCTGCCAGACATTCTGTTATGGTATGTGAATGTCTTCCCTTGTTAAATTCTCCCAGTGACCTTGCAAGAAGGTATTATTATTATCCCTATTCACAGATGAGGAAACTGAGACTAGAGATCCTTGATAATATGCACAAGGTCACACAGCCCAGGCTTAAAACTATGTCTGCTTGACAGCACTGTCTAGTCATTCTTTTGCTGAGCCATTGTTTTACAAAAACTCTGTTTGAAAAGCATGTGATTCTAAGACCAGCATCAAACTAGGGGTTTTCTTATCACATGACCTTTGAAAGACTGTTTGCTTCCCTCTAACTAATTCAGAGTATGGTCAGTAGAAGATGTGCAAACCTAAGAAGTATTAACAGAACACACGTAGTAATGTCCAAAGCCAATAACTTTACATTTGTTGCCAATACTAATTTTTGCTCTACCCGTGACTGTCAAGTTGATTTTGACTCATAGTGACCCTATAGGCCAGAGTTGAACTGTTCCATAGGGTTTTCAAATCTTTAAGGAAGCAGACTGTCACATCTTCCCCCCACAGAGCAACTGGTGGGTTCAAACTGCTGATCTTTAGGCTAGTCAAGTGCTTTAACTACACTGCAACTATGGCTCCTTCATTTTTGCTAACTTCTCTAAAACAGTATTTTTGAAAACTTTAATTCCATCCTTTGTTCAACATAAAAATTTCACAGCCTTATTCAACATTATTTGAAATTTCAAAATAAAGTAACAAGTACACATTCTAGTAATGAAAAAGAAGCTCTTTTTTTTCCTAGCCACACAGGCATTCTCTGTACCTCTTTAGATTCTAACAAGTATTCTTTACCCTCCTTTTCATGAGACCAAATAACATACACAAACACACACACGTACACACAGTACTCACTGCAATACTTGTCTTTTCAGTAGTGCGACCCCTATTTATTTAGCCTAAGAGCAATAGAAAAGCTGCTTATTTTGCAACAATAGAACAAAATTTCACTGATACTCCCCCGGTTTCAGAGAGATAGACTATATGAAAGTAGAAAATGAGGTTATGGGAAAGACTAGCAAAGACCAACATGAAAAATGAATGTGAATGAAGACAGAAACCAGTTATACCATAATAATAAAGTGAAAAGAGAAGATTTTAAATTTAAAACTTTGTACTAAGAACGTACACATTTTCAGCAATTTAGTATGTTGTAATGGTTTCTCACAAAGTCTAAAAGATTAGGAGAAAGACTATGTTAGGGAAAAAAAGAAAGCTGTAGAACAATACACATGAAAAGATCACATTTTGGGGAAAAACATATTTATGTGTGTGTATATGTATGTTATATATATATATTTTAACAACAAAAACTAACATACATGCACACATAAACGGAGCCCCAGTGGTGTAGCAGTTTAGAACTTGACTGCTAACCAAAAGATCAGTGGTGCACTCCTTTAACTGCTCCTTGGAAACTCTGTGGGGCAGTTTTACTGAGTCCTATATGGTTGCTAGGAGTCAGAATGGATTCAGCGGCACCCAGCAACAACAACACATCAGAGTTCTGTTAGAGCATGGGCAGAGAACTATGAACAATGGGAAGGAGCTGGAAGCAGACAGGAATCAGAGTAGTTTCATGCTTTGGTGCTTTCCGTGTATCTGTGTGTTACTTCAACATTTTATACAGTAGATTCCTATATTTTTATATAAGAAAGAAGGCAGCAGTGACTTTGTAAAAAAAAAAAATACAACGTTAGAAATCTTCTTTCCCTAAATTTATTAAAAAACAAACCAGAAAAACCAAACCTGTTGCCATCGAGTCAATTCTGACTCATAGCAATCCTGTAAGACAGAGTGGAACTGCTACATAGAGTTTCCAAGGAATGCCTGGTGGATTTGAACTGCCAACCTTTTGGTTAGCAGACATAACACTTAGCAACTATGTCACAAGAGTTTACAAATTTATTAGTTACCTACAATTAATTGCTTGTTAAAATGAAAACAAAGACAAAAATAATATATCAAAGAGAGTTGCAATTGAGCTTGTCATGTTAAGCATAAAGTTTTTTTTTCTTTAATTTGTATATGTCTTTCTTTATTTCTCTTTTTCTTTCCTGAAGAAATAAATCCTTTAAGGATCTATTGATCCATTAAATGACCACCAAAAACAGAAAAAAAAGAAGGAAAAGAAAAATGCATGGATTACAACTTGAAGGTTGATGTCCAAGGGAATGACTTATTAATCTCATTGAAGATAGGGACAAGATAACTCTACCTTTAATATACCTTTAATTATTCCATCTGTCAGTACAGTTTTTGACAGGGAGGAGACGAAGTATTGAAGGAGACTTTATGTCACAATGGTTAAGCACTCAGCTGCTAACAGAAAGACTGACATTTCAAACCCACTCAGAAGCAACTTGGGAGAAAAGCCTCAGTGATCTTCTTCTCTAAAAATTATAGTCTAGAAACACTATGGGACACTTCTACTGTGCCATATAGGATTGCTATGTATCAGAACCAACTAGATGGTACATGACAGCAGTAAGACAATGTGCTAGACAGGTAACTAAAAGAGCTTTTTTATTCTAGTCCTTCCAAATTATTTTGTAGTACTTCACACCATGCTTATGTATAGTAGGATTTCACAATACATGCATTTTGATCAAAGATCATCATGCAGATCTTCACTTGTTTAGCGGATGTAAGAGTGTTGCTATATGAAGACTATGTCAGGAACTTACCATATGTTATAATCTATCAATCCATTATGCCTAAACAATTAGCATCAGAATCTTTACCTTATAGTTAAGGAAACTGAGGCAAATATTATGTCATTCCAACCCAAGGCTGAAGTGAAAATGACAGAGTTGGGTCTCAAATTCAGGTTTATTTGTCTCTGAAGTCCATTTTTTTTCCACTGTAAAATACTATTTCCTAAAGTTGAGAATGTATCAACTGCTTTATGGTTGCTTTGAGAATCCATTAAATATCTTTTAAAATCCAGGATTTTTCATGAAAAGAAAAATGATTATGGGTGCTTCTGGTGTCTGTTATGCTATGTCATGTTGTTTATCTTTAGCTTAAAATAAATTAGTGAAACTGATAGTGATTAAATGCAGCCAGAAATAGCAGTAGAAACAGTCTAGCTGCCTGTAGTTTGGTTTCATTATTTTGTAGGGAGAGCAACTCAGATCAAGTGATACAGTTTCCATTAGAAGGAAAATAACTTGTGTATCCTGCAGTGCATGTTAATAGAAGGCAACATTGAAAGGCCTGCCAGTTTCTTTTAGTGAAACAGTAACAACAATGCTGCTGTGCATAAAGGTCTCAGACATTTCAGGAACAATAAACAGAGCCACTTACTGTTCTTGAACATCTGAGTGGAGAGAACAGTATAGCACAGCACTCTACATCTCCTTTCCACTTACATTCTATTCAACAAAGCTATTGAAGACTTTGTCACCCACCATTAGGGTTTTTCAAGTTGATTTGAGATACAATTGGTATAGCTTTCTGATTGCACAGGCTCTTACATTAGAAATGTCTTGGGGGTGGGGGGGCCAAGACTGCAGTATAGTCAGATTCTTATTGTGATCCCTTTAACAATAAATCCAAAAGAACAAATGAATCAATTACATGTGGCATTCTAGGAGCCCTGAACATCAAAGGGAAAGTTGAAAAATTGGACTAATCAACAGGAAAGGGAGAATAGATCCAGAAATATGCAGGGCTGACCAGACCTGAGCCTCTAGGATTCAACTGTGGCCAGCATGGTGAGCCAAGAGGTGGTGGTTGGAGGGTGTCCTCCTTAGTAGGAGAAACTGACCAGAGAATCCACTTGAGCCCCCAGAACCAGTGAAAATCAGCAGCAGATTGTGGAAAGCTACCTGGTTTGCTTCTAACCTCCCATACGGGGATCTAAATCTTTCCTTCAGACTAAAACTCTGTGTATTCTCCCTGAGCTTCCCCATCTCTTCTCTGCACCAAGCCCCATTCTAAGGCTCATACCATCATTAGAGCCAGGAGAAGAACTTGTTAAGCCTTCCCTGAGCTATTCTTTAAGACTCAGAGAGGGAACAATTTAACAAACTGGAGGGAGAGGAGAAAAAAAATCTGGCAAGTCCCTTGAGCTGCAAATTCAGGGCAGAAACTTTTTCTTAGCTTATAGTCAGACATAATTGGACACATCATCCTCACAGACAGTCAGGGATGACTGTCAGACCCCTGCCTTTCTCAGTGACTGCAACCAGTTACTTATGCCTATGCAAATCACTCCTGACCATCTCAGACAATAGGGAAGAGCCTACATCACAGTCTTGATGACTGATTACCTAGAGACCTAAGCTGGATCCATACAAGAAAAATAAATGGACTCTTGGGCTTGTATGTCTAATAATAGCTTTAATCACCTTATGAAAGGACATTAGATGTTCAAAGGTACCAATAAACAAAGTAGCAAACACCACTAGCCTATTTAGGCACTTCAAAACAAAATAAAACATGAAGCTGGAAGACAGTAGGCAAAGATAAATAAATATAATTTGCTGATGGCTCAGACAAAAGTCAATATGAAATCACTTAAGAGGCAAAGGACTGTGACTTCAGAAAGCTCCCAAAACAAAAAATCCAGAAATTCTGCAGGTGAAGAGAACTTCCTGGAATAATCATAGGTAGAATACAAAATATTAATATTTAGAACTCTTCAAGAGATCAGGAAGGAGATGATATAAACTGCAGTAGAGCATAATGACAAATTGAACAAATTGAAAGAAAGTATATAGCAGCAATAATTACAAATTAAAAAATAATAGAATTACAGCTTTAAACAACTCAATAGAAAGTCGAAGGAGCAGAACTGAGGCAGTGGCAGCCCATATTAGCGAGACTGAAGATAAGACATGTGATACCAACATATCTGAGAGAAAATCAGATATAATGAATGTAAAATTTCACAAAAAAACTAAGAATTATGTGGGACTCTATCAAGAGGACTAATCTAACAATGATTGTAGTACAACAATTGGGGAATACCAGAAAATACAGAGAAGTGTCAAAGATTTGTTGACATAAAACCTCCCTGATATCGTGAAAGATGAGAAATTATCTATCCACAATGTTCATTGAACTTCACAAGAGGTAGCTTTCAAAAGAAAGACATCAAGGCATATTACTACCAAACTTGCTGAAACTAGAAACAAAGAGACAATTTTAAAAGTGGCTAGGGATAAGCAAACAAACAATCAACCAATCTACAAAGGAAAGTCAGTAAGACTAAACTCAGAGTATTCAGCAGAAACCATGCAGGCCAGAAGACAACGGGATAACACATATAAAGCCTTGAAGGAAAAAAATTGCCAGACAAGAATTACAAATCCATCAAAAGTGTTTCTCCAATAAGATGATAAACTTATTTTCAGATAAACAAAAATTTAGGGAGTTTGCAAAAGTCAAATCAAAATTATGAGATATGCTAAATGGGGTCTTTTGGTCAGAAAATCAATAGTGTCTGATAACAATCCAAGACTAGAACAGAGCAACAGGATATCAACTGAAAAAGAGAAACCACAAAAATAAATCAAAGACAAAACACTCAAAACAGGGAAATGGAGATGTTGTTATGTAAACATTAAAACCAAAAAGGAAGAAATTTAAAAATGTAGTCATAGATTTTCATATGGAGAGGAAGTAAAGGCACTATAAAGAAATTAAAGGCTGGTTTATATTTAGAAAAAGAATGGCAAACATTAAGATAACCACAAAAGAAATTATCAGTAACATAAAAAAAAAAATCTCAGCAAGCATAATGCCACCAATAATGAAAAAGATGAAAACACATAAAGAAAACTGACTCAGCACAGAAAATTTAAGTGGAACAAAGGAATGTTTGTAACCAAAAAATTACATCAAAATGACAGCATTAACTCATATCCATCAATAATTATGGGGAACGTAAATAGGTTAAATACACAGAGAGATAAAGACTGGCAGATTGGATAAAAAAAAACACAATCCATGTATATGCTGCCTACAGGAGGCATACCTTAGGCTTAAAGAAATGAACAAACTAAAACTCAAAGGATAGAAAAAATATATCAAGCTAATAACATTTTTTTTAAAAAAAAAGCAGTAGTGGCAATATTAATTTCTGATAAAACATACTTAAAAGTAGAATCCACCACATTGAATGAGAAAGGTCAGTATACAGTGATTAAAGGGTCAATACTCCAAGTGGACATAACCACATTAAATATTTATGCATTAACAACAGCATTCCAAATTACACAAAACAAACCCTAACAGCATTAAAAGGAGAGACAGACAGTTACAAAATAATAGTAGCAGTCTTCAATACATAACTTTCAGTGAAGGATAGAACATCCAGAAAAAAGCTCAATAATGATGCAGAAGATCTAAATGTCACAAATAAATTGACTTCATACATGTATACAGAACCCTCTACCCAGCAGCAGCCGAGTACACTTTCTTGCCCAATTTGTGTGGAACCTTCTCCAGAATAGACTACGTATTAGGCCATAAAGCAAGCTTTAACAAAACGGAAATCACTGAAACAGTAAGTATTAAACCTACGCACTGAAAAGATAGAAAGCATAAAAATAACCCCCACGGCACCAATAGAAAGAAAAATAGTAAAAATTAGACAGAACTAAATGAATTATGGAGTATAAAAACGATTGAAAGAGGTAGCAAGACCAAAAGCTGGTTCATTGAAAAGATCAATAAAATTGATAAACTGTCGGCCAAACTGACAAAAGAAAAACAGAAGAGGAAGCAAATAACCCAACTAAGAAATGAGATGGGTAATACCACAACAGACTCAACTGAAATTAAAAAAAAAAAAAAAAAAAAAAATCCCAACAGAATACTATGAAAAATTGTACTCTAACAAATTTGAAAACCTAGAGGAAATGGACAAATTTCTAGAAACACACTACCTACCTAATGTAACACAACTAAATAAACTCATAACAAAAAATGGGATTGACAAGGTAATTTAAAAACTTTCAACCAAGAAATGCCCTGGCCTTAAAATCTTCACTGGAGAACTCTACCAAATTTTTAGAGAAGAGTTAACACCACTATTGCTAAAAGAATTTAGAAGAGGATGGAATATTGCAAATTCATTCTATGAAGTTAGCATAACCCTAAAATCAAACCCGGTAGAGCCAGCACACACACAAAAAGGAAAATTACAGACCAGTATCACTTAAAAACTCCAAAGCAAAAATACTCAACAAAATTCTATCCAAGAGAATTCAACAACATATCCAAAAAATAATTGACCATGTCCAAGTGATTCATACCAGGAATGCAGAGATGGCTGAACATTAGAAAAATAATCAATGTAATCAACCACATAAACAAAACAAAAGACAAGAACCACTTGATTTTGTCAATTGATGCAGAAAAGGCATTTGAGAAAGTCCAATGCCCATTCATGTTAAAAAATCTCAGCAAAATAGGAATAAAATGGAAATTCCTCCACATAATAAAGGAAATTTATATACACCTAACAACCAACATCATCCTAAATGAAATCTGAAAGCATTCCCCTTGAGAACAAAAATCAGACAAGGATACCATTTGTCACCGTTTTTTCCACATTGTGACAGAAGTTCTAGTCAGAGAAATCAGGAGCATAAAGAAATAAAGGGCATCCAAAATGTTAAGGCACAAGTAAAAGTATCTCTATTTGCATATGATATGATCTTACACACAGAAAACCCTAAAGAATCCACACACAAAAAAATTACTGGAACTAACAGAAGAGTTCATCAAATACAAGATAAACATACAAAAATTGGTTGGATTCCTTGACATGAACAAAGAACATCAAAGAAGAAATCACTGAGTCAATATCATTTACAATAGCCCCAAGAAAATAAATATTTAGGAATAAATCTAACCAGAGACATAAAAGACCTATACAAAGAAAATTGATGACAGTTCTACTGCAAGAAACCAAGAGACCTGCATAAGTGCACAAACTTACCTTGCTTACTGGTAGGAAGACTAAACATTGTGAAGATAGCCATTCTACCCAAAATGACCAGTGGATACACTGCAATCCCCATCCAAATTCCGATGGTATTTTTAAACTAGACGTAGAGACAGATTTCCAGCTTCATTTGGAAAGAGAAGAAGCCTCAGATAAGTACAGCATTACTGAAAAAGACAAAGTAAAAGGCCCCACACTACCTTACTTAAGAACCTATTACACTGCTGTTAGTTAAAATAGTTTGGTAGCAGTACAAAAACAAGTATGTAGCTCACTATGTACAGAACTGAGAATCCAAACGTAAGTTCATCAACCTGTGAGCAGTTGTAGCTAAGTGCTATGGCTGCTAAGCAAAAGGTTGGCAGTTGGAATCTACCTGGCACTCCTTGGAAACTCGACGGGGCAGTTCTACTCTATCATATAGAGTTTCTGTGAGTCAGAATTGACTAGATAAGAGTGTTGGGTTTTTTTCTTTTTTTTGTGAGGGAGGTTTATGAGCAGCTGGTATTTGACAAAGGCTGTAAGCTGGAGAAAAGACAGTCTCTAATAAATGATATTGGCATAACTGGATATCCATCTGCAAAAAAAAAAAAAATGTAACAAGACCCATATTTTACACCATGCACAAAAATTAACTCAAAATGGATCAAAGACCTAAATATAAAATCTGAAACAGTAAAAATCATGAAGAAAAATAGGCACAATGCTGGGAGCCCTAATACATGTCATAAACAGACTACAAAACATTGTTAACAATGCACAAAAGCCAGAAAAGAAAATAGATAACTGGGAATTCCTAAAAATCAAACTTATATGTTCATCCAAAGACTTCACCAAAAGGGTAAAAAAATAAATTTCCAGAATGGGAAAAAAAATTGGTTACAAGTCTGACAAGCATCTAATCTCCATAATCTACAAGATAGTGCAAAACCTCAACAAAAAGAAAGATAGCCCATATGAACAGGTACTTCACCAAAAAAGACATCCAAGTGCCTAACAAATACATGAGGAAATGCTCATGATCACTGGCTATTAAATAAATCCAAATCAAATCTACAATGAGATGTGATCTCACCCCAACAAGGCTGACATTAACTAAAAAACAAAAAGTAACAAATATTGGAATAGCTATGAAAGACTGGAATACTTGTATACTGTTGGTAGGAATGTAAAAAGGTACAATCATTCTGGAAATCGATTTCCTACTTTAATAAAAAAGCTAGAAATAGAAATACCATGTGATCCAGCAATCTCACTTATTGGAATATATCCAGAAAAATTAAGAGCTGTGACAGAAAAGATACATGAACACCAATGTTTATCACAGCACTGTCCACAATAGCAAAAAATGGAGTCAATCTAAGTGCCCATAGTAGACAAATGGATAAACAATCTATGGTGTATTTACACAATGGAATACCATGCCATGATAAAGAACAATGATCTTGTGAGACATCTCATAATATGAAGGAATTTGGAAGGCATTATGCAAATGAAATTAGTTGCAAAAGGATGAGTATTATATAAGACCACTGTAACATGGACTCAAGAAAAGGTTTCAGCCAAAAGAAAACAGTCTTGGGTGGTTATAAGGGTAGAGAGGAAAGGAGAAGGGTACACACTGATTAGACAGTAGATAAGGGTTTTGTTAAGTGAACAGTGGGTCAGTGCAGAATAGAAAGGAGGCCAACACAGCGGGAGTAAATCAAAAGCTAAGAGCTTTCCTAAATGTAAACCAACACTTTCAATCACAGAGTAGCAGGGACAGGGGTCTGGAGATCAGGGCTCCAAAGGACATCTAGGTCAACTAGCATAACAAAGGTTTTCTTTTTTTAAGAAAACGTTCTGCATCCCACTTTGGTGAGTGGCATCTGGCATCATAAAAGCAAGCAGAGACCATCTAAGTAGCATCAACTGGTGGCAACTCACATGGAGCAGAGGAGACAGAGGGAAGATATGAGCCCAAGGGACAGAAAGGGCCATTAAATTCAGGGACTACATCAGCAAGTGATCAGGGAAACTGGATGGTGCTCAGCCAACACTAATGACTGTCCTGACAGGGAGGACAACACACTGTCTTCCACATACTGGGAGAAAAATGGATGTGCAGAACTAAACTGTTTAAAAGATCAGACTTGATAATTGACAGATGGGAAGTATCCAGAAGACACGACCTCTAAAGTCTCTGTTGGCCCAGAGCTGAAACCAATTCTTCACGCAAAGATTAGACTAGAATACAAGACATAAAAAAATTCTGGTGAAGAGTGTGCTTCCTGGCTTAAGGAGATATATGAGACCAACTGGGTAGCTCCTGTCCAGAAGGGAGATGAGAGATTGGAGAGGGACAGGAGCTGGTTGGGTGGAAAGGGGAATACTTGGTAGAAAGAGGAGTGTGGTGTTACAGGGTGAGGAGAGCTGCTAGAGTTACATAGCAGTGTGTGCGAGTTTTTATATGACAAACTCACTTGGATTGTGAACTTTCACTTAAACCACAATAAAATTAAAAAATAAGGAAATTAAAAAAAAAAACGAGGCTGTCTCATAAACACAGACACATTAAAACATTGCAGTTCTTTAAAATGGAGATCTGTCGTCTCACAAATGAGAATGGAAGCAACACTGTTGTTGTTACGTGTTGTCAAGTTGGACTCATAGTGACCCCATGAACGAAACACTGTCTGGTCCTATGTCGCCCTCTTGGTCTTTGGTATGTTTGAGCTCATTGTTGCAGACGCTGTGCCAATCAGTCTTCTGGGAGTAATTTTCTTTATCACTGACCCTCTACGTCACCAAGCATGATGTTCTTTTCTAAGGACTTATCTCTCCTGATAACATGTCTAAAGTATGTGAGATGTCGTCTCCCCAGTCTTGCCTCTAAGGTACATTATGGCTGTATTTCTTCCAAGACACATCTGTTCAATCTTTTGGCAGTCCATGGTATCTTTGATGTTGTTCACCAATACCTTAATTCAAATGTGTGAATTCCTCTGTCTGTCTTATTCATTGATCACCTTCCACCTGCCTATGAAGTACCTAAAAAACACTAGAGTATCGGCCAGGGCCACTTTAATCTTCAATGTGACACCTTTGCTTTTTAACATCTGATTCACTCAAATAAGCTAACAATTTTGGCATAGATAGTGCAGTAGAAAGATGTGTCAGTTAATTTTATTTTTTAATCTAATTGTAATTTGGGTATAATAATTTGAAACTCAGTCTATCAACCAGATTATACTGGTTTCCAAACTTAATATGCCTGTCCAAAGGAATCCTTGGTGGCACAGCAGCTACGTGGTAGACTGCTAACAGAAAGGTCGGCAGTTTGAACTCACCAGCCACTCTGGGGGCAAAACGTGTGGCAGGCAGCTTCTGTAAAGAGTATAGCCTTAGAAACCCTATAAGGTAATTCTACTCTGTCCTGTAGGTCGTTATGAGTAGGAATCAACATCCTACCAATGAGTTTGGTTTGATACTGGTTTATATCTGTTAGAATTACTTTCCCAAACTTCACCTGTTCAGACCTACAGAATTAGAATATGTATGCACATAATTTGAAAAAGTTCCCAGTTGATTCTGATAGCTGCCTTTGTTCAATGAACATTGTTTTGATCTGAGAAGAAAAGTTGTTGACTGATTTAATATATGCCAGCCAAAGCCAAGTGCCATCGAATATATATTATATATATATGTGTAGGCTCTTATACATGAACACACATACATAGTTTTAGTGACTGACAGAATCAAACACCCTGAAAGAATTTTCTGCCTGACTTATTTTCGTTGTTACATAACCTGTGCCTAGAACTCAGTGCTTGTTTCCTATGGAGCTTTTCTATACACCTTTGTCAAGTGGATGGTAACTTTTATTTTATTTCTTATTGGGTTATGTGTGCTAGTGACCCAATTATCAGATTATCTGTGGTTAGGGAAATAAGATCCTAACTGCCTCATTGGTGGAAAATGTTTGTAGTTCTTCCTTGACATAGAGAGAGAGAGAGACCTCATATCTTCAGCATAGAGCAAGGGCTATTGAGTAGACCACATGGTAAATGTGGTCTTGTTAATGAGAGAAAGTGGATGAGAGTGGCAACTCTTTCAATATGTTTTTCCTTCCTGTTATTTTCCAAATCTAGGCTTATCTGTAGCCTTGTCAAAAAAAAAAATCATTACCATTGAGTTGAATCCAGTTCATTGGGATTCTGTGTTATACGGTACCCCTGCCCCACTGGGTTTCCTTGGCTGTAATCTTTACAGGTGTAGGTTTTCAGTTCTTTCTTCTGCTGTAGGTTTTGGTGTATTTGAACCCATCTTTAGGTTAGTAGTCAGGCTCAAGTCATTTGAGCCAACGAGGGATCTACTGTAGTCTTCTAGACCTTGCTAATTTTCTAATTTGTTTTTTTTTAATTTTTCTTTAATTTTGAAAAGCGATTGAGTCCTGTATGGACTACATGGTTAGGATTACACAGATAGATTGAGAATTGATTTGGCTTTCTCCTTTCTTTCTCTACCGACATTATATGTGAGAAGAAGTCATCACTGACCACTTTGCCTATTTCGTTTACTAACGTATTTTAAGCATCTAATGGAGTGACTGGCACATGCTAGGAATTCTATAACTTTTTTCTGGAATCCTTCAATGAAAAAGTTCATTTATGGATAAAAAATACATTTTATATCTTTATGGAGAGTTTAATTAGTCAGAGATAGATCCAAGTTATAGTTTATATAATACATAGTCTGTTTATCAAGGTATGATTGGACTCTAGCATTAACTGCATGTAGTAGACAAGGCATTTATTATCACAGCTGTTAAAGAAGGAGGAAACCGAAATGCAGAATCATTAAGTTTCACTTTTTATTTCATAAATTCCTATGTTGGGCTAGAAAAACATTAAATACTAAGTTCAAGTCTATAGAATCCCCAATAAGATGCTTATACTTACCTGACTTCCTTCCGTGATGGAGAAGGCTCTGGCTTCAACGTATTCTCTTTCATTCAGTCTGACAATTAAGTTTACAAACTCATCCTAGAAGAAGGGCTATGTACCTCATTGCTAGGGAGCAGGCTAGGAAGACTGAATAAAGGGAAAGAGCAGGCTAGGAAGACTGAGTTAAAGGAGAGGGAGCAGGCTAGGAAGATTGAATAAATGTAGAGCAGGCAGCCTTCACTGTCTGTCAGTGGAGGCTTGTTTATTGCTATGATACTGAAAGCAATGCAGCCTGTCATTAGATACTATAAGGGTCATCCATGGTGGACAGGTTTCAGCTGAGCTTCCAGACTAAGACAGACTAGGAAGGACCCGGCAGTCTACTTCTGAAAAGAAAGAGCCAGCAAAAACCCTATGAATAGCAACAGAACATTATCAGATATAGTGCTGGAAAATGAGCCCTCTGGGTTGGAAGATACTCAAAAAATGACTAGGGAAGAGCTACCTCCCCAAAGTAGAGGTGCTCTGAATGATGCAGATGGAGTAAAGCCTTTGGGATCATTTGCTGATGTGGCGTGACTCAAAATGAGAAGAAACAGCTGCAAACATCCATTAATAACTGGAACATGGAATATACGAAATATGAAATCTAGAAAAATGGAAATCACCAAAAATGAAATGGAATGTATAAGCATCTATGTCCTAGGCATCAGTGAGCTGAAATAGAATGGTATTAGCCATCGTGAAGCCAACAATGATATGGTCTACTATGCTGAGTCAAAAACTTGAAAAGGAACAGTGTTGTTGCCTTCATCATCAAAAAGAACATGTCAAGAGCTGTTGTGAAGTACAGTTTTCTCAGAGATAGATAATATCTCAATGCTTACAAGGAAAGCAGTTAATACGACTATTATTCAAATTTATGCACCAATCTCTGAGGCCAAAGATGAAGAAGTTGAAGATTTTTACCAGCTTCTGCAGTCCGAAACTGGTAGAACATGCAAACACGATGCACTGATAATTATTAATGATTGGAATGCAAAAGTTGGAGACAAGGATAGATAGTTGGAAAATATGGGCTTGGTGACAGAAATAATGCTGAAGATTGCATGATAGAATTTTGCAAGACTAGTGAATCCTTCATTGCAAATACCTTTTAAACCAACACAAATGGTGACTGTACACATTCTATCTATACACCAAAAGGCATACACAGGAACCAAATAAACTACATCTGTGTAAAAAGATGATAGAAAAGTTACTATCAACAGTCAGGCCAGACCAAGTGCTCACTGTGGCACAGATCACCAATTGCTCATATGCAAATTCAAATTGAATCTGAAGAAAATTAGAACAAGTCAATGAGAACTGAAGTATGACCTTGAATATATCCCACCTGAGTTTAAAGACCATCTCATGAACAGATTTGACATGTTGATTACTAATGACCAAAGACCAGATGAATTATGAAATGATATCATAGACATCATCCATGAAGAGATCATCATCCATGAAGAGATTGTTAAAAAGATAGGAAAGAAAGAAAAGACCGGATTGGATGTCAGAAGAGACTCTGAAACTTGCTCTCAAACACTGAATAGCTAATGCAAAAGGAAGGAATGATGAAGTAAAAGAGCTAAACAGAAGATTTCAAAGGGCAGCTTGAGAAGACAAAATAAAGTATTAGAATGACATGTGCAAAGAGCTGGAAATAGAAAACCAAAAGGGAAGGCACATTCTGCATTTATCAAGCTGACAGAACTAAAGAACAAATTCAGTCCTCAAGTTGCAATAGTGAAGGATTCTACAGGGAAAATATTAAATGACTCAGAAAGCATCAAACGAAGATGGAAGGAATACACAGAGTCATTATACCAGAAAGAACTGGTCGATGTTTAGCCATTTGAAGAAATAGCATATGATCAGGAACCAATAACACTGAGGGAAGAAGTCAAAGCTGCACTGAAGGCAATGGTAAAAAACAAGGCTCCAGAAATTGATGGGATACCAGATGTGGTATTTCTTTCTTTTTTTTCAAATTCAAACTTTTTTTAATTTTTATATTTATTTATAGTTTCTTCTTTCTTTTTATTGTAATTTAATAACGATTTGAAATCCTGTATCATGTTGTCATAAAACACCCAGACCGTTCACCTCTCTTCTACTCTAGCTGCCTCCCTCCCTGCCCATGCGACAGCACACTTCCCCTTTTGTTTGGAACTTCCTATGACCTTTTGATAAAGGTCTGACCTTCCTCACCCACCAACCAGCTCTAGCAAGTGTCCCTCAGACAACCCATGCACATTTTTAATGGTCTGTTCACCTTCAATATCACTCTATGTTTTGTATGGTTCAGGTCAGTCTTTCTCTGGAGAGCTGGTCCTGGTGCTGGATGCAGTTTGGGATTAGAAAGTCCAGGGGCCGTGCTCCCAGGGGCCGCTTCATGCAGAAGTACCATTAAGTGTGGTCTTTTGGTAAAATTCTAGCTCTGCCCTCTACTCCATCACCTGCTGTGTCTGGAGCTCTGTTCTGCATACCCATCTGGGCTGTCATTGGTAGTGGCCGGGCACCATCTAGTTCTTCTGGTCTTATGCTAAAGCAGGCTATGGCTCATATGGCCCCTTCCATCTGGTGGGCTCATATTTTTCTCCTGTTGTCAATGTCCTCCATTTGCCCCAGGTTCAGGAGGAATGGGACCATTTGGTGCTATTTAGATGGCAGCTTGCTAGCTTTTAAGACCCGAGTTGCCACTCACCTAGGTGCTGCGTGGAGCAATATCTTGAGAAACGAAGAGAGAAAAACCTTGGGTATCCCAATTAGTCTGGATGTCCCCTGAGAGCATGGCTCCCTGGATCCCAGACCCCATTTCTCTGTTGTCCCAAACAGGTGGTCCACATTAAGGGAAAACTTGGTTTTGAAGTTGAGTAGTTGTGGGTTACCCCACTTCTAGTGCATGTTGTCACATCCTATACCCATCCCTAATCCTAACCTAAGTTTGTAAAACAACAATTGAGATACTTCAACAAGCAGATGCAGTGCTGGAAGTCCTCACTCATTTATGCCAAGAAATTTGGAGGGCAGCTACCTGACTGGAAGAGATCCACATTTATGCCCGTTCCAGAGAAACATGATCCAACCTAATGCAGAATTACCTAACAATATCATTAATATTTCACACAAGTAAAATGTTACTCAAGATTATTCAAAAGTGACTGAAACAGTATATTAACAAGGAACTACCAAAAATTCAAGCAGGATTCAGAGGAGGATGTGGAACCAGGGATATCACTGCTGGTATCAGATGGATCTTAGATGAAAGCAGAGAATACCACAAAGACTACTTGTGTTTCATTGACTATACAGTCATTCAACAGTGTGGATCATAACAAATTATGGCTAACATTGAGTAAAACGGGAATTCCAGAACACTTAATTGTGCTCTTAAGGAATCTGTATGTGGATCAAGAGGCAGTCTGCAAACATGGCAAGGAGACATTACCTGGTTTAAAGTCAGGAAAGGTGTGCATCAGGGTTGTGTCCTTTCACCATATCTTTCAATCTGTATGCTGAGCAAATAATCTGAGAAGCTGGATTATATGAGGAAGAATGAGGCATCAGATTTGGAGGATGACTCATTAACAATGTGTGTTATGCAGACAATACCACCTTATTGCTGGAAGTGAAGGAGATTTGAAACATTGATAAAGATCAAAGACCACAGCCTTCAGTACGGTTGCATCTCAACATCAAGAAAACAAAAATCCTCACTACTGGACAAGTAAGCAACATAGCTACAAATGAAGAAAGGATTGAAGTTGTCAAAGATTTCATTTTACTTGGGTCCACAATCAACATCCATGGAAGCAACAGACAAGAAATCAAAAGACACACTGCATTGGAAAAATCTGCTGCAAAGGATCTCTTTAAAGTATTGAAAAGTAAAGATCTCACCTTGAAGACTAAAGTACACCTAACCCAAGCCATGTTATTTTCAATTGCATCATTCAAGTGAAAGCTGGACAATGAACAAGGAAGAGAGAAGAAGAACTGATGACTTTGAATTGTGGTGTTGGAGAAGAATGTTGAATGTACCATGGACTGCCAAAAGAACAAACAGATTTGGAAGAAGTACTTCTGGAAGTACAATCGGAGTGTTCCTTGGAAGCAAAGATGGCAAGACTGCGTCTTACCTACATTGGACATGTTGTCAGGAAGGATCAGTTTCTGGAGAAGGACATCTTGTTTGGTAGAGTGGAGGGTCAGTGAAAAAGTGGAAGACCCTCAATGAGATGGGTTGACACAGTGGCCACAATTATGGGCTTAAGCATAAAAATGATTGTGGGCATGGTGCAAGACCAGGCAGCATTTCGTTCTGCTGTGCATGGGATCAGTATGAGTCAGAACTGATTCAATAATACCTAACAACAACAACTTTGTTGCTGAATATTACTATAGCCACATTTGAAGTACTCCCCCTGTGAAGGTATGCACCAACGCCAGTGCCTAGTCCACCCCTCTGGGCAGTTTTTGAACTCTTTCTGGAATAGCCATCAGAGCTATCATCATATTACCCTTGATGTCCTGAATATCATCAAAACATATTCTTTCAATATTTCCTTTATCTTTGGATAAAGAAAAAAGTCACTGGGGGCCAGATCTGGCGAGTAGGGAGGGCGTCCCAGTACAGTTATTTGTTTATTGGCTAAAAACTTCCTCACAGACAACAATACAATTAAGTTTGTAAACTTCCCACCATGCCACAATGTACAATGGCCATTCCAGAAAAAATTCTGAAATCGCTTCGAAGAATGGACTAGGTGCTGGCATCAGTGCCCAGCTGACTGAGGGGAGGACTTCAAAGGTGACAGTAGTGATGCTCAGCCATGAGATATGTAGCACTTACATGTAGCACAACATAATTCAGAGAGTTAATTGTTGGACCTCATATGACTTTCTCACAGCTTAAAGCTTCTTTGTCTAAGGAGTCATCTGTATGATAGACTGTTTAGGGGAAAAATGTATTTGGATATATCTAGAAAGTTTCTATGACATCATCTTCATCAAGTTATTGCTGACTTTCTCATTGTGTTTTGTCTTTCTCTTCATCAAAGTTAACACTTGTCTGCTATCTAGTTAGTAATTTGTCCTCCCCACTTTTCCTTTTCCTTGTAACCATAAAATATAGTTTTCTTCTGTGTGTAAACATCTTTATGGGTTATGAAAATGGTGGTCTAGTACAATAGTTGCCCTTTGGTGAGTGACTTATTTCACTCAACATAATGCCCTCCAGATGAATACATGTTGTGAGATGTTTTGTGAATTCACCATCTTTCTTTATCATCGTGTACCATTCCATCGTCTGTCTGTGCCGTAATTTATCCAGTCATTTGTTGATGGACATTAAGTTTTTTCCCCTTTGGGCCCTTGTGAATAAGGCTGTAGTGAACATGAGTGTGTATATGTCTATATATGTGATGACTCCTATTTCTCTAAAATATATTCCTAGGAGTAGGATTGCTGGAACATATGATGTTCCTGTTTCTCGCTTTTTAAGGAGGTGCCATATTGTGTTCCATAGTGTTTGTATCATTTTACATTCCCCTCAGCAGTTCACGAGCTCCAATCTCTCTGTAATTTCTCCAACACTTGTCATCTCCTACTTTTTGATTAGTCTCAGTAATGTTGTAATGAGATGGTATCTCATTATACTTTTAATTTTCTTTTCTTTCATGGACAGTGATCTTGAGCTTTTCCTCATGAGTATGTCAGCTGCTTGAAAATCTTCTTTGGTGAAGTATTTATTCATATCCTTTGCCTAATATGTTGCTGTGAATTGGAACCAACTCTATGGCAACGTGTTTTATAAATGGTATTGTTTTCCTGGTTTCCTTTTGCAAGCTTTCTTTCTTGGCATAAGAATTCCAGCTGATCTTTGTATGTTTATTTTGTATCTTCCTAATCTGATTATTTTTCTATTAGTTCCTGTAGTTTTCTTATGGAAACTTGGAAGTTTTTGCTGTATGGAATCATATGATATTTGAATAGCATTAGTTTTACTTCTTCCTTTGAAATTTGGATGCATTTTATTTCTTTTGTTCTTGCCTTATTGCTCTAGTTAGGACATCCAGAAAAATATTAAAGAGGATTGGTTATAAAGGGCATCCTCATCTTGTTGCTGTTATCAAGGGGAATGTTTCTGGCCTCTGTCTGTTAAGAGTCAGCCGCTGGCATTTTATACATGCTTATTATGTTGAAGAATTTCCCTTTTATTTCTATTTTGTTGAGAGTTTTAGTTAAGAATGATCATTAGACTTCATCAAATTCCTTTTTGTGTTGACTGAGATGATTATGTGACTCTTTTTTATTTACATTGTGGATTAAATTGATTGATTTTCTTATGTTGAACCATCCTAGTGTGACTCCAACTTGATCATAGTATATAATTTTATAGCTATGATACTGCATTTTATTGGCTATAATTTTGCTGAGAATTTTTGCATCAATATTTATGAAAGATACTGGTCTACAGTTTTCTTTTTTTTGTGACGTCTTTGCCCTAGCAAACCCTTGTGGAGAACCTGGAGGTGTAGTGGGTAAGTGCTAAGGCTGCTAGCTAAAAGATCAGGAGTTCACATCCACCAGGCACTTCTTAAAAACTATGGGGCAGTTCTATTCTGTCCTATAGGGTTTTCTATGAATTGGAATCAACTTGATGGCAATGAGTTTGACTTGTCTCTTGCCTGGCTTAGAGCCCCAGTGGCCAGTGTTTTAGGGTTTGCCTACTAATCAAAAGATTGGCAGTTTAGATCCACCAGCTGCTCCTTGGAAAACACATGGAGCAGTTACACTGTCCTATAGGGTCTCTATGAGTTGGCATTGACTTGATGACATCAGGTTTAGTTTTTCGTTTTCTTTTTGCCTGATTTTAGTATCACAGTTATGCTGACTTCATGAATTCAATGAATCTGGGAGTATTCATTCCTTTTGTATGTTTTGAAATAGTTTGAGTAATACTCTGAAATTGTTTTCTTTGATATATCTAGCTGTCCTGCTCAAGAACATAAAGCCCTGGCAGAACCCTTTGCTAGCTGGCGGCTAGTCAGTTTACCTTGAAAATGTTCAAATGAGATTTACTGTTTCCATAGTGTCTACTACTTTTTCTTTATCCCTTCTTCATTCTCTCTTGTAAATCTTGTTTTTGCCTGTGTTCCTCAAGGTTATCCTCCACCTGTCTCTTTTAAATATAAGAAAATAACTTGTATACAAAATTAAATGCTGCATTATTCTTGGGCGATGATTTCTAGATTCCATTTTTTACAAGCTCATGCATCTGTTTCAGTGTTCTTTTCAAAGATCGGTTTCTACTTTTTCCTATGTCATAGTTGCACTTTAGCCATCACATTAGTTTGCCACATGGCCTTATCTACTTCTAATTTCATTCAACTTTTCAGATCCATGTCGACCACTATTTAATTATAATTTCTCTGTGTAGTAAATAGCTTCTAAAATCATTACCAATGATTCCTTCCTCTTAGTGCTCATTCTAGTTTAGTTGGCGTTGAGTTACTCTGTTGACAGGATAAACACTTCTTGGGATTGTAGAAACAGCTGACTAAGCCAGAAGAGACATTTGAATCTGATACGCAAATTGGTTCACTGATTGTGCCTGTTATACAAGTGAAAAATTAAGCTCAAACAGGTTGGCTTTTACGTGGCAATAAGTTGCATTTTAAATGGTAGATTGAGGATTCAAACTCAGATCTGAGTCTTTATGGAGTGCGTGTTTGCTCTCCACCTAGCAATTATACCCCCTAGAAGCCCAATGCGCTGCTCTAATGTGGTCAGAAAATCAGTGCAGAAGTATCATCATTCTCATCATAGGGTCACCATGAGTTGGGATTGACTCGGCGGCAATAGGTTTTATTCTAGATTATTTCAGAACCACTCTTACTCAGTAATTCTCAACTGGTGTGGACATTAGAGTCACTTAGGGAGCTATAAAAACGCCAGTGACAAAGGCTTTCCTCAAAGCAATCAAATCAGAAGTTGTAATGAGGTATCAGTATTTTTAAGAGTGCAGCCAAACTTTGAGAGGAATGCAGAAGTCTTATCTGGGGTTGACAGGTGGGAATTTTTATGAGGGTTTTGAACTAGCATAAGGGTAGAGATAGAAAGATATTTTTCTTATATAACAATCTGTCTTTTCCTCTGGTTTCCAAGACAGACCTAGAAATCCATATTTTAAGCAAGTGCCTCCCATAATTTTTATTATCATGCATGTTTCACAACTGATGACCTAATCCATCTTCAGAAAAGTCTTGTCGTATCTAGTTACTGTAGCGTGCCTATTTTCTTTCCTAAAGCACCGTACAGTCACTTAGGCTTGCTATTTAGATCTCAGCACTACTCTGAAATGTCCAGAAAAATGACTTTCTGAGAAATCACTTCAGGAACTTATGAATGGATATGGCTGATCAGTGCTGCCACTAGTGTAGACGTCTCTTTGACACTGGGATGAAAAATGGACTTCTAATATTTTCTCAGGTATTGTATAAAATATCAAATATTAACAAGCCTGCTGGGTTGCTGTTTTATGTGTACCAGGAAGATGGAAAGCCATCAAGTATTTATAAATAGTCTGTTCAATCATTTATCTTTTCATTGAGAGGGGCAGCTTCTTACTTAAACGCTCATCAGCCCTTTTTCATACAGAAAAGCTAAAATGATTTTTTTTAAACCATACAATTTATTCTGTGAAAATGCTACATCTACAGCCTCTTGATTTTTACCTCAGAGTGGATGTATTACTGCAGCTGTTGAAATAGTCATAAGCACATGATTTAAGACAGGAAGTAAAAAAGTAAATTGTTCAATTAAAACTACAGTGGAAATTTGGGGGAGAAGCTAATTAGCTGAACTGGAACTTAGCCAGGACACTAGTTAATGCTCCTCCCCATATAAAGAAATGAAATTGCAAATGAGTGGTTCTCCAGCCTGTCCCCACCGCCACCTCTTGTGTCAGAATGTATTACATTTACGTTCTTGTTGCTGGGTACAGCTCAGATGGGAGTGAAATTTATTGCTGGATTTATAGAAAAAGACATGTGCATAGTTGGTAGCTCATAATTCAAAAAACTACAGAAGCCTGCAAAAATCCCCAAACAGAAATTTCTCCTCTATCCCAGACTGCTTAAATGGTGTACAATATGTGAACTGATAGCCATCAGTCAGGCATTATACAGTAAAACAGTCACAGAGCAAAAACACATATTCAGGATTCACAGGAAATGAAACATATGGTCTTACTTCATTATAAAACAAGGAGAAATTACAGATAAGCAATCATTTTGCAATCACAAAGTATTTTTTTAAAGCATACAAAAGTATTTGTTTTCTATTTTTTTTAAGGTATTGTACAGTAAAATTCACTTCTTTTTGGTATATAATTCTAAAAATTTTAAAAAATAGATTTGTGTAACAACCAGCACTATCAGAATATGGAGCAGTTTATCACTCGAAAACACTCCTTCATAATAGCTATAACTTTCTATTAACCTCACTCCTGGAAATCACTGATCTGTTTTTTATTACTAAAGCTTTGTCTTTCCAAGACTGTCATATAAATGAAATTGCAGAGTATGTAATCTTTTGAGAGTGGCTTGGTTCACTCCATATAATGATTTTGAGAATCATCCATGTTACACGTACCAACGTTCTTCCTTTTAATTGATGAGGAGTATTCCATTGTCTGAACATTTGATTTGTCCATTCACCTGTTTAAAGTTCTTTGGGTTGTTCCAAGCCTTTGACAATAATGAATATAGCTGCTACAAACATTTGTGTATGATTTTTTTTGTTGAAAATAGCCCCTTTGATTTGTCTAAGTCATTCATCTGCAAATTTTTTCTCTCAAAGAGCAGATAGTAAATATTTTAGGCTTTCTAGGTCCTAGAGTCTCAGACATAGCTATTTAATTCTGCTTTTGTTATGTCAAAACAACCATAACTAATGTATAAATAAATGACCATGGCTTTCTTCTAACAAACTTTGTTTATAAAACCAGAACAGACTAGATTTACACTACTAGTTACAGTCTGCTAAACCTTAGTCTTAAGTAAATATCCAGGACTGGGATTGTTGTTTCATCTATTAAGTTTATGTTTAACTCTGTAAGAAACTCCCAGACATTTCTTGCTGAGTGGCTGTATAAGGGAGGTCTAGTTTCCCCACATCCTCACCAGCAGTTGGTATTGCCAGGGATTTTTTTTTTTAATCATTCATCCCTAATACGTGTAGTGACATTTCATTATGGTTTTAATTTCCATTTCCCTAAAGCCAAAAGATATTGAACAACTTCTCATGTGCTTATTTTTCATTCTTATATTCTCGTTGGTTATCTGTTTAAGTCTTAGATCCATTTTCAGCTGATTGTTTTCTTACTGCTGAGTCTGAGTGTTATTATGTCTGGATACAAATCTTTGTTAGTTATGTGATTTGCAAATATTTTACCCAGTCTATAGCTATATTTTTTCCAGTTTATAGCATTCTACTGTGTGAATCATAACAAATTATGGCTAACATGGTGAAGATTGGAAATTTCAAAATAATTAATTGTATTCCTGTGGAAACTGTACATAGACCAAGATGTAGTTGTTTAAACAGAATAAGGGGATACTGTATGATTTAAAATGAGAAAAGATGTCTGAGGATTATATCTTTAATCATACTTATCTGATATGTATACTGAGCAAATAATCCAAGAATCTGGGCTACGTGGAGAAGAATGGGGCAGCAGGGCTGGAGGAAGACTTACTGAAGAAGCATATTGTCTTGAAAGTCTGCATCTTCCTTTGTCTTCCTGTACCCATTTTAATATAAAATAGAGATTTTAGTTCCATTGAAACAGGCCTCACTTGAAATGCATCTTAAGGTACACCATGCATATTTCACTCTACAGTTCTGATTTCTGATACAAGATCATGGGGTAAACATTCATTCATACCCACTGATGTTGAGTCAATTCTACCTTATAGCCACCCCACAGAATAGAATTGTGCCAAAGGAGTATTCAAGGAGTACCTGATGGATTCGAACCGCTGACCTTTTGATTCACAGCTGTAGCACTTAACTACTATGCTATCGGGGTTCACAGAACAAACTAGTTTTCATTATTCAGTTACTGCACATATCTGTCAATTTAGCTAGCCCATGATTACTAGTGTTGTGTGATAGTCTAGCATTTTGTCATCTGATATGATTTTTCTAATGTTGTAAATTCTGTCTCTGTGATGTTAAAGAGGTAGGATTACAGGAAGTTATGCTAATGAGGAAGGAGTCAAACTACAGATTGTGTCTTAGGTCAGTTGCTTTTGGGATAGAAAAGAGAGAAGCAAACAGAGGCTTTTATCACTGAGAAACAAGAGGCAGGAGAATATCAAGCTCTTTGGACTCAGGGTCCCTGTGCTGAGAAGTTCTTTGAGACAGGAAGATTGATGACAAGAACCCTCTTGCTGAGCTCACAGCGCGAAAGGCTTCCCCTAGAGCAGGCACCCTATTTTCAAGCTTCTAGCCTCCTAGATTGTGAGAGAATAAATTTCTTTTTGTTGAAGTCATCCACATTAGTGTAAGTTATAGCAGCACTGGACAACTAAGACTGCATTTTAGTTCATTTAGTATTTTTGTATAAGCTTGAAAATGTATTTATGTTTTAATTGGCCGTTTTAATTTTTTTGAATGCTCAATATTTTGCTTACTTTAATTTTTAAAATTTAAAATTTTTAAAATTTAAAAATCAGTGATTTCTTCTCCATGCTCTGCGTAGTGACTTCAGTTTATTCTCTCCATCAGTGTTATCTTTATTTTATAGATGCAATGTATCTTGAATTAAAAACACTAAATAAAAGTTTTCTAAAAAATCTTACCTTATCCCTTCTTTTTTACTATTTATCTATATTAGAGGGATTAATATATTTAGAAATAGGCTCTTATTTGCAATCACAGTTCTCATCTGTTGCAGGCATGCTGACTTGTTTCCGTTCTATCCCAGTCCTTAAAGAAGATCTAAGGGTTTATATTGTCTCAGGTTTGGCTGAAAGAAAAGTTTGAGTTAAAGGCTTTCTTTCAGATTTATGTGGATCTTAGCCTGAATCTAACAGGCCCAGAGACATAGAGAATGGAAAATTTAGAGTAAGAGAACCGATAAAATTTAGAGTATGATTACGACACTTTAGAAACTTAGGTATGTGGGAAAATAGAGGGTATCTGGTCCAGAATGGAAGTTGGTGGCAGTTTGTACAGGAAATTATTATTCTTTGATGTTTGCTATGTTTGCCACAGTTTGATATAGGGTCTGTTGTTTGATGACCAAAGTCTCTTTATATCATGTGTCAATAGGACAAAAAAAAAAAAAAATTCTGTTAAGACATTGATTGAAATAATTGATGTGTGACCCCAGTAAGCTCACTACCCACATTTCTTCTGGTATGCCTTCCTAAAGCTACGTACTAGTTTCTGTGACTGTGTATTCCACGTATTTCTGGAAAAATTACATTCTAATAAGATGGGAGTTTTGCACTGATTCTTTCTTTGATGTGGTCTCATACATGCTATAGCTCATAGGAATTCCTTGACATTTTCTCAAGTGGATGATATTCTCTAGTTTTCCTTGCTGCAGCAGGTTTCCCCAGTTTGTGGAAGAGGGAAAATTAGATTATTCTCCTCACTGAATCATCTAGCCCATGTGTTCAGAAAGTTATTTTGAAGTCAGTGATGGCAGATATGTATATTAAGACATTTCCAAGCAGACATATGTTTACTCCTTACTTTTCAAACTTTTCCTAGTTCAGTCAAAGACTATCAGGTTTGTTGATGGTGAGTACATATTTTTCTTTTGTTGATGTCTATAGCTTGCGTAGTGTCAATATTCAATGTTACAGTCAAGTCCTTCCAAACATTCAACCACTTATCACAAGTCATAGTATAATTTTTTAAAATGAATTTAATGCCACAGTGTTTAATTTAGCCATGTTCCTACATTCCACCAATTAACGTTGCATAATATTCTAAACCCCACCTTGAAAAAAAGCCACAGGAAAATATACAATGCACAGTTGATATCATCATATGTAAATATGGCTCTTATGAACCAATTTACTTTCTTCCCCCCAGTATATGACACTTTAAAAACTTTAAAGCCGTATTCATTAATCAGTCAGATGACACATGCATTTTATCCTCAAGGTTCCTTATGAAAAAAGCAAATGTTCTTCATTTTATATTACTGATTTTCATATTGTTCTTCTCAAAATTAATTTTCATTTGCTTATTCTTTGCTTAGACTCAGAGAATTTCAGTTGGGAAAGGATATTAGATGCTACTTCTTTTTATCTTGCAACTGAGAATATTAAAGTTATTTGGGGAGTAGAGCCTGGTATAGGGGCCTATATCTTTTAATTTAAAGCTCTAAAGGCTTCTAACAACACAAAAAATTATGTAGCCATAAGTTGACATAAATTTTCATCAGGATCCCTTAATTTGTGATCCTAATGGATTCATAGATGGGTTTCAAGAGCTGTATGAATCCCTTGATACTGAATGAAAGTGTGTGTGTGAGAGAGAGAGACAGTTCCTCTAGGGATAGCTTTCATTAGCTTTTTAAAAGTGGTCTATGCTCCCCCAAAGATTAATAAACACTGCCATATATTAACAAGCTATCTAACAATAGATATTAAAACATAACAACAAATTTATCACGACATGGAATGTATTTACACAAAAAAGAGCAAGTTAAGAATGCCTAGTATTCTAATACTGCATGTTTCATGTTTAAAAATAAAGAGAAACATCAGAGGAAACATTTTACACTGCACAGAAGCCAAATAATTCCCTTTGGTCAATACTGCTGATTATGAAGTTAGCATCCAGTCACATTCCTGAAAATATTTTCTTGATAAATATGAAATTAATAGCTCATGTGTATATGTCTCCTCTATTGATTTATAATTTCTTTCATCTTGTATTTGATTTACTTACCTGCACCGATTTTTTTTTTTTTTCTTTTTGTCCACAATAGGGGGCAGTGCTTCTCTAACCTTTCAGAGGGACAAAGAAAAAGGAGGAGGGAGAAGGAAAAAGTTGCTTCTTTTCTATCTTTATCTGGTTTAACTTTTGGTCTCATTGAAAACCTCAGGGCTTAAGAGAAAACAGCAAACAAACAACAAAAAAAGTCCATATTAATCCTTCTGGGCCAAAAGTTCACAGTGTATCAACTTTTCACAGTAAATTTTGCACCAATAAAAATTTAATCCTCAGTTCCAAAGAATGAACACAAATTCCTTTTAGTCTGTCGAGTTACTTTATTCCATAATTCATATCCTGATACTCCATTAACTATAATGTGCATTAATGCACAGGCATCAGTCAGAACACACCCTCCAGTGAAGATCACTTCCCTATTAACATTCCTGCCAGTCTGCTTAATTCCAGTCATCCAACCATTTGCACTATTCACTCTCCCTCAGCAAGATAAATATGTGTGTATACATACACACACACACACACACACAAACACACACACAGGTGTATGTATACACCTTTTGAACATACATACATACACACACATATACCTGCATATATATATATTTTCTATACAGAGCTCTGGTGGCTCAGTGGTTAAGAGCTCAGCTGCTAACCAAAGAGGTGGTAGTTCAAACCCACCAGCTGCTTCTTGGAAACTCTATGGGGGCAGTTCTACTTTGTTCTATAGCATTACTATGAGCAAAAATAACTTGACAGCAATCTTTTTTTTCCTTATCTTGTATCTATCTATCTATCCATCCATCCATCTATCTATAAGTTATAATACATATACACATACACATTTCACAAGGGGGAGTAGAAAAAGATACATCTTTTTCTAATCTAGAAATCTGGACTATACGAAGAAAAATAAGACATCAGGTTTGGAGGAAGAATCATTACCCACTTACGCTACCTCAGTGATACAACCTTGTTCCCTGAAAGAGAAGATTTGAAGCACTTACTGATGAAGGTCAAAGACCACAGTGTTCAGTATGGATTACACATTAACACAGAGAAACAAAACTACTCCAACTGGACCAATAAGCAACATCATGTTAAATGGAGAAAAGATTGAGGCTGTCAAGGGTTTTATTTTAACTGGATCCACAATCAACACCCATGGAAGTAGCAGTCAAGAAATCAAGCGATGCGTTGCATTGGACAAATCTGCTGCAAAAGACCTCATTAAAGTATTGAAAAGCAAATATGTCACTTTGAAGACTAATGTGTGCCTGACTAAGCCATGGTGTTTTCAATTGTATGATATGCATGTGAAAGCTGGACAACAAATAAGGAAGACCAAAGAACAACTGATGACTTTCAATTGTGGTATTGATGAAGAATATTCAATATACTATGGTCTACCAAAAAGATTCTGTCTTGAAAGAAGTACTACCAGAGTGCTCCTTAGAAGCAAGAATGGCAAGACTATGTGTTTTAGTCAGCTAGGGTTGCTCTAACAGAATTACCACAGAGTGGATGGCTTTAACAAAGAAAGATTTATTCTTACACAGTCCGGTAGGTTGCAAGTCCATATTCAGGGTGTCGCTCCAGGGAAAGACTTTCCCCTTGTTGGCTCTGGAGGAAAGTCCGGTATTGCATCAGTCTTTGTCCAGGGAGCGTCCTCACGCAAGAACCTCTGGTCTGAAGGACGCGCTCTGCTCCCGGTGCTGCTTGCTTGATGGTAGTGAGGTTCTCAAATTGTGCTTTGTTTCTTTTTCCTTTTATTCCTTGCAAGCTAAAAGCACTAAGGGTGGGGCAAGCCATACTGCAGGGAAACTCCCCCCACAGCAGGAATTCACAGCCCCACCCTAATCCTTTAACATACAGGTTAGCAAAACCACACAATGGAGGACAGTCCCAAGATACTGGGAACCATATCCCAGCCACGTGGCTGCACACATTTTTGGGGGGACACAATTCCAACCATGACACTATGTCTTACATACTTGGGGCACTTGTCAGGTGGCATCTATCCCTGGAGAAGGACATCATGCCTGGTAAAGTAGTCAGTGGGAAAGAGGAAGACCCTCACCAAAATGGATTGACACAGTGGCTGCAACAATGAGCTCAAGTATCATGATTGTGAGCATGGCACAGGATTGGGCAGTATTTCATTCTGTGATAACTAGGGTTGCTATGAGTTGGAACTGACTCAACAGCACCTAACAACAACAAAAATATGTATGTCTATATATATGTCATCTAAATGTATATCTTTTATATGTAAGATATATTCTCTATACATATAAGACATAAGACAGTTAAGTTCACAAACTTGCCACCATGTGCCTATGTTGCCAGCACTGTACAAACAACTCAGTAAGGTTTCATAAACTTGGTACATCAGTGTGTCACAGCTGTGTTTGTGTCAATGTGTGGTGGTGTTCACTGAGTTACAATCATTATTGTTGTTGTGTGTTTGTGTGCCATCACAGGAATGTCAGACCTTCAATTGGAACAATAAACAAACATTAAATTTCCTGTTAGTCTTGGCAAAAGTGAAGTTAAATCAGGGACACATCAGTCCAAGTTTATGGGAATAATGCCATGAAGAAAACAGCAGTGCACAAATGGATTAAATATTTTTCTGAGGGGACAGAGAGTGTCACTGGTGAAGAGAGGTCAGGGTAGACTGTAACAAGCAGAACTGACAAAAATATTGCAAACTTGTTGAACTGTGTGTCAAAATCATTGGCTGACTGTGAGAAGCATAGCAGATCAGGTAAACGTCTATAGAGAAACAGGAAAATTGTAACTGAAAATCTTGACATGAGAAAGATGTGTGCAAACATTGTCCTGAAGGAGCTCACAGATGAACAAAAACAAAGGAGAGTTGAAGTTTGCCAAGAACTTTTAGAGAGGCAGGAGAATGTTTGGGGCCATGGTGTTATCACTGGTAATGAAACATAGCTGTGCCAATGTGACCCAGAAACAAAGTGTCAAAGTACACAATGGAAGTCAGCTAATTCTCCATGACCAAAAAAGTTCTATCAATCCAAATAAAGCATCAAAATGATGTTGCTAGACTTTTTTCATATCAGAGGGATTGCTCATTGTGTACCAGTTGGATAAACAGTTAACCAAGTTTACTATTGGGAAGTGCTAAAAATGCTGCGTGAAAAAGTTAGATGAAAATGACCTGAACTTTTCATCAGCAACTCATGGTTCTTGCATCATGACAGTGCACTGGCTCACACGGCACTGTCTGTGAGGGAGTTTTTCGCCAGTAAACCAAAAGCTGTGTTGGAACACCCTCCCTAGTCACCTGATCTGGCCCCCAGTGACTTTTTTCTTTACCCAAAGATAAAGGAAATATTGAAAGGTAGACATTTTGATGACATTCAGGACATCAAGGGAAATACAACAACAGATCCAATGGCCATTCCAGAAAGAGGTCCAAAATTACTTTGGTAGGTGGACTTTGCACTGGTATTGGTGCATAGCTTTCCAATCAGAGTATTTTGAAGGTGACTGTAGAGGTATTCAGCAATAAGGAAAGTCATACTTTTTCTAGGATGAGTTTGCGAACTTAATTGTCAGACCTTATACACACACACACACACACACACACACACACACACACAGACGTGTGTGTGTGTGTATAAGCTTAGATAACTTGCCAACTTTCTCTTGGTGAGTAGCACTTTATAGTTTCCTTACAAAATACCTCTTAAAATTGTTGAGCTTACTGTATGAGCTCCAATTAAAAGCAAACAACATTTACTTGAAATAGAAATAATTCTCCATAATGACAAAAAGTATAAACACGAAGTATGCAGAAGTATAGTACTGCATTCTAGAGGCCTGAGAAATACTTAAGCAACTGGAATTTGTACTGCCTCAACTCTTATTCCTCCTTTGGAAATTTGCATAACTTCTTAGAATTTCAGTTTAAATATTAGTCCTAATGGAAGTATTGAACATCATCCTTTAAGAAAACATTGCTTTTTATACTTCTAACATATCAGTAGTTAATGTTTCTCAAGAAACTACGTTTTACTAGTGACATGTAAATTGTTCTATTAATTCTAATCTTTGAGATAGGTAATAGTATTCCATTTTACAGATTGGAAAACTGAGACTCATAGGTTCCCAGTGTGACTCACTAACATTGGAGTGGCAGTTTACCTAGCGGAGAAATACAAAACAGATCTTTGTCACATTAACATTCAGAAGAGAAAAGCTGATCTATGAGTAATGTATTACTTTTGACGTTGTTGGCAAAATCCATGCAGTATTGTACCAAAAGTTCAAGTAATGGGGATTTTATTTTGCCATATTCTAAATTTCTGATTTAGCATTCGTTTCCTGTCCCAACAAAGATCTTTACGTGTTAAATAAGTCAAAAGCACCTTTATTTGCCGAAGTTCTATGAAGCTTATTTGTACAATTTTCCTGTCACTAAAATTAACCATGAAAAAAAATCTTTAATATTGATTCGGTTTATCTTTAATCTTCCTTGATATTGTTTAAAACACACTATTTTGGTGACTGGTATCAGAGGACATGAGATAGCATGGCTAAATCTTTCTTTCAGAAATATGGATACAAATATAGTGAATTTATGATTTTGCAGAATTATTTTACTATTTGAATGGTGCAATCAGTTGAACACAGCATTGTAAAAGTATAGTACTGCTTCATAGGCAGAGTTCATCTATAATCTTAATTGTTGTCTTGCAGATATAGCTTATAGGCATCAGTCAGGAACGACAAATTATACAACTCAAATTCATTACCATTTTTTGGGAAAATGAGAGCACTAGACTAGGTTATAGTGACTAAGCAACAGACGAGATTCATAATTTGAAAAATGTAATATTATTTTTAAGTAACGCTTGGAAATTCACTACTTCCTATTTATGAGTGGGAAGGTCAAAGACTTATTAAAATTGCTGCACATGACATGCGTAAGCTTTATTTGACTGGTCTAAGCCAATGGCTACAGTTTCAGATAAGCTTTGATTTGGCCTAAATGTCTTTTAATGTGTCTACTCTTTCCTTTTCCTTTTATTTTCTGAACAAGAAAGACAAAAATTAATAGAGGTGTTTTTATATGCGTGGTTAATTAGTATGTAGCTGAGGAACAGCAGTGTGCTGCCTGTAATATATATTAGTGCCTCTGCCACTTTTCCAAACATTAATAAGCATTTTAATATTTTATAAGGCAAGCTCTAAATTATGGAAATAAATCTGAACACTATTAATACCCAATGGGGCACATTAAAAAAGGGGGACAGCAGGAACTACTGTGTAGCTGAGTACTTAACTCAAGGAATTATAATTTCTTACTCATGCTTGAGACCTCTGTGAGGTTTAAGAGAGGACTTAGAATTCCTGGAAAGTACTGATAGATCATCGATATTGAACACTATTGAAAAGGATATGAATTCTTGCTCAGTTCAACTCACTGGTCTATTGAAAGGAAGTAGTTGAAGAAGTTGTCTGAAAATCATGAAGTCTGACTAATTTTGTGCTTTGATCCATCATGTGTCAGAACTTTCTGTGAGCCTTAATACTATATCACTGTTTCCAATCATATTCTTGACAAGTGCTGAGAATAAGCACAACACATGAATAGGCAAACACTTCAACATACGTTTGTTTCTAGATTGCAGGCAAACAGCTAAATATAATAAACATGCTTCACTCATCCTCTGGCTCCCCTTCACATCAAAATACGCAGACTATGCGTGGATCAATGTATATAATTCATAATCAGTGGTTAAAACTGAATATTTCAGTGTATGCAAGAGCATTCAAGTGTTGGAACTCTTGAAGCTCAGTACAAGTTTTTTACAGAAACTGATGAGAAAACTGTTCTTTTTGTCTCCTTGCCTAAAATAAAAACAAAAATAGCAAATTTATTAATTTCATACACAGTTTTTGCATTCTTCAAATACAAAATCACTCTTGTTTGAAATTTAGCATAATACTCTAACAAATATGGCTATATATTAAAACTAAGGAGTGTATTTTTAAATTTCTATTGAATTATGCATGTCTACAATCAGTCACATAATCTTTATTGTGCATTTTTCTTTAATATGCTGTGTCTTGTCGATAGTGTTTTATACAAAATATATTTGTTTTACACTATTTTCTAAGTAAAAAATTATGTTAAGTAATATTTATTGGGTCCTTATCAATCTAGTCAATTGCCCAACTAAAATATTGTGAGTTAAATAGGTCATAACTGTAGATGCCCTTCCTTCCAGAGGCCTTTGTACATGTTGTAACCCTTGCTCACTTTTTAGAGTAAGCTGTCTCAGAGGAATCCTCTCTGACAATACCACATTAGAGGAAGAAGGGACTATGTGATTTCCTTTTTAAGACAGGTCATGCATATAGATGGGAAGTTGAAGCCACGGTTATCGCTAAGGGACCTTGAGTCTTCTCCATGCAGGTATTTCCTTGACCTCTTTCTTACGCTTTATTACTTCATGCTGGCTGGGTTCCAAGAGTGAGAGTTCCAACAGACAACAAGTGGAAGAAGCCAGTTTCTGAATACCTATGCCCTAATCCTGGCATGATGTCATTTCTGTCAATTTTTCCTATGCCTTATTTAAAAAATAAAACCACTGCTGATGTTGCTTCCAAATCACAGTGACAGAGTAGAACTCTGTCAGGACAGAGTAGAACTCCTCCATAAAGTTTCTAAGGAGTGGCTGATGTATTTAAATTGTCACACTTTGGGTTAGCAGCCATAGTTCACCATAGCTGTTAACCACTGTGTCATGAATTGAATTGTGTCATCTCAAAATGTGTGTGTCAGTGGGCTAGAGCATAATGCCCAGTGTCGGGCAATTGTTCGCCTTTTGTAATCTGAAGTGATGTGTTTGTAAATCCTGTCTTTAATAAGTGAATGAGGAAGGATGGATGGCTGTTGTGTTGTTGAGGCAGAACTCAATCCACAGTATTGTGTCTTGAGCTGGTTTCTTTTGGAGTGTGAAAGAGAGAAGAAAGCAGAGAGACGGGGGACCTCATAACACCATACAAGTAGTCCTGGGAGCAGAGCACATCCTTTTGGTCCAGGTTCCTGTGCTGAGCAGCTTCTAGCCCAGGAGAAGGGTGATGGGAAACACTTTCCTCTAAAGCCAACAGAGAGAGAAAGCCTTTCACTGCATCTGACAACTTGAATTGAGACTTCTAGCCTACTTTACTGTGAGGAAATAATTTTCTCTTTATTAAACCACCCACTTGTGATATTTCTGTTACAGCAGCATTGGATAACTGACACACTGCATCACCAAGACTCCAAAGGTGTCTTTCAGCACTATGAATTTTTGCTTTATATAGTAAGTCTGGCTTATAAATGCCTTACTTATAGACAACTCATATTTGCCCTTTAATGTTACATAAATTTACCCTTTGAAATCAACCAATGTCTCCTCACACCAAATTCAAATTCTTCACCACAGTCACCTCCCCTTGCTGTATGTACAGCTATTTACATCACTGGAAAGGCTTCAAGCCTTTTCTTGCACTAAAGTAAGGCTAAACATGGACCATACGCACCTGTTCTGACTTACCTGTGAATTCTATTTCAAGACACAGGAATGAATCTCATTTGTAACCCAGGGATTTCCTAAAGTCTTTTGCATAGCTTGCCATCACACACAGGATTGTGACTATCTGAACTATCTTAAGGAAGCTCTCTATTTCCTGTCCCCCAGTGCCGCACTTCTAATGTTGCTTCTTAGGGAGGTAGTTTTTGTGTGTGCAGTCACCTAGCATGACAGTGATACTGGTAGGGCTGTCTCCTCTTTCCCTCCCCACACTCCTCTGTTGTGTAGTTTTGGGTCTGTTCTGACTCACAGAGACCTTGCAGTACAAAGCAAAGCTATCTACAAATTTCTCTATTGTTTTCAACACTGTTCCAGGCCATTCCTCTCCGACCTAATCCAGTCAAACCCCGCTTTGAAGGAATGGTTTCCTGGCTTCCCTGTTCATTTACTTACTCCAGCGGTCCAGGAGTCTTACTCCTTGGCTCTTTCCTGTGAACTACACTGTTTATGGTATAGATTGTAACTGTTTTGTTGGTGCTGTTGCGTGCCGTAAAGTCAGTTTGGACTCAGATGACCCATGTGACAGAGTAGAGCTGCCACTGTAGAATTTTCATGGCTGTAATCTTCATGGAGAGAGATGTAACATTCTGCTCCTGTAAAGATGACAGCCCAGGTCTGCTCTGTCTTATAATGGTACTAGGAGTGGGAATTGACTCAATGGTCATGGGTGTTATAGGTTAATCGTTTCAGAAACAGATCCCACTGAGCTGGGGTGGGTTCAAATTGTCTTCGGTTAGGAGCTGAGCCCTTAGCCATCATGCCTCCGTGATTCTCTGTGGCTTCCTGAGATCCACTAGTGTCTTTCCAGCTGCTTTTCTCCACAGTCTCCATTATTCTTGAGAGTGCTTTTAGGTATAAACTTTTCCATGCTCTGTTGTGGCATAGAAAATAACAATGGAATCTTTATTCCCAGGCCTTCAGCATACAGCATGTGGCCTAGCTTCAGCACAAGGACTCATCCTCTGGGCCCTGAGATGAAGAAAGCATATGAGGCCATCTTGGAAATTATCTTTTAGGGGGAAAGATATCTTTTTAGGGAATCTTTCCAATAAAGTCAATCAAATGGAATCCAAAAGACTCCACTTTTATCTTCTTCTATTAGCATCTAGTGAACAGAAATTTGTTGGACCAGAAAAGACCCTCCTAGATGTCATTACTAACACTTGTACCATTTATCATTAAGAAAGATGATGCAAAAAGTAAGATGACAGTTTCTAGCCAGTCTGTGAAAGGTGAAGCTGTCAGTGATTCTACCCCTTCTGTGATATTGCTATATACTGATAATTCCGTAAACTTGCTTGGATTCAGGCAGACATGAGCTCTGGCAGCATGCTTCTCTGTCTTCCACTTTTGCCCATTTAAATATACACCAGATGAGACTTTCTTTTTGCTTTACTGAACTTCGCAATGTTTTAGCCCTTCAATAATTGCAAGTGAAGCCAGTTTCTCTAGAATTAGAGTAGACACTGTTTACTGTGTGCTCTCCCTTCAGGTAAAATCTCTGATTTGGGGCTGTGGTCTGCGGGTGTGGAAAAGGTCCAACTTCTTTCTGAGCGACACCCTTGCTCTAGAAGCTCTGTGCTCAGTAGAGGGAAGGGTCGGCAGCCTGAGGTCCTCTGGGACTGCCTCTCTCGGCCTGGAACCACCCAGGAGAGCTGTATCACAGGGTTTCCAAGGCTGTAATCTTTAGAGAAGCAGACTGTCAAATTTTTCCCCTGTGGAGAAGCTGGTAGGTTCCAGTCTATCATGCTGTTAGCAGCTGAGTCCTTAACCACTGTACCACCAGGGCTCCCAAGTTGAATAGACCATTTCAATTCAACCTTTGATCTATAACTGTGTTTCTCAGTGTGGAAGAATTAATTTTTCTTATTTTAGGAATAAGCACCTAAGAACAATTTGTAAGCCAATTTTATATTAATTCAGACTGAATTGATACAGGATTGTAACTGTTATTTAAAATATTTAACTGACAAGAGTATTATTACAACATATACAATTAACTATTTTAGACCAGTAATTCTGAAGTTTGCATGCACACTGGAAAAACCCAGGAAACTTTCAAATATCCTGAGGCCTGGATACCGCCTCAGAGATTCTGATTGGCTTGGCCTGGGGCAGCGCCTAAACATGTGCATTTTAAAAGTTCCATGGATAATTATAAATTTCAACCCATGTTGAGAAACAATAGCTTTAAATCAGTTTTTCCTCAACCCTCCATGTTTGTATACTGATGGGACTTGGTTGTTTGTGTTTTTAAAGCCCCAAGGTGCTTCTAATTTTCAGCCACAGCTGAGAATCATTGCATCAGACATTACTTGCCTTTCACATTAATTTTGCATCAAATGATTCTTTATGACTTTTTGAATACATTTTTTTCCAAATAATGTTATGGTTTTTAAAAACAACCATTTCTTAATATATTTTTTATTATTGTATTACTAATATGTGAGTCTTAATATATGTTTATCCTGGTCTAGGGTCGCCATGAGTCGGATCTGACTCGACAGCACTTGGCTTGGCTGTTTGTATTAGATATCAATGAAGCCATTAATTGCATTATCAAGCTAATCATTCTCTAAACATGTTATAAATATATTTATTGCACTGATAGTTGTAAAAAAAAAAGATGTAAAATAATTGTTGAGCTCATAACTGATTTAACCTGGTTCAATGATTAAGATAACTGAGCACCAGATCAATTAGTGGGAATAGTTGCACACATTATATGATTTGAAGGATCAAGTGTCTCAGCAGATGAGACATTGAACCTGTCAATTTCTTAAGGCCTAAGCCTGGAATTTAGCACAGTGTTATCTGCCTTGTATTCCACTCGTCAAGTGGTCACAAGCCCAGATTCAAGAAGATACATAGATCCCGACTCTCCACTGGAATGTGAAGGGACATGGGGCCATTTAACCAATTTCCAAGGGAGCACACTGAAAAAGTGCAAGAATTTACTTCTTTTTCCCTGAAATATGGTGAAATGGTATCAAGAACTGCTACTAAAAGAAAATACCAATTTGTGTCGAATAAAAAGGACACTTCAGTGCATCAGGATACTAACAAAAAACAAAGAAACAATCATGTCAAAGATTAAGTAAAAGAGGATACTAAAGAAATAAGTGAAACACTGAAGATAGTTTTTGCCTTGAAATAATTTGAAAAATTGGGTGAATCTGTGTTTCATGGGGCTCAGAGGTTATGAACAAAAAATTCACAGTTAGGCGTCAGCTAGGAGACACTCTATAAAGCTACAAGCATAGAAGAATTCACCCCTAGAGGATAAGGAAAGTAAAAATAGTCCCTTGCAAGTCTCAAAAGAAATATACCTGTTCTAAACATTGGTAGTGAGCACAAATGAGAAAAACTGTCCCGGGAATTAATGAAAATCTGAGTTTTTAACTCATTTTCTGTAACCTGGTTGCCAGTTTGTAGTGAACTGACCTCGATGGAAAACTAAATCATACAATATTTATACAACAGAGTAGTGTATAGTAATTAAAAAAAACTATAGTCATATTCAACAAAGTATATAGGATAAATCAGTTATAAAGAAGCAGACACAATACTACCCATGCTCTGAAACACGCTTCTATGAAGTTTAACAGTAAGAAAAACTAAATTTTATAGACTTGAATGTGTAATTAGGTGGAAAAATTAGAAAAGCAATAGAAGAATTCAATATACATAAAAATCATGTTTATTTCCAGCCACATGGGAAAGGAGGAGGTTAAGATTGGTCAAAGTGTATTTAAAATAGTCATAATTTTGGTGGAAGATTTTAACTAATATCTCTAATTGATAAGTCAAAATGTATGAGAATATAAGCCACTGTTTTCGTTAGGTGCTGTCAAGTCAGTTCTCACACATGGCAACTGTGTGTACAGGGACCCGAACACTGCCTGGTCTCATTGCATCCTTATAATCGCGGCGATTTTGGATCCTATCAGTGCAGCCCTCATGTCAGTCTATCTTATTAAGGGTTTTCCTCTCTTTTCCTGACTCTTGACTTTACCAAGCATGATGTCATTCTCTAGGGACTGGTCCCTCCTATAACATGGGTAAAGTTGCTTCTAAGGAGCATCCTGACTGTACTTTTTCCAGGACAGATTTGTTTGTTCCACTGACACTTTGTGTTCTAGTCAATATTTTTCAACAAAGGCTTCAATTCTTCAGTCTTCCTTATTCATTGTCCAGAGTTCATGTGCATATATTGCAGCTGAAAATATCATAGCTTGGGTGAGGCATACCTGAGTGAAGAATACATAACTAGCTTGATATTAAATACATAGAATACTGTACTTAGACAAACTAGTATACATCTTCTGTTGAGTTGCACATTGCATGTTATGAAAATTGATTACATATCTGATCAAGTCTCAACAAATACCAAGAATTTGAAGCACAGATGCTTTATCACTAGAAGACAATGCAATTAAAATTAATAACTCATTGACATGGTGTTGATTCTGACTCATAGTGACCCTATAGGACAGCATAAAACTGCCCCATATGCTTTCCAGGAGTGATTGATGGATTCAAACTACCAACCTTTTGGTTAGCAGCCAAGCACTTAGCCATTATGCCACCAAAACCCCAAACCAAACTCACTGCCATCAAGTCGATTCCGACTCATAGCAATCCTGTAGATAGAGTAGAATTGCTCCATAGAATTTCCAAGGAGCGCCTGGCTGATATGAACTGCTAACCTTCTGATTAGCAGTCATAGCACTTAACCACTACATCACCAGGGTTTGATATAAATAGTAGGGAGACACTTTAGTAAGTATCTCACTGTTAAATGCTATCTTAGCATTTTGCCTGTTTTCCTTAAAGTAAAAATTGTCTTTGGATTACTTTTGGTTAGCAAAAAATGGGAATTAATGTAAATCCCCTAAAAGTGAAGGGGCATGAAGTAAACTTTCAGAATGCGTGGGATACTTGTATACGGTCATTTTTTACTGACTTTTAATGAACATATACAGGTACCCTCCCATAAGGACAGAGGATGTTGAAAGGAGCTTTATAAATAACTAGAAAAAAATGACCTTGTACAGATACCCCCATCATTAAGGCTAAAAGAATTTGAAAGGAGGAGCTTCATAAGTAATTATCTTTATAAATAAGCAGAAAATTATCATATTTAAGTATCTTCCACATTTCAAAAGTTTGCTTGGTGCCATTTTGCATTTAGGAGTCTTACATAGTACCTGTTTTACTAACAAAAAAGGTGAAAAGCTAAGGTATCTTTTAGCAAGGCACCTACGCCTGTTCTGACTCCTCCCAAGCAAACAAGATGCCAAGTAAAGTGTTTGCCTCAAATTTTTTTTCCATCCTGCTTTACATAGCCACTTGACCAAGCTCCTCCTTTCAAACTCCCAGCCCTGATGGAATGACCTAACCACGTCCAATCAAATACCTGGTAACATACAAATGAAACATGAATTAAAAAATCCCATCACTGCCTTGTCTCCTCTGCATTTCTCCAACTGTAGGAGTCATCGGTCTGCATGCACAGTTTGTGTAAATCTTGCTCTTCTGCAAGATTCAAACTCCTGCCCTTCTACCCTGCCCCATGTGACTCTGCCCACACTATATCTCAGCCTTCCCAGCGTGTTCACTGTCTTCCCAATTCTGGTAAGTAAAACTACATTGTACGTATATTATTTCTACAATACATAGGCTGTGTATCACATTGTTTCTGCTTGCTCTATGTTAGTGTTATTTTAGGTTTTGTGTTATTCTGTATGATTTTGTAGGCTACTTTTTCAGTCTGGGAACCTCAGAAGGTGTGGTAACTGTTTCCTTACTTTATTCAATTTCAGCTTAGGAAAAGTTTCATAGGAATATTACTTTCTGATAGCAGAGGAAATCTAATTTATAAATAAATACTTTAAAAAACTTATAGGAGAAAAAGGAATAATAACAGAAAATAGGAAATATTTTAAACTGGATTATAACATAAATATTACAAACCTGAATGACAATTTGAAGAGAAGTCAAAATTAAACCTTTGTGAGCAGAAATGGCCTTTGGTTGGAAATGTTTGTAGGAAATTGCCATTTTCCAGCTACATTTCTGAGGTTAGAGAATAGGTAAAAGTCCTTTTGTGTGGGAAATACCCCTTGTTGTGTTTGTGTGCTCTATATAGGGCATTAAAAGAATATTAAGGAGCACTGGTGGCAGAGTAGCTAAGCACTTGGCTACTAATCAAAAGGTCAGCGTTTTGACAGCTACCCCCCTTCCAATTAGGAAAAAAAGCTGCAGCAGTCTGTTTCTGTAAAGCTTACAGCCTTAGAAACCCTATGAGGCAGTACTGCTCTGCCCTGCAGGTGGCTATGAGGTGGAATTAACTCCACAGCAATGGGTGTGAATTTTTTTTTTTCCTTTTTGGTTTAAGATGCTCTGAAGACAGAATAGAGAATGATTCTCTTAGAAGATGATGTATTGTCAGGTGTCTTTTTCCCTTTTTTAATACCACAGACTCTTAGACTTGTCCTCAAACTGTATTTTGGATAAAATGTTACAGTGTCAAGGGGATTTCACTCTCACTCTGCCAAAAAAAAATCTCACATTCTGATTGGCCAAGCCAAGTGCCGTTGCATTTATTACCAAATTAAAAAAAAAAAAAAAAGCCAAACCCAGTGCCATCAAGTCCATGACTGATAGCAAACCTGTAAGACAGAGTGGGACTGCCCCAAAGAGTTTCCAACTAATGTCTGAGAAATTTGAACTGCCAGCCATTTGGTCAGCAGACATGTCACTTAACCACTATACCACCAGGGTTTCTTTCCTAAAGCAAGGTTTAAAAGAATGGACAGCATTTAAACATGTTAAAGCACAGTGGTGGGGGAAAGAAACTGCAGGCACTAGACTTGAAGTACTCAATCAGGAAAATATATATATACTTCCTGAAGAAGGGAAGAAAACTTGCCAAGTATGTTTTGAGTTATAAAAGAACTTAATAAAATGCATAATCAATAAATCAAGAGATCAAATGCAAGGTACTAAGAAAATAAAATGAAAAGGGAAATTTTAGAGCTAGTAAAATAAATCAAGTTCAAAATATCAGCATTTATAGCCCTAATAAATAAATTAGAATCAGCAGGAGACAGGAAAGATAGAGTAAAATACCGAATTTCTACCTTGGTGGAAATACCTAAGATAATAAATTCAATGAGCAAAACTAAGCAAAGAGATTTTTTAAAATTACAGAAGATGAGAGATATGAAGGACAAAGATGATCTAATACAAGGACAATTGCTTTTCTTGAAAGGCATAATCTAGTTAATAGACCACGGAAATAATTAAAAGATAGAAAATGACGAGTATTTTTCCCAAACTGAAGATTGACTGAGATGTACTTGTTAACTATATATTTCAGGGGGAAGGAAAAAAAGACTTGGCAACTAGGCAGAAAAAAATCCTGTTTTCTGAAATGAGTAGGAAGCAAAATTATGAGTGTCTCAATATGTTCTTTGACAAATTTTCAGGCCATTAGGAAACTTTACAAAATTGTGCAGGAAAATAAAAATCACCTAAAATATTTATCTATCTTGTTATCATTTATGGTCAAAGCAACACTTGGAAGACATTCTCATACATGAAAGAACTAAGAATTACAGGTCCATGAACTCTTCTTGAAATAACTTTTCAGTGATAAAGTCCAAGTAATCCATAGGCAAATCAGATAATGATTCAGAAATGAAGTTAGATTTGCCACGAGTCTGGTAGGCAGAAATTTAACATGGCCCTAAGATTTCTGTCCCTTTCTATACCCAAGAATGAGCAAAAATCCCCAAACCAAACATTTTGCTATCTAATTGATTCCAACTCACAGTGACACTATAAGACAGAGTAGAAATACCCACAGGATTTCCAAGGAGTGGCTGGTGGATTGGAATTGCTGACCAACTGATTAGCAGCCAAGATAATGCATCACATTCTCAATAGGTTACTAATTGATTTTCAGTTAAGGAGAAGGCAGAATATTTTGGGGGGCTGACTTTGAAAGAAGCTGAAGCTTCAGAGAGATGTTCTCCTAATGTCTCAGAGAAAGTAACATACCTATTGTGATCTGACTATGGAGAGATGGAAAACCTGCTACCATAATAGTCAACAGATAGTCAGCAGATCAAAGCCACCATGCACTCCTTGGAAACAAGCTGGGACAGTTCTACTCTGACCTGTAGGGTCACTAGAAGTCAGAATTGACTCAACAACAGTGGGTTTATGGAGAGGTGGCTGGTCCTTGGTCTGCAGCTATCAAGATGATAGGAATCTTAACCTTATAATTGCAAGAAACTGAATTCTGCCAAGAATTGTACGAGCTTGGAAGGGGATCCTAAGACTTTGAAGGGGCTCATCAAGATGACACTTAAATTTTAGTCTTGTAAGTCCCTGAACAGAGAAGCCAGCTTATACTTTGCCTGGACTCCTGAGACAGGGAAACTCTTTGATAATAAATATGTGTTGTTTTAAACTGATCCATTTGTGGTAACTTGTTATGCAGCTATCAGAATCTAACATAGGAAGCTGTTGAGTGTATAATGAAGACAAAGCAACTTGGAGAACTGGGATAAAAAATACAAGCCAGTATTATACAATCTGACAAAGGAAAATTATACGACTAAATAATTGGGAAGAAGTTTTAGGAAAGGTAGAAAAGGGAGAGGAAAAATCTTTTTTCTTTTTTTAATAAGCACCCTGTTTCATTGCTATTATTATTAAGTGAAAGCATATAATCCAAGTCAATTTTGCACGCTAGCCTGTCTACAACTCTATCTGCTCTTCTCACCCTGTGACAGCACACTCCTCTGTCATGGTTTGAATTGTGTCCCCCCCAAAATATGTGTAGCCACGTGGCTGGGATATGATTCCTAGTATCTTGGGACTCTCCTCCATTGTGTGGTTTCACTAAACTGTGTGTTAAAGGATTAGGGTGGGGATGTAGATTCCTACATAGAATTACTTCCCTGCCCTGCTGTAGGGGGAGTTTCCCCAGAATATGGCTTGCCCCACCCTTAATGCTTTCAGCTTGCAAGAGACAAAAGGGAAAGAGAAACAAAGGACAACTGAGAACCTCACTACCATCAAGCAAGCAGCACCGGGAGAAGAGCGCGTCCTTCAGACCAGAGGTTCTTGCGCCAAGATGCTCCCTGGACAAAGACTGATGCAATACCAGACTTTCCTCCAGAGCCAACGAGGGGAAAGCCTTCCCCTGGAGTGGTCACCCTGAATATGGACTTGCAACCTACTGGACTGTGTAAGAATAAACCTTCCTTTGTTGAAGCCATCCACTCTGTGGTATTTCTGTCAGAGTGGCACTAGCTGACTAAAACATCCTCCTTTTCACTTTTTACTTCCAGTATTCTCTTTATGAACATCTGTCCCCTCCTTTCCACCCTCTCCTTTCTGTTCTAGAAAGAAATCAGTGGGACAGCCTCACTCTGTGTCCCTGAGTCCAGTCCATTCTTTGAAGTGTTCACCTCAGTATTGGTTTCAGATCAGGGGCAGTAACATGTCTAGGGGTCATGTTCCCAGGGGAACTTCCAGGTTGTCAGACCATCAGTTCTGGTATTTTAGTAGAGTTCTTGATCTGCACACTTCTTTTTCTCATTCTATGTCAGGTACTATACATTGTGTCCCCTATCAAGTCCATCTTCGGTAGTGGCTGGGCACCATCTGGTTCTTTTGGTCTCATGCTGATGTAGTCTCCCAATCACATGGGCTCTTCTGTCCCTGGGCTCATTTTTCCTCATGCTTTGATGTTCTTAGTCGTATGCTCCAGGTGGATTAGAACAGATTGATGTTCATCAGATGGTAGCTTGCTGGCTTTTAAGATCCCTGACACCACTCACCAATATGAAGTGCAGAAGACTCTGTTAGCAAAAGGCTAGTTCTGCTGATTAACTTCAATGTTTCTTGAAAACCTCTGTCTTATTTTTTAAGAACGAGTCATTCAGTACTCTCTTCAGTTAAAAACTATGGATAAAAACATAATTACTCCACTTTCTTAATGTCTGTCCTTAAGAAACATATATATTAATATAAGCATATTTTTTAAGAACTAGTACTTCTCTGGTTCCCAAGAATTAGGATATTGGCTAATTTAAATTATTGGCTATTTTAAAATATTGGCTATTTTAACTAAATATTTTTAGTTTAACTAAATATTTTAACTAAATATTTAACTAAAATATTGGCTATTTAAAATATTGGCTATTTTAACTATGTTAATTCTATTATATACATATACATATACACATACATCCCCTATGTCTATGTAATCTATCTACCTAGCTAATTTCTCTACACAGATATGGAATAAGCATAACTGAAGTTAGTTTGCAGGCAGTAAAATTTTATATAATTTTTAGCTTTCATTTTCTTTGCAAAGCAGTGCTGGTGTGGCAGGGGCTCACCTGCTAACTCACAGAGTAGCAATTCAAACACACCAAGGGAGAAAGTGATAGCAGCATTCTTCTGTAAAGATTTATAGCCTTGGAAGCCTTCTGGGGCAGTTGAACTCTGTGCTATAGTCACTATGAGTGGGAAATGACTTGACAGCATTGAGTCTGATAAGGTTTTTAATCTTTGTATTCTTGATATTTTAAATAATGAACACAAATGAGTTTCTATAACAACGATCATGAAATTAAATGCATTAAATGTTAAAAGAGGGCAGAAGTAGTTTAATGACAGCATTCTCAGTTTCCATGTGGGAGACCCAGGCTTGATTCCTGACAATATTCCTCAAGCACAGCTACCACTAGTTTGGGAGTGGAGGCTTCTTTGTTACTGCGATGCTGAGGAGGTTTCAGTGACTCAGACTAACAATCTACTTCTAAAAATCAGCCAGTGAAAATCAAATGGATCCCAACAATTTAATCGTGTTGTGCGTGTGGTTGCCATGAACCAGGGGATGACTTGAAAGCAGCTAACAGCAACAAATATAAAGACAATTTAGATAAAGGAAAGTAAATAACATTGTGAATGATATTATTAATGCTTTTATATTGATGATAAAATTGTTGACTATCAGTATTAAATAATCTGTTCAAACTCACATGGCTTGTACTCAGCCAAGAATCTGACACCAGTGCTCCTGATCTATTGAGATATGTTGATGCAGGGTATAAAATCAATAGGGGGAATGAATAACTACTTTTCACTCTAAAAGAGGATGCAGAAAGTTGTCAACAGCTGGTCTCTGTGTAAGAACACCCTAAAATTTAAAGCCTTGAGGCAGCTGGCATCACTAAAATGTCTGAGCTTACCCTAACCTCATTTTGCTGAAAGAATGCATTTCTCCTTTTGTCTAGCAGCAGTTAGGCTATACACAGGTTCAATCTAACGAAAGTCAGAGAACGTTTTTCTTTGTATTTATGAGTGTTCTAGGGAAGTCTTGCCTCAATAGGTAGCAGATTACTTAATAATCCTGAGATTATTTTGTTCTTAGAAGAGTATGATATATGAAAGCAGGATGTCAGAAGATAAAATTGTTGTTGTTTGGTGTCACTGTGTCAGTACAACTCATAGCAACCGTATAAATAACAGAATGAAACACTGTCTGGTCCTGCATCATCTATCTTTGAAACCGTTTTTGAAACCACTGTGTCAGTTCATCTTGTTGAGGGTCTTCCTTTTTTTTTGGTGACCATCTATTTTACTGAGCATGTTGTCCTCCAGAGACTGATCTCTCCTGACCACTTGTCCCAAGTAGGTGAGACGAACACTTGCTTTCCTAAGGAGCATTCTGGCTCTACTTCTTCCAAGATAAATGTGTTTATTCTTGGCAGTCCATGGTACATTTCATACTCTTGGATAACACCATAATTCAATTCTTCTTAGGTCTTTCTTATTCATTGTTGAGTTTTTGCATATGCATGAGGGGATTGAAGATACCATGGTGTGGCTCAGGGGTACCTTAGTTCTGTAAGTGACATTTTTGCTTTAAGACTTTAGAGAGGTCTGTTGAAGCCGATTTACCCAATGCTATACACAAAATTTGATTAGCTGACTGCTGCTTCCATTGAGCACTGATTGTAGAACCTAATAAAATGAAATCTTTGATGCTACTTATTGGTCTAGTTGTGAGAATTTTTCTTTTCTTTTAAATATTTTATTGTGCTTTATATAAAAGTTTACAATCCAAATCAGTTTGCCATATAAAACCACAATGCAACTCTAACTGCTCTCCTCCCTACTAACCCCATCCTACTACCCACTCCTCCTTTCCACCCTGTGCTACCTATATGAATTCAACCAAGTCCTGTCCCCCTCCACCCTCTCATCTCATCTCCGGACAAGATAGCCTCATGTATATATTTAAGTCAAGAAGCATATTCGTTACCAGAATCACTCTCTGTGTTATAGTCCAGTTCAAACTTTGTCTGAAGGATTGGCCTTGGTACTGGTTTTAGCTCTGGGCTAAAAGAGAGTCCAGGGGCCATATTCTCAGGGGACCCTCCAGTTTGATAGACCATCAAGGGTAGTCTTTTAATAGATTTCTAGTTCTGCACACCCATTTGTTTCTACTGCTACATCAGGTACTTTATGTTGCATTCCTCTCAGGACAACCATTGGTGGTGGCAGGGTACCATCTAATTTTAGACTCATGCTGATGTTGGCTCTGGATCATACGGCACCTTCTGTCTGCTGGGTTCATATTTTCCTCATGTTTGATGTCCTTCATCCTCCTCTGTTCTAGGTGGATTGGGACCAACTGATGGTACTTAGACGACTGCTTGCTAGCTTTTAAGATGCCAGACACACTCACCAAAGTTCAATGCAGAACATATTCTTTTAAAAAACTTTGTTATGCCAATTAGCCTAGATGTCCACTGAATCCCTGGTCCCCAGACTCCTGTCCCTGTTACTGTGTTTTCACAGTGTTGGTCTGTGTTTAGAGAACCGTTTAGATTTTGGTGTAGTCCAGTTGTGCTACCCTCCCCTGCACTGCGTGCTGTCATTCCCTCCACCTAATCCTACTATTTCATCTATGAATATCGCTTTCCCCTCCCTTCCCACTCTTGTAACCATCAAAGATAATTTTTTTCTGTGCTTAAACATTTTCTTACATCCTTACAATACTGGTCTCATACAGTATTTATCATTTTCTATCAGACTAATTTCACTCAGCAGGTCTTCCGGATGACTACATGTTATGAGATTTTCATTGAATTCATCATTGTTCTTTATCCTTGTTTAGTATTCCACTGTGTGACTATATCATGTTTTATCCTTTCATCTGTTGATGGGCATGTAGGATGATTCCATCTTTTTGCCCTTGTGGACAGTGCTGCAAAAAACACCCGTGTGTCTGTATCTGTTCATGTGACAGCCCTCATTTCTTTAGGATATATTCCAAGAAGTGGGATTGCTAGATCATGTGGAATTTCTATTTCTAGCTTTTAAGAAAGTACCAAATTGATTTTGAAAATTGTTGTACCATTTTACATTCTCACCAGCTGTGTAGAGGAGTTCCAGTCTCGTTTTGATTTGGATTTTTTTAATGGTTAAAGATTGTGAGCATTTCCTAATACATCTGTAAGCATCCTGGATGTCTTCTTTGGTGAAGTGCCTGTCCATATCCTTTGCCCGTTTTTTAAATGGGTTATTTGTCTTTTTGTTGCTGAGGTTTTTGCTGTACTTGTAGATGATGGAGATTAGATGCTGACTGGATTCATGGTAGTCAAAAATTCTTTTATAGTCTGTAGGTAGTGTTTTGCTCTTCTGGTGAATTCTTTGAATGAACATTGAGTGTTTTATTTTTAGGAGTTCCCAGTTACCTATTTTCTGGTGTTTGTGCTTTGTTGGTAACATTTTGGAGTCTGTTTATGCTGTGTATTAGGACTCCCATCATTGTGCCTATTTTTCTTTAGTGATCTTTACTGCCTTAAATTTTACATTTAGGTCATTGATCTGTTTTGCGTTAGTTTTTGTGCATAGATCTTCTGTGTCTTTTTTTTTTTTCTTTTTAACTTTTTTGCTCATGGATATCCAATTATGCCAATACCATTTGCTGAAGAGATTCTTCTACCCAGTTTACAGATTTTGGACCTTTGTGAAATATCATCTCCTCATAGGCAGATGATGTTATATCTGTATTCTGAATTCTGTTCTGTTGATCTGTGTACCTGTTTTCGTACAACTACCAGGCTGTTTCCACTACTGTGACAGTGTAACAGGTTCTAAAGACAGGAGGAGTAAGGTCTCCCACTTCATCTTCTTTAGTAACGCTTTATGTTTCTGAGGCTTCTCCCCTTTCTGCGTGAAGTTGGTGATTTGTTTCTCCATCTAATTAAAAAATGCCATTAAAATTAGCATTTGGATTGCACTATGTTTATAGATCCCTTGGGTAGTGTAGACATTGGGTAGTAAAGACAATGTTAAGTCTTTCTACCCATGAGTAAGTAGGTTTCTCCACTTATGGAGATCTCTTTTGGTTTCTTGTAGTAAAATGTTGGAATTGCCTTTGTATAGGTCTCTTGTCTTTCTTATTGTATTTATTCCTAGGTATTTAATCTTCTTGGGGATTATTGTAGAAACCCAGTGGTATAGTGATTAAGTGCTATGTATACTAACCAAAAGGTTGGCAGTTTGAATACACAAGATGCTCCTTGGAAACTCAACAGAGGAGTTCTACTCTGTCCTATAGGATTGCTATGAGTCAGCATCAACTTGACAGTAGTGGGTTTGAGGGCTAATGTAAATGCTAATAATATGGTGATTTTCTCCTTGTTGGTTTAAGGAATCTAACTGATTTATGTATATTTATCTTGCACCTTGATACTTTGCTGAACTCTTCTGTTAGTTCCAGTGGTTTGTTTGCGGATTCTTTAGGGTTTTCTTTCTTTCCTTCTTTCTTTTTTATTATGATTGAATGAAAAGGTACATTCCAATATAAATTTGCATGCCCACCTATATGCAGCTCCCACTGCTCTCCCTGCCTGGTGACAGTACACCCTGTCCTCTCTGGTACATACACGTCCTATCCTCCCAACAACCTCCTATCCTTGCCTCTCCACGTACTTCCCTTTCTCCAGTAAGAGGCCAGCAGGATGACATCCTATAAATGCATAAAATCATAAAGTGCAGACATGATGTGGTCACTCTGTGTCACCAAGTCCAATCAATTCCTATCCAAAGAGTTGAACTCCATTATGATTTATGGACAGGAGCAGCATCAGGGCCAGGGTCCATGCTCTCAGGCGAACCCTGAAACCCCTGGATCATCAATTGTGGTCTTTTAGTGGAGATCTCAGGGTGCACCCATTTTTATTCTTGTGTTGCCAGTGAGACTCAGTTTTGTGAGCTCCATCATGGCTATCACTACTGGTGGCCAAGCACTATCCAGTTCTTCTGGTCACATGTCGATGAAGTCATCTACTCACGTGGGTCTCTGTTTTCTGGCTTCTCTATCCCCCATGTCATTTTGGTCCTTGGTGATCATCCATCCCTGCTGATTTGGGACCATTTGCTGAACCCTCAGATGGCAGCTTGGCAGCTTTTAAGACCCCAGATGGCACTCACCAATATGAAGTGCACAGGGCTCTGTTAGCAAAATGCTAGTTGTGCAAATTGGCCTTGACTTCCCCTGAGAGCATAGTCCCTGGCTCCCTGCCCCAACTACTCTGTCCTTGCAGTATTGGGTTAAGATGTGATGAGTTCTCATGTTATTGTTGAAGTCCAGTTAATATTGTGTGTATGCTGTCACAGATTTCACCCAACCAAATTTCTATCAACTATCTAATCTAGACCCTCCCCCCCACCCTCCCACCATCCCCACCCTTGCAGCCATCAAAGAGTCTTTTCTCCTATGCATGAGTCTGTTTATAAGTTCTTATTATAGGGGTCTTATACAATATTTGTCCTTTTATCACTGACTACTTTCACTCAACATAATGTCCTCCTATTGAAACTAGGTTATGAAATGTTTCCTAAAGTCATTGTTGTTCTTTATCATTGCATAGTGTTCCACTGAGTATACATACCATAGTTTACCTATCCATTCTTATGTTGTTGGTCATCTGGATTGATTCCATCTTTTAGCTGTTGTGGACTGTGCTGTGGTAAATATTCGTGTGCGTGTATCAGTTGGTGTGAATGGCCTGGATTCTGTAGGATATATTCTGAGCAGTGGAACTACTGGGTCAAATGGTATATCCATATCCACTTTTTAAGGAAGTGCCAGATTGCTTCCCAAAGAGGTTGTACCATTTTGCAATCCCACCAGAAGTGTAGGGAATTTCCAATCTCTCCACAGCCTCTATAGCATTTCTTGTTTTCCATTTTTTGGACCATGGCCAACCTTGTTGGTGTGAGATGGTATTGCATTGTAGTTTTGATTTGAATTTCTTTAATAGCTAATGATCATGAGCATGTCCGTATGTGTTTTTATGGCTGCTTGGATCTCCTCTTTTGAGAAGTGTCTGTTCATCTCCTTTGCCCATCACTTAATTGGATGATTTATTTTTTCCTTATTGATATTTTGTAGTACCTTATAGATTATGGAGATCAGGTGTCGGTCTGACATATAGTTGCCAAATACTTTTTCTCATTCTGTAGCTGGCATTTTAATTCTATTAATAAAGTCTTCGGATGAGAAGGTGTGTGATTCTTAATAATTTCCATTTATATATTTTCTCTTCAGTTGATTATCGTTTGTTTGACAGATTTTGAAGTCTGTCTACATTGTGTATTGAAACTTCCATTGTTGTTCCTCCTTTTTCTTGGATGAGCTTTATCACTTTAGATTTGATATTGAGGTCTTTTATCCAGTTTCACTTGGTTTTTGTATAAAGTGTAAGATATGGGTCTTGTTTTAATTTAGTGCAGATGGATATCCAATTTTGCCAACATCATTTGTTGAAGAGATTTTTTTTACCCCACTTTAATGTCTTAAGGCCTTTGTCAAATATCAACTGTTCATAGGAAGATGGTGTCATCTCTGGGGCCCCAGTTCTGTTCCATTGATCTATCTCTCTGTTTTTGTACCAGTACCAGGCTGTTTTGACTACTGTGGCAATGTAATAGGTTCTAAAGTCAGGTAATGAGAGGCCTCTTAGTGTGTTGTTCTTCTTCAGTAGTACTATACTTACCTGAGGCTTCGTCTCTTTCCAAACAAAGTTGGTAAGTTGTTTCCCCATCTCATTAAAAAATGTCACTGGAATTTGTATTGGGATTGCACTATATTAGTAGATTGCTTTGGATAAAATAGACATTTTCACAATGTTAAGTCTTCCTATCCATGAGCAGGGTAGGATTCTCCATTTATGTAAGTTTCTCTTCATTTCCTGTAGTAAGGACGTGTAGTTCTCTTTGTAAAGGTCTATTATTTCTCTGGTTAGATTTATTCCTAGGTACTTTACCTTCTTAGGAGCTGCAGTAAATGGTGTTGATTTGGTGATTTCTTCCTTAATAATCTCTTTGTTGGTATAAAGGAATCCTACTGATTTACTTATGTTTATCTTGTATCTTGAGACTGTGCTGAACTCTTCTATCAGTGTGAGTAGTTTACTTATGGAATCTTTAGGACTCTCTGCGTATACAATCATATCATCTGCATATAGGGAGATTTTTGCTTCTTCTTTGCCGATGCAGAAGCCCTTTATTTCTTGGTCTTGTCTAATTGCTCTTGCTAGAACTTCTAGTATGATGTTGAATAGGAGAGGTGAGAGTGGACATCCTTTCCTAGCTCCTGTTCTCAAGGGAAATTGTTTCAGGCTCTCTTCATTCAGGATGATGTAGGCAGTTGGCTTTGTATAAATGGCCATTATTGCATTGAAGAATTTGCTGTCTTTTCCTAGTTTGCTGAGAAAATTTTTAGCATAAATGGTATTGGACTTTATCAGATGCCTTTTTTGCATCAATAGACAAAATTAGGTGATTCTTGTCTTTTCTGTTATTTATGTGGTTGATCACATCAATTGTTTTTCTGATGCTGAACCAGCTTTGCATCACTGGTATAAATCCTGCTTGGTCATGATAGATTATTGTTTTGATATATTGTTGTATTCTACTGGCCAGAATTTTGTTGAAGATTTTTGCATCTAGATTCATGAGTGATATCAGTCTGTAGTTCTTTTTTGTTGGGTCTTTCCCTGGCTTTGGTACCAGGGTTATGCTGGCTTCATAGAATTGGGAGTATTCCAAAATAGTCTCAGTAGTATTGGAGATAACTCTTCTCTAAAAGCTTGGTAGAATTCTGTGGTGAAGCCATCTGGGCCTGGACTTATTTGGTTGGTAGTTTTTGGATGACTTTTTCAATTTCTTCCTTTGTGATGGGTTAATTAAATTGTTCTGTTTCACCTGGTGATAATTTTGGTAGGTGATGTGAATCAAGTGATTTGTCCATTTCCTCTAGGTTTTCAAATTTGTTAGAGTACAGTCTTTCATAGTATTCTGTTACAATATTTTTTATTTCTGTTGGATCTGTTGCGACAGCTCCCCTCTCATTTCTTATTTGGGTTATTTGTTTCCTTTACTGTTTTTCTTTAGTAAGTTTAACCAGTGCTTTGTCAATTTTGTTGATCTTTTCAAAAAACCAGCTTTTGGTCTTTCCAGTTTTTTCCATTGTTCTTCTATTCTCTAATTTGTTTAGTTCTGCTCTAATCATTATGATTTGTTTTCTTCTGGTGCCGAGGGTTTCCTCTGTTGTTCTCTCTCTGCTTGTTCAAGCTGTAAGGTTAGTTCTTTGATTTGGGTTCTTTCTTCCTTTCAGATGTGTGCATTTATGGAGATAAAAAGACATCTGTGCACTGTTTTGGCTGTATCCCCATAGGTTCTGGTAGGACGTGTTTTCATGCTCATTGGAATCCATCAATTTCTTTATTTTGTCCTTGATTTCTTCTATAACCTGTCGCTTTTTGAACAAGATGTTGCTCAGTTTCTGTGAGTTCCACTTTCTATCTTGTGTTTTTTCTGCTATTGTTTTTGACTTTTATGGCTTTATGATCTGAGAAGATACTTTGCATTAGTTCAGTGGTATGGATTTTGTTGAGAACTGCTTTATGTCCTAACACATGGTCCGTTCTGGAGAATGTGCCGTGTGCACTGGAGTGGATGGTATAATTGTCCACTGATGGGTAGAAAGTTTTGTATGTGTCGATGAGGTCTAGTTGGTTAATTGTGGCTATAAGGTCTTCTGTGTCTTTACTGAGGTTTTTTCTAGACAATCTGTCCAATATTGAGAGTGGAGTGTTGAAGTCTCCCACTATTACTGTGGAATAATCTATCTCCTTTTGGAGTGTAGTCAGTGTTTCTTTGATGTATTTAGGTGCTCTAATATTTGGTGCATAAATATTTAATATTGTTAATTTCTGCATGTGCATTGAACCTTTCAGCAATAAATTGTGTCCATCCTTATCCATGATGGTAGATTTTACATTAAAATCTACTTTATCTGAGATTAAACTTGCCACACCTACTCTTCTTTGTTCATTGTTAGCTTGATATATGTTCTTCCATCCTTTAATTTTAAGTTTGTTCCTATCTTTAAGTCTAAGGTGAGTCTCTTGTAGGCAACATATGGACGGGTCATGTCTTTTGATCCAAGAAGTCACTCAGTGTCTCTTTACTGGATCATTAAGTCCATTCACATTCAATGTGATTATTGATAGGTATGTGTTCAGTGCTGCCACTGTGATATGTTTGTTTCTGTATTGACATTTTCTCTGTTGTTTTTATTAATCTGTTCTAGGACATTCTTCTTTGTGGGTTGATTTTTCAGGGTTAGTTTTGTGGTTATTGAGACTCCTGTAGTACGTTTCTTGATTTGATGTGTTGGATCTTTATTGTGCTTTAAGGCTGCCCCTGTGATCCCCCTTAATAAACTACATATAAACCCAATTTTAATTACTACCAGTCTTATCAACCTCCTCTCAGTCTGGAAGGACAATTACAACTGAAGTACATCCCTCTTTTTAATATGATGACATCATAGTTTTCATGATATGATTCCTGGGTTATTTCTTTCACTATTACAGCTTTGATTAAGTTTGGAGCCTTCCCTAACTGAGTAGGAACCTGGGTGATGTGTCCTGTATTTGCTTCTAAAATATAAAGTTAGTGGTTTTGTTCTTCTAAGCCAACAGATTCTTTCAGTATTTCTTATAGCTCTGGTTTGGTTTTTACAAAGTCTCTGAGTTTCTGTTTATCTGAGAATGTCCTCATTTCATTTTCATATTTGAAAGATAGTTTTGCAGGATATATAATTCTCGGTTGCAAGTTCTTCTCCTTCAATGCTTTGAATGTGTCATGCCACTGTCTTCATGACAGCATTGTTTCTGTTGAGAAATCCTATGAAAGCCTGCAGGATTTTCCTCTGAATGTTAGCTTTGCTTTGTGTCTTGTTGCCTTTAAGAGTTTCTGCTTATGTTTCATTTTGTTAGCCAAAAGCCAAGTGCTGTCAAGTTGGATCCAACTCATGGTGACCCTAGAACCCAGAAAGCTTGATAATATTTCTTGGAGTCTTTCTTTTGAGATCTATATTAAGTGGCCTTCGACACGTATCTTGGATATCTATATTCTCTTCTTTCTTAATTTCTGGGCCGTTTTCTGTCAGCAGCTCAGCCATAATACTCTCTGTGTTCTCAGGTGTCTCACCCTGTTCAGGAACTCCAATCAATCATAGGTTGTTCCTCTTAACAGAGTCCCACGTGCTTCTTCATTTTTCTTGTTTCTTGTTTCTGATTTCTCCTCATAGTTGCTGGAGTTAGTAACTCTGTCTTCCAAATCAGAAAGTCTATTTTCCATTTGTTCCTTTCTGTTTTCTTGGCTTTGAATTGAAGTTTCTATGTCTTTCGTTTTTCCTGATCTGTTGGATTTCATAGTACCGGTGTTCATCAGATCAAACAGCTTGCTTAATTTCTCATTTTGCTCGGCTGTATTTTGTATAAGACCTAGGAGGGCCCTATACACAATCCTTTTGTATTCACCTTCTGATTGTTTCAGGAAGGTTTCTTCATCTGGGAAGTTTTGTGGTGCTTTCTTTTGGGGGCTTTCTGAGTGATATCTTGGTTACATTTTTCTCCAGAGTTTGTAGCTTTTGGGGCATCATGCGAGTCCATAGAGTCTGGGAGAGATGCTGTGAGGATGGACCGCAGTTGTTTCTCTAGGCTATCTTAAAATAAGAGGTAAAAGTTATCTGACAACTTCCAATGTGAGTCAGGTTTTCAGCTGTATAGATCTGTCATCCCAGCTGAGAAAGTAAGGACTTTTATATTGAAACTCAAATGTTATAAACTAGTTCAAAATACAGGAAGGCTACTGCCCTGCTGGCCTTTGCTTTCAGGCCCCAGCTGTAGGTGACACTTTGTAGAATACTGGTTTTCTGCCAAAAAAGTGAACTGCTCTGTGCAGGCACTGCCTCCCAACCAGGAATATGTCCAGCTCAGGCCTCTGTAAGGGTATCTCTGTCTCCTAGTGAAACAAGACAGTGTCCCACACAAGCTCACTGCCTGGCTGCATCCAAACTACTCTATGTCAGAGGCAGAAAAAGAGGCCAAAGGTGCCGAGATGCACAGAGTCCACAGCCTCCATTGCCAGGCCCCAGCTGTATGCGACATTGTGTAAAATACTGCCTTTCTGCTGGAAAAGTGCTCTCCTCCCAGCACACGCTGCCGCCCAGCCTAGGAACTAAGTCCAGCTGGGGCCTCCATTTGGGTGTCTTTACCTCCCAGTGAAACAAAATGGCATCCCACACAAGCTCAGCACCAGTCTCCGTGCAAGCTACGCGGAAGGAGAGGCCAAAGGTGCCAAGATGCACAAAGTCCAAAGCCAGGCTGTCAAAATATGACAATTTCAACTGCCGATCCCACTAACAGTGTGTCTAAGGTTAGCTGCTAGTCAAGCCCCAGCTCCACCTGCCGGCTAAGACAGAGAAAAAAAAGTTAAAATGGTGAGTTACTTTCGGTCTGTGAAAGCCAGCTCTCACAAAGAGCAGGGTCAGCAAAAGAGAGAATGTTTGCCATTCAGTGGTATGAAGTCCAAATTAACAGCCCTATGTCATGTCCTAGGGCTCACTAGGTGTACAGAAGGCTCCATTTAATTATCATTTCAGGTCTTGCTTTCTAGAGGGATTTAGGGAGACGTGTGTTTAGTCTGCCATCTTGACTCCGCCTCTTTTTGATGTATATCATTTGCAAACAGAGATACTTTTACTTTTTTTTACCTGTATAGATGACTTTGTTTCTTTATCTTGTCTGATTACTCTGGCAGGAACCTCCAGGACAATGTTGAATAAGGGTAGTAACAGTCACCACCCTTGTTTGTTTCCTCTTCTCATGAGGAATGCTTTCATACAGTCATCATTCAGGGTCATGTTGGCTGTTGGGTTTGCATAGATGCCCTTTATTATGTTGAGGAATTTCCCTCTATTCCTACTTTGTTGAAAGTTTTTAACATGAATGTGTGTTGAGCTTTGTAAAATGACTTTTCTGCATCAATTGATAAAACTATTTCTTAGGGGTCAGTTCTACTCTGGCCCCTAGGGTTGCCATGGGTCAGATCTGACTCAATGTCACTTGGCTTGGCTGGCTTTATTTTATTGATGTCATTGATTACATTAATTATTTTTCTAATGTTGAACCATCCCTGCATCCCTTGTATGAATCCCACTTGGTCATGGTAAATTATTTTGTCATGTGTTGTTTAATTCTATTGGCTAAGATTTTGTTGAAAATTTTTTGCATCTAACTTCATGAGAGATATTGGTCTGTAATTTTCCTTTTTTGTTCTGTCTTTGCCTGATTTCAGTATCAAGGTTATACTGACTTGATAGAATGAATTTGGGAGTATTCCATCCTTTTCTATGTTTTGGAATACCTTTAGAAATAGTGATGTTAACTTTTCTTTGAAAGTTTGGGTCCAGTGCAGCCACTGGGCCAAGGGTGTTTTTTTTTTTAAAAAAAATTAAAAAAAAAATTTTTTTTTTTAAAATATCTTTTTATCTTTTGTGATCAGTTTATTTAGTTCTGTTTGTGCTTGTTTGGGTAGGTGATGTGTTTGTAGAAATTTGTCCATCTCCTCTGGGTTTATGCATTTATTAGAGTGCAATTTTTCTAAGTTTTCTGTTATGATTCTTTTAATTTCATTGACTCTGTTGCTATTCAAGTTATTTGCTTCCTCTCTTGTTTGTTTTGTCAGTTCAGTTAATGATTTATCAATTTTGTTGCTTTTCCAAAATCAAAAAAGAGTTTTTGGTCTTGCTAACTTTTCTAATGATTTTTCTTCTCTATTTCATTTATTTCTACCATTGATTTTTATTATTTGCCTTCTTCTGGTGCCTGAGCAGTTGTTTTGCTGCTCTCTTTCCACTTGTTCAAGTTTTAGAGTCAGTTCTTTGATTTCGATTCTTTCTTCCTTTGGATGTGTGCATTTATTGAGATAAGTTGATCTGTGTGCACTGCTTTTGCTGTGTCCCATAAATTCTGGTAGGGAGTGTTTCCATTCTCATTTGATTCTTAAATTTATTTATTCCATCTTTGATTTCTTCTGGATTCCAGTGGTTTCTGAGCCAGGTAATGCTCAGTTTCCACGTGTTTGTTTTTTTTTTCCTTCTTTTTTCTGCTATTGATTTGTAGATTTATGGCTTAATGGTCTGAAAAGATGCTTTATGATATCTCAGTACTTTGAAATTATGTAGGATTGCTCTGTGATCTAATATGTGGTCAGTTCTGGAGAATGTTTCATATGGATGGAAAAAGAAAGTATTCTTGGCTGCTGTTTGACAGCATATTCTGTATATGTCTATGAGGTCAAGTTGGTTGATTCTGCATTTAGATCTTCCATGTCTGTACTGAGCTTTTTTCTACATGTTATATCCTTCACAGGAAGTGGTGTATTGAAGTCTTCTACAATTATTGTGGCACTATCTATTTGTTTTCATTGCAGTTAGTGTTTGTTCTATGTATTTTGTGCCTGGTCCTTTGGTATGTAGATGTTTAATATGGTTATATCTTTGTGGATTATAGATCCTTTAATCATTATATAATGTCTTTCCTTATCCAATATGGTGGATTTTACTTTAAAGTCTATTTTATCAGAGATTAGTATTGCCATTCCTGCTGTTTTTTAAAAGTTATTATCCTGATACATATGTTTTCTATCCTTTGAATTGTAGTCTGTTCATGTCTTTGAGTCTAAGGTATGTCTCCTGTAGACAGCATATAGTTTGGTTTTGTTTTTTATCCAATCTGCCACTCTCTGTCCCTTTATTGGTGTGTTTAGTTCATTTATATTCAGCATCATTATTGATAAGTACGAGCTTAGTGCTATCATTTTAATGTCTTTTGTGTGTGTGTTGTAGACAATTCCTTTGTTTCACTTAATTTTCTGTGCTGAGTCATTTTTCTTAATATATTTTCATCTTTTTCATTGTTGACTGAGGCTTCATGTTTCTCTTATTTTTTATTTTGATGCATAGGAGTGATATTTTCTTCTGTGGTTATGTTAATATTGATACCTGCTTTTCCAAATGTAGACAAATCTTTAATTTCCTTATATTGTCGACTTCTTGTTCATATGAAAGATTTATGATTATGTTCTCTTTCTAGTCTCTGTCTTTTATTATAATGTTTACATAACGACATCTCTATTTCCCTATTTTTGGTGTCTTGCCTATGATTTATGTTTGTGATTCCCTAATTGGCTTGATATCTAGTTGTGCTGTTCTGTGTTCCACTCTTGGGTATTGGTTTTCTAACCAAATAACTCCCTTTAGTATTTCTTGTAATTTTGGTTTGGATTTTGTAAATTCCATGAATTTCTGTTTATCTGGAACTACCCTGATTTCACCATCATATTTGAAAGACAATTTTGCTGGATCCATAATTCTTGGTTGAGAGCTATTTTCCTTCAAAGCTTTATGTATGTCATCCCATTGCCTTCTTGCCTACATGGTTTATGCTGTATAATCCAAAAATCCAAGCTTAATCTTACAGATTTTCTTTTGCAGGTTATTTTTCACTTATTCCTAGCCACTTGTAAAAGTGTCTCCTTTAGTTTCGGCAAGTCTGATTATAATATGTCTTGGTGTCTTTCTTTCAGGATCCACTTTGTGTGGAGTTTGATGAGCATCTTTGATAGTTACCTTCTCATCTTTCCTGATATTAGGTAAGTTTTCCATCGGCAAATCTTTGAGTGTTATCTGTGTTTCTTCTTTTTCCTTCCCTTATTCTGGCATTCCAGTCACTTGTAGAACTGCCCCATATAGTTTCCAAGGAGCACATGGTAGATTCAAGCTACTGAACTTTTGGTTAGCAGGCATAGCACTTAACCACTATGTTACCAGAGTTTGCTTCCTCTTCATAGAGTCCCATATAATTATTAATGTTTCTTCATTTTTTAAAATTCTTTTACCCAATTTTTCTTCAGATACATGGATGCCACATGCTTTAGCTATTGCCTCACTTGTGCTCCTTTCACTTTCTACTGAGTTGTCTAATTCTGTAATTTTATTATTAGTTTTCTGAATTTCCAGTTATTGCTGCCATATGCTTTCCTGTAACTTTTTCCATTTGCTATTATGCTCTGCTGCATTTTACCTCATCTCCTTCTTCATACCTTGAAGAGTTATAACTATTAATATTTGGTACTCTTCCTCTGATAATTCCAGGAAGTTTTCTTCTCCTGGAAAACTTGATTCCTTGTTTTGGCAACTTTCTGAAGAGATCACGTTCCATCCCTTTGAGTGCTTTGATTTGGACTGCTGTTTCTGAGCCATCAGCAAATTGTAGTTATTTGATGTTTTAGTTTTTTATTTTAAATGTACAGTTTACTTTTCTTATATGGATTCAGCTCAGTTGTTCCAGTGGTCATTCACCAAGGTGTGGTGCAGTCTCTCACCTACTGTCATAGATGGACAGGCTTCGAGGAAAATGGGAGATGGGAGAGCATGTATAGCTGGTTACCAGGTGCTTTGTCTGTAGCAAGATGACCTCTCAATAAAACTCTTTGCTTTTGCTTTTACCAGATTCAAGAATTTTGTTTTTTGATGCCTGTCTCACAAAAGTTTGCTTTATAAATATCCATCATGTTTTAACATATGACATCTCAATTGTAACATACATATAAATAATGCCTTTCAGATTAGTAGTAATTCCTGGTTAATATACTGGAGAAATTTGAATCTGATCTATTGTCCTGCATTTTTTATCCTGATAACATTGACTTCTTTTCCAACAAAAATGATGCAAAAAATGCTATACAAAATAGATGTTTTGAGTAGAACTGTGTAGGCACATAAGTGATTTGCTTTAAAACCAGACAAATTTTTGTCTGTACTTTGTTGCTATGTTAATTACTCAAGTTAATATATAACATCCTGGTCACTTTCCTTGATTCAGCAAATACATACTTAAAAAATGTTATATACTATACAAGAAACTGAATTAAAGGTGAACACATTCAATATTGTTTCTCCACTCAGAGTTTAAATTATACCAAAGGAGGCAGACAACAAAAGCAAACAAAAACTACAGTCTGTGATCTGGCCTATGAGTTCAAACATAAGTAGTTGAGAAAGAATTATGGGGAAAAAATCTTTAGAAATTTTAGTCAGGGAAGATGTTTATCAGAAATGATATTTAACCTAAAACCTGAAGCAAGAACAGAAGTTAGTTATACAGAGAAAGAGCAAATCAGATTTGGGGTGAATATACTTATGTGAAGAAATTTGAACATGTATAGTTCTGGAGTGGTCAGGATCTGAGAGACAACTAATGTGCCTTGAATCTAGTGAAAAAACAAGAGAGAAATAGATAGGGGCTAAATTATGCAGTACTTTTAAAGGTCATAGTAATGTATTAAATTTGATGTAAATGTAATGAGAAAAGTTCTTGAATTGTTCTAAAAAGTGAATGACACTGTCTGATTTATGTTTAAAGACAAGTCTTGTAGTGTGGAGAAAGTATTAGAGGAGTAAGGTAGGAAGGAGAGCTGTCAGTCAGGATATTGAGCTATAAGCCCAATGGATTGATGACAGTAGTGCTGGCTAAACAAGCAGAGACGGGAGACAGGAGTCCTAAACAGGGCAGTATAGCTCAGCTAGGAGGGGTTCCCAAGCCACAAGAAGAAAAAGAAAACAGACAGAGGAAACACGATAAAGCAAAACAAACCCAGAGTGGCTTCAAGGGCTTGGGAGGTTGTTCCCTAGATGAGTGGCACTTTACAGTCTTACAAAAAGGCAACGGTAGTAAACAGAGCCAGGTGTTCAAAATAAAGGAGGAGGAGGTGGTGGGAAGCATGGAAGAAACCAAAAGAAATAAAAAAAAAGAATCATTTGCTACAGACAAATGGCATTCAGAAAGCCAGCCAGTGGAGGATGATGCCAATCCAAGTGATATGGATACTGCACTTCCTGTTCTGCTGAGCCCCCAAGAGCTAGCCAGGAGGTATTGGAGGCAGAGATGGGAAAGCACATCTTGCTGGTTACGAGGTGCTTTGTCTTCTGCTGAGATACATTTACATGAATCTGCTTTCCGGTGTGCTCCAAGATGGCAAGTCTCTGCTGGATTAACTCATATCTGTTGTCACTCTTTGTTCTCCGTCCGTTGCTTACTCTGTTAGGTGTTTGGCTGAGATCTTTATCTCTTCATTTGGCACTATGGTTTCCAGGACTGACATTTGTCTCTTTTTTACTTAGTTTTTTGGGTCTTTCCTGTGGTGGGACAGTGTGGTGTTTCTGTCTATGGAGTCATGTTGGTCAGAAGTTGATGAAAAATTTTTAACAAGTTGGTTTTTTCAACCTTATATTTGAGATATCTATGAAAAGGCACAAAGCAACTAGATACAGAGATAGAAAAGAGAGAGTGAGACATCAGTTTCTGCCTAGGATAAAGATGTAAATTGAGCTGCATACTAACACCAAATTATTTTAAATTTGTTTTTGGAAGAAATTGTAGAGATCTGGTATCACTTTTTTCCCTAAGCATTTGGTAGAATTCAAAACTGAAACCATCTTAGGCCTAGTGCTTTTTTTAGGTTATTATTAATTATTCATCATTAAGCAAGGTCTTTAATAGATATAGGCCTCTTCAGATGTCTCTTGTGTGAGTTTTGTTAGTTTGTGTCTTTCAAGAAATTGCTGCTTCCTTAAAAAAGCTGGAAATAGATATACCATTTGATCTAGTAATTCTATTGCTTGGAATTTATCCTTCAGAAACAAAGGCTGTCACTCGAATAGACACATGTACACAAATGTTTATTGCAGAACAGTCCATAATAGCTAAAAGGTGGAATCAACCCAGATGCCCATCAATAGATGAATGGATAAACAAACTATGGTACATACACTCAGTGGAGCACTATGCCAAGCCAAGTGCCGTCGAGTTGGATCCGCTATGATAATAAAACAATGTAGATTTTAGAAAACATCTTATAACATGGTTTCAATTGGAAGATATCATGCTGAAATCAATCAGTGTCAAATGGACAAATATTGTATGAGACCCCTGTTATAAGGACTTAAAAACAGAATTATCTACAGAAGAAAATAGCTTTGACAGCTACAAGGGTGGGGGGGTGAGGGTTTACCATAGATAAGATAGTTGATCGATATTAGAAATTTTATTCATTTACTGTAATAAAGAAAGAAAGAAATTGGTAGCATTTGTCTAAGTTATCAAATTTGGGGATATAAAGTAATTCTTAGTGTTCCTTTGTTATCATTTTAATCTATAGGATCAATAGTCATCACCCGTCTTTTACTTTTGATATAGGTAATTGTGCCTTCTCTTATTCTTTCTTGTTTGGCTAGATATTTTTCAAATTTATTGATATTCTCAAAGAACAAGCTTTTGATTCTGTTGATTTTTTTTGCTACTGATAAACTGTTTTCAGTTTCGTCGATTTCTACTGTTTTTTACATATTTTATTTTGCTTGTTTCAGAATTAGACTCCTCTTCCTTCTCCAATTTCTTAACAGCAAGTTGGATTTTGATTTTAGATTTTCCTAGAAATGTAAACCCTGACAATGAAATTGTCAAATGCTGTAACTGCTAACCAAAAGGTCAGCAGTTTCAATTACCAGATACTCTTTGGAAATTCTATCTTACAAAATTGCTATGAGTCTGAATCAACTCAGCTGGTAACAGGATTTTTTTTTCTTTTTCTGGTATATTCATTTAATGCTGAAAATTTCCATTTAAGAACTGCTTTTCCTGCAGTCTACAAATTTTAAAATTATACATGCATTTAATTTTGTTCCAAATATTTTAAAAATGTCTCAAGAGATTTATTCTTTGACACACACTATTTAGAAATGTGCTTGTTATTTTCTAAATATGTTACTTATTTCTAATTTAATCCATTGTTGTAAGACCACAGTGGAAATTCAGTCCTCTGATGGGTCCAAGAAATGTTGATTTGCAGAAGTTTTTTAGCTATCTCTTGTTGTAAAGTAGGTAATGATATCTTCCAAATTCTTTAGCTGTTGCAGCTGAAACCAGAAGTTCCCTTGCTTATTGTTTAAATCATGGGGAGAGACGAAAATACCAAAGGAGGAAATGTGGAAGTAGAAGCCTTGATATTTTGGAAAATCTCACTTAGAAAACAGGTACAGGAATATGACTTGATAATGAAGACCAATACTAGAAGGAGTTGCTAGTGAATGATGGAAGAAATGAAGTAAATGCCAACATCTGTGATGTCTTGAAGAACAAGAGGCATTTTAAGGAAAAGGAATGATTAACTAGTTGAATGTTATCGAGAGGTCAAAAAAGCCTGAGAGAGTATAATATACACTTGATTTGACAAAAAGGAAGCCATAATTGATTTAGATGAGATCAGTTTTTAGAGGAAATGGTAACTAATTGTCTGCTTCTTATCTATACATTGTATTTGAGAAATAGAAATGATAACAAACCAGGTAAATTGTACTATTAATATGACAATAATGATATTAGAAAAACATCTCTGGGTATTTATAGCACAGAACATTACTTCTATGAGGAAAATTCTGAGGTCTAAAATCAGGTAATTTCCTATAGCTAGTTTAGAATTTTAGAAAAAAAAATAAAATGTCTATTTGGCATAGAAGAAGAGCTACACTACAGGAAAACCATTTTTTTATATTGCTTTGAAGAATCTTAAGTGTATCCAGAATTGTTAAGAGGATTAATGAGAAGCACCAGTGTATACATAGCCTTGTTAAACTTTAGGATCCACAGGGGAAACGTTTATACACTTCTCTTTTATCAGAAAATGAATTACTCCTCCCATCTCCAGCATCCCTGGAAACAGATGTGGCAACCCTCTCTACTTCAAGGCCAAGGAGTTAAATGACTACATTAGAGCCTGCCTTTGAGGGTCGAATTTAATCAGGCATTCCACAGGAGGTAGACCCCATGGAGGGCAATGCAGTAGGTCTAATTGCTTTTATTTGTGCTCCATGTACTGTGTGTGTTCTGACCTGGTGTGGAGCGAGGCTTCAAATGAGATTTCTCAATTATAATGAAACAACTTAGTCTGGCAGGTTGAGTATCATAATGATCCTCTGAAGCTTCCCTTCTTAGCATGACTCTGACCATACATTTGTAGAAAAAAATTCATCATTTATTAACTTTGAATCAAATTCACTTCCTTCACTCAGGAGCATTACTTTCCCCAAACTAGCTGCATGAATTCCTCTACTTAATACAAATGCCACAGTACAACAGCATCACATTACAGGAGGCTGAATCTCAAATACTCCTCCCTAAACCAATCCCTACTCACTCGCACAATCAACTGCTGCCCCAGATATCCACGGGGAGATCAGAACACAGCATGCTACAGCAGGGCCTTAGACAATGTAATCACTCACCTTATCTCTGAGACAAGTTTCTTGAGTAGTGGACAGAATGAGAACACTGACAGGAATCACAACCAAAGGAGTGAGCACATGTTGTTAAGGTATTCATAACACCCTTTCTTGCACTTCTGTCTTGGATTTTGTTTTTGAAAATATGGTTCCCTGAGTTTATTGTGTGTCTATAAGCTTTTGGAATCCCCCTCACACAGTACTTTCTTGCTGCTTTAATAAGTGATCAAGTGCTATGGCTACTGACCATGAGGTTAGCAGTTCAAATCCACCAGATGCTCTTTGGAAACTCTGTGGGGCAGTTCTGTTGTATAGGATCACCATGAGTAGGAATCGACTCAGTGGCAGTAGGTTTGGTTTGGTTAAGGTGTGTCAGGATAGTTTCTTTGGATCATTTATCCCTAATGATTTTTCAAAAAGAATTTTTTATGAGTAGTTGTTAATGCTGCCGAGGCACTTTTTTTTTCTTTTCTCCATTTTACTTTCTTCTTCTTGAGCATTTAAAAAAGGAAAAAAAATTATTGTGCTTTAAGTGAAAGTTTACAGTCCATATCAATTTACCATATAAAACCCTGCACATACACCTAACTCTAGCTGCTCTTCCCATCTTGTGCCAACACAATTCTACATTCCACACTGTACTTCCTATATTCTTTCAGCCAACTCCTTTCCGCTCCTCTCCGTGCTGCCATCTTGCCTCTGGACAGGAGCTCCCTGACAGCCTCATGTATATATTTAAGCCAAGAAGCACATACTTTATCTGCATCACTCTGTATCTTACAGTTCAGTCCAATCTTTGTCTGAAGAGTTGGTTTCAGTACTGGTTTCAACTCTGGACTAGCCACGGGCCATGTCCTCAGAGCATCAAGTCTGGTCTCTCAACAGACCCTTCTAGATCTGCACATTCATTTTTCTCCCTCTATGTCAGGAACTCTGTGTTGTGTTCCCTGTCACAGTAGTCACTGGAGATGGCCTGGCACAGTCGAATACTGGTTACCTGGTGATGTAGTCCCCTAATCATATGGCCTTTTCTGTCTCTATAGCTCATATTATCCTCATGTCCCTGATGCCCTTCATTCTCCTTTGCTTCAGTTAGATGGGGACCACTTGCTAGCTTTTAAGAACCTAGATGACACTCATGAAAATGGGATGCAGAACATTTTCTTAAAAAAAAAAAAGAAAAAAAGTTATGCCAGTTGACATATGTGTACCCTGAAATCATGGTCCCTAGAGCCCTACCACTGCTACTGTGACCTTCAAAATGTTGGGTTATATTTAGTAAAACTCTCAGTTTTGGGTGTAGTCCAGTAGTGTTAATCTCCTTTCTACTTCCTGCTTTCACTTCCCTCACTTAGCCCAATTAGTATCCACTATCTAATCTATCACACCACTGTCTTCCTTTGTAACCATCAAAGATTATCTTCTTCTGTGCTTAAGCCTTGTCTTGAGTACTTATAATAATGACCTCATACAGTATTTGTCCTTTCGAAGTTGACTAATTTCACTCAACATAGTGTCTTCCAGATGACTCCATGTTATCAGATGTTTTCCAAGATCATTTGTAGATGATCTACTATTTTTACATGGTATTCCACTGTGTGAATATAGCATAACTTGAATATAGCACAATTTGTTTATCCATTCATCTGTTGATGGGCATCTAGGTTGATTCCATCTTTTTGCTATTATGCACAGTGCTGCAATAAACATTTGGTGTGCATGTATCTTTGTGTGACCACCTTTTCTTTAGGATATATTTCAAGGAGGGGGATTGCTGGAACAAATGGTGTTTCTATTTCTAGATTTTTAAGAAAAAGTGTTAAATTGATTTCTAATGTGGTTGTATCATTCTCCATTCCTACCAGCTGTGTAGAAGAGTTCTAGTCTCTCCACAGCCTCTCCAACATTTATTGTTTTGTGGTTTTTTTGGATTAGTACTAGACTTGTTGAAGTGAAATGTCTCATTGCAGTTTTGATTTGGATTTCTCTAATGGCTAATAACTGTGAGTATTTCTTCATGTATCTACAAGTGTCCTGGATGTCTTCTTTGCTGACATGCCTGTTCATATCCATTCTCAATTTTTAAAACTGGGTTACTTGTCCTTTTCTTGTTGGGGTTTTTCAGTACCTTGTAGATTATGGAGATTAGACGCTGATCAGATTCCAGGTTACCAAATTTTTTCCCCCAGTCTTTTTACTCTTTTGGCAAAGATGAAGTCTTTGGATGAGCATAGTTTTTTATTTTTATGAAGTCCCAGTTATTTATTTTTACTTCTGGTGTTTATGCTTTGTTAGTAATATTTTGTAGTCCTGTCATGCCATGTATTACAGCTCCGAGCATTGTCCCTGTTTTTTCTTCGATGATCTTTATTGTGTTAGATTTTACATTTAGGTCTTTGATCCATCTTGAGTTAGTTTTTGTGCATGGTGTGAGATATATGTCATGTTTCTATTTTTTGCATATGCACATCCAGTTTTGCCAACACCATTTGTTGAAGAGACTGTCTTTTCTCAGCTCATAGATTTTGGGTATTTGTCAAATATCAGCTGTTCACAGGCAGATAATTTTATGTCGGGATTCCCTACACTGTTTCATTGATCTATGTACCTGTTTTTGTACCAGTACAAGGCTGTTCTGAAAACCATGGCAGTATGATAGGTTATAAAGTCAGGTAATGTGAGGCCTCCCACTCTGTTCTTTAGTAATACTTATTTGAGGCTTCTTCCCTTTCCATATGAATTTGGTTATTTGTTTCTTTATCTCATTAAAAAATGCCTTTGGAATTTGTATTGAATTTGTATTGAATTTGCATTGTATGTATAGATCACTTTAGGTGAAATAGACATCTTATTCATGAGCACGGTAGGTTTCTTATGTAGGTCTCTTTTTGCTTCTTTCAGTAGAGTGCTGCAATTTTCTTTGTATAGGTGTTTCACATGTCTGATTAGGTTTATTTCTAAGTATGTTATCTTCTTGGGCACTGTTGCAAATGGAATTAATTTGGTGATTTCGTCTTTGATGGTCTCTTTGTTGGTGTAAGGATATTTTGATGAACTCTTCCATTAGTTCCAGCAGCTTTTTGTGGATTGTTTAGGGTTTTCTGTGTATCACATCTATATCATCTGCAAATAGAGATAACTTCTTCTTTACCAATTTGGATCCCCTTCATTTCCTTATCTTATCTGATTGCTTTGCTAGACCCTCCAGCACAATATTGAATAAAAGTGGTAACAGTGGGCATACTTGTCTGATTTCCATTCTCACGGGCAATTCTTTCAGACTATCTCTAGTTAGGATGATGTTGGCTGTTGGCTTTGCATAGATGCCTCTTATTGCACAGAGGAATTTACCTTCTATTCCTACTCTGTTAAAACTTTTCAATATGAATGGGTGTTGGACTTTGCCAAATGCCCTTTCTTTATCAATTGATAACATCAAGTGATGCTTGTCTTCTGAGTTATTTGTATGGTTAACCACTTTACTTGCTTTTCTAGTGTTGAACCGTCCTGAATCTCTAATATGAATTTAACTTGGTTATGGTACGTTATTTTTTTTATATGTTGTTGATTTTATTGGCTAGAATTTTCTTCAGAGTTTTTGTATGGAAGTTCATGACAGACATTACCCTGTAATTTTCCTTTTTTCGTGACGCCTTTACCTGGTTTTAGTATCAAGGTGATGCTGGCTTCATAGGATGAATTTGAGAGTATTCCATCCTTTTCTATGCTCTGAAATACCTTTAGTAACAGTGGTGTTAACTCCACTAAAAGTTTGGTAGAAATCTACAGTGAAGATATCTGGGTCAGCACTTTGTTTTGGTTGGGAGTTTATTAATTACTTTTTTCAATCTTGTCTTTTGTGACGGGTTTATAAAGTTGTTCTCTTTTTGTTAGTTTTGGTAGGTAGTATGGTTCTACTAATTTGTCCATTTTCTTCTGGTGTTTGAGGGGTTCTTTCATTGCTGTCTTTCTACTGTTTTTGAGTTGTACAGTTAATTTTTTGATTTGGGCCCTGTCTTCTTTTTATACACTGGTTGTGCTGTGTCCTATAGTTCTGGTAGGATGTGTTTATGTTCTTATTTGAATCTATGAATTTCTTTATTTCATCTTGATTTCTTCTATAACTCACAAGTTTTTCAGCAAGGTATTGTTCAGTTTCCATGTATTTGATTTTTTTACCCTTGCTTTTCTGCTATTGATTTCAAGTTTTATAGCTTTATAATCTGAAAAGTTGCTTTGCAATATTTCAGTGTTTTGGATTTTTTTAAAGACTTGATTTATGGTCTAATATGTGGTCCATTCTGGACTATGTTCCATGTGTATTGAAAAAGAAGGTATAATTGTGTATTGTTGGGTGGAGTGTTCTGTATGTTTATGAGGTCAAATAGGTCAATAGTGGCATTGAAATCTTCTGTGTCTTTATTGAGCTTCTTTCTGAGTGTTCTATTCATCAACAAAAGTGGTATGTTGAAGTCTCGTACTACTGCTGTGGAGTTGTCTATCTCACTTCATTGCTGTTAAGAGTTCATCTGAGTTGTTTAGAAGCTCTTTTGTAGAGCATATATTTATCATGGTTATGTCCTACTGAGGTATTGATCATTCATGCAATGTACAGTGACCTTCTTTGTCCACCATCGTGGATTTTACTTTAAGGTCTATTTTATCTGAAATTACTATTGCCACTCCTGCTTTTTTTTGAATGTTGTTAGCTTGGTGTATATTTTACCATACTTTGAGATTCAGGTTTTGTGTGTATGTCTTTAGGTCTAATGTGTGTCTCTTATAGGAAGCATACAAGTAGAATGTTTTTGTTGTTGATGTTTGTTTTTTGTGCATTTAACCCATTTACATTCAATGTAATTACTGATAAGTATGAATTTACTGCTGTCACTTTGGTGCCTTTTTTGGTGTGTTGTCAGTTTCTTTGTTCTACTTAATTTTCTGTGCTAGTCATTTTTCTTTAGAGGTTTCCTTTTTTATCCTTTTCATATTGTTGGTTTACTTGGCTAGTTTGGCTAATACTTGCTGAGGCTTCCTGATTTTTCCCTTGTTTTGCTGTGTACGATTGTTAATTTCCTTCAGTGTTACCTTAATATTTACCCCTAATGTTCTAAGTTTAAACCAGTCTTTAATTTCCTTGTATTGCCTTGACTTCCTCTGAATCTGAAAGGTCAATGAATACATTAATTTGCTTCTCATTTTGTTATAATGTTGTCATCATTTACATACTAAAATCTCGGTTTCCCTATCTATGATGATATCTGGATGTTTTGTCATATATTGTATCCTTGATATATAACTGATGTTACTGATTTTCTAATTGAAGAACTTCCTTCAGTGTTGCTTGTAATTTCAGCTTGCTTTTCTCAAATTCTCTAAACTTCTGTTTATCTGGGAATGTCCTAATTTTGCCATCATATCTGAGAGACAATTTTTCAGGATATATAATTCTTGGTTGGCAGGTTTTTTCCCCCCTTTCTAGGCCTTTTATATGTTATCCCATTGCCTTCTTGAAAGCATGGTTTCCACTGAGTAATCCAAGCTCAATCTTATGGACTCTTCTTTGTATCTTATTTTTGTGTAAACATAGCTCTCTTTAAAATCATCTCCTTATCTTTAGTTTTGGTGAGTTACATTATATGTCTTGCTATACATCTGGGATAGATATCTTCTCATCTTTCATGGTATCAGGGAAGTTTCCTGTCATCGTACTTTCAACAATTCTCTCTATATTTTCTGTTAGTACCCTCTCACTACCCCATTCTGGTACTCCAGTCATTCATAAACTATTCTTCTTTATAGAGTCCCACATAACTCTATTCTTTATTTCTTAAAATTCTTTTATCTGATTTTTCCTATTATGTACTGATGTCAGTTGCTTTATCTTCAGTGTCACTAATTCTGCATTCCATTGCCTCAATCCTGTTCCTTTGACATTCTGAAATTTTACTGTTAATTTGTTGAATTTCCAGTCATTGTCACGCAAGTATTTCTTGTGTACCATTTTATTTTTCATTATACTCTTGAGTCGGATCTGACTCGACGGCAGTTGGCTGGCTGGCTACTGTACCTCACATAATCTCTTTCCTGATGTCCTGAAGAGCTCTAAACATTACTGTTTTGTGTTCTACCTCCAGTAGTTGCAGGAAATTGACTTCATCTATAAACTTTTCTGATTCTTTGTTTCAAGAGTTTTCTGAAACCATGTTTATTTAACTTAGATTTTGAGTATCCAAATGGTCTGGTCATTTGATCTAGTTTGATTATTGGAGTCTTAGAAATTCCAACACCTTTTTATTAGGGGGTTAGAACTGTAAGCACTTTGAGGAAGGTAGGAGATTTTCTAGCTCAGGGGAGCTGGCAAAACTTTTTATGTGCCCCCTCTTTGTTTCCCTCTCCAAGTGTGGGAGAACAACTCAAGGCGTGCTCATAAGGTTACCCACTTCCAACCCAGGTAGAGCATCAAAGTTTAGTTCCTGGTGCAGAGCAGAGAATGGAGGGGGGAGTGCTGGGGAAGCTGAAAGAAATCAAAGATTTAAATCCATGAGAGTTTGCAAGCACTTAGTTTATGATGCTCACTTGAAAGTTCTCTACTATTTTGTAAATGTGGCTATCTCTGCCAAGAAAAATACACTCCATACTGCTGCTCTGTTTGGGTGGCTGAAATAGTTGCTTCCAGATGTGCTTTTCCTTCCCTGTCTCTTAGTCTGATCCCTCAGCTTTCTCTCTGAGATTGAGGTCTCCTAGAATGTCCTCTATAATCCATTCAGTTGTTTTGCTAGTTGTTTGTTGTTACAGTGATCATAGAATATATGCATCTACTTTGCCATCTCAGCCCTGCCTACTTGAGCATTTTTAATGACCATCGTATTATAGTCTTCCTTTCCTCATGTAAAAGGGAAAATAAATCAACACAAAGAATTATTTTTCAAGAAATATTTCTTGTTTTTCTATGTAAAAAATTCCTCCACCTACAAACATAACTCTAAAACAAGCCATGTTTTGTTTTACAAGGGATGCCTAAGAGGCAAAAGCTCCCACATGGTTCTGAAGAGGGGTTTAATTAAATTCTTATTATAAAGCACAGCAGCTGAGGTATCACTGAGAGTCTCTGTAGGAAAACTTGGTTGCTTCAAGGCTCACCAACTGGGATAAAAAGGAAATAATTTTGTTTTAAGGAAGTTGACTCGGTAGCTTATTCTTTACAGTTCACCACGTATTACTTGCCCAAATTTCATGGCGTAGAGAAATGAATTTCTTCAGTAATCTAATACTTTTGTTCGGCTTCTTATTAATATCTAAACAGACATCATGCTATTTGTCTTACACACTTAGACAAACATTTTTATCACTTAAATTTCCAAATGAGAAAGCCAACAACTGGAATTCAAATACAGGATTCAAATACAGGAAAAAAATGAAATACAAATAAAGGCACCATGATTTTAGCTTTTTGTTTGCCTAGTATTTGTCTCTCACTGATAATATTTTATTAGTACTACTTCCATGAGTCGGCTCCGACTCGATGGCACTTGGCCTCATAAATATAAACACTGAAAAAAGATCAAGAATACTAGGAATAATTTCTAAATCTAGCTATTAGAAAGCTTATCAAAAGATAGGTATTTATGATATGACTTTGTGGAAGGAAATGATTAATGCTTGTGATAAATAAAACATATCTAATTCCACAATATAGAAAAGTGAAATGAAAAATAAATTTTACTCCTCAATTCTTACACACAGGTTAATTGTTTTTCTCCAACATGTCCTTTATTTTCAATAGCCTTTGATATTTAATAACATAATCTCAATATCAAGGCTTAAAGTCCTCTAGCAAGGGGTTCACACACGTCATCTGTGATGCCATCAACATTCACCTTCATATTTCCAAGAGTCTATTTGTTGGAGCATCAAGGATAACTAAAGTATATGGAAACAACCCATTACCAAACCTTGCTTTTCATTTGTTTATTTGTATAATTTTCAAAACTGGGGCTAGTGAGTTGGGTTTGGTAGTTGGAAAAGGCTCTGATACAACAAATTTAAGGTCTGCAGAAGTTATGGTCACTCAACTGGTGACTATCAGAGTAAGACTAGGATCTAATAAGTCTGGGTGCTGAGCCAGGACAACTTTTGTCATACTGAAGAGTTTGCCTCCCATAAATCCAACAGACATTACAACATGTACGTTTGGAAGAAGGTATTTGATCATTAATGAATACGATGAGAAAGGAGTAAAATTGTATGTACTCCCACACTCCTTGTCTTTCCCTCTGCTGCCATATTTAGTACTTTTGTCCATTTATGTACAATTTAGTACACTTGTCCAATTAGGCATTCATCAACAATGCAGTCTCTTGGATTTATTTCATTATATTTCTGCATGTCCCACTATTTGAAATAATAAACAGATAATTGGACAAATGTACACTGATACCGGCTGCCAATAGCAAACATTATTCTACTGATAACAGCACTGTCTCAGAAGGGGTTCCCTAGAGAACAAGACCAGTACAGCTTATAAAAATATAGCCAAAGCCAAGTGCCGTTGAGAAAGTTTATATCAAGGAAACAGCTCATGCATTAATGGATCAGGATGGAGGCTTCTGTTGATTCACATAGCCACAGAGGCTAGTGAACCAAAGACTGACATGTCAGAGAGTTGAGTTCCTGTTCCCAAGCTGTGAAGATTGATGAATTCTAAGCTCTGCACGTAAGTCAATAGCTCAAGTCCCAAGAACCAAAGCTCAGGTGAATAAGAGATGGTACAGAAACCAGAGCAACAACAACAACAAAAAGCCTGAATGTCTGCTTATATACAGATGTAGGCCATGCCTCCACAAAACTACCCTTAAACTGACTAGCTACTTACAGCAGATGCAATCATTGGAGTAATCACATAAATAACATTGAGAAGCGTGGTCCAACCAAGTTGACACACAGTCCCAACCATCACAAGCATATTCTCTAACTCTTTATTAAAAGTGAATAATAGCTTGATGGTATAGAGTGAATACTACCTATACAGTTCTATTTTAAGTGTTTTTACCATCCCATTCTTAATATTCATACATGTAGAGGTAAAATAATGATACCTGATACCCGAAACATCCTTGAAAATAAAAAAAAAAAAAGAGCAGGCAAATGTAGCTCTATAATATTTTCTCTAAATGCTTTGTATGTGTGCATTTCACCTGAACCTCTAGCACAGATATACATTTCCTGAGTTTACCTTAATAAAACTGTAACATTAAATATTTTGTTGAAAATTTCTGCAGGATGCTGGAAGAAGTATATGATAATAAAAATAATAATGAGGTAACAATTAATATTGATTAAGCATGGATTCTAAGTACTTGATACACTTATTATTATTTTTGAAATTTCTCAGTAACTTCATTTTGCTGCTGAGAAGCTGAATTTAAGAGAACAAATACCTTGCTGAGGGTTACACATCTAATAAGCAGAAGATAGGAGACCATAACTCAAACCTTGTCCTTGTTTCAATCAAAAGATGAGAAAAAAAAATTGTTGTTTACAAATGGGTAGTTTTGTAGATACAATTCTCTATGCATGAACTCTATGCATGAAAATGGCTTGTTCAATGACTATAACTATATGAGCTCAAAGTAGTTTGTCAAAATGGGAAAAACAACTCAATTATTACTGTGTACACACAGATGGGCAGGTAAACCTAGTACTTAGCTCAAACACTGGGTTGCTATGAACTTTATTAGTTGCTTTTTTTACAAAAAGTTGCCCTATAGAGCAATTTTTTCTCATTTGCATGACCACAATTGTCAAGCTAACACCTGAGCAGGCAGCAAATTTAGATGATGAGGTAAGCAGGAAGATCGTCAGGCTCAAAATAACTTATCAATCAGTTGAATATTTCTATTAAGAAACAAACAATAAGAACTATGAAGAATCAGTCAAGACTGAAATTGAATAAACACCAAAATTAAATAACTAATTTTAATTTTACTGCTTCTATATTTCTCTCATTGAACTTAAATTTTTACACTAAATAATACCAGATGGTATGTTTAAAATTTGAAATTTACAAGTTTTTCTTCAAAGATGAGTACTTTTTTTCATTTTCATTAGAATTCACAGGAGGAATTTTATGTATATGTACATTTTTCTGAAATATAGGAGTCACTGAACTCATTGATAATTGTCAGTAATCATTAGATGATTGTACAGATTTAAATCAACTACCAGTTTTGGGAAGACAATATAAAAGACACTGTCCTGATTAAAAATAACAATAATCACTTAATATCTCTTTGCCATGTGCAGAAATCATTTTTGAGCAAAAACTTACACATGAAAGATCCAGACACAATTTGTTCAGTTTTAACAGGTTAACGTGAGATTGAAAACTACAGTGACACTTTGCCTAGATTTTCCAAAAACATGAGAAATTTAACTATAGATGCATTTACAAGAATATAACATAATAAAGGACCATTTTTTAAATAGACTTTGTTGAATTGTTTGACGGCACTTGGCTTTGGCTGAATTGTTTGTTTAATAGAAGTTGGTAAATCTGTTGTTGTTCAGTAAGAGTATTCTAAAATGGATAATTATGTATAGAACACATTTTCTATAAAAAACTTGAATTAGTTTTGTCTTCAAATTGATCTCAAAAAAACATAAAATATTTGATAAATGCTATTTTCATATGTCCATATTTCTATAATACATTGTGTATTTATGGGCATGTTACTTGTTTCATAAATAATAATTTAATAACAATAGACATAGGCTCTTGATTTTATACCTTTTTTATTGCTGATTTGATAAAAATAAACTAAGGCATTTACCTGATAAGAGATGGAGCAGGGAATTGAGTATCTCTAAACCCATGTGCTTTTGTAATAACTTATTACCTTGAAAGTGCTCCAACATCTGTATTTCTTACTTTTCTTCCCTTGAAATATATAAGTAAACAAAATAATGCTATAACTTGAAATATTTACAACTGCAGAATTGAAAAGGACTTTGGAGATTGCCTAATGTCCCCCAGCTCTCATTTCATTATCCTTCCTTCTCTGCCATGCTTCTGGAGGTTATCCATGTAAAAATGCATCCCAGGGTATCAAGTCAATTATTCTTAATAGTGACCTGTATAGGACAGAGGAGAAGTGCCCCATAGTGTTTTCAAGGCTGTTGTCATTACAGAAGCTAACTACCACATCTGTCTCCCACAGAGCGCTGCTGGTTTCCAACTGCTGACCTTTGGGTTAACAGCCAAATGCTTAACCACTGCCCCATCAGGGCTCATTCAGAAGTACATAGCCAAGTTTAATATTCTTCCTTAGGAGTAAATGTCCCAAATCTACATGCCATCAGATGCCAATCAAATACTTCATCTTTCAACAAACGATTGTTGTTTAGCCTTTATGAAAGAAAATCTGCTCTCCATACATCTGAAGCCAATTACACTTCACACTAAATATTATCATTTTTTTCTTTTTCCATACTTCAAGATAAATATATTTGTCCTTATCTTTCCTTATAAACACCTTCTAAGTTTCTTATTCTTCCCCCCACCCCCGACAAGTCCTGTTTGTCAGTATTGCTATTAAGATTTGTACTTAGAATAAATGCAATAGTAGAGTTGGTAGCTCATCTACATACATAATAACACCATATATCAAATATTTTAAATTTTTTCCTACTAATGATAAACTGAATTCAGAAGAGGTTGTGGAACAAAGGATATCATTCTTGATGTCAAATGGAACTGGCTGAAACAGAGGATACCAGAAAGATGTTTCTTATTTTGGCTAAGCAAAGGCATTTGGCTGTGTTGATCACAACAAATTCTGGATAACATTTCAAAGAATGGGAATTACAGAACACTTAATTGTGCTTACATGGAACTTCTGCAGAGATGCACTCATTGGAAGAGACCAGAGAATACTGCATGCCTTAAAATCATGAAAGGTGTATATCAGGGTTTGTATTCTTTCAATATCTTTACTTAGTGATATTGAGCAAATAATCCAAGAAGCTGGATTACACAATGAAAAATATGACATCAAGGTTGGAGAAAGACTCATTAATCTGGGATATGCAGATGACACAAGAACCTTGCTTGGAGAAAGTGAAGAGGACTTGAAGCACTTACTCAAGAGGATCAAAGACTACAGGCTTCAGTATGGATTACACCTCAGAATAAAGAAAGCAAAATTACAAATGGGCCAATAAGCAACATCATGATAAAAAGAAAATTTTTAAATTATCAAGGATTTCATTTTACTTAGATCCATAATCAACACCCGTGAGAGAGGCGGTCTAGAAATCAAATGCCAAGCCAAGTGCCGAAATCAAATGATGCATTGCATTAGACAAATCTGCTGCAAAATACTTGTTTAAAGTGTTTTAAAGCAAAGATGTTAGCTTGAGGACAAAGGTGTGTATTTTCAGTCACCTTATATGGATGCAAAACCAGCACAGTGAGTAAGGATGACTGACGAATAATTGGTGGCTTTGAATTATGCCATTGCAGGAGACTATTGAATATACCATGGACTGCCAGAAGAACAAACTTGGAAGAAGTACAGCCAGAATGCTCGTTAGAAGTGAGGATAGTCAGACTTCTTCTCACTTACTTTGGACGTGTTATCAGGAGGCATCAGTCCCTGGGGAAGGACATCATGCTTAATAAGGTAGTTGGTCATCAGAAAAGAGAAGGACCTTCAGTGAGAGGTACTGATATAGTGGCTGCAACAGCGAGCTCAAACACAGTGTATCTGTGAGGATGTGTACTGTTGGGCTGTGTTTTGTTCCATTGTGCACAGTGTTGCCATGAGTCAGAATCAACTTGGCAAGGTTCAACAAGAACAACAGTAACAGCAACAAATGATACTAAAACTATGTTAGGAATAGTATTACAAACTCAGGTTTAATTTCAGTTGAGATAAAGCCACCAGAATCTTCTTCTTCTTAACTATAGATGGTGAATTCTGATCCCAGCTATATTAATCCTCCAGATTTCTATAGGGTTTTATGTTTATTTCCATTTTGTTGTTTTTAATTTAGATTTATATTATAACAGGATATTATTGCAGCACAATGTCCTATTCTATAAACTATGATTTGGAACACAAAGTTAATATTTTTTCTTATATATTGTATACAATCCACAATAGCGAATATTTTTGGTGTGCCAGCTATTTTGGTAGGTATTTTATGTTTATTATTTTATCACAAATATCGAAGTTTATGAAAAGTTGATATCTCCATCTTATAGATGTTAAAAACTCAGAATATAAGCCACTAGCCCAGGTTTCAGTTGGCTAAGTGGTAGGCCTTTGGTTTCAGTCTTGGATTATTTACTTTATGAACTTCAAAAGAACTCATAAAAGTGTCTTAGTGTTTCAAGTAAGTGTCTCTCTCTCTATTTTGACATTAGCTAAATTATCAAAATAGCATCATAAGAGCTTCAGAAGGAGAATGTTTTTCTTTTGGAGGATGTTTGGAGTAATTGAAGACTGTCTGATACGGCTTGGCTGAATTTCTGAGTTATGTGAATGCCTGTTTCCTTTGAAATATATTGAGGGAGGTTCTACATCAATTTTAATTCATTTTTCCTCAGGCATACACTGAGCACACTTAGAAAGCAGACAGTGGTCGTCTTTGAGAAAATGCTGAGTTAAAACCCAAACTTTTCATCTAATATAATGTATACTTCAACAGCTGGAGCACTGTTCAAAAGAGCTTAAAATCAAATGGTGCTTGTCATATCTGCTGAAGTTCTGGTCGACAGCACAGTTGATTTCAAATGGTTGCGATTATAAACCAGATCACAAAACAACGGCAGGGCAGGACCCTCCAAGTGGAACTGGGGAACTGCAAACCTTCCAGGAGTGACATATCGGGTACTCTTCCTTGCTCAGTGAGAACTTAAGTGACTTCACTGAATACATGAAACACACTACCCACAAAGACCAAGATGCACATTCCATAATCAATAAAATATAGTGATATTAACATTTCATAGAAGAGTCCTTGGTGAATAATACATTTATAAACTCCAAGCATGATGTCTGCCTGAAGTTTAATTGTAAAAGTTGCTAGACTGAAAAGGAATGAGTTGTTCTCCAGCTAGATTATGAGAATTATTGTGTACTCCGACTTTCTGAAGAGTTGGATGCAGAACAGGAGAAGAAAGGGGTGCACTAGGATGACTTTGAGAAAATGCTGGGTGCAAAGGATGACTTTGTTTCCTTAACACTGTTTTGTGAGGAAAAACAAATTCACCTTGAATACATTTTCCAGACCATTCTATAACAATAATAATGCCCATGTTAATGGTTTTACCTGGGGACACTGATGCTAGTTTGAATATTTGGCTTTGGCTTGAGTATCACCAGTATGAAACAAATTATTTTTTTCATACTGGTTATTCTAACAAACATTTATTCCAATCCTGCATCTCAGCAAGCAGCAAAGCTAGAGGGATTCATATTTCTTTTGCTTCTCTTGTTGTTGGCCATTATTTGATGATTCAACTGGACCCACAGATCAACTTTAAAAAAAAATCTTGTAGATATACTTTTCCCTTCAGAAGGAAAAAAAAACACATTTCTAGAGGTTCTTTGTTTCACTAGAGACCTGGCTTCGACAGTGTGTTTATAGACAAAAAAAGAGATTACGTGCTCAAAAGATTACTTATTTAATCCTGTACACTCATTTTTATTACCCAAACACCTACATTTTCAAAATTATGTTCTCTAGTGATAGTCATTGTTCTGGCTGTCTGGTACTGCATAAATAAATCACAGTTAACAGTTCATGAATCTACAGTGTGGGCAGGATCAACAGGGAGTATTCACTTATTTTCTAAGTGGTATTAGCTGGGGCTGCTGAGCTGGGGATTGGGGAGAACAGTACTCACTCTTAATATCATTCATTCACAAGAATGATATTAAGTTAGTGCTGGCTATATAGGCCTCTCCATTGGCTGCATCCTTCTTAGCTTGGTGTCTGGCCTCCAAATGCAAATGTCCCAGTCAATGTGAAGTGGCAGTTGTCAGTTTTTCAAGTCCCCGACCCAGAAACCAACAAAGCATAAATGCTTCTATATTCTGTTGCTCAGCCACAGAGATCAGAGTCAACAGAGTGACACCAACTCCCAGCGGGAAGAGTGACAAAGAATTTTCATTACACCTAAGTACAAATGAAGCTCCCTGAGGTCAGGTCTTTGGGTACAGCTATTCCAGAAGGCCCTTCTCTGAATCAATGAACTGTACAAAGTGAGCTCCCTGCAACCTATATGCAGAGTACAATGGTGGAATAATACAGGGCAACCACAATAGACATTCTAATGCAAAAGTGAGAAAAGGCACAGAGCAGTCACCCATTGCCATAGAATCATTTCCTGACACATGGAACAGAGTAGAACTGCCTCATAGAGTTTCCAAGGCTGAAATCTGTGCTGAAGCAGATTGCCACTTCTTTCTCCGTTGAACTGAAAACCGTTAGCAGTGAAGCTCTTAACCACTGTGTAAACAGGCCTCTTCCCTCAGCCATCACTAATCCATGTTATTTCTAAAGTCCAGCTGGCACATCTGGCAGCTTCTTGATTAGGTCTAGAACTCCTTGAGAATGAAAGCCCATAGCTCTTGGCTCTGAACTCTTAGGTCCCTCCTCTGAATTACTATTCATTTTTGATAAAATACCATCTGCATTTGAAACTAGGTAGTTTTTTTTCTAACCTGCTTCCTATTTAATTGAGCTTTGGAGTCCAAAAAGCATCTTTCATTTTGTACTGATTCTGCTCCATTAAGTGTAAATTCATGGTGCCGTGCCATGAGAACAGTTCTCTTCAAAAACTTTGCAGAGTTTCTATGCAATGTTTTAGGGTTCATTCCATTAGATATCCCCCATAAATCTTCCAGAAATCTTTCTCTACCTTTAGCCTCCTGTGATTCTGATATGAGACAGTACCTGTAAGATTCTTAGAAGCTATATTGTTAAAGGAGATATGGCTTTAGAATACTTAGAAATTCAGAGATACTCTGATGTCTAATGGAGAGAAATTGCTCAAGGGATGCTTTGTTTCTCTTAAAGCTTCTGTGAGGCATCATTTCAGATGTTTCTGAAGTCTTAGAGGATTTATTGTATAACCATGGACTTTATCTTTGACTTGAGATACTTCCTTGGAGAATAGTCTGCCATCTGAAGTGTCTTTGAATGGGAGTTTTATTTTTGAAACTAGAAAGTCATGACCCCTTTATGTTTAACAAGTAGTTCTTTATATTATTTCTTTCCTTCCAAGTTTTATAATAGGAAGCAAGATGAATCCAGGAGAAGAGATTCTTACAACATTTTGCCTGCAAATCTTCTCAACTTTAGGTATATTTATTTTTCACATTACTGTAGATAAAATTCTTTCTGCTAAATACTACGTATCACCTTTCTTCTAGTTTCCAATAGTATTTTCTTACTTTCCTCTCAACCCTCACTGATAGTTCTGCAGGGTTCTTCAGCCTTCCTTTGTAACTCTGTTAAAACATTTATGTTTCTTTTGTTAACTCTCTTCAAGGCCCTTTCAATATGCATCCACCATCAAGTCTCAAATTTATTGTCACAGGTTTTAGGTTTTTGTTAACCACTGCATCACAACATGCACACACTCAGATTGGAAAATTTGCTAATGATGCATTAAGAGAAAACACTATGAACTTCAATGAGCGAAAACAGCAGTCCTATATTATCTTACACATTTGGGTACAGCTGTTCAGGGAAGCTTCCTTTCTGCTCAGGAGTCATTATCAGGATGGTTGAATTCAGGACTGAATAATCTTACATGTTTGGTGCATTGACGGTGACCGTTGGCTCAGCTCAAGGCTGAAGGCTGAGAATTACATGTGGACTTCCCAGTGTAAATTTCTCAATATGCTACTTGGGCTTCTTTACATCAGGATGATTAGGCTGTGAGATTGAGTGTTTCAAAAGACAGCAAGCTTCCAGTTCTGTAAGATCTGACCACAGGCCTAGAAATTGGCACAGTATAACTCTGATTCTACTAGGTAGTGGCAGAGAGAGAATATCAAAGAATTTGAGACCATATTTTAAAACAGCTACAACCATGAAAGAAAGAAAACTGATGAATAGGTGGATGGAAAGAGATGCTTTAAAAGCGCCTTCAGTGCCTTACTTCTCTCTCCCCGAGGTCCTCTGAATTGGCAAACGTGGTGAAGGGAAGAAGAAAGAGAAAGAATAGAAAAGTAGCTAAAATGTTTCTGCTTATGATCTACCAGAGGATACTGTATGGCTTAAAATCAGGAAAGGTACACATCTGGGTTATATTCTTTCACCATACTTATTCATTTTGTATGCTGAGCAAGTAGTTCTAGAACCTGGAATATGAAGAAGAACCCAGCATTGTGTTTGGAGGAAAACTCATTAACAGTCTGTGATATGCAGATGACACAACCTTGCTTGCTGAAAGTAAAGAGAATTTGAAGCAATTATTGATGAAGATTAAAATTTTCAGTATGGATTGTACCTCAATATAAAGAAAGCAAAAATCCTTACAACGATCAAACACATAACACAATGATAAATGAAGTTATTAAAGATTTCATTTTACATCAATCCAAAATCAATGCCTGTGTAAGTAATACTCAAAAAATCAAAAGACACATTGCATGAAGTGTTCAAGGCCAAAGGTGTCACTTTGAGGACTAGGATGCACTGTCCCAAACCTTTGTATTTTCAATTTCACAAGCATGAGAAAGCTGGACAATGAATAAGGAAGAATGAATATGAATTGATGCCTTCCAATTATGGTTTTCACAAAGACTCTTGATTATACAGTGGGCTGCAAGAATAATGAAGAAATCTATCTTGGAAAAAGTACAGACAGAAAGCTTCTTAGAAGGGAGGACAGCTAGACTTTGTCTCACGTAGTTTGACATGTGTTCAGGAGGGACCAGTCCTTGGAGAAAGACATCATGCTTGGTAAAGTGGAGGGTCAGTGAAAAAGAAGACCCTCAATGAGATGGCTGAAATCGTGGCTGCAGCAGTGGGCTCACACCTAGCATTGCTTGTGAGGATGGTGCAGGACCTGGGAGGGTTTCTCTCTGATGTACACAGAGTCACTGTGAGCCAGATCCCACGGGGCAGGACCTACCAACAGCAATTGATGCTCTAGATTAGTTTTCTAGGGCTACTGTAGCAAAATAACTACTAAGGAGGTAGTTCACAGACCTTAATTATCTCCCATTTCTAGAGACTACAGTCTGTATTTAAGGTATCAGGAGAGCCATGTTTTCACCAAAGTCGATAGGTGCAAATGCTCTCTTGACTTTCCCAGTTCCTTACAGCCTTAAGCGTCCTTGGCTGTCAGCTGCAGTGTAGTTCTGCAGCTTAAGACTGCCTTTCTCTTTCTGTCTCTCTGTCCCTCGACACTCAGAAAGATACTACTCAGTGGGATTAGGACTCATCCTACTGTACATGACCTCATATTCAGTTAACTGATAACATCTTTAAAGACTCCTACTTCCAAATAAGGTTGGGTCCCCCATGCAGCAGTGGTTAAGCTTCGGGCTGCAAACTAAAAAGTTGGAAGTTCACATGACTAGCTGCTCCTTGGAAACCATATAAGGAAGTTGTACCCTTTCCTTTCAGGTCACTATGAGTTGGAATTGATTTGACAGCAATAGCATTCTTAAACAGGTACCAGGGGTGGGACTTTACCATACCTTTTTAGGGTATGTAACTCAATCCATAACATGCTTCTTATTGTTGAGGTTGCCATTCAGAATTCTAGCGATACAGCTCATTCTAGCTTACAACAGTTAAAACATTAACTTATCAATAGCTACTGGCTTAAAAGCTGATATAGTCTAGATAATTCTCATTTTTAGAACAGTCCTATGGAGGTTTCTTTTTAAATCTTGCGAAAGTACACTAATAAGATTGGTATCTTGATTGGCCACAATGGCAATATAGGCATAAGAGATGCATCTCAATTATTCAATTTTCTCAGTCTCTTTGGGCATATATTTCCTGATCATTCATTCAGTTGTGTTATTTTTAGGCATATTTTCCTATGATGTTCAGAAGTATTGTGTGATACTATTAAAAACCAACATAGATAATGTGTGTTGTTAGACCTTAATAATAGCCTCAGAAGTTAGAGGCTTTCCATGATTTTCCATATTCTCATTGAGATATTGATTCAGGCATACTCATTATATTACAGATTTATATGTTTCTAGCCTAACTGTATCCGAAACTAAAATATTGCACATTAAATCAATAACTTCTATAATTACCACTGCTGCTAAATTGTGTACTGAAAGACATCAGGAAAAAAAAAAAAAAGACCTGCTTTGTAAGTCAATTTGCATTGTGAACTTCTAAAATTGTGAGGTCTGACAGTATTGAACTTACTGATTTTTGCTTTGATGTTGCTTTCAGTAGATGCATTTATAGTTGCTTAGATCTCTGTTAATGGATGAAGGCACATCTTGCTTTCCTAGTCTGCTCTCTCTATTCTACTCATTAACTAATTAAGAAAGAATATGGGATCTACAGTTAAGAGCTTAGCAGTTCAAATCAACCAGGTGTTCCTTAGAAACCATATGGAGCAGTCTTCCTCTGTCCTATAGGGTCACCATGAGTAGGAATCAGCCTGATGGCAGTGGGTTTAGCTTTTGATTTGATATACTGCTAGTCGAGTCACCATATAAGAAAATCTTAAATTTGAGGGATAATCTTAATCTTAAGAGGACACTCTCTATTCTTAAATAAAAAAGTATACTTTCTTCTCTGAATAGTAATTTGAAGATAGAACAAGGACCTTCTTTAAGCCATGGATTTTATCTTTTTCTGTATTGGAACGAATAAAACTTCTGTAACATTTGTACAAATTTTACTAAAGTTTGTACAACTTTGTAACAGCTAGAATATCTGGATGTTGCAATTGTTTAATATCCTTGGCTTCAAACCATAAGGTTAGGGGTTCAAGTCCACCCAGAGAGGTTTCCAAAGAAAGCCTGGAAATCCAAAATTCCAAAAAATCAACCGTTGAAAACCCCATGGAGCACAGTTCTACTCTGACATGTATGGGGTCACTGTGAGTCACAATTAACTCTACGGCAGCTGGTTTTAATTGACATTTGGGACATGCTTTTGAATATTGAATTTATGACAATTTTCATCACAACAGAAAAAAAATCATGAAGTCCATAACAACTATAAATAAGGCAGTGATGATTTCAAAAAAGCCACTATGTTATTAACAATAATAAAACCCAAATGAAACCTACTGCCATTGAGTCGATTCTGACCAATTGTGACTCTATAGTATAGAGCAGAACTGCCCCACGGAGTTTCCAAGGAGCGCCTGGCAGATTCAAACTGCAGACCTTTTGTTTAGCAGACATAACGCTTAACCACTATGCCACCACAAAAAACAGTCGCAGTGTATTTAAACCCTAGTGCCTACAACAGGGTCTGCTTGCCAGTTAAAGATGCCAAAATAGGTATTTTTGATTGACTAACAGTATAAACCCTGGTGGTATAGTGGTTAAGTGCTACATCTGCTGACCAAAACAGCAGCCGTTGAGATTCACCAGGTGCTCCTTGGAAACTCTATTAGGGTAGTTCTACTCTGACCTATGGGGCTGCTATGAATTGGAATCAACTCTGTGGCAGTGGGTTTCATTTGGGGTTTCACAGTATAAATAGCCATCACCATCTTACTTGGTTACCCTTCAACATTCTGCTGCTATTTAAGTAGAACCACTATGTTCTAGTCATCTGGTACTGCGCTCACAGAAACACCACCTGTGGATGGATGGCTTTAACAAAGAAAAGTTTATTCTCACACAGTCTGCTAGGCTAGATGTCTGAATTCAGGATGTCAGCTACAAGCAGAGGCTTTCTCTGCTCACTCTGTAGGAAGGTCCTTGTCATCAGCCTTCCCCTGGACTAGAAGCTTCTGAGGAGCAGGACCCCAATCCTTCTCAAGGCATGGGCTCTGCTTAAGGAACTCCTTTCTTTCTTGATAATATGAAGTCTGAATTTTCTGCTTACTTCTCTTTCATCTCTTGTAGGATAAAGGTGGTATGGGACACCCTCCAGGTATCTCCCTTTACAATGGAGCTGGGAGGTGACCATAAGGGAGGGTATTATAGTCCCACCCTGGTCCCTTTCAACATAATCCAGTCTATTAAGCACAGGCAGAGATGATTCAAGCATAAGAAAATCACAAAATGCAGGGCAATCACACAGCAAAACTGTCAAACTGCGATACACATATTGTGGGGGACACAATTCAATCCATGACACACTGTTTGACTTCACTAAAGATTATTAAGCAAACTTCTTGTCTCTAATGATATTCATACTAGCATTTTGGCATTGGCCTGAACTCATGTTTTGTTTGTTTAACTCAAGGTTTTGTCTGATGGCAGCCACTATAACAATCTGTATCTTCTGTAATAGTGAAAATATATATATATATATTGTAAGGTATTGGTTAAAATATGTGAGCACACCTACATAGTGTTCTCAGTACTCCAGATCGGCATGCCACAACGACTGAATAATAATAGCCCTAGGAAATATCTCAGCAGACACAAAACAAATACAGTAATGAATTTCTCCATTCCTCTAGATTAAGTATTTCCAAGTACTGATTTACTGGACTCATTTTTGTAAACGCAGAAGTGCTTCATTGCTTCTACCATCTGGACTACATCTGCCAACGTCTTAAACTACATTCTCCTTACCAGCGAATCAGAATGTCATAGCCTAGAAGGATCCATGTATGGACATCCTCCATGGCTCCATATCTACAGCCAGAATGAATGACTAATATTTGAAATTAATAACTTCTGTTGTTTTTTAAATTTCCAAATCATAATAACCCCCTGGAATTGTTTTCTGGACATGCTGAACTGACTTTGGAGTTAAAATTCCAGTGCCATGCATTTGAAGTAAATGCATCCTTAAAAAATTACTTTTTATTTTTAGTGAGGCCTATTTTTTTCTTGTAGGAATCCCAGGTGGCACATAGGGTTAAGTGCTGGACTACTAAATAAAATAAACAAATCCTATGGGGCACAATTCTACTTCAGGTCACTATGAATTGGAGTCAACTTAACAGCAACATCAGGGTGAAAAGTTAGGTATAGAAAACAGTGTTGACTTTCCTAGGAAAAACCCACCCAGAGGTGCCTTGGAAGGAAAGCCTGATGATCTGCTTCCTAAAGATCGTAGCCTTCACACTTCTGTTGAGTGCAGTTCTACTTTGCATACATGGAGTTCCCATTAGTTGGAACTGACTCAGTGATAGCAACAACCACAATCACTGTGCTACTGGGGTTTCAGGTTATCTCTATAGCCTTACCAAAAAATAAAACAGTTCCTTCATTTGCTTTCACTCTTTCCTAATTCTTTCTATTCATTAAGAAACTGATTACTTGCCAAGCTACTACTAGTTCTCCATAAAATTATTATGAACATTAAAATCTCTCTTATTAGATACACTAATTTTCTAGTGAATGCCATTTTTACTCCTGGATAACAGTGTGAAATCACTGAAAAAGCATTAGAAACATATATAAATGAAGAAAAAAATGGCTATTTTTTTATTAATAAGAGGCCTCATCTGAATACTTTATAAATATTAACTTGTAATTCTTCATAGAAACCCCATGAAGCAGGTACTATTATTATCCCAATTTTATAAATGAAGACACTAGGCAGAAAGTTCAAATAACTTGCCCAAACTTCACTAGTAAATTTTAGAACTTAGCATTCACATTTACTCTCATCCTGTGAATTATATTTATGGCTGATAATCCTCATTGATTCCTTTAGTTATATACTTACAACATTTGTGGGTTGTTCTTAAATTCAGCATTGAACATACAATATGCTACTGTCTAAATTTTATCTCATGGAAGGCAGATTGTGTACTGACATGTTACATGTATCAAAAATAAAATAAAATAACCTTACGGATACTCAAACCAAAGCTATTTTCAGTTAAAAAGGATCTGCTTGTATATTCTTCCTATTCATATAGAGATGAGCAATGTTTAGGATTTGTCTTTATTTTATTTTATTCCATTAAGAAAATGCTTTAGGGGAAGTTGTAATTTCACCTGTGTAAATGTATTCATGCTGTCATGGTTTTCTTAGAAATTTGGATTCTCATGAAAATTGTTAATAAAAGAAAATGTGTCAGTATAGTTGATATTATACTAACAAAGTTTTGTTGGTGGCTTTAACATTTGCATCTTTTTTTAAAAAAAAATCTATTTTGGAGAAGTAATTGTGAAGGCTTTTGAGGGCCACACTAAAATCAATTTGTGCTTGATTAATGTGACACCAACAAAAAGCCAATGCAATCAATAGCACATAGAAGTATCTACTATAAATAAACCATGATCACATTATCATTTTCATTATAAGTTTGATGAAATACTGTTTTAAGGAGAGATACACTACTGCCAGCAATAAAAAACAAGACATCAGGAATTCAATTTAATTGCGGGTGGCAGTGTGATTTACTGCTGTCCACGCGTGTTACTGCCAGGCTCCTTAAATTCACAGAGAGGAAATATATCCTGTCAGCTTGTGACAGTTGAAGGGAGAAATCATGCCAGTGGAGATACATTCTCACAAATGGCTAAAGCAGCTTTGCTTTACTTGTTCTGTTCAAATTGTGTATCATTGGAAGGGCAAAATAACAGATTATGTCAAAATAAACCTTTCTTAATTGAAAAATTGTTTCTTGATTTTTATTTTCTAAGTAAAATTTTATCTACCTTCTCATCATCTTTGCTAAGATTAAAATCAACCACCATGACATCAACAAAAGTAACCAAAATAAAATTTTACACCATCGTCTTCCTTTTCATTTTTATCTTTTGCACTAGTTATCTTTCTTAACACAGACTTAAACTTGTGGTTCCTTTTACTTAAAAAAAAAAAAATGGTACCCTTATCCTTGTTGCCTGGTAGCTTCTTCTTCTAAATCATATGTAAATAATACTTTATGATACCAGAGCACTTCTACAGCAGTTCAGAAAGATAAGGTGTTCTACAGACAAGACTCATGGGAATCTCAGATTTATTTCAGATAAAAAAATGGAAAGTAAGATAAAACTTCTTTAACGCACTGATCTGATCCACCATTTCTTATAAAATAGGAACAGAGGTAGTAATAAGACATATAAGAACACGGCTGCTAACCAGAAGGTCAGCTGTTCAAATCCTCTAGCTGCTCCTTGGAAACCACATGGAGCAGTTCTACACTGTCCCACAGGGCCATTAGGATTGGAATCAATTTTATGGCACATGATATTTTTTAAAATTTCTATTTAAGCTATAAATACTATCTAAAAAGATAGAAACAAAACATAAGAAACCCGCTGCTGGAAGAACAACTGCACATCCTGGTGCTAGGAGGCCAATGTTGGCTGATGTTACCGCGGAGCATCAGGAAGAGTTACTGACCAAGTCCAAAAGTAGTTTCAAGTTCCCAGTGTTAAGACTTGACAGTGCTCAAGCTGAACTCTGACCTACTTAGGAAAAAAGAACATTTAAAGTCTCTGAGATCAACATTTTCACCTGTGCAACCAGACTGAGTTGGAGCAGAGATTTTGAAACTTTAGTGTGCGTTAGAATCGCCAAGAGTTTTACAAAAATTTTCTGATTCAATAGATAAAGACTAGGGTCCAAGAATGTGGATTTCTAGCCAGTTTCCAAGTGACACTGATACGTCTGTTCTACCAACAATGTTGTTCAGTGGATTCACTTCCACAAGATCTTCTGAGTATTTTAAAAGAAATTTTACAACAAATGCTGGAGAAGCTGTGGAGAAATTGGAACTCTCCTACACTGTTGGTGGGATTGCAAAATGGTGCAACCTCTTTGGAAAGCAATCTGGCACTTCCTTAAAACAATGGATATAGATATAGCATTTGACTCAGTAATTCCACTGCTGCTCAGAATATATCCTACAAAATCAAAGCCATTAACACAAAGTGATACATGCACATGAATGTTCATTGCAGCACAGTCCACAAAAGCAAAAAAAAAAAAAAAAGAGAGTCAACCCAGACGCCCAATAACACAGGAATGGAGAGGTAAACTATGGTGTATAACACTCAATGGACACTATGCAATGATAAAGAACAATGATGATTTCAGGAAGCTGAAATCAACTGGAGGACATTATGCTGAGTGAAAGTAGTCAGTGATAAAAGGACAAGTAGTGTATGAGACTCCAACGATAAGAACCTAAAAACAGACTCATGCATAGGAGAAAAGACTCTCTGACAGATGAAAGAGTAGGGAGAGAGGGAGGGCAAGAGGGGAAGGTCGAGATTAGATAGTTGATAGAAATTAGGTTGGGTGAAATCACCAACAGCACACATTAGAAAATATATCAATATTAACTGGACTTCAACACAACTTGAGTACTCTTCCCATCTTAACTCAATATTGCAAGGACAGAGTAGCTGGGGTGGGGGGGACTATGCTCTCAGGCAAAATTTAGGCCAATTGGTACAACTAGCATTTTGCTGATGAGGGCTCTCTGCACCCCAAATTGGTGAGTGGTATCTGGTGTCTTAAAAGCTGCCAAGCTGCCATCTGCATGTACAGCAAATGGTCCAAACTTGGCAGGAACGGATGATCACCAGGGACCAAAACGACATGGGAGACAGAAAACCCAGAAGATAGAGTGACCCACAGGAGTGGGTGTCTACATCGACTCGCGACCAGAAGAACTGGATGGTGCCTGGCCACCACTAGTGATAGCTGCAATGGAGCTCATAAAATTGAGTCTCACTGGCAACAAGAGAATAAATAGGGGTGCACCCTGAGATCTCCACTAAAAGACCTCAATTGATGGCCCAGGGACTTTGGGGTTCCCCTGGGAGCATGGCCCCTAGCACTGATGCTGCCCCTGTCCATAAATCATAATGAAAGTCAACTCTTCCAACAGCAATGGATTGGACTTGTCAGCACAGAGTGACCATATCTTGTGGGCACTTTATGGTTCTATGCATCTGTAAGATATCATCCTGCTGACCTTTTACTGGAGGAAATGGAGTGGGTAGAGAGGAGGGGACAGGAGACTGTTGGGAGGATAGGATATGTATGATGCAGAGAGGAAGAGTGTGCTGTCACGGGGCCGGGAGAGCAGTGGGAGCTTCATATAGGTGAGAATGAAAATTTACATGGGGAATGCACATTTTCATTCAATCATAATAAAAACAAAATAAAAAATAGAGTAAATTATTTTTAAAAAGAAAAAATAAAAAGAAATTAAAAAAGAAATTTTAAAAAGTGGGAAGGGCAAATTTCATGTGATTATAAAATCTATGAAACTGATTAAAATCCATTTTTTATAATTACTATGTTAATTAATTACTAATCTCATGTGAAATATTAATTTCTAGATGGTAATTATATAATACACAATGGTTTTCCAACCTTTTTGACCACGAAATCTTTTTCTGAGGTACTCTAGTTATAACTGCCTCATGTAGCATTTTATGGAATACTTATGGGGTATTCTGAAAAAGGGAGTTTTAAGATCCATTTCAGCTTCTACATTCTATGAGATTAAGAATGTTTTCATGATCTCAGAGGATGTCTAATAAGAGACAGTATGAGATTACTCAGGAAATTACAAGCCCTCTCAAGAGAGCTCCTGATATTGTTACATCATAATTTACTGAATGCTGACTAATGAACACATTCAGTCTAATTATCTCATGGGAAAATTACAGTGGAACTTAAATAAAATTAAATTTCTTTGCCTCTTGACTATGTATCAAGCTTCATATCTCACTACTTCTTAACGTGAACCTTCTTCTCCAGCCAAAATGGACTATTACTTTTCCTTGAACATCCCAGACTCTAAGTTTTCTGACTGCTTTTGCACATGTTCCTTCATTTCCCTAAACCTACAAATTTATTTCTACTATGCCTATAATCCTTCCTGTTTTAAAAGTCTTCTATTTTCTTTTCTTTTTTTTTTTTAGGTTGGTTCTCAAAGTTTTTTTTTATGACTATGTAAACCAATCTAGCACGCCCTCCTAATCTAATCTTCTCTCCTCACTCTGTGATAGCTCATTTCCTCGTTTTCACTCTATGCTTCTAGTATCCTGTTAATGAACACCTGTCCCCTCCTCTCCACCCTCTTCTCTCCCATACAGAAACAAACAAGTAGGACAGCCTGCTATAAATGTATAACACCATAAAGTACACACATCATATACTCACGCTGTGTCCCCAAATCCAGTCTATTCTCGTTTGAAGAGTCAACCTCTGGTTTCAGGTCAGGGCTAGCAGCAAGTCTAGGGGCCATGTTCCCAGGGGACCCTCCAGGCTGTTGGACTATCAATTCTTGTCATAAAAATCTTCTATTTTCTGAAGCTTTCTTCGATGAATTCTATTTTCCTTTCCATACTATACTGTAAACATTTGTTTCTCTGTCTGAATCCCTGAATTCATTGAGGATAGTGACAGATCTAGTGCTACCCTGATGTCCTTTACGGCTAGCACACTGCCCCATGTGGTGACAAATGATGCTACAAGTTTCAGGGGTATATCTGTTGCAAATGCATTGTCATGGTAACCCAATTTTTAAAAATTTTTCAGACTGTTCTGAATTTACTAGGTATAGAAAGGTGAAAATTGATCTCATAAAGACAGAGAATTCTCATGCATCTGTCAGTTTATAGGGGCCTACTTTTTGTTATGATGCTGGAAGCTATGCCACTAGTATTCAAATATCAACAGGGTCACCCATGGAGAACAAATTTTACCTGTGCTTTCAAACTAAGACAAACTAGGAGGAAGTATCTGATGATCTACTTCTGAAAAAGTTAGCCAGTGAAAACTTATGAATAGCAGCAGAATACCATCTGATGGAAGATGAGCCCCTAAAGTGAGAAGACACTCAAACTATGACTAGGGAAGAGTTTCCTACACAAAGTAGAGTTGGCTTCAATGGCATGGATAGAGACAAGCTTTCAGGACCTTCATTTGTTGATGTGACACAACTCAAAGTGAGAAGAAAAAGCTACAAAAATCCATTAGTATTAGGAAAATGGAATATAATAAATATGAATCTAGGAAAATTGGAAATAGTCAAAAATGAGACAGAAAGCATAAACATTGATATCCTAAGTGTTAGTGAGTTGAAGTGGAACTGTATTGGTCATCTTGAATCAGAAAATCATATAGTCTACTATGCTGGGAATTACAGCTTGAAGAGGAACGGCATTCATAATGAAAAAGAACATTTCAAGATAAGAGGTCTGACAATTAAGTCCGTGAAATTAATTCTTGTAAGTGCTACATACCTCACTGCTCAGTGTCACTATGGTCACCTTTGAAGTACCCCACTTGCTAAGCCATGCACTGATGCTAGCACTTAGGTTGCCCTTCAAAGCAATTTTGGCACTCTTTCTGGAATGGCCACTGTTCACGGTGGTAAGGAGCAAGTTCATGAACTTAATTGTATAGTTGTCTGTGAGGGAGTTTTTAGCCAGTAAACAAACAACTGCATTGGGTCACCCTCCCTACTTACCTGATCTGGCCCCCAATGACTTTTATCTTTACCCAGAAATAAAGGAAATATTGAAAGGAAGACATTTTGTTGACACTCAAGACATTAAGGGTAATCTGATGACAGCTTTGATGGCCATTCCAGAAAGAGTTCCAAATTTCTTTGAACTAGCTTTGGACTAGGTGCTGGCATCAGTACATAGCTTCCAAAGGGGAGTACTTTGATAGTGACCATAGTGATATTTAGCAGTGAAATATGTAGTAATTTTTCTAGGATGAGTTTGCAAACTTAAATGGCAGTCCTGGTATATCCTGAAGTTGAGTGCTGTCAGCAGTAGGATAACGTCCATGCACTTTGAAGGAAGACCAGTTAATACAACTGTTGTTCAAATTTAGTCACCCACCACAAAGGCCCAAAATGAAGAAACTGAAGATTTCTACCAACTTCTAAAGTCTGAACTTAATAAAAAATGTTATCAAGATGCATTGATAATTACCAGTGACTGGAATAAAAAAATTAGAAATGAGGAAGAATGATTAGTAGTTGCAAAATATGACCATGGTAATAAAAATAATGCTGGAAATCATATGATATGATTTTATAAGACCAATGACGTCTATGTTGCAAATGTCCTTTTTCTGTGACATGAATGATGACTATACATGTGGACTTCATCAGATAGAATACACATGAGTTTAATTAACTACAACTGTGTAAAGAGATGATAAAAAAAACTTATCAGTTAGAACCTCACCAGTCAGAACAAGGCCAGGGCCCCATTGTGCAGCAGAACATTAATTGCTCTTATGAAAGTCCAAGTTGAAGAATATTAGAACAAGTCCACAAAAACCAAAGTGGACCTTGAGTATATCTTATCTGAATTTAGAGACCATCTCAAGCATAGATCTGACACATTGAATGCTAATGATTTTCATTTGGAGATGTGGCATGACACCAAGCACATCATACAAGAAGAAAACAAGAGGTCATTAAAAAGACAGGAAAGAAAGGAAAAAAAAAGAGATGTTGAGAAAAGACTGAAACTGCTTTTGAACATACAGCAGCTAAAATACAAGGAAAAAATAACGAAGTAAAAGAGCTGAATGGAAAATTTCAAGGAGCGTCTTGAGAAGTTGAACTAAGTATTATAATAATATGTGCAAACACCTGGAGTTAGAAAAACAAAAGGGAAGAACATGCTTGGGATCTCAAGATGAAAGAATTGAAAATTCAAGGCTATATCTGAAATATTAAAGAATTCCATGGACAAAATACTGAAAGATGCAGAAACCATCAAAAGAAGATAGAAGGAATCCATAGGGTTATTGTATCAATAAGAATTGGTAGATGGTCAGTCACTTCAGGAGATGGCATATGAACAAGAACTGGTGGCACCGAAGGAAGAAGTCCCAAGATGCACTAAAGACATTGCCAAGAAGCAGGCTAGAGGACTGACAGAACACCAACTGAGATGTTTCAACAAATGGATACAGTCCTGGAGGTTCTCATCTGTGCCCCAAATTTTGGAAGACAGATACTTGGCTAACCTACAGCAGAGATGCATACTTATGTCTGTTTCAGGGGTAGGAGGGGAGATGATTCAAGAGAATGTGAGAAATTACTGAATAATATCATTAATATCCCATATAGGTAAAATTTTGCTGAAGATCATTCAACAGTGGTTGAGGTAGTATATTAACAGAAAACTGCCAGAAATTCAACCTGGATTCAGAAGAGAACATGGAACCAGAGATATCATTGCTGATGTCAGATAGATCCTGGTTGAAAGAAGAGAATAACAGAAAGATGTTTACCTGTGTTAGAAGAGAATAACAGAAAGATGTTTACCTGTGTTTCGTTGTGTATGTGAAGGCATTTGACTGTGTAGATCGTATGAAATTGTGAATAACATTGTGCAGAATGGGAATTCCACAACACTTAACTGTGCTCATGAAGAACCTGTACATAAATGACGGGCATTGCTTGGAACAGAACAAGGTATGCATCAGTGTTGTGTCCTTTCACTATACTTATTCAGTCAGAATGCTGTGCAAATAATCCAAGGAGCTGAAATATATGAAGACACACAAGGCAGCAGAATCAGAATACTCATTAACAGCTTGCATTTTAGAGGCAACATAACCTTCTTTGATGAAAGTAAAGAGCACTTGATGCACTTACTGATGAAAATCCCAGACTACAGGAGGCAGGGCCAAGACGGCAGAGCAGATGGATGCTTCTAGTATCCCCTCTGACAATAAATACCCAAAAGAACAAATGCATTCAGTACATCCAACATCTTAGGAGCCCTGAACATCAAAAGGAAAGTTGAAAAATTGGATGGAGCAATGAGGAAGGGAGAATAGCTCCAGAAGTACATAGGATCCTACAGACCTGACCCACTGAGGAAAGAATGCAGCCAGCACGGTGAGCAGAGCAGTAGCTGTTGGAGGGTATACTCTTTGGTAGGAGAAACTGAATGGAGAATCCACTTATGCCTCCAGAACCACCGAAAAGAAGCACATGACCAGCAAAAGCTAAGGATCTGCATGTAACCTACCAGGCACATGGATCTAAATCTTTCCTTTGGGATAAACCACTTTCCCTTATCCAGGTACTTCCCTCTCCCTTCTCTGTGCTGTGGCCAGCTCTAGAGTCTGAAGTAGGACTCTATAAGCCAATCCTGAGCCACTGTCTGAGGCTTGGTAAGGCAGCAATTTAACAAACATAGGGTAGGGGGAAAAATCTGCTGACTCCTCTGAGATGGAAATTCAGGGCAGAAATTGTTCCTTCACATTGATTCAGATATAAGGAGATATTCCATCCTCACAGACACTCAAGAAAAGCTGTTAGCCCTGGGCATTTCTCAGTGGCTGCAGCCAGATACCTGGGCCTATACACCAATCACCCCTGCCCATCTAGGACAGTAGGTGAGAACCTGAACCACACACTTGGGGACTGACTACCTGGACACCTGAACTGAATCCATGTAAGAAAAGTAAATGGACTCTTGGGCTCACATGTCTAGTAACATCTGTAACCACCTGATGACAGAACATTAGAGTTTCAAAAGCAATAATCAAACTAGCACACATGACAAGCTTACATGGACATTTTAAAACAAAATATAACAAAAAGGGATAACACAGTAGATGAACAGAATAAATAAATACAACTTACTGATAGCCTGAGACAACAGTCAATTTCAAATCATGTAAAGAGGCAGACCATGATATCTTCAGAAAGCTTCCTGCTTCCTAAGAATCAAATTTTCCAGAGGAATAGAACTTCCTGAAATTATCAAAACTCCAATACAACAGATTAATATTTAGGAGATGAGGCACAATACAGCAAAGCATAATGACAGATTGAAGAGGATGCAAAAAAGCATACAGCAGCAAGAATTAGAATTTCAGAAAGCTAATAAAAATTACAGAATTAGGTAACCCAATAGACAGTTAAAGCAGCACGATTGAGACAATGGAAGCCCAGATCAGTGAGGCTGAACACAAAGCATGTGACATTCAGAAATTTGGTTTCAAGTGACATGGCATAACTAATTTTTTTTTTTTTTTTAAGAAAATGTTCAGCATCTCATCTTGTTGAGTAGAATCTTGGGTCTTAAAAGCTAGCAAGTGGCCATCTAAGTATCATCAATTGTCCCAACCCACCTGGAGCAGATGAGAATGAAAGACATCAAAGACATGAGTAAAATATAAGCCCAAGGGACAGAAGTGGCCGTATCATGTGGAGACTAGGTCAGTACGAAACCAGAATAACTAGATGGTGCCTGACCATCACCAGTGACTGCCCAGACAAGGAAGACAGCAGAGGCCAAGATGTAGCAGGAGAAAAATGGTTGTACAGAACTAGAACTCTATTAAAATAAAGACCAGATTAGATGGTCTGACAGACTGGATGGTCCCCTGAGGACATGGCTCCGGACTCTCTGATAGTCAAGAGCTGAAACCAATTTCAAATCCAACCCTTCAAAGACTAGATTAGATTATGAGACACAGAGTAATGCTGGTGAAGAGTGTGCTTCTGGGCTTACGTATATACACATGAGACTGACTGACCAGCTCCTGTGGAGAAGCAGAATGAGAAGCTGGAGGGGGACAGGAGCTGGTTGAATGGACACAGGAATTACATGGTGGATAGGAGGAGTGTGCTGTCACAAGCTGTGGTGAGCAGCCACAGTTACATAGTGGGGTGTGTGTGTGTGTGGCTTTTTTTTTTTTATGGCAAATTGACTTGGAACGTAAACTTTCACTTATAGCACAGCAAAATATTTAAAAAGAAAAAAGAAAATCAAACATAATAGCTTTCAGTACAGATTACACCTCAGCATAAAAAAAAAGAAAAATCCTCACAACTGAACCAATTAGAAGCATGATAAATGGAGAAAAGTTTGAAGTTGCAAAGGATTTCACTTTACTTGGACCCACGTTCAGTGCCTGTGGAGGTGGCAGTAAACAAAATGGTATAGAGGTGGAGCCAATATGGCACTGTAGATGGAAGCATCGTGCAGTCTTCCCACAGCAAAGACTAAAACAACTGAGAAAAACAGAGATAAACATCAATCCGGGAACCCTAAGTGTCAAATGAAGTGCTAAAGAACTGAACCAAGAACTAAACAGAATAAGAAGCTGAGAGAGAACAAAGAATTAGGAGAGATACCGGGTAAAGGTCTCCTATCAGTCAATGTGGCACAGATTTGCCATCTTGGACTCCTCAGCCGCCCAGCAGGGTAGACAGGGAGTACAGGAAGGTAGCTTTGTGGACCTCGCAGCAGCAGACAAAGCACTCTATACTTTTTCACCCTGCTTGGCCTCTGCTACTTCCTGGCTGATCATTGTCACTCAGCCAGGAAGGTGTTGGCTCTGTGCTGCTTCTGTTCACCCTGTGCACACCTGCTAGCTCCTTCAGGGCCATTTTTTTTTTTTTTAATTTCTGTTGTTTTGCTTGATTTCTTTTGGCTTCTTCTCTCTCTCACCTATTTCCCTTCCCTTCTTTCAAACATTTGGGCACAATGGCTCCTTCTAGATAGGGTGTATAGTCCTGAACTGATGGAGAGCCACCTTCCAGCTTTACACCTTCACAATGGGCTTCCTCAGAACATATTTTTTCTCTCTCCTTTTATGTCCCCCTCTCTCTACCTTCGTTCCTTACCCTTCTCCTGACTACCTGGTGCCATATACCACAAATGCTCCTCCTGGACAGGCTGTGCAATGCTGATTGGCTGGGGACCCACTACCAGTGGGCTCCTTTGGGGTATTTTTGTTTTCCTTTACTTTCTTCTTTTTTTCTTGGTTTCTTATCTCTCTTTACCTTCCTTGCTTAACCTTCTCCTGAATTTTTTTGTGCTATTTGCCATCTCTGCAACTTCTTGACACATTGTACAGTGACACTGAGCTAGAGATCCACTTCTGATGGTCTCTGTAGGGGTATTTTTCTTTTTCTTTCTTCTTGGTTTCTTGTTTCTCTCTAACTTCCTTCCTTACCCTTCTCCTGAACACCTGGCACTGTGTGCCACCTCTGCTCCTATAGTGGCTTGCAGCACTGCTTGGCTAGGGACCCACTTCCAGTGGACTCCCTTGATGTATTTTCTTTCTTTGTCTTCCTTCCTCCCTCCCTCCCTTTTCATTTGTCAGTTGCTTGTCTCTTTCCACATTCCTTCCATTCCCTTCTCCTGGCCATCTATGTGCATGTATCTTTCTCTCTGCTTTTGTTACTCTAATCTCTAATCTCACTTCCTTTTCTCACCCATCTAGCAGTATATGTTGTATCTGACCTTTTTTGACAGGCTGTGTCTCATCACCAGCCTAGAAAGCCACCAGCACACAACTTCCCTGGGTCTGCACCATTCCAACAGTAAGCTTTCTTAGCACTTTGTGTCTCCTGTTTCCCTTTCCACTTTTCCTTTTTTCCCTATACCCACTTAGATCCACACATTACAACTTCACCTTCACTCCTGCCTATCTGTTCTGCATCTGGAACATAAAACTCTTGAATAGCACAAACACAGTTTACTGGGACCTGACTTGCACTGACTGCCAACCCCACCCTGTTGGTCCCAGTACATGTCACCAAAAACACATACCAATCTCTCCTCTTCTGCGGAATCTGCTCTGCTTCCCCATAGCTAAGCAACTGGTTCTGCCTTTTGACAAAGTGGTGAGAGGTATCATGCCCACAGAAAAGCAAACAGCAAAGACACCCAGCTTGTCTCCTCAAACATAAAGACATAACCAAATAAACAAAAAAGCAGATGAAACAAATACATCTACAACTGATATATGCAGAAAATAATTACTGAACGTCCCAAAGGCACCAAACAATATCAAAACATGTTTTTTTTTTTTTTTTTAAAAAAGCCATGTTGGCTCTAGTACAAGTCCAAAATAAAATACCAGATGACCTACCAGCAGAAGAAAAGGCACTGGAACTACATGATAGGGAATTGAAATCTCTAATTATTCAGAGCTACCCAAGATTTGAAGGAAAAAGCATATAAAGGTAAGGAAAAAACAGAGTAAAATCATGCAAAATGTAGACAAAACAATGTAAAAATTCAGTAAAATCATAGAGCAAAAAAATAGCAAAATAAATTCACAGCTAGAAATCATACAAAAACAGAGATTAGAAATTCAAAAGATATGTAGCATTTCAGAAATGGACAGTGTCATACAAGTTATAAGAAGCAAGTTTGAAAAAAATGGAAGACAGGGTCAGCAAAACTGAAGACAATACTTGGCTACTGCTTTGAGAAAAGCAGAAAAAAAAACTAAGAAGAATGAAGAAACCCAGAGAATATGATGTGGAATATAATCACAGCAAAATTTTGCAAGTAATGGAAGTTCCAGACATGCGGGAAGAAAACAGAAAACACAGAGAGGATCACTGATGACTTGCTGTCAGAAAACTTCCCTAATACGTTGAAAGATGAAAAGCTGACCATACAAGAGGTTCAATGAACTCCACAT